>OU860788.1:0-4800000 GCA_917862395.2 Heliconius sara | reverse complement strand
TTTTCTACAAAAAAACTTGACTCTCTTTTAGTCGTGGCGCAGCGGCACAAAGTGTCAATGTAAAAACCGACTGGTTGTGGGTTCGATCCCCACTCGAAAAGATGAAATATTTACTTAAATTTCTATTTCCATTTCTTCGCTCTGGTGTCGAGGCAAAGCACGGCGTTGAATTCTGCCATTCAATACAAAATGCCTCCAAAATTCGACAGAAAGTGGAGAACGGAGTGTCTTTAACACTAGGTTGCCTTTGCCTACCCTGCTGTGTGCGAGACACAGCGTGAAGCTGATTCTCTTTTTATGTGTCGAACAAAACAATATACTATGAAAATTTAAACATATCGTCGTTTCGAGATGCGCTGCGTCCCATGCATGTAACTGAAAAGCGTAACTTTCAGACTTTAAACTAAGCGAGTGATGGGTCTCGCTTGTACTTTCAAATAATATAGTTAGTTTTATTGGGTCATGTTGATTTTAAGTTAAATAATTTTGGAAGTTTCCTTAAAAGCCACAAAGAACAATACCATATAAAGTATCATAATATATAAAGCAAGAAGAAGTTACTAAACGAAGCGACGATGGCCAACTAAGAAATACGTAAACGTTATGAATGGATTTGGAAAGTCCGAGGACGACGAAGTGTGGCATTTTAATTAGAGAATTAACAGAGAAATAAGATCCTTACATTTTCAATTATACAACCATTTACAGTATTTTGTTATTAACGTAACTTATCTTTTCTGAATGTAGTTAGCGCCAATTATAAACAAATAATAAATTATCCTATACATTCATAACAGATATATATATCTCTTTTGATACTTAACATTAAATTAAACATGCTACAAATTATTTAATATACATTTTTCCGTTTATAAGAAAAATTACAATTCTTTAAAAAAATGTGAGTTACGCGGGTGGTGAAAATAAACGCCGCGGTTTATCTCGTTACTAGAGCAAGGAAATTAAAATATTAAATATTCATTTCCTTGAGTGGGAATCAAACCCACAACCTGGCGCGTTCGTTGCACGCTTGCGCTCTCGCGCCACGACTACTCTCATCTTCTATACATTTTACTTATTAATATATAAAATTTGAGCTCATAACATGAAAAGAGATGTATCGTTCCATGTATTCCGCCCAAAACACTTCATATTTTGTAACATTCATATCCTACGTAATACGTCTCCATCGTTTATTATATTTATATGAAACACGCAGCAACTCGCGACGCTCACGTCTTCGGTTTCGCAAGTTGTAGGTCAACATGTCGCTATATCCTGTCCGGAAGTTGTTCATTATTCATTGTTACATATCTCAATACTGTTATGAACTCAATCTTTTGTCTCAACTCTGTAAAAAGTTACTTTGTTTAAAGTTGATTATGTGATAAAATTAGTAGATATTGTTTTTGTTTAAAAGACTACGCTACGATATATCGACCACTTGTAAATTATAGGTACTTGTTGAGGTAAGAGGGGGAGTTACTTAAGTTACTAAAATGTTTAATTTTAATATATAATAAAAGGGGAATAAAGGGCTTCCACATCATCTATCTATCATCAGAGGCCAGTCGTGTTAGAGCGTACAAACGAAGGGCACAAGCGTGTGACGGTAAGCGCGACTGGTTGTGGGTACGATCCCCACTCGAGAAAATGTAATATTTATTTTATATTTATTTTCTATTAATGATATTATTATTTTATATTATTATTTTTTCATTCTGGTATCCAGGCAAGGCAAGGCGTTGAGATCCACTACTCAACACGCAATGCTTTAAGAAATCAGGAACGGAGTGTCTAAACACTAGGTTTTCTCTGCCAATTTATGCAGGCTGAGTGCGGGATACAGAGTGAAGCTGATTTATGCTCTAAATTTTTATCTTTCCAGAGCTTCATTTGATAAATGTGTATAGGTACAAATTAGATGTTATAAATTTTGATTTGTTGATTTTTTACATAAAAATTGTATATGATTTTCTTTAGCAGGTGATTTATTAGCATACTTTATTGTGGACCTTTGGATCTGTGACACAAACGATTGAACATTATTGAGCAAATTATTAAAAAAACCATAAATATAAATTTTATTAACGGTTTTTCAGCTATACGATAATCAATACAAGAAATTTGATTTAATTTCAGCTTACCGAATCTTAACTGAAAACTTAAAAATGATTCTTATCAAACTCAATGAAATTCGAGCGTTAGTTTTATTTTTTTACTGAAGTTCGCGTCAATTTTTTTTTCTTTCATTTATTTATGTAGGCAGAAATATGTCTGGAGTTTATATGTATCTATCCTTTTATAATCTACCCTACAAAATAATAAAAAATATATATAAATTTACTATAATTTTATATGTATATAAAAGAGGATATATTGAGTGCTTACGGGGACTATGTGTTAAATATTTTCAAGAATGTTAAAATAGGTATCTTAACAATATGTGAGTAATAGAGTCGTAAATGGGAAAGAAGGTTACAAATTAGTACAGTATCTAAAAATATATGGACCATCCACTATTGTCAACATCGTGAATATAGTCGTTTAATACAATTTGCCATGATATAAAATGCAACTTCACGCGTTTTCTCTTTAGACAGGGTAGACAGAACGAGTACGCACGCTTGAAGTTTACTCACAGTTTTTATTTATCTTTTCTCTCAATTTTTATACTTGTTGTCTATAAAATATAAATAAAATTTAATTTATATTAATTATTGTTTCTATTATTATGTAAGCTGGGATAGGCGAACACTCAGTTATTATTCACATTTTCGACGCCATCAATCCCTTTTTATTTCGTCGCCAGGAGACCTTTTGAATTATTAATGTAGCGTATAATTTTGGCTTCCCTTCACTTTAGAAGGTTAGACAGACGTTTTAAGTGACCATTTCATATCAAGCGATTCGTTCGTATTTCAATGAGTTTTTATACAAAATTTTATATACATTATAGATTAATATTATTCTTTTGAATAAACTATAACCGGGTAACTGATATCCAAATAAAGATATCTATGGCTTATTAACTTGTTATTTAATTTCTATATAATCGAAAAAAACGTCCATACTAAAATTAGAGGTCTCGAGCTGTTTCTGAAATTTATTCTTAGCTTAGTCAAAGCCCTTTCATATGATACCTCACTTGAACTAATAGTTTTAATGCCAAATGCCACAAAAACCTTACTATCTGTATATGCTAGATACCAAATTTTATATTATAGGTTAACTGGAAGTACCCTATTAATTTTGATTCCCTTTATAGCGTCGAACTACGCGTCTTTTATAAACTGCCATATCTTTTTTTTTAAATAAATAGTGAAATATTATTTTTACATGAAATCAAAGGACCGTAGATATAAGTATATGGTTTGTATTTGAAGTTGATGTTGTCAAGAGTTCCCGAGATAAAGGCTCAGGCAGACGGACAGACAGACGGACAACAAAGTGATTTTAAGGTTTCCTTTTTTCCTTAAAAAGAAGGTAATGCATTTAGTGATAAGGGGTATATTATATTATATTATATTATAGAATTAAGAAAACTATTTTACTGTAAAACTTTTTGAAATAACATTCACTGGTGAATCTAAATTATTAAATTAATAAATAAATGTGCTTTATTTAAATGTTTCAATTTCAATTATCAACAAGGAAAATTATCAACAAGGAAAAAACATACGTAGCGTTCAAATCTTAAAGAAAGACAAAATTATACTTTCAAATTGATACTTATTGTTACTGTTAGTCCCTTGGCCGCTCTTTCATTACCTGATACTAAACTATAATAATTATCTTATATTATTATTTCTTAATATTTTCCTTTCTTCGACATCAAGACAAAATCTGGGGTTGAGTTCCATCACTCAACACCTCGAAAAATTCGGCATAAAGCGGGAAACGCAGTGTCTGAACCCTAGGGTCTTCTGCCTCCCTTCTGTATCTTGCATACAGCGTGAAGCTGATTTTCTTTTAAATCTTTACTATTTAAAACTACTTTATACTCAATATAAAACCAAACCACTAATTCGTTTCACTGTTAATATAACATCAATATTAACTAGATATTTTTAAACATTTTTAAAGTGTTAATCCACACTTAGGAAAGATAAATACTTAATTATTAACCTACCAGGTCCCAGGACCAGGACCTGGTCGGTTTCCAGGAGGCGCGGGTTCGAGTCCCGCTACGTTCAAATTTTTATACGTTTTCTAATTAAGTAATTAACTAGATATTTTGTTACGCGCCACCTGGCTCGTCGGCAACTCTCGGGTACGCTGTCGCCGAGCGGTCGGGGAGGGGCTTGGCGGTAAAAGAGTGACGCGCACGTATATTGTAAAAATTAGGCGGGAAAATATGTTTGGTTGGAGTGAGCAGTATAGTAAATTATAATTAACAATATTGTAAGAAATATAGCAATTGGAAGTGAAAAAGTGTTTAAATATCTACTTTTATATTGACGTTATAATTTATAGTTTATTTACGAAGTAAATTTTACATTGTGTTGTCGCAAAATCAGTGATTTGAAGCAGATTAAGAAAACCGTGGAAAACAACTAGCGCGTCCATTAATGCTCACTTGCTGCATTCACCGCAGCGTCGTGGCTCAGGTAATCTGCACCTAAACAATAAATATAGAAGCTGAATGTTTTTATTGTGTTCTTTTTTTTTCATTGCTCTAGTTCATAGTCACAGTTTTTACTTATTTTCAATCCTAAGTAGAAGCGATTATATAAAATAAAAGAGGAATACAGATTCTGGCCCTTGTCATCTATAGTATAAATGTCTATAGTATAAATGAAGATATATTGATTTCTTGAGATTTGCGTGTTGAATGGCCTTGGTAACAGAGCGGAGAAATGAAAATATTATTAAATAATTATTTATTCCTCGATTGAGAAACTCTTGAGTTTACAGCTAGTGCCCATTACCCACGATAATGGATTACGATATTGTGTTTTTATCGCATTTTCTGTAATACTTTTTAATTTTAGAAATATTAATTACCATTTAATATGGCTTACACATGTAATGTTCCCTTTATTATATTCGGTAAGCATTTATTATGAATTACTTGTTATTTATAACGACGACGATAAGGAGAGGTGTGGTTTTAAGTTTGGGGTAATCCCCGGATTCTCATCAAATATGTTGTAACAATCATATTTGGCGCAGTCGCTGGAGTATTTGCAAAATTTATTAACAGACCCTTCTCGTTTAAGTGCTTAACCAAATTACTCCCATTCGAAGGGACGATTCATATCATATAACTGCCAGACGAGTAAGGCTTCATTGAATGTATGTATATATATTTTTCAGTACTTCCTACCAAATATTTCGAGAGAAATCAATTTTAACGCAAAGGTAATTTTTCCACCTGCAATTTGAGTAAATACATATAAGATACTACAATTGCGCAGTATATAGAATTAAATGGAAATTGAACGTGTTGTAGCGTAGGGGCAGTGACTGGGACAAGAGTGCCACCGTAAACTCGGCGGTTGTGGGTTTAATTCCCGCCTGAGGGGAATGAAATATTTAATATTTTAGAACTCAACGCCGCGCATTGCCTCGACGCTCAAGAATTCAGCGGGAAGTAAGTGGGAAACGAAAGTATCTCAATGGGTAACGGAATGTCTTAACACTAGTCAACCATGTTCCCTCTATCAACTCTTAAAAAAATATTATTGAGCTTTTAGATATATAAGGTCGAGGCAAAAATATTTACGTATATTTTTTTTAAACTTTTTAAAGTATTAATTCACACTTAGGAAAGATAAATACTTATTTAGAAAACCGACCAGGTCGGTTTCCAGGAGGCGCGGGTTTAAGTCCCGCTACGTTCAAATTCTTATACGTTTTCTAAATAAGTATTTATATTTTCGTATTGTTTATACAAATATTTTTTTTAATCGGATGGAGCAAGGTCAGGGCTATACGGAGGATGCATAAATACATCCCAGCCAAGCTTTCTCATTTTTTGCTGCGTGACTGTAGATGAGTGCGGTCTGACGTTGTCAAGATGGAACACCACGCCCTTCCTATTTATCAGCTCCGGCCAGTTTTGTCTCAATAGCTTTTTTCAACCTCATTAGTCTCACTCATCACCTCTGATAGTAGAGGTTAGAATCGATAGTTTCACCAGGTTGCAAAAGCTCATAATGGACGATTCCTTTCCAATCCCACCATATACATTGCATCACTTTGTTCCGAGTTAGGCCGGACTTTGGCACGGTCTGTGGGGCTTGATGCTTCGACCATGATCATTTTCGTACATTTTTATCGTAAGTCATCTATTTTTCATCATCCGTAATCAACTGTTTAAGAAATGTTTCGGAATTGTTACGTTTCAACAAAGGATCGTAAATGGGAACACGTTGCATTAGGTTTCTCTCAGTGAGATCATATCCAAATGTCATGTGTCAATGTGTCTTTTTGTTGTACCCAGACTTTCGTAAATTACGTAAAACTGTTTTATGATCAATATCCAGTTCTTCAACGTATATTTTAGCTGCCAATATGTCGATCTTACTCCATTTTTTCAAAGATGGCACAGATTTCAGTGTAAACCGCATAAATTTTATTCGCGGCGTTCGTCGCATTTTACGTTTCTTGTAATAAAACTTTGAAATGTACCAAATTTCTTCGTCACATACGTTCATTAAGCTTCCTTGAAAAACAATAGAAAAATGGCGGGAATTAGTTTTTTCTCTCTATTTATAGCATCTTCAAAATGTCACATTTAATGGCATCAAAATCAGCCAGTTACATTCAGTTCAGCCAAAGAGATTTGATTACTAAAAATACTTTCATAATACGAAAATACTTTTGTCCCGACCTATTATGTATATAGTACAGCAGAGAGTTAATAATGACGTAGTAATTACAAACATAAGGTGTTTTGGTTAATAAAATGCTCTAACCGAATTGGGTAAAAGGTTCGCGTATTAATTTCATTTATTAGTTGTAAATATGGAAATCAATTACACATTTGGTTATTTTACTGTTTTAAGTATATAATAAATAAAATAAATCAAAATTTATTGGAAAATATTACAGTGTAGTAAATAAAGGCATACTCATTGCAGCGGGTGTGTAAGTAGCGATTCCTTTAAGAATATTTATAATAACAGAATTTTTATTCTTACAGTTTAACAGATAGACAAAGGACTTCGCTATCTACAAAATAGAGACGTGATTGATAATAGACGAATAATGTAATACGAAACAGATACGAGAAGATAGAAAACCAGGAAGTATTTGTGAAATATATGTACATGATAATTATTGTGATGGAATTTGCCTATTGTGTTCAGACTCAACTACAGGAAACCTTTCTATATTTGAATACCAAATTTAGCGCAAGTAGAAACGTTATTTCTCTCTGACTACCCCGCTAGGGATAAAGCGTGAAGTTAAGTTTTTTTTTTTTAGTTAGAAACGTTATTTGAATGTTATTGTATTCAGCATTTTTTCCAGACTAACACCGTGTTTTGCATGTTGCAGGGTAGGGAGAGTAACCTAGTGTTAAGACACTCCGCTCCCCACTTTTTAATTCAATAACAGAGGTCACAACCTGTCACGTTTACAGTCACACGCTCGTGCCCCTGCACTACGACTGACCTCTTCGGTATTCTTATTTATTTACATATTATAATTAAACTTTTCTATTAATGAAAACTAACGAAATATTTAAAAAATATTTTCACCTTCCATTTAGCCCAAGAGATTATTTAAATTTTTGCGAGTATCGATCTACATGTTTTATCGTCAGGAGAATTTTTGAATTAGTCATGTCGCGTATAATTTTCTTTGCTCT
Organism: Heliconius sara; assembly: GCA_917862395.2. NCBI lineage: Eukaryota > Metazoa > Arthropoda > Insecta > Lepidoptera > Nymphalidae > Heliconius > Heliconius sara. The sequence continues at coordinate 4,792,181 of OU860788.1, read as the reverse complement.
CGACAGCGGACGCTCCTCGCGGCACTCGTTTAAAAGGCGCTACGAATTAATTTCGTCTGACATCGAGGACGTACCGAATATGTTACAGTGTAATGAGACGCTCTATATACTTATTTTGGTCGAAGACTAAATAGGTTGGGTAGAATATCTATACTAATATTATAAAGAGGTAAGATTTGTATTTTTGTATGTATGTATGTGTGTTTGTTTGTAGAGTTTTCACACAAAAACTACCGGACCGATTTCAATATTTTTTTCACTATTAGAAAGCTGCATCTTCACTGACCAGCATAGGCTATATTACATTTTCCAAAAAAATAGAGATCCCTAATAAAAATGCAATAATGTAACCCAAGGTGAGAAGAAATTGATCTTAACAATTCTATCATCGCATGCGCTGCGAAAACTATTGATGATAGAACAAAACAATGTTCTACAGTATTATAGAGCGCATCAATATCTATATAAAAGTCCGCGATAGCATATGTCCAACTACTGTAGTTATGACAATATAACCTTTTTTTTATATTTTATAAGTTAACAAAAGTGCCGACAATAATCAAACCATATTATTCATACCTCTGCATTAATCCTTATCCTATTAAATGATATTTTATGAAAGATAATTTCAATACCTGTAAAATACTTTTTAAATTAATAAAATCGGATATCCCATTCAAAAGATATAACGAATTTAAAAATATCAATCTAAAGAAAATTATGTAATAATAAAAAATGCGGAGTGTGTGCCGTGTGGCCTCGCGCACCGTGGTGAGTAACTCTGCGGGGGTGAGGGGGAGGTGCATCGATATCACTAAAATTATTAAGACAGTCGATTAGATTTTTTGTTTTACACCTTAATCGTCTAATTGTAAAATTCTTTTACAATTAGACGATTAAGGTGTAAAACAATACCAAAAAAAACCCCATATCGCGTACGCTGTGGAAATTATTGACAATAGAGCAAAGTGATGTACTACAATTTCATAGAAGACATCTACAAAAAGTTGACGATGCCATGTATAGCTGTTAGGGTTATGTTACAATAACTAATTTTCAAAGGAAAAAGTGCAAACTAGAACAGAGCCGCCATCGTAGTACAGAGGGACATCTAAAATATATATATTTTATATTCTGTCATAATGAATAGCTTTAAACTTTGCATACAAAGGTATCCTGTACGTAGTATATCATTTTTTTCATTTATTATTACCAGTACAACAGTATCGATACTAATGTGGTATCTATATTTTTATATATATTTAATATTTTTTCGCCCTTAGTGTTTTTCAGGTGGAAAACACAGACAATATTTTATTCACCATAAAAATTGTTAGTAGTTTTTATAATTCTAATATAATTAAAGAACTTTTTAAAATGATCTTTCCTTGCATGCGTTGTAATAACTATCAGGAGCTATTAAACAAAACAATACATTCTCATTTTGATAAATATATTATATGTTATTACAGTATAACAATATAATATATAAGATATTATATATTATTTTAATTTTTATCTTAAAACTAGCCGCTGCGCGCAACTTTGCCTGCTTATTAGCACCCTTAGGGGTGAATCCTAAAAAAACCACGAAAAGCGTGTTCAATAAAATATTTTTAACAGTCTGAATTTAATGTTTTATAAAAATCGGTAGCGATTTAAAGATTTTTTCATATAAATTTTCAACCCCGTCCATTGTTTTTAGAATTCATCCCTAAGAGGATGAATTCTAAAAACCGTGAAACACGTGTTAAGTGAAATATTTTAAAGACTCTGCTGACTTTTAAATTTTATGAAAATCAGTGCTGTTTTAAAAAAAATCCATACAAACTTTCAATCCCTATTTCATCCGTTTAGGGTAAAAAAATTTCAAAATCCCTTATTAGTGGATGTCCAAATTATTGAAATAAATATCTGTCCAAATTTCACGTTTCTCCCATCAGTGGTTACGGCTCTGCTCTGCTCTGTGTCTTACCTCAGTCAGCCAGGTACATGTCCTTTTATATATATATAGATAAATAGATAAATAAGTGTATTTTGATCAAATTTATTTTCTTAAAAAAATAATAGTGCACAAAAAAGCTATCATTTCTCTAGGAGGATATAAATAAATAGTTATAAAGGTCAGTTTTTTAATCATTACACCATTCATACATGACGAATGTTACAATAAAAACAATTAAACCGATTTTACCGCTTCCGCACCGCGCTCACGTCTTAGCTCTTTAAATCGCTTAAATCGTTTCTGAGATAAGCGTCGACTAACAGAAAAACCAACAAGCAAACAAAATTTATAAATATTATTGTTTCTGGTTCTATTACTTTGTTAATTGCCCCCAATAATAATTTTTCTAATGAAAATCTAAAATGCCACCATGGTTTTAATAATTTTCCCATTAGAAATCATAAGTGCGCTGCAAGCATACATTATTTATTAAAACAGGAACGTAATTCCCTGTACCGAAACAAACAAATAATTTACAAATTTAAGCGGGTGAAGCCGCGAGCTGGTTGCTATAGTTTATAAAAGTTTATATTGGGTGTAGATGGATAACGTGGGGATATCAATACATTTGAATCATTAGTACTTATAGTCCTCAAGAGAACTTAATCAAAACTTTGTATATAAAAAATTACATGAAATAATCATGTTAAGGAAGTGCCAAATATATTTTATGAATCAACCTTAATGTTATATTCAAAACAAATGAATTGTATGTAAATTTGTTAATACATTTCAAGTATGAAAAAAAGAAAAAATGCAATATAATTGCGTTTCTCCTTTTCTTTCCAATGATTTATATTTCTACTATTTATATCGATATATCAGGGACGTAAATGCGGGAACAGAGCTGCCATCTTAGTACAGAGTAACCTCTAAAAAATATATTTACGTATTATAGTTAAAGAGTAAAAAGTGTGAAGAGGAATGTGTGATTCCTCTATAGATTATATTATTCTGCATAATATCATAAAAAAACAAGTTTAAACAGGATATATAATACTTCTACAGTATAATTATTTTCGATCAACATTTTTTAACTTTTAATTTTGAACATTTTGAATTGAACGAAAAATTTAGACTATTTTGTCTAATTTTATCGTCATAATGGCGTGAAAATATTCAAAATATTCAAAAAAAATTTAATTTGAAAAAAATAATTTATTAACGGTAAGAATGTTGGTAGTTTCTCAAAAGGTATAAGAATTAAAAAAATGCCTGAAATTTGCTTTCTTTGCAAGTGTTGTAATAACTATTGGTTGTATTCACTAAAAAATCACTATAGATATTAAATATGCTCAATTATATAGTATTTTTGTCAGTAAAACATGACGTTATGGGTTCGATTCCCACTTGGAAGATTGAATTGTAATTTAATCATATTTTCATTTCGCACGTCAGTCATATATCATACGCAGTATCTTAACACTTAAGTTCCCTCTACCTTCCCTGCTATACGGCTGGATACAGCATTAATCTGGTTTTAATTTTGTGTGAAACAATTAAAATAAAACTAATACTAAATATTTAAAGGAAGTTAGGCAAATTACAAAACTGCACTTAAATCGGTTAAGCCCTTTCTGAGATTATCGTAAACGCACAGATAAACAGACAAACTGACCAAGTTCTATTACATTTTTAAATGTCCGTAATAACAATTTTTTTAATATATCTTCCATGTCCAGACACCGATGAGTTAGGATTTTATTGTAAGTATTGATATAACTATATAGCTATAACCATAACTCAGGCCCTAAGGACTCCTTCAGGCAAAAGTTTAAAGAAATGAATATATTGACAGCTGCATCTCTCTTATGGGAGGTACGAAAATGATACCTAAGGTTTTAATAATTTTCACATTAGAAATTTTAAGTGCGTTGCAAACATACATTATAGGTATATTAAGACATGAATATAATTTTAGTGTTTTAAGTAAATAATTCTGTGGTTAAAGCGGGCGAAGCCGCGAGCGGGTCGCTAGTTATATATATAAGTGAATTATTCATATATGTCTATGTCTTTAGATAAAATAAATATTAAATTTGACTGTACATATAATACATTTTGTATTAGCATATAGGCTCAGATGATCGGAAAACGGGGAGCGGAGCGTCTTAAAACTAAATGGTATAAAACTGAATAGCTATTTTTATATTTTCTTTTACTCATTCAACTATCTACTGATATACTTAGGCGTATGTTTTCATAGACGCATATTATAGAGCTACTGGCCTCTTTAAGTGAGTGCCGAATGAGATGTTCCGTTCATCTATTTATAGTTGACATAATTATGAAAATTAAAATTTCATAATTATGTCAACTTAAAATGCCAAACGCGGTAATTATTTTTGTTAAGAAGATTTTTTTATATTATGTACCTGATCTTTTAGTATTATTTAATTTAATTTTTATTTAATTTAATTTTTATTTAATTTCCTTTAATTAATAATACTGTATCAGGTGTTATAGATATTAAATGTTTGTATAGTTTCACGCAATTCATGAGCAATTTCTTAAGTCAATTTAATGTTCATACATTCTGAACATTTTATGTGATTAATAAGTAGATAACTTTTTAATCTGAAATGAGTATTTTAAATACTTAAAATAATTTTAATTAATGACTTAATAAAAATAAATTAATTTGATTGATTTGATAGAGAAAAATACATCCAATGATTATCCAAAAAAAAATAGGATAAGATGTGAACATATCATATGAGCTATTTTTGTAAAAAAAAATATATTTAGATTATTGTAAAAAATATACAGTAATATTTGGATAATTTAAAAAAATAATGTTTTATCTCGAAACTCCTTATATATAAAATATAATAAGTGAAGCAAATAAACACTTGAGTAATCAGAGCGAAGTCGAGTGGATTCCGATCAACTTAAACTTAAAAATACCTGATCAACTTAAAAATTCCTGATTAATCCTAAATATGTTTAATGAGAATGTTGGAATAATAAGTTTGATTGATTGATTTCTTAAATTATGACGTTTCGAGCGTGCCAGTTGAGCACATTTGACTTCGCCAGTGTTATGGGAAACAAAATAATAAGTTTTATTATAATACAAGCGGCCACCGCGCGGCGTCGCCTGCTTCGTTTTTATTTAAATTTGCTTAAGTGTATTTAGGAGAAATTGGGTAGGTATTTTGATACTTGTACTGTGTCACAATTGATAAATCGTAATTTAATACTTCGTAAAAAACTATATGCATTTAAAAAACGCGGTAACTTGAAATCATAAACAAATATCAATTATACTTGTGTATATGCTGAATATACATTGCTAACGCGACATATTTTTACTTATATATCAATGAAAAATATCTGACACGTTGAATGTCCTATTAAAGTGGTATTTTATTTTCATTTTCATATTTATATATTCTAAATTATTTTATTTTTATATGTCAATTTAAAAGATTATTTCTTATAGTTTAGCTAGATTTTGCCGTTTTTTATGAGATATTTTCAGATTTTTATTTTATATGTCAAAGACCCACCAGGGTTCACAGAAGAATTCATGGTGCCTGTTGATCCGGCCAGTGGCGACCGAGAAAAAGCTCCGATAGGTCTTAGTGGATATTTGGACGCCCTACACAAGACGAAGTTTTAGTTCCCAATTGCGTAAAAGCGTCATATATGTAAAAGTGGCAAGTTGTACCTATAGAAAACGAAGAATGCAAACTCGTAATCCAGTTAGATTGGAAATTTACGTTTATATTTTTAATAATCTCGATCATATATTCTAAGGTACAGTGATCCCATCAGATCAGTTTCTAAGTTGACCCTATTGAGATCGTTCACAGACTAATTGTACTTGTTTACTTTCGGCACCGTCCCTTTGCCGGTTCCACTGAAACTGTCCTAAGAGATACTATCGACTAGTCGAACTACTCAAGATTCGGCGATAACTTTACGACTCTTGTACAAACAGCGTCTTAATAACTGCTATATAACTAATTATATCCATTGGATCAACAACTACGCCATCTACGTCTCGACCTACAAAGTAAGTTCGTCCACACTCAACAGAACTTCAATATCTGTAGTTTTGGCACTTTACCAAGCTCTTAGAACTGTGATCGAAGCTGTATATAATTGATATTACGCTATCGGAACTAATATAAGACCCTATTGTCTACCACCCTGTATATATTTATTATTTTCATATATCCTTAAAGAAAAATGTGTACGTATAAGTGGACGTATTTTATACTATGTTTCACACGAGCTTGATTTATCATCGTTTATGTATAAAAGGAAATGAGAAAATATTCCACTTTGCTTGTCATCGCATTTTATAGGAAAATATTATGCAGTTGACGTGAATAATATTCTTTTGCGCTTATCTAATACTTCCACGAGACGTCAATAGTGTCTTGGAAGCGATCAAACAGCGGGATATGAATGCAAAACAGCACGGAGCGAGCGCAATAAGCCCGTGTTGTGTGCTCGCTAGCGTCGACGTCACTTCGCATCGTTGCACGCTGTTTGCATCCCGCCTCTACGTTAGAAGATACTCCAAAATATATTTCATCTTCTGCGCCATGACTTAAGTAAGGTATCTCTCTTTTTAAGACAGTGAACACCAAATGACGAATTTCTTATTATCTACTTACTGAAACCACGTTTTGTTAAAACCTTTTAGATTAACTTTTCTTTTGCTTTCAAGAGACGTCTTGAATGATAGAATTCTGAAATGGCGGTGTTATTTATATGTGAATTTAATAATGTATAAATTAAAATTCTTCTTGCCTTTCGCGTCACAGAGTTCCTAAAAACTTAAATAAAAAAACTGATTGTTGGTCTATTCTTATTTAAAAATTCCGACAAAGTAACTAACCTTTACAATTAATTGCAATTTATACACATTTTTTTCAATAAGTCAATTTGTCTAATAAAACGTCCACACTGCTCTTGTATCAAGTTTCAAGCTAGAATCGATTGCCTCGAGCGCTAAGGTGGATAAATATATGTGCCTGATATGTAAAATGATTTTTCATATTTTATATTACATTCTTCATGTCATATAAACTAATTATAAATTGTTATAAAAAATTGTATTATAAAAAATATAAAATTATCGTCGTGGATTTGTCTAAATTTATGCTATACAGGCATAAAATTCCAATTCAATTCAATTAAAACAGTTAGAAATAGAAGGTATTCTGAACTTTGCAGACAGTTAAAAGTCGCTATGATATTTGTAGTCTTTGTTGGCGCTATCTTCGATTTCTTATTCGAATATTCGATTTACTCTTCTTTACCGCACACACACCGCTTCCTTCGCATTGAAACTGAATTAAGAAAAGAACTGATCACGTGCGAGTCGGACTCGCTCACCGAAGGTTCCGTACCAATTTCAGTATAATCGGTCAGCGGGCAGTACAACTTGGAAAACTTGAGACACTTAATGAACTTCAAATATAAGTTTGTACTGATTTTCTTCTATGAAATATCTATAAAATTTCTTTATTTTATTTAATTTTAATTTCAGTTTAATACTTCTACGACATCATGATATAAACGATCTTAACATACAGACAACAAAGTGAGGCTTTTTGAGTTACGAACCCTAAAAAGAGAAACAAGGCTAAGGTATTACACTCTATATATTTATGTATGGACAGTAAACATAATAATGAGTAATAAATTTAAAAATCTTGTTATCTATTCTATATATATAAAAGGACTTGTCTATCTATATATATATAAAAGGACTTGTTCTGACTGACTGAGGTAAGACGCACGCACAGCCGTAACTGCCGATGGTAGAAACGTGAAATTTGAACAGATGTTTATTTACATAATCTGGACATCCACTAAGAAGGGATTTTGAAAAATTTTAACCCTAAAGGGATGAAATAGGAGTTGAAAGTTTGTATGCATTTTTTTTAAAACAGCACCGATTTTTATAAAATTCGAAATTCAGACTCTTTAAAATATTTCATTAAACACGTGTTTTCACCCCCTAAGGTTTCAAATAAGGGGTTGAAAGTTTATATCGAAAAAACTTTAAATCGCCACCGATTTTTATAAAAATTTAAATTCAGACTATTAAAAATATTTTATTGAACACGTGTTTCGTGGTTTTTAGGAATCCTAAGAGTGCAAATAAGCGGGCGAAGCCGCGCACTCACTAGTTACCTAATATATAAATGTCTGGAGAGATCACCTGTGTTGATAAGGCCACCAACGCTTTTCTTTCTGTACGTTTTTGTTTCTAATTAGTCTGGTATAATAAAATGTTAAATAAATAAACAAATTTCTGGAAGTAACGTCCGTCAACTTATGTTTTCTTATAGGTATGTACCCTAGACCTTTTAGTGTGGTTGAACTTAAACAGTGCTTTTACCACTAGAAAAGGAGCGAAGCGACAAAAAAAAGCGAAGTGACAAAAATTAGCTTCACGCTGTATCCCTCACACAGCAGGGTAGGCAGAGCAAACCTAATATTAAGATACACCGTTTCCCATTTTCCACCGTGTTCTGAAGGCGAAAAGGATACTTTCAATAGACGTAACGTATTTCTGTTTGTAAAAACTTTGGTCACAATATTACAAACATTATTCAACAAAGAATTTCAACGATAGCGTAGTAAAGGACACTCAGGATTTGATTTTATTTGATACTTGTTCGACGTCTGTCTGGGAACGCACCCTTCAATTTCCTTGTTCTCCTTTCACCCTCGACCAGTGTATTTTAAGCTAAATTTTATAGTAAATTTTTTAAAATTTTCTAACATGTAAAAATACAAAAAAATTATAAAAGATAAAATACGATATTTATTTGACTATTTTGTTTTTCAAAAAGAACAAGGTTGTGTCAGTTATTTTGTATGTGTCCATCGATTTCTGTCACAAATAAAAAATACTCATATGTTGGCACCAACACAATAAATAATAGATTTTAAATAGTAATATATATAGTTTAAATAGTATCAATAATTGCACCTATTATTATTAAATTCTTTACTTTGAATTAGTAAACATACAATTTTCTAGAATACTAATTAAAACTAATTCTTACAGTCACACTTTGTGACTGTAAAACTGACTGATTGTGGATTATTATCGATTCATGCATAATAAAAGAATATGTTACTAATGCATAAATGAAGTATTATTATTGTGCCGTGTGATCCCGGCCTAGAATAGGATCATCCTGTTACTGGTGGTGTCGTAAGAGGCGACTAAAGTACATGTGGGAGAGTCACGTCGCCAGCAATGGCAACATGCATGGGCAGACTCGACCGGATCATTACCACCCCCGGCATTTAAAACCGGCGTGAAGTAGTGGCTTTATGCCACTGCATTTCGCTTCAGGTAATGCCGGGCCCCGGTGCCCAACCCACCTAAAGGCCGGCGACGCACCTGTAGCTCCTCTGGGGTTGCACGGGTCGTGGGACGGCGGTATTCACTTACCATCAGGTGACCCACACGCTCGTTTGCCGTGTCTTTTCCATAAAAAAAAATCATTTAAATATAGATTATTATATTTTAAACATCAATCTACACAAATAATATATTTTAACCATTGGCACATCACATATTTTTGTTACATTCTTATAAATATAAGTCCGGGAAAGTTAAACGGTGACGTGTATTCAATATGTAAGTTATTTTTATATCAACAGTAATATACTAATATAAGACATTTATTGAAATATTCTCAATTCAATTACAGATTGAAATAAGTGAATTATATGAAGATTTTATGTAATATTTTATCACAATGTAAAATACATGTTTTACCACCACACTATGCACAATATTCACTATATTCGATAGACATGTGTTAGGTTTTTATGTTTCACGTTTTATCGCGCACACAGCAGGGTAGGCAGGAGGAACCTAGTGCTAAGACACTCCGGTCTCTATTTTCCGACGAGTTCTGGAGGTACTACGTGATAAGTAGCGAAACTTAACACCGCGGTTTGCCTCGACACAAGATTGAAGAAGTTGTGGAATCGAACAAACACTCATCTGTAGCGTTTACAGTCACACTGTATGTCCCTGTGCCACTACTGCCTGGCCTCTACATTGTTAGGTACTTGCGAAATATGGTTGCAGATCGAAAGTTCCATGTAATCCCTTGGAGTCGTTAAACTTGTAAATGAATTTACAAACTTTAAGGATAAATTCCCGCGCTGATTAAGAAGCAACAAACATTTGGCATGTCAAGGTAACGTATCGCTGAACTTCAACCGGCAATTAGGAGCGAGTTCCTGAGTCGTTAACTTTACAAATCGGCTATAAACTTGGACGCTCGCCAGAACCTCTAGCATTGCGGACCGCATCCGAGTGCCGGCGGGTTTAGAGTTGCATTTCTAGGAGCTGTGCAACATATTTTTCTGAATAAACAGTTTTTATACTTACATTTTAAAACACTAGCACGTATTTAGTCTTCGTATTATATTATTTGTGGTTTTCCTAATGACATTATTTGATATATAGTTTAGATCCTTTGATGTAGCCTGTATGCGAGTATGCGAGTAGGAGCTGACATATGCCTTTAATTTGACTTCCGATCGGGTGTTTGTGTTATGGCTAAGTCAGATTGATTGTTCCATTTATATTTGGATAGCTGTCTCCAAGGAATGCAATAAAGTGACGAGAAATTTACAAAAGATGATGCAATGCTCATTACGTCATCAGAATGGGTGTTGCAGGCACTGCTCTCCGCTTTGAAAGAATGGTCTGAAAATAATAATCTAATCCTGAATGCAGCAACATAAAGATTCTGGTATTTGATAGAAATTAAGAAAGGACTCTCAATTTGATGTTCACAGTTCTATTGATTTTGACAAAATAATTTAATGTACGAGTCGATCGTCTGACTGTCGTCGATATTTCTAATTACATTTTTATTGAAAAATATAATAACAACAAGTGCATATTAAATAAATAATAATGTACGACTTTTCTCAACTAACCTTTTAAATTTGTGTTATATATTTTAAATGCAATAAAGAATATAATAATGTATTGTGACAGACGAATGGTATTCAACATTATCTCGTAATTATAAAATATATTAATACATATATGCACACATAAGTTGTATTCAAAATATTCACCTTTCATAGAGCGTTGATTAGATTTATTTAAAGCTCGAGTGAGGCAACGTTTTGTAATTAAATTATTCAGGGCCGGTGTCCTGAGCGGAGTGTGTCTCCCGTGTAACGTAAAATGGTAATAGTTAAACTAAGTTAATAACAAGCTGAAACGATGAAATATTTATTATCCTGTTAGGAGTTTTGAAAAGATGGAATCTTTAACTGCAAGTGTAAAATTTACGAGATGTTTGTGGAGTTGTATAACTAGTTAACTAAATAAATAGGCAGAATTATGAGATGATATGGAGCTGAAGCTATATATATATATATATATATATATATATATATATATATATATATATATATATATATATATATATATATATATATATATATATATATATATATATATATATATATCTAAACATAGGTTTTTCTGGCGTAATTTAACAAAATGCTATGTCAGGATCCGCTCAACATGCTCTAAAGTAAGAAAGTTATTGATTACTCTTATATTATAGAGTATATCTATGGCAAAATGTGAAAGATATGTACCTCTTCTCCACGTGAAGAAAAACAATTAAAGGAGAATATCACAAAAATAATTTAAGTAGTATATTTAATGTTTTTAACGCTCTTTTAAAAACATTGTTTTTTTTATTAATATAAGACTGTTAAAAATTAATTTGTTTCTGTAACCATGTGATATTTTACAAATTACATTAAACATGTTCAAATATTAAATTCCATATAAAACCGTCTCATCATTTTATGCTACGTAAAGCTTCACAAAATACATTACTTTATTATGAGATGTGATCCCTCGACGTCTGGTGAAATTAATTCGAGGTGCCTTTTACAAGGTGTCAATCGGCGGCCCTCGATGCGAGGAAAATTTATATGCCATTATCTATTCTAAAAGGTGTCCCGGCGACAAAACGAAATGAAAAGATCGACGACGACCGAAATATTAATGTATCTTGTTTTTCTTTTCGTCGCACAGGTGACGCGCAGTAGCGAGGCTATACAGTAAAAGTTTGAACAGAATAGCTAATGTAAATATCCAGTTAGTTAGTTAAACGAGAACACTTTCTAACTGATATTTCATATTTCTGTTCGAAAACAAATACAAATATTTATATTTTACAATATGCCAAAATATACTAAAGTTTTATCTTTGAGTTCTATTACTATGTTTCGAACTTAACGATTTCCCGCGTGATGTTGGAAACTGTCCAAGCGCTCTGACCACTAAGCCATACGTTACATCTATTTTTCTTTCAGTATTGTTATATCTTTCTTGTTATCTATCTAGTTATCTATCTTTCTTTTCAGCATCGAGTGTCTCAACACCAAGTCGCCTTTGCCTACCCGACTATATGCAGAATAGAGCGTGAATCTCAAAAAAGTGATGTAGGGATGAGGTATCCGTTCAATGTAAGAATATAAATATATTTTTTTAACTCATAGTAGAAAAATTCTGAGCACGTTCAATTCTATATATTCAGAATATACGATAAAACAATACATACACAAATACCTACATACATAAATATATGCACAAGCTCACTGCTTCATATTGTTTATATCGTGGCTTAAATTATTTACTAACACGTTACGTGACAGTGCCACATGACGCGCGCTAACGTTATATTTGATGGTTACTGAATATTATGTGCTTGTGTTTTAAGCGTGCGCTCTTATGTATAGGGTTATTGGAGGCGTGGGATGTGGTGATTATGAACGGGTGGTTGCAATCCTACTACGATCATTTATATCTCATATAGCTTTTTTTTCAGCTTCACGCTTTATCCCGCATGTAGCAGGGTTGGTAGAGGGAGCGTTATTTTTTTCTCTTTTTCACATTGTAGTTAAACTTATTGAGACAATTGTAGTCACTATGAAATATTTTCAAAAATAAATCAATTTTTTGACAACATGTTTTTCTGTGCCCTGCAATGACAACGCTGAATGGGACGTGAAAATATAACACAAAGTACGATTCGAACTGACCCATTGAGGGTTTCGTATCTATTTCTGGATTGTTGGTCAACATCTTATAAAAGTTGGCAAACTTAAATTTGCTGGCGTATGAACCTATTTTGTATAAAATGGAGTACATAAATTTATAATAGTTGTAAAAAAATTCCAACCTTTGAATTCTTTCTTTTATTTCTTATCTTTTGCCAAATTCCATAATCTAGATCTACAGAAAGTACCAGGTTTTTTTTTTTGCGGCGAATTTCATTAGAAATGCAGCAAAAGCGATGTATAATTGCTTTGACCTAACAGCTTAATTGTTTCTGTGCTTCAAGGCACCATAGACCTGATATTGGATATTAATTTTTGATTGATACCTCCAATTGATCTCAAAATAAATGGTATTGACCAACAGACGTAGACGGGCAGACGGATAACAAAATTTGACGTACAAAACCACAAAAAATAAAAAAAGAAGTACAAAGACGTATATGAAACTTGATTACTCAATCAATATATAGTTAATGTTTTTTTTTCAACATTATCATTTTCTATAGAAATATAAAAAGGCGTCGAATTTAAGAAAAACGCTACTTATGAATCATATCAGATTCATAATAAAATATTCATCTAATCTGACGTCCATACGTTGTCGTAAATCGTTATTTAATAATAGTGAGTGGCCCGTGGCTTTATCCGCCTGAATAGGCTTATTACCCTATTTATTTATAAAGTACTGTAAGCCTACTGAAAACATATTTATTCCAGTTTAATATTTTGAATACATTAAAAAAAATCAGCTTCACGCTGTATCTCGCACACAGCAAGGTGAGTGTGCAAACAGCAAACAGTGGGAACCTGCTGTTAAAACACTCCGTTCCCCACTTTCCGCCAAGTTATGGAGGCATTGCATGTTGAGTGGCGAAACTCAACGCCGCGCTTTGCCTCGATACCAGAGCGAAGAAATAAAAATATAAATGTAAATAAATATTTCATTTCCTCGAGTGGGGATTGAATCCACAACCAGTCGATTTAGTAGTCACACTTTGTGCCCCTGCGAGACGACCGGCCTCAATAAATGAATGAATTGAATATATTAATAATATTAATAATATTTCTTTAATATCTTGGGTTATTTTTTTATTGTTTTGGAAATAGAAACGAATCGTGTTAATATATCTATACTATACTATCTATATTTATACTAATACTATAAAGTGAAAGAATTTGATTGGTTGAACGCGCTAATCTCAGGAGTTACTGGTTCAAATTGAATAATTATTTTTGTAACGAAGGTGTCTTAATAGCAGCCAAGTGTGTTTATATTTGTTTCCCTCTATTGGTCCAGGATCCAGGCCATGTGCAAGACAAAGCGTAATGCTAAAACAATATAGTAAATGTTTATGTTGAAATTATTTCTCGAAAAATCCAGAAAAAAGTGATTGTATCCTAACTTTCTTGAATCTTTTTCCAAACCATTAGAGGTGAGTTCACATGTTCGGATGTGAGATTACATAGGTGAATGTGATATCAATCATCTTTATATTAAATATGTTTTTATTTTTTATTATAGAAACCGCATTGAGTACAAGGGTAAAAACTTCCCTATTCTAGGCTTTAAACTTTTTTTTTGGCAAAAACAAGGCAAACGATCGTTCGGGTCACTTGATGATATGTGATTACCGCCACCCACGGCCCCGTGCAATACCAGAGGAGCTACTGGTGCGTTGCCGGCCTTTAAGATGGGTTGGGCGCCGGGGCCCGGCATTACCTGATGCGAAACGCAGTGGCATAAAGCCACTACTTCACGCCGGTTTTAAATGCCGGGGGTGGTAATGATCCGGTCGAGTCTGCCCATGCGTGTTGCCATTGCTGACGACGTGACTCTACCACACGTACTTTAGTCGCCTCTTGCGACACCACCAGTACCAGGATGACCCTATTCTAGGCCGGGATCAGACGGCACAAGCTATTACTATTACTTTGCCAGTGTATTCACTTCTACACTACTAGACTAGTAGTTGTTTAGCTTTTATTATTGACACTTTAACCGACCACATTAATATATTTTTAATTGTAATGTTTATGTTCAAAATGAAAACGGAAGACAAAGCAACAGTTACCAAATTGATTCAATAAAGCTGTTGTTAGCTGTAGATTAATTAATTACGTTGTGTCCCCTCGACGTTATTACGTCTGTTTGTATTAACAGTTAGTCATACTTTGCATATTTTTATTAAACACCGGTCGAATTCGAGTCAGACTCGCATACCGAGGGTTTACCAATTTCAGGATTGTATGCCTACGGGAAGTACCTAAAAGTTGACAAACTGAAATTTGCGGGCGTATGTTTTGATTTTGTATGTAATGAACTACAATGATAAGTTTGTAAAGATTTTTTTTTGAATGAAATATCTATAATTTTTTGTTTTCTGTGTTGTTTTTATTTGTACAATTTGTATAATGAGTACAATAAGAGATTGTGCATTTCTATAAAAATATGTTTTACTAATCTACTGAGAATTTCATGAATAGATTTCGTAACAAAATATCCTTTGCTGTAATTTTCATTTTCGTTTTCACTTCTTTGGCTTGGCCCCTGCGTGGCCAAATGTCAATATAATCAAGAGTTATGTTAATACGTGAGACGTTCAAAGTATTCCAGTCCCCACACACCACCTACAGTGTTTTGTTTACATTGAAGCAACCTTGACGTACAAGCTGTTCCACATTCACGCTGTGCCCTGCATATAGCAACGTGATTGGAAATCGAACGCACAATCATCGCGTTTTCAGTCACACGCTTGTATCCCTGCGCCACAACGGCCTCTAAACTCTCCAACTATATTATAATATAGTATAGATATGTGGCAATAAATTATACTATATATGGAGAGTAGTAAAGGTGAAGTAGTCCAGGGCGCAACACCGATAGCGACTGGACAATCGATCCGCTGCAGATATTGTTTGCTGGAGATTAATTCAACGGCGACGAGCACCTGACGACGTGCGCCGTCCGCTTGAATACACCGTAAATGTGCATTTCGCGCTACGGTGCATCTCATTTACTGTTCACATTGTTCATATTTGTATATCTATTTTAATTTAAACTTCACTATTAAAATATATTTTTTATTTTACATAGCAGATTAGGCAAAATAGTATTATTATCCTCTTTTCGCCGATATTTCGATGCATTGCGCGTTGAGTGGTGTAACTCAACGCCGCGCTTTGCCTCGTTACCAGAGCGAGGTAATGAAAATATTAAATAAATATATAATTTTAATTCTTCGAATGGGAATCGAAACTACAACCAGTCGCGTTTACCAGTCGCGCGATTGGCCTCAAAAATTTAAAATTTTTCAATTCCCACTGAATTAATGACTACAAACACCAAGATTATCACTTGCACTTGTCTTCTTCTACGTGGCATCAGTCCCGGCTTTTATTGTCAGGGTCTGCCGACTCAATCTACTCCATTTTACACGATCTTAAGCATTCTCGGTGGTTAGTCCATTAACTCTCATGACCTGCATCACAATATTTGTGCCGTGTGATCCCGGCCTAGAATAGGATCATCCTGGTACTGGTGGTGTCGTAAGAGGCGACTAAAGTACGTGTGGTAGAGTCACGTCGCCAGCAATGGCAACACGCATGGGCAGACTCGACCGGATCATTACCACCCCCGGCATTTAAAACCGGCGTGAAGTAGTGGCTTTATGCCACTGCGTTTCGCATCAGGTAATGCCGGGCCCCGGCGCCCAACCCATCTTAAAGGCCGGCAACGCACCTGTAACTCCTCTGGGGTTGCACGGGGTCGTGGGCGGCGGTAGTCACTTACCATCAGGTGACCCGCACGCTCGTTTGCCGTGTCTTTTCCAAAAAAAAAAAAAAAATTTTACACGATCTTCAGCATTCTCGGTGGTTAGTCCATTAACTCTCATGTCCTGCATCACAACATCCAGCCACCATCCTTAGGCGTCAAGGGGCCCAAGTCCATGGACTGATGTAATAAGGCACATTTGTATTTCCTAGACCAGCGTGCAACGTCATATTAGTGGGCACATGTATATGTGAACATAACATAACATAAAAACTCTTTATTACACACCAGAAAATTACAAAAATTAACAAATAAATTCATTTAAAAAAAATGTGAAAAGGCGGCCTTATCATTCATATAAAAAAAAATGTGAAAAGGCGGCCTTATCACTAAGAGTGATCTCTTCCAGGCAACCTAATCAAAAGAATCAATTTAAAAGAGCGGGCATGGCGCGTTGCAAAGTTAAAAGAGAATCACATATAGTGATATTAACATAAATTATAATATACATTTATAAACCTACACAAATACTATCTCATAAACTACATAGAATACACATACATAATAGAAAAATATAAACATAGAAGATACATGACAAATACATAAAAACATATAAAATAGACTACATACTAAGATAGTAAGTTTTAACTTTATATTTAAAAATATTTATGGATTCAGACTGCCTTATAGCTCGTGGTATGGTATTCCATAGCTTCGCTGCTTGGACAGTGAATGATTCACTGTAGCGACGGGTACGACACAAAGGTATTTCCAGGACATTATCACTTTGGGAGCGTAGACTTTGGGGAAGACGGGAGTTGGAGCCGAGAAAGGTAAAGCGTTCTTTAAGGTAAGTTGGAGTATCAGGATGGAAGATGATAGAGTAGAGAAGAGTTAAAGTATGGACATTCCGACGTTCTTTAATGGGAAGCCATCCAAGCTTCGTTCGAAGCTGACTGATATGATCAAATTTTCTCAGACTAAAGATGAACCTTATGACAAGATTTTGAAGGCGCTGTAATTTATTGAGTAACTGCTGTGATAAATCTAGGTAACAGGTGTCAGCATAGTCTATTATAGGTAGGAAAAGTGAGTGTACTAGGGTTATTTTGGTTTTTATTGGTAATAGATTTCTCCATCTTTTCAACCTACCCATAGCGTGGTACACTCTGCGGCTTAAATCAGATATTTGAGGCGTCCACGAGAGAGTGATGTCTACCTTAATACCTAGATTCTCACACTGTTGCAATACTCTAATTTACAAGCGTCGAAGATTATAGGTGGAAGGGAAGGGACATTGATTTTACTAAGTTGCTTAGGACTGCCAATAATACACACTTGAGACTTTTTAGGATTTACAGACAAACCATATGATTTGCTCCAGGTACTAATGGTTTGCAGATTGGAGCTAACTAGACTAATAGCCCTCGCAATATCATCTACGTTGGTTGTCGTGTGAAGTGTGATTTTGTGAAATTTATCTAATATCCGAACATAATTACCTATTTGGACTTTCAAGCTCGTGTAAATTTCATAGGAGACAGTTTCAAGTGCTATCAAAATTGGTTCTGTAGGTTTTAAGACATAGACACATATACATAGACATCCACGTAGTCTTGGAGAGGATAATATAGTTAACTAGAATTGGCCGGTATTTGAAGTACAAGAAGACTTCTAGCAAGCTTTTATTTGCCTTGCTGTAGTTAGTGTGTTAGTGTATGTGAAGTCTTACAAGATCAATTTGACCAAGTGGTAGATTGAGCTGGCGCTGTCGCGCAAAAATGTTGTTTAGTTTGAATTCTCTATTATTTTATATGCACAATAAATTTTATAAAATTATATATTGATCTTAATATAACTTACGTTTTGAATAAAAGATTTTTTTTTAAATATATATTCGTTTTATTTTCACCTTTTCTTTATATCTTCTTATTTCTATTGATATATCCTAACCTTCAGGTGGTTCTATATCATTTAACATTAGAATGCATGCCAAGATAAATTATTAATCGAGTCTAAACACGATCTTGTCTTTTTTCATAGTTCAGAAACACCTTACCCATTTTGTTGCGAGGGCTATTTTGGATTAACAACAATATTGTAGTAGATCTAATTCAACTTACAATATGTATATATCAACTTACACGCAACTAGCATGGCCAGTTAAATAAGGTTATTTCAAAAAGAAAGTTGTTCTTAAATTAAAATAATAATTTAATGAAACTAAAAAACTAAAAACTAGTTTTTTTATTTAAATTGAAGAAAGTCTAAGTGAATCACATATAAAACTTAATATATAACGTTTATTTATCTACTTCCTACGACTTAAGTTCTACTCATAACTCTTTAGTGTCTGTTCTAAACAATACAACCTAATGGCTATTTTCAAGGCGATTTGCGTTATCTCAAAATAACGACGACTGGAATATCGCCAGCGGGAAATCTCGTAAAATTTTGCACAATGGCAAATAATAAATTACTACCAACATATTTTACTACCCAAATGTGTGAAAAACCTTTTTATCAAAGATATGTTGAAATATAAAATACGTAGCTTCACGCTTTATCCCGAACACAGCAGGATAGGCAGAGGGAACCTAGTGTTAAGACACTCCGTTCCCCACTTTCTGCCGAATTTTTGGAGGAATTGCGTGTTCCTTCTAGTACCCAGCTTTAGGTAGAGTAAAATATTATTTTAGTTACTCATTAAAATAATGATGTATGATATAAGCAAGAAATAGAATATTTTTATAAATATATTTATTATGATATAACTAGATTGTAAATTAAAAAAATTAGAAGGCATTTCGTGTTGAGTAGCGGAACTCAACGCCGCGGTTTCTCTCGAGATCAGAGCGGAGAAATGAAAATATAAATTTAAATAAATCTTTGATTTTCTGAGTGGAGATAAACCCACAACAAGTCGCGTTTACAGTCACACTTTGGGCCCTGCGTAAAGACTGGCCTATACTAGACTATAATTTATCAAAAATAAATTTAACAAAATACCGCAATCGTTGACGTACATTTAGACCGAATGTGATTGAAGAATAAGGGAAACGGTAAAAAGACAATCAATGCTGTGGAACGATTTGCCTAACTAGCTTTCTTTCAACACACGTTATTAAGTACTAATTATATAATTTCTTGCTTGAGAGTTAATCGGAAATTAAATTTTATTTTCATTTTATAGGTATTGGCTAATAATTTTTTATAACGATCTATCTTTATTTGGAATAAACACATTGTGTAACAAATTAACTAGAAGCTTAACTTTTTTATTTATATAGTACCAAATTCAATCGCTTCCCAGCGACGTATATCTATCTATAACATTTAAAGTAAGTAATCAGTTTCACGCTGTATCCCGCATACAGCAGGATAGGCAGAGGGAACCTAGTGTTAAGACACTGCATTCCCCACTTCCTGCCGAATTCTGGAGGCATTGCGTATTGAGTGGCAGAACTGAACGCCGCGCTTAGCCTCGACACCAGAGCGAAGAAACGGAAATATAAATTTAAATAAATATTTAATCTCTTCGAGTGGGATCGAACCCAAAACCAGTCGGTTTTACTTAATTTTCAAATATTAAGAATTTTATGTCCCTTACTCATGTCTACAATTTTTCTTTTTCGGTTTATTTCGATTTTTTAGTATATAAAGTTAATTTATAACACAATGAATGTGTATTCCTTGTATAGATAGATCGTTATATGGAATTATTAGCCAATACTTATAAATAATATATGAAACAAAGGAAGTTTAATTTTCGGGATTTCTCAAGCAAAAAAAAAATATATAATTACTACTAAATAACTTGTGTTGAAAGAAAGCTAGTTAAATATATAAATAATTTTTCCTGAACCAAATTACAACGAGGTTTATCAAAAGTCGTCACATATCCCCACCGCAGAATTCACTCAAGACAAATCGTTCCGCAGAATTGATTGCCTTTTTACCGCTTCCCTTATTCTTAAATCACATTCGATCTAAATTTCAACGTCAACATTTGCGGTATTTTGGTAAATTTATATTTGACTAGCGACCAGCTCGCGGCTTCGCCCGCTTATATTTGTGAATTATTTCTTTGTTTAAGTACAGCGTATTACGTTCCTATTTTAATAAATAATGTATGCTTGCAGCGCACTTAAGATTTCTAAAGTGAAAATTATTAAAATCATAGGGAGGCTCTCAATCAATTCTCGATTTTCATTAAAATTATCAAAATTATAATTTGACAAAGTAATAGAACCAGAAACAATGATATTTAAAAATTTTGTCTGTTTGTTAATTTTTCTGTTTGTCGACGCTTGTCTCAGAAACGACTCAAGCGGTAAAATCGGTTTAATTCTTCTTATTTACTTTTTATTGTAACATTCGTCATGTATGTCACTTTGATCAAAATACACTTATTTATTTTGAGTTAAAAATTAAAATAACATATAATAGCTTATGTATTATGTTATAATAATATATAATATATTTAAATAAATAAGAATGTATTTTTTGCTTAATAGCTCCTAATAGTTATAAAAGCGCAGGCAAGATAAAAACATTTTAGAAAGTTGTTTAATTCTATTAGAATTATAATAACTAGCAACATTTTTATAGTTAATGAAATATTTTCTCAAATTAAAGAAATGTATATGGTTTCCACCTGAACCCTTTAGTGTTTAAAGGGTGAAAAAAATATTTAATATACATATAAATATATAGATACCACATTAGTATCGGTACTGTACTGGTAATAATAATTGAAAAAAAAAATAGATATACTACGAGATACCTTTGTATTCAAGGTTTAAAGCTTTTCATTATGACAGAATATAAAACAGTATATCTATAGAGGAATTACAAACTCTTTATATTCTTTCTCAATAATACATATATTTTTTAGATGTCCCTCTGTACTACGACCTCCAGGAGGTCCTCCATGTTTGAAGAGGTTGATGACAGTGAACCAGGCGAAAAAGATGCGTAGAGATCGTAGCGTTTGGCGTTCCGTTCTCTCTGACTACCTGACTACTACGCTAGGGATAAAACGTAAAGCTAAGTTCTGCCACTTACCATGCCTCGAAAATTCGCGCGCACTAATATGAACAGTGTCTTAACTCTATTCTGTCTACCCTGGGGTATATTTTTTACAGCGTAAAGCTAAAAATAAATAAATAAGTTTTCTTTAAATAATTTAGGTTTAAATTAAAATAGATATACAAATATGAACAATGTAAACAGTAAATGAGATGCACCGTAGCGCGAAATGCACATTTACGGTGTATTCAAGCGGACGGCGCACGTCGTCAGGTGCTCGTCACCGTTGAATTAATCTCCAGCAAACAATATCTGCAGCGGATCGATTGTCCAGTCGCTATCGGTGTTGCGCCCTGGACTACTTCACCTTTACTACTCTCCATATATAGTTTAATTTATTGCCACATATCTATACTATATTATAATATAGTTGGAGAGTTTGGAGGCCGTTGTGGCGCAGGGATACAAGCGTGTGACTGAAAACGCGACGGTTGTGCGTTCGATTTCCAATCGGGAAATGAATCATTATTTATAAATATTCTTTCTATCTGGTACCAAGGCAAAACGTGGCGCTGCTAAACACGTTGCTATATGCGGGACACAGCGTGAAGGTGAAACAGCTTGTCTGGTTGAGCGAGCTAATCACTGAAACGGTTAATTCGAATCGTTAAATCCTTTTTATATTCGATGGTTTATTTATGATGGAAGGCTTACAGGTTATCCTCATCAAGTGATTTGCTTCAATGTAAACAAAATACTGTATGTGGTGTCTGGGGACTCTGGGGTCTCACGTATTAACACAACTCTTGATTATATTGACATTTGGCCACGCAGGGGCCAAGCCAAAGAAAGTGAAAACGAAAATGAAAATTACAGCAAAGTATATTTTGTTACGAAATGTATTCATGAAATTAGTAAAACATATTTTTATTAAAATAATTAAGCGAAACCAACTTACATGCACTTTCTCTTATTCTACTCATTTTATTCATACCTCCTTAATTTTATGTTGTCGTTGTCGTCGTCGTGTTCATTGAAAACAAAATCATTACAAACTTATGATTGTAATTTATTTCATACAAAATCAATGCGTACGTCCGCAAAACTTAAATTTGTAAGCTTTTATGTACTTACCGCTGGCATACAATGATGAAAGGCCCTCAGTATTCGAGTCCGACTCCCAATTGACCGGTTTTTAATAAAAATATCCAAAGTACGACTAACTGTTAATACAAACAGACGTAATAACGTCGAGGGGACACAACGTAATTAATTAATCTACAGCGAACAACAGCTTTATTGAATCAATTTGGTAACTGTTGCTTTGTCTTCCGTTTTCATTTTGAACATAAACATTACAATTAAAAATATATTAATGTGGTCGGTTAACGTGTCAATAATAGAAGCTAATCAACTATTTAGAAAATTAACTATCTCTCCGTTAGCGAATCACGCAAAGAATACTGTATAGAAGTGACAGAAATTTGGCATAGTAATATTATAGTTTAAAGCCTAGAATATGGAATTTTTATCCCTGTACTCAATGCAGTTCCTATATGAAAAATTAAAAATATATATAATATAAAAAAGATTGATATCACATCCATATACGTTATCTCACGTCCACACATGGGTTCCTCCTTTTTCTGCATTTTTAGATAAAGAATTTCAACAAAAGACATTTTTTTAGCCTTACGTTTTATTCCGCGCATAGCAGGACAGATAGAGGGAAACTAATGTAAATATACTTCGTTCCCGTTAAGACACTTCCGTTACAAAAGTAATTATTCAATTCGATCCAGTAATTCCTGAGATTTGCGCGTTCAACCAAACAAATTCTTTCACTTTATAATATAAATTTGAAAGTATAAATTTTATGGTATAGATTTATTAAACCCAAAATATTAAAAACAATATAAAAAAAAATAGAAATTACTGTAAGTCACAATATCCGCAAACATATTTTAATATATGACGAAATTAAGTTTTATAAATAAATAGTGTAATAAACCTATTCAAGCGGGCAAAGCCACGGGCATGTCACTAGTATTCAATAAAGATTTACAATAACGTATGGACGTCAGAATAAGATGGATATTTTTTTGTGAGCATCAATCAGATTTCTATTCACAAGTAACTTTTTTCTTAAATTCGATGCCTACTTTATAAGAAAAAGGAAAAATATAATGGTGAAAAAGAACATTAACCATATATCGGTTGAATGGTCAAGTTTCATATTCGTTTTTGTATTTCTTTTTATATTTTTTAGGGTTCCATACGTCGAGTTTTGTTGTCCGTCAACCCGTCAACGGCGTTGTCAATACCATTTAAGGTCATAAAGGCGTCAATCTGAAATTAATATCTCATAATCAGTTCTATGGTCCCTTAAAACACTGAAACAATTAAGCTTCTAAGTCACCGCAATTAAAAGATACGAGCATTTATGTATCGCTTTTGCTGCATTTCGTATGAAATTCGCCGCAAAAAAATTAAAGTATAAGTATTTTGCATAGATCTACAATTATGGAATTTGGCAAAAAATAAGAAAGAAAAGAAAAAATCCAAAGAGTAGGCATTTCTTACAATATTTACAAATGTATGTACTTCATTTCATACAAAATAGGTGCATACGCCAACAAATTTTAGTTTGTTAACTTTTATAAGATGTCCTGATGACCAACAATCCTGAAATAGATACGCAACCCTTAATGAGTGAGCTCGGATCGCACTAGACCGGTGTTCTTTTATTTCTTTACACGTCCCTTTGAACGTTGTCATTGTAGGGCACAGAAAAACAAGTCAGAAAATTGATTTTTTTTTTAAATATTTCATAGTGACTACAATTGTCGCAATAAGTTTAACTACAACGTGGAAAGAAAAAATACGCTCCCTCTACCAACCCTGCTACATGCGGGATAAAGCGTGAAGTTAAAAAAAAAGCTATATAAGAAATAAATGATCGTAGTAGGATTACGACCACCCGTTCATAACCACCACATCCCACGCCTCCAATAACCCTATACATTAGGGCGCACGCTTAAAACACAAGCACATAATATTCAGTAACCATCAAATATAACGTTAGCGCGCGTCATGTGGCACTGTCACGTTACGTGTTAGTAAATAATTTAAACCACGACATAAACAATGTGAAGCAGTGAGCTTGTGCATATATTTATGTATGTAGGTATTTGTGTATGTATTGTATTATCTTATATTCTGAATATATAGTATTGAACGTGCTCAGAATTTTTCAACTATAAGTTAAAAATATATATATTTATATTTTTACTTTGAACGGATACCTCAGCACTTTTTTAGCTTCAGTGTTAAGACACTCGGTCCCTATTCTACTTAATTTTCGAGACTATGCGTGTTGCGTGGCTCTGGCAGTTGAAGCGAGGCAAACTGCGGCGTTGAGTTCCGCTTGTAGGCTTCCTCTGTCTACTCTGCTATGAGCGGGATACAGTGTGAAGCTGATATTAAAATTTATTTTACATTCCATTTATTTAACATATTAAATTAACATGCAAAAAAACTAAAAAATTAATCGTCGTAAAGTAATCGTCGATGTTTTCAATATGTTCATATATTTATAAAAACTATTGTATTAATTAAAATAAAAAAAAACAATCAAATGTAATTCAAAGAGAAGGAAGAATCAGACTATAAAAAATGTCCAAAATATGCAAAATATCCACAAGTAAAGTATCTAAATCAAAATATATAAATATCATAATAATCCCAAATGTACCTAAGATCGATACACTTTCCACATTGTATCTTATATATATAACGAGATTGAACACACAAAAGACAAGGTGTCTCGTTTTCAATCGGTTTGAGAACCGAAGCAAATAAGGTGGATTTCAGTCGGTTATCGTTACTATTTATGTAAAAACTTTATTTTTTTTATTATCATCTTTTTTCTATAATATTTTTTTTCTCAATTAATTTATTTGTCTTTTCCTCTTCCAATTTAATTTTGTATGGAGAACTTGTTAAAATTTTACTTCATTTGTCTTTATGTCTTTTGAAAGAAGAAGTGTATATGTGGAACATGAATAACCTTTTCACAACATTAAGTATCTATATATAGTATCATTTAATATATTTGTGTATTTTAAATTTTTTTTACAGCTTCACGGTGTATCCCGCACACAGCAGGGTAGGCAGAGGGAACCTAGTATAAGACACTCCGTTCCCCTACTTTCTGCCGAATTCTTTAAGCATTCCGTGTTAAGTGGCAGAAGTCAACGCCGCGCTTTGCTTCGACACCAGAGCGACGGAATGGAAATATAAATTTAAGTAAATATTTCATCTCCTCGAGTGAGGATCGAACTCACAACCAGTCGGTTTTACAGGCACACTTTGTGCCGCTGCGCCACGACTGGCCTCATTTGAGTGTATTTTAATTCTTACATTTAAATAAGAAATATAGAAATAATATTTTTATATAGGAATAATATTTTTTATACTTATAGTTGAAAGTCCTGAAAGGACTCCCGTCTGAAACGGTATAAATATTTGTTACCATTTCTTAGAAAAATAGAAAAGCATGATACATAGCAATAGAACTCAAAGACAGAACTCTAGTCTATTGTGTTAAATAAATATTGTAAAACATAATATTTGTATTTGTTTTCGAACAGAAATATGAAACATCAGTTAGAAAGTGTTCTCGTTTAACTAACTAACTAACTGGATATTTACATTAGCTATTCCGCTCAAACGTTTACTGTATAGCCTCGCTACTGCGCGTCACCTGTGCGACGAAAAGAAAAACAAGATACATTTATATTTCGGTCGTCGTCGATCTTTTCATTTCGTTTTGTCGCCGGGACACCTTTTAGAATAGATAATGTGGCATATAAATTTTCCTCGCATCGAGGGCCGCCGAGTGACACCTTGTAAAAGGCACCTCGAATTAATTTCACCAGACGTCGAGGGATCAGATCTCATAATAAACTAATGTATTTTGTGAAGCTTTACGTAGCATAAAATGATGAGACGGTTTTATATGGAATTTAATATTTGAACATCTTTAATGTAATTTATAAACCACATCACGTCACTACTTAAATCAATTTTGTAATATTCTCCTTAAATAGATTTTTGTTCACACGGAGAGTCTCTCTCATTTTGCTTTTAGATATACTCTATAATATAAAAATAATCAATAACTTTTTCAATTTAGAGCATACTGGGCGGATCCTGACACCGCATTTTGTTTAACTACGCCAGAAAAACCTATGTTTTAGACATATATTTTCTCCTTTGTTTTTAACAAAGAAAAATACCGACCTGGTCGGTTTCCAGAAGGCTCAGTTTCGAGTCCCAAATCCAAATTTTTATACGTTTTCTATTTAATAAGTATTTTCCTTTCCTAAGTTTGAAATAATACTTAAAAAATGTTAAAAATATGAAAACAAATAAGTAATATAATTCTGTTTATTTATTTAGTTAACTAGTTATACAACTCCATAAACATAAATTTTACACTTGCAGTTAAAGAGACCATCTTTTCAAAACTCCTAACAGGATAATAAATATTTCATAGTTTCAACTTGTTATTAACTTAGTTTAACTATTACCATTTTACGTTACACGGGAGACACACTCCGCTCAGGACACCGGCCCTGAATAATTTAATTACAAAACGTTGCCTCACTCGAGCTTTAAATAAATCTAATCAACGCTCTATGAAAGGTGAATATTTTGAATACAACTTATGTGTGCATATATGTATTAATATATTTTATAATTACGAGATAATGTTGAATACCATTCGTCTGTCACAATACATTATTATATTATTTATTGCATTTAAAATATATAACACAAATTTAAAAAGTTAGTTGAGAAAAGTCGTATTATTTATTTAATATGTACTTGTTGTTTTTTTTTATTTTTCAATAAAAATGTAATTAGAAATATCGACGACAGTCAGACGATCGACTCGTACATTAAATTACTTTGTCAAAATCAATAGAACTGTGAACATCAAATTGAGAGTCCTTTCTTAATTTCTTTCAAATACCAGAATCTTTATGTTGCTGCATTCAGGATTGGATTATTATTTTCAGACCATTCTTTCAAAGCGGAGAGCAGTGCCTGCAACACCCATTTTGATGACGTAATGAGCATTGCATTATCTATTGTAAATTTCTTATCACTTTATTGCACTCCTTGGAGACAGCTATCCAAATATAAATGGAACAATCAATCTGACTTAGCCATAACACAAACACCCGATCGGAAGTCAAATTAAAGGCATATGTCAGCTCCTACTCGCATACTCGCATACAGGCTACATCAAAGGATCTAAACTATATATCAAATAATGTCATTAGGAAAACCACAAATAATATAATACGAAGACTAAATACGTGCTAGTGTTTTAAAATGTAAGTATAAAAACTGTTTATTCAGAAAAATATGTTGCACAGCTCCTCGAAATGCAACTCTAAGCCCGCCGCCCTCGGACGCGGTCCGCAATGCTAGGGGTTCTGGCGAGCGTCCAAGTTTATAAGCGATTTGTAAAGTTAACGACTCAGGAACTCGCTCCTAATTGCCGGTTGAAGTTCAGCGATACGTTACCTTGACATGCCAAATGTTTGTTGCTTCTTAATCAGCGCGGGAATTTATCCTTAAAGTTTGTAAATTCATTTAGTTTAACGACTCCAAGGGATTACATGGAACTTTCCATCTGCAACCATATTTCGCAAGTATCTAACAATGTAGACCAGGCCAGGCAGTAGTGGCACAGGGACATACAGTGTGACTGTAAACGCTACAGATGAGTGTTTGTTCGATTCCACAACTTCTTCAATCTTGTGTCGAGGCAAACCGCGGTGTTAAGTTTCGCTACTTATCACGTAGTACCTCCAGAACTCGTCGGAAAATAGAGACCGGAGTGTCTTAGCACTAGGTTCCTCCTGCCTACCCTGCTGTGTGCGCGATTAAACGTGAAATAAAAATAACACTTTTATCAGAACACTTTTTTAATGATAATTTTAAACACTATAAGGATATAAACTCAACAAAAATAACAACGCGAAGTATGGTCAATCTAAAACTTATATTACCTAACTATTGTAATATGTATGGCAAAAGATCTTTACATTATATCATACCAAAACATATTAATCAACTTCCACTGTCAGTAAGAAACACAATAACACACAAAAATATAAAACACATATTAAAAGGTCATTACCTAAAAGAACTAACTATGAAAGTAAAAATATAGGCAAATATTCTTTAAAAAAAAAAATGAAATTGCAGTCATAAAATACTTGTATGGTGTGAAAATTAATTAAATAAATAATTTATATAAAAAAAAAACATAAATTAATAAATAAATAATATATATGAATCAACCTGTATATGCTAATACACTCGAAGTATCTAGTTTATTGAATAGAAACAATTGTTAATTTAAATGTACCCTCGTTTTTTACTTTTTTGTGATTTACCTTTATTATTATGATAGATATTTATTGTAATATGTTTCTACACATAGAAATGTTTGATGGCGCTGGTGCACGGTGACACTCGAATGAGTTTATGATTGCACCTTGAATGTATATTTATTAATACTCTGTAATACTCTACTTAAATAAATATAAATAAAATAAATATGTTATAAGTCTATATGTTAATGATAATAATACTTCATTTATGCATTAGTAACATATTCTTTTATTTTGCATGAATCGATAATAATAAAGATAAAATAGAAAGTTGTATTTTTATTAATTCAAAGTAAAGAATTTAAAAATAATGAGTGCAATTATTGATACGTATGTACCTATTTAAAACTAGTTTTAGCGACTAGTCCAACATGACCCATGCGTATTTTTAATTTGTGACAGAAATCGATGAACACATAAAAAATAACGAACATAAAACCTCTTATTTTTGAAAAAGAGGTTAGTCAAAACAATATACAATTTAGCTATTATATTATACAATTTAGCTTAAATTACATTGGTCGAAGGTGAAAGGAGAAAAAGGAAATTGAGGGGTGCGTTTCCAGACAGACGGCGAACAAGTATCAAATAAAATCGAATTATAAATGTGTCCTTACTGCGCTATCGTTGAAATTCTTTGTTGAATAATGTGTGTCATATTGAGACAAAAGTTTCAACATACAAACATTATTGAGAATAAATTAACATTCTACTTACATCTATTGAAAATATATTTAAATATCTTTCTCGCAGTTCAATCACACCAAATAATCTATCAAAATTTAAAAAAAAACACATATTCTTTTTTGTATTACAAAAATATAAGGCTAGTTACTTTCCTATAAGTGCTTACCTACAAGTAAACATAAGATGACGTACGTTAATTCCAGTAATGTATTTATTTGTTTAATATTTTATTACACCAACATTGAACAAAGAAAGAAAAAAAATGTAGAATTTTCAATTTATTTGTTATTATTACGTTTACTGTCTATATAAAGGTATTTAGAGTGGAGAAATATCTTAGATTTCTTCCTCTTTTTAGGGTTCCGTACCTCAAAAAGCATCACTTTGTTGTTTGTATGTTAAGATCGTTTATATCAAGATTTCATAGAAGTATTAAGCTGAAATTAAAGTCAAATATTTAGATACCGATCCCTTGGAACACAAGAAAAATCATGCTTCTAAGTTATTGATTTTGCTACGTTTTGTATGAAATTGACCGCGTAATCCGAACTATTGGCTATTGCCGCGGACATGCAGTTATGAAAGTTGGGCACATAGTGAGAACTTACAATACAAATAAAGAAAAAAAAATTATAGATATTTCATATAAGAAGATCAGTATAAACTTATATTTAAAGTTCATTCAGTTACTGAAATTGGTACGAAACCCACGTTGAGCGAGTCTGACTCGCACTTGAACTTTGTTTTTTCTTAATTCGGCTTCAATGTGCCGGTAAGGAAGAATTAATTGAATATTCGAATAAGAATTCGAAGCCTTTTTTGACAAATATAGATTTTACTATTTTTTTTTTTAAATTTTGAAGTGTTAATCCACACTTAGGAAAATAAATACTTATTTAGGAAACGTATAAAAATTTGAACGTAGCGGGACTCGGGCCTCCTGGAAACCGACCAGGCCTGGTCGACCTGGTCGGTTTCCAGGAGGCGCGGGTTCGAGTCCCGCTACGTTCAAATTTTTATACGTTTTCTAAATATAAAAATTTTCTGTACGTTAGCGCTAACAAAGGCTACAAATATCATAGCGACTTTAAACTTTCTGCAAATTATACAGAATAGCTTCTCTTTCTAACTGTTTTATTTGAAGTCACTATATCGGCATATAAATACCTATATAGCACAAATTTAGACAACAAAATTATTTTATAACAATATACAATTTCTTTATATTACGTGAAGAATTTAATATAAAATATGAAAAATCGTTTTACTTATTAGATACATATGTACATAGATTTATCCATCTTTAGCGCTCGAGGCAATCGATTCTAGCTTAAAACTTGATACAAGAGCAGTGTGGGCGTGTTATCAGACTTATTCAATTATTGATAAAAATGTGTATAAATTGCAATTATGTAAAGGTAAGTGAAATCGTTGGAATTTTTAACATCACACCAAAAAAATTCTAAATAGGAATATAGTTTTTGTACTATAAATGTTATACAGTTTTTTCATTTATTTAAGTTTTTTTTAGAACTCTTTGACGTTAAAGGCACGAAAAAAGAAAACCCTTTTTGGAGTTCGTGAAGAAAATTCACATTTAATTTATACATTATTAAATTCACTTATAAATAATACCGATATTTCAGAATTCTACCATTCAACACTAAGAAAAGGTAAGAATAGACGTTCCGGTCTTTTCGCTTGAAAGCAAAAGAAAAGTTAATCTAAAAGGTTTAACCAAAACGTGGTTTCAGTAAGTAGATAATAAGAAATTTGTCATTTGGTGTTCACTGTCTTAAAAAGAGAGGTATCTTAAGTCATGACGCAGAAGATGAAATATATTTTGGAGTATCTTCTAACGTAGAGGCGGGATGCAAACAGCGTGCAACGATGCAAAGTGACGTCGACGCTAGCGAGCACACAACACGGGCTTATTGCGCTCGCTCCGTGCTGTTTTGCATTCATATCCCGCTGTATGATCGCTTCCAAGACACTATTGACGTCTCGTGGAAGTATTAGATAAGCGCAAAAGAATATTATTCACATTTTCCTATAAAATGCGATGACAAGCAAAGTGGAATATTTTCTCATTTCCTTTTATACATAAACGATGATAAATCAAGCTCGTGTGAAACATAGTATAAAATACGTCCGCTTATACGTACACATTTTTCTTTAAGGATATATGAAAATAATAAATATATACAGGGTGGTAGACAATAAGGTCTTATATTAGTTCCGATAGCGTAATATCAATTATATACAGCTTCGATCACAGTTCTAAGAGCTTGGTAAAGTTCTGTTGAGTGTGGACGAACTTACTTTGTAGGTCGAGACGTAGATGGCGTAGTTGTTGATCCAATGGATATAATTAGTTATATAGCAGTTATTAAGACGCTGTTTGTACAAGAGTCGTAAAGTTATCGCCGAATCTTGAGTAGTTCGACTAGTCGATAGTATCTCTTAGGACAGTTTCAGTGGAACCGGCAAAGGGACGGTGCCGAAAGTAAACAAGTACAATTAGTCTGTAAACGATCTAAATAGGGTTAACTTAGAAACTGATCTGATTGGATCACTGTACATTTTTGGAATATATGGTCGAGAGGGTGAGATTGTTAAAAAATGTATGTAAATTATAAATATAAAATAATATTTTATTTTATTTTATTTTTTTATGGAAAAGACACGGCAAATGAGCGTGCGGGTCACTTGATGGTAAGTCATTACCGCCGCCCACGACCCCGTGCAACCCCAGAGGAGTTACAGGTGCGTTGCCGGTCTTTAAGATGGGTTGGGCGCCGGGGCCCGGCATTACCTGATGCGAAACGCAGTGGCGTAAAGCCACTACTTCACGCCGGTTTTAAACGCCGGGGGTGGTAATGATCCGGTCGAGTCTGCCAATGCGTGTTGCCATTACTGGCGACGTGACTCTACCACACGTACTTTAGTCGCCTATTACAACACCACCAGTACCAGGATGATCCTATTCTAGGCCGGGATCACACGGCACAAAACATAGATTTACAAACTAACTGTTACGATTACGAGTTTGCATCCTTCGTTTCCTATACAACTTGCCAGCTTTACTTATAAAGAGAAAAGGCTTTTACGAGTAGCCGTATTTGAGGATATTGGCCAGTCTTGTCGCAGCGGCACGAAGTGTGACTGTAAAAACGGCTGGTTGTGGGTTCGATCCCCACTCGAGGAGATGATATATTTACTTAAATTTATATTTCCATTTCTTCGCTATGGTGTCGAGGCTCACCGCAACGCAATGCCTCCAGAATTCGGCAGGAAGTGGGGAACGGAGTGTCTTAACACTAGGTTCGCACTGCCTACCCTGCTGTGTCCGGGATACAGTGTATTTAAGGATCCCCAATCGATATGTTAGGGAATTTTAATTTATACAAACAAATATAATTGGTGTCTGTCTATCATTTCTAGTTATCACATTTTTTAAGTGCATATAGTTTTTTACGAATATTTATATAAACTACAAATTTATATAAAAACGAAGCAGGTGACGACGTGCGGAGGACGCTAGTATTATATAAAATCCGCTAGTATTATAATTAATCTTATTATTCCAACATTCTTATTAGACGTATTTAAAATTAATCAGGTATTCTAAAAGTAAGATCGTAATCCACTTGACTTCGCTCTGATTACTCAAGTGATTTCTCCTTGCTATTTTTCAGATCATGTGATTTAAATAACGTCTTAAATATCCTTTTTTATTTGTAAACAGACACAAAATTCATTATGAATTTTTTAAACCTCTTAAAATTTAAATTTAAAATTTACTATATTATTTATTCATGTGGATTATTGTGAACACTACCACTGCGATGCACCGAATGGCAATTCTGTATAATTAATTTTGAGACAAAAGATTATTTTATTAAATAATCGAAATATTTGTTCACAAAAATTTAAATTTTTTTTCTTAACAAAAATCTATTTTTTTTTCTTACAAAATTAGCTGATATGATATGTATCTTTTGAATAATCATTGAGTGTATTTCTTAATAATCGTAATATATTATTAATTAACATTATTTTTAACATTGAAAATATACTCATTTCTATACATGTACATTAAATTAAAAAGTTACTTACTAATCACGTAAAATGTTCAACCTTGAACATTAAATTTTCTAAAAAAATTGCTTGCATTCCTAAATAAATTACATAACATCTGATATAGTATAATTAATTAAAGGAAATGAATTAAAAATTAAATTAAATAATATTAAAAGATCCGCTACATAATAACATATTATATAAAAAATGCTTCTTAACAAAAAATAATTAACGCGTTTGGCATTTTAAGTTGACATAATTATGAAAATTTTAATTTTCATAATTATGTCAACTATAAATGGATGAACGCAACATCTCATTCGGCACTCACTTAAAGAGGCCAGTAGCTCTATAATATGCGTCTATGAAAACATACGCCTAAGTATATCAGTAGATAGTTGAATGAGTAAAAGAAAATAAAAAAATAGCTATTCAGCTTTATACCATTTTAAAGTTATATCTCTGCAAGGTTAAGGTGGTAACAATTTGTGATCAACTTTCGTTTATATTAATTCACACTCAAGCATATCCGTGTTTTATATTGTGTATGAACTAAAGATATAATATTAATTTTTTTTAGCTCCACGCTGTATCCTGCGCACAGTAGGCTAGACTGGGGGAACCTAGTTTTAAGACGTTCCGTTCCCCGTTTTCCGCTCATCTGAGCCCTATTATGTGCTTATACTAAATTTATTATATGTACAGTCAAATTTAGTATTTATTTTATCTAAAAACATAGACAAATATGAATAATTTACTTATATTTTTTTTTTTTTTTTTTATGGAAAAGACACGGCAAACGAGCGTGCGGGTCACCTGATGGTAAGTGATTACCGCCGCCCACGGCCCCGTGCAACCCTAGAGGAATTACAGGTGCGTTGCCGGCCTTTAAGATGGTTTGGGAATTTACTTATATATAATATTCTACCCAACCTATTTGGTCCTCGACCAAAATAAGTATATAGAGCGTCTCATTACGCTGTAACATATTCCGTACGTCCTCGATGTCAGACGAAATTAATTCGTAGCACCTTTTAAACGAGTGCCGCGAGGACCGTCCGCTTTCGAGAGCAAAGAAAATTATACGCGACATTACAAATTCAAAAAGTTTCCTGACGATAAAACATGGAGATCGATACTCGCAAAAATCTAAATAATTTCTTGGGCTAAATTGAAATTGTTTTTAAAACGTTTCGTTTAACCGAAAAATAGAAGGGTTTAATTGTAATATGTAAATAAATAAGATTCTCAAAGAGGTCAGTCGTGGTGTATGGGCAGAAGCGTGTGACTGTAAACGTGACAGGTTGTGACCTTGATTTCAGCGCTCTGGTGTCCTGTGCCGTGTGATCCCGACCTAGAATAGGATCATCCTGGTACTGGTGGTAACGTAAGAGGCGACTAAAATACGTGTGGTAGAGTCACGACGCCAGCAATGGCAACACGCATGGGCAGACTCGACCGGATCATTACCACCCCCGGCATTTGAAACCGGCGTGAAATAGGCTTTATTCCACTGCGTTCGCATCGGGTAATGCCGGGCCGAGGCGCCCAATACAGCTTAAAGGCCGGCGACGCACCTGTAACTCCTCTGGTGTTACACGGGGGTAATCACTTACCATCAGGTGACCCGAACGCTCGTTTGCTGTGTCTTTTCCATAAAAAAATAAAGTTTGAGTCAGTTTGGTGACTGTTGAGTTCCTCCGCTTACTTAATACTTGCAGAATTCGACTTAAGGAGGGGAGAGAGTGTCTTAACACTGGCTTCCTCTCCCTACCGTGCATCATACATATTGAAGAACAATAACATAACATTCAAATAACGTGTCTACTTTCGCTAAATTTGGAATTCAAATATTGAAAGGTTTCCTGTAGTTGAGTCTGAATACAATAGGCAAATTCCATCACAATTATAGTGTACATATTTCACAAATACTTCATAGTTTTCTGTCTTCTCGTATCTGTTTCATATTACATTATTCGTCTATTATCAACCACTCTCTCTCGTCTCTATTATGTAGATAGCGAAGTCCTTTGTCTATCTGTTAGACTCTAACAAGAAGAATTTCTATTATTATAAATATTCCTCAATTCTAAGTACGAATCCGGTACCTCCAGTACCTCCAGTACCTTCAGTGTGCCCTAGTTTTTAATACACTTTCCAATTTATTTCAAATTCCAATGTATTTTCCAATAAAATTTGAAACGATATTTATTATTTTCTTAAAACAATTAGTAAAAAATCCAAACGGGTCATTGATTGAATTTACAACGAATAAATTAACTTCTTGCGTGAACATTTTTTCCTAGCTCATTTTAACCAATACTGCATCATTATTAACTCAATTGGTGCTGTATATAAGTAAAAGCTCAATTAATTTCTTTTTTTAAAGAGTTGATAGAGGGAACATGGCAGGCTAGTGTTAAGACACTCCGTTACCTATTGAGACATTTTTGTTCCTGACTTTCCACTGAAGTTTTGCCGAAGATTCCCTCAAGCATTGTGTGTTGAGTGGTAGAACTCAAGGTCGCGCTTTGTCTCGATACCCAAGAAAGTATAAAATATTCCTTTACATCCTTCCCTCAAGTGGAAATTAAACCCACAACCGTCCAGGCGTACCACCGTTACGGTGGCACCCTTGTCCCAGTCACTGCCCCTACGCTACAACACGCTCAATTTCCATTTAATTCTATATACTGCGCAATTATAATATCTTATATGTATTTACTCAAATTGCAGGTGGAAAAGTTACCTTTGCGTTAAAATTGATTTCTCTCGAAATATTTGGTAGGACAGGCAGGTACAGAAAAATATATATACATACATTCAATGAAGCCTTACTCGTCTGGCAGTTATATGATATGAATCATCCCTTCAAATGGGAGCAATTTGGTTAAGCACTTAAACGAGAAGGGTCTGTTAATAAATTTAGCAAATACTCCAGCGACTGCGCCAAATATGATTGTTGGAACATATTTGATGAGAATCTGGGGATTACCCCAAACTTAAAACCACACCTCTCCTTATCGTCGTCGTTAAAAATAACAGGTAATTCATAATAAATGCTTGCCGACTATAATATAGGGAACATTATATGTGTAAGACATATTAAATGGTAATTAATATTTCTAAAATTCAAAAGTATTACAGAAAAGTCGATAAAAACACAATATCGTAATCCATTATCGTGGTTAATGGGCACTAGCGTGTGACTATAAACTCGAGAGTTTCTCAATCGAAGAAATATTTAATAATATTTTCATTTCTCCGCTCTGTTACCAAGGCCACTCAACACGCAAACCTCAAGTAATCAATATATCTTCAATTATACTATAGACATTTATACTATAGATGACAAGGGCCAGAATCTGTATTTCTCTTTTATTTTATGTAATTGCTTCTACTTAGCATTGAAAATAAGTAAAAACTACGACTATGAACTAGAACAATGAAAAAAAAAGAACAGAATAAAAACATTCAGCTTCTATATTTATTGTTTAGGCGCAGATTACCTGAGCCACGACGCTGCGGTGAATGCAGCGAGTGAGCATTAATGGACGCGCTAGTTGTTTTCCTCAGTTTCTTTAATCTGCTTCAAATCACTGATTTTGCGACAACACAATGTAAAATGTATTTCGTAAATAAACAATAAATATCTACTTAATACTGGAGTTATGATAACAGTAAATCGAATTAGTCAGGTGTTGTGTTTAGTATAATTTAGTTTTTATAAATAAAGATTTGAAAGAAAATCAGCTTATCGCTGTATGTGGGACAGAGGAGGTAGGCAGAGGAACCTAGTGTTAAGATACTCCGTTCCGTACATTCGCCGAATTTTTTGAGGTATTTCTTGATAATTTCATATTGAAATTGAAACATTAAACAAAGCACATTTATTTATTTATTCAGATTTATTAGTGAGTAGTATTTACATAAGTTTTAGAATATAATAGTTTTCTTAATGCTATATGCCTTATCAATGCATTACTTTTTTTTCCTTTTTAGGGTTCCGTACCTTTTAAAGAAAAAGGAACCCTTATAAGATCGATCTTATTGTCGGTCCGTCCGTCTGTATGTCAATAGCCTTTATCTCAGGAAATCTTGGAAACATCGAGTTGCAATTCAAACCATATAGATCTACGGTCCCTTGATTACCAAAAAATCGAATTTCTACATTTACTTTAAAAAAGATTGGGCGTTTATGAAAACAGTGACTTCAGCAAGAGGCATAAAATTGCTGGCTGAGTGCTGTGGCTGAGTTGCTCGGTCAACAAGGCAGGTCGTGCCATCTCAAGATAGTAATGGACGGCATTCAGATTTGAATGTAGACTTTTGATATTACAAATGTCCACGTGAAGCATTGTAAGGGTTGCCGAGGAGAGTACGCCTGGTTTGCTTTGTCTGTAGCGCTGTACTTTGCGGCCTGAGCTTCAAGACTCAGGGAGGGTCTTTAACTATACTATACATTTGTTGTTTTACTATTTAGTTATTTGGTATTAAATCCGCTAGTTCAAGAGAGGTATCTGATGAAAGGGCTCTGGCTGAGCAAAGCTTGCATTTCAGAAAAAGCTCGAGATTTTCAATTTTTACGGAACCTTAGGTGGGCGAGCCCGATTCGCGCTTGTCCACGGCAATATGTTCCAACGTATTGCCCGGTCTAAATGGTGATTAAAAACTGTTATGTACGACGTATGACATGTGTTCACAGTCTATGTTTCTTTGGTGCTTTATGTCACCTATAAATATACTAAACACACATAATCTAATCTTTTTAGTAGATCTTATAAATTATTTTCATTATATTTGTGATTATATGATATAATTTTTTCGAATATTCTGCTCAAAATATGTTAATTTTTGTAATCATTCTAGTTTTTTATATTTCTAAGTGGTTATTTTATCACTCACCTTAAGTAGAAAATAAGTATTAAAAGAGGCCGGCTTTATAACGTGAAAACCGCTATAAATAGATAAATTCATAAAATTTCCAATAACAATAGTCCCTACTCAAAACTCGTTGGCCACCAAAGCTTTGACTCATTGTCACTGCACTGCTCGTATTTAAACATAAAAAAATATGCTTTACAATTTAACTATATCCGTTCTATTACACGCTCAGGCTGTATTCGATTTTATTTTTTTTTTGATTGTATATAAATTAAATAATAACAAAACAAAAGCAAATAAATATATACATATATGGTCACACCAATATATGGCCAACGACGAGAACTTAATATTAAGATAATAATACAATAAAACAACCAATGAGAGGAAAGTCGTGGCGCAGGGGCACAAAGTGTGACTGTAAAATCGTCTGGTTGTAGATTCGATCCCCACTCAAGGAGATAAAGTATTTACTTAAATTTATATTTCCATTTCTTCGCTCTGGTGGCGAGGAAAAGCGCGGCGTTGAGTTCTGCCACTCGACACGCAATGCCTCCAGAATCTGGCAGAAAGTGGGGAACGGAGTGTCTTAACACAAGGTTCCCTCTGCCTGCCCTGCTGTGTGCGGGATACAGCGTGAAGCT
Organism: Heliconius sara; assembly: GCA_917862395.2. Classification (NCBI taxonomy): domain Eukaryota; kingdom Metazoa; phylum Arthropoda; class Insecta; order Lepidoptera; family Nymphalidae; genus Heliconius; species Heliconius sara. Next base: position 4,752,500 of record OU860788.1, on the reverse strand, counting down.
GATTATTAATACAATAGTAAACTGACATTTGGATATCAGTTATCCGGTTATAATTTAAAAGGTTCAAAGAAATAATATTTAACTATAAAACTCAGTGAAATACGAATTTCATATCAAACAAATCGCTTGATATGAAATGGTCATTTAAAACGTCTGCCTAACCTTCTAAAGAGAAGGGAAGCTAAAATTATGCGCTACATTAATAATTCAGAAAGGTCTCTTGGCGACGAAATAAAAAGGGATTGATGGCGTCGAAAATGTGAATAATAACTGAGTGTTCGCCTATCCCAGCATACACAATAATATAAACAATAATTAATATAAATTAAATTTATAAAAATAAAAAAGTATAAAAATTGAGAGAAAAAATAAAGAAAAACTGTGCGTAAAGTGGAGAAACGGAGTATCTTAACACTGGTTCTGTCTACCCTGCCTAAAGAGAAGACGCGTGAAATTGCATTTTATATCATAGCAAATTGTATTAAGCGCGGCGTTGAGTTCTGCCACTCAACACGCAATGCCTCCAAAATTCGGCAGAAAGTGGGGAACGGAGTGTCTTAACACTAGGTTCCCTCTGCCTACCCTGCTGTGTGCGGGATATAGCGTGAAGCTAATTTAATTTTTTTTTTTTTAAATTGTATTAAACGACTATATTCACGATGTTGACCATAGTGTATGGTCCAGATATTTTTAGATACTTAATTTTTAACCTTCTTTCCCAATTAAGATTTTATTATTCACATATTATAAAGACACTTATTTTAAAATTCTTGCAAATATTTAAGACATAGTCGCCGTAAGCGCTCAATATAAACGCTTGCATATACAAAATTATTATAATGTATTATAATGTAGTAGAGTATAAGTGGAGTATTTTCGAGAAAGCATTTAGGATATTTATTGAATAAGAAAAAACCTGGGTCGTATTTCTACCTGGTAATAAGAACATAATAAGAAATTAGGACATTATCCAGTTTTCTCCCATCTTTAATGTAGAGCATTACGAGTCTGACACTTTACCCCTTCAATCAAACCCAACATCCATATATATTAAAAACAACAAAAATATATATAACTAGTGGGCGCGCGCGGCTTCGCCCGCTTATTTGCACCCTTAGGGGTGAATTCTAAAAAAACTACGAAACACGTGTTCAATAAAATATTTTTAATAGTCTGAATTTAAATTTTGATAAACATTGGTGGCGATTTAAGTGTTAAGTTTATTGTGGCGAGTTTTTTCCATATAAACTTTCAACCCCTTATTTGAACCCTTAGGGGGTGAATTCGAACAAACCATGAAACACGTGTTCAATGAAATATTTTAAAGAGTCTGAATTTCGAATTTTATAAAAATCGGTGCTGTTTTAAAAAAAATCCTATAAAAAAACTTTCATCCCCTATTTCATCCCTTTAGGGTTACAATTTTTCAAAATCCCTTCTTAGTGGATGTCCAGATTATAAAAATAAACATCTGTCCAAATTTCACGTTGCCACCATCAGCGGTTACGGCTGTGGGTTCGTCTTACCTCAGTCAGTCAGAACAAGTCCTTTTATATATATAGATTCACGCATTACGTATATACAATTCACGCGTCACTTCACTTCAAATATTCTTTCAATTTGTTCAGAAATAACAATTTCGATTTATAAATAATTAATACAAAATTCGGTTTAATTTTATTTTAATTTAAAAGGGAAGCCTTGAACATGCTATCTCTTATTAATTTGTCATTCAAAATATTAATTGAGTACAAGCTGAGGCTCGAATTTCGCTGAGTTCGATAAGTATCATTTTTAAGTTTTCAGTTAAGATTCGGTAAGCTGAATTATAAATTTCTTATATTGATTATTGTACAAGCTAAAAAACCGTTAATAAAATAATATTTATAGTTTTTATTTTATTTTCTTAATTATTTATGGTTTTTTTTAATAATTTGCTCAATAATGTTATGAAAAAATATCGTTTGAAATCGTTCGATCGTTTGTGTCCTATATCAAAATGTCCACAATAAAGTATGCCAATGTTACATGTCACTTGCGTAGTGTAGCTAAAGCATGTCGTAGCATAAATTTCGTTGTAAAAGAAAAGCATATACAATTTTTGTATAAAAAATATTTATTTTATGTCATATAATTTGTACCTTGTATATTTATTTATCAGATGAAGCTCTGAAAAGATAAAAATTATAATAATTATAAATCAGCTTCACGCTGTATCCCGCTATATGCACACGGCAGGGTAGGCAGAGGAAACGACATGTTAAAACATTTCGTTCCCGATTTTTCGTCGAAGTCTGGAAGCATTGCGTGTTGAGGTGGAACTCAACACCTAGCTTTGGCTCGATACCAGAGCGAAGAAATACAAATATAAATTTAAATAAATATTTCATTCTCTCGAATAGGGATCGTACCCACAACCAGCGGCGTTTACAGTCACAAGCTTGTGCCCTACGCTTGTACGCTTCGCCACGACTAGCCTAATGATAGATATATGATGTAGAAGCCCTTTTTTTGCTCTTTATGATATAGTAAAATTAAGCATTTTAGTAACTTAGCTAACTCCCCCTCTTACTATCGTAGCGTTGACTTTTAAGCAAAAATATTACCTGCTTATTTTATCACATGATCAACTTTAAACTGAGTGACTTTTTGTAGCGTTGAGATAAAAGATTGAGTTCATAACAGTACTGAGATATGTAACAATGAATAATGAACAACTTCCGCAACAGGATATAGCGACATGTTGGCCTACAACTTGCGAAAGGGAAGACGTGAGCGTCGCGAGTTGCGTGTTTTATATAAATATAATAAACGATGGAGATGTATTACGTAGGATATGAATGTTACAAAATATGATGTGTTTTTGGGACGGAATACATGGAACGATACATCTCTTTTCATGTTATGAGCTCAAGTTTTCTATATTAATAAGTGAAATGTATAACATGAGTCGTGGCGCGAGAGCGCAAGCGTGCGACTAACGCGACAGATTGTCGGTTCGATTCCCATTCGAGGAAATGAATATTTAATATTTTAATTTCTTTTAATATCTTTATTTCAATCGTGGCGCATTAGGATGTGTTGGGTTGTGTACATAATGGCTGTGGCTTCAATTTCTATTCGCACCTTGTTAAAAAATTGTTCCATTTCTAATCGAACCTAAATACTTTCTTTCGTCTTCGAAAATAATAAATCATAAGTCTAGATTGTAATTTTACTATGTTTCAAGAAAGAAAAACGTTTATGCTTTACGTGAAGTAAAACGTAACATAGCAACCCCACATCAATTTAATTTAATTGAAGTATGTATATTAAATAATTTGTAGCACATTTAATTTAATGTGAAGCATCAAAAGAGATATATATATCTGTTATGAATGTATAGGATAATTATATTTGTTTATAATTGGCGCTAACTACATTGAGACGAGATAAGTAACGTTAATAACAAGGTATTGTAAATGCTATAATTGAAAATGTAAGGATCTTATTTCTCTGTTAATTCTCTAATTAAAATGCCACACTTCGTCGCCCTCGGCTCTAATTGAAACAAAGTTTTTTCCGATTCCTTTTATAAAGTTTACGTGTTTCTTAGTCGGCTATCGTCGCTTCGTAAGTAAGTTCTTCTTGCAATTTAGATATTTTTTCTCGGTTGCATTTCAGGGAATTTTAAAAATGTATTTAACCTATATATTCAAAAATTATTAAATGAACATCACCCTTAAAAGCACACTGTATATAAACTTTATTAATTTATTTAATTGAAGTACAGTTCGCTAGGCGTAAGCAGAGCTTTGCATTTGTATGTGTGAACATAGATAGTGTAGGTGTGACTTACTTCACGTAACCTTTCATGTAACCTATTGTACAGGTAGCAATCATATTTTATTATTTTGTTCGATTTATCAAAAATAACAATAAGTTGACAGTATCACTGCACAAGAAAAAAAAATGTATGTGACCAAACATTAAAAAAATCGTAGTCACACCACTGTTCTTGATGATATAACGGTTGTTCCGTTCATAATTAACACAAACGACGAAACTTAAATGATACAAGGTTTTGTGTAGAAGACTTGATATATTTGTATTTTTTTTTATGATGGCTTATAATTTATTGTATCTTTATAATTGTTCTTTGGCTCTACTTTTGGTGATGACCAACACAAATGTAAAGTTCAGTACAGTGCAGTTACTTGGAAAATACGAGAAATTCTTTCAAAATATTTTTTCTGAATAGAAAAGAAGACATAAAACAGATCGTAATAGCTACGGTCCATTTGTGTAATTATTATTTATGTTAATGTACGGGCACAGTTGTCGTGGCCCTAATGAATTCATTTTCATAATAACGACATCTTCTCAATGATGCAGCACGACACTTTCATTTTAGGGCCTCGAGGCTAAAACAAGAGAGTTGCTGCTTCATTAATATGCGAGTTGGAGTGGCTCACAGATCATTCCATTTATCATAAGTTATAACCTTTATGTGGCTGGCACGTGCAGCACCAACTTATCTAAATTTATTAACATACAATGTTGATTTCGTATGATAATGTGATAATTGTAAACATTAAGAAATCAAACCTAAGTTCTATTTAGTATCCGACTACGGCGAGGTAAAGGAGGGTTATGATCATGACCAGTATGTATGTATGTATGTAGTTTTGTATGTATGCTTGCATATATATATATATATATATATATATATATATATATATATATATATATATATATATATATATATATATGTATATATATATATATATATATATATATATATCTATATATATATATATATATATATATATATATATATATATAATATTTATATATGTGTTCATCTGTTTCCCTGTAGCTTCTTCTATTTCTTATTAGATAAACTATTTTTTTAATTGTGTAATGTATATATAAAGGTATCCAATGAAAAGTTGTTATATATCCAATAAAAGCTCATTTAGAGCACATTTCGAAAATATATATTTTGTTCGGCTTATTTAATTATTTCTTTTAAACTCTAAAATTCTATCAAGAAGATGTGAAAGGGGTCTGTATATACCATATTATGAATTATAAAAAAAAATATGTAGGTAAAACTTATTATATTAATAAATTAAGACAAGAAATTATTAAATTTAGTGAGTACCTATAATAATTATAGATCTAGATATTTAAAATAATGGTTTAATAAAGTATTTCTATTATTCCTAATAAATTCAAGCATTTGCCCTAATTAGTATATGAAATATATATTTTTTTTATTTTTTGAAATATATTGAAATAATCGTTGCATACATGCCATTTTTGTGCCGTGTGATCCCGGCCTAGAATAGGATCATCCTGGTACTGGTGGTGTCGTAAGAGGCGACTAAAGTACGTGTGGTAGAGTCACGTCGCCAGCAATGGCAACACGCATGGGCAGACTCGACCGGATCATTACCACCCCCGGCATTTAAAACCGGCGTGAAGTAGTGGCTTTATGCCACTGCGTTTCGCATCAGGTAATGCCGGGCCCCGGCGCCCAACCCGTCTTAAAGGCCGGCAACGCACCTGTAGCTCCTCTGGGGTTGCACGGGGCCGTGGGCGGCGGTAATCACTTACCATCAGGTGACCCGCACGCTCGTTTGCCGTGTCTTTTCCATAAAAAAAAAAAAAATGCTATATATTATGATAAGTGAACACTAAAAGTAGGGTAGTAGATTGGTCACATACATTTTCCATTTCTATACGATATAATAATGCCAATTTTATCTTTCACTGTTAGTAAATCAAACACGAAAATCAAATATTAAGAATTATATCATCAGACTCTGTTATCAGTAGGTCAAACACGCTACAATTAACGGCTGACATCTCACCTACACTGTATATGAACACTCACACTAATGCAAAGCTCAGTTTAAACTTCGCGGATTTTACCTATGTATTGTATTGTATTCAACTTATTACGATTTAAAACTTAATAAAAGAACAACCATATAACATCCAAAAAACCAAAATGGTTTATAATGATGGTTAAAAATGTATGTATGTAATATTGTGTCTGTTGAAAGATAAGTCGTCATTGTGTTAAGTAGCGGAACTCAACGCCGTGTTTTGTCATGTTACAAGAGCGAGGAAATTAAAAACATAAATGATCCCTAGTGGAAATCAAAGTGACAACCGTGGCCTTAATTTATTTTTTTGTATAGAATAGTATTTTGTCCGCCAAACCAGATATTTTCTTACAATCGAAAAGCTTAAGCTTAAAGCTCCATAGAAAACAGAAAACCCTAATAAACACAATTATAAAATTGACAAATGAGGACTCTTTTTAATCTTTAGCTTTTAATGGTTTTGTTAGAGAGAAACCAATTTCCGATAAGCCATTTTTGTTTTCGAGTTGTTCAACATGGAATGAACATATTTGAATAAGCAATTTATTTTTATTGAAAAATATTCTAGGTGTTTGGCTAAATTCCAACCTCGTGGTAAGCCGTCCATGCATATCGACTAAATTGACGTGACCCAGATCTGTTTATAACGAGACAGTGCGTTAGACGGATCAATAAAAATATTAGTCATAATATATAAAATAATGGTGACTTAAGTTACTATATAAGTTCATTTGCTTTTATAATATGTGTATTTATACGCTTTTTGCTTTTGTATTGTTAACTTTAACTTTTTTTATCTTTAAATATTAAGTGAATCTACTATATGAGGTCCTTATACGCTCCTGAAAGTAATGTAGTAAGTAGTATTTTTTTTAGAGCCACGTTATATTTCGCACGTGGTAGGCTAGACAGAGGGTACCTGGGGATCTAGTGTTAAAAAATTCGTTTTCCATTAATTATGTTCCCCACTTTCGGGCGAATGTTTGAGGCATTGCGTGTTGAGTGGCGAAATAAATTATTATAATAGCTCATAATCGTTTCCTAATATATATTTAAATCTAATAGCAATGATCTTAACAGACACTCCGCTCTCCACTTACCGCCGAAATATGTAGGTGTGCGCATTATTTCCTCGAGTGGGATCAAACCTACAATATGTATATGTGCTTGTGACCCTGAGCCACGTCACTGGCCTCGATTTTATGTATATTTCGTTTTTTTTTACAAACAAATAAGACTAGAGTGTATATCAGCAATTATCTAGATGTCACAGTGTAAGCTACGAGTAATAGGAAATTCCATCTGGGGATACCTGCGCAGATGCCATGCATTGCGGAACACTGACCCAATTAGAAACCTCTGGAGCACCGCCAGTGCTTTGAATCATTAGCCGCATAAGCTTTGTTTTGACTGTCAATGTTGAAGCCTTTAAGAATAACACAGAATAACAATGGGGCCTTCGTAAAATATATTAATACCTACTTCTAATATTATATATATAGATAGAATTGAATATAACATTAATTCTCGTGTCCTTCTAAACGAAGTAGCTCCTATAACTCACAATAACTTCTACTACAACAAGTAAATATAAAATTTATAGAAAACGCCAGCAGGCAACCCTACTCCAGGCATTGTATTATTAGAACGGCTGACAAGGTCGAGGGTCGCTCGGACGTCCTGCACTTGAGGTGCATATAGCATCCTGTGTTTATTGTAGTACAAATACACGTGCCAGTATTAATTGTATAAGACATACATATAAATGGATGAATAAGTTTATTTCACGTCGTAGAGGCTCAGTGGCACAGGCGTATGACTATAAATGCGATCGTTGTGTGTTCAATTCCAAATCGGGGAAATAAATTATTTATATTTTCCTTCCTTCGCTCTGCTAACTAAGTGAAGCGCGGCATATAGTTTCGTCACTCAACACACTATTCAAAAAAAAATCAAGAAAATTCGACGGAAAAGTGGAGAACGCAGTGTCTTACGACTCGGTTCTCTCTGCTATTCAGAAAAAAAACGCTTGTGAATGCCAACAGTGCCTCTATGCATTTTGTATATAAATAATGATTATTTATAGTTATATAATATGAAATGACTAGTTCGCACTCGCAATTGCGTCCACGTTGAGGTTATGATTTTTGCATTTAGCTTTTAATCTCCTAGAGTTCCACAGTTGATGTTCCAGAGCTTGGATTTCTATGTGTATCTTTTTTTGCTATCATTACAAATTTTTGCTAAGGAGCCATTTCTATTTTTCTTACAGTTTAACTGTTCTATTATGGTTTGACATCGGAAAATATATACATGTCTTTAAAAGCAATTATACTCAATGTCGTTCTGTGGCCTAATTATTAAGTTATACAATAAAAAAAGTTCCAATTAAATCCGTCCAGTTCAGCCCGAGTTTTGAATGGAGAAATTCACCAGGATTATATACCAATACAATAAAATAATATAAAATAAAAACAATTAATAATATAAGTATTTTTTTTTTTATGGAAAAGGACAAGGCAAACGAGCGTTCGGGTCACCTGATGGTAAGTGATTACCGCCGCCCACGACCCCGTGCCACACCACAGGAGCTGCAAGGTGCGTTGCCGGCCTTTAAGGTGGAGATAGACGCGCTTTTTGGTACCCATGTCATATTGACCTGGAAACACTGACGCGGGTAGGCCATTCCACAGTTCCGTGGCGCGTGTACGGATTTTTTTTTAATAATAATATAATAAAATATTTATTTTATAATTATATATGCTCCTTTCTTGAACATTACTTTTGTTTCTTTATTTATTATCTTCAGAAGCTTAGCGTGGGAAGTCACAACACACGGACGACATTACCCAAATCAACCTGACATTCCTGACAACCTCATTGTCCTGTAAGCACAGGAACATTATAGAACCCTTTCGACTCACGAACACGATGTAACAGAGATAAATGTAGAAGCATTTGCAATAAATGTACGAGTCCCAAGTAAGCCCCTTTGAAAATTGCTACCACGAATTCGTTACATTATTTACTTCTTACGACAACTGTCATCGCTAAACATATAAGGGTATCCTAAGTTGTACAATAAATCTTGATTAATTTTGATTATAATGCTAACTAAGCATTCGAAATTATATATTGGTGTGATTGTGACGCGACGGTTGTGGATCCGATCCCAACTCGAGGGGTATAATTATTATTAATTAATATTTTTATATATTTAATATATCATGATATATTTCATACATCATATCGCTCTGGCACCAAGGCTCGGCGGTGAGTTACGCCAATCAATACACAATGCCTCGAAAAAATCGGGATTGCATGATGAATGGCTGAACTCAACGTCGAAAGTGGGGAACGGAGTGTTTTAACACTAGGTACTATCTGCCTACCCTATTGTATGCGGAATACAGCCTGAAGCTGAATGTGATTTGATAAATTTAAGGCGTATTTTTCTTTTAATAATGACGTCGTCGACCGTATCTCGAACACCGTGTAAACAGGACAAGACCAAGATTATGATGTACAGACTATTTCCATGCTATTATTCACTTTCCGCCTGTCTTTAGTTGAGTTACCGGTGTCCGTACTGATAACGCTATAAGCGTAGTGCCTATAGGGGTAACGCGAATATTGATTGCTTGAATGGGTTCATAAAATACCTACTTTTTTTGTGGGCTTTAGGTTTACCAAGTATATAAGTGTATTTAAATATACAAGTTAAATCAAAACAATTAAAAAGTATTTGATAAAAATGGCCGTGGCGCAGTAGCACAAGCGTATGATTTTAAACGCGACAGTGGGTTTTGTGGGTTCGATTTCCAATCTGGAAGTATTTTTTTCAGTCCGTACCTCTAGTACCCTAGGGCAGACAGAGGGAACTTGGTGTTCAAACATTTCGTTCCCCATTTTCCACCGAGTTTTCAAGGGTATTGCGTGTTGAGCGGCAGAACTGAAACTTCAAAAACAGCACATCGTTTGTCAGCCGATCATTCATATAAACGATCGTTGGTGATTTAAAAGTCACCCTACAGAAATGTAGCGATATAAAAAATTACAATAAGTGTATAAGAATTTTAGCATTTAGTTTGATAAGAGGATAAGCTTAATTGGTAAGAACTCTAACTCAGATGAATAAATTGTAAAAGCGTGGATTAAAAATCCCGCTACGTTCAAATTTATAAATAATATTTTTCTTATTATAAATGTTTAAAAATATATATTTCTTAATACTTTTTTAAATATTTAAAATTAAAATATTTTTTTTTTTTTTGGAAAGAAGCAAACTACAACTGAAATAAGTTATAACTTGTACTATGACTGTAAATATCTTGGACAACAAAGGGACGTGATCTGAGACAGTTCATCTTATTATATGTAATTTCTGTACAAAATTAGAAATTTCTGTACAGATGTTTTTTATTACTTTATAATTTTAAAAGATATAAAAAAACACAAATGAAATAGTAAGCTCCACCTGTGAATATGAAGCAGTGACAATTACAGAAAAATAAAGATCATCACTTCAAACGTTCCTACCTTCTTGTTTTTCTATTAAAGTTTCTTAATTTCTTCAATCAATTAATGTAGATATATACATGAGATAAGTACGTTCTATATAAAATATCATTAAGGAATTCCACTACGCGAGACAAGACTCGCTTGTTTAAGTTATAACCCTACTTGAACTCGTTTATTTCTGTCAATTTAGGACAGCAACAAAGAAAAATTGCCTTTGACCGCTGAAATGAGAGACTTGGCTAGCTTGAGGAAAGAAAAATATGAATATACAATACTGGCGAGACTTTGTTCTTGCATGACAACAGAAAGCCAACCAGGGGGCGATGGGGACCCCAATAATAATGAAATCAGGGACGTCGTGGTCGGCAAATACCTACATAAATGATTTGCATGTGCGCTCGACGCGTTCAATTGAGCAACGCTTGTAAAATACGCAGCGGATGTCCTTTTCATCGTCATCTCATTCTATATATTATACCACTATTTATTTAATGAATTACTTTTATATAACTTTTTTTTTTGAACCGGTCGTAGCACAGGCGTGTAACTGTAAATGCGACATGTTGTAGCTTCAATTTCCACTCATGAAATATTTAATATTTTCACTTATTCGCTTTGCAGTCGAGGCAAAGGCTGGGTTCTGCAACTTAAGTCAATACGCAATGACTCCAGAATTTCGCGGATGATAATGAATGGAGTGCCTTAACAATAGGTTCCCCTCTATGCCTACTTTGCTGTGTTCAGGATAAAAAAGTGTGTATTCATTATACTAACATATTAAAACACTTTCGTCTACATCTATTTCCGTGTAAAACTTCAAAATCATAAATGCAAAAAAAACTTACATTACATATAAATGATAGACAGACGTATCTTGTATTATTTGCAGGCCATTTTAGTATTTGTAAGAATATCATTATCGGATCCATAAACAGTGTCCCGAATACCAGGATACACGAGAAAATGTTATAGTGTGGATATAAAATATTAAAATGGCAGCTGTCGGCCGTATCTCAAGGAAGAGTTTAGTTTTATAGCAAAATGCCCCCGAAGATAGCTATAATATATCTACATATTAGGTAGTACTCAAAGCAACGATATAACTATAGTCTATTTTTTTTATTATACTTATGTGAAGTTCTGCTATTTAAGTAAAAACTTTCTGATGTATACCTCCAAAAATAGTTTTGGTATTTTAATAATTTTCTTGTTAAATTTTATTAATTACTGTCGTATTTTCATATAATCTGATATTGAAATCCGTCGTACATTATGAAATTTGCAACATGCTTAATGTTTTTTGTATCTACCAACATCAATTTAAATAAGTAATTTAAAATGAAAAATTTGTTTTTATATATCAGGCCAGTCGTGGCGCAGGGGCAGAACATGTGACTGTAAAAGCGACTGGTTGTGCGTTCGATTCCCACGCGAGGAAATGAAATATTAATTTAAATTTATATTTCCGTTTCTTTGCTCTGGTGTCTAAGCAAAGCGCGGCATTGAGTTCCGCCACTCAACAAACTATGTCTTCAGAACTCGGCAAATAGAAGGGAACAGAGTGTCTTAACACTAGGTTCCTTCTGACTGCTGTGTGCGGGATACAGCGTGAAGCTGATTGATTTATATTTTTTATTTGTTTTTATATTATTTATGAAATTATGGATAAAATGAAGGATTTTCGATATACGCTAAAACAGACGAAAGACAAAAGACACTAGTACGAAAAACAATATAATCTTATTACAAAATACCCATCAAACTTCAAACATTCATTTAATAAACAAAGTAATTGCATTTCCATTCGATTTCACATTAAAATGGTTGGAATACGTAATTCGCTCCAACCATACCGTACAACAACCATATTGGCTTAACCAGACCCTCGGCAGATTGCAAATCTATACAAATAGAGGTATTTATTCCGCCCCGCGTACCAGCACTCCAGCAGTGTCGCCCGGAGGTGCGCGGAATGAAGATGGAACGCCGTCTCGCCTAACCTCTAAATAAATCTCGACGCTCCCCCAAATTTTACAACCCCCGTAACAAGTTTACAAGTATTGAGATATACATATGTATGTATGTAGAGACGCGTTTTTTAATATTGATATTTTGTTTGTATATATATATATATATTATATTTTACAACACTAACTTATTAGCATACTGATTATACATTTAAGTTATTAATTCTGTGCGAATTTTCAACTATATTCAACCATCTATTTTTTACATAATTGAGTTACAAACATAGAAACATTCACAACCATCAAATAATTTAAAAATAGAACTAGTAAGCGTCTAACTAAAACACAGAACTTGTATTATGTTTTGTAGTGAGATGCTTACTAGTTCTATTTTTAAACTGTTTGATGATTTTAGATGTTTCTATATTATATTATTATAATCTTATTTAAGACGATGCAACCTGTACGTTTTACAAGAATATCATGAATGATGCGGCGGCACGTTGATAAGACGGCGAGGCGGCGTCGCAATGCAGGCTGGATGCGCCGATGACCTACATCACAATACTACCATATCAATAGTAAAGTCGAACACACGAAAATACACTAACGAGCTATTCTTTCAATTTCTATTATAGTAGTGCCATAGTAAAAAGGTTATGTAGGATGCATTATAGCTTTACATATATTTTTTGTAGTCTTCGAGAATTAATTCGAATAAATCGAGAAATAAATGATGATGGAAAGTACCTACCAGATCTCTGATGGAATTGTCATCCATACTTTTTTTTAATTTTTTGTCTTGTTACCAAAGCGAGGAAATGATAATAATTAAATTATTATTCCGAGTGGGAATTGAACTCACAACCTTTACGCTTACAGTCACACTCTGTGCTACAGGGCCACCACAGTCATACGGTAAAAAATTTAAAATATATTCTGTGAGTAACATTTTAATAAAAAATACGTTTATTTAGTTATATGAAAAATAATGTATCTCTAATATGACATTTAATTTTATCATATTTATTAAGCATCACGGTTTGATTGAAGACCGTATTTTTTAAATACGGTAAGATTATATTTCATGTCTACCAAAATATTTAGTTAACGCAACTAAATATTTTGTTTGTTGTGTATAGATTATGGCTTCGATTCCCACTCGAGGATATGAAATATTTAATATTATCATTTTCCTTGTGCTGGTAAAGCGCGGCGTTGAGTTCCGCCACTCAATTCTCAATATTTCCAGAATTCGGCGGAAAATGGGATACGGAGTGTCTTAACACTATGTTCTCTGTATCTACTTTGCTGTGTGCAGGAAAATATTTAACCAATGATCGCAGTATTTTATTATTTATTGTGATAATGATAGGTATTTTGATTTATTAATACTGCTTAAATTTACGCATTAAATTTTTTATAAAGCGTAAAATTATTTTTTTATATGTATATATCACAAGTACAACTTACTGTACAAGAAAACAATAAAAGTTACTACAATTAGGCATATTAATGGAACACATATACATACATACATACGTCACTCACTACGTCACCTCTACAAGCTACACCGCGCAGTCCGCGCGTAGCCACGCGTGCGGTGACCCATTGTCCCACTCACGACTGACACTCGAGATAAAAAAAGGTAAAAAAAAGTTCAAAATGATATAATTTAAAATTAATTTTAAAAGATGAAATTAAAAAAAAAACCCCTATTAATATTTATGACTTAAACTAATTGGAACGATTTTGCTTTTGTGAAATTTTAATATAAAAGTAAAAATATTTTCTTATTTTTTAATTCTATTTTGCTTTTTGTTAGATGGAAACATTAATTTCATAATAACACTTTGGTATCAGATGGCGGGAACGAAGTTTTGTGGTTCATCGTCGAGATTGCTTCTACTGAGCGGTCTGGCTTTCATTATGCTGAGTGGTGAGTTGCTATCCAATAAGTAAAAATACTAAAATGTTTTGAAAGATTTATATTTTATTTGCGCAACCATTTTTTTATATTAAACTGAAACAAATATATCTACATTGTATATTTTCTGAAGTTAATTTCAGGGTTCTGTATTTTGGCAAGGTTCCCTTAACATTGAGGGTTTGTTCTATTTAAATCGTTTAACAAATAAAAAAAAATATACCGTTTTAAATAATATTTTTCGATATATAAATAACAGTTTAATTTGAAAATTGGCCGAAACTTCTTTTCAATATATGTATAATATCTATATTATGTACTTAAAAAATGACATTATTAATAGAAAACGATAGTAATGTACATTAATAAATTAATAATTATGTAGTACAAACGGGTACACTAGTACTGAATAAATATCATTAAGAAAGGAGAATCTTGGTGTTGGTCTTATTAACCTAGATCAACAAAGTACTGGATGAAATGGGAAAGTTAAATAAAATTCTAAAGCAACATAGCCTACTACTACTTCATTTGTACATAAAATAATAACATATTGTTAGGAAACAACATTAGTCAATGTTAACTGACATTCGTTTACATAAACTGGCGTAACTGGGACACGTCGCTTTTACAGAAATCCAAATAATTTAAAGGAACACACCAATTCACGAACATTTTGTTGCAGAGAACTCTTATCGTTCCGAGTACTTCCTGGAAGTCGCCCAATACTTATAAATACATAGGTTCCGCCATTGACAAAAGCTATTTGAAGAGTCTCTGTTAAATAAGTAATATAAGAAAAAAATCTTGTATAATACACATATTTATTGAGAATATTTTCATAATTGCTAATATATAAATCAAATTGAATCAGCTTCACGCTGTATCCCGCATACAGCAGGTTAGGCAGAGGAAACCTAGTAACATTCCTTTCCCCAATTGCTGCCGAATTATGGAGGCATTGCGTGTTGAGTGGCGGAACTCAACGACGCCGTTTGCCTCGTTACCAGAGCGACGAAACAAAAATATATATTTAAATAAATATTTAATTTCCTCTAGTGGGGATCGAACCCACAACCAGTCTTGTTTACATAGATAGTCACACTTTGTAAATCTGCGCCACGTCTGGCCTCAATATATCATATTATATTATGGCTAATGTAAGAATTGTCTTGACTTTAGGTTTTCTTAGTCCATTATAAAGTCATGTTTGATCGTTTCTTCGCTCTGGTATCGAAGTAAAGTACGGCGTTGACGTCCGGCATTAAGCACGCAATACTTCCAGAATTTGGCGAAATATAGAGAACGGAGTGGCTTCACACTAGATTCTCTCTGCCTACTCTGCTGTGTGTGAGATATCACGTGAAACTGTCTGAAACTTTTTATGTCTATTAGTATAAAAAAACCGAAAAATGTATGAAGGCAATACATAAAGACAATAAAATATATACATTGACCAGATCATTTTATAGGGAAAAATACAATAGCTCTGCTTAGTCTACGCTAATAGTAATTCGTTTTATTTGAATAATATAACACGTATTGTTACGTTATTGTCATTTAATGGATATATACCGGTACTTTTATCTTCTATCTTCTCGTGTATCGGTATAGAAATGAATAATTTATAATTATAATACGTAGTTGGATTGTTCTAGTATGAAATTTTACATATAGATGGAATTTTTATATTCATGTAAGTGAATTTACCTTAACGCAAATGTATAAATCGATTACTAAAGTGACTTACATCTTTTTGTGTCAATGTTTTTTTAAGCTTCACGCTGTATCCCGCAAACAACAGGTTTACAGGTTCACTCTACCTACGTAGAGTGAACCTAGTGTTAAGACATTCCGTTTCCTCATTTTCCACCAAATTCTGGAGACATTGCGTGTTGAGGTGCGGAATTCAACGCCGCGCTTTGCCTCGACACCAGAGCGAAGAAATAAAAATATAAATGTAAATAAATATTTAATTTCCTCGAGTGGGGATCGAACCCACAACTAGTCGATTGTACTGTCACACTTTTTGCCTCTGCACCACGACTGGCCTCAATTATTATAATTTTGGGAAAAGAATATTTTAATTACATTTTATGTACTAAAATTTAAAGTCTACCAATATTACTTTAACGGCCCTCTTTGATACCTATAAAGAAACAATCGGTCGCTTCGTTAATAATATTTTATTCAATACTTTCCCAGACCTTCAGGACACATGACTTTTTCTCATACGTGTTATACTTAAAAAATTTGTGTGGATGAAATAAATAATTTTTTTAATTCACAAAAACGTTTCAAAATGAAATGATCAAAAACTTGTTTCTATAATAGAAAGCTTTTATTAATAAGTGGTAGATTTTAAAAAATATAAGCATCGAACAATGAACTCTTTCTGGTCTTTTTGTAGGATAAAGAAAAATATCCTACTAAAATTATGAATGTGAAACTTGACACTGTACGGATTGATGTTTGTTCTTCTTTCACCCAAAAACAACAAAACGGATGTAGATGAAACTTTATGGTAATATAGCTTATATCAGAATAACACAGATAAAATTTTGCATCATATAGCAATAAGTTTAAGCGGGCGAAGCCGCGTTTGGGTTGCCAGTCTCTTAATAAAATAGTTAATAATATTTCACACATGAAAATAAAATGAAGGCCGTATTTACACTTATATCTCTAAATTATACCAGAACTTTTTGAAACTTTTCTACAGTTCAGTTCAGTTATTACTTTATGTTACAAAATTTCCTTATATAAATTTATTTTTAATACATTTGTTATTAATAGTATTTTTAAAGACAAGGAACGGACAAGGACAAGGAAGGTTTAGGGAACGGAATGTCTTAACACTAGGTTCCCTCTGTCTACCCCGCTGTGCGCGGGATACAGCGTGAAGCTGATTGTAAAGACAAATGTCTGGAATAGTAGGTATACCTACTCGGAAAATGGCGGCAGCTTTATGTTATGTACATGCATTATATTAATTGTTTGCTGAGTACTGAATTTTTAATACATTGTTTAGCCGTTGAATAATTGAAATGGCGTGCTTCAAATGAAAATAGAATAGAAAATAATTCACTTCGTTTTTTTCTTTTACTGTTATAATATATTTTTACCTATCTATGTATTTATACATGTTATTGTTGATTATTTTAAATTTCACTAATATTTCCTTTTTTTAACTTTATTTGGAACTGAAAAATAGAAATCAATAATGTACTTACATACATACATAACGTGATATATTCAGCCATACATATGTTAACGTACAAATAAGGACAGGCGGCGTACACAGGCACTCGTGTTTCAGGTCACGCGGCGGTACACAAAGCAAGCCGCCAGGAAGGCGGCGTGGCAAAGCTTGTTCAATTTAGTCTCCAAGTCCTAAATTTCTCCCAACCCGACCCGAGCCGCTATAAAACATTCACGACAACTTGCGCCTACTTTCGTGTCGAGTGCTTGCACAGGCTCCCTTTAAATGGAATTGTGCTTCTTCATTAAACTCGAATGAATCATTTATTCGTTTATTATATTTTTTCTCACTCTCCCCTGTGTGAATTCTGTAGGCATTGCGTGTTGAGTGGCGAAACTGAACGCCGCGCTTTTGCCCCGCCACCAGAACGAAGAAATAAAAATATTAAATATTTCCTTTCTCCCAGAGGGAATCGAACTCACAACCTGTCGCTGTTAAAGTCATACACTCATGTCCCTGCGCCACGCCTGGCCTCAATATATGAAATATATAATGCAGAAAGTTTATGTAAATTAAATCTTATTATTCTAATCTATGCGTGTAATTTATTACAAAATATTACATGTCATCGATAAAGTGAATATATCAGAACAAATCAAAATCGTAATTTAAAAAAGAAACTATAATTACTTTCAGAATATTATTCGTCGCCCCAATTTTTTGGGATATATTAAAAGCAAACACGAGAGATATTTCAATTTTCCTTTGTGTGCCCAGTGAATAACTGGAAACGACAAAATACATAACTGGAACATAGCACACCTACGGTCCTGCACTTTTAGTTCATATTTTATTCAACATAAAGGCTATAAAGCAACAAAAATTTATGGTCCTACGTGTGGCGACCGCAATATATATAACTCCACAAAGAAAATAAAACGGGTTATACAAGTGGAATTCTACGACGGTACATGTGTTTCGTATAATAAATTAATATTTATTAATTCATTAAATATATTAAAAAATTAATTAATTAATCAGCTTCACGCTGTATCCCGCACACAGCAGGGAACCTAGAGTTAAGACACTCCGTTTCTCATTTTCCGCCGAGTTCTGGAGAAATAGCGTGTTGAGTGGCGGAACTCAACGCCGCGCTTTTGCCTCAAAACCAGAGTGAAGACATGAAAATATAAATGTAAATAAATATTTCATTTCTTCGAGTGGGGATTGAACCCACAACCAGTCGATTTAACAGTCACAATTTGTGCTCCTGCGCCACGACTGGCCTCATTAAATATATTAAATGATGGTTATGATTAAACTCACTTATAAATCTTAAGCTATGAGGATCGTAATAATAATAGTATAACTATAGAATATGAAAAAATACTACAAAAAACTGTTTGGATTCGATCTCGCCCACCCTGGCTTCTATATCAATTTCTGGATTGTAGTATATAATGGAGGGTACAACTTTTAAAATTTTACAAACTAGAGTTTGCGAGTATATCCACTAATTTTGTATTAAATGAACGACAAATACAAGTTTGTAATTATTTTCTATGAAATATCTATAAATCGTTCGTTCTTGAAATTTTTTTTTTCAGTTGTTCCAATTTGTTTTTGTCTAGTTTCATAACTATAATATGTCCACGGAAAGTAGCCCATAGGTTTAGATTAAGCGGCCAATTTCATATAAAATACAACAAAAACGTAGCATAAATGCTCGTATCATTGGATTGTCTTGACTTAGAAGCTTGATTTTTTTCTGTACTTCAATACTTAATATAAATTTTAACTTGATACTCGCGATAAATGCTCTTGATAGAGGGCGGATGTGACAACAATGTGATCCTTGTAAGGGTTCCGTTTTTTTCATATGAAGTAAGGATCTCTAAAAACAAGTAACACTACAAATTAACACTCCAGACGTTTACTTGATACGGGAACTTGTAAAAACGAATAAAGTGTAATATACTTCGCGATAGGATATTTTAATATTTAGAAAGCAGGCCGGTCGTGGCGCAGCGGCACAAAGTGTGACTGTAAACCGACTGGTTGTGGGTTCGATCCCCACTCGAAGAGATGAAATATTTACTTAAATTTATATTTCCATTTCTTCGCTCTGGCGTCGAGGCAAAGCGCGGCGTTGAGTTCTGCCGCTTAACACGCAATGCCTCCGGAATTCGGCAGAAAGTGGGGAACGGAGTGTCTTTTACTGCGTTCCCTCTGCCTACCCTGCATTGTGCGGGATACAGCGTGAAGCTGATTTATTTAGAAAGCAAAGTGAACTCTAAAAGCGTTTGTTATTCCTAGAAATGACAGTGAACGTAGAGCTATGTTTTTCGTAGCACAATATTTACGGTGGCACTACAGAGAATAATCAACGCTGTCTTTCCGCAAAACTGAATAAATGATCTCTTACCGACGTGGGACCCTCAGGGTGGCGTGTCCTGGTTGTACCGACACCGTGGGAGGTGGATCGGGGAAGTTTGTTAGTAAACTAACTTGGTTTATGGTAATGATATACTATTAATATATTTAACGGTTTATCTTAGACTATATTTCTATACTACTAGTGTTTTTTTTTAATTAAGTACTTATTTTCTATTTTAGACAATTGTTCTTATTTTTATTTTTATTTAAAT
Source organism: Heliconius sara (assembly GCA_917862395.2). NCBI lineage: Eukaryota > Metazoa > Arthropoda > Insecta > Lepidoptera > Nymphalidae > Heliconius > Heliconius sara. The sequence goes on along the minus strand of OU860788.1, from coordinate 4,732,359 downwards.
TATTGACAACAAAAGTAAGAGGTGTATGCCGCACATAGCAGGGTAGGCAGAGGGAACCTGGAAACATAGTGTTAAGACACTCTGTTTCCATTAAAAAAACTTCTGTCCACAATCAACTGCGCGCTATGCCTTGACAACGAAATGAAAATATTAAATATTTCATTCCCTCGAATAGGAGTCGAACCCAGACTCTGTCAGGTTTACAGTCACTCGTTTATGCCCGTCACGTCACGACTAACCTCATATGTTCTACTTAAGTAGCAGTATCGAGAGATTAATAATTCTGAAGCCCAACAAAAAGTCTAATAATAAAATACCTAAACTCTAATAAAATTACGATTCACTTTCACATGACGTTCGACGCAAACACGAATATTCATTTCGTATATGAACTAATACGATGTCATTTGAGGTATTACCTCTTAATTGGTAAATAATCGCTTAGATGATTAATATTTCGAATTTCACTTTCAATTACAAATAAGTGGTTTCTTTTCATTTGTGTAAGTTATCTAACATTATATAAAATATATCAACATAATATCATTTAGGTCTATTTATTATGAAAACTATTGAAGACTTTGAATTTAAAAAGTTATTTATCAATTCACCCATCGAGAGCGGTTTTGTGGCGTTTACAGTCACAAGCAAAAAGCTTATTGCTTGTGAGTGTAAACGCGACGGTTGTGGTTTCGATTACCTTAATAATTAATTTTCCTAGGGGCCAGTCGTGGCGCAGGGGCACAAACTGTGACTATAAAACTGACTGGTTGTGGGTTCGATCCCCACTCGAGGATATAAAATATTTACTTAAATTTCCATTTCTTAGCTCTGGTTTCGAGGCATAGCGCGGCGTTGAGTTCTGCCACTCAATACACAATGCCTCCAGAAAGTGGGGAACGGAGTGTCTTAACATTAGGTACTCTCTGCCTACCGTGTTGTGTGCGGGATACAGCTTAAAACTGAAAAAAAGATATTTTAATTTTTTGACTCTAGAAACATACCTTGTTTCTAGAGTCAAAAAAGGGCGACGTTGATTTCCACTACTCAACAAGCAATAATACCTCGAAAGTAAGTGTTCCGCCACGCAATAGCATAAAGTGGGGAATATTTTGACATTAGGTTCCCTCTGCCTACCTAATACAGGCTGAAACAAAATATATATATAGTCATATACATTTTGCCACAGATATTTTTTAAATGGTGCCATACATTGTTTGCCTACTAAAATTCTGAAACTAGTCTCTTCACAAACTGCACTCACATTAACCCACTTTTGAGGGTAACTTTTGGCTTAATGTTGACTATTAAAAGATTTGTTCTTTTTTTTTTTTTTTTTTTTCTTAATTAATGGCGTTTCGAGCGTGCCAGTTGAGCACAATTCATTTATTTACATGGGTGTTATTTTAAAGTTTAATTTTGTTATGTTTTATATATTTACATAAAAATTTGCATAAAGGACTAAACACAAACATTAATAGACACTGAACATTTATAGGACGAGGGACTTTATGGGGAAGGACATCATATAAAGGACGAGTTAACTTAGGACAAGAGAAAAGGATATGGGAAGGAGTGCCATCGTCCAGACCACATTCACACAGTGAGTGGTCCCTGACCCTGATCTTGGCTAGATGTACAGGAGTAGAAGCATGCCCAAGGCGCAAGCGACAGATCGTTGTTATAATCTTCCGTTCAATAAGCTTTTGAGAATAAAACCAAGGTCGCCTAGGAATATCTGGTTGGATAAATGCGTAATACTTACCTTTATGGGATTTTGACTCGTTCCATGAATTATTCCAGGACTTACGGAGATGAGTATCTGCAAGGGACATCAGATCGTGGGCGGAATTGGAGAAATGATCTAATGTGCCACACTGTATAGCAGATTTGGCGCAGGAGTCTGCAGATTCATTCCCACTGATTCCAGAATGACCTGGAATCCACACTAGAGTAACGTCCAAACCTCTTAGATGACAAGAGAACAATTCTTCACGAATCCTTAAAACAATTGAAGATCCTAATCTACTATGGAACGGGTTTCTCTTTAAGGCCATTAGGCAGCTTAGTGAGTCAGTAAAAATAACGGTCTGCTTAATATTGTGGGAATGTGTAAACAGGATTGCTTCTAACAAAGCAACAGCCTCGCCTGTAAACACAGAAGATTCGGGAGGGCATTTAAATTGTAAGATAATTTTGAATTTTGGTATCCAACAAGCTGCGCCAACACAGCTCTCCTTCAAGAGCTTTGAAGCATCAGTGAAGATGAGAAGGTGATTCGCCCAGTTGAGATGAACTATTTCCTTAAATTTTGTGTTGGTGTCAGGATCTCCTTTGATTAGGCCAAGATTTGTGACAATACGGGGAGAGTAAAGTAAAGCGTTATAAGGTGTAAGGAATAAAGGATTAGATGGATAACAAGACAAGGGATTAGGTAGGGATGTCAGTCTAAGGAAGCTATCAAGTAAATATGGCAATGGTTTGCCTCGAGGGATAATATCAGCTAACTTAGACAGTTTGGACCACAACGGATGAGAGGAAAGCTGCAACATTTTACTCACAAATCGATCAGAGAGGAATTGTCGACGGATAGGAAGTGGTGGATCTACACACTCCACCTGCAATGCATTTGTAGGAGTAGACTTCATTGCACCTAGGATAATCCGAAGACATTTATATTGTATTCGGTTTAATTTTTCAGTAGCTACTTTATTAAAGGGGTCTAAAACAAATAATCCATAGTCAATATGACTACGAATTATAGCATTGTACAGCAGTTTTTGAGTATAAGGGTGTGCACCCCACCACACACCAGACACAGCTCTCAGAGCATTAATGCCTTTTTCACATTTTCTGCTGAGATATTCAGCATGAGCGATTCCATTCAATCTCTTATCAAGTATTACGCCTAAAAATTTTTTACTTTCTGTTAAATTAATGGGAATATTATCACACAAAATATTAAAATTTGGAATTACTATCTTTTTTGTAAACACTACCGCTTCACATTTAGCTACAGACAATGCCAGGCCATGATCAGAGAGCCACTGGTTAAGATAGTGCAAGGCAGTATTCAAACGATAAGTTATGTCCTCCACAGAATCTGAGCTGTAATAGAGGACGATGTCATCAGCATACTGAAGGATGTTGCAAAAATTATTTACAGATGATTCGAGGTCATGAGTGTATATATTATACAGCAGCGGACTAAGAGCTGAACCTTGAGTCAGACCTTTCCAGACAAGTCTGGGAGGTATAGTAAGAAGCGGATGTTTTACAGATACCGTTCTGCCAGTCAGAAAATTACATAGGTAATGGGACATCCTCGGCGGAATACTCAGCTGATGCAATTTCTGCCTGAGCACCGGAAGAAGAACATTATCATATGCAGATGCAACATCTAGAAAAACACCAACTAAATACTCTCCTTTGGCAAAAGCTCGTCGAATATCTGTAGTAAAAACACTGAGACTATCAATAGTACTTAACCCCTTTCTAAAGCCAAACTGAGAGGGCGCTAAGGTATTCCTACTTTCCACTATCCATTCCAGTCGATTCTTCAAAATCCGTTCAACAATCTTTGATAGAGTAGATGCTAGTGCAATGGGTCTATAGGAATTAAAATCTGACGGGCATTTACCAGGTTTGAGGATAGGAATAACAATTTGGGATTTCCATGAATTGGGGATATTGCCTGATTGAAATATATTGTTTATCAAGTTTAAAAAATGATATTTAGATTTATCATTTAATCTTGCAATAAAGGAGTAAGGGATACCATCCTCTCCTGGACTTGTGTCCTTTAAATCCATTAAGACGTTTTTAAGCTCTTCAAAGGTAAAAGAAAGATCCATTTCCTCCAAAGATTCAACCGGCGCGGATATAAATAACTCCTGGGATGGTACAGAAGGAGGAGCCAATTTGTTTGCAAAATCGTTGAGCCAAACAGAAGGATTATTGGAATTAGGACTACTGACATTGTTAAGTGATCGCCGAAATCTCTTAACATTTGTCCAAATAAGAGAAAAAGAGGAGCGAGGACTAAGGGACTCACAAAAACTTACCCAACCAAATTTTTTCTTTTTTCCAATGCAATTTCTAAACTTCGCATCATTGCGTCTGTATTCAATGAAATTCTCCATAGTCATACAGGCTGCGTATGACTCCTCGGCAGATGTTCGCCGAATAACAGAATCAGAGCATTCCTGATCCCACCAGGGATTGAAATGCATCCAATTCTGAATGGAGTGATATTTGGGGATATGTAAGTCAGCAGCAGACAGAATGGCAGAGACAAACCTATCATAGTGAACAATGATATTCTCATAATTACCAGACTCAGGAAGATTGCCCAAAATGCAATCCACAGAGTTGGCGTACTCATTCCAGTTGGCCTTTTTTAAATTAAACTTATGACGAAGGAAAGGAGAAGGAGTGGGGTGAACTCTATTATTTAAGGAAAGCAAAATCGGGAAATGGTCACTACCATGGGTAGATGGTAGTACAGACCATGATAGTTGGGAAGCAAGAGAAGGAGAAGATAAGGAAAGATCAATAGCAGACCTAGGGTTCTGATTAGGATTAACCCTACGAGTCGGTGATCCATCATTGAGAATGCAGAGATCAACATCATCAATCATGTCTATCAACGAAGGCGAAAATCCATCACAGTAATAACACCCCCACAGAGTGTGATGAGTGTTAAAATCACCCAGGACCACCACAGGACTAGGAAGCGAAGAGATAATAGACTTAAGCTCTAGGAAGATGGAAGCGGAAGGACGAGGGATATAAACAGAAAGAAAGGAAATACCAAGGACCCTCACAGCAACAGCATTCACCTGTTGACTATGAGATAGGAGAGGAATACGAGAATATGGAGAGGAGTGCTGGATAAGGATAGCACTACCTCCATACCCGTCATTTCTGTCCTCCCTTAAACAGGCGAAACCTGGGACCCTAAATCGGGAGTCAGGCATCAGCCACGTCTCCGAGAGGGCAACAATGACAGGATTATACAGAGAGATAATATGAAGTAACTCGTGCTTTTTAGCACGAATACTTTTACTATTCCACTGTAGGAAGTGTAGTGGGGCCATTGTGAAGGATTTTGAAGATTTTGAGTAGGTTTTGGGCAACGTTGGACGGTAAAGGAAGTTCATCAGCGGTTGAAATTATGCTCACAAGAGTGTCAGTCAAAGCAATTAACAAATCTTTTGTAGATTCTGCTGGACTGTCAGAACCTTGATTAAGGGCACAACCATTAGAAAGGGAAGGGGAACAATTGCTAATAATATACTGGTGAGCTTGTCTATCGTACCCCTTTGCCATAGGAGCGCGAGGACGGGGAGATTGGAAAACTGTTTTACGATAGGATTTAGTGGGAGTAACGGGGGATCTGCTTTGATGGGATTGGGAGGTCGTGAAAACAGGAGGTGAAAACATTTCCTTAGCAACATCTGCATAGGAACGTTGGACAGATGGGAATCGAGAGGATGCTTCCATGTAAGAGATACACTCTTGCGACATAATGGCCTTAATATTCTGTTGCCTTACATACTCAGGGCACCCCTTATCAGTAGCAAAATGCTTAGATGTACAATGGATGCAGGTTGCATTTTCCTGTAGGGTGTCACATGCATCACCAGTATGAAACTGGGAGCACCTATAGCACCTTGGCTTTGATCTACACTGTGACTTAACATGGCCAAAACGACAGCAATTAAGGCATTGGATTGTAGGATATTTATAAAGTTCGACATTAAGGACAGATTTATATGAAAATACTCTTTCAGGCAATTGTTGACCACGTAAAGTAATTACAACAGTTTGAGTTGGAACCCATGTAACTACACCCTCACTTACATTCTTCCGGTTCATTCGTCTTACTTTTATAACTTCTCCGCAAGCAGTAGGGAATATCAGTGAGCCAACAAACTCTTCCAAAGACCATTCAACAGGAACTCCTTTTACAATTCCCATCCTTGTAATATTAAATGTTGGAATAACACAAACATATTTACATAAACTAAGAACAGGATTAACTAAAAATTTGTTTGCTGCTTCAGCTGATGTAAACTGGACACTGATTTTATTGCGACCAACATTTTTAACTCCATCATTGACTATGTCAGTAATTTTATTAGTATGGAGAAATTGACCAAATTTAATGGCTCTTATAGATGTACCTGCAGATGGATCAGGAGATTCCCTTGACACATACACGATAAAGGGACCTTTGTCAGTACTAATGTAGGATTTTGGGGCTTCGGACATGGAAGGGTGGATCCATACATTTTGGATAGAAGGAGTAGCGGTGGATGGATCTATAATTGTTTTTTTAACACCATCTTGATTAGAGGATGCTTCCTCACCTTGTCTTTTTCGAGACATAATTTGCGATGCAATATTTACATTACCTCCCCCAGGATCAGGGGGGTCAGGTGGAGGGTCCGGATCCATCTTAAAATTAAAATAACCTAACTATAAAATAAAACTAATCTAGCCTATAAAACAACACAACTACTTACTATAACCAATCACCTTGTTAGTATGGATCTATTTACACTATTATATATTGTTTCCACTGTGTAAACTAGAGATATTCAGCACTAAAACAAAATATTTTCACTAACACGTGTGTCAACCAAAACAACCTTGATAGATCCTAAATTTATTTTTTCGATTTGTTCTTTCAATTTATAATTAACTTTCCCTAAAATGACATAACAATTTTTTTTATAAATTCAACACAGAAGAAAAGTAATATCGTTACTTCATTCTTGTAAAGATAACAATTATAGAGATGAACTATAGAAACTGCATAGTAGGTACGGGCGTAAAAATTCACATTAAAATTATTTATAAAATATAGGAGAGAATACACGCGCTAAATCTAATTAGAATTACAAATATAAATAAATAATTCAGTTTCACACAGGATCCCGCATATAACAAGGTAGACAGAAGGAGCCTAGTATTAAGACACTCCGTTCCCACTTTCCGCCGAATATTTCGGTTCTCGAGACATTGAGTTTTTACTGGCGGTGCTTAACGCCGGGCTTTTGTCTTGGTGCTCTGACAAGAAATGAAAATATTAATAATAATAATGAATTCCCTCGGGCGGGGATCGAACCCACAATCGTCGTGTTACAGTAACGTCCTTGTGCGTTTGTACCACTGCACCACGGTGGCATAATTACCAGAAATGTATTATATTACCAGGAATGTTAACTTGAAGCCCTCAAGGCACAGCTTTTAACTATTTCGATTCCTTGCTCTGGTAACTGGACTAAACGAGGTGTCGAATTCTGCTGCTCCAATACACAATGCCTCGAAAATAGGAAAATACAGCGGTGGTCGGAAATACAGTCCCAGTGTCAGTGACACTAGCGTCCGTGCTATATGCGGGATACAGCGTGCTAAAAAAGGGGTAACTTTCTAGTATTTACTCATAAGATTGCCAATATTTTAAACTCATCAATAAAGTATAAGCTAAAATTTAACTTATATTTCTATATAAGGGCTTCACGCCTAAGTTATAGTAATTGTTAAATGTATTTTGTAATTATTCTATAAACTACGTTATATAATGGACTAATATGAAATCAAAGCCTTTATGCACTTAATCGATCACCTAAACGATCAAATTTTGAAGGTAATTCTTGATATTTTTTTAGCGTCACTCTGTATCCCGCACACAGCCGAGTAGGCTGAGGGAACCTACTGTTAAGACAACATAAAAGCATTGCGTGGTTAGTGACGGAACGCTGCGCTTTGCTTCGACACCAGAGCAAAGAAATGAAAACATTACAACTACACTCATCTCTCATTAACATGTCAAACGAGAAAGTTTATAGGATAACGGAATAATGGGTTATCTTGCTCTTAAAAACAAGTCAATTGTGTTTATAGTTTGTTTATTTTTTTTTTTATGGAAAAAACAAGGCATACGAGCGTTCGGTCGGTTCGGTCACCTGATGGTAAGTGATTACCGCCGCCCACGACCCCGTGCAAGCCCAGAGGAGCTACAGGTGCGTTGCCGGCCCCGGCGCCCAACCCATCTTGGGTTGGGCGCCGGGGCCCGACATTAACTGATGCGAAACGCAATGGCATAAAGCCACTACTTCACGCCGGTTTTAAATGCCGGGGGTGGTAATGATCCGGTCGAGTCTGCCCATGCGTGTTGCCATTGCTGGCGACGTGACTCTACCACACGTACTTTAGTCGCCTCTTACGACACCTCCAGTACCAGGATGATCCTATTCTAGGCCGAGATCACACGGCAATTTCCTTAAGAGCAAGATAAGCCTTTATTTCGTTCTCCTTTAAAACTTTTCTTTTGTCATGTACGTTTTTCGACATTTATATGTAAACAGATAAAAAGGCAAACTTATTGTTTTTTTAAGTACATATAAAACCGATTAAGTGCGGGTCGGACGCGCCCACCGAGGCTTCCGTACCAATTCCTGGATTATACATCGACGGGAAATTCAACTTAAATTTGCGGGCATTGTACTCATTTTGCATAAAATTGTAGTTTACAAATATAAGTTTGTATTGACTTTTTCTATGAAAATCCTCTAAATTTCCACTTTCCAGGTCTTTTCCTTTAATTTTTTTTTGGTTCTTACTCTATGCCAGATTTCATAACTGTAGGCTTACAATGGTCAAGAGAAAGAATCCTATAGATTTTGATAACGTGGCGTATTTCATACAAAAAGCAGCAAAACCGATGCATAAATTGTTGTATCTTTTTATTGCGTTCATTTGGAAGCTAAGCTTTAGAAGCTGATTTTCTTTGTACTAAAGTACAAAGAAAATGGACGGACTTTTGTTGTAGGGACGATGGATCTAAATTTTTGGTATTAATTTCAGATTTTGATATTAATTTTAAACATTCACGTGATCTCAAGAAAGAGATCGTGGCAGACGGACAGAAGACAAACAAAGTGATCCTATAAGGATTCTGTTATTATCTTTTAAGGTACATAATCCTAAAAATATTGATATACATAATATAATATAATTTCTAGATGCCGTTGTCACAGAGAAGAGCCGCAGCTGCTACTGGTGTGGGCCGCTCGCTGAACAGGTGCACCGCAGCCGACGCGCGCCCCCCTGCGACGACGCCGGCAACCACGTCACCACCTGCGAGCCGGAACTACCACATTGTGCAATTGTCGCTACTGCACCGCGTAATTTTTTTTGTTTTACTATTTTTTCAGCCTTAATTTATCCATGGGCTTAGAACAGGTGGGACGTGTCCACTTGAAAATAGGCTTGGGCCCCATCTCGTTTGAAGCTAAGGTCCAGCCCATGGCTTTATCCCTTATAGTTAGAGCGAAAGAAGAGAAAATAAAATAATTTTAATATAATGATTCCCCAAGATAAAAGCAAACCTTCATTACTTTTCTCAAATCACAAAACATAACTGTTCTGTCTGCCAAGTAATGCATACGTAACTGCCATACATTAGTATATCCGCTGACGTAGAGGGCCCCGATGTGACCCACTAACCAACATTATCCACTTAGTTTGACCTAATCGACAGAGACATTCAATCGTATTATAAGATGTCTTAGTGAAATTGTATTTTTTTTTTACAATATTAATCCATATTTTTAGAAATTAGGTTTAAATAATTGAAGACTTAACACTGCCTACCCTGCTGTGTGCGGGATACAGCGTGAAACTGATTAAAAAAAATTATTAGATATGTTTTTCATATTAGTAAATACATATATTTTACTATAGTCATACATTTTTAATTCCTTTCCAGCATACATCGAATCGAGGTTTTGTGTGAAAATTTACCAAGACGAGTGCTACCCACTGTTCTGCAATTCAACAAGGACCTGGAAAATGACCTGTCCATGTCGGGGTGACTTATGCAATGGCCCTAATATGGAACGAGAAGAAGAAGCTTTCGCGATTCTTAACAAACTCGTATCAAAAACGCAAACTTCACGCATTAAGAAAAGTACACAAGTCAAAACGAGCAAATTCTTAACATCAAATGACCAAAACACAATTATTATAACTAACATATCGACAATTGAAAACGACGAACTAAATGTGTCTAATAACGTCACATCCGACGATATAACACAAATCATGTTAGGAGACCAACCAGCTTTGGAGGAAACCGATGACAATCTGTCTTCAACAGAAGTCGTGTCCACAGGAGACGAAGTAGTACAAGATGAAACGACAGAGAGAATAGAAATGATACCGCGGAGAGATATTATTTCACCCTCAGACGATATACGGAAAGGCTTAGAAGTATTAAAGACGGACAAACTTGGAAAGCCGGTGAAACCTAGTGAGGAGTTACCTACAGCTGAGGCTCTACAACAAAACGCCAGTCCCAGAGCAGTCAGCGACAAAACAACAACAACAATAACGACGAGTGCTGAAACAGTGGTGGACACTACAATCGACACAATCACAGAAATCCCTACACCTAAACCAGAACTTAAAAATAATAGTGTAACATACAAAAACCACGTTTTATCCTTTAACATTATTTCTTTATCTATTCTCATCATACTTTCTTATCTCATATAAAAATTTAATGCTTTTACATAAAAATGATCTCGCATAATTTAGGTAAGCGCAAGTAGAATTGTGATATTCACGTGATATTAGCTCGTCTTAAATTTTCACATATTCTGTATGGAAATAAAACAAATAAAAAACTATACGTAGTTTTATTTATTTTTTACATTTTTTCAACTGTAATGTATATTTACGAATAATAGATACTTATGTGTAAATTTTTGCTTTTTTATTAACACCTCGTGTAATATTGTCAATCGAAAGTGAAATCATAATGTTGTGGTAGTTTTCTATTACTTTCTTTGGGTTCTAAACTTTTAGACCCCTGAGCCATGGCGTCCCTCATGTCTGAAGTAAATGGTTTCTCCGGTCTTCTGTGTTTGGGTGTGGGTCCATAGTAGTCGTATGTTGGTGGTGGTTCTATTTCTGCATGTTCCCTTTACAAGTTTTCTTTTCTCTGGTACAACTGTGTTTTTGTTTTCATCATCACTTAATTCATTTGCAATGGGTGTGGCTTCTTGAGCTCTAACAAAATTCTTATATTTGACAACTTTTTCTGTCTTTTTCGTAGAAAAATACAAACCTTTCTCTTCGTCAATATTAATTTCCCCTATAGAGGGAGGTGACGGGGTCCTCACTGGCCTCACATCCGACCATGTTTTGGTTTCACTTTGTTTTTCAACTTTCTTGCCATGTAAGTCAAAATTGTATTTTAGATTTGTCACTATCACCGTTTGTTTTTAATGGTGCAAATTCATCAATTCTTTTAGATCTTTGCTGTTCAACATATTCTTCTTGGGACATTTCTCTGAACTTTTTCACTTTGCCTTCAACGCCATCTTTGCCAATGTCCCAGTCACGGATATAAGCATCACGTAATTTCTGTCGCTCCTTCTCGTTTTCCTCTCGTATTCTTTTTTCTTCTTCTTTTGCTTTCTTATCTGCTTCATTTTTCTGTTGATTTAGAAATTCCAACAGGCACGTGGTAAAATCTTTTTTCTTTTCTGAAATAAAATTATAAGTTTATATTTACATTTTTATATTTACACTACACTACGTTTAAAATGTTCATACGTTTTATACAGTTTCAATTCAATTGTTTACTGTACAATATATAAATGAGATAATTAAAGAAAAATCGTGCTAGACGATATTACGGCTAATTCGAAGTAATTTCTAATGGTGCGGTTTCAAATACTCAAAATATGTTTTAAGCATTTTCAATAAACCAAATGTGTACAACTCTTTAAAAATATAAAAAGACTTTAAAAATATGCATGCCATGCTGTGTTCGGAGTAAAACCTGAAAAGTAAATGTATACCGCATATAATAGGGTAAGCAAGTAGAAAGAAATTAGTATTAAGACACTGTGTTCCCATCTTTCCGGTGAATTGAACATTGAACAATGAACATTGCGTATTGATTGGTGGGGTTCTACGCCGCACTTTGACTTGTTACAAAAATGAGAAAATGCTAATATGAAATATTAAATAATTCATTACATAATAAACTAAACTCTTTCTATATTCTATATACATACGTACCTTCAGGATCCTCCGGTGGTAATCCAGCTCTTGCACGTTGTCTGGCACGTGCGGCCGCTACTCTGGCCGCTATTAATTCGTCCCTTTTTTTCCTTGTCTCCTCGGCTTGTTTTTGTGCATTTAAAGTCTCTTGGCGTGTCTTTACGAGCTCCTCCATTTGCTTACGACGCTCAGTTTCGTCTGTACTGAAGGAGTAATACCCCACACCATGGATTCTTGCCTCTGTAAATAAAAGCATTATTATAAAAAAATAATTAAATCAGCTTCACGCTGTATCCCTCACTGAGCAGGTTAAACAGAGAAAACCTATTGTTAAGACACTCCCGTTCCTCACTTTCTGCCGAATTCTGGAGGAGTTCATTGTGGAGGGATTCATGTGGAGTGGCAGAACTCAATGCCGCGCTTTGCCTCGACACCAGAGCGAAGTAATGGAAATATACATTTAATAAATATTTCATCTCTTCGAATGGGCATCGAAGGCAACCAGTCGGTTCTACAGTCACACTTTATGCCGAGGCCAGTCGTGGCCTCATTGTTTTATTTATTATATTTTTTTAGCTTCACGCTGCATCCCACATATAACAAAATAGACCGAAGGGACCTAATGTCACACACTAGGTTCCTTCGAATACTCAATTCAACTAGTGTTTTGGTTACGCTCCTTCTTTTTTAGAAAGTCCCTCTTTAATACTGGTGAATCTATAATAAAAGCGTGAGGACTCCCGGGCATGTATGAAAAAAATTAATAACTGTGGACGAGGCGTAAGGCTCCTTTCTTTCTGGATGTCCCGCTAGGAATAAAGCGTGAAGCTAGGAAAAAATATATAAAAAATAACATTGAATGAATGTTAAATAAGATTCCGTAGAAATAGAGGTAAGTGTAGACATTGGTTGACCTTCTATATCACAATGTGGTACTGGAGGCAACTTACACTAAATGCATTAGGACGCAACCAGAGAGGAATCAAAGTAAAACGCGATACTTGTATGACCAAAAGTTAGAATGTAAGGACTATTTTAATTTAATAATTTCTAGGTGTAAAATGAAAAATTTCTACGAATAAAGTGTGAAGTAACATTAGATATGATATATTAACAAAACAATAACGACTTAGGTGGCTTTAATAAAAACAACTTATGAAAATACTTTTACTACACTATATGTAACATACCATCAAAAAGTATATCTTGATAATGTATGTCCTTATCTTTCGCCAACAATTCTTTTTCTTTCTCCTCCCATTTTTTGCGCAGCGACTGTAAATAGTCATTAGTCTTTTGCACTAATATCGGCTTTTCTGTTTCTTCTTTTTTAGACTCCTAAAATCATAACAATAATTAAATTAATACATAAGTAGAAAAACTATACACTCACTACGACCGACCAAAGATTCGGTTTCGGACAGTTTCGGCCAAAAATTCGGAGGTTCGGCCATAGTAGGCCATCAGTATATTGTAAAAATAATTGATAATGACCACCTCTAGCGACTGTTTCAGATAGTCTTTAATTTTACTGTCTATTAAAAAGTTTCGGTTTCGGCCGAACGTCAGGGCAAAGCGGAAGGTACGGTTTCGGTTTCGGTTTCGGCTGAAAACCTTGTTTCGGTCCGACACTACTATACAGTATTTAGGTAGACAGCATACCGATACCGATCCTAAATCTTGAAATCAGCCAATGCAGTAAAACAGTTGTATAAATGTTATAGCAATTAGCAAATTTATCGAATTTAAGTACTTTAAATTGATATAACTTTTTTGCCAGAATTCAGTAGTCGGCTCTGAGATTATTGTGAACGCACAGACATACAGACAAAAATTTCAAAATCATTGTTTTGGGTTCTATTACATTAATAAAGGTCCTACTAAAGTACTTCTGATTACAAATCTTTTTCGTGAAAATGTTTATTTTGAGTATTTTTCGAGGTAGTGGTGCAGTGACAAATTTCTCTATAAGCACGCTCGGTCGATAAGACAGTACAATCTCAATATGTTTTTAAGGCAATTTTAACTGTTTACTGTTTTTTTAATTTAGAATTCACTGCACTAACGCCAACTATAGGAATATATATTTTATTCATTTACATTGAAAAAAAAAACTTAACACTGTACCCCACACACAGCAGAGTAGGCAGAGGGACCCAATGTGTTAAGACACTTCGCTCCCCACTTTCCGACGAATTCTAGAAATATAATCGTGTTGAGTGGCGGAACTCAACGCCGCGCTTTGCCTCGACACCAGAGCGAAGAAATAGAAATGTAAATTTAAATAAATATATCATCCCCTCGAGTGGGAATCAAACAACCAATCGATCTTACAGTCACATTTTTTGGCCCTGCGCCATGACTGGCCTCAGCAGATATATTATATTCATTTCAAATACAGGTATATATCAAATATAAAAACAGGTATTACTGTAGCTCTACAAATTATCCAAATTCATACTGACAGTTGTTATGTTACATTTGACAGACAAAAATATATATAGAAAAATTATACAAAATTGTTATAATATACTATTTGTCGTATATTAAGACATTCTTAGTATTTCTACTGAAAGGAAGAATGAATCATGTTATTCCCAGGTTCCAGTAAAACGATTGATTTCAACATGCAATGTCTTGATATGGAAGCAAAGGAAAGTAAGGAATGGAGTGTCCTAACACTAGATTACCTCTGCCTAACCCTGCTGTGTGTGGAATTAAGGATAAAGCTACAAAAAATAATATAGTACTTACTAAATTAGCAGGCTCTCGATCTCTAGAATTATTAATCACAACTTTCTTGAGTTCTTCATCCCTCTTTTTGTAATACTCCAAATCTGATTTAAGACATTTCCTAGTTCTACCTAAGAAGTCTGTGAATTCAATCCTGGAAAAAAAAACAATAATTATTATCATCAATATACAAAATATAAATGAACACAACATTGTAGCACAGTGGCTATAAATGTAATAGTTGTTGCTTCAATTCTAACTTAAGGGAATGAATTACTTTTATTTATTGAATTGTCGGAGTGTCTCAACACTAGGTTCCCTCTACCTACCCTGCTGTGTGCCGCATACAGCATGAAGCATATTTTTTTTATTGAATTCTACTAAACACAAGGTGTAGTAAAAAATAGATAAAACAATACAATAGTAGAAAGTATGTCAAAAAGTGATCCACTTAAAATACAGACTGGTAAATTTGTTAATACTGATAATTTTTTACAATAATTACCATTCAGTATCATCCTCACAGAATGGTAGCACTTCATCATTATCTAAAGGCACAGATTCTGTTTTAGAGGTTTCTTTCTTTTTTCCTTTAAAATCAACAAGAAAATGGTCAGCTAGCTGAGAACTCCCTGCTCCATCTGATAAATGTTCATACAATTCGGCTTTTCTTTCTAAAGCTAATCTAAAATTATAAAACAAAACATGTTTAATAAATTAAATACAAAGTTGTTAAAAAATATATATATACAGAAGAACATAATAATAATTTATAACTACAATTTATAGAAGAGAAAGACCTCAAAAACTAATCTACAACATCTGAAATTTAACTGAAGTTATCACTATATAAAAAATAATGTTTATATTAGAGAGCATACAAAAATGCAAGATGTGTTTACCAAGGCACGCAAATTAAATGGAAATGGGTAGGACATGTCGTTCACTACAAAAAAAACAATGGATACTGCTGAAAAGTATTATGAGTAAATTGTGGCAGATCATATAAAAGATGGAAGGTAAAGGCATACTAATAAACTTAAGAATTAGATAAAATTAACACCGATAACAACTAATTAACACTATTATGAACTAAAATTTAGTATGTAAATATAGTATTTTGGTTAATATTAATATAAAGTGAATCAAATAGAATCATATTTGGATAAGCAGACTAATCTTGTTGGTTCAAAGTTGAAAAACATTTTTTGTGTAGTATAATCTATTTATTGACAGGTCAAACACTATATGACATACACATTAATATTTTCAATGCATCACTCTACTTACAGTCAGACATATTTTTAGTACAAAGTATATATCACACAACTCTTAGTTATTTCCATTAGAACATAGGAGAAAAACTGCAGGCAGAACCTAGTATTTAATACAATTTAATGTTCACAATATAATTACATACTTTGATTTTCTGCAAGCTTCTAATTCTTCTGTATCAATTTCATTTAAATTATCTTTTAAAGTTCTCTTGGCTTGATGTTCAGTCCTATTTTTCTTATCAACTGATTGCTGCACTGGTTTAAAATTAAGTATATTATGTTGAGGCAGATGCTTTTTCTCTTGAACTTCTTCTTGTTTCTTTAATAATTCTGCTTTAAGACTAAGCAACTACAAATAAAAATTTATGTTAAAAAAAAAAATATATATTTTTTTAGTTCATAATAAAATTAAAGAGAAGGTCCTTACTGTTGATTTGTTGAAGAAAATTTTCTTTGATTGTTGTTCATTCATAGTTGTTTTAAAGCAAAAAAAAGGGGAAGTATGTATCTTCAGTTCAGTTATTTTATTATGGCGTTCCAAACGTGCCAATAAAATATATCTTAATACAGTTTTTGCTTTAGATATAAACCCAACATCAATACAATTAAAATTGACAACTAAATATAATGAGCATGTAGTTGTCAATTGTCATTCTGACAACAGTTCTTTCCGTTCCTGATTTGTGGCGTAAAAACAACAAAATATCAATAAATGAAATAATATTGCCAAATAATACTTGTAACGTTTTATATTTACTTATGATTTCGCTATGAAAAAGTAGTATTATATACTGTACTTCTAAACACAAAAATAATGTAAATCTATCTTAGAGCTCATTTACTTATAATCATCATAATTTATTAATCATCTCGACTTTTAAAAGACAATAAGTCTTTATGTTTTTATTAATTATTATTTTTGTATATCATTATTTAAATAGTATCTGTATAGTTCAGGATGCAAGGCTTGCCAGCAGCGACCCCTGCCAACCCTTACGAGGGCTGCAACGTTCCATTCCCCCCCGTGCAACTCGCAAGAGCGCACTGCTAGGGCGTTCCCCTAAGTGCGTCCGCTGGTATGTCAACTGGTGACAAATGCGGCGTTGGGGACCGCCACCCAACACGCACAAATAGCTACGTGGAATGTAAGAAAAGGGGTGGAAGAAAAAATGAATGAATTATTATATGTGATGGATGTCGTTTGTGTGACTGAGACCAAGCGAAATGGCATTTAGTCGGATCGCTTTCTGAGCCGAGGTACCAGAGAGGTGAGCGGGGTTGCCAAGGTGTAACTGTGTTATCAACACTTGACTGCGAGACTGCTTTGGGTTCGCTTCAAGCTGGGGATAATGCGCCAGTAACCTCAGCTCCATTAGGCGAACTCGAAAAGTTTTGGGAGAGTGTGAGAGATATACTCGGAACACACGTACGTACGTACTACATATTCCTCTAGGAAATGAAAAATTAATAATATGTGCCGATTTGAACGGATGGGTCGGAACTGCGCGAAGCGGTTACTAGGGAGTGCTAGGACAGTATGGTAACAAGAAAATAAATATGCCTGGAAAGCTTATATTTTTAATTTACAAGATAAGGAATTTATTTGTGGCAAATACGATAATTGACCACAAACAAATTCACATGTATACATGGGAGCGAACGGAAAGGAAAAGTATGATTGATTTGTTGCTAGTGGATTAGCGTAATCGAAGCCAAGTTATGGACACACGAGTGTTTAGGGGTTTTGATCCGGTAACAGATCACTATCTAGTCGTAGCCAGAATAAGGGGTATGTTCGCAGAGTGGCGCAGCTATACGAGGTGCCCAAACTTGGAGTCGAATTACCGCACAAGAAGCTGGAAGCTTCAAGATCCACCGATTAGAGAGGAATATCAAGAAAAAGTTTCCAAGAAGTTAGACAGCAGAGAACCTGGAAATGAAAATATTGAAGTATGCTGAACCTTAGAGATTGTATGAAGGAAGCAGCGACAGAGGTATGTGCAAGATACTGTATAAAGAAAGAATGGCAGGATTATAAAGCCTTAGATCAGAATTAGTATGAGAGAGATAAAAAAGAAAGACTATAAGCTGCAAAAGCACCAAACGAAAGTACGGATAAAGATGAAGCGTGAAAAGTCAGAGAATGAAAGAGATGAATTTTAACGAACAATTTCAAGGAAAACACGACGCTTTTCTAGCGAGAAGTTAGTATTTCTCGGGGATGCTCACTAACCTTTAATATGAAAGAAGCGATTTTGAAGGATGGGAAATTCTGACAGAACAACCACACAGTCTCAGTCTTGATGTAGCTGATGGCGAAATCAGTATAAAAGAAGTTCAGAGTGCACTACGAAGTCTGAAATGTCATATGGCAGAGGCAGCACGCGTTTTGGACTTTTTCTGGACAATTTATGGTGGAAATTAGGGAAGGGCAAAGGGGAGGACATCGTGCCTTTTTATTAGGTTCACAGATAGACTGCGCAAGTCATAGGGCTATCAGTTTGATTATCGTGGGTAGTAAAGTTTATGCTAAAATATTAGCGAGAAGAATGCAAGAGAGATCTAAAAGATTGTTGTGGGAGACCCAAGGAGGCTTAGACTTGGACATGCGGAGGACTTGGACATGCGGATACAGGGTGTATGGATCGCATCTTTTCCCTCTGCATGATCACGGAAAATTTTTTGGCAGTTAAGTTTAGAGTGTGAGATAAGAGTTCTAAGAACGAAATTGTGGGAGGTACTACCCCGGTATAATGTGACCGCACCCTTGCTGCAGGCTGTAAAGTCTCTTTACAGAGATCTCGCATGCAAGTAGGAGCTGGCATGTTGACATCCAATCGGATGTTAAACATGGATGCACTATGTCAGCTTGGTTGTGAAATTTGTATTTGGATAGCTGTCTCCAATGAGTGAAACTATGGGAGTGAAAGTAGGTGACTTGAATATAAATTACCTGATGTATGCAGATGATGTAGTGCTTATTGAATCATCAGAATGCGAGTTGCAGGCATTAGTCACCACTCTGAAAGAAGGGTGTAAAAGTAATAGTCTAAGCCTGAATATGAACAAGACAAAAGCCAGTCGTAGCGCAGCGGCACGAAGTGTGAGTGCAAAACCGACTGGTTGTGGGTTCGATCCCCACTCGAGGAGATGAAATATTTACTTAAATTTATATTTCCATTTCTTCGCTCTGGTGTCGAGGCTAAGCGCGGCGTTGAGTTTTGCCACGCAATGCCTCCAGAATTCTGCAGAAAGTGGGGAACGAAGTGTCTTAACGCAAGGTTCCCTCTGCCTACCCGGCTGTGTGCGGGATACAGCGTGAAGCTGATTTATTGATTTATTTTTATTTTTACAAAGGTTCTGGTATTTGATTGGAAATTAAGAAAGAACTGCACGTTTGATGGTACACAATGCAATATTGGTACCGATGCTGTTATACAGCAGCGAAACGTGGGTATTACAGAAGAAGAATGAAAAAAAAATGAATGCTGTGGAGATATGATCTCTTCGTAGGACATCCGGAGTCAGTTTAGCTGATCGAATCCGCAATGAAGAGATACACAGAATGGAAGGTAATAGCGAGGATGTCGCGGTGAGAATGAAAAAAAAACGTGCTCAGCTGGTTGAGCTCAGCTCACGTTGAGCAAATGGGTGATGAAATATTGACAAAAAAGATTTATAACGGAAAAGTGAGCAGTAAAACGAAAACGCAGTATACAGAAGATACTGGAGAAAGTATGAGGATCATGTAAAAAGTATGAGGACCCTGAGGATGTATGAAGAGGTTGATGACAAAAATAAATAGAAATATCATCATATTTTTTTAAAAATGTAATAAATACGGTATCAATTTTTTTGCTTGTTAACGTAACCATCGACAATGTGTATCTTTCTCAAAAATAGTTACTGCCAACATTAAGAAACAAATGACACAATTTTTAATTGACATCTTTGCATCGAAGTGATCTCAGTGGTTTTTTTGCTAATTTCATGGTCATCCTGACAACCCTTTCATTGGTGGTGACGACGTCTTATTTTGCAAACAAAGAATCAAACGCTGTCTTATCTCACATGACAAAATAATAAGAGAATACGAGTTCATGAGAGCCACCCCATTGTCCAGTATAACCAATTGTGCGTACAGTGAACCGAGTGTCTAAAACAAAATGTCAACTCCTGCCAGAAGACGTCTGATGAGAGATTTCAAACGGTTTGTTAAATTGGCCCACATAGTTAATTCGTAAATTTTGAGATGCTTTTTGATATATTATTTATTGCTCATGATTCATCAAATTACATCACCGTCACCTTCATCGATTTCTATTTTGTTCTACATAATTTTCAAGAACAACAAAACAATATTTTAAGTCGCATACGGATATTCATCGAATTGTATATAGGCCCTCAAGCTCTGAAATCTTTATTATGTATTCCAATTAGACTTAAATATCTATAAATAGAATATTTTATAAACAGTTCAGACTTACGTTTTTCCAATGATACTACATTAAAAATTCTACCCCTTTTTATTTATAGCTTACAAGAGGATCCACCTACTGGTGTATCTGGAGCACCCACTGACAACAATATCATGATCTGGAATGCTGTGATATTTGGACCTCATGATACTCCATTTGAAGATGGTACCTTCAAATTAACAATTGAATTCACAGAAGAATACCCTAACAAACCACCAACAGTCAGATTTGTTTCTAAAATGTTTCATCCTAATGTATATGCAGATGGCGGCATTTGTTTAGACATTTTACAAAATAGATGGAGCCCTACATATGATGTTTCAGCAATTTTAACTTCAATACAGGTAATTTCAAAACATAAATGCAAATATTATCTGCCAATGCTAATGATTTATTTTAATACTTTTTTTTCTATTTTCAGTCCTTATTAAGTGACCCTAACCCAAATTCACCAGCAAATTCAATGGCTGCACAGCTTTATAAGGAGAATCGCCGAGAGTATGAAAAAAGAGTCAAAGCATGTGTAGAACAGTCATTTATTGATTAGCAGGCAAAAAAACCAAACAATATGTTGTTTGAGAAATCTTTGATGGTATTTGGTGAACACCTTGATACACTCATTGGGACATGTGTGTAAATTATAATTGTAATTATTTAATTATATAATATATGTACCTTAGATTCTGGCAACCAATATATATTATTATTATTATATTTATTTCCAAATTTAAATATATAACAAAAACTACAGTAGTATAAAACTGTGTTGCAGTTACTAACACTCACCTCACAAGTGTTGTTATATAACTTATATCAAATCAAATTTAAATAGTACTAAATAGAAATCAAATAATTATACATAAAGAGAATGAAAAAATAAGTATAAGAAAAATAAACATAATTAAATGCAATTTCTAAATCTTTGATGGTAGACTCGCTAAGATTATAAGTACTAACCATTATTTAATATTTGGACAACTTACATTTACATACAAATAACAAAACATAAGTAGTTATTTCACATATTAATTAACACAATGCCATTCTTTTATTTGGTTCTAATATTATTATTTTTTAAATTGTTGTGTTATTCTAATGCAACAATTCACTACAATGTTTTAATATTTTCCAATAGATTAAAATAAATGTAGAATGTGAGTAAATATCCATTATCCATATATACCTATACATTGCTTGTGTTTATTTTTTTGGTAACATTAATTGTTAAAGTTGTTTTTTTTATTTGTAATGTTAATATGTAACTGTAACTGGAAATAAAAGTTTTTTGAATAAAAAAAAAACTATTTATTTAAATTTCAGCAATGTTCACAAAAGATATGCATTACTTGTATGTTTATTCCTTTTTAAATGTATTTCAAATAATTCCGCTGTATTGATAATATCTTCAAGGCATAAATTGTCCCAATGAAAGATTTCTAAAACTTTGTTGAAACAATTGTCTTGCCTTCTAATGAAGAGAAAATTATATGGTCTGAAGTTTCAACATTTATGTAGGTGTGTGTACAATGTTTGTCTTCTAGTAAATATTATTTTTGGTTTTAAATTTGTGTTTTAATTAAAACTATCACTATCATATTTGATAACAAATGTATCAAACATATTGCAATACTCAACTAAGAACTGATTTATATGCAAAAAAAAACTGTATTGATATTTATTGAAACAAATATATTTTTATAAAAGTAATAAAAAATATATTGGACTGGAAATAAAAAGAAACTTGTTATAAAATATTTTATGCAAAGAGTTTACACTTCTTCATAAGAATTATTGTAACAATTTATTGCTATAAAATAAATAAAGTTTCTTAATAATATTTTTAACTTATATGTAAAAGATTAATTATAAATAAGGTAACAAAATTGTTATTTTATACCATTTACAGTTTAAAGTCAATTTTATGTGTGCATATGTTTTCACTACTTTTGTAGAAAATTTTAAACAATACTTTACAGTAACTATAGGCAAGTATGATATATCAACTCTAGGCACAAATTATTATGTGGAATTATTATTTAAATATGCAATTTATTCCAGTATATAAATCATTCATGACAAATGTTATTAATAACAACACATTTTCCATAATCATGACATGTAAATTACCATCACCTCATTTTTAAATCTTCTCTAACTTTAAATAGTATTAACTCCATACAAACAGTTGCATCTTCAGCACTGTCATGTCCATCAACCGAATTTTGGATAATTTTCTTTAGATATTCTGATGATAGATTTCTAAGGGCTCTCTTATAAGGTGGACCCATTTTGTGAGGAAACAGAACACTTGTATCTACAACTGTGTCATGAATAAGTTTTAACGCTTTAAAATCAGATTCTAAACTATGCCCTATTAATATAGTTTTGCTATTAAACATTGCAAGCAATGTCGCCTGCACTTCCAGTAGTGTAGTTTTCACTTGAGACATTTGCTCTTCAGTAATGCCCGAGTATCTTGTGTTGTAATCAATAATTGGATGTAACGGCTTAATAAGAGTTTCGTACACTACTTTACAAGAAGCATTAATTACAGTGACCCGAGTTAAGTCTAAGCCATGGGTTGTATAACACATTTCACAATCTAATGAATATACACCATAATCTTCCATAACACTCTCAGGGGGTAAGGTTTTTACATATCCTTTTAAATTTTCAAAATCTACATATTCATATACATGACTCGACGCTATGCAACAACCATCGGATGTGCCATCTTGACTACAACATTGATATCGAACTTCACCTCGTACTCTATATTTATTATTTGGATGATATATACATTCTTCTTTAATTGCTGCAAAACCTTTCTTGTCTACTGTATAATCTTTTTTGCATCTACAGCAATTTCTTATAAAACCTTTTGGAGGATTCTTCTTATTTTGGCCATATATTATAGCCCTTCCTTTTTCCCCACTACTATGTGACATGGGGAAACCATTTTCTTTAAGTTGCTCTTCTGTTAATATCCATTTTTTTATATTGTTATATAATTTTGAACCAGTAAATTGCTTGACATCTTCAAAATTCCTTTTATTCTTATTTTCTATACTCCATGAACCAGCAGAACCTGATTTATTTACTGTACTTTGTGAATTTTTCTCCAAACTCATACATTCATTACCAGATTTTTTAATACCGTTACAGTCCCTTAGTTCTTTTTTTAATCGACTTATAGTTAAAACAGCAGAATTTTTATAGATTTGTACAGTAGAACATTTTTTACTAGTTGTTAATTCTTCATGCTGGGCTCGAGCATAAGCATCAGTAGGGGAGAGATAAATATTTAGACAGTGATCAATCATCATATTTAAATAAGTTGATCTTATATTTGCAGGAATTTTAGATCCCAGTGGCTCTAAGACTCCTGGTCTATCAATGAATTTTTCATTAGGAATATGTGCTACCCTCTGAACACCTTTTTTGACAGTTTGTATAATGGTGCTACTAGTGGACGGATCGGGCTCTGAAGCTATGTTTTTAGGAGTAATAATTTTTTTTGCTGACAACAATGTTGAAGCATATGGAACGTGGGCTATACGAATTTTTGAAGTAACATTATTAGGAGGTGTACTGAATGCCATCTTGTTATTTTCAGGTTTTAGATTAGTAGAGACAGAACTATCAGAATTTTTTGTTGCATGAAATTCTCTAACTTTAGCTAATCTCTCTGCCATAGCTTGAGCTGCATTAACTTTAAAATCTGGTTTTATAGGAGCTTTGGGTATTATTTTTATGTTCTTGTCCACTGTTCTCGATATCCTCTTTTTACTTGTTACTATAAATTCTTCATTATCTAGCTCATTTTCTGATTTGTCAATTTCATGTTTTGGTTGTAATTTTTCTTCAGGTACATATTCTTCAAAAATTCTCTTACATTCTTCAGCAATTGTTTCCTCATCTGATTCTGAGATGTCATTTAACTCTTCTTCATAACAATGGTTATCATCAAGATCAAAGGCAGTCTTTGTCTTTTCCTTTTCACTTCTTTTTTTATGACTGCCTTTTTTATCCTTATCTTTAGAGTGACTATAACTACTTTTGTGATGACTACTATCATTATGTTTCACTTCATATTTTTCTTTTTTATCATGTTTTGAATGTTTTGATGAAGTACTTGAATGCCTGGAACTTTTATCTGAAATTTTATCTTTTGTGTGAGAACTCTTCTCAGTTTTACTTTTTCTATCTGTTTTACTTCTATCCTTGCTGGAGCTTTTGTGACTTGATCTTTTGTCAGAATTTGTGTGTTTTTCTTTTCTTCCTTTATCATCTAATTTTTCCTTTGATTTTTCTTTAGCTTTGTTTTCTGCTTTTTTTTCAGATCGATTTTTATCTAACTTAGAAGAACTCTTAGTTTTTCCTTCTTTGGAACTTTCTTTAGGAGTGTTACTTTTCTCTTTATTTTTCTCTGTACTGTCGTTACCTTCTTTGGAACTGATTGGGGCTGCGTTATTAATATTTTTTTCTGTCTTCTCCTCATCCAAAATTTGACCTAATATGTCAAACTCTGGTCCTAAATCATCTAATCCATTAAGGTCATTTGAAAGTTTTCTTTTTTTATTCTCTGGCTCATCATCCTCGTCACTTGAAAAACAAGGAACTAATGACTTTGGTGTTGGCTGGTATTTTAATGATGACAGTTGAGGTTTGAGTTTTACTGGTTTGTATTCAAGTACTTTCTTTTTATGTACATTTTTATCTGTTGGAATGTAATTTACTTTAGTTGAGTTTTGTGTTTCATCTGGAGTGTATTCTGGTATAGAAGTTTCAGTTCCTGGTAAGTACTTTTCAGTTGATTCAACTGTACCTTTTGGTAAATATGGATCAATTTGAGCAACTTCTGATCCTGGAGTATATTTTACTGGCGGCGTGTAAGTAAATAGTTTTGAGCCATTAGTATCGACAGGCCTCTTAATGGGTAAACTAGTTGGTTTTCGTGGTGTATATGGCACTGGTATATGTCGTCTTTTTTGTTCGTTTATGTCATCAATATTTTCAAAATCTGTATTATTTATTTTATTAAGCTCTGATATCGGTGTCGGGTTGTACGTAACTTTAGAAACTCCTGGCAACAAACTATCTTTTTCTGAAAAAGGCCCTTGAGTTAGCGAAGTTGCACCAGTGTCAGTTTGTTGTAAAACTTTTTGAACAGCAGCCGACACTAATTTTTGAAGAATTTCCCCACTCTCTATACCTTCTGAACAAATATTTTGTGATTCCTTTTTAACATGACGAAAATGGCAATAGGGCCGCTCACACAAGCCACTATCATAAAAAGGACAATTTATGCCTTTAAAATAACCCGTCGAAGGCAGCATATCAAAACTGATCTGTTATTTAATTCATAAAAGTAAATATATACGATTATTCACTATCAAACATACAATATAAAATTTTATTATTGTAGCAGGCACAGAGTAGGTACTACATTTTCAGCATAATGTCGCGGGTCGCCTGTCGGAATAACCATTATCTGTATTATACTTTTTCTTTTTATTATGGCAATGAAAACAAAACATTCTGCCACATTTTAAATTCACTCAATTAATTCAAAATATTTAAAAAAATAAAAGAAAATGATCAGTACAATTCATATTTGATATTAAAAATACTATATTTTAATAAAACGTATAAGTCAGTTCACATATTTTTGCGTATTACGTACAGAATTAATGCGTATGGACATTGGATTGTATACCTTATATCATTGTCATAAGGTTTATTTAGATGTCTGTTCTTGGCGCATAAAATAATCCAAATAAGTCTAAAGTATATCTAGAACAGGTTTTAAGCATTCTGTCCTTTCTTATCATTTGTTAAAACAAGAACAAGTTAAAGTGAAATAGCAATAGCACTACGCTAGTAACTATTGAATTTGCCAGTTTTATATGGAATATAAAATAAATTATGTCATGGCTATATTTATTGCAAAATTTATACAAGATGAAGTCTTTACAAATTAGTATAATGTTTAGTTTTCGTTTGCCACAATGGAATTGTTCATAAAACTAATAAACTTGTGCCCGAACTCTTTTCACGGATTGTCAAAACTTGTGACAGACGTGCTTGATAAAATAGCAAGTTGTTTGGAATACTTATATCCCGATTTTGGTGTTTAATCGTTAAATATGTTAAAGGAAGTAGTTAATGATTATTCCGAATACTTTAAAATAGACTTGGCCAATGGATTTCAAACTGTGCAGGACGTTATTGACAATATGATTACCAGATTGGAAGAGCTAACTAGTGTTATACAAATGATAAAATTAAAAAACAATGATTGCAGCAGTACTGTAACAGACGATATTTGCCGATACAGAAATGAAGTAACAACACTGTCAAAGAAAATTATTACTTTAAGCGAAGTAGTATCAAAATTACAAATAAATGTTGAAATAATAGAAAAACAAGTTGGAAAAGCTGAAGCAGATTTTGGAGTACAAACAGACAATAAAATCAAGAGTTTCCTTATGCCTTTCCTTAAAAGAAAAGAGGTTATTTCTAACAGTGGATGCATACCAGTTCAAGAAAAAGTTAATTTTCCCAGTGTATTAGATAATTTTGAGAGTAATAGTACATAATACAATAAACTATTTGTTGTAATTCTAAAAAATAATTTAAAGAGTTTTAATCATTTTTATTTTATTACAGATATTTCTTAATTATACATCTTAGAATAACACAGATTTTTTATTGAGTTCATGTAGACCCAAAACCACCTTCCCCTCTTTTTGTTTCTGATAGATTCTCAACTTCAACTAAATCTGGGTAGAAAATTCTTTCACATATCAGTTGAGCAATTCTATCACCTTTTTTAACTGCAAAATCTTCACTAGAATGATTGAATAACACCACTCCAATGTTTCCACGGTAGTCTTCATCTATGACACCAGCTATAAAATTAAAAATCGAAAAGTAAAAAAAATACATATTTTCATATAATAATAACTGTTACATCTTTTAATATATATATTTATTTTTTTAATGCCACTGCCCTTCATTCTGGAAATACATACAACACTGCTACACATTTGCAGTTCCAAGTAGAAATTAAAACCAAGACTGTTTAATATCATTAAAAGAAAAGAAAAAAAATTGAAATATATAATAGCAACAGCTCCAACAGCATCCTAAATATGATTTCTAATAGATTAGATTGTGTGTATGTAAACCATTGTAGCACCTTTTTGAGTGGGATTAACTTAAATACTAACATAGACAAAACCTACCATTGAGTAACATCTATGATACTTGTTTTTTAGACAATTTAACAATCAAACAGTTTTAATTAATCAAACAGTTTTTAGTTTGTATTAGTAAGCTTCAAAATAAGAGTCAGTAAGCTGTTCTGTTCATAGTTTATGGAAGTAGGTAATCTTTAAGGTTTCTGTGTATACCATAGAAAAATGGTAAAGTGAGCTGACAAAGAAAAATGGTAGAGAGCTGACAAAGAAGCATTTGATTTTGATAAGTAATTTTTTCCCTTATATTTAACACAGTAAGGACTGTCCTTATATACAGTGTACAGTATATAGAAAACTTAGTGTTCACACTAAGATTATTAATAATTTTAAATAGTTGCCTGTACATATTAAAATAAATGTCCTTATTACTATTATAAATGTTAATGAGGCTGTACTAGCATAGTGGCACAGCAACTGACTGCAAATGTGATGGTTGTGAGTTAAATTTCCACTTAAGGAGAATGAATTATTTTCATATCCTTGTTGTAACAAGGCAAAGCGTGGAACTGAATTCTGCAACTCAACATGTCTCAAAAATCTGATGGAGATTAGAAAATATAATGTTTTAACACTAGGATACTTCTGTATACCCTGTGAGATGTGATATAAAGGTGTGAAGCTCAAAAAAATAGCATTTTTTGTTATGTTACCTCCAACATCTATGTAGTTTTTAACAGCTAACCCAGATCTTGGGGCAACTCTGCCATAGCATCCCGACGGTAATTCTATTTGCAAATCTGTCTTAATAATTTCCTTTCCATGAGCAGGTACAACATAGTCATATGCACTAAAATTAATTGTTAATAAGTATGATAGTAAAGGTTTGTTAATGCGAAAATCGTATGACAAATGATATTATATTTATTAAGCGTGTACACAAATGATACATAATGATAATCTAATACACAATACATTATTATAAAGTAAAAAGTTTTATTTAATTGCTCTTTGGTTATAGCTTTCCGAATATGTAAAAGATTTCGTCCAATTTGTGTACACAGAAGAAGAATTGGCTAAGATTTGGACAAATTTCGATATTTTTTCTATGTACCATTGTCAATTCGCTCATATAAGTATTATTTCTAACTTACCTTTTTAAGTCGAAACCAGCTGCTTTATCAGAACCTTTCTTAGGAGAAAAAGCATTTGCAGTTAGGCGTGTAAATTTTAGTATAGTTTGTGACATTATTGCTTGTAATTAGGAACTTAGGATATAAATCGAAAATCTAGCTATTTACTCGAAAACTATATAAATAGAATAGTTTTATAATAAGGATCTAAAGTATGGAAGATTAACTAAAATGTAAGCACTTTAATAATTAGTACTAAATAGTTGAGAAAAAGATTATATGTAATACAAAACTATTATGTGTAATTAAAAAGTAAACGAAAGCAAACTGCAAGATCGTAAGTGATCTGAACATTGAACAATAGATTATTGGCGCCAATTCAGAGATGTCAATAAGTTACATACAGATAATAAAACTGATGGATTTAAATGCACTTTAGTGCAGAAATATATTGAATCCTTATTTTTAAATAAGGATTCAATATATTTATTTATAACAAGAAATTTCTAGTAAAAAAATAATGTGTATATGAGTTTTACTAAAATACAGTGCAATAGTTGTAAGCATATAAATATTTTATTTGGCTAATAGAGAAAATATATATTCAAATTGTATATTATTTTTTAATGTAGGGTTAGTGTAAACAGACATAATGTTTTAAATGCATTTTGAGAAATTTAAACAGCTATAGAATATAATATTTTGGAGAACATATGACCGTACGATTTAAAAAAAAATGCATAAGTCTAAGATTAAAACACTATTGGCCAACAAATAACAATTTCTATTAACTAAAAGTATCATAACTTATTATTTTATTTTTTTACAATTTATACAAGGAAATATTCGTCAAAAATGAACTCTTCGAGTCCTATCGTAAAATGAATTGCAAATTCCTATTTCATTTTTTACTTATACTATGGTACTATTACTTCGATTTGTTTATGATACTTAATACCTAGGTACCCTAAAAATTTTTTGGCAGAAATTAATATTGGGGAAGTGTGACGTCACGAACCTGTGGCATCATAAGGGGAATTGTAATCTAAATGGCACCTCTGGCTCCTTTGGCTGGTAAAGAGGAACCCAAGAGCTATATAAATATAGAAGCGTTCAATCTGCGTAATAATGGGAATCTCTGCACACGAGCTTGTCGTAATGTTGAAATCGATCCCCATTCATCACAATTGGTGTTGCGCCAATGGTATTACTGCTCACTTTATAAGAGCCCATCTAATGGAGGGCGAGTAACCGTCCCTCAATTATTGTAATGTAAGACGTTTTATTGAGTCAATTCAAACTTCTCGCCAAATTCCTATTTTAGAATGTCATATTGTCCACAGTTTCTACACATTAACCGGCGACCATCTCTAAGAAATTACCCACATGTGATTACTCTGGGTCCATCTCAGAGCAGCCATGTGGATAATTCACGTTTAATGCATCTCAGTAAAAAGTTATTATATTATCTAAGTGTATGTATTTACTAATACCTGACCACCAATAATATTGGTGGTCCAATATGTCTATAGGTAAGCCTCCTAAATAGGGTCGTCCTATAATCCGAGATTCTTAAGGAAAATTATTATGAAGTAATGAAGTACGTAGACGTATTAACATTACTAACATTTTCACCCCAAGCCCAGCAAATTCTGGAGACATTACGTTTGGTTTGGCGGATCCATTGATGGCGGATGGATTGGTTACCAGGAAAAGTGTGACTGCAAGCGCGGCAAGTTTTAGGTTTGATCCCCACTTGAAAAAAATTATGTTTTCATTTATATCTGGTGTCAAGGTGGCACTAGAGCAAAAGATGTAGAGATTCAGACGTAGAAGGTCGTGGTTGTGGTTGCGACGTGGTGTATGCTGCTGTTGGTTCGTTGCTTGATTTTTCGGACTCTTAGTCGCAAAGCCTTCTTAAATCAAGTATTCCATTTTCTCATCAAAACGTATTTTTATTAATAAATAACAACTTTACTTTGTGTACCTAGGTATAAGTAAAGTTAGGCATTTTTAACAGCGGAAATATTATATTTATTTAAGTTTTAATTGAATACACAGCAGACTAGAGAAAGAAAACTTAATGTCAAGACACCCCTTTCTACACTTTCCGCTTCAAATGAAGCCGTTACGTATTTAACATGCGTTACCTACGTAACGTATTTAAATAGAAATTTTGTAGCGTGGGCATCGAACCCACAGCCACAACGTTACGAGTGAGATGCTACGATGCTACGGCCTCACGTCATTAAATTTTGAATATTCTAATAAAGGAAACTAGGAATTTTATGAAATGCTATAAAAATCCTATCAGTGGTAAGTAACCCTAGCAAATCCAGGGTCAATAAATATTAAATGTTGAACCTTAATATATTAAATGTTAGTATGACTCATGATTTTTTTACCTACTCAAGCAAACAAAACCCAAATAACACAAAAAATTTCTACCTGCTCGGGTGGTTCTATCTAATGTCTTGTATTTGGACGTGTATTTGGACACAATACGGATAGTAAGCGGTTGATCTACAACGATAATCCTTCGTCCTAATATCACTCTCAGTGAAAAATGTCCACGGACGGCGGGAGTCGCGTCGATCAATATTTTGTCAACAGCTACACGGAAGTTAACGTTATAATTCGGTACCGCTTAAATTTAAATCCTACCCTGCAAGTTTATGCAGTAAAAAAAGTTAAGTGATCAAGTGTTAATATCTTATTTGAATGAAAATGTTCGATTAGAACATAAAAAAACTCTTATAAGTTACAGTGATTCATTCGGGTGAGCCCTCAGAAGGGGAGTTTGTCCATTTTTATATTTACATCGTGTCCCTTGCGGCATGCGCGCCGCCTCGTTGCCAGTCTCGCTACTACACATTCACGCACTAACACCAGTGCAACGAAAGTCATGTAAATATTACTCCTACCACAATATTTACACGCGAATTGTTGTTTACTATCTGACTACAATAATATATCATACAGTGTTTGTGTTTAAAACCTAAAAGTTGTAAACTTTATGTGATAAATGAGGAAAATTGTGAGCAAACTGTTTCGCTTCGATCGAAATCAAATCTGACGAGGACATGCTGCCGCTTCTCTGTGTATTTCAGGAAGTATTTCAGCAAGGAACTTTTTGTTCTCATAACTCACGCTAGAGGTCAGTATGAAAAATAGCAGAGCGTTATCATGTAGTTATTATTATTTTTAAATATATTTGAATCTCATAAGATGTATATGTACTTATATTTTCTATGGTTAAAGCATCGGTGCTCTTCCCTTTTTGCATCCCTTCTCCGGCCCTTTACGCATGATCGACCGGTAGAGTTTAGGGGTACATTATAAGTAGGGTGCGGGTAACTATACAATATGCTTAGAAGTATGTATGGTATGGTTTTCATTATGGGTGTAAATATTTTTTTAAATTACAAATCAGATTAATAATTTATCACCGTTATGTAGATACTTATTTTTAAAATAAGGAAAACATTTTGTTATAAATTACTTTTTATTAACTTTATACATGGTGATTAGAAAAAAAAATTAAAATTATATTATAAAATATTATATGTAGTAATAATAGGGTTAGTGAAAATTATTTTATTATTAATTTTATGTGATTGTGTTAATATTACATGATAAAATTAAGATTTCTTTAATAAGTAAATAAAAATATATACTTATTTAAAAACTCACAATTAAAAAATATATGATTATAAAAGTTATAAATAAAATGATCATACAAAGTTCGCGCTTAACGCTTCAATATCTTATTAAAAAATATATAAACATTTAGTAAAATCGACGATATAATTACAAAATAAAGTTCCTACATAAAAAATATAACGCACAATGGTATATTATGCTACGTACATTTTTTACACTAATCAGAACAATCATAAATAATAACCGCCGAGCAATCGCGCAGGGAGATGAAAACATAACATTTTTATTGATAAAAAAACATCGAAGAGTGAGTAAAGTGACGCGTCTATGCAGATAGTTACCATATAGAGCAAGACGTAGCGAACGACATGTTTGTTTTCATACCGGTCCGAATTAACGTCGCGATTGGTTCAAAATCCATAACTGGCCTCCGAGAGCCAGGTGTCGTTCACACCGCGGCCTCGCGCGCCTCGTCTCGTTAATCACTCGTGTTCGCTATTGTTATAGCCGTATAGCGCGTCGCACAGCCATCTTTGTCAAATTACAAGAGATTCATTTCAATAATTCGGTTGTGTTAGCAAATGGAACAAAACATACCTACTATAACCAATGTGTTGTGTGATAGAAACGAGTGCATTACTACATTCTCTTTTGTTTTATCGCTGACGCTCCGCTGAATGGAAGCGTTACGACGGCTCTCGTTTAACGATCAATCTACCATTAAAATGATGGATGGTGTCGTCTTTTGCAAAAACAGTGTAAAGTGTTAATATTAATAAATAATGTGAAGGGTTTATTTCGTGTTTATATTCGTTTGTGCTTGTGATGAAAACTGCGTCGTAATTTGTCGTACACATTGCATAAATGAGTGGAATGGCGTTGCGGAGCGCGCGGGCCGGAGCATGCGCGCCAGTTTCATCGCGACCGCTGGGAACGCACTGAGTATCCTTCGTTTATGTGCATATCAAAATGGGAAGGTCTAGGTTCCCCGGGAAACCGCTAAAATTCCAGAATAGAAAGCGTATTAGTGTCCTATCTGGTGCTGTCTATCATGAAACTGCACCAGAGAATCACTCGGCCAGCCGAGGTTCGGCTGCCAACGATTTTGCTGGAGAGAAAGAGGTAAAACGCACTTAGTAACGTTTTTGTTTGTAGATGTATGTTATGTAAAATAAAAAATGTTTTTGAAGATATGTTGTGTTTACGTAATAACTACAAGCTAAGTGAGCCAAGCGTAATGAAGCGCCAATACAAAACGTATTTTGACATTCAGGCTTTTATTCATTTATAGTAATGTCAACAAAGAAGTTACGGATAATTTTGATAAAAGTATGAAAATATATTAATAAATATACATTTAATAAGTATATCCAATATATACTGTATTACACATGTTTATATTTGTTGAAATGGTTTTATAACCTAACTTTTAAACAAAAAAATTGTATATTATAATGTTTGTTTTATGTTGTATATAAAATAACAATCAATATAATAAGAAAGGGAAACTATATATTTTGGTTCACAAGTGTTTAACTATTTCATTATTATCGTAACATAACATTTGTATCTACAAATGTTCACTTTCTAATTGATTCATGTCAAAGGAATGACATGATATTAGCTAGATGTTTTAAGAAGCATCCTTCATATAAAATGTGCCATGTTTGTTAGATATCTTATTAGAATTCATAAATAATTTTATATATGTATTTCAATAATTGAATAAAATGACTTGTCCTTCTTATCTCAATGTCACATACAATATGTATATATTAATAAGTTTGACCTTAATAATAACAAAACTCACAATCTATGCCTTGTGCTACATTTCTATATATTCATAGTATTAAGGCAATTTTATATTTGTTATGCAATGATATTAGTAAGATAGCAAATGAACATACTTAGCTAAGCACATATTCTTAATATTCCAGGAAGAAGAGAAGAAGGAAAACAATAGTGAGAATGAGGCAAATACAACAAATGAGAATAAAGTAACCAATAGTATTATTAAAAATAAACAGGATAACATAGATAATACTGCTACTGATTCCTCTAAATCTCCGGTGCGGACTAGATCACAAAATAAAATGGATATGCCTAAAAATGACAAACCTAAACCAGTTAAGAAAACAGTGACATTTGGTACAGTTGAAAGTTGTGAAGATATATTCTTGCCATTAAAAAAAGTCCCAATAAAACATCACGCTCCACTTGTATCTATAATTAAGAAGAAATCATCATTAAAACAATCTGAATATTCAACATTTAATAGCATCCTTAAGCCTGCCAAGTTAACTGATTTGAGTTCTAAATCATCCTTAGAACACCAAGAAGGCTATCAAAGAAAAAATCTCAATCCTCTTTCTAAACCGACGAATAAATTTTCACAGTTTAGTGATATCCGAAGTACATCACCACCACCAAGAAATTCATCCCCAGTTGATAATGGCAAATTTGTGTTGCCTGTAAGAAGTAGTCATTCATCAAGAGTGATTAAACCTAATAAAAAGTTTATCGATGGAGATGAACAAGCATTGGTTACAAGTAGTCTGTCATCTGGTAAAGTTCTCAAGAAACCAAAATTAAAAAGACTAGTATTTAATAATATACATGATGATGAAGGAAGCCAAGATGAAGAAGATTCAGAGAAGCCTAGTGAAAATGAAAAGACTAGAGACAAACTTGTACTTACATCCAGTCTTTTCAAGGATAAAACATCAAGTACCTCGTTTTCTAATCTGACAAATTCTAGTTCTAGAAAAGTTGTGAGAGACTTTTTTTCTTATGATAAAGAGCAGGAATCATCACAAGATGAAAATCCCATTGTTGAGAATTTGGAGAAGGTTAAATCTCCTGAACCAACTAAAGAAGATAGATCAGGACATGCTATGAGGAAGCTCATGGATATTTCAGATGCAAGCAGCTCAACTAGCAGTAGTGGTTCTGAATCTGAGGAAAGCTGGGAGAGTGAGAGCTTAGAAGGGAGTGGAGAAGAAGGTGAAAAGCAACCACCTGCTAGTCCAGAAAAGGATAAATCATCTGCATCCCAGTTATTAAGTGGTAAAGTAATTATTAGAGAAGCCAGGCTACAGTTAACAAGCCCTGCACCATCTACAACTGGACTTGATGGACCATTTTCAGCCCTCACAACAGTATCATGTAAGATGTTTTTTGTATTACATTATTCATTGTGTAGTATAGATTTTTTTTTATATAATAAAACAATATTAACCTTTTATTAGGCATTGAAATATTAGATAGATTTGAAATATAAGATTTTTCACTTTGAATTTACATGGAAATGGTTATATTCTAAATATGTTACTGTTCCTTCAATCTGGTTAGACAACAAGTCTGCCATTTAATGTTTTGGATCAATATACTATAACTATACAGAAGAAATTGTATTGTAATTTTTTTTTAATTTTTTTTAGCTAATAATCCTCCAGCAACTGTTACGTGTGGAGTATGTGGTGCAGTACGATTTTATAGATTTGTGCGTCAAGCTCGAAAATTTGGCATCTATTCTTGTGAATCCTGTCGCAAATTTATTTCAAAGCTGCTTAAAAAGGACAAGATGGTTTTAAGAACTCAACCTGTTGTTACTCATTGTGTAAGAGGCGAAGGTAAATAAAACTCTTAAAATTTGTCTATATATATATTGATTGCAATGAACAATATTATTATTGATTTTTTCATTTTAGGTAACTGTCATGTGCCACCTGTGGTTAGATCACAACAATGGAAACTACTGAAATGTACAAACAAATCTCGATGTCCAGCTTGCTGGTTAAAACTGTGTTTAAAAGCATTCCAAGTGCCACCACACATAAGAGCTACTCTAACCGCAATGCTACCCTCTTATATGAGAAGTGGGTCTAAACCTACTGCATCATTGGCGCAGCCTCATCCACTCAGGATAGGATCAAGTAACACTTCTACAACTCAATCTCCATTCACTTCTCTAGTACCTGAAAGTGATAATAACATTTTTGCAATAAAAACAATACAAAAACCTGAAGAAACAGAAAAACCTGAGGTAGGATTATTTAAACTTATTTTATAATAGATATAAATTTGTATCTAAATGCTTTATATGTTGTTTACCTGTCAAATGTTGTTCTATTTATTTAGTTATTTAGTTTTACTCATTGTTACAGTAATGAGTTGTTTATATTTTGATGTTGTTCTATTTATAGGAGGATGTAAAACAACAAAAAGATCAAGTCAACGATGAATCTAATGAAGAATTTGGCAGTAGTAGAAAGCGTCGCATAACAAGAGTTAAGGTGCGAAAGAAAGATAAGAGTGAATCTAAACAAACAGAAGATCCTAAGCGCCAAAAGATGGAACTTAAAGGACCCAGGGTCAAACATGTTTGTCGTAGTGCATCTATTGTATTGGGTCAACCAATAGCGACATTCCCAACTCAAGAAGAGAAAGAAAAGGATAAATTGTTACAATCTGATGATGATACTTCTATTCCTGTTGATGAAAAAGAAAGAGTCAGTCCAATTGTGCCAAGCTTGGATTCAGAATTAGATACAGAGAACAAGCCTCTACAGATTGTACCAGAAGCTATTATCACTAAGGATAGTGAGCAAGAAATTCATGTAGAGCCCAAAAAGAGAAAGGTGGAAGCTACAATTGTTGCAAAGCCTCAAAATAAAAACGAGTCTAGTGAAGATGAAACTATCATGGATTTGGTTCCAAAGAAGGCAACAATGAAACCACTCACTAATATTACTAATGTAAGTATTTTTAAAATATTCTATATTCTGGTGGTATTGTGTGTTGAGCGACGGAATTCAACGCCACACTTTGCCTCGTTATTAGAGTGCGGAAATGAAAATATTAGTATATATAATTGTGGAAATTGAACCCACAACCTGTTGTGTTTGCAGTTGCACGTTTTTGTCCCTGCACCATGACTGCTTTATTTATTTTTACATGTATTTATTAATTTTACTCTGTAGATTCATAATGGAAGCTTGGCTAAGATTTTTATATTTGGATTTTTGCCTGGGTTGGGGTTTTCAATTGTAATAACAAAAAAATGCAATGTATTTATTAATTTACAGAAATTGTAGTGTTTGTTCACAATCATGTAAATATTATATATGTATTTGATTTCAGATTCGTGGTCGTGCTCAAAAATGTGGTCAGAATCGTCCTGAACTGATTTGTGTTGACTTTTGGGAAAGCTACGATCCAGACGAAGTTTGCAATTCTGGATTTGGTCTCATTGGCACTCTCCCATTCACTTTAGCAAAGCTTTGCTTCCTATGTGGGAGTGCTGGTAAAGAGAAGGTGAGATAAATTATACTATAAAGTATGAGTTTCTTTATTTTAATCCAAAAGAATTGAAAAAAGCAGCTGTGGTGCAGGGGCCTAGACCGTGCGACTAAACGCGTTGGTTGTGAGTTTGATTTCCTTTGAGCGTTGGAGCGTTGAGTTCCGCCAAGAATTGGCAACGAATGCCTCAAGAATTTGGCAGAAAATAGGTAATGAAGTGTCTTAATACTAGGTTCACAGCTTCACTCTACCTACCTACCTTACTATGCAATAAGAAAGAGCGTGAAGCTAAAAAAAGTTCCAAGAGGTGCAGGTTTGATACCTGCTATGTTAAAATTTTTATACATATTCTTAACATTATGTTTTGAGCAATATATAAATTCGTACCATCAGGCATCTTAAAGGGCTAGGAAATTAAGTATTATTTCAACTTTTTAATACTTTACTACTACGCCGTTGACTTGTCGCCCTGCTTTCGTGAACTCCTTTCGACTTGTTACTAGTTTTTTTTTGTAATTAAACTATTTTTTAATTATTAAAATAAAAATGACGATTGAAAATTCCGACCATCAAATTCCAGATGCTGGTGTGCAGCAGCTGCTGCGAGTGGTACCACGTGTGGTGCGCGGAGGAAGCGGGCGGCGGCGGCGGCGCGTGGACGTGCGCGCGCTGCGTGTGGTGCGCGGCGTGCGCGCGCCCCGCTGCCCGCCTGCGCTGCCGCACCTGCGCGCGCCCCTACCACGCCGCCTGCCTGCCCGCCGCGCCGCCCGACCACAGGAGTGACTGGCCGCAGGTGCGTCTTGTTTGATGGTTATAGGGAAAGCTTTATAACTTTAATTTACTATAATTAAATATTTTTGAGTTATTTTACACTTATTACTTTTTTTTTTAACTTATCTAGAATCTTTAAAAAAATGCTACCAAAATTACGCGTGTGACTACAGGTTGTGAGTTCGATTCCTAATAAAGAAAATGAAATATTTAATATTTTTATTTCCTCATTTTGTTAACGAGACAAAGCGTTAAGTTCTGTCACTCAACACCCAAGGCCAAGGCAAAACCAGGCAGGCAGGAAGAATTCAGCCAAAAACGGCTAGAAAAAAAAGAAACAACTATCAGTCATATTATTGAAATTTCATAGTCCAATAAGTAAATGAAGATTTTAAGTGTCAGCATTAAACTATGTTGTTCCTAATTTATAAATAAATAAAGTTAATAGAAGCACTAATATTTTTACTTTATTTTAAAATAAACAAAAGCGTATGTTATTACAGATTTGCTCTTCGTGCTTAAAATGCAAGAGTTGTGACAGCAATCGCGTAAACAAGTTCGTAGGGAGCTTGCCGTTTTGTCGGCCCTGCTTTAAGTTACGGCAAAAAGGCAATTATTGTCCCTCTCTGTCAGGCATGCTATAGGGACAATGATTTTGATAGTAAGGTATGTATTGCTTTTTTAATAGTTCATAAAAGAAAATGTAAGCATTTTTCATGCCTAAGTATTACATTTGTATGTATACTTTGTAGTACTAAATAAGTGGTATTATATAGAAAGTGAGGTATGAAGTGTATTTTCATTAGGTTCCCTCCACCTTCCCTAACATAAGGGACAAAGTGTAATGCCGAAGCATGTAAAGCATGGTTATCTAATATGGAAAACTATTGTTATACAATTATCTTATTCAATTGTAATAGAATAATGCAAACATACAAATAGTAAAAATATTTATTATCATTGTTATGTAAAACGTGTGTAACAACAAAAAATAAAATTGAAGCCGTCGTTGTGCGCCGACCCAGCGTCAGACTTTAAACGCAAGGGTTATGGGTTCGAATTCCCACTCAGAGAAATTAATTGTTTTCATGCTTTGGTAACAGGACATAAGTGCAGTAAACACGCAATGTCTCGACAATCCCTCTTCCTACCTCCCTTCTAGATGCGACGTACAAAAAAACATAATTGTATAATCTCTTACAGATGATGGAATGTGGATGGTGCGGTAGATGGGTCCACGCCAGCTGTGAAGGTCTGTCTGGAGAAGATTATCAATTACTGTCAGCTTTGCCCCCTTCTATTGAATATATTTGTTGCAAATGTATGCCCAATGATCCCCCATGGAGAAAAATGATAACAGAGCATTTGAAAGGCAGACTCCTTCATCTACTGAAGCTCCTTGCCAAAAATAAAAAAGCTTGTGCACTACTTAAGCTAACACCACATAAGAACACTCCAGTGCCTAACAAGCCTTACCGATTGATGTCGCCACAGGCCATCAGAAAACTCCACTTTGATAATAATGATGAAGCAATGAAAAATACAACTGAAACTAAAGTTTATAGGAACACTGCAAGAGGACGTCGGAGCAACAATCTCGCCCAAAACAAATTTGATGATCCTAACGATTCCCAAATATGGCATTGTTCATCTTTACTCTCTGATGTTGAAATGGAAAAGGAAGAAATTCCTCATACAACACATAAAGTTGTTAATCTTCAAGAACCATTGATGCAAAATAAGGAAATATGTTTTTCTACTGGTCTATATAACAACAAGACTGACTTTAATGCCCCATGTGTAGAAGTTCATGAAAATTATCCACCGCAGGCCAAAACAGAAAAAGCAACTACAATGTTGCCCACAACCATACATGATGATAAATACGAACCAATATCAGATGATGATGAACCGGTGAAAACATTCCATCATGCTCGTAGTGAACAAGATCTCAGTCCAGCCATTATTAGGCAATCAAATTTGTCGATTGACAATCTTGAAGATTTAAGTAGATTGATTTCACCATCACTCCTGGATATAAAGAAGAGAGTGAACAGTGATGAGTACATTTCTCTCAAAGACTTTAACCACGACATGAGAGATGTCATTGAGAGAACTTCAAACATTGATCTTAAAACAATATATAAAGATCTATTCTCAGAAACATTTCCCTGGTTTGATTGTGAGAGCAACTGTCTACAGCCTAACTTGGAAGTTGAAGGTGAACAGGAAGACACAGACTCCGTTAAGGATTTGGAAATGGCAGATAATAAAGGTACGAAAACAACTGCTCATGTAGAAAGGCCTCAAGATCAAATAGTCCCCGAAACTAGAATCTGAGGGACAGAAAGAAGAAGAAGAATTACTTGAGTTCTATCCTATGGTTGATTCTAGGATTTGCATTTTATGTAAAACTACTGGCGATGGACTTTCGTCTATGGAAGGACGTTTACTTTATTGTGGGCAAAATGATTGGATCCATGCAAACTGTGCCCTATGGTCTGCAGAAGTGTTTGAAGAAATTGATGGATCACTTCAAAATGTACATTCAGCAATATCTAGGGGAAAGATGATTAAATGCGCCGAGTGTGAGGTAAAAGGTGCAAGTGTTGGATGTTGTGCAAAAAATTGCAGCGAAACGTATCATTACGCTTGTGCGAGAAAAGCCAGTTGTGCGTTTATGGATGACAAGAGAGTTTTCTGTCCAACACACGGCAAAGATGTACCTAAGAAGAGCCTGCAAAAAGACGCTGACTTTGAACTAACAAGACCAGTGTATGTAGAGCTTGATAAGAAAAAGAAGCGCTACAGTGAAATAAACAAGGTACAGTTTCTTATGGGTTCCCTTACTGTACATAGTCTCGGAAAAGATAGTCCCATCAGTATCAGATTATGAAGAGTTCTTGATGCCAGTAGATTTTTCCTGTAGTCGACTGTTTTGGTCTTGTAAAAAACCAACAAAGATTGTTAGATACACCATAAAGACCAAATTAATCTTAGCAGAACCAATGCCTGGATTTGATTTTGGTGTCAACATCACTGTTGATCACA
Organism: Heliconius sara; assembly: GCA_917862395.2. Classification (NCBI taxonomy): domain Eukaryota; kingdom Metazoa; phylum Arthropoda; class Insecta; order Lepidoptera; family Nymphalidae; genus Heliconius; species Heliconius sara. The sequence goes on along the minus strand of OU860788.1, from coordinate 4,690,663 downwards.
CAATGGATGATCAAGTAGTGGAGCGAGTTATGGCTGAAATCGGTGCGTGGCATGAAAGCTTGGAAACTGGCTCCAGCAAGACTGTTCTCATGTTTAAAAATGACAAATCTCCAATCAAATTTGGAAATACTGTAACTTTGGAAGTTTTAGCTGTAAAACAAGTAGTTGAATATTTACTGGATAATGTTTGCAAGCAAGAACAGCAAGACGAAGATGAACCTCAAAATACAGCTGATCTTCTCCCTCCTGAAGTAAAAGATGCTATATTTGAAGATTTAAACCATGATTTACTGGATGGTATATCAATGCAAGATATTTTTCCGAAATTAATGTCTTACGAAGATCTTGTAGCTATGGATCTAAAAAATGAGTTCATTGGAGCAATGAGCCAGTCGGACGATAAGTCAGATTCGCGCTCAAATGATTTTATTGATGAACTTTTTAATGCTCGTTTGGAATCGGGAAATAAAGAATTGAAGAGAAGTAAGTCAGAAATGTTGCTACAGAACCATAACCTCAAATCATTGACAACAGGTAGAGGTCAGCAGCGGTCCACAAGCTTGACCTGGAATAATAAATTTGACACAAGCTTACTGTCATCTACAATAAAAAGGTGCAAAATGGGAAAATCATCAACATTTACTGGTAAATTGAGTCCAATACAGAGACTAACTGAAAATTCTTTAGAGTCTATAAAAGAAATAGACAGAACCAATATTGATAAAAAACCTAAATGTGAGACAACCACGAGCGATGTTTGTAATGAAGCACCCCATACGTCAGGTCTCAATTATTGTACAACATCACCCAAACAAAAAGATGAATCTAATACCGAAAGCAAAAATGATAAAACTGAAGGGTATTATCCTGACGTAATAGATTTTTACACGAAAATACATTGTAGTCCAATTTCACAATTAGATGGAGCCGCCGATTGGTCAGGTTCCGAAAGCAATTGCAGCTCTCGTCCAGGTAGTCCCCAAGATGATTTCACTCCAATTCAACAACTAGATGGTGCAGAAGATAATCATCTGGGAAGTGATGCTTTAAAGAATCAATCTAACCAATTTTTATACAGAGCTAGTGGAACTGAAAGTACTTACACTGTAACGATTGCAGGAAATCCACTAAACCAACCAGAGTTAGTTATGCGACCGTTAGATGATAATTCTGGTATTCCAGGCCAAATGGAGCAGTTAGTCAGATGTGACAGATGTCAGTGCACATACAGAAATAAAGAGTCTTATGATAGACATATACCATCTTGTGATATGATGTCCACTAGTGAAAGTGAAAGCGAGAATCCTAAATCTCCGGAGAATAGAACCTTAACAACTTTGCAAAATGCTTTCCTCAATAACTCTGCAGGCGCTTTTGCACAGCCGATGATCATTCATGCTGGAGTGGTGAGCGGCACTGAGAATACCGTAAAAGCTGAAGGTATATCTGCTAGAAGGACATCAATCAACACTCGGCAAATTACTATTAACGGCACAATTGTTGAAACTCCCTCGCCGGGGCCTACTAACGAGATGACTATGACAATTACAGAGCAAATGAAATCTGGTACAGTGATATTTGATCAAAGTAAAACTACAAATGTTCAAGTGTCTGCAAATCAACAAGTACTGTCATCACCTCAAATTGTTGTTACGCCACAAATGCTCCTACCTCCCAAAACCAGTTCGGCAGCTGGTCAGAAAATGATGGCACCACAAATTATTACACAACCTGGTTTGCTACCTTATAATATCTGCGTGAAGCCAGGAACTGGAAATGCCAACATACAACAGATACAAGGAAGTGATATGACGCACCTACTCTCTGGAACAGGTGGGATTCAAGTTTTGACGTCTAACTCGAATCAAGTCTTGACTATTCCTACTAATCAGACAGGAGGTATTACGCCCATTATCCAGGGCAAGAGCCAAATAGCAAATTTTCCTAATATGGCAAGCGCGTCTTCTATAGCGCTACCAGTCAATTCAATACAAGGGATGCCGAGTACTTCAATTATACAAAATATTCAACCAATGATTCGACCACAAATCCAAGGTAATCCTACAATAGTGGTTCCAGCGATGACTGCTCAACGACTTTCTTCGCCTAATACACACACTAAGCAACAGATTATACTTCCCCACGCGCCGCAAAAGTCACCTAAGAAACAACCTGCGCCTGTCCATCCTAAACCGATATTTCAAGCTGCTAATCGGGGTAGGGGCCGTCCAATGCCTAAACCAACAACAATAAAGAGGCACACTAAATTAGAGAAGACTTTTACAACGATTAATCAATCTCCTCTTGGACCAGGAAATACTGTTATACAATTACAAACTAACAATCAGACTGGCCAGCCGTCTATAATTGTGCAACCTGTTGCTAACCAAAATATAATGTCAGCTTATGTAGAGGCGTTGTCTCAACAACAGAATCAAAACATGCAATATATAGCGACAATAGCGCCTCAAGGAGATTTTAAAACGGGACCGACCCAATTTATTTCTCAAAGTGGTCTTGTTCCTCAAACATTCCAAATACAGCAAACGGAATCAGGGGGCTTAGTAGCAGTCCCCAGTGGAGGTATACCAGTATTGCTGCCACAAGGCAATGTAGGTATATTACCTCAAGCAATCCAACAAGGTGCGACAATATTACCGCAAGGAACTATTCAAACTCAAGGCATAATTTCCCAAGGTCCCAATGGACCAACTATACTGCCACAAGCAATTCATACTCAAAATGGGACAACTATAATACCGCAAGGCACTATTCAAGGCCTAGCGCCTGGCAATATAACTTCACAAACTGCGACACTTCTACCGAATAATACATTGCAAACAGCAGGTGCCACTGTCGTACCACAAAGTGGTATAGGAAATGGACAAACCACCATCATACCTAATGCTCTGCAGTCTCAAGGAAATACTTTAATATCGTCTGCACCTGGTACGACTATTTTGCCCCAGGGAACTATACTACCTCAGTTTTGTAACGATCAAGTATTATTAGGCTCGACGCCAACCTTAGAAATGGTAACTGATCCTTCTGGTTGCATGTACTTAACAACTACACAACCAGTATATTACGGATTGGAAACAATAGTACAAAATACAGTTATGTCATCGCAACAATTCGTATCTACAGCTATGCAAGGAGTTCTCGCACAAAATAGTAGTTTTTCGGCAACAACTACACAAGTATTCCAAGCGAGCAAAATAGAACCCATTGTGGAAGTACCTACGGGATATGTTGTAGTCAATAATGTTGGTGAAGCTGTTGCTACACAAGCCGCTTCTTCGGCTCCAAATGTTGTAACAGCCCAATCTGTACAATCGTCACCGGTACTCAAGAATGTGAAGACTACAGTTCCAAACTTGACATTACAGCCATTGCCAGATAAACAAGGAAATAATAACCGCCAAACACCGAAAGTGATACAAATGGGTCCCTCTTCACTGACAATCGGCTCACAAGCTGGTAACTTTATAACTGCAAAACCTAACTTAAACCCAATAACGTCCCAAATTCACACTATGACGTTGTCAAATACTTCTCAAAACACTCAAAGAGTAAATATGTCTAAACCAAGCAATGTGTCGATGTCGCCGAATGTGACCCTCGTATCATCAATTGGGCAACCAGTAATGGCTATTTCTCAATCTATTCCTAACGCAGCCAATTCGTTTTCAATGCAATCTCTTCAATTATCCCAGCCTATTGTGTCAAGTTCAATAGCGCCTACTAATAAAAATGGATCTATGAAACTTGAAAACTCTCACGTCATTGAGATTAGCGGCAATCTCCATGAAAGTTCAAATTGCTCCAGCTTACCCACAATAAGCGTAACTCAAAGTATGAAGTCTCCTACTCCATGGAGGCTAACTGAGAACAAACCGGATTTACATAATTTAGGGATGAAGAACATCAATATAACACAAAATTCTTCAGCTCAAAATAATATGCTGACAGGTGGAAGACAAATATCTCACAATGAATCGGCAAAAGAAAACCAAAATTGTATGTTGTCTATGAATAATACTGGAAATTCAATGACAACTAATATGCATTCACAACAATTCGAATCGAATATAAATGCAAGCCATCACATTACGCATTCTACTTCTAATAATGTAATACAAATAACTGCTGGAAATATATATCCACCGTCTTCTTCTATGAACAACAACTTTGACGCTGACACAACGTTAAAATTAAGCAAAATCAACGCACTTTCAAAAGCTGAGGGAGGACATTTAAATTTTTCTCAAGAAATCATGGCGTCACATTCACAACAACATGCTCAGAATGAAAAGAGTTTCCAAAATATGGGGCCAAATGATAACAAACAAAGTAATGATAATATGCAAAATTCAATAAATATTCATAAATTGAGCAGTTGCCAAGTGGCAGGGAACATGAATAATTCTCCCTCAATTAGTATAATACCACCAAATATGATACGTCCGCAAGTATCTAATAATCAGAATTCTATTAATATGTCGAATAACCAAAATCAAATGTGCTCAATTTCAAACAACTCTTCACATGGTCAAATACAGCTTATGAATTCAGTGAACACCTCAATGCAAAATATAAATATGTCTTGTCAAGAAGTAGTAAATAGTCGTGTTAATATGTCAGTCTCCAGTGACAATAATCAACAACATGACATGAATACTACATCTATAAGTGGTCCTAATATGTCGCATAATAACATGCAAATGATGTCTCATGATAATAATCAACATTCGTCTTCAAATCAAATCCACATAATGAATGGACAGATTCAACATAATCGTCATGTCGAGAATAGTAACCAATTACAACAAATAAATCAGGTGCCATCAAATAGACAATTTCATGATAACCTTATCAATGGTCAACCAACCCATAACCAAAACAACAACATGTTATCTAATAGAGCTACGCCTGATAACAGTAATATTATGAATCAGAATATGAATATGCATAATATAAATAATCACACAATGAATCGTAATGATCTTAGTGATTTAAACCACATGCATGTCAATCAATCTCTTTCTAACATGAGTAATATGCAAAATAACAGAATGATTATGGATAATATGCAGTCACATAATATGAATTCAGTCAATCATCAAATTCATGCAAATAATCGATCTATTGAATCTTTACATAATCAACAAATGCACTCTATGCAGCAAATGAATCATCACATAACGCCAACTAACAATCGATCTCAAATGGAAAATAATATGCATATGAATCAACAGATGTCTATTCAACAAAATAGACAAATGGATAATATTCACCATCACCAACACCAAATGTCAAATATGATGCAGTTACAGAACAATCGCCAGCATATTGATAATAATCTATTGGGAATGCATCAACATGTATCAAATCAAATGCACAACCGACAACAAATGGAAAATACTATGCATATGCACCATATGACTAGCAACAATGTTAACATGGGTCTGGGAAATCAATTAGATAATTCCGGAGTAATGTCGAACATTCACAATAGACATGATAACAACTCTATGGGAATGCAAAATTTAAGTTCTATGAACCAAATGCAGAGTAATAGAAACTCTTTGGAACATAATAATCTTATGCAACATCAGATGAATAATCTTAATTCGATGAATAGTATGAATATGCATAATAATATGAACAACTCAATGCAAATGACCAACTCTACTCACCAATCAATAAATAATCAGATTATGCATATGCCCAACATTCCGGATATTAAAAATGAGATTCAAAATTCGTGCAGTGGAAGCTGTTCGAACACTACCAATCAGTTTAATAACAATCAGTCATTTGACATGTGTGCGAATATTAATACAAACAATAATATGAACATGAGTAATACTGCCAGTACCATGCACAATATGAATATGAACAATACCAATATGTCCAACAATATGATGATTAATAACGTTAGTAATAACTCAGTTTACGGCAGTAATAATCAAAACAACATGTCTGGTCATGATATGCTAATGAATTGCAATAATACTTCAGATCATAACGTAACGAACATCATGTCAAGTAATACAAGTCATATGATGATAAATAATACGCAGTCTCATTCAAATAACCATCAAAACCAGATATTGAGTAGTCAAGTGCCAAATAATACTCAAATGAACATAAACAGTTGCAGTTTAAATACTAGTAATTCGAATCAATCCCAAATAACAAGCCTAGACAATCAACTTAACAGAACCAATATGGCGGTTCCTGATCAATCTAAATTTGGGCAAGATTCAGTAAGAAGTAAAAATGTAATGGGACCACCACCTCCACCAATTAATAATATTTCTGCCGCTGATTGCTCAAAAGCTAGCTTGGTTACCAACAATGAACAAAAGCAAAATCATAACATATCAGTCAATAATCAAATAGGATTTATGCAAATGAATTCTCCAAACAACAATAGGGTAATCAATCTACCGGAAAGAAATAGACTAAATAACGCCAATATTGAAAATAATATGAGCCAACATATGTCACAGCAACACAATATTCGTGTAGTGACAAATAACACCAGTAATAATGTTCCTGGGATATCTGGTGATTCTTTAACATATCAACAGAAAAGTGAAAGTAGTACAATGATCAATGTTCCTTTCCAAGCGATACCAAATAGTGCGCCAATGAACATAAACGTAAACTCTAGCAATAATACTGTAAACATAACAGTGCAAAATAATCTTGTTGATCCCAAAATTGCTTCAAAAGCAGCGGCAGACTTGAGTTTTCCTCTTCAAACGAATTCTAATATAATACAAAATCAAAACAGTAATACCAATAGTAACATGATATGCATTCCTGTTCAGAATAGCACAATCAATTTGCCCAGTCAAAACAGTTCTAGTATAACCCTACCTAAAGCGCCGCCTACTCAACAATCTGGCATACCAACTAATGTTGTTAATCCAATGTCAATGCGGCCAATGAACAGAGTGCTGCCATTACACAGGGATGGCCAAAGTAAAGTGTCCAAAACAACCGGAACGAAAACTCCTGCTGTGCCTAAACATAGACCGGTGAGCCATGATATGCCTGATTTAAATATAAAAGATGAAAATGTTGATAGTGACCTCGAAAAAGCAATTGAAGAATCTAAAAGGATGATGGAATTGGAGAAAGCTAAACGGGAAAAAGAAGAACGTGACGCTGTTCGAGCTATACAACTATCCAATGAAATGCAGCAACCTACTACAAGCTCCGCATCCCTTTCAATTCCAGCTCTTCGTAATACAGAACCAGTGGAAACTATACCAAAAATGACATCGCTACCCAGCTTAGATGTTACACCTGATACACCAAAAGTTTTAGTAGAAAAAGATACCAATAAAGCAAACGTGACCGCGAAATTACCCAATACGAATACCAAAATATTAAAACGTCCTCTAATAGATAAAAAGTCAGATGGAGAAACGGTGGCCATGAAGAAACAAAATAAAGCACTGAAGGGCCAAGAAAACCGATTATCGCAACCGAAGCCTGCTCCAGAACCGCCTAAAGACGATGGCCCAAAGCTCATATATGAAGTATCATCCGAGGATGGTTTTAACTACTCTTCCTCATCTTTAACTGACCTTTGGGCTAAGGTTATAGAGTCAGTTCAAAACGCGAGAAAACAGTCTGGTTTACCATTAATTCAATACAACTTACCATCAGCTTTATCTGGAGCTCATTTGCTGGGCCTAAACAATAATGCATTGAGATATTTGATTGAACAACTACCAGGCGTAAGTATATTTAAGTTTTCTTTGTGCAACTTACTTTTTTCCTTTCATTTCTTATATTTTATATTTTAATCATTCAGGCAAATCGATGCTCTAAATATAAAGTACGTCAAGGACGAGCATTAAACAGTTGGGACAATGATTTGGACTTAAGTGAGGGTTTTAAAGAGAGCCCTTGGGGAAGCGCACGGACGGGACCAGTTGCTAGAAAACAAAATCATGATATGTTTAGCTGGATGGCATCGCCTTTTAGAGAAGAGCCCCCACCGTTCGGCGGTCAAGAGGGAGAAAGTTCTATATCAAGGTAATCATTCTTTTTTTTTTTTTTTTTATGGAAAAGACACGGCAAACGAGCGTGCGGGTCACCTGATGGTAAGTGATTACCGCCGCCCACGGCCCCGTGCAACCCCAGAGGAGCTACAGGTGCGTTGCCGGCCTTTAAGATGGGTTGGGCGCCGGGGCCCGGCATTACCTGATGCGAAACGCAGTGGCATAAAGCCACTACTTCACGCCGGTTTTAAATGCCGGGGGGTGGTAATGAATGATCCGGTCGAGTCTGCCCATGCGTGTTGCCATTGCTGGCGACGTGACTCTACCACACGTACTTTAGTCGCCTCTTACGACACCACCAGTACCAGGATGATCCTATTCTAGGCCGGGATCACACGGCAGAATTTCTTTTCTTATGTAAAATATTTTTCAAAACTTCGAAATATTCTTATTGTATATATAATATGTAATACCTAGAGGTATAGTCCCTTTTTCGCTTTGCTCGACAACTTTCGCTCGCTCTTAACGGATGTATACAAAGATGTAATTTAAGTTATTTGTAACACTATGGATATTTTTTTTTGTTATACATAATATTCTTGATTTCAAACCGTTATTTTAAAAATCACAAACCCTTTTTCGTATATTCAAATACACGTTTTTAATTTCAGACGATTAGCGACTTTGCCTCCAGCAATGAGATTTAGACAGTTAAAAGAAACATCGAAAGTGTCTGTCGGTGTCTACCGTTCTCACATTCACGGACGAGGCCTATTCTGCAAACGGGATATTGAAGAAGGTAGAATATTTATATTTTTTTAAATTATATTTTTTTGCTGCTCAATAGACATTTCTTTCTTCTAATCTAATAATATATATTTTTTCTCTCAGGTGATATGGTAATAGAGTATGCCGGCGAAGTGATACGTGCCGTTTTAGCGGATCAGCGCGAGAAGAAATACGAGGCGATGAGCGGACGGCGCGGGGTCGGAGGGTTGTTACATGTTCCGCATTGACGACAATCTTGTGGTCGATGCCACGCTCAAAGGGAACGCCGCGAGATTTATCAACCATTCTTGTGATGTAAGTTGTTATGCTATTAATATTTTTATAAAACGTGTGAAACGTTGATGCATTTTTTATGCATTTTATGAAAATATTTTTCTTAGTGGGGAATAATACTTCAAGAAGTATATATCTACTATCAACGACACTTGCATTCGAAAAGGATCTAAATAATATTGATTATTAGTAATATTTACATGATATCAATATTTAACGTATATTACAATTTAATTTAATTTCTTTATTTTTTTCTTCAATTGTTCCAGCCCAACTGTTACTCCCGCGTCGTCGACATCCACGGCCACAAACACATACTGATCTTTGCCCTGCGCCGCATCACCATCGGCGAGGAGCTCACTTACGACTACAAGTTCCCATTCGAGGAGGTCAAGATACCGTGCACGTGCGGCGCCAAAAAGTGTCGCAAGTATTTGAATTGAACGACACAAGGAACGATCTGATGGTCAATTATACTGGTGTTATATAATGGAGTGTAGTGAGCGCAGTGTAAACACACATATTGTTGAACTCATCTCATAGACTACTACGTGGTCGTTGTGATCCACAGAATTGACGCGAGCACAGCGTTCGGCATAATTATATTGTAGCATAATTATAAGTACATAATTTACTGCTCTAGACTTATAATCTTATAAATTAGAAACCGTAGGATGTTAATGTGACTCCCGTGGAACGTTGAAATTGGATGTTCCCTTCTGGCTGTCGTTCTAGAAGTTGTTAAGGTGCGTGATGGGATACTGGGTCGAGCACAATTTTTTTTTTATATGTACATATGTAAGACAATAAGTTATATTCACATATCGCTATACTTCCCACCTTTTATCTTGACGTTAGTGCCACTAGAGCGATCGATCGATACTAAAGGTTTCATGAATCTTGTTGTGATCTCTTTTTGAATCTACCCAGTGCTTAAATTGTTGGATTGTATATTACATTGGTTTTACACTAAAATATTACTTATTTTGTGATAGGTTTTTATATATTGTGTAAATAATTTTTAATTTGTAATCGTTTTATGTAATAGATTGGTAGGAGACAACAACGGGAGTGTGTTAACGACCGTTGTTAATTGATTTGATGTGATATGAGTTAACCTCTGTATGGGGTCGATGAATGGTTAGTGGTAGTATATTTGTTCCTCATTTGTTCTTATTTTCGTCTCTTGTGATCAGTTAAGTCTCGACTAACGACTAGCGTGTATATAAACGGCGGATGATTAGACCGTAGATAATCACATACATAAGTACATTCAAAGGAAGGGTTGTTATGTATAAGTTACGAGTACAATGTTACTTTTTTTTTTTTTAGTAATTTTAATGATTGTATAGAAAATTTTTGTAAATAAGAGAAATTATCTGTCATAATAATGTGGTTAAGCGACAAATCGTTTTATTTTAGTCATAGTAATAGGTCATACTTTATAGAATATTGAATACTTTGTAAATAATAAGTTATTCGGTGTGTGGGTCGGGGCTCGGGCGCTGTTCGCGATCGCTCTTCACTCCCAGCCTGGAACGGTTTATTATGAAAATGCACATTTTTAGCTTTAATATTTTTCAGCACAGCTTGAGTTTAAAACGTTTTGTTTTTATCAGAACACCACATTTCGACTGTTTTTGGTTAATGCGTGTTAAGAATTATGAAGTTAGAATTTAATAAAACATCACATTGTCATCACATGAAAATTAAACTAGTGTACCGGTGTTTTCTCCCAATTTTAACTATTAAGTAATATAATTAGATGCAGTATCGATTTCAACAATAGTGTTAGAAAATGAAAAACTGCATCTCTTAAGCAGTATTAACATATTCTATAGATAAAGCCTATGAAATTTTAATAACAATAGCTATATAGTATTACTGATAATCCAGACCTTGTACAGTTGATACGGCACCAATAGTACTTTATTATTATGATTATCTATAGTGAAAAATGCTAAATTTTTTAATTTTGATTACAAAAATTGAAATTTGATTTGTCAGAAAAAAAAATATAAAATATAAGGTAACTTTACTCTGTACTAGTAATTTTTATACGGCCCCTTTTTAACGCTGTGGAATTTCCGTCTGATCTATAGCTTTATCATACCGATACTGTTAGCGAACGTTTTTTTTTTTTTTTTTTCTTTTTTTTCTTTTTTTTTTTCCAAAATGTTGAGATTTTTTACAGTTTCACTTCATTATTTTTTTGATGCACTTTCGTTTTACATGTGGCACAATTGTGGACTAGTCTTTAGAAATTTAAATTTTTATAGCCATACATACCATTCAAATATATTTTCATTAGATAATCATACTATATATTTTGAATCAATCATAAACTTAGGAGTTGTACATCGAGTTACGATAATAAATAACAAAGAACAGGTAATTTTAATGAAATATGGATTATAATTAACATCTATTTTTAATATAAGTTTTTTAATCAATTAATATAAAATCAATTAATTTTTCCCCTCTTCTGTACCTTCTGTATAATAATAATAGTATGTAATTTTAAATTTATTGAACTGTTGTTATCTTCGATTTAATATTTTTTATAGGTTTCTAATTATTTTGAGTTGTGTTGAATGTGACACGATGCTTTAAATTTGCGCATGTGCATTTTATTAGTCCTGTATACAAATTTAAATTAATCAAAAGACCAAATCACTAAGTGATGAATGAATTGTTTTCATTAGGTTATTTTAAGTGAAAATGTCCTGCTCTTGATATTATTTTGTGTTAAAAATAATTGCTTTTATTTTTAATGTACACATGCCATTTTGCCTAATGTTATTAAAAAATTATATTATATTGCTTTAAAAGCACCAATTTTACAAGTTCTATGACCTGTCTATACATTTTATTACTTTATTTATTTCTATCATTATTTTGTATTGTGGTAAATTTTACCAAAAATAAAAATACTAAAATGTGCTTTACTCTTGTAGTTTTATTGTAGCGTGGAATAGATGCTGATTCCTCACTAAATTGTTTGTTTTTAGGGTTCCATACCTATAAATAAATAAAAACGCAAATGTAGCAACCTAGTGTTAAGACACTCCATTCTCCACTTTCCGCCGAAATCTGGAGGCAATGCGGAACTCAACGCCGCGCTTTGCCTCAATACCTTAGCGAAGGAATGAAAATATAAATTTATATAAATATTTCATTTCCTCGAATGGGGAACGAACTCACAGCCAGTCAAATTTGCAGTCACACATTGTGCCTCTGCGCCACGACTGCCATCTATATTTTAGAGTAGATTAAATAAAAAAATAGTATCTAATAATCAGTATTTATATTTGAAGAGCCAGTGCCCATACATTGACTATACAATACATATATTTATTTTCCCAGCGCACAGTACACGTTCCATCTGTGGCCGTGTCCCAAAAATATGCGGCTGCGGTGTGTAAGCCGGAGCCGTTTTTTTGGGTCACCGTCATTCTCACTAAAACAATTAAGTATGTAGGTCGCAATGTTCACTTCGTCTTATATTACTATTTCTAATGAAACTACATAAAATCTGTTTTTTTTTAAACAATTTCTACTGTTAAGAAACTACGCACCACCCAATTTTTGAGAACATGAAAATTGAATTCCTTACCTTTATGTTTACAGTCAATGATTAGGTGCAATAAAAGATAGCTGAAACTTAATATAATTTTGTTTATAAAATATTTAACTGTATGAGGCCATCGTGCACAGGCGTGTGACTAACTCGCGGTTTATAAATTATTATTTAATAATATTTTCATTTCTTCGCTCTGGTACCAAGGCAAAAAAGTTCATTGATTTCTGCCAATACGCAATGCCTCCAAAGCTTGGCGGAAAGTGCAGAACAGAGTGTCTTAACACTAGGCAGGATAGGCAGATAGAACTCAGCCTATTTTACTGTAAGCGGGACACAACATTAAGCTGAACAAAATAACAGAGTAACAATTTGAATAACGTCGTTGCCGACTATAAAATTAAGAGCCTACATATTTATAGAACTTACTTATGTATTTATAGGGCTTATTAAGTTTATTCAGCCTAGCTAACGTCTTTTCAGTGATGACAGTAATCCATTGGGGTGTTCGAGAATGGCTGTACGTATTGCCTCCCAAACAGAACTCTATATTATCTCGCACTATTTTTTGAACTTCTTCGACATTGAAAAGTACATCCTGAATTTAAATAATCATTTTTTTATAGCACTCACTGCTACGCACTTAGTAGACCATAGGATATGGCGAATATTGTAACCCAAATTCCCATAGATAGGTAAATATTGATAGCGTATCATTGCACTTTTTCATTGGATTCATCGTGTTGGGTGGAGATCGTTAAAGAAAATAATTATCAATTATACATACTATCGTCTGTTGTGAGGGTCAAGTTATTTTTTTCTTTCAAACTGTATCCCACATGTAGCAGGGTAGGCAGAGGGAACGTGTCGGCACGCTTGACTCTTAGACCAGAGCGAGAAATTAAAAATATTAAATAATTCATTCCTCTAAGTGGGGATTGAACCCACAACCGTCGCGCTTACTGTTGTGCCACTGCGACACAACGGCGACTTTATAGTACAAAAAAATTACAATGTTTAGTAATTTGTCTAAGACAATCTTAATGGTAATTAGATTTAATTTTATAGACGAACGTACCTCATCTTCTTCTTGAGCCATATTAACAAATAATATTTCAAAATATCAATTTATGTTTTTTTTTTATATTTTATGTTTTCTTCTTCCGGTAAAATAAGGTCATCCACTGGTCATTGAGATTTCCTATAGGTAATAAGTTGTCAATAAAATAACATTCAATTTTTTAAATAGAGAATTAGTCGTTTTAATTCAAAAATTAAAAAAGATAAGATATTAAGGTGTTAGACAAATTTCACATAATAAATACTTAAAGATTAATATGTAAAAGAAATGTATAAAAAATGTAATAAACTATTAAATATATTATTACTAATCAAATAGTGTGTTTGTTAATACTACGTAAAATTTAATTAAAATTGTCAAATAATATAGTAACACTGCAAAAGCTAGATTTCCGAACGATTCTTCTCATAACCCACTTTGAGGTTTTGAGCTTATATTTTCTATTGTGGATTCGGAATGTTTGTGATGTGTTTCCATTTGTTTTACTTAGAAAACAGATTACTTACGGAGTGAATATAATATATAATGTATTCATAGGACTGTGTGCGCCGTAAGTTAAGTTGTTCTTTGAAATTAATGGAGTTGAAGGTCTGGGTCGAGGGGATACAAAGGATTGTTTGTGGGGTGACGGAGACTACGACTTGTCAGGTCAGTAGATTCATTTCTCATCGTAATTATGAAAGTTAAAAGTGGTCAAAGTATTTTCTTTTTTATTAGATTTGGGTTTTTATTTCTATACTCGGTTACTACTACGTCCGATACTATATTAAGCTTTACGCCTTTCTAAGCTTTTCTGTTGTTCTTTTTTTTTATAGACAATACACTCACTGGGTAAAGGCTAAAAATATTTAATTTGAGCATACTAATTAAAAATAATCAACTAGATTTCTATGTATATCTTATAATGTCTAATTATGTGTATATTTTTTTATGTTTAAAAGTAACAACAAAATTTCAGGATGTAGTCTTTGCATTAGCACATGCCACTGGCAAAGTTGGAAGATTTACTCTAATAGAGAGATGGCGAAACAATGAAAGATTGTTAGCTCCACAAGAATATCCATTGAAGGTAAATTTGCAAGTGAAAAATATAAATCAAATTTATGTTGATTATATCCCTATATTATTAATATTAACAAGTTAATCTAATAACCCAACATCCATTTGTAGATACTTATGAAATGGGGTGAATATTCAAATGACATTCAGTTTATACTTCGAAGATCTGATAACAGCAGCAACAACCAAAAACCACAACTCACTCATAATTCTAGATCACCAATTGGAAATGGGTATGTTATTAATAAAGAACCAAATAGTATTCACAAGACTATCAATGGTTGTATAACACATGAAAAAATACAGGTTCTATGTGCAATAGCGTTAATTATTCCTATTTATCAAAAAATATATGAGTATACATATAATAAGTTTTTTTGCGTAATCAAATTGTATTGATTTAACCATACATATCTACACACAATTATAAAACCTTTATTTACTATTATTTGTAGTCTTATAATAAAAAATACCACACACAAATGGTAATTAAAAGAATTTTAAAATGAAATAAAAATAGAAGTTCAAATAATTGACATTACTATATATGACAATTCAAACTATTCATTCAACAGGAGCCATAATACTAACCATGTAGCAGATAAGCAAAATTCACCAAATCGTGTGACCACTACCCCTACACTTAATGTAAATAACATATCACCTGGCAATCCCGTTGGTGTTGTAAAGGGTGTGCAACAAACTAAGAGCCCCGAATCTAATAGTCCTGTGCTTAAAGATGTCCCACCTTATAGGTAAGCTTTACTAAATTCAATATTGATTTTAATACATTAACTCCCTCAAGTCAAAATCAAATACACAACCATGTCATAAAACATAAAAGATTGAATATGGTGGGATTTGAACCCTTGAATTTTTTGTAATCTGTCTAAGTGCTCTGACCATTCTCTTTTGTCTATCACCAAGATACATACATTCATAGTAAGTCATAAGTGTATGAGATTTGACAAAGCTCAATTAAAACTTATTGGCTTAGTAGTAGAGAAAAGATAGTGATAGCGTTTGAAGGATTTTCAAGAGGCACACATTCAAATTCGCTACTTAAAAAAAAATCACATTCAGTTTTGTAGTAAATTATTTTTTATGATTTTATTTGTGCCATAGATTTCAGTTTATAATTTTATGTTATCCAAAAACATATTGATCTATAATTTTAACAGAGACCCACCACCACCATATAGATCTCCGCCGCCACCTTCATTAAGGAAGTCACCGAATCGCACCACCAGGCCTGCTGTGACGCCTACTAATGTTTCCGATCAAGAGGTCAATCCCGAGGCAGTCAGCTACAACAATCAGTACAGAGAGCTGGTTTCCCTTGTGAATTATCAACGAGAGAAACTGTCCAGTCAGCAAGTTGATCTTATTAAGGTATATTAAATATGATTTTGTGTGTTTTTTTCTATTTAAACATAATTTCTTGTAGACAAGACTATGCACAGAAGTAAAGAGTTGCTCCACAAAGCCACAATTGCCTTTATAGCTAACACTTAATTTAGATATTTATGTCTGTATGTGAAGCTTAATTGCTATACATTTTCTATCTGTAGTGTCAAACAAAACTTTTTAAAAAGTTCTTTTTTTATAGTTTGATGCAGAAATTGGTTACTGGGAGAATAAAGGGCGGGAGCAAGAACGCCAAGTGGAGTTGCTACAGCAACAAATTAGTTCAGCTGATAACCAACTCCGCATAAGCACGGAGCAGGTAGATTTTTTTTTAAAATATATTTGAGGCCAATCGCAGCGGCACGAAGTGTGACTGCAAAACCGACTGGTTGTGGGTTCGATCCCCACTCGACGAGATGAAATATTTACTTAAATTTATATTTCCATTTCTTCGCTCTGGTGTCGAGGCTAAGCGCGGCGTTGAGTTCTGCCACTCAATACTCAATGCCTCCAGAATTCGGCAGAAAGTGGGGAATGGAGTGTCTTAACATAAGGTTCCCTCTACCTACCCTGCTGTGTGCGGGATACAGTGTGAAGCTGATTTATTTATTTTATATTATATTTTTTTTAGTAAAATTTAGGTTTAGTATTTATTTTTACTTTTATACTAATATTATAAAACTAAAGCTTGTTTGGTTGAATACTTTAATATCAAGTACTTGTTACGTTGTTAGTTGTAGTTGTTGTAGTTTAATTGAAACAATATATTTGCCGTGATCAGAGATACCTGGGCCTTTTAAAAAAATGTCATGTTTTATATAGAACTCTTTGTTATTTTATTTTACCGTATAGGCGAATCAAGATTGTATATCAATCTTTTGTTACACATTTTAGCCAGACGCCTTAATTTATAAAAAGCATATGAAACATAAAAGTTTAGAAACAATAACAATAAAGCGAACTTGTAAAATGATAACATTCTTCCCATAGAATTACACTCTCACAACATACTTTATAGATTTCCCACGGTAAGGCCGGATTCGCACTATAGTGCCGGTCGCGGTTTGTTCTCGGTCCGATCTTATTCTTGAAAATATTTTTATATGAAAATAATAATATTCTGATATACGTTATCAGATCGGAACTTGATAGTATGAACGTTTTTTTTGTTTGTCATCTAAGAATATTTTCATAGAATGAGATCAAGCCGGAAATGAACTGGCACTATAGTGTGGATATACCCTAAATCTATTTCACAATTTAAAATACAGCTATTGTTAAGATACGAATATCTAGTTCTTAGGTATGCGTGAAGTAAAATATATGCTTATACGTAATTGCGGGTTCAATTCTGCTAGGGATAAATTTTGATACTAAAAATATGATTTGCTTCGTATGATTGCACAAAATACTTGTGATTCGAGCCATAACATGATATATAGCTCTAACCTGCACACACAAGGGTAGTCAGAGGGTCAGAGAACCTAGTGTTGAGGCACTCTGTTCCCCATTTTCCGCCGAATTGGAGGCATTACCTATTGAATAGCGAAAATCAACGCCACTCTACACGCAATGATAAAATCATCAAATAAGATGTAAAAAAAAATATATAAACACGGTTATTTTCATAAATACTTTTGATATTTTAGGTACAAGCCTTAAATTATGTGGAAGAGGAGAGTGAAATAGTGAAACAAAACGAGAAGACATTGAAATCAGAAATAGTTCTAGTGCGATCAAAACTAGCGAACTGTGAGACCGAGCTGTTGCAGTGTAAAAACAAAATACGTAAACTAATGGAGGACATACACAACGAGCAGCGTGTCATTAATAGCCGTCAGCAGGAGAATCGGTAATTTTTTTATATATATAATTAATAAATAGTAAGGCCGTTGTGATGGTGTAGCTGACACTACAGTTACCAGTCGCACACGTCAGTGTAACGCGACAGTTGCGGATTCGATACCCACTAGAGGAAATTAATTTGTTATTATTTTCATTTGTTCGCTATGGTAATGGCTTAAATGGTGGCGTTGAGTTCCGCCACTCAATACACGATAGCTCTAGAATTCGGTGGTAAGTAGGGAACGGAGTGTGTTAATATCAAGTTCCCAAGTTCCCGACCGCTATCCTGCTATTTGTGTGATACAGTGAAGCTTAAAAAAACCGCTGTGATGTAGTGGAACAGCTATAATTGAGATAGTTGTGAGTTTCATTAAGATACTTATTGAAAAATTGTGAATGTAGCGCTTTATACAGTGAGGTCGACGAGTCGTGGCCGCCCTGAAGTTACCTAGCTGTAGAATTTACATTTGATATTAGGATTATTCCTTCTTTTGATTATTTTCTTCGCGAGTTAAAAATGCGCGAGGCGGCCATGACTTGTCGACCGTACTTTTCATTCTTATTAAGCTTGAAAAGAATGTATGGTTTAATAGTACCGTTTCCAAAAGATGGTGGTTTTAATCCCGCTATGACATTCTTATATATAATAGTTTTTGATGAGGCCGGTCGTGGCGCAGCGGCACAAGGTGTGACTGTAAACCGACTGGTTGTGGGTTCGATCCCCACTCGAGGAGATGAAATATTTACTTAAATTTATATTTCCATTTCTTCGCTCTGGTGTCGAGGCAAAGCGCGGCGTTGAGTTCTGCCACTTAACACGCAATGCCTCCGAAAATCGGCAGAAAGTGGGGGACGGAGTGTCTTTCACTACGTTCCCTCTGCCTACCCTGCAGTGTGCGGGATACAGCGTGAAGCTGAATAGTTTTTGATCGTAAGTTTTGATTTTTTGTTTAACTAGACAAGCTCTAGAACGATCAATGCTAGCTGAAGTCGAGAATTTACAAACTCAGATCCAACAAGCGAAACATGCCACAGAGATTAACCACCTCACTGCGGAGAACCTGAAGAGAGAGGTACTACATATATTAATTTTATTTCATCATAAAAAATGTTATTGCATTTTCAAATAATGCCAAAATGTCAATACGAGTTAAATTTTTTTATTAATAAAAGCAGTAAATTATAAAATTTTGGGATAATCCCAATATTATTCACTTAAATATTACAGAGATTCCTATGAGCATAAATAAGATGTAACAGGCATATGAGAATTTCGACGTAGCGTGATGAGAACGTATGGCTTAGTGGTGAGAGCGTTCGAACGGCTTTTAAGAGCCGCGGTTTCATATCCGGCTACGTTCAAATTTTTATATGTTTTATTATCACTTCATTTGTTCAAAAAGGTGTTCATTAATGGTATAGTACTTTATTTGTTCATTTAAATATTTTATTTGTACAGTAATATTTATTATAAGGTTGGCGTTTTGGAGAATGCTATAATGGAGAAGAAACGTCAAGTGGAACGATTAGTCCAAGAGATGAAAGAAGCCAACCTTCAAAGCCTCACGGGTAGTGTCGATGAACTGAGACACCCACTTGATGGTCAGTACATATTTTTCATTATTTTTTTCTAAACAAATAGCATTTTCTCTTGCTAAATAAATAAGCAATTTCCTTGGGTACTTAAAAAGTATAAAAACTATATTTTGTTTTATAACCCTACTTCCTTTCTCAATTTAAGAGGCCAGTCGTGGCGCAGCGGCACAAAGTGTGACGGTAAAATTGACTGTTTGTGGGTTCGATCCCCACTCGAGGAGATGAAATATTTACTTAAATTTATATTTTCATTTATTCGCTCTGGTGTCGAGGCAGAGGGCGGTGTTACTCAAGATGCACTGCCTCCAGAGCTGGGTGGAACGTGGCGAACAGTGTATCTTAACACTAGGTTGCTTCCCTTCTCTTGATAAAAAAATAAATAAATTGTATCGATCTTATAAGAAATTTCAATGTTATACTGTTACTCGTTTCCAGGTCTATGCAAAGCGGGTAGTGCACGTAGAATAATTGGGTCTCCGAGACAATTAGAAAACGCCGCCCCCACTAATAAAAATCCACACGGTGTTTGGGTTTAATTTGAAATGTTTCCCAAAAACACAGACAATAGTACTCTATTTAATATTATACGATGATAGTTTCACTATAATAAGTTTTAAATTTCTTATATTTATTGTAACGTTGGTGTGAAAGCTCAATAAATATATTCTGTACTAATAGCAAATATGAAATGCAGTTAAAGATTATAAATAATATGATGAATTAACCGAGTTCCAATTTTAAGAACATAAGGAATTGATTAGTAATAAAAAATATATATAATGTACTGTTCTGTAGGTGTTATATACAAATACTATGTAATTTTTTTTTTCAAAAATTGTATAAAAATCACAATCTAGTTCACATCATGTAGATTTTTTTTTATTTTTATTATGTATACTGCCATAGACTTGTGTGAATGTTAATTATAGAGTGTATAATTTAGTTTGAATTACATATATAAAAACATTATATAAGTTATTATTTAGTGATTAATTTATTAGATTTGTGTTCAAATTTGTGTCATATTTAATCACTGTCACAAACTATATTGTATTTTAAGAAATTAGTTTTTTTTTTTAAATTTTAAAGTATTAATTGTATCTTGCCGTTTTAATATAACAACCTTAATGTAGTTCACAGTTTGTGTTTGACTGCAATTTACTATTAAAATTACATACGAGTGCAGTATTTATTTTCAAAATTAAACAAGGTATTGTTTTATTGACTGTATTTACAAAATAGACCAATATGGCATGGAGGGACGGCGTTTGGCTGTTGTAAACGCGATGGTTTTGGGTTCGATTCCCACTCAACATGCAATGTCATTGATAGTCGTCAATGTGAATGAAACATGCAATCTCACATCAATTTTTAAGAGGAAATTGAGTGTTGACACTGAATTTTTCCGTCTGGCCTGCTATATTAGGTAATAATACAGCGTGAAAAAAAATATAATTTGTGCCATTCGAGCATTATATTTGGTTAATTATATTTTTTATGCTTAAATATTCTTAAATATGTTTTTACAATATAGAAATAATGTATTGATAATAATAATCTAGTCGGAAATATAAGCCATTGCAATATTATAGACAAATCATAGAATTACGACATAACATTTAACTTGGAATATATTCAAGCATAAAAAATAAAGTGTAGGTTTAAACGTATTTTAGAGTTTATTTCATATAATTGTGTTTCTCTGTGTATTCCGCATGGTTACTAATAGACAAATTGTGTATATTAATGTACAAAATATACTGAATTTAAAAACATTTTATAGTTTTATTTCGTGAAACTTTTGCCATTTTTAGATTGATTCCACGATATTCTTTTTCATGTTAAAAAATATTTAGAACCATACATTTGAATGTAGCGGGACTTGTGTCCATGCTTTCTAATTGAGTTTTGTGAATTGCTTTCTAATATCAATAGATATTATTATGTATTAATTATCTGAATTCTCCATATTTATTACTCAAAATAATATACTTAAAAATGTATTAATATACATTTTAAATTTTAGCACATAGTTTCATAAAAATAATTTTAAATCTTTAGAAAAATATAATATAACCACCACCATATCGCCTCTAAAATAAGTTATTTATTTGAAATAGAAATATATGTTGCTAAAACTTGTTTTATTTCATATAAAGGTTGTTTAAAAATAAAAACACAAAATATTTTAAAATCTTATATTTAAATCAGAATTATTCTGTTAAAACTAACTGTATTAAAAAACTACTTACTTTCTGTACAGATTTTAATAAATGCGTTAACTTCACGCTGTACTTATAGTATTATGTTAAGAGTTCTTTTATGAACCAATATTATAAAATGTTGCCAGTATAAATGTTAAATAAAACAATCATCCTCATTGTTTCTGGCAATAGTGTCAATTTAATTTCTTAATAAAAATCTGCACAATATTATTATAATCATCACATTATAAATACTTATATCTGTTAGTCTGTTTAGCACACGTGAGGTGGTGACAGACTTTATTTTCTTAAAATCTGATAAAAAATTATAATATTTTTTTTGATAAACATAATCGAAAAAAACATTAAATCCCTTAACATATCTCTATATAGGAAGGAAAGACATTGAAACGAAACATTTATTGTTTACTTTTTAAGTTTCTATTTAAATCACATAAAAGAAACTCGTAATAAAGAAAATCAACGAATCACCTCACTTGTGCTGTAAACTCTATGCTTTTTCTTCTTTCTCTCTATTATACCTTTCTAATTCCTTTAAGAATTGTCCCTTGGGCTTCATCACATTAGGTCTGTCACCGCGACACTTCGGGCAAAACCACTTGCCTTTCGGCTTAGTCGTGAGAAAAACACATGAAAAATGAAACCATTCTATCGGACATAGGTCGTTATCACACAGAATCATTTCCCCGTACGATATCTGATCACAGAGACAGTACCGCGGCTCGTCCGGATCAATGGCGTCCGTTTCTTCGGGTGGTGTTTCAGAACGCTGTGCGGCTTGACGGGCTTTGCGCTTTTTCTTCTTACCTATACCTGTAAATGTTCAATTATTTAAATCTAACACAATAAAAATATTTTATTAAAAAAAATATGTGGGTTATTATTCATTATTTTCCTTGTTATATAAAAAACAGGAGTTATTATTTATACAAATTCTATATTTTCAATAACAAAATTAAACAAAGTTATTAAAAATATTTCATGATTTTCTTTTAATATTAAGTAACAAGGTAAATAATAAGATAAAGCGCGGTGTTGAGTTTCGTTGCGTCGAGTTTGTGTAATACGGTGTGACGCTGCAGAAAATAACCTATTCCATACCTTTCTTATGAGTAGTATTATGTGTATGCCTCTCATTGTCTCGTTCCCCAGAGTCAGCACCATCCGTGGCCGCTCCTGCTGTCGTTCTCAATCTTCGAGGACGTTTTGACCACCTTTCACCTGTATGACATTAGATTACAATCTACAGAGAATCGATACATATTATGTTTCTAAATGAAAATGACTAAGGACTTGTATACACAAATGACATATGTAAAATTCTAAGTGACCGAGGTAACCAACAGCAGTTACAGTGGGTTACATTTAAATAAATAACATAACATGTTATAATTTACAATTTCTTTTAATTATTTAATAACAGAACATTTAAAAGCCTAAAAATAAAACAAAGAAAAAAAAGCGTCCACATAATAAGAAATCTGTACTGGAAACAATTCTGTTAAAGTTGAAAGATGAATCTTAGCTCTTTCTTATACAAGACTGTGCTGCATGTTTTGGAAAATTATTTCTTAAAAGATACTAACAAAATAGTACAAGTTTTATACTAATATTTTGAATATATGTGTATTAGGCACATCAGATAAAAAACTTCAAATTATGATTATTATACAGCAAAGTGACCAGAAAGATGAGGGGCAAACAAAACAAAATACCAAAAGAGTGACAATTAGAGACATTTTACTTTTCCAAAAATAAAACATGTTATGTTGTCTGCCAACAAAAGTATATAATATCATTAGTTTTATGCTGTACCCCACTTTATGCCTATTTCACTTCCTTGAGTGGAGATCGAACCCACAGCATTTACAGTCACACTTTTTGCCACCGTGCAACAACTGCTCTCATAATATACACAATAAATTGTCTTATATCAATATTATAATAGAAAACAATGTAACTAAACCTCTAATTTTAAAAGTTAAATAATAGTGTAACAGATACTAATAGAATAAAAAATTGAATACCTCCAGACTTGTCCTTATCTATTTTTTCTTTTTCTTTCTCATTAGATCTCTCAGGTGGTGTTGGCGCAGGTGTATGTTGTTGCTGAATTGGTGTACTTGTGTCTTTATCACTTGAACGAGATTCGGAAGCTTGAGGCGACTCTTCTTTCACTGTTCCATTTGTGTTTACTTCTAGGCAGGAAACTATGAAACACAAAAAAATTAAAATAAAAAGAATAATACTTTTGGAGTGGGGATATAACCTACAACCATTTTGTTACTCTACAGCCACTGTTTATTTTATAATCCCAGCTTTTGCTTTATTGGATGTTAGCTTAAGCAATAGTAACATCAATGACTTACCTAACTTCTTATGATCTGCATCGAGACATCTTTGTTTGTTATCAATGAGGTCCTGCAGCAATTGTACAACTTGCAGTTTTTCATCACCAATTTCCTGCGCAGCTACTAGAGCTGTTTGAAGACGCAAAGCTGCTCTCCCACGACGTCTCTCTTCTGTATTAGGCCCAATGCAAACTGCTAAGTATGTTTCAGCATCTCGAAGACACTCTGCAAAAAAAATGTCATGTTAATTATTATATACAGTTCTCGTATTTAATTAGTAAAATAAAAAGTTGTTAGTATTATAGTATATGCAATGTTATAAACAAATATACAAGACAAAAATTGGCTAATATTAATCTTTTGCAAATTGATGAATGAAAATGTATGCAAAGTTATGGATAAAAATAATAAATAGATGTTATTTCTTAAAACTTTGATTAAAGCGTCATGATTGTGAAGAAATAGAATCGGAGAATGGATTACAAATGAAAACGTCAACATATGAATACTTTATTGTATGTATAGTTAAAATGAATGGGAGTTTTTAGCATAAGTGTAGAAAAGATAAATAAAAGGAAATACAAGCAGAAATTGCGCATTTTACCTCTGTAAGTCACATCTAATTCTCGCATACGCGATAAATGTCGTTGCAGGTCATTGGGCAAATTTTCAACGCAATCTAAGTAATTTTCAACATAAGTCGCTGAAAGCAGCGCTTCTGTTGAAGTTTGACTTAACATTATTACCGAAATTATACAGTTATCATAATTGAAACGATTAGAAAATATGAAAATATAATTAACTTTCAAAGGGAATAACAAGTTATCACAATTTACAATCCAAAGCCGTCAAACGTTCGTAAACTATGGAACCATAGCCAAAGCAAAACTGTGTTCTGAAATTATTGGTCTAAATGTTTTGTAATTATAATCTTTTTTAATTGAACGATGCCGGTAAAACCATAATTATATAATAATAATAAAAAATATTCGTAATTCATTTTAATTTTTCTGAATTTATTCATATAATTGCACTAAAATATGAATTAGTTATATAAAATATATCGGATACATTTCAGAACGAGAAGCACAAGAATATTCAAAATAAACATTCGAAGCTTGTCATAAAATTTCATTATTACGAAGATCATAGATTATGTATTAGTATGTAATGTTAAATTGAACAATATCTTATACCGTAGGGTATGTGCATATTAATATAAATAAATATTTATGTTTTAAAACATGTACAGCGAATTAAATGAAATTGAATATGAAATAGAATAATTGTAACATATAGAATAGTAAAATATGTATGAGTGTATGACGAAATATGGAAAGGAGTATTTATCTATATTTTGACTTATGGTTTAAAAATATAAAAATAATATATAGTATTTTAAAATATTTTTATATGAGTTGTGGATTATGATGATGGACTGAATTATAAATCAAGAACTTGACACTTACGAGTTCAGTCAAAAAAAGAAAAAAATATATTTTTGATTATGGTAACACAAACGCTGGATAAATTATTAAATTTATAGTTGATGATGAACGACAATAGTTTTTTTTTTATTAAAATTATTTTTTCTTTATATTTATACAATGAAATTTTTGATTTCATTTTACTTTATGACATTTTGAGTTTTTAACCGACTTCCGTAAGGAGGAGGATCAATTCGACTGTATTTTTTATATCTGTTACCTCAGGACGTTTGTTGAGTGAACTGAATTTGATGATTCTATTTTTATTTGAAAGCTGGTGCTTACCGTAAAATAAGACCGCATTTTAATTCATTTGGTCTATTTCTGACAATGATATAATATTAAATCCTATTATAAGTTCTTATACATTTTTTTAAAATTATCTAATTATGTTTTAGTATCGCGTAAATAACAGTATCCACTTAAAAACACGGTTATTATTAAATCATAGACAGATAGTACTTTTTTTGTAAATACCGGTTTATACCTGTATATTTATGCATTTTATATACCTTACATCATTTACGAGCAACGTACTTTGTTTGTTAATTTGCCTAAAAAATATCATGTTATTTATTTTTTAAAATCATGATATCAGCCAACACAGTATAGGGATTGATGAGTAAATTTGTTATAAAATTTACATTTTTTTATCAAATATATCCTGGATCTAATAATAAGCAAACATAGCATGTGTTGCTTAGTAAAATCAGAAATCAGAGATCAGAAATAGTGCAAAATAATAATTATAACGGGACGATTAAGGAAGAAGCGGGGATCATAATTCTAAATAATAACTAACGTAACTACCATTTAAGGCTGGCTGCACACCTACATATATTTCGCCCACGTCTCCTTTGTCATAAACATAAAATGTGCGGCGACAGTTCGCCCTATATACGCGAGTTATATAGCACGAAATATAGGTACATAAGAAAAATTCACATTTTTTATTGTACATAAGAAAAAGTCAGTTTTTTTTATTGTACATAAGAAAAAATATTTTTTTTACAATATTCTGATTTTTTATTTTGTTTTTAATTAAATCACTAGCTGTATATATTTACAATATTTGTGTGTTTGTGTGCGACACAATGCCTTCTACTATGATGTTCGTCGGGCTGCCCGAAGACGCAAGGAGCTCAATTACAAAGTTAGTATTTTACAATATAATCATAGTTATTGTTAATCATATATTTATCTTAATTTCATTCAACGAGAAGCTTTAAAAGTTGTAATTTGTTAAGTTTAATTAAGTAAGTGATTGAGAAATTGAGAAATCGCATACGATCTTGTACAGTTTTAATGATTTATTAAAATAAAACTTAAATTAGCTTCACGCTGTATCCCCAGATACTTATTTAAGTGCAGTAGGGTAAGCAGAAGGAAACTGTTGTTAAGGCACTCCGTTCCCCACTTTCCGTCGAATTTAGTAGGCATTGTGTGTTGAGCTGCATATATACATTTACATAAATATTTCATTTCCTCGACTGGGGATCGAACCCACAATCAGTCGCGTTTACAGTCACACACCCGTGCCTGCGCCACGAAGAGCATAAACAATTAAAATAAACAATTAAAAACAAGTAAACAATTAAATAGAAAAGCGGTTTATTATAGCGTCATAGTGTGTTTATTACTAATATAAGTAGATATAAAACGGTAGCTCTAATTTCGCGTGTGGGAGACCAGATTTATGCTATAAAATGCTGGTAGGCGGTAGCCTTACCTTGGCTATTCCTTAAGCGAAGATATCCTTTAATTTGTGCTCTAATTATGTAATTTAAATTCTTATTGTAAAACACAAACATTTCACAAGGTCACTGAGATTTGGAGTGGATATTTTGTTTTTTTTAAGTGCCTTCAAAAAAGGAGAGACTATTCATGTTTTTGAGTTATGGTTGCTCAAAGATTAATTTAAGCTGATTCTGTAGAATGAATATTAAATACCAATATTATTATTATTAAATATGTATATTGGCCAGGCCTTGAAGCTTGTGTGGTTATAATCGTTATCGTATATAGAGATATTTTCTGAGGGTGACCTGGACTTGGTGTTTTTTTTTATAATTTATCGAGGCAAATTTTGCTGTCATTAAAATTTCTGGATTGGGCACTGGACTATTCCGGGCTTCACTTTGCCTCGACACTAGAGCGAGGAAATGAAAATATTAAATATTTCATTTCCCTGATTGAGATTCGAACCCACCACCTGTCTCGCGTTTACAGTCACACGCTTGTGCTCCTGCTCCACAAATGGACTCTCTTATTTATCTTTTATTAGTTAATACATTTATTAGTTTTCTGTCATATGTTTCTATGGTAAATTTATGTCTAGTATGCTATATTTTCTATGTTTATAAATAGAACAAATAGGGTGATGAAATAGGATTACAGGGAAGTATGAATAGGCAGTGGTAGACTGTAACTGGATAGTTGCCGGGAAGCCTCGCAGCGATGGGGCCAAACAATGCACTCTGCGGAGACGCCGGTCGTTTTTACTTTTAAACAAATCGTCCAAGCGTGAATCGGTCATGTTCGCCGAAGGTTCCTTCAAAATTTCATGATTGTCGGTAAACAGAACGTGAGTTATAAAAATTGAAAAACTTACATTTGTATAATAAATAGGGCCTGCACTCATTCTGTATGGAACAAAGTAAGTTTTTCCTTTGTTTGTATTGTAAGTTTTTTTTTTTATGGAAAAGACACGGCAAACGAGCGTGCGGGTCATGGTAAGTGATTACCGCCGCCCACGACCCCGTGCAACCCCAGAGGAGCTACAGGTGCGTTGCCGGCCTTTAAGATGGGTTGGGCGCCGGGGCCCCGCATTACCTGATGCGAAACGCAGTGGCATAAAGCCACTACTTCACGCCGGTTTTAAATGCCGGGGGTGGTAATGATACGGTCGAGTCTGCCCATGCGTGTTGCCATTGCTGGCGACGTGACTCTACCACACGTACTTTAGTCGCCTCTTACGACACCACCAGTACCAGGATGATCCTATTCTAGGCCGGGATCACACGAAACAAAAAAAGTTTAATGTCTCTGTTTTTTAAATTTTGAGATACGGAATCTTACAAGCTTACACTTATGATCATTGATACATTTAATCAGGAAATCAACTAAGAGCCGTAGATTTGAGTTTGAAATTCAACTCGATATATCCAAGCGTTCCTGAGAAGCTCTTGATCGACAGACAGACGGACGGACAACAAAGTGATCTTATGAGGGTTAATTTTTTCTTAAAAGGTACGGAATCCTAAAAAGAAGTACATTTTAAAAATCCTACTAGTGAGGATGGATGTGTATTCTACTATCACGCAACGACTACTTAACAGATTTAGGTGAAACTTTACAGAAAATTGAGGCCAGTCGCGGCTCAGGAGCATAAAGTGACTGTAAGCGTGACTGGTTGTGGATTCGATTCCCACTTAAGGAAATGAAAATTTAAATTTATATTTTTATTTCTTCGCTTCTGGTGTAAAGGCGCGACGTTGTGTTACGGGATTCAACGCACAATCTCTCCAGAATTCGGTGGAAAGTGGGCAACGGAGTGTCTTAACACTAGGTTCCCTCTGTCTACCCTGCTGTGTGCGGTATACAACGTGAATATATTTAATGTTTTTACAGAAATATAGCTTATACTCGTACATCAGAATAACACATAGATTTTAGATAACGTAGGTATACAAAAAAAAACAAATTCATTAACACAACAACATGCACATGTTTATGGTTTTTTAAAGCTATAAAATGATCGAAAGCTTATGACAGTCACGCACGTCGCGCCGCGTACAATGGCGGCGCGCCCCGCGGAAGCTGTGCTATTACATGCTTCGCTAATCTTGTGGTACCCTGGTACAGTAGCGGGTAGGGGTACCAGGTTGGCAAACCTAGCCGGACGGACCAGCCAGTTTGGCCGAATATTGAGGTAGAAAGGCTGGACACGTTACGTCATTGAGGATTTTGTGTTTTGGATTGTCTGTGTCTATTAATAGGTACGACAAAAAAATTGTTAAATCGACCTTTTTTGATTATTATCATAAATCTTGTCAAATTCTTATGACTTAATGAATGAAATCGAATGCCAAAACCGTCTTAAATTTTTACTTTATTATTAATCAGTCAAATAGTCATCATTCAAAATTAAGTTCTAGATTTTTTCTTTCTTCTTAGGAGCCTACACAGTTAAATTTAAGCTACCTTCCATATTATTAGCTACACAATCAAAACTCAACCTATGTCCGATTTTATCCAGACGCCTGGCAACACTAGTAGCAGGGAATATTACAGACTTTTGATGTGCACATTGTTCTGCCATATCACTATAAGGTTTAGTTATTATTATTTATAGTATTTATTTAATAAAAAACAATTTATAGTTATAAATAATTAAATATCATTTTAATCAGCGTCACGCTGTATCCCGCACACAGTAGGGCAGAGGGAACCTAGTGTTAAGATACTCCGTTCCTCACTTTCTGCCGAATTCTAGAGGCATTAAGTGTTGAGTGGTAGAACTCAACACCGCGTTTTACCTCGACACCAGTGCAAAGAAATAGAAAAATAAATTAAATATTTCATCTCCTCGAGTGGGATTGAAACCACAACCAGTCGATTAACAGTCACACTTTGTGCCCCTGCGCCACGACTGGCCTCAAATTATTATTTAATAATAAATTTTTAGAGTATTGTCGTAACATTGTTATGTGGTACCTAATTGAGTCATAGTCTGTTAGAATTAATGTGATTGTGACTATATTTTTTGGTTTGTGTATATTTGTATTTAAAATAGCGTTTATCTCGAGGAAAAGCGGGATTCTTAAACGTTTTAAGTAAAAAAATCTTTCGCCAAAAGCGAGACGAAAGGAAACAATAGTTATTTATTTTATTTATAAAATTTTAATTCAATTTTATAGATAAAATATTTTAATTATTTATAAAATGATATTAATGGAAAAAAGTGACTATAGTTAAATGATAAATGTTAAAAGGACATATTGACTGTATTTGGAATTGTGGCTTATTGTGTAATCATACTAATGAATGCAATTCGCAATCTCGTAACTTTGTTTTCGTGAAAAAAATCGGTATTTTTCCCAAGGAATTTTAAGAAATCCTCTATTAATTCCTATATACTCCTCAAAAAAGTACCTCCCATACTAAATTTCAGCTTTGCATTCTGAGCATTTGGGATTGTGGCTTTTCTATCAGTCACTCAGTATTCAAGGAGTTACAGATTAATGTAGAAATTAGAACTATGAGACAAAAAAATGCTTATTTAGAAATTGGTCATAAAGACTTCATCAAGACATCATAAATTAGAAACCAGGTTTTGACACAGGTGTGATGTCCCACTGACACCCCAGCGTCGTATATGGAGTTGCCGACGGACGGCTTGTCCATGTGACATTTCTCGGTCAATCCATTTAACAGCTCCAGCATTTCTTTATACATGTTTCGCACAAGAAACCTGCTTATATGGTGAGGTTCTGGTATTATATTAATCAATATGTTTCTAACGCGTCATTTGTCTGAGTAAACTTTCTTTCCCTCGAAATTGATAGGTTTTATTGAGTTGCGGATTGAGAGTTTAGTTCGTATTTCAATGTCTATTAGACTTGTTTATTTTCTGTTTTTCCTCATCAGACAAACTAAAACAAAAATTGTTTATATAGATATTTCTTGAGTATGAACTAAAGATTTTAAATAAAGAGTTATATAATAAAGATTGAAGCCAGTCATGGCGCAAGGGCACAAGCGTGTGGCTGTAAAGGCGGCTGGTTGTTTGATCGATTCTCATTCGAGGAAATTAAATATTTAATATTTTCATTTCTTCGCTCTGGTGACGAGGCAAAGCACGAGGTTGAGCTTTGCTACTCAACACGAAATGCCTTCAGAATTCGACGAGAAATGGGGAATAAAGTGTATTAACATTAGGTTCCCTCGCTCCGCGCTGCTGTGTGCGGTATACAGCGTGCAGCTAAAAAACAAGAGATTTCGTTGCGATTTAAAAAATATACATATATATATATATATTTCAATAGGTACTGATCTTAAGTACAGTTTTATTGTTAGTCCAGCTATAGTCAACAGTCGTAAACGCCAAGTTGAAGGATCTTGATTGTTCGTTCACCCCATCTCCGCTACGATATCTGTTAATTAGAGGATCTGATAGTACACTCCACTTGACGGATGGTGTCAATTAGTGTATTGGAGTAGAGCTGATGGCGGCCATTTATTTCGACCACAAATTAAATAGAATGAGCTATAAATGGAGGAAAATGTTTATTAGTTACAAATTGATTATTGTTGTATTGTTTTATTATATTGTATTGTATTGCTTTCTGAGATACGTTGTAAATAAAAGTAAATACACGCATGTATGTATCGCTGTAGGCAGAGGCAGCCTAGTTTTAGGACACTCAGCTCCGCACTTTAGGCCGAATACTGGAGACAGTGCGTGTGTCAGTGGCGGCACTCAACGCCATGCTTTGTCCCATTACCAAACCGAAGAAAAAAAATTATTAAATATTTCATTTCTTCAAGTGGAAATCGAACTCACAACCTGTCGCGTTTACTGTCACACTATTGGCGCCTAAGCTACGACTGGCATCTTTTATTTTTGTCTGAAATATATACATGCAAAAAAATATTATTGAAGTTTTTCTTATAAAAGTATAAAAGTTTTAAGTCCATAAGATAGTCGGACAGTATTTTAATAAATCAACAACACTAGAATGCCACCTCTTATTATTGAGGCGTCAACGATATAATTATTTTATTGAGACCTTATTGCGGCTCAGTTCTTGTGGGGTTGTGACTAATAAGGAAAGATATGGGATACCACTTGTCATGTGGATGTAAGGTATATTGTATATACTTATTTGTAGTGTGGCAGTGATGGATTAAATCTATAACTGCTATAATACAAGGTTCGATTCCTTTTTGGCAAGTGTAAAATTTAAATAGTTTAAAAATAATTTAATTTTTATAGGAATAATGTGTAAAAATCAATGTAGCAAGTAGTCGCAAAATATGATAATATACCTATAATAAATAATTTATATTGTGTTTTATTTTAAGAATGTTTAGTAGTAGTTGAGGCCAGTCGTGGCGCAGGGACACAAGCATGTAAACGCGACAGGATGTGGGTTCGATTCCATAAATGATATATCTATTTTATATTTTCATTTCCCCGCTCTGGTATCGAGGCAAAGCGCTTCGTTGAGTTCCGCTACTCAACCTAATTTTATTTCAACCCCAAACATATTTTTTTGTTTATACTTATAGTTTCCATTCTAGTGGTGGTTAAATACTTCCATCGATATACAAAAATAAAAGACGAGAGAGAGAGTAGAATGATTTCATAGGTTTCGCTCGGGTGCCGATATCTGCGGGCGGGAAATGGCTAAGTTTCACTCGCGGTAATGATCTATAATATTGTAAGACAGTGTATACACCATTTTTATAAAAGAAAACAACTTTAATGACAAAAACATTATCCTATTATATATGTTAATATATTTTTTTAATCAGTTTTCTGTATTCTGCACACAGAAGGGTAAGCATAGGGAGCCTAGTGTTAAGACACTCCGTTCCCCACTTTCCACAGAATTCTGGAGGCATTGCGTGTTGAGTAGCGGACTTTGAAGGAGCGCTTTGCCCCGACACCAAGAGCGGAGAAAAGGAAATATAAATTTAAAAAATATTTCATCTTCTCGAGTGGAGATCGAACCCACAACCGTCGCATTACAGTCACACCCTTTTGCCCCTGGGCCACGACGGTCAATATATTTTACACGGCGGCGATCAATATGTTTTTTTAATTGAGACGAAATCCTTGTTGTACATATAATTCCGTTCAGTAATTTTTGCCATCATTTGTACACAGGTGGAATCCAACCATTTACTTTAATAATTAGACCAGTGAAACGAAAATATTTTATTATAATTAATATAATAATATTTAATATAATGAATTGTAATGTAGTGTATCTCGCAAATAGCCCGATAGGCAGACGGAATCTAGTGTTAAGACACGTTGTTTCGTTCGTCTAATTATACGAAGTGCAGAATATGGATTTATCATTTAATTCGTGAAAATGGATGATGATACGACTCTTTATCGTCTCTGCCTACTCCGCTTAATAAGGGTACATGTGTGAAGTAAATACAGCCTGAAACCACCTTGAAGGCTTTCTAAGCTTTTGCGCAAATTAAGAACTTTTTTTAAGTTGAATATGTTCAGCCATTTAAAGCTAACTTCAAGGCGGCCATGATGCATCGAACCTACTGTATGTGCTATGAAAGCGGAGAACGGGGTGTTTTGATACAGGGTTTTTTTGTCTACCTTATTATATGCAAAATAAAGCGGGATAAAAAAAGGTGCAACTCTTTTTAAATTTAAAATCAGTTCATTTGAATCTGATCTACAGAAATATGATGCGCATCCTTTGTACGCTCGGATGTCCAAGCAAAGCGCGGCGTTGAGTTCCGCCACTTAACACGCAATGTCTCCAGAACTGCGGAAAGTGGGAAACCGAATGTCTTAACACCAGGTTCCCTGTGCCTACCCTGCTGCGTGCGGGATACAGCGTGAGCCTGATTTTTTTTATTTTTTTAATTTCCCTCTTTTTCGAAAAAAAAAGGTCAACATCACAAAAGTTTTCTTGTAAATCTAAAATGTTTTTACTTTTAGATTGAGTATAAGCCTCTTTATGTAGGAGATTATAAGCAGCCGTGACTGTAGCCCGTAGCCGCTGACGTGGCGGCCATTAGCAAATGATTGGTGGTAGTGGTAATTGATTTGTGTCCTCCAGTTAGGTATCCGTTCTGGTCAAGCGACTTCTCGTTTTCTTGTTTTGTTACGATGACATTTCTATCATTATTTTATTTACAACTGTAGTATAAATAAATGGTTTACGGATAATAGAAAATTACTTATTAAGAAAACGTATAAAAATTTGAAGGTAGCGGGATTTGAACCCGCACCTCTTTGGAAACCGTGCAAGTGCTGTGACCAACTAAGCCATACGTTCTGATTGAGCTATGACAAATTTCTGCTTTCTAAAGATCGTTTGACAATAGAAAATACTATTTTTTAAATATTTTTAAGCATTTTTAAAGTGTTATTCTATACTTAGGAAAGAAAAATACTTATTAAGAAAACCAATTTTCCCTCACATATAAAATTGTTGCTGTTCATCCGTTTAGTAGATACGATGCCACATATCGATATATATATATGGTAGAGATGAAGACATACACAGATGACAGACGTCAAACTTATAACACGCGTCAGGGGTTAATTTATAGTTAACTCTGTATATTTTAATATACTCTGTATATATTAATATACAGATTAAACTATAAATTTACATCTGAATATAATATTTTGTAATATTTTATAGAAGACAGAGGCAAAGTGGTATTTATCAATAAATAATTTCTATTTATAATAACATATACCTACTTAAGTGAAATATTTATCCACTTATTCTAATTGTTATATATTGCAACTAAAACAACAAGTGAGGATGAATCCAATTCAGAATTTACAACGTCTACTTTGTATTTTTAGAATTTGACAAATGTAAGAATAATTGTAAGAATTGTTAATTATTGTAAGAATTAGACAAATTAGACGTCTACTTTGTATCGTTACAAATTATATAATTTATTGTTCCATTCCGTGCACCCACCATTCAGCTTCACGCTGTATCCTGTTTGTAGCAGGGTAGATTACCGTCGAGTTTTTCGGGACATTGAGTGGCGAAATTAATGCCAGGCGTTTGCCTTGGCGTCAGAGCGACGAAATGAAAATATTAATAAATAATAATTTGATTGGAGATAGAGCCCACAACCGTCGCGTTAGAACCTACAGTAGTGACACTCTTGTGCATTATATTATTTTCTTCTTTTTTAAAAAAACGTATTGAATTCTTCTTTTCCACATTCACCTACATTATATTCTTCAACATATCTTAAGTAAAAAAGCCTAACATAATAACTATATGACATTGAAAGAAAATGCTTAACCGAAACACGAAACGAGCAAACCGTTCGTCCTGTCCCCGACTGGTACGTCCCAATTTACTGCCAGCCGATAGTAAACGGTCGATAGAATAAATAATGTCGTGATTGATGGATATGGGGACGTACATTGTTGTTGTATTGGGATCTCGACCCGCTTTTCATAATTATAATTATGTATCTGGGTCAGACTTTATTCCTTGTACGATGATACTAAGCTTATTTTTTCTTTTTTTTTATTGTGTTCTCTGTAATGTAAATGATATAAATGCAAATTATTTAAGTTTTTTAGCTTCACGTTGTATCCCGCAATTAGCATGGTAGGCAGAGGCAGAGGGAACCTGAAAACCTAGTGTTAAGACACATCGTTCCCATTAAAATGGCAGCACTCAACGCCGCGCTTTACTTCGTTACCAGAACGAGGAAATTAAATTATTAATTATTTTCTTTCATCGGGTAGGAACTGAATTAGCAATCGTCACGTTTCCAGCCGCTCGCTTGTGTCGCCACGACGGCCTCTTACGATTAAAGTAATAATGACGATTTAAGTTAAATGATTATCCGATTTAGTTACGATATCATATTTTTTTTATAAAACCGTTTAAATGTTCATATGTCGTGTATAACATAGTATTTTCTGAAATTATATAACAAACTAATGACTTTTTAGTATCCTACATCAGATTATACAACACAGGGTCCAATAAATATTAGGAAGTAAGCTGAATCGAACTCACCTACTCGACGGGTAACCTTAGCAAGGATATATTAACCTCCAGTTATTGAATGAACCCTTCCTGCATTAAAAGTTTTATTGATAGTAGCGGGTAAATGTCAAATGAGTGTAAATGTCGTCGTTGAAACGATGTACACGTATGTATATTACTGTATAAGATTCAAGTTAGTTAATTTTAGATTTAATTAAATAAACTTTAAACATTTTTGGCCTTTTTTCAGCCTCACACTGAATCCCACACTTAGAAGGCTAGGCAGAGGGGACCTGGGGACTGTGTTGCGACACTTTGTTCTCATTAGGCAACCTCTGTCTCCGCTTTTCATCGTCATAGCGAGAAAATGAAAATATTAATTAACTAAATATAAATTTATTTTTTCATTTCTTCGCTCTGGTGTCGGGGCAAAGCGCGGCGTTGATTTCCGCCACTCAACACGCAATGCCTCCAGCATTCGGCAGAGAATGGGTAACCAGACATAGTGGCTCTCCTCAATCAACGCTTCATTGAATTCTCCTGCATTGAGTTCAATAGATATATTATTTTAAGTGTGTATTGACTTACCTCAGGTAGTATTAGTTATTATTTGGAGTATTTGAAATGGAGGATGTTGTAAATAATTTGAATTCAAATAGTAAATCTTTAAATGTATGCGGAGACTTTAATGTAGACATACAGGACATACAGACAGGTGATAGCATTCAGGCTCCGTCTTTTGAATTTTTTCAAATCTTTTAATTTGTTTAATATTTTCTCCGAACCGACGCGTATAACGAATATGTTCGCAACTTGTAGGAAATAGTCACAGAACGTAACCAAATATCAATTAGACCAATCTTAAAAGCGATAGAAAAAAGTTTTAATAGTAAAGCGATAGAAAAAATGGAAATCCGAATTCGATACATGCATGATTAAGAATGCTTAATATCGGAGATGTGTTCCTTTATCCTTACACCGATGCTTCTCTTTGTTTGACCGATGTATGATAAGCTAGTTTGTATACACCTGCACAATGTAAAGGAATATTATTTTCATTGGTCATTTCATTCTCATTTAAAAAGATAAGCTTGTTACGCTAAGATTTCGCCTCCAAAAAGTCAATAAATCTTCTTTTGGTATGGTTTGAGTATCCGTGTATACTGTTGGCCACTACATGAAAAAAAAATCAAAAAAATTAAGAATTATTATGGAATTAACGTCTGTTGATAATTTTGCAGGATAGCTGCCAGTTTATGTAATAATTAAATTGACATTGAAAAGAGTAATTGTTGAGTTTCTAGCCGGCTCTTCTCTGCGAAACTGCCTTCCGAACCGGTGGTAGCTTTTTTTACAGCAAGTACTATTTAATGGAGGAGAGGCCGGTCGTAGCGCAGCGGCACAAAGTGTGACTGTAAACCGACTGGTTGTGGGTTCGATCCCCACTCGAGGAGATGAAATATTTACTTAAATTTATATTTCCATTTCTTCGCTCTGGTGTCGAGGCAAAGCGCGGCGTTGAGTTCTGCCACTTAACACGCAATGCCTCCGAAATTCGGCAGAAAGTGGGGAACGGAGTGTCTTTCACTACGTTCCCTCTGCCTACCCTGCAGTGTGCGGGATACAGCGTGAAGCTGATTGATTTTGATTTATTTTATTTACTATTTAATGGTAGTTTTTTTGACGATTGAAAAGTGCTTACAAGTTAATTAAGTCTAATTGAATAAAGAATATTTTGAATTTGAATTTAAACGGAATGTCTTAAAACTAGTTCACTCTGTCTATCCTGCTGTGTGCGGGATACAGCGTGAAGCTACAGCGTGCAAATTACTTTAGTGGAAGATTTATAAAGTAAGAATTAGGTACATACACCCACAATCTGTAATATTGTCACTCGTGACCAGCTCACGATATTTGTTGCACAAAATATACCGTCGCCTAAAGGCAAATTCGATCGAAGTCTTACCATGGAAAGGGACTCCATGGATTTATGTGCTTGCGTTGTATACAGTGAATTATTTGTAGCTATTCTCGCCATTTGCATTAATAGTATACACGCGTTGTATGCTTTACAACTGTATAATGTCTGTTTTCTGTCTATAAATTGTGAGGAAAAAGCCTCGCGGGATGTTTTACGGTGTTTCGAATTGTCAAACGCAGTTTCTTGTGCGTGACGTCACGATTTCAGCAAAATAATGTATTATTGATGAATGGACGACGCGACGTTAACTTGGCAAGTGCAAGAAATTTATAGATGTGGATTTGTTTAAATTTTGTTTGTATGTCTGTAAATTTAAATTTTTAAGAAACTATAAAAATAACTAAAATCAACTATACTATTAATTTCTATTTTATACACAAAATGTATAAAGCATGAAATTTTTTTTTCGCTTACGGTAAATCAAAGATAATTTTTTACTTTCCAGTGAAATAAAATTTGTCTTAAGCTGGATCTGTGATCTTATGTATGGATGCGTGATCACATGTATGGATGTGTTATCACACATGTGGATGCGTTACGTATGTGGATGAACAATCAGACTTTTGGATGTGGTATCGCAAATTGTATCCATAAATGTGAATCCGCGTAATCACGTATGTGGATCTGTGATCACATGTGTGAATATTTGATACAGTGTGTGGATTAAAAATCCGATGTATGGACGTGTGATTATATGTGAGTATATGTGATCACATATGTACATGAGAAATCGCATGTTGATGAATGAAAATGTGATAACTCATGTTTATTAGTGTACAAATTTTTTCTTCGGATGTTTCTTAAATTTTTTTATTCACGAATGCTTCTATTATATTTACTATTACTGTAAAATCGACTGGTTGTGCGTTCGATCCCCATTAGAGGAGATGAAATATTTATTAACATTTATATTTTTCTTTCTTCGCTCTGGTGTCGAGGCAAAGCGCGGCGTTGAGCAACACGCAATGCCTCCAGAATTTGGCGGAAAGTGGGGAATGGTGCTATGAAAATATTCATACAGCAAAAAATTAAATATATCATACACCGGATTTTGAACATAGCTCTCCTTGGAAGTCGTCCAAGGGCTCTGTCCAACTAAACCATATGTTCTTATCGGGCTGCGTCGCTTAACTATCGTAATTAGTATCATATAGATGAATATTATATATAATAAAGTACTAGTTCCTGATATTGTGTGATGTAATAAATAGCCAATTTAAACAAAATTACGTCGTCTCTTTAAGGTTATTAAATTAAATTACACACTTAATTATGATTGCTGTAAATGATCGGCGTCAATATTATCTACAGAAAATTATAGTATCATACAACAATTTTGTAATTTTATTAATAAGTTTATATAATATATATTTTATAATAACAAAAATTGTACTATAAATATTATTTAATAAAAAAATATTGCGTCAAACCGTATTCCGCACGCAGCAGAGTAAACAGAGGGAATCTAATGTTCCCTAATTTTCCGCCGAATGTTGGAGACGTTGCGTATTGAGTGGCAGAACTCAACGCCGCGTTTTCCTCGACACCAGTGCGAAGAAATGGAATTCGGCAGAAAGTGGGGAACGGAGTGCCTTATGACCCTAGGTTCCCTCTACCGACCCAGCTGTGCGCGGGATATTAAATTCCCTTCTAAGCTGCTCTTGCTTTTAGATAGATTTAAATGACAGTCATCGTCTTCAGATTATTTAAATGGTACGTGAAGAAGCCTTCATAGAAAATATTTTTGTATTGAAGGCGTATCAGCAAATCCACTTTGTAGAGCTGATAGCGGCCTCATAGTTCTGATAACATTAGGATCAGTGAAATCGTTAATTGCAATATTTTCCAAGCAGATTACACAGATGATTAGTGATATCTTTAAATTAATCTCCAATATGGTGAAAAAGTGTACTAGAACGGACTTTCTCTAAGGAGACTACTAAACTTGTCTTGTAAGTAAATAGTTTTTAATTTATTTCCTGTTTCAATTTTAATGGTGGTAGGTACCTTGTTTTAAATGTCGCCAATACTGTCACGTATTTTTTTTGTAGTTGCTGGACATTGGTTGTGTAAATTATTATTACTGTCTTGTTGATAAAAATATTTAAAACGCAAAGAATTAAACAATCTTGCTTATTTTATACGTTTATTGTAATTGTAGAGCTTTCTTTGAAATAGTTAAGAAAAGTCTTCAGATCAATTTATCGAATTAAATGTTATTAATATCTCTCCGTTCGCGACTTTGATGCGTGCCGTTGTTTGCGGTATGAATAGATTTTAGAATTCTATTGATGGAGTATTTAGGCGAAGGATTATTGATTATTATTGCTTTAATCCTTTAAATGATTTACAATTCAGTTTTAACGCCGCCTTGCTATTGCTATATTTATAATTTATGTAGACCTTAAAGAGATTACATTACCAAAACATAAAACATACAAAAATATATTTAAAATAAAAGTAAAATGTTTTTTAGGGTACTGTACCTTTAAAGGAAAAGAGGAACCCTTATATCACTTTGTTGTCGGTGGTCTGTCTGTCTATCAAGTCTTTATTTCAGGAGTGCTTGGAGATATCGAGTTGAAATTCAAACCATATACTTAGATCTACGGTCCCTTGATTCTATAAAAACATATTTCTATAGTAACTTAAAAAAAAAAGATGTGACCGTTTATATCGCAATAAACGTGTATCACACTATAAAGTGAATCAAAATTAATAAGGTATTTTCGGTTGACCTAGAATTATGGAATTGGGCAGCTAGTATTTACAGGAACTAGCACTTGTTCAGGAAAAAATCCGAAAACATATATGGTATACATTTATGGTTAAATCCTAAGAAATAATAGTCTTAAAAGAGGTCTAAAATTTGGTATAAAAGCCGCTAGTTCTAGTAAATGAAGTATCAGATGAAAGGGCTCTAGCTAAGTTAAGCTTAAATATCTGAAAAAGCCTACAATTTTTGGAACCCTAGGTGGGTGAGCCTGACTGGCGTTTGTTTTTTTTTAAATATAATTTACGAATTTAAAGGTTCACAAAAAGTATTATTAATGATTCACAGTAATAACTATAATAACCAATTTAATATTTTTAAAATTGTTCAACTACAGAATTAAATTATTATTATTTAAAAAATCTGATTCACGCTGTATCCCGCACACGGTAGGGTAGGCAGAGGGAACAGGGAAGGAAGTTCCCCACTTTCTGCCGAATTCTGTCGAAATGGAAATATAAATTTAAGTAAATATCGAGTTGGGATCGAACCCACAACCAGTCGCTTTTACAGTCACACTTTTGCGCCGTTGCGCCACGACTGGATTCAGTTTATTATTATTTATTTATCTATAAAATGTAACTTGTTTATTTATATTAGTTTACGTGTAAAATGTTACAAGTATTAATGCGGGGTTTCCTGTACAAGTGGATATTACAAAAGCTAACGGGCTACCAGCCACAAATCATAGCAATCTATGGATCTTAGAATAGGCTCTACGACCTGTACTGATTTATAGGAACATCGCCTCTGATCTGTTCAATTGTATACGTATTGACTGTAGCTACTATAAGGGCAATGCATAACGGCTTTCATTAAATCATAATAGATTTTAATCAATGAATCAAAAGCGTATTGCAAATGTTATAACATATCTATCGTAAGGCACAATCTGGGTCGGATTTATGTATGTTAGGTACGTGAGGACAATAATTAATAATTTTAAATTTAAATTATTAATGAAGATAATTAAAACTAGACTGACTTCATAGAAAATATACTC
The DNA here is from genome assembly GCA_917862395.2 of Heliconius sara. Lineage (NCBI taxonomy): Eukaryota > Metazoa > Arthropoda > Insecta > Lepidoptera > Nymphalidae > Heliconius > Heliconius sara. The sequence continues at coordinate 4,648,444 of OU860788.1, read as the reverse complement.
GAAGCGACCCAGTCAACTCTATATGCAATATTCCATCCACCACAAGCGCCATAATAGCGTTGAGTGTTAGCAATGAATGTCCGAAAAGGCAGGAGGTCGAACATAGATTTAATTTTGTTCAACTTATATTGAAAAAAAGAACAAGTGTCAAGCGATTGATTTCTAAATAAATACTTACGCAGCTTTTATATATCATATCAACTTCACGCTGTATCCCGCTTCACAGCAGGGTAGGCAGAAGGAACCTAGTGTTAAGACACTCCGTTCCCCACTTTTTCTAATTATTCTATAACGAAATATACGAATTCTAATTATTCTATATATATGCATTGCGTGTTGAGCGAAGAAAAACAAATATAAATTTTAAGTAAATATTTCATCTCCGCGAATGGTGATCGAACCCACAACCAGACGGTTTTACAGCCACACTTTGCGCCCCTGACCCACGACTGGCCTCAATATTTTTCAAAAATAATAAGTTCTTTGATTTTCACGATTATTACACAGTTTAAATGACGTTGACGTTTTAATGTCCATAACCACGGACTACTGTAGTGTTCGAACGTCGGGTTTCCAAAAATGTATAAAAATACAAAATATATGCGATTAATCCGTAATTACCAAATAGGTTCATTTAAAATTTTTCAAAAATATTTATGTCTAACTCCTAATACTAGTGGTGGCTTTGGGTGATATTTAGTATAAGCAAAGTTCTAAAGACGCACTTCAGCTTCGAGTGTGTATCACGGCTACAATCAAACGCCAATAAATTATCCTAATCGTTCTAATAGACACGCATAACTCATAAGTAATAAATTATATTTTCTCGTTTCTAATGATGCATCGCGAAATAGTGCATTCTGGCCAGGATGGGGATCTTGTAATAATATGTTTAAGAATAATTCAAAGTTAAACATATGGGAGAATCAATTATTATTTATTTTTATTTTTCTCTCGCGTTGCAAGGCAAACCCCGGCGTTGAATTACGCTAATTAAAACGGAAATGTTTTGAAAAAATATCAGCTGAAAGTGGGTTGTTAATAGAAGGTTCCCTGCTTTATGCGGGATACAGCGTGAAGTTGATTTTATAATACAAAATACAATACATACAATTTAAAATTGTATAGATACAACCAACTCAGCTGATTTAATTTCAAATGTAGGATTAGTAGGTTTTTATCGTTAATATTTCTAAGGTATTAATTAATAAAAAGACGTCGATAACATTAATAGGTAAACATTTTATTTTGTGATTGTGATACAGTTTACAAATCACGCTTCACGCTGTATCCTGCACACAGCAGGGTAGGCAGAGGGGATGTAGTGTTAAGACACTCAATTCCTCACTTTCTGCCGAGCTCTGGAAGCATTGCGTGTTGAGTGGCAGAACTCAACGCCGCGCTTAATGCACTTAGCGTTTGCAATTATCTGTAATATATTTTAAAATTAAGCGTTTAAAAAAACATGTACGTCAATTAATATAATATTTTAATATCTCTGTACATAAAGGTATTTCATTTCAAATTGATCTTTAGATAAAAATAAATTAGCGTAAAAATTTATGGGCGGTCCCTAGAAATATTTCTATTCGGTCAAGTGCAGTTTTGATTGATTGCAATTGAGCACCATAAAAACGTGCATTAAATATATAATACATTCGACTTCAATCCCACGAAAGTACCCGTCTTTATTATAGTTAAAGGTACACGATTAAAATAAAAGAAATATTAGATACGAACCATTAATCAATACTAATCAAAGCAAACTTTTACTGTAATCCGATATTAACTTTTGAGAGTAATCAAAGATACATTAAAAACGTTCTAAACATGACACAATTTCATAACAGTTACGGCAAGATGTTCGCGGAAGACGCGATCCGGCTCAACAGTCCATTGGGTTCCGCAGTTATTTCAGCTGATTGAACTAGGAAGCGGAACGTTCTATTTTAAAATAGCCCTTTGTTGCTCCGGTTATTTATGTTTAAGTTTCGTAATTTTACGAGCGAGTCCGATGCGCACGCGCAACGCCGCTGTTGCAACCGTAGAGTTATTAACGGCCACCCCCGGGCAGTTCAAATAGTGAACTCTGGTTAACGTTTTCTATTCTGACAGTTTGGACGTCAACGAATTGATTTTCGTTTTCGTTTTCGTTCACGTTTATGAACGCACCCACAAATGATTGCTTCTGATGTAATTTATGGGAGTGCTGTATGGTTTCCTTAATTGTTTTAATGTACTTGTAACTGGTGTAGAAATATATCTTAACGGTATTGTGGAAATTACTTTATAACGCATTTCTATGAGTTTTTACAAAAGAAAAATGGCTACCGCTAGGAAATTTCATTTAATACAACATTTCATTTAATTTAACATTTTTAAAGTGTTATGCCACACTTAGTAAAGAGAAATACTTATTTAGAAAATGTATAAAAATTTAACGTAGCGGGACTCGAACCCGCGCCTCCTCGCCGACCAGGGCGATAGGCGATATATTCTCATCAATTTTAATTTAGGTTGCCAAATCCAAGAAAGATTTATAAATTGTGTTATAATAATAAAAAAGTTATAAACATTCTGGATCTCAACGAGGCATTATTGTGTGCTTAGATAGTAACGTGGTAATATTGATTGGTCATTAGTTTGCATCTCGCGGGAGCGAATTATCGACCTCTGGCCCTTTCCCACATTAAATTCGAGAGGCGAAAGCTATCAGCGTGGGCTACAGGCAAATGATAATTCAGGATTTATAGGTGTATTGGTATTGTAGGTACCTACCAAGTGGGGTTCGAGTGTCTTAACACTAGGTCCCCTTTGCTTACCCTGCTGAGTGCGGGATACAGCGTGAAGCTGACATACCATTTACATTTTTTTTTATTTTTCCTATTTATTGTCTTTTGTTTTTTTTATTACAAATAGGTACATCAACAACATTTGAAAGTATTATAAATTTAATTTTAAAATTGAGGTTTGCTCAGATATCGAATTCAAAAGTCCAATTCTATAATAACAAAGTTAATAAACAAGTTCATATATAATTAACAGTAATCAGCTTCACGGTGTATCCCGCACACAGCAGGGCAGGCATATTGTACCTAGTGTTAAAACACTCCGTTCTCCATTTTCCGCCGAATTTTAAAAAGTTATTAGTTAGCTTAAAAAAAGTATTATAAAACTGATTTGTTTTATTATTGTATGTATAATATATAATTTTACTTTTTCATTAGATAATACGTCTCATATCAAACAAACTCACATCTTTCATTAAATATCATAATTTAACCAGTCCAAGAAGTGAATGCGGGCCTATTATACTGTTAAGTCAGCGTTGATCGAGTGCAGCATAATAAAGTCGTCCTCTCTATTGCGGATTTCCTCGATCCGTTCGAGATTATTTTCTTTAGTCATTGACATAATTAATATCGTAATTATAGATACCAATATTAATTGCAGGAAATTAAAACTTTTTTCATATAATTAAAAGTTTTCAAATTAAGCTTAATGTTAGTCTGTGCAGCTTTTGGTTATGTTTATGCCTTTTAAGTTGTATATTTTGGTATTATATAAACGGGAAATGTAGTTGTCCGTTGTACCTGAGGCCAGTCGTGGCGCAAGGGCACAAAGTGTGACTGTAGAACCGACTGGTTGTGGGTTCAATCCCCACTCGAGGAGATGAAATATTTACTTAAATTTATATTTCTATATCTTCGCTCTGGTGTCAAGGCAAAGCGCGGCGTTTCGCTCTGCCACTCAACACGCAATGCCTCCAGAATCTGGTAGAAAGTGGGGAATGGAGTGTCTTAACACTAGGTTCCCTCTGCCTATCCTGCTGTATGTGGGATACAGCGTGAAGCTGATAAAAAAATGTCTTTTAAGTTGTATAAAATAAAAATAAAAATAAATCAGCAATAAGTTGTATAATTTCGTATTATATAAAACGGAAATAGAGTTGTCCATTGAACTAACTGTTATTTCATGAATACGAAGTACCACGAAGACGAGTGTAATTACTAGTGTATTATGATTGTTTTCTAGTTTTGTTTAATAAAAGTTTATGGAACATTACCAATTTTTTTCACTTCCACAGTGTATGTTGTAGCTAGGCAGTTGCAGGATAGGCAGAGGGGAACCTTGTGTTAGGGGAACTCCGTCGCCTTGTTTTATATTAAAACAATAATTCATTTCCCCGAATGGAAATCGAACCCACAACCGTAGCGCTTAAAGTCCCAAGCTTGTGCCACTGCGCCACGACGGCCTCTTGCCAACGGCTAAATAAATATGTATGTTTTATAAAATATCTTCAATTATATTTTCAATTTACTTCTACGTGTGAAGTTAAAATGAAATAGTAATATTCAATAAGTTATGTGATTATTTTATTTTGTTAAACGATTTGTTAAATCATGTCAACTATTTATTTTATATTATGACGAATAAATTCTTATTCTACTTCTTAGTGCAGTTGCATTTAATTTAAATAAATTATATATTGTTCACATTTATTTTATTTATTTATAATTTAAATAAATTATATATTGTTCACATTTATTATAATTTAAATAAATTATATATTGTTCACGTTAACATAAACATAAATGTAACCAAGAGAATTTGAACCCGCTACCATAAACTGCAGAAAGAACACGTCAAAGGTTTTTTTTTTAATTTACCTAATCTTGACTAAGATACTACAATAAAGTGCCAAAAATTGTACACCAGTTTGATGTTACACGAACTACAACCTACTTTCTAATTCCGAATAGATTTATTTCTTATGTAATAGGCTAATTATATTGAATGAGATACCGTTCTGGCTTATCTGAACGATCCAGGCTTCATAATGGCACCTCAGTTTTTATTCTATAATACGTTATTGTGGCGATTCGTATAAGTTGCTATACACTAAATTAAACAAATTATAAACGATTTTGAAGCTATATGTAAGTTAACAAATTTTTTGTTACATTGATATGTCTTTCTGTGAAAAATAATAACTGTCTATGGAAAAGCTATGATAATAATTTTTTTTTTTATGGAAAAGACACGGCAAACGAGCGTTCGGGTCACCTGATGGTAAGTGATTACCGCCGCCCACGGCCCCGTGCAACCCCAGAGGAGCTACAGGTGCGTTGCCGGCCTTTAAGGTGTATTGGGCGCCGGGGCCCGGCATTATCTGATGCGAAACGCAGTGGCATAAAGCCACTACTTCACGCCGGTTTTAAATGCCGGGGGTGGTAATGATCCGCTCGTATCTGCCCATGCGTGTTGCCATTGCTGGCGACGTGACTCTACCACACGTACTTCAGTCGCCTCTTACGACACCACTAGTACCAGGATGATCCTATTCTAGGCCGGGACCATACGGCAATATTTAAACATAACCTTAACGAACAGAGATTAACCAACAGCTATCATTCTAGAAATTAAAAATTATAATTTATATAATATCAAAAAATCTTTTGTATAAAACCAATAAGATTTTTTTATGTGTAGCAAAAATTTATATTATAATATTTGTGTTCTATATTTATCGAATTCGATGGATAAAAGCCTTTAATGCTATTCATCATAGTTTCATAATCTCTCGAAAATAAAGAATAGAAACAATATAGATCGGCAATTTGATTTTATGATCGAAAGTTCTGACGAATGATTGGTGCTCTTTGATTGTAAGTAGTTTTTTATTATAACTAACAGAAGTCTTCTTTTTAGTTACTTTAATGATACTAATGAAGCCAATTTTGATGGTGACTTAATAATTTAATGAAAGTTTAAGATACTTTTATGCAACGATTCGTTGTAGCAAGACGGTACGACGAATGCTGTGTTGGTTTATGTATTGAGACGATACTGTAACGCAATGATTGTGGGTTCGATCCCCATTGAACTGAATGAGGAATTAATTAATATTTATTAATATTTTCTTTGTTCGCTCTGGTAGGTAAGCTGAAACACGACGTTGAGTTTCTCTACTCAACTGGAGAACGGAGTGTCTTATTACACTAGGTTCCTTATGCCTTCTTGGTTTTGTGCGTGATACAGCGTGACGGATTTTTTTAGCTTATATACAACTCTAATTAATTTGTCATATAAAGCTTCAGGTGAGATCTTATGAAGCGTGTAATAAAATTTGATCAAAATGCTTTGAAATGAACGTTAGTTTATTCCTATGTGGTTTTACATAAGAAAGCTCTTATGCGTACGTTTAGCCCGGACTAGTACTTGTACAGTTAAGCGAAAATAGTAATCGTGGCACGCGGCGGATTGAGAAATGATTTCCACTAAGTCTCTCTATTCATAGGATAGCTAGCGAAGAGTGGCTATATCTATATTTATATATATATAATAAAATCGTAACTGATCGCTGTCTGTATATGGAAGACATATTATGAGAAAATATGTTATTGGGGGTACTTAATAGGACCTAGAACTATAATTTTTAAAATGTTTGTTTGTCAGTTAGTCTGTGTGATTGTGTATACTTTTTTCACATTCGCAGAAACGACTTAACCGATTTTAAATGCACTTAATTGACTATTGTGTTTTGGCAAGCTTCCTTTAACATTTAGTGTTTGCTTTATTTTAATGGAATCAGCTTCACGCTGTATCCCGCACACAGCAGGGTAAGTAGAAGGAACCTAGTGTTAAGACACTTCGTTTTCTACTTTCTGCCGAATTCTGGAGGCATTGTGTGTTGAGCGGCAGAACTCAACGCCGCGCTTGTAAATGGGTTTATAAATTAAAAAAATATTCAAGTATAAAGTATTATGTCCGGAAAAATTGTTACAAAATAATTATTGTATTGAACTGGCTGAAGGTTTAATTTTCAATGTATAGATTGTCGTTAAAATAGAGTTGTTAAACGAACACAAAAGTAATTCAGATCTGTAAACAAATTGATGATTGTGTGGTTCAAGCGGGCGAAGCCGCGTGTGGGTCGATAGTGTTATATAGAAAGGTATTGGATGATGGTGAAAAGCATTTGTGTGAGCATTTTATGAGAGTGTTTTTGTTAGCGCTACAGATATTTGGACAACACGCCTTACTCCTTTTTCATTTACAATCGAAAGTGCGTGAACGTAAAAATGAAGACTGAAAAACGCGAAAGCGAAATCTAGGCTTTTGCTACTGTCATTATTCACGGTGCGTGGCAAAAGCAGAAATATGAAGATTGACGTCATCTAAGTTGTGTTTTTGTTTGAGGCCAGTAACTTAGATCTCTCTTTATGATACCGATACTTTATAGTTATACTATACTTACCTATATATATTGTTGTATCTTGAATATTATTTATAACATAAATTTGTTAATTATAATATTATTTTTAACCGACTTCTGTAAGAAAAGGAGGTAATGCTTATATCTGGCCAAATGAAAATAGCTAAGAGTTGTGTGTGAGTGTGATAAATATGACAGACACATTATCAGTGTCCTAGATAACTGACGACCCACTGTGAGTTACATCGAAATGAATAAAGTAAAATAAATGTACAAAAATATATTTTTTATTCGAACCAAGAGTTCCTGAGATTTTCCCTTATAAGATTAGTATACAAGTATAGAATACATTAATATAATTTATTATAAATAAATTTGTCTATCATAAGATCGTGCAAACGTCGTTTTAGTCATTTACACTTCTCGGTAAGTGTCAATTTATTAAGCGACGCTTAATATTATAACTGCTTCAGCTAATAAAGTACGTTAAAAATAATAAAATAGAGAAAGATATCACCACGAATTTATAGTATAATATATAATCATTATCGCCTATGAAACGTCACCTTAAACCTCCTGTCCGTTTAATGCGGCTTAGCGGAAAATGCAAATCGACTTTGAAGTCAATAAGATGTGAATAACGCTGTGTATCCTTCTGATTGTAATCTGTTAGCGAATTTATGGTAAAATACAAATATATTTATAAATATATTTTGTGAAAATTATTTTATTTTTTTATGTATTCTCATAATATTTTAAGTCAACAAATAGATAGAATAAACACGAGTACAAAGTCATCGTCGCGCAGTGTTCGATTCTCACTCGGGGTAATTATTTAATTAATATTTTCATATTCCTGCTCTGGTGATAAAGGGAGCCGCGGCGTTAAGTTCCGCCGCAAAGGATGCAATGTATTAAAAAAAATTAAAACAATTTAAAGTAATAATATTTTTTTTTATTTTTTGTATACTATGTTAGAGTACATAGCACAGCCACTGCAGCTCGACTAAACATTGCGATTTTAGCCATGTTACAACATTCCATTTTTAAATCTTGTAAATAATATTTTAAAGACAAAAGAATATCATTACATAGCTAGTAATATATGTTTATTTTATTATAAAGGCAGGCAAAAGCTAAATACTTCCTGCGTTATCATAAAATAAAAAAGTACGAACATTTTACTAATTGTAAAAATCAGATTCGATCGATTTGTACAACTAAAAAAAACAGCTTCACGCTGTATCCACCATATAGAAAGGTAGTCAGACGGAACCTAGTCTAGTACACACAGGACACAGAATGCCGGACATTAGTGCAAGAGCGAAGAAATGAAAATATTAATATACAATGAATAATAATTAATTTCTCCAAGTGGGGATCGAACCCACAATCGTTGCGTTACAGCCACGACCTCATGCTTCTAAACCACGACGGCCTCCACCAGTTAGATTCTTTCACTAAATAAATTACACGTTCGTACCTAATGAGTTGCTGGGGTCAGATGGAAATCGCTTTGGGCTTAACTCGATGTCATTACTAAATACTAACTGCAGGTGTATGTAATTACAGAGATAAAGGCCTCATATAATTTAGACTTGAAGACTTTATTTTGTTACTAGATCTTAAGCAGAATTTGTTCAAGATCTGATTTTAATTCGTCTAATAATATTCAAAGACATATAAGATTAGAATTATTTTTGTTAAGCAAAAAATAACAATTCTAGTTTGTTAAAATTCATAATTGTAATAACAAGAATAAATGTGACATATAAGATTTAATGAGGCCAGTCGTGGCGCAGGAGCACAAGCGTGCAAGCTTGTAAACGCGACAAGTTGTAGGTTCGATTCGCACTCGAGAAAATATAATATTTTAGGATAAACAAATGGAAAAAAGACTTATAAAAAAAATGAGCAGTAAGAGAAGTAAGGGGAGACTTTGGTTGACCTTCACACACACAGTACAGTATCACATATAACACAGTATCAACGATACTGCAACAGTGGACGAGGTGGAAGAGGTACCTATGCAGAGACTGTAGCGTTTGTCGCTCCGTTCTCTACCTACTGCGCTAGATAGAGAACAGAGCGACAAGTAGTATACAACGTGAAGCTAGAAAAATAGGAAATAAAATTCAATATAGCTAACTCAAGTTGTAGCTGAACTTTTTGTATTACAAGCTTTTACTAGACTTAAGTAACGGGTGTATTGCAGGTTACAGCTTTAGTAGCTTTTATTTCTGAAAAGATAAAGTGAATTCATCTTGGCTTGGCCTTATCGTTCTAAATCTAGAACGGGCGTTGTTGCGGACGGAGATATTATAAATCATTGTCAAAACTCTATGGATATCGTACACTTTCTTATAAATATTTACTAATTGTGGTCGTGGTGTCGGGGCACGAGCGTGCGACTGAAAATGCGACAGTTGTTGGTTTGATTTCCACTCGAGGAAATGAAATATTTAATATTTTCATTTCATCATTCGGGCCACTCAACTTATTTTTTAATGTGTTCAGAATTTGGCGGCAAGTTGACAACGAAAGTGTCTTAATGGGAACGTCTTAACACTAGGTTCCGAGGTTTCTGTGTTCCTATGTTCCTTGCTATGTATGGAATACACTGAAAAACAAAAAAAAAATATTGTCGCTAGTACTTTTCTGTCAGCTAAAATGTAAATTTGTTTAAAAAACTCCTCAAAATTGACATTGTGAATGTAAACTTCAGAACTTAATATCCTCGTTCAGTATGGGACTGAACGTTTCTCTAATCTATTTGTCTACCGCAGAGGCAGTGATGGATGACTGTCGCCTCGCTGATGAGTGACATGTGAAAAATTTGTTTTTAAAAAATATTTTAGAATAGTGATGTTGTAGTTTAGTTTTCATGTTTGTTTTTTAATAGTTTCTTTTCACTTTTCAGCATCACGCTGCATTTCGTAAATAGCAGAGATGTAGTGCTAAGACACTCCGATTCACAATTTCCGTCGAATTATTCGAGGCGTTGGGTTTTGAATGGCGGAACTCAACATCGGGTTTGTGCTTTTGTTCCAGAGCGAAGAAATGAGAATACTAATAAAAAATAATTAATTCTCCGTAGTGGGATCGAACCCACAACCGTAGCGCACTTTTACCCTTGTGCTCCTGCGCCATGACGGCGTCAGATTCTAATATTTTTTTATGAGTGAAATGAATTTATCTTCATACATTTATGAACACTTGCTATTATTTTATACATAACTATGTAGAAAATTTGGTGATAACGGCCTTTTTGTCCATTTATTACAGAACCCAATACGATGCCTATATTAATTATTATTATCAGCTTCACGTTGCATCCCTCACACAGCAGGGTAGGCAGAGGGACCCTAGTGTTAAGACACTTCGTTCCCCACTTTCTGCCGAATTTTGAAGGCATTGCGTTTTGAGTGGCAGAACTCAACGCCGCGCTTTGCCTCGACACCAGAGCGTAGAAATGGAAATATAAAATTAAGTAAATATTTCATGTCTTTGAGTGGCGATCAAACCCACAACCAGTTCATTTACAGTCATACTTTGTGCCCCTGCGCTACGACTGGAAATTTGAACGTGCAACCTTATTAAGTCAGGCTTCGATGTCCAACTATGCATAATTAATTTTATTTAGAATAAATATTAAGAAAATATTATAAAATTTTTGAATATATGAACCTATATTTTTAATATAAAAACCTTTTAAGAGAAATGAAAGTTTTGTGACTAATATATTACTTTCACGTCGGTATTAACATCGTGCACTTTATGGATTCATTTTATAACGCAAAGCTAAAATATAAGCAAACTTATAAAATAATTTAAAAAAAAATGTCTGTAAATTGAATATATTTTCGAAAATATAATGTTAACATACTTATAGAATATGAATATATGATTTTATAAAATTTGATTTTTATTTGATTGGAACATCTTTTGTTGTGGGAGTTATTAGGCCTCAATACTACCATTTTTTTCTATTATTGATCTTGAAGTCTGAAATACTCAATGTGGACTACCTTAACAAGATTTGTGCAGCTTAATAAACATATTCTATTCACATTAAAATTTAAGATCTGAAACGTACTGCGTACAATAGCGTAGACAGAAGGGACATGGGAACCTAGAGTTGAGACACTACGTTCCCATTAGATCACTTTCGTTACCTACTTTCCGCCGAATTCTGAAGGCATTGTGTTTTGAGTTGCGGAGCTCAACGTCGCGTCTCATTATCAGGGCGAGAAAATAAAAATATTTCAACTTCTCGAGTAGGAATCGAACCCAGAACCTGTCGCTTTTACAGTCGATTGTGGTCACAAGACCTTATTTTACGACTACTAGGCAGAGAACGAAAGACAATAAGAACCTAGTATCGAGACACTCCGTTCTCTGATTTTTGTAAAAATTTAAGACATTGTATTTGTATGAACATTGTCTAACCAAAACGGGAGAATTCAATTAATCCAAAAGGAAGGTGGAGATCGAACCTATAACCATCGCGTTTTTTACAATCAAATACTGTCACACAGAGGCCAATCAATCTCGAGGCATGATTTTGTCAAATTTAAATATTCAAAATAAGAAGTCACATGCTTTATTTTTTGAACGCCCAATAATTTACCACCAGTTCGCTAAAGTTAATGCCTCAGACCCGAGAAGAAGAGTAAGCGTGCGTAAGAGACTCAGCGGGACTATTTTTATGCTCTAAATCTTGTGGTAAGATTACATACGTTTGAAACAAAATTTAAAATTGCACTAAACTCACTCTTTCTTACTACTTCAACCAAAGGAACGTTCTACCTGATTAACTTACAGCTAGCTAGTTTATCGCCGCGACGGTGTCGCACGAGGGATCGTGCCCGAGACGCGTGAGACGCTGAGTGGTGGCCATTGTCGTGCAATATTTATGACCAAAAGTAGATTTAAATTGCGAAATAGTGAAAAACAATGTTTTAAAATAGAATAGGAATTATCTTTATAAAGTATTTAGCTTAATCTTTGTAAAATATTTGCATGACATTGTTATATATATAATGTATTTTTTCTCTTAATATATATTTTAACTAAGCACGTGGTCCGTATTTTTTTTTACTTTTTCATAATTATCAGCTAATCAATCATATTTAACTGCTACATGTCAAATGCAATGAAAAAAAATATTTTTTCATTGCGTTGACTTAGAAACTTGATTATTTCTGTACTTCAAAGTACCCTAATATTAAATTCAGATCGATACAGCCACACGATCTCAATATAAATGCTCTTGACAGACTGACAGATGGACAACAAAGTGATCCGATATAAGGATTTCGTTTTTTTTATTTTTGTACGGTACGGTAAAAATTGCTAATTTACATGGTCTAAAATGTTTTAAATGTAAAAAGTATGGGTGCATCAATACTTGGAAAATGCTATTTTTCGAGTGTATAAGAAACCAGACAGTCAATCTAGGGTTCTAATAATTTTAACATACCAAGTTTAGATAGTGTTATACGATTTGCAAATGATCTGGTAAGCATTAACAGTATCGCATTGCAATTGCACGGAGCATTTGTATCCAGTCTCCGCATTGATAAGGAGTAATAAACAACCACATCAATTAAGAAACAGCCACTGATAACGGCCAGTGGGCGATGCAGAGAAAACTACAAGGATACATAAATAATTGAGGCCAGTCGTGGCGCAGGGGTACAAGTGTGTAACTTTGAACGCGATTGGTTGTGAGTTCGATCCTTACTCGAGGAAATTAGGTATTTATTTAAATTTATATTTTCATTTCTTCGCTCAGGTGTCGAGACACAGCGAAGTTAAATTCCGACACTGAACATACAATGCCTCCAGAATTCGGTGGAAAATGTGGAACGGAGTGTCTAAGGACTACTTTCTCTCTGCCTGCTATTTTTTAACTTTTTAATTTGTTTTAATATTACGAGAAGCTAATAGCCGAAGTAATGATTTAGGACATTTGATATTTCCTCGTGCTATAGGGTTGCTTCCCCTATATAAAACAAATCCACGAATGTCAAATAATTTAATCTTTTATTTTGTGAGCTACTTCCTAAAAACTTCCATTTAAAGTACTTTTTAATCAATAGTAAAGTATATTTATTTGAAATAAAAAAAAAATATAGTGTGAGTTGATTAGATTTTTTATTTTTCCGCCGATTTCTGGAGGCATTGCATGTTGAGTGGCAAAACAAGAGCAAAAAAACAAAGAAAATATTAAACACATCATTTCCTCGAGCGAGAATCGAACATACAACCTGTCGTGTTACCGTCTCACTACTGGCCTCGTATTATATATTATAATTTTTATTATCTCAACAATAATTCATTGATAATTATCTCAAGATATATCCGCAGTAAACATTTGGAAGGGGACTCACGAAGTCCATTGTGTTAGATTTCACGCCTGCGCCCGATTGGAAAGCTATAGCCACATCTAGGAATGCGATTAAAAACATTATTCGGTGCGATTACGAGAGAGAATGTTTACTTAATTGGAATGTCAGTGGAATGGACGCTTTAACATGAGGTGATCTGCTTTATGTTGGCTGTTCGATCGAATTGTGGGTTACGAAATCCGTTTCTATGGGGGCATAGCGCGGTGTACTGTTATGTTTGTATTTTCTTTATATAGTATCTAATTTTCTTTTTAAAACTCTATATAGATTAAAATCAAAAATTTAAATCAGCTTCACCCTGTATCCCGCACATAGCGGGGTAGGCAGAGGGAATGTATAAAGATGATTGTTTTTAATCTATTTTTTGCACCAGTTGTGGCGCAGAGGAACAAAATGTGACTGTAAATGCGACAGGTTGTGTGTTTAAATTTGCTCTGGTGTCGAGGCAAAGCGCGGCGTTGAATTCCGCCACTCAACACCAATAACTCCAGAACTCGGTAAAGAGTTTGGAGTGTCTTATCACTAAGTATCCTCTGCCTACTCAGCAAATCTGCCTACTGCGGGAAATAGCTTGAAGCTGAAAAAAATATTTTATATAGTTTACAGAACAAAACATCGATCATATTATTTATATAATTGAAAATTAATTTTCTTTTATGTTGCGTATGTTCTTTGTAAAATATATACAGTAAATAACTATAAATAGAAAATATCAAAAAGAATTGTACTGTGTAGGTTAGTAATGTATGAAAGGCCATTTAAGGAGAAATTTGATATAATAATACAAGCCAAAGTGGGTCACTTTTAATGTTACTACGATGAGTCTCACGGTATTTCGAGTATGTACTTGCTGTTTAGATCAGTGATTCTCAAAGTATAACTATTTTTTTTTTAATTTTATATTTTTCTGTCGATATTAGTCTGATGAAAAATAGTTACAATCATATCAATTAAGAGGTTATGATGTGTAAGTTTTAATTAAATTCCTGTATCCCGCACACAGCAGGGTGGGCAGAGGGAACCTAGTGTTAAGACACTCCGTTCCCCACTTTCTGCCAAATTCTGAAGGCATTGCGTGCTGAGTCGCAGAACATAACGCCGCGCTTTAGCTCGACATCAGAGCGAAGAAATGGAAATATTAATTTAAGTAAATATCTCATCTCCTCGAGTGGGGATCGAACCCACAACCAGTCGGCTTTACAGTCACACGTTGTGCCCCTGCGCCACGACTGGCCTCGCACGAATTTACTACACAAATTTTTATACAAGTATCTAATAAGAATAAACAAAACTTTCTCCAGATCCAAACCACCCGATAAAGCAACTCCAACAGTCTCTCCATCCATCTTGTAGCATATTAATATATTAAATTACCTTATCAAATGTTCACAAACTGTAAATCTGACGATTGACAAATGAACGTGCTGGTCCATCAATCGGTGGATCAGCTATGTTCGCACGGGTGTATCTATCTATCTACTTCAATGAAAAATTGGTTAACTATTATTTAACTAAATGTTTCAAATAACAATAGTATTTGTTGTTTGAAATATTTTTTACACGCATCAAATATAATATTCAGCTTCACGCTGTATCCCGCGCAGGGTAGGCAAAGGGAATCTAGTGTTAAGACACTCCGTTCTCCACTTTCCGCCAAGTCTGGAGGCATTGCGTGTTGAGTGGCGGAACTCAACGCCGCGCTTTGCCGGGCACCAGAACAAAGAAATGAAAATATAAATGTAAATAAATATTTCATCTCCTCGAGTGGGGATCGAACCCACTGCCACTCGATTTTACAGTCACACTCTGTGCCACTGCGCCACGACTAGCCTTTTTTTAAAATATAATATTATTTTGATAATTATATAGTAATTTATTATAAAAAATACACTCCACACACCAAATGCCTCAAGAATTCAGCAGTAAATGGAGAACGGAAACGTCTTAATGGGAAAAGAGTATCTTAATATTAAGTTCCCAATTTTCCTCTGAATTCTCACTATAGTTCTCTTCTGCTATATATGGAATACAAAAATAAAATAATATATACGAATACAAAATTATAATAATACGACTATGTGCACGCGCAACTGCCAATTCCGAACTGAATTAAATAAAGTGTATACAACAAAAGATAAATAATGCTGAAGAATATAATTTATCGTAATTATTATTATTATTGACGCCAGTCGTGATGCAGGGGCATAAAGTGTGACTGTAAATTCGACTGGTCGTGCGTTCGATTTCCACTCGAGGAAATGAAATATTTATTTACATTTATATTTTCATTTCTTCGCTTCGATTTCTTCCACTCGGCACGCAATACCTCTAGTACTTGGCGGAAAGTGGGGACCGGAGTGTTGTAACACTAGGTTCCCACTGCCTCAGCTGTGGGCGGGATACAGCGTGAAGCTGACTTATTTATTTTTAATTATACTATATACTTTTACTATACAACAGATTTTTTTATTTTTTATTATTATTATTATACAATTAAGGCATAGTACAGCGTCAGCGACTTACAGATAGTGCGGAGTTAAATTCCGCCGCTGTAATATTAGGTTCCTAGGTTCCCTCTGCCTTACCTGCTATGCACTGGATACAGCTTTAAGTAAAAAAATCGTTAATCTGTTACGAAACTAATTTTTTTTTATTAACCCTTTACTTTTAGTTTTAAAAATAGATTATGTGATTGCAAAACTATGTATGATAATGTGATAGGAAATCTATATTTAACATTTTTTTTATGGAAAAGACACGCCAAACGAGTGTGCGGGTCACCTGATGGTAAGTGATTACCGCCGCCCACGACCCCGTGCAACCCCAGAGGAGTTACAGGTGCGTTGCCGGCCTTTAAGATGGGTTGGGCGCCGGGGCCCGGCATTACCTGATGCGAAACGCAGTGGCATAAAGCCACTACTTCACGCCGGTTTTAAGTGCCGGGGGTGGTAATGATCCGGTCGAGTCTGCCCATGCGTGTTGCCTTTGCTGGCGACGTGACTCTACCACACGTACTTTAGTCGCCTCTTACGACACCACCAGTACCAGGATGATCCTATTCTAGGCCGGGATCACACGGCACAAAAAAACATTTAGCAAAAAAAGCTAACAGTACTTAAATGAAACGATCAATAAAGAAAAATATTAAAAAATATAAATTAAATTATATTTTATCATGAAAACACGGTATATATTTGCAACTTGCTTACAGTAACTGTAACTAATATTACTAATATTTATGGCTATTGAGACAGTCATTTATTTAAATTGATTAAACATTATATTGAGTTAAGAGTCAATAAAATTACATTTAATCGGCAAAGTTAAACTGTTTTTTATGAAAAATTATGTTTAATCGTGTAATTTATTCTATGAAATACTTAATACTCGTCATAAAGTAAATGGTTAACATCCGATATGATTCGTTTTCTATAAATCGAAAAATAATTATACACTAGAAGTTGTACATATAGCAATGTTCATTTCCTTTATTAAGAGTGAAATATAGCGTTTCATCTTCATTAGTTTATTTAATCCCAACTCCAAGACTAGTTTAAAAAAAATATTTTCAATATAAACGTGATTTTGAATGGAAATGAACCCATAATCACTGTACGTACATACGACACATCTTTTGCTGTGATATGAGGGAGTGTTCAATTTTTTAGCTTTACGCTTTATATCTCATATTGCAATTCGGTTAGAACCAAGTGTAAAGATAGCCGTTGTTCCACTCTCCGCCCAAATTCGAGACATTGCACGTCCAGTGAATATAACGTCAAAAATAAATGTTAATGAAGAAAACAAAGGAAAGGTATTTTATTACCAAAAATATACAAAAACATATTTATAATTTTAAACTAGTATTTTTGTCTGATAATGCTTATAGATTAATAAAAATCAGCTGCACGCTGTACTTCGCACACAGCAGGGAAGGCAGAGGGAACCTAGTGTAAAGACACTCCGTTCCCCACTTTCTGCCGAGTTCTGAAGGCATTGCGTGTTGAGTGGCAGAATTCAACGTCGCGCTTAGCCTCGGAAATATAAATCGGAAAAAATGGAAATATAAATTGAAGTAAGTAATTCATCTCCTCGAGTGGGGATCGAACACTGCCAATTCCGAACTGAATTAAATAAAGTGCATAAAACAAAAGATAAATAATGCTGAAGAATATAATTTACCGTAATTATTATTATTATTGACGCCAGTCGTGATGCAGGGGCATAAAGTGTGACTGTAAATTCGACTGGTCGTGCGTTCGATTTCCACTCGAGGAAATGAAATATTTATTTACATTTATATTTTCATTTCTTCGCTTCGATTTCTTCCACTCGGCACGCAATACCTCTAGTACTTGGCGGAAAGTGAGGACCGGAGTGTTGTAACACTAGGTTCCCACTGCCTCAGCTGTGGGCGGGATACAGCGTGAAGCTGACTTATTTATTTTTAATTATACTATATACTTTTATTATACAACAGATTTTTTTATTTTTTATTATTATTATTATTATACAATTAAGGCATAGTACAGCGTCAGCGACTTACAGATAGTGCGGAGTTAAATTCCGCCGCTGTAATATTAGGTTCCTAGGTTCCCTCTGCCTTACCTGCTATGCACTGGATACAGCTTTAAGTAAAAAAATCGTTAATCTGTTACGAAACTAATTTTTTTTTATTAACCCTTTACTTTTAGTTTTAAAAATAGATTATGTGATTGCAAAACTATGTATGATAATGTGATAGGAAATCTATATTTAACATTTTTTTTTATGGAAAAGACACGCCAAACGAGTGTGCGGGTCACCTGATGGTAAGTGATTACCGCCGCCCACGACCCGTGCAACCCCAGAGGAGTTACAGGTGCGTTGCCGGCCTTTAAGATGGGTTGGGCGCCGGGGCCCGGCATTACCTGATGCGAAACGCAGTGGCATAAAGCCACTACTTCACGCCGGTTTTAAGTGCCGGGGGTGGTAATGATCCGGTCGAGTCTGCCCATGCGTGTTGCCTTTGCTGGCGACGTGACTCTACCACACGTACTTTAGTCGCCTCTTACGACACCACCAGTACCAGGATGATCCTATTCTAGGCCGGGATCACACGGCACAAAAAAACATTTAGCAAAAAAAGCTAACAGTACTTAAATGAAACGATCAATAAAGAAAAATATTAAAAAATATAAATTAAATTATATTTTATCATGAAACACGGTATATATTTGCAACTTGCTTACAGTAACTGTAACTAATATTACTAATATTTATGGCTATTGAGACAGTCATTTATTTAAATTGATTAAACATTATATTGAGTTAAGAGTCAATAAAATTACATTTAATCGGCAAAGTTAAACGTTTTTTATGAAAAATTATGTTTAATCGTGTAATTTATTCTATGAAATACTTAATACTCGTCATAAAGTAAATGGTTAACATCCGATATGATTCGTTTTCTATAAATCGAAAAATAATTATACACTAGAAGTTGTACATATAGCAATGTTCATTTCCTTTATTAAGAGTGAAATATAGCGTTTCATCTTCATTAGTTTATTTAATCCCAACTCCAATACTAATTTAAAAAAAATATTTTCAATATAAACGTGATTTTGAATGGAAATGAACCCATAATCACTGTACGTACATACGACACATCTTTTGCTGTGATATAGAGTGTTAGATTTTTTAGCTTTACGCTTTATATCTCATATTGCAATTCGGTTAGAACCAAGTGTAAAGATAGCCGATGTTTCACTCTCCTTCCAAATTCGAGACATTGCATGTCCAGTGAATATAACGTCAAAAATAAATGTTAATGAAGAAAACAAAGGAAAGGTATTTTATTACCAAAAATAGAAAAAAACATATTTATAATTTTAAACTAGTATTTTTGTCTGATAATGCTTATAGATTAATAAAAATCAGCTGCACGTTGTACTTCGCACACAGCAGGGTAGGCAGAGGGAACCTAGTGTAAAGACACTCCGTTCCCCACTTTCTGCCGAATTCTGGAGGCATTGCGTGTTGAGTGGCAGAATTCAACGTCACTCTTAGCCTCGGAAATATAAATCGGAAAAAATGGAAATATAAATTGAAGTAAGTAATTCATCTGGTAATGATCCGGTCGAGTCTGCCCATTGCGTGGGTGCCTTTTGCGGGCGACGTGACTCGACCACACGTAATTGTAGTCGGCCTCTTACGGACACCACCAGTACCAGGATGATCCGATTTAGGCCGGGATCACACGGCACAAAAAAACCATTTAGCAAAAAAAGCTAACAGTACTAAATGAAACGATCAATAAAGAAAAAATATTTAAAAATATAAATTAAATTATATTTTATCATGAAACACGGTATATATTGCAAACTTGCTTACAGTAACGCAACTAATATACAAGATTTATGGCTATTGAGACAGTCATTTATTTACATTGATTAAACATTATATTGAGTTAAGAGTCATTAAAATTACAGTATCGGGCAAGTTAATGTTTTTATGAAAAATTATGTTTAATCGTGGATTTATTCTATGAAATACTTATAATCGTCATAAAGCAATGGTTAAACATCCGATATGCTTCGTTTTCTATAAATCGAAAAATAATTATACACTAGAAGTTGACATATAGCAATGTTCATTGCCTTTTTAAGATGTTGAATATAGCGTTTCATCTTCATTAGTTTATTTAATCCAACTCAAGGACTAGTTTAAAAAAAACAATATTTTCAATATAAACGTTATTTTGAATGGAAAGAAAACCCATAATCACTGTACGTACATACGACACATCTTTTGCTGTGATATAGAGTGTTAGATTTTTTAGCTTTGACGCTGGATATCTCATATTTGCACTGTCGGTCAGAACCTAGTGTAAATACAGACGATGTTTCACTCTCCTTCCCAAATTCGAGCATTGCATGTCCATGAATATAACGTTCAAAATAAATGTTAATGAAAGAAACCAACAAAAAGGAAAAGGTATTTATTACCAAAAAATAGAAAAAAAACATATTATAATTTTAAAACTAGTATTTTTGTCTGATAATGCTTATAGATTAATAAAATCAGCTGCACGGTTGTGTACTTCGCCACCACAGGCAGGGTAGGCAGAGGGAACCTAGTGTAAAGGACACTCCGTTCCCCACTTTCTGCCGAATTATGGAGCATTGCGTGTTGAGTGGCAGAATTAAACGTCCACTCGTAGACTGGAAATATAAATCGGACGAAAAAAATGGAAAGATAAATTGAAGTAAAGAATTTCATCTCCCGAGTGGGGATCGAACCACAACCAGTCAGTTTTACAATTCCGAACTGAATTAAATAAAGTGCATAAAACAAAAGATAAAAATGCTGAAGAATATAATTTACGTAATTATTATTATTATTGACGCCAGTCGTGATGCAGGGCATAAAGTGTGACTGTAAATTCGACTGGTCGTGCGTTCGATTTCCACTCGAGGAAATGAAATATTTATTTACATTTATATTTTCATTTCTTCGCTTCGATTTCTTCCACTCGGCACGCAATACCTCTAGTACTTGGCGGAAAGTGGGGACCGGAGTGTTGTAACACTAGGTTCCCACTGCCTCAGCTGTGGGCGGGATACAGCGTGAAGCTGACTTATTTATTTTTAATTATACTATATACTTTTATTATACAACAGATTTTTTTATTTTTTATTATTATTATTATACAATTAAGGCATAGTACAGCGTCAGCGACTTACAGATAGTGCGGAGTTAAATTCCGCCGCTGTAATATTAGGTTCCTAGGTTCCCTCTGCCTTACCTGCTATGCACTGGATACAGCTTTAAGTAAAAAAAATCGTTAATCTGTTACGAAACTAATTTTTTTTTATTAACCCTTTACTTTTAGTTTTAAAAATAGATTATGTGATTGCAAAACTATGTATGATAATGTGATAGGAAATCTATATTTAACATTTTTTTTTATGGAAAAGACACGCCAAACGAGTGTGCGGGTCACCTGATGGTAAGTGATTACCGCCGCCCACGACCCCGTGCAACCCCAGAGGAGTTACAGGTGCGTTGCCGGCCTTTAAGATGGGTTGGGCGCCGGGGCCCGGCATTACCTGATGCGAAACGCAGTGGCATAAAGCCACTACTTCACGCCGGTTTTAAATGCCGGGGGGTGGTAATGATCCGGTCGAGTCTGCCCATGCGTGTTGCCTTTGCTGGCGACGTGACTCTACCACACGTACTTTAGTCGCCTCTTACGACACCACCAGTACCAGGATGATCCTATTCTAGGCCGGGATCACACGGCACAAAAAAACATTTAGCAAAAAAAGCTAACAGTACTTAAATGAAACGATCAATAAAGAAAAATATTAAAAAATATAAATTAAATTATATTTTATCATGAAAACACGGTATATATTTGCAACTTGCTTACAGTAACTGTAACTAATATTACTAATATTTATGGCTATTGAGACAGTCATTTATTTAAATTGATTAAACATTATATTGAGTTAAGAGTCAATAAAATTACATTTAATCGGCAAAGTTAAATGTTTTTTATGAAAAATTATGTTTAATCGTGTAATTTATTCTATGAAATACTTAATACTCGTCATAAAGTAAATGGTTAACATCCGATATGATTCGTTTTCTATAAATCGAAAAATAATTATACACTAGAAGTTGTACATATAGCAATGTTCATTTCCTTTATTAAGAGTGAAATATAGCGTTTCATCTTCATTAGTTTATTTAATCCCAACTCCAAGACTAGTTTAAAAAAAATATTTTCAATATAAACGTTATTTTGAATGGAAATGAACCCATAATCACTGTACGTACATACGACACATCTTTTGCTGTGATATAGAGTGTTAGATTTTTTAGCTTTACGCTTTATATCTCATATTGCAATTCGGTCAGAACCTAGTGTAAATACAGCCGATGTTTCACTCTCCTTCCAAATTCGAGACATTGCATGTCCAGTGAATATAACGTCAAAAATAAATGTTAATGAAGAAAACAAAGGAAAGGTATTTTATTACCAAAAATAGAAAAAAACATATTTATAATTTTAAACTAGTATTTTTGTCTGATAATGCTTATAGATTAATAAAAATCAGCTGCACGTTGTACTTCGCACACAGCAGGGTAGGCAGAGGGAACCTAGTGTAAAGACACTCCGTTCCCCACTTTCTGCCGAATTCTGGAGGCATTGCGTGTTGAGTGGCAGAATTCAACGTCACTCTTAGCCTCGGAAATATAAATCGGAAAAAATGGAAATATAAATTGAAGTAAATAATTCATCTCCTCGAGTGGGGATCGAACCCACAACCAGTCAGTTTTACAATCACGACTGGCCTCATGTTTATAGATAAAATCCCTTAATCGGTGTTAGTGTTGGATTTGTTGGGTTAATTTAATTACACAGACAGGTCTGACTGTCTGTTACTAATATGATTAATTAACAAAGTTATAAATTGTAAACGTTCTGAATCTTATATAGCTGATCTGATATTACATGTTTCCTTCACTTGGAAGTAATCAAGTTTGACTTCATTAAATAAGTACCAGTTGGCTGGTGTGCGGTAGGTAAATACAGCGGAAAGATCAACGGATAGCCAGATCGAATGGCGCGATAGTTTTATTAGTTTTAATTGGTGGTGTTCATAAAACAGTGTTTTGAATGATATTGATATATTAAATATATTATATAAGATAGCTGTAGGGAATGAGAATAATAGTTTGGGATTTCTCCCAATAACATTCCTTTTAGGGGCCAGTCCTAGCGTTTAACTGTAAACGCGACGGGTTGTGGGTTCGATCCCGATTCGAGGAAATTCAATATTTGTTTAAATTTATATTTTCATTGTTTCACTGGTGTCGATCCACCCACTCAGCACGCAATGCCTCCAGAATTCGGCGGAAAATTGGGAACAGAGTGTCTACTACACTAGGTTCACTCTGTCTACCCTGCTTGCGGGATACAGCGTGAAGCTGATAAAAAAAGTTATATATGGGAATATATATAAAGATATTTTAAGTTTTTATATTTGTTTAATATATATATATATATATAACAAATATATATATATATATATATATATATATATATATATATATATATATATATATATATATATATATATATATATATATATATATATATATGTGTGTGTATATGTATATATACTTAAAAGATCTTTTCATACATATATTGTTAATTATTTAAGTATAGACGTAAACCGTTTTCTCTTGCCAGTCCTTAAAAGAAACGCGAGGCTATACAAATAGACAAGAGACAACAGCGGACAACATGTCGTTGGTAACCTTTCTAACTTTCTGATAAACCGCTTACACGTCCCGCGGCCCAGGGTATTCGCTTTTAATTGCAATGAACATTTTAAAGCAATAATCTGTTCTGTATTTGTTTGTTAACTTGTATCAGAATTAAATGGGCTTGGTACTTTATAGGTTTTTTTTTAATAAAAGCTACAGCATTTAGACTTTAGAGGCCAGTCGTGGCGCAGCGGCACGAAGTGTGACTGTAAAACCAACTAGTTGTGGGTTCGATCCCCACTCGAGGAGATGAAATATTTACTTACATTTATATTTCCATTTCTTCGCTCTGGTATCGAGGTTAAGTCCGGCGTTGAGTTCTGCCACTCAACACGCAATGCCTGCAGAATTCGGCAGAAAGTAGGGCATGGAGTGTCTTAACACTAGGTTCCCTCTGCCTACTCTGCTGTGTGCGGGATACAGCGTTTTTATAATTATGTCGGATTTTTTATAATTATGTCAATGGAATGGAAATATGTTGCTAACGAGTTCATCACATTCAATACTTAGATAACTGAAAAAAGAAAAAAATATAAAAATATTTAATATCGTATTAGCATTAAGACCAAGCTTAAAACAATATAACTATTAATTGAATATTCATTAAAAGCTTCATGCAAAATGCTGCTAAAACAGGGTAGATAGAGGAGAAACCTAGTGTTAAGACACTCCGCCCCCTAATTCTGGAGGCACTGGGTGTTGAATGCCGAAACTCAACGCCGCGCCTCGCCTAGATACAAGAGCGAAGAAATGAAAAATGAATATTACATTTTTCCAAGTGGGAATTGAACGCATAGCCTGTGCGCCACGACTGGCCTCAACTTACTATATAAATAAATGCTTTTTTTTATATTTACATTTTTAAAATAAACAACATTACATATATTTATAAAACAAAAATTCAGTTATATATTTAGGGAGGAGATAATCGCATATCATTTCGAGTATTGGTATGTTATCGTTTTTTGATTATGGCGTTCCGAGCGTGCCAATAGAGCACATATCACTTCGCCAATGTCACGTTGTATGGAGAAACATTTCGAGTATTTATTAGTGTTAATTGTAGTTAATTTTATCAGTCTTCAGCAGACATACTTCTAAAAATTCTAAAAATACAGAAAAAATGGTTTAGTTTTTGTTTTCATTATCTGAGTTATGCATTTCCTGTATGCGAAAGCTGATGATAAGGAAAGGTAAATTATTTAAAATGCCGATGTCGTCATCGATTGACTATTTTTAAATTATAGTAGGATTTTTTTTCTATTTGCGCTCCTATAATTAATAAGAAGGAATGTTAGTGCCGCCGCAATTTTAATATTTTAAAAGACGACTTTTATAGCCTTATCGAGGTTTCTCTCATAGATAATTCGATTAAAAAGTAATCAAAACTAAATTCGAATTGATCTTTTTCAATGCAAAAAGCATTTTTTTATAATAAAATATCCAATTATAATGTAATTAGATACTAAATCATTGAAGTGTACATTATATCTTGTTAGTACTGTATTTGCATACATTGAGCTTAGTCTATCTAGATTTTGTGGTCGATAAAGTAATTAAATTTAAGAGCTTCCGTGATTTTAATGTTTCGTATCCCATTACCTGTTCAGCGTTTTATATCATGTTTACATACAGACCTGCTGTTTAATTAATTTTGTTTTCATTATTATAAATTGGTTAATTATAAGAAAATAAATTAGAATGATTTTTTGCTAATTAATTACAAAATACCACACCACTTGTGCTATTAGAAAATTATTTAAATAATTAATTTAATTAACTATTTGTGTTAGTGTTGCTGAATGTACTCTAGTATTTTATTTATTTGTTTGTGATTGTAAACGACATGTGTTTGAATCAATTTGGGGGAATAAACTGCTACTTTCATTTTCTCACTCTGATAAGATAAAGCGCGGCGTTGAGTACCGTCACTCCACGCGATATGTCACCATTTTACTTTCAGGCATTGTATTTGAATTGTATTTAAGCAAATGTTATTTTTGGGTTTAATAAGTTAATAAAAATGACTATATTAAAATGAATTTTATAGAATGTACAGAAAAAAAACTAATATATATTTTTAAATATTATTTGGTAATAACATTATATGAGGCCAGTCGACTAATTATAGCTTCTTTTAAAAATGTGACGTTAGCAAAAAAATTGCCTATCCAAACAGAAAAATAGATTGCCTTGCATAGAAGGGTCACGAGGCTTTTGTTCTTAGACATTTCTACGGTCAAGTTGCACTCAGTGTACTACAGCTTATATGACCTCGTTTGGTTGCTTGTTTTGCTGTGATATTTATATTTATAAAAAAACAACTAAACGCTGTATCCCGCATAAGTAGGTAGACAGAGGGAACCTAGTGTTAAGACACTGCGTTCGTTACTTTCCGCCGAATTTAGGAGGCATTGCGTGTTGAGTGGCGGAACTCAACGCCGAGCCATGGTGTCACAGCGAAATAACGAAAATATTAAGAAATAATAATCATTCTCTCGAGTGGGGATCGAACCCACAACCGTCGCGTTACAGTCACACTCTTGTGCCTCTGCGCCATGTTCACGTTAACGTTCACACACACACACGCGAATAAGTAGTGTATGAGCATTCATACTCGTACTCGTCTCAAGCAATGTGTGAGGTGAGTAAAAAATGCTGCTAGTGAATACGAAATGATGAAGTTCTTTATAGAAAAATCTATCATTAACTTAAAAATCTATCATTAACTTAAATTTACATAATCTATCATTAACTTATACTGCATTGTGAGTTCGATTTAGGTACAACTTAGAAATACTGTTTTGAGGCCGGCCGTGGCGCAGTGGCATGAAGTGTGACTGTAAAACCGACTGGTTGTGGGTTCGATCCCCACTCGACGAGATGAAATATTTACTTACATTTATATTTCCATTTCTTCGCTCTGGTGTCAAGGCAAAGCGCGGCGTTGAGTTCTGCCACTCAACACGCAAGGCCTTCAAAATTCGGCAGAAAGTGGGGAACGGAGTGTCTTAACACTAGGTTCCCTCTGCCTACCCTGCTGTGTGCGGGATATAGTGTGAAGCTAATTTAATTTTTAATTTAATTTTAATTTTTAGAAATACTGTCTGTTTAGTTTCGGCCTATTGAGCGACAAGACTAGAATTAAAATCACATCAAGTCATCGCTTAGTGTCTGCTTGAAGAAGAAGGTGATGTATTTTAGTTAAATACAGATTCATTACGTAAATACAGGTACAGTAGTATGTACAAGAGAAAACAAAATTAAAGAAGAAAATTTATGTTGGATAGAGTAATTAAGTTTCTTCAGTTTAATATCTTAATTATGCCTTATTTTGTGTATCAACCTATAAATATACTTATTTAGAAAACGTATAAAAAACTGAACGTAGCGGGACTCGAACCCGCACCTTCTGGAAACAGACCAGGGGAGGCGCGGGTTCTAGTCCCGCTACGTTCAAATTGTAATACGTTTTCTAAATAAGTATTTTTCTTTTCTAAGTGTGAAATAACACTTTAAAAATGTTAAAAAGTATAAATATGTTTTTTTAACTTTTTATGGTATTGTGCCTACTTGGTGCTTACGAACGTAATATAATATATTGATTTTATTACTTAATTAAAAGAAATTGTATTAAGGGAGAAAAAATTTAACACAATAATAGCTAAGCCAAGATTAAAGAATTTTCTTATTAAGGAAACAAAAATAATAAACAGAAAAATATTTGGAAATGAATCTTAGGAAAAATGTGGTTTTTGAACTTACGTAGTAGTCAAGTACGTGAGGTTTGTAACATTTAACGGTGGCATGTCTCTTATTTAGATGTCTTGTGATAAAATTCTGCAGAATCATGTTTCCTTTGATTGAACGCTATTAAAATCCGTTGTCGAATAATCCATTCCTTCATAATAAAGTTAATGCTCATTTAGATAGATGTACTTTGATTAATGAAAGTGAAAGCACCTTCTTGCTTTTGTTCGATATAAAATTTTTGTACTTACTTTCATATTTCTTTACAATTAAGATCTATTACAGTATATACGGTATCGTATCGTACGATCTGAACTAATAAATAAAGGTAATGTTTCTTATAAGCGAACCGTGCTTTCGAGCCATGGCCATGGTAGATGTAGACAAAAACGAAATGATAAAGGATATTTATTAATATATTATGATTATTAATATATTAATATATTAGTTTATTTTTATAAAAGTATAGTAAAGCAGGTGGAGTCGTTATTGTCAAATTTTACTAAAGGCCATAATTGCTACACATTATATTAGATATGACACAAATACATTGAATTGGCAGCAATTTTTGATACTGGGTCACCGTACCGCTTATTATTTTACCGTTTATGGAAAGTATCTTTTTTATTAAAAAAAATGAGTTTATGACGTACGAGCATATAAATGCACTATAATAGAGCACGCCAATAGCCATTATGCTACACTGACATTTCGGCATTTTATGGAGTCTCTCTCTCTCGCATTAACTGTAATTTTGTAGCGTTTTGGGAACCATTAAATCGTACGCCGTATATTTAAATAGAATGTATTTTCAACTAATTGCTACTTACATATGGATATTTAATTTCATTTAATTTTAATAGTCACCAAAGTCACTTTCAATTTATTTTTATAATGATTTTCAAGGTGTATTTTGTTTGAAGTTTTTTTTAATAAGGAATTTTATTCGATCGAATCGGATCGAATAGTATTGAAGCTGGTATAACAAGTATAATATATTAAACAATATATTATATATCAGGCAAACCTATATAACTTTTTTCCCTTCTCATGGTTCCCAGTTCCCCTATGCCAACCCTGGTGTGTAAAATTACGAAAAATACTTACAATATGTAGCTTTTTCAAATCTAAATTTTATAATATATATTTATCATGACCAAAAATCACTTATCTATTCTACTAAAAAAAAAATATGTAAATAAACTTTCGCCTGAATCGTTATCGTGGACATGAGAGCGTGATTGCCGTCATTGTTGCCCGTCGACGTCGTTTTGTGATGAATCCGTGTAATTAGAGTAAAACGCTACTAAACTGTAATTTTGGGGGTATTCTGCTGTTTAACGCAGCATGTAACTTTCTTTTTAGTGCTCCGTCCAAGAGGTTAAATAGAGTGTGAACTGAGCTGAACACAGTGCCTGTAGAAAGCGGTACTAATGTGTACCTAAATATAAATATAGCAAGATAGCTTTTGTAAATTTCTCATTAAGCATTTTTAATTTCATTTCATAGAAACGCGAGTTATTTTTTTTTTCAGAGACTAAAATGGCCAATAGGTCTATAATTTTGTCTATCCTAAGATATTATTATATTTTTGTTAATTACTTTTTTAATATAAACGTTATTAAAACCATAATGTATATTAATATTCATCCATCGTGTGCAACCAGACGGTCCAAATGAATTATGATAGTGTCACATTAGTTATTTTCTTTTCATTTAGAATATTCACAACCTTAATTGGATATAAAGGGTAAGTCATTAATATTGTAGTTATAATTGAAGCATACCACGTACATTTACGTGTAAGTGGAAGGAGAAAAATATATAGCGATAAATTTTCTTATGAGCACATGGCACAAGAGTGTTACTGTAAACGCGACGGTCATAGGTTCGATTGTGACTCGGGGGTATGAATTTTTATTTATTACCATTTTCATTTCGACGCTCTGGTACCAAAGCTAAGCTAAGCTCAATACTACTAGAATTCAAGGAGCGGAAAGTAGGGAGCAGAGTTTCTTAACATGAAAAAAAAGAAAAATATCTATATTTAATTATAAAAATTTCATATGAATAATATATTTAAATGAGTTTTTGTGTGTGATTTCATAAATTATTTACGTATAATTGTATATCATACAAGATCCACAAACATTTATATAATATTGTTTACTACCTTCATCGTATTTAAAAGCTTATATTTTAGCACATTTTTTTAATATTAAATGATGTAACATTAAAATGATGTGACATGGTAAATCAAATCAAATCAGCTTCCCGCACACAGCAGGGTAGGCAGAGGAAACCTTGTGTTAAGACACTCCGTTCCCCACTTTCTGCTGAATTCTGGAGGCGTTGCGTGTTCAGTGGCAGAACTCAATGCCACGCTTTGCCTCGAAAATGTAAAAGAATGGGAAAATATGGCAAAAGTATTGGTAACATCGAATAAGGTTCAGCAACTGAGATAACTTAAAACCCAAATAGAACCATTTAATCCGGCATGGAAAATTAAATCAATCTCATTACGAAAAGAAAAAGTGTAAAGCAATAATTGCTTTTTTAAAATCAAAAAAAGATTTAAGTTAAAACACAAATTAAAAAGTGAGCAAACCACTTTCGCTGGGTTTTTGTTTATAAACACGAACAGTGCTGAACGAAGGCCGACAGATTGCAGCAAAAAATTGAATGTGACTTTTATGATCATTTTGTTTATGTATGGCGTGATATATAAACATTATTTATATAGAAAATGTAATATATGTACTACGGGCCGTTACAAAATACTAATTATAAGATGAAATAGGTTATTGTAAGCCGTTTAGTGTCATAGAAATTTCGTAAATCTTGCATACTTTTAGGTTGAGTATGTGGTTGTCACGTGATATTTTTACTGTATACAATAAAAGTTTTGATAACTATAAAATGAACACCGAATGCAATGTTGTCCTTTACTATAGTGATTCTATGACAGCGTAATAAGATCGGTACTGGAGTGTCTGTGGTTTAAGGTCCGTATTTATAAATTGCTCTCATGTTTGAGATCGATCTTGGGATGCCCTGTTTATTCATAGATATATAATTTATGAATAAAAACGGTGTTGTAAGATAGATTTCAGACTTGAGAGCTATTTATAAATAGGCCTAAGAGTATAAGTTAATTATATTGACCAATTATTCTTTTACTCACCCAACCCATCTTAAAGGCCGGCAACGCACCTGTAGCTCCTCTGGGGTTGCACAGGGTCGTGGGCGGCGGTAATCACTTACCATCAGGTGACCCGCACGCTCGTTTGCCGTGTCTTTTCCATAAAAAAAAAACTTTTTACGAGCAATATACGTGACAATTTCATTTTGTTACTATTTTATTATTATTGTTAATAAAAAATCAGCTTCACGCAACCTAGTGTTAATACTCCATTCCCTACTTTCTGTCGAATTCTAGAGGCATTGCGTGTTGAGTGGCAGAACTCCACGCCGCGCCTTGCCTCGACACCAGAGCGAAGAAATGGAAATATAAATTTAAGTAAATATTTCATTTCCTCGAGTGGGGATCGAACCCACAACCAGTCGGTTTTACAGTCACACTTCGTGCCGCTGCGCCACGACTGGCCTCAATAATATACATATAAATGATTTTACTGAATTTAACGTTGTAACAGAAAACTTAATGTTTAAACTTAAAATTAGAAATATGTAATTTTTCAGCGGTTGCTGCGCTGTATCTTCAATTAACAATTTAAATAGGCACCGTTCTTAATTGTTTCGATTGAAGCTCTAACAGAAAAGAAGGTCAGTGGTGAAATTTTGATATTAAATAGATTGTGGTTGTTGTATTGTTCTGTTTACATCAATGCGTACTGCCGCACACAAAATTATTAACAGTAGTAGTCTTGGCTTAGGTTCTGGATTCGGTTCCCACTCGACAAAATGAAATTAACATCCAATGCCTCCAGAGTTCGTCGGAAAATAGAGAACAGAGAGTATTAACGCTAGATTCCCTTCGACTAATTTAATGTTCTAAATCAAGATATGAGTTTGTCGCGTGTGTTAAGACCATTTTGTGCTGCACCCGCAATCTCAACCAGCAGCTGTGATGTTGTCTTCTACAAATACAGGTTATCCAATAAAATATCTTTAAGGCAATACTATATTAGTTCGACTACTGTTATACTGCCCTTAACTTTGTAAATACAAGACTGTAGCGCTTAATTTGGTCCTGTGTCTATTTTAGATAATGATAATTTCTATGGGTCTTCGCAGAAGAGTTAGCAAATATAAAATTGAATTATTTATAAGTACTGTATCCCGTTGTTATTCGGTTAAATTGGGAAACAGGTGAAGCATTTG
Organism: Heliconius sara; assembly: GCA_917862395.2. Taxonomy (NCBI): domain Eukaryota; kingdom Metazoa; phylum Arthropoda; class Insecta; order Lepidoptera; family Nymphalidae; genus Heliconius; species Heliconius sara. The sequence continues at coordinate 4,616,395 of OU860788.1, read as the reverse complement.
CGATCACTTAAAGAACCGAATGAGATGTACAAATAAAAATATGTGTTGAAATATTAGCATTTTTTTAAAATTTTAAGTATAACCTCACTTTAAAAAAAAATCGCACGAGTATTTTTTTGACATGAATTTAGTACAATATAAAATTTTAAAGTGAAAGAAGAATTTCAAACAGGCAAGCTTATATTTCATACTGACATAGTCCACTATAAGGAGCAGGTGTGACACTAGGTCTTTTTCCTGATCTGTCACCAGAATATAAATAAACGAAAATTTAATAAATCTATTATTGGGGTCATTTATGAAAGTAATATATCCTAAGACAATAATTTTTATAATTTTTGTCGGTTTATTTGTTTGTTTGTGTGATATCTGCATCTCAGGACTGGCTGAAATTGGAGTTTGTATGGATTTATTGTCTTTAAAGTTATAATGTTATTAGAACACAAAACTTACATTACTAAACAAGCAATTGTGAATTTCTGGCGGGCAAAGACGCGAACGATTCGCTAGTTTATTAAAAAATAACGTCACTTTCCATCAAAAAAAAATAAGAATTTCTGCTAGTATTTTGTTTTCAATAAATACTATTTCCAATTTCCCAGATACCCGTAAAAGGAAAACTTTATCTAAACCTCGCTGTTTGAGACGTTTCAAATGGCCAGTTATTAAGGCTTTTATCGACGAGTGCACTTCGTAATTAATGCAGTAGCTTATTTAGCACGATTATTATTGTTGTAAATTTGTTCTGTCGCTATCGACAATAATTTTCCGATACAACCTGTTTACTAATATTCAATATTCTTGTTCATTGTTGTTCATTATTATCGATTTATATGCTACAATTTTTGTTGTAATAAAATATCAAAGGATTAAATGAGGCCAGTTGTGACGCAGGGACGCAAGTGTGTACATGCGGGTGGTGGTGGGTTCGATCCCAATTTCAGGAAATGAAATAATTATATAAATGTATGTTTTTTGCATTTCATTGCTCTGGTGTTGAGGCAAAGCGCGGCGTTGAGTTTTGCCACTCAACACATAATGACTCCAGAAATCGGTGGAAAATGGATGAAAATGGATCGGTCTTAACACTAGGTTCTGCAGTGAGTGGGATACAAGCGTGAAGCTGATTTCAATTCTTTCAGTAAAATTTTAGTTTACAACAACTGCTTGGAATCAGATGGCACTGGCACCAACGGCACTTCGACTATTTTTTTCTTATTTTTTAACGCAGAGTTTTTAAATTTTCTAAATATATTTAGGAATAATTGAATATACTTCACGACCGCAAGTTTATTTATATAAATTAATTGATAAGTTTCTAAATACAAATATTGCGCGAGATAGCTGATAAGACCCGTTCACGCCACATTAGGACAACAAAGCGATGGTTAGATAACAATTACACGTTACCGAGACATTGACTCAGTTGATATTCGATTATTGCAACATACTTGAATTGAATTGAATAATGAATTGTAGTGCTCTAGCGTTGATAGAGGAATATTTTCAGCTGACCCCTATAATTTTTTTTAAAACAATTTCTTCTTCATGTTTCACATGTTTTTTTTTCCTATCAAAGCAACTTACCCTTTTCCTTGAATAATATTTTTTTTAAATGTAAAATTTTCATACGATATAACTTCTTAAATTATATTTTTTTAATGTCAGCTGACATGGATTTTTCACGAATTTATTATCTGTGTTCCATTTACCAAATACAATTTTATGTGGAAAAAAAAATTATGCATCTAAACATAATAAATTTATATAAAAATAAAACTGTATATAAACAAATTTAAATCATATTAAAATAAACACAATTTTCCAACATCATAAGTAGAACAATCTCGTTGTGTGTGCATTTATAGAGTGGTGCATTTACGGGGCGAGCTCGCAGTCGCTATCACTGGATCTCAACACGCGCTTTGGAACAGACAATTTGCTGTTCGAATGTCCAGATAGCGGCAATACGTTAACGCGCTTATAACTAGACAATATTTAGGTCCTCATTTGCTTTCTATTTGTTCAATATTGATCTTATAGTGTCGATAATGGCTGGGACTTTCGTTTGACGGCTTATTTTATCGCCACCGCGGCTTGTACTTATAATTATATATAAAAAAAGAAATGCATCGTAAGTGTACTTAGCGTGGAGAAAGAGCGGCGTAAATAAGTGCAACGTAACAAAATCTCGTTAAATTTTATGAAAAATTAATCTCAGACGATAGATTCGCTAAAATTTTTTCTCTATTTTCCGCCAAAATCTGGAGATTTTTGCGCTTTGCCTGCACACCAAATAAAAGAAATGAAAATATAAAATAAATATCTTTTTCACTTCCACGACTGTGAATCGAACCCACAACCAATCGCGTTTAAAGTTGCACACTGGTGCTCCCGCGCCACGACTGGCTTCATTACAAAGAGATTAAAAATATATAATATAGTATTCCCTAAGCGTGTTATTATTTCCGCTAGACCAGATTGCTCTCTGCGGTTGTAAGTATTCTATAGCGGAGTTATTACACGTTTATTTTAACGAGGTCCATTATCGGCAGGTGGAGGAGGATCAGGAGGAGTAGGAATTAATCGGTGAATACAATTTGTAATATTGCAATCTCGGAAGCGCGTCTTGTGCTTTCGAAAGGCAATTATATGCACCTTAACGTTGATTTATTTTGTGATGATTTTTTGTTTCCAATGTATTTTTTAAGATCTTGATAGAGACCTATGTAAATTTATTTTATTTTTCTCTCACCACAAATTACACAGATAATGATTAAAAAATATTAATATAGATAAATAATTTCAGGATTAAATTAATTATGTCATAACTATACATGAATAATTAATAATTTATGTCATAACGTAATTAAAATATATAAAAACAATTGTGTTATGCAGAGATTTTTTTTGTCAGAAAAAATATTTGGAATTTTATTACTTTTTTTATTTCTTTTTAAAAGTCTTCAGGCGCGGACCTAAACTGTAATATTCATTTTAATACTTATAGCATATTCAAATTGGATAAATACTATACAAGTGTAGACTTATGCAGTTAAAAAGTCTTTGTCCAAATTGGTGGCGTCAAAACAATTGAAAGGCAACCACGTCTATTATAAAATACTTAGTCCCGGAATTGTAGAAAATGTATTACTAGTTTTATGTTGAGGAAACATGAGACTAAGAACAATAGCGTTACTATCTTTCTTCTGATAAATATTTTGAGATAAGTTTTTTGTTTGTTCACCATTAATTTGAAAAAATGGTAAAATATAGAACGATATTCTTCTTTGATGCACAAACTTTCTTTTATAAAAACTAGATCAAAGATTATGATAGCTTATTATAGGTGAATACAACAGCTAATTACTACTGTATCTAATTTTGAATTATACATCTTATATTATATACATTAAAATGCATTTTATATAAAAAAATGATAAACTTCAAGTTGCACCACCGATCGCTATCTACTGATGGTTCCGTACCAATTTCAGAATTAATAAACAGGACATTATTTATTTATTTTCTTTTCTTTATTTCTATAGTATTAGAATAGTATTAGAATAGAGTTCTCATTTCATATCAATCATTAATTTCAAAACTGTAGATCCGTGAAAGTATCCTTTAGATTTGATTACGTGGCAAATTTACAAATACAAAATACAGCGAAAGTAATGCATAAATTTACCTTTAGATTGTGTTAGAGTAGAAGCTTAATATTTTCTGTACTCTACAAGGTCAGAGACCTAGAATAATTAATTTTAGATTGACCTCCACATGATCTCGATATAAACGATCACGGCTGACAGACAGGCCGACGGACAACAAAGTGACACTATAAGATTTTCGTATTTTCATTTTCAGGTCTGATTTTTGAAAGAGATAAAGAAAGGACGGAATGCAAGATCAGTGTAAATGATAAGATATTAGAACAGGTGAATGAAGTAGTATATTTAGGAAGTATGTTCAGTAGAGATGGAAGATACGAGATGGATGTGGAAAGGCGTATTGCTGCCGGTAACAAGATTAACGGAGCCTTAGCTGCATTGACGAGACGGCGAAACGTCAGCACAGCTGCGCGTTTGGCCGTACACAATGCAGTTTTGGTACCGACTCTGTTATACGGCGGCGAAACGTGGGTATTACAGAAGAAGAATGAAAGAAAGATGAATGCTGTGGAGATGCGATCTCTTCGTAGGATATGCGGAGTCAGCCTAGCTGATCGAATCCGCAATGAAGAGGTATACAGAATGGCAGGTACCAGCGAGGATGTCACGGTGAGAATGAAGAAGAACGTGCTCAGCTGGTTTGGGCACGTAGAGCATATGAGCGAGGAAAGAATGGCAAAAAAGATTTATGATGGAAAAGTGAGTGGTAAGAAAGGTAGGGGGAGACCTCGGTTGACCTTCGAAAACACAGTATCAAAGATACTAGAGGAAGGTCACGTAAAAAGCATGAGGATCCCCCGGAGGGCATGTATGAAGAGGTTGATGACAGTGGACGAGGCGAAAGAGGTATGCAGAGACCGTAGCGTTTGGCGCTCCGTTCTCTCTGACTACCTCGCTAGGGATAAAGCGTGAAAGCTAAGTAAGTAAGTATTTTCAGGTACGGAACCCTAAAACTGACAAAAGAAAACACAATTACTGAACATAAATAAACGATTAAATATAAGACAAGAAATTTAATTACAATTAAAATTTTAATTATCGCGTTGAACGCACAGCAAGTGTTTCCTCTAGAAATCCATTTAAGGGCTATAAAGAGAATTCTAATTGGTCTTAAATCCTATGTAATTGAACTTGTAACTACGTGTTTATGTTTTCCAATAAAGAATGGGATTAAAACAATTCCTGAACAAATATATTTCAATTAGAAACACTTGTACTGGTAATGTATTAGGTGATAATTCGATGAAAATGGCGACCAAATTGCTTTCCTAGTAGAATTAAGCCTTGTAGAACTAGATTTTAAACGACTGGACCTGGATTGTTATGTTTATTTTCTTACTGTACAGTATAAGTACTCAATATAAGTAAATAATTTATTAATTAAGTATTTTAAAGTACTTTTAAACAATAATTTGTGTGTAGACGATATTATATTATTATTCTTATAGTCTGTTTTTCTTTAAGAATGTATAGTGTATTAAGGGGTAAGATGAGATGACGTAAAGAAGCAATAAAATAAAAATTACAAATGAATTAAATTTAAACTTCGTTTGACCAAAAAGCAGGAAACAAACGTATTAGCCATATAAATAGTCTTGCTGATCGAGATTTGCACTTATAACCATCATATACAGAGCGGAATATTCCAACTGCGCCACGAGGGCGTTTTATATAATACAAAAAAAATATGAGTAATTACACATTTTATATGTAAATCTTTTTTTAAGATATGATTCATATAGTATTATCAATTTTGTGTTGTCTTCACGTTTACTGCGGCTTTCTGTGTGCTTATTAAACAAAACAATGAACAGGTGATGACTTTAACTGATGAGATTTAAAAAGACGACACATTCTATTGTTATATTTTTAATACTTAAAAGAGCATTAAGCGTCCAAAGAGATGCGAGGACATTTCAATGGCTTTCCCTGACTCGTTTTAATTTAGCTCCAACTATTAAACTGTCTACATTATGATGTGAAGGAAGCGTTGAGTAATTATATGTCTATATATACTTACAGTCTTTTTACTACGTAAATAAAGGTGTAAATGCTTTGATTTTGTTGCCCCTACAGTGTCAGTTCAAAGCATTGTTGATTGAATCCACGCAACAGGCCCTATTCAAATATAGCTATTGTTTTTTTTTTTGTTTTTAAAATTATTTTTAAGTTAGTAGGTGAGGGTTGCTACAACTTGCGGTTTTAAGGTAAATTAATAAGAATGGCTAAGGACTTGCTACTAATTCTATGACTATGACAGTAAGCGTGACTGACTTTTGGTCAAGTCAGTTCAATTTATGATTAGGAAGAATTTAATATTAAAAAACATATCAAAAAGCCATTAAAATTGAACCTATTTTCATTTCTAAGCTCACACTCTGTTTTAGAGGAGAATGCAGAAATGTGCATCTATATTTACGTGTCTATCGATATTATAATAAAAAAGTTAAAAAATCATTCAGAATGAAAAATAGTACTTAATAGAACACGATTTTATGATTTTTAAAAAAGTCCTGTCTGTTTCTATACACACATATCTTGTGTACTATTAGACAGAGTTGTTTTTTTTTATTGTATAAGGTCGTTGCTATAAGGTCTGGGCAGGATTTAAGCTGTACATATACGGTACACCAAAAGAAAAAAATATAGATATGGGCTGAAAATCAAATGAAGAACCAAAAATAGAGAAAATGAAATGTTGCCTTAGCAAGACAAGTTCATCTCGATAGGCATTTTCTATTCACAAAAAAAAAGATCTGTGATGGAGAACCAAATTAGAATATTTTTTTTAGCAATTAAAAAAGGAAGTTCTCGCGTATTGGCACATCTATAACTTCAATTTCTAAATTTCAGTGAAAACTGAAATGTAAATGGATGTAGTATAAAAGGAGTGAGGCCATTCGTGGCGCAAGGGCACACGTGTGTAACTGTAAACGTTACTGGTTGTAGGTTCGATCCTCACTCGAGAAAATAAAATATTTTACATTTTCATTTCCACGATCTGTTGTGGAGGCAAAGCGCGGCGTTGACTTTCGCTACACAACACGTAATGTCTTCAAACTTCGGCTTAAAATGGAGAAACCAGTGTCTTAACACTAGGTTCTTTTTGCCTACACTCTTGTATGCGGGAGATAGCACGAAGCTGATAAAAATAAAAATTGTCATAAAGTATACGCAAACGATGTTGCGGCCGGCCACTAGTTAACAATATAGGAAATAGACAGTCAGCCCTGAAACGAGGGAAGACGTGGGAAGAGATTGTTAATGTTAGATAGTATTAATATCCATAAATATACGACCGTTACTGTTATTAATATTATTCATGTATTATGGAAAACGATATGGAGAAGATGACAATGACAGATTTAGCTTCGATGTTATCAAATAACACACACGTTACTGTTGTAGTTGGAAATTAAACATTGTAATTGAATTAAAATAAAATCATTTTAATTCTGCAGAGTTTTTTTTATTCCCAATTCATTTTTTAATAATTTATTTACACTGTTATTTTTAAAATATAACAAGTTATTGGCTGTTATGTAAAGCTATTTTAGGAATATCAATTTACATATATTTTTTTCTCTTGGAATCATAACAGAGTATACCGTAGGATTCTATAAATAAACGAATACTGCGTTACGTTAATATTTCTGCGCCACGTACTAAATTAATAAATTTCGTTATCTTTCTCTAACTTCGCTTCACATTAATGCGATTAAATAATACCATATCTAATAGCGATATAAAAAACTCAATTTACCATATAAAAGGTTAACTTCACTCGTGTAGCCCTTAATGATAAGCCAAATCTAGAATGAAGTACACATTATAGTAGGCCCAGTCGTGTCATAGATACTTGTCGTCGGAATTCTTAGATCGAAATCGAAGTACGTGAGCACGCATTGCAGATAACGAGATTTTCACCGCGATATTCTGAAATCATTACATTATATGGTAGTGGTAGGTTTGTAAGTGTAAAGGCAAAGTTAAAGTAAAAGATATTTATGTTAAAATTATAGTATTTACTTATGGCTATGTATGTAGATGTGTGTGTGTGTGTGTGTGTGTGTGTGTGTGTGTGTGTGTGTGTGGTTGTATTCTTTTTTGTTTTTTTTTAATAAATAAAAAACCTGTTAAGTGCGAGTCGGTCTCGTCCGCCAATATTTCAGTATCATATTCAGGATTGTCAACGAGAAGTACTTATAACTTATAAAAGTTGACAATTTTAAGTCTGCGTTCATATGCATACATTTTGTGTGAAATGAGATACAAATATAAGTTTGTAATTATTTATGATAAGATATGATATAAGTTTTCTATGAAATTCCTATAAATTTTAGCTTTTAACTTTTTTCATTTTTTCCTTATTTGTATGGTAAGTTCTCACTTCATGCCAAATTCCGTAAATGTAGGTCCACTCAAGCTATATTATGGATTCTGAATCTGCGGCGAATATTTTCTGTGACTCCAACGACCATAGACTTGGATATTTGATATTAATTTCAGCTTGATACCACCACGCGCTCTGGTTTTACCATTTGGTGTATGGAACCCTAAAAATGCTGTTTGGATTTGTTTTTGTATGGGAGTACATGGTGAAGATAAAAAAAACTTGATTATAATAGATAAAAATAAAAAATATACTTGAATACCTACTAAGACAACATTTTTATGTAATAGTTTTATTTCAAAAAAAAATTAAATATAGAACTTTTAAAGTAAACTAAATGAATCTGTTAACATTCTAGTATAAAACGTTGAAAGATTTATACCACTGTTACTTGTTGTAGGTAGTAGGTAGTACCAACCTACCTGCAACAAATATTAAACGATTATGTGTCTGACCTGCACCTACCTACGTGGGAATTCTGCCTTTACCGTGTTAATAGTCCGAGAGCACGATACGACTTGAGATTTCATACTGGCACTAGAGAAAGTTACCCTTCTGTATGTTCTTAATTAACTAAGGTACTAATTTAGTGGAGATTTAATGATTATATTTTGTATCAAACGAAGATGGCACTTTAATTTTTTATATAAATATTTGGTTAGGGTACATTTTGTATTACTAGTTTCCCCAGTTCCTACAGCCTAGACTGATACAGCGTGACACAAAAAAAAATGTAGTTGATTTCATACAATATGAGTGCATACAGCTGCAAACTTAACTTTGTCAATTATTATAAGTTATTCTTCCCGTTGACATACAATCCTGAAATTGGTATGGAACCCCCGTTGGGCGAGTTTGACGCGCACTTGACCGATTTAGTTTCGTTTTATCTTAATAATTAATAAAATTCACTTGCGTGGGTATGGAACCCACAACCATCCTAATAGTTGGAACTTTATGCTATTCCGCTGAGCCGCGACGGCACTGTTTTAAATTTAATATTTTATTTTAATAATTCTAGTAAATGATATAATTGTAATCATAAAATAGATTACCATCGATATGTAAATATTTTGAACAATAGTGGATTATTTAACTAAGATTTTATTTAATCAACTACGTCAACTTCACAGCTATTTACATACTATCTATAGTTAATATATAGTTAGTCCTTAATGTTGCCACAGGTAGACAAAAAAATTAATATCGTCTTAATAATATGATCCCACCTCATCCCTTCACAAACATAAATTTGAAACGAGTGCCAACTTAAGTGTTAAGTGATGCATCGTTCTCGACTTACAATTTACGTTGTATTACAGTAAAGTAATAAATGTCCCCTATAATAGATTTTCTCACACATCTTCCATGTTCAGAAAAGGATTAATAAATATTTATTAGGCATATTACAGATAAAAACAATATTTATAAAAAATTATCAACGTTTTTAATTTGTTCTTGTAGTTGACAAAAAGTCCTGAAATTGGTACGGAATCCTTATTATATCATTCCATCTCGCACTTGACCGATGTTTTCTCTAATAGAGTCACAAGGTTCTATATATTTCAATCGTACTAAAAAACATTGTATTTTACAATACGTAGCGGCACCTATCGCGTGTCGTTGACTACAGTATCTCATTGAATGTGGCAAAATGTGTAAAAAGAAATAGATTTATAACAAATGCTTACTGCGGCTTTCTTAGAAATACACCAGAGGCCTACATTATCAATAAATGGTAGAGCTGAATAAATTTAAATACTGTATAAAAATAATAAAAAGACTTGAACACACGGTATATGTAGATACCTATATATTTTTTCTTTTTGTAGAAGACTTATAGCCTAATTCATATTAACTATGTGATTTTGTAGATGATTTCTTTAGTATGTCTTCCAAACGACAACGTAGTCCAGTTAGAGAGTATTTACAGTTAGTATGATGATTCTGGTTTCAGTATATTTTAATTGGGATTAGATAAAGTTTTCATATTCACAACAAGTAAAAAATGCCTCTAAAATAAACGGAAATTGGAGAATAATGCTTATTTAGAAACCGTAAAGAAATTGAACGAAGCGGGACCCGAACCCGCGGCTCCTGGAAACCGGCCAGGAACTGAACGTATGTCAGAGCGCCTGGTCGGTTTTCAGGAGGCGCGGGTGAGAGTCCCGCAACGTTAACATTTTGTTACGTTGTCTAAAAAAGTATTTTTCATTCCTAAGTGTGGAATAACACTTTAAAAATGTTAAAAATTGGAGAATAGCTTGTTGTGACATTTATGTATATTATATGTCACAAATAGGAAAATAGTATGTCACATATGAGACATATATGACATATATAGTGATGACACGCTATGCCTATTCCGGGGGATTCTAGTGAGAATAACAAAGAATCAAATTAACTGTCAGTGGCCAGTCGTGGCGCAGTGGCACAAGTGTATGACTGTTAATGCGATAGGTTGTGGATTCGATTTCAGATTTAGGAAATGAAATATTACATATTTTCATTTGTCCGCTCTGGTGTCGAGGCAAAAAGGCACCGTTAAGTTCCGCCACTTAACGAGCAACGACTGGCGGTATAATCTAATAATTAAATGAACACGGCGGTCAGTGGAGAGTGGAGTGTCTTAACACTAAGCTCGCTCTGCCTACCCTCCTACATGCGGGATATAGTGTGAAGTTAAAAAAAATGAACCATTGTCCCCATTTTGAGAAAATTATATATTTTTTTCTCAAATTTATTAGAGTGTGCATTAGGACTATAAAATATAGCTGTTCGCCTGCATGCGAGTGCAAATTGTGAAGTCGACTGAGACATGCAAATTCACGATGCTGCTATTCATTTTCTCGTGTGTAACAGTGTAATAAGAATGAACAAAAATATTTACTTTCATTTTATAATATCTCTGTAATTTTTGTGACTGTAAAGGCGACAGGTTGTGGGTTCGATTCCCACTCGAGGACATTAAATATTCAACAATTTTCAGGCTCCATCTACCTACTCAGTTATATGTGGGATACAGCGTGAAGCTGTGTTATTGTTTCAATTTTTTCAACACAAAAAGGTATTTATATAAATATTGGCATAAAAAATGTACCAGTATTTTTTTAAAGTTACAAATACTGGGAAAAGCTTCGATTTAATTAAGGACACTGACGTACTAAAAAATTATCGTAATTTTAAGATTTTATAACGATTGTTCTTATAAAAAATAATTAAATTTAAATTAAAAAAAAAATATGGCAACTTGCGCCCATTAGATAAAATGTAAATTTTCAATAAAATACTTGACACAATTTAGTATAAATAGCTTTTCAATCAAAAATTGTGCCTCAATGATATATATAGTAGAATAAATGAGCATATAATTTTCTTTCTATCAAAATTAAATAAACAATTATATAAACAACTCGATAAAGCTTTATAAATGTACTTAATGCATTTTCAGTTTCAATACATTTTTTTCCCACAAAAGTGAATCAACAAAACGCCATAGCGGCGAGGTATTTATTTGCTTTATAGGCAACAACTATTTTGTTTGCGTACACCATATGACCATAGACTACATAGATTTATATCTGGCAGGAAGTGAGGTGTAAACAACTATTTCCGTTAAAAGGTAATGGCGGTGCGTTTTCGTATATTTGTAAACGCAATCAGGTGCGTGCGGTACTTCAGAACGTAGTAATCATTAATTAATACGGTTCAGAATCGAAATTTGTTCAATTTGTATGGTGGGTAAAATAGTTGAACAAATTGTATGTAGGTATGTACGTATGTATGTTGTAATGGGCAAGTGTTGAAACTGGGAAGCAATCGATTGTTTGACGTACGACGCGTGAAGATGGATGACGGTTACTGACATATAGAGCATGTGCTAGATGGATTGACGAAATATACTAGCATAGAGTTTCTAATCGCACAGGATAGGTGTCGGTTCGTATTTGTTTTGGGGTATAGTTAAATTAACTGTAAAGCTATGTAGGTTTCTTTAGTCTGAAATCCGATGCTGCGCTGAACTAATTGAATATTGTTTTTTTTCAGCTTCATGCTGTATCCCGCACACAGCAGGGTAGGCAGAGGGAATCTAGTTTTAAGACACTCCATTCCCCACTTTCTCTGAAGGCATTGCGTGGTGAGTGGCAGAACTCAACGCAGCGTTTTGCCTCGACACCAGAGCGAAGAAATGGAAATATAAATTTAAGTAAATATTTCATATCCTCGAGTGCGAATCGAACCCACAATCAAATTTTGTGCCCCTGCGCCACGGCCGGCCTCTAGCCGTATATATAAGAATAGAAAATAAAAAATTAAAAATATGAATTCAGATGTTGAATTTAAATATCCATAACAGTGTTAATATTAATAAATCTTAAGTACATTATTTATCTGATACAGATATCAGCTCGAAATTGCTACATTACATATCTATGATATTTTTAATATTTTTTTTATATATATTTTTTCTTATTATTATTATAAAGAATAAAAGACGATTTTTAATTTAAACATCGCTAAGAATATTTCGAGACAACATCACACAAAATATTAGTTATGCGTTCTTCTTAGAATTTTAAGTTTTATTCTTTAGCAAAATATTCCTGTCGCTATCGTGGCATTGTTGTCTAATAGCAGGTGATAGTTGTGGGTTCAAATCAAAGACGTCTGTAAACGATAACAAGCTATGTACATTACAACCGTTGTTCTCCTCTCTGCTATACGATTTAAAAGTGTCTTAAATCACAGACAGAGATTATGGGAATCGGACGATACTTCCCATTAATCAATGTCGACGGACGCACGACTCGACACCGTATCGGATTGCGGAGACGTTCATTAAACAGTAGCCAATTATACGCCTTAAGAATTCACAATCTCAAGCTTTGGTGTGCTGATAACGTGTACGTATGAATCATTAATTTTCATTTGAAAAAAAAAAGATACAGATCTGTTATGTTCATAATAAAATAAATCATACAGACAGAATATTAAAATTCAGCCTATATTTTAAAATATGTTATAATTTTTTAAAATAAAATTAAATTAGCTTCACGTTATATCCCGCACACAGCAGGGTAGGCAGAGGGAACCTAGTGTTAAGACACTCCGTTCCCCACTCTCTGCCGAATTCTGGAGGCATTGCATGTTGAGTGGCAACTCAACGCCGCGCTTAGCCTCGACACATGAGCGAAGAAATGGAAATATAAATTTAAGTTAATAGTTCATCTCCTCGAGTGGGGATCGAATCCACAACCAATCGGTTTTACAGTCACACTTTGTGCTACTGCGCCACGATTAGCCTCAATTTTTTTAAAATAACTAAATAAAACCTTATTTTGAAATATTTTTAAAATACATCAAATTGAGCCGTTCAATGTCAGTCATCGGATATATAGTGTCGATGTCAAATATGCCTATCCGTTGACACGAGTCATCTGTGCACATGACAAATAGGAAGGGCCAGGTGCTGGTTATTTAAAAAAAAGTTTAAAAAAAAACAAAACAAGAGGAGAGGAAGCGCATGCGCGGTTCACTTTTCACGCGCGGGCGGAGGGTGGCACCATCGACTTAAACGAGGGTACTGGCGGCGCGCGTTCAGTCAGCTGACGAACGTCATCGCGAACGCACGTCTCTAGCTTCTGTCTGCCGGATTCGCGCAGTGACTGCCACATTGTGTTTTAATCGTGTAAAAAAAGTCAAGAAACCACTAAATTACAATGGCAACGTACGCTCAGTTCAAGCACGTTGAGCTCTACAAGATCGGTCATGGAAAAAATAGGTAAGACAGATTTCAGATGCGCGGATGCTGTAAGTTTCAGTGGGCAAGCCTTTGTCGTGGTTGGGGTTGGAGGAAGCATCACTGCAGTCTTAAAATCTATATCAGTTTAATGATACCTAATCTAATTATTTATTAAAATAATTTATATTTGTGTCTTAATTTTTAATTCATCTTTTTCTCTTATATGGTAGAGTTTCAAGCGATTTTATAATGGCCCCGATATAAAAATATTTTATTTCATAGTATTAATTTTAAATTTCATTTATTCTATTTCTTTTTTTTTCTTCACAATTTACATTACATTTCTTATATCGTAAAGTGTAATGAACTTTAGGTTGTTGTAATGCGGAGGTCACGCTTCATGATTTGTACCGCGATTTCAGGTTCAGACGTAGAGCTTATTTTCGTGTTTTATATTTTATTATCGTTAATTTTAAATATATATCACAAATCTTAAACGACATCATTTATTCTATTTTCTACTATCGTGGCATTTAATATAAATGATTATGTTCATACAATCAAATAGAAGATTGCTATAAATTATATAATGAAAGTAAAAATAAAAATTATAAATCAATAAACTAAGTAAAATTAGAATACCACTGAAGACATTATTGCCTTATATGTATAAAAATGAAAATTCTCATTAAATGTGAGCATCGTGAAACAGTAACGATCAGAAAAGAAACACGCATATGTTAATATACGCACGCGTGTGACAGAGTTTGACAAAAGTCAAACAGCGTGAAATATGCTTGTTAAATTTCTTAATATATATGAAATTAAAAATTATTTTTGACTTATATTAATAAATTAATAATAATATTTTATTAATACTTGCTTTGGAAAATAGGAAAGAGATGGAGAGGCTATAGACACTTAATGATTTATGAATAAGGTGGTGTGGTGTAAAAAAAATTACAGACAACTTTCAGTTTTTTTTTTAATTTTAGCAAAAGAAATATCTCTAGTTTATTAAAAAAACTTAATTCTTTTAGTTAAATCGTGTAGCTTCAACAATACTGACGTCACTTCACCGATGCTCCACTTTAGCGAAATACCGCATATCTGTAAGAGCGGTGCGATCGCGTGTCCGCATGTTGTATCGTTAGAATCATTGAAAGTTATGGCTAACTCGGATTAGAACAGACAGACAAATTTCTTTATACTGAAGAAAAAATTAACATAATTAAAAAAATGTTGCACTACTATTTATGCAAATATTTTAGACATTCCTACAGAAATTTAGTTATAAACATAGTATTATTTTTTATTCGTATAAAATATCGGTCAGATACGACCTCAGGTGGTCTCCCCGGTACCTACCTATAAAAAATTAACATAATGAAAAACAAAAATGGTATACTACTAAAAAAATTCGAACACTAATATTTATGTAATATTTTAGTATTATTAATTTTTATTCGTATAAAATATCGACCGACCTCAGGTGGTCTCCCCGGTACCTACCTATAGCAAATTAACATAATGAAAAAAAATGGAAAAAAAATACTACTAAGAAACATGGTACATACTATTTATGTCATATTTTAGAGCATAGCCTATAGCAATTAAGTTATAAACATAGTATTATTTTTTATTCGTATAAAATATCGGTCAGCTACGACCTCAGGTGGTCTCCCCGGTACCTGAAGCGACACAAGTCGCGTGCCGGCGCCGCACATTACCATATCCAAAGAAGTGACGTGATTACTTGGGGGCGAGCAGACAGACGCTTAACGTCCCCTAGGCGAAATGGCCTTTAGTTTGTATAGAAGTTGAAATATAACTTGAGACTATATAGTTAGGTTCTAAGGTTATAGGTTCTAGGTCTAAGTTGTGTATTGTTAGTCTGATTGTTCGTTTATAATGTTTTTACGTTAGCTCTATATACATATAAGTTATGAATAACGTTCATAATAAATTAAGACTCTACATTTAGATTTTTCAGAATAAAAAATATATCTTTTATATATTTTTTGTTATGGCTACTGTAAGCATTTGTAAAACTTTGTATTTGTAGCTTACTTTTATACGTTTTCTAAATAAGTACTTATGCCAGTATTGAGGCCAGGCGTGGTTGTGGGTTCACTCGAGGAAATGAAATATTTATTTAAATTTATATTTAAATTTGATGCAAAGCACGGCGTTGAGTTGGGAGGAAAATGGAGAATGGAGTGTCATAACACTAAGTTCCCTCTGTTTACCCTGCTGTGTGCGGGCTGCAGCGTGAAACTGATTTATATTTTATTCTATATCCAAATAAGTATTTATATTGTAATATTACTGATTTTTCTCTTTATACATTCGCTTAACTAGAACTAAATTTTATCATTTCACTCTTAAATTTCCTAATAATTATAATACACCCCGATAATTTATATACTGACTTGACGTCTATTACTACGCAATATTCACAATATAATTTTTTTATATAAAAATTTTCGGTAATACAAAAATCTTGTCCTTGGTTAAATATATTGCAGTGAAATGGTCGGTTTATATAAATAACTAAGCCATTTATAAGCGCGATCGGAAAAACAGATATGCTAAAATATTAGACAGTACTTCTAAGGTCTCACGCCAGAAACATTCTCGAATGGTCATTTTATATCTATAATTGATTCAACAATTACTCTTTTAGGCTTCAACTTACGCTTTAATTTTCAAATTAATAAGCTATTTACATAGATAACGTTGGGTTTGGGTTTTAAATCGTAAAATATATAGTTTTGTGTCTTATTTTTAACTTTCTCAAAAATATCTTACTATATCGTTGTGGGTTCGATCCCCATCCGAGGAAATGATATATTTTTTAAAAAGTTTTAAAGTATTATTCCACACTCAGGAAATATAAATAAATACTTCGCCTCCTGGAAACCGACCAGGCGTTTTCTAAATAAGTATTTATATATTTTCATTTCTTTGTTCTGGTGTAGAGGCAAAGCGCCGCCGCTCAACACGCAATGCCTTCAGAATTCGGTAGAAAATGTGAAAATGTATCTTCTTAACACTAGGTTCCCTCTGCCTATACTGCTGCGTGAAACTGATTTTGATGTTTATATATGTAATGATCTTCGGAATGTCAATCCAGTTAATAGCGGTATGGTCGTGATGACACATACTCCTATATGTTCTAGTGCTAAGGTGTGATCAATAGCCCATCAGCAATTGTTTAACTATAACGATTGAAACGATTTTGTTCTTGTATACGCGTACTTATATATAAATAAATTCGATTCCACGCAAACTGTTTAGTTGAATATGGGCATTTTGTTAACATTTTATGGTTTTTTTATTTATTTATTTAATAGGAAGTCAACTGTTCAGTATTTTTTTTATCTTTCGTACACTTTATTGTACACTCTGCATCACATTTTAAGGCTAATTTCACATGCAGTACGTAGATTTGTTCTAAAATTTACATTATTCTATGAAAAATAAAGTAAAGTAAAAACACCCTATAATATATAAAAAAAAGTTCCTACTGAACCTCTTGAATCTGTATTTTAAATTGCAGAACTATTTAAGCTGTATCTGTGTGTATTTTAAAACTATGTGAACAAGCCGCTTCTAACTAGCTCTACGCTGTATTTGGCATACAGCACGGTAGGCATAAGGAACCTAGTGTTAAGACCGTTTAAGTGTTTTTCTTTCCTAAGTGTGAAATAACACTTTAAAAATGTTAAAAACGTTTACCCTCTTTCCGTTGATTTTTTGGAAGTATAACGTTTCGAATGGCAGAACTTAACGCCGGGCTTTTGCCTCAATGCCAGAGCGTTGAAAGGAAAATATTAAAAATTAATAATTCATTCCCTCGAATGGGGATCGAACCGATGAGAAGATTCTCTACAATTAAATATAATTAAAACTTTCCAATATCCGCTGTAACTTGTTTCAAGTATCCAATGTAATGTCTAGACAAATTTACATAAGAATTTCTTTAGCATTTGAGATTTTGTCACATAGAAGTTACGAGGTAAAAGTGTTTAAAGAGTTTTAAACGTTTAACTGTCACGTGAAATGCTTCACGTTGAAATGCACATAAACATTACGAATTTACGTTCAGAATGGAGCGATTAGTCGAACGTAAATACTTCGCGTGCCTCCTCTTATTGCATTAGCTTAAGTGTTAGAGTGCTAGCTTTCGAAATGGCTTACATTTTATTGAAAAACTACTTTTTTTTTTAGGCCAGTCGTGGCGCAGGGGCACAAAGTGTGACTGTAAAACCGAGTGGTTGTGAGTTCGATCCTCACTCGAGGAGATGAAATATTTAGTTTCCATTTCTTCGCTCCCTTGTCGAGGCAAAGCGCGACATTGAGTTCTGCCCCCCAACACGCAATGCCTCCAGAATTCGGCAGAAAATGGTGAACGGCGTGTCTTAACACTATGTTCCCTCTGCCTACCCTGCTGTGTGCGGGATACAGCGTGAAGCTGATTTATTTACATTTTTGTAATATTTTGTGGTGTCGTAAAGATAAAATAGAGGCCCCTCGTGGCGCGGGGGTACAAGCGGGACTGTAAACGCGGCCGATTGTGGGTTTGATTCCCAATCGAGGAAAAGAGATAGTTAATAGTTTCATTTCATCGCTTTGGTGCATTTGGTGCAATTGATAATTTTTTGAGTGCTAAGTCTTCATTGTATAATTCTCATAAATTTATGGTAGTCTTACTGTATTAGTTAGAACAGAATCAGGTTTTACTTCACTGTAGAAAAATAATTAAGAGTTAATGTGTATTTCTTTGGCAAATATATCACCAGATATTACTGTGATCCCATGTTTCTATTTAACTCAATGTGTACGTTTATGGAGATACTTAATAGAACCACATGAGTTTTTTGTAGAAAAAATATATATACACCAGCAATGGAGCTATGGCGAATACAAAAACTTGTATAATTATACATTATTTACATTATCGCAATAAAATTGTAATAAATGTGCACAGTGGTAGAACTCTTCTTCAATATATATATATATATATAAATATATTTTATTGCACATAATTTAAAGCTTGCACATGTTAGTTCATAATAGTGGTTTTTTTTTTCAAAAGAAACATCTCAAAGGCAGTCAGTGGAAGTGGGTATCTACCAAAAAGGGAGGAGAGAGAGAGTGCAGTGCAATTAACAGTAAAAAAATAATAATAATTGCGATTGTTATTTTCTAAACACTGTCTGAACCTAAATTAAATGTGGTCACTAGTGAAATGCTTTTTTAATTGGGACTTAAACTATATTGGGGCCCTCCCCTAATACAGGTTCTCTGGATAGGGTTAGGGAGTTGGTACCAAATTAAGAATAATGCTTCCCTAGTAGTGTACGATTTTACAAAAATAACATACCTACATACATCAACTTATCATAGTTTTGAATATTAAAGGAAAACATACTTTTTTTAACATTTTTAAAGTGTTATTCCATACTTAGGAAAGGAAAATACTTATTTAGAAAACATATATAAATTTGAACGTAGCGGGACCCGAACCCGCGCGTCCTGGTCGGAAAACATATCTCCTCTTGGAGTCTCCAAATAAGAACATGGGTTGTGTGCTCGAAATACCTATTTATATATGTATATATATATCTATCTACTTATACACATACACATAACATAACATGCAGATGTGCTCACTGCGAAATGTCATGAAATTTACAGCAAATACAATGCGGCATGAAATTATCTACTTATATATATATATATATATATATATGTATATATATATATATATATATATATATAAGTAGATAATTTCATGCCGCATTGTATTTGCTGTAAATTTCATGACATTTCGCAGTGAGCACATCTGCATGTTTACATAAAGGTGAAATAGAATTCGAATGAATAAATTACAGAGAAACGACATAATGTGGCTCGAGCCTGTAATAAATTGTCAATATGCGTGTGTAATAATTTTGTGATGCCAAAATATACTTAGTAAATGTCTGTTTTTACTGTTGTTGTCTGTTCTTTGTATGTATTTTGATTTCTAGAAGTGAAAATGAGTTATTTTGCAAAATTGTTCAAACAAGTGAGACGCGTGACTGTAAACGTGACTGGTCGTAGATGCGATTTCCACTCGAGGAAGTGTAATATTTATTTATTTTTTTAATTTCTTCGCTTTGGTTTCGAGACAAAGTCTGACGTTGAGTTTCGCCGCTTAACACGCCTTGCTTCCAGAATTCAGCGGGGAGCGCAGTGTCGTAACACTAGGCTCCGGTTTGCCTACCCTGGTACATGCGGGATACATTGTAAAGCCAAACAAACAGTATATGATTCACCTAATATGATAGTTTTATTGATCATTAGTAAAAAAAGCACTTTAATAATTCCTTTAATCATTTCTCTACATAGCTGATCCAAGTAATATTCGTCAAATAATTGAAATACTAACAAAAAGCGTTATTTTATTTATATTTATGCATTTCTCTCAACATCTCTACGATAGAAAGATATAATTTTACATAACCGAGCGGTTCCCATGGCGACGTCTAATGGTATTAAAGGTCTTTCATAGCATCAATCACATAAAAGTGGTTTATACAAAAGACCCTTAATGTTTGTTCGTGCCTTTTATTTCTTATAAAAAGTTAAGCTGTTCAAGCATTAGACAATAAAGGGATATTAGTTACGCTGACATGTTAATGTGTACGGCGTAGAACGTCAACGTGAAACGTAAACAATTATGCAGTAATAAAATTATAAATAAACGTTTTGAATACAGCCTCTAATATTGTTTATATAGCTTTATTATAGGCTGTATTTATTTATTTTTAGATTCATGTATTCCGCACATAGCAGGGTAGGCAAAGGGAACGTGGATATTTAGTGCTATGACACTACGTTCCCATTAAGAAACATTCTCTAATTTCCGTAGAATTTTATAGGCATTGTGTGTTGAGTGATGGAACTCAACGCCGCGTTTTGCCTCGACACCAGAGTGAATAAATGAAAATGTTAAATATTTAATTTCTTCGCGTAGATATCGAATCCACTACCTGTCACATTTACAGTCACTCGCTTGTTCCCCTGCACCACGAACTCTGGTCTCTATTTAATTTCAAACATAAATATATGTGTAATAATTCTTTCTATATTATGACAAATAAAAAAAAAACGAAATAATACATCTGATACAATTGGTCAGAAGCGATACGGAAAAGAGGTTGCAAGCCGCGAACGTAATGACAGGCGGAGCGCGTCGCGATCCGTTATGTGGTACCTTTTTTTTTCTGCACGATGAGTGTTATCTGTGCTCTGTACACTTTGTTTTTATCTGTGCGTTTATCGCGCGCCGTTAGACCGCACGCGCCAAGAAACTGCAGTGTCTGTTGTTATATTGTCTAATTGTCTTTGTAATTGCAGTGAACGCGTTGAAAGGAATGAATCATTCTTCAGGTTGTTTTTATTTAGTTATGTTTCTATTATTTGTATACTCGGCGTTGAGTTCCGCCAGTCAACACGCAATGCTTCCAGAATTCGGTTGAAAATGCTGAACGGAAGAGTCTTAAGGTAGACGGAGTGTTTTAACACTAGATTCTCAAGTTCTCTTTGCGGGAATATATTAACACTAAACTCTCAGGTTCCTTTTGCTCACCCTGCTAGAGGCGTGTCGTCGTCGTCGGTCGTGGCGCAGCGGCACAAAGCGTGACTGTTAACCGACTGGTTGTGGGTTCGTTCCCCACTCGAGGAGATGAAATATTTTCTTAAATTTATATTTTCATTTCATCGCTCTGGTATCGAGGCAAAGCGCGGCGTTGAGTTCTGCCACTTAATCCGCAATGCCTCCGGAATTCGGCAGAAAGTGGGTAACGGAGTGTCTTTCACTACGTTTCCTCTACCTACCCTCCAGTTTGCGGGATACAGCGCGAAGCTGACTTACTTCTAAGTTAAACTTGTTTCTGCAAACGCTTGTAAGCTCTAATTATACGTAGCAAAATAATTAATTGTAATTAATATTTAATTAACTAATTAGTGACACTAATTTGGTGCTATTAATATGAAAATAACTATAGTATCTCAAAATTTTTATTACGTATTCAAATGAATAACAAACCCCCAGATTGGAAATATTCAAATTTAAGACATTAACGGCCTATAATTTTAAAATAATTTTCAATAAGGTTTTCAAGAATAAATTTAAAATCAAGGTAAAGGAAAGCTAGCCACAGTATGATTTATGATAAATATACAGGTGTCACACTGTCATCGCCATTGTTAATGAATAGCGGTAGCGGCTTATACGAATTTCACATTTCTAAAATCTACATAACATCAGAGGCCAGTCGTGGCGCAGGGGCACAAAGTGTGACTGTAAAATCGACTGGTTGTAGGCTCGAGGAGATGAAATATTTATTTAAATTTGTATTTCCATTTCTTCGCTCTGGTGTCGAGACAAAGCGCGGCGTTGAGTTCTGCCACTCAACACGCAATGCCTCCAGAATTCAGCGGAAAGTAAGGAACGGAGTATCTTAATAGGTCCCCTCTGCCTATATACTTAAGCATCATAAATCAATAAAATCACAAACCAAAATATTATTACAGATTTTTTTTATCATTTCAGAGTTAAACAAAATCTTTTCAAAATAAGAAGAAGAATTTTAAACATATACATACATACATACATAAATATATTTTGTATAATGAATCTATGTTATGATTTTAGGTTTGTACGTTGTTTTTATTAAATTTCAATAAAGTATATTTATTTATTTATGTTTAGGTTATAATGCAGGCCGACAGTCGGACTATTTGTTGAATAACACAGCATATTTCAAAGAGTTATTTTAATTACATTAAAAAAAATATTTTAACCCTATAGTTAATAATTTTAATATAAAATAAACTAAAATCATACGAAAAATTAAGCCTACATTATGTGTATAGGTAATATAATACATTTTTCTCTTAGAAAATAACGAAAGTGATCATATCAAATAAATAGGAAGTAACGGACCCCAGTCGTGACCGACGCGTGCGCGTGCTACGTCAAAAGTTACAGGTGCTCGAGCACGAAAAGTACGATCCGCTAAGATAGCCATCTTTATTATGGCGTTGAATTATGGTGGCGCTCTCCCATACAACGGAGAACTGATGATGAGAGTAGATAACTGAATATGAGATGAGCACCGGATATTTGATGGAGATAATGGTGATTGCCGAAATCACCTTTCATTATATGGTGAAAACGTAAACATGTATAGAAAGCGTTAAAGTCCAAAGCCATGGTGTATTATTTCTCGGTATAAATTTTAATATATTTTATGAGTTGTTTCGGTTGTATACATATGACTGTATTCCTCACGTAATATGCAAATGGTCGATTGTTTTAGGTAACTCTATATAGTGAAATGAATATAATATTCTATTATATTATTATTTTATTGATAGAATTTTATATTATATACTGAGGCTAGTCGTAGCTGTAAAACCGACTAGTTGTCGTTTCGATCCCCACTTGAGGAGATGAAATATTTACTTAAATTTATATTTCTATTTGTTCGCTCTGGTGTTGAGGCAAAGCACGGCGTTGAGTTCTGCCACTCAACACGCAATGCCACCGGAATTTGGCAGAAAGTGGGGAACAGAGTGTCTTAACTAAGTTCCCTCTGCCTACCCTGCTGGGAGCGTGAAGCTGATTTTTTTTTTGAATAGAATATTTATGTTTAAGAATGCCACACTGTTGTATAAATAAATAGGTTTTTAATACGATATACGTGTCACAATCCATAGTACAGTTAGTTTAATGCACTCGAAACATAAATACGTAAGAATAAATGACATTATTATTTTTTGTTCAATGTAATGCGGTGTGAAATTAACGTCGACGAAGGCAATAGACTAAGATTTTTGTATGTTGCGTGTAATTTGATGGTTTCTTAAATCGTTATGTAAAAACACAAAGACGCTACATTTGGTTTTTTTATATATACTTTATGAATGTAAAACGAAAAAATTGGTTGGGAATTATGTATATATTTTTCATGAAACTGGTTAATTGTTATAATTATTAAATGAATTGGTGAATATTTTGAGAATTTGTTAGTAATTACCACGATGGTCCGTATACCTAAAGTATCGAATGGGAAAATCACAAATAAGTAGGGTAGTTTTGATATTTTTTTCAAAAATTCAAAAAATAGTTATTTGTACGTTTTGTTAGTTGTTAGTTATAATTTAAAATAGTAAATAAAGAAATTTACTACTTAATTTTTCACTATCGCTAATTTACCTAGGGTCTGTCGATACTTGTATGTACATGCTACTTAAGTACATAGATTTTGTGCTCTACCTGTGAGTAAAAATAAATGATTGACTCATTTAATTTACATTAAAACATTTATATTTTTATATAATATATTATATAGCTTTTATTTTATTTAATAAAAAACAATAAATTTCATTTAAAAACTCTATAATTTGCTTTGAGAGTTTTTTTAATTTGATATATTGTATAGGTTAACAAAAGTATTCAGTTTTATTGTATAATTGTTACCAATTGTCGTTGCTCAACTTCCTTTATCGCATAATCTTTTCGTTTCAAATTTGAACTAATTAAATGTCAAGAGCGAATTGGATTAAGTGTCAATAGTAAGACAAAAGTGGAGAAAATGTTTCATAAAATGTAATATGAGAGTGTAAAACTGTAAAATTTTACTTGTTTTATTAATAAATGTTTGAGTTTCGAAAAAAAATTGTTATTTTATAATACGGTTCTTTGATTTGATTAGCTCTATATTTTCGTTTTATTTAATATTGTTTGTATAGAATACATATAGGCATATCATACAACGTATGACTATAAAGGCGATGGTTGTGGGTTCGATTCCCGCTCGGTGGATGAAATATTTTATATTTTCATTTCCTCGCTATAGTAATGAGGCAAAGCGCGGCGTTGAGTCCCGCTACTCAACAAGCCATGCCTCAAGAAGTTGGTAGAAAGTGGCGTGCCTACCTTACCAGGTTCCTTCTGCCTACCTTGCTATGTATAGGATACTGAAAAAAAAACAACAAAAACGTATATATAATTCTAAATATTACACCTTTGACATAGTCCCCATAAGAGAGTACTTTCTCTCAATATTTGTTTTATTGGCATTGAAATACGAATATCAAATTGCGTTTGTTTTTTTAACATTTATTGTTAAAGCCATCCGTTATACACATAGTACGATTCGATTCACTCAACCAATATTTACGTAGTGTGAGATAAAACATTTGATATCACTTATTGACTTATTTGGGTAGACAGTAAATAGTGGTTGGTCATCAAAATTGTTTTCGGATTATTCTTACAAAGAAATTAAATCAGCTTCACGCTTTATCCCACACAACAGGGTAGGTAGCGAGAACTCAGCGAGTGATAAGACACTCCGTTCCCCACTTTCCGCCGAATTTTACGAGGCATTAAGTGATGGAACTTAAAGCATTTCGTCTTCTGTCTTTTGCCTTCGTGCCAGAGCGAAGAAATCAAAATATTAAGTAATAATAATTCATTCCCTCAAGTGGAGATCGAATCTACAACCGTGGCGTTTCAGTCACACCTTTGTGCCCCTGGGCCACGACGACTCAATGTTTGTGGATTGTTCTTTTCTACAAGAATATCTTTATTAAACTTTATTTTTTCAAATATATACTTCTACATTGTTTACTGTTAATTTAAAGATACTAACGTAGGGACGTCCGTGTCTCCATTTTCTTAAAGAAAAAAAACTGTTGAATAATAAATTTCATTTGTTTGTACATTCTGTCCACAATGAGTTGTTAAAGTGGTATAAGAGTAACATGCGTACAATCTACGTACAAACACAACATTGCATGCATTCGAATATAAATATTATAATTACAGTTATCATATCAACGTTCTACTTTCTTGAGATTTCTAACGCGATGTCGGCCGGGACAGTGGTTTTTTTTTAGAAAAATTTACGCTACAGTGGAATGGCGTGAGCTCCCGTTATGATTATGTAAAGTGCGTATGCGCATGTGTAGTGAGACCTGAGTGCGAAATATTATGAGAAATATGTTGAAATTATTTTTGTTTCGAAACAAGAAAATTGTGATATATTAAAAATAAAAATCACGCTTCACGTAAGCGTCACGCTGTATCCCGCACACAACAAGGTAGATAAAGAGAACCTAGTGTTAAGACAATTCGTTTCCCATTTTTCGCAGAATTCTGGAGGCATGACGTATTAAATGGCGGAACTCAACGCTGCAGCTTACCTGGATACCAGCGCGAAACAATAAAAAGAATAATATTTTTATAAACTGATTTCATTTTTGGTATATATTGTACGTCTTACGTCATTTTCTTTCAATCTATGACAATACTATTATTTTATCTACAGATATTGCACAATAAAGACAATTGTAAAGTAGCATCAAAACTTTCTATTATAAATAGCTGTACTTAAAAGTAAGAGGGTGGTCGCACATAGTAATTTCGTGGCAAAATTATTTATATAAGTAGCGTTGTAATGGCTCTATTTCTGCCTTGTCATTGATTGTCAATTGAGATGTAGATTTTTTGATTTCACTTTCTCAACGTGATTTGAGATTTGAGTTTTAACAACGTAAAAAAAAAGCCTATTTTGTTGCTCATTTTCAATTGAATACCAAATAATTGTATAAATTGCGAAAAACATAGAAGCATTTTTGATTTACTATGATTTTCACTGAAACACTCTCTCAGAGTGGCATTTTATATATCTAGAAAATCAGATTAAGATTTCGGAATTAATTTAAAAACTATTTAGCAAAATTTTTGCCAAGTCAAATTAATAAAACTTTTAAGTTAGGCCACTTTCATTCTAGAATGCGGTATATAGTTTGATATCAACAATTTCAACATTAAAACCGATACGCCTTTTACGTGCACGATTATAACTTTATTTATATTAGCAAATACACAGTTACTATTAACTATTTCTCGTACAGTAGATTGTAAATTCAGAATTATGTTGTACAAGAAAACTTTAGTATCGGAGGTGTTAATAAAGCTGCTCGAAGGCGTACTGTAAGACATGTTTTACGATCGCAATCTAATGCCAACTATTTAGCGGCTACGCGTGATGAGGGAGAATTACTGCCATAAATATGCATGGGAAATTCATATATTGAGTACTGGCAACACCATTGGCGATAAAATGATTTGTGTATTGTGGTACAAATAATATATTTTTTTTTAAATAAAGTTATATTTATTAGAGGCCAGTCGTGGCGCAGGGGCACTACTGTGTGAATGTAAGCGCGACGGCTTGTAGATTCGATTTCCATTGGAGGAAATGAAATATTTAACTTTTCCATTGTCTTCGCTTTGGTATCGAGATTAAGTGGCGGCGTTGAGTTCCACTACTCAACAGGCATTGCCTCCAAAATTCAATAGAGTAATAACACAGAGTAAAAAAAACATAATTTAATTATAATAAAATTGAATTATGGAAGAATATTTCTTCTAAAAGTATATGAAAAATAATTGACGAGTAAGGCCAAATTGAGAGCGTATAAACTTTTGATTGCTCGATGTCACGAGCTCGGCGGAGAATGGAGTCTCTCGACACTAGACTCTCTCAGCATACATTGATATCTGGCTGGTATAAACCTAATTTGAAAAATACGTAAAAATGTATTTTATTATAAATAGATTTATTTATCTTGAAAAAATATTTAATATATCACAATTTTCTAAATGCTGTGTCACGGTTTAGGGCTAAAAATTATACAATTTCTTATCGGCATCTGAAACTTATGCTAATGTGGGCGATACTTGAACCTGGTTTATTGGCCGTAATTTAGCAATTTAATGGAGACGATTTAAGACTCGTGAGTTGCAATTGAACTCTGTTTCCGTTTTACTGAAGCTATTGCATTTGTATATTTCAGATATTGGACTTTCCCTTCCTTTCGTCGGCCTCTTTTTGTAAATTTGACATATATAAATGTATTTATTTAAAAAACGTATAAAAATCGAATGTAGTGGGATTCGATCCTGCGTCTCTTGGAAATCGTCTAAGCACTCTGACCTCGAAGCCATACGTTCCAATCAATCTATGTCGAAAATATTATAAACTTGTTACAAGCAACTTATTTATGTTGTAATCATCTCTGTAGGGCAATTTCAAGAAATTTCCGCTACAATTAATTACTTTAAATTATCATTTAAATAAGAAGACAAGCACACTTAATTTTAAATTAAGCTTTTAATCGAGTATGTTCGCGAAAATTCAAGATCTTATTATAAGAACACTTAAAAGTAAACGATGTTTTAATATATCATTTTCTTGTCTTTTGTTGATGTTTTACTACATTTTATGTTATAAAACATTAACAAATGACAAGAAAAATGATATATTATTAATATAAAAAATGATATGTTATTATTATGTGATACTGCGTCTTACCTAGACCTATAAAATATAGAGTTATCATCCTATAACCGTCCCTATTATACAATCAACGCCGGTTAAAGATCTGTATTATTAGCAATCTATACTTTTCATCGAACATTTGTAAAAGGTGACAGTTGGCTTGAAACAAGCATACAAATGGTAAAAAATTAAACAATAGACAGAAGAGGGATTTTCGGTACACAGTACGCGCCGCCATCCCCCACGCGGTCTCTTAACAATCGGCACGTGTGAATCCATTCATCACATCATTTCGCATAAACCCATTCGTTTATTGTTTTAACGAAAATCTCATAATTTTATTGCCTTATTGTTCTTTACGGATTGGATGGTTGGGCTTGGCGATGTTAACAATACAGCATTGTACCCGCTACGCGTGAATGGTAGGTTTTATTTTTTTGATATCGTTGTATTCATTCTTTGATTTTAAATTTAGATAATTGACGTTTTAAAAACTTGCCGTATGGGTTAAACAAATAAAAAAGCCCAGCTATATATAGCTTTTCTTATATTCATTTAAAAGTTCATGTCATCAACTTCTATACCACATATGACATAACTAGGTCACCAGACAAAATTGCTTTCCCTGTCTATAAATCAACAATTAGGTATTTGTCAGACAAATACCTAAACGCTCGAATATCAATTTGCGGTTATCTACCATCTTCTTTCCTTATTATTTTAAAAATACAACAATTGATCATACTGCATGACAATTTTAGATTGGAATGCTTTACTTCTCAAATGTTTCACCCCGATTTCATGAATAAGCTTATAGATAAGGATATAGGATTAAGCAGCCTCTCTAGTCCCTCAGCTTCACACATTTTCCAGCATTGCGGAGTAGGCAAAAAGGAACCTAGTGTCAAAACACTCCATTCTCCAAATACCACCACAGAATTCAAGACATTGCGTGATTAGTGAAGCTCACTGCCTCACTTTGTCTTGCCAGTGCAGCAAAACGAAAATAATTCTTTTCCCCGAGTGGGCAATCACAATTGTATCCACAACTATCGTCTACAGTCTGATGCTGTCCCACCGCGCTATACGACCTCGCCTAAGGCCTGGAACAATCTTAATATATCGTTTAGAAATCATTATTGTGTCAGCCGAGTATGCAAATAAACAACATAATTAAATATTGACTGACATAAAAATTAACATGTTGTATCAAATGTTAGTAGGTTCAGCTGTAACAGGCGTTGCCCGTGACTGACAAGACGTCCAACAATTTGATCACTATCTAACGGAAGACGGTCGTTACGTTAGCAAATATCGGCTATCAATGTAACTATAGTTATCGTCGGATCAAAACATACCTCTTCCGGTTATTGTTCATGTCTTTGTTTTGGGACCGATATTGTTTTATTTGTAATTGTTATTAGTTTTTGTATCTGTTGTTGTTCATCTCTGTCGGACTTATTTATAAAACATAGTTCAGATTTACATAAATTAAAATTGTTATCTTAATATTGTATTTTGGGGCCTGTCGGTTGTCGGTTCGATTCCCATTCGGGATAATAAATTATTATATATCAATACTTTCATTCATTCACTGGTACAAAGACAAAAAATGTGTTTTTGGGGTTCCACCACTAAACACGCGACATCGCGCCCTCCTTTATGATACAGGGTTAAGCTGAAAAAAAGTTGTGAAATATATGAAACAAGAATAATTTTCAAAGTTAGTCGCGGCGCATCAGGACAACGTTGGACTGCAAGCTCCTGCAAGGTCGTGGGTTTTTCTGATCTGGTAAACAAAATACAGCGTATAGTTCCACCACTGAACACGCAGTGTCTCGATTATCTTAACGCAAGGTTTTCTCCAAGATATTCATAATTTCAAAGGTAAAATAAAGAAAAAACTAGTAAAGAATTATTAACAACCTGATAAAGGTACTTTGTTCGATGTAATTACACCTACGCTACATAAACACCGATAATAAGTAGAAACTTAATTGCTAGGTTTACTAAACGTTACGTGTAAAATAGGAAACATTTGCATTTATTTCTTGTATTGTATTTATATTATTATCGTTTTATTTACAAAATTTAAATAAAAAAATTTGCTTTACGCTACAGAATGCTCCTGCACACAGCACGGTAGGCAGAGGGAACGTAGTGCTAAGACACTCTGTTCCCCACTTTCGCAGAGTTCTGGAGGCATTGCGTGTTGAGTGGCGGAACTCAACGCCGCGCTTTGCCTGGACACCAGAGCGAAGAAATGAAACTATAAATGTAAATAAATATCATTTTATTTAATCTTTTAGAATTTTATTCATTATTCTTTTTATTTTATTCCAGGTAAGCTCCAGAAGATAGTCGATTGCAGATTATTGTCGAAAATAATGTAAGAAAGAATATGACATTTTCATTGTATTAAATGATTTCACTGTGTGACCGTAGTCATAAAAATTAGAAAATTTTACAATAATACATAAGCTATAAAATATCCGTACCTCGCCCATAGCAGGGTAGACAGAGGGAACCTGGGAACCTAGTATCAAAACACTCTTATCCCATTAAGAACATACGCAATATTATATAGTAAGTTTATCCACGTATAAAAAAACAAGAATCTACAAGCCATCCTATCAATGTTTTTGTGTTGTATGCAAAATCCCTTACTTTATCAGTATAATGTTACAACAAGATTCATAGATGTGTACATAAATAAATAAATATTTTCTTATAGAGGAAATAGCTGCTGTTGTTACAGACGGTAATGAAAATTAATGGCCGCGGCGCCATCTGTTGCCACAGGCTTAACTTGTCAGTTATCAATAAATCTTTTGTGACTAAGAAAACTATCTATTCTTCTCTACTAAATATTATTTTATTTTTAAAAATGATATGTATTGTTAGTTCGTAATTGATAAAAAATAATAATATTAGTAATTTTAAAATGTCATACTTAATTTACGAGCACAGATAAAATATATTATTTTGTGTCATTAACTAATTTAAAAACGTAAAATTTTAATTACGAATTATAAATAAATGGATGTAAGACAATCTAAAACAATCTGGTAAGCATTGCGTATCCCTATTTAATTGTGAGGGGTGTGCCAGAATGAATACATCAAACGATATGGCAACCCCTTTTATAAAGTACCATCAATTTATCAATTTCGAAAGGATTATATTTATTTATTTAGGATTATATCCACAGATAACATTATATTGTTACAGTTACGGTACAGATTGACGCGAAATCAGATATCTCTCAATGTACATACAATTCTTTATTATCCTATCACGTGGGCTTAATATATGCAAATAGCGAGATATGTAAATTTTTATTGATCTTTTTACTACTTATATAGGGATTTTTTATCTTCTTTTGAAAAGTATTGGATGCTTAAATGTTCGAAGATCACGATGATATTGCAATTAAGTTCAATAATGTTTTTTTAATATCTATTGTAATTTGCCAAATAAAAAAAAGTTTATTTAATTTGTTTCGAAATATAATTGTGTTCAATAATAAAATTAATAATCAAAAATGAAATATATATATTTTTTAAATTCATTTTTAAAAGTAAAAAAATTAAATAATTTAGGCGATGAATAAGGTCTTACTTAGAACGTGAGAATTCTTGTCTTCTATTTCACGGAAAAGAATCGGAATATTGTTGTACTGTTCTCATTTTATTAGAAAGCCGTGCAAATTTTTTTTTTTTATGTTATAACATTGAACTCACACATTAAGCGGTTCAAAAAATATGTTTAATATATTTCCATATTATAGATATATGATTTATACTTACAATTATTTTATATTAAGGTCATCGGTCTATAAAAATTGTTAACCCACTTTCAAACAATAAACAAGTGAAAGGACATCAAATCGCAATATATCTAACACACTAAACTAATAACGATATAACCCGTTATTTCGTGTAAAGGATGCCATTATACGTTACGTGACCGAATTCTACCATCGACTATTAATATTAGAAACGGTAACTCTGTGGACTTTATATTCCCTAAAGGTTCCAGTTATTTAACCGTTTGAAAGTGCATCTGGAAGTATGCAAATAATGCGGTGTGGGATTGAATATCATGCGAGGACCGCTTGTCGCATATAAATAAAGGTTATGTGTTATGATTAACGTTTCCAGACGTTTTGATTTGAGCTGGACTATCCTGTTATTAGCTTGTGTGTCTCGGCGTCTCGTAATATGGCACCGGAACGTACAATGTCCCGTTTTTTTCAAAATGGCATGAAAATTTTGTTGATTGAATAATATTTCGACGCGAATATCTCGGTATGTGTTTTGGAGAAAGATAACTGAATGGAATAGTCCGCATAAAAACGAAAACAATTAAAAATTATAGTAAAAAGAAATGTACGCTACTTTAAATGTTTATGTTAAACGTTACTTTCTTAATACAATAATTAAAATAGAAAATATTAAAAGCGATGTCCCATTTTGAGCCGGGCAATGAATGGTCACTTTGGTTGTGCTGTGTGTAGGCTTTGTAGGTCGTCATCGTGATAGTATTGAGATACGCTTTATATCATAAGTCTAAGAAATGGTATGTATTGTGTTAGACTCTATCGAGTACTTGTTCGATATTGAGAGTATTTTGTATTACAACTCTTGTGATAAACTTCCATTTTGTATAGTTTTATGTTTATATTTATGTTTTAGTAAATATTAAATGTCAAATTTTAAAATCAAATCAGCTTTACGCTGTACCTCGCACAACTTTTCACCGAGTTCTGGAGGCATTGCGTTTTGAGTGGCGGAACTCAGCGCCGCGCTGTGCCTCGACACCAGAGCGAAGAAATGAAAATATAAATGTAAATAAATATTTCCCTTCCTCGAATGGGGATCGAAACCACAACCAGTCGATTTTACGGTTACACTTTGTGCCCCTGCGCCATGACAGCCTCCATGTCCAGTTTCAATTCATAATAAGTATTAAAATACTATTTTATGTCAAATTTTGCTATGTATAGTAAGTTTTAAAGTATTAAAGTATTATTGAGGCCGGTCGTGGCGCAGCGGCACAAGGTGTGACTGTATACCGACTGGTTGTGGGTTCGATCCCCACTCGAGGAGATGAAATATTTACTTAAATTTATATTTCCATTTCTTCGCTCTGGTGTCGAGGCAAAGCGCGGCGTTGAGTTCTGCCACTTAACACGCAATGCCTCCGGAATTCGGCAGAAAGTGGGGAACGGAGTGTCTTTCACTACGTTCCCTCTGCCTACCCTGCAGTGTGCGGGATACAGCGTGAAGCTGATTTATTTTTATTTTATTTAAAGTATTATAAATTTCTATCACAGATGCCATTAAACGTTCATCTTAACACACTGTTGTCTCAGCCTGCCCCACTACTAATGTGGGATACGGCGTAAAACTTGGAAACGAAATTGATTTTAAATTTTCTAGATCCAAATAATATTTCAATTAGTTCAAATTTACATCCTTTAAAAATTAAATAAACTCAACTGACCGCAATAGTTTTGATTTAATTTCCTGCTTCGCCCGCAATTGCATATAGGTAACAGAGATGCGTTCTAGTTTTGTTGACGTGTAAATATGATATGAAATGTACAACTACATTACTGTTAAGTAGTACTTCCATAACTACTCGAATTTATATGGGAATAGAGTCGGCGTGGCGCAGTGGTAAAAGTACTTGTGGGTTCGATTCTCGGACTCAGACAAAGCATGGCGTTGAGTTCCGCAACTTAACGCGCAATGCCTTTAGAATTAGGCGGAAATGTGGAATGGAAATGTTACTAGTACGTACTAATACCATTAATAATCGGAGTGCTTGACACTAGGTTAGGTAGGTGATTAACAGTAGGTTCCCGGGTTCCCTTTGCACACTCTGCTATGTGTATGATATGCTGTAAAGCTAATAAAAAAGTTGATAATATTTATAGTGTACAACCTAAAATCTTTTAAAATTTTAAGTTTTTTTTCGAGTTTCATTCAATGAACGCTAAGGTTAACAGCTTAAAACATTCATATATTATAATTTTTACAAGCAAGTTAAATAGGCGTTGAAATGAAAACAGTAACAGCATGTATATTTATACAGCCATTTATTAAGTTTAATGGAGTGCATACAATTAACGGTTACCACAAATACCGTGCGATAATAATGTGTTGAAACTTGAAAGTACTGGTGAGGTGAACGTACATTTTTAATTATTTTTCTTTTATAAATAGTTAATTTTGCATTATTTAGAACAAAAACAAATTATATTATTAAGTATAATATTAAGGAAAGTTTCACAATTAATCCCATTTTTTTTATTTAGGCGATTTATGCGACACGTTTCTTGCGTGTATGGAATGGTGACACTACGAAGCGTTTTGATACTTCTATGCACAATAAAGCGGGAAGCGAAATAAACTTAATATTAAATTAACGACATAGTATAAGATTAATGATAACATATAATAAACTAAAGGAAATAAGAATTCAATTGACTAAAGATACTTTATTAATACTCCATTTTCGTTCACTCTCCACTCGGTGATTGTTATTATGAGAATCGAATTGAAACTCCATCAGCAGTTAGCTGCAAGTAATAGTTTTATCTTGCGTAATCTCGGTAATATCCACCACTTTGGAGTAATCTTCGTAATAGCGTGTATTGAATTGAATGTTTATAGGATGGAGTCTTAAACATTACTACCGGTAACCTAAATATATATACCATAGTGATTAATTTTAAATTGATATTTTACACGATTTTTATTTTTATAGTATTTTTAAAAAATTATTTGACATCCAAAAAGGTTGTTTATCTCTAATTTAAATTTTTCTTTTGGTGAAGTATATTATGTGCATAATTAACTTAAAAATAGGAAAATTAAAGATATTCTTGTTTATGAATGTATTTTCATGAACATAGAAGATTAAAATTTTATTGTTATTTACTTTTTTTGTATCGCTTATTTCAACCATTGAACTGATTTTATGCCAATGCTTAACTGAAGATTTATTCAAACAAATGATCTCGAGTTCAAAGTAAAAGTTAATCTTTACCAATTAGGGCGGACTCCCTCTAGTATCTAACATTCATTTCACATCACATCACATGCATCTGTCAGTTCTGTCAGGGCCTTAGGGATGGTGAAATTGCCTTTGATTTAGATAACATTACACATTGCTCCACATAATAGAACTGAA
Source organism: Heliconius sara (assembly GCA_917862395.2). Classification (NCBI taxonomy): domain Eukaryota; kingdom Metazoa; phylum Arthropoda; class Insecta; order Lepidoptera; family Nymphalidae; genus Heliconius; species Heliconius sara. The sequence goes on along the minus strand of OU860788.1, from coordinate 4,580,971 downwards.
AAGAGATTTTTAATTATTCCATTTTATATTTTATAATTGAGGCCAGTCGTGGCGCAGCGGCATGAAATGTGACTGTAAAACCGACTGGTTGTGGGTTCGATCCCCACTCGAGGAGATGAAATATTTACTTAAATTTATATTTCCATATCTTATCTTCCTTTTCTTGTTCATTCTTCGCTCTGGTGTCGAGGTTAAGCGCGGCGTTAAGTTCTGCCACTCAACACGCAATGACTGGAGAATTCCGCAGGAAGTGGAGAACGGAGTGTCTTAACACTAGGTTCCCTCTGCCTACCCTGCTGTGTGCGGGATACAGCGTGAAGCTAATTTAATTTTTAATTTTTATTTATATTGTATAAAACATAGTATATTAGAGAAACATTACATAATTTTAGCTTTTGAACTAAGTTTAAATATCGATTTTGAATTATTTTTAATAATAAAAATTTTAGTTTCTTTTATACTCCGGAACTTACTTTAATTTTTTAGGTTAAGTTTATTTTATTATCTATCTCTCGTTATCGTCACGTTTATGCTAAATTCAAAATCACAAAATCAAATTGAATGCAAAAGTATGCGCCCTGTGTTCCAATTAGGGTGTGCTAGACTATCATTCATCTCACAATCTTTGCATTTCTCCAGCAATCACGACGACGAGATCCGTTATAGGGGACGAAAAGATTGGGGTAAATGTCAAGTGATACGTACGTTGAGTTACCCTGCTCTACTTAGTAAATGAATACATTTGTGTTGTGTTTCTTTTTAGCTTCACGCTAGGCTTTAGGGTAAGCGGAGGGAACCTGGGAAACTAGTGTTAAAACTTCCATTAAGGCCCCGTTTCCCTACATTTCCTTATTTTTTTTTTTACTTCAAATTAAATTTCTAAATATAGAGTAACAGTTTTATTAATGTACGACATTATACCTAGTCAAGAATCTAAAGCACTACACTTCAATTATTATTATTCTTCAATTATTAAAAGAAAGTCATAGCGCACGGGCACAAGCGTGCGACTGTAAATAGTCGTGGGTTCGATCCCCAATCGAGGTGCACACACCAGAGCGAAGAAAGGCTACGCTTAGCTTTGAGTTCCACCAAACAATACGAAGTACCTCCATAATTCGTCGGAAAATGAATGGAACGGAGTGTAGATCCCCATTCCCTACCTTGGCTAACACTAGGTTCCCTTTCCCTGCCTTGCTGTGCGCGGGATACAGCGTGAAGCTGATTTGTTTATTCTTGGATTATTATAGATCAGTAAGTTTGAAAGCAGTTGACGTGTTCGCACTATCGTGATCGAGGCGCTTACAGGCAATCACGATCCGTCGTTAGCTGAGCTTCCAGTGAGATATAAATTACGAAAACTTAATTAAAATATCTCGTATTCACCGCTTATCTCTAACTTAGCATTAAGTTGAGTGGCGGGCGCATTGTAAATTAGATGGCGTTTGTATGTGAGAACGGGTTGTAGCGGGGTTGTGATGTTGATATTTAATATCCTGATAGTTTCCTTTTTGTGATTAAAATTACTTCTAAATTATTTTTTTGCTTCACGCTGCAACCCGCATACAGCAGGGTAGGCAGAGGGAATCTGGGAACCTCGTGTTAAGATTCTTAGTTCCCATTAAGACACTTCCGTTCTAGCCTCTTCGCCGAATTATAGAGGCATTGCGTGTTGGGTGGCGGAACTCAACTTTGCCTCGTTGCCACAACGAGGAAATGAAAATATTACATATTTCACTTCCTTAAGCGCGAATCGAACCCATAACATGTCGTGTTTACCGTCGCACGCTTCTATCCGTACGCAACGACTGGCCTTATTACTTCTACAATCTTTCGTATAATCAATCAAAGAAGCTAATAAAATATATTTTTTTGCTAAAAAATAACCTATTAACTTGTAAAATGTCGCAATAAAAAAAATAAATTACAAAATTTCACTACAAAAGTAATATAAAAGTGTAAAGTAACATAAAGCAAAGATTGTAATCTTGAATTAATTCAGAATTAGATATAAATCTTTTTTTTATTTCCGATCACAATCTAAAGTTTAATAAAACTACCGTTGTCTTATCATTTACTTCACGTTTATTTTTAAAATATCTATATTAATTAGAGCGTGATGCTTGTTAAATACAGTTGGGCCAATTTTAATCGATAACGGAAGGAAGTGATTTCACTTTAGATGACAACGTCGTTGAACAAATTAGTGAGTGTTAAAAGTAGTATTTTCCAGTTGGTTGAGTTGATTGCTGTTGACATTTAATATATTATTTTAAAAAAATCAGCTTCACGCTGTATCCCGCACGGAGCAGTGTAGGAAGAGGGAAGCTAGTGTTAGCACACTCCGCTCCCCACTTACCGCCGAGTTCTGGAGGCGTGTTGAGTGGCTGAAGTCAACGTGGCACTTTTGCCTTGACCAGAGCGAAGAAATGAAAATATATATATAAACGTAAATATTTTTTTCATTTTCTCGAGTGGGGATCGAACTAACAACACGTCGAATTTACAGTCACACTTTGTGCCTCTGCGCCACGACAAGCCTCAATATATTATTATAATTAGCCTCAATATGTTATTATAATTTCTCAATATATTATTATAAATAAAGTATGTTTATTGTAACAACTAAACAAAATGTTTCTCGATGAGGTTTTCTTTTATAAGAAAAATATTTATAATTTTTTCCTGTATGCTAACAAACCACACACGAGAATGAAAAACTATAAAATAAGTAAATATGCTCGTGTTTAAGAATTCAGTTTTGATTGTTACAAAAGTATTTTTTAAGAGCTTCACGATGTATCACGCAAATATTGCAGGCAAAGGGGACATGGGAACCTAGCATTAAGACACTCCGTTCCCATTAAAACAATTCTGTTCCCCACTTTCAGCCGAATCCTGGAGGCATTGGATTACAGAAATATTTTTCTTAAAATCTTTAGATACATTTACTTTCACATTTATAATGCTAGTGAGACAACACAAATGTGATACCATAATAATATTATAAAGTAATTTTCAAAACCATAGACTCTTATCTCAATAACAATACTAATATTTCCCGAACAGATTTCTATATATTGTGCGAAATATCAAAGATACCATCTCTACATTATCCGACAGTTACTCTCTGATGCGGAAATGCATTAGCGCTATAACTGTCACTTGTTCCGTCACTCCTATCTGTACAATGAACGGTCCGGCGCGGAGATGCGCGCGCGCAGAAATGGACGCGGTTCTCACGAATGTCAGCCTAATAGTGTTCTCTAGTACTGGCTTTCTGTTTTTATTGCTGTGTCGTGGCTTTTTAAGAGCCGGAAATCTTTAAAACATTTATATGCTATTTACAATTTTATATTTATTGAATTTATTTATGTTATCAGGCATAAATGTTATTATATTCTAGCGCTATATTTCTGTGTTGGACTATAGTAATATTTTGATAACGTTATTATCAAAATATAAAAATTGTACATCTACTTTTCTTCCCATTAGAAGGAATAGTAAATTCCTTTTCCTCTAGACTACAGAAGTAATGAAAAATAGTAACAAATTCAGCTTCACACTGTATCCCGCACACAGTAGAGTGGGCAGAGGGAACCTAGTGTTAAGACGCTCCGTTGCCCTATTACCTCCGAATTCTGGAGGCATTGCGTGTTGAGTGGCGGAACTCAACGCCACCCTTTGCCTCTACACTAGAGCGAAGAAACCAATATAAATTTAAATAAATATTTAATTTCTTTCAGTGGGGATTTAGCCCATAAGTTGCGTTTATAGTCACACTTTGTGCTCCTGCGCCACGACTAGCCTCGAAAAATAGCAACAGAAATTGCAAAAGTAGATATGAATACCTCACTAATGAATACATGTTGCGTTTATTTCAATTTAATCCTGTAGTTATACATTTCCAATCTATTTGGTTTCCGTGCCATTTTCTCCATTGTCTCACCACCGCATAAAACAGGTGCAAGCGAGCGCCTACAAAGGTGAAAGGAACGACTCGGCTTCGCACTTTGTACAATCAGAGAACTGACGCCTATATTGATTGTCTTCTCTTTATGCCGTTTTGTTTGATTTACCTTGTCATATTGGAAAGTGAAAATTTTATTGCCTTTTTATATTTTCAGTCAAATTATAGTAAGACGCTTTGCTAGTAAAGCCTTTCGCGGCTTCGCCCGCTTGAATAATTATTAATTTACTAACTTAACTATTTTCGTTTTTTTTTAAATTATATGTAAATAAATTTGGCAAAATTTTAAAAACAATATCTATATTGAAAAGTAAGATTTTTTTGGCTATAAATTTTTTTTTCAAGCAGCACTGTTTAAAATGGTACCTAATTTGTTATATTTAGTAACCGATTTTAATAAAACAAATACTAAATATTTGCCAAAGCTTGGAAGTTTTGTGAAAAATAATGATGTGAATCAATTAAGCCGTTTCTAAGATAAACGTGAACAAAAGCACATACATTGAATGTTTTTGGTTCTATAACGTTATGAAAGCCCAATTACATTACCTTATAATTTCATTATACGTAAAGATTAAGAAATATTGTCGTTTGGTATTATAATAATTAAAAATATTAACATAAATATTATTGAATTACAACTAAATCGTTCTATATAATATACGTATGTAAAACATATTCAAACAGTAAAGCGAATGCTATCAGTATTTCATAATAAGTTATTGAGATAAATCCAAAAGAATTTAAATGAAGCTCAGCGCATAGTATAGGAAGTGAGCGGCGATAAAGTGACAAGTCAATCTGAGTGATTGATCGACTCCAGCGCTATTAGGTCGTAACTGTGATATCTGTACATTAATAATATATTTGTTTTTTTACTTTCTAACAACTGATAAATGTAATTATATTAATATTTATGGATGCTAAACAAAAAAAAGGAAAATATGCATTGAAAATATTAATTATTATGAATTTATCAATTATTCCATTACTGCTTCACGCTATATAAAGCATGTAGCAGGATAGGCAGAGGGAGTCTAGTGTTAAGACACTCCGTTCTCCTTTGAATTCAGAAGGCATTGCGTTTGAATGACCAAACTCAACGCCACGCCTTGCAGCGACATCAGAGCGAAGAAAATGAAAATATTAAATATTTCCCTTCCTCAAGCGGAAACCAAATCCGACCTTATAAACTTATCAAATATAGAATTTAGAAATTTTATAACCAATTACTAAAAGTTAAGTAAAATAAAACATTGAAATATAGCTCAATTTACAACAAAATTATTTTGAAAGGTTCCCCTCAGCTATGACGGGAAGGCATTAAAAACCAAGTTAAGTTTAATAGTAATTAGGTCGAAAGCTGACACGCAGAACGATGAGATGAAATCATCCATTAATACTGCTCTTATCGTCTATAGTAGGGCAAGGCTCGGGCTGCACATTCAGTGTCGGTCGTGCTCTAAAACAACCCTTCAGAATCTTAATAGATTTTATTTTATAAAAATAAGTTATTTCCTCATTATCTTGTAAACATAGGTATATATATGTACGTATAATATAGTATACTATGTCAATCTTTGAAAGCATATCTTTAAATCAGAACTAAAATCCATAATTATTTATATATTATAACAAATAAATGTGAAAGGTACAAGATCAAATTTTCTTTTTTTTTACTATCTACTACAGTTGATATTAATAGATATATCCAGATAGTACCTAATAAATATTTAAACAGTTAAATCGACTTAAAATATATTTAAATTCAAAATATACTCTATTCAAATAGACTAAATGTAAGCACTCTTGTAAGCACTTTATAATTTGTACATAGATATATGTTAGTAGTCATGGATAAAAAAAATTAAAAAATCAGCTTCACGCTGTATCCCGTAAACAGCAGGGTAGGCAGAGGGAACCTAGTGTTAAGACACTCCGTTCCCCACTTTCTGCCGAATTCGAGTGGGGATCGAAACCACAACCAGTCGGTTTTATGTTACAAAAATATTAATTTAATTAACCAATAAGGCTTATGCAAATTAGTAGGTGTTTTTATTAGAAACATATTTTACACTTATAATCATCCATGCCGCTGGACGAGAGGTTTACATATTGTGTTAATATTATAATGTGTTAATATTATATTTAATAGTGTTAGCGTTAAAAAGTCATAAACGGTAAAATTTATATATTGAGTTATAACTATTTAGTTCACGCTGTCACGCGCGCACGCGCCTAACGCTACGGTCTCTCTTCTCTTGCGCCTCGTCCTCATGCTTTTTATGTGACCTTCCAGTATCTTTTATACTATGTTTTCGAAGGTCAACCGAGGTCTCCGCCTACAGTGACAATTATTAGATTACTGAAACAAAATATATAAAAAAATGAAAATATATAAATATATGTAACTAGATTCCTTCTGGCTGTCCAAAAAATGATTTTATAATCTACAACGAAGAGAGATAACTCGTTTTTATTTGAATTATGAAATAATAATGTAATATAAATTGCATAATGCTAGATTAAAATTGCATAGAGACGAAGTATTCCAGTAAACTCTTATTAAGCGTGAAATTAATATGTAGAGAGAAAACCGATAGTTATCTGTCACTGTCCGTCCGCATATTAACTCAATTGAATCAGCACTGTTATTAAAGTTTCTAATCGAGCTCTACGGTATTCAGTATCGATATCTCTCGTTATTTCATTAAGTGTAATCGAGACATCGATTAGCCGTATCGTATCAATAAACATCGATTATTTAATTGTATTTCATTTGCAAGTCTGTGTGCGGCTATCTTAATGTATTAATTGCGATTTTTAATCGATTCATTAATATTGTATTGGTTTGATCGACGTTTGTCGGGATCTTTAATGTATGACTTTTTTGTTGTATAATTTAAACAATGTACAACACTCATTTCTGATGACATTATTATTTTACGATACATTATTTTTAATACATCATTTATACGTTTAGTTATTACGGATATGAATTATTTATTGTTTTCACCTATTGTTTTAGGAGCTCATACTTTCATATTACTGTACTATATTATAATTTCTCCTTTTAATAATACCTATAATATAACAAAATCTATATAGAACTCTTTTTAAACCATAGGAGCTTTTAGAAAGTTAGTCTTTGAAGCTAGTGCTCGCTGCCATGCTAGATCAAAAAGAGTTAATAATTACCCTATCCGTTAAATAATTCAGAGAAACCCCCAAACGATATAATGAACAGTTTTGAATGGCATTTTAGTTCATATTCTAAAAAGGTTCATTCTATATTACGGTTGATGTGAAAGTGGAGGTCGTCGGGTTATACGTCAGAAGCTTTAGGTTTTTTTCTTCACTGTGTTTACCTACTTTCGTCTATGACTTTTAGTCAATTTCGTGACTCGACGGTTTTTTTATGTCTTTTAAAAAAAAAGTTTATGTTATAATATTACAGACAAGTATTTTAAATACCTACTTAATGAGATAATTGTCTATTTTGCATTCCATTAAATAATTAAATTACTAAATATTTAAAAAAATACTTAAGTGTAGAATTATAATATATGTAAATAAAATTTGTATATCTTTAGTCGTCAGAGGGAACTTAGTGTTAAGACACTCCGTTCCTCAATTACCGCTGAATTTTGGAGTCATTGCGTGCTAAGTAGTACTCTACGCCGCGCTTTGCTTCGACAATAGAGCGAAGTAATGGACATATACAATTAAATATTTCATTTCCTCGAGTGGGGATCTAACCCACTACCAGTCGCGTTTACAGTCACACTTTGTGCCACTACGCCACGACTGGCCTCGAATATCCTTCAATTTTTTTATATTTAACTTAAAAATGATTATTTAAAGTAGAAAATTAGCAATATATTGTAAAATAATAACCTAGTAATATGTTATTAAATACTCATTGTCTAGCCTATAATTTAGGTTCCGTTAGCGTTAATAACTGACCTTCGTCTGAAATCTAATAGTTCTATAACCACAAAGCCCAACGATAAAATACCCTAGATTATTGTAATATAGCGGCTATTTCAGAGTTCTTGATATATATATATATATATATATATATATATATATATATATATATATATATATATATATATATATATATATATATATATATATATATATATATATATATCAAGAAATATTTCTTCACAAATTAAATAAATAATATTTATTTTTAACAGTTTTTAAAATTTATTAAGTTATTCCACACTTAGGATGGAAAAATACTTATTTAGAAAACGTATATTTTTTTTTAAATTTGGTATCCCGCTACGTTCAACTTTTTATACGTTTTCTTAATAAGTAAATAATGATGATCACAACTTTGTTATGTTAACCCTAGTGTAATAAGCTTGCAGGAATGCAGGAATTACTTAATTCTCTATAATATTTAACAATATTGACCTATTTCTAAATATAGTGGCGCAGTGGCACAAAGTGTGACTGTAAAACCAACTGGTTGTGGGTTCGATCCCCATTCGAGGAGATGAAATATTTACTTAAATTTATATTAATTTACGCGGCGTTGAGTTCTGCCACTCAACACGTTCGGCACTCCAAAATTCGGCAGAAAGTGGGGAACAGAGTGTCTTAACTCTAGGTTTCCTCTGTTTACCCTGCTATGTGCGGGATACAGCGTGTAAATATTGCGTGTACTCAACGCCGGGTTTTTTGCCATGATGCCAGAGCGAAATATACGAAATATCGACTCATTCATATTACTAATAAATAAATACTTAATTTCCTCGACTTGGGGATCGAACCCACAACCAGTCACCAGCCACGACTGGCTTCAGGTCTCTAGTACTCTATATATTTATATATTAGATTAAGCAATAACAAATTTTCGAAATAAAATAACTATATTTGTATAAAATCCATTATGATATAATTTATAGTCACCATAAGCATTTACAGGGTTGATACGAGCGGAAACATGCTATACTATACAGGGGTCGACAACACGTCCACGAATAGACGGGGACCGACGCACCGTTATTTAGAAGCTATTCTTAACTCCAATTATAGTTTTCATTACAAGCATTTGTTCTATATTATTGTAGCTAGCTTATTTATTTTAAAAAAAGATTCAAATAAATATTAAATAAAGAAAAAAAATTCTTTTAAATTATTTATTTATTTGTTTGAGGCCGTCGTGGCGCAGGCACAAGCGTCTCATTGTAACGCGACGGTTGTCGGTTCGATCCCTACTCGGGGGAAATAATAATTATTTACTAATTTAGAAAACGTATAAAAATGTTTCCGACTGACCAGGTTTTTCTTTTCTAAGTGTGGAATAACACTTTAAAAATGTAAAAAAAAGTGAAATATTATAATTATTTGTTATTATTTTCATTTATTCGCTCAGATACCAAGACAAAAATGCGGCGTTCAATTCTGCCACTCAATTCATTCAGTCACTCAAAACACCAGAAAATTTGAGGAACGGAATGCGGAACACAGCGTAAAGCTGATAAAAATAATATTTAAAAAAAGCTTCTTTGAAATAAAACATTTATTTGTAGGACTTTCATTATTTTAGTAGAACAAAAAAAATCTTATATAATTTGTATTACTACGGTCATTGAATATTGATAGTTAATTATTGGATCTCGAAAGTGCAGCATCACTTGTTAATCTGACCGGAAGATCATATATATTGCAAATATCCTTCATTATACACTACATAAATTGTACCGTTAAATCCTTTGTGGCACAGTGAGATGTCAACTTACTGTAAGCACGATGGTTGACGGTTCGATAACACCGGGGCATTGAATTAAAAAGAATTCCACCACTCGACACCCGTCTGTTATAAAGGGCGAAAAGCGGAACGTAGTGTCTAAACTCTATCCTCTCTCTACCTATTACATACTATGACATTTCCTCAAAATATCACGTTTTACATTTACAAGAACTATTATTATTTAATTTGTGTACCTTGTACAATTTAAAAAAAGGTTAATTGGCAAGATGCCAGTACAACGTAGCGGAAGTAGTTTTAGTATCTAATAAATGCCAGTCCCGTCAACGGCATTCAATTTTGTAAGTAAATATTTACGTAATATCACTTTCTATTATTGGTACAAAATTTATAAAAGTATTGAAAGCCTATCGAATCGAAATGTAATCGTTGGCGAGTTGTCACGATTGTGATATAACCATTTTTTTCTGAAACTGAATGATTGATTTTGTTTTTTTAATTTTTTACCAACACCACCACCTTTAAGGCCGGCAACGCACGTGTAGCTCCTGTGGTATTACACGGGGTCTCGTTTCCATAGCGGAGAAATGAAAATATAAATAATTTAAAACTCGTTCCTCCGAGTGGGGATCGAACCAATAACCGACTCGTTTAGAGTCACACGCTTATTCCATTGTGCCACGACAGCCTCAATACTGATTGATTTCAATTTTAAATAAAAAAAAATCAAGGGTTGAAATGAATTGTGATAACGTATATACTTTGAGGGCTCTCCAAAGTATTGATAAAACACCGCGGTACCTGTCCCGGTTATCACCGATATGGAAAAAAGCTATAAAAAGGAATATTCATAAAGCATTCTGCTGGTTGTGTAAGAACTGCGTTGTGTATGGGTATCTACCCATAAAAACTAGAATCCATAGATTTTTTCCAGATATATCTACAAGAAATATAGATTGGATTAAAACTTAATAAAAATAGTCTACTATTCTATATACTGTTTAATTTTCAGCTTTACGTATACTAAAATCTTCTTTTTAAATTAAAAACTTGGGCTATCCTACCTTCTCGTTATTCGGTTTTAAGACGTAGAATATTTATATAATATATGCTTTTACCGTCACTGAGTGAATCACATACAAAGTGCAGCAAAAACTTCGCAGCATAGGATCCTAAAACTTGACATGCTCTCCTTAGAGATCGTAAGAGAGTATTAATGTGGAAAAACAGAAATTACGGAATTACGGGTTACATCTCTATCTCATTGTTTTATATTTCCTTGTGTTTTAATGTATTTTTATGCTCCACAGTAGAACAATTTCTCTACTATGCAGAATCTTAACCGCAATTCAAAAAACGCAACACAGATACAACTTGACCACAATTTAAAAAAATCTATATTATCTTTAAAAATATATATAAAATTTACATAATAAAAATAATTTATAATATTAATGTTTTTAATAAAAACAAAAATCACATTATTTAAACTAAGCATTCCACATAAACAACAATTTGTCCGATTTTCTTAATAGAGTCGTCTAAGGTATTGTTATGTCAATGAGTGCTCGGTCGCTTAGCGGCGCTGGTTATAGTAATAATGCCTTTCTTTGGGCGTTCCCTTACCATTTGAGGCTGACTTTCGCGTAGGAAAGTAGCTGTTGGATAAATTATGTTTCAACACTATTATTTCCTCTTTATAATATATAGTTTTCCGTAATTGTTTGTACAATTGCATATAAACATTTAAATATGTATGTGGAGTGTCTTTCTATAGTATAAGTATTTATGTTTTAGCTTTTTTTAGCTTCTCGCTGTATCCCGCACATAGCGGGGTACACAGAGGGTACATGGGAACCTAGTGTTAAGATTCAAAATTCAACGCCGCGCTTTGCCTCGTTATCAAAACGATCAAAATAATTAAATACTTCATTTCCTCGAATGGAAATTGAACCCAAGACTGGAATCAATTCTAAACGTTTTTTCTTAAAAAAGCTTGAAGTAAAGCAGAACACCGACACAAGGCCAGCATTCCCTCAACGTGACAGAAATATAGGCCGTTCTCAAGTGTTATTTCCTGGCGCGAGCCAGACGCATACAAGTGTCACCAGATTGCGAACCAACGCGATGTTTAAATAGGCGAATCCATTAGTGCTCCTTTGGAAGACCTACTAACGATAATTGAGATATTGCGTACCATTTCAACATTCGAATAATACCGTTTTTCTTCGTAATCAATAAATGATTTTGGCAATGCCAGGAGCCATTCGTGAAATTGAAATATTTAATATTTTTATATAATATAAAATTTTTTCGCTCTGGTGTCGAAGCAAAGCGAGGCGTTGAGATTAAATGAGATATATCCTGACAATTAGTTTTCACCAGAAATAAGACGTTTCGCACATATTTATACATACATATATCGTCTGTACTAGATAACTCCTCATGTATTGTGTGCTAAATATCTAAGTAAACGCTGTAGTATCTAGATTCAGTTTAACATCTCAACTGAATGCGAATCCTGCTTGTAATAGGGGTCCAAGTTGGGAGAGCCTAATTGGACGTGCTCGTGACGCGTGCGGGAACGGGAACGCTTTTGATGATGCCGCACCCTATTTATAGACTTAGGTCTTACAGTAAATTAAACTCTGTTTACACATTTAATGTTAATTTTCAAATATTACGTTTTCTTCTTTTGTGGTATAGAGCAGAAGCAACTTGGGAACCAAGTGCTAAGACGCTTCGTTCCAATTAAGACACTTCCGTTCCCCAATCTGCACCGAATTCTGGATTCCCACTCGAGGAAATGATATATTAAATATTTTAATTTCTTCGCTCTGGTGTCGAGTTCCGCCACTCAACACGCAAAGCAATCCAGAATTCGTCTTAAATAGTAGAACGGAGTGTCATAACACTAGATTCCTTCTACATATCCTGCCTTGTGCGGGATAAAGCGTGAAGCTCAAAAAAAAAACAAATTATCCTGATTACTAAACTGTAATACAAGCCCCAGCGACAGAAAGCTTAATTAGACGTAACAAAGCACACGCGACGCGATCGCCTGTTATACAGGAACAGCCTTTGAGAGCGCCGCGTCCGCAACTATGATGACGTGTAACGTAAATAGGGCGACGTCGAGAGATGGAAGAGATAATATTGTCCGATTCGCGATTGTTCTCCATATAATAGGGTGTAGGTTCTGGTTCTTGAACACTGATATACCTGGTCTGAAAAAATATTGTCGAGTTGGATGCAATTGTGGTGGTTTCTATGTTAGAAGTGAAAAATATGGTCAATAAATATATATGGTCAGGTAGGCCAGTCGTACATTTATATTTTCATTTCTTCGCTCTGGTGTCGAGAGTCAAGCAAACACCCCCAGAACTGCCCCCAGAACTCGGCGGAGAGTGGGAAATGAAGTGTCTTAACACTAGGTTCCCTCTGCCTACTCTGCCGTGTGCGGGATATATGGTGAAGTCCTTATGTAGATGGGTGAATGGATGGTTTATGGTAATATGGTGAGTTTAGTTATCCAAAATAATAATATTTTAAGTTAACAGTGGATTTGGATGGCCGCGCTTTACCTCCACACCAGAGTGAAAAAATGGAAATATACGTACATTGAAGTAAATATTCCATCGAGCGAACCCACAACCAGTCGGTTTTACAGTCACATATTGAGCCCTGCGCCACGATTGACCTATACATATTATTAATTTATAAAAATTTTATATAAAATAAAAAATAAACTTTATAGCATATATCATTTAAAATATAATTTCTTAAAAGTAATTTCAATTACACATACATAATAGTAGTATGTAATACCTACTAGTCTATTTATTTGTATCGTTTCTTGTATAGGAAATATTGCATACAGTACAGTCAGTACGTTTGTGTCAGTATGTCAGAAATTCGTTCAAGGCGACCATTATTCATCTTGATCACGCGAACGGACAATATATGAATATTCATGTTATTGGGCACTACGCAGAAACTTGATCTATTTTTCCTTTCTGAACTTGCATGAGTCATTTTTTCCTTATAATTCTTTATTCGTGATGTAGTTTTTTAAGAAATGAAGGAAAATTGTGCAAAAATTCCATGTCATGTAATTATTGTAATAAAAGCTTCTTAACATATATTTTAAAAGAGAGCTTTCAAGAAACGTCTTTGAAATAGTCTTTTTTTTATCTTTTAAGTTTATTTTTCAAAATTTTATTACAAGTCTTGTATTAGATTTGTTGTCGTAGCGCAGGGGCATAGCGTGTAAACGCGAGAGGTAATGGGTTCGGTTATATTTTTATTGTTTGAAAATTGTAGTTCGTGATTTTTTTATTGTAAAATACCAATTCCTATATTATTAGGTATATATCTTTCGGCAACAAAATACTATGCATAAAACTGCTAAGCAATCATAAAATTTATACACCGCCAATTATTTCACACTTTTCCATTAAGAATGGGAGCGTCGGTCGATCGTGGCTTCCGTTCGATCAGCCGTGGCGATTCGTTCCGCGCGCAGATTGCGCTTACTAAGGCTGATAACAGATTATGGTCGAAAATATTTTCATTTTGTCTATAATAAAAACATACAAATCTTAAATATACGCGATAAATCCGGTTAAATTAGTTTCAATTAAAACATATAAATGAATTTACCAAACGCTCCATTCGACAGGTGGTAGATTCGATTCCTACTGGAGGAAATAAAATATTAAATATTTACATTTCTTTCATTTCTTCGCTCTGGTGTCGAGGCAAAGCGCGACGTTGAGTTCCGCCACTGAACACGCAATGCCTCCAGAATTCGGCGAAAAGTAGGGAACGGTGTGTTAACAATAGGTTCCCTCTGCCTACACTACTGTGTGCGGAATATAGCGTCAAGCGAAAAAAATATAGTTTTTTGTTCTCACGTTTTACAATATTTTTTATACGTCATAATAACAATGTAATGTAAAAACGACACAATTATATTATTATTATAGAGATTAATCTTAATTTAATTATATTTAAAAAAAATCATATAAAAACATTGTTTTAACGATTCCTATCTCACAATTTAATTCCTATCTAACATAACAAACTGTATTTTCTAACGTAAGAGATATTAAATAACACCATTTTCGTGTTCCGCTTTGAGTTATTATAGATACTGTGTCCAATTGTACAATTTAAATGTTTATAGCTTACAAAAAATAAAAAAAATTAAGTTCATTGTGAAGTTAAAACAGAAATGAAATTTTAAAAAATATTATAATAAAACCCAAAAAAAAAAATACTGTAAATGTTTTCTTTGTTAGAAATTACAAATTTATCATTAATACAGTTAGTTACCAATTACCATTTTTTACTGAACTGACGGTTTATTCGTACAAATATAATACTTTAGTTTTTAGAGCGCGACCATTTCGCTACAGATTCTCGTGGACTGTGGACTAAGCGTCTGGAACAGCTTAATGAGTTCGTTTTAAGCCCCGTTTGTACGATAACTCGATAAACATCTAACGAAGCGAAAATCGTCTAGATAAGACGTTTTGTTATTATATTTATTTATTTTAAGCTCTTGTTCTTGGAGTATATTTTGTTTATAATCTCTTAATTTTCGAGTACATTGCTCAATTATTATCAAAAATAGTTAATACTTTGTGGAGTCGTGCGTAAACGCGACGGTTGTGGATTCGATTGCCTCTGGGGGGAGTGAAATATTTAATTTTTTCTCGTTCTAATAACAAGGTAAAGCACGTCGTTTAGCTCCACTTAACAACTTTAACTTCTTTTCTTAAATATTTTATATTAAAATTATTATTTCACTTTGTTTTGTTTTTAACAATATTTTTATTCTCTTTCCAGGTACGTGGTTCGTCCTAACATTATAAGAGTGAAAGTTCTGTTTGGTACAGTAAGTAGAATTATATGTGCTAATGAGGTATAATTATCTTAACCTAAAACTTTTAATTTATAATTGTTGTTAGAAGCGTTTTTTCACGCCTCGTCCGCATTCTTGTGTGGTGGCAGAAAAAAAATATAATAACTTCATAATAAATTATTAACTTCATTTCACGCATTATTTTATTTTTAAGTGGCTATCTCAGCACAGTGGTCGTCTGCCTGCAAACGCAATGGTAAACCATTTTCTAGTTCGATTCTCTCTTAGGCAAAAAAAATATATATATTTAAAATATTTCTAATTCTTACTTCGCGAAGAGCTGAGCTTAGCTAATGCAACATATCGAATTTGGGCACGTTTTGACACCAGTTTCTTGGTGCTTTCTGCCAAGCCATTCTTAACACCAAATGAACCTTAACTAAAAATGTATGTTCATTATGCTTCAAAACTATTTGAATTTAGAATTTCATACATATCTGTCTATACAATTCATTGACATTTTTATTCACTGACATAACTGTACACTGACAGATACGTACTATTTACTGATGATAAAAGTACTCGATCCACAGATAATTAAACAATGCCGTAGAAGGTATCTAATGACAATAATCTGTTAACCGCGGCTTAATTTAATCCACTCCATTTTATTGACGTGGTCAATTTATTGTGCTTTAACTAGTATGTGGGCGTCATTGTGTTTAAACGCTGCTGCTACTGTTAGTTGCTGTTGTGGCTTTATCCTATCTTGTTTTTGGTTATATTTTATATTAATATATATGTTAAAAGAGTAGAGATTTCGTGGCTAGTAGTGGCGCAGAGGCACAAGGGTGTGACTGTAACGCGACGGTTGTGAGTTCGAATCCCCACTCGATGGAATTAATTATTATTTATTAATATTTTAATTTTTTTACTCTGACACACAGATTACCGTCGTTGAGTTCCGCAACTCAAAGGCAATGCCCTGAAAAATTCGGTGGAAAGTGGAGAACGGACTGTTTTCACACTAGGTTCCCTCTGCTTACTCTGCTGTATGCGGGGTACTGAGTGAAACTAATTTATTAATTAATCTAGATGGAAACCGACCAGGTCCTGGTCGGTCTAAATAAGTATTTATATTTCCTAAGTGTGGATTAACACTTTAAAAATGTATAAAAATAATCCTAGAAACTAAAAATGATCTTCATAGTCTGGATAGGTTTTTTTTCTCTAAAAAAAATTAAATTAGCTTCACGCTGTACGCACACAGTAGGGTTGGCAGAGAGAACCTAGTGTTTTTTTTTTTGACACTCCGTTCCCCACTTTCTGCCGAATTTTGGAGGCATTGCGTGTTGAATGGCAGGACTCAACGCCGCGCTTTGCCGCGACATCAGAGCGAATTTTAAGTAAATATTTCATCTCCTCGAGTGGGGATCGAACCCACAACCAGTCGGTTTAGTCACACTTTGTGCCACTGCGCCACGACTGGCCACAACTTTTTTTTTGGACTTTTTTTTCTTTAGATCCACGCTTTTTCGCTCACAACAAGGTAGATAGAGAAAAAATAATGTCAAAACACTTCGCTCTCTCCTGTGTAAATAAAAAAAAACGTAATAATAATAAAAAATATAAATAAATGCTTTAAAAAGAAACTTCCTCCTCCAATAACCTGTAAGAGTAGGTCATTAGGAGCACGATCGTGTCGCCGGTGTTCGCCTCTAATCTAATTAAAGTGCAGGCACTGATCGCGGAAGGGCTTCACTGGTCTTATTTTTGTTTTGCATTTATAAATAATGTCAGTAATGTCAGTATAAAGTAACGACTGAATAATAATGGGTTGTGGTTTCTACTAGTGTTGCTATAGGAAAAATGTATTAACTTGATTTCTAGTGGAGAAATTCTATTTTGAGTTCGACAAGCGTACAGGTAGATAAGGTGTGGATTCGTATCCCACTCGAGGAAGTTAAATATTTAATATTTTTTTCGCACAAGGCAAAGCGCGGCGTTTAACACCACCTAAAATGCCATGCCTCCAGAAATTGGCAAAAAGTGAGTTACATAGATTCCCAGGTATCCTTTATCTACCCTATTTAAGATAAATAACACAGAGATAAAAATATCTGTGTTATTTATCTTAAATGTATTCAAATATATCTATTTTACTGACTTAATGTAAATAGCATATTGAAATATGATATATGAGGTGTACTTATATGTAAAATTCTTATAATAAGCCTAGACTAGCCTACATACAGAGAATTAAATACTTATAAATCAGAATAGTAAACTTCATATATATTTGTAATTTTATTGCCATTAAAAAAAAACTTCATAAATATATTTATCTATATACGGCTCAGTTTTGTAAGTAATAAAATAATCCACAACAAGCCTTACCTAAAGGTTAGTCGTGGCGCAGGGGCACAAAGTGTGACTGTAAAATCGTTGTGGGTTCGATCCCCACTCGAGGATAAGAAATATTTATAGCATGTATATTTTCAATTTTTCGCTCTGGCGTCGAGGCAAAGTCAGCGCCACTTAACACACAATGCCTCCAGAATTCGGCGGAAATTGAAGAACGGAGTGTCTTAACACTAGGTTTCCTCTGCCTAGCTCTCTTCCGTGCCTAGCTCTCTCTCCTATCCCGTGCAAAGCAAGGCTGTTGTCCACGGGATACAGTGTGAAATAAGAAATATTGCCTATGTTGAACATTATTCCCTTTAATCTAACGCCATAATATACGACCTGCGAACCAATATTTCTCTATCATTTCAACATCCTTAACTGTAAATCTTAAATCTATTTTATTTCGCACATCGACTTTTCGAGCCGACTGTATCTAATCCCACAATTTGCAGGTAATTTTGCCACCTTGTCTACTAGCCATTCCCACGTACAACCGCAACATTCTAATCATCCAAGCTAGTGGTGTCTTTTAAGTACCCATACCATAAAATAAATAACTTTATGAAGATACTGTATATTTTTGTACTTATATATTAAATTTTATTCATAATTATGTTTTATTTATTCTGTCTTCTTATATTTATTAAATAATAAGTGATCCTTCTCTATATATTAAGCACAATATATTAAAGTATCATTTTGTTATAATATTTTTTTCAAACACGAAATTTCATAATGAATACTATTCAATTTTTTTTTCAACTTCACGCTGTATCCCGAATCTAGAACCCATAACCTGTCGCGGTTACAATCACACCCTTGTGTTGTGCATGACGACTGGCCTCACTTTTTAATATAAAATCAAATAAAAAAATAAAACAGCTTCACGCTGTATCCCGCACACACCAGAGAGAAGAAACGGAAATATAAATTTAAGTAAATATTTCATCTCCTCCAGTGGGGATCGAACCCACAACCAGTCCCAGGTAACCAGGTTTTACAGTCACACTTTGTGCCGCTGTGCCATAATTGGCCTCACTTTTTACTATATTTTTTAAATATTCAACAGTAACAAATAAATCCATGAAAATCTTTAAAATATATGTAAAGTTTCAATTTTTATGGTCACCCTTACAGACGTGCTCGTAATCGGCCGAGTAAGAATTATTATCTTTGTTATTAAATTACCTAGGATTTCATTGATCGTGGAAGTACCGTATACAGTGTAGGCCTTTTTCTAATATTAGTTATATGTTTTATTGTTTTTCGATAAGGTTATCATAGTTGAAACTTATTTACCTTTATATATATATGGCGCAGGGGCAAAAACTATGACTGTAAAATCGACTGGTTGTGGGTTCGATCCCCACTCGAGGAAATGAAATATTTATTTACATTTATTTATATTTTCATTTCTTCGCTCGTGTGCCGAGGCATAGCGCGGCGTTGAGGTCCGCCACTCAATACGCAATGCCTCCAGAACTCGACGGAAAGTGGGGAACGGAGTGTCTTAACACGAGGTTCCCTCTGCCTACGCTTCTGTGTGCGGGATACGGTGAGAAGCTGATTAATTTATTTTATTTTTTATTTTTCCCTGATCCTTTATAAAACATTTTTAAAAATATCAGATTAGCCAACGTGTGATGTTTAAGGAACTTTAACGTCATAAAAATTAAAAATATTTCATTACCTATTTCGAGCCTAATGTATTTGTAAACGAATTGTAACCTGTTAATGTTTGCACATACTAATTACATTTACAGTACGGTCAACGAGTCGTGACCGCCCCGTAGTTAGCTGCAAATAGCTGCGCAGATTTTATTTTACAATTTTTTTACCTCTTATTATTTTCTCACCGAGTGAGCATTGCCCAATAGCTCAGAAGACCTCACTTCAGAGTGGCCACGACTCGTTGACCGTACTGTACATTGCAATTGAATTGAATTATCATTCTGACAGGCGGCGAGAGCTCATCCGTTTTTTTTCCCCGCCGTCCGCCTCGAGGCTATAAGTAATTAGTAGTCCGTTAAAAATAACACTATCAATTAATGTTATCGATACACTGAATCAAAAATATAATCATATCAATTAAACCATCAACCTAATTCTGTTCGTAGAGACGTCCCCTTAGGAAATGAAATGTTTTTTTAGAGTAACAAAATTATATACTTAGTCTTGCCGTAAACATAGTTTTTATTGTAGGTAACATTTATTTCTATTACGGTATGTTAGTTTAATGCACTGATATAAAACTATTAAAAATATGTAAAGCTTATTGGAAAGTCCATTTATCCATTGCAGCACTCGCTCTTTCTATGGGAAAATTCTTCACTAAAAGTCGTATGAACTGTTTTAGGTACTTCAAATTATTGTGGAGTAAGCCTTCTCTAAAACTGATCATAAATCATAACCCAGTTGAATAAGATCAGGAGTAGAGGATGATCAGTCTTCAGCTCTGATAAAGGTCAGAATATATTGCTGAAAGAAGGATTCTTAGTTATAGAATATGGTGCTGTTAAGGGGCTTAACTACCTTCTCAAGTGTGGCATCTACACTCTGATACTTACACTTGAGTTATATTTTACATATTATTTTCATAAAAATATGGCTCAGTCACTCTTTCATACCTTAGCTTAGACCCCATCAAACTTACTGACGTCGGATAAGTGCTCACGTTATACTCTGTTGACTAATTGGGAAGCTTCTTAAAAACATTCAGAATAAATAGGGTCATCATCATTTTATTTTTCTAAATATTGCTCAATTATAAAACTCTTTTCATGCGATTTTTATTTAATTTAATTTTTTCTTTGCCTTTGCACTGCTTAAGTAGTTGTTTTGATTTTACCACATTATTCTTTTATTTCTTATCAGTTAACAAAAAACCAGCGCGTTTATATGCTGTAGTGCTGTAAGTCCCAATTCATCTTTTAATGTATGCGATATATGTGGTTCTAGGTGCTATATTCATTCATCTTCCGTCAATATATTTTGCTTTCGGACAGGATTTCTTCAAATATTTTCCCTTAATGATTTCATTGCCTTTTCGTATGAACACTACGTGGAGGGCCAGATCATTTCTGTCACAGGCATTTGACTAATACCAAAGGTATGAAAAATTTAGAAAATTGTATTTGGCCCCAAAAGAAGTTAAGATTGAGACACTATCCATTGCCAGACTGGAGGAATAAAAAGATTTTTAAACAGACAAACCCTGAATGAAAAACCAACGCGTGTATTATACCAATACATGACAGTGCCCAATCTTCTCCTCATTTTAATTATTTTATTTCAAATATATTTCTAAAAAAATTTGTAGAATATTTTGGTTGGAATTTGCTTGAGCTCTTCTGTGTTGTTGATTTACAGACGTGCATACGTTTATATCATTTTAGATATAATAATTTTGAATTGATAGCTTTAATTTTTATAGCAGTTATAAAACATTTAATACTTTAACCTAGGCCTTTGTCTACATCATGAAATGTATATAATATTGACATTGCCCTCCCTAATGTGCAATCAACTTCCACAACACAGCGTACGCGATCGTTTAGCGAATTTATTGGTCATAACGTATGTCTATTACGTTAAGAGTGACGTAATTGTCCATTCTTATAGTTTATTCCGTTTATGGGCACAAAATCACTTTACTTAGAAATTACATGTTTCTACAACCATTAAAAGAAAAAAAATACTATTAGTCGTAATATATTTCTTTTTTTAACTAAAAATCTTATAAAATAATTGATTATTTGGTAAAACATATAATATCAAATTAAATATTTGAGTTGAGTGGAGGAATTCAACGCCGCTCTTTGCCTCGACACCAGAACGAAGAAATAAAAATATAAATGTAAATAAATGTTTCATTTCCTCGAGTGGGAGATCGAACCCACAACCAGACGATTTTACAGTCACACTTTGTGCCCCTGCGCCACGACTGGCCTCAATTTTAAGGCTTGATTACATTGTTTATTGTATTTAATATATAAATTTTAACTAAAATTTTATACGTAGTAAAAATATCTTGATAAGCCTAATCTAGTGCTGGCCGAACGCCAGTAAGTTCAGCTTTATCGATTACACTCATGTTGCAAAGGAACTGACCGCTCAAAACGTGGAGAAAATGATAATGTATAACTAGGAATGTTTTATATTCTCTTAGCTCTCCTTAACAATCTAGTATTCTAATACTAGAGTGTAGAAAAAAAGGATGATACGTATTTTCAATAAAAAGCCATAAAGTTTTCAATAAAAAGCCATATTTTTATTTTCTTTTTCCCAAAAACTTAAAATTTTGAAAATCTATTATGCTTCTAAATTAGGGTAAATAGACAATTAAATGATCATTAGTATAGAATAAAGTAAACATAACATATTGTCCATACATTCCTTATTATACATTTCATGAAAGGGGGCTTTAATGAAGGCCTTGCGGCATATTTGCAAAAACATTGAAAAGGGGAAAATGACCGTAGTATTCAAGTTGTCTCGTTTTATAGCTTAGTCCTTGGTGTCAAGCAGAAAATGCCACCGCTCGAACTAATGTGTATATAAGACGAAAACGTAAAATTAAGTAAAAAGATAACGTGAACTTCCTTAATTTTATAAAATCATAAAATATTATGCATTAAATTTATTAAAAAACCATTTGAACAGTTCAATTCATAAGGAGATTAATTTTAATTACAGTTAAACAAAACCTATTTTCGTTGTTAGTTTTATAGAAATATTGTAACGAAGCCTCGCCTAAAAAGGATTAACATAGAACGCCTTTAAAGAATAATGAATGCTGTTCAATCAATATTTTTTTTAATTTCCACGCTCGGATTTCGTTAATAGTTACAATAGGATAGCCTATTAGTGACTAGAAATCTCGACCAGAAAGGCATCAATTAGAAGAGCTCGTGTACGCCTATGTTCTTTGTATATTTTATTATCTGTGCCGTGCGCGAAATCACGATCTTATCTGCGATTCAACAATAATTCGCGCAGATATCGATTTCTCTTAGATCGCAATCGAATGTCAAACAAACGAACAACCATCTGATCGATACTAGATTTTATCGAGTTTAACACGAATAGTTATGATTTCGATTAAGTTTGAATAAGAATAATACGTGTATGTGGTGTTTTTGAATTGAATTAAATGTTAAAAATGTTAAAAAGAATTATACGTGTATGTGGTGTTTTTGAATTGAATTAAATGTTAAAAATGTTAAAAAGAATTATACGTGTATGTGGTGTTTTTGAATTGAATTAAATGTTAAAAATGTTAAAAAGAATTATACGTGTATGTGGTGTTTTTGAATTGAATTAAATGTTAAAAATGTTAAAAAGAATTATACGTGTATGTGGTGTTTTTGAATTGAATTAAATGTTAAAAATGTTAAAAAGAATTATACGTGTATGTGGTGTTTTTGAATTGAATTAAATGTTAAGGTTAAATTTTGTTAAATTTGCTTAAGAAAAGTAAATCTATTTTCTCCTTTTTGTTGTTTCTCATTATTGAATACGATAAAAATCATCTTCCATTATTTCTTAACATTTACGCTTTCATTGAAGTTGTAATAAAGTGTCATTTTTAACTAATAATTAAAGATTTTCTTTAAAAAATATAATATTTTCGTAGGTATAAATTATATTGCTGTAAATACACAACATATGTACGTACATATTAAAGGACGTTTCTTTTTCGTTTCTCGTTTTTAACAAATCAGTCGTCGTCGTCGTTTTTTTTAAGAAAATTAACCAAAGCTGCCCATGATTGATTTTATATTTCTATGATCAAATTAACTTAAATACATTCATATAGAATAACAATAAATTAGTTTTATTGATTGAGGAAAATATGTCGACTTTTTGAATGTTCCTCGTCTATGGAAGTAGACGGTTGCCAGACAGGCGCTGGGGGGCAACGACCGCGTTTCGTGCCCAAAGTGGAACTACAAATAACGCTGACAGAGGATTCGTTCTTGCCATTCGGCTTATCTAAATCAATGTTCTTGTAACCTAGATTATATAGATAATAACAATAAAATGATATTTACGACTAAGAAAAAATAAGAGAGGCCAGTCGTGGCGCAGCGGCACGAAGTGTGACCGTAAAACCTACTGGTTGTGGGTTCGATCCCCACTCGACGAGATGAAATATTTACTTAAATTTATATTTCCATTTCTTCGCTCTGGTGTGCCACTCGAACACGCAATGACTCTAGAATTCGGCAGAAAGTAGGGAACGGAGTGTCTTAATATTACGTTCCCTCTGCCTACCCTGCTGTCTGCGGGATACAGCGTGAAGCTGATTTTAATGGACACAAGCGTGTGAGTGTAACGCGACGGTTGTAGGTTTGATTCCCACTTGGAGAAATGAATTATTATTAATTAATATATTCCTCCATATATTATATGTGAAAAGCGCGACGTTATGTTCCTTCTCTCAACACGCAATACCTCGAAAATTTGGCAAAAAGTGGGAAACGGAGTGTCTTAACTCTAGTTTCCCTCTGCCTCTCATGCTTTAAATAGGCGAGATACAGCGTAAAAAAAAAGAATAAATGAGTTAAGTGCTGTTATAAATATATACATTTTTAACGACTATGACTAAAATAACTCACGATAGTAAAGAAACTAGGGACACCACAAATAAATAATATTGAATACTTTCTTTCTTTCTACGACATATAAATCACGGCCTAATTTTATACTTAATTTTACCAAATAACATCTATATAAATAAAAACAAACTATTTTTGCAATACACACTGTGGACGTATAGAGTAGTCAGGTATAAGAAGCAACTAGATAATTTAAAGAGACTAAAGCTCGTATTAATAAATCGTTTCCAAGTCTAAGATCAATCTTGAGATGCCGTTTTCATTCATATATTATCGATATAAGAATGAAAACGTCATCTCAAGATCAATAATAGAATTGAGAGCGTTTTATAAATACGAGTCTAAGATGATTTCTGTATATTATTGATATACGTATATTTGATGTAGTACCTTTAACAGATGGTGAGAATAGAGTAAAGGAAAACCATAGGGTGTTAATTGAAAGGAAACTAACACTGCTTCCCTCTATATTACTAAAGAATTCTTCAACAAATAAATGCATGCACGTTAATTCTGATTATAGTTCGTGTACGAGTCACTAAAAGATGTTAATTAGAAATGAAAGCCTCACAAATGAAAGGAATGTAACACGAACAAAGAATGCATTGTAAACAGTACAACATTGTATTTAGCCGCCTTATAGCGTAGAAACGGAGGATTGGTGTGGATTAGGGATTTCTGTTTTTTTTCTGTTTTGTGTGTCTTAAATGTTCGCATGAACTGTCTAGATAATTTATTGATAAATTTATTTTTCTTGGTATTTATACAATCAAATGTTAAGTAGTGGCCAGTGGACTAAAGTCGACTGGTTGTGGATTCGATCCCCACTCGAGGAAATGAAATATTTATTAAAATAAAAATAAAATAAATCAGCTTCACGCTGTATCCCGCACACTGGTGTCAAGGCAAAAGCGTGGCGTTGAGTTCGCCACTCGCACACACAGCCTCCAGAAATCGGCGAAAAATGGGGAACGGAGTGTCTTAATACTAGGTTCCCTCTGCCTACCCTGCTGTGTGCTACAGCGTGTAGCTGATTAAATTCTTAGATTTATTATAATACTGGAATTAAGGCTTAAAAATAAAAACGGTAAAAGACAAGGAGCTACAGTCCCATCTACGTACACATTTTAATTAATTTCATATAATTTATTTTTTTCCCTCCTCTCGCGCAAGGCATTTGTATCGTAACAAAACAAAAAATAAATTGTTCAATTTTAAGATTACCGTGATCATTTCCGTGTCGATTTCTAAGTTTCATTAAGTGTAGCATTCTTTTGAAGATAGGGTAATGTAAGAAAGATATTATAATAACAAAATAAGTATAAACAGTACTTTTTTTTTTTATGGAAGGCACGGCAAACGAGCGTGCGGGTCACCTGATGGTAAGTGATTACCGCCGCCCCCGTGCAGCCCCAGAGGAGCTACAGGTGCGTTACCGGCCTTTAAGATGGGTTGGGCGCCGGGGCCCGGCATTACCTGATGCGAAACGCAGTGGCGTAAAGCCACTACTTCACGCCGGTTTTAAATGCCGGGGGTGGTAATGATCCGGTCGAGTCTGCCCATGCGTGTTGCCATTGCTGGCGACGTGACTCTACCACACGTACTTTAGTCGCCTCTTACGACACCATCAGTACCAGGATGATCCTATTCTAGGCCGGGATCACACGGCACAAAAGTACCTAGTAGTAAATCAAAAGAAAAATATATTTTTACAATCAGCTTCACGCTGTATCCCGCATGTGGTAGAGTAGGAACGTAGTTTTAAGACACTCTTTCCCCTCATTTTCCGCCGATTTTTTAGGGGACATTGGGGGTTAGTGGTGAAACTTAACGCTGGGCTGTTGCCTTAGTAACGAAAATATTAATAAATAATAATTTATTTTCTCCGAATGGGGATCGAACCTATAACTGTCGCTTTAAAATCACCCTCTTATTTTATATATTTACAATTTTATAAAAAAAAGAAGACATCATTTTAGTATATTTTGATTTAGATAATTTTAATGTCTAGAATATATCTAGAAACTAAATAAAGTATTATATTAACAACCTAGTTACATTCGCGGTCACATAAAAGGTAAATGCCAGTGAGCTAATTATATTCAAAGGTCATACTCATATTTCTCGAAATGAAAAACTACTTCAGCTTTTGATTATTCGGCGATAATTTCATAGAAGTAAGAATATTTATTTTAAGCTATTAATCTTCTTATAGTATTATCTGCAAGAAAAAAAATGCTGCGAGCGTTTAGCGTACCTATATGAAAAATCGGAGATTTTAGTAAACTGTTATTCTGTTTGTTAGTTAACTGTTATGTTCTCTCTGCTGTCTGTCTGTGTTTTATTCCTATACCACGCCTTAAATACTGTAATTTGACGTCAGTCGTGGCCAGTCGTGGCGCAAGGGCACAAGGTGTGACTGTAAAATCGATTGGTTGTGGAATCAATCCCCACTCGTGGAAATTAAATATTTATTCAAATTTTTATTTTCATTTCTTCGCTCTGGGGTCGAGACAAAGCGCGGCGTTGAGTTTCGCCATTTCACACGCAATGCCCTCAAAATTCACCGGAAAGTAGAGAACGGAGCGTCTCAACACTAAGTTTCCTCTACCTGCTGTGGTGGGGATGCAGCGTGAAGCTGGTTTTATGGTTTGATTACATAAAATCTATGCTGTAGCATGAGTTAATACGTTTGAACGTAGACGAGTAAGCGATGCAAATTGGCTTCTTCAATATTTATGAACTTGGATTCCATAACCTTTGCAGCTGGAAAATGTCAAAGAATTGAAAATTCCTTGTACTAGTTTTACCTATGAAAAATTTCAATAAAATTTTTCTATGTTAAAAAACTCTGTGCTTTTCAACCAACAAAACGCTTAATCAGAGCCATTTACCAAAGCGGAGATTTTTTACATTTTACCGCATGAGGATTACTACACCCACCACCAGACAGTGCAGATGGGGGTCTACTTCGTCTACATCAAAATGTTGTTTTTTATCTTATCTTCGTTATCCACCGAATTCTCCAGGCATTGCGTTTTGAGAGGCGGAACACAACGCCGTGCGACACCAGAGAAAAGAAATGAAAATATTAAATATTTCCTCGAGTGTTAATCCAACCCACAACTTGCGCCATAATTAACCTCACAATAATGTATATGTTAAATACGTATTGCGTCGCCGTCGTCTAAAATGCATTTACATAAATACCCAACAAGCGTTGAAATGATTATCATAAACATCAGTAAAATCGATTGCGTAGAAAGTTTTCAATCTGTGCTCCGTACAGCGTAACGTATTGCCTTTCATTCTGAAACTAAAAGCAATTTCTCCTGTCGCTCCACATATGATGAAGTTACGGGTCTCTCATTACCGTGGATATCATTACTGTTGTTGGTGGCAGGTGGTGATGATGTATGAGCGTGTTTTGTTGTTTTTATTTGTTTTTAAACAACAAAACTTATAAAAATGTGGGTAGGTATATTTTATAGATATTCGTATGTTGTGTGGTTTCTTTATTATTTATTTATTTACACTTTAATGTGCCCACACACAGCAGGGTAGGCAGAGGGAACCTATTGTTAAGACACTCCGTTCGCCACTTTCTGCCGAATTCTGGAGGCATTGCGTGTCGAGTGGCAGCACAAAAATAAAATTAAAAAAAAACATTTTGCGCACAGAGGTAGTATGCAAAGGCGACCTTATCACTATTAGTGATCTCTTACAGGTAACCTTAACTAACATAAACTTACAAATACTACAGGATATCGCGGTAGTGCATAAATAATAAAGAGTAGAATGAATACAAATAAATAACATATATATATTATACATACATATATTATACATAGACCATACATATGATACATATACAAATTATAATATATACAAAAGGTTACATTTAAAATTTATACATATAAAGGTAATAAATACATACATATATACATACACTATACAGTTTTTTGTTGTGCCAAATAATAACGCTTAAGAGATTTTTTAAAAATACTAATTGATTCTGAATGTCGAATATATCGCGGCAAGTCATTCTCCACAAGATGACGCTTTTCACAGTGAAGGATTCCTTATAACCCACCGTGTTGCAGATAGGTATCTTTAATTTGTTATCGCTTTTGGAGCGAAGATTGAGTTGAAGCGTGGGGATCGAACCCACAACCAGTCGGTTTTACAGTCAAACTTTGTGCCGCTGCGCCACGACTGGCCTGAATTTATTAATAAACATAATGATTTGATTTAATTTTTAATTTGCCCAACTTAATATCCTTATTAAGAAAAACAAAAAAGAAGAAAAGAAAGACATTCGTTAGCACTCCATAGCTTCTCTTGACTTGCGACTCAAGTATGGCTAAGGGGCCTCTTAGAAATGCACAATAACTCCCGCTTTACTGTCCAAGGTCTCTATCTAAGCAAGTAAGAGACGAAACTACAATAAATAAAATACAAAGGATATGTGGAAACATATATAGTT
Source organism: Heliconius sara (assembly GCA_917862395.2). Classification (NCBI taxonomy): domain Eukaryota; kingdom Metazoa; phylum Arthropoda; class Insecta; order Lepidoptera; family Nymphalidae; genus Heliconius; species Heliconius sara. The sequence goes on along the minus strand of OU860788.1, from coordinate 4,551,892 downwards.
TCTTTTAAGTTTTTTTATCGACTTTAGGTTGTATCCCGCTCGCAATAAGATAGGCAGAGAGAACCTTGTGTTAAGTTACTCCTTTCCCGATTTTTTGAGACATTGAGTGTTAATCGGCGGAAATCAACATTATGCTTTTGCCTTCGTGCCAGAGCGAAGAAATGAAAATATTTATATCGTATATATAGTATATTTAATAATACACTCCCTGGAGTGAGAATCTTACCCACAACGCGGCACGACGGCCTCCTTAATTAAAATTGGGAATTTCCCTAATAGATATATTCATAAAAAAAAACTAGAATAACCGTTTCGGAATCTAGACATAAAGTACGTACTAAAGAAATCTACTTTCTCGAATACCCGTTACACATATCCATTGGGTTCATCTTCATTTCAATTATAATTACCATGACCAATTATGATGTGATGAATTGGACTCGAAGTTGGAATTATGTGAGGTTATAATAATAAATCCAACATCCTGCCTTATAAATCATTAGACGCCGTGTTAAATACTAAACATACCATACAAGTACATACATGATCAAGCTGAAACGCGACGCCATCTTCGCTAAGATATATTGACTATAATTTATTTATGTGTTGAAAATTATTATAAATTCTTTAAAATTTCTAATTGTCGGCATATTTTTATGCTTAGATTATAAACTTAGGAGAGTATAAACTCTAAGCATATAGAGCGTGGCACTGATTTTAGTGTTATCGTAGTTTTAGTTGTTTAGTTTCGTACAGCGTGAAGAAACTAAAAAATAAAAAAATCCATACACAGTAGGACATGCAGAGGGAACCTAATGTTTCAAACACTCTGTTTCCCATTACCCTTCGGAATCCTGGAGGCATTGCGTGTTAAGCAGCCGAACTCAGTGCCGCGATTTGTCTCGAGCCAGAGCGAAGAAAATGTAAATATTTAATTTCCTCGAGTACGAATCGAACTTACAAATAGTTACGTTTACTATCACACTCTGTGCAATGTTAACCTTGTATAAAATTTTACTTTTTTTCTTGTATAAAATTTTGAAATTTGTTATAAAAACAGACAGACAAAAACAATTGTGGTTTCTATAGTTAATTAGTAAGAACCTATGTTTAGACACATGCTCGCCCTATCCTCTCAGAAGAGTAGACCAAGCTTCTCCATAATTATAGCTATAATATTTAAACTATAACATTTTCAAACATAAACCTTTTATCATCTTCCGGCGCGCAATGGGGTAGAGTATGTAAAGTAATCATTTTCTATTTTAGTAAAGCTTGAACACCCTCTCTCTAGCGTTCGCTGCGTGCGCACGCGCCGATATTATTTGTATCATAAAAACATGACGCTGAACTCTCGCGTACTTTCTTGTGGATACTATTTTTTTGTCTGGTGGAAGCGTTGGATAAATTTTATATTATTTTTATTTCTTCGCTCTGGGACCAAGGCAAAAGATCAACACGAATCGAAAAGATCATCAAAACGAAATGTCTCGAAAACTAAGTGGAACGTGGGGAATGAAGTCTTAAAACTAGGTTCCCTCTGCCAACTGCTGTATGCGGGATACAGTGTGTAGCTGAAAAAAAACCATCTCTCTCTAGCGTTCGTTGCGTGCGCACGCGTCGTTATTATTTGTATTATAAAAACATGGTTCTTTAACTCTCGCGCACTTTCTTGTGGATAGTAATTTTAGGTCTGGTGTTGGATAAATTATATATTATACTGTAATTACACTTGTATGTTGGCATGTCGTTTTACCGATGTGTGTTAGCGTTTTTCTATTTGTAATGGATGTTAGTGAATGCATTTCGTAGTCTATCGTTGCTTTTGTTCTATAGCATATTACACCAGAATACAAGAATAAATTAAAATCATGTATTTAACAACTTTTATATATTAAAATTTAATATTTTAAATTCAATGTATTAAGTGAATATAAATAATATTTTATAGAAAACCAACCCTATCGTAATTATAAACCCTCAGACCATTGATACATCGTGGGGTGGCAGAAACAAAAATAGTACGCAAATGGTCAAGTAAAAATATTATGAAACTAGCAACCCGCTGGCGGCTTCGCCCGCTTGAGCTCCTTAGATTATTTTTATTTACTAATCTGCATTACTTTAGTTTTTTAATAATAATAATATAATTTTAAAAACAACATATATTGAAAAGTAAAGTTTCAGCCATATCAATGAAATACTTATTTATCGTAACTTTTAAAATGGTATAACGTTTTAAAACGGTTAAAGCAAAACAAACCCTAAATATGAAGATGCTTGCCAATATACAATACTAAAAATAAAAATTAAATCGGTTAAGCCGTTTCTAAGATTAGACGTGAACAAACAAACAGGCCAACATTTTAAAAATTATTCTTTTTGGTTCTATTACGTTATTAAATGCCACCAATAACATTTTTTCTATATATATATATATATATATATATATATATATATATATATATATATATATATATATATATATATATATATATATATATATATATATATATATATATATATATATATATATATATATATATATATATATATATATATATATATATTTCCATGTACAGACACCGATCCATTACAGTTTTAAGATAAGTATAGATATAAAAATAGATAACTATTATATAAATAAGTACAGATGTGGTTTTAATGGGAAATATTCAATCAAATGTTACATCTATCATTATATGGTCGGCGTGTAATTTACGCGTAGCGGTGTGCATTTTGCCACTCTACGCGAGAACGGCTCGTTTATATGTATAGATGATTAAGGGTTATCATTATATGAAATACTATTTTTATTTTGAATTTTATATTCTTATACTTTTATAATTTTATATTGGATAAAAAAAAATAAACCTATTAACGTTACATATAATTAATGTAATGTGCAATATCGTGAAATCAGGTGTGGCGCAGGGGCAGCGTGTGACTGTAAACACGACAGGTTGTAGGTTCGTTTTCCACACGAGGATATGAAATATTTTATATTTTCATTTCACCTCGCTCGTGCGTCGAGGTAAAGCTCGGCGTTAGGTTCCGCCACTCAACAAACATTACAATACAATACTTTTGTCGATAATATTATTTGCTACAACAAAATCTCATTACGTACAAATTGACATGTAATCTAGGTCGTAGTATATATGTATACATATAAATATTCAATACTAAAGCAAGACCCATCGCCGTCTAATTTCCTGGGGCCGCCAGTGCGTGGGCTTGCTAATAGAGACTAGAGTTCGCAGTACTTACGTATATTCTGTATGTGTGTATGTATTTTCTGTATATCTCCGCACTAGTGAATTTGTTTATTATACCGACGCAGGGGGTACTCAATAGGAACCATTGCACAGACGCCCACGTTAGTCGAACTCCGTTTTAATTGAATGTTGGATTTTATATATTTATTTATGATCTCTTTGAAGTATCTGTTTTGTTTTTGCTTTGTATTCAACTGGTACGCTTAAGAATATAGTTATAAGGAATAGCTAAATAAATTAGGTAAAATTATTGAATTTCAAATTTAAATTTAACATGCTTTTTCAAATATTACTAAAGAGACCAGTAGTTGCGCAGATTCACAAGCGTGAAACAGTAAACGCAATACGTTTTGAGTTCGATTCCCGTTCGAGTAGAATCAAATATTTATTGTTTTCATTGTTTGCTCTTTGGTAAGCGAAGCGCGTGAATACCTCCACTGAACACACAATGCCTCCAGAATTCAGCGGAAAATGGGAAACGAAAGTGTCTTAACACAAGGGTCCCTCTGCCTACCCTGCTACAATGTGATGCTGAAAAAACCGTAAAAATAATTCACATTTGCCCAAATATCGTTTTGTTTTCACTCCGGTCATTGCCACTTAGTATGAAATATAACAGAGGTAATTTACTAGTTTAATATAGGTATAGAGCAAGATATTAAACAATTTATTAGAATCTCACCTTTAGACAGTGCGGGGTCGCGGTATTGGCGTTTAGAAACTTAACAAATATGTCTATTAATTCCTTATTTATAGCACCAAATACTTATAAATTGTGTTAAGCATGTCAGAGAATGGCGCAATAAACAGTGGGACAGACGTCTCTTTTACTATTATATATACAAGTACCATGGTATTTCATTTGACTATCGCGGAGTCGTGAGTGTTAAGTCAAAGAAAATAGAGAAATTACACTCTTCTCTTCAAGTTTGATTCATTTAGATATGATATTGTGCGATGGGTACCGAAATTTAACTCTTTTTTTTGTACGACCAAATAGTGGAAATATTAAAAATGTATAAGCATTTCTCTAAAACAAATTTAAAACTAAAGATATCTATAGTTTACATAAAAAAACGTTTTACTTCAGTGTAGATATCCCAGTGAATACCGGGCGAGAGAGACCGCAGTGCCGCGTTATTGATTCCCCTTATACAATTTGCGACAGGCCTGGCTAGCAGTGATGAAAAATCATTTATTAACTAAAAAACACGATTTTTTTTGCTGTTGGTTCGATTCCACTCGGGGGAATTATTATTATTTATTAATATTTTGATTGCCTTGCTCTAGTTGGGTTTTGCCACTCAATATACAATACCTTGAAAAATTTGGGGGAATGTGCGAACGGAGTGTCGTAACATTAAGTTCCCTCTGCTTACCCTGCTATATGCGGGATACAGCGTGAAGTTGAAAAAAAAAAGTTTTTATTATCACACAAAGTAAACTGTTATATACAGTTAATGATGTAAAAATTAAAAATAGTAGAGCAAAAAGTATTTATGTTCTTAATATCAACGAACTCTACTCACTTTAATCGTCGTCTCAGTAAATCCTTTCAAAATAACGATTAAATATTTTGACATTTGAACTTGGCTTCTAAATAAGCTTTATATATATATTTATATACTTATTCATTATTAAGTAGCGGCTGTTAAATAGAGTCTAGATTTATAATCGATGGTATTCTGTTCACGGCGTGCTTAGCTGCACCCACACACGTGTTGCTATAATGATGTTTCTGGAAAATTGCTTTTGAGACGCTTGCCTTTTGAATTACCTGTTATGATTTATAACTAAAGAGTTCAGATTTTTTTAACGTAGTTATATCTTATAGTTTTTTTTTTGTTTCTAGTAAGTTATAATTTTGTATTTATTTCATCATAACAGTAAGTTATGTATGAACTATGAATTTTTACAACATATCATACCCTATTGAGCCCCAATGGTTTTTGGTGTATAAATTCTATATGATTTTCTAAGATTTTTTTTCCCTTATTGTAAGACAATTAAAAAAAATTATAATATCTGAGGCTATCGGGGCGCAGGTGCCCAATGCCTGTCTGTAAACACGAAGGTTGTAGGTTCGTTTTCCACTTGGTTGAATGAATATTTTCAATTTCTCGTTCTGGAAACAAGATACAGAATGATTTCCATTCAACACGCCACTCCAAAATGGACTCAAAATTTATAGGATACTCTGCCTGTCTGAGAGTGGGTACTGTAGTAAACGTGGGATACATCTTGAAACTTAACTAGAAAATCTATATTATTTTACATCTAGGTAAATTCCAAACAAACACGAAGTTTGTACTAATAATTCTTCTACTTTAATATAAACTGTACTATAAAAACTGTATTAAAAAAACTAAATATTAAAAATCATTATCAATCGTTTCGTCGTGTCAATGAACTATATCACCCTACAATAAGTTGTATGGGTTTTGGTATTGAACGATCGGTTTGTGATATTGTTGAATATCCAAAATTTCCCCTACGGAAGTAAGTCCCCGTGCAAAGGTGACCAAAGGTAATAATGGTTTGCGTGTCCACTCCACCACTAGGGTGACCAATATGGAGCTAAGCCATTAATATAAAGTCCACGTATATATAATATGATCCATTTCATTAATCAGATTAAATATAATATTTTTATAGGGAAGGATCAAACGACCAAGTTAATTTACTTAATGTGGGTAATAATGATGTAATAATGATAGCATGATAATAACAAGATTTTTTTATTATTGACTATTTACTCACTATATTAAAGAAAAAATAATGATGTCACTTAAAACAATAAATAATGATAAATATTTTACCATATTATTCAAAAACGAAATAAATCTTTCAATGAAATGTATCTTTGTAGTGCTGCTGATTGATCATTACCTATTATAGTCTAGAAATGTATGTAGATTTTTTTTCTTATTGTGCTTTTTCTTCGATTTCAGGGTTCCCAATGCACCCAAGAGCTGCATCGCTGAGATCTTCAACGCCGACGGCACTGCTGGGGGCAGCCCGGTCAAGAACGGCTCCAGCCGTCCTCGTGTTGTTAGAGACACCCCTACCCGCCCACGCGACACACACTCTCGTCTTTTTGGACAGGTAATAACTATAAGTGGTTTAGAAATAAAATATATGATAATGTTTCCAGGTTCCTCCATGATGATTTATTTGATTTTTCCTGTCTTTTTTGAAAATCAAAAAGACTTCATTAGCTAAATACATGAGTTCTAAAAATGCATTAAACAGTACATTTTTCATGTATGTTATCTCATTTACTTATTTCATCTATTCCAGTCTGGAAACAACTCTCAATCATCACCAATGATAACGGACACCATCCGGAGCCACATTCAGTTTGGTGATAGCGAAATGAACGGAAGTCCAGCTCACTCTCCCAAGATCAACGGCAGCTCGCACTCAACACCCAGCCGAGGTGAGATGGACCTCGCCGACCACTGTGAGTCGATCAGAATGTAGGCACGCCAGCACGTCACGCATCGCTATGCTGGGACAGACGAATGTGGAATAGAATACTTTTTTTATAAATGAAATTAAGATTATTTTAATTAATACAAAAAAATAAAAAAAGAGTTAATTTAAATCGACTAATATAGAGTTTTTTGATACAAAAGACTAAAAATAGAAGAGTATATTTATATATATATGTACCTTACAGTACAGTATCACGCTGTATCTCGCATTTAGCAGGTTAGTCAAAGGAAATCTAGTGTTAAGACACTCCGTTCCTCACCTTCCGCCGAATTTTCGAGGAATTATGTCTTCAGTAGTGGAACTTTGCCTTGTTGACAAAGCGAGGAAATGAAATTATAATTTTTATTACAAAAAAAATATTTCCTATGAAAAAAAAGGTAAATATTTACTCTATGCGTATTGATAAACAAAATATTATGTAAAGATCGTATACTTATATAGTGCGGAGAAATCTCACAATGGTCTGCATTGCTACTTATTTAGAAACGCATACCGAAGAGCTGTAACATATCTTGTAGTTAGAATTGCAAGCATATTTTACTGTAAATAACACACCGACCAACACGTACCTTGTTTTATATGCAAAATGCCTTATTGGTAATATCTATTGAGATAGACTTTGAATAAATGGTGAATATTTAACCTTAAATTGCAAGTACTTAGTTTCATTATTTCATACGTAAATTAATTTCAATGTGCTTGAAAGTATTTTAATTTTGATATTTTAGGATTCCATTCCACTTTCGTACAATACAAGGCGTACACAGCATGCACTAGGCTTGTCAAATAGACCTTGTGTTTTCTGGTCACAACACAATAAGATGGCACGTTGAAAAAAAACATAATAATTCTTTATGGTTTTACAAATATTCATTTATCTAATGTCTATTTGTATGTGTGTGTGAATTGTGTACAAACTAATATATTTACAGTATTAAAAAGGGCTTAGCTTTTTTCTAAAATAATGATCATTGATTTTTTTATTAATATAACATACATCACTAACGAAACACGAAATAAAAAAAATATCATATCAGCACTTTCACGCAAAACTTCTATATATAGCGAAGTTATATCATAATAAGTTAGATATTTTAAGACGTTGTATGTAGCTATAGGATTATCAGAGTAAGGTCAACGATTAAAAATTAGCATTAAAAATATTTTCAAACGACTTTGCTAATTGAACCGTTGACCATTGTCTCAGTTCAAATGAAAAACGTTTATTCTAAATGGTCAGTAACGTACACACCACCGAAGAGGAACCCGGTGACCGGGGACGGAGTGCCCCTGCCGCCTTCACGCCGCCGACATCCAGCCGCCAGCCTGCGAGGTGCTTCACCTAACACCTACCCACTTTACGACCTAGATCCTCAACCTACCCACCGGTATTATACACAAGATTGGCCTCCCCTGCCAGCTCATTATTACGTAAATTCTACAATCAAACCTCTGCAAGATATTCAACACACCCCTTATTCCCTATTAGGCTTACGAGCAGACGATCCAAATAAAATACATCCTATAATAGACCCCGATTCCTTTTCTCCTCAATTATCTGTTGATAGGCACTGGCCTCCATTTCCTGCTCAGCATTATTTAGAGCCTCAAGAGCACTATATTCCTCATCATCCTCTGCCACCTCATGCTTTTGTTGGCATGACTTCAGCCCTTGGAGAACGTCCCCAACTCGACTATAAATACAATCCGGTGCCAACTTTGGACGGTCCAATAGATCCATTTGTAATATCAAATATTGATCCTCCACCAACTCTTTTTAAATATGAGCGCGATGGCCCTATCCCAGATGTCACTTTACTGCAAACCTCCTCAGGTCCAGGACCCAGTACCTTGACGGGTTTCCCTCCAGTATTCCATAAATATGTTCCTGGATACCTCTTTAGTCTCGACCGGCATGCTGAGGACTTCAATCATAAGACGTACTATGTAGACTATGTCCGCCGAAGAGAATTTGGTGGGTGCTTAATTTAGACAACGAAGGCACTGTTCTTTCTGATAATAATTAAATGTTAACAAGCTAGCACTTAATCACAAAATGTACAAATATGAAGCATTGTTTGTATTTAAAGAACAATATGACGATTCCTTCATGTCTTGTAATTAAGCACTCAACTTTATTATTATTATTTGCTTTTGTGAACCTAAACAATATAGTAAATAGATTTTCGACTGTACTGTAAAACTAGAGGATAGGTTATGAATCTTTATTTATAGTCCTTTAATATTAATTTGTTGTGTGTTGTCTTTGAAAGGATTCGTTTTTTTTTATTCAATAATAAATTATATTGCTACCATAGAGTAACATATAGTGAGGATTAATGAAAAATAGTTTTTATAACTGTTGCACGTAATTTAATTTTAATTACATATGTTCAAAGCTGTGTAACAATTAGGTATTTATTTAAGAAAATGGTCATCACCATAATATTTTTCATAAGAATAGCCAGTTCTAATTGTTGCAACGCTTTCAAATTTTCAAAAATAATGAATCTTCTTAATGTATATTTTAAAGCCGATTCCTCATATATAGCTGCACTTGTTATATTTTTATCTTTTCTCTTTTCAAATTTATTTATTAGACATCGTGTTTGTTGTACTTAGCTTTTTTAATTTATATTTAATTATTTTATTTTTAATTATCTTATAGCATTTGCATGTTAGATACTGTCGTTATAGTAAAAGATTTTTGTAGCATCAGTATTGTATTACGTTTATTACTAATTGAATTTAGACATTTATCGCTACACAGTATAACTATTAAATGAAATTTAAAAAAAAACTTAAATACCTAATAAAAGCTTTTGTTTTATTTGACAAAAACGAAGCTTTAACTGTTGCACAAGTAAATACTTTACTAAACCTAAAAATAACCATATCATGTCAAATTTCAGAAGGCAACCCGATCACTGGCGACGGCTACAAATCTCTGAACGGTCAAATTAATATGGTGACGTCGATCAACGGCAACAGCAGCATCCTCCACAATCGCGTGCCGCCCGGTGGGTTCTCATCTGGGCTCTGGTAGACTCATCCCGAATACGGCCAAAAGTATCGAACACACTGCAAGCTCAACTGATATTGGTTTTACAGCTAAAAATATTTAGATACGATTTTTTTTAGCTTATAATTGTGTAGGTAAAATACACAGTATAATTTATACAATATTTTGTATGATATTTTTTCTTTTGAAAACACATTAAATTATCCGTCTGATCGCGAAGCGTAAATAAAAATGACATGTTAATACAATTTATAAGTTTTAAAAATTCACATAATTATATATGGTCCGTTGAGCTTGTGTTGCAAAACGAAGCATTTAATACAATGACGATGTAAAATTAATATAATACTTTTAACCAACTAAGTTTTAGATCTTGAGATGTTTAATAACTTGCACACGACAACGTCCAATAAATTTGAAAGGGTATTTGTTGTTCATTAAATCCTTAGCCTGTCCCAGTAACATTTTATTCTAATAATTTTAGAATAGATTATAGATATTTTTGTAATAGTGACATTTCGATAGAGTTAAATTTCGAACGTTAACATTTGAATGTTTAATAGTATGGCAACACTTTAGCAGCGCTTAAATATTATATTCTAAAATACTCAATTTCTTCATAAAAGTGAATAAATCAAAATTTTAATATTTCTATAATTGCAATTGTAATTTACTTTTTTATATTAAGAAATCACGTAACATACATACGGTTAAGAGTTCAAATGTTAACGTTATTTAGATATTCTAAGTAAGTTCATAAAATTGTAATCTATCACTAAAGGATATGCGCATGTTACGCAAAATTGAGAATAAGGAGTGAGGATACGTATCAGCAATATACCAAAACGAATAGTGCCTTGATTGGTTATGAACTGAAAAATTCTTTAAGAATCAGCATTATTGTGAGGAGTTCATGTAATGGAATGGACACAGACAATGATTATATTATCTATATTTCACGGTATAGAAATAGTAATCATGCGGCACTCGGGCTAATTAATAATAAATTAACTTATAATATTCGACACTATTTAAATATATTTTCTCGTTTGTTGACTTTCAATGTCGTAATTTAAAATAGATGGTATATAGAATGCATTTATTTTGTCTGTTTATACGTTTTTTTAGTTTATTTTCTACTCGTTTAGATTTTAATGTATTTGATTTGAATCTTGGTCGATTATCTGTTAACAATGGATGATACACAGTAGTTCTTACATTATTCGAAACGAAGATTGTTGTATATGTATTTCGTGTTAATGATAGCTTAAAATTAGCATATCATGTTTGTAAAAACGTTTAATGAACCTAACCAAGTTGTCGACACCTGGCCTAACTTTAATATTATGTTAATAGATAATAACCACTATTTCAAAAATAAAGTTTTTTTAATAATTTATTGTTGGTTTTCTTTATTTATTAAAAATATCATGTCGCCTTAATTCAATATCTTAATAAAATATATTTTTTTTTTACCACGCTAGTAACACAGGTTAAAAGACAGTAATAGCAGCAGTAGGTACCTAAATCATGTTATTATAAGTTACGCAAAGTTGCTATTACTACTTGGATTTATAATTCTGATTTTTTTTAATATCAAATACACTTAATAACCATAAAATAAAACATTTACTTATAAAACCAAAATAAAAAATACAATTAATTTACTGAAAAAAAAAAAATCATTTTTTTAAATTAATAATAATCATAGTGGCCACAGTAGTGCAGTGATACGTTACCAGACTGCCTTATATTCATTTTCCCTTGCTGACAAGTCAAAATGCGGCGTTGAATTCCGTCGCTGAACAATTAATGTCCGAGAGAGAAGTGTAGAGAGGAAGTGTCATAAAGTAACACCTGTAACTACCATGTTTTATGTAGGATATAGGCTTTGAAGTGAAAAAACGATCACTTCTAAATCCCAAATTATATTAGATTTAAAAATTAAATGATATAATAGACATGTAAACAGCTATATTTTTAACATTCATAAAATAAAATAAATCAGCATCACGCTGTATCCCGCATACAGCAGGGTAGGCAGAGGAAACCTAGTGTTAAGACACTCCGTTACCCTCTTTCTGCCGAATTCTGGAATCATTGCGTGTTGAGTGGCAGAACTCAACGCCGCGCTTTGCTTCGACACCAGAGCGAAAGAAATGGAAATATAAATTTAAGTAAATATTTCATCTTCTCGAGTGGGGATCGAACCCACAACAACTCGATTTTACAGTTACACTTTGTGCCACTATACGCCACTATATTTTATACATGAATGTTTATTACATTCATGTATAAATATTTAATATTACTAAAACATAATTGTCGTAGAAAGCGCTTTTTTTAATTATGTCCATAAAACATCACTGTAATAATTTTTAAATAAAACAAATATATATTTTAGTTAAATACAGGTGTTTTGAAATAAAACTATTGACACGTAGTAATACGAACATTTATTACTATTAAATAGACATGTACATATGTTGGAGTAATATAACTTTTAGTACTCTAATAGATAATAAAAAACATAGTGATCATTAGGACATAGATTCTCTTATTTCTGCTTAACTCGAATAATTACAATTAAAATTGTATAATTAAGTTAAAATGTTTAAGATTTCTTAAATGTCTTCTAATTTTTAAGTCATTCCTAATACCGTACTCTAAAAGTTAAAACAGTAAAAGTATAGAATTATTTAGATTGTATGAACTAGTTAATTAGACCATGTGTCCGATCTACTTTCTTAACATTATGTTAAAACCCAAAATTAACAATTAAATCATTAGCAAAATATAATCACATCAAGCACACTCTAATCGTAATCTCCATTTATAAGACATTTATTGTATAGTTTTCTAAAACTAAACGGTTCAGAGTAGAAATAATAGGAACTGTAAACTTTATTTTAAAATATAATATATTAAAGCGTATTTGGTAGGTTTGTTTACTTATAATGTATAAATCGCATTGCAAATCAGAAATTTCCAAAAAAATAAATTTAGACCGTCGCTAGCATTTTTTACTGATATTGTCTTAAATTAATGTACTTATAAATAAGAAACGAATTATTCTAAGTAGATAAAACGAAGTAGACTAAAACCTATCTCTTTTGGGCATGCTGTTCCAGCCACACGGGATAACACATTTGTGCGCCTTATTCTGCCAGCGCCGATGATACCAACAAATATCATTTCCAGAGCGCCCACGAGATTGATTTTTGTTAGATGTTACGTTTTCCATAAGTTTAGAGTCAGAATTGATACTTGGCGTGTCAGTGATTCAACTCGATGAGTCAATTCCTCCATTTGGGGATCGTTTTCTGATGACTCAGATTCAGAAGACGGCGACGGTGCTGATCGTGTGTTCTGATTTGAAAAATCCAATATTCTGTCCGCCAAAGAAGCTAACTTCTCCAGTGGAATGTCCGTGTGCCCAGAAAATACATTTTGCATCTGAGATGGTAGCCGGCGAAAAAACACCTGTTTTAATATGGCTTCGTTATGAAGTGAATTCCCAGCGATCGCTCGAAGATGGGCCAAAAATTGAGTAGGCTTACGTTCACCCAGCTCCTCTTTACTTAGCTGCTGGCGAACTCGACGACGAATCAATTCTGCCTTAAGATAATTGTATCTGTCTTCATTGGGAGGATTCGTGATAATGTCTTCTACTTCTGCTGCAAATCTTTCAGGTAGTTGGCTAAGAACGTATCCGTATTTAGCTCTATCTCGCGTGATACCAGCTGTTTCGAAAATCGCCTCTGCTTGAGAAAACCACAGTGCTGGACGATCAGCCCAAAAAGGTGGGAGTATAGTCACTTTAAATATATTATTTTGGGAATCACCGTCTACTACCACGTTAGAGTTCAAAGTAGCCATCATTGAGAAAAAGTAGATTAAGTTAATTAATATTTAACAATAAATAGCAGACAATTGCCCAAATCAATGGCCATCGATTAAAGATGGACCACTTGGACCACTCTTACTATACACATAGATATAATAATAATTTGTCGGTTCACAATTAAGTTATACTACTTAAAAAAAACATGTATGTACGCTATACATTCAACAGATTTTAAAACAAAACAATTTTCGTTCTTCGATCTCCTGTTACCGAAGCTGCGCGGTAAGCGTGATATGATGAATAAAACAAGAGAAGATATTGAATTCACCTATTTTAGGCGATTATTGATTTTGCACTGAATGTAGGAGTGAAATAAACATAACATATTTAAAAATACGGTCATTTCGGGGTAATTTGTACAAAGGAATGGAATAGAATTATATTTTTAAACCATATTCACTTAGATACAAAACTTGTTTGGCTACAATATTCTGTATTTGTTTATTTATGAAAAGCGCAACAAGTGCAGCCGGAGCAGCCTTTTGTGCTAGGACTGATTCCATATCTAGAATTCTAGACTGCTATAGGAATACAGAATTCGAAAACTCGCTCCTTCAAATATGATGTAATGGACGCGTTCGGAATATTGTGTAAAATATTTGGCAAATGCAAGGAAAATTTTAAATTTTAAATCCCTTTTAAATTAATTAATTTTTTTCTTTATTTTATTAGTAGGTACGTATAAAACTTTAATAATATCAGCGATATAAATTATCGCTCGCGGCTTCACTTGCTTGAACTACATAATCATTAATTTACTAGTCTGCATAACTTTCGTTTTCTAATAATATGATTTTAAAAACAATACCTATACTGGGTGGAAGCGTCTGCGCTCCTTTTATGGGAGCAGCATATGGGATAAAATATTTAAGTCATATAAAAAAAATCAAGATTTTTTCTTTTTACGTGTGACGCAGTTACAAATAGATACCAATAGTACAACAAAAATACTTCGAAATTCGAAAAATATATCCGAACGAGAAAGGGATATCTCTCGTTTTTTTTACGCAATTACAAATTTTCTAAAATAAATCTAAACAATCTTCAACTTCCCTGCCATTAGGTAAAATTCGATTTCGTGAATAAGGCGTGTGCGATATTGTCGCTTTAATAGGTTTGTCTGTTGCGTCATTTTTAACAAATGGCGTTTTATTTTACAACTAGCGGCCCCCGTGCGGTTACGCCCGCTTGAAATATACGAATGTTTATTTAAGTGCATTTAAGAAAAAAACGGTCCTCAGGGGAATCAGTACCAATTTTTCAGGAAAGTTTCAGGATTTTGATTGAGAAATAGGTAACTTATAGGTTTTGATGATGCGGCGAATATAGTTAATATATAATAACTTAAGTTTTCACTGTACTCTAAAAGTTGATTAATTTTTTTAGTTTGGTTAGAATTAAATAAATCGTAATTTAAGAATTCTTGTAAAATAAAAAATAAAAAACTTTTTTTCTTCAATAGTAAAGTCCACCTAAACCTAAATGAAAATTATCAGTGAAAATTATCGTGTAACACTACCATAAAATATCGGAGAGAGTCAATTTTAACTACTATTTTAAAATGTAATGCAAATGGAATATTGTTTATTTTCCTTTTTGTGTACTTTGGAGCTATTTACTGGATTGGATGCTAAGTGGAGGAACACAACGCCGCGCTTTGCCTCGACACCAGAGTGACGAAAGGAAAATATTAAACATAGAAATAAATTCTTTGAGTAGGAATCCAACCCAGAATCTGTCACGTTAACAGACTTTCTGCTCCTGCGCTAAGACTGGCTCTAATACTGTACTCATTAAGTCTGGTTTTTTTTAATAGTTGTATTGTTATACGCCACAGACTTTTGCTGTCGTGCCTATTTTGTTCTTAATTGATTATTAAAATTGTTAATATCTTGAATGGTCTACTTTTGTCAGATTCGATTTTGGCCGTTGATTATGTTGATTGCGGCGCAGTTAGAGTTAAAAAAGGCTTAAAAGGCTGTTAAGTTACTATTAAGTTTCGCAACTGACTTATTTTCTTTTTGTAAGCTTTTTAACAGAAATATTCAAATATAAAGCTGGTGAAATAATTAAAAATATTAATATAGATCACAGTAAATTAAAAATAAAATAATATTGTAACTTAAAATTTTATTTCAATACTAAAATTACTTAAACTACAACAACACTAAAATAAATAATTATCCATAGGTTTAAAAATGTAAAATTGTGACATAATTGCCCCAATATATTTCATCATATTTCTTCACGACATGACACAGGTGACTCTATCTGAAATGTTACTGGGCCATCATTCTCCAAGTATAACTGTCTATATATTCCAAAAACACCATCTGAAAATAACTTCTATAGGTTTATATTAAGTTCTGTATGTAAATTTCGCTAATTTTCTTTTACACAAAAAAAATATATGTTTTTTATTACTTATTTGTAAGCATTCATTAGGCTAAAAAACAATTTCATTATTCTCAATTCAATTACTGGTTGTTAAAAAATCATATATGGAATTAAAATTAATCAATTTCAGGTTGTGACTTAATTTGCCCTTGAAATCTCTTGACGGCACACTTTTGTTAACTAGTAAAGAAGACATGCTTAAAAGATAGGAGGAGCATTTCAACACCTTGCTTAATGTTGATCGAACGGCAGATATTGCTTACATAAACAGAATTGCATCTCCTCATTGTGGATGAGCCACTATCTCTGCGTGAAGTAACTGTTGCCATTCAACAACTGCGGAATGGAAAAGCCGTTGGCATTGACGGTGTACCAGGGGAGTTAATGAAGTACGGAGGCCCAGAACTGCATATATATATATGTGGAAACTTTTTGCGCAAATGTGGGAGAATGAGCAAGTACCTGATACTTTCCGCACATCGCGTGTCTGTCCCCTATTTAAGAACAAAGGCAGCAGAGCAGATTGTAATTCTTATAGAGGAATCTCTTTGCTTGCTTCATCCGGAAAAGTCTTTGGGCGAATTTTACTTAACCGCTTGCTGCCCCTATCTGATCATCTATTGCCCGATACCCAATACGGCTTCAGACCGAATCGAGGCACGTGTGAGGCTATTTTTGCAGTGCGACAACTACAAGAAAAGAGTCGCGAACAGGGTCAACCTCTGTATCTATGCTTTGTCGACTTAGAAAAGGCCTTTGATAGCGTGCCCCGTGAAGCTTTATGGGTGGTACTGGCGAAACTTGTGTGCACTGTTAAGGTTGTGAGAATGATCCGTCTCCTACATGACGGCATGCGATGCTGTGTCAGAACGCAAAGTGAAGACTCTGAGTTTTTCTCGGTAAGAACTGGGTTGCGTGCGTGTGGTGTCAAACTGGGTTGCGTGCTTGCACCAACGCTGTTCGCAATGTACTTTGCAGTCGTAATTCGGGAGGCCTTGCAATCTTTATGTGAGGGAATTCGTATTCGTTATCGAACTGATGGCGGCGGTATCTTTAATCTGACTAGACTAACAGCTCGCACCAAAGTGTCTTATGCAACTATCACCGAGCTAGTGTATGCAGATGACCTGTGTTTTGTTGCGGATTCTCAAATGGGTCTTCAACGACTAATCACGGGTCTTGCTGAGTCATGTCGTAGATTTGGCCTCAAGGTCAGTGTGAAGAAAACTGAAGTGATGGTACATGACACACTGAACGGCGGCTCAGCTGAGATAAAGCTCGATGATTACCCGCTGAAACAGGTAGATCATTTCAGATATCAAGGTAGCACCATTGAAATTCCTCCTTGATAGCGAAATTAACAGCAGAATTGGAGCTGCTGCCGCAGCCTTTGGCAGGCTGCGCAACAAGGTGTTCCGCTCGCATGACTTAAAGCTGCTCACAAAAATAGCTGTTTACAGGGCAATTGTAATTCCGTCTCTCTTATATGCCTCTGAAACATGGTCCCTCTACCGCAAGCATATTGTTACACTCGATCGATTCCATCTTAAGTGTTTACGTGATATTATGAATATCCACTGGTGGGACCGTGTTCGTAATAAAGAAGTATTACTACGTGCGAAGATTGACGAAATGGAAGCTTTTTTAATGCGAAGACAGTTGCGTTGGGCGGGTCATATCTCCCTGATGTCGGAACTAAAAATAGCAAAACGCATCTTTTATTCCGAACTGCAGGTAGGCAAGCGGAAACAAGGCGGCCAATTACTGCGGTACAAGAATGTACTTAAACGCCACATGAAAAGATGCGACATCGAATGGGAGACAGCTGCAACTGATCGGCCTCAGTGGAGACGTATTGAGCCGTGTGATCCCGGCCTAGAATAGGATCATCCTGGTACTGGTGGTGTCGTAAGAGGCGACTAAAGTACGTGTGGTAGAGTCACGTCGCCAGCAATGGCAACACGCATGGGCAGACTCGACCGGATTATTACCACCCCCGGCATTTATGCCACTGCGTTTCGCATCAGGTAATACCGGGCCCCGGCGCCCAACCCATCTTAAAGGCCGGCAACGCACCTGTAGCTCCTCTGGAGTTGCACGGGGTCGTGGGCGGCGGAAATCACTTACATCACTCTCTCAATCACTCACATGAATAAAAAGAAAAAAAAAAACTAAGGTGTCGGAGTTTGAAATAAAACGAAGAGATGTGCTCAATCTTAGACGCGACGAGCTTAAGGCCAAGGTACCTGAAACGATTTATTATAATTATATTGGGGGCTATTTATTATAATTATATCAGCATATTGGGGGAGTGCTGACATGCAGCGAATGTGGCCACACTTCTGCAAACATCGGTTGTCAGTCACTTTAGCTCATCAGCGAAGCTCTTGTTAGCCAGATGTTAGTCGGTCGGTCGGGCGGTCGGTCGGTCGGTCGGTCGGTCGGTCGGTCGGTCGGGCGGGCGGTCGGTCGGTCGGTCGGTCGGTCGGTCGGTCGGTCGGTCGGTCGGTCGGTCGGTCGGTCGGTCGGTTGGTCCGTCCGGCGGTCCGTCCGTCCGTGTGTCTTTGACGTCGTGTGTCACGCATGTCTTTGCCTCCCTGCGTCAGTGACAGGACATTTTGTGAGAGAGTTGAGAGGTCTAGCAGCGACTCGAGCGCCGTTGTTCCCCAGGGCAGCATTTTATCACCTGTTCTCTACGCACTATACACTGATAACATCACAACGTCCTAGCGAGTATCACTCAACGGGAAATCTCAAAGAACGACTTCCAAGGGACTTTTTATCCTCCTCCAAATCCGACTCATGAAACCGAAGGTCTCTCTTGACTGAGTTGACTGCTTAGATGGCATTTGATAATGCTTCCAATTCCATACTGTGTCAACATCCAGATGTCGTTCTGAGCTACTGCGGAGGTGGACAAGAGAATGCTTCAATTCTGTGCCTGAATAATGCATTTCAACACAACATAGTTGGTTACGTATGTGTATAATGTAGAATAGTAAGTAGTCTGTTTTTTTTAAACAATTCCAATTGTTCCAACGATATTCTAATATCGTTATTAGAACTATGAAAATGCGGGTTGCATAGTTAAAGCCTGCGAAGCCGCAAGCGGGTCGCTAGTATATTATAACTTTATATTTCCATTCTTTCACTCTGGTGTCGGAGTGGAGGATGGAGTGTCTTAACACTACATTCCCTCTGCCTACCTTGCTGTGTATGGATACAGCATGAAGCTGATTTGATTTTTTAAGAAAATTTATTCAGTAATGGTTATATTTCAGTTATACCTTTAACTTTTTCTTGTGAATATTGTTCTCTTAACATTACCATCATATTATTATAATATTCTTGTGTCTTCTCTCCATTCATTATTTTGTGAAAATCTGGTGTGTTACCCTAGCAACAAAAATTTAAAACATATTACACCTCTGCAAAAGGTTAATAATAATTATGGCAAATATACCAAGAATGTCCAGTTATTTTCTATTAAAGAACACAAAAATCAGGTATTTGACGGTTTTTAAAATTTTATTCTCACTAAAGACAGAAAATCATTTTAGTAAATGAATACATTTATAAATTCTTAATTCACTTAAAACATTTATAAATTCACCTTCCATCCATTGCAAATTGTGTACTGACTAACAATTAATATTTCTAGCTCTTTATCCACTACACTTTTTTTCCATTTCTTTCCATTGTCATCATCAAATAGCTTTACGCTTAAGATTTTTTTGACACTGTAATTTCATATATTAAAATTGAAAAATTGTAGTAAATTAATAAAAATTTACGATTTTTTATTCTTATTTACCTACACTTACATGTATTCTAAATCTTTTAACATATCATCTTTATAGACACCAACTAAAACACAAATTCCTTTTTCTATGCTAACTGGTATATCATCATTTACTGAAAATAAATATTTACACTATAATGTAATAATTTTAAACAACCAAATTTTTCATTTAATGAAACAATTACAATTGTTTGAACAAGAATAATTATTAAAGTGAATTACATATAATTTTCGCATTATTTACTCTTTGAATAATGGCTTTCATCTTAGACTAGGTAATAATTGAAAATAAAGTCTGTTTTCGTAGAACATGCAATTTATAATTATATGATAAACAAAGCAAGCAGCTAGACGCTGATATGCACAGAATACCTATACTAGGGATGCCCGATGATCATCGATTTTCGATGATCATCGATGTTAGAAGTCAAAATATCGATGTTGCATTAATAAAAACATCGTAACATCGATGTTGCATTAATGAAAACGTAACATCGATGTCAGTATTTCGACAACGTGTTCCACATTGTTCCTGAACTCTACCAGACTACGGGGAAAATCTCGGGTCTTTCGGTTGACAGCACTGCTTGCATGCTTACCTACTCTATTATTTATAGGTTATGCTATCTATTAAGATGGGCCAAAAAAACTGTTTAATTATAATAATAATATTGTTCTGGACTCCAATAAAATACGTATGCTAAAACTGCAGCTTTTATTTTTTATGTTAAGAGGTGTCTCATTGCGATTTTCAATTTCCCACATAAATAACAAGGAGAATTTTGTGTTTTTCATTTGAAACTTTGTTGCGATTAAACTAATAGTATCGATGTATAAGCCAATATATATTCTTGTAGGCAATTAAAGGATATATAAAAAAGTCTAATATATTTTTTTGCTAATTTCACTCATTTAATCCGGCGAGAGTGTGGTGGGGTGTGATATACCCCTAGGACAGTTTATATCCCTATGTAGTTTTAATTCGTGATGTTAGATTTTTGCGGCTTTGTGTAGCTGGAGGGAAAGGGTTGTGGGAGGGAAAAATGACGTGATCGCAGTGTTGCGTCGGCCATTGCTTGGAATACCAGCGTGCAAACGTCTGTGGGGTAAGTCACACCCCGCCACATAATGTGTGTATACATTTTTTGTCATTTTTTTTAGCTTTTGCTTTAGTTTTATTTATTATTGATTTCATTTTTATTTATTTACGAAAATAACATAAGTTTTTACGTGAAAAGCCCTTTATTTACTTGCCAATTATTGCTTTTTTTAGGTTTTAAACAAAAATGTCAGTGGAAAGCAGTGAAAGAAGACTATGTCACTGCTTGACGAAGTATTAGAGAATTCTTCAGATAAACTCTTCAACATGATGATAAAATTGATGAGAGAACTGAAGATGAGAAAAAGCCAGAAATTATTACGTTTTATAACTCAACGAAAGCTGAAGTAGACGTTGTCGACGATCTGAGCGCAACTTATGATGTCTCTTGCAATAGCAAACGCTGGCCAATGAGGATCTTTTATGGACTTCTAAATGTGGCAGCTATCAATCCTAACATATTTTTATAGAAAATTCCAATAAAACGAATAAATGTACAGAATTCCACCGCAATTTGGGATTGAGTTTAGTTTATACGCATTTACAGTTACAAAGAGCTCAAAAAAATATTCCTGTGTACATTCGTAAGAAAAATTCTTCTCAAATAAGCATACTGCTGCGTCCAGTAGCCCACAATAAACCCGGACGATACACACGATGTGTAGATTGCCCACGCAAGCAAGATTGCAAAACAAAATACGCATTTAATGGGTGTGGAAAAGCCAAGTTTATATCATGCAATTTTTTCTTGCAAAAAATGTACTGATTTTGAATGAAAATACTAAAGTGTTCCTAAACTATTTCATAATATGTTATGCTCTTATTTTGTCTAAAATCTCATGTTCTTTTAAGTTTTAAGAGTTTTTTTGCTTAAATAAAACTTTTTTATATTTTTTATTTTTTTTTAATAGAGGTTCATATTTTTGTTACCTAAAACAAGTGCCTTAGATCTCATTATGTGAATTAATAAAAACAAATATAATTTACTATATTATTTCATTTTCCTTCCACGTAAATATATACTTAATATAATATATATCACTTATTTCATTCAATTTAATAGAAAATGTTACACACACCGATGTTACAGTTTCATTGTTGACATCAATATCAACATCGATGTTTTTCTAACATCGGGTATCCCTAGCATATACCCAAAGGGTATGCTGATATGTCAACTAAGCTGACTGACTGTCTGTCTGTTTGACAAACACAGATGATAGAACACATCATTTACCCAAAGGTGCTGACAAGAAAGATTTTTTTTATTTTACAAAAGCTACTTACTAACTGTTGATGTTCAGTAATATAAGTTACTCTTACGAGTGATCATCTTTTACACACAACTTATAAGTTATAATTGTATAGTGCTGAAAAAACGGGGTGTTTCCCTATTAGTTGCCATTGGAATTACTCTCAGATCACTGCCCGGTAGTAATAAAGCTAGGCATAGACAGTGTTTCAGGCTGCTTGACTAATATTATAATTAACTAGAAGTTCGCTTAACTCACCGACTTCGTTCCAAATTCACGAATCGCATTCAACAAGTGCTCCAAAGTTGTTCAATCAACTCAATAGTAGGTCAATTTCCAAGTTCGCATTATTATACAAAATATACTGTTACGGCTTCAAATATATTTTTATTTATGGAAATTCAACCGTCATACAATGTTATCTCAAACTCCGCACATTCATTTTATTATAGTATATTTTCGATATTACAGATTGTGATAATTAAACTCTGGCAGGAGTGAATTTTTCATTTCTCCATTCTGGTACCAAGACGAAACACGGCATTAACATTTATCGCTTAATAACCAATGTATCGAAAATTGGTTAACACTAGGTTCCCTATGCCTATTCTGCACTATACATCAAGAAGTTAAAAAAACTGGTAATAGGCTTTCAGTAATAGTTCCTCACAAAGACAATGTCTTCAACAAGTCATAACTAGATTGTATGAATTTGCATATGTAAATTTTTATACATTCTCTAAAAAAAATTCTATCCTTAGTGTGGAATAAAATTTTTAATACAAGACAATGTTATGTTGAAATTTGGAATTCTAAATCTTACTTGATTGTATCTACAAATATTGCTAGTATAGTTGGTCACTCTTACATTGCCTTAGTTTTATATTTGATTATTATTAGGAATGTAAGAATTTAAAAATAATTTACTCTCCAGAATCATTTATTTTGCTTTCCTTATTATGTGTTGCTTCAATCGCTTTTTGCTTTTTGTTTCCTTTTTCGTTGTTATTTTGTGAAGGTATTTCAATTTCCAAAGTCACAGGTCCATCGTTTTGTAATGAAACTTGCATATAGGCACCGAATACACCATCTAAAATTAAAATTTATTGTTCTTAATCACATTATATAGTATGAACTTTAGTTATCACATAATTAATTGCACATACAAGTGACTCTGATTTAATTGCATATTCTTTAATATGATTAAATACCTTTTATCTTCTCTGGCTTATAAATGCTTTTTAATCTTTCAATTAGTTTTTCATAGAATTCCTTGGCTTTCTCCGATGGCATTGCATTATGGAAATCAGGTTTGTTCCCCTAAATTGAATATTATTAAGAAATTATAAAACTTCTGACTCTGCAATGAACAGTAAAACTACACTTATTCTTAAGAGACTTATCGCCACATACATTTATATTCAGTAATATTAACTATGTAAATAATGTACATTTATTATTTTACTGTACCTTCCAAGTGTTATATAATGTGAATTGACTAACACACAGAAGTTCAAAATCTTTATCCACAATGCTCTTCTTCCATTTCTTATCATTTTCATCATCAAACAGTTTAATACTTAATATTTTTCGAGCACTAGAAACAAAAGGAAAAAACTCTTAAAGCTAAAGATTAAGTACAAACAATATGTACATGAAAGAAAATAGTTTAAATTAACAAACATATAAATGTACAATGAAAAAATAATATTTAAAAACGATCAAACGTATAGTCCATATCCAAGATATTGGTTTCAATCAAAGGGAAGAAACTCGGGTAAGTTTCTTCTTTCGGTTTAATCTATATGTGATGGATAAAAATACATCGTACTTACAATGTTTCCATATCCTTTTCATTGTCATTACCACAAATTCCTATGAAGACGCACGCTCCTTGTCCAATATTGCTTACTATTTCTCCGTTAACTGAAAAAAAATCTTATGATGAAAAATTATGATGTGGATGTGGATTATTTTGAATTTGTTCGACAGCTTACCTGCAACTTTGGCATTCATGACACGTTGAATTACAGCTTTCATTGTGATAGATTAAACTTGTTTTATAACATAATATTTCTTTATTAAGTAATTTAATTAGTAGGTTACTTCTTTAAATAGAAGAAGCATTTTATTTAACGCACGGAGTCTCTGTGACTGATACAATTACATTGACAATTGACATTCAATAATTGACATTTGACAAATGACATTGGTACATGACGTTTGCATTATGCCATATAAGCATTATCTTGGGGTTATTATACTTAACTTTATATTATAATTCCCCAGTAGTATAACATCAATGTCGAAAATTAATTATTGCAACATTTAATCACGAAAAATTTATTTTCATAAATTTGAGAAAGTGCAAGTACTACGTGGCACCTGCGGAACTCAAGCCTAGGCTTGCGGCCGTAAACAAAATGTTGAATTACTTTAATTTTACATTTCCTCCAAAAACTTACGTCCAAACTACATACTATTAAGGCCATTTTCCGTATGATGAACTTTCACCCGTAAGTTTCAATATTTATTTATTTATTTATTTATTTGATTTTAGTTTGTTAGTGGATATTTCATTTTTAAATATATAATATTACTAGCGACCCGCTCGCGGCTTCACCCGCTTTAACCACAGAATTATTTACTTAAAACACTAAAATCATATTAATTTTTTAATATACCTATAATGTATATTTGCATCGCACTTAAGATTTCTAATGTGAAAATTATTAAAACCTTAGGTCGCATTTTCGTACCTCCTATAAGAGTGATGCAGCTGTCAATATACTAATTTCTTTAAACTTTTGCCTTAAGGAATCCTTAGGGCCTAAGTTATGGTTATAGCTATATAGTTATATCAATACTTACAATAAAATCCTAACTCATCGGTGTCTGTACATGGAAGATATATTAGAAAAATTGTTATTACGGACATTTAACAATGTAATAGAACTTGGTCAGTTTGTCTGTTTATCTGTGCGTTCAGGATAATCTCAGAAAGGGCTTAACCGATTTAAGTGCAATTTTGTAATTTGCCTAACTTCCTTTAAATATTTAGAAATAGTATTATTTTAATCGGTTCACACAAAATTAAAACCAGATTCACGCTGTATCCAGACTATAGCAGGGTAGGTAGAGGGAATTTAAGTGTTAAGATACTGCGTATGATATATGACTGACGTGCGAAATCAAAATATTATTAAATTACAATTCAATCCTCAAAGTGGGAATCGAACCCATAACGTCACGTTACAGGCACAATTTTGTGCCCCTACGCCACGGCGGCCTTCAATATTTATACAGAATGGAAGCGAAAGCGTTGAGCGAAAATAATTATACTGTAGGAGTATTATATATCCTGTTTAAACTTGTTTTTTTATGATATTATGTAGAATAATATATTCTATAGAGGAATCATACATTCGTCTTCACACTTTTTACTTTTTAACTATAATACGTAAATATATTTTTTAGAGGTTACTTTGTACTAAGATGGCAGCTCTGTTCCCGCATTTACGTCCCTGATATATCGATATAAATAGTAGAAATATAAATCATTTGATGAAGGAGAAACGCAATTACATTGCATTTTTTCTTTTTTTCATACTTGAAATGTATTAACAAATTTACATATAATTCATTTGTTTTGAATATAACATTAAGGTTGATTCATAAAATATATTTGGTACTTCCTTAACATGATTATTTCATGTATTTTTTTTATATACAAAGTTTTGATTAAGTTCTCTTGAGAAATATATGTACTGTAACCCGCTTAAATTTGTAAATTATTTGTTTGTTTCGGTACAGGGAATTACGTTCCTGTTTTAATAAATAATGTATGCTTGCAGCGCACTTATGATTTCTAATGTGAAAATTATTAAAACCATGGTGGCATTTTAGATTCTCATTAATTTAGATTATGGCAGTTAATTTTTTAAGAAAATAAATTACACTTATTCAAATTTGATCAAAATACACTTATTTATCTATTTATCTATATATATAAAAGGACATGTACCTGACTGACTGAGGCAAGACACACGCAGAGCCGTAACCGCTGATGGGAGAAACGTGAAGTTTGGACAGATGTTTATTTTAATAATCTAGAGATCCACTAATAAGGGATTTTGAGAAATCTTTTACCCTAAGCGGATGAAATAGGGGTTGAAAGTTTGTATGGATTTTTTTTAAAACAGCACCGATTTTTATAAAATTTGAAAGTCAGCAGATTCTTTAAAATATTTCATTAAACACATGTTTCATTCTATCACTCATCCCTAAGGGGATGAATTCTAAAAACCATGGACGGGGTTGAAAGTTTATATGAAAAAATCTTTAAATCGCCACCGATTTTTATAAAACATTAAATTCAGACTGGTTTTTTTAGAATTCATCGCCAAGGGTGCTAATAAGCAGGCAAAATTTCGCGCGCCCGCTAGTTTTAAGATAAAAATTAAAATAATATATAATATCTTATATATTATATTGTTATACTGTAATAACATATAATATATTTATCAAAATGAGAATGTATTGTTTTGTTTAATAGCTCCTGATAGCTATTACAACACATGCAAGGAAAGATCATTTTAGAAAGTTGTTTAATTATATTAGAATTATAAAAACTACTAACATTTTTATGGTGAATAAAATATTTTCTGTGTTTTCCACCTGAAAAACACTAAGGGGAGAAAAAATATTAAATATATATAAACATGTAGATACCACCTTAGTATCGATACTGTTGTACAGGTAATAATAAATGAAAAAAATGATATACTACGTAAAGGATACCTTTGTATGCAAAGTTTAAAGCTATTCATTATGACAGAATATAAAATATATATATTTTAGATATCCCTCTGTACTACGATGGCGGCTCTGTTCTAGTTTGCACATTTTCCTTTGAAAATTAGTTATTGTAACATAACTCTATTAGTTACACATGATATCGTATACTTTTTGTAGATATTGATGTCTTCTATGAAATTATAGTACATCACTTTGCTCTATTCTCAATAATCTCCACAGCGATATAAGGTTATTTTTTGGTTTTGTTTTACACCTTAATCGTCTAATTGTAAAAGAATTTTCCAAATAGGTCTCGTAGTTTCGGGGCCTATTCAAATCAAATAAAGAAACAAAAAATCTAATCGTGTCTTACTTACTGTAATAAGACAATCGTGTCTTAATAATTTTAGTGATATCGATGCACCTCCCCCTCACTCCTGTAGAGTTACTCGCCACGGTGCGCGAGGCCACACGACACACACTCCGCATTTTTTATTATTACATGATTTTCTTTAGATTGATATTTTTAAATTTGTTATATCTTTTGAATGGGATATCCGATTTTATTAATTTAAAAACTATTTTACAGGTATTAAAATTATCTTTAATAAAATATTATTTAATAGGATAAGGAATAATGCAGAGATATAAATAATATGGCTTGATTATTGTCGACACTTTTGTTAACTTATAAAATATAAAAAAATGGTTATATTGTCATAACTACAGTAGTTGGACATATGCTATCGCGAACTTTTTTATAGATATTGATGCGTTCTATAATACTGTAGAACATTGTTTGGTTCTATCATCAATAGTTTTCGCAGCGCATGCGATTATAGAATTGTTAAGATCAATTTCTTCTCACCTTGGGTTACATTATTGCATTTTTATTAGGGATCTCTATTTTTTTTGAAAATGTAATATAGCCTATGCTGGTCAGTAAAGATGCAGCTTTCTAATAATGCAAAAAAAACTCTACAAACATACACACATACATACATACATACATACAAAAATACAAATCTTACCTCTTTATAATATTAGTATAGACAAGCACAATATAGTATCAATAATGTATAGCTATTTGAAAGCTAACACTGCATGCGTATATTGTGTCCGACTTTACACCTAAAAGATAAAATATGATTATAAACGTAATTACAAAAAGAATAGAAAAGGGAGAACATTTTGCACAATTATGATAAGCAAACAACCACCAGGTCAACCGTAATAATTCGAAAGAAAAAAAAAAGATGCAGACCTTTGCCGCCGTAATAGGCGGCGAGGCCAGCCCTATCTCATTGCACGTCCGCGATTATAGTACACCTAGTCCTCTGGATAGTAAAACAGGTATAAATTTACATATCATAAAGATTTAATACGGTTAAATAACCGTTATTTCAACAGTTCGGCGATAAACATCCTTAAGTCAAAACAAACTTTGTCCAGCCTCTCTTTTTCCTTGAAAAATCGCAAGATAACTGAATAAATTTTATTTCTAGCACGAAAAATATTCAGAGGAATATTTTTATTGATTTTTCTTAAGATTTATTAACAAAATATTTTTTAAAGTGAATCGAAAGAAAAATGCGGCATGCAGCTGACACTATTTGTTCTTCACTTTCACTATTTGTGCACATATTTGTAATTGATATTTGTAACAGAACCAGATCGATATATGAATTTTCTTTTAATATTATAAGTTCCATGTATTATTGATGTGTCAATAAACAAATTAAATATTTAATTCCGTCTGACAACACTGCACTCTTTTTTGCCAAGCCATACTTATATAAATAAAAAAATAAATAAAATCAATAAATAACTATCCGTTCGTCTGTCAAGAATCTTTTTTGCAGGAACGTGTTGAGGTATCAAGCTGAAATTTATATCAAATATTCAGGTTTAATGTCCCTTGGAGCTGTGAAAAAATTTACTTCGAAGCCAACACAATGAAAACTTACAGCCGTCTATGCCGCAAATTTTCTATATGATTTCCGAATCTCGCCAGGTAATCAATCAAAAATCACGAAAGGCCGGCAACGCACCTGTAGCTCCTCTAGGGTTGCACGGGGTCGTGGGCGGCGGTAGTCACTTACCATCAGGTGACCCGCACGCTCGTTTGCCGTGTCTTTTCCATAAAAAAAAAAGACTTAACGCCTATATTTTTTATGATAGCAAAATTACACCTGTGAAGTTACCGCAATATATGAACAGCTTTGTTAACAAAAGTTTTGTTTCCATTATTTAATTTTACTGCAAGTATAATATTATTATTCCTTTAAATTCTGTTTTACCTTCACACTGTATCCCACGTACAGCGGGATAGGCAGAGGTCACTCTGTTTACAATTTTCTGCCGAATTCTGGAGGCAAGAGAAAATATGAAAATATTAAATCCTTTATTTCGTCGAGTGGGAATCGAACCCACACGCAATGTTTCCAGAATTCAGCAGAAAATGGAGCGTGATGTGTCTTCACATTAGGTTCCCTGTGCCTAAGCTAGCCTAACTATTGCAGCTGTGTGCGAAATACAATGTGATGCTACAAAAATGGGCTATAAAAAACTAACAACAGTCCATAATAAGGAAGTACTGCAATAACAATTTGTATACCATGTAATATGTTATTAACGTATTTTATAGTACATTTACTGATCAGGTTAATGAGGATAAAATAATAAAAAAAAGAAATTAATCATTCAGACTAGTTTATTTGGAAAACAGCTAAAATATATACCCACATTAAATAATAAACCGAAAAACTGTAAGCGTAAGTTAAGTTTATCTTACAGTTACACAGGGAGTGTTGTGCATATATTTAACAATATTAATACTTTACAAAGTTATAAATTATAGCTGATAATACCTTCCAATTTAATTTGGTCTTATCGTATACTATGTTTGCTTGTTTATAGCAAGTTTCAATCTTTTAAAAGAAATTATGTGACATTCTAGGCTTTCTAATGTCATTTATAATCTGTCAATGTACAAATTTTTGCACTTAAACACGAATAAAATATTCAATAAAACCAAAATACTCGACTGTAGACGTAATCTAAACGGTGTTTGTTGAAAATTTTATCTTTTGTCCATATTTTTATTTAATCTATAATATAAAATTTAATTGAAAAATTAATAACATTACAAATAAGAAACTGGATAACATAGTCAGTAGTTACACACAACTCGCACGATAATACTTACAAATTAAGTTTTGTGAATGAATTGTCTAAATTCAATATCTAGCAAATTTAAAATGAACACTCGTCGACTGCACATGTGCAAATTAGAGAACTAGTTACTATTAAATGCTTCCTATATCAAATTCATTTGAATTTCAAAAAAAAAATATGCTAAAAAGAATCCTTCTTAATATAAGGTATCACTTGCAACACCAAACCTTAGTACAATATAATATAGTTATTAGCCATAGCATTTAAAACTAGGAGTATTTTTAAGCTTCTTCAGCTGTACGTATACCTAATGTATAATTTGGATTAAATACCATAGACAATTTGTAGAATAAGGCTTAGATTATATAAATAATAATATATATTACAAGAGATTGTGAAAAAAAAGTAATAACATATTATATTTTAGTATAATTATATATATAATTTTTAATTTTTATAATATTTTAAACACGTATCTTTCAAATCATAGACTGTTGTCATTATCCAATAAATAAAAAAACAAAGAATCATAAAGACGTAAATCTAGATACATATGTACATCAACAGCCTCTTTAATAACAACCTCAAAAGTTTACAACAAGAAGGTTCCTAAATTAACCACAACCCTTCCAAATAAGACACTGTTTTAAATATTATTAAAAGCTAAAATGAAAGACTTGCCGATGTTTTACTTCATCAATAAGTACTTAAATAAACCTTAAAAAAATCACAATAATCATACTTATGCATAGTATAAATCACCAAGGAATAAAATTCTCTCAATTTTTCTGTCGTACACAGTTAAAAATAAGTTTATGATTTAGGTTCTAATTTTAGTGGTTTATTTCTTTCTTCTTCTGAGGGAACAAGGGTGATGAGTCCAGCGGCATAAAGCCGGACATGCTCTAAGTATCGCCGCCTGTTCTCTGGATTACTCATAACCGCAGCTACGAATTCCGACGTTTCTCGTTGTAGAGCAATGATTTTTTGCTGAATCAGCCTGTTCTTTTGCATTAGCGCTATTGTTTTTAATGCTAATTCAAGAATAACTCTGTTTTGAGCGGTCTTGTCCACAGTGGTAGGCGGTGGTGGTGGTGGCGTGGTTGCCTCCACAGGTGCTGGTGTAGACAGCCAATGCATTCTTTGCAAGCGCCTTGCCTCCCTAAGGCGAGTTACTTGAGAGCCTGTAACAATAAAAAAATATTGAATAAGAAAAATTTAGCTTCTTTGAAAAAATAAAAAAGATTTTAAGTTCTATCTTTATATAACAAATTGCCTTCTATGTAAATTGTGTAATATATTTTTTGAGTAAAACATTTATTATTTAGGTTCACTTCTTCATAATGAACAAATCCCTTAATATTTAATTTATATAAAATAACATTTTCAATAACAAATTGAAATAATTTATCTATCATGAGAATCAAAACAATAAATTATAAATAACGTTTCGAATGATCCTAAATGAGAATGCAGCCGTCACGTTATGTGCGCATACGTTCAAAAACCAGCCGCCAACAAACAACGTGCTTCGGGCACGTGCATGACGGGAATTTTAACGGCTGTATATACCTATACCTACTTATTATTTTTACATTATGTGAATTGATTTTTGTGTGCTACTAAATATTATTCGAGGCCAGTCGTGGCGCAGGGTGGCGCGTTTGACTGTAAACGACAGGTTGCGGGTTTAAAATCTACCCGGGGAAATTAAATATTTAATATTTTCGCTCTGGTCATAGGCAAATTTCGGCGTTGAGTTCCGCCACTCAACACGTAATGTTTATAGAATTCGGCGGATCTTGGGGAGCGGAGTGTCTTAGTATTAGGCTCTCTCTGCCTTTCAAGCTACATGTGGGATACAGCACGAAGCTTAAAGAAAACGAAAAAAGACTAAATATAATTTGAACTTTCTTCAAATTTGATTCACTTCCAAAGCTTTTCATTTTCTACGAGTACAAATAGCATATGTTTATAATACTTATGTATATGTGAGTACTTTCTATGTGATAAATTGAAGTATTTATATTTTTTATTAAATTAATGAATTAAATATTCATTATCGTTTGTATCTTTTACGTTAAATGCACACAGTATGACGCACAAAGTTAAATATTTTCATGATAATTAATCTTGTTAGTTAAATTGTTGAGTGTTAAAATTGAAAAAAAATATATAAAGATAAATTGTTGTAGTGATGTTACTATTTAAAAAAAAATTGACCATGTTCTGGATCTTATATTTTTACATATAAAAAAAGTTATCCGTCAGCGTATCTAGACATATTTCCTGGATTTTACCCTTGAATAGATATGTTCCTGGAAACGTTGTTTTTTTTAATACTTCGGAGCAAACTTTTAGTTACAAAAATTTCTGGGGTGGGCACGAACCATCTCCCTCCTCTCTTCCTACGCTCATGGTCGTGCCTATAGCTATACATTGATTATTGTCAATACAATTCAAATGGATGGGTAGGATAAGTCAAAATTATTCAAAATAGTAAATATGTATAAAGGAAACAGTTAAAATGGAAATTCAGCATCACGTTTATACTGTAGGCGAGTGGAGTTATAAGCACAAATGTGCCGAATAAATATTCATAGTAATGGCTGTAATTCACTTAAATATATATAGCTGGCAAATTTTTTATATTTTTTTTTATATTTTTCGCTGTATCCTGCAAATAGCAGGGTTGATAGAAGGAACCTTGTGGTAAAACCGTTCTTATTAAGATACTTCTGTTTCCCCTTTCCATCTAATTCTGGAGATATTAAGAATTGACTGGCGGAACTCAACGTCGCGCTTTGTCTCGTAACCAGAGCGAGAAAATGATAATATTAATTATTTCATATAGTCGATTGGGAATCGAACCCACAATCTGTCGCGTTTACATTCGCACGCTTGTGCTCCTGCGCCATGACTGTCTCTGAGACTGTAGTCGTTAATTTAATATTGAAATACTAAATTATTAAATTTACTTATTGAAGCTTTCATATGTATTTAATTTTATTTCCATATATGTTCGAATTATAACCATGTATAAACGGACTTAACAGCTAACGGCGGGTAACGGCCTAACAATAAAGGTCACTACAAACAAATATACTCCCTTTAACGTTATCCTATTGTATGAATAAAGTAGTATTTTCAAAAAGAAATAAAAAAATTAAAACAACAATTCGTGTGTTTGTAAATGAATTTAGTTAAGTTATTAACGCTTTAATGAATTAAAAATTTTGAATACAATGAAAAAAATTATTTGTACGATCACCATCATTATAGGTGTATAATATATTATTTAAATATTGTTATTATTTTATTTTTTAATAATATATTATTAATTAGAAAATATTAATAATATATTACAATATTAAAATAATGTTTAATATTAAGGAAAACTTAAATTGAGTCACATTCCCGCGTGTTATATTATTACTCGGAATGAACAACAGATTATCTGTTTCTTTATATTATGTCGCTAATTGTTAGATAGTACGTAATAACGAAAAGGCAAAAAAAAACTTACTTTGTGTTTAAAGATTTTTTGTTCATATTTTTTACTATTTACCAAGAAATGTATCTTTTAAGGAAAAATTGATTAAGAATGATGACGAGTTGATCTCAACTCAACTTTAATATCTATTAAAAAAAAACCAGTTGGGTTTTCTGTTTCACTTTTAACCACCAACGTCAACATAACGTCACCAACGATGATATGAATATAAATAAATAAACTATAACTAGCTATTGTTCACGATTCATATTATACGTCATTTTGTTACTTTCAAAATTATTGCCAGCTTAAATAATCCATTTGCATTTTATTATTTAATTTGATTTATAAATGCAGTAATAAATTAACAGAATATAAAAATTAGAAAGATCTATGAGATCTTTCACACATTTCTAAAACAATCATCATCATATTATAAACTTTAGTATATTAACGGTTTTGATTTGTTTAGAAAGTGTTAGACTAGCTACGTATATAGCTAGGTGAATGACCTAACTCAATCAATGGCTGACATCTTGCGTATTAAACTACATAATGTATAGATATAATTTTAAAATACCATTTCATTAGAGAACCTAATTTTAATAAAATCAATATATAAAGGTTTAAAATTTATTTATTTATTTATTTATTTATTTAATACTTTATTACACCAACTTAATAATAAAAATATACAAAGAAAACAATGGAAAAGTGAAAACAAATGGTATAAAGGCGGCCTTATCACCACAGGTGATCTCTTCCAGGCAACCCTAATAATTTAATAACCTAACTTTTTACATACTCCTAAAATAGATTGTTATAAAACAACATACATTATTAAATATGCGTAAATGCTATTGAATTATCTACCATAATTATAACATATAAATTAAATTATTTAATATACTTTATATGCTATCCTAAATTTCGAAATTTATGGGAACTCAACGCCGTGCTTTACCTCGATACCAGAGCGACTAAATGAAAATATAAATTTAATTGCACGCATTGCATTGCAGTGGGAACGATATGCAGCCGAGTTTATTATATATACTTAATAATGTATATGTTTTTATAAAGTAAAAAAAAACTTTTTCTTAAACACCTAACACAATTTGTATCTGTAGCACACGACCGCAGATAAAAAAAGTACGTAATAGGTGCAAATTATGAAATATTGCATAAACATCGGCTATTCTCATGAAATGAAGGAAATGCTTGTATATTTTTAAAGAAATGTTATCCATTATAATTCAGAAGTATGCTATAATATGAAAAACATTTAATTTAATCATATTCCTAAACAAAATATTGTTATACTAACTTCATATCAAGTATGAGGGTTACAATTTCATCAATTATGTAAATATAAGATAAAAAGTAAGCGAATTCAAATATATGTAAAATAATGTTCCTTGAATTTTTGTTATAATTAATTATATGTATCTAAATTATAAATACTATGAAAGCTTTTAAAGATTGATAGATAATTATAAATATAAATCAACTATTAATTTAACAACAAAACCAGCAATGGCATTTTCATTTTATGTTTTGTATTTGCATTTTCACTCAGCATGTATTAGCAGAGCAAAGCAAAGTCCTTCATTTATATCTTCTTACATACGAGTACACATAACGCATCGGAATCGCTGCTTTATCTCTAACCAGATCGAGAAAAAAAAAATTCTAAATATTTTTAAAATAGAATTTAAACCAACATAATATAGACATCACATTCAGCCAGACATGTTCGTTAGTCGTTCGATAGTAGTCGTTTTGTCTATAAACAATAACCATAATTATTTAGTTATTTATTTTTGTAATGTAATTATGAGAAATTTAAAGAATTTATGTATAAATAAGAAATTTTTTATAAGATAAATACATACATTTAGTATTAATCATTATCAAGTAAATAGTCAATTATTTTCTTTTTTTTTTTTTGATAAAACGCATAAAATAAAATGTTATTATTTAATTTTAATAAAAACGAAACGAAAATTCTACAATAATATTGAATTGCCTTCATAATAATAAACATATCTACCAAGAATTATTTATTTTCTCCAGTGCGGTAGGTCAGTGCCTCAAGTTGTCATGGCTGTATCTATTTATACCCACGATACCACCATATTATACAAAATCTTACCTTTTTTTATTTTTCGAATCCTTTTTTCACACATTTTCCTTGTTTATACACAGCTGGCTGGCGCCAAACACAATAAAAACAAAAATTTATAAATCGAACGCGTTGAACTAGTGCGTGTGTATCGCTCGAGCTCCGAACTAGGTTTGAAAATCGAAGGCCCGGGCCGTCTCGACGTAAAGACTGAAGCGCCACAGAGCGAGATGGAAAGTTGTATTGTCATGCGAAAATCACCATTTCCACAAAAACATCACGTTTTGTTTTGAATAATAAATACGATTTATTTATGCTTTTATGCAGGAAATATTTAATGTCCTAAATTTCGCTGTTATGATGCAATTGAATAATGTGACCGAACACATCACGTGTATTGTCACATTATTCAATTGTAAGTTTTGGTTACGTTGTAAATTTGATTCTCAATTATGTTGTATTCCATGTCTTAAGCATTTTAGGTTATGTGGCCTCGTTAGATAGTGTGAGTCCGTCACCCAACACGCACATTGTCTTTAAAGTGCTCTAAGAGTGAAGAAAAAAATATTTTAGCACTGGGATCTCTTAGTTAACAGTTATGCACGAAGAGAAACTTAAATATTACGATGGTCGTTAGTATTAAACCATTTAGATTAGAGCAGTAAATTAATTCATATGTATTAATGTATTCATGTTTAAAGTAAAAATAAATATAAATAAAAGGATGAAAAAATATATTAAAAGATAGAAGTAAAATCACTTTTAGATATTAATTTAAATCGACTGTTGACGGAATTTTTTTTAGAATTTTTATTGTGTTGGGAAAACAAAATTCATACTTTTTTCGTATATAATTTAATAATTAGTGATCGGTTGTTAAATTATATTTGAAAACAACATATGTCGCAAAATGCAGATAAATATTAGAAATTTAATATCCATATATACTTTTATATTTTATTAGCGACAATTATTTAAATAAAATCATTATCACTATGTCAACTTGAAAATTGACACAACTACAATATTTGTGTACAATTCTATCAAACTGATAAAGTTATAAACGTTAAGCAATTGTTTAACTTATAATAAGTTAACTTTCTATGAAAATTCCTAACAACTCGCTAAAAGTATACAGTTCTATTTTCGATAATAACATTCACGATATTTTAGAACAGTTCAATTATATAAAATGGTGCTTGCTATGCAATACTATATAATGCAATGGGCATATGGTTAAAATATGAATGTTTATTTTAATATTTTTAGTATAGAGACCGACGTGGCATAAGGAGACAAGAGTGCAATTGTAACGCAACGGTTGTAGTTCGTTTGGTTATTATTTATTAATATTTTCATTTCTTCGCTGTGGTATTAAGGCAAAAAGCCCTACCGCCACTCAACACGCAAAGCCTGCGTAAGCGGAGAACGGAGTGTCTCAACACTAGGTTTCCGCATGTAGCCTACCCAACAATGTGCGGGATCCAGATTTTTGTGCTCGCCATGAGCAAAATTACCCCGTTCAAAAGGGTAATTTCTTTAATGGTAACATATCAGAGGCGCAGTACTCACGTCGCATGGTGCAACACGTGTAGACGAATTACCAGGGACCGCTACGTACCCGACATCGAGCTACGTTTCACTCGACTTTTTATCTTTTAGATAAAATTTATATTAGTCAATATATATCAAAAATAGTAAACGTCATACATTCTTTATTTATTTTTAACGATAATATTTTATTTGCCACGTAATGTGTTACATATATTATGATAATAAAAGATTGTCAAATGCTAAGGATATTAAATTTAAAATGTTATAATGTTATGTATTTTAAAATTGTTTAAATTAATTTAAATAATGTACTGTCATGTATTTTGTTGCTAACCATTGTTTTGTATTGGGAAAATTGCTAATAAATATTTATAAATATGTTTTTTTTAAAATAAACATAGATATTTTATAACTCTTGTGTAGAAATTTATATTTGTCTTTTAGTCAAGATTATTGCTAAAATAAATAGTTTTTTTTAACGTAATGTAGTTTCATATTAAAATTTTTGTGATGCGGCTAAGTGTCTAACATTTTAGTGATCGTTGTAAGTTCAATTCCATTCGATAAAGCGTTTATTTTCACAGAACACTCTCCGTTACCCATTTCGTGAACATATTGTCTTAAAACCAGTTTTTGTAATTAAAAACTTACAATAACTGGTTAAATTACCTAAGTACGGTTTTGACTTTAAGGTATCACAGACAAAACACGCAATACGGACGATTAACAAAAAAAAAATGAAAATTCAATCTAATAGTTAATCCTACAATATCTAATCAAACATTTAAAAATATAAAAAAAAAATTACAATGTGCTCACTTGGCATTGTACGCTCCATTTCAATTCGTACATCGACGCAGACACGTTGTGACGGCAGACATAACAACGCGAGTTATGATTCACTTGTTATGAGCTCACATATTAGTGTTTAAAAGGTATAGCAGTTGAAAATAATTTTAAAGCATTTATATGAAGTGACCCGGTTCGATATCCACTCATAGGAATCAATTATTATTTATTAATATATTTATTTTTTCTCTCTGTTACCAAGGCAAAGCGCGGCGTTGAGTTGCGCCACGCTACACGTAATGTCTTAAAAATACAGCGGAACGGAGTGTCTATATAATAACTTTTCCCTTATATTTTCCATGTACAGACAGCGATCAGTTACAATTTTATTATATATGTATGTAACGATTCATATCATAGGTATGTTGCTCACCCAATGACTACATTACGCTTCAATGAAATCCTATTTTTAATTTATTTAATTTACTATCCTCCAATTCGATCACTTATTATTTTTCTAATATCATCAATTATTGTTTAATGTCATAAAAATAAGTAATTAAGAACAAACGAAACCATTATGTATTTATGTATTATCTCTTATATTTGACCAAGCCGTTTCCAATGAAATAAAAAATAAAATTATTCTTGTTGACTTGCGTCTAAGTATAAAAAATCGTAATATAATTTTAAATATCCTACATCCGACCGGAGCAAGATAGGGCTGGCTGGTTCCCGGTAGTGATGTAAAGTAATTCAAATGTGGAAAAATTCCACATCCACATTGCCTCCCACGTGGTGTACCACGTTGAACGTGCACACAACGTGCTCAGGGTCCCGGCTGCTATAATAAATTAGAATAAAAATCAGCATCTATTTATCATGGTATTTTTTGTTACTATAGAATACTTATATATGACGTATGTATTTAACTTTTATATAATTCTAGCCTTAATGTCTAAGGTAAATAAGATGTGTTTTTGCTGAGGCCAGTCGTGGACATGAAATATTTATTTAAATTTATATTTCCATTTCTTCGCTCTGGTGTCGAGGCTAAACGCGGCGTTGCGTTCCGTCACTCAACACTCAATAGCTTCAGAATTAGGCGGAGTGTCTTAACACTAAATGTCCTCTGCCTACCCTGTTGTGTGTAGGATATAGAGTGAAGTTTATTTTATTTTCTTATTT
Organism: Heliconius sara; assembly: GCA_917862395.2. Lineage (NCBI taxonomy): Eukaryota > Metazoa > Arthropoda > Insecta > Lepidoptera > Nymphalidae > Heliconius > Heliconius sara. The sequence continues at coordinate 4,512,513 of OU860788.1, read as the reverse complement.
CTTCGTTTTTCATTAGTGATTTGGGAAACCACGCCCAGATTTTATTTAAGAAAAACAGAAAAAAATCACATTAACATTTATCTATGTGAGAATTGAATCCATTGCAATCAGACAGTTTCTATCTGTATATCATATCGATCGTTTTTTATACATTTTTTTTTAAATATAGATTAGCATAATTTAGTACTAACATAATTTTTATGATGCAAATGAAACAGTTTTTAGTTTTGATAGCGAAGCGCAGCTTTTATTGATTTACTGACCCAGCAGCTCATACTATAAATATAAAGGGTGGATGCTGGGTGGGGTGCATCTCCCTGCCTATGTAATATGATGCAATAAATATTTGAAAGGTGGATAATTTAAATTTTCAATTATATTTACTTAACGCGTTTTACATATCGTATCGAATATATAAAATTGCCTTTTTGCCATGTGATCCCGGCCTAGAATAGGAACATCCTGGTATTGGTGGTGTCGTAAGAGGCGACTAAAGTACGTGTGGTAGAGTCACGTCGCCAGCAATGGCAACACGCATGGGCAGACTCGACCGGATCATTACCACCCCCGGCATTTAAAACCGGCGTGAAGTAGTGGCTTTATGCTTCTGCGTTTCGCATCAGGTAATGCCGGGCTCCGGTGCCCAACCCACCTTAAAGGGCCGGCAACGCACCTGTAACTCCTCTGGGATTCCACGAGGCCGTGGGCGGCGGTAATCACCATCAGGTGACCCGAACGCTCGTTTGCCGGGACTTTTCCATAAAAAAAGATACATGGTAAAATGCTCCGTATTTCTTGACCTTCTCTTCTTTTGCTTAGAATAATTACCCGCTATTAGGCACATAATATGTATGTGTCCGATAGCGGGTCTATGTCGACCAGAACCTTCAAGAGAAACTTAAATGAATGTTTTTCTATGTTGTTTAGGTAATAAATAATAAATATATATTGAAACAAAATCGTCTTCAATTTTTAAACAGCTGTAGCTAGCAACGTCACCAACGATCACTATAAAACATATAGTACAGGGAAATATGCGTGAAGCGTGTCTCATTTCATCATTTGTCCCATTGTTCGTATTCGTACGTCCTTCACTGCAGACGCGTGCACGCCAACGTGCTGCAACGTGCAATGACCTGCACCAACCTCGTGTTATTACACGCCGGCCGAGCTATGGCGACTGATTAAACGTCACTATCGCTAATGAATTGAAATATCTGGGGCGATGCTAAACATATAGCTATTTTAGTGTCACGCTACAGCAGGGTAGGCACAGGGAATGTAGTGTTGATACACTCTGTTCCCCATTCATCAGCGAATTCTAGAGGCATTGCGTGTTGGGTGGTGGAAGTCAACGCTGCGCTTTGCCTCGGCACCAAAGCGAGCAAACGAAAATATGAAATATTTAATTTTCACAATTTCAATTTCGCGAGAGAAATTCACAATTTCTCTCGCGTTTACAGTCCCACTTTGTGCCGCTGCACTACGAGTGGTCTCGATATCTACTGATAACAATAATATCGAGCTAGTAAATGAGCATTCAAATTACATTGTAAACGTGATATATTTAAGTTTTATCTTTACGCGCCTGTCTCTGATTGAGAGATAGAAAAGACTTTAGTATGACGCGTTAGCAATGGAATCTATAGTGTTGAATCACTCCATTTCACGCACTAATATCAAATTCAAATTCAAAATATTCTTTATTCAAATAGACTATTGTAAGCAATTTTAATCGTCGAATGTATGTACATATAAACAAAAAAGCTACCACCAGCTCGGAAGGCAGTTCTGCTGAGAACAGCCGGCAAGAAACTCAACAAATACCCTTTTTTCAATGTCAACGGTATAATTTAGTTATTAACTGGCAGCTATCCTGCGTCACATGCAATAGACATTAATCCCATATATCTTTATCCTGTAAATATTCTTAAACATTGTTATCACGGGTACTAGCTAGTGTTATTTTTAATCGAACTTAAAATACACTGCGGAATTTTAATATATACACTTATACTTCAAGCCCATAATAGATTCATTAACTTATAGGAGTCGAAAACAAGCCTATGTTTATTTCTTATTCCTATCATATACTTATCACAATTTTTAATATGACACTATATGTTTTCGGACAAACGGAATATAATAGTATACAAATTATTAAGTAACTGTAATAATAAGTGCGTCTTTAACATTTCGCAGAGAATCTCTAGCTCTTTATAAATAGATCTCACAGCTCTTTTTTGGAGAATAAATATTGAATTTATATCTTCAGCACTGCCTCATAGTGGCATTCCATAGGATAAAATACTACGAAAATAGCTTTAGTAGATTAGTCGGGCAGTTTCAAGTTTCACCGTCCGTCATTTGTCTGTTTTGTTAAAATTTAACATTAGATTTAATATCAAACCAACGAAGAATTCTTCGTATATTCACTTCGTCATACTTGATTTTGTCCTGTTTATCTTACATATTAAGTATCATTACCTCGAGGGCTTCAAACCTAACTTTTTCTAATTCGCATTTTTCCTTCCTATTTTCTGTATAAAATTAGAATCTAATCGTTTTTAAATTTTTGTACAATATTTTCTTACTTTTAAAAAAGACTGTTAATTATTTTTTAAATATATACTTGAAACAGGTTCAAAATATTTTAATATATATATGTATATGTAAAGCACGATAATATCTGTTGTAGTACCTATAGTAAAAACAAAGAGATTGTCTTCAAAAGCCATTTAATATTTACACTTTTTTTATTCATTTTGCGGGAAGTATTTATTATATCGGACGCTATAATTATAATAAAATTATGGAAGTAAAATGATTTAAAAAAATGTTATCTATTAATGTACATATTGTGTAAATGTAAATTAATATATTTCTTTTATATATGTATTATATATAACTATTGCACTAAATTGACGTCAAATTGGTGATTATAAATGATTGGATATTAAGTGATATATTTAAACATATAACTTAAAAATAAAAAAATAAATCAAATTCACGCTGTATCCCGCACACAGCAGGATAGGCAGAGGGAACCTAGTGTTAAGACACTCCGTTCCCCACTTTCCGCTGAGTTCCGGGGGCATTGCGTGTTGAATGGCGGAACTTAACGCAGCGCTTTTCCCCTGGCAGATTGAAGAAATTAAAATATATATTTTTTTAATTTCCTAGAGTAGGAATCGAACCCGTAGCCTCGATATGTTTTTAAGAACCGTATAGTATAGGCGTTGATTTTCGGAACTCAACACGCAACGCCCTGAAAAAAAACGGCAAAAAGTGGAGAACGGAGTATCTTAACACTATGTTCTATCTGCCTACCCTGCTGCTATATGCGGGATACAGCGTGAAGCTGCTAAAAAAAAGGGAAAAAGAAACGTATTAAAGACTATTGAATAAAGACATGTGACTGATAAGCGTTAAAAGTCACGTACTTTATACTCCATTGAAACATATTACTTGAGCTACCATGTGATTGACATACAAGCCGCACGTTCTTGGTAACGTTTATTTTATTGTGTTAAATGGATGTTTGGGAAGATCGAACCGTCTTATCGTAGGTTCGATATCTGAGGATGAAACACATTTTTGTTTACTTAACAAAATGTCTATAAAATGATGTCGAAATTTAATATAATTTAATCTTATAAAATATATAAATAGATGGATTATTATTTAATAGGTGGACGTAACGCGGAGGTACAAGCGCGTGACTGTGAACACAGACAGTTGTGATTTCAATTCCCAGTTGGGGAAATGAGTTATTATTTATTAATATTTTAATCTTTACTTTCTGGTAAACCAGGTAAATGGTGGCGTTCACTCAACGCGTAATGCTTCGAAAATTTTAATAAATAACATTTTATAAAATAAATATTATAAATATTCGAAAAAAAAAAAACTATAATGTTTACGGAAGTACGGTAAAGCTGGTGGACGATGAAGTACCTAATAGCAGACAGCCATCACGGTCACGTTTGATCCCATGCAGCGCTCACAACGTGCTGCATTAACATGAACACAACCATTTTGTGTTGATATATTTTTTATTATCATAAATACATTCGATGTCTGGTTGTCTATTATATAAAATGTCCTTATTAAGCGCGGTGTTCAGTTCCGGAAAGGGATTTAATATTAGGTTGTCTCTGCATTCTGCTTTAAACGTGATAGAAAATATTCTTGTGGAATAACATAAAAGTATGTATGGTGGAGAATAGAGTGGGTTTCCCAGTCCACTTGACGGCCACAAGCCGAGGTTTGAGTCCCGTAGGGGACGCCCCTACCGCCGTCAGCAACCTTACAAACGGCCACATAGTGCTTTTCAGGGACTTATTCCCGGGTGGGTATCCGATGTCGCTGTTACAGCCAGTAGGCCCTACAGCAGTGTTTCCCAATCTTTTTTGTACCATGCCCCACCTTGAGTTTTCTAAAAATTTTAATTCTTATAAAAATGAAATCAAATACTTATCAATTATATCTATACAATATACAACAGTTTTGACGGACACTTATTTCAAATTAACACTAACTGAAAACCGTGATCTCCTTAAAGACTCCAATCACCCCGTTGATAATTTGATCTCCTCAAACGAAATTATATTTAATAATTATTTACGGCAATTATTTAATAATTTGCCTTTTTTTGTTAAATTTGGCACCGATGACCGACTAGCATTGCATATAATGGGCCCGAAGCGAAAGGGTTAAAGTTGTACCGAATTCATTTTTGAATATCCCCCCTTAACTAATGCATTGCCCTTCAGTGGGGCGTGGGCCCCACGTTGGGAAACACTGCCCTAGAGCATTAACCTCAAATTCGAAAAAAAAAAATATAACAATAGATTTTCCACACCATCATTGCTATGTGGGGGATACAGCTTGAAGGTAAAAAAATATATCAACATTCAATTTATTGAGGCCATCTCAGCGTCGTGGGATAGTGTTGGTGATGGTTGTAGATTCGATCCGCGTCGGGGAAATTAATATTTTTTATTTCCTTGCTTTCTTACGATAAGTTGAAAATATAATTGAAATGTTCTTCACTAAGAAAACGTATTTTTTTTCTCGGTGACAATTTTTATTTTTATGCTCATATAAGTAATTATATGAAATAAATATTTCTATACCTCTACACGACGTTCTAACAATTCAATCACTTTATCCAGGAAAAAATATATATATTTTATGATGATTAAAAATATAAACATTTTTGTTTTATTGGAAAAACTATAAATGTGATACCTAAATACGTCATATGAATATTTTCCTTAAATTGTCCGAGTGATCAAAATCATTTTAAATTATAATTCACTCATTTCCTCGTCATTAAAGGACAATTGTGGGTTCAATGCCCAAGCGAGGAAATATAAAAATTAATATTTTCATTTTCTCGCACGAATGTCGAGTCAAAGCGCGGCTTTGGCTTCCGCCACTCAGCACGAAATGCCTCCAGATTTTGACGGAAAGTTGGGAGCGGAGCATCTTAACACTAGATTCCCTCTGCCTCTAGCGTGAAGCTGAAAAAAAATCTACACTCGTTTATATCGGCAGGAAAATACAAATGCTTTTTCCGCTCACGTTTACTAGACCTACGTTTGAAAGGATATAATAAGATTAGTTTTACGTCGAGTATTATTAACAGGAAGTATGTATTTTAAAGTCACGTGCTGTCTTTTGAAATGGTATGACTATTGTGATTAGAATATCTTGAAATTTGGATAGTTGTTTTGTTTAATATACACAACTCTGTTCTGTCACAGAGGTAACGCGACAGGTTATAGGTTCGATTCTTACTCCAAGATATGTTTTTTTACTGCTGTCTGGTCAGCGCAACACGCAATGCCCCAGAATTCAGCGAAAAGTGGGAAACTGAGTGTGATCCTCCCTCTATGTCTATCGTGTCACAAGCATGATACAGCACAAAGCTCCTTTTTTTTTAGTTTATACGATAGGATATTTATTTTCTTTTAAACAGTTAAAAATTATAGATACTTATTATTTACTTCATGTAGGATCTCAAATTTTGCATCTCTGAAATACTTATGTTGTTGAATTCTATATTTCCATATTATATTTTTCAGAGGCCGCCGTGGCTGGCGTTGAGTTCTGCCACTCAACACGCAATGCCTCCAGAATTCGGCAGATAGGGGAAACGGAGTGTCTTAACACCAGGTTCCCTCTGTCTACCCTGCTGTGTGCGGGATACAGCGTGAAGCTGATTGTTTTTTTTAAACTTGTATATCCTTACACTTCGCTGACTTTTTATTTTTGAAACTGAAAGTCAATGGAGTTTATCTAGTCATGTTGCTATTTAATTAACCATTACATATACAATGTAATTTCGTTTATTATACAAGTATTGTATATAAGTACAAAATAAAGCGGGCGAAGCCACGGTTGTGTCGCTATACGAGATTATAAAATGAGCTTCGCAATATAGTTTTTTATTTATCAGCTCCACGCTATATTCCGCATTTGACAGTAGTAGAGTCAAGATACTCCATTTCCCACTTTCTGCCGTATTTTTGAGGCATTGCGTGTTGAATGGCGGAGCTCAACACCAGCCACGACGGCCTCTGAAAAATAGTAACAAAGTAGTATTACTTTTTAAAATAAATACAAAGTTCCTTGTCCTTGTTCTATTTCAGGCGATATGTCGAAGCAGGTATAGATAATATTAGCGTATTTATAATTACTTATAGTAAACTTCAGACGTGCACGTGTTGTAACTCTTAAGTACAATGTTCGTTTCTATGTAGGAATTTATTTATGTAAATATACTTTTTTATACATACTTATCATTTTTCAATGTATCTTATTTTTTTTTATAGTCAGATGGTATTAGTAACTGGGGGGCTAATGAGTTATTCGCCCTGGTGATCTTATCACCAGGGCGATTAACTCATCTTTCTAATCTTCTTATCTAACCTTAATTAGAGAGCACTTCAAAATTGGGCAATGCGTGGGTAACGGAGTGGCTCAATATCAACACTAGGTTCCTTCTGCCTGTGTATGGGACACGGCATGAAGCGGAGTCACTAAACACCTCCTCAAACAGTAGAACGTGAATGAATATTACTTTTTTTAGCTTCAACATTTGTTTTACATAAATATTTTTGAAAAAAAAAAATGTTGAAACTAAAAAGTTATCCAGTTAAGTTTAACAAAATATTTTTTTTTATTTTAAAATTATTTATGAGTTTTACGCCACAGACCTTGATCGTCCGTGCCTTTTTTGTCACTTTATTTTTCTTAATTAATTTATTAATCTGTGCAAAGTAAAGATTAATCGGTCTCAGTAGTACAGGTTGTGTTCCTGAGGGATAGAAGTCCTCATCAATGTCAATTGGTGGTGGAACTGGAACATACCTTTCTAAATCAAAATCCGTTTTGGCCGTGTGATCCCGGCCTAGAATAGGATCATCTTGGTACTGGTGGTGTCGTAAGAGGCGACTAAAGTATGTGTGGTAGAGTCACGTCGCCAGCAATGGCAACACGCATGGGCAGACTCGACCGGATCATTAAAACCGGTGTGAAGTAGTGGCTTTATGCCACTGCGTTTCGTATCAGGTAATGCCGGGCTCCGTTGCCCAACCCACCTTAAAGGCCGGCAACGCACCTGTAACTCCTTTGGTGTTGCACGGGGTCGTGGGCGGCGGTAGTCACTTACCATCAGGTGACCCGAAGGCTCGTTTGCCGTGTCTCTTCCGTAAAAAAATATATCAAAATCTTCCCTTTTGGCAGTAATACTACCCTCCTCTCTCCCGTTTCAATGTTCGGGTTAGTCGCTAGTGATGGTTGACCACGTTGTTTATGGTGCCCGAAGCCCGGCGTTGAGTTCCGCCACTCAATACCTCGAAAAATTCAGCGAAAGTGAAGTAGATTTTTTTTAAATCTTATAATTGTAGTGACTTCGTTGAACACTTTACGGCTATTTACAGGATTTGGTGTTGGTGCACTACGCTATACTTTTTTGAGTTCATGGGAATTATTAATTGATAAGGATGTTATTTTTATTATATTTTATAATATTGTTATAGAGGCGCAGTGGCAGTGGCGCAGGGGCAAAAATTGTGACTGTAAAATCGACTGGTTATGGGTTCGATCCCCACTCGAGGAAATGAAATATTTATTTACATTTATAATTTCATTTCTTCGCTCTGGTGTCAAGGCAAAGTGCGGCGTTGAGTTTCGCCACTCAACACGCGATGCCTCAAGAACTCGGCGGAAGGGGGAGCGGAATGTATGGCCCTCTGCCCCTGCTGCGTGGGGGATACAACGTTAAGCTACTTTGATTAGATTTCTTAATTTTTAATTTAAATAATATTATCTTTTCTATATTTAAAATTTCAAGAAATATTTATATTCTTCCTTTGCGTTTCATATAGACCAAGTCAATTTAATATTTCAGTTATAAAATGAACGGAAGGTAGGTTGCTGTATTTTCATATACCAGGTCAATCGATTTTTCTTCTTTTACTTACTTGGATATATACATACATATATATCGTATAGCTTTAGTCTTTTGATTTTTAAAATATATTTATTTTCATTACGAGCTCCGCCACTCAGGCGAAACTCAACGCTGCGCCTTGATACCAGAGCGAAGGAATGAAATATTAATAAGGTCATGGCGCAGGGACACAAGCGTGTGACTGTAACGCGACTGTTGCGGGTTCGATACCCACCCAGGGGAATATTTCTACAGTGGGTTACATTGGGTACGAGGGCGTGTCCTGCGAGTATTTACTATTAAATATTTACTAACATACATAATATTTACAACTATCATGTAATCAAACGAGTGTCACGACATATTGACATTATTATTAAAGGTGGACTTAAACTATAAACACTTGTTAGTTAATCTTTCTCATATTACTTATAAGTACTGTTCTTGTCACGTTGAGAAACACGCTGTCATGCCAACACTAACGTGCCGTGGATTAGCTTAGCTTTGTTAAAATGTATTTTGTAAGTAAATTCACCTAGCACTTGATATTTTAAATTGAATAGAATAGATAGAGGCTGTTCGTGGCGCAGGGGCACAAAGTGTGACTGTAAAAGCGACTGGTTGTGGGTTCGATTTCCACTAGAGAAAATGAAATAATTTGTTTATATTTATATTTTGATTTTTCGCTCAGGTGTCCTAAAGCCAAAGGCGCGGTGTTGAGTTTCGCCACTCACCACGCGAAGCCGCCAAAATTCGGCGGAAAGTGGCGAACGGAGTGTCTTTACACTAGGTTTACTTAGCCTACCCTGCTATGTGCGGGATACAGCGTGAGTAATAAAACAATTGAAGCCATATTTTTGTAATAGTTTTATTCCAAATCGTATATAGGTGAATTTAAGTTTAAGCCTCCGGAATAATAACTCGTGGTCGCTTCATCCACTATGAATTTTCATAATAATATATTTTTTTTATTGCTTTTCTAGCCCGCCTAATATAAAAATATATTATAAAAATACATTAAACAAAAATTTATTTATTTGTTCAAGATTCTTATCTTAAAAGTGTCAAAATAGAAAAAGATATAAATACTACGCGGCCACGTGATGTGATTTGTTTACAATAATTATCACTTACAGAACTAAGTTCAATTAATCAAATAGTTCTTGTATTGTTGTAATGATCACAAGTATATCATTTATGGTGATTATTGCTTATTTACAATGATCATTTTATTATATGTAGAGATAGGTTTACAAAAATATGCCCGTAGACGGAAGAAATATAAAATAAAATATTTAAATTATAAATTAAATCAGCTTCATGCTGTATCCCACAGCAGAGTAGGCATATGGAACCTAGTGTTAGGACATCCCGTTCCCCACTTTCCGCCGATTTCTGGAGTTGCGGAGTGGCGGAACTCAACGCCGCGCTTTGCCTCGATAAATGTAAATAAATATTTCACTTCCTCTAGTGTGGATTGAACCCACAACCAGTCGATTTTATAATCACACTTTGTGCCTCTGCGTTGCGACCCCACGGCCTCATATCAAATAAAAAAAAAAAATAAAAGAAAAAAATATACATATTATATTCTTATCAGCAGAAAATATTAAATAAAACATGAATGATTTAAAAATATACTATAAATATTAGTATATATATAGTATATTTTTAAATGATGATTTATTATTAACTCAATAATTTCAATATACCACATATTTGAATTATTGAGTTAATAATTTAATATTTGGAGATGCAGATAGATATATAGATAGAGATAGGTAAACAAATTTTTATGGCTAATGCATTTTGCGACGCTGGATTTCTTCAGTTCTAAACGGACAAAAGTGAAAAATAAATTATAACATCAATAGACTCTTCTTACCAATCTTATTAGAGAAATAGTAAAAAAAATACAATATATTCATTCAATTATATTGAGGCAGTCGTGGCGCAGTGGCACAACAATGTGATTGTAAAAACGCTACGAAACTGGATTCGATTTCCAATCGAGGGATTATTATATATTAAAAAGCGCGGCGTTAAGTTCCACTAATCAACGTGCAATGTATCAAAAAATCGGTGGGAAGTATGCGAAAATTAGATGTCTTAACACTAGGTTCCCTACTTTACGGGATATAGCGTAAAGCTGAAAAAAAATGATTACACCAGACACTTACAAGGCGATAGCAATCTAATCATATGCTAAGTAATCTCAGACCTGTCTCCTCGACTCATTATAGGTTAATGAGTAACTGCACGCAGCAAACAGTGAACGTTAATAACGTCACCTTGTAACGTAGCGGAGTAAATAACGTTAATAACGTCACCTTGTAACGTAACGGAGTAAGCACCGATAACGTTTGTGTGCACACGAATTATGGCAATCGCGATTTATCACCTGCCTCCCATCTGGCTGTGTACATATTTTTTATTTATACTACTCGAATGGAAAAATTATAAGGATTATAAAAAATCAGCTTCACGCTGTATCCCGCACACAGCAGGATAAGCAGAGGGAACCTAGTGGTAAAACACTCCATTCCGCACTTTCCGCCGAGTTTTGGAGGCGTTGAGTATTGAGTGGCGGAACAAAGCGCCGCGCTTTGTCTTGACACCAGAGCAAAGAAATGAAAATATAAATGTAAATAAATATTTAATTTCTTCGCTCTGGTGTCGAGGCAAATCGCGGCGTTGAATTCCGCCACTCAACAGGCAATGCCTCTAAAACTCAGCAGAGACGCATTGAGTGTTGAGCGGCGGAACTCAAAGAAGGCGAAGAAATGAAAATATAAATGTAAATAAATATTTCATTTCCTCGAGTGGGGATCGAACCCACAACTCATCGATATTACATTTACACTTTGTGCCCCTGCGCCACGAATATTTATTTACTATTCCACAAACCTTTTGAAAATTATCTATAAATATCTACTATTAAATATTATATTATCATATTGTTATCAAATTACAGTTACCTCGTGACGCAGTGCGACAGCGTCTAATTGAAAACGTGACGATTGGAGGTTCGACTCTCACTCAGGCTTTATTAGACAACGCGCGGCATTGAGTCCGCTTAATGTTATTGAATTTAGGTGGAAAGTGGAGAACAAAGTGTCTTAACTCTCTCTCTCTCTCTCTCTCTAAAGTCTAACTTTTACTTGACCAGTTTTTTATAACTAAGGGCTACCTAATGTGCATTAAATACTGTAAAGCGTCAAAATAGCATTTAACTATCTGAGTCAGAAGGGAATCGAATCTCGAACTTATTTTACATGTTCAATAATATATTATTCAGTTTGACATTGAATGATCAAGAGAAAAATAAATTGCATATGAAAAATATTAAAATAGAGTTACAGCCTATAGAATTTTTTTTGGTATTTTGAGATATCCTTTAGTACGTCGCATGGTAGAATGGTTATGATGCGACAGCATTATAATTTTAAATCCTTCAAGAAAAAAATGTGTTTTTAGTACAATATTTAGGGGTGATAAAAATAAAAATAATTATTGACTATTTTTGTTATTAATTTTTAATTTGTGTATCGTATTAGGGCAGGGCATAATATACTTAGAAAAGTGACTACAACCTACCATACATTTTTAGTACAGCAGAGAGAGCAGAGTGACCCTATGAGTGTGAAGACGCTCCCTCTTCACACATCCAGGGAACCCTCGAAATAAAATTTTTGGAATTCTTTTATGCTTCCATACGTATATAAAATAAATTTTTGTATGAACACTTCCATATTGTTTTTACCGTAATAGCTGAAATGGAAAATATGGAAAATAATGCATATTAATCACAATTGTTTACTATAATAGTCAGCGTGTTGGGAACCCTAAGTCACGTTGTGGCCACGATTCGGAAGTGCACATGGCTGACCACGCTTCACGTTGCTATAATGTCGCATGTGTAAGTAGCTACATACATATATTATTGAGATCACAAATTGTTTATACACTTCATAAATACAACGGAATACGATGTATCTAGAACTAGATCAAAATATGTAGATCGATTTCGTTATTCAGAATTCAGGTAAATTTAAAAATATATTTTTTTATAAAAACGAATAATAATATTTGTGTTTTTTTTTCAGTTTCCCGTTAGATCCCGCGTGTCGCCCTCTCCTCTTTTCTTTTCGCCGAATTCTGGAGGCAATGCCTTTTGAGTTTCGAATCTAAGGTAATATTAAGAAAAATCTGTAGCTAATATGCGCAGCTGTTCTCATTACTAAACAAGGAGAATAATGTTATTTAATAAGAATTTTCAATCTTTTTACTATTGTGAATATCATTTTAACGGACATGGAGTTCCATGGAGAAGCAGATGAAGGTCGTCTATAATACCCAATACCTTTTAAAACCTCATATTTCACCTTCACAATTCTGGCTAGGGTAAATTTTCAGTTCACGAGTAGATAGATATAATAAAATGATTTTTATCCCTAGCGGGGTAGTCAGAGAAAAGGGAGCGCCAAACGCTACGGTCTCTATATACCTCTTTCACTTTCTTCTTTCGTCCACTGTCATCAACCTCTTCATACATGCGATCAGGGGAGCCCTCATGGTTTTTATGTGACTTTCCTGTGCTTTCGAAGTTCAACCGAGGTCTCCCCCTATCTTTCTTACCAAACAAACTTTAACTTTACTAAGTTAAGTAAGTTTATTAAAATGTAACTTTTATTAAAATGTAAATTAGTAAGTGTTTACAATAAATAATTAATGAAAATCAATTAACAGAACCTTTGTAATAGGTTAACTAATAAAAAAATGATTGAGGCTGTACCTATATTATCATTGAAAACTGAATAAATTATGTTTTTCCACCGTTAGCCAAAATTGAGTTCCTGACTTCCAGCTTGTAATGTGCTAAAATATATTTCCATACAAACAATACTTACTAAAAATAAACTTAAGTTAAAAACGCGTAGATTACCTATATTTATGATGATCTTTGGCACTTGTGAAGGTCCCGTGCCCACGTTGCCATGAATAATGCATACTCTTCATGTATGATACATTATTGAACGATATTTTGTTATCTGGTTTAATTTACACCATGATAACTGTTTTATTTAGAAAATAAGAAAAAAACAGGAAATATGTTTGTTGTATCCAATTTTGATATAGAAAAACCTTTGAATCTTTTGAATGGGATTCGGATTCCGTCATCATGGAACATTCGGACTTTTGGGATCTTTCTTTTTTTTAGAACAGACAGTACTTAGCATTCCATGAATTCACTGAGCTGCTGCCGGTTTTTTTTTTGCAAAATGAGGAGTTCAGAACGGTACTTGGGACTGGCAACCTAAGTGTAGGTTTAAGAGGCCCCTTAAATTCGCATTAAAATCGAATCAACTATCCAAGTTCCCGTCTCCTTATAACCTTTAAAATGATTCCCAACAAGAGCTGTCTTCGATATACGCTCTTGAAATTTACGTTACACATTAATTTCTAGAAGGTACTTCGAAGGCCGCACTAGAATAATAATTTCGAATTAAATAAGTTGGAGAGAGGAGGTCATACAGTGGTGGTGAGAGAGAGTGTGAGGCGCAATTAATTTTCACATTTAAATGGCACTGCTCCGAAATCCTCTGATGATCGCCTGACCTGATGACCTGCAAGGCTTTTTTAATAATATAAAATATTTTAATTTTTACTTAGTTTTTTAAATACAATATAAAAAGTAAAAAAATGTTCAGAAAATATTAAGATATAAAAATATTAATCCTAGAAAATATTAAAAAATTCAAGGATTTCAAGTATCTTATTTGGGAACATGATCCAATCTTTCTAGTTTTTAAAGTATGAATTATAATATAGCTAGCCGGTGAGGTTAACAATACAATGCGTTTGTTTTGCTTTTAAAAAGTAGTTGTCTACATAAATTCGTATTCGTATTATTCGTAATACGTGCCACTAATTTTGCATGCTCGAAGTGGAAAAGAAAACGTTTGAAAAGCACAAACACAAACTAATTTCAATTTAAATAATACAATGCACAAATCAGCTGAAATCACTAGGTAAGCCGTAATTGTTGGCTCGACATCTAGGTCGGGATACACGCGACGCGAGCACGTGTGAACAGTCCATGACACCAATACGGCTGCCACTTAGCTGCAGATAGTTAGCTGAACTGTCTTTGCAGTTGATTTGTAGTTATTATGTTGTCTTTTTGAGGCCGGTCGTGGCGCAGGGGCATAAAGTGTGACTGTAAACGCGGCTGGTTGTGGGTTCGATCCCTCGAGGAAATTAAATATTTAAATTTATATTTCCATTTCTTTGCTCTGGTGTTGAATCAAAGCACGGCGTTAAGTTCAGCCACTCAGAACGCAATGCCTACAGAATTTAGCGGAAAGTGGGCAACGGAGTATCTTGGCACTTGTTCTCTCTGCCTACTCTTCTGTTTCCGGCATACTACGTCGGTACGTTGATGGCAAGAGCAAAGACAGTAGTGAATGTATCGACGGCTATGGATTATTCCCTTATATATTCATACATTTTTTTGCCACTGGAGCCAAGATATTATTAAGGTGTATAGAGTCCATTAATTATAGAATTCTATAATTATTGTCCATTAATTATAGAATAATCTCCTCACATTAAATTTATCTAAGACAAACTACATTTGCTTTCATAAAACAGCTATTTCCGCCCCTAAACCAACCTTACAACTTAAACTCCATAATTGTCTCCAACAAAACAAATGTAACTGTTCAGTCCTTACAAAAATGGATTCAGTAAAATATTTAGGAATTCTTTTGGATCAAAATTTAACCTTCAAAGCTCATATAAAATCAGTCGCAGTTCTAAGACAGTCAGCGTCACTTAAGACTTTATATAGTGTATACTATGCTATTTGTCAATCTATAATTGCCTACTGCATAGGCTCCTGGGGTAGTGCTTTAAAATCTCATTTGGTTCAGCTCGAAAGAGCTCAAAGATCAGTGCTCAAGGTGATGCTAAAGAAACCTTTCTTGTACCCAACCTTTAAGCTCTATCAGGAAAGTAACGTCCTTACTGTACGTCAATTATTTCTTTCAAAAATGGCACTGAAAGCACATAAAAAAATAGCGTCCTAGGAAGAATATAATACTCTGATTAATCGTAAAAGCTTTAACGTTCCACTGCCAAGAATAAGGTCTTGTTTCGCCAGACGTTTCAGTCCTTACATAGAATTATTTATTTACAATAAAATTGCTAGTGCTTGTGATATTAAGCTTTGCTCGATCAAAAAGGCTAAAATTAAAATTTCATCCTGGCTCACTTCTTTGGACTATAATGACACTGAAAATCTTCTATCACATATACAATAGTATCTATTATTGTAACTTTATTGATCTTAAGTGAAATGACAATTTTTCAAAAATTTTCAAAATTTAACTTTGTTTTGAAATTACCTTATGTTTATTTACCTTCTTTTTTTTTACTGTATTAATTATCTCTTGTAAAACGAGTGTCAACATGAAACGCAAATTGTAAAATTATATATTGGAACCCACGATACAGGAATACCTAGTGTGGGTACCACCAGATGTAACAAAAATTGTACATGTTATTTGTTAATAAATAAATTTTAATTTTTTTAATTTTAATATTCAGGTATAAAAATTTGTCAACCAAAAGTTCCTTTCATCTGGTCGACTGGTTTTCAGGGCGACAACAAAAACGTCTAATACAGCCGACAATTCAAAACTAACAAAACCATAAATTTAGAAGAATACAGAACCACACAATCTATATTTATAGTGAAATCAAAATTTTACCGTTTTTCTATTGGTTATTATATAATTATGATCACTTCGACGGTCATGTGGGTCGAGGTCGGTCGAGTCAACATTGAAGATTTTACGCTACTGCCTATTATAAAAATATTTAGCTATTTTATTGCTACAAGGAATTTTATCGCATAGATGAGACTTATGTTTATTGATAGAATTATGAATTCTAAGTTAAGCACTGAAGTGGAAATATATATTTTTTTCAAGTATTTACTATACAGTGTGTTTTTATTTTCTACTATATAAGTTTAATAGAATTAGAACAAAAGAGATTTTGTCAAAAATGGAAAAGTGATGTCTTCAAACGAAACAAATAATGAGGCCAGTCGTGGAGCAGCAGTACAAAGTGTGAATGTAAAACCGACTGGTTGTGGGTTCGATTCCCACTCGAGGAGATGAAATATTTACTTAATTTATATTTCCATTTCTTCGCTCTGGTGTCGAGGCAAAGCGCGGCGTTGAGTTCTGCCACTCAACACGCTATGCCTCCAGAATTTGGCAGAAACTGGGGAACGGAGTGTCTTGTAATAGATTCCTTCTGCCTACCCTGTTGTGTGCGGGGTACAGCGTGATTTCTGTCGAATTCTGGAGGCATTGCGTGTTGAGTGGCAGAAATGAAAATATAAATTTAAGGAAATATTTCATCTCCTCCTTCTTTTAAAGGTTTATTAAATACTTAAAAGCAAATCTATCTTTGTCAAGTGCTTTGGAAAAATTGTTAATTCTCGCAGTGAATATGTGGTAGCGGTAAAGTCACATATTTTGAAATCAGATCATCAATTTTAACATTATCATTATATAAATAGTTATTATCATATAAATAGTTGGATATAAATTTATAAAGTATGAGCCAATTTGTTGCCTACTTTTTTTTTATGGAAAAGGACAAGGCAAACGAACGTTAGGGTCACCTGATGGTAAGTGATTACCGCCGCTGATTTAATGTAGTCTTTTCTACTTTTAGTCCTTTAGTCCCATAACCAGCAACACTTCCTAGGTACCACCAGCCAAGCCAAGTAGTAAACCCACACAGGTCCATACACACTTTTCACTTGTAGTATATTTCTAAAATTATCACATATTGCACTAGAAAATTCTATACTGAAAATTCTATAATCGGTTTTTTTTAATAACTTGACTAGAAACATAATAAAAGTTACTTAGGTTTCATATCAGGTGTCTCGAGGAAGCTTCAGAACAATTTTTAATATCTTATGTCTACAAAATTGTCTTTGAGTTAAAAAATAACTGTTTAGTGTAATTATTATTGTTGATTTCTTTATCTAGTCTGTTAATCCTATAACATGGTCATAAATTAACAAAGGGTTTACATTAAATATAAATCAATTACCCCATTAGGTACTTAATTTATAACTTGTTTGACGCACGGAAGGTTATGAGTAATGACCTATTGTTTAACCATGTCAAGTTAATATTATAATCGAATAATTTTTATATTATATGCTAGATTATTTCTTATTACAATACAAATTTTAATACTAAATAGCTTCGCTTGTCAAGCCGTTTAATTTTATGTAACATAATTTATAGTTTATATTATTTTTGACGTGCTAACGTCTTATAAATTGATGAACGCCGGTTGCACGGCGGTTTTTTGTCACGTTCCGCCTGAGCCGAGTGTGCAAGCGAGAGCGCTCAAGAAGCGACAGAGAGGCACGATCGAAGAAGATTTTACGAAAGTTTTGTAAATATTTCCTATAAATAATTACAAAGCTAGTATAATAATGGAAGCCACGTGTCACTCTAATGCTATACCGACACACAGACACGTGACAATCATTACTGTGTGATCGTTGTATATATGAGTAGTTTATTCCAAAATTGATATTTAAATATTCTACTTGTTTTAATCATGTCAACTAAAGAAATATCTATTTTTGGAAATGGCGCATCTAACATAAGGTAATAAAGTGTTCCTTGTGTTATATACTATACTTACCAAGAGTGATTACATAAAATTCGTGAATTAACTTTTAATACCTACTAACAAATTTGAAATAATGTTTAATTTTCTTTACTATTTTGCAGATGTTATAGTACTTAAACTGTATATTATTGGTATATGTTTTCAGCTTCCCACTATATCCTGTAAATAGTAGGGTAGGCAGAGGGAACCTGGGTACCTACTGTTAAGAGACTCCATTCCCCACTTTCCTCCTAATTCTGGAGACATTGCGGGTTGAGTGGCGGATCCCGACTCATTACCAGTTCGAGGAAAAGAAAATATTAAATACTTAGTTACCTCGAGTAGAATATGAACCCACACGACCCTGTCGCGTTTACAGTCGCACGAGCGTTTGGACTGACCTTTTAATTATATCGTCAGCTAAATTCTACATAATATTGTGTTTAATGTAATTAAACACTAATTTAATGTAACTAAAAGCTTTATTAACAGATTTTGTGCGAGTATAATGCGGGCAAAATAATCTCTGCTACAGACAGTATAGAAAGAATTGAAGTGATGAGACTTTATCTTTTTTTTCGAAAGATATTTTTTTTATGGTCCAAAATGTAAGTGATGATGGCCTAATCTTGTAATCCTCTTAGTTTTAATTATATTAGCATAAAAAACCTTATATATTTTTAGGTAGGGACTTGGCTGTACAAGCTGGTGTATTGGAAGTGGAATTTTGCTTTAATTAGTATCTATTTATTACTAGTTCGGGTGCGCGAGTCCTTTTTAAACTGATCGCTTTCTCACCTGACCCGACTAGGCAAGTGAAGGTTGCTCCCGAGCGTTATTCTTAGCAGAACGTCGAAGGTGACCCACCCTTGACTCCGAGACGTGTCTAGCAGGTTCCCGCCGGTAGAGTTATGGAAGAATCTCTTAGCTAGTCGAGGAGAAGCACGATGAGATTTTAGTGTGGACGGCTTAAAGCTGCCGGTCTGCTCCGCCGTCGTAGGCGGCTTAGCCTCTGCTAGGAGGAGGTAGTACACACATCTTCAACTCCTCTTATCCTAGTTGGTATTATGGGCAGCCCACCTATGGAGGCTGCGGGTTTCATACCCAGAAGTATGCCTAGTGGCTAACAATAGGCGGACCTCCCACCGAGGCATGTCTTAACACTAGGTTCCCTTTGCCTACCCTGATGTGTGCGGGATACAGCATGAAGCTGATGTGATTTATATACATACGTATGTACCTTTATATATGTTTCATTAAATACAAATAGTAAACGAAGTCATATGTTTTAAAATACGCTAGGTCGGCGGAAAATTTTTACGAGTAGGGATCAAAAATTTAAATATTTTACAATTTATGTACATTTCCAATATACGTTTTCGGTGTTTACTTAATCGTCAAATAATATATAAATTATACATACATAAATACATATGAGCTGTTACCCCGCTTAGTTCCTTGCGTGGGCTTTTCTCACATCTGAGACTTCTATCTCTATATATAATAAGATAGTAAAAATATTTTGTCTATACATTTAGTAATTTTTACTGAAATGGACACTTAAAAATAATAATAGAAAGCAAAAAGATTTTTTTTGAATTTCTTGTCTGTCTGTTTGTCGATTTTATGGTCACATGTTTCTCTGAAAGTACTGAACCGATTTACTTAAAAAAATCACGAACTGCTTTATTTTAAATCAACTTAACTACTAAAGTTTGTTTTATCAAAATCAGTTCTTTAAAAAAAAGGTTTTCGTCATTTAAATGAACTCAAGGGATTAGTTTGCCTGCGAATGTTATATAGCAATCGCGCTGGTAAGATTCTTGGCTAGAGAATGACATTCGAAACGTATTAGTTATATGAATGTTGATAAAAATATATCTTTTTGAAGCACTATTACACAATATTTTATACAATAAAGTAAACAAAATTGAATTGTTAGTGGAGATTACCTTCATAAATCATAACAGTTAAGTTTAAGTCGTAATTAATTCAACACAGAGATAAAGAACGATCTTGAAAGAAATATCAAGTAAATACAAAGAAATATCAAGTAAAGATTTTTTGGTTGGTTCGTTCATATATTATACGTAACTAATTTAAAAACTGTACAGGAGTTAATATGCAATAATAAATAATAAAAATAAAAAATAAAAAAGCCTTTATTATTCCTTGCATGCGTAATAAGTGCACTTTTATACATACATTCTATAATATCTAAATTTTAATTTTTAATTCTAATGACATAATATTACTTACTCTAGTGTTACATTGAATATTAATACTATATGCATTACAGTTATTTTACAAAAAATATGAATCATTACCCAATAATTAAATTAAAGGCTGTTTCTGAAGCAGTAAATTAAATTAATGTTACAAAAATATACGTATAGTATACGTTGTATTACATTACGTGTTGAGTGGCAGAACTCAACGCCGCGCTTAACCTCGACACCAGAGCGAAGAAATGGAAATATAAATTTAAGTAAATATTTCATCTCCTAGAGTAGGGGTCGAATCCACAACCAGTTAGTTTTACAGTCACACTTTGTGCCGCTGTGCTACTGGCCTCACTCAATCAATTCTGCTTATTAAATCAATTATCATGTAATTTAATCAGGCGAAGCCGCTGGCAAGCCGTTAGTTTTGAATAAAATTATTTGACTTTATATATACATAGCTATTTACACGATACCTAAGCACAAACAAAAGATTTTAAAACTATTGTCTGCCTGTGTGCCTCTCTGTTTGTCCTGGCTAGCTGGCTGGTGTCTACGGAACGGTTAAAGCAAATTTTATGCGTCCTTTACCGAAAGATAGAGAGGCTATGGAGCAAGATATAGGCGTCTATTTTTATATCCTACGATACTCTCTCTCTCCCATGACACTACGTGCTTCCGCTAGCTTAAATACAAAACGAGTATAAGTTATGCCGCGTGATCCCAACTTAGAATAGGACCCTGGTAATGATGGTGCTGTAAGAAGCGACTAAAGTACATGTGGATTATTACCACCCTCGGCATTTAAAACCGGCGTTAACTATTGGCGTTTTGTTGTGGTAGATTGAGATGGGATGCGTATATTTTATTCATCTTATTCCTGGAGGCCGGTCCGCTTCACTTTTGATGATGGTAGTACCAGAATATGCATGATTTAAAAAAAAAATATGCATATTCTGGTACTAGCGGGAATTAAAAAATTCCTAGCACTATAGTGCCAATCGGCGGAAAATCACAGCCTTGGTTTGATTGCTACGTTCTGCAAATATGCTGCCTTTAGAAAATGTAAGGTATATCAAATCTGGACAGAGGCAGTGGTTACTAATGACCCGAAGGCGAAAGCCAAAAAGAGGAAGTATAACCGAGTCTCTAGGAACTTTGAGAGGTAAATTGTCAGAGCAACGTCCGAGCATATCACCAAAATGGGTGAGAAGCTTGAGAGGTACCCGTCTGGAACTCATGAATTTCGGGCCCTCTCTGTTTGAAAAAATACTTTAAAAAAATATGCTATTTCAGAAAAGGCTTTACTTTTAAGTTAGCGAATATACATAACGTTCACGTTTCTACATATTAGCCTAATAATCCTTAAAGGGGCCCTGGGATTCGATCTCAGTCTATAAGATTTTCCTTCAAATTTTAAGCAAACAATTATATATATAACATAATAATTAGTATTTGTTTGCTTGCTACTAGGGTTGAGTGGCGGAACTCAACGCCAAATCATTGAAAATATAAATGTAAATAAATAAGAATAAATAAAAAGCAATTGTTACTTTTAATGCTATCGAAAACATTGTAATATATGCTTACTAAGCATAATTAGATTTTTACGGGTCTTTCTATGCGTCCAAAAGAATATTTACGCGTTATCACTTATCAGTCATTCACGTGTTGTGGTCGCTGATAAGGCAGCACGTGGAAGTAAACAGAGCAGTGGACTTATCAATCTTATCAAAATGTATAAAATATATTGATGGAAAATATAAAAAAACATATAGTAAAGAAAACGGTTAAGAGAGTCCAAGGCTTTCTACCTATTTCAGGATTGTAGGTCAACTGAAACGGGAAACTTTTACAGATTACAAACTTTTACAAACTTGTAAAACTCAACTCAACGCCGAACTTTGCCTCGACACCAGAGCGAAGAAATGGAAATATAAATTTAAATAAATATTTCATCTCCTCGAGTGGGTATCGAACCCACAACCATTCGGTTTTACAGTCACACGACTACCACTGCCAACGCGCCAAAACTGGCCTCAACTCAAGATGCAGTGATTCAAATTATGGAGAAAAACGGAGAACCAAAACCAAGTATCTTGACACTAGGTTCTCTTTGCCTGCGCAACGAGTGGTATTTTGAAGTAGCATTGCAATTGTCATAAAGTTCACGAAAACTAAGTCGCGTGCAAGCACTAGCTTTAAATTAACCAAGGCTTATATTTTTAGTTATATTTTACTCAGTTTTATACTCCATTACCGTTGCATTTACAATCATCGCTATAGATCAGAATCACACATGTTTTAACGAGAACTGGACCGCATTTTTTTAGAAGTAGAGCCGCTTCGCACTTCTGAGCTATATGATTATTTATTTACTTAACATTACTCAATTAGTATAATATTTTGAAGTCATTGGGTGGCACATTGGCACAAGAGTCCCGCCATGCCCAAACCAGCTGAGCACGTTCTTCTTCATTCTCACCGTGACATCCTCGCCGGTACCTGCCATTCTGTGTACCTTTTCATTGCGGATTCGATCAGCTAAGTTGACTCTGCATACCCAACGAACAGCATAACAGTATATACCAACGCTATCTTGTATATGGCCAAACGTGCAGTTGTGCTGACGTTTCGCCGTCTCATCAATGCAGCTAAGGCACATTATTCCTGTTACCGGCAGCAATACGCCTTTCCGCATGCATCTCTACTCAACATTTTCTCCAGATATACTTCCTCTATCTTCCAGAGTACCATAATAGTCATGGCAAACAGAAAGTATTAGTATCGTGTAAATAATTACATACACATAAAAAACACAGTCATTCTGAAATCACAGATGGACACCTCCATTTAATTTATATGTATAAATCAGAGATGAAAATATTTTTTACGTAAAAAAATGTGTGCTATCATTTAATTTTTTTAAAGAATACACACACTCAAAATTAATGTCACGTGACTCGACATGTGCGTTTTGACTCGTATTATTTTTTAATTTAAACAGGCTGTGTAGTCTTCGTTTATTACCGAAAAAATTACAATTACCTTATCTTGTCACTTATTAATGACTTTTTTATTACATTACGTAATATAGCTACACGCTGTATGCACACAGCAGGATTGGCAGAGGGAACCCAGTGTTAAGACACTCCGTTCCCCACTTTTTGCCAAATTCTGGAGGAATTGCGTGTTGAGTGGCAGAACTTAACGCCAGAGCGAAGAAATGGAAATATAAATTTAAGTAAATATTTCATCTCCTCGAGTGGGGATCGGACCCACAACCAGTCGCCTTTACAGTCGCACGCTTGTGCCCCTGCGTCTTGACAGGTTTCAAATAAATATTTAATATATTTTTTTAGCTTTTTTGGTAATTTCTTTTACTTTCACCTTTCTATTAAGAGTCCACAACAACGTGGTAAGCCGGATATGAATTTAAAATAAAACACTTTTTACTACTTAAGCTTTATAATCTCAAATCAAAATCATTTTAAAAATAAACATAGTACAATGTTATTTGGAACGACTATTTCAATGTATATACAAATATAGCCGTATCGTATAGCGTATTTGAATAGGTTCATTATGTCATCGCTACACGTGCCCGGCAGTCACGTGCTTCGAGTTTGTGGGAACATTTTTGTTAAATATCTATAATGCAACACATATATAAAATGGTCGGTAAACGGGTCAAGTCCGGACCCTTTGAGGATTCCGTAGGATTTTTTTTTAAACTGGTAATTTTAAGTGTTATAAGTGCTTTTTTTTTGCCCTCACACCACTTAATTTTTTTTTGTAAGGAATGAACTATAAAATATATATTTTTTCTATGGAAAAGACTAGGCAAACGAGAGTACGAGTGACCTGATGGTACTCTTACTCCCAGGGGAGTTACAGGTGCGTTTCCGGTCTTTGAGGTGGAGATAGACGCGCTTTTAGGAGGTGTCCGTGTGGGGTCGATTTGGAAACACTGCCGGCCGTTCATTCGAAGTTCCTTCGAAATCGGAAGGTAGTTGAGTGCCACGTAATCAGACAGTGTGGATGGTATTTGAGCTGTTGTTGTGATGACGTACTGTGCGGTTACAAAAATTCGGCAGCAGGTAACAGGTCAAACAGTTCCCCAGAATAATCCATGATAAACGTGCTAGGGAATGCACAACGAGTCTATACGCAAACCCAAAGTGTTAAGCCTTTCACAGATCATTGAGTCCTCAATGATTCAAATGGCTCTACATTGTATGGTAATGGGAAGTATGAATTGAATTAGAAGTATTTTTTTTCTGAGCTCTAAGGAACTATAGAATTGGATATTTGGTATTAATTTCAACTTACTCTACACAGACATATACATAGACAGATCGACAATAAAGTGATACTACAAGGCTTCAGTTTTATCTTTTTAAATACGGAACGCTAAAAATAAGGAGATATATATTCTCTCCATTTTGTATGTGTACAAAATGGGGAGAACCGAATTATTTGGATTCTTATAAGATTATTTGAAAAAACAATACTGTAGGATTAAAATTCACATATAAGAATATCTCTTCCAGTTTCAAATGAAAGGCCTTCAAAGAGACGAAATAAAAAAAAATATAAAATTAATTGTGCTATTATTAAAATATTTATATACAAATAAATAGTCAGGTGGTTAATATTCATTACAATATGCCGCTATATGCAGCATGAAAAATTCTGTCAGTGGCCACGTGCTCTGATCACGTGTTTGGCAGAGATAGCGGTCAGTAGTGATATACCTACATTCAATTATAAGTAGAACAAACTAAACCTTTGGCTAGCTTTAATGTTTTATTATGTTAATTTTTATTTAAATTTTTTATCGGGAATTACTTATTTAAATCATATAAAAAAATATTTTTGATGTTTTTTGTTTTTGTTTAATTAAATGTAGGAAAAACTTCATTATAACAGTAATGTAAAAATAATTGTTTCCAAAGTCAATGCCCCCAAAATAAAAAAGGATAGGATATCTGTAGGTATAGGATATCTCATGCAAATACCGCAAAAATTGTATGAAGAAAAAAAAAATATCTGTAGTAATTTTCTGTCAACTTAGCTGACATTTAAATAATATAAATTTTAGAAAATATAAGAAAACACTCTTTTTTCTATACGTTGATCCCATAATAATTTATTGACGCCTAAGCTACTTATAACTGCTAAGTTTTAAGAAGATCCCTTAAGACCCTTATCACAGGTTCAAATTCAGATTCTTAAAGATTAAATTGCATTGTTATAGCGCGACTTACTCAAAGAGTGATAAGATTTAATTTGCATATGTAGGTACATTTTTTTCATTTTAATATTTAAGTTATAAATGTTATCATCGTGTATTTTAAATGAATTTACGATAAAACAATTTATGTATGCAGCTTTTAAAATAATAAAATGAAAAAGAAAAAATATGATTTCAATTATGTTTTTGTTATTTATTATAAATTGTTCTCTACTTATAAGTAAATGTGATTTTTATTATTTATTGCTTAATAATATAATTGTATATAATTTATTCCTAATATATACATACAAAATAAATAACTTATTAGAAATGCATAATCTAAATATGTTACAGGTGAACTTAAGTAAGTTTAACTTTAACATATAAATGAAATATAATACATATTAAATAGTTTGAATTTATTTAATTAAGTTAACAACTAAAATAATATACGAGGCATGTCGTGGCACAGCGGCACGAAGTGTGACTGTAAACGTGACTGGTTGTGGTTTCGATCCCTACTCAAGGCAATGAAATATTTATTTAAATTTATATTTTCATTTATTCGCTCTGGTGTAGAGGAAAAGCGCGGCGTTGAGTTCCGTTCAACCCACATTGCCTCGACAGAAAGTGGGATACGGAGTGTCTTAACACTATTTGAATTAATCTATACATAAAAACGTCTTCGAATATTTAATTCACCTTTCAACAGATGCAAAAAAATGCAAATAATATGAACTTATTTTTTTGAAATGGCTGCGACCTCATTTGGTGTCATTGGAAAGCGACGAACTGCTGTCACGTGTCTTACAAGTCTTCTCATCACGTTCACGTTATAACTTGTGTAAGATTATTTTATATGACATAGATTTAACAGCTGGTAAAATATTTATTGATTAAATATATTTTTACATTTAAAAGGTCGTTCTTTCTTTCTAAGTATCGATACTTATTTAAAATTAAAAATATCGCACTCATCGATATTGGAGTTATATATGTTATGTTTGTTATTGTTTTAGTTTCACGCTGCCCGCTGCTAGCATCCCGCAAGATAAGCATAGACAACCCACAGTTAAAGCAGTTCGTTTCTCAGTTAATTTTTTATTATATATTAATTTTCGAAACGTTGCGTGTTATGGTGGCAGAACTCAACGTCGTGCTTTGCCTCTTTACCCGAAAGATGAAGTGATAATATTAAATTTTTTATTCCCCCTAGAAATCGAATTGCACAAACTGAGTCGCGATATAAACGACCATTATTTTTTTAAAAAAATGTTCAAATGATTTTTAAGGGTTCCTTCATTCCTCAAAAGGTACGGAACCCTAAAACTTAACAAATTATTATTTATACTATTTGTCCATATCCCCACTACCATTCTACACAGGCAGGTTCTGGTAAAGGTATTGTTAGAAATCGGAAGCGGTTATAGTTTTTAAAATACACGATAAATACACACATCGTCAATATGTTTTTAAACTATTTGGAAAGGGATACCACGTAATTGCAATAGGTGATATGTATCACCTACTAACAATACTTCACACTAGTTTCCTTCCAATAGGGACCGTCACTTACACGCAACTGTCCCCCGATTGACACAATTCTACTGCTTTTATAATTATTTTCACTTAAATCTACCCTCTTTTACACGAGTACGCTAACAGTATACTGTACAAAGGTGCTTCACAGCAACGAGGACATGGTAGTTCCTTAGCTGGTTTTTTTTAAAATATAATTTTAACTAAACACTACAGACTCGTGAACATTTCATTTTCTTGAGTGAGACTTGAACCCACAACTACACAACCAAGTCACACTACTTGTCCCTGTGCTACGACTGGCCTCAAAAACATTTAAATTTATGTAAACAATTGTTCATCTTTTCCCTAAGATATCTCGCTTAGTGATTAATGATTATAAAGAATAGCTACAGTATACTCGTAAATAGCATATAGTTTGCGGTGGCGTATCAAGTATCGACGCTGGCGGAACCATCGACCTCTAGTCACGTGTTTTAATATTCATTTGCCTGGCCGTATGGTATAAATTACATTTAATATCAGTACTATTAAATAGAAACTATTTTAAATTATAATAATACGATCCTTTAAATAAATTAAATTACAAAAAAAATTTTAATTTTATAATGTGACTTCAAATTCCAGTGCCACTCGTGGCACAGCGGCACGAAGTGTGACTGCAAAACCGTCTGATTGTGGGTTCGCTCCCCACTCGAGGAGATGAAATATTTACTTAAATGTATATTTCCATTTCTTCGCTCTGGTGTCGAGGCAGAAGCGGCGGCGGCTCCAGAATTCTGCGGTAAGTGGGGAACGAAGTCTCTTGACACTCTTGACTCTCTTGTCTCTCTAGTTTCCCATTGCATACTCTACTGTGTGCGGGATACAGCGTGAAGCTACTTTTTAAGAATTTAAATTAGCGGCGCATGCAGTTGGACAGCGTTTGATAATATTTATATTATTTTCACTCCCATGCTCTATTTGCTTATCTACACGGCGTTAAGTTCCACCATTATAATATATAGCTTAGTTCAGTTTCTGAATTATTCAATAATTTCATTATTAATTGTTTGACATTTAAATGGAAGCATGACGATTATTCAAGCGTCACGTGTTTCGGTATTACAATGACAGTAAACGAGTGATAACAGTGCAAGTGAGTATATAATATATATATATTTTCGTTTTATATTTTACTAGCGGCCCATTCGCGGTTCGCGTACTTATTGTTTATCTGTAGGAATAAAAAAATAGTTGGCTTTAAATAAATTGTAGTTATAAAATCTTTGTGATTTTATTTAGTTCTAGACAAAAATTGTCTTAGGCTATGAAATAATAAAAACAAATCTATTTAATAGTTTTTTTTCATATCTGTAGCATTTGCGCGTGCAATACATTATTTTCCCGCGTAAATTCCGATTCTGTTGAAATTCATAGACAAAAACTTACAATGTCACAATGTAAAATTTTATAATATAATTTCTAAAACAAAATATGTGTACAAAAATATACCAATAACAAAATAACAATGTAATCTTCTTAATTAATGTCACAAAATTTAATTTAAAATATATTAATTTAAAATTAACATGTACATAAAATCTATTGTCTGTATAGATATTAATCATAGGCGACACGTTTTAATAATAAAATTCACACCAGACCTTGTTAGTACTACCTACTTCCTCATCACATTGGTGATAACGTGACCGCATTACCGGTTGTCTTACTAATATTACTATAATAGAAATTAAAAGGCCTACGACTTGGTCGGAAAATATTTATTTACATATATATATATATATATATATATATATATATATATATATATATATATATATATATATATATATATATATATATATATATATATATATATAAAGTAAGCACTGGTTGTAAACATAATGTTGCTTCGATCTAAGCTTATGATAAGAAAATAGTTGAATTTTTTCAGTTGAGTTCCGCCACTCTATACGCAATGCCTTAATAATTCGGCGAATAGTGTGAAACGGAGTGTCTTAACACTGGGTTGTCTTTGTCTATCCTTCTGTATGGGGTACAGTGTAAAGCTAAAAAAATATATTAGGAAGGCTTCTGTCATTGTCATGGAAATTGATTTTAATAATTTACATTGCTATTTATTATTAGTAAGCAGCCTATTATTATTATTTTTATATTACATCTCTCTTTCTCTCATTCTCAGCTTCACGCTGTATCCGCACACAGCATTGTAGGCAGAGGGAATCTAGTGTTATGGCACTCCGTTCCCCACTTTCTGCCGAATTCTGGAGGCATTGCGTGTTGAGTGGCAGAACTCAACGCCGCGTTTTCTCTCGACACCAGAGCGAAGAAATAGAAATATAAATTTAAGTAAATATTTCATCTCCTCGAGTGGAGATCGAAGCCACAATCTGTCGGTTTTACAGTCACATTTCGTGCCACTGCGCCACGACGGGCCTCTTTATATTACATGCCTACAATCTAATACATATTCCAAATTCTAAAGCATTTTAAATCTTAAATACAAAAAAGTATTTGTGCTCTATGGTTTTTGTCTCTAACTAAATAATGTAGTGCACAGTAAAGGTTGTGGGTTCTATTCTCACTCAAGAAAATTAAATATTTTCATTTCTTCGCACTGATAACGAAGCAGTCTCCAGAATTTAGCAGAAAGTAAGGAACAGAGTGTCTTAACAATTGGTGCCCAGGCTCCCTCCGCCTACCCCGCTTTCCGAAATAAAGAGAAACTAAACAAGTTTTTGTAATAAATATTAACTTTTTCTATATATAAATAAAATGCTTATATTAAAAAAGCAATTTCAATATAATACTCCTTTAAAGGTACACCTACGCGAAAGCTCCGTAACTTGATTGTGGAGGGTGGATCCAATCATACATAATAGCGTTACAGATATTACGCTATCGATTTTACGGTCACGTGTCGGTACACGTGGCTCTCGTCGCCCGATATCTGCGTTCTGTGTCGACAAAATGATTATTATTTTAAATTAAACATCTTGTTTGAAGAGCTTTTCAAATTTCAATATTTTTAGGATTCCGTACCTCAAAAAGTGAAAACGGAACCCTTATTTTTTGTCCGTCTGTCTAGAGCATTTATCTCGACATCGTGTTGAGGTATTTAAGTTTACGGTCCCTTGAAACATAGAAAAAAATAAGCTTCTAAATTAACGCAATCAAAAGGTAGGAGATTTTTTTTGTATATCGTTTTTCTGCACTTTGTATGAAATTTGGCAACAAATGATAACTTACAGTACAAATAAAGGAAAAATTCTAAAAAAAAAAACAATTTATGATATTTTATTGATAAAAATAATCTCAAACTTATAATTGTAATTCATTTCGTACAAAATGATTGCATAAGTCTGCAAACTTAAGTTTGTCAACTTTTATAAATTGGACTTCCAGTTAATATACAACTAATAAGAAAAAAAAAATTGGCGAGTCCGACTCACACTTAGCCGGGGTTTTTTTTAAATTGAACACATACTTGAATATCAGTGACTTTGTATAATTTTTGTTGCCAGTATTTCAGAATATAATTATAATCAAATTTATCATTATTTCTTATTAATTATAAATTTTATTTAAATCAAAATTTCAAGTAGTTTGTTTTTTTACATTATTAGATATTCCAACAAAATAAATAAACATTTGTTTTGTTGGAAAATCTAATATTTTTTTTGTCTAAATTAATATTTAATATCTATTTCGTTATAACAATTTAAAAGATTATTATTTACTTTTGTTGGTATGTATTAAAGTGATATTGTTCGATTATTTATCAAAGCGTGTGACTGTAAGTGCAATTGGTTCAATCCCTACCCGAGAAAATTAAATATTTATTCAAAATTATATTTTCTTTCCTTCGCTCTGGTGTCGAGGCAAAGGGCGGCGTTGAATTCCACCAGTCAACACGCAATACCTCCACAATCCGGCGTCAAATGGTGAACACACACTAGGTTCACCCCGCCTGATGTGCTTCCTGTGCGGGATACAGCGTGAAGCTCAATCAAAGCAAAGTAAAAAAAAACATCAAAGCAAAGTTACTGTGTATTTTATAACAGTAAATCAAAATATTTTCTTTCCTCGCATTAATATTTTGGAAATGAAATGTAATAATTGATTCATAAAAGTTTGTACTGAAATTTTTATATTAACGTAATTTACGAGGGCAGGTCATTGACCTGATAAATGTCACGATTTAGGTTTATCGAGGCAGGTAAGGTTGTGGGTCCGATTCCCGCTCGAGTAAATGAAATATTCTTCGCTCTGATGTCAAGGCAAACCGCGGTGTTCATTGCCGCCACTCAGCACGCAATACCTCCAGGATTCGGCGGAAAGTGGAGAACGGAGTGTCTTAACACTAGGTTCCCTCTGCCTACCCTGCTGCGTGCGGGATACAGCGTGAAGCTGATTTTTTCTGTTTCTTTCTTTTATTATTATTTTTACCAAACCTAGACTTCTTAAATATATCCAAATTCAACCAATTACTATCGCGCTCCGAGCCATCTACATCCTGCCATAAATGCGCCACGACGGATGGAGGTATTTTGTTAAATTGATATATTAGATAATTATTTTATTTGGAGACTACTTTATAAATATAATTTATAACAACAGTCAAGTTTTTGTCGTTTGTATGGAGCACTGTAGTATAAGCTAGCTTTATATTTTTTTTGTGAAAAAATATAAAGAAGCTTTTGAGTTACTTGCATTTTAAAGAAAAGAAGTAATCCAGAATGGATAGAATGGTTCCTCTTTTCATCTTGCAGCTCAATTGGCAATCTGAAAGCAGAGCAAATTGAGAAAAATAGTTTTAGACCCGCAATCGATATAAATAGTCTGTTACAGTATTATAAATATAAAAGATTTCTTATTTGTGCATAGAGTTACAGTATAAATAAAGAAAATATCAGTTAATTACTGAAAAAAAAACAAAAAGAAATCCATTTTGAATCGATTTATATTTATATTTTAATTGACAGATATGACAGCTGATTGACATTGAGATCGACACCTTATTTAATTATTTTTTCATTTTTTGCTTCACTCTTTTTGTTAATTTCGATGCATTTCGTTAGTTGTTCCCGTTGTTTCCTACTTTGTACGGCCCTTGCTTCCCAGTTAAAAAAAAAATTTTGGAACTAACGACCGACATGCCATGAATATTGATCGTTACCAAATCTCTCATAACTACTTTATATAATTCTACTTTATACTACTCGGATAATTAGTGATTTCAAATCCTGCTTATATTAAACTTAAGAGATGTTTCGTGACGCAGGAGGAAATGAAATACTTACTATTTTCATTTCTTCGTTTAGGTATCGAACCGAAGAGCGGCGTTTAGTTCCATCACCCAACAAGCAATGCATTATGCAAAGAATTTGCTTTAACTCTGCATGCTGTGTGCTATAAAAATCTGATAGCATGGAAAGCATTATGAATATATGTATATAAAAAAATAGATCGCATAAAAATAGCTCGAAAATTCATTATGTCGGCAATACTTTTGTGATGCGTAAAATAAAATACACTTAAAACCGCAGTAAAATAAAATACACTTAAAATATTTATTCAGTAAATTAAAAGGTAACACGATTTGATTCTTGTAAGGTGATCAACGCTTCCAAGTGACCACTGAAGGCCAGGATCCTCTGGAAAACATGCGTAGAAACGCCCATGGCCATATTATAATTTATATATTAGTGGCCTGTTCGAAGTCGTACTTAAACCCAAGAAATAAATAATATAACTTCAATGTTGCTTGCTTCTTTTTATGACCAAACTAACAATATTATCAGGTTTTTTTATCATTATTTTAATATATTGTACTCCTTCATTTGGTATAGTCACGCCTACAATTCGGAACACGTGGAGTATGCACGTGAGTTGCGCACACGCATCTGGTAAGCGAGGGGAACGACCTTGTCATGATTATGCTAAGTACAAGAAAAGAGCAATCATGTACAATGCTGTTTAATGATATTATTTATAGGTCGTGTTTTCTCAAAACCATATTTTATAGTAAAATATTGAAATATGACGTCATGATAACGTCATCCAGCTTCTTAGTGGCAGTTAAAACAGTCCATACACAATGTATTAGCCATTATATTATAACAAAGTTATCTTTTTTTTATTATAAATATATTGCATAATTCTTTCGTTTATGTGAAATTTTATAGGAACTGAAAGTTCTCCTTTACGTCTGCGCACGTTTTAGTATTTTAATTATACAGCTAGATTCCAGCTTATTATATGGTAATATTAGTAATAAAAAGGTGAACTAACAAGCTTACTTAAATTCAATAGTTTTTAATGAAATTGTAAATCTGTGTAGAATTGCTTGGATTTTACAGTTTAAAATTTAATTAATTAAAGACTGTGATCGGCATTATGGATCCAATTAGAGATCACAAGTCTTTCGCCTAAATATTATTAAAAAGGGAACATTGTTTGTATTACTGCGACGGATATTATGGTTATGGGGAGAGTGAAGTGAAGTGAAGTGTATCTATATATATATATATATATATATATATATATATATATATATATGTGTGTGTGTGTGTGTGTGTGTGTGTGTGTATGTTATAATTAAGTTTAATACGTTATAGTAAAATTATTGCATAAAATTTTCCGATAAATCGTTCCCTTAGATTGTCTGATAAATTATTACTGTTAATTTAAATTTATCTTGAATAATATCTTTTATTTACTGGTAAAATAAAAAAAAATATTCACAACACTATATTTTAGATACAAAGCGCCATCTATCGAAATGTTACTAAAATTAAAATTAATACAAACTACAGAGACATCTATACTACTAATATATAACAGCTTATAACTTGACATTGTAGAATGTATAATATCCTAATTATATACATAGATGGCACAATCCATAAACTAGGAGATTAAAATTAAGTTAAATATAAAATTAAATACAAAACGTTGAGGAAATATATATAAAAAACTAATATGTAATACATCAATTTTGAATTGTTTTTCTTTAATTATATCAATTCATTATCTGTGATTGCAATGCAGCTACTATATTAATACATATAAAAAAATACTATAAAAGTGAAAAATTGACAAAATATTTATATTGAAAATATAATTGGCAGCTTTAAATAATGAAATAATTAAACAAATTCTTTCGGAGCAAAGATAATCTGTAGGCGAACATGGAGAACAGCTTCACTTTTCTAGGTGTTTATAAACATTACAATTTTAAATTTTAATTTTTTTTGGCAAATTCTTATAGAAGATACGATAATGAAGTAAAAAAGTAACATTAGAAGTCATTATAGTTGTCAATCAATTTTGTTTATTAAATTAATAATCATGTGGTTTCAGCGGGCGAAGCCGCGAGCGGGCTGCTAGTAATTATATAAAAACATATTTTGATTTTGTTAAGCAAAAAAAAAGAATATTTTATAATTTTGAAGTCGGTGTCAAGTTAATGCTACAACAAACTTACTGCAATATCGAATTACTAAACCTGTTTGTTTTACTTATATATTACTATAATTGTGTTTATAATTATTTCTTTCCATTTATATTTTAAGTTCTCCACTCTGGTGTCGAGGCAAAAGCGCGGCGTTGAGTTCCGCTACTCAGCACGCAATATCTTCAAAATTCGGCGGAAAGTTTGGGAACGGAGTCTTAACAGGAGTTCCCTCTGCCTACCTGCCTGCCTGATTTATTTGTATTTATTATATGTATATGCATAGGTAAATATTATTGAGCGTTGTGTTTGTCAGATACTTAACTGTCGCTTATCTACGATTTATCATTAACCTTAAAACCGGTTACTAGAAGATAACCACGAGATTTCTTACAAGGATTAAAATGTTTATATGTTCAATGCTATAACGTAATCACGTCTACCATATTAATAAAATCGTTGAATAATCTATCGATAATAACAAAGTACCTTAAAAACAGTAAAAAAGTGCGTCTGTACATGAACTATATTTATGAAAAAAATATTCAAAGAAATATAAAATTTGTAATAGAACATGACAATTTTGTATTAGTCTGTAAAGCAAATAGGTATATGAATAATTAACAAAAGTTGTTGAATGCGCAAAATGCTCATATTTTCCATTGACGTATATAAATGTAAATCTGGAATATCTGGTGAATGACCAGTCAGACCAGAGGCCAGTCGTGGCGCAGAGGCGCAAAGTGTGACTGTAAACGCGATTGGTTTTGGTTCGATCCCCACTCGAAGAAATAAAATATTTATTTAAGTGTATATTTTCATTTATTCGCTCTGATGTTGAGGCAAAGCGAGTTTTGCCACTCAACAATGAATGCCTCCAGAATTGGGCGGAAAGTGGGGAACGGACTCTAAGTTCCTTTTGTCTACCCCGCTGTGTGCGGGATATAGCGTGAAGCTGGTAAACGGCCATAGCAGTCCAGCTAAATTATAAGAAATAATTAATACAACGCCATCATAACAAAAGTTGTTGTGTGTAGTCTCTTTTTATTTTTTTTCGTAATCTTGCAGTTACGGATGCGACGCACATATTGTGGAAAATGTACTTATTTAGGAAACGTATAAAAATTTGAACGCAGCGGGACTCGAACCCGCGCCTCCTGGAAACCGACCAGGCGCTCTGACCACTGAGAACGTATGGTTCAAATTTTTATACGTTTTCTAAATAAGTATTTATCTTTCGTAAGTGTGGATTAACACTTTAAAAAATATTTATGGAAAATGGTTGTGGAGTATCAAATAGGTTACTTTTAACCTCCCGATGAGAAACAAAAAAGTGAGGTGTTATAAGTGATGCCTTTGTTTGTCTGTTTATTTGTGTGTCGACATTGCATCAGCATTGTCGAATTGATTGATGACTGCATTTATGTGCGGTTTTTTATTCGAAAGATTTCGAAAGAAAGCTATTCCATTATGATTTGGAATGTTTTTTATTATGGATATAGTTCGTTTATCCACAAATAAATGCTAATGTGGTTCAGGTAGAGTATTCAATAAGGCATACTTTTATTATTGGTTAGATAAAATAAACTTATTTACTTACTTAAATTATACCGAATGTTATAATAAATAAATAAATAGTATAAGTATATATATAAGCCAGAAGCCAGAAGAATAATTAGCCAGAAGGAATAAAATTTGACATCAAAAGTTAAAAAATATGTTATAAATAATTCTAATTTACTTCGTGAGTTTTTGGGCTTGGTTAACAAAAACATGGTACAGAAAAAGCTTAGTTATTAAATTAAATAAATAATAATTTAAAATAATAATTTATATGAAAACTACCGGCCCCCGTGCGGCTACGCCGGCTTGAAATATATGAATGTTCACTTAAGTGTATTTAAAAAAAACCGGCCAAGCGCGAGTAGGACTACGACTCGCCATTTATTAATAATTTATTCTTTAGTAATTTTGGATTTTTTTCCGATTATTCATTAATAATTTTAGGATAGTGATTAGGATATATGTACCTATAGGTACATCGGTTCGGTATCGATATCGGTTTTGATGATGTGGTGAATAAAGTTAACAAACTTAAGTTTTAATATTGTATGAAATGAACTAACTATAAATACAAGTTTGTATATTATTATTTTTTATTAAATATCTAGAAATTTTTACTTTTTGAATTTTTTTCTTTGCTTATACTGTAAGATCTTACTTCAGAATTATTTTTTCTTGCAAAACTTGTCGAATTTAATAGAAAAATGTTCAGTTATTTCACATGTAAAATCATTTCACACGCTGTCCAGGTAAAACCATAACTGCGCGCACACTGCAAACGAAAATACCAGGTTAAAACACATACAATGAATCTTTAGCTGTCATTGACAAATTGCAATGTCAACTTACAACGGAAAATCCTAAATCTTGATATCTCGGCCTATTTTATTATCATACATTTTTATCATCATACAAATAATAATTTAGAAACAATATCAAACAACAAATCATTGTAAACTGAAGATTTAACCAATTCAATAAATCAGTTGTTAACTTACTTACTTATACTTCTTTTTGAAGTGACAGTTGAGGCCAGTCGTGGCGCAGGGGCACAAGGTGTGACTGTAAAATCGACTGGTTGTGGGTTCGATCCCCACTCGAAAAAATGAACATTTACATTTATATTTTCATTTCTTCGCTCTAAAAAAAGTGCGGCGTTGAGTTCAGCCACTAAACACGCAATGCCCTCCAGAACTCGACGGAAAGTGTTGAACGAAGACACATGTCTTAACGCTAGGTTCTCTCTGCCTACCATGCTGTGTGCGGGATACAGCGTCAAGCTGATTCAATCAAACAATTACAACAAAGGAGTAACAATTACAAAGGAGTAACAATTTTGTCGAACAACATACTTTAAATTGATATTACTTTTGTATCAGTTCAAATTGAATATTAGTCCCATAAAAATCGGATCAGTTGGTCCGGAGGTTAGCCCGGATAAACAGAAAGACCGACAGACAGAAAGGGTATAATTATTTATTTATGTTTTGGTATCGGTAAGAAAGTAATATTTAATATACCGCATATGCAGAGTAGGCAGAGGGAAACAAATGTTAAGATACTGCTTTCCCCACTTTCCGCGTAAATAACGGGGCATCGAATATGAAAGTAAAGAAATGAAAATATTAATAAATTATAATTCATTTCCCTGAGTGGGAACTGAACCCACAACCGTTGCGTTTAAAGTCACACGATTGTGCCACTGCGCTCCGACGGCCTCATTAAGTAATTTACGTCTTTTGAGAATTTATTTGAGCTCGCAAAATTTGTTATATTTAAAAAATAATATTTAGATATACGGTATAGCGCAAGCGCTGTTGTTCATGTTATCATCATGAAAACCGAAAGCTAAAGATTCAGTATATTTAATAAAACAGTTGTATAAAATCAAAGTTATAGCAATTAGCAAATTTTATTGAACTACTTCATATTGTTATTACGTTATTATTTGCCAGGAAGCTCGCCAGAATACAATAGTAAAAACCGCATTTAAATCGGTTAAGCCGATTCTGAGATTACCGTCAACAAACACACAGACAAACAATTTAAAAATCATTGTTTTGAGTTCTGTATGGATTTTGTTCATTAATAAA
This sequence comes from Heliconius sara, assembly GCA_917862395.2. NCBI lineage: Eukaryota > Metazoa > Arthropoda > Insecta > Lepidoptera > Nymphalidae > Heliconius > Heliconius sara. The sequence continues at coordinate 4,474,217 of OU860788.1, read as the reverse complement.
GGCCCCGAATATCATTTTTTCTTATATATCTTCCATGTACAGACACCGACTCGTTACGATTTCAAATATCAGTTTTTGTAGTCTGATTTCTTAATTACAATTGAGAAATGATTCCGTTGATTTTCTGAAATATTTTTATTACTTTAATATATTTGACTTTATTCCACACAACAGGGTAGGCATATAAATGAAACCGTGCTTATAAGTCGGTCTCAATTCTGAGATCAATCTAAATATTATAAATCTATAAATGAAAACGGCATCTCGAGATCGTTCTCATGAGACTATAGCCCGATCGGGCTATAGTCTCAAAGCATTCCTATCTCCGATGTACCGCGAACACTCAACACATTGTGTTCAGACGGAGAAATAAAAATAATTGATTCTTCCGAATGGAGATCGAACTCATAACCATCACGTAAAAAGAATCACTGTGTATGACTGTTCCACAATGAACACAAAAAAAAAACAATTACAATAAATAAAATGGTCGATAGTATATCAACAATAACATTTGAAGAGTATCTAAATTTGGAATGTTATTACAAGGAACCATATTTATTGGATATAATTGAAGTCAATGGGTGATCCTTGATATTTCGTTATTAGCATATTGACAGCGAGTAGGACAAGAGCCATTCACCTGCGCTGGCATCCTAGAATAATTATGTAGATTATAATAATGTAATATTGCCTTATACGTATCTATATTATTATTAAGGCCAGTCGTGGCGTAGTGGCACGAAATGTGACTGTAAAACCGACAGATTGTGGCTTCGATCCCCACTCGAGGAGATGAAATATTTACTTAAATTTATATTTCTATTTCTTGGCTCTGTTCTCGAGGCAAAGCGCGGCGTTGAGTTCTGCCACTCAACACGCAATGCCTCCAGAATTGGGCAGAAAGTGGGGAACGGAGTGTCTTAACACTAGGTTCCCTCTGCCTACCCTGCTGTTTGCGAGATATAGCATGAAGCTGATTCATTTATGATTTTATTTTACATATCTATAGATTGTTATGTTTAATGATAAATCATTACACAAGTAGGTAGCTATATCTTGTTGCACAAGGATATGATATATTATATAATATGTTATGTGCATATATTTAATATTAGCGACACGCTTGCGGCTTCGTTCGCTTGAATTTTCGTTTACTGATCTGATTTTGTATAGTGTTCTATATTATCAATTTAAAGACAATATCCATATATTGCAAACTAAAGTTTTAGCCAAATGTCTAAAATATTATTTTGTAGTAATACTCGACAAAATCAACGAACAAAATACTTTATAGTGTAATAATGTTTTTAATTTATTAATCAATTTAAATAAATCAATGTTAAAGGAAGTTCCCCATAAAACAATAGAGAAAATAGCATTTATAACGGTAAAATTCTGCAACCCACAAACAGTCCAAAAAATTAATTTTTTTTTTGTTCTATCTTCATGTCCCGAGATAAAAACTTTTGCTTTCGGATAGGGTTTCCTTCGAATTCTTTTCTCTTATTGCTTTGATAGTTTTTTCATACGAACACTACGTGATCTGATCCGATCTTTTTCTGCACACAAGCATTTGATTGTTACCAAATGTATGGAGGATTTGAAAAATATATTTTTCTCCATATCTACTTTATGTAATGTAACTTGGTTCTATTTATCACTTCATTCTTTTTGAATATCTGAAAATATTTTACACAACAATATATTGCCGCGAAAATAAGAAGAAGACAATAAGCAATCGTATGGAAATGTCAGATTCCAAATTCGAAAATATTTATAATATAATTTTTTGTTTATTTTTAATTTTTACAGTATTTAAGACCAGACTGTACCTACATATAAATGAAAACCTTAAAGTGATTAACATTTCGTGATCCAAAACCGTAATATATGTTTTTAAGATCTTTGCTTTCTGTGATTGATTGATATTCCGTTGACTGTGACTAATTAAAAAGAAATTGGTTAAGTGCAAGGCGGGTTCGTACATCGAGGATTCTGTACCAATATCAGGATTTTATATTAACGAGAAGTTCAATTTATAAAATAGACAAACTTAAATTTGCTATGCCTGCACTCCTTTTGCATGAAATTAACTACAAATAAAAGTTTGTAATGTTTTTTTTTTAAGAAATAACTGTACCTTTTTGGATTCTATTCTTTATCTGTATTGTATGTTTTCACTTCGTGCGAAAAAAATAATTTTATAACTATAGGTTCACGGAAAGAGGTCCTATAGTTTTAGATTACATGGTGAATTTCATACAAAATACATCAAAATGATGTATAAATGCTCATATCTTTTGATTGTGTTCACTTAAACATAAAAGCTTGATTTTTGTGCTTCAATGGACCATGGATTTGAATATTTACGTTCCGTCTGTCAACAGATGGACAAAGTGATCATATAAGAATTCTATGTTTACATTTTAAGGTACGGAACCCTAAAAATCTGTTGATACTGTTTAATCAAGACTTTCGAGTATATAATTAGGGTTCCAATTCAAAATAGCGCGCTGCCCTTAAACAAATTATGCACAGGTAATAAAATGAATATGATTTTATTTTTCTTAAAATATTTATTTCTATATTAAGTATAAATAACACAGAAGTACTATAACCACAACGTACTTAATTATCATAATATCTTATTTCTTAGAAATACTGCGGTATTAGGTAAACACCAGTACTCGTATATAGAATTGGTTAAGTAATAAGGTCAAATCTGCGTTTTATAGATATTTTGGTTGTGTTGTCTTTTTTTATACGAAAATGTTTGAGTGAACTCAAGAAAATATAAATTTAAAATAATTCAACACTGTATACGGCTGCAAGCATAAGCTCAATTATAAAATAGACGGTACTCGTACCGTGGGGGGCGCCCTTGCCGCCGCTTGTGTCCTCGCAGACAGACGCAAGCAGGCGCTTGCACTTCTTTAAAAAATATCAAAAATTATTGAATTTATAAATTATATGATAAATTTTATGACAAATACAGCATCATAAAAGAAATATAGGTGACATGCGAGCGAAGCCGCGAGTGGACCGCTAGTTATAATAAATATACATATGCAACTATATTAAAATGTGAATGTGACATAAACATGCTCTATCTTACTTTTACTTGACTAAACAAGTATGAACGAAATTACTATAAAAAAGGTTGAGATTTGTCACAAAACTTGAAAGACCTGTTGGGTTTGGTACGTTACATTACCAATTTAATAATTGGGCCCGGAGTGACTTTGACCTCAGATGTGGCTTATAATTTTATTTAATGGAACAGTTATATAGTTCTCTACAATAACTTCCTTTTTACAAGTTTAATATTCTTCATAAATAAAAGGACTTTTAATGTGTTTTTATATCATCATTTTTTTATTTTTTCAGCTTCACGCTGTATCCCGCATGTAGCAGAGTAAGCAGAGGGAACCTAGTGTACCGTTCCTTACATTTCGCCGAATTCTCGAGGAACTCAAGGTGCTTTACCTAGACACCAGAACGAAAAAAATAAAATATTAAATATTTCATTTCCTTGAATGGGAATCGAACCCAAAACCTGTAGCGTTTATAAACACTTGTGGTGCAGGACCACGTTACGATCCTTCTGTCTTTAGATATAAAAAATGTATAAATGAAATGTGAAATGATAAAGGATCTATAATTTAAAAAAATCTATAAATCCTGGTGTAATTCTACAAGACGACTGACTTTGGTACTATTTCTTTTTATCATTATTAGCAAAACGTTTTTAAAGTTATCGAAAATGACAGTACTACGAACAAAATAAATACTTTTAAAATCGCGTTTAAATGACTTTAGCAAAAATTATTTAGTGCTGGGTGGTAAAATGTCAGTTTTAAATAAGCATATTTTACGTTAACAAAACAAAAAGGTAATATGATCTGTTATGAAATTTTAATATATCGCTTGCAAAGAGTTTCCGATAATAAATAAGTCATTAGAGATATTGAGGCCGGCCGTGGCGCAGTGGCACAAAGTGTGACTGTAAAACCGAATGGTTGTGGGTTCGATCCCCACTCGAGGAGATGAAATATTTACTGAAATTTATATTTCCATTTCTTCGCTCTGGTGTCGAGGCAAAGCGCGGCGTTAAGTTCTGCCACTCAATACGCAATGCCTAAAAAACTCGGCAGAAAGTGGGGAACGGAGTGTCTTAACACTAGGTTCTCTCTGCCTACCCTGCTGTGTGCGGGATACAGCGTGAAAATAATTTAATTTTTTTAATATAATTTATTTAATTAGAGATATTATTTTGTTTGCTTTAAAAAATGTTGCTAGATAAAAAAAAATATAAAATATAAATAAATAATTAAGAGAATATATATAAAAATTTACATTTCATCATAATAATAACAGTAAATTGTTGATTTCACATTGCTATATTAAAAGAGTCATTAACATATTTATTTTTATTTACAGAACAGAAAGAAAAATTATATCAACAACAAAACAGCTTTATTTATCTTTTAGTATATAAAAGTTACATTAAAATTAATAATGAATTCATAATAATAAGACATAACCGCAATATATTAATTAAAATGCTATAAATCATTTTACGGTCATTATACAAATTATTTACCTAATTAATAAGCGATATGTTGTAATATTTTGAACTGAATTACGATTATTCGAGTTATATTTCAATGTCGAAACGATTATTGTATATTTTATAAAAAAAAAAAAAAACAAGGTCCTTCCGTGTTCGACCTCGAATTTTCGAAACTTTATGTTTTATAACTATTTAGGTTTGTTGTTAACTTATAATGTTTTGTCATAAAATAAAAAAAACTTATTTGGGTTAAAAGATTTTGCTATTATATGAATATTTCTTAATGGCTGACCACGAATGGTTGTGTACAATTAAAAAAATAAAATAATTGCTTTTTATGGACCTGAAATAAGATGTTAAAAAAAGAGGCGTTGTAATAAATATAAATTGATTAATTTATATCCTATTAATTTTGGGCATAAAACTTAATGTAAACTAAACCAAATTAAATGTTACTATTACTTTTAAGTAACTTTTTAATTTTTATTTAATTTGGTCCATTCATCAAGTTTTAAATATTAAAAAAAACTATGTAATAAAAACAATTTTATGTTTCACAAAACAAGAGACTTAATAAAAACAATTTCATTAACAACGGAATCACAACAATACTGTCTTATGAGCAGGTTGAGTTATAGTAAACACGATAGATATAAGCTCCATGTATCGTGACCTATAAAATAATCTTTTTTTGATGTGTTTACCATTTATCTCATGCCTTCTTGAATTCACGGTTACATTAGAAAAATTAACTTATAAATCAGCTGAAGCTTAAAAATTAAGTACCTTGATAAAAGTGTGAGAAGCAAGAAGATTAATCTTCGCTTGCCTTTGACCGTAGAGAAAAATGTCAATTATACAGGGGGAAGGTCACGCAAACAGCATGAGGACCATAAAGGGACTTGTATGAAAAGGTGGATGACAGTAAAAAAGGCGAAAGGGGACCAAAAGGGCGTGCAGGAAACATGCAATCACGCAGGCTTATTGTCTAGTATCTATTACATATATTAAAGTATTCAGATGGTTTATTTATATTATCCACATGTGATATATCGGTACTTCCGTGTTACATACTTCATGTACCAATATCTGTTGGAGATTGAAGGTCATTTGCTTAAGTAAATTACCTTCCAAATAGAGAGAAGATAGATAAAATAGACGATCTCTTAATTAAGAATGACAGTCGCACTTTTAATTATAATATCGCCTTTCTTAAAAATCTTAAAGCAAAATTTTCTAATTCAGCTTCACGCTGTATCCCGCAAGTAGCAGGGCAGGTAAAGGAAACCTAGTGTTAAGACACTGCAGGCATTGCGTGTTGAGTGGTGGATCTCAACGCCACGCTTTTACCTTGGTACCAGAGCGAAGAAATGAAGATATTCCTAAATAAGCAATAATTCGTTCCCCTGCGTGGGGATCGAACCTACAACTCATAAAATAAAACAAAATCTTTAAAATTAAGATCCCATCATTATGTCCGTGAATAAAAACAAAAAACGCTCACAATCCGATTGCACAATACTTATTAAAAATGTGTAAAGAAATATGTTTCTAGTTGTGTTACTATAATTACAATTATTATAATGGATATATTTAATATTTTTACTTGTATCTAGTATAAATAATTAGAAATTGTCGGTGACACTGGCCATTTAAACGAATTATAATAATTGGAAACTGGAGGAGCTTAAAACAAACACGCTTCAGTATACCTTGCGCCACCGCCCAGACATAAGGTCTACGACATCATTTTCAATCAATCAAAAATAACAAATTATTCTATAAAGTGATTTAAATCAAATTATTTCTAAACCCAAATAAGTGGAAGTGTTACCAAAGTTTCAAAATACAATAAAATATTTTTATTATAAAAAAAATATTTGAATAACAACGGCTAAATGTCACATATTGATGTTTCATGTGTTCAATTCTATAATATAAAGTAAAAACAAAACAGTTTGTAATCTTTAGTAAGATTACTTGTAAGACAAATCGAGCTAACAATTGAAGGTTCTATAAATAAACCTCATTATAAAATTATATGCACTTGTATAATTGCATTATACAAGTATAACGTGAAAGGGGACGCGAGTGAAATGTATTAATGTTAGAGTGAAAAAAGTGAAAATTTTTGAAAATGACAACAGAAACTCGAAAATCTATTAGCAGAACCAGAATTGTGTTGTCGCAGGTCAGTTATGTTCATATTTTGAGCAAATATGAAAATTAATATCGTTTTTGATTTTTATTTTAAAATTTCGTTCGTTAAAAATGTAGGTAAATTAACATTATTATTGGATTTTTGCATATAAAAATATCATTGTTGACCTGTTTTGCTTCAATTAATTTCTGAAAAAAAATATTTAACAAAATTTATATTAATAAAATATTTTTGATGTTCAACGTATTATTAATTGGCTAATATCGTCCCATAATTATGTAATTATGTAATTATGTATCTTTAATAAAAAAAAAATGCTTTCAAGTCGTATAAATGATCTTGAATCAAATCTCATTGAAAGGTATTTTTTTTCATTTATTTTACAAAACATTTCGATAATACAGGATTTCTACTAAATTTATGAAGACTTTTTTGCTTTACTTATATAAATAAACAAATAAATGAAATAAATCAGCTTCACGCTGTCACACAAAGCAGGGCAGAGAGAACCTAGTGTTAACACACTCCGTTCTCCGTTCTTCTGTCGAATTCTGGAGGCATTGCGTCTGGTGTCACCAGAACGAAGATACGGAAATACTATTATAACTTAAATGAATATTCTATTTGCTCGAGTGGGGATCGAACGCACAACCAGTCGCTTTTACAGTCAGACTTAGTGCCCCTGCGCCAAGACTGGCCGTCACTTATATTAATAATTTTTATAATTAGTACCTAATACTTAATATCCTCCATATGAATTCTTCCATATTTTAGAAGATAAATATAACTATTTGCTATTTTTTTTGTCTTGTTTTCTTTACATATTATGAAATTTTACGATATGAATATACTTTTTTTTCCAATCTGAGCTACGGGCAAACTGGTTTCCAACTGATTGTTTTATAAGACAGAGACGCGCCGAGACGGACGAGGCAAGCTGATTTAATTATATACAGAAATTCCTCTCGAATATAAGTTAGATAGGAATATCACTTTAAATTAAAATAAAAGATACATTTAAGATAACCAAATTTTTATTAAACAAAGTCCAATGTAAGTGTATACTCTATGTATTTTTTTAAATAAATTAAAATTAATTATTTTTTTTTTAATAATAAAGATAGTTGCGAGGCTAGTCGTACACTCGTCAGGTTGTTGTTTTGATTTTAAATGAAATATTTCTTTGTTCTGGTAACGCTCTATTGAGTTAACACGGAACACTTTGACGGAAAGTGGGGAAAGGAAGCGTCTTAATAAGAACGGAGTGACTTAACACAAAGTTAACAAACCTGGGAACCTACTGTATCCCGTATGTAACAGGATAGGCAGAGGGTGATTGATCGATCTGCCTAACCTGTTCTAGATACAACTTAAAAAGTTAGATTTGTAAAAAATATAAATGTAACGAGTGGTATATCTACACTATAATAAAATATACATAAACCTAATACGAATCCTTTAAGTATGAATCGTAAATATGAATCCTTTGAGTATTTTGTTTGTATTTTAATGATTTAATCTTTTTGAATGAAATTAGTTTAAGCATAAAATTTTAAATTTTAATTTTAATTTTAATTTTTTTTTTTTTTTTTAATTTTAATTTTATTTTTTTTTTATTTTTTATTTTTTTTTTAATTTTAATTTTTTTTTTTTTATTTTAATAATTTTATTTTTTGTAATTTTTTTTTTTATTATTTTAATGTTCATTTGGACAGGCTTAACGAAAAAAAAATATTATAAAAACATGTTCAGATTTTGTATGGTGATTAGTTGATTACCCTCAAAGTAAGTGTTCACATATATATTTAAGTAGACAGACAAGCAATAGAAATATCTATATAAAATACAGGTCCCTAAAAAAGTACTAATTGAGGCCAGTCGTGGCGCAGCGGCACGAAGTGTGACTAAAACCGACTGTTTGTGGGTTCGATTCCCACTCGAGGAGATGAAATATTTTCTTATATTTATATTTCCATTTCTTCGCTCTGCTGTCGAGGTTAAACGCGGCGTTGAGTTCTGCCACTCAACACGCAATGCCTCCAGAATTCAGCAGAAAGTGGGGAACCGAGTGTCTTAACACTAGGTTCCCTTTGCCTACCCTGCTGTTTGCGGGATACAGCGTGAAGCTGATTATTAAAAAAGTATGGTAACTGGCCACAAAATGGATGGACAACAAAATTTTAAAAACATATTTATGTGTAGGTATTTTTTTTTAATTACCCGATTTAAAAGATAACGATAAAAAGCTGAGTAATTAAAAAGATTTCTAAACATGTCGCTTCCGCCTACAAGCCTGTCATATGTCATTAAGATTCAATATAAAAAAATAATTCGATATATAAATTACCATTTACACAGCTTGTGGCTTTTATAATATATAATATTGGTCGTATGTACGTACGTGTACGTCTAATGCATACATCAATCAACTTTTATAATCTTGTTCTGGTTTATGAGGACAGAACATAGCTGCTGATAATCTGAAGTGAAAACATTACTTAATGACAAGGTAAAAATAATAAAAGCATATTTAAATCAAAATATGCTTCATTTAATTAAGCCTTTACAAAGTATTCTTGAAAGTCACAAGTACAAGATGCTATCACCCGGGTACTATGTTTTGTTTTGTGTTAATGATGATAAAAGGCCAGTCAAGTGCCAGTCCTAATTTCAGGATTGTAGGTCAATGAAAAGTGACAAACTTTAGTTTGCCGCGTTTTGATTCAATTTGTAGGCAATGATCTGCAAATATAAGTTCGTCATTATTATTTTCTTTAAATTTAATTTCCACTTTCCACATATTTTTCCTTTATTTGTACTGTCAGTTCTCACTTTGTGCCAAATTTCATAACTATAGGTGCCACGGGAAGTATCGTATAGGTTTTGAGTACCCGGCAAATTTCATAGAAGCTTGATTTTTTCCAGTGCTTCAAATTCAAAAATATTCTCTATTCATATAGATTTAATTGTAGATTGTTAGTTCTTTTAATTGTTCACGTTTTTCGTTCACACTTAGAGAAAAGCTACCACCGGTTGGCAGTTCTGCTAAGAGCCTGCAAGAAACTCAACTCAACTCAACAGTTGTTTTTTTCAATGTCATTAGTATAATTTATATTAATACATACACTGGCAGCTATCCTGCATCACATCACTGGCAGCTATCCTGCATCACATTCAATAGATATTCATTCCATACATCTTTATCCTAATAGACTAGTAAGCGTGAAGACCATAGACCTAAATATTTGGTTCACCCGATCTCGAGATAGATAGTCTTGACAGGCGGACTGTTTGAGATACGGAATATACCTAAAAATCTATTCCGCAGAATAAATTACAAAACGGTACAAAACGGCTACAAAACGGTAAAATTTCGAACCATGCAGCACGGGATAAAAGTAATTGGAAATGACCACCTCCATCCACTTTTTCGGTCTATCTTCAGTCATCTTAAAAATAAAAAAAACCTAGTTTCCTTATCTAAAAGTTATAATTATAAATTAAATGTTATATAAAATGAAAAACATTTTTTTTATAAATTTATGATTTAAAATTCTAAACGCTTGAGGTCAGTCGTGTGAGGGCACAAAGTGTGACTGTAAATACGACTGGTTTTGGGTTCGATCCCCACTTGAGGAAATGAAATATTTATTTATGTTTCCAATTCTTCGCTCTGGCGTCGAGGTAAAGTGTGGTGTTAAGTTCCGCCACTCAACCTGTAATTTAACCTGTAAATTAACAAATATTTTATTTTCCAAGTATTGTAATTGTCTATTTATATCTATCGATTAAGGATCGATCGATTAGGATTTTTGTCATTTATATCCGCTTCCAGATTGTGCATTGAAATGATTTATGGTATTTTGAAATTAAAAAAAAAAACAATTTTTCAACTATTTACATTTGGGCCCAAGATTTTTCGTCTTTTTCATTTGTAATACTAAGAATTTTGGAGGCTTACGTATGTCCATAAAAGTGCCGGTTATAGTTTCGATTCACACGAGGAAATAAAATATTTATTATGTTCATTTATTCGCTCTGGTAACAAAGGAGCTCGGGCTTAAGTTCTGTCGCTCAACGCCCTTAGAATTCAGCGGAAAGTCCAATTCGGAAGTGTCTTAATGAAGAACAAAGTGTCTTAACACTAGGTTTCCAGCTGTATCGCAAATGAAAAAATCTAATTTAGGCGGATTATGGATTACGGGCTTAATAAAAAACAAAAAAGGTATCGTCACATAATACTCAAACATGTCATTAGAATTTTAGTACTTAATCTAAACCGGTATAGTATATTTTAAAGGTGACTTTTTATGCATATATATAACAGACGAGCTGACGACTGTTTTGAACCTTAATTCGTTACAGTACGGTCAACAAGTAATGGCCACTCTCAAGTGAGTTTTTCTGAACTTTGGCACATTGCTTAGGGTAAAGGTAGGATAGTTGCCTCGGACGGATACATGCCTCACTTTCAAATGCTCTATATTAGACGTGTTGACGGTGTTTCTTTTTGATCATAATTAAAAGCGTCCCCCGCGTAGACCTCATTGCCGCATAAGCCATTGAAGTAGGCGCACACGTTTTGCCCGTGTGAGTAAAAATCTTCCGCGGCGATACTTTGACGAGTGTCAGTATTATTATTGGTAAGTAATATCCGTTAAATATTTTATAACTAATGGCGGTTTCAGTAAAATAATTATTTTTTAGAATACATTAGAGTTTAAATTGCACTATTTATTACGTTGTATTGTTTAATATTTTTTATTTATTTCGTAAATCAAAAGGGCAAGTATCCGTATCAAAAAGGATAGTTGCCCTACTTTCTTTTGCGGATTGTTGCCCTAGGGCAACAATCCGCAACTATACATTTGGCTTTGAAAATGAAAAAAAACTAGTATCTCATATACTAAAACTTGGAGACGCAGGATTTCCTCCTGAAAGGAGTGTAATTCGCTAATACTAAACTGATAGGCTACTATCAGTTTGCCGAAAAACTAGGATTGAAGCACAATTTTAATAACGAAATTAAAATGGCTGGACCGCAATGGTTGAAAAGCTTCCTTGAAAGAAATCCCGAAATAGTCGTGAGGCAAGCTGAGGGCCTGTCAATTTAAAGAGCGAAGGGTCTAAGCAGGGCCGAAGTAGCCAAATTTTTTGATCTTCTCATAACCGTCTTAACTGAAAATGATCCGAAGCCGGAGAGAATTTTCAATATGGATGAAAGCGGTGTCCAACTCACTAAGTCGACAGAATGAAGTGACTCTACAAGGCGATCAAGTACAAAGCTACTGTCATAGAAATAATCCAAATAATTCCAATAATTTCTGAAAATGAAGTTGAGCAGAATAGCGTGAACCAAAGTTGCACGCCACCTAGGCCATCCTTGAGTCTTTTGGCTTTTTCTCATGAATATTAGCCCTAGAAGATGGCGAAATTGAAAATTATATTTTAGATAATACTGAACTATCATTACCCTCGCGGATATCTTTATATGAGTCACAGAGCAAAGATCTACAAAAAGAAACACCATCGAATTTTTTACATCAATCATCTCCTATACCCATAGTTCCGCTGAGTATTTCTAGAAAGGCTAAACAATCAGCCGAAGTTTTAAACTCGAATGATAAAATAATCGAGAAGAAGAATAAAACTGAGAGAGTAAAGAAAATAAGCATATTGAAACAAACGGAAGAAACAAAAAACAATCCAGTTGATCTCAAAGAAAAGATTACGAAGAAAAGAGAGCGACCTCAAAATAATAGAAAATCAAAACAAAATAGAGATATTATCAGCAGTGAATCAGAATCAGATAGCACAGATGATTTTATTGAACTGACTAAAGGAAGGGCTTTAAAGAAAAGAAAAATTTGTATTTACAGTTCTAATAGTGAAAATGAAGAAAATGTTATAAATTCAAAAACATCTGAAGGAAAAGCAAACTAAAGGGCTACCAATCAAAGGAAAAAAAAAACAAAACATCTATTAGAGACACTGAAAACATATTAAAAGTAAAAAAAGCAAATTCAAAAAAAGAAAATACCAACAAAGAAGTTAAAGTTGATAATTATTATGCAGAATGTTTTTAAAATTATAATTTAACTAAATCAAAATCAGATTGGATCCAATGTGAGATGTGCGGATGTGGTTGCATGAAACTTGTACAACATTCAAAAAGCATTGCATGAGATGTGGCAAGTTGAAAACCTTGGCTTCTGGTGATAATCAATGCTAATGCCAAAGTTATTCCCATAATTATTTTTAATATTTAAGATTAATACTAATATTTAATAAAAAAATACATGTTCAAATAAAAAAAATTAAAACCTTAGTATTTTTAAGTGTTGTATAGGTAATTTAACTTCTCTTAGTACTTAGTACTCAATAAAGGATCTCAGTAAGAAATTAGGACTGAATACTTATTTAATAGATGGTATGCCAAAGTTAATTCTTATTTTGTTTATTGTTATATCTTTAAAATAAATAGTAATATTTAATTATTATTTTGTATACTTAATTATCATTTTGGAGTCTATTTTTGTTGTAATTTTATAATCACGTTAACTTTAATTAGTACTTAATGAAAGTTTGTGTTCAATAATAAAAAGTAAATACTTAAATTAATATAAGTGCGTCTTTATTTGAAAAAAAAAACAGACAGGCAAGTATCCCCCGAACCATTTTTAACGCTAGGCCAATATCCGCCATAGTAGGCAACTATCCCCTTTTTTAGAGGTAACATAAAACAGGATCAACACAAAACTAATAATATTTATATTTGAAAAAGTAGGCTAAATTAGAAGATTAATACACTATGTTTGAAAATTCACTTTGATTAAGTAATGTAGTGGTATACATTTTTAATAAAAGAGCCTTATCAAAAAGTGTGGCAACTATCCGGCTTTTACCCTACTCAACAAGAAAATAATCAAAAGTAAGATATATAATAAAAACCTAAAATCAAATCTGCGCAGCCATCTACAACTAACTTCATGGTGGCCACGAATTATTGACCGTACTATACATGGTGTATAATTTAAATTAATAGCCTATTAGCTATTGATTTAAATTCCATATAAAATTCACTGTAAAACCTTTCAATGATTAACGACTGTGTACTAAAATAAATAAAAATAATAATTAATACCTGTTAATTAGGAATAGCCGTGAATAGGAAGACCTTTAGAAGACTTGACGACCTTTTACACGATGTATCTCATTAAGATCTCGTTGCGCAACATTCAATAAAAATTATATAATTCTATTACGCTTAGATCTTATTCTTAGTTATACTAACTTATTGTATTATTTATTCTATAGATGATATAAGATTAATATTTAGTATAAGAGAATATAGTTAGATATAAGATACTTCTTAAGGTTCTATAGACTGTCCACCTTGCTTATCGCGTCGGATGGAAAAGGCAGGTGCCTCAAAGTTGAGATCTAAGTGTAGGTTTAGAGATCTCCGAAATCCTATCTTCAACTAAATCTTAATTCACATTACTATCTGCGTTTTCAAAACATAATTTTAACTTTTTAAACACGATTATGGTCAATTAAAATTAAATCAAAATCAAATCAGCTTCACGCTGTATCCCGCACACAGCAGGGTAGGCACAGGGAACCTAATGTTTTAGACACTCCGTCCTCCACTTTCTGCCGAATTCTGGAGGGATTGCGTGTTGAGTGGCAGAAATCAACGCCGCGCTTTGCCTCGGTACCAGAGCGAAGAAATGGAAATATAAATTTAAGTAAATATTTCATCTCTTCGAGTGGGGATCGAACCCACAACCAGTCGGTTTTGCAGTCACACTTCGCGCCGCTGCGCTACGACCGGCCTCAAATGGTTATGGTCAATTGTTTTCAATAAATGGTAATAAAAAGATCAGATGCAATTGATAAAATTTCTTTTCCAGGTTATAGCATGTTCCGCCCTAAACGTTCTTCTGATCGGTCTTGGTATGTCAATAAGTTTCGTCACCATGGTCATCCCCGATGTGTTGGATGCTAAAGAAGGAATATCTTTGAATAAAAAACAAGCATCTTGGTTTGGTATGTTGATTTCTTATGTTTTATAATATCTAAAGCCTTATTTCAACAATTTCTATTCCTATTCCTCCTTAAATGGTTTTAATGAGAACCTTTTACTTATTAAAATCCTGTTTCACAATTAAAATTTACGGTTCAACCTTTTTACTAAAATAACATAGACCATTCGAAGAATGTTGTTAATATTCCCAAATTGTAATAAATTGAACCTTGAATTTATTTACATATGTAATAAAGAACCGTGGTCAATACTAACTTCATCTATCTGGCGTGGGTTGATATTAAAAAAAACTGGTTTCTTTTTTATGTAACTAATGGAAAATATTTTTTATGTAACTAATGGAAAACAAATAGTTAAATAACCTTATTTCAAATAAAATTTTAATCATATAAAGATATTACAGTATTTACTGTCTTCACTCTTTGAAGATAACAGTTGTAAAATAGTATAAGTTTATCATAAGTTGATGGTTCTTAATAATTTTATATACTAAGAACACAATGACTTATATTATAAAAACATATTGCAGTAATAAATTATGCAAATAAGTTGTAAATGTTGACTGCTTACGACAACAATTTTACTATAATAATATTACAGTTCTCAGTACTCACAACCAACAAATATGACATTTTTTTAAAATAAGTCAATTTTTTTTATTTATTTCATTATTTTCTATTTATGTTACGTATAGTGTATGTATAAGAACTTGTGTATGTCAGTATATTTATTTATTTACCTAATATATATTTATTCATATATGTATATATAACTTTACATGTACTAAACTACTTTTCATAATATACAAGTATAATATCACAATTGAATTTAGATATTATTATTTTAGAAAATTGTTTGCAATAAAATAGGAACTGTCTATTAAACTCTTGTAGAGACGCTTCCATATTTTGATTAAGATCTTTTATACGCAATTATGGATAGTTTTTAAATTACTAAGACATCAATGTCTGAATAACTTAAAAACTATCCATAATACAACTCCTTTAACGACGATAAATTGATGTCCATACAACTAACCATTTCATTTTACATGCTACCACATACAGCATGCTATGGTTTTTTTTGTTTCGATCTTCAAAAGTGTCCTTTCAATCGGCACATTGGCAATGACAGGAACGGGAGCACACCAAGCAATCCTTTTCCTTTTTTCTAAGGAATCGTAAAAATGTCTCAATTTTTATATATATGTACAATATATTTATTGTTAGTTTATTTGCTTATATAAATAAACAATTTCAAAAGATCGAGATATTTTTAACCTTACATAAAAAATAATTATAATATTTATAAATTTTTCACAAGATGCTTAAATCAAGTTAAACTACAACGACTAAATTGATTTAAATTGAAAATGTAAAAAATCAATATTTGATATGTATTTTAATGTGAGAACCAAATTGATTTCCTTACAGAGAAACATCCGTTTTACATTTCTGGTTTATATAAATTAACCATTTGCATAGATAAAATTCTTTAAAATTCTTTTGAATATGTTTCTTATATCTTCTCATAAGATAATAATTAACCTATCTGCTGACAGCTATCATATATTATCACATTTAAGATAATGACTTACGATAAAACGAATCGTACTGTAAGGTTGTGGGTTCGATCCCCACTCGAAGAAATAAAATATTAAATATTTTCATGGTAACAAGGCAAAGCGCGGCGTTGAGTACCGCCACTCAATACGCATAATATGGCAGAAACTGGTAAAATGCTGTTCTAAAATGAAAACATTTTCAACAAATTTAACAGCTCCACGATTGCCGCCGAGTTCATTTGGTTAAAACAAGAAAAAAAAATGATTTCTTATCAAATTACATATTTTTCCCGATTTTATGCGAATAGGAAGAAGGAATTTAGCTAAGATCTCCCGTTCCCCACTTTCCGCTAATTTGCAAGGTATTGCGTGTTGCATTTACATTGCAATGTCTACTAGTAGAATAAGAAAATAAAAATATGCCAGGTGGGGGCCAAACCAACGGCCATCGCTTTTACCTTCACAGTAATGAAAAAATTAAAAAAAAACGTTAATTAATTACTAAAATTAATTCAATTCACAAATATTTTCAGGTAGCATGGCTTTCCTCTGTCAACCTCTTGGGAGTGTGTTCTCCGGACCACTGCTGGATTATTTCGGAAGAAAGAAAGCTCTTTTTCTTGTAAACATACCACAGCTGGTCGCTTGGCTCCTGATGTATTTCGCATGGGACGTACCTTCGCTATTTCTTGCAAACGCCCTCTTGGGCATCGGAACTGGAATTATGGAGGCTCCGTCGGTTACCTACGTTGGAGAAGTTACGTAAGTAGACCTGCTTTTTAGTTTCACGCTCCATCCTTTACGGGACGCCAAACGCCGCGGTCTCTGTATACCGCTTTCGCCTCGTGACTTTGACTTTGACTTTCCTGTGTTCTCTCCTCTGCCTCTCTTACCAGTCACTTTTGCTTATATTATGTATTATTCTTACCCAATCTATATATATTTTTCATCTGTTTTCGTAACAAGATTGTAAAATAATATCATCTTCAACAAGTAACCTACGCGGACATCGAAATTGATATTTAATTGAAGCTATACATTTTTAAACCTATACATTTCTCTTTATAAATAATGCATATCTTATTATTTAAAAATATAGCTTATTTAGCATAGTAGATTGAAACAATGATATCGAGGTCAATAATCATTGTCTTACAAAAGAAGCCATATTAGCCTAAAACTGCCTACGTTTATTTTTTCTTTAAGCAAACACAGGCAAGAGAAATTAAAAAGAAAATAGTAAAAAATTTATAAATTTAATCTTGTTCTTTAATCTTAATACTTATTTTATGTTTTGTCTTTGATATAATTTAGTGTTATTTGATAAGTTCGTCTATTTCCTTTCTTCCATTTTTGATATTGCGTCCAAATGCTTTAGACCAAACTATTTAACATATAAAAACTTCACCAATTGAACAAATATGAATCAACTATCCCGCTTCTTGTGCACACAACAGAACATGAAAATCATTCCCAACTTTCTACTCAGTTTTCGACACAGTGACGGAACTCACCGCAACGCTTTATATTACGGGAGCGGGAAAAAACTATTTAAATATATATGTCTTGGCAACATTAATCGAAAGTGATAAATTGCAAGTATTAAAACGACAATTCTTAGTTTAAAAGAGCGATAAAAGCATTTGTGATTTTTCGCTTTCGATACTTTGGGCTAGATTTTCAGGACTATCGATTTTCATTTTGTTTCCCATTTAAAATTACTTACCATACTAGACAACTTTCTAAGAAAATTTTCTAAGGCGACATTTTATTATTTCTTTTAATTTAGGTAAGCTAGTATAGCGCAATTCATTATATATACCAGAATTTTTATTTATATATAATATAATAATCAAAAATACAACGTTGCATCTGCCACTAAAGCGATATTTTATTATTTATTATAGTTTAGTTGGACTTTTATGGTAATATACCAGATTTTGGAGATATCTATCATGCTTTTGCATTTCTTATATTTTTGCTAGACCATTACTGTTCTATATCGGGTGTGAAGGTCTGTTTGTTAATTTCAAAAAAACAGTTTTTTGCAAGGGCATATGGTTATTTATATGATACACAAATACAAAATAAAACTATTTTATCATTTTTGTCTCTGTCTTTCTATTCTTCTAAGTTAACGTCCAGAACAGCTGAACTTGTTTTTACGGGACTTTCAGTGATCGATAGAGGAAGTGCTGAAACAACATATAGGCTACTTTTTATCGCAGAATTTCCACGCGGTAGTGAGGGAAAAACCTTTTTACACGTTTTCCGTGCGCGCGTACGCACATAGACTATTAATACGATAATTTTTGCCAGCAATATCAAATGCAATCCCAAAAGATTAAAATTATTACTATTAATTGTATAACAACGATAAAGATAACCGAACGGAAATAACCAACCATTTTTTTTCTAAATACACTTAAGTAACATTAAATAAAAAGTAGCGGGCGATGCCGCGCAGTGCCAAAACTTACACCACACCAAGAAAATAAAAAGAAATTTAATTATTCTACTATTCAAATAAGCGAAGTGAACCAAAGAAAAGTATAACATAGGAAGCCTAGTGTTAAGACACTCCGTTCCCCACCATCAGCTCAATGTTTCCAGACATTGCGTGTTGAGTGATGGAACTCAACACTGGCCATAAATTATGTAAATATTTTAAAAAATATTATTCCATTTACGGATTACTGCATTCTAGTGCATAACGGAATAAAGGAAATACATATCAAGTGTCAGTATTAGTTGGCCTACATGCTAAAGACATGTTTCTTAGGTTTTATATTCTCACTAGCGACCCGTTCGCGGCTTCGCCCGCTCGAACTACATAATTAATAATAATTTACTAATATCTATATTATTATTAATAAACGAAAGTATCGTTTATTGATAATGATAAAATTTTAACAACAATATATAAATTTCAGGCAATTCATTAAAACTATTATTTACGACATCGTATAGCAATTTTGTCGAAAAATATTTTTTATAATTGTATAACTTATTTATTTGTGAAATTGATTACCAGAATAAAATTAAACAAACACGGTTAAGCCGTTTCCGAGATTAGCGTGACCAACATACAAAAAATTTAGAATTTTTTGTATGTTGGCCAATAACATTTTTTCTTATATATCTTTCATATTATATATACCGATCCATTATGATTTTATTATAAGTTTAGATAGTTAAAAGAAACTTCATACGACCTTTTCATACATATAAATGTAATGCAATCCAGATGCCAAGAGGTTGAGTTACATTGGTCAATTATGATACTAATATTAAGCAATCTTTTTCATATTTTTTATATAGACGTATGTTTCACGCTGTAGCTCGCACACAGCAGGGTAGGCAAATGAAATCTAGTATAAAGACACTCTGTTACCCATTTTCCGCCAAATTCTGGATAAAATTAAAATATTCATCGCATTGGCAGTCACGCGTTTATGCCCCTACTCCATTACTGATCTTGTTTTGAAATATTGTAAATACATATATTATAAGAATTTTATGAAATCAATAATAAAATCAAAGTTTGGAGGCCAGTCGTGGCGCAGGGACACAAAATGTAAAACGGAAAAATGTGACTGGTTGTGGGTTCGATCCCTACTCGAGGAAATGAAATATTTATATAAATTTATATTTCCATTTCGTCACTTTGGTATCAAGGTACAGCGCGGTGTTGAGTTCCGCCACTCAACACGCAATGCCTCCATAGTTCGGCAGAAAATGGAGAACAAGGTGTCTTAACACTAGGTTCCCTCTGTCTACCCTGCTGTACGGTAAAAAGCGTGAAGCTGATTTAATTTATCAAAGTATGCATAATAAGAGTACTTGAATAATTATAAAAACTGGACTCTGAGTCTGATTTGTTGGTTCGCCTAACACACGAGTATTATAAATGACATAATAAATAACTCTAAAAAAATACCTTTAATTTATAAAAATCCATGCGTGGACTTTTATAAATTTATATGAAAATTTATACAATACCTTCCATAAACAAACGGCGTATTTTGCATAATTTAAAAATAAAAAAAACCACATTTTATAAGAATTACGTGTTATTTTTGTAGTGATCCATATCTCCGGGGGACACTGACAACGTTGACAAATTCCTTTACCTCAGCGGGGATGTTCATCGCGTATCTCCTGGGTACAGTGGTCTCGTGGCGACAGGCTGCACTGGTGTCACTATCCGTACCACTAACTACAATGGTCCTCGTTTCTTTGGTATGTTGCAACTATTTTATTTAAAACATATGGATATATAATTGAATTAAGAAAGAAAAATCGTTAATTCAAGCGCTCTGACCTCTAAGAAAGTCTGAACGTATGGCTTAGTGGTCAGAGCGCGTGGACGGTTTCCAAGACGCGTGGGTTTCAATTCTGCTATAAGTTTTTTATACGTTTAGTTATAGTTAAGAGACTATATTATAAATATACAAGTACAATTTAAAGAAAACATGTAAATGACAATCTGATTGTGGTGCTTATTTGCATAGATAATATGTATATGTAGTAGGTAAGTAGTACAAAATTATATTTACGTAATAAATAAAGATATTGTTATATAATAATAAATGAATTCAAATAATTTTATTCAAAATGAGAAGATAAAAAAAATTAATTAGTTTCACGCTGTATCTCGTGCAGCAGCAGGGTAGGCATAGAGAATCTAGTGTTAAGACATTCCGTTCCCCACTTTCCGCCGAGTTTTTGTTGCAAGGCGGAACTCAACGCCGCGCTTTTGCCTCGACACCAGAGCGAAGAAATGAAAATATAAATGTAATTAAATATTTCATTTCCTCGAGTAGGGATCGAACCCACAACCAGTCGATTTAACAATCACATGTTGTGCCCCTGAGCCACGACTGGCCTCTAAATAAGCCTTTTTATTTGGAGGCCAGTCGTCATGGTTCATTTTTGAACGTCAAATAACTTTGCACCAGTTCACTAAAATTAATGTCACAGCCCTGACAAAAACCGCCACAAGAAATTCAGCGGGAGTTTTTTTTTAAATATTATAAATATGTATTAACACATACTATATGTTAACGCTTTCCTCCATTTTTACCAATAAATCACCCTGCTGTCCACCAGTATATTGTAACATTTTTTAGCTTCACGCTGTTTCCCACACGTAGTATCGCAGGCAGGAGGAACCTAGTGTTAAGACACTTTGTCTCCCAACACTTCGCCAATTTTTTGAGGCATTGCGTGCTAAGTGGTGGAAGTCAGTGGGTTTTTTACCATGGTGCCAGAGCGAAATGAGAGAGAAATGAAAATATTAAGAAATAATAATTCACTCCCTCGATTGGGGATCGAACAAGCAACGGTCATGTTACAGTCACACCAATATGCCTTTGGTCTCAACGGCATCGTCCATGGTGAATTTTTCATTAAATATCAATATCAAAACATTCTTTTATTACAGCATAATCAATTAAATTTAAATAATGGTCTAAAATATTTTAAATGAATAACTTAACTCATAAATTAAACTTAGTTTGTGGGTAGTTCATCATTATTTAATTCTAAGAATCTTCACTTATTTATATTTTTAATTAAGATCAAAGATCTATAGATCTTGGAAGTCGTTATTTTTTTTTGATTTCTGTTTAAAAGTTTCACTTATTATAACTTAATAGTTCTTTCCTTAATGTTAAAATATACATATAATTAATTAAAAGTTATCATTTGAATCCTATCTCTTCATAAATTCGAATCCGCTACCCAACTTAAATTATTCCATAATTAATGAATTCTCAAAATATCATCTGTCATGGTTTCCTCTAATTATTTTTTATTGCGCTAAAAATAAAATAAGCAAAAAAAAGTTGGACTTGTCTCTAAAAGAGATTCCTTCCAGTCTACCTTAGGAAGTGGGCAAAAAAAAATTGGAACCTACAACGGGATGGCAAAATTGTGCAATATTCGAAAAGATTTTTTTTATTTAACATAAATATGATATATAAAAAAACAACATGTATCCACATACATACATCTAATAAAATACATTGACACTAATATATGTTTAAAGAATTTTATTCTCAAAAAGAAATACAATTCACTTACATGAGAACAATACAATAAATGTAACAATTTACATCGCCTTACAAGTACCCAGTTAACGAAATAAAATTATTAATTAACCATATTTTTTAACATTTGCAAGTTGTTTAATATAATTATGATGATACATAAATATATCAAAAACTATTAAACCCTGTAAAAATCAAATTAAAATCAGCTTTAACGCTGTATCCCGCACACAGCAGAATAGGCAGAGGGAACCTAGTGTTAAGACACCCCGTTCCCCACTTTCCGCCAAGTTCTGGAGACATTGTGTGTTGAGTGGCGGAACTAAACGCCGCGCTTTGCCTCGACACCAGAGCGAAGAAATGAAAATATAAACGTTAATAAATATTTCATTTCCTCGAGTTGGGATCGAACCCACAACTAGTCGATTTAACAGTCACGCTTTGGCTCTTGCGCCACGATATATAATATTATATTATAATATTTTTTTAAATATAAACTTGTTTCTTCTACATGGAATAGAAACATCAAAGAAAACTTTCAAATTAACTGACATTGAGTTAATTTTAAGATCTTTAAATATTTAGAATAAAACATGTACATTATAATTATTATAATTATTAATTTCAGTGGTACTGAAATAACACTTGCAAAATATTTGCAACACAATTTTTCGTATCGATATCTGATGGTGATTCAGAGATATTCTTTTATATGATATAAATACAAGTTAGTACTCGTTGTTAGAGAAGACGAAGCTGGCGAAAAAGTCTATACCTCTACAAAAAATCTTGCCTCATTTGCTTCACTATCAATGGTTGTTTCTAGAAAATATTTCGAAAGTAGCGTTAGTAAAAGTTCTCTCCGCTAAGTACAGAGCGCCTTTGAAAAATAGGAAAAACAAAACTGTTTTATATATTATATTTTTATATAAATTATAATGTTATTTATATGTTCAGGTACCTGAAACACCAGTGTGGCTGCTGTCGAAGGGTCGCCAAAAAGAAGCATTAAATTCATTATGCAGATTACGAGGTTGGGCCAAGCCTGAGGACGTGCAAGAAGAATTCAATGAACTTCTGCAATACAACGACAATATGAGAGAATGTGTCGTTTGTAAAGATACAAAACAGAACTGTGGACATACACAATATAATATCATTTAAAAAAATATATTACAAATTTAAATATGTATTCTTCGTAAAAGAAACCATGAGACCTTTCATGTTAGTTATGGCATATTTCTTTTTCCACACTATGAGTGGTCTTCTACCTGTGAGACCGAATATGGTGAATGTGTGCAAAGCACTAGGAATGAAATTTGACCCTAAAGCAATGGTGGTAAGTAGTTTTAGACCAGCATTTATAAACCGCTCTCAACTCTGAGATCGATCTCGATTAGACTCAATCTACGAATGAAAACTATCTTAAGATCGATCACAGCTTTTGAAGCGATTAATATATACGGGATAAAGGGAACAGTGTCTAGCTGCTGTAGGTTCAGTCTGAACTAGTGCAACAAATTACTTTCATTTCTCCGCTTTGATGGCGATGACCTATCAACACTTAATATCAAGAATTTTGAAATTTGAAAGAATAAAAAGGAAATGTCTTGATATTTGGTTGTTGGAACACCAGGTTCTCTCTGCTTAACCTAATTAATATATTCGGCATATTAAGAATCTGTTATTTGGTAAGAAATCACTTTGTTTTTAAAATCACTTTGTTTTTTTTTTCAGGTAATCGTAGCTGTTGTATTTATAATAGTGAATCTTCTAGCAGCTGTAATAGTGAAGATGATCGGGAAACGGAAGCTTATTCTTTCTTCTTTATTCGCTACGGCGTGTTCTAGTCTTGCTCTATCAATATATGCCAAAAGCAACCTATCCCCTGAAGTGTTCTCGTATGAAGTCAGTACATTTCCGGAACCAAAAGAAATAGTACCCATTGCGCTGTTTATGATGCTTGTGTCTTTCAGCAGTATGGGCATACCATGGATATTGCTTTCTGAAGTTTTTCCCTTTAGGTTAGTATGTTGTTTTCTTATAGAAATAATATTATAATATTTTGCAACATATATATATAAAATGAGGCCGGTCGTGGCGCAGTGGCACAAAGTGTGACTGTAAACCGACTGGTTGTGGGTTCGATCCCCACTCGAGGAGATGAAATATTTACTTAAATTTATATTTCCGTTTCTTCGCTCTGGTGTCGAGGTGAAGCGCGGCGTTGAGTTCTGCCACTTAACACGCAATGCCTCCGTAATTCGGCAGAAAGTGGGGAACGGAGTGTCTTTCACTACGTTCCCTCTGCCTACCCTGCAGTGTGCGGGATACAGCGTGAAGCTGATTTAATTTAATTTAATTTAATTTAATTTATATATAAACGATAAACATAATGTATTGCCATAATCTTCTTTTTCTTCCTCCTGCCTTTAACGCCGCCGTATTTTACCAGGGTCCGCCTTTCTGCTTAAACTACTAACTTACACGCTATACCAATAGCATAATGTTACCTTACAATATAATAGTCCTATTTTATAAGTAGACAGGCCACTAAATAAATAAATCTCAATTCGAACAAATAATTAAACAGACTAACCAAAGAAACTTGAACTTTTAATATTAGTTGTTATTTAGTAATAATTTATTGCTAATATTTCATTTCAGGAGCCGCGGCTTGGCGACTGGCTTATCCGCTGCACTTGGATACGTCATATTTTTCTTGGCCACTAAAACCAATTATAACTTGGAATCCAATTTCCACATGTCTGGAACCTTCATGTTTTATTCTATAATAGGGTTCATAGGCACTGTTTATCTTTATTTCTTCTTGCCAGAAACGGAGAAAAAAACGCTCGTCGAAATCGAAGGATTTTATAAAGGAAACAAGAAAATATTCGCTGATGACTTCTTTATTAATGCATTCAGGAAGCAAAAAGTAATTGATACTAAAACTGAGTCCAATAAGCCAATGCTAGTCAATTGTAGTTAATTTAGTTTTGTTGTTTTGTGCCATAAAGTACTTACGAGTTCATCGAATGGCTGTTCGTTAAAAAACTTGTTTGATTAATATTTTAATATTTTTAACACTAGATTAGATAGATAAAATCTCATTTTAGACACGTGTACTGACGAAGTTTGGCTTCTGACTAAAAATGTGCATAATATTTTGTTAAAAAAAATTAATAGTTTCTCTCAACTCTCCTCATTCTATGGGAGAGGTTACCTCATTTTATTGTGTAATTAGGATTTGTTTTGTTTGATGAATGACCGATAGTGTTAAACGCACAATTACGTGATATTTTAAAAATACTTAAAAATAATATGAAAATTATAAATTATGAGTTTTAAAAAGATTTTTATTTTACCTTTTTTTTACTTTTGTTATTGTTTTAAATTATAATATACTTCCAAAATGCAATAATATTAAATTGAGGCCAGTCGTGGTGCCGCAAGCTCACAAGTGTGTGACTGTAAACGCTTCTGGTTATGGGTTTGATCCCCAATTGAGGAAATCTGGAAATCGGCAGAAAATGGGGAACGGAGTGTCTTAACACTAGGTTCTCTCTGCCTACCCTATTGTATTAAACCAAAAAAAGTTGTAATATATGAAATTTCAAAAACTTTTCAATATTTTTAAGATATATTTAAACAATTTGATAAGAATTTATTTAAGTACGTTAACAAAAACTAATTGAGCCAAGCCTATGAGAATATCACTCTAGCTCATTGGAAGTATAAGTACCTATGTATATAGAACAGAAATATTGTAGAGTGCTTAAATTAATTTCAAGATGTGGGTTCAAATTTTAATATTTTTAAATTATAAACAATCATGTTTGATATCGAAACGATGTCGAAGTATATAGGATTTTATTCTTATTGAGTATTGGCCATCCACAAATCCGTCTCGAATTTTCTATGATGTACGTGTTACAAACAGATACAAACTAGCTGGAATTTGAGCCTATCAAAACCAAAAGTGGTTTTCCACTGGTTTTGTTATGCCTAAATGAAGCATAACACTATATTTCAGCAGGTTGTAGGTTCGATTCTCACAACGATGGCATGTAATATTATTTATTTTTCACTTACTCGCACTGGTAACGAAGCAAAGCGCGGCATCGAGCACCGCTACTTAACACACCATTCCTCCATATTTCGACGGAAAGTGGGCACCGGAAGTGTTTTAATGGAATGCATAATAATAATAATAATAAGGTAATATATTTATTGATAAGAAATTTAGAATTAAAATTATTATTGTACAATTTATGTAATTACCCCTGGTGAATCTGAACAAACAAACAAACAAATAAATGAAATGGATTGTCTTAACACTAAGTTCCTAATTTCCATCTACCTACTCTCCGGGGTGTACCCCGGAGGAATGGAATGGCATGAAGGTAAAAAATAACAATAATTGATAAAATAAATGAAACACAATGTTTTTCTTATATAAAACGGTTTTATTTATCATTTTGGTCCTTCAGCGCCTATCTCTAGCTGAGCGCCAGGGCATGTAATTGACACTTTCGTCATATATTCTAAAAGATAACGATATACAGACATGTAGGTATATTGAATAAATTTCATAATTTTTTAAATCTATGATAATACTATCAATTTAGTTTTATATCATCTTTCAACATCATGACAATTTTGACAATGTTTATATGATTATGTAGTTAGAGGCCGTTGTAGAGTTAAAATGAAAGAACGTTTGAATGAAAACGCGATGGTTGTGTGTTCAATTTCCACTCAAAGAAATGAATTATTTTAATTTCCTAGCTACAGCAGCAAGACAAAGCACAGCGTTGAGTTCTCTCCATGCAGGGACCTTTTCATTAATTTTGTGTATAAGTTCTTTTCCAAATTCAGGCTTAATTTTCTGTTGATAAAAATTCTGAAGTGGGCGCAAGCCCCACCACACACAAGCAGAAAATGTCTTAACACTAGCTTCCCTTCTATTACCACAAGCAGAAAATAGACAGTACAGGATAAAGTGTAAATCTATTAAGAAAAAAATAAAATATTTCAATATGACCGCCGTGGTTTTATTGGAGGCCTTGCTTTGTGGTTTTAATACAATAAATAATCGCTTGCCCGAAACAAATGGAAAAATACATTTATTTCATAAAGTTTGTATTTTAAAATTGTTTAGATATTTCATTATAATATACGCTTCGCGAATCCTACATTTTAATATATCTTATACGTCGTTTAAAATTAGTACACTATAATAAATAAATAATAAACCATAATAAATAGAGGCCGGTCATGGCGCAGCGGCACAAAGTGTGACTGTAAAACCGACTGGTTGTGGGTTCGACCCCCACTCGAGGAGATGAAATATTTACTTAAATTTATATTCCCATTTCTTCGCTCTGGTGTCGACGCAAAGCGCGGCGTTGAGTTCTGCCACTTAACACGCAATGCTTCCAGAAATCGGCAGAAAGTGGGGAACGGAGTGTGTGTGTGGGGAGTGACTGATGTACGGGATACAGCGTGAAGCTGATTTATTATTTATTTTTAATAAATATATAACTTTACATGTTTTTCCACTTATTACAGAAAGGGAAGAAGAAGGAGGGAGAAGGGAAGAATATGAAGAAGGTAGAGATAAACTGATTTCAAAATATATTAATTTTTTTACATTTAGGTTCATTTAAAAGTACCTAAGAAATGAATTTCATATCATTTTGATTTTTCATTATCCGTTTATGTAGGTGGCGGAGATCCATCAGGAAGCTTTTTAAATTTAATCTCTTGCATATTTTATATTATTTACAATCAAAATAACATATTATTTGAACGAAGTGTCTTAACACTAGGCTTCTCTGAATATGCGGAAAAAAATGTAAAATTAAAAAATGACGAAAAAAAATTTTAATGACTTACTTAACCTATTAGTCTCTTTATTTTACCCCTAATCTTAACAAAACATAATCACTTAAAACGTTTTGTTATATGCTTTAGATAATTTAATATCCTTGACACCGTTACTTTAATTGAATTAATTCGGATGTGAATTTAAAAGGTAACAATATTAATGGCTGTTTTTAAACACGTTTTTTGTAACCTAGATATGTAAATAATATTTAACAATTAGGTTGAAATTTAAATTTATATTATAAATATATAGATTTTTTGTAGCTTCACGCTGGATCTCACATATGTATATAAATATATAGGCTAGGCAGAAGGAACCTAGTGTTAAGAGACTCCGTTCCTCGCATTACGTGTTGAATGGCGGAAATTAACGCCGAGGTTTCACCTTTATACCAAAGGGAAGAAATGAAAATATTCACAAGCAATGTAATAATTCATCCTCCTGAGTGGGAATTGAACCTACAACCGTCACATTATAGTCCATGCTTGTATCCTTGCGCTACGATGCCTTATAAAAAATGTGATATTGCTTATGTAAACAAACTATAAAGATAAGGTGTATGTTCGTTTGATGTTAAAATCAAGATATAATATAATCAATAACTACTTTAACTTATTATTATATTAGATATGGGCAATAATAAAATTAACGTTTTGTAACAAATATTGAAGGTACCCATCCTACATTTTGGATTAAATAAAAACAACAAATACTTTTGTGTTTACTTCTACGGCAACATAATGTCGTCCTGGTCCTGATATCCTTGATATCCTTATCAGACTCGTATTTTTAACATTTTTTAAAGTCTTAATCCACACTTAGGAAAGAAAAATACAAATTTAGAAAACGTATAAAATTCGAACGTAGCGGGACTCGAACCCGCGCTGCCACTTCGTTCAAAATTTAAAACGTTTTCTAAACAATTATATCAGGTTCCCGTTATGAAAATATACGATCGACGATTCCATGACAATATAATAATAATTATAATCGAATCCGGATCGTATCAGGAATGTTTCAACAAAATCCTTCTGCAAGAGCTGGGTCTAAAGTAGGGATATGATCATCTGTTTCGATGTACATCGATGTTAACAGATAAATTGTTATTAATATCGGTGTTGCAATATGTAAAACATCGTAACATCAATGTCAGCAGTAGCATCCCTAGTCAAGATTTTCTTACTTTTGCATTGACTGATGAATACATTGAAACTAATAAAAACGTGTTAATATAGGAATAGAAATATATTATTTTTATATATTTATACTAGAACAAGAAATGAAGGTCAAATTTTGATAAGATATTGGATCCAAGGCCAACGTCAATCACTTATAACTTTTAATATTTGGTTTATCTGCATGTTTTAGCCGCATTATTTACAGCAGCCTACCCGTATATACAGTACCAGTATATACAGTATGGTCCACGAGTCGTGGCTATCCTTATGTTAGCTGCAGATAGTTGCAAAGATTTGAGATTTAGATGTTTTCTTAGATATTTTCTTTTTAAGTAAACAATGCACAAATGTTAAAAAAACTTAACTTTAAGGTGGCCACAACTTGACGACCGTACTGTACATCTCTTTATACATTGCATTACTTCATTCCCTGTTTTCGATCTCATTGTGTGCTTGGGATCCAATGTTTAGTTTTTGTAACATGACCTGCAATTTCATATTAAAAATAAAATTAATTGAGGCCAGTCGTGGCGCAGCGACACAAAGAGCTAGTGTAAACGCAGCAGGATGTAGGTTCGATTCCCACTCGAGTAAAAATCGACGCTCAAAAAAAAAATGAAATGCTTACAATTATATTTTATACTTAAAAAAATCGCTCTACGTCTAAAAAAAACCTACGTAACTAAGCATTATAAGAATTTAAAATTATATTTAAATACAATACATTTAACTGTCATGTCAGCTTAATCTAATAACGGGAAGCAATCAAAGTGTTTCCTATTCACCTAGATTTTGACATATTTGTAACAATGTTGTAATCTAATAAAACATTCAAGAGATATAAAACTGTTTTCAAGAATGTATTTTGATACGCTTCTATCAATGTAAGAAATTCTTTTAATTTATATTAATTTTGGTCCACAGAAAAAGGAGACCGATAACGAGAAAATACTTTTAGGCACATTTCTTTATTTTTATTTTTTGTATTACGTATTATAAATTACGGTTTTCCTATCAATGTTGATACACCAACAACAGAGTACAGAAAATTACAAATAAAACAACAGAAAAACGACTTATAGTTACCAGTGTAACGCACAGGCTAAATATGTTTTGTAAAACTATGCCAGTTCCATTTGAACTATCAACCATATTGTTGGTTCGCATTCGTGATGGATTGCCACAATAACATTTCATCTTATATGTAATTTTATTTAAATTCACAAAAGAAAAGCTTGTCACGGTACAGCGTCAGACTATAAACGTGAAATGATAGATGTCGATTCAATTCTCTGCATAGAAAGCTCATACTCTACCATTTTCATATTCCCGTTCTATCACACAAAGCACGGCTTTGGAGTTCCGCCACTCAACACGCAACGTCTCGAAAATTGGTGGGAAACTGGGTACAGGATTGACTTAACACTAGGTTCCCATTGCCTACCCCGCAATATGCGGGTAAAAGCGTGAAGGTAAAACAAAGCCAAGAAGTAGAAATGAAAAGAATCAAGACAAGGTAATCAACGATGATATTTGAGATGTAGTAATTCATCATACTAAGCTACTAATCATATTAACTCAAATAAGATACTGCATATCTAAACAAGAGGCCGTCGTGGCCCAAGGGCACAAGGATGTGACTGTAACGCAACGATTCTGGGTTCGATCCTCATTCAAGGAAATGTAATATTTATTTAAATTTATATTTCCACTTTTTCGCTCTAGTGTCAAGGCAAAGAGCGGCGTTGAGTTCCGCCACTCAACACGCGATACTTTAATATCTCTGTCTGTGAGATAGCATTAATTGTAAGATTACTATCTGAAACTTTATTCGTAACCGGTGAAACTTCGCTTTATATTTTAATTTCTTGGTATCCTGCTATTTGAGGGATACAGCAGGAAGCTAAAAAAATTCTAAGCTAAAAAAGATATGGGCCTAAGTCGCAGTTATATTTCCCCCAGATATTTAATATTATGATACTCTAAGACTTGAAAAAATTAGGTTATTATTTTTTTAATAAAATATATACGTAACTTACATACCAGTATTGCTGTCACAATTATATTCATACATATCACACAGGTCTATGAACCGTCGTCGATGACAATCCTTAGGAGAAATTCCACAAACTGATGCACCTCCATGAAGGCAAGTCGAAGCCAAATTGCAAAAGTTTATCGGCTGCAAAAATAAATTAGGTCCATTATATTTGTATAAAAATGAAATCAGCTTCACGCTGTATTTTCCACCAAAATTTCGAAGGCATTGCGTGTTGAGTGGCCGAATTCAACGCCGCGCTATATCTCGACACCAAAGCTAAGAAATGAAAATATTTCGAATTGATAAACAAGATTGAGCTTATAGTATTATATACAAAGTGACAAAGTGAGATTTTTGTGGGTTCGATCCTCACACGAGAAAATGCAACTCATCACGCAGTGTGTATATAGGTACCACCAGTACTTCATCCCCAATTTTCCACAATTTTTGGTAACACTATTATATTTAACCACGAAATCAAGATACTTTATTTGTTACGGTTCTGTATCCAACGGGTAAAACCGGACCCCCTATTAAGACTTATTTGTCTGTTTGTCCGTTTTCACCAGGCTGATATAATGGATGGATGAGGATATGTAGACAGTTGATATATTTCACAAATGATATTGTGATGATGTCTGTCTGTATAACAACAAATACTAAAAATCGTAAATAAAATAAACATTGGAGATGGACACCGTAAAACAAATGTCGTTTTATTGAACCATATAAATACGGATACAGAACCGTTCGTGCGCGTGTCCGACTCGCACTTAGCCGGGTTTTTACTACACACAATTTCTTACACATAGCGTGCTTAATGCAAATAAATGTACAAACATCACAAAGATGAGGCATGTCGCAAATTGTTTAAACTGTAAATTCTAAGAACGTGTTTATCATATGTCACTTACTTATAACGTCATAAAATAGAAATAGTCTTCAATACTATATTATACCATTTGATATGAAACGAAGAAGAAAATAATAATCATATATACAATATTTTCATTTTCTCGTTGTTATTGGTAACGCGTTGTTGGGTTCCGCTACGCAATGCGTACGGAATCCGGTTAAAAGACTAAATGGGAGCGGAGCGTTTCAACATTGCGTTCCCAGGTTCCCTATACGTACCGTGATATGTGTGGAATACATTCGTTTAGCCCTAAAAAATATATTTATGATTTTTTTTTATTTTATTTGAAAACTTACAATGGAGCCATCTTAGTCATAAAAACGAAAATGAGCAGCTTCAACAAAAAATGTCATTTTTTTTACAATCAAGTCAATGAAGAAAATATTTTAATTGTAAGTAAATACTTACAGATTTAGAATAACATTTTAAGGTTAATGTACACTCTAAGAAAAACCTCTTGTTTGAATAAGTTGTTACTTAATAAGAATGGCTAAAAAACCTATTAACGTAGAAATTAACTAGTCGTGTGACTGTAAACGCGACAGGTTGTGGGTTCGATTATCACCCGAGAAAATGAAATATTTTATATTTTCACACTGGTATCGAGGCAAAAGCGTGGCTTTAAAGACCGCCACTCAACAATGGTGGCAAAGTGGGGAGTGAATTATCTTAACACTAGCCTTCGTCTACTCTGCTAAATGCGGGATACAGCGTGAAGTTGTTAAAAAGCGTTTTAAAAAAAAGTATATACGCCTTGCAGATGTTGCTTCGAACGAATGACAGCGTGTACAACTGAAAATAATTATATCCATTTTACAATAAGCCATAACACTTAAACTTAGTGAGATGAACACGACTTACCTAACAATAAAATACAAAACAACATAATACAATGTTATATTACGTTCTCGAATAAAATTGAAAAAAAAAGTATTAAATTTACTGTTTATCACGAATAGAGCAATAAACTAAAAATGTATGTTCGTGGTAGTGCAATATTTTTTATTATCAAAGAAATGGAATATTATCCAGAATTCGGCGTATAATGTTGAACGGAGTGTCTTAGCACTAAGTTCCATCTGCCTATCCTGCTGTGTGCGGGATACAGCGTGAAACTCATTATATTTATTAGAAATGGTATTAACCTAGACGTTTTCGATGTGGTATATTCATATATATTCATCTGAAGGCACATTCATTCAAACCGTGTCCAATTTAGTTTCTTAGTATGGGAGGAGAGCAGAAAGAGTATTTTCTGGGTTCTTTTTCTCTTTTTTTTTCAGCTAAACTCAATCCCACATGTCAGCGTCAACAGAAAGAACCTAGTGCTAATACACTCAACTCTCCAATTTTGGATTTTCCAAATTTTGGAGGTATTGTGGGTTAAGTAGAACTTTGCCTGGACACCAGGACAAATAAATGGAAGTATTAATTAAATATTTCATTTCCTCGAGTCGAAATCGAACCCACAACCTGTCTTTTACAATCGTGCCCTGCACCGTAACTGGCCTATAAGGGTATTTCGAAAATATTAATATTTAGTCATCACTTACATTGTATTAATATGAATATATATTTATTTAGTGCGTTCCTTTAAATCATATATAAACCCCAAACTTCTCTTATTAACATGTAAATGACATATGTCGTTAGCGTTACTGATAACAACTTAAAGGCAATCTGTTCTTCGCCATACAAAAATTACAAACTCACTATAAAGTATTCGTTCCAACGTACCAGGCGCGTTAACTCGACGTTATTAGAAAATGTCGTGGCCAGTACTTGAAGTGTGACTTGAATTCATTTAAAAAAGAAAAAAATAACTGTTTTTTGTGAAGAAAAAAATATATTTTACAAATTTAACTATGGTGTTAAAATTACAAATCGATGGGACATCTCCGCGAGCGAGTAGACTTCGTTCGATATCGTCTCAGGTGCGTAGAAATATTAAATATTAATATCATTTTATAAGGATATATAACTGCTACTATCATAGCTTGATATTAATAGGTTGGCTTCTAAGAACTTCTAATAATATTCACCTATTATAAATGTATATGGTATTGTACAAGTACAGTTGCATTTTTTTTTTTATTTAATGGTGACAAGAAATTATATATATATATATATATATATATATATATATATATATATATATATATATATATATATACAACAATTATATAAAAGTATATATTAAGCTTAGAACAGAGTAACCTTTTCTGGATGCTGTACGTAGAAATAGAAACCCCCAAGAAATACGGAAGACGTGTAAATTGCTGTAAATATTGTTTTTAGAGTTTTGATTTTTAATTAAGCTCTACAATTCTTTTTTTTTTTTGTTTTTCGTATGAGCAAATCGAAAAGCTAAGATTAAACGTTGACTTGTTTATAACTTTGTATGTGTTTTTTTCCACTGTCAATAGAAATAGGTTTAATAAAAAATCTTTTTGAACTCAATTCGAAATCTTCTTTCATTAAAATATCACATAGTCTAGATGATATATGTAAATCACGACAAGATACTTAGTGGCGCAATATAATGCAGGTTTATAAATCGTTTCTTATACATCTCAAAATAAATAAAATCTTGGCTTACCAAGTATAATCTATACATATAAACTAAACGGAAGAGTCTCTCTGTGATTTTAAAATAATACTGAGAAATAGGGAGATAACTAAGCATTTTTCTATTAAATTAAAATTAAATCAGCTTCACGCCGTATGCCACACACAGCAGGGTAGGCAGAGGGAACCTACACACTCCATTTTCACGCTCTCCGCTGAGTTCTGGAGGCATTGCATGTTGAGTGGGGAAACTCAACGACGCGCTTTGCCTCAACACCACAGCGAAGAAATAAAAACATAAATATTTCATTTCCAGTGGGAATCGAACCCACAACCAGTCAGTTTTATAGTCACACCTTGTACCACTGCGCCACGACTGGCCTCAATAAATAAAAATATATTTAAATATATTTTCCATTACACTTAGGATAAGATTCCCAAATAGTTTTCAAGGACAGCGTTGAACTCGATTGATTCGTATATTATTTTTCAATTAGGAACTCTTAATTATAAACGTCATTTAGATTATCGAGTGGTTTTGTAAACACTACTTTAAATGAAAATACAGTTTTAACTACTCTATAAAACCCAATACAAATAATACACAAGAGATTTTTCAAAAAATTAGAAAGTAAACAACAACTTCCTAAATCTATTCAGAAAAGTCCTTTTAACTGCTTTAAATCCCAATTAAAAAAAAATTATTTGCAACTTCAAATAGTGATTACTTTCACATTTTTAGCTAAGCGCGGCGTTGAGTTCTGCCACTCAACACACAATACTTTCAGAATTCGCCGGAAAATGGGGAAAGCAAATGTCTTAATGAGAACGGATTGTCTTAAAACAGGTTCCCAAGTTGTTGAGTGGCAAAAATTAATGTCGCGATTTTTGCTTTGAAACCACAGTGAAGAAAAAAAATGTTAAATATTTCATTTTCTCAAGTAGAAAGCACTTAATGTGCAATGCTTCAAAAAATCGTCGGAATTTGGAGGGCGGAGTGCCTTAACACTAGGTTCCCTCTGCCTATTGCCTCTCCTATAATCGGGATACTGCAGCTGTAATATAAATAAGCATAACATGATATCGTCATTGTTTACTTTTGACAATATTGACAATTGATATAATGGAAAAACATTTGGTATACTAATTATCCATGTATTTACGTATGAATTTTAAATAGAATATTGTTACTACCTTTGCAAATTTGCCACGCATTTTAACTCCTTTTTTTATTGTAAAAATTATACGATATATGCCAGTCGTGGCGCAGAGGCACAAGGTATGACTGTAAAATCTAGTATGGTTGTGGGTTCGATCCCCCACTCGAGAAAATACAATATTTACTTAAATTTATATTTTCATTTCTTGGCTCTGGAGTGGAGGCAAAAACGCGGCGTTGAGTTCCGCCGCTCAATACGCAATGCCTCTAATATTCGGCGGAAAGTGGCAAAAGGAGTGACACTAGGGTCCCCCTGCCTACACTGCTGTGTGCGTGAAGCTGATTTTGGATTTTTTTAATGTACTACGGATTTTAGGAGTACTTACTTGTACGTATTTAATATCTAAATGTATATTTATATTGTTTATTAACATTTAATAAATGTATGTTGAATTTTGAATTGATTGCAATTCGACCATACAAAACATAAATTAGGTATATTCCAGAAATACACATTTTATTTATTACCGGGGAAATTTGTATTAATAAATAATAGTTTCGATACAAAAAATTATGTTATAAACATATTATAATATTGCTTTATTCTTATTTTCTTATCTGCAATTGGATTTTCTAATAGGGAATGGTCTAGTACAATAATAAGTTAAGCAAAATATAAAAGATGCACTAAAATTAAAAGTAATTTATTTTAAACTCGCTCCTCGTTATATATCCATACATAAATTGCCATACATACATATATAATTAAGAAATTAAATAAATCGATACTTGTACCAAAATAATACTGATATCTAAGAGTCAATGAAATAAATTGATATGTTATAAATTGTTTCAAATTATGTTTTGTTTTCATGAAACATATATTTTATGTCGAAACATTTAAATGTGTTTAATATTTAAATATAAAATTAATTTAATAACTTCCAGTTCCTCGCGTCAACATCGTCATTTTTGTTGTTATTCGACTTGGGGATGGCCATCAACTTTTCAACTATAATGATTCCCGCACTTCTAAATGCAAAAGAGGGACTATCTTTAGATGAAACACAAGCTTCTTGGTTTGGTGAGCAATTTTTTAAAAAAAATAATATATACACTGTAATACAGACACTGTTTTGGGGAACGCAAGTGTCTCAATAAAGGAATGGCTGAACAGGTTCCCTCAGTCCACCCGCTATGTGATAAATACACAGTGAAGCTGTTAGATAGATATACATTATATAGCTACGATAGTTTATTCAATGATAAGAGATAATTTAATATGATATTATAAGTTTATACAATTTTTTACAATTATTCTTACGCTGTTTCAGGAAGTATATCATTTCTATCACAACCCGCTGGTGCTCTCATCTCTGGACCCGTAGTGGACTATTTTGGTAGAAAAAGAGCCAACTTTCTCGTCAACATACCTATGATAATAGCGTGGGTTATTATGTATTACTCTTGGAGCATTCCCGCTCTGTTCACTGCCAATGCCTTGCTTGGTGTTAGTTCTGGAATCATGGAGGCGCCAATCAACTCGTATGTTGGAGAAATCAGGTATGTTATAAGTACTAATTTAAATTTATCATGAAAACACATTTCGTAAAAACACAATAGACGAGAGGTAAAATAAAGAGAGTCATACAAAAGCAGTACAAGATATGACATTGTTAATTTACAGTAACTCTGACTTTACGACGTTTATGTTAAGCTAAATATATATATATATATATATATATATATATATATATATATATATATATATATATATTTAGCTATATATATATATATATATATATATATATATATATATATATATATATATATATATATATATATATATATATATATATATATATAATCGTATATATTTAATTCCACTAAATAATTGCGTGGTGAGTGGTAGAACTCACCGTCGCGCTTTGCCTCGACACCAGTGCGAAGAAATGAAAATATAAATGTTAATAAATATTTGATTTCCTCGAGTGGGGATCGAACCCAGAACCAGTCGATTTTACAGTCACACCCCCTGCGCCACGACTCTCCTTAATCACTTAAGTATCATCTGTATTACTTAAGTGTAATAAAAGAATACACTCATATGATAAAAGCAATATAAAACAAATCGATTTATTATTTAGATATATCGATTTCTTTAACATTCAAAGGGACAGGCCGTGACCTCTAAGCTGAGCGTTGCATTTATATGAGTTTTCATATATAGTGTGGGAGTGACATATACCGTTATGCGCGGCCCTCATTGCCCTCGCTGGGCCAAAGCCGGTTAATATGATGCTCTTTGATGCTCATTCACATGAGGGAGACTACTTTCCAACCCATAAAATTTAATCTGGCTTACATCGTTACCAATAATCCCGCGATCTCTAAGTCTTTACTTGTCTGTATGTAATCATTTTAAACGATTGTTTAATATCTCGTTATTTTGAAATTTTCCTTATTACAATTTTTTACAAACATTCACGACCCAGTGACACCATTTTTATACTGATTTGTTTGTAAATAAATAGAAATAATTCAATAATTACATTGTGTATCTATTTTTGTTTAAAAAACCAAGGCAACCACAGAAAAACCTTTATTTTTAACCTTCTAAGTATCGCTATGTAATTGATACTTAGGCTATAATCTCAATAATAAATAAAACTCAGAATATTTTTCCGTTAGTAGGTATAAGGATTTCATTTTATTCAATTCATGCGAGGTAAATCGACACAGCGGCACTAGTGTGTGACTATAAACGCGACAGGTAATGAGTTCGATTCTCGATTCGACTCAAGAAAATAATTTAACATTTCCACTCAACACACAATGTTTCTAAAGTTCGGTTAGTCTTTATAGGAACGTAGTGCCTTAAAATTAGGTTCCCAGGCTTAAAGCCTACTTGTTATTGATATTTGATTTATTTATGTCAAAATCAAATAAATCTTATGATTCGCTTATTTTTATTTATTCATGACGTTTCTAATTTTCCAATTTCCAGGTGTCCCAATCTTCAAAATAAATTATAGACCTTCTCCTACTCAGGCTTAATGGTCACATAACACATACTATTTGATTGAAATTTTTCAAATAGTATTAAAATTTTAATATGTCTTTTTCATTATTTGTAAATTAATTAATAAACGGCAATTGTAATTTCCCGTTACAGTGAACCCTCAATTCGCGGTGCGCTGTGCACTGTGACACAATTCTGCACGTCTTTTGGCATTCTTATTATGTACTTTTTGGGGACGATAGTAGAGTGGCGGACTGCTGCTCTCATTTGTCTTGTAGCTCCTGTCGCATCAATGCTTATGGTTATATTTGTAAGTATATTTTGAACTAAGTGAATTGTATTATTTCTTTTCGCTGTCAGAATTAAATCGGATTAGCGCATATTGGTAATCTGTGATAGTAATTTCAGAATTTTAAATTTTAAATTTTTAAGAATTAGAGGTTTACACATTATTGACATCGAAAACAAAGATATTTCATCAATTTGATGTAACAATGTGGTTTCTAACACTCAGTTCTTACTCGATCCTACGAATGGTGCATTTCATATGAAATATAGTAATGAAAAAAAAATAATAGAAATCAATAATATATGATAATTGTAAACAATATAGAAAAAAACAAATTTAAC
The DNA here is from genome assembly GCA_917862395.2 of Heliconius sara. NCBI lineage: Eukaryota > Metazoa > Arthropoda > Insecta > Lepidoptera > Nymphalidae > Heliconius > Heliconius sara. Next base: position 4,434,406 of record OU860788.1, on the reverse strand, counting down.
TTTCCAGTCACCAGAAACGCCAGTCTGGCTCCTAATGAGACACAGAGACGAAGAAGCTCTAAAATCTCTTTGCAAGCTCCGCGGATGGACTACGCCAGATAACGTTAAAGAAGAGTTTGACGATTTGAGCAACTATAGTAAAAAATTACAAAATTGCGTTATATGCTCTAGCATAGACCAAAACGTTAAAACATGCCCACATAGTTCCATGAATTGGTTTAAAAGGTAAATGCAAAATCAAATGTAATTTAACAATATTAAATACAGTCGTTCCGACTTAGAAGTTAATTGTTGGAGTAAAAACAAAAGATACACGAGGATTACATTACAGAGATACTTTATGTCTTAGTAGATATGTGCTATGAAAACAGACAAATTGATGTCACAAAATAGGCAACAAACCTAATTGAGCTATTACAGCGATGGGATCAATTGCAATAACTACTTCCTTTTCAATTGTACCTAGCCTATTGAGTCTTTATAAATTTTAGAATTTATTATAATAAAATTTCAAATAATTAAAACTAAAATGAAAAAGAAATTGGTTAATATTATAATGGCCTGATCCATTGAAATAGTTTTATAATAGTTACACGGCACATAAACATATCAAGGATTAACTTCACATATTCTGATGAAATATACATTTTGGATCAACTTCACATACTAATATGCAATATTAACATAACAATATTTAAGATACTTTCTGAATTTTCATTTAAGTAACCATACTGTCGAATATGTTAAAAAGATTTAATACTGTCATGTTCACTTTCAGACGTATGCTCAAGGTTAGATATGTGATGCTTTGTAAAGAGACGTTAAGGCCATTGTCATTAGTGATTATGTACTTTTTGTTCTTTGTTATGAGTGGATTGACACCGATTAAGCCAAACTTGGTCAACGTTTGTGGAGCTTTTGGTATGGCACAAGAAGGAAAGCGGATTGTAGTAAGCATATATATTTTTTTATTCATTATTTAATATTGTTTTAAGTATACTTAACTGTTCTGGATCAAAATAACCAATTTCAATAATTAAGTTACACTAAAGGCTCCGTAATATATGAATTATTTAATTTTCTGCCAAAATTTATTCATAAGCTATATATTATAGTTAAAAAGTTAAAATTAAAATAAAAAAATTAAATTCGCTTCACGCTGTATCCCGCACACAGCAGGGTAGGCAGAGGGAACCTAGTGTTAAGACACTCCGTTCCGCACTTTCCGCCGAATTCTGGAGGCATTGCGTGTTGAGTGGCAGAACTCAACGCCGCGCTTAACCTCGACACCAGAGCGAAGAAATGGAAATATAAATTTAAGTAAATATTTGCTCTCCTCAAGTGGGGACCGAACCCACAACCAGTCGATTTTACAGTCACACTTCGTGCCGCTGCGCCACGACTGGCCTTATAGTTACAAATCAAAATTTTTTACTCTGACATGAATATGTATGTATGTAAAGGATTTTTGTCTATTTCGATGAATCAATTACCGAACTTTAGTAAACTATGTAACTTCTTCAATTAAAAAAAAATATTAGAATATTTTTTCCTACTTTTCAGTTAATGGTGGGTATTTTAACATTCGTCACGGGTTTCTTTGTTGTTGCTGTTATCAGAACTGTTGGCAAAAGAAAACTTGCGATTACATCAATATTTGCAAGTGCAATAGTTTGCGTGTTGCTTAGTATATACGCGAGGCAAAACTTAGATGATAAAGTATTTTCATATGATCCTAAAACGTTTCCAAAGACTACTAGTGTGGTACCCTTGGTACTGCTATACCTGTTGACCATATTCACTGGACTGGGTATACCTTGGGTCTTGCTGGGTGAAGTTTTCCCCTTCAGGTAATTTGAATATATTATTAACTTTTTAGATTTACATATTTGAATGGATTAAAATAATATTTCTTTATTTCTTAAGTTTTCAAGTGTTAAAGAATATTCTCAAACATTTATTAGAATGTAGTGCATTTTTTATCTAAATTAATGTATTTCACAGGAGCCGTGCTACAGCTCAAGGATTGTCGGCAGCGAGCAATTACTTATTTTCATTTTTGGGTTCAAAAACTTTGATTAATTTAGAAAGCAGTGTCAGATTATGGGGCACTTTCGCCACATATGCTACTTTCGGCTTCCTGGGAACGATATATTTGTATTTTTTCTTGCCAGAAACCGAAGGTAAAAGCTTACAAGAAATTGAGGAATATTACAAGGGAAAACTTAGAATTTTCGCTGACGATCCCATAATAAATACATTTAGAAGAACGAAAAGAAGATAAAAGATGAAATGACTCCAAGTAATATTTTTATAAGATAAAAGAAATATATCTTTAAGTTACTTATTTTGTTTACGGTTGTTGCTTAATGTGACTAAATTTTTTTTATTTTTACAAAAAGAAACAAAAGAAAAAATTTTATAAAAAAAATATATAAAACTTATTTTAAACTAAAGAAAATACATATACTGCTTGTAAAATAAACTACAGTGAAGGGTTCTCAATTCTCGCTATGAATAGAGGAATAGCAAACTGTGTATCCCAAAGAACAGCTAAAAATGGTCTGCTAGCCTGAAAGATTGCAGCTGGCTCGTCGTACGACAACGCAATGGCAGCGAATCCAGATGCAGCAGCAGCAGAAAGTCCTTGTTCGTCTACCGATAAGAAGCCAGTGTGAATAGCTTGAGATATTTCAGGAGAGTATGTCCTGTAAGTACCTATACCTGTCAGGTCACTTTTAGATGAAAATATGCTAGAAATACCCATCTGAAATAAAAAATAAAATGTTTTAAATTTTCAGACACTATAAACTAACATTATAACTAATCTAGTAATTAAGATGTTAGTATATCGTATTCTGTAATAACATGAAATTAAATGCTTACGTTTTTCAACACTGGTATCATATCAGTATCAGATTTGATCGTAAACTTTGGAATCTCCAATTGTATTTCAGTTTCGTTAAATTTATGAAAATTCACCAACTTCATATTTGTTAAAGAATTCAAAGCATTGTCTACGTTAGACAAGCGATGTGGTAGTATTAATATTAACGAGTATTGGTTTCGCTGCAAGGAAAATTATATATCAATAAAAATGTGGAGTGATACCGTAATTTTTTTTACCGTACCGTTTTAGTAAAAAAGCAAAAACAATGCAGTTTGTAGATATCTGTACACATGTGTATTAAATAATAATTTTAATTTTCTTGGATATGTTAAACAGATAGCAGCATTCAGTTGCGATACCGATCTCACAACATTTCTAAAATAATAAGAAGAGAAGATTTATTTACTCCTAAATAAACAGCAAAATTGTTATAATGAGATTTAGTGCTCAGTATTATTTGTATCGTTAAGAAATATAACAAAACTTTGTTTTCATGAATAGTTTATTTCATGTACCTAATAAATAATTATATCATAGAAATTTGGTTTTCTAAGTCTCTTGTTTTATTATAACTAACCTAATTTGATTTATTTGAGTTTTTGCTACTTTTGCCAATATGATATAATCATTATATTTGAATACTTTCAATAATTGCTTGGAGGTAATAGATATCTGACTTTTTAGGTCCATCTAATTAATAAGCACACCTTATAACTACCGGGCTCTACATGATATTATCTATATGTCTTTACTATGTTAAAATTACTGACATTTACCTCAAACGGCATAACCGTAACAAATGATTTAGTCTCTTCATCAATACCATACTTATATGTACTGCGCATGCGCATGAATGGCACCGATATAGATTCTCCATTGCTAAGGTGGAATATGAGAGGCTTAGTTGTCTCTTTTCTAAATTTTGTTTCCCACAGCCCTTTGAAATATACGGCGTTAGCTATTACTAATTGAGTTTGGTAATTAACAGCACCTAGAAATCAATTTTATTTTATGTACGTTAGTATCTATTTATATCTTTAACAATATTTTTATTACATTTAGATTTAATTCATTAACTAACTTATTTAACCATGAATTACTAGCTTACTGTATGGAAGTAGATTTTCAATTTTATTATGAGTTTGTCCTGCTACCCATTTATTAATTTGTCTAACTGCTGCAGCAGGTCTTGAAAAATCAATAGGTGTAACTTCACTGCCAAAATTTTGAACAGCAGTGTCTTTAAAGTCAAAGTTTATATCGAAGCCATCGCCAATGTATAAGTTGTTGGACACTGTCAAAATATTTCGAGAGTTTCTTTTCTGAAAAAAATGTACATATTTATGTAAAATATATAACACGCTTCCACTTATTAACGCTCACAGATATCCAAAAAAAACTTGAATATAAAAGGGCATAGATTTAGAACAAATCTGTACTTACTGACATATTTTTAAGCTTCACGATGTTTTCCGCACATAGCAGGAAAGGAAAAGGGAACCTGGCAACCTAGTCTTAAGACATGTCCGTCTCTACTTTCCACCGATTTCACGAGGCCTTATGTATTGAGTGGCGAAACTCTACGTGCGCTTTTGTTACCAACGCAAGGAGATTAAAATATTAAATATTTTATTCCCGCGAGTGGAAATCGATTTTTTTTTATTTTTCACTTACTCTCATATCATAAGTGAGTCGTCTATATGTAGGTGCAGTGAGGTCAGCAGTCATTTGCAGAGATCTTGTTATTTCTTTTTGGGCTTCATCTACTGTACCTTGTTGTAACAGAGCTAAAACCGTTGCAATGGAAGTGGGAGACACTATTATGTTGCCATTTTGTAAGCTATTCACACTCTGAAAGTCACAAAATATAATAAATTCCCATTTTTTAAATTAAAAAATATATATGAGTGATTAACAGTATTCTAAAATACTAATATATTGTAAAATAGAGATTTTATAACAATATTATAACAATAACAAAATAAATAAAACGTGACAATTTTTGATATCCATTTGTAAATAAGGACTCACTTTCATTAAATTTATTCCGAATGTTGTTATTGCGTATGTTATATTGTTGAGTTGTTCTACATCAGTTTTTGGAACACCAATAAATCTAACTGGATTTGAAGCAATCGAAGATTCGTCTAAGTCGTCGGGTCTATTGGATGTAACAGGAGTAATCGAATTTATATTATCACGATTATTGTTCAATGATAATTGATGAACATTGTCATTATTGGAATTCAATTGCGCATCAGAATTTTTTCGTTTAATTACATCTTGCAGATATATATCATAAGAATCTTTTACTTTGTTGGGATTCGCGTGCGCTGCAGTGTTTCTTTGATTAATTATATCTTGCAAATATCTATCGTAAGAATCTTTAACTTCACTTGAGGTTCTTGGAGTAACGTAAATATTTTTACCAATATTTTGATTGTTTTGTACTGGAGTTACGGAGATCACTTGTTGTCGACCATTGTTGAAACGCTGTGATTTTACTTCTAAAGTGCACAACGCAGTGAGTGCTGAAATTAATTAAATTGTACGCATAAAATTCCTGTTTCTATTATTAAAGTTGAATTATTATATAAGTATAAAATTTATAATATCAAAAAACTCCATCATTATGTACATTAAAATATTTATTAATAATTGAGGAATCAAATTCCGCTACAAAAGTTTTTATATCGTTTTAATTTATTTATAAATGCTTAGTTAGTGTTACACAATGTTATAAGAAAAAAAAAATTAGAAATAAACTTACCAATTATAAATTTCATATTGATTTCACTTAAAACAGCACATTAAACACGTTTTTTAACGAGAAATTATACTAATATCGCCCTTTAAAATATATTAAACAAATGTAAAAATATTCGCACAGTTCGACCTCAGCTCACTACTACACTGACCGTAGCGCGTAAACAAGAATATAATAGTGGATTGAAGATACTAAGCTTGTTATTTCAATTTAAACTTTGTTTCCTTATAAACAGAAATATATTTTGAAAGTTATAATAATGTCGTTTAGTATAAAACAAGTTTTTTTTATTAAAATTATGTGTTAGTGGTTTTCCCTATCAGAGCAGGTTCCTTTAACAAGTATTTAAGACATCTTTGTTGATAAAAATAGTGAAAGATCAAAGATTGAATGGATATAATATAAGATCAGTGTTTAATACAAAATAAAAATACAGTTAAATCAAGTTTCGTATTTATAGATTAAATTCAATGTTAATATATATATATATATATATATATATATATATATATATATATATATATATATATATATATATATATATATATATATATATATATATATATATATATATATATATATATATATATATATATATATATATATATATATATATATATATAAACATTGAATGAAATGAAAGCAAACGGCAATAAGTGAATTTAATCTATAAATACGAAACTTGATTTAACTGTATTTTTATTTTGTATTAAACACTGATCTTATATTATATCTATTCAATCTTTGATCTTTCACTATTTTTATCAACAAAGACAACAAAGTGGCCTATTTCGTCGTTGTCACTCGATCCGATCACATCTCCCTTTATTTTATTTCTGCATAATAAAAGCTTGTTTATCAGTTGGTTTCTTTTTTTATTTTAAAATAATAGAGTTAGCTAATCATATATATAATCTTTACACAAATTGTAGCCTATTTATTATTCCGATGTACTAGCTTCATTACTGATAGTTTCATCTAAATCAGTTTAGTAGTTTTTGCGTGAATATGGATTAAACATCTTCGCAAACTTTCAAATTATAATATTTTTATCAGTAGGATAAGTTGGATTGGCTTCCTAGAGTTTAAAGTGTATCTGTATAAGCATGTAATAATAAACTGAACTATATAAGATGATATCAATCACACCCAAATTAAAAAATAATTTAAATCAATGAAATAAGTAAATCTGCTTCACGCTGTAACCTGCACACAGCAAGGTATACAGAGGGAACCTAATGTTAAATCACCCCGTTCCCCACGGTCCAGGAAGAACGTCGAAGGAAGTAGTCTGTGGTCGCTGCGCAAATACTGGGCACAAGACAGAGGCATGAAAATCTGACTCTAAATGCTGTGCAACTTGCAAGCTATTTGGGAAGAAAGATAGTGAATCGCACACGACAGCATCTAAAGATTGCCCATCGAGGATATTTGCAGAGAAAAGAAGCGTGGAAATGACACACTATGGATAAGCCGTCCAGTATACGCGTTGGGCAGCTGAATTTGCTAGGATCAGCAACGGCTGCACAGGAGTTACCCATAACACGCAGACGTTGGAGTTGGATCCAGGTCCAGGAGTATTATTGCCAGACCTGGACTCTTCAGCACGGATCCACCTCTAGGGCAGGCATTATGGTGAACAACCAGCGAGTGGCAGTGACATTTCAATATTATCTCAGTCTCTCTCAGGACCATTGCGCAGTTGCCCATATTTGCCAACATGGTCTGAACGGAACCGTGGTTATGAGTGCTGGAGCTCAGCTGGATAGGATGCCTGACTAGTTAAGAAAGCGCGTTGGGATTGGCCACACGAAAGCAGAAAAGTAGCAGTGAACCAGAGCTGCGTCGTGCCAGAATCCAGCACAAGGAAGCGATGAGAAATGCTGAGATACCTACTCTCGCGGAATAGCAGAAGCTGGCAATGACGACCCATCTGGGTTGGCATATCGTGCCTCAGGCAGAATATGCCCATCCTCCAATGTCATGCATGGTATACGCCTACTGGAGGAAGGCTAAGGCAACCAGCCCAGATGATGACTCCCATTATTACACTCCGTACCATCGAACGGTGAGAATATGCAGCATGCTCTTCTTGAGGTAAGAGCCCAGACTTGCCAAGACTTGTAGTCAGTCTTGAGCAAATTTTTATAATTTGCTGCCAAATACTGCGCCCAGTCTAGACAGAATCACTGCTAAGATAATCAAGCACGCATGGAGAGCCAGTGGTGCATAGATGCTCCTAACGTTCTCTGCTTGTTTTGATGAAAATACATTTCCCGGCCATAGTCGGGCGGCTATTGAGTATTAATCTCAGGTGACGCTCACCGTGGTATCTGAGTGGAAGAGTTGTGTCGCAAATTTTGACCACAGTTCCACCTTCAATATGATGAGGAAACCTGGGACCACGTAGTGTGGTATTGCAGTTTTATATTCGGAAGAGCGCTACAAGATGCTGACTAACGGGTTTAGGGTAAGTCTGGCCCAGTCAGTTATCACGGCGACATGGTGGCAAGCGTGGAAGTTTTCATTTGTGCACAAATGGCACCATAAGAGAGGAAAGAATACGAAACCTGATCTAAGTCTGTTCAGACGCGAATGGATAGCTGTGTGTCGTCAAGCACCAGAAAGAGGAGAGTTGACAACAAGGGACATGATATAGATTTATAAAATTCAAGAGTCCGCACCGAGAAAGAGCTACGTGAAGAAACTCAATACCACTGGATTTAGATACTTCTCGTTTCTAAAAGTATATATATGTAAAATACTGTGTAAAGAAATGAATGAGCAATGCATTTTAACTTAAATTTTGTGCTACGTCATGCTATTGTTAATCAAGATAAAGGCACGCTCAATGAATTCTTTTTTTCAAAAGCTTACTAACTTCTTGTCTTTAAAATTAAAAATATTGTCGTTCTTGTGACGTCATGATAATAGAAATGCCGATAAAAAATTATAGGTTACCTTATCTTATTCTTACCATATTCTATTAATTATAATAAGGTACAATGGAGCGTCTTACAATGTTAACGGGATGACTGTGGGTTCGAACTTCGACCTCACCTCAAGAAATTAATTATTTTCAATTCTCCGCTTTGATACAACAAGGTCCGTTGTTGAGGTCCACCATTCAACAATCATCGTCTCGAATTAGACGAAACGCAGAGCATCGTTTTTTATCCAGATGCGGTAATAAAAAAAAATTTATAGTATACATTAAAAAAATGTAGTCCTCATAAGTAACACAAATAAGTGTTTATTCATATATATATCTAAGTGTTTATTGATATTAACAGCTAAATATATGAAACTATTATGATTAAATGATTGTTTCCAAATAATGGGAAACACAGTTGCGAATGTAATATTTATTTGTGAATAATAATAAAAATCCTTTTTTTGTAAGTATTATATTTATTTAATTATTTTTTTGTAATATTTCTAACCAGTCATATCATAAATCAACAATTTCTTATAATAATTAAACTAGGTTTTAAAAAGTTCTGAAAATACAAGAAAGATGCCAAAAAAATAGTCATTTTACATTCGAGTTTCAAGATTATGTCAAGTTTACATATAATCGTTACAGTAAAGTTATATCAAAAAATTGAAAAATAAAAGAAATGGCATAAACAATACAAATAGGTCAATAGTCAAAGTCGAAGATAAAGTCACAATTAAATTATTACATGCGAACATTATTATTTATAAACTTAATAATATTAAATAAAATTAACATATAATATTTAGATAAATTCACATTTCCACAAGTGACAGCTCGTTGGCAGAATGAATAATTTTCTGCGCTATAAAATGTGGGGCCACGCCATAACATTCTAAAGGGGCTGTATATTTATAATATGGTGATGACATACAACGGATCGCCTTCCGTTGGATTGAACAAATTAAGGATATGCTTGAAGTTTTGCTGTCAGCTGCCCTGTACCTGCAATTTTTTTTTATTTATAGCAAACATTCAAAACACATTTATTTACAGTCATTTAAAAAATGTTTCTCGTTAATAGTATAAAATAAATTGGGAGTTCTCGTGGCTGTGACTGTAACGCGACGGTTCTCGGTTGGATTCCTACTCGGGAAAATAAGTTATATTTTTTAATATTTTCATTTCTTCGCTCGATTTAGTGTTGAGGCAAAAGCCCGGCGTCTAGTTCTGCCACTCAATAATTTTCGTAAAATCGCAATAAATCGGCGGGAATTGTGGAACGGAGTGTCTTAACAAAGGGTTCCCTCTGCCTACCCTGCTTATAAATAGGATACGGCGTGTATCATGATTTATTTATTTTATATTAATTAAAATTAAATCAGCTTCACGCTGTATCCCGCACACAGCAGGGTTGTTTCAACAGCTCCAATAACTGGTTGTTTGCTTTTTTTATCAGAAACAATTATAATATATTCAACAGAACTTACACAGTATTCATATGTAGCCTAACCATAGCTTTCTTTTTCCCTAGCAATAAAACTGCGTTCCTTACAGCAGCAGCGGCGATCACTGATGGGTATTCGCTGCACAGCGCTTTGTCTACCATCAGGCCCGTCATACAAAGGAATGTGGCAGCCAGTTCTATTTCAGCATGTTGATTACCATCACACCACCATGATAAATACGTTATGAAGTCTTGAGGAATTACAGGTTGTGATGGAAATTTCTTAAATCAATACAATAAGCGTCGTAAAGTCTTCTATTATCATCATAAAAAAAATGTGATATGTTATAAAAAATAGGTTAAGTGCGAGTCGGACACGTTCATCGAGACATCCGTATGAATATCGGGTTTATAGGTCAATAATTTATAATAGTTGTACAAACTTAAATGTGTTCATTTTGAGTGTTAACTCATTTTGTGCAAAATTAACTACAAATAAAATTTTGTAATGATTTTTAGGGTTTCGTACGTCTTAATCGCATCAATATAATTAGAGTATATCCTATAAGGTACAGGATCCTAGAGTTATGAAATTTGACAGCTAACATCTACAGGTGGTACTGATTCAGGAAAAAAATTACGTTTGTGGTGAAATCTTAAAAAATAATAGCTTTAAAGGGAAGGCAAAGTTTGATATTAAAGCCGCTAGTTCAAGTGAGTAATGAATGAAAGTGTTTTATATATATTCAGAAAAAGACGAATACCTCCAATTTTTGTACGGAACCTTTGGTGGGTGAGTACCTAGCCCCACTTGCGCTTGTCTATTTTTTTTTAATGTCTTTATTCCATAGTGGAATTATTATATTTATTATCGTTATTGCATTAGTAATATTTATTTACAAATTTTTATAAGCTTAAATTGGCTGTGAAGTTCTTAAAACGCGTGTTTCTAACACTTATTATCTTACCAATTTATATAAAACAGCTTTTTCCGCGGCCAATAAAAGCTTACAATTGAAAGCTTCACTCGCCGACTTCACCAGTCGCCTGGCGCTGTAAGCCGGGCCGTGTGTCTTCTGAGCTATCCAATAGCACGCTGCCGCTACTACTTGTAAGGAGTCGATTTGTACCTGACTAACGGTTAATATCGCGTCTAGGTACGACTGAGCCGACTGAACCACTGCTGGATTTCCATGGAGACCCTTAGTGATATTAATTAACATTAACATTAATTACAATTTTGCTATCAAAACACAACAGTGATAAATAAAATAAAATAAATTACAATTTCTTATAAATGATTGAATATCATATATAAATCAACTTCACACTGTATCCCTCGCACATAGCAGAGTAGGCAGAGGGAACATAGTGTTCGTCTACTTACTCCGTTCCCCACTTTCGCGCGTGATACAGCGAGAAGCTGTGAAGTATATAAAAATTATAATAATAAAATTGACTTACATTAATTCTCATCAGCCAATTAATAATACAAGCCCGTGTTTTACTTGTTATTCTTGGCATAACCGTTTTATTCTCTATACTAAGAAGGTAGGTGAACATATCTTCTGTATAGTCTTTGTTTAAACAGTTCATGTACGATTTTTTCCCTAAAAATATCCATAAATAATGTTAAATTAAAAATACTGTTACACCCATTTTTATATTTCTAAAATAAATATTATATCACAGAAAGTATGATAGTAAATAATATCTAGTTAGAGGTCTAAACGCAAGGTATGTGGATTCGATTCATACTCGTGGGAATAAATTATTAACTAGATAAAGCGCGGCGTTGACGTCTGCCATTCAACACGCTTGTTCAAATATTGAGTGGAAAGTGGCTAAGTTTCTCAATCTTAACTTGTACAATACAGAATAAATCTAAAGAAATTACAATAATTAATACTTACAGAAATCTGGAGATTGAAGCCTATGTTGTGATAGTTCAGTAAACTCCAAGCGCCGTTTGTGCCTCTCATCTCCTCTCTCTAGTTTCACTTTTGGAGAAAGCCCCTGTAGTTCACGACTATGTGGTCTTTTAAGACTTCTTTTAATATTTTTAATTCTATTTGGTTCTAGCGATGGTGACTTCAAAGCGGGCGTTAAGGCTTTTTTTGCTTCTCCAAGACAATTTTTTTCATGATTATTCACAAAATACGTTCCAGCCTGATTATCATTTTTTTCCTCATCTTCATCATCGCTTATAATTACAATACTACAATCTTTTACAGTGTTATCTTTAAACACATGATAGTTCCAATCTAGGTCTTCGGTATTTTGCCGACGAGTTACATGTCGGGTATCAATCTTAAGAGGACATTTTGGCTTTGGATGTACTTTTTCATTATTTAATACTGCGCCATTTATATTGGGGTGAACTGTGGGCCCGTTAATTGTTTTCAAGGGGTGCCTCTCATTTTCTACTTCTTGTTGTCTTTTCATTAGAATCTGTGGTAATGGTGGCAACGGTTCTTGGGGTAGGGGTATTTTTGATTTAACTTTTACTCTTTTATTTTCTTTATTCATTATTACAATTTAAAATATTTTTATATTCTAGGTAAGAACGGTCACGACCAGCGTGACTGGCTAACCGTTACTCAACTAAAAATGTTTTAAATTAATAATTGTATTAATAATTATTTTTAGAATACCCGCAATTTTTCCTTTATTATTACTACACATATTTTGTGTTTAAAAACACCTACATATGTAGAAGAAAAGTTTTTAAGTAATAAAATAATAAAGTTAATAAATCAGCTTCACGCTGTATTCTGCACACCGCAGGATAGTCAGAGGGAACCTAGTGTAAGACACTCCATTCTCCACTTTCTGCATTAATTAAGTAGTTGATGAAATATATATTTTATTATATTATTTCTAATTATTGTATTTAATGACAAAATAAAATTGTCGAGCAGGTCGGATACGCCTATTAAGGGTTCGATAGCAGTAAACAAACTATATAATATATAACCACCATCAACATTAAATTATCTTTCCTTTGCTATTTTTAAAAGACCTTAAAAAGGAGTAGATTTTCAATTACACTTAAAGATATTTTCATAGAAATTAACCCAAATCTCTTAATCTACAAAATCAATTTAACCCAAAGCAATTTTCGTTTGAAATTTCCATTAAATTCTATAATGTCAATTTTTTTAACAATTTTCTCATCCCTAGGTCAGCAGAGGGGAGAGGGGATCTCTAGGAGAGGTGTCACTTCTTAACTTGAGAAGTAAATAACTCACTCATTGGCATCCCACATGGTAGGCTTTCACGATTTTTTTTTCATCCCTCAGTTACATGTGGAGTGCTACTTCAAAACCTACTACAAATTTAGGGGCCAGTCGTGACCCAGGGACCCAAATGTGTGTTTAACCGTACTGTAAACGCGCATGGTGTGAGTTCGATCCCCACTAGAGAAAATGAAATGTATGTATTTATATTTTCACTTCTTCGCTCTATTTCAATTTCAACACGTAATGCCACTGCAATTCGGCGGAAGATGGGGAACGGAGTCTATTAAGGTTGCCTCTGCCTATCCTGCTGCGTACATGATACAGTTTGAGTAGAATGATTTTAAAAAAAAATAAGCAATATGATGACAATTGTGAATCAAATAAAATGACAATTGTGTAAAAATATTTTTGTTTATTCTTAAAAATATCACAAACAATAAAAAAATAAATAAATAAACTTACAACTAAACTAAACTACGCTGTGTACTTTTTCATTATCAAATGCATCTGGTTAAAAACACTATTTCAAGGCAACCCCACAGCGAAAGTTACATAATGGGGTGGGAGAGTAACTAAGTACAATTTTTATAAATTATTATTAAAAAACGATTGAAAAACGATAAAATTAAGAATGTCAAATATAATGACATAAGATGTCATATTTCTTGTATAAATAGTTAAAAACTATTTAAACTCCTGGCAGTATTATTTGTCGTTCTAAATTTAAAGATTCAAATGTCAGTCGGCAGTTGAGGGTCAATGACCTTACCAGAAGCAACAACTAAGTTGTCTAAATGGTCTAGAATGTAGAAAATAAATGGATGATCCACACATAATTTACGAGGTTCCTTGCTGTCGTATAACGGGAGATTCTTTAAAGATGCCAGTTCGTCTTCTGCAGCTACGCCTGCTGAAAAATACACAATCGATATTTGAAGACAAATATAAATATTGAAAAAATAATAATAAAATTGCAGTGGATTACATTTTTTTTAAGTTATTCATAAAGACTAGCCTCTCACCCATTTATTCTAAGAGAACATAAGTAAATAATTATTTATTTTATTTTAACAAGCACGCGCTAAGAAATGGACAATAATGTATCTAGAAACATGTAAAATACTGCAACGAGACTCTTTTAATGGGCTCCAAGAGCCGAATATTCTCTAAATTCTATTTTTTCATTCCCAAATAGCTTTCCAATTCTTTAATTGAATATTTCAAACAAAATGTTATATTATTGTTAGTTATATACTTTCCTAAACTAGAAACAGAATTTTGGTTTACTTAAAAAATTGTCATGTTCATGTTATAAATTTCACATATTTTTTATATCTCTTTTTGTTTTTAGTGCCTACGCTTACCTCCAACTAAAGTGGACGAGGAATCATTATTATCAACGCGAACGGCGACATTTTGGACTAGTTCTTGAACAAATAAGCCTTCCTTTGAAGATATGCCGGTCAGGTCTGCTTCCTTACCGAATATACTGCTGACTCCAAACTATAAAAGTTGTAATGTAATGATTTGAAATATGACAATGCGGTGAAAAATAAAAGTTTCTATAGAAGAATGGAAACATTTTACACACATTCGAAGAAAGAGAAAAATAAATGAACTTGAGTCAGAATCTATTAGACTTATTTATTTAAAGCGTATAAAAAATTCTAGGTAGCTCGATGAGAACGTATGGCTTAGTGGTCAAAACGCCTGATCGGTTTCCAGGAGTCGCGGGTTCGTTCAAATTTTTATACGTTTTTTAAATAAGTATTGTTTGCTATTTTTATATTCTGTTTGTTTCCCTAATAAAACTAATATAAATTTGTCGATGTGTTTATATAATGTGATACAAAGATTTTTAACAACTTTTAGATAAAATATATGTATATTTTATGTAAAAGTTGTTAAAAATCTTTGTATCTTTATTTTACATAAAATTTATGTATATATCTATCCATATGTAAGGTTTAGAATAATGTCACATTAAATATGTAAAAATATTAAGCAAATTTTCGCTTTAATCCCTTAAAGGAATGTATTGGATCCACATAACGGGAGACTTTAAAATGTATTATATTCTTCATATTTTTAAAAGTATACCTACAATACAATTTATAATTCTATTTTTCCGCTTTCGTGTCGAGGCTAAGCGTGGCGTTAAATTCTGCCACTTAACACGCAACGCCTCCAGAATTGCCTCTGCCTACCCTGCTTTGTGCGGGAGACAGCGTGAAGCTGATTTTTTTATACCTACTATGGCCGCTCTAAAGCCATCCAAAACATTTTACTAAATAAAAAATTGTAAATATAACAAACTAAACAGACTCATTTATTATTTTAGATCCAGTCATTTTATTTGATTTCATATTTTTATATATAGCATCATATTTTTATACATATAAAAAGCTTTTACCTTCGCTAATGCAGTAACAGGTTTCGTAGTAGTTTCGACGTAAAATATTGGCATTGAGAATTCTAATTCTTCTTCGTTCAAATTTTCTTGGATTTCCGATACCGATGTGGCGGGCAGATCAGCTATCAACCGTCTCAAACCATCTCGGGCTCGTGGTACTAACAGCAATAAAGCGTATCTACCACCCTGCAAGAATAATTAAAGAATTTTATTAGAATAAAAACTTATATTGTTATACATTTTTTATATAAAGCTATAAATTGACACCATTGTGGAATACACAGTCTTTACAAAGCGACTCCTGTCTTTATAAAGATTTAAATTAGAACGTAAAAAAATGTTTAATATGAACAGGAAGTCTTCTTTCAGTCAAGATCTTTCCACTTAAACGCCTCTTCCCTAAAAATATACGCACTTATGTATTTTTTGTGTCAAAAAAAAATTGGTGCTATAAAAAATCTAAGAAAACCCCCTTCATTACTTAACTTACGTCGTATGGTAGTAAAATAGCTTCACTGTCCAAACCAGGTAGAGAACCGGTTTTGAAAATGCTCTTTGACTTCATCATTTGCACTTGTTTCTTCTCAGTATTAGATTTATAGAACACGCTTGGTTCTACATTATCGAAGGCTTTCTTCCATGATCCACGGAAATACATACCGTTGAAGATAAGCATCAAAGAATTTGTAGCTAAAATTAAATAAAAAATTAAAACAAAAAGAAAAATAAGACAATAAGTGGTAAAATATTATATGAAACGTAATTGTTACATTTGCTAGATTTCTTTCCAACGCTGTTTACAGAAATGCTGGTAGCTACGTCATTTTTATCATTAAGTATATTAAGGCTGCGCGCATGATTTCTCGCTTCAACAGCAACCATCGTCTCTTCATCATCACCGACTTCTTCTTTTGTCTTTACTAACTTTATTTGTTCTTTTATATTTTTCGCTGGTTTATATTCAGCATGAGTCACATCGACCTTTTCTGGAATATCTTCAACAGCATATGAAATTAATTTCTCGTTATTGTCAGATGGCAGGGGTTCATCCGATTTTACATCGCTTTCGTCATTTTCGTCGTATTTAGTATGTAACTCGTGGTCGTAACTCCTTTCAACAGATCTAACATCCGTTAAATAGTAATCTTCAAGAATCTTCTTATAATCATCGTTGATAGTGTAATTTTTGTATATATAGAAGAAATTTTTCAATTCAGGTTGATTATATTTATATTCATTTCTATATTTAAGACGTTCCATTATGTATTTATACGTTTTTCTTGTTAGATTTTGATCTTCTGGTAAGTGTAATGCTGACACCAGTTGATTTCCTAGTTTCACCCATAGCACCTTCTGCGAGTATAGCAAGAATAGCTGTATAGCCAAGAGGAGAGAAAGCAATGTTCTTTTCATCATCAATGTATCCCTAAAATAAATATAAAGAAAAGTATTATACACCTTGTTTCCAAAAATACTACATATTTTATGTTCACAGATAAGATAGTACAGATTTTAAAAATTTAAATAAAAAAACCTGTAGAATAGTTGTAGAAAGTTCGTTTGTAGCTTTGCCAACAAAACTAGTCTCTCTGGGTTCGTTAGAACGCTGACGGCGCACCCATCTTGCACTTGTCAGTCCCACGGCCAAAGAGAACTGAAATTTAAAATGACATTTACTATATTAAAATATCCAGCCACCCAGATCATCAATATAATGAAGACTGTAGTTGTGATTTGATTTTCTTTCATTTGATTTTCTTTGACTTGGTTCATACGTTAGAATAATTTAACTAAGAAGCGAGGAACGTAGTGTCTTAAAACTAGGTCCTCTCTGCCTACCCAAAAAATATGTCGAATATGTCGAACGACAACGTACCGCAAAAAATTGACAAATACTCTGTCAGTGTCTCGTCAGTGATACAGTCAGATATAGTCGGCTTTACGCAAACACGATAAGGAATGTTAGAAAAAGAAAAATATTTTAAAACATAGTAAAATATTAAACTTGTGCCGTGTGATCCCGGCCTAGAATAGGATCATCCTGGTACTGGTGGTGTCGTAAGAGGCGATTAAAGTACGTGTGGTAGGGTCACGTCGCCAGCAATGGCAACAGGCATGGGCAGACTCGACCGGATCATTACCACCCCCGGCATTTAAAACCGGCGTGAAGTAGTGGCTTTATGCCACTGCGTTTCGCATCAGGTAATGCCGGGCCCCGGCGCCCAGCCCATCTTAAAGGCCGGCAACGCACCTGTAGCTCCTCTGGGGTTGCACGGGGTCGTGGGCGGCGGTAATCACCTACCATCAGGTGACTCGCACGCTCGTTTGCCGTGTCTTTTCCATAAAAAAAAGTAGGTACGTAACCTACTTACGTAGGTTACAGAGCTATCCGGCGGGTATTTTGTTAGGATTTTGTATTAGCAAACTTTATACGACTTTTAACAAAACACAATACGCAAAAGTCAACATTTATCATAGCAAAACTTAAAATAAGTAGAGGCTGTCGTGCCCAGGGTTACAGAGGTGTGATTTTAATGCGACGGTTGTGGGTTCGATCCCCACTCGAGGAAATTAAATATTTATTTAAATTTATATTTCTATTTCTTCGCTTTGGTGTCGAGGGAAACACGCAACTCAACACGCAATGCCTCCAAAATTCGGGAAACGGAGTGTCTTAACACTAAACCTTGCTACCTTCCTGTGCGCGGGATATAGTGTGAAGCTGATTTAATTAATTTGACTTTTAAATAAGTAGATATTTTTACATTATATACCTAGTTCTCATAAAAACCGTGTCAATTTTACCATAAAATTCGCATTAATTAAGTATACATTAAAGAATAGTAGGTAAACGAGAGAAGACCGAAGTCCCAACCAGTTTATCAGCTGGTACAGTATTAACACAGATCGAGAATCACCTTATCGTATTAAAACAGCCATTAAACTAACCGATATGAAAACGAGATGTTAGATTGTAGGTCGCTAGCGGTATCTGTGCATAGCGGATGCATACCTCGCAGATGCAATTTATCTAATTACGGTAGACTATAGAAACTGTGGTTTTTTTCTAGAAAACTATTGAATTTTACAACAAATTAGTTGTTAATTACAAGCATATTAAGTGTTAGATTTATTGATGAAAGAATATTTTCGAATTGCAATTTGTATATTTTTTTTTATTTTTTACTAAAATTATATTATTTATTACTTAAAGTTATTTAACTTTAATTTACTTACGAGAATTTCTTAGTCCTTTAGTTTTATAAATATACGAAAAAAATACTAATGAATATATTTAAGATTATTAACGATAATAATTTTACATTATATATACAAACCATCAAAAATACTAAATGTTTCGTCAAAATAAATAGACGTTTTCATCTTATAGTTTAATATTTAAATAAGGTTGTGCTAATACTGTAATATTACATTTAAAAACTTATAAATATTTAAAAACCTGCTAAAATGAAAATAAAAATATTATAAGTAATACAGAAACTAAGGAATATAATGACTTAAGTCAGTTTGCCAACTGCTCTACTTAAACCACGTGAACTTAACTGTAACATTTTAGGATAACCCATAAATAAGTATAATAAGTATAAACTTAGAATACAAAACATGTCTTATCACCGCAAGGACTACTTTACAATGTCACATGTTTCAAGTTACAAAATCTAGTAAAACAAATCCTTGCCAACGATTTATAACATTATTTTTAACTTTGAAAAGCAATGTCAATATTTTAAATTTTCTATGTATTTTTTTACTAATATGGAAAATTGTTTAGTCTATTTAAGTTTTTATGTTACATAGTTATATTATTAGTTTATATTTTGTAAGATAAGTGAAGTATTAGAATGTAAGATTTTTGTATTAAGTAAAGTACAAAAATCTTACATTCTAATACTTCACTTATCTTACAAAACGTATCGTACTAAGAGCGGCCTAGCGCTAAGCAAGTAAGGCACCGCAAGTGCGCGGTGAACGCACTACGCTGACCCTACGCTATTGTACTCTCACGAGTGTGTACCGTTGACAGCAACTATATTTTAAAGAAAAATATTTGAAAATAATCAAATGTCTATAAGCTTCACAAATACCGTTTAAAATTCACAATATCTAATTATATCTATACCTCGCTTTGCGTCGGTGTTAAGTTCCAAAAAAACACGTAAATTGAAACGACGCAAAGTGAAAATAGATTTTTAATGGCATCGCCATTTTCCCTCGTATTTTGGTAAAAAAAATATGTAAAAAAAGAATATTAATTAAACTCTGCCAATAAATAAATTGGAGCAATATTAATTTTTTTTGTAACCAAAAACACCACATACCTTTATATATGTAAATTAATTATTCTCTTACATTACCTCACACTACGTAATTAAACTGATCTCTAAAACAAGCAAAACATAGTGAAAATAAAATTAAAAAATCAAATCCAAAACAAAGCGACTTCGAAAATCTAACGACGCACAGTGATAATCAATAAAAATTGAGCAGCGACGCAGCGCGAAAAAGACGCAAAACGAAACGACGCAAAGTGAGGTATTGGTGTACACACTTTGTTTTGTTTTCAACATATTTTTTTTACATTTGCAATAATTTAGTTATTTTTTCAATTACTAAATCAGTAAGTAATAGTAAAAAATCCGTAAAGTTAAAAAAGTTAAAATAAAACGCTGCATTCCGCATGGAGTCTAGTGTTAAGACATTACTCTCTCCACTTCCCACCGAATTTTGGAGGCATTGCGTGTTGAGTTCAAGGTATTGAAAAATTCCTCTAGTGGAATCGAAAACATTAGTATCGTTACTATATATAATTTCTCTATATATGTATATATACGATATTTATTATAATATTAAAATAATAAAAATATAATGTATATTTTACGAACGCTACCCATAACACTTAGCAATCTAGCACATACCAGCCGAGAAAGTAATCAGCGAGCCCACACGGACTATAAAATTATTATTCTGTTACAAAAAAATATATGAAATAACTAGGCAATTTTAGTAAAAAAATATTTAAAAAAAACAACATTTACCGTAAGTAAGAAAAAATATATAGAAACACAAATATGTAAGCATAGTACTAATAAAGCTTAAGTTCATTAGTAGCAGTTATTATTAACTACTTCTCGAACTATAAATTTATAATAATATAATACTAGAATTTTAAATTAGTTAATTAATAATTAAACAAGAGTTGAGGTCAGTCGTGGCGCAGAGGCATAGTGTGACTGTAAAATCGACTGGTTGTGAGTTCGATCCCCACTCGAGGAAGTGAAACCTTTATTTGCATTAATATTTTAATTTCTTCGCTCTGGTGTCGAGACAAAGCGCAGCGTTAAGTTCCGCCACTCAGCACGCAATGTCTCCAAAATTCGGCGGTAGGTGGGGAACGGAGTGTCTTATTACTAGGTTCCCTCTGCCTACACTGCTGTGTCCGGGATAAAGCAGGATAAAGCGGATATAACTATATTATATTATAATATGTTTATAAATGATTAGATGTCGTCATAACTATTAATAGTGTTCGATGAAGTAATTGTGTAAATAGCACACATCATTATTTTTTTTATTCCAAGAAAACCTTTAAATGCAATTCTCATCACTTAATTTCATTGGAAGGAGTTTATTGTTTCTATTGTACTTTTCCAATTTTATTAAACTCACGTAGAATCAATAGTTATGATCTGTTCAACGGATGTCAATAAACAGTGCTTGCAATACAAAATACTTTTGAATTCTGTGTATATCTTTTTCTCTATCAACTTTCGATGTTAACGTTTTTTTTTTAAATCACTGACCTATTTTATTTCAACTGCATAAATTTGACAACAACCAATAACATTTTTGTCTTTTTAATCTTAATTATTGTTGAAGGAACTATTATATTGAAATCGCTATTGTAGTCGAAGTGGAATATTAAAAGTATTTAAAGACACTCCACTCTTCCTGCTTGAGGCATTGAGTAAGGCGTGTTGATTGGCGGAACTCAATTTCCATTTTTTTCTATTGGGAATCGAACCCACAACCTGTCGCGCTTAAAGTCACATCCTTGTGCCCCTGCGCCACTACTGGCCTCTCATGTTTTTTGAATCTCTACTTTGCGTAATTGAAACATCTCTCCCTATATCTATTAAATGTATTTATCGACTTACATAGGAATAACGGCTTCATATTACAGATCATTCGCTCCACGCCGTAACTGTAAAGAAAATGTGAAAATGTGTAAATGTGTTAGTTCATGTTAATTAATAATAAAAACTAAATACAATCACGAACGTTAATAATGTAAATTATGTTTACATCACTAACGTGAATACATTATGTTAATATAAATTATATTAAATTAAGCGCCACATCTTCGCAAATATATCTTTTACATAAAATTGTAAATGTGTATATAATACATTATTTTTTATGTGACATTTATATTATTTGAACACTTGTCGTTAAAAATATTTGATTATTTAAAGACATTAATAACTAGTAAGACGATCATGTTTTATAGATACTAATTCTTTTACCTAATAATTAATTATTTTATGGTCATTATCATAAGCACTTATGTAGTATGTACTTACCTACTTCAGAGTATAACCTTCACCTATAAAAATAAAGTAAACATCATCTTCGGCTTTAAAATAAAAACCTTAGAAGGCCTTACTATAACAAATAATGTTGTATTGCGTCATTTTCACGATTTTCCTTTTAGCTTCTTTAATGTGATCTGGATTTTAAAATACGTTTTTGTATATAAGAACTAGTGTCAATTTTTATAACAGTTTAGATTACTTTTAATATAATATATATTTTTTTATTTGTTTTTGTAAACAGTACTTCTTACTCTTACTGACTTATTTATATAAAAATAATAAAAAATATTTTTTATTTTATACGTTATTCAACTACGAAATTAGGAAAGTATGTAATTTTTTTATTATTTTAATAAAGTTTTAGAAGGCTCATGTTTTCTCTTCATTCATTCTATATATAAAAATGACATTTATATGACATGACATCATGCACCATCCAAATGAATTCAAATAAATCGCCATTGCAATAACTGACACCCATAAAACTCCAATATAATTTTCGACCCTAATAAAAGACCTGTTTTACACTTAACATTGTAAATTATATATTTATTCAAATTATTTTTTTATCAAATTGGAAAATCATATTTTTCATGAATAATAATAGCATTAAAATATACATGACCTATATTACACAGTTGCTCAAATACTTACATGTAAAGCAGAAACACAAATTAAAAAGTTGCACAGATAAAAAAATGTGAAAATGCGCGGTAAGCGGCCGCGCGCGTGCTGTGCCCGACCGTGAGTGACGTGCACGGAAGCTACTTCGGCGCGCTTTATATCAACATTTAACAGTTATGTTTAAACAAACAATACTACGTATAGAATTGACTATAGAAACTGGGAAAATTAATTATTGAAACATAAATCTACTTTTTAATGTCAATTTTACCGTTTTTAATATTGTTAGTTGTTCCCAGTGGAAGTGAATGAAATGTTATGTTACAAAAAAATATTTACTCAAGCCTTAGTTATAATATGTATATGAACTATTTACTAGACACGGATAGAACATATTTATAAGCAAAGTAGGGATATTATTTAATTTTGTTATTAAAGTCAAGGTCAACCTAAGAGAAAATATTAAACTACAATATATATATATATATATATATATATATATATATATATATATATATATATATATATATATATATATATATATATATATGCTGTAGTAACGATTATAAATTCTAAGTTCTAATTATATGGTAAGATGTAATTAATCGTAATAAATTTTTACTTTCATGTTTACCATTAAGCACCATAAAATACATTCAGAATGTCTGTAACTATTGATTTTGTACATATCAAGAAAATCCATTTCGATTGTATAGTGGTTTCTCACGATTTGCAATTTGTTGAGTTAGGTCACTTTAATAAAATAGTTAGTTATAAGTACGTTAATATTTATTAGGTACTCACTCCGTCAAGCAGAATAAAAGTATTAAAATATTATTAAACTGTATTTTGTATTGAAATACTATCTAAATGTCTTAATTAATAATAATACGTCGCCACGCTTTGCACACCATAACTGCAATTATAAAATAAAAAATAAACCAACTTCACGCAGCAGAGTAGGTAGAGAAGCCTAGTGTTAAGACACTCTGTTCCCCATTTTTCACCGAATTCGGCTTTGCATCGACACCAGAGCGAAAAGTGGGGATCGAACTCCCAACATGTCGTGGTTACTGTGCCTCTCCAACACAGCTGGTCTAATATTCAATACCTAATATTTAATATTCTCAAATAACGTCTTGGACTAAGAAGATTTCAATAAGAATGCATGCACTTATACCACATATCGATAATTGTTGTTTATCGATGTTGTTTTGCATAAATATTTGATCATATCATTTTTATATTTGATTTTAAAAAGGCTAAAGCTAAAAAAAAGTTTGTTTGGCTAGACGCGCTAATGTCGGGACAAAAACTACTTACTGGCCCAAATTGAAACAATATTTTTACTATATAATATAATTACTTTGGCCGTAATCTAAAGTTTTTTTTTTTCGACACCACATCAATTTTATATACAGAGTGTTTTTGTCAGCACCACTTTTAATGAAGTTTTGACAACTGCCTAATACAATTAAAAACAAAAATCGCGTCGAAGAAAAAGTATTTTTTTCAAAAAATGTAAATAATTAAATGATTGTTGTAAAATAAAACACCATTTATCAAGAACGAACGAAGAACGTTTAATAGTATTTTTGTATTAGTATTTTTGTATTTACGTTATTGGTATCTATGCGTAACTGCGTCACACGTAATACAGGTAAGGACAAACATCGTGAAATTAAAAAAAACCTACGTCTTACCTGTTGAGGTATATTAATTAATTTCTTTAGGTATGGGTTTGAAATATTTTACCCTATATGCTGTTCCCGGAAAAGAAGCGCTAACGCTTCCATTCTGTATAAAAACCTAATACTATAAAGATATACAAGATAACATTCAAATATGTAAACCACATTGCTATGGAAGTGGATATAACCACAAAATTAAACATGATTTAAAAAATTTAACTTCATAGCTCGATTAATTAGTTACCCCAAAAACGTTAATTAAGTAAATAAGTTAACTTTGAGGCCAGTCGTGGCGCAGGGGCACGTGTGACTGTAACCGCCACTTTTTTTTTTATAAATATCTTTACTGATAAATAAGTTTAATATAACAAACACGACTTAATCTAAGAAATATATTGTTAACATCACTTAAAAGAAACAGTACTTTACCAGTCTAAAAAGGCGGTCCAGTAACTCAACACGCAATGCCTCCAGAATTCTGTGGAAATTGGGGAAGGTAGGGGAACACAACAGGGTAGGCAGAGGGACACTCCCCTCTGCCTACCCTGTTGTGTGCGGGATAGAGCGTGAAGCTGATTTATTTATTTATTTATTTATTTAATACTTTATTACACCAACTTAATAATAAAAATATACAAAGAAAACAATGGAAAAATATGGTGTAAAGGCGGCCTTATCACCACAGGTGATCTCTTCCAGGCAACCCTGACCATTAAAAAGATCAAAGAATGTGCGGATATTGGCTGGTGTACAAATGATAAAATATGTTAATCTAATATGATAAACCTACATAAAGAAAAAATTACATTCTATATATTACAAACTAGTTGCAAAAAATAAAATAAAATAATATGAAATACATACATCTTTAAATCAGTAAATATATAATTCAATAAACTTACATAGATAAATATATAATTACATACTTACATAATTTATAACGATAAGAAATAGCTTTTAACTTGACGCTTAAAAATGCGAACTGATTTGGATTGGCGCAGCCCGCGTGGGAGTGTATTCCAAAGGACTGCAGCTTTCACAGAAAAGGAATCCCCATAGGCTTGTGTGCGGCTGAGTGGCAGTTCTAATTTATTGTCGTCCTGTGATCTGAGGTTAAGAGAGTGGTTGGATCCAAGGAAAGTGAACTTAGTTTTAAGATAATTTGGAGTGTAAGGATGGAAGAGGACAGTGTAAAGGAGTGTGAGGATATGCAGATTACGTCGCTGCCTGATAGTAAGCCATTTAAGTTGGAGTCTGTAATCGGTAATATGGTCGTATTTTTTAAGCCCAAATATTTACCGAATGGCCATATTTTGCAGGCGATCCAGCTTGTTAAGGAGAGTTTGTGATAGGTCACAGTAGCATGCGTCGGCATAATCAAGCAGCGGGAGCAGAAGAGTATTGGCCAGGGATATTTTAGTTTTAATGGGAAGAAGATTTTTCCAACGTCTCAGACGACAGATCACAGCGACGAATTTTTTGCTTACCTCAGATATATGTGGTACCCAAGAGAGGGAACTGTCCATAGTAAGACCAAGGTTTTTAATAGAACTATGGAACTCTAGCATAGTTCCCCCGAACACCACAGGAGAAAGGGATGGAAAATGGATTTTGGATAGCAGCTGACGACTACCAAAGAGAGCGACTTGTGATTTAGCAGCATTTATTGACAAGCCAAAAGATTTGCTCCATGAGCTAACGGTAAGGAGATTGGAGTTAAGGGCAGCAATAGCACTATGGAGACTATTGATGGGTGCCGTAACATAAATTTGTAGGTCGTCAGCATAAATATGGAAAGGTAGAGTAAGGGATTTGGAAATGGAGTTGATAAAAATGGAGAAAAGGAGAGGGGAGAGAATGCCGCCTTGAGGAACACCTGCATGAAGATCGGAAAAGGAAGAAAATGTATTATTTGCTCGAATACACTGCACGCGGCCACATATATACGAGCGAAACCACTCGATAGCAATAGGAGAAAGATTTAAAGATTGCAAAATAGCAATAAGTATATCGTGGTCTACAGTATTAAATGCATTAGAGAAATCTAATAGAGCGATAATACTTAATTGCTGATTATCGATACCATGTGTAATATCATCGCAGACATGAAATTATCATTTTTAAAATTTTTAAAGCTGCGCCGCATAACGATTGTAGGTTTGATTTTAGGCGGACGAATCTTATATGATAAATACAGTAAATCATGGTATGAGAAAGCTTCAGCGGATAGTTGTCCATGAGCACTAACGTAATCAAGTGACGAGACTAAGGAAAGATCGAGTAAAGATGGTGAGCAGTCTGGAAAAAAGTGTGTCGCATTCTTAGTGTTAAGTGTATTTAGGTTGCAACTCTTAATAATGTCCACCAGTCGTTTGCTTCGAGAATCATTTTTAATCAAACAGGTGTAATTAATTAAATTTAATTGATTTTAAGTTAACTTTAAACTTCTATAGCGTAATTGGTATTGATCTTTCTGACTGAATTTCTTGGTCCTAAAACTAAATACAATTAGTACAAAAAATAATTAATCGTCTTTATTACATTTATGTAAAAGACCCAATTTGATAACAAAAAGCTCGGCTTTTGGTTCAACAACTGAAAAAATGCACACATATATTTTAGTTTTTTTTCCCGCTTAATACAGGTCTATATAATTATTAATTTTAATAAAGTAATTGAAATTTTTAACAAAAAATACCGTCTTATTTATTTAAACGGATCCATGACCAGAAACTAATCAAACTTTCGTCAAACTACCCATGAAATGTACCCTTTTTTTTTCTTTTAGGTTGCCGGGATATTGAGTTATTCGTCTGTTTGTTGCACACATACGTAACGACTTGACGTGGATAACATTGTTATAAAAAGACTAAATTAAAATGAGACAACATGGGAAGCATTAGCTTTCAAATAAAAAAAGAATAATCAAAATCAGCTCACCCAGTCAAAAGTTCCGAAGTAACAAACATAAAAGAAATAACAAAAATAATTGGTAACCTCTTACTTTTAGGAATTCGGTTAATATATTACAACATAATCTCACCATATTTCTCTTAACAAAAACAAAATAACAATACAATTTGTAATTTTATATGTACAAAACGTTTTTCATAGAAACAAAAACACAAAAAATTACAATTATCGAAAAGCAACATCAAATTTTAGTGATTGATATACATAACTCGTCCAGACGATTCACTCACAAAAAGCTTCAAATACTGGTCTGCATACATTTTTCTACCTCCCATAACCTTCTCGGAATCAGATAGTGGTTTTACAATATCCCTTGAAATAATTTACGGAATCTTTTTCTTTGGTTTAATAAAACAAGTTTAGCTTGTAGCTTATATGATCTAAATATGAACGCTTCAGTATGAATAAAAATTATTTTATTAATTACAATAGATGGCACTTTTTAAGTTGATAGATAAAGTAAAAGTGAAAATCGCGTGGATTTTACATTGCCTTGCTTCTTGATCATAAACAGTACTAATAAGATATTGAGATCTAATTAGCAATATTTATGATCAAGAATTTCGACGATTTTTTTACAATTTTCAATAGAGTTGAACTAGGTTTTCAGGTGCCGTCTGTCTCTGCCTACTGCCATGTGCGGGATACAGCGTGAATTTAAAAAAAATTATCACATTTTTTTTTGATTTTTATACTTAAAGACGAGTATTATACGAATATATACAGATGCAAAAACGAATATATACAGATGTAAAATAGATTAACTTAGGATCTGTTCAAGTTACAGCGCAAAAAATATATTTTTGTTTTACATTTTTTAGTGATATTCCACACTTAGACAAGGAAAAATCTTATTAAGAAAACGTATATAAATTTAAAATGATTTGAACCCGCGTCTCTTTGGAAACTTTTCAAGCGCTCTAACCAAGTAAGCCTCGACGCACGTTCAATTATCTTTTTCTTTGGTCGTTATATGTAATACGCGTATGTAAAGATATAAAATATCTTAACTAAGTATATGTTCAAATGCGACTCAACGACTAGGCGTAAATGGGTTAAAAAAATTACAAACAAATACAAGAGATCCGCGAAGATATTAGAAAAGTGTACCGGCACGTTTTCACTAGCTATATATAACGTGTTTCCAAGCAAGCCATAAATGTTTTATATGGATTTTTTTTAAATCGGCACCGATTTTTACAAAAATTTGAAATTCAGACTTAAGAATATTTTATTGAACACGTGTTTCATGGTTTTTTTTAGAATTTACCCCTAAGGGTGAAAATAAGCGGGCGAAGACGCACGCGCCCACTAGTTACTAATATAATAATTATGAAAGATTGTGTTATAGTGTTTGTATGTAGATATATTTTGCAGTAGGAAAATATTATTAATTCATCATAGAATTTTATGTCTTAAATATTTTTCCAATAGCACTCTTTATTCCATTATAGCAGGGTAGAAAGTATCAATATACTCCGTTCTCCGCTATCCTCACGAAATTGAGACTTTGCCCTGTCAAATGAAAATAATTAATTTCCTCGAGAAGGGATCGCACTTACAAAAATAGGTTCACTTAATATATTAAGCTCTTAACAATGAGGAAAAATAAAGCAAAAGGTTTTTTCAGCTGCATATATCCCGCACAAATCGGCGTAGGCAGGGGGAACCTGGGAACCTAGTGTTAATATACTTCATTCTCCATTAATATGCTTCCATGCCTCACTCTGCGCCGAATTCTTGCAGCAATGCGTGTTAAGTGGCGGAACTCAACATCCCGCTTTGCCTCGTTACCAGGGCGAGAAATGAAAATAATAAATATATTATACCCCGAGTGAGAACAAAAATCAACCAAACAACCTTCGCGTTTACAAGCGCACGTACGTTTCCAAAATTTGTGTCACCTAATATAAAATAGTAGGTATATCCACATTCCAGGCTTTTTGAAAATACCTAAACAAAATACTTATAAAGATAACTTTTGTGAACAACAAAATGTCATACATTATTGGTAAAATTTACAGTAATTGACAATAAAAATTGTGAAGTGAATTAAGGTACAGTCGGGTCGAAATAGCTATCTTTTTTTATGAACTTGAAGGTAAAATTAATCGAACATGTAAATGTCGTCCTGCATCGTATTGAGGTTATTCATTGTGAATGTGGAAAGGTAAAAGCTATAAACCTAGTTTATTTATTGTACGGCAAAAGAAACTTTTTAACAGGTTTAAGCCGTTCGTAAGTTTAATTTCTTATTGGCTTGCAAAACAACTTACAGACAAAATTGATAAAAAATTTACAGAATTGCTACAATTCTAGATACTATAAAATCATAAAAGGTATTCGCTTAGTGAAATTTACTACAATATTATACTGTCCAATATTATACTGTTTGAGGTCAGTCGTGGTGCAGTGGCACAAAGTGTGACTGTAAATCGACTGGTTATGAGTTCGATCCCCACTCGAGGAGATGAAATATTTACTTAAATTAACGTTTCCATTTCTTCGCTCTGGTGTCGAGGCAACGCGCGGCGTTGAGTTCTGCCACTCAACACGCAATGCCTCCAGAATTCGGTAGAAAGTTGGGAACGGAGTATCTTAACACTAGGTTCCCTGTGCCTACCCTGCTGTGTGCGGGATACAGTGTAAAGCTTTTTTTTTTCATACTGTAAAAATAAGAATAATTATATAGCAGGAAAGAGAAAACCCAGGTTAAGATAAGATAGTAGTTTTCTTCTTTACCAATTTATAGAAACGCACACTACGTAGTAAAGTACAGTTCATAAGGCCTAGCTGAGCGTTGCATTTGTGTGAGTAATCGCTAAAATTATACCAGACTATTTTTATACATTATTAAACATTTTAAATGTGTTATTCAACACTTAGGAAAGAACCGACCAGGTGGGTTTCCAGGAGGCGCGGGTTCGAGTCCCGCTACGTTCAATTTTTTATACATTTTTTAAATAATTATTTTTATACATTATATCGTCACAATTTTCACTCTCCTGTGATTATAGATTGAGTTAATAATGAATTAATTCGTTATATCATTGCTGCATGCTTTCTCTTTTTTTAGTCGTCTTCTCAATGTAGATTGGTTGTCAAAAAAACAGTATAAACTAGTAACCAGTTGACATCTCATATACACTATATTATCCCAAGATCCCAGGGCCGCCATACCTACGTAATTTTAGCAAAGCTGAAATTTTGAGGCCTATTAGTCTAATATGTAGTTAAAAGGCATTCTGCATACTCACTGACTTGAAAGTGGAGCCCTTTTAGATGTAGCGCCAAATAAAGGTAGATATCTGTCTGGGAGGATGATTGAAACATGATGATGTCTGAGCGTTTATAAAGGGACTGGAAATAGTTCGTAAATAATATATCTAAAATTAAAGCCTCCCAGTATAATATATTTTGCCCCAATTTTTAACAACCGTTAGAACGACTGGCGGGAGTAAATGTCCACGTAAACTGTCTGGTAATAATATTTTTTACAATATTCTTAAAAATATATTTAAATATGATCGTGTCTACTTTAGTATAAATGTGTATCTTAAGTTGGCGCTACCTCTGAAAGGGGCCATTTTCAAATTAGTGAGTACGCATAGTCGGTAGTTAAAAAATGACGTGAAAAAATGAGAATGAGTCGTAAATGAGTCGTAGCGCAGGGGCATAGAGTGTGACTGTAAAATCGACTGATTGTGTGTGACTCCAGAACTCGGCAGAAAGTCGGGTACGGTGTGTCTTAACACTAGGTCTGCAACCTCTGCCTACCCTGCTGTGTGAGGGGTACAGCGTGAAGCTGATTTAATTTTATTTTTATTTAATGACGTAGGTCTGAGGGTCCTGGGATCTCGAATTATATATGAATACACACACAAGAGCAAAGCTCAGCTTAGACCTTGCGGACTGTGTACTTTGTTGCCATTTATGGACACAGAATTGCGTTTGACAAAATCATTTAACTGATTAAACCTATATGAATTTACGGCTTAAATTGACATTTGATATTCTTTGTCTTCCCATCACAATGTTAATAAATTAGGCATATTATTAATAAAATAAATGAAATTCACTGAAACAAATATATAAAAAAAAACAAAGTCAATTCCTTACTAATGTTTTTATTTTTTAAGTGTATATAACAAATATGTACTAATAAGCGATGAGAAAATTACACTAAAATAAAAGCCTAACCTTGTTGCCGCTGTAACCAACTGCGGTAAATGGCATCATCATTTTGCTTTACGGGACCTGTAAATTAAAAATATTATACAATTTTCTATAATCTCTTTTAATAGAGTAAGAATTATTTGATATCTAATGGTAGAAAATTTTATGTGAACTCGGAGAATTTACATTTATAAAGTCTATGCCGTATTGGAGTAAGATTTGGAAATAGAAAGTTATAAAACCATCGCGTAAAATCAGTCTTAGTGTCAAGACACTCCATTTCCCACTTTCCGACGACCTTTTCCAGGAGGAAGAAATAAAACAGTAATATATAATAATTTATTTCCCCGAAGGAGCATCGAATCCACACTCATCTGGTTACGATGATTGACATACATATGTAGGTGTGCATAAAATAATAATATAAAAAACTTACTAGCTGACACTTTGTCATCAACAATAATAGTTGGCTCTTCGATTTTCCCCTCAAACAGAATCAATCCCAATTTATTATCTCTGATGAAGAACACAAACGGTCTATCCACTCGTAACTGAATCCCGTCTTCAATAAGTGGTATGACCATAGCTGATGATGCAGCAGCTGCCACTGTGCCCAGCTCGTCCACTGACATATAAACTTTATGTAAAATATTGTTCACTTGAGACGCTTCGTTTTCAAATATTCCTGTTATGTTAGCCTTTTTTGTGAATAATGTGTTGATCCGCATCTGTTTAACATAAATAGGAATTATATAGGTTTTATTTTTGCAATGATATTGATTAAATTCATAAAATACTATAAGGTATTGTTTATAAGCAAACCGTTAAATAACAATTAAAAGATTCGATTTTATTTGTCTTTACACTGTATCCCGTGTGTGGCAGAGAAGGCAGAGGAAACTTAATGTTCAAGACACTCCGCTCCCCACTTTCGGCCAAATTCTCGAGGCATTGATGGAAGGCGTCTTGAGTTGCAGAACTCAACACCGCGATGCGCCTCGACACCAGAGCAAAGAAATGAAAATATTAAATACTTCATTTCCTTGAGTAGGAATCGAACCCACAACCTGATTTATAAAAGATTAACGTATAGTATATATTAGTTAAATTAAGAATTAAAAGAAAAAATGTACCATGGACTATTTAACTTACTTTCCGTAAAGGCTCCACCATGCTATCACTGTAGTCAACTGTGAATTTAGGCAAAAACAAACGAACATTCGTCGTTACCATCAGCTGTGATATTTGCGGTAAACTCATGTAAGGCAAGTCCCGGATCAGGGTGTGAATCCCCGTATGGTCCTGGGGAACTAGAAGTATCATAGAGTAACGACCACCCTGAAATGAAGGGTAAAGTAAGAATAACGTTGTTTTTTTTTATTTAAGATTTTTTTTACCTGTATACTTAAAATAATAACGAAACTTAAAAGTTGTAATAATAATAATAACAAAAAAATTGTTGTACTTTTAGAATCGCTATATCCATGTAATAAAAAAAAATCACATAGTTTTGTTATACCATTTATTTTAACACAACTTACGACCGAAAAAAATCAAAATAACATTTTTAGGATACTTGGGATTGATGTGAAATTTTGATATTGTATTTATGCCGGTCCACCCAAAGCCGGTCCACATAAAATATAACCTCTGTGATTTTTTTCATAGTTAGGCACTATTTTTATGATAAATTTAATCAAATTACATAACATTATTTAGAGTTTTGAGGAAGCATTTCAGGAAAAAGAACGCTTATCGATACTATGAAATACATACTATTCTATTAAGCTGTAGTGTGTAATCAATTAATTGATAAATTTAGTTTAATTAATAATTTACGATAACAAATTACACATTAATTTTTTTTATAGCTTTGAGTTGTGGAATTCAACGAAGCAGGGGTTCCCAATCTTTTCTTGATCAGGGACCACTTTTATAGAATTCTTGTTCCTGCTAACAAGAATTCTACCACCATTTTGTAGGTATAATAAAAATAAATTAATAATTAAAATAATGATTAAAATTTTCATTTCAAAGTCAAAAGTCTAAAAATAAATACTAACATTTAGTATGATGGGATGTGTGAATTTTTAAGTAAATATAAAAAATCAATGAATTTCAAAGTATATTGAATTTAAATGTCAAAATATTTTGTGTTTTACTAAAATTTTAAATCATTCGCGGGCCATATTTTAGCTGCCGCGGACCACCGCTGGTCCACGGACCACTGGTTGGGAACCGATGGTCTAGAGTCTAGACAGATATCTATCACAATTTCCTTTAATTGGTAAGTGTATAATCTGAATATAAAATACCTGATACGGAAGTTCCAAGGCGTGAGCTCTTAAATTATCGACAAAGGCATAATTCAAATCTTCATGTTGCTCCATCATGGCCACCTTGTGACAAGCGCGCTCGATATGGAAACAACCAGTTCTGGTGTATCTTGGATTGAAAGCGTTCTGCCAAGCTCCTTTAAAGTATAAAGCATTCGCTAACAGAGAGTCAGAAGTTGGATTGACATCAGCTGGAAAAATATATTTAAATATTTTAAAAGTGAACCTTTTATACGTTTTCTTAATAAGCAAATAAATTTGAATTTAAAATATTATTGTTTATTTTTATTTATATTATTTTTCGATTGATATTTGTTATAGAAGAGTATAAGAATATAAGAGTCGGCATCAAGTGAAGATTTTAGTTACAACTATGATTTATAAATACTTATAATTTTTTTTATAATTATAGTTTAAAATATGTTTTTTTCAAATACTAGTTTTTTAATTACCCTATTCATTGTAATATTTGTTTTTACTACTAACTTCACGCTGTTTTCCGCGACCTACCTATAAACTTAGTGTTACAGAACACTCCGTTCTTCACTTTCCGCCTAATATCGTCTTGGTACCAGAGCTACGAAATGAAAATATTATTAAATAATAATTTATTCCTCCGTGAATAAATTGATATGTATAATTATTCAAAAACGTTGAACTTGCATTTTTCTTTCGGAGACGCTCATTATTCAAAAAAATAAATGACCGATCGACCTTCTACTGTTTTCGAGATATAATTTTGCGGAAATACCACTTGATGAGTCAAGGAGTTTCTACCTTGTATAATTGAAGACGTTGATAAATATTTTACGTCGTGTTTACATTATTCGATCATCGAACCCGTTTCCTTAATCAGGTAAAATCAAGAAATACGTTAGAAAATACAATAATTAACACAATTTCCAAAATTTTACCAAATTAATATAGAAAATTAAGTTTTCAATAATTTCTTTCATCATATATCTCATGCTTCGTGCTCAATAGTACAAACCAACTCCCTTTGTCTAATCAGTCTTGTAATCGAGGATCACGGTCAATGAATCCCCTTTATAATTTTTTTTTAACATTCCCTCATATTAAAATAAATGGAGGCTAACATTGACTCGTATTTATAAACCGTTCTCAACTCTGAGATCGCTTTCAAGATCGCTCTTGATTTATGAATATGGAAAAATTATGTATAGATTCAGATACTTACACGGCTGAACAAGATTGGATATGAGACCTTTAGTGTGTTGACTAATCCAACTATTAATAAAAGCGGATGCGTTATAAGTATCACTGAAGTCAACCACTCCTATATCAGAGTAGTACACATTGCGAACGATATTCTCGTAATCTTTTTTAAGTTTCAGTCTTTTGGAAACAAATATTGCGTTTGCATTTTGAAGGGACACTCCCGATGTGTTTGCCTGTAATTGATTGGTAGAATCCATAAAATTATATCATATAAAAAAGGTAATAAAACAGATGGATCCTATAACTGAATTTTCTCCTCTACTTTCCGCTTTTCACCGAATTCTAGAGGCATTGCATGATGAGGGACGGACCTCAACGCGTCGCTGTCTATCACTATCAAAGCGAAAAAATGAAAATATTAAATATTTCACTTCTTCGAGTGGGAATCGAACACACAATCTGTTGTTTTACAGTCACATGTTCTTGCCTCCGCACAATGACTGGCCACAAAATAGGTATGTATACGCTTACTACAAT
Organism: Heliconius sara; assembly: GCA_917862395.2. NCBI lineage: Eukaryota > Metazoa > Arthropoda > Insecta > Lepidoptera > Nymphalidae > Heliconius > Heliconius sara. The sequence goes on along the minus strand of OU860788.1, from coordinate 4,398,579 downwards.
TATTATTATAAATTTACTGTCTCAATACAACCTTGGGCCATTCCCAAGTTACACACCTGGAATTTTATAAAAGAGCAAAAAGTTACCCACAAAAAACCACTTATACTGAAAATAATATTTGAGATATCTTATGAGACCGCTGTGGAACAGCGTGTGACTGTTAACGCGTGGATGTAGGTTCGATCCTCAATCAGGGGAATGAATGATTATGTATTAATATTTTTATTTCTTCGTTGTGATAACAAGGCAAAGCGTGGCGATGAATTTCGCGACTCAATGCTTTAAAAAATTCTGCGTTAAGTGGATAACGGAGTGTCTTAACACTAGTTTAGGTTCCCTCTGCCTACCCTGCTATATGCGGGATACAGCGTGAAACTAAAAAAAGGGAATCTTACGTAAAGCGCCGACAAATATAAGTTCAACTGATCTCTAAGTTCGTCTTTATAAGGTGACAATCTTAGAGCACTTTTGATTTCAGCTTCAGTATTTCCACTAGATCCTTCCACAATCATAGCCAAGACCGACTTGATGCTGGCCGGTGACACTATCACATTGCCCACTTTGTCTTCAGCAGCATATCGAAGCAGGTCGGTATCGAAGAAGTTCAATCTTGATATTTCCGGTGGCACATATTCAAGACAATCCAAATGGTATGGTATACATGCGAGGAGAAATGCTGTCATAATATAAAAAAAAACTTTAAAATATAAAAATAATTATATCATTATATTTCAGCGGAAAGTGAAGAACGGAGTGTTAAGACACTAGGTGCCACCTGCCTACCATGCTGTGTGCGGGATACAGCGTGAAGCTGATAATTAAATTATTCCTTTAATCAACCATTTTTATTTAAACTGAAGGATGCTAAGTCATGATTAATAATATCAGAACAATTATTACTTTAATAATAATACGAGACCAGTCATGGCGCCGAGGCACTAGCGTGTGATTGCAAACGCGACTGATTGTGGGTTCGGTCCCCATTTTTCACTCTTCCACCACTCAACATACATTCAAGCAATGTCCAGAATTCGGCGGAAAATAGGTAACGGAGTGTCTTAACACTAGGTTCTCTCTGCTTACCCTGCTGTGTGCAGTGTGAAGCTAATTTAATTTGATTTATTTTAATATAAAATAAGTTGATTGGTGCAAACAAGAAGAAATATCAGCTCACGTTATCCATGATAATAGAATGAATAATTGGTTTCCATTACCGCAAATAGTCATAAAGATTTATTATATGAAAAACCTAGCAAAACCCAAGTTACTATTGAGATAAGACACTAGCCAAGACACTAGAAGGACCACAGGAATTAAAGAAATCTTATATAAAATGCACATCACTACAAATGAATATTCTAAATCATATTTTACTCAGACATTAGTTATAGTCAGCATGTTTTCCTGCTAAAACCAGTTTATTTGTCCTTAGAGAACTATATAATTAATTTTTTTGCTTAAAAAATTCTACATTTTCAACGGATATACGCTACAAAATCGAAATATTTGTATTTAGCATACAATTTAAACAAACACCTTAAGTTAATAAAAATCCTAATTGATTAGATTTTTACGAAACCGGTATAACAACGACCCGTCGAGTATTATTAAAATACGTTAAACAGTAATTAAAGCCGTATTCACTTAATGACTTGAATATTTTGAAGTAAGAGTGAATTTATATGAAAAAAATGAACTAAAAACTTACCTAAAAACAGATACATAGCTAAATCTTATATTGTATTTCGTACATTTATTAATACAACTGTAAACACGTGTGCCCGCCGTGGCGGTCTTTACACAAATGGTATAATATATGAATACGAAAACAAAAAATAAATGGGAATGAAAAATGTAAACAAATTATATTTTAATGGATTTAAAGAAAACGAGAAACGACAATCATGACGAGGTGAGGTACACTGTCGCGTGAATACGGAACTTCTTTGGCTATATTAGTAATATTACGTCATGAGACCTATAAGAAAATCAAATAGTTATATCTTGTTATATAAAAATTAAATAAAATAAATAATTAAATCAGCTTCACGCTGTATCCCGCTTACAGCAGGGTAGGAGGGGAAACCTAGTGTTAAAACACTCCGTTCCCCACCCGCCAAGTTCTGGAGGTCTGGAGGCATCGGGTGTTGAGTGGCGGAACTCAACGCCGCGCTTTGCCTCGACACCAGAGCGTAGAAATGAAAATATAAATGTAAATAAATATTTCTTTTCCTCGAGGGGAGATCGTACCCATAACCAGTCGATGTTACGGTCTCACTTTGTGCTCCTCCTATAAAAAAATAATTGATATAATGTGAAAATTTTTCTTAAAATAGTAAAATTTACCCGATTTACCTAAGTTTCAACTTAATTCTACTTACACATATCACGTCCGTTATATTATGTATGAGTTAAACTACAGGTACTCGTAATATGATTTAACCGCCGTAGGAAGGTTATGGTTTCAAGGCTAAGTTCATTAATGCAGTTTTGATTACATATAAATGAACTGTAAGAGAGTGCATTCTCTATCGAGGCGGAAAGACCGTAAAGAGAACGGAGTTGATGGTGAAACACTGCGCAGTTAACAAGGAGAGCGTATAGTGATAAATCACTCGGTCTTTCTGTAGTTTTTTATTTATCTCAATAATTATCTACAAAAAATACTTATTTTATAAATACAAGTATTTCTAGTAGTTAAAATTACAACTGATAAATTCAGCCAGAAACTTAATGATGAAGATATAGAATTCTTATAATATTTATATTTTCTCTGTACCCGCGTCAAGACATTGTAAAGCAATATTAGAAAATATTCATACTAGTTGAAATTTCTGTATTATATCACACTTTAATTACTATAATTTTATAATTATATTTAAAAAAAAATCCTTCATGCTGTATCCCGCACACAGTAGGGTAAGCAGAAGGGCATTGCGTATTGAGTGACGGATCTAAACGCCGCGCTTTGTCTCGACACTACAGCGAAGAAATAAAAATATAAATACTTATTTAGAAAACTTGGAAACCGACCAGACGCTCTGACCACTAAACAATACGTTCTCATCAAGCTACGTCGAAATTTTTATACGCTTGTTACAACTTGTTTATGTCGATAGCATCTCAAATTTGTAAAAATCTCCCTATAGAAATGAATGTAATAAAAAGAACTAAATATAAATAAATATTTCATTTCCTCGAGTGGGGATCGAACACGCAACCAGTCGATTTTACAGTCACACTCTGTGCCCCTGTGCCACGACTGGCCTCACTTATATTTTTTACCGGTCTTAATGATAGTATTCATTTATTTATTGGATTTTGGAGACGGAACTAAGTTACTAACTGTCATGTAAGGTGAGTCTAAGTTATACATACGAGTATGTATATTCGATTTATGAACATAATTTTCAATGTATGTACATAAAAAATTATACGCGGTTATATCTTATTAATTTTTTTAAAATGACATTATTGACATTTTTACTCTTTTATTTAGCTTCACGCTTCATCCCGCACATAGCAGGGTGGACAGAATCTAGGAATCTAGTGTCAATACACTCCATTCCCATTAAGATACTTCTATACTCCACTCTCCGTAATTCATTTGCTCGATTGCGAATCGAAATCACAACCTGTCGCATTCACAGTCGCACGCTCGTTGCTCTACGTGGCAATTGGCATTTCACTGTCTTATTCTTAAAATGAGTGTTGGACTCGCGTTTTATTTAGAAGTTTATGTTTAAAACGAACAATCCCTTTGGGAAAAAATTGACTCAGGAACATACCTTCATATATTCAAATTAAAAAAAACTGTTCTTCATATCTATAGGTACAGGTAAAATTACAATTACATGCATGGGAAGCCTTTTTTTATTTATTTACTTGAAAATATTAAAATTATTATCGAAACACATATGACGGATCTAATAAGTATCAACTGTGACATACGGGCGGAAAAACAAACAGACACGACGAATTTTTAAGGGTTCCTTTCTTATTTAATTGGCTTAAATTTTTAAGGTTCTTATAACCTTAAAAAAATCTATCATTTAGCGAATCGGGTGGAGATTGGTGATCAAAGCGAGCAGAGAATGAAGACATCTAGTATATAAGAAATAGGGAGGTCATTATACCCGTTACAAAACAAAACGATTTTATCATTGTTAAATCAATCAATCAATCAATTTTTAAATCACCATTATATATATATTCATTACATACACAATGATTTTATTTATTGTCATGTAAACATAGTGCGACCGTGGTGTTGTGACTCAGTGGAGCATATGATTGAGACTTACTCTGCGACCTAGATCGTAGGATGGAATCCAAGGCTTTATATACAATTTTTTTATAATAAATGAATTTTTTCAATAAGTACTACTTATTTTCTTTTTCAACTCTTGTACAAATTGATTTATTATTTTTCTTAGATAGCCAAAGGAAGACAAAAAAAATTAAAATTCAATCCCTAGAAAGTTTTATTTTAAAAAAACCGAATAGTCTAGAAGACTTCCTTTTCACTTAAGATAAAACCATAGTAATTCTTGGCACCAAACTTTATATACCATACGTGAGATAAATTTTAAAAAATCACATCATGAAATAGACAAATATTTTGGATAAACGGAGGAAAATCCTAATTATAAATGAATAAAAAATGTCTTTCAGTTTTTCATCGGTTTATTCATCAGACAAAATTATTTAAAATACAGTAGAGAGCTTCGTTCGTATCCGATTACGTATTTGGGAAGAAATCCATACAAAATTAATATGAAATAAGCAAGAATAACAAGCACTTATCGCTAATAATAATAACACACGAAGCTAGAAATTGAGACATTTTGCGCAATATAAATTTAAAATTGTAGCTTAAAAGTAAACAAACAATAACTTTCAATCTTATTTTTTTTTATATAATATTATTTTACATTTTATATATAATGAGTAGTTTATAATTTTTTTAAATAACAAATTTACGGTCCCTAGGTAAGTATCGAAAGTGAAAAATCACAAATTTCCTTTATAGCTATTCTTAACTACTAACAAGGGTAGTTTTAATAATGCATATATCACTTTTTTTTAAAAAAAATACATTAAAACGAAACTTTATAGTAGTTAAAAAAAACGAAATAAACAAATCAGCTTTACGCTGTATCCCGCACACCGCAGGGTAGGCAGAGGGAACCTTGTGTTAAGACACTCCGTTCCCCACTTTTTGCCTAATTCAGGAGGCAGAATTAGGCAGAGCGAAGAAATGGAAATATAAATTTAAGTAAATATTGCATCTCCTCGGGTGGGGATTGAACCCACAACCAGTCGGTTTTACAGTCACACATCGTGCCACTGCGCCACGACTGGCCTCAAAATATAGTAGTTAAAAAGAGCGATAAAAAAATTTTGCGATTTTTCTCTTTCGTTACTTTACCTAGGGACCATGGAAATTTTCGTTTACGTCTTTATAAATGAGCATGAGTATCTAGAGTTTGAAAGCTCCGTCGTAGAGTGAAGGATCCGCGACGCGTCCCGTGAACAAGAGCTGCTTGGTTTGATCGTCTTGAATGAAAAACAGGAAAGGTTTGTTCGCTATAATCTCCGCACTCGGCATTATATCTCCGCCGAACTTGTTCTCCAGTACAAACTCTGTGAAATACAATAAAATTATATTTTTAAATATTATTTTTTTTGAAAATATTTTATTAATATATCTAAATTTAATAAACAAAAGTAGGCTTTACTAGAATCTGGTTACTCGCTATATCTTTTTAATGGAATATCATTAAAAAGTAACATGTTTTATTGTTAAAATGTTAATTTAAAATAAAGAAAAGGCCTTAAATTAAATATTATGATCTAAATTCATTTTTAACTTAATTTGAGCAAAGATAAGTAAAAATTTCAATTACCTGTTGCGGAATATGCTACACTTCCCAATTCGTTCACTTCAATTCCCGATCGCTGTAACACTTTAGAGATCTTAATTCTGGCATTAAGATACTGTCCGCGTGAGATGCCGGGGAACGAGGCTGTATCCTCGAAGGCCTGCCGTATGCCAAGCTGAAATAAAATTTAAATATTGTAATAAATTTAACTGGCCTGACTAAATTGTTTTTCTCAACTTCACGATGTATCCCCCATATATAGCAGGGTAGTAAGAGGGAACCTAATGTTAACACACATCGTTCGCTCTTTCCGCCAAATTCAAAATATTGAGTGGCGCAACTCGAAGCCGCTTTAGCATGTTACCAGAGCGAAGTAATGAAAATATTTATAAAATATATTTCGCTTCTTCGAATGGGAACCGAACCCACATCGTTTACAGTCACACGCATGTATAACAGACTGTATAATAACACTGAGCCACGACGGCCTCTAAATAATGAGATTTGTGGCTTTAATTCCTATCAATTTTCAATTTATATCATTGTAAGCGCTATTACTATTTATTTAAATTTTGTTGCCTTATTAAATTAATATCTTAAGTTTGTTTCAATATAGTAAAAATGGTTTCCACCACTACACGATATTTAAATAGTAACTTTATTAGAATTATCTACCTATTATATATAATTATATATGGTACAGTTAGTAACAGTCTTAGTGCTATATTAACATGTTCATAATATAAAAAACATGAAAAATCTTGATATTTCCTTTGCAAATATTAATTTTTAAATGATAAAAAAAACCCTTAATAGTTAAACGCCTGCTACAGTTGATAAACAAGAAAAATCAATTTTTCTCGTTACGGTAAAAAAAATATTCATTGAAACAAAACGAAAACATCGAACGGAAATACCCATGTCATTTACATAATATGGCTCTCGCACGTCGTGAACAGGAAAATATGCACTCAACGCAAGTCAAGAACATTAAGCCAGTATCGAACTATTTATTCAAATTGTGTTTATTTCTCACTAAGTAAATCAATATTATAAATATATTATGTTCAGACATTTATCTGTAAAGAGGCCGGTCGTGGCGCAGGGGTACAAGCGTGGGACTGTAAAGGCGACAGGTTGTGAGTTCGATTCCCACTCCAGGAAATTAAATATTTAATATTTATATTTTTTCGTTCTGTGGCAAGCGCGGCGTTGAATTCCACTGCTCCAGAATTCAGTGGAAAGTGGAATTTGGAGTGTATTAACACCAGGGTCCCTCTGCCTACCTTGCTCCATACGGATACAGTGTGAAGCTGGAGAAAAATATAAAAGCAACTGGAACCAAAATAAATCTATAAAAATAACATAGAGTTGTGACCCAACTCTAGGATATTTGATATGAACCAGACTGACCACCATGATCGTGGGTTCGCATCTGTCCCGAAAAAAATAACATTAGAATGGGACTGAATTAAATACATATATAATTTTCCTATCTTATTATAGTGTAGTGGCCTGTACGTAATTTCTATTAAATAGAACCAAAAGTAACAGGTTACTTTTGGTTCTATTTACTAGGTTCTATCGCCTATAACATAAAGAATATGTGAAGTACGCGAAGCGGCGTATAATGATATGACGACAATTGTTATATTAAATGGCTGTCGGTTTGTAATTTAAATATTTATATTATAATGACCATAATAATTTTTTATTACACAATATTTTTTTTTTCGAAGTTTATTAAAATTTTTACATATTTAATATAATTAATTTATAGCAATCTTTATTATCTAATTGATTTTTTTTTTCAGATACATACAGACCCAATGCCACATTTTACTTCACCACGGGAAAGAAATAGGAATAATTTATACCCCGAATAGGGATTTCACTCGCACCCAACGCGTTTGATTATCAAACACATCTACTGTACTGAACGTATGGCTCAGTGGTCAGAGCGCCTGGTCGGTTTCCAGGAGGCGCGGGTTCGAGTCCCGCTACGTTCAAATTTTTATACGTTTTCTAATTAAGTATACATCTACTGTGGCCCTGTAGGCTCTAAATTATTGTTACTACGAAACGTCATTTACTGAATAAATCTCTTTATAATTATAATTTAAATTTTATTTTTACCTCTCTCAGAACTCCATCTAATAAAGAAGTATATTCGAACTGGAATTTGGGGAGAGTGACGTCGACGAGGCGTTCTTGTAAATAATTCAGCTCAGTGCGCAGGTCACTCAGCTCGTTGAAAATGGACGACAGGCCCGTCAGAGAGTTTGGTAGAATGATGTACATTGCAAATTTGTTCCCCTACAAAATAAAAAGTATAAGTAATCAATATAAATCTAAATAAGGGATACAAAGTGCGACTGTAAAACGGACTGGTTTTGGGTTCGATCCCCACTCGAGGAGATGAAATATTTATGATCCTTAAAATGTCCAAAAATAAAATATTAAATCTAAATAACATGCAAACTTCAAACATACAAAAGCTTAATACTCAATAATAATAATCTCACGTATTTTTTTATATTTTATTACAAAATTATAAACTGATACTAGACATTACCTGGACACCTATTTTATTATTGTATTTTACGACATTTTAAAATTATTATTTTCTTGAGACTTAGTTTTAATTAGAACAAAGTGATGCCTAAACGATTTCTTTAAATGAATTAAGTTTCTTAATGTTATATTTCTTAATATTATATAAACTTAATTTTTCGTCGCGACGGAGTGTTTCAACACTAGTCTCCCTCTGCTTACCCTGCTACATGCGGGATTCAGCGTGAAGCAGAAAAATAAATTAGCACTTAAATTTAAATTTCGTTATAAAAGGTATATTTTCTTAACACTTACTACGTACGCCATCCTTAAAATTTTAGCATTGTAGCGAGCAGATTCAGCATAGTAAAATTTGTTCCTGACATTCATGAAAGGAATTTCTTTTTTTAAAGTTGGTGAAATATAGAAAACGTCATTTTTCGTTTCATTTGTAGGAAATTGATGGCGCCAAGTGCCTTTAAAAAATATTGTGTTCAGGACTAGACCGGAGACACCGGAGATATCATCTGAAAACATTTTGAATAAATTATTATCAATAATTTTATTTCGACTAAGCAAATAAAGAAAATTGAGGCTACGTCTGGCGTAAGGACACAAACATGTCACTAACGTGACGGTTGTGAGTTCCATTCCAACTCTGGAATGAATTATATTTACTTAATTAATGTTTTTATTTCTTCGCGCAAGGTACCAAGGTACCAAAAGAGCACCGTAGAGTTTCACTACTCAACACGCAATGGCTCGAAAAATTCTGAGAAAACGAAGTGAAAGACACTTTTCCCTCTGCCTTTCCTGCTATATGCGGGATGCAGCGTGAAACTGTTATCATATTATTACTTACCAGCTACTACTAAATTAGTTATCCTTCCTTCAGTGTTATTAGCGACCCATTGGTTAATACACTTTGAGGCACTTATAGGGTCACTAAAGTCCAAAGATTTAATTTCAGTCTTGTAGAACTGCTCTGATATGGCAGCGAAGCGTTGTTGAGGTACTATGTGCCCACCAACATATATCCTGCTGCCCAAATTCAAAATATATTGCGAAGATTTCGTCTACAATATTAAATAAATAATTCATTAACTAAATAAATATTATACATAAAAAAAAACATATCTTCAGAATGTATGTTTTTGGTCAGTACGTTAATTGGGGTAATAACGTACACTTAGTAATTATTAAAAACATTGAACCCGATCACTAGGCGGAATATAATTTTCAATAAAAAGATGACAAACAAATAAATAAATATAAAAGATTAAGACATCAAACTTACATGTAACGAATCCAAAATGGTTGCAAACTTTTGCCTTACAACACTGTTGTCACTGTCCAAGCCCAATACGGATGAAAGTTCTGCTTTAGTAGTACCTGTAGCAGCCTCCATGAGAATGGCCAATGCCAATTTTAATCCTAGTGGTGAAATTAAAAGATTTTCTTGTGAACCTGACGCCACACGCTGAAATGTATTGATATAATTATTAGATATAACTAGAATATGAAAACGATTACGTAGGCTATTGTTCTATTTTCTCATAATTTGTCTCTTCATCTTAAACAATATTACATAAAAATGGTTTCATTGAATATATTAAATTTATTTTAACTTTTGTGTTTTGATCATATTATGAATTTAAATTATTTAATAAATAGAATAGGTATCTTACTGTAATTTACCTTCGTGAGGGTCCAGTCGAATTTGTCATAGTCGACGATTGATGGTACAAATTGTGTATCATCACCATTGATGTCTATTTCACTTTGAGCAGGCGAGACAGGTACAGCTTGAGCTACAGCAAGTTTTGGAGGGTCACTTGCCACTTTATCTGGACTTCCAAACACACTTTCTAGAAGCTCCGGTGTGATAGCTATGTTGGGACTGCATGTCGTTAATGAAGCTGAAAATTAAACATAAAATTTGTAAGACCCATGAAACTAGATTTATGACAAATATTTCTATGATATCTGCCGCATACAATTATTTATGTAAAAAATAAAAAGGAACGTATATTAAATATCTTTAAGCATGATGTATACAGTAGTAGTAATTGAGAAATTTGTTCTTATATTTTTAAAAGAATTCAACAGTCATAGTAGGTACATACGCTCAGGACTGTTAAATTAAGGGGAAAACCTAAGCTAGACGTGAGTTTGAGATTATGCTTGTACGTAATGATAACAAACCGGTTGTCTTCGTGCTTGTTGTATTATGTACTTAATGATTGGGGTATACATCTAAATTCGGTGATTGTCTAACATAAGTCCGGTTCGTATTATAAGCTTGTAGCCTTTTACTTATACAAAAATATTGTAATATCTATTTTTAAACGATCTTTTTTTTTATGGAAAAGACACGGCAAACGAGCGTTCGGATCACCTGATGGTAAGTGGCTACCGCCGCCTACGACCCCGTGCAACACCAGAGGAGCTGCAGGTGCGTTGTCGGCCTTTAAAGTGGGTTGGGCGCCGGAGCCCGGCATTACCTGATGCGAAACGCAGTGGCATAAAGCCATTACTTCACGCCGGTTTTAAATGCCGGGGGTGGTAATGACGGTCGAGTCTGCCCATGCGTGTTGCCATTGCTGGCGACGTGACTCTACCACACGTATTTTAGTCGCCTCTTACGACACCACCAGTACCAGGATGATCCTATTCTAGGCCGGGATCACACGGCTAAAAATCTATTGGCAGATAGATAGAATATCCTTAAAGATTTCTATTTACTAATAATAACATTAGTCTCTAACTGATGGACGGCGTAATATAGCATAAATAATTGATACAAAAAAATTTTGATAATAGTGGTTTATTAATTTCAAGAAATTCGAAAATGAGATTCTTACAAAAATTTCAGCCTTCTGAGTGAACAGTGAAATAATTTTATTCAATTATATGCTTCTGTTTTTCAATATCAAATAATTTACCACCAGTTTAATGTCTCAGACCTGTGGAGAAGAACTCAGTAGGACTTTTTGTTAAATCAGTTATTTCCGAATTACTCTGAAACAGACTGGAGCAGGAATTTTATTCCCAAGGCTGATTATCATTTATAAAATCATTGATTTGCTAATAGCCTGAACACACAAACGTCTTACACATTTTTATTAAACATTTTTAAGGTGTTATTCCACACTTAGGAAAGACAAATACTTATTTAGAAAACGTATAAAAATTTGAACGTAGTGGGACTCGAACCTGCGCCTTCTGGAAACCGACCAGGCGCTCTGACCGCTAAGCCATACGTTCCCATCAAGCTACGTCGACATTTTTATTCGCTTGTTACAACTTATTTATTTTTTTAGTATCTCTGTAGGGAGATTTGTAAAAATTTCCGCTACGTATGGCTCCGAGAGAGCATTGTTAAAAATCAATGAAATAGCAAACAATACTAATAATTTTATGATTATTTCCAACTAGAATAGTAAATCATTTATTATAGACCCCTGTGGAACCCCCATACTCATTAATACCCCAGGAGATTTCTCGCCCTTTACATCAATCCTCTGAACCCTGTTAGCTAAATAAGAGGCCAGAAGATTGAGTGGACTCAACTATTACACAATCAAACGCCTTGGCCAAGTCTCATAACATGCCAAGAGCATCCTGTAACCCTGCCAAGCCTCATATGTACTCTTCATAAAACCTATACCAACATCTGTAGTGGATATATCTTTAATAAAACCATATTATTTATCATACAAAATTATGTAAATTAAAGTGCTTATTTGATTTCGAATATTTTTATCATTAATTTTACTAAATAAGGGTAGTATAGATACAACGCAACAGGTCAAATATTGCTGGAATATGTTGTACTACCCGATTTAAATATGTATATGTATGACTTTACTAAATTTCATTATATCAGGAAACACAACATACTATTGGTACTATATACTATTATTAAATACAGTTACGAGGTGAGGAGCAACAAAACGGTCAAGATCTGAACCATTTGATTTAAACCTAAGAGATCAAAGAGAGAGAGAATATCAAGAGATTTAAGAGGTTAAAATTTGAAATGTAAGCAGTACCTACGCCACGCGGTACGCGCAAAAGGCAAAAACTGTACTATTTTAGGCAAAGATATGATTTTCTAGATTTTTTTTTTATATTTTATATTAAACCGAATTTCCTATCAAAAGAATTTTGTAACTTCATAACATAGATAAAATTATATAGTATATATCTATTTCATAGGCGATAATGATGACCTTTAAAACGACCCAACGATATCACCAATGTAAATGGCTATTATAATAAAATTAAATTTTCTACCAATTACAGTTTACGACTGGTATTTAATTGATTAAACTCGATTATAGATACATTTAAATTAAATGTGTATAATAATTAAAACGTTCAGCTAAAGAAGTTTCGGTATTATTAATTTTTTCGGTTAAAGAAATGAAATCAATTACATCTATTTTTTATTAAAAACAAGCCATACGCGTTGCTACTTGCTACGCTACCAACTAAAATAAATTTGAAGGAAAGACATTCAAATTATTCAATTAATTTCAATTAATTTAATAAATTTAAAAAGTCATTATATTGAGTTTGTTTATTTCGAAAAAAATGTCTAATTATTTTTTATTGGCGAACTACTGTGCTAAAGATGCATCAATCGATTTTATAAGCAATATATAGACTCAATCTGGTATGTGTTTTTTTTTAGCTTCACACTCTATTCCGCATGTAGCCGAGTAAGCAGAGCCTAGTGTTAAGATCCTCCACTCTTCACTTTTCGCCGTATGCGTATGAGTAGCGTATGATTCCTCAAGTGGGAATCAACATACAACCTGACCCGATTACAGCCCCTGCGACTGGCATGTATATGTGTATTAGTTTATTCATCACTTTAATATAGAAAAAAAAACAAATGATGGGCCATCGTGGCGCAAATGAAGAGCGTCTGACTGAAAATGTGATGGTTATAAATTCCCCAATCAGGGAAATAGTTACATATAAGTTACGTACGTACGAGTATATAAATTTCTCCGCTCTATTATAATAAGGCGTTGAATTCCTTCACACAATCAAATTCGGGCAAAAAGAGGAGACCGTAGTGTTGTGGCTCTGGGCTCTACCCGTCAAACCTGGTATGCCAATATAATCACATAATTTTTAACAAAACAAAAACCGACTTCGACCGAACCCATAACCAGAACCTAAACAAACTGTTATTCAACTACCGTTGAAATATATCCTTTCCATTAATAAAATAATAGTCGTGATATTGTTTTATTCGTCCATTTGCCGCGTACATACTTGCAAATTTAAAACTTATGTGATTATCTCAAGGATAAAGTTGTCAATACGGGACCACACGGGAAGCACCAGCTTTCAAATAAAAGACTCATCAAAATCGGTTCACCCAGTCGAAAGTTCTAAGATAAATACAAAAAAAGACAGTCAAATTGGTAACCTCCTTCTTTTACAGAAGTTGATAAAAATTAATGTCATTAATCAACATATATTGTGTGATTACTTTAACTAAACTAGGTGTGGATATAGACTTTATACATAGTTATTATTTCAATAACTATTTTATTGTGTTTTCTGCTATAAACATATGGATTTTTCGAATTAGTCTTCTCAATTAATAATAATTAAATCATGTTTCATTCTTCGGTTACAATATATGAAATGTAACTTCCAAAAGTCATATCGGTACTTACAGCTATTATATTGATGAAATATTTAACAAGTATATTTTTACATAAATAAACGACATTATTTTAGCGTATGGATTAGTGGGCAGAGCGCTTGGACGGATTCTAGAGGCGTGGGTTCAAATCCCGTTACGTTTAAATTTATAAACGATTTCTAAATAAAAAAAAATCTCGAAATAAATTTCAGAAAAGAAATAAAAGCTTGTATTTTAATGACAACATTAACCTCAAAAAAATAGATTATTATAATTGAGAACTAAGTACACATACTCGTGTGTTAATCCTACAAAAAAATTGCAACTTATCTCCTATAGACTACAACTTATTCTTAAACAAACTCATATTTCTATAATAAATATACCGACGGTCCGTAGCTAAAGCATCGAAAGCAAAAAAATCATAAATATTTTAATCGCTCGTTCAAACCACTAAGAACAGGAGTTTAAATGGTTTGTATGTTCTCAAAAATTTTAGTACCAGGCCAGTCTTGGCGCAGTGTGACTGTAAAACCGACTGGTTATGGGTTCGATCCCCAATGGAAGAGATGAAATATTTACTTAAATTTATATTTCCACTTCTTTACACTGGTAAGCGCGGCGTTGAGTTCTGCCACTCAACACGCAATGCCTTCAGAATTCGGCATGAAAATGGGGAACGGAGTGTCTTAACACTAGGTCCCCTCTGCATACCCTGCTGTGTGTGGGATACAGCGTGAAGCTGATTCAATTTAATTTAATTTTAAAATTTTAATAAAAAATATTATTAATTCGTTTATTACACGTGTATGTGGTCGAAACTACCCTTGAAATACAGGAATAAAAGATACTTGCAATTTTTCACTTTCGATACTTTATCTAGTGATCGTTGATATATACTATTTTTAAAATAACTTTACATATTACGTTTTGCAAGCAATCATATAAAAACTACATAGGTATTTGTATAGATATATTGAACATATATTGTTTCTGTATTACGTCACAGTTTAGTATTGTTTTGTTTATAGTACATGATGATACTACTCGTATATTTGAGAGTTAACCCGGGAATTCACGGGTCAAAGTCTTTAGTCATACCCACGACTTCCAAGTAACTAGTTCTTTTCCTCTTAATAAAGTTTAATAATAATTATACAATATTTTTTTTAATATTGAGGCCAGTCGTAGCGCAGAGGCTCAAAGTGTGACTGTAAAATTGACTGGTTGTGGGTTCGATCCTCATTCGAGGAGATGAAATATTTATTTACATTTATATTTTCACTTCTTCGCTCTGGTGTCGAGGCAAAGCGCGGCGTTAAGTTCCGCCACATAACCCGCAATGCCTCCAGAACTCAATTCAATATTTTTTAATAGGTGCTCAAGTTTTATAGAAAACAAGCTTAGACAACATTTGTTATTGGCTATTTCAGGTACAAATTATTAAAGAAACCATATTCCAAAACTGACCAATAATGATTAGCTTTATACAAACTTACCGAAAAAAATCACAAGAAAAAACTTCATCATCGCACTTGTTTGTGAACAAGGAAAAATAAATGGTTTCATAAAAACGAGAACGCTTCAAATGATCGGATTTTTTATATTTGTTTAAAATTTACGAAACTATATCTATATATATAATTGACACACAAACAAAAAGTATTTATATTACTTATTATTCACTTTATTCACATTATTAAAACGGAATACGTGTCGGTATCGCCAAGTGTAAATCACAACTGATGATATTCGTTAGGAAGGCCCTCACAACCGGTTCAATGACGATAGCGTGCTTTTTATAAATATTTTATATTGTTTATAGCGTTATGGGTATTTTTTTTATTTAAAATATCTCGATTGATGACGCCAGTCGTGGTGCGGGAATACAAGTGATTGACTGTAAACGTAACCGGTCGTAGGTTCAATATCTACTCGAGGAAATTTAATATTCAATATGTTCATTTTTTCGCTCTGGTGTCAACGCAAAGCGCGTCGTGGAGTTCACGCAATGCCTCTAGGATTCGGCGGAAAGCGGAGTGTCTTAACATTAGTTTCCTTCAGCCTACCCTACTGTGTGTGAAGCTCAAAAAAATATGTTTAAATATTTCAATCGTTCGTCGGTCGTAGCGCAGAGGCATAAAATGTGTCTATAAACGCTATTGGTTGTGAAATGAAATATTTATTTAAATGTATATTTCCATTTTTTCACTCTGGTGTCCTCGACACCAAAGCGCGGCGTTGAGTTCCGCCACTCAACACGCAATGCCTCCAGAATTCGGCGGAAAGTGGGGAATAGAGTGTATTAACACTAGGTTCCCTCTGCCTACCCTACTGTGAGCGGGATACAGCGTGAAGCTCATTATTTCACTCGTCATCTAGGTGCATTATAAGACCCTCAATTGCATTGCATGTAAGTAGACACATCACACAATAAATAATAATAAAAAAATATAAAAAAATTCTAACAATACCTACTTTATTTTATAAATTTTATGTGTAAGCTGCGAAAGCTGTGAAAGTTAAGCAAAATATGTATAATATTTTCTAACTTCTTAAACATAGGCAGTAATGGCACGTCGTCGCTGCCGCTGCCATACTTGACTGTCAGCAACGTTGAGTTCCATCAACTTAGCATTATCCGTATTATTGAAGTATAGTTTTAAATTTTAAAATTAATTGATTAATGATAAAAAAAAATACGTTATGGTAATATATTTCAAGAATAATTGTAATAATTAGAAGGCAAGTCAAATTTTATCTCAATCATATATCGTTGGTTTTCCCCAATACTATCCGGACACCCCTTGTTCCTACGCCCATGTGTATAATCTGAAGTATATAAATAATAGTTTTAATTTTAATCATAAGAAACTTTAACTTTTAACATATTGATATATACATGTACATATCAATATGTTAAAAGTTGGAGGCCAGTCGTGGCGCAGTGGCACAAAGTGTGACTGTAAAACCGACTGGTTGCGGGTTCGATCCCCACTCGAGGAGATAAAATATTTACTTAAATAAATATTTCCATTTCTTCGCTCTGGCGTCGAGACAAAGCGCAGCGTTGAGTTCTGCCACTCAACACGCAATGCCTCCAAAATTCGGCAGAAAGTGGGGAACGGAGTGTATTAACACTGCTGTGTGCGGAATACAGCTTGAAGCTGACATGTACATAAAATTAAAATATTAACTTAATTTCACGCTGTATTTCTACCTATCCGGGCCAGTCGTGGCGCAATGGCACAAAGTGGGAATGTAAATGCGACTGGTTGTGGGTTCGAGGAAATGAAATATTTATTTAAATTAATATTTCCATTTCTTCGCTCTGGTGTCAAGGCAATTTTCAAGGCAAGATTTCGATGGAAAGTGGAGAACGGAGTGTTAACACTGGGTTCTACCCAGCTGTGTGCGGGATACAGCGTGAAACTGATTTAATTTTATTTCAGTAAATTGCGCATAAAATGTTTTTAATTTCACTTTCAAACTAAAAACATAAATAATCACTACTATTCAGTACTTTCAAAAGGTCCAAAGCTATTTAATTGGCTGCAAGAGGACATTGCTGCCAGTATGCCATACGATTTTTTTGTAATCAGCGACGGAAAAACCAGATACACGACGCACGACATAAGCTAGGTACTAGTAACCACAAGTTGTGTTTAATAAAAAACCTATTTTCAATTCATTCACCTTCATTCTGTTAGTAATAAGAACAACATTTTTATTTTTAGTGTAAAATCAATTAAAATACTTTTAATTTCCAAAATAATGGGTAAAAATAGGTATAGGTAACTAATACCTACGACTACAATGAATAATAGATAATGTTATTAATGTTAATATGATTTCAGGTATATAGAAAAAACACAAAGCCTGCAATCTATACTCAGATAAGTAATACTAATCGAATCCTAGTAATATTATAATATAAAACAAAAAAAAATCAGCTTCACGCTGTATTCCACACACACAGGGTAGGCAGAGGGAACCTATTGTCAAGACACTCGGTTCCCCACTTTCCGCCGAATTTTGGAGGCATTGCGTGTTGAATCGCGGTACTCAACGCCGCGCTTGGCCTAGCCACCAGAACGAAGAAATGAAAATATAAATGTAAATAAATATTTCATTTTCTCGACTGGGGTTCGAAACTACTACCAGTAGATTTTACACGCACAAACTGTGTGTGACTGCCTGCCCTGCACTTTGTGTCCCCGCGCCACGACGAACCTCTCATACCTATTATAAATGTAAATATTTGTGAGAATGGGAAAAATATAACGGATTTAGATGAAACTTTACATAAATATAGCTTATACTTCAAAATAACACACACGTTAGAATTTTGGTAAAGATTTGGCATAATTTGGTTACAACATAACAATAACTTCAAACGGGCGAAGCCGCGCGCGGGTTGCTAGTATATGATAAGATTATGACATTACGACTGGTATAACGTCATTGTTTGTATACTCTTGAAACGGCTCTTGATGACGTTTTCGCGTACTTCCTATTGGTACTGCAGTTGTATCATCATCATTACGGGGAAACCGTGAAGTCGTCAAACATTTTTACAACAATTAACAATATATTTTTTATTTTAAAAAAAAAAACAACTAGTGTTTCTTGAATTTTATAACTTTGATTCACAACGTGTAAACACCTTCGAAAATATCTATAATTTAAGAAACTACTTACTTACATAAAGTTATCGGGTTTACTGATGACTTACCTTTAGTATTTTTCTTAAAAGGATGAGTATGTTAATATATAATTCTATTCAATTAAACTAGGTTGTATGTATCTGTTCAAAAAAAACATTTTTTTAATTGATACAAAAAGTTAAGATGGCAGACTATTCAGGCCAATAATAAAATAACGAAAAAAATACAAAACAATATTGAAAACACCATTGTGGCGCAGTAGGTATTTATAAAAAAAATATCGTGAATCACGCGTACGTAAAACGGTGAATTTTTAAACTTAAATATTTTCTACTTGCTGGGCTAATCACTAATATGAGGACGAGTTCGATTCATAACAATATAATGTCTGTATAGAAGATAATTTAACTGTAAAGGATATTTATAATCAATTTCACGCTATATCCTGCTAATAGCAGGGTAGGCAGAGGGAAAGTTGTGTTAAAACACTCCACTCCCCACTTTCCGCCGATTTTTTTGCGTGTTAAATAGCGGAACTTGACGACGGGCTTTTGCCTTGGTGCAAGAGCGAAGAAATGAATATTATTAATAAATAACATTTCATTCCCCGAGTGGGGAAGGAACTCACGATCCTCGCATAACAGTCACACCTTTTTGCCCTTGCGCCACGACTGCCAAACAAGAAACAAAGTTATATTTATCGTGGAATTTACACGCTAAAAGAAAACGTAAATGGAATTATCTGGAGATTTACCTTCAACTTCTTCAACACTTGAAATTTTCCAGTTACTCACATTTATTATTAAATAAATAATTTGTAAAGTAAATTTCCTATCGGCATATACTAAGAATAACTATCTAAATTAAAAAATAAATATGCCAATCATACGTCACTTTAAAATGACAGTAGGAAACAAGGATTCTTTTATACCATCAGCCAAAATGGCTTAATTAGTTAATTTATAATGAAATCTACTGGACGTGTTAGTCGTAAGCTAACAAGAGAAAATATAATATAAGGGAAACCTTTTATTTTACTTGGTCGGGTTGTCTGTCTCTCCTACCTGGTAGGTAATTTTAAATTAAACTAAGGAATTCTTCTAATCATTTCTGTAAAAGTCGAGAAATGCGTAAACATAAATATAAAATTATTTTATTTTGACGTATTTTTTGCTTTGCTTAAGAGTTGCGTTCCTCGGTGATCCTTAGGAATAGGGATCTGAGTATCTACACTAGGTACCCTCTGCCTATACTGCTGTGTGCGGGATACAGCATAGATAGATATATTTTGCTTTTACTTTTTATCACTTATGCCTATAATACAAACTTATAATAATATATGGGACATTTACTTAAATGGCTTTTTTAGAAATTAATAATTTCACCTTTAAGGAAAGTAAATAAAAAAAACGGAATGCTTCATAAATTTTATTCATATTTATAATAAAATAACATTATTTTTTTAATACTTTATTATACTATTTAATAAAAAATATAACTGGCAAGTGTGAATAAAATATAAATTTTATGAGAGATTCACGGAAAAACAAAGATGAGTGTGTTGACCTGTAATATATTTAAATATGTTATTATTATATATACAATATAAAAATATATTTATGTGGGAAATATAATATATAATTAATTTATATACAGATGGATGAGGTGATGGATAGAAGTTTATTATATTATTGTCTAATAATATAATGATAATGATTCCAGTTAATGATTTATTAGCAAAAATCCTCGCCAACATCTTAAAAAGTTATCGTTTAGCTGTTGGATCAAACACTAGATGTAGAAGGAAGTATTGTCTAAGGCAGTGCGTTTTATGAGGGGGCTTCCCCAATCTGGAGCCCTAGCCACGGACGGCCTGGACACTTTTCCCACCGTAAAAGAAATATTTTTTATATTTTTAAATGTTTTTTTAGGTTTATCCTGTTGCATAGCCAAAATTGTTATTGTTCTCAACTTTCCAAAATTCCGATTTCTATCAGTTTGTCGCGACACCAGACTGAAGATATTAAAATATTAAATATTTGATTTATTCGAGTGAGAATCGAAGCCACAACCTGTCGCGTTTAGTCACACGCTTGTGCCGCAACTGATTTAAACAATTGTTTTTTTATGTATTTGTTTACCTTCATTTATTTTTGAAAATGTAAAGCTTTCCTTTTTTAAAATAAGAGTGTTTTGATGTTGGGGAAACACCTAGATTAATATTCTCCCAAGAGGGGCACAAGTATCAGACGTAAGAATCTTTGCAATTTGAAATTGATTGATGATATTGACGTCATTTATGTAGGGAACTATTATTTAAATTTATCCTTCATTTAAAATTTGTGATTTATATTTTACAATTCGATTTTTGGTATTGTCAATATTTTTTTAATAAACGTACACAATATATATATTTTTTTGTTTAATGAAGCTAACGACTATTTTATATGTTAACTCAAACGGAGTTTAGAATGTAAATACACTTAAATAATAAAAGTAATAATTGTCAAAAAATACTTTTGGAATGTAAAACAATATAATTTTTTTGAGCCCTTTTGAATATTTTCATAATACGCCTTAAAGTACTGTATCACTATACTATTTCAAATGCATTGAAGAAAATAGTATTTTACATAAAATAAAATTACAGATAAAAAAATATATAAGATAAGATCATTGATATAATTTATTAAATATATTGGTTTAACACAAAATAGGGTTAAAAATAAAATGGAAAACCACTATACCTCAAAGAATGATAAGATATGAATGTAAGTAAAAAATATGATTTTTTTTAAATAAATAATAATTGATTATTTTAATTGTAATTGTTTTATTCAAAATATCCATATTGATTTTTGTTTTCATAATATATATCAAAGTAAAGACCCAAAAACAATGGTTTTTTTTATTTTATTTTTCTGTTTGTCTGTCCGTTTGTATATGCTAATCTCAGAAACGGCGTAACCGATTAAAATGCAGTATTTACTATAGTATTTTGGTAGTTTACCGATTTAATAAATTTCTTAGTTTGGTTTTTTTCATTACAATCGGTTTATTAATAACAATATCAATTTACTTTCCCACGCAGGCGAAGTCGCAGGCATAGCTAATTATGTAATAAGTGAGTATAAATATGTACATGTAAAAAATATATAATATCTTATTAATTGCCCAACCCATGAATCTTACTAACAAAAAGATAGTCCTGGAAGAAATGAGTAAGAGAATAACAAAAACCTATCAAGTTTCTGTTAAATCAAGATATAATAATATAATACTCTTATTCGAAAAATAAACATAGGTCTATAAAAAAATTAAAATTGATAAAGCTGTAAAGATGGCCAGTATATTACAATAATTTTAATAGTAACATTACATAAAGTTATTGCTTTTATATTAAAACTGTGTGTGTTTAATTTATTATAACATTTTATTTAGGTACTGTGTTAGGTGTGTTAAATTTTGTTTTTTTTTCTTTTATTTCTATATTTTCCTCGGCCTCGGTATATAATCTTCGGGTGTACTAGTGAATAGTACTGTGAGTACCCAAAAATGTAGACCAATCTGTAGAAATAAGAAAACTTTCCAATAAAGGTCTGACATAACAACGGCTTAGAGTGTAAGCTTGCGAAGAAAAAGAGAAAAACCGTTTAGAAAAAAGAGGACTATACATGTATTATCACAAGAATTTATGATTTCTATTTTTTTTTTTTTGTATTTTCTGCAATAATTTTTCTATTATTATATTATTTATTTAGACTTTCGAATGGTATAAAAATATATATAGCAAAAAACGAAAAACGGATTTCATAGGTTAACACTCTAAGCCGAGAATAATTTTGTTACATCTAGAGAACTCAAGATACATGTTATACTTGTTTTATTAATTTAATATATTTTTATGCGTTATTTTCAAAAATTTATTACCATTCTGCACTCCACTTGGACTGCTCTATATATTAATTACTATATACGTGTCTTTTCCATAAAAAAAAAAAAGATATGATTCATATTACTCCGTCGGCACAATTTATTATAAATATAGAATATGGACATAAGATGCAGACTTCTCAAGAATTTTCAAGAATCTTAAATGATATACTAGTAATTATAGAGTTTCTACTACGTCTGTATTAAGAACTCATAGTAGGACACTGCTTATTAAAACATTTTTTTGTTACATTTTGTATGGCTAACTGCCATAGCTAAATTAAAAATAAATTTAAATTTCTTTACGTTTTTAAAATTAACATTTATAAGTTAAAATAAACATATTAAATAAAAATAGTCAATAGTATTGTATCATATAGAAAAATTATCGAAACTAGTACGAGATCCCACTGTCAATGTTACCTGAAGAATCAAAATTACCCAAATTGACTGTACTAATATAATAACTACTATATTAATTTAATTTCTTTTAGTGGCTTCAAAAGTCCTAAGGTCTCTGTTGAAATAATAATGTTCATAAATTTAAAAAAATCAATAAATCTTACCATATAAGCCAATATAAGTATCCTAAATATAGGGAACCTTTTTATAATAACACCAATTCGTAGTGACAAAGCCGAAAATGGGGATGATGTATAGCCTCTTCCTGTTCTTCGATTATCATCTTGTAAGTGAACTATACTGTGATTGAACTTAGATTGCAGCGACGCTATTTCTGATCTGTGTTTGGACTGAAATTTGAATAAATATTATATAAATGGCAAGTCGTGGCGCAAGGGCATAGTGTGACTGTAAAATCGACTGGTTGAGGGTTCGATCCCCACTCGATTAGATAAAATATTTACTTACATTTATATTTTCATTTCTTCGCTCTGGTGTCGAGGGAAACCGCGGCGTTGAGTTCCGCCACTCAACACGCAATGCCTCCAGAAATCGGCGGGAAGTAGGGAACGGTGTGTCTTAACACTAGGTTCTCTCTGCCTACCCCGCTGTTTGCGTGAAGCTTTCCTTATTCTGATACCATAAGGCCGGCGTTGAGTTCCGACAATAAACATTCAATATCTCGATAATTGTGTGGGGAATGCACATCCCATGGATATAAATGGATCAAAATAGTAATTTAAATTTTTGTTATATTGATTATTTGATAGACAACAGTGGAGCCCCCAAAAAGCTTGTTATCTTTTTAAAGTATTATTTCAAATAAATGAAAAAGAAAATCCTATGATTACAGCATAACAGTGTAAATCTGCTCTTTATAAGTGATAATAAAAATAAGATTTTTAGACAAAATCCAAACAACTGTTTAATAAATAAAAAATACATATAAACCAATAAAAATGATCACCTGCAATTTATCTAACTGTATCCTCAAAATATTATTATCGGCTAACAAGTTATCAATCTTCCCTTGTTTCTGCATCAGCATTTGCGTAAGATAATCAATTTTTTCGTTGTCAACATCTTTTATTTCATAATCGGCGACATTCAGAGCGCCTGTGTGTGCACTAGACGTGGTATCCCTTAAACTGTTTAGTTCATCCTCCTTGTGTTGTAGAGACGTTCGTAGATTCATTATTGTTTGGTGCGTATCTAATTGTAAAGTTTGTATTTCCTGAAAAACAATGAAAATATATAAAATAAGCTTGGTATCATTTTTTGAGACCGTCGTGTCGCAGCGGCACAGCGTCTGGCTGTAAAAGCGACTGTTGAGAGTTCCAATTTCACTTGGGGGAATGAATTATTTCCTGTTCCTCACACTGGTTGGTCTTATAGAAAGGGCTTCGTTGAGCTCCGCGTAGATACTAGTGGCTAAACTCTAAGTGAAAATATACTAGTTATGCTAAAATAATTGAAAAATATACCTTTCTCAAAAGAGCACAATTTCCCTCTGCCCTATTTCTTGCAAGTCTTTCTTCCTTTAATGTATCTCTTAAGGCTGTGACCACACGTTCTGATGCAACATGTTGCTGTTCCAACTGGGTTATGTTACGTTTCATTTCTTCATATTCATTTTGTATTTGGGTTACGGCATTAGATAGACTCTCTTTTTCATCCCTTATACGAAGACACATTTAATTCTATTATTTTGATATACTTTCAACTGAGTACGTCAGTGATATTGAATTTTTTATAGTGATTTTATAAAACAGAAGATTTAGTTTAGTTCAACATGGTAATGTCAGGAATGACTAGTGAAAATTGAAAAAAAAAATGTGTCAAATAATCCATTTATTGAGGAAAGCAAAATATATACTTTCAGCTAAACCCACTGTACCTGCGGTGAGTGTTACCTAGGCCATACACTGTGTTATACACAACTCTTAGGAAAATGAAAATGTTTACAAAAGAGCAATTCCTTCAATGTTACATGCAGGATACAGCGGTGAAGCTAAAAGAAAAAAAAATACTTACTTTAAACTTTCAATTTGCTCCAACAGTAACTTATTGTCATCAGGTATATCAACGCCTTCCCTCATCAACTGTATTTGATTGTCTTTGGCAAATAGCATACTTTTCACTCTTAATTTGTATCCTTCCCAGTCTTTTTCCAACCTATGGCACTCGGCTACTGTTTTTTCTAAGTTTATCTGCTGCTCGCTTATGGTTGTTTGTGCGTGTCGCAATTCATTCTCTAATTTTATGTGTACAGTATTTTTAAAGCTCAATTCCTCTGTTAATTGTTTTACTCTGCAATCATTTTTATTTCATTGAAATGTTATCATGTTAATAAATTATTTCTCATAAAAGGGTAGGCAGAGTGAACCTGGGAACCTTGTGTTAAGAAACTCGGTTCTCATTATTACCCCAACACTTTTGTTCCACTCTTTCTGCCAATATGTGAGGTATAGCATAGCGTAACTCAAAGCTGCACTTTTTGTCTCAGTTACCAGAGCAAGGTAGTAAAAATATTAAAATTTAATTTCTTCAAGTGGGAATCAAACCCCGTAAAACCAAGCCACATTTACACATGCAGATTTGTGTCTCATTAAAAAAGCTTACCTCTCTTCTAACTTCTTATTTGTATCATTAAGTATTGAAAGTGTGGACTCTAATTCATTGTTTTGTGCTTTATATTTATTAATCTCAACACTATCCACATCCGTTACACTGATTTTTGACTGCAATTGTGTTGCTAAGGATTTTTTTTCTTCATTCAATAAATCATTTAATTTTTCACTACTTTCTAGTTTAATTTTAGTAGTCTTGAGTTCTGAAAATAATTTTAAATAGCTTTGTTATTATATTTTTCAGACTCACTTTATAATTTATACAAAAGTGTGAAATTGAAAAATATATTGATTTGAAGAGCATTTTCTTATAATAAATTAAAATTTTCCAAACGAAATCTTTCAAATATAAAAAAAAAATTATATTTTTATTGAGCATTACAGCAAACAAAATATTATATACTGTAGCTCATATTTAGCTGCAGTATATAAATTATATATTTTACAAAATTGTACCAACTATATACAGAAATGGAACAAATAAGCAAAATTATAATTTTCTATTCAGGTACCAAAGATATTCTCATTTAAAATATAAAATAATAGGTTGAGTTCACAATACAAATATACATATGAGTGGAATCAGTACAATTTTCATGTAATAGTATTTACTTTGTTAGTCTATAATACTTAAACAATTAAAATAGATACATAAATAAGTACTCACCATCTTCAGTTTTACGTAATCTATCTAGCAATTCTGTAACTTCTCTGTTTACAACATTAAGTTCATTTTTCAACATAGCATTTTCAACTTCTAAATTTTGCATATTATATGTAAGCTTTTCAGTGTTTACAAATTCCAAGTCCGATGGCAAACTATATCCTAAAAAATATATATTATATATAATTTTAATTAAACATATAGGCATATAATTGAGGCCCCTTGAGGAGCAGCAGCACAAAGTGTGACTATGAAACTGACTGGTTGTGGTTTGATCTCCACTGGAGGAGATGAAATATTTACTTAAATTTATATTTTCATTTCTTCTCTCTAGTGTTCAGGCAAAGTGCGTCGTTGAGTTCTGCCAATTAACAGGCAATGTCTCCAGATTTTGGCAAGTGAGGATGGGGTGTCTTAACGTTAGTTCTGCCTACCCTGCTGTGTGCGGGATACAGCGTGAAACTAATTTATCTATTTTTTTAAATATATATATAAGATAGAAAACAGTTGCAATAATGTATACTTACTTCTATGTCTTAGTCCAAATTGGTTAATAGATTCATCATTATAGTCTTTACTACTAGGAGTTTTAGAACCATTTTTATTTGTGTAGGGGGGTTTCCGCAAAGGTGATTGCCTCCTAACATTTTCAACTCCATTTCTCATGTTATCATAATGTTTAGTGGATCTGGCTTGTCTTGTGGGTGGACTTTTATTTGCAGCTGTGCCATTAGACCTCGTTTCAGAAATTGAACTATTTTTTTTAACGCTACGAGGGGTCGTCTTTTTCTTTTGCCCCCATGTACCATCAGGATGAAGGATAAAATCATTTTTAGTTTCTTTCACACCATTATGATTACGTAAAACTGCACCTGTCTGTTCGTCAAGGTTGTTGAGGAGGCTTTCAGCCTTGCCAGCGAGGTCCGAGAACCATGACATTTATAATAGTAGTTTCACATAAGCTTCACAAAATTTTGCAAGGAATGCTTCACAAACATTTAATAAATTTGCGTTATCAAGTGAGAATAAATTATTTTGCCTTAATTGTTAATCAAAAGATTGGATATGCACTATATATTAATGAAAAAATAGACCAAAATTTTCCTTTCAATAGAAATAAAATAGGTACACATCGCTCACGTCACAACATATTCACATTCGTGTCAACTGACAACCACATATCACTCAAAAATGACAATGACACTTACACAATAAAAAAAAATTGCAATGCCAATTATAAAAGTTTATTAAACACAGTTTACATACGATATTGAACAGTATTTATATAATATGTTTATATGATATCTTTCGCTCTAATCAAAAATTATACCTTTGGTATAATTTTTAAGCCATTTGTTGAATTTTATTTTTTAATTTCTTGAATTACGGTAGTAAGTTGATTTAAGCCTAGCAAGAAATGCATCTTGGATGATACAAATACCATTATTCCAACAACGTATATGAACAATGGCAGTAATGCAAAGCACAGCTTAAACCTTGCGGAATGAAGATAATAGAAACCAGAAAAAAAACTGTATTAAATGTTAATGGTGTATGCAATTTATAGTCTGTGTAAGCGCTCGGCATTTTTGTTGACACTTGACCAGAATAAAAATATTGAATAGTGTATTTTGTGTTCTGTACACTGTAGATTGGAGTAAATAAATTATTACCAATCAAATAATATTATTTATTAGTCTATATATATACTATTCTATATTATATAGTATATATACTATTCTTTTATAACTTATAATGGATTTTGAAAGTCCAGACGTAGAAAAAGATTTTCCAGGATTATATGCGTCTGAGACTGGACGTAAAAGCAATGAAAGTGACTGTAAGTGCTTTGAATAATAATTGAATTCACTTGCAATGTTTCTATTAAAATCTATAAACACAAATCAAAATTAGGAAACAGTAAATGGTATAACTATTTAAATTATAAGTATGGCTAATATCAAAAGTAGAATTTAGCGGAGAAACAGTTATATTGCTTGCAGAGTAGAGTCACTAATAGTCAGCGAAATAGGGTAAAAACTATGACCACACTTTCCTTACCCAACCTTGGACCTAAAATTTAATTGCATTGTCACATCCTAGTTATATTTAGAGCCAGAATCACTACATTCAGTTATTTGTTTCATATTCTTATACTACAATATATTTTTACATTACAATATGTAAATAAAAATATAATATAAATAATATTTTTATTTTCTATAGTTAGTGATGGTGGTGAACATGAAAAGCCTAGCAAAAAAGATTTATTGGGAAGAAGAAAGGAAAAGAAGGAGTCAAAGAAAGACAGAGGATATGCTGCATTAGAAGGGGAAAGCTCCCCTGAGGAAGATACAGACACCAAGTGAGTTTCAATAAAATAAAGAAAGAATATGTAACTTGTTATTAAGAAACCTTTGAAGTTGACATTTATCAGTGGATGTCAATAGACCTAAAAAAAAACAATGTAACATAGTGAGACTCAAACCCGCACCACTCTTGGATACTATCTAATGCTCTCTAGGCAAACAAGTTATATATTTCATAGAGGTACTTACATATTTATTACAACTTTTTTCAGTTGTTAGCATCTTGGTTTGAAGAATTTTTCAAATTTCTATTACCTGAACTAACTAAAAATCATAATTTCATGTAGTGTGAGTGACATGAAAATAATTAATTTTTAACAGGTTTTTTCTGAGTGGGAATTGTACATTTGACCATCATATTTAACATTACACATAATGTGATTCAATGGCTACTAAATGGTTCTTTTTCATTATTATTATCGTTTTTAATATCAATACACTTGTACTGATTTAAGTACTCCTATACCTTAAGGTCGCTTGGCAGAGATGGCTTATAGCAATAAGGCCACCTGCTGCTGCTGTTTAATTAAGTATCTCATTTGTTTTTTTTTATCTCTCTTATGTGGTGTACAATAAAGTATGTATGTATTAATATTAAATATTCCATAAAGTGGTGGTCTAGAAATAAAAAATCATTTTCTTGCCCTGGTAACAAGACAAAGCTCAGTGTTGAGTTCCACCATTCCAAATGAAGTGTATTAAAAATTGGTGTATCTAATTAAATGGAGAAGAAAGTGCGTAAATACCCTGCTATATGTAAAATATAGCATAAAACTAAAAAAAATCTAAAGAAAAATGAAATGCTAAAGTGTATTTTGCTCAGAAGTCCTTCGAAAACAAAGAAGACGAAATCATTTAAATTCCCAACCAAAAGTAAAGAAAAGAGGGAGAAGTCAAGAGATAAAGAGAAAGTTCAAGATGATGTGGCCAAACAAAAAGAATTGAGTGAAAAGGAAAAGAAAAAAGAAAAGGAAAGGGAAAAAGAAAAGAAAGAAAAAGAAAAAAGGGAAAAGCTACGAGAGAAAGATAAGGTTAGTGCTCTTGTATTTGTTGGTATATTAAAGTTTTTATATTCAGTAGATGAGTGAAAATGAAATGAAATATTGTTATGTATTAAAAAAATTTAAGTGTCACTTTTAAATTTTCATATAGCTTATTTGTAACATTTAATATTTACGTTTCTTGGCTCTGATGTCCAAAAAAACACGCGGCGTTGAGTTTCGATATCAGAGCCAAGAAAACACACACACTGTTGGAACAGACAATGTCTCCAGAATTTGGCGAAAAATGGGCAAACAGTGTATTAACACTAGGTTCCCTCTGCCTACCCTATGTACAAGTTACCACGGGAAGCTATAAAAAATACTATAATTATTGCATTCTATTTATATTAAAGTTTTACATATTATCAAATATGTAAAAGTTTTGAGGCTAAAAGCACAGAGACTAACTGCAAACGGGACGATTGCGGGTCAATTTTCACTCGAAGGAATAAATTATTTTCATTTCCTCGCTCTAGTAACAAGACACAGTGCGATGTTGAGTTCCTCCACTCAACACGGAATGTCTGAAAAATTGAGTAGATACAGCGTGAATCCTGAAGTTATCATTAACTATGGGCATATATTAACTCAATAATGGCCATATATTATTGTAACACTCAGGAACTTAGTATCCAGACACTTTATTCTCCACTTTCTGTTTTTAATACTTCAAATGCGAGGTAATCTTAACATTGAAAATATCATTTTATAAACCTCGATACTTAGTGTATTGAATTTTAACTATCGATGATATCTTCGATAGACAAGCGATCTAGACAAAGTAAATGTGACCTTGTATTTTTCTATGAATCTTTTTATATTGTAAATCGATTTCTTTTTCTTCTTTCTTAATGGACTATTACTATTTTAGAAAGCAGCTTGGCTTAATACTTGGTATCTAATTAATCTTATTCACCGTAAAAACTTTCGTATAAAAACGTATCTATCTATCAAATCATTTTTCATCTAATTTGATCGTTTATAAATAAACTTCGAGTTAAAAACGAGTTTTCCTTAAACATTTATTTTTTCTTTAAGCATCCACTTAAAACATTTAAATATATTCTAAAAATATAATCTTATAAAATACCTAATTCTAACTTAGATAATCCTCCAGATATAGACGTTTAAATAATATATTTGTAGATAGAAAATAAAGCGCAGACTTAAGTCTCGAAATTGGGTAAAAAGCGATCTATCTATCCTATCTCGAGTTAACGTCAATCTTCGATTATCCAATCTCTAACCAGCGTGTATATACATATACAAATTATTATTAGTTACAGTTCTGTAAGTACCTTTAAAAACAATGTTCAGTTAAAATAATAAATCTCTCCCATAATAAAAAAAATAATAAGTTTTAACAATATTTAAATTGATTAAATAATCAATATACGTAGGTACGTTAAATGGAACGGAACAATAATATTGCCATTTTTAAGCACTAGTTTCAAAAAGATATAAGTACTTTACAAACTTGTAAGTTTTTGTAAATCTTAAAAATAACTTTATCTACGATGGAGCCTAAAAAATAGTAAGTATTATTTACATTCATCGTTTTATTTATGAAGCCTTCTTAGCGCGTGCGTTTTTCGTAAAACACGGTTTTTCTATGAATATATACTTTAGAATTCATAACAATATTAATTTATATCTGTTTGGCTAGGTAAAGGGTAAACCATTGTCGAAGCACGAGACTAGGACATTACTAAATCTAGTCAAAAATAGTGAAATCATTACCACAAAGGCGACTAACGCGATTAATAATAAACTAAAGAACGAGGAGTGGGTTAGAATAACGGAAAAATTTAATGCAACTGCAATATTTCCACGGAACCCTCAACAGCTGCGTTTGAAGTGGGAAAATTTAAAGAAAAATTCACGAAAACGCACTAAAATAAAGATGAACCAAATTAAGGTGAACATAAAATAATACATTTATATTACATTACTGATCTATATATAGTTATTGTGGAATGGTATTTGTTTTAAATATCCAATTTTTTATTTAAGACGGGTGGAGGTCCACCTGAATACATTCCCCCAGACGACATACTTGAACAAGTGGAGAGCTTATTGGAAAGTACATCCAATAGCTTTTCTGTGCGTTTTGGGGGAGAAGGGGAGATGGAAAGGCAGACTCCTAGTGGTGGTAATTGTGCAAGTACAAGCACCAATGCATATACTACTGTTGTGGAGTGTGAAGTACTTCATCTTGAGAGTTCACAACAGTCACAAGATTTAGGGACAGTACAAAGTAGTGAATTTAAGAGGCCCACGTTTGAGACACCTAGTACAGGTAATATTAAGTTTCATAAAAAATGACGACTGGCCTAGTCGTGGCGCAGCGGCACGAAATGTGACTGTAAAATCGAAGGAAATATTTACTTAAATTTATATTTCCATTTCGCTCTTGTGTCTAGGCGCAGCGTTAAGTTCTGCCAGTCAACAAGCAATGCCTCCAGAATTCGGCAGAAAGTGGGGGTTCCCTCTGCCTACTCGGCTGTGTGCAGGATACAGTGTGAAGCTGATAAAAAAAAATGCTTGTGCTAAACTATTCTTACTTATTGTAACTTTACTTTTTCAGTAAAAAAGAAAATATTTGATGGGCACCGTGCTGCTCGAAACTTGGCTATTGCTGAATATTTTACAGTCAAAAAACAATTATTAATAAATAAAAATCACAATCTAAAATTAAAAAATGAAAAATTAATGTTGGAAATTGAGAAAATGAAAGAGTCTATAATAAAAAGAAAATAATTATAAATATTAACAATATAACAATGTTTTTCTTTTATACACACCAAACATATATATAATGATATAATTAATTTTTTTTTAATAAGTAACTAATAATCTTATCAAATTTTTTGGTAACAAATAAAATAAAAAATATTTATTTGTCTTAATATATGTGGCACAGTGGCACAACAAGTGTGTGACTGTATATGAGACAGGTTGTAGGTTCGATGCCCACTCTGGGCCTCCAGAATGTAACGAAAAATAATGTGTTAGGACACTTTGTTTCTTCTGCCTTCCTGCTATGTGCAGGAAACAGTGTGAGACTAAAAAAATCATCTTGTAAAACAATTGTTTATAAGACGTATCCTTTCTGTTATATCTCCTGTTTCTGTGCTGTCATCATTATCTTCCATGTCATATGTAGGAACTTCCATTTCTTCTGGAACTTCCTCTAAATTAAATTTTATGCAAACATTATGCAGTACTGCTGTGGCAATTATGATTGCTTGAACTTTAGGCAATGATAGACGTAATGGGAGTGCTATAGCAGGAAATCGTCTTCTCCATACCTCAAATGTTCTAAAATTACAACATTTGTATATTAGATAAGTTAATGAAGATTAATAGTTTTTAATAATTACTATGAACTAATAGGTTAACATGATACCTTTCTATTACATTCCTGGTTTTAGCATGTGCTTGATTGTATCTTCGTTCTGCTTCACTTGTTGGATTAGGGACTGGTGTTAATAAATATGGCCTATTTGGATAAGCACTATCACCTAGCATCCATTGATTGCCATAATGTCCTGCATCACAATTAGCTAAAACATTAATAGAATAATTTTAAGTATAATTAAATATAATTTTATATTATTATATTTCAAAACAAAATTAAAAGCTATGTATGGAAAATATAATCATAAAATCAGCAACTGAAATTTAAAAAATCACAAGAGCTTAAACTAAGGAATTAAATAATTATTAATATTAGAAATAAGAAAAAATCTTTACAAAATTTGCCTGCTTTGCAATGAAAAGTTTTTATAAAAGCTTATATATCTTTAAAACATGTCACCTCTGAGAACTGAATTGTTGAAAATAGTAGCATCACGAGATGAACCAGGACAATGAGCAACCACATTCATAAATTGCATATCTGCATCGCAGATTGCCTG
Source organism: Heliconius sara (assembly GCA_917862395.2). Classification (NCBI taxonomy): domain Eukaryota; kingdom Metazoa; phylum Arthropoda; class Insecta; order Lepidoptera; family Nymphalidae; genus Heliconius; species Heliconius sara. Next base: position 4,364,842 of record OU860788.1, on the reverse strand, counting down.
TACATTTAATGAGAAGTAACCCTTACGGTTCCTGTATTCTTCCCCTATATGACCTAAAATTAATGGACTTATAATGAATCTAAATAATCAAGATCCATTAAAGAGAAATAGTTAAATGTTTATAAAAATATGATGACAAATTATGTTTCATTAACATATATACATCATATTACATAGCCTGCCATGACCTTTTTATGTTATTGATTTTAGTTTCTTTATTTAATTTAAATCTTTAAATTTCTGAGAAATTGATAGTTATAACAGAATATGTCCTTTACACAAATCATTCTATTATACCTAATATAAGATATTACATGTATAGTTTACCCATCAAATATATAAATACTCACATGGCGATTGTATTCGGATGTGAGTGCAATCAATTGCAGCAAAAACTCTAGGAAATCCACCAATATTGTAGAATTTGTCAGCACTCTCTTGATGCACTTTTACATGTTTATTGTATATATTACCAATTGCCGATGATATATCATACACTATCCTGCCAGCTGTAGATATTGAGACTCCAACAAAATCTGCTACAGAAATCAACATAGTTCCCAGAGCATAAAAGCGTAATGTTAATAATAATTGATGTAGAGGTGAGACGCCATAATTTCTATAACATAAAAACAAAAATAACATATTCAAAAAGTTTTTGGAACGTATTTTATATACAATGATATATATACATATGTATACATATCATTGATTTACCTGGAAGAAGTTACACGGACAAACGGCATTATTTCGGCTAACAAAACATTAACTGTGGACTTTGAAAGTCTAAACCTAAATGTAAAGTCAGCATCATCTAGGCTTTGCATGTAGTTCACTCTCCTGAGTGTTCGTGATGAAGCGCGTCGTACTTCATCCTCACTACTAGAATCTAGATCAGATAGCAACTCCAAAACTTCGTTAATAGTATCATCACTATCACTAGAAGAAATGTCACTTGAAGAAACATTATTCGACATGTTCTATTTATTTTCCTTGTTAACGAAATAAAATATGAATGTAATATTGCAATCTCAGATTATAATCAAGTAAACTCTACAACGCCTCGGATTGCAATAAGCTGTCATTTATGCTATCGGGCCTAATGTCAAAATTGACGGATCGTTTATTGGCACGCACAGGATATAATTTTCATACAAAGTTCATTCGTAATCTCCTGTTTGTCCTTCCAAAGACAGATTGACGTTAAAGATTGAAAATGAAGTACTTCGATTGGTTATTGGCAAGCTATACTCAAAAAATAGATTGATATATCAAACTCTGGTTGCAATTTATGGATTAGGACTGATTATTAACATCGGGCGTAAGTGTACTGTGTCTCTATCTAAACTACAATAATCTCCATATATAATAAAACAGTAAAAATATTTTGTTTGTACATTAACGCCCAATATTAATAATGTATCTCCTATCTCAAAGTTAACGTCAATCGTCGATAGATTGTAGAGCCTTCCTTGCCCTATTGATAACTCCGTTTTATGTAGAAATTTTAAATTAATATAATGTATGTGCTAAAGTTATTACTACTTACAAAATTCAATTTCTCAGCAATAGTTTTGAATGAAATAACAAATCTTTAAGTGCTAAAATATTAAAAAATAAAGAAACATAAAATAACGTAATAAACCTTTTAAATGAATATGCGAACATTTTGTTATTAAAACATTTTGAAACTTCTTCTAATGTCCTATATAATTTTATAAAGTACTAGTGGGCGCGCGTGGCTTCGCCCGCTTTTGCACTCCTAGGGGTGAATTCAAAAAAAAACCACGAAACATGTGTCAAAACAATATTTTTAATAGTCTGAATTTAAATTTTTATAAAAATCGGTGGCGATTTAAAGATTTTTCCATATAAACTTTCAACCCCTTATTTGAACCCTTAGGGGGTGAATTCTAATAAACCATGAAACATGTGTTCAATGAAATATTTTAAAGAGTCTGAATTTCGAATTTTATAAAAATCGGTGCTGTTTTAAAAAAAAATCATGCAAACTTTCAACCCCTATTTCATCTTCTTAGTCGATGTCCAGATTATGAAAATAAACATCTGTCCAAATTTCAAGTTCCTACCATCAGCGGTTACGGCTGTGCTGTGCAAAGTAAAAATATGATAAAGTAAGCCCCAAAACGTCTCAGATAGCAATAAGCTATCGTTTTTGCTATCCAACTTAATGTCAAAATGAACGGATCGTTTATTGGCACGCACGAGCTGTAATTTTCATACAAACTTCAATCTTCATCTCCCGTTTGTCCTCCCAAAGACAGATTAAAGTGAAAGATTGAAAATGATGTACTTGGATTGGTTATTGGCAAGCTGTGCTCAGCAAATAGATTGATATATCAATCTATGATAGCAATTTATGGATTAGGATTGATTATTAATATCGGGCGTTAGTAATTTTGACTCAAATGGATATAGGGACACTTAATAGAAAACAAAAGTCTGTCTGTCTGTCAATATTGATGGTCACGCTAATTTCTAAAAGTACTGAACTGATTTACTTAAAAGTTTCACCAACTGCTTTGTTTTAACTCAACATTTAAAATTTGGTTCATCAAAATCGGCCATTGAAAAAAAAGTTATCGTCATTTGAATGAACTCAAGGCATTATTTTGCCTGCGAATGTTATGTAATAAGAAATCAAAGAAAAATGTAAGAATCTTGGCTAAAGAATGAAATTCGAAACGTCTTAGTTATTTGACTGTTGATAAAAATATTGTTGATATAAATTACTATAACAGTTAAGTTTAAGAATGATTTGATCTTCAAAGAAATGTTAAGTATGTACATAAATTCTTCGGTTCGTTCGTTCGTTTGAAATAAATTTTTATAAAAAGGCCTAAAAACAGCCTTTCTACGTGTACTCTGTATCAACTACATCCATACCTATATTATAAATTCGAAAGTAACTCTGTCTGTTTGTCTGTCTGTCTGTCTTTTACGCAATCAGGGCCAAACCGCTAATTCAATTGTGATAAAATACATATATAGAGATTCTTGAGGGTCTCGGGATGAACATAGGTTACTTTATTTGTCTCATAATTGTAATGTCCTCAATATATACTAATATACTAAATTATGTTTCAATTTGACAAGCAATTTATTCTGCCATATTAATAACAACCGTCGCTAAGCAACCGTTGCTAAGCAACAAGAAACTTTGTTGTTTTAATGCTTACGTGCGCTGACTCAACCTTAAGAGACATAATATAAAAATAATGTTTTATAAAAATACTGTCCTTTAAAAAATGTATTGAAAAAGTCTGCGATAATAATTGTTTATCCCTGAAAGTTGAGCTACAGGAACTATTTTAATATATTTAAATTTATCGGATTATTGTTAATGTGTTTTTTTATAATTTGGTATTCATCCTTATCAAAATAAATATAATAGTCACCAGCTTCGGCTCCGGGCGGCATCGGCATAATATTTAAGTATTGAGGAAAGAATGGTTGGTTATTTCAGTTCGGTTATCTATACCGTTGTTATACACTTTATGAATCGTAATTTTAATTTTTATGTTTTTTTTGTTATTGCTCGCAACAATTTCGTATTTAATGTAGAAGAGTTTAGTATCTATATTATTTCATTTAGTATCTATGAATGCGTGCACGGGAAACGTAGAAAAACGTTTATCCTGGATTATTCAGTATCCCGTGGAAATTCCGGGATAAATAATAATCTTTTTGTTGCTCCAGAACCCCCGCTATTGATCACTGAAAGTTCTATTTTTTTTACATTTGAGTAAAGAAAAATTACAAAAATCATGTATTGTAACGAACATATTGTAATTCTTTAAAAAAAAAAATAAACTTCGACAGCATATATCTTCGCATAGCATTATCTATTTTTATAATGTATTATTATAGTTGAGATTATAGATTATTATAGAATATGTGTTACTTTTAATTTAAATACTTTTAAATATTTATTTTACGTTGATAATATTAATAATATAGTTAGTTTTTTTTATTAATATTTTTCTTTGGCTACCTTTACATTTTAATTAGTTACGTATTTTTTCTAATAATAAGAATTTTCTCTACTTAATATTTTGTTTCGATTTATTTTGATTATTTGGACTTATATTATCTTACCAATCCTATTGAAGACTGAAAATCATTTCATAAATATATTTAATACCATACATACAATATTCGTATAGTTTGAGCGGGCGAAGCCGCGTCCGGGTCAGCTAGTATTTACTAATTGTAGATTCAGCTAATAATATAAGTATGTAACTAATTTAAAAACGGTAAAGGAGTTAATATGCAATCATTACAGGTATTTTACAAATATTATGAACCCTTCAAATCAATAATTTAACATTTAAGGCTGTTTCTGAAAGATTAAATTAAATTATTCACTGACATCAGCACATTTAAGAGTTTTAAAATTATGATGAGACGTACATAACATAGGTAAAAAGAATATAATGTTACAAAAATATATACGTATAAGAAATAATTAGCTTCATGTATATTTTTATAAATATCAAATGTCAACATTGGTCGTATTTTTTAATTCAAAACAATCACAAGTCCTTACAAAAATTACGATAATGTAGTAAAAAAATCTTATTAGAAGTCATTATAGTGATCCTTCAATTCTGTTAATTACATCAATATTCATGTAGTTTAAGCGGGCGAAGCCGCGCGCGTGCTGCTAGTTATAGATAAAACTCATTGAATATAGTACCATCCTTAAAATAAATTTTTTTTCCGTGGGATCGATGTCCGCGTCATGGTTAGCGTGGTTGGTTTATATTTATTGTGTTTGCGTTTGGTTAAATAAGGTAAAGGGGGAAAAAATAGAATTTTTTTGACATTATAGGATGTAAAAAATAAATAAAATTATATGCTTGATATAATTTATCCGTCTTAGAACATTGAAGCAAAAAGCAAAACAAAAACAAGTTGCATTTGACTTGCAAATGAATGGTAAATCCGTACGCTAATTTGTGCAGCAAAGCGAAACTAAACGTTTTTAAATGACTTTGATGTCGCGTTGATAGTGTGTTTCATCTTAATCTAACAAATTCAACATTTTACTTTTCAACTAACATTACTTAATCAATGGCTGCAGCTTCAATTCGGTTTTTAGGGTTCAGTGTGGTCGATCAATCGTGGCCATCCTGACTGTTAACTGTACGTATATGGCTGTACGCTGATTTAATTTTAGAAGTGATCGTGTGAAAAATGCGCGAAGTTCAGAACACCTAACTTCAAGGCGGCCACGACTCAATTATAATGTATTACGTGAAATACGTGTACTACGTGTACGTGTACGTGTAATACGTGAAACTCCTAAATTCCCATTTACAGAGCTTAAGAAAAATAAATGATTTGTACATTTTTAAACTGACATCACAGACTGCCCGTAGTCAGGATTATCAGTAGATTAAATAAATTATATAAATGTTCACATTTTTCCACAAAAGACAGGGTATGCCAAGAGCTCATTTTTAACATTTAGTGACAAGTTTTATCTTGTCAGACGTTGACAATAAAAAATATTTTAATTGAAACATTACCCTAAAAAGGACTTTTATAGTAACCTATAACCACAGCGTATACCATTAGACACTGCCAGACAACGCCATAACTAATTACCAAATCTTAACATTAACAGAAGGTCGAAAATGTTGAGGCTTTTCTAATTAGCGGATATAGGTCAAGATATGGAAGCTTCAAACCATTGTCCGAAGAATATCATATAATATATTTTTATAAAAAATAGTGACAGCATCAGCTGGTGTCTATAAATAGATGCTATAAAAGAAAGAATGTTGTTGTTTTATTATATCATCTGCTCATCCAAGGCCTTTTTAGGTAATTTTTAATGGGTACTTTTTTTTTTACTTTTATCCAGTTTTTTACGTCTGCGAAATGTGGTATAATAAAAAAATCAGCTTCACTCTGTATCCCGCACACAGCAGGGTAGGCAGAGGGAACCTACTGTTAAGGCGCTTCGTTCCCCACTTTCCGACAAGTTCTCGAGGCATTGCGTGATAAGTGGCGGAACTCAACGCCGCGCATTTGCCTCGACACTAGAGCATAGTAATGAAAATATAAATGTGAATAAATATTTCATTTATTCGAATGGGGATCGAACCCACTACCAGTCGCGTTTGCAGTCACACTTTGTGCCACTGCGCCACGACTGGCGCTACGACTGACGTGTGCTATAACAATTATTTTTTCAATTTTTTCCGTAATCCGTTTTCTTGCTTACTTTGAAATATTATTTGCTAAATAGTAGGTAGAATGATTAAAGAGATTTCGTCACCATACAATAAAGAATGCTAAAATTGAGACATAACAAATTGTTTTGATTATTTATTTTAATTTTTTCTTCTTCACGCGTTATCCCGCTCACGATTAGGCAGACCGCTCACAATAAGGCAGAGGATACCTGCGCACCTAGTATTAAAACACTCCGTTCCCATTAAGTCTTTCGTTCACCACTTTCCATTGACTTTCCAGAGGGATTGCGTGTTGATTGCGGATCAACGCCGCCGCTTTGCCTCGTTACCAGAGGGAAGAAATGAAAATATTAAATAAATTCATTTCCTCGTGTGGGAATCGAACTCACAACTTGTTGCGTTTACGTTCACACCCTAGCGCCAGGACTGGCCACAAATAACAATTATAACAATAAAATTTTGACATCTATAAAAATCACGCTGACGTCGTTCACAGTTCCTTCAGATTACCCCTATCATCCTATCGATAATCGATAATCGAAATCGAAATCTTTTCTCGATCGATCGAATAAAAAAAATATAATCGAAAAAAAAACGATCGAAAGTTCGTAAATAATGATTATCGAAGGATTACAAAATACGCTGTCGTTCACTGATGCATAATAATGATGTTGTGTAGGTAGTGTCGACCTTGTCAGAGGCGACGGCGTGTTCAGTTGTTCTCTGGCCGCGTCATGCACCACCTGCGTAGCGTTTTCACTAAGGTGACTAAATGTTCTGATCGGATCCACGCAAAAATTCTTCTTTCTTTTCTTTCTTTTCTCCGTGTTTCGTAGTTTTGAATTAGATATTATGTTGAAAATTGATTTCGTGATTTTTTTTCATTGTGTAATATAAAGTGTTTTTTTTGTTGTTAAGTAAATGTGGCAGTAATTTTGTTTGTATGCAGATTTGTGCAATTATTTTATTGTCGTTCCCTTTTGAGAATCGGTGGCTGGAAATCATTGGTTTTTGTTGTTTTGGTTTGTTATGAAAACGTGTTGTATAGGACGTGGAAATAACATATTTCAGTCATTCTTCATTAAATTTTTGTCATACTGATTTTGCTTGATAATATGACGAAAAATATTGTTATTGTATAAAGTGATATTTATGTTTTTACGATTAACAGAATAGTAGTGGGAATCTTCGATATCCTCAATAAATACGGTAGCTAGTATTAAAATTTTTGATCCGCTTTTATTTAGTAAATAATTAAAAAACTCACAAACTTTTGATGGAGAACAATAAAACTTATATATATCTTAGTTTATGACCCGTGTCACTTTAAAATATTTTTTCTTATAAGTTATCTCCACAGTTTAACTTAATTGAAGCTTAGATACCAATTAAATAAATAAATGGCATTATAGTTTAAAGTAATTAATTGCGCAACCGATGTGTTTGCCTACACGTGTTTGTTGTGTAGGCGCTATATAATTGATTACTCTTAGTTAACATTAATCATTAAGTTTAATTTTTGCAATTTCTAGAAAAAAAATTTCTAGCGGGGTTTTGGACTTTAGTTTTGAATAATTCTGTTAGTATGTAAGTTATTTCAGTTGTTCAGGATTAATTTTTTGTTAGTAATGAATTTCTGAAGAGGGTACAATATTATTCCGGTGTGTCATAACTTACATAATGTGGTGTTGATTTGTAATATGTATATGCTCAATATTAAATATTATAATTTGTACGATTTAAATAATATACAAAAGAAAAGAAAAAAAAAAGAAAATCAATAATGGATACCTACATATACTGATTCATTCAAAAACTACTGTTTATATACATATAAAATAACTTAATTTATAGTACACTATTAATTAAGTTATTACCATAAATTATATATAATTATATATAATATATATAATTATATATTATATATAATTAAGAATAATTGCGATTACCTTTTTAAAATACCTTACATATATGTATGCCTATAAGTATATGGTTAATAATTTACAGGAGAAAGAAGAAAAAGCTAAATTTAAACTTGAATCAAAAGAAAAATTAAAAGATGATAAAAAAGAAAAAGTCAAAGACAAAGATAAGGAGAAGGTGAAGGAAAAGGAAAAGGAGAAAGTCAAAGAAAAAGATAAAGATAAGAAAGACAAAAAACTGACGAAAGTGCCGTCAACGGTCACGTCGGGTGTTCCGTTTGAGGAGATATTTACTTTGGGAGGTGAGTGCTTATGAAAGATTATATTAAAATTATAAGATTTTTTTCAACTTCATTTTATATTCCACATTATAGCAGGTGAAGTTGACTCATGAAACTCGACGCCGTTATTATACGGGATCGGAAAAATGAAAATAATCGTCTCCTTGATTGAGATTTGAATCCAAAACGTCTTTCCACTGTACAGTGATCCCAATCGCAATAGTGGTTTTATTTAATATTAAATATTACAGTAAATAAATCATCTAATCTTTATATTATGAAAATACAGTGCTTACAAATGCGATAAAGGGGTAAAGATAAAAATAGAATTATATAGTAAAACATTTTTTTCGAATTTAAAATTTCATTTTGTCTTTTTATTTCGTCTTTAATAATAAAATTTAATATTTCTACGTCGATGTGTAATTTGACACGTTAAATGTATTTTAACTTTTTTGTTTAATATAATTTTCGCGTTTTAAATATAACTATACCAATTGAATAATTTATAAAATTGTAACTAATCGGTGAAACGTATGGAATAAATATAAGAAAAAAAAGTTATTGGGTGCATTTAATAATGTAATACAACCGAACAAACAATGATATTTTTTTTGTCTGTGCGCTTGTTCCCCCTAATCTCAGAAACGGCTTAACCTATTTTAAGCACAGTTTTCACTACAGAATTCTGGCAAGATTCCCTTAATTTTTATTGTATTACAATCGGTTCATAAATAAAAAAAACATAATATAACCTTCGAATATAGCTCAATTACGCGGTTGCTTATATTATCACAGGTGTTCTAGGTTAAACCCTTATTAAGGAAATGTGAAGCTCAACCACAGTAATGTTAATTAGAGTATGTAAATAATTAATTTCATAGATATTTTGAGGCCAGTCGTGGCGCAGTGGCACAAATATGTAAACGCGATCGGTTTGGGTTCGATTTTCATTAGTGGTATGCGGCATTCCCAATGGTTCTTAATATTCGTTAATTTTAAAAATTATTAATAAACATATAAAAAAAATTCGGTTTATTTCGTCTGAAGGGACCTAAACCTGTTATTATTGTGGTCAGAGATGGTCTAACTACGTCACAGCGTCGACAAGCTAGTATCGTATTTTACTTTGTATAAAACACGTTATCCATATTGTAATCTGATATGAAGATAATATGCGTAACAATTTGGAGGAGGCGTAAAATCTTATAATTACGATATCGTCAATACTCAATAATAAAAATCAATATTTATCTTTTACTATGAACTTTATACTATGTATTTAAGTGGTATTTTTTCTTTATATTTCGATGTTCAAAGTTTTTTTTTCGACTTAAATTCTACATAAAAAAGGTTACATAGAGGCCGGTCGTGGCGCAGTAGCACAAAGTGTGACTGTAAACCGACTGGTTGTGGGTTCGATCCCCACTCGAGGATATGAAATATTTACTTAAATTTATATTTCCATTTCTTCGCTCTGGTGTCGAGGTGAAGCGCGGCGTTGAGTTCTGCCACTTAACACGCAATGCCTCCGGAATTTGGCAGAAAGTGGGGAACGGAGTGTCTTTCACTACGTTCCCTCTGCCTACCCTGCAGTGTGCGGGATACAGCGTGAAGCTGATTTATAAAAAAGGTATATTAAGAAAATTTTGCCGTAACCTTTATAAATCAATTTAACGCTGTATCCCGCACATAACATGGTAGAGTAGAGAGAACCTAGTGTTAAGACACTCCGTTCCACACTTTTCGCCGAATTCTGTAGGGAATTAATTAAAAAATATATATCAGTTATGATAGGTACTCGTATCTTGTACTAGATTATCAAATTCTATTTGCAATGTGGAGCTTATCGAAGCTTAGAAGCTTAACTTGTCTGAAATTTATTGCAATGATTTTAATTTATATAGATATAGGTTTAATTTATATAGATATCTATTGTACATAAGGAAAATTTCATTTTTTGTATTATAATAATCAACTTCAAACATTAATATTACTTAAATAACTCTTAATAAAGTAGTAGCATATTAACTCGTCATCGTGGCGCATTGAGACAGCGTCTGGTTGTACCGTGGAGTTGTGGGTTCGATCCCCACTCGGGGGAACGTTTGTGTTTAAAACATATTTAAATTTTACAACTCTATTAGAAAAAACGCAGCGTTAAGTTCTTCCACTTAACATACAATGTCTCGAAAATTTGGTACAATATTGTCTATCCTGTCTACCCTACTAAGCAGGATCCTTATCCTGTTTAAAGAAGGTTAAACTCATTTTTTTTTTCTTTTTACACAGTAAAGTTTGTTTTTCTTTCATGTAATCTGACCACCAAGACTTAGGTTTCACTAAAATATACCTTGACCTTTGCAATACGAAGGCACTTTTATATTGTTGCCTTAGATATTAAGATGTTTTATAAGTACGACCATTATTATCAAATTAGCCGATAGGTCAAGAGAACCTAGTGAAAAATATTTCTGTTCATAATTTTTCACCCAAACTGAGTGATACATATAAAATGGTAGAAACATTGCCATATTTTATCATATTAACTTAGCAAAAATATAAACAAATAATCAAGGCTGTAGTAGTGCAGGAGCTAAAAAAGTGTACGAATTTGCTGAAAGTGGAGAACGGAAGTGTCCTAATTGGGAACGGAGTGTCTTAACACGAGGCATCCAGATTCCAGAAAAAAACCAAATTTAATAAAATCAAATCAAAAATCAGCTTCACGCACACAGCTGGGTAGGCAAAGGGAACCTAGTGTTAAGGAACACCGTTCCCCACTTTCCGCCGAGTTCTGAAGACATTGCCTGTTGAGTGGCGGAACTCTTGACACTAGACCGAAGAAATGAAAATATAAATGTAAGTAAATATTTCATTTCCTCGAGTGGGAATCGAACCCACAACCAGTCTACTTTACAGTCACATTTTGTGCCTATGCGCTACGAGTGGCCTCATTTTGTCATAAATATTGTTAAAAAATATAAGTGTATCGAAATATAGAAATTACTATACGAAAAATATACATTTTAACCAAACCAAAAACGCTAAATGATAAAGTGTTAACATATTATCTGTGCTAATAACAAAACACTGACTCAAGGTGAGTGATAACGTTATAACGTGTGACGGCAATTTTTTTTTAACGACGATAATTTTATTCTAAACTATTAAAGTTTAATTTTCTTAATATTCCAAGTTAAATTAGATATTTTAAATGTTTTCCACTAATCCATTTCTAAACGGCTTCGATATCGGCGGTGAGTGTGTTAAATTGATTATTTTTTTAATTTTTTTTACTTCACTATTTTCACGAAAAACCTAATATTTTGGTAAAATTGTAGGTGTTCCAATGCAAAACATTTACTAACTACAATATACTAATAATAATAATACTAAGTGTAAAACTGGTGTATTTATTCGATGAAATGTAACTACTAACTAAAGAAGCAAGAAATAAAAGGCTTTTTATTTTTATTTTATTTATTATTTAAAAGGTTAACTTTGTATTCGGTGTGCCTTACAAATTATTGTTATTATACAACAAAGTCCATGATTTTTAAGTAAATAAAAAATAAAACGTAGGATATATTTTAATTTAAAAAAGTATAATATATATTTAAAGCAACCTTGAGACGCGAGTTTTTAGTAAAGTTTTGATATTCTTCCACTCTTTTTTTAAAATTACGTGTTGGATGGCGTTCTAATCAATTTTTATAAGATTATTTAATTATCTATTTTTTTATCCTCTTAATATTTGTGAGGCTAGTCGTGGTGCAGGGGTGTACAAGCGTGTGACTGTAAACGCGTCAGGTTGTGGGTTCGATTCCCACTCGAGAAAATTAAATATTTCAATATTTTCGCTCTCTGGTGATGAGGCAAACCACGTTCACTCATTCAACACACAATGCCTCCAGTATTCCGCAGAAAGTGTGGAACGGAGTGCCTTAACAATCGGTTCACTCTGCCTACCACACTGTGAGCGGGACACAGCGTGAAGCTACAAAAAAAGAAACTGTACGAGTTTCTTCGACTTAGTATCACATATATGTATGCATAAAGAAATTACATTACCGACAAGTACTTATACTACAGTTGTAGTATTGGAGTGGGTACTCGTGTCTAAGTCTCCTGGGAACCGAAAGGCTTTTTGTATCGAGTGCCTGTTCTTACTTGAAATTTATAGCTAAATGATATTACATTTCGTTATAGAACAAAGTATTAGGGGAAAAAGAAAAAGAACTATTTTCTTCTTATTTTCGAAGAAATAAACAATTTATTCTCTACTAAATGTCATAGATATACTATATTTTTATTTTATTCAGAAGATTCTGTTAGTTTTAAGGAATACCTAAGAATATATACCTTAATATTGTTATTTCATGATTGTTTGTTGTTATGGTTATTTGTTTCCGACATACATACATATGTTATATTCATGTATTATTTACATTATATATTTTCAAAATGTAAATAAAGGCTTTGTTTTTAATTGCAAGCCGTGAAATTCCCCATCGTTTTATCTACAAATTTTTGTGTTTTTTTGTTGTAATTTTTTTTTTCAATAAATAAATAGTTAATATTTTTGTTTAGAAACAACAAGATTATATTCAGCTGTAAGTTGACCTATTTTTAAACGTCACCTGTCCTCTCCGTATGAAATGTCATCGACTCATCCACTTTCAATGGGAATTATATGAAAAAAAGTATAACTAATCATACATTATACGAGTTAAAATGAAAGACAATTAGAATTGTTATTGGAAGACCGTGTGTGGGGTAACTGTGACAGGGAACGAGAATTACTTTGTATTTACTTTTTTTAAAGTATTTTTACTCCTAGGAATAAGAATTGAGGCCGTCAAGGAAATGAAATATTTATTTAAATTTATATTTTCATTTCTTCGCTCTGGTGTCGAGGCAAAGCGCGGCGTTGAGTTCCGCAACGCATCCAGAACTCGGCGGAAAGTGGGAAACGGAGTGTCTCAACACTAGGTTCCCTCTGCCTACCCTGCTGTATGCAGCGTGAAGCTGATTTAATTTAATTTTGAATTTAGAAATAAGAGGATGTATGCGTGTTCAGTCAGTCACTTCCCAAAGGTAGCATCACTTTCTTTTAGTTAGGATAATATTAATTAGTTTTAAAATGACATTTTGAGTGAGTTATATTTTAAATAAATATTTCTTATTATAAACAAACCACTTTTTACATTAAACTACGATATAAACAAATAAATTGAATTATCTATTATTTTCTTCCAGTCGCTTTACCCATATTCGGCGTTCCACTCCAGCAGTCGGTGGAGCGTTCGAGATGCCACGACGACACCGGCCTCCCTCTGGTCGTACGCGACAGTATCGACTTTTTACAGGTACCATTTAGAATTGAAAATGTCATTTACAAAGTTATCCTATATTTATATATGTTGTTTTAATTGTAATCGCGATAGTTGTAGGTTCGATTCGCTCTTTCTCTTTCGAGGAAGTAAATTATTTTCATTTTTCACGCGCTGATATCATAACAAAATGCGGCATGTCGTTTCCGTCACTTAACGAGTAATATCTCGAATCTCGCGGTTGTTTGGGGAACAGAATGTTTTAAAACTAGATGCTCTCTGGATTCTCTGCTATTTTAAATTGGAAATAAGTATGAAACCGTTATATTCTATAGAATTAGGAGACAAATTTAACATTCATTTATATTTTTTTCAAGTCTCCTTTTTTTTAGAATACCTTATATATTATATAATGAAAGTATAATTCGTTCTATTGTGTTTTTGTAATTTTATCATGTTATGCTTGACTTTTATTATTTTAACAATAAATAAATTAATGAAACCTTTTCCTTAACATTTAATGTCTTTTTCGTCAATAATATGTAGTCGTTAATTACTTTTGCAATAAAATAAATTTGTGTAAATATATAATTTTATGTTATTTTATATATTATGTAGAAATTGAAGTTGATGATCATAGGTGACCATCGTAACGCAGTGGGACAAAGTCTGAATGTGAATGCGATGGGTTCTATCCTCAATTGGGGCAAATATTTTTTTCTTTTCCTCGCTATAAAAGACAAAGAATGTTAGATGTTCCGTGACTCAAACGCAATGTTTCGAATTCTGTCGAAAAACGAAAAATTGATAAAAAAAGCATAAAATATGAAGTATTAGACTGCGTCACCGGTACAAAAAGAGCGTATAACTATTAAGTAATTACCCTACATTCGATTTGAAAGGCCTAAAGGCATATGATCGTTTTTCATACAAACTTACATATATTAACGGCAGTACCGTATATTAACGGCATATGCCTATTTAGTTCCATTGTCACCGAAGTGACTTTGCCTCGTTTTTACAACAACAATGGATACTCTTTACTATGTGATATATTGAACTGTCCTTGTAAATGATGACTTTTGTAACTAATTTATTATTTCGATTTTTTAAGAGGCCAGTCGTGAGCCAAAGCGTGACTGTAACGCGACAGGTTGTGGGTTCGAATTTCACTCGAGAATATGACAAATTTAATATTATAATTTCTTCGCTCTGGTGTTGAGGCAAAGCGTGGCGTTGGATTCCATCACTGAACACGTACTGCCTTCAAAATTCGGCGGACAGTCCATTTACTTTTTTTTAGGCAAGGGGGTTTGTTTCAAAGGGAGCCGAGGTTCTTAACACTCCCTCTACTGACCCTGCCAAGTGCGAAATACAGCGTGAAGCTGATAAAATAAAATATAATTTATAACGTATTGCGTTCATTGTATATACAATATGCTTTATGTATTCACATATATATAAATGAATGAAAAATTCGCATAATGTTTGTAAATTTAAAGAAAATTATCTTTGCAAAGTTCTTGTAGACCTTGGAAGTTATGGTTGTAGGTTCAAATTCCAGCCATAAGGCCATTATTGATGAGACATTAGACTAATCGTGGGATTTAATTATCACACGATATCGCTGTATCGAAGAAAAGTTGAAATATCTATACTTAACACTATGGCTTCGCGAAATAAAATCGGCATCTCAAGATCGATCTCAGAGTTGAGAGCGGTGTATTATAATACGGACCATATAACTGAAATCCCGACTTTTTCTTAAGTGTATTTTGTAACGGATTACATTTTGAATGCGTTTCCCTAAGTGGAATAATATTTATTATATCTTTTGGCTATAAATAATTTCTATATTAACCTTATGACATTGAGAACCAAATTTCAAGACATTCTATCCTAGGTGCTTTACCGCCAAATTCGAGACATTGGTGACGTTATGAATGGCGGACCTCAACACCGCGCCTTTGTCATATTATGTTAAATATTATCAACTGAAACTAATTTTAAATATAAATACTCTATCAAGTAAAGGAATAATTACTCAATCACTGCATTTATAACCAGAATTTACGCCGCCTCGCCACCGTAGACTGTTTTTATAATATTCTCTGTTTAGATATTTTTTATTTTCTTTTATTACAGGCGCACGGTTTAAAATCGAACCAAATATATCGTGTGGAACCTGACAAGATAAAACTGCAGCAACTGCGCAAGCTGTTCACGGATCGAGGACCAACGTTTCCTTACCATTGGGACGTACCGGTGGCTTGTGCGATGCTTAAGAGTTTTATAAGGTAATAATAATATTTTTTTTTAGTTTTACTCCCGGAATGTAGAGGGTTAGGCAAAAAACTTAATGTTGAGACATTCCGTTCTCCATTTTCCAAATATTTTTTTTAGCTTCACGCTATATCCTGCATATAGCATCATAAGCAAAGGGAACCTAGTCTTAAGATATACCTGTAAGACGCATCCTTGTTGTTGTTGTATTTTAGTGGTGAGTGATAGCGATATACTTCAAATAATTTATTTCCCCGAGTCGGAATCGAACCCACAATCGTCGCGTCAACAGTGAAACACTGTCTATTTATTATTTCATTTCGTATCTCATATGTTCACAGCGAACTACCAGAGTCGATATTAACCCAAGAGCTGCACGGTCAAATAGAAGCCGTCACGGCGATGGCGGACCCGCAGCGGGACTCCGCGATGGCGGCGTTGTTGACTCGCCTCCCTCACAGCAACCACACGCTGCTAGCGTGGCTTGTGAGGCATTTCGATAATGTTGTTGCTAATGAACAGGTTTGTTGTGTTTTATTTGGTTAAAATCTTATATAGAGTACGGTCAACGAGTTGTGGCTGCTCTGAAGTTTTCTAAACTTTTTTCACTTGAAAATAATTACTAATCAAAATTAAAATAAAATCCTGAAATCAAATCTGCGCTGTTTACTGCTAACTTCAGGACGGCCACGACTCGTCGATCGTACTATAATTATATTATTACTAGACGTAACATACGGCTTTGCCTGGTTGCCATAAGGAAATAAACTAACTAAATTATAGAAAATAAATTCAATAATAGTATAAAATAAAAATATCATATGTATAGTCATGCTTTATATCCACGCAAGGCCGGGGCCGTTAGTTGAGAATATAATATTTATTCCGTGTGAGAATTGAACCCACAATCGAATGTGTATTCAGTATTTGTTTTACTGTATCATCATTATAAATTTATGTATATGTAGTATGTATATGTCCGACAGAGCTTTAACACTAGGTTCCCTTTGGCTACCCTGCTATATTCAAGACTCTAGATAACAATACGTTTTTAGAAATCATAAAAAAAATACGTCGTGAGATTTGAACCCGCACCTCTTGTAAACCATCCAAGCGCTCTGACCAATAAATCATACGTACCTATCTAGTTACGTCGTAATTTTTATATGCTTGTTACAACGTATTTATTTTGTTAGCATCTCTCTCTGTAAGCAGAGATTTATAAATTCTCGTACCCAAAGCTAATTGTTTTGAATTATCGTTTGGTAAGAGAGGATGCTATTTATTTTTCTTTTAAAAAAAACTTTTTCTTTTCTAAATGTGTAATAAGATTTTATAAATGTCAAAAAGTACATTATAATTTTAAATGCTATTTATTACAAAATGAACTTTTTTACATTAAAGACGTATTTTTCTTTCCTAAGTGTGCAATAAGATTTAATAAACGTAATAAATTATATTAAATAATTATTTTTAGGTGAATCACGTGAACATACAAACGATAGCGACGGCGATGGGGCCCGCGCTCAACATGTCGCTGAATCTCCTCACTTACTTCATCACCAAAGCCGAGAAACTGTTTCCTGATGTCCGTCTTACTAAGTGAGTATTTTTATTTATTAAATCTATATTTTTTAGTATAAATCTATCTATACGTGTAAAAAAATAGTACGTCGTATCGTTTTCTTTATGTGGTAGATATATGTATTATTGGGGAAATTTATCTAAGAAATAGAACCTAAAACAATGATTTTTGTCTGTATGTTTGAGCTTATCTCAGAAAAAGCTTAATTTAATTTTACACTATTGTATTTTGGTAATTTAGTGTTACTTTCATTTCAATCAGTTCATAAATAAAAAGTTAGTCATAGGCATATGTAGTAAAAAATAGAAGAGGCCCTCGTGTTTCAGTGGGACTGTGCCTGCATATAAACGCGATGGTTATAAGTTACGTTTCCACTGAGGCCAATTAAATATTTTTATTTTTCCGCTGTGGTAAAGAAAGCGTAGCGTTGAATTACCACTTTTCTAAATAATTCTAGATACGTACCACCACTTCAGTCCCTCCCGGCGGACTTTCCTGAAACCGCGAACGAAATTAGCGAGGAATTGAGGAAACAAGAGTCCCTTTTGAACCAAATACACGCGGAGATGCACGCCGGGTTCATTACAACGGCCCGGGACCAGCAGTTGTGGGAGGCGCAACGGATTGTTACGCAATTGAAGGTAGTTATAAATTTTTATTATCCAGCGTGGTACAAGTGTGTGACTATTAACACGACGGTTATGGGTTTGGTTAAGACTTGGGGCAATGCATTATTTATAAATAATAATTACTAATAATATTTTAATTAATTCGCTCTGGTAACAAGGCAAAGTGCGGTGTCAAAAAAAATTTGCGGATAGTGGTAAATGGAGTTTCTTAACACTAGGTTCCTATTAACTACCCAGCTATTTTTGGCATATGGCTTGAAGCTGATTAAAAATTACTCTGTAATCTTTTAGGTTCAAAATTAACAAAAATGAAAAAAAAATTATATATACACCAAATTAAAAAGCTCACAAACATCATCTCTTTGGTCGGTTTATCGTCACTTAAATTTCTATATAAATTGCCACCGTGGCGTAGTAGAGGATTACTAGTCTAAATGCAGCTGGGTAGGGAGGAGGAACTTAGTGTTAAGACTCTCAGGCATTGCGTGCTGATTGGCGGAACTGAACGCCGCGTTTTGCCTCGACACCAGAGCGTAAAAATGGAAATCTAACTTTAAATAAATATTTCATTTTCTCGAGTGGGATTTCTCAACTGGCCTCTAATACATAAGTAGTGTTCCGCAATTTTTATAAATTTCTATTTCAATCAAATGTCACGTGTTTACACAGACCGGTCCGAATCTGTATAACTCAGGGCCGGATAATCAATGATGCAAATAAAAAAAAATTATATATATAAAGTAAAATTTAAATTTTTCAGAGAAAACTTCGCGCAGTACAAAAATCTGTTGAACCCAATACAGCCCCCATACAACAACAACCTTCCATAGATGAGAAACAAGAAGAAAAACCAGAACCCGTCAGAAAGGACTCACAGACCAACGAAAATGTCCAAATAGAGGCTGAAACTGTACAAAATGATGCCTTCGAAACTAAAGAATCTCCTAACACGAATACTAACACTATGCCAGTACCAGATTCATTTCCCGTCGAATTCGAAGATAACTTTGAATTTAAACCGCAAGAAGAAAAAAACGATGTTTCCTCTAATTCAGAACAAGAAAAACCTAAATTAACTGAAAAAGAATTGAAAGTGCTTAGATTGCAATTAGAAAATGCTGAATATTTACAACTAAAATCGTTACTTCAAGCCAAAATCAATTCTGAACAATTTGAAATAGTCAAACTAAGGAGTCACGTGGCTTTAAAAAGCAAACAAGAAGGTAATTTACAAAATAAAGAGCAAAAGGAAAATTATACTGCCGAGGAGCAAGAGTTGAGACAGAAATTAATGAAGGAAAACACAATGTTGGAACAAAAAAGACTAAATTTGGTCAATCAAATATTTCAAGAGCGGGTTGCGTGTATACAATTGAAGATTGAACTGGCGATGAAGGAAATTATGTCAAAATCTTAAGATTATCATTATTTTACAATATCATTAATTGTCATTGGACATTACTATCATTATAATTATTGTCATTAATGGAAACATATTTATTCCATTTTCTAGATAGTAGCTACTGTATTGTAGTGTAAATGTATTTGTTAAGTTTTATTCGTTATTATATAATATAGTTCTAGATCTTATAATATGTAATTTATTTTAAAATGCACTGATATGTAGTAATAAATTATTAAGCTTTTACGAGAATTTCATTTCTTTTTATTTTATTTTTTGAGCTATGAATATACTGTCCAAAAGATGATATGACATGAGAAATTAAAAAAACACCTAAAATCTATATTTATTTAATTTCTTTATTACTATTAAATGACTTAATATGTAGATAAAACAGACAAAATACGACGATACGAGATCTCTGTACTGATTGTTGCTGAGAACGGATTGTAAAGAGAATTTCCTATTGTACTTAAATTAGGTGATTTTTTTAATGAGGGTATCATATTTAATATTCATAGATTATTTATTATCTATATTTAAAAGATAATATCTGTATGTATGTGTGATTTTAACAATCAATTGAAATATGTACAGTTTGGCTGTAAATGCAACGGCTATAGGCGCAACTCTCACTCGAGGCAATGAGTTATTTACATGTCTTAGCTCTGGATCAAAACAAAGCGCCGCGTTGACATCCGCCTCTCAATGCGCTACGTCTTATACATTGGAAGAGGAACTAAATGTGTTACCGTTAGGTTCTGTATGCCTATATACTATATGCGAGATACAGAAATTATTTAAAAAATAATGTCACAGGGGGACAAGGGATTTTGTTCATTAGGACTAAATTATTATAATATGAATGTATTATACATAGATATAAACCACTCCTTTGAATCACTTTGTTTATTGATGAAAATCGTAACTAAATCTGTTAAGTATTTTTATAGGGCCCATACATCTGTGGGAAGTAACTTTGTAAGTATGATTCGGGATGTCTTCTTTGAAAGAAGATTTAGAGCTAAATAAAAAAAAATCAGCTTCACGCTGTATCCCGCATACAGCAGGGTAGGCTGAAGGAAACGTAGTGTTAAGACACTACGTTCCCCACTTTCTGCTGAATTCCGGAAGCATTGCGTGTTAAGTGGCAGAACTCAACGCCGCGCTTTGCCTCGACACCAGAGCGAAGAAATGGAAATATAAATTTAAGTAAATACTTCATCTCCTCGATTGGGGATCGAACCCGCAACCAGTCGGTTTACAGTCACACTTTGTGCCGCTGCGCCTCAAGTATTAGAGCTAAAGATATTAATATTAAAAAATATAAATATATATTTGTTTGTTCGTACCGGTCTGAAACCCTCAGACCTTACGATAAGTAATTAAAAAGCATTGTTGTCTCGAGGAAAACTGATATATTCATAATCGCAGTGCTATTTTCTATATATTATCACAAGCATATTTTGGTTCTATAGTTATATCATTTAATGAAATATTTTTGACCCATCACATACTTACCTGCTTCTTATCCTATTATTAAGTTTTAAAATATAATATGAACAGTATTAAAAACAGATTTTGAAAGTGACTACGATGCGAGTATCCATTGTTGAAAATTACTCAAAATATTTATATAAGGCCAGTGCCACCAGCACACGGACACAAGCGTGATCGTTAATGCAACAGGTTCTGGGTTCAATTACCACTCGAGCAAATAAAATATTATCATTTCCTTCGTCCTGGTGTCGAGACAAAGCGCGACCATTTTGCTATTCAACATTCAATGCCTCCAGAATTCCGCGTAAAATGTAGTGTCTTAACACTAGGAATGGAGTGTCTTAACACTAGGTTCCCTGTGCGCACCCTGCTGTGTGCGGGATACAGAATAAAGCTAAAAATAATATAAAAATTTATTCATGGCATTTTTTCCAAAAGTTATTACTTAACTTTCATAATCGTGAAGTTTTAAATATTAAATTAACAAAGTATATTTAACAAACATTCACCTTGGTGTCTGTATTTAACGACCACTTAAGGCGGTTTATCGTCACTTAAGTTGCTATGTACATAAATTGAATTTATCTTTTAGTTAATTTGTATATTTTATTATTGCAGTACGAAAAAATATTTTATAAGGAGGTACGTTCTAAATACAACGTACCGTATTTGCGTTTTTAAAAGTTACTTTTAAGTATACGGGTCCATTTAACAGATTAAATAAATATATAATACAATCATTGAGGCCAGTCGTGGCGCAGGGGCACAAAGTGTGACTTTAAAATCGATTGTTTGTGGGTTCGATCCCCACTGGACGGAATGAAATAAATATTTATTGAAATTTATATTTCCATTTCTTCGCTCTGGTGCCAAAGCAAAGGGCGGCGTTGAGTTCCGCCACTCAAAACGCATTGCCTCCAGAAAAGTAGGGAACGGAGTGACTTAACACTAGGTTCTCCTTGCTTACCCTGCTGAGCGAGGGATATAGCATGAAGCTGATTATTATACTCATTTTTTCATATTGCAATGACTTCCAAAAATTATTTTGGAAACCTAGTTAAAATACTTTTCTTAACTGAGTTAAAATTCCTTTTTTAATGCTCGATTTTACTTATGGTAGCTTCGAAATATTTCTAGGGTAGCATTAGCAGGTTATGCAGAGAGAGAGAGTTCAGTCAATTCATATCAATACATTCCGTTCTTCACTTTCTGTCCTTTGAGACATCGTATTTTGAATGACGAATCTAAAAATACGTATTTAGAAAACGTGTATAAAAATTAGAACGTAGCGGGACTCGAACCCGCGGCTAACACTTTATAACTAAAAATGTTAAAAATACGTTTTGTCTTACCAGGGCGAGGAAACTAAAATCATTATTTTCTCCCAGTAGGAATCGAACCCACGACCTATTACTACCAAAGAGTAGTTCATATTCCAACGTTTTTTAGACATGAGAAGATATTAACGATATCTTCCAAGTACGTACTGATGACCGGAAATCTTAATTCGGAATGGCTAAGAAGGTTATCGCTTTGACCCACTTAGAAAGACAGAGCCCCATTCAAGTATAGAGTAGCGGTAAAAAAAATCATCAAACAAAGAAACATAATATTGTTACTATAAAAATAATCAAATGTTCCGTCCAAATATATCCTACTAATATTGTAAATGTGAAAGTTTGTAAAGATGGTCGTTTGTTCCACTTTCACGCAGAAACTACTGAACGGATTTAGATGAAACTTTTTTTTCATTATAGTAAAAATATTAAAAAATGAGCAGGCTGTATTCCGCAGAGGGAACCTAGTCATAAGACAATACGTTCCCATCCCCACTTACATTTTACTTCATTACACTGATTACAGAATAACACGTAGATATGTACAATTTATGTTAAGATTTTGTATAATTTGGCTATTACTATATAACAATAAATTTAAGCGGACGAAGCCGCGCGTTATTCGCTACTATTTTATAATTCTTAAAGTGAATAAACTTAAAGTCTCAGGATGTCAACCTTGTATCTATTGCATAAATCTGCAGTTTTACGAATATATGCAGGTAGGTGTAAAAGTATTATAGGCTTAGAAACTTTTTGAGGCCAGTCGTGACGCAGCGGCACGAAGTGTTACTGTAAAACCGACTGGTTGTGGGTTCGATTCCCACTCGAGGAGATGAAATATTTACCTAAATTTATATTTCCACTTCTTCGCTCTGGTGTCGAGGCAAAGCGCGGCGTTGAGTTCTGCCACTTAACACGCAATGACTCCAGAATTCAGCAGAAAGTGGGGAACGGAGTGTCTTAACACTAGTTTCCTTGCCTTGCCTACCCTGCTGTATGCGGGATACAGCGTGAAGCCGATAAAAAAAAAAGAAACTTCTATATAAATATGAAATTTTATATAAATATAAATATGATGAAAAATGGAATTTGTGTATAAGTTTTAATTTTGCATCTTGTTCGGATTTAAAATATATTAATGTGAATAAATATATGACTCTTGAACAACATTCCATATTTCATTCCAATCTGTGTAGATAGAGAGGATTCAAAAGTCGCAATATAGAGATGAAAAAAATATTTTCTTTCAACGCTTTAATGATGATGATAATGACAGTGATAACTATCGTTAGGTGATATCACTGTGTTCACTAATTTTTATAGCAAAAAATTGCATATAAATAATATAAAAATGTCACTGACGAAGCGCGGAGTTGAGTTCCGCCACTCAACACGCAATGCCTCCAGAACTCGGCGGAAAGTGGGGAACTACGGAGTGTCTTAACACTAGGTTTTCCTCTGCCGCCGTGGTAATTCATACCACGGCGGTATTAGTAATATGGTATTTATAATTTAATAAAATAGTATCAAATAATATAATAAAATAATAATAAATAATGATTGAAAATAAATAATATAATAGTATGTATGTAGGTAGGTACTTAAAGCACATTTCGTGTCGCATTCAGCGTTTACCTATTGACCTTTACAATTATAATGTAATTTAATATTGACTTCTTAACCTTTTATTTAACAAAGAAACGTAAATATTTCATACAGTTATTTTTTTTAACGTCACCCAGCTACGTATGCAGAGGGAACCTAATGTTAAGACATTCCGTTCATCATTGTCCGCCGAATTCTAAAGGCATTGCGTGTTTAGTGGTGGAACCCAACGCCGCGCTTATGCCTCGACACCAGAGCGAAGGAATGAAAATATTCAATACTTTCATTTCCACGAGTGGGAATCGAACTCACAACCTATCGCGTTTACAGCTACAGTTTGAGCCCCTGCGCCGCGACTGACCTCAAAAAAAGTTATTTTTATAATAAATTTAAGACTTACGTAATCATACAACAACATATTTAATACATATTTATATCAAGATTGGCTTATCGCGTTCATCGTAAGTTGATTACGATAACCTTTTTTTCTTATGATATATATTAATGCCTTTTATATAAGGAATCAAAATATAAAGTAAAAATAAGAAAATTGATTAGCTCTAATGGAGAAATCCTGAGTAGGATTAAAATTCACACATATTGTTTAAGAAAATTGAATATTTATTTATATTTTCATTTTTTCGCTCTGGTATCGAAACGAAGCGCGGCGTTGAGTTCCGCCACTCAACACGCAATACCTCCAGTACTCGGCGGAAAGTTGGGAACTACGGAGTGTCTTAACACTAGGTTCCCTCTGCCTACCCTGCTGTGTGCGGGATACAGCGTGAAGCTGATTTTTTATTTTTTATTTTTCCCTACTCTGCTACGTGATATAACGTGAAGAAAACAAAAAAAGACCATTTATTTTATATAACATAAAGATAAAAAAAATACAATTACAATCATTGAAAGGAACAAAGTGTAATGTATAATCGACGCCCTAATTGCATAACCGTACGCAGTTTCTTATCTCAACTCAGCAATTATCACTAAGTAGGTATACTAACATATGTAACGATATCACAAGACTTTGTCGATTTCTTTACAACGATAAACAGAGTGTCGTAAATGACTTAAATACATTCAATTTATATATAATTATACAGCAATTGCATTTATCTATTTGTTTAAATAATATAATTTATATGAACCGCACTCTATGTAGAGCTCACTGTTTAGTTTTAAGTTTTTTGTTATTTTTGAAATATCTTAGTATTTGGCCACCGAAATGTTATTATTAATCATCATCATCATCATCAGCCTGTCTTAGTCCACTACTGGACATAGCCCTCTCCGATGGCACACCATTCAGCTCTATCTTGAGCTGTTCGCATCCAGCTGATGCCAGCCACTTTGCGAATGTCGTCACTCCATCTAGGTGAAGGACGTTCCACATTACGCTTGCTTATTGTAAATACAAAAAATATATATTTACAATATTATTTTAAATATCAATATATATTTTTATATTGTTTTAAATATCAATATGTCGCAGTTGAAGCTATCTTGGTGCATGGGCACACAATACAAACGGGCAAACTGTGGCTTCTGGGTTTAATCACCACTAGGCAGAAAGAAATGTTTAATTTCATTTTCTCACTATGGTAACGAGGCAATGCTTGGCGTTGAATTCCGCAACCCATACTCAATGTCTAGATAATTTGGCGGAAAATAGGAAACGGTAATGTCTTAATAAAAACCTTTTCATTAAGACATTACATTAACATTTCACTAAGAGGAACTATTTATAATTCATATATATAAAATACATTTGATCTATTGACTTATAATATTCTGTGAAGATTTCATGTGTTGGTTCGACGTCCACTTAGGGCAAAAAAAAATTTAATTGTCTTACTGTGGTAATGCGACACTCAATGTCTCTAAAATTGGGCGGAAAGTAAGGAAAGAAGAAAGTGGAGAAGGAGTGGAGAAAAAAAAACTTTGTTTGGAACATCATTCTAAATTTAAATAGATTTAGAAGTTATATAGATTTTATATATAATTTATTATTTATGACTTTAAATAGATTTAAATTTAGAATTTAGATTTACGATAGCAGATTGCTGTAGAACAAGATGCTTTGGAGCAGTAAAAATTGAAACCAAGAAGGCTTGAAGACTTGATGCAGAAAGTACATTTTAAAGTAACATAGGCCAGTCGTGGCGCAGGGCACAAAGTGTGACTGTAAAATCGATTGGTTGTGGATTCGAGCCCCACTCGAAAAAATGAAATATTTATTTACATTTATATTTTCCTTTCTTCGCTCTGGTGTCGAGGTAAAAGTGCGGAGTTGAGTTCCGCCATGAGTGGCGCAATATCTACAATACACGCAATATCTCCAGAACTCGGCGGAAAGTGGGGGGCGGAGTCTCTTAACACTAGGTTCCCTCTGTTTATCCTATTGTGTGCGGGATACAGCGTGAAGCTGATTTTATCTTAATTTTGATTTAAAGTAATATAGTTATTCAGACCAGTGACTTGTAAAAAGATGCCGAAATAAATTAACGATGTATGTAGGTACGTCATTTAAATGTGAAAGTCTTATCAATTTATAAATTAATTTTCACTTCTAAATTAAAAACTCCTATGTTACTACATAAGCTGACTTAATAGCTTTCTACATCTTAGCACATAGAAACGGATGAATAAAAAAAAATATGTTAAAGCATCCCAATCTCCATATGCGTAAATTTTTTCGAGATATTGTTTATACATTTGATAAAAATTACCGCAGTGTTTTGTAATAATAGGCTGGCGATAAGAAAAAAAATATGCTTATGCCAACAGGCTGTGGTCGAACCCACAACCAACGAGCGTACAATATGACACTGCGCCACGATACCGTCGACTTGGAAAGTATCACGACATAGCGCCCGTTAGTAGTTAACTCAATGCAAACTAACGTCAGTGCGTATATATGTATCTTCACCTAATATAAAAGTAATTATGTCGATCTAGTTTTAATAATATCTAGTGTTACTTTGATTCCTATAAAAAAATACTTTCTTTTTATTTTTTTCCATTTGCTTGTATTACATATCTATCTTGTTTTTATTTTTTTTTCAGCTTCACGCTGTATCTCGCATATAGTAGGGTAGTTAAAGGGAACCTTGTAGTAGTAGTAATAGTGTTAAGATACTCCGTTCACCACTTCCCGCTGAATTTCGACACTGTATGTTGAGTGGCGGCCTTTGCCGCGCTTTTGCCTGAGAGTTGGTAATAGAGTAGAGAAATGAGAATATTAATAGATAACAATTCATTCTCACGAGAAGGAATCGAACCCACAACCGCCACGTCACAGTCACATACTTATGTTCCTGCGCCACGACGTCCTCTTGGCTTGATTAAAAAAATATTTTATAATTAATCAGCTTCATTATATATCCCGCACACAGCAGGGTAGGCAGAGGGAACCTAGTGTGAAGACACTCCGTTCTCCACTTTCTGCCGGATTCTGGAGGTATTGCGTGTTGAGTGGCAGAACTCAATGCCGCGCTTAGCCCCGACTCCAGAGCGATTCTCTTGTCTTCATTCTTTCATAAAAACTGCTTTTAATAAAATAAATATATAAAAACCTATCAACTTATAAGCAATTATGTACGTTCAATACTACTAAAGAAAAAATATATATGATGTTCGTGTATTAAACGTACAAAATCCGGCGTACACAAAAATAGCTTACATTATAGTACAAGGCAGCGCTACATAAAACATTTCGATCGTAGATTTCAATTAATTTGTACTTTTACGATTCCGCCTCGAATAGTCGAATGAGTCACGACTCCGACACGCTACCTACATGGATACACAGACAGACGTATCGCTTCCTGAAGCTTTTTATATATTTTATTACCAATATATCACTAGTAAACTTAAAACAAGAATTTATAGAAGGAAATGCCGAAATTAGGAAGTTTGATCGCATCCGCGTCGGCACTATAAAGAGTAGATATGTACATATTGTCCTTTGATGCAAGGAATGAAGCTTCGAGCTGTACATCGCGATATTATTGGATGTCCCATATTATTCGATGTTTGCTACCAGAGTTGAATGAAAAACATCTAAAAACGTGGTGGTGACCCACATTACTGGGTTGTTATAGTGAGCGATTCAGTTTAGATGGCCGAATCGTGTCTGTTTAGTCCTACTTTCTGAGAAAGCTGAAATTTGTATGAGTCAACGAATTACTTTTAGACAACTTACATACCAAATAACTACCGAAGTTAATAAATACCAAATTATAATAAAAATTTTGTATATAAATATATAATTTCCAACAAATCATATATAAACTAATACAAAAGAAAATGAAATCTCTTTGTTTCGAAACGAAGCTAAATAAACTTTTTAAATTTAATGGTAATAACACAACAGCATCATTCTTATTCATCTAATAAAATTTCCGTTTGTCATTTTCACCGAAGCTTTCAGAGTATATTATACGGTCATGTTCTTACTTCACGTCAAAACAACTTATGATAGGTTAACGAAATATTAACACGAAAGATGACAAGTAAAGGCACCTACAGACATTTAAATATTTGTGAAATTAATATTTTTTTCCTCAGCTTCACCTTCACGTTCTATCCCGCATGTAGCGCGCTGTATCCCGCTTGTAACAGGGTAAACACTTCCGTTCCCCAGTTTCTGCCAAATTCTTGTGGCATTGCGTGTTGAGTAACAGAACTCAATGTCGCGCTCCTACCTTGACGGTAGAGCCAAGAAATAAAAATATTAAATATTCCTATAGTGGGGATCGAACCAACAACCTGTCACGTTTACATTCACACGCTTGCCACTGCGCCATGAGTGGCCACTGATTTAAAAATTATACTAGGTGTTTAAGCGCGCCGTTCAGTTCCTCTCGACACGTAATTTGGCAAGAATTTGGCGGAAACTGGAGAATTGAAATCTCTACCCTGTTAAAAAATAGATTATATTAGTTATTTACACTTAGCCGTGACATATTGTTAACAGAATATTAGTTTTGTTAGAATCATTTGTTGTAAGATATGTCATCTTGACAGTTTTCATGTTTTTTTTTTAATTTTTGTAATGTCAATCTTGTATTAATGTTAAATATTCATACTTATTTTTTATTTATCTCAATATTCCAATTTTTGCGTGATCAGCAAATACTTAGCATCAGCACAAAGACTCAGCACTTCTAGAGACGCTCAATATTCGAGTTAATTAATCTCGTGCAAGATGATATATCCCTGTTATCACCAAAATATAAACATAGTAAACATAAGCATTTTTGAGTTCCCGAAGCAGAATAGAGTTCAAAATTTTCGAGTTTTGGTATAATTTTGACGATGCATTACAAGAATTTATTATTATATAAATGGAAAAATCTTCTTAGTTTATTAATAAATTGAAGTTTATACATATAAAAAAATATATTAAATAGGCTTATTGAATCACTATTAAAGGTAAGGTTCATATTTCTGTGTAAAACAAATGAAAAAACTTATAAAATGTCTTCAAAGTCTTTATATTAGGTATAAATAAATGTTTATTAATTTGGCAGATGACGTCACAGCTCCAGTCGACGCCAGCTTCACGCACGACTGGGCACCAATCAACCAAGTGCGGTTAGTCATACTTGAACACCTTGATACCTACATCTAGATTTTTTTAAGGTTTAACCGCAACTTCGCGTAGCAAAGACTAATAATATATTATAGTATTTTTTTATCTTTACTCTATGTAACGCATAAAGTAGGGCTACCTGGCAGGGAGCGTAGTGTTAAGACACTCCGTTTCCCACTCTCCGCTGAGATTTTAACGGATATTGTGTGTTGTGTGGTGGAAATCAACGCTGTGCTTTGCCTTGGGTATCAAAGCGAAGAAATGAAAATAACCGATGAATAATAATTCATTCTTATTTAGAAAACGTATAAAAAATTGAACGTAGCGGGACTCCAACCCGCGCCTCCTGGAAACCGACCAGGCGCTCTGACCACTGAGCCATACGTTCGGCCAGAACGTTCAGGTTCGAGTCCCGCTACGTTCAAATTTTTATACGTTTTCTAAATAAGTATTTATATTTCCTAAGTGTGGATTAACACTTTAAAAATGTTTAAAAATAATTCATTCTAATGACTGGAAATGGAACCCACGACCGTCGCATTTACAGCTATACGCTGGCGACAGCAAAATTTACACGCTGGCGACGGCTAGGATAGAAACGCGCTTGTGTTGAAAAAATATTTTTCAACATTCACAAATTAAAAGTGATTATATTAATGATAGCAAATACCAGTAAATAACAACATTATGTAATCTCATATTATTGTACTAAAACGATTTGTGGTAGAGTCAACTTTAAAATATATTTGTTTGTTCTTAATTGGATTATCCGATATTTTTGTTGACGTTATTATTTTTTTCTAATTTCAGACGTGACCTTTATCAAGGACGTTCTATAATAGACATATTATTATAACAGGAAATTGAGTCGACCCACACACATGTTGAGAGGCGGAACTCGACGCCGTGCTTTGCTTCGACATCACAGCCAGGTTTTGAAAATATTAAATAGTTCATTTCTTCGAATGGAAATCGAAGCCAAACATATCGCATTTGCCGTCACACACCCGTGCCCCTGCGCCACGACTGATGTCAATTACAAATTTGATCTTTGATCTCTTTTAAATTTCAAATATTTGATCATTGATCTTTAGTAAATTTCAAATCATTGAATCAATAATAAGTTCAGTCATTAACACGTAATGCCTCCAGAATTTGGCGGGAAGTGGGGAACGAAGTGTCTTAAGACTAGGTTTGATGAATGAATTTGCGCACACACACACAGAATATCTCGTAAAGCAGAAAGTAAGCAGTACACTGTATAATATTCAACAGAAAATATACAAAAATAGAAAAATTCTTTCAAGCGCACATCGTCCAATAGATTTTTTTAATTTTCTGGACATTTATACCAATATATTGAGGCCAGTCGTAGCGCAGCGGCACGATGTGTGACTGCAAAACCGATTGGTTGTGGGTTCGATCCCCCTCGACGAGATGAAATATTTACTTAAATTATTATTTCC
This sequence comes from Heliconius sara, assembly GCA_917862395.2. Lineage (NCBI taxonomy): Eukaryota > Metazoa > Arthropoda > Insecta > Lepidoptera > Nymphalidae > Heliconius > Heliconius sara. The sequence continues at coordinate 4,333,667 of OU860788.1, read as the reverse complement.
ATTTCTACGCTCTGGTGCCGAGGCAAAGCGCGGCGTTGAGTTCTGCCATTCAACACGCAATGCCTCCAGAATTCGGCAGAAAGTGGGGAACGGAGTGTCTAAAAAACACTAGGTTCCCTCTGTCTACCCTGCGGTGTGCGGGATACAGCGTGAAGCTGATTTTTATTTATTCATACCAATATAAATAAGATTGTAGCGCCTACTCTACCTTTTTTATAAATATTGTAAGCATTGCTTACTTTGGAAAAGAGTGTATAAATATAAATTAAATTAAATCATATATTTAATAAAATATTTATTCGTCTATAACGTCGCATAAAATGATTTATAGTGCATCAATATAATAAAATAGCGAATGTATTATAAATCACTGTTGTTAATAAAAAGTTAATTTATGTAAACAAATAATAATCTTATGCATATGTATGTATAGTAGTGAAATAAGGCCATCGTGACTCAGGGGCACAAGGGTCTCACTCTAATACTACGGTTGACGGTTCGATTCCCATTTGAGGGACTGAATTATTATTTCTCAATATTTTCATTTCGTCGCTATGGCACCAAGGCAAAATCCCGATGTTGATTTCTGTCACTCAACACAAGTGTCTTAAAATTCGGCGCGGGATGGGGAACGGAGTGTCTTAACACAAGGTTTCCTCTGCCTACCCTACTGTGTACGGGATACTGTGCGAAACTGATTTAGAAAGAACGTATTATAATATAGACAAACAACAATTTTATTTATGTAGTCATAAAATTAACCTATTTAGCTAATTATACATAGTTGTGTGTCAGATATTTGGTCTTTAAAATATTACTCCTCTTGAAATTTTTATCGGCAGTCGCGATCGCCATTAACGTTACCATTGAGTCACCACCCACGGATACACAACACAATCCTCAGTAGAATTATAACTTATATGCAAATGAAATGATATCACTGTTCAAATAGCCCAACACGGAGTTTTAGCCTCGATCATTTTAGGGATCGGCCGTCTTCGGAAGAAACTGTACTGGAGTCGTTGACCGACCAAGAATTGCTACAAATAGAGAAACGTACGTACTCACTTAGTCGCAGCAGTAGGTATAAATAAAATTAGCGCCGGTTCCCGGGTAAGAAGACAAAAAAAGTGGTCACCGTTTATAAATACGGATTTACGGAATATAATGGGTTTTGTTCTTGAGAACGCGATGATTCATATGTTATATATATAAGTGGGTAGGTAAATGTTGTTTTGTAAACAATCTCTGAATTGACTTTCGGTATAAATCTAGTTATAAATTTTTGCGTCACGCTTTACTCCGCACACAGAAGGGCATGTAGTGGGAACCTAACCTAAACCTCAGAAGGCAGCGCGTTGAGTGGTGGAACTCAACGCTGCGCTTTGCCTCAACACCGGCACTAAGGAAATGGAATTATTAAATATTTCATTTCCTCAACTGGGAATCGAACCCACAATCTGTAGCGTTTACAGTCAAACTTTATTATGGCTTACGCCACGACTGGCCTTATACTTAAAAATATCTATAAGTCCAAATTATGGGTGCTGCATGGCGTTTCGCAACAGAATAACCAATATGGTTCGAAGTAGAAGTGTAAAACACAAACCTAAATATTAAACCCGGCTGTCTCCTTTAGCAGCGAGCTCGGTCAGTTATGAAATAAGCACGCAGAGATTTCTACATTCTTGACCACACGAGACACTTATACGCCTCACCTTACAGTAAATTTATTTTTATTGTGAATCTCACGATCGTTGCTTAGACCGTTTCATTATATATATTTTTTTTTCAGTTTCACGCAGTATTCCGCCCACAGCACGGTAGGTAGAGGGAACCTAGTGTTAAGACACTCCGTTCCCCACTTTTCGCCAAGTTCTGGAGGCAATGCTTGTTGAGTGACTGGACTCAATGCCGCGCTCTGCCTCGACACCAGAGCGAAGAAATAAAAATATAAACGAATATCCTCGACTTGGGATCGAACCTACAACCAGTCGATTTTACAGTCACACTTTGTGCCCCTGCGCCACGACTGACCTCAATATATAAGATATAATCATGAATATATACATAAAATTGCACAATAGCTTCAAAAAAACCTACATTAATTTTACCCACACAATATTTCATACCATATTTGAAACCGCAGATTAAGCAAAAAAGAAATTGAGGTTGATACTTGAAAATGTGTAAACGTTGTTTATACTTGAATATATTTAAATCATTTCTATTAATAAAATACTGTAAACAAACGATATTAGAAGGAAACTCATTACACGGACAGCCTTGAAAACAATACGTTAATTGTAATTGCCTTCCAAAAACTGACGAATTTAATGAGTTCAGCGATAAAGCACGAAGGCGGTAATTAAGATAAAGCATTACAAATGTTGCTTAAATACTTTTTGCAACTTGTATTTCTTTTTTTTAAAGCCGCGGTGATATACCTATTCACCCAGTTGCCAGTGCTGTTTGTACGCGAAACGCAAATGTAAGAATGCATTGCAATTTATGTGAGAAGGTCCACGTACTTTCGCTTTGAAACAATGATAATTAATTATTCTAATTCTACATTTCCTTACATCACGTACCAACATACATACATCCTTATTTCCGCTTCATTTGAAACGTAACCATTATAGTATATATTAATTTAAAAGTTATATTTACGATACGTTTACTATAATTTATTGCGTAATTACCAACATTAAGTACTGTATCTTTATACTTTAGTAAATATAAATATTGCACGTTAGCGTTCATTGTCGATACGCACAGTAGTTTTAGCGTACGCTGAGACCGCGAAGGTGCCCGCGAGACTCCCGTGAGTCGGGCCAACACCGCGTTCGGGACGGACGGACGGACAGTCGTTTTAATATTCATTATATAATGAACGCTCGGCGATCGGCCGCCGCCGCCGCCGGTTGCTTTCACTCGCTCCGCTATTAATTACGAACCGAATATCATTGTGTTAGTTCGGTTTTATTTACACAACTGTTTCGAATGCTGAAAGATAAAGAGGACAAGTGGAGCGGTACGCGGGCGTCGTATCTTATCGGGACCACTCTATTGATCACCCATCATTATATCGCGAACGGCCCGCCTTATACGGACGACCGGACTACCTTTATTGTCCAATTTAACGTGTGGACGTGTCTATAGTCGACTGTTACATAGGCGCGATGTTGCTGGTGAAGTCATAATGTGTGCCGTACTAAAATAGAAACACAGTGTTTGCAGGAAAATAGTATCAATAATAAAAGTGTTGTGGTTTGTTATCGAGCGGAAATGGCGCACAAATCGCCTACAACTAGCGTGAAGTCGAGGGAGATGATCGGCGGGGACCAGTTCAGTCAGCGGCGCGAGGTTTTCGAAAAGCACGACACGGTGTTCCTACCCCTACCTTCCCCTACTTCAGTCACGCCGACGTACAAGGAGGTAGAGCCGATCATAACTACCAATCACGGAATAACGACGTCTAATTTTAAGCGCAATACCCCCGGGTACTCCAGCATGCGCGAGACGAGAAGCGAAGATAGACAATACGACTACCGACCACGAAAGTACTCCGATAATTTTACATCAGAACTGAACCAAAGTGATGATGTTGACTACAGATACAGTATGGCCGAAAGAAACCGGCGATTGTCGAAAATGAGACGAGACTTTTTAAAATCAAACTTACACGAACCTGGCGAGGGTACGCTGCACCGAGGCGGGGTGCGCGCCTCGCTACCTACCACTGTCTCGACAATAAGGTACAAAGTAGAAAATCTTAATATTCATAAATTTCCATTCGCCGAACCATATTCGACGCCAACACCGACCCGAAGAGTTGTTGTGGATTTAGGATCTCCAGGTGATGAAGTTGACAATGAAGAAACGCAGGATAAGGAACAAGAGAGGCCCAAGCATCAGAGCTTACCAAATGATATAAAACCTGGTTCACCCGTAATAGATCCTCAGAAACTTTATGAAGAACTAGTCAAACGATATTCGCCACAACGCAAGCCGGTAGATTGGACATTACCACCAACCAGGCCGAAGGTAGTCGGTTCAGTTCCAAAATCGACGTCGAGTGTTGCAGATAGCGTGGACAGCGATGATAAAAAAGATGAAGGAACGGACGATGTTTTTGTGAAAAGAGATGAAAATAAAGATTCAGAGGAGAAATCACCAGAAGCAATTAAAACAAATGCGGAAATATTACATAACGGAGAAGTTAGCGGCAATAAAAATGCCGACAACAACAATTCTCCCAACAAAACTAACGATTCCAAAATCTCTCTTGCCGAGTTAGAAGAAAATGATTACGTGCCTGAGTTATCCTCTTTTAAGCAAGCACTAAGGAAAGATTCAGTTAAAAAGCCACAAGTTGATAAAATTGTAGACCTCACCTTTCCAGCGCTTATTGATCAAATAACAGCAGAAGCGGAAGAGAACAACCAGAAAGCAGAAGGGAAGAAAGTCAAGAGAAAGAGAAGTTTTATAGATAAACTTTTAGGTAGAAATAAAGGTGTCAAGAGCGAAAAACAATGAAAATGGGTAACGCTGTTCAGGCCAAAGACAGTTCATGATGGATTTCCAAACCGTCTGTGTACTATTGTGAAAAAAACAAGTTACTTTTGTGAAAATTTTATACTATAAACATAATTAATTGTACTACTTATGAACTTGAACGGTTCCAATAAGTGCATATTAAATGGAAAATAACTTAGGGCGTTTCAAAGGTAGGTCCGACAGAACATGTAATGACGTCAGTATCTTATCACCTGATAAAAATTGAAGTAAATTGATACAGTAACAACATTATATTATTATATTTTTAATAATTGTACTGAAGCTAATGATGGCAAATCCTCTAATTTTATCTTAATGCAAAAGGTTATCGCAAATTGATAAAATACGTGCCATGTGATACTAACTCGACAAAACTCTGCGTTATCCATGTCTGCATTGAGAGACCTAAGAATTAACTATTATTATTAATAATAATAATTAATTAATTAATAATATTATTATTAATTAATTAATAATAATTGTTTCATAACCGTATTTGTAAATATTTCACTTGTGATTGACACTTATCGCTTTAAAAAATGATAATTTAATATATCTACCTACCATATTGAATTGAGTAGAAGGCCGTTACCGCTAATAATATGAAAACTGTAATATACTTAGTTGTGCATATAATATAAATTTTATTTATTACAACATAGATGTTAAACAGTTTCCTGTTTTTTGTGTTATTTACGAATGATTCATATTTTGTATGTGATAATTTTATATTAAATGAACATATTTTGATGTATTTTTGTGGTAAACGAATTATAAATATATAATGTTTTTTTTTTGTATATATATTACCATGTTCAAAGTTTCATACATTAAAGAGGAAATATTGAAAAACGAATTAACGAATATGTTTGCGTTCATTCGAGACATTTCGATTATATTCAATAAATAATAATCAATCTTATCTATGTAATGAAATCATAATATATGTATATTGATTATAATTTCGATACTGTGTACTTCTATAAACGTTGAATGTAATAATTTAAAAATGTCCTTATATTTGTTCCTCTTTGATCAAGATATATGTAAATTTCAAATAAAACGAACGTATATTTTCCTGTTTTAATAATAGTATTTGCTAGTTGTTGTAGGGAATTCTATTTTGATTAATAAATGTTACTAAAATTTGTAATATTCTTCATTTTATTCTGTCCTATTTTGTCTAATTTTTTTATTTTTATAAATTACAGTATAGTCAACAAGTTGTGGCCGGGCGGCCGCGATTGTACTTAGGTTTACTAAACCTTTGCGCATTGTTCACTCCAAAAAGAAATAATTCTCTCCAAAATTAGTGGTCATGATTTGTCGACCATACCTGTAATGTTTACATATCTCTTAAATATTAAGGAATAGCCACGTGGCACCTAGTGACCTACTTACTCTGTCCTTCTCTCTTAGACCCTACATTCTGAATGACAGAACTCAGCAAGTAAATCATAAAATTTTACAAGAAAACAACATAAAATCCATTGACTAATCTTAAAAATTTACAGTAAAAATATATCTCTTCTCTTTTCTCTATCTTTTATTTATATGAAATAAAGAGGATATTACCTTCCTATTAGTATCAATTAAATCTTATTCATTTTCAGATGAAGATATCAAAGCCACTTATTTAATTTTAATACTTTAATTTAAAAAAAAACAACATTAACAACATAAAATATCATACACGTGCTTTATATGTATATAAAAGTTTACTTAAATAAGAGTATACAAGTTTAGCTTGTAATAAAAAATAAAAATCACAGGCAATTTCATTGTATGTATTTAGAGTCAGTACAATTTTTCAAGGACTGACTTCACAAGATTAGTGACAATATTTTGTATTAACAACTAAACATTTTAGAGCAATATTCAATTTTAACTAATATGTAATATTATAAAAATTGCTATATTTTTGTATAAGTAAATAAAACCTGTAGAACATTACCTTACAAACTTGATATGTTAAACCACATATAATTTAGTTGAATAGTAAGTTGAATATAAGTATTTAAATATCTTAAAATAAAAAGCATTCAAATTTGAAAATTACTAGAACTATTAAATGCAACTTATATAATCAAAATAAATAAAATCTCAATAGCTCTAAAATGAATAGGATCATTCATTCCAAGAGTAAGAATTTTACACAAAAACCAATATAAATATATTTGTAAATAAAAATTAAGCTATTTCTTTTTCATGTCTGGGTCTATTTTTTTTAAAGCAGTTTCAAGAGAGAATAGATGGTCATCTTCACTGCCAGGTAACAAATGTCTCATCGCTTCTGCCAAATTATATACATACTCCTTATTTGTACCGCTCGGACCTTGGCAACTGATTACTTGCTTTGCAATATCTTCTATTGAGGCTGGGCCTGAAATATATAATAATAATTTGTGTAAAACATTATATCTATGGAGGTCATTTGCAATCACTTCATTTTCTTGATTAGATAATTATTATTGAAGCCGTGGCACTTTGGTGCAACAACTGTAGATGTGATGGTTGGAGGGTTCAATTCCCGCTCAGGGGGGCAAATTATTTTCATTTGGTCTCTCATAACAGATTGGTGTTTAGTTCTGCCACCCAGCATGCTATGTTTTAAAAATTGTACCGTGCAAGATGAGATGAGTGTCTCTACTAGTTTCCTATCCTGTTATGAACATAATGAAACTAAAAAAATATGTAAATAATAACTATAAGCCTGTTTTTATTAAAATGCAGCTTAAAAATTAATAGGCCTTGAAAACTTTGTATTAAGATAATCACTCCCCACTCTTTTGCCCAATTTTTGAGGCATTGTGTCAGAACTTAGATCTGTTATCAATCTAGAGATGCCATTTATCATCACACATTATGTGTCTAGGAACGAAAACAGCATTTCAAGATCAATGTCAGACTTGAGAATGATTTATAAATATGGGCCTCAGTCTCTCAGCCTCAGTCATAACAAAATAAATAAAATGCATTTATATATTTTGTTACCAGAGAGAGAAAATTAAATTTAATATATTTTATATTATATTTAGCATTTTGTCCATATAGCCTAATTAATTTTTGATGTTTAGTGCATGGCCAAATATATTGTCCTTTGTAAGCCAACAACAAGAATACTTTCAATGACAGTAGTAAAATTATAATTTTTTAACATTACACATTTTCTACTTAACAGAGAGAACACTCTGTGTCTGTGTCACATTCTTTTCACACAAATTCAAGACATTGTGTCAAATGGCAGGTTTGAAGGTGTAAGTATAATATGCTTTAAAAGTAGCTTAAATTTACCTGCATAAGATTCATTATCCTTAGTAGCTACATATAAAGTTAGAGTAAAGGGATCAAGATTATCATCTTGCGGATGGAATGTAACAAATTGTTTCGAGTAGCCATTCTTTTCTCTAAAATCTAAATGATTTGTTACTTGTTCAATATCCTCCGTTCTAATTTTATAAGCAACACCCCAAACTTTACTGTTCGGATCATCGGTAGGAACTAAGGTAACCACTCGGCCTGGCTGAAAATTTACATAATAAAATATTGTAAAAGTTTTACGATAATATAAGCAATACTAAAAATTATTTATCAATGGAATTTATAATATTTTAATTTATCAAATAATTTACCTTTTCCGGTATTCCTCTGTGATCAATGCTATGCTGATAAAATCTCCTGAGGTAGCCTTGTATATAACCTATAACTTTTAATTCATATTTAAAATCTACCTTCCAAACAAGAGATCCATATCCGAAGACCCACATGGTGACTATGGCCTTAGTTCGAGTTGTACAATGTATAATAAATAGTAGTTACATCATGTGTTTGCTTAAATATTTGTTGTCTAATAATGATAATTTGAAAAATTTTCTGTCATAATTGCTATTTATTAAAAACAATATTCTACATGACATTTGACAATAATATTTGACAACTGATTACTGCATATAAGTTTTCATCTATGGTTTTTCATCTATGGTTTCATTACAGTGAACTTGTATAATAACTGAGTCTATTAATATTTAATTTAGCGTGTTTTCTCTGTTGTCATCGCAAAATGTAGCTATTTAAAAAAACAGACATTTCAATGTCTATTAAAATCAACAATTTTTTTCCTATCAGCACCAGTCAAAGAAGCAAAAATTCTCTTTTAGGATGATCCGTTTGATTACGGACTAAAACTAAAAACTACATAAAAAAAAAGTTCAAAATAAATAATTAAATAATTATTAACTCAAATACCATTCACACTGTCTGGATACATGGCTATCATAGATAATACATTTATGTTAGAGATAACTGGGGTCAATCAGGCAGGTAGTATTCTACCTGCCTGATTGACAGGCAGTCAATTCTATTGAATAGAGATAGAGTATTGACAGAAGTAACACTATGAAAGTCTTATAACACAATAGAGTTAGGTTAGCCGATAAATAAGCAGCGATTGTGTATAACCGCAACACACAATAACATTTTTTTAAAAATCTTTTAACATCAACAAGCAACAACAAAGTTCCAGTAGTCACTGTTGCAATTGCAAAAACTTTTAAATAACTAACAACAAAAATAAATATATATTTTAATTTGGAAACATAATAAAATTATGTTTATGTTGATTGCTTCTTCTTCATTTCATTTGAAATAAAAATATAAGAAAACGTAATATTGTGTTTTGTAATGATATCTATTGTCTAATTATAACAACTCTGAATCCTTGTTAATTAGCTTCAAGCAATAGATAGCGCTAGTTTTCAAAAAATTTTTTTTTCGATTCAGTTTTTTTTTTCGAATTGGCTGTATTGCTGTTGACCTGGGATGGTCGCCTGAAGGAAAAGTACGAGCTTTGATGGACGCTCGTGAAGAAGATTCAATGTACTGGAGTGCCACCCTCATAATGGCAAACCACTACTGTGCAGTTTCATAACGACTTCCTTCCATACAATTGTAGAATGGCCTAATTGCGGTAGTGTTTCCAGGTTTATACGTTGTATACAAAACACACGGAGGAACTTCATCGGCAACAAGAGATGTACACAATTTCAAAAGTATCAAAATGATTTAAAGTTTGTGTAACTGTTGAATAATGAATTTATTTTACAATTAAAAGGAGAGATTTCATTATTATTGTTGTAAGCAGAAATAGTGAGAGTAGATTTTATATTTCTCCTAAGGCGGCCTGGAATTTAGACCAGGGATTTAATATCCGATATTGGAGATCACCTGAAATTACAATTACTAATTAAATAAATCAATTTTATTCGTGGTGTATTTGTTAGGATAAGTATTAATTAATTATTATTTTAGTAAAAGTGGCTGCGGTAGGGCACAGGGGTGTGATTGTAATGCGACAGCTTAGCTGTAAATATAATAACATAAGTTTTGAAATTATATCGTGTAAACTATTATCTAAAATATCTTTTAATTAAAAAAAAGAACAAGAATTACCACGGTCGTATCCCCAAACATCTGCAAAGTTATATATAGACTGTTCTAAAAATAATTGTTTTTGTTTTGGTTTTTTTTTTATTTCAAGGAGCCATTCAAGTATTACGTAAGCAATTTTCTAGCAATTATTGTTTATTAATTTAGATCAGTAAATTAAGGTGTTGTTGAAGGTTTGTTGCCGCGAGCTGGTTGCTAATCTAAACATATAATAAAACTGTAACTGATGCTGTATGTAATATATCCCACAATAATATGCAAAGCAATGACAAATTTTTGTCCGTTTTCTGTGTGTTTGAATACTTTAATATCAGAAACGACTCTCTCTCTCTCTCTCTCCCTCTCTTTAGTCGGTCCCTCAGTACTGTGAATCGTTTGCTTCCATTTGTCGCGGATACTGGCCAGATGGATTGCATTATTGCTATCTCTAGGTAGTGGGACACTTTGACAGACCATTCTTTTTGGCTGCTTCCCCTCGATTCTCTTTCTAGTCTTTCTAGGTATAGTATTGATTTCTGCGCTCTATACATCTAAAATATATAAGGATGCTCTGCAGGCAAGTGCTGGATAGTCGCTGGTAACGTTCGAGATACAGTATGGATGCATTCGTACGGAAAGTCGCCCATGGAATTCTTAGCACACATTTTGCCGCTTTTTGAGTCCACAACCCTGAGACTCTTTTTGAGACTCTGTACCATTATTGTTCATGACTAAGCCAAACTATTAAAGAATTTATTAATTATCATACATTAAATTACCAATATGCTTAATATTGGTTTGCTAGTGATGCAAGGCGGTCGAGTATCATGACTTTGGATTTGCTTTTATTAACGAAGAGACCAAAGTCTAAGCTTGTTTTCTGTAGCCCCTCATCAAGACGATCATGCATTTCGGTTTCTGATGAAGCAAATAGGGTTGTGTCATCAGCTTTCACAGCTTAAATTCTTATCTTGATACCGCCATCCCTATTGATGTAGGATTTCGCACATTATCAGTTCACCGTATATATGAAATAGAATGGGAGAGATGACGCACCGTTAATTATGACTAAAATTTTATATAATTGATTTTGCAACTCCTTCCTCCGTTGTTCCTCCTCACCTGTATTCATTTTAGCACTGAGTTCTATTTCGGTTTTATCCTGATGATTGATGTTTTTATTTGAAATGGTGTAGGGACAGATACCGCGTTTATTGAACTACTACAACTGTTTTCATATGCGAACATAAGTAAATACTGAATAGTGTAGTTCAAGTGGGCGAAAACGCGAGCGCTAGTATTAAATAAAAATGCAGCATAAACTTTTGTATGAAAGAAATAAAAAATAATATAGTAAATAGCGTTTATTACAAAGCAAATTTTTAATTTTTGTCGCAAAAGATATACAACTAAAAAATGTTAAGGCAGTTTTAAAGAGATAGGTACAGTAATTCTTAATCTTCGGTATATCTTAAGATTATAGTTTTGTGCTTAATTATTTACCAAATATACGAATGTCTATAAACTAACAATATAAATTAATATACAGATTCATTAACTAAATTATATTCTCAGTCTATTTACTGGAAAATTTAGTAAAAAATATTTAGGTAATTTTTCTATTCCTATGAAAATTAAGCTTAATAAATATCTTATTATAAATTATTTATCATTTATAGATACCAACTACTTACTTACAAAATCTCTAAATTTGTTATATTATTTCATATTAACTTAAAAGCATATTACAGTTTTATACAATATATTTATATTTCAAGTATTTTTATTAATTGACGATAATATTATTAACGTTTAAAACTATTAAACAAGTTAAGAGATATATCTTAAACTAGAACCTTGGTACACAAATGGTTAATATAATATTATATAAACGCCAATTATAAGAGACTAAAAAGTTGGCATTAAGTAGTTCATCACTTTACTAATTAGATATATTACTATTGTTATTACTTACAAAGTTGTACTTGTATAATTTTCAGACTATTTTACATTTGACATTTGACTTTTTAAATAAACAGACTGAGACCGAAAAGATCCATTAATAATATATAGTTCAATGATCTTTTAATATAAAAAACGAGATCAACATAAAGGAATATTTTTAAATCACAAATAATTCTGAAAAAACAAACTGTAGTTGACTTAAAAACATTCTGATATAACAGTATGAATCAATTATGAAATAAATATTTTGTAAGTTTTAAGTATATTTATAAATTATTTTCTATTAAAAATTTTTACTAAATATAATTTTACATCTTACAAATCTCCAGGAAAAAAAATATATTAAGTCGATTTGACGAAAAATTAACAGTTAAAAAGATTGCATATAATAAGGAAAGCTGCAAGCATGAAATCTTTATATAAAAGTAAGAAAAGTATTTAGAAAAATGTTATTTGACACTGTAATGACTTTGAATTTACAGAATTTAACATATAACAAATATGTAATGCTTTAAATTTAAAAAAATGAAGAAAATATTAAGCAAAAATCAAAATTTATCTTTATATTTCCACAAATAATGTAATAACAAAAAGATATAAATAAAATGTCCACTGTAGCTAAAAAACTTTGCAATGATATTGTTGATCCAATTTTGAGTTCATCTGAAGTAAATAATAAAATTGATTTACATATATCACAAAATGATCGAGTGATACCATCATTGTATTCACAGAAAAAGAAAGTTGTAAATAAAAATTTGTCACCTAACAGCGAAATATATAAAAGATTGAACACTACAAAAATAGTGTTAAAAAAGTACTTCAATAACTCAGCTATCAACACCGACATCTCTGGGCCTTTACGCTGTGATAATAACTGTATAACAATAGTAAGGAAAAGGGATAATTTTGTCATTTGTAAATGTAATAATATACAGCAAAACTCAAAACATAGATCTAAGCAAATTCAAACTATATATAAAAAAAGTGCATCACTATTAGATAAATCATGTACTCACTGCATAGAGACAGTGAGCTGTGGGACACAATTCTTTGATAACTTCAATAGTATTCTCAGGAGCCGCGGAAGCAACTCGAAATCAAAATCGAGTGTCACAATCAAAGTTCAAGAGAGTACTAAAATATTACAACAGTCAGATATTAGTCATAAAAGATATAAAGTAATTTAATGAAGGTGATTTAAGGAAAATGGATAATAAGCACATTGAATGCGACAATAGATCAGATTTTCAATCAGCAGGACAAAAGCAGTGGGCTATTTCAATCTATCCCTTAAGAGGTCCAGACTTCTAAATTTTTATGTTGTTATAATTTTCTTTGAGAAATAACCTGCACTATAGTAAAGTTAGTTTCATATAAAACAAACAAAAATTAAAGACAAAAGTTAAAATTTTTGAAAACTTTAATATTTTCATTGTTAAGTCCAGCCTACTACATCACCAAACAAAAACATTTTTTTGCAACACGCTGCTAATTGATTCGTTTTATAAAGAAAAATCTTGTTAAAAATAATTATACAATATTTTCAATGTCAATTAATAAAATATGCTAGCAAATAAGTACAAATCTATATTTCTATTTGTAAATTCAATTCATTCTAGTCCATTAATTATAGCTATGGGACAATATTGATTTGCACGTTCAGGCACATGTTATACCTACCTCTAGATTTTTATATGAGAGTCAAAACTTATGAGTAGCAAAGATACAGTCGACAAGATTGTTCTCAATAAATTTGCTTTCATCCCACTACAATGCATTTAATCCAGGTGAGTTCACACCTTAGGCTTTATCATAAATTATTAATCTTACAACCTTAATTGAAGATTGTTTGGTTAATATTATCTTTTGTAAGCATTGTAGTGAGAAAAGCGATATATGCTTGAATCTCACATATTCTGTTGGGCTGGGCTTGCTGGGGGCGGCTGGGCATCCAGGTTCTTAATCAACTGTGTCAACCAATGTTTAGTTGAATTATCCTCTTGGAGACAAGCAACAAATGTTGTATCTCTCAATTGGTCTGGAAGACATTGCCGTAATGCCTCTCGTGCCCTAGGATTATCAGAGAGACGGAGGTAGCAACGAACAACATGTTTTAACAACCTTGCTGATGGGTCCTTAGCTAGAGATAGTACCATCTTTCCTAAAATCATTGCTACATGAGAAAATCTATCATAGGTCTGGCATATGTAACTCAAACCACTATCATCTAACAAAATTTTCTGTAATATAAATGTAGCTACGGTCTTTGATAATTCAGAACCATTTTCCATAATGCGTAAGCACAATGGTATTATTTCTGTAGTCAAAAGGAAAGTGATAACCTCCTGCTCATCAGTTTTCACAAGTGCTCCAATAACACCTAAACTAGTTAGCCTCAGATATTCGAATGGACGTGTTTTAGAGACAGTATGAAGAAAGGGATAGAGAAACAATGGTACGTGTGCTTGGAGGAAAGCTGATCTTGTTTCAGGATGAGATGCGACGCATTGCATTAGGGCCAAGGCGTTGCAGACTCGGTTACTCTGGTGAGCTGTGAGAGTAGGCGGTATCATTGCCACGTAGATATTCGTAATCTCCTGCAACAATGCTGCAATAGTACCAAAACTGTGCCATAGCATTGGCGCTAAATCTGGTACAACTTCTCGTTTTTTACTTAGTTCTAAGAGGGCATTTTCACGTGTTTCTGGATTGCATAGTTCTAGTATCCATGTATAAATCTTTTCTCTGTCAACGACAGACTGCAGGTTTGCCGGGCTTTGCTGTGAACTCATATTATTCATTTTCACAAATCTAGATAACTGCTATATGTATAATCGTATTTTCATGATATACAGAACATTTCACTTTACACACTCTAATTATTCTTATTGGAAAAGAACTAATTATATTTATTGTTTTTTATTATGTACTTTGCAGACTTAGAGCATAGATCAAATATAGTTGGGACAATCGTTATAAAATAATATTTTTCACATCACACGCCAACAAATCCGAAGAAGTCGTTAATATAAAGTCATCTCTTGTAGTTTATACTTTTTGGACGTGCTACTGCTACTTGCCAGTTTCTAGACGCCAAGAATGCCAATCCTAAAATTTCTAAATCTCTGGACTCTTGATTCTTCAATAAGCGAATCACTGAACTCTCAGTTAAAATGTGTCTATGGTTAGCTCTTACTTTTTTTTTAAAAAAAAATCAAATGAACTGCTCATCGTAGAACAAATTTCATCACATTAGAATATAATGTTTATTGAATTTCATGTATTCAGAATTCAGCTAAATAAACCCAAAAATGTATTTACGTTAATTATGTAAATAATATATATAAAAAATACTAATACGAGTTATGCGTTTTATTAAAAAAAGAAAAAAGACGAGCAAGAGTATGTATTAATTCCAAAAAATATTTTTTGAACATACTGTTATTTTTTTGTGAGCATTAATAGCAAGTGAGAAATAGCACTCTCAGAGTCAAATGAAATATGTTTTTTTCTTTGCCATATTTAAAAAAGTAGGTTATAGATAAAGAATGGACAACTTTTTATCTGACATATTTGACAGTCGTCACTCGTCGGAAATAGTATTGACATTACGCAGTTTGACAATCGTAATTGCTACTGCTCGTAATTTTATTTTTATAAATTTTCTTTCATATTTTAGAAAATAAAAGTATTAGATATATTTTAAGTGCTTTTAAACCCTTTTCATTTCACCTAATTTTGGCCAGCTTACTTAGAAAATTAATAATGATGTGAATATAGTTATTAAATTTAAAATCTTAAAGTTAAGTAAGTATCCTGAACTAATTCTATTATAATAACATAGGTATGAAACAATTATTTTTTAGAGGAAAAATAGTTATTCCAGCTCCAACATTTATATTACAGCTTTCGTTTATTATAACAATATCTGATTCGCGGATGACGCCATTGTTTACGGCCGTCGGTAATTTATTTGAGCATTTAGAAATTTGGCGAAGGTCTTGTTTGTCCTGAATTTTTTTTATTGTGTATTTATTTATAAAAGTTTAACATTATCGGTTATTTAATGGCCAATATCAGATTTCGTTATTAATAACGTTAAATAAAATATAATATGCTAAATTAGGCCTACAACAATATAATCTCAGGTAAAGGAATTGTACCATTATAATTGTTTTCCCTACTAATTTTCGCAAAGCAAAAATTACTTGATGTGACTTGTTTAATGTTTATAGGTATATTTCAAAATATAAAACATATGACCGAATATTAACAAAATTGACATTTGTTATTTTACCTTACAATGTATAGTTATTTAATTCTGTCACATATTTTTTTTTCGTGTTTTATTTTAGTTTTATAATTATGGAGGTATCCCATTCTTTAACCCTAAATGAAGCTGCTCTACAGCAACTTCCTGATGATAAGAAACCACATTTCATTTTTGAATGGCTTAGATTTCTTGATAAAGTACTAGTTGCTGCACACAAGGTAAGAAGTTTTTATATATTTTAGTTAACTAAACATAAGTAACAAGTATAGTTTGTTCGGTTCCAAGATATTTTATATTTTATTGACACAACATCCCACATTTAGCAGATTAGTCTTTCTGCTCAAATCAAATCAATAAATCATTCCCCTGCGAGAATATTGAATCAGCCATCACAATAACAGTCAAACATTGTAGCTGCTACACCATGACAGCCTTAATTTCTTCTTCTTTATAATAAAACTGCAAGTCTATGAATTTAAATATGAATTCAATTTATGTTGTCAAATATATTTACATATGTGTATAGTTACAGTTACAATTTGCTCTCATAATTTTAAAATATAATACCATTATATATGGCTTCAGTTTAAAGAAGTCATAACTTATGCATAAATACAATTATAGTATATAGCTGCTACCTTAAGTGTAGGATTAAAAGTTACTTTACATGAATAGTGGAAGTAACATTTTTATATTTGTTTCAGTGTTTTTTTTAGCTTCACACTTCCACATACTAGTGTATTGCTAGAACAAACCTAGTGTCAAGGCACTCTTTCTCACTTTCTCCCAATTCTGTGTATTTTTTTAGAGATATTGAGTGTTGACAGATGAAACTTTTAATGCTAATCTTTGTGTTGTTACTAGAGCGAGGAAATGAAAGTAATTAATTATTGCTTAAAATTAACTTTACATATATTTCATATTATAAGTAGACTATAGTAAGCTACTGTAATTGTACACAATTATCAAATTCTAAGACAACAAAGAAAATAACATAAAACTAATTGATTGAATATATATTATTTATTTTCTATGTGATGCTTAAAAAGTTAACAAAACTTAAAAGAAAGGTATTTCAAATTTTAATAGGTAAAAATATGGAATGTTAAATAAATAATAATAAGCCAACATTGAAGATAACCACTTGTGCTTGAATATGAAATTTAACTTATAAAATATATAAAATAAAACAAATAATTACGATATTAGTCCGTCGGCTGTTATGGTGCAGGAGCAAAATAACTGTAAATGTGATGGTTGTGGGTTTGATTTCTACTTAGGGGACATTTTCTGGCTCTGATAGAAGGCAAAGTACAGCCTTAAGTTCTTTCACTCAGCAAGCAATGTTTCGGAGATTGGTTGGTGGAGAACAGAGTGTCTCCACCAACCAATGTTGTCTTCAATGTCCATGTTTTCTCTGTCCATCATAAATCATGTGGCATTCAATGTGAAAAAAAATACAACAAGATATTTTATCTATTTATAGTCAGATCTGAAGAGCTGTCAACAAAAGTTAGTAGCACAGTTGGTAAGTTTACTTCGTGAGAATCTTGGAGTTCCAGCACGGAGGCTGTTAGCAAGATGCTTGGCTACACTGTTCTCAGTTGGAGATACATTTCTGTTATTTGATACTGTGAACAAATGTAATGACATTATAAAAGTTAAAGATGATTCACCTTCATATCTGCCCACTAGACTGTGAGTAAAGTTTGTATATTATTATTACAAATTTTATTTATATTATATTATTTTGAATATGAGTTATATTGTATTTAATTATTATATTGTGGATCACTCAAAATCGGTTTGACTTTTTCACTAAATGTATATCAGGTTTCTTTGAGTGCCATCAGATAAGTCTCTAGTAAATATGTTAACATATTTTACAACTTGTTGACCTGTAAATTTCAATTATTTGAGTATTTTGTATTTCTTTTGGTACAAATGTTTTTTATGTATATTGTATATTTTAACTAATTATTCTCCTATATTTTGTTTGAAGTAACATAGTTATATACGTATGTATATAACTCTTTTTTTTTCAAAGATTTATTAAAATTAATGTAATATAAAATTTTTAGAGCTGCTATATGCTGCCTTGGCAGCATGTATGAAAAATTAGGTCGCATGATGGGAAGATCATATGAAGAAACAGTGACAACCCTGATAAGGTCCATGAAGAGTGCTGAATCACAGACCAGACTTGAAATCATGAATACTCTTGATAAGGTCGAAAACAGACAGTGTATTTGTAATTTATTATTGTAGTGTAATATGGATGATACCTTGTTATGTGGGATACAGCGTGAAGATATAAAAAAAATAAATAATAGCTGTGCAAATATATAGTGTTAGTAAAGATACTAATATATAAAAAAGTTGTTAGTAGAGATCTAAATAAGTTTAAATAAAAATTTATAAATTAAGATACTATATTTTAAATATATATATGTTTGTAACGGAAAAACAATGAATGACATAAGCAGATTTGCGTGGGCATGGGGACGGCGGCGGGCACGGCTCTGCGTGAGGTGTCGCGCGCGACCCGCGCGGCGCTGCTGAGCGAGCGCGCGCCGGCGGTGCGCGCGGCGGCGGCGCACACGCTGCGCCACATGCTGCCGCTGCTGCGCGTCACGCCCGCCGACGTGGACGCCGTGGCGGCCGCCTGCCTGCGCGCCGTGCAGCCCAGCGACTACGCGCTGAGGTGTGTATGTAGCAGACGTGCGCATGCGCACGGCGGCGGGCACAGCTCTGCGTGCAGTGAGAGCGCGCTTAGGAAGTGTTCGCGGCGGCGGCGGTTTTTTACGGCGGTTTAAATTTTTATATATTTATTACTAATTATTAATAATAAGATTACCATAGCTTTTGACGCTCCATTCTTTACCGAGGCTGGACTTACTGGCCCGTCGTGACGCAGAGGAACAAAGTGTGACTGTAAAATCGGCTGGTTGTGGGTTTGATCCCCACTCGAAGAAATAGAATATTTATTAAGATTTATATTTTCATTTCTTCGCTCTGGTATCGAGGCAAAGCGCGGTGTTGAGCTCCGCCACTCAACATACAATGCCTCCAGATCTCGGTGGAAAGTGGAAAATGAAGGGCTTAACACTAAGTTCCTTCTGCCTACTTTTCTGTGTCCGGGATACAGCGTGAATCTGGTTTATTTGATATAAATAAAAAAAGCAACTGCTGAAATTTTCGTCTACTCTTCTCAGCTGTACTTGTTTTCGGAGAGCGCAGGTAGCTTCATCTTGGACCGACTTGACTCAAAAAGAATATATATATACACAGGTTATATATATATATATATATATATATATATATATATATATATATATATATATATATATATATATATATATATATATATATATATATATATATATATATATAAATATATATATAACCTGAATAAAGAGTATATTTATTTTGAAAACCCCATGGCACCCGAGGACAACGGTGGTCGCATTTCTTTATATTATGAATTGGTAATTTGGTAATAAATTTATATATATAACTAGGTACGTACAAAATAAATCCTCGGCTTCGAGACGATAAAAATGTGTGTCATGAATAATTTTTTGGTGGCGTTCTGAGTTTTAGACAGTAAGTTACTACTAAACTAGCTCTATTTTAAACCAGTTAAAGAAAATTCTTTAATGACATTAAACCTTATTTCAAGCTATAACCAATAGTTGGTTATTACTCATTTATGGAACGTATATGATTGGATAAGACGTCATCAGAGAATATCGTAAAAGTTAATAACTGTTAAAGAATTCGATTGATTTACAGATGTGCCGTTGCGGAGCTATTAGGTGCTTTGATAGCAACAACGCAAGCTGGTGAAACAACCAATATCAACACAAAAACCAAAATTGGCATCCAACAAGGTATTTAACAATTCATTAAAAATAAATATACGGCGTTCAGTTCCACCACTCAACACGCAATACTTCGTGATTTCGGCGGAAAGTGGGGAACAGTGTCCTAAGATAGGTTCCTAGTACTCTGTGTGGGGTAAAAGATTGTGTTCATCTAAAAGAACTATAGAGATCTTAAAACTGAATTTACAAACAAACCATTGCAGTTACTATTTGTCATTTGTTGTCAAAATAGCATCAGTAAAAAAAATAAAAATAAATAATACAATTTTAAATTGCCTTCGAAGAGGTAACGAGCTTACTTCAAATCGTTACAAGACGATTTTGATTTATCTGTTCTAATAAGAACTATTATGCAATTTCAATTTCATCCAAAATTAATTTGGATGCCCATTTTTTAAAAATATGCAGAATTTATTTGAAAAATATAATTAAGACGCCAATATCAAAACTCCTCGTTAAATTTATTTAAATTTTTTTAAACTAGATAGTCTCCAAGTCTAAAGTCTTCTCGGCTTCTCTTATGTAAAAATGATATAACTACTTATAAGTTTCATTTTAAAATTGATTTCTTATTTAAATTTTCTAATATAGTATAACAAATACTGAATAAAAAATCCATATAATTTAAATATTTTTGTTCATATTTTCCTAGTGCAACAAAACAAAAAAGACCCGCCTAAGAACGTTATATCCCTAGATGAGGCTTTGAACCTGTTAATGGGTGCTTTTCTAAGAGGCGGTACTTCATTTTTAAAAGGCGAAATTATCAAATCCGGCTCCGGCGTCAATAGGGAAGTCCGCGTGTGTGTTACACATGTAAGTATAATAAATTTATAAATAGTCTCTATGAGAGTTTTCAAATTAATGTATAATCATTTATTTAGAGGCCAGTCGTGGCGTAGCGGCACGAAATCTGACTGTAAAATCGACTGGTTGTGGGTTTGATCCCCCCTCGAGGAGATGAAACAATTACTTAAATTTATATTTCCATTTCTTCGCTCTAGTGTCGAGGCTAAGCGCGGCGTTGAGTTCTGCCACTCAAACGCAATGCCTCCAGAATTCGGCAGAAAGTGGGGAACGGAGTGTCTTAACACTAGGTTCCCTCGGCCTACTCTGCTGTGTGCGGAATACAGCGTGAAGCCGCTGCGCCATGACCGGCCCGTCCTCCTTTAATCGAAGCGTTTTTTTATGTGTTGACAACTTTTTACTGAATAGTCCCATTTCGATTATTTTAAAGATTTTTTTTTCTTTAGGCTTATGTAGAATTCGTACAAAATATGGGTGGAGTGTGGTTGGAACGCAACATGACTACATTTTTGACTCATGTATTGGACTTGGTGGCGAATCCTAAAGCGGCTAGCTCTCACGTGGACGCTGTATATTCAAGGTATGTGAATATATAAATTTTTATAAGAACGCCTAATCCAGAGGCAATGCAGACCATTCATTCGATGGAATCTTGAATTGAGAATGGAACCCACAACTGTGGTGTGGGTGACATTCCCAATTCAACTGGTAAATTCAGTTAGAGGCAACCAATGTTACTTCTTTTTCTTTTTATTTCCAGAAAATGTATAAGTTACATATTAAGAAACACATTAGGCAAGATGCTCGGCGAAAAAGCACAAGCGTCGGCGTGTCGTGAAATTATTCAGATAGTGGCAAAACAAATGAACAGTATTGATTTTAACCCGGAGAATGCTAAAGATTGTAATCAGGTATTCAATTTGTAATATTTACTTAAATCAAAATTAAAAAAGGCCAGTCGTGGCGCTGGGGCACAACGTGTGACTGTAAAACTGACTGGTTGTGGGTTCATTCCCTACTCGACGAGATAAAATATTTACTTTATATTTTCATTTCTTCGCTCCGGTGTCGAGGCAAAGCGCGGCGTTGAGTTCTGCCATTCAATACGCATTACCTCCAGAATTCGGCGGGGACACTTCCGTTCCCCACTTTCCGCTCAATTCTGAAGTCATTTCGATGCACAATTATTTGTTTTTACAATTTGGCCCGCGGGCGAAGTTGCAAGTAAAAGCTAGCTAAACAAATATATTATTTATTATTTGTTACAGGAAACACTATTCAGTCAGCATTTGTTGGTGTGTGCGTTGACGGAGGCCGGTGAGTTGGCTTTACAACTGGGCACAGCGGTTCATAGTTTGGTCTCTGATACTTCACTTGGTGTGCTCGATACTGTATTTGGAGTGAGTTTATATTTTTATATGATTCTATGTGTTAAGTATTGAGAATATCTTTAATTTGTAGCCTAGTGCAATAAATATTATGATTTATTATTGTTGATACTAATTAGTTATCACAATGGAGTAATGTAAATTTATTAGGTAAAATGATTTAAAAAGTCATATTATCATATATCTATTGGTTATACTAATGTTACAAAGCGCACAATATGTGTAATCTCAGGAACTCCTGCTGAGAATTAAAGGAATTTTTTTGTTGATTGATCCATTTTTTTTTAAAAAAATGGCAATGGCTATATTACATCACGTTAATAGTTTTAATGTAGCTCACTGTACTTGCGGTCACAGTTACCTCATTCACATAGTATATTTCATATGTCACATGTCACGTGTCATACATAAGTCATAGTTATTCCCATTTAGCCATGGGAAAACTGTTTGTAAAATTTTGTATGTCCATTCCTAGGTACTAGAACACCCATGTGTAGCCGCGCGTCTAGCGGCGGCCGTATGCCTGCGGGGTTTAACCGTGGCGCAACCGGCGCTCCTAACGCCGTTGCTGGACCGCGCGGCCGACGCGTTAGATGTGCCGCGTTCAACGCCGCATCGGATTTCTGGTAGGCTTTATTGTATAAAAATTGTTTTATAATGTTATTGGACTCAAGGAGTAAGTGATATTATATTAGAAGGAGGCAGTTTTGCATGTGTGTATTGTTGTTTTCACATTTTAAGATAGCTGTTAAAACGACTATTTTATTATTTACATTATATTTTTTATATATATATTATATTATATACTGCACACTTTTATAATATCAGTTAATTTTTTTTAAAGTATATAACTATTTTAAAACAATGCACATACAACCTGTTTTTATAATAAACTACAGAGTTATAAATCATAGAATTATTATATTTAAAGACATAATATATCGTAATTTGTCTTAAAAATACTGTACTTATTATATAATCTTCAACACAGGTTACTCAGCAGCTTTGGCAGCCATACTTGGCGCGGTACAGTCTTCTCCGCTAGGCGTGCCACACGGTCGCGGCAAAGTGGCGTTTAACGCCGCAGAACAGTTACTGCGGTCGGCCGGTCAGAGCAGCCGCCTCACAGCCGCGCGGACCAACGCTGGGTGGTTGATTGTTGGCGCTATATGTACTTTGGGTGAGTTTTTGTTTGATTTAATTGCATTTTTAATATTAATTTCATTTTCAAATGATGTCTACTTTAACTACGTAAGATGAATTTATTAACATTTTTTTAAAGTGTATTCCACACTAAGGAAAGAAAAATACTTATTTAGAAGACGTATAAAAATTTAAAAGCACGTACATAAGATAAAGTTGTGGTAAGCGGTACAGCATCTGATTATAATCGAGACTTTTGTCGACTTAATTTCCACTCTAGAGAGAAAAAAATCCGTTTCCCCACTCTGGTAAGCGAAATTCAGTGTTAATTTTGACACTCAACACGCAGAGTCTCGAATTCAGATTATTAATTCAGAAAGCTAGGACGAAGTGAACACAAAATTTTCTCTGTTTGCCTGCAAACAACTAAATAAAGTGTGAAGATAAATTAATAATAAAATATAATATTATGAGTATAGAGTGAAATTTAATAATTTTTTTATTGCTTTAAATATAACCGCTCCAACATTATGTAGGACATCCTTTTGCGTAGGAGACGATGTTGATAATGACGATTATAATCAGGATGATGATGAATCTATTTTTTAATAATTTAATTTATTGTTTCAGGAGTACCAGTGGTGCGAGGATTATTGCCACGTATGTTGCTATTATGGAGGAATAGTTTCCCGCGTTCAGCTAAAGAGCTTGAGTCAGAAAAGGCTCGAGGTGACGCGTTTACTTGGCAGGTGAATATAGTTTATTTTTAATTCACTTTTTTTATCTCTACGATAAACTCACACATAGCAGGGTAAGCAGAAAGTGCCTACAGTTATGACACTCCGTATATTACAACACACATACATATAACCTTTTAATATATAACCTTTATTTAAGCTGCCCATTAGCTTTCTTTTCCTACTATAATTTTAAATTATTTAAAATACAACAGGTAACATTAGAAGGACGAGCCGGGGCATTATCGGCATTGCACAGCCTTCTCATACATTGTCCATCTTTAGTCAACAATGAAGATACCGCCAAGAGACTAACACAACCTATAGAAGGAGCTATTGCTGTCCTCACGAAGTAAGTAAGATAGTCAATGTCGTAAGACGAAAAAAGAATAGCAAAATAAAAATAAATTTATTACATTCTCCTATTCATTGTATTTTCTTCATGGACATCGAATCTACAGCCATCATGCATCGCATTTACTAGCAGAGATACTGCGCGATAGTCTCAAATATATATTTTGTTAAATTGTTTTATAACTCACCACGTAAATGGAGAGTGAACGTCTTCCAGTTGGATGATGATGATCGTCATATAATGATGATTGATGATTTTTAGCCACACGCTAGGTCCACATAGCAGGGTAGGCAGTCGAAATCTAGTGTTAAAAGGCTCCGTTCCCCACTTTCCGCCATATGCAAAATAATATTGTTGTCGACTTCTCTTAACTAATATTTCTATATCAATATAACAGCGTATCAACAGTAATCCGCAACTACGGTGGCTCTCTCAAAGCACCGGCAGCGTTGCTCCGTCTCCGCCTATACCAGGCGTGTGCGGCGTTAGGTGCCGCGTCGGCACCCGCCGCTCCGTTACTGCGGTTGCTGGCCGCGGAGCTCGCGGGGTCTGACCCATCGGGGGCCAACGTTGCGACTGGTATGTGATCTGGCCTGGATCTTTTATATTCTAAGCCTGTTTAGACTTATTGTTGTTATACAATCAAATTTGAGGTCACTCGTGGTGCAGGGCACAAAGTATGACTGTAAAGTCGACTGGTTGTGGGTGCGAGCCCCACTCGAGGAAATGAAATATTTATTTAAATTTATATTTTTATTTCTACGCTCTGGTGTCGAAGCAAAGCGCGGCGTTGAGTTCCGCCACTCAACACGCAATGCCTCCAGAACACGGCGGTAAATGGCAAACGGAGTGTCTTAACACTAGGTTCCCTTTTGCCTATCCTGCTTTGTGCGGCATACAGTGTGACGCTGATTACATTTTTTATAATCAAATTATAATATGTGTAATTCTAATATATAAGCTATATATATAACTATAAAGTTTCATCTAAATCTGTTCAGTGGTCTTTGCGCGAATTATCAACGAAACATCCACTTTCACTCATTTTCTTTTAATTATATTAATTAAATTAATAATTAATTAATTATTAGGTATGCTAAGAAATGCGATGCATCCACGTGATACCATACTGTTGGGTGAAGAAGGGTGGATATATGACACAGATCACGCTGAGATAGAAGAACAGGTAAATGTTTAATAAACTGGTTGATAAATAAAAGGAAACAAATAAAAATATTGTATTTAAATATTTAAAATAAATTAAAATATATGAATGTTCACTCGAACTATACAATTTTAATGTCTTTTAGAACATTGTTAAGGATATTAATATGTGATATTATTATTAATAAGAAAATTATGTAAAGTAAAAAAAAATCATAGTAAAATTAGATTTAAAAAAATTTGCCCAACATTTGTAATTGTGGGCTACAAGCTAACAATGAACATACTGTAACGCTGCAGCTGCTGTCGGCGCTGAGCGCGCGCGGCGCGGGCGCGCTGGAGCACGACCCGTGCGGCGCGTACGGCGCGCGGCGCGGCGCGCAGCCGCTGGGCGTGGCCGTGGTGGACGCCGCCGTCGCGCTCTTCCCGCACACCTTCGCGAGGGCCGCCAACAAGCACAGGTTAATAACGCCAACGCACAGTTGCCTATTAGTTACGAAGAGATATACTTAATGACTAGGTAATATATTAATATTTTTATTATCCGCTTACTAAAAAAAATATTTTTTAGGCAACAGATGCTAGAGCACTTTGTGGAATGCATCAAAATGTCCAAAGGTACGCGTCAAGAAGCGATACAAATAAATGTATACACGGCCCTATTACTAGCGCTGCGCACTCTCGCTGAGTTGAAGAGTTCCCTGGGACAAGACGCCGTTAAAACTATTGCTACTGATCTTATTATTGTAAGTTATGTTACCGTATTTAATTGCTTTATTTCAATTTCTGTAAAGAAAATGAAAATTTTTACGTATTAACACAATATATGATACATTTAAGGCAATTGCACAGCATCTGTCTGTAATCAACAATGATGCTGAGTTTGAGATGTATTTAAAGAATTTCTTTTATTCGTCACTACACACAGTATCCTAGAATTGGACGAAAAGTGAAAACCGGAATTGTTTTAATATTAGGGCTCTTCTCTGCTATATGCAAAATACTTCATGAAGTAAAAGAAAACGAAAAAAAAAAATAACAAATAAAAAACGCATTAACCAAATATATAATATCTTATTTAATTCCACAAATAGGCGGGTCTGTCAGCGAACAGCGCCACCGTCCGCGCTGCGGCCGCCTCCTGCGCCGGCCGCCTGGCCAGCTGCATCGGCGACACGGAGAGCCAGGCGCTCAGCGACCGCGTCATCGCGCTCGCGCGCACCTCCGCCAACCGGCCAGCGCGCGCGGCGGCCGCGGCGGCCGTCGGCGCCGTGCAGAGGGCGAGGGGCGCGGCGTCCAGCGCCGCAGCGCTGCCGGTGCTGAGGGCGCTGGCGCAGGATGCGGCGGCTGTGGAAGTGCAGGTGTGCAATTTATTATTGTCATGTTATGTCATTTTATTATGTAGAGTCTCTTGTGAAGAGTCTTTTCAAATATTATATTCATTTGAATATTAATTTTAATAATTTTTTATTATTTAAAATTTCTTTCTGCTCAACTAAATAATCATACATTTTTATTTGTCTTTTATATATTACGGTTAACGTTGACGTTAGAGAAACGTTAGCTGATTAGTTGATATATACTTTTTTGTTGAGAACTTAATAGTATAGAAAGTTGATTAAACTTGACTATCGTATTTCAAATTTATAAGTATTTCTAACAATTTATAATTTTTAAATGTTGTACGAGCAAGCGCGTACATGCAAGCTAAGAGCTTGCATTTATATGACCTAAATTACTCAATTCTTATATTTTAATTATATTTAATAAGTTAGTTCATCGCGATCGGTCATCAAGAGTACCGCGCGTGGCTCACCACTCATATTACATCAAATTCATTATATTTTTAGATGTTTTATGATTATATTTTGCAGTTATATAAAACTGTTTTATTTATACATTCATTCGTACGGCATCCCGTACATATTGGTCCTTCGAACCTACCGAAAAGCGGGACTCTTGTACCTCCGCGTGTGTGCAGTTCCGTCTACCGGTCTACCTATAGAGACACAGTGCATTAGAACTATAATAAGTGACATTCGCGTACTACGTGTACTGTTCTATCAAGAGGAATAGTGAGTAGTATTCGTCCCTCGCTGTGACATTAAGAGTTGCTGTGAGAATCGCCTGAGCAATAAGGTTTCGGGCGCGCAGATTCCAAGTAAGATCTGTCCATTTATTTTATATCATTCCTCTCTCAAAAATGTCTTCGGTGGCTGATATTTTGGCTAACCAGCAGCAGCTGGCATCGGCCATAGAAAGCGTATATACAAATTTTAAGAAAGACGGCCCTAGTAGAAGGACTCCCGAGTACATAAAGAAGAGGTTGGACCTTCTAGAAAATTATTGGTTCGAATATGAGAGTAACTTTACGAGACTATTGAGTAAAGAGTTAGAGGTTCACACTCGTGAGGCTATTACTAAGGATGTAGAGAGGATGAACGAGAGGTATGAGACTATTAGGACTCAGATCCAGAGCTGTGATATAACAGCTGGAGAGAAACAACAATCTCCTCTAGGTAAACCTCCCACGTTCACACTGAAAGCACAGGAGCCTAATAAAGTATTGACTCCAAGTAATCCTCAACCGAGCGGCAGTAAGGCTGCTCTACAACAGTCGCATACGGATAGCAAAACTGTGGACATGCTAAGAAAACAACAAAGCAACTTCAAGGCCTTCCACCGAACAGTGGAAGGTATAACTTTAGATTTAGTAAGCGAGAGATGGGAGTTAGAAGATCTGCTTCGCACGATTCAGTCCCGCTGGTCCACTATCGACACCCTGCACTGGGAGCTAGACAGCGAGCTGAACGGATCGAACAAGGAGTACGAGTGTACTTTCTCAGCGTATGAACATAAGTACCAGGCCGTCAAAAGGGCCATTAATAAGAAAATATGGTCCGTTGCACATATTATAAAATCCACCCCTCAGATGGAAATACCTACGTTTAGCGGAAGCTACAATAACTGGGTTTCATTCAAGGACTTGTTCAATGAGACTATCCATAAGAATAATGGCATGTCAGACGCTCAAAAGATGCAGTATCTCAAGTCCAAAGTAAAAGGAGAAGCTGAGAGACTCATCCACCATTTAAATGTTACCTCAGATAATTATGCAGTCTGCTGGGACATATTAAATCAAAGATATAATAATACAAAACTTATTTTTCAATCATATACGAACACTCTTATGAGTCTACCTGTGATGCAGCAGCAGTCAGTCGCTCTAATTAAACGAATGCATGATACTGCACAAGAATGTCTTAATGCAATAAAAAATTTAGGGGTTGACATTAGCTCTTGGGACCCTATAATTGTATATTTATTAACTCAAAAACTAGATACCGCGTCTTATACTGATTATATGGCATCGGTAAATAACCCACGCGAATTACCATCCCTTAAAGAATATTTACAGTACTTAGAAGCTAAATTTACTTCATTAGAGTCGTCACATAGGAAACAAGACAACGCTATGCAAAAAAATATCCTCAGTAATAAAAATCAATGTCCTAGTACGCATCTTAACAAATCATATTATCATAAAACGCCCTTAATTAATAGTAAAGTCATTTCACCAATTCTTAACGATAAAGGTAATCTCATGTCAAAATATAGGTGTTCATTGTGTCGTAGCAATGATCATGGAATCTATTACTGTCAGAAATTTCTAGAGATGCTACCTAGCGATAGGCTGAAAACTGCAACTAAATTAAATTTATGTATAAGTTGTTTATCAAATCATCAAGGTAAGCAGTGTAAGTCAAATAAAGCTTGTCGCGAGTGCAATAAGGCACATAATCGACTTTTACATGAAGCAGTTATGCAATCGCAGTACACGCGCGCATCGACGGAAGTCGGTCATAGCGGTGAGGGCACGTGCGTGCGCGGGGGCAACTCTGCTTATACTAGGGAAAATGCCAGCGCAGAAAAACAGCTCCCTCGCAACTCACACGTGTCAGTTCAGGAGGACCCAAATGAGGTCTTACTCCCTACTACAATGTTAAAGGTGCGAGCCGTTAATGGATCTTTTTGTATCCTGCGGGCACTGCTAGACCAGGGCTCACAAACTAGTATTATTACAGAGCACGCAGCACAGGCCCTGAAAATCCCACGGCAACGGTGTAAGGGGATTATTTCAGGCGTCGGCGATAAGGAAAGCAATAGTAAGGGTATGGTCACCCTACAATGTTCATCTTTAGTAAACGATTTTTCCTTTGAAACTGACGCGCTAATAATGAAACAACTTATTAAAAACTTACCCAGTTGTACATTAGAAAAATCGAACGGGTCATACCTGGATCACATTACACTGGCGGACCCTGAGTTCTATAAAAGTCGCCCGGTAGATATTTTATTAGGCGCAGATATATATTCTATTGTTATTATGGATGGAATATGCAGGGTAAATTCGACCTTACCGACCGCTCAACAAACGCAGCTTGGTTGGATTTTGAGTGGCAATACTAAAACCGTTCATTGCAATGTTGTTTTACATAACATCGAAGAGAAACAAAAATTGATGAAAAATACCGAACCCTTAGCAGAAATGTCTTTTCACGACGTACACCACTATGCAGCGATATACATATTATTCGCTTTAGCGGGCTTCGGTGGAGCAGTATGGGTGTACAATTGCAGCAGCAGGCGAGCGCAATGGGCGCCGGAGCAAGGGCCACGGGCGGCCCCGACCAGAGAGGCGCCCCAGCCGACTCAGTCCACAGTGCAGCCAGTTCAGTGTAGTGAAGTGATAGATGTTAACGACACAAGTGCAAGTGTATTAGTAAAAGAGACACCTAGATTTAGGGTTCCCGATGGATATTTGAACACTTCTCCGGTATAAGTTATATGTTAAAAAAAAAAAAAAAAATGTAATCATCTTGTTAATCATTACTACTAATTATGGGGTTATGGTAGTTAAGCAACTTTGTAATAATCACCTTGTTATCATCGCAGCATCTCATCTCTTTTACTAACCCTCATCTTTCCCGCCCGGGAATATGTACGAGCAAGCGCGTACATGCAAGCTAAGAGCTTGCATTTATATGACCTAAATTACTCAATTCTTATATTTTAATTATATTTAATAAGTTAGTTCATCGCGATCGGTCATCAAGAGTACCGCGCGTGGCTCACCACTCATATTACATCAAATTCATTATATTTTTAGATGTTTTATGATTATATTTTGCAGTTATATAAAACTGTTTTATTTATACATTCATTCGTACGGCATCCCGTACAAATGTATTTTTTTTACACTTACAGGTGTGGTCCCTCCACGCTTTGTCAGTGCTGGTAGACGCGTCGGGGCCGATGTTCCGTGGTCACGTGGAATCCACTTTGAACCTTGTACTCAAGCTGCTGTTTAACGCCCCACCATGTTCGGATGAATTACATCGTAGTATTGGACGGCTATTGGCTGCTCTCATTACCGTTGTGGGGCCAGAGTTGCAATGTGAGTTGAGTGCAATATTTTATTTTATTTTTTATTTTATTTAATAGGAAGCCAACGTTGAGTACAGTAATAATTCTTATGCTAAAAATAAAACAATTTTTGTGGACTACAACATAAATTGTATACCGCACGTATAGGCTAACTTGACATACATGAATTAATAAAAAAATAAAACAAACGTAATGCAAATCGTTCTTTGATATTACTTACACCCAAAAATAAAACTTATACAATAAAAGAATAATTATAATTATATCGAAAATATATATAATTATAATTATATCGAAAATAATATATATATTTTTCAATTTACAAAAGTTAAGTAAGAAAAATATGTATATTTTTTCATATTATCTGTTCACACGAAGAGAACCACTCGTTCTATTCTGTAAAGTCTGATAATGATGTATATTTTGAACATGTCCGTAATGCGGGCAGCGTGCGGCTGCAACGCGGTGGGGCGCTTCCTGTGCGCGTGCGCGGCGCTGCGCGAGCTGGGCGCGGGCGCGGGCGACGCGACCGGCTGCCTGCAGCAGCTGCACATGTTCGCGCCCGCGCACATCAACCTCGCCGTGCTCGTGCCGCAGCTCTGTGTGAGTTCACAACAGACTTGGGAGCGAGCTCCCGCAACAAGAGAAACCGCAGCGTTGACTGTCATCGCTCAATACGCAATATTTCTAAAATTCTCGTGTATGTGGAATACATCGTGAAGTTAAAAAACGATTTATTTGAAAACTATTAATATGTTTTACTCCCACTTTTTTTTATTTTATGGTATTAGACCAATTAAAAAACAGTTTTATAATACTAGTGAAAGTTATAAAAAACATTGAACAAATGTTCTGCATTATAATTCAATAAAAAAAGTGATTATAACATTTTTTAAAATATAAATTTGAATTTTACAGCGAGATCTTTCCAGTCCGGAGCTGTCAGTGCGTCGCGCGGCTCTATGTTGTCTGAGACAACTGTCTCAGAAAGACGCGGCCGACGTTTGTAAATATGCGATGCTCGCTAAGGACCACGTTCCCGCTAAACCGTATTGTGGTATGTTGTTTTTGCTTTTTAAAAATGCTTGTAATAATTATATTCGTTATAAATATTCTTATGTTTATACAAATTGTTAGTATAAGTCGTAGTTGGCGCAGTTTGAATATAAACGCAACGGTGTGGTTTTCAACAATCGTTATTATCTTACTATTAGTATACTAATACATAATTTTATAGTAGCTTAACGTATGACTCTGTGGGCGGAGCGTTGGAAGGTTACTGAGAAGCTCGTTTCAGTCCTTCTGCGCTTAAATACGTTTTCTAAATTATTTTTTTTGTCTTTTTTGAAGAATACATAGCAGGGTAGAGAGAAAGGAACCTAATGATAAGACGCTCCGTTTCCCACTTTTCACCCCATATTTGAGACTTAGTTGTTGACATGTTAATTTGTCTGCGTCTCAGACTTTTGTTTCCTGAGAAAGCAAAAATTTTGTACTGTACCCCCATTTAGGGAGTAAATTGTGCGGATCGACGAGTATAAAATTGGGCAGTACATGCACAGTTGCGTGCTTGTATCGCAGGCGTGGCGGTCTCGGACGCGGGGCTGGCGGGCGCGCTGTTCGCGCTGCTGGACGCGGAGCGCGACGGCGCGGCGCTGGCGCACGCGCGCGACACGCTCACGTGCTGCCTGCTGGCCGCCGCCGCGCGCCGCGCGCTGCGCGACTGGCTCGTGCTGGCCAAGCGCGTGCTCACCGTGCGGCTGGGTCAGTCGCCTACTTAATATCTTTTTCTTAACAACATATTTAGATACGAGCGTTTCTACTTTAACGTGAGTGTGTACCTCACCTTAAGTTAACGGTACCTCTGAAAGGGCCCCACTATTAAGTTAATAAATACAGATACCGTCTTAACTATATATTAGACTATTAATCCTCAAAATTTCACGTTTGCTAAAATAACGTAGGCCTGGGGGGCCTGGACTATCTAGTTTATTAGTGTTAATTGGTTTTAAATGCAACTTAGTTATTTTTAAGTTGGAAGCCGTATCTATAGCTAGCCAGCTACGTTAATACAGCACATTTAATTCTAGTGGACGACTATTTATTGTTAATATACAAAGTTTTACCTGCAGTACACTTTCTCTATGGATTCATGATTCATTTTAAACGCCATCAGTAACTCTAACTGCAGATACGGATTACATCAAAATGATCAAAACTTCCTTTATTTTACAAATGGACTCTTGAATTAAACATATTTTTTCAATTCGACTTAGTATCTGAAATTAGCATATTAAACTTAATAAAATTTTTAGCTTAATAATATTAATAGAGATTAAAATTAAAAACATTCAAGAATTTTTTTTATGTAGTAGAAAACAAAATACACTAAACTGAATATAAAGATGTTTCGATAAAAAAACGAGTTATCAGATATCGGCTATTATAACATAAGGTACAAATATTTTAAAATGTATTTATTTTAACATTATTTTACTTAAAACATCACATTTATGAGATTAAAACTATTAAATTTAAATTATAATTCTTATATATATTGCAGAGGACAGCAACAATACGGACACGGATTTCGATGCGGAGGGCGATGACGACCAAGCGGAATTCCATGCGGAGAGCGAACAGTCCACTCATCCCGCTATACAACCAAGATGGCCAACTCGAGTATGTATATATTTTTAATTATACCTGCTGCATGTATGCATAATACAGTATGCAGCAGGGTAAACAGAGGTAACGTAGTGTTAAAGCACTTAGTTTTCCACTCTCCGCTAACTTTTGAGATGTTGCGTGTTGAGTGGAGTGAGGTTCTTGAGTGGCGGAACTCATCATCACGCTTTACCTTGATGTCATAGTCGGGAAACGAAAAAAGATAATTGCACCGGGTGGGAATCGAACCTACAACTGTCCCGTTTACAGTCATACAATATGCCGCTGCGTCTTTCTTTGATCAGTTTTTAATGCTTAGAATATTATTGAATAAAGTAAAGACACGTAGATTTTATTAACATTTTGTCTCTTATCCCTTTACTAGGTATTTGCAATGGAGTGCATTCAAAAGATAATGGGGGCTTGTGAGGCGACTGGAGATAGTGCTCATTTCGATCTCGTTAAAGCAAAGGAGAAATTGAAGACGGATCCCAATGGTAAGGATAATATGTTTGTATATAAATATATTTTATATTTATATATGAAAATTACATCTATAATGTATATAAAAATCTTCCGTTACTGAGTGACTTACAGCCAATGCACAACTGAAAATAGTGGATTTAAAATATTAAAATTAGTTGTGTATCCTTGATGAGTTTAGAGGAGCACTTGTGGAAGGATGGAACTTTCATTATTTTCATTATCGAGTATTTCTTTCATTATTTTCAGTATCGTACTTTACTTGTCAAAATAGTATATATAATTAATATTTTTTGTAAACTTGTCACTCACAAAAAATATTAAAAAACTTTATTTTTTTAACTTTGTAATGCGAGAGTTGCATAGATATTATTAATATTATGTACATGTACCGGCTGTCGTGACTGTATTATTATTTATTGATATCTTAAAAGTTGTGTGAGAGCAACATTTCAAGCTGTACATTTGATATTAATTTTTATAAAATTTTTCATTTTATCTCGAGTGAATAATTTGAACATAACTTGTTTAAAGAAAGCCTTGTTGTATGGCGGCGGCTAACACACACTCTTTGACCTCTCCCCACAGCGGACTACCTGTCGCTGCACCTGTCGGACCTGGTGCGCATGGCGTTCGTGGGCGCCACGGGCGAGTCCGACGCGCTGCGCCTGTGCGGCCTGCGCACGCTGCAGCTGGTCGTGCAGCGCTACGCGCGCGCGCCCGAGCCCGACTTCCCCGGACACCTGCTCATGGAGCAGTACCAGGCTCAGGTAGGCTAAGAGTTATGTATTTGGAATTGCGAGAAGGTCACATTTTTGTAAGGATTTCATATAATTGTAAGAGACAGAATGAGTAGTCGGTTGTTGTGGCAGGTGGGCGCGGCGGTGCGGCCCGCGTTCGCGCGCGACACGGCGTCGCACGTGACGGCGGCCGCGTGCGACGTGTGCTCCGCCTGGATCGGCTGCGGCGTGGCGCGCGACATCAACGACCTGCGCCGGTACGGCCACGGGCGTTAGCCGGCCTGTGTACAAAACTATAATATTTTTTAAATGTCAAATGTAGTTAAGCATTTTGGTGACAGCATTCTAAGTTTATTATATGAAAAGCTTATTAAATTAAATTAAAATTAAATTAGCTTCACGCTATATCCCGCACACAGCAGGGTAGGCAGAGGGAACCTAGTGTTAAGACACTCCGTTCCCCACTTTCTGCCGAATTTTGGAGGCATTGCGTGTTGAGTGGCAGAACTCAACGCCGCGCTTTGCCTTGACACCAGAGCGAAGAAATGGAAATATAAATTTAAGTAAATATTTCATCTCCTCGAGTGGGGATCGAACCCACAACCAGTCGGTTTTACAGTCACACTTCGTGCCACTGCGCCACGGCCGGCCTCATTTAAATTAAATACAATAGTTTTTTTTAATTAATTTCAATAAAGTTACAATGAAACGATATTTTTTATATATTTTTTTATTCAACATTTAAAATAAATATACGATTTGCCTATAATATATATATATATATATATTAGAAGAAAATATTTATACTAGACTTAATCAATACGTATTACGTACGTACGGTTGGCAATAAAATAGTCAAAAACTGTTTACTTTATTTTACTTAGATAGACACAAATAATAACAAGCACTTAACTTATTATTTGTTATTTTTAAATAATTCTAAATGATCTTCGTTTCAGTGTCCATCAGTTATTGGTCTCCAGTTTAGATAAACTAAACAAAAAGGGAAACACGACACTTATTTACAACGAGAGTATGGCGACATTGGAAAAACTATCCATTTTGAAAGCATGGGCTGAAGTACGTAAAATTATTATTTAATTAGGTCGCAATATCATTTTAAACGAATCGATAAGACTACCGTCATTTAGATAAAATTCCTAGAATGTAGACTCATGAGTTCTATAAAAATATGAAAATGAAATTATGTTTTTAATTTATTTTTTACATAGTTTTTACGACTCAAGACGCAATGCCCCAAAAATTCGTCGGAAAAACGGGAAAAGTGAAGCTGAATAAAAATATATACAGATAAATATAATAAGATCACTTTCGCGTACTGCACTAGTATTGTTGATTTCTTTTTTATTTAATCTTTATTTTCTCATTATATATGATGTCTACACATAAAAATCATTTTGTCCGTCTGTCCATTTTGAGATTGCAGAATATTGTTTAATTTTAGGTCTATATAGTTGCAATGGTCAGCAACGACAGCGCTCCAGGCAGTTACGTGAAACAACTCCACACAAAACCGGTAAACAATCGCGCCGAAATGTCAAAATGGCGGAATCAACTCGTACAAGATACAAATGAAATGGATAACGCCAATACTGAAACACCCGAGGACGATGAATACGGTGAATTTGAATCTAAAGGAGAAAGTTTATTGAAATTAGTTGAGCCAGAGTTGGAAAGCTTAGGCGAGAATTGGTTGGCGGCCTTGAAAGACCACGCCTTATTGAGTTTGCCTCCTGGTAAGGTTTATAGATTTTTTTTTTAAGATTTTTGAAGTGACTACCCGACCTTTCTGCTCAATGTGTGACGTAATATATGATTGGCCTCTAATTTATAAGCCGTTTAGTTAAGCAAATATAAAAAAAATTACGGGCCCTCAAACTTAAAAGAGTTAAGGGGCCCAGAAATGAAGCGAAATACAGTTTCTGTCGCTGAGATCTTACCAAAATGTTATCATCTCAAGTGAGACAAAACCTATCCTTCAACTGGACCATCGTAGCACACGTACAGTAGCACGTCATCACATTAACACTCCTATTTACTGTGTGTTACAATCGCCTTCGTTCAACCTTCCCATGTGGATGGCTGAGCAAATTTGATTTTAGGGCTGTTATGTTACTTTTGATTGTTTTCTTCCTGAAAGTACAATATAATTCCAGAATTCGCATCGCAACTCCCACACGGCGGTGGTGCCTTCTATTCGGCGGAGACTGCGGAGGCGTCTCGGGCTCATTACGCACGCGCTTGGCCGTCGCTGCTGTATGCAGCTGCCTTGCGGTTCAACGCCGCGATAGGGCTGCAGACCACGGGCACTACGAACAATGGTGATTTGTCATTTTAAAATATGTATTTTGTTAATTTGATATTTAATTTAATGTAAAATATTTTGTGGTAATCGAACTAAATACGTTACATTTGTATGTAACATTTCCAACCTCATTAAATGCGTAGATAAGAAAATCATCTAAATTATAAGCAAATATCTCAAATTCGGGCCAGTAGATTCCTTCTATCTAAACATAAAACTAAAAATAAAAATCTATTTACATATTAATGGTATTTTATTCATATTCTGTTTCTATTTTAATAATTTTATTATAGATAATGAAATTTTTGATGATATATGGATCTGAACTGTGTCTCTTTACGCAATCTACTGAACGTATTCACATTAAACTTTATGGTGTTTACATATCAAAATAACACATGGCTACATTTTATGTAAAGATTGTGTATAATAAGAACAATTTCAGCGATCGAAGACGAGTGTTTTATGGTAAAATAGTATTTAAAATATATTGTATATATTAGTAATATAAATATGTGTTATTTTCCAGAAGAACTAGATAACAACGTGGATAACAGAACCAGCAAGACTGAAAATGGAAATTTTGAATTCTTTGAACCTGTAGATGAGAAGTTTCATTTACTTTTTGGTAAGATATTATTCTTGTAACGTACGTTTAATGAATATTAGATCTTAATTGCATATTTATTTTTAATTTTAGGCATATGTATGGAGGCGCTGTGTGCCCAACGTGATATGAGCGTGGAGAATACGATATCTGTATTGCTGTCTTTAGTCACTCTACTTGACGCTCCCGAAAACAGAGCGAGATTACTGAAAGACAGGTGAATAAATATTATTTATATTCAAACAGACTCATTATTTTTTTTTTTCTTATGATCTTTGCATTTTGAGATGTATGTAGAGTCAAACAAATACACTGTACTTATAGTATTTATTTCTTATTCTGTTAAATTCTCAATCACAATGTTGATTCACGAAGACAAAAATATTTTTTGTTTAAATATATGATTTCTGGATACAATAAGCTTTATATTTCGTTGTGAAAACACAAATGATTGATTCACATTTCACGACGTACGCATAAGGTGTTTAAAGCCTAATGTTAATGTTGCTGCTTCCCATCTTCAATTTTAATGATTAAAATTTTTGTAATTACACTATAATAATATACTTAATTTTTTTATTATTATCTTTTCTATTTCAGGGCGCTAGCGATAGAGTTATGTCAAATCATCCATCGCACCGGTCTCACACAGGACAGCATAGAAGCGCTGCTGTTGGCGGCTGATGTCCTGCATCTGGTTGTGTTGGCAGCCCGTGATCAGTTACGTGCGGCTATACAGGATAAGATTGCCGGTATAATATTGTATTATTTCTTTAACTGTAATTTATTATTCATATTTTTAAGATATTTTAATTTGTGGTAAGATCCAATGCCATTTTTAGGGTTCCATACCTTTTAAGGAAAAAAGAACTCTTCTAAGATAACATTGTTGTCCACCTGTCTGTTTGTCTGTCTATCAAGATAGGCATATCTTGCCTTTAATATAGCAAAAAATGCGTATTTTCAACTATAAAGGAAATCAAAATTAACAGGATACTTCCGGTTGACCTATAAAATCTGAAAACTATGCATTTGTGGTTAAATCGTAAAAATAATGAAAAAAGAAACCAAGTTCAAGTGATCATATGATCATCGCTCGCCAATGTCTGTACGGAACTCTCGGTGGGCGAGTCCACCACGCGCTTATCCGGTTTTTTATTTTAATGAACATTGACGGTTTGATTTGTTGATATCGATCAGTTAGTAGGGACTATAAATTACCTTATTGTTCTTATTGGCACTAAAATAGCATAAATTAAATTGGTAAAAATTTTACGTTATACAAGTATTTGGTTTGATATGTAACATGAACTGTCTAGTGTCTAATGAAATATAAAAAAAATTGAAAATATAATCAGCTTCACGCTGCATCCCGCAAACAGCAGGGTAGGCGGAGGGAAATTAGTGTTAAGATACTCCGTTCCCCACTTTACGCCGAATTCTGGAGGCATGGCGTGCTAAGTAGCGGAACTCAACCCCGCGCTTTGCCTCGACACCAGAGCGAAGAAATGAATATAAACGTAAATAAATATTTTACTTCCTCGAGTGGGGATCGAACCCACAACCAGGCGATTTTACAGTCACACTTTGTGCCTCTGCGCTGCGACGGACCTCAAACTACTAAATAAAAAACGTTTTATAAATATGTACAAAAAATATATAGTAATTTAAATGTGCTCACACTTAGTTATTTTTTTCTATTACTTTTCAGAACTAGCACCCAATGAATCACCAGAAAATATACCACAATCTGTCTTAGAAGTGGTTCACACACTTGGCGAAGGAGGGCCAACCGGGGATCTACCGCCGGGGAAATCCCTAGTTTTTGCGTGTTTGGAAGTTTGCATTTGTCTACTAGTTAGAAGACTACCAGCGTTGAGTCCTTTGAAGCAGGAGGGCAATGTGGGCATAATTGGTGTTAGGAAGGGATTGGGAGTGCACGGTGATACGTTGTTGATCAAAAGTTTGGCGTCGATGTCCCAGTTGACTACGTTGACTAGCCCGCAAGGTGATTTATATTACATATATATTTTTGTTGTTTTTTTTTAATATATTATAAGAGTTATATTATTATAGGGTCTGTCACGCCGCAATTAGGATAAAAATATAAAAACTATAATTGTTGTTTTGAATAAGAAATACGTAAATCACAACTATCAAATTTATTAAGACTCATTCCAAATTAATATTTGCAAATTTTTTAACGAAGAAAAAACAATATTTTTGATATTTATTGCAATAACATGTTCTATATTAAAAAAATCTTACTTTTTTCTTTATTCTAGGAGCGTTATCAGTTCTACCAACAATCCTATATCTAGCAACAGAGGTTTTGCGTGAAAGTCGCGGTTCAAACACGCTAGCTGACGCAGGCGTGCAACTGTTGCACGCAGCCTCTGAGTGCGGAGCGGCCCGCGTGCAACAGGACACGCGTGCCAAACACGCCGTGTTACTGCAGGCTACGCTAGCAACACTTGTGGACAGAGTGAAAACTGGTTAGTGGATTTTTTTTCTTCATTTCCTACCGTCAAAATTCTTATATTTTGTAACAGTGCAGCAAGCGGCTATTGTTTATCGGTTTAATATTTGGTTATAGTGAACCTAATATAGATTAACAATTTTTTTTAAATACTTTTTAGTGTTAAGATTTTAGTAAAATGTATGGATCAGTGGGCGAATAAAAGCGTGCAAATGAGTAATATAGCAGTTAATAAAGTATACATAAATATTATATAATAATAACCAGTTTTGGATAAATTTTTAATTTGATTTTAGCTTTGCACCAACCATCATTATAAAATCGTTCTACAATATTATCAACAAGAATTGAAACAACATGACTATTGAATAACATTCTATAGCCACATACATAACATTAATATTCTTTTATTTCTTTTACAAAGCAAGCTAAAGAATGTTGTAAAATTTATATTGGTTTTTTTTATTACAGAAGACTCAGATCAACGCATTGACGGTGTAACGGGAGCCCGGGCGATGGCGTGTATCCTGGGTCGTGCTGCGCCCGCACCGCTCTTGCACTACCCTTGCATCAATCATTTCAGACAGTGCTTGGATACTAGGGACAATGAGGTATAGAACAGAAACTA
The DNA here is from genome assembly GCA_917862395.2 of Heliconius sara. Taxonomy (NCBI): domain Eukaryota; kingdom Metazoa; phylum Arthropoda; class Insecta; order Lepidoptera; family Nymphalidae; genus Heliconius; species Heliconius sara. Next base: position 4,292,583 of record OU860788.1, on the reverse strand, counting down.
CAATATTTTTTTTAATAAATAAAAAAAAAACCTTTTATTTCTTGCATATTTAAAAGAGAATACACTTATCTGATGGTTACGTCTAAATCTTAAGTAATACTCGTACATTTGGATTCATAATACTTAAGTTTTAATAATTAATATTATATTTTTATTTAATTACATTTCATTAAATTATGTTTAAAATAAAAATACAGTGTATTTATGTAGGAGATTTTTGTATTTTTTTTTCCTATTTTTTTACCATAAGCGTGAATTTCCACACAGTTTTTTAAAACAGGTGACTGATTTTAGTGAATGTATCATTGTTTCTAATTGTTTGGGACTTTCGCATAAAAGAAAAATATCATTGGCGATTTGTAGGTGACTGATGAATTTATTGTCAACATTAATTTATACTAGTTCTGTCTCAATTAAGCTTGTTAATAACTATCTAAAGTACAGCTATAGTGATTTTTGGTAATAGAGGGTCGCCTGCCTTATAGGGGGCGGTCCTGTCGATTCGAGTTTTATTCTATTGTTGCATTTGTTGTCAAGATACTTTATAATTATTAAAGTTGTCCATATAGAAGAGTGTAGGATTATGTAGAAAGCTTTTTGGTAATCGATGAAAGCAATATATAGTGGTCTCTGGTACTCGTGACTGATGTGAATTGATTTTTCTTTGCGTGGCTATGATCTATGGTAGAATTCCATTGATTTATATTTTTCTATATAAATCAATGGAAATCGTATAAATCTTTTCTTTTGAATTTCGAATTTTACAAACAGTTGTTTAATATGATTGGAATACAATAGTCTAGTTCGCAGGTTCAATAATTAAAATTCTGTTTTAATAAGTTTCAAATGACTTGCCTAGATTAGAGTTTTGATAAGATGGGGTCAAGCTATCGAAAATTGTTGCTTTCCCCTACTGTCGTATTGAAGTAACTAACTAACCTAACCTTCGAGGGCAGTATTAGTGTAAACACATTCTCCAATATCGCCAGCTATCGGCTCGCTGTAGTTAGCTCCGCCTTGGCCCGCAGACGTTCGCGCTGTACTGCGGCGTGCTGCGCAGCGTGTGGGCGCGCGCGGCGTGCGTGTCGTGGTGGGCGCGCGCGCTGGCGGCGCGCGTGGTGGCGCGCGCGGCCGCCGCGCGCCGCGCCGCAGACGCCGCGCACGCGCGCGCCGCCGTCGCCGCCGTCGCCGCGCTCGACGAGCTCGTGCGCGCCGCGCCCGACGCCGCGCGTGAGTGCGCTTGTGTACTTGTTCTGAGCGATCGCTTACTGGAAACCATTGACCGCGAATGACAGTGAGGAAGTAGAGACTGACCTTGGCTTCTTCCAACGAAATCGGGATCGTTGGACATATAAAGCATACCAGTTAAACAAAAAGTATAAATTCTACACGATAACTTAAATTTTTATAAGATTTTTATTGGCTTTGGTTTTGTTTAAAAGTTATATTTTTTATTATATACATATTGCGTTCTTTATATTCGAAAAACTTATAAAATCCATAAACGATTATATAGAATTATGAATTCATGATATATTTTTTCTGTCCCATAGAGGATCCTCACAAAGGTGAGACATAAGTATATTAACTAACTTTAAATATAAAAAACTAAATAAAAAACGTATAAATAAATAACAATATTTTCTTCCAGGTATACAAATGCTATGGATCCTAGTGCCCATAGTGATATCTTATCTGCGTGAAGGCGAAGAACTGACCCGAGCACCTCCACACGTGCGTTCGTTACACGACTTTGCCCTGAACTGGTTGATGAAAATTGGACCTAAATATCCACAAGTATGTCAGATTACTATTTAGTTTTTAATGTTTTTAATGAATCTAATATGTATATAGTAAAATACGCTTGGCACAGTAATGTCAAGTCCCGCTACGTTCAAATTTTTATACGTTTTCTAAATAAGTATTTATATTTCCTAAGTGTGGATTAACACTTTAAAAATGTTTAAAAATGTATGTAAGTATATATTAACTATACAATATCTAAAATTAAACAATAATTCCAGGAATTCAAAACGATGATGCAACAATCATCAGAACTGAGAACTAAATTAGAAAACGCAGTTAAAGCAAACCAAGCGAGCAGAGCCCAGCGCAGGGCTCCGCCGTCGCGCCCCTCCTTCGAAACTCGCCCTCCCAAACCTACTATACAACTGAAGACAGACTTCAGTGACTTTAGGTAAATATATGGGATTTCATAAAGAAACAGCTTCACGTTTTTTCCCTCATAGCACCAGGCAGAATGAACTTGTTTAGACACTCAGTTCCATTGCAAAATTTTCATTACTGCGCGTTGAGCGGCGGAGCTCAACGCCGCGACATATTTTTTTATTCTACCAGACGATAATAAAAATAATTTAAATATTATTCCCGCATTGAGTATCGAACCCACATCCATTGTGGCTTCAGCTCGCTTATTTTTAATAAGAGCATGTTAGGAACCTACTATTTTAATTGTATTGATAGTAAGTATGGAATATATATATATATATATATATATATATATATATATATATATATATATAATTATAGTCTAAAAAAATATTTACTCAAAGTCTATTTATCTAGACAAAATTATTTTTTTTGTGTTATATAGGTAATTGAAAGATTTATCGGAATTGATCTCAAATTATCACTTACTTTTTTATTCTTGCTTTTTCTTTTTAAATTTAAGTTTATTAAATTTTAAAGCTATTATTTAAATTATGATCTTCATTTTATTTCATAATATTTTTATTTTTCATTCTTTTCAGTTAAGTATCCAAATAAGTTTGTATGTCTGCATGTAATATGATTTTATATTGGTTTGAAATTCGGTCAATTAAAATAATGGTAAGTTAAAAAGAATTTCGATAACCTAGTCTATGTATTTAGAGAAATTAAAAAATATTCGGAATAGTAATAAACTTAGTATACTTATAAATTTTTAAATAATATGCATTTTTTGATTTATTTCTGAAATTGTTAAAATAGCTTTTTTTATATTGTGCTTTTTTTTGGTTACATAACAATATAACATTCCAAATGAAATTATGAGGATTCCTTAACAAATAATTGTTTGTAATAGAACATGATATTTGTGTGTTACTTTTATAGTATACAGTTCTTTTTTCTTTCATGAGATTCAGATACAAGATAAAAAGTAAACTAGAGCAATATTTTGAATCATAATTAAGAATTTTATAGCTTTTTCGTGATTAATTTGGCCTTTTTTTATAGTTTTAAGTTTATTATATTAACTTTGAAATTAAGTTTGTCTTAGAATATATAGACTAATAGATTTTAATATCTAACGTTCATTGGAAATGATATTATTATTATTATTACAATATATTTAACAAATTTAATTTACTATAAAAATATATATTAAAACTTGTATTGAGAAATGAGGAGTGCATAGCATTCATTTTATAAATCGACGTATACTTTCAAATAAAATATATACATATAAGAATTAATATGACAAAATATTGTTGTGATAGATTAATAAAGAATCGAATGCCAACATTTATATGTTTCTTCCACTGCCGTAAATAAATATGGCGTAAATGTTCCGTAACTATTCTACATTTGTAGTTTTAGATTATAATTAGATATAAGTGATTTTAACAATAAATTATAAATTAAACAATTTGTAGTTTTATTTATTTATTTATTATATACTTTGAACAATTTATATGTTATTTATTATTTTCTTTCTGTATTTGGAGAATTGTTCTTATCCTCGTTGTCTTTAATAGGATCAGCTTGTTTATCGCCATTAGAGGTTTCTGTAAAATAAAGAATTATTATAAAAATAATATTTGAATGGCTTACAGCGAAAAATAATGCAACTGTTTGTATGATCAATTTCAAAAGCATTTATTTTAACATTAACTTTATAAGTGGTGGGAATCTAATTATATCATCACATACACAAATGTACATATATCATATAATATATATACTTATTTCCTATCAATAATTCTCTTTAAATTGTTTTATTTATAATAATATGATAAAATATTAGTTATTGGATTTTTTTAAGGTAGTAAAATGGCGAATTGTAAAAAATAATAAGTAAAAATAAATAATAGTAAAAATTTTTGTGACATATTAAATTTTCTAGTTATTTATAAAGCTTTGCTGTAGTGTTTGATGATATACATGAGATGGCTGCGGGTTCGATTGCTACTCGGGGGAAATTAATATTTAAGAGATTTAACGCTTTTTGATTGGACGCGTTGATTTAATATGCTAACGCTCAACGTCAGATTTTAGTAATGCTGAATATACATAAATTTAATAAATAACTTACTATTAAACTTACTTCGTACGAACAAAGGGGGAAGTGTGGCTACTGTGAGGTACCCGGTGTGTCCCGGCGTGGTGGGAGGCCAGGCAGCCACTACGTAGGTTTTATCACTGCTAGGCTTCTCTTCTACTGGGTTTTCTGAACTCTATAATAATATGAATATAAATTAAATAAAATATGTATATTACCAATACTATAAATATTTCATAAATATACATTACTGTGTATATCGAATGAGTTAGAACAGTTATGTTGTGTTGTAGTACAAGACAAACTTAAGGTTGCGGGCGTTTGCTCTCAATTTTATATGAAATGAACCACTAATATAGATTTTTTAAAATTTTTAAAGTGTTAATCCACACTTAAGAAAGAAAAATACTTATTTAGAAAACGTATAAAAATTAAAATGTAGCGAAACTTGAACCCGTATTATCTAGATTTGTAACGATTTTTTCAATTTGAATGTTTTGCTTCATTTATTTTGTATATTCTCACTTCCCAGAACGGAAAAACGGGACCATTAAAACGTGCAAAATATGACAAAATTTGTACAAGTACAGTATAAAGTCATTATTATCCTCATCTCCATGCTAGAATGCGTCATATCGGTTAAATGTGTAAGATCAACAGACAGCCATTATACAATACACACCTGCCGACTCGGTACGTGCTCGACGGCGCGGGACACTCGAGTGCATAAGTCTATTCCTTTTTTTGAGTTTCATGCTGTATCCCGCATATAGTAGGGTAGGCAGAGGGAACTTAGTGTTAAAATATTCCGTTCCCTACTTTTCAGGCCAGTCTTAGCGCAGGCACAAGCGCGTGGCTGTAAACGCGACAGGTTATGGGTTTCGATTCTCACTCCAGCAAATGAAATTTTAACACTTGGTTCCCAGGTTCCCACTGCCTATCCAGATAAATGTGGAATACAGCGTGAAGTTTTCTATTTTCTATAAAAAAATATGCTATGCACGTCTAAACGTATTTGTAAAATGCTTCAATTCAAATTAACTTTCTAGCTACCACGTAAAATGAGGAAAATGTGAAAACACTAATAGTATCGCAAATTTTTGAGCATTTACAATAGTAACGTAACTTCCATTATTTATCTATGCTGAATAAAAAACGAATTAAAAAAATATAAATTTGTTCTAAAATTCGTAAATTCTATATAATAAAATATTTTTTTAAACTTAAGCTCGACAAGAGACTTGAACGAGTGAACACTTTTCTGTACAAGTGTACCGCAAGGGGGTCAGGGCGCGAGGAGTTATTATCGATGTCACGGATTGCGTCCCGTAAATCGTAACATCTCGTCCTCCAAATAAAGTCACTAAGCGAGTTTATGCTCTATTTTGCTTGTTGCCTGTACCCTGTGGGAACCTAATGCTAGTTTACATACGACAATGGACTCTTTATATTTTCCGGGTCGATACCTGAGCAAAAAATATTTGCTGATATGGTGTTGTGGCTTTTATTAGAATTATTTGGTAATTGTTGGGTTTAAAAGCAACTCAAACTCAACTTTGAAGATATGTTTATTGTTGACATTTGGAAATATAGACGCATAGTATAACAATTTGAATTTGAATTTATTATCGCTTTTAAAATATTTAAAAAAAAAAACGGACAAGCGCGAGTTGGGAACGTAGAAATATGATTTATTTTTTCAACAAATTAAAGGCAACCGTAGATATGAGTATGGTTTGGAGTTGTCGAGTTGAATTTCGACTCGACATCTCCAAGCGTTAATGAGATAAAGGCTCTTGACTGATAGACAGACAGACATACTGACAACAATGTGATTTTATAAGGGTTCCTTCTTTCCTTAAAAGGTACGGAACCCAAAAAAAAAGTAAATGGTATTATTTTAACTTATAAAAAATAAAAAAAAACAATCACGAAAGAAGACAAACACCATAGTTTATAAGTAACCTTATGTAAATAATAAGTATAAATATTTGTACGAGCTTGGACTTAATACATATATATATTATAAGGAATGTCTTAAACTAGGTTTCCTCTGCCTACTGTAGCGTGTGCGGGATACAGCGTCAAGCTGATTTTATTTTATAAATTCTAATTTAAAAAAAAACAGCCAACAACAGCGTTAACAGCCACGACCACCTGAAAGCCTGTGGTATTATTTGAATACCACATGTGTGGTATTATAAGAAAAATACACTTATGAGCAAATGACATTTTTTTAACTAAACTTCCTCATCACATCTGCCTTGCGGGTGAACGAATCCTGTCACATTTACAGATGCACCAGAAACTATAATTAAAGAGATTCTAAGTGCTGGCTTTCACTTTTATCTCCATTCTCCACTAGTTTAACATCTATACTTATTATGTTTTACTAAAATATCCGAGTAATGCTGTATTTCGTAAGAGAACCAGACCGACGGCAGACAAGGCGGTGGCGCCGCGCTGATGACAGGGCAGCTCGCGACAGATTAGTGCGTTGAAGCGTTATAGTGCGTTATTACTAAAATGTATTGAATATGTATGTACACAGTTCAATTTTGGATCCTCCCGCTTTGGGAGGTTGTGTGGAAATATTGATCTTTGATATGCCGATGGCAGTTCTGGAATGTATGTAATCGAACAGATTTTGTTGCTGGAAACAACATTTTTATAGATAGCTCGTTACGAGCTATATCTACTTCTCTAGGTATACTAGCGACCTACGGCTTCTCTCGTATTAACTCATTGTTACATAAGAGCTAAATTATAAAAAAAAGTTTAAATTGTAGCCTATGCGTTATTCTGATGTATAAGCTATATTATTGTTAAGTTTCATCTAAATTTGTTTAGTAGTTTTTGCGTGAAAGTGGAAAAAACATCCGTACTCACAAACTTTCACTTTATAATATTAGGAAAATTCTTGTTGTGGTGCCTATTCTATTTTCAATTGCCGTTAATTAAATAAGAATCAGGGGAAAGTATTTATTAAATTGCAAATAGAAACATCCCCGGTTTCGTCCACCATATTATGTGAAAATCCCCGAAATATTAAATACAAAAAATATATTTTTTAATTTATTATTTGTCACGAAAACGATGCACGCACGATAAGAGCATGTTGCCATTCAAATTGTTAAGGTAATTTGTGTAATTAAAGTAGTTTAAAAGGCTTTCGAACAAGCAAGATTTTCTCATTCAGGTAAAAATATTTATTTATTTTTTATTTTATTTCTTTATTTGTACACCACAATAGATACGTATATGAAATACAATAAAAAACAAATGTACAAAAGGCGGTCTTATGGCTAAGTAGCCATCTCTTCCAGACAACCTTTAGGGCGAAAAGAAGCTGTCATAATTATAAACAGGTAGGTAGGTGGCAATTTAAAGATATGTAGAAAAATTAAAAAAAAAAAAAAATACATAGATCTCTATATATATGTAAATTACATGTAGTTAACCATATAACAATATATTGATACATAGATATTTATAACAATATATAAATTTAAATATATAAGATAAATAGTTATACACACATACATACTACTACATATACATGCAAATAGATACTTACACATACATACAAATAGATATACATACATACTTTATATTATACTCAATGTCAACATAACCTATTCAAGATATTGTCATAAAGTGTTGTCTTACAGCTTTTTTAAATGATAATAATGATTTCGCCTGGCGAATATTTAAAGGTAAGTTATTCCACAGTTTTATAGATTGTACTGTAAAGGACTGGTCGTATATTTTTGTCTTATGTACGGGAATGCATAACGTTAGATTGCGCAATGACCTAACTTGATTACCTGGTGATTTGATGAAAACAAATTTATCCCTCAGGTAAGAAGGAGCAGTAGGACTAAATAGTACACAGTACAAGAAGGTAAGAAAATGTAGATTCCGGCGACAACGTATAGAGAGCCACTTGAGCTTTGAACGATACTGAGATACATGATCATATTTGCGGAGACTAAATATAAATCGAATAGCCAGATTTTGAATTCGCTCAAGTTTGTTAAGCTGGTCCTCGGATAAATTGGTGAAGCTTGCATCTGCATAATCAAGAATAGGTAATAACAGAGAATTTGCAAGCATAATTTTGGTGGGTATGGGTAGAACAGATCGCAAACGTCGCAATGATTTCAAAGCCAAGAAAGTTTTTTTACTAATATGGCTAATATGTACCGACCACGATAAGTTTTGGTCAAAATACACACCCAGATTTTTTACATTATTGCAATAAGGTATGCAAACACCATTGTATGTAACAGATGGTAGATTTGGCCAATCAATCCTACGTGTAATACCTGGATTTCCAATAATAATCACCTGTGATTTAATAGGATTTACACTAATACCGAAGGACTGACTCCACTTATAAATTGCATCTAAATCGTTATTGACATCGCTAATTGCACCTGTTAGATCTTCGAGGTTACATTGACGGTAAATTTGAATGTCATCTGCATACATATGATAGAGAGAAGAGATATTCCGAGTAATTGAGTTAATGAAAATTGAAAAGAGTAAAGGAGATAGCACGCCGCCTTGAGGTACCCCAGCGAGGACATCACACCACGATGAGAATTTTTCATCCATACGTATGCGTTGCCTTCGCCCTTTGAGGTAACTATGAAACCATTCCAGCACTGATGGAGATATGTTAAAGGAACACAAAAGTCTTAACAGTATGTCGTGGTCAACGTTATTAAAGGCGTTACTAAAATCTAAAAGCGTTAAGATAGTACATTTCTTATTATCCATACCCCACCTAATATCGTCAGTAACTTTGACTAAAGCAGTAGTCGTACTATGACCTATTCGAAAACCAGACTGAAAAGGACTAAGGAGAGAGTTTGTACTAAAATAATGGCTCAATTGATGGTGGATAAGTTTCTCAAAAATCTTGGACAGGAATGGGAGAATAGAAATAGGACGGAAATCTGAAGGAGACTTTGGATTACCATGTTTTGGCAGAGGAATAACTTGGGCATTTTTCCAAATTTCTGGAAATTTGCCACAAGAGATGGAAAAATTAAAAATATGGACTAATATAGGACACACGATATCAAGGATAGGAATAATCATATTACGACTAATGCAGTCATAACCAACGGCATTCGATGATATGGACTGTATATTCCTTTTAACATCACATTCAGTGAAAGAGCTGAAGTAAAACGGTTGAGAGTGAGAAGTAGGTTCTAATAAAAGATCGTTAATTGTCTGCTTCTTACAATCAGTATCAATTAAATTAGATGCTGTAAAATGCTTATTAAGAAGATCAACATCAATGTTGGGTGAAATTAATTGATATGATTTACCCACTCCCAGCGATTCTAGAAACTTCCAAGTTTTAGCAGTGTCGCCGTTTTCGACAGAATTAAAGATATGGCGTCTTTGTGCATCTCTACATGATGTATTGCAGCGATTCCGTGCTTTTATATATTTTTCCCTGTTTGCATCACTATCATTGAGTTTAAATTTATGCTTCGTTCTGTTCTTTTTTTCCATTAAAGATCTAATATCAGATGTTATCCAAGGGGCAGGTAGATGTTTCATTTTAATTGGTTTGACAGGAGCATGCACGTCATATAATTGCTCTAACATAGAATTAAAAACTTTAACCTTGCTGTCTATTGTATCTGCACCTATTACTGGACTCCAATCGATTCTACTTGCATCATCGCATAAGCGATCCCTATCCATACCACCAAAATTACGACGCAGAAGTATTCTTGATTTATTTTTAGGAGGACGAATATTATAAGAGAGATAGATAAGATCATGAAAGGAAAAAGCATCAGCAGGACACTGTCCATGCTTTGAAACGAAATCTGTAGATGATACCATAATGAGGTCAAGTAGTGAGGGATTGCAGCCAGGGGAGACGTGAGTAGCAGAAAGGGGAAGTATGTGCAAATTACATGATTCGGTAATCGCTAAAAGTTTTTTACTGCGAGCATCATCCTTTAATAAGCACGTATTGAAATCCCCCATTAGGATAGAGTGGCTGTATAAGGGTAGCATTTCTTCTAACAGGTTTTCCAAAGACATAAAGTAGTTATTAAAAGGAGAAGGGCTATAAAAAACACCTAAGAGAATTCTCGTATGAGACATAAGTACCTCAATTAACAGGTGTTCAGCCGAATCGGCAGGAGGAGGTTGAATGGACGAGCTAACAATAGTAAAGGAAATATGAGATCGCAGGTAGATCGCCACTCCACCCCCACCCTTTCCAATGCGATCATTGCGAATCAGCTGAAAACCTGGTAATGAGTAGCAAGAAGACGGCAAACATGGCTTCAGCCATGATTCTGAGACAAGGATAGCGTGAATATTACCGGACTCAAAAGATGCAAGCATGTCAGGGAAATGGGCCGGAATACTTTGAGCGTTGATATGAATGACATTGAAATTTTTCAAACATGTTGAGAAATGAGAATCAAGGGTTACATTTATCGAAGGGAGAGACGTACTGTGAATACTGTCACTACTGGAAGATCGGCTTGATGACGAAGAGTTAAAAACATCATTTGAAATATTGTTGATTGACGACATTATAATGTTGTATAAAAATATAATATTATTTATATATATATATATAAAAAGTAAATATAAATATATAAAATAACACCTAAACTAAATAATTAAGTAGCTTTTAAGCACAGCTCATTCTTTTCGACCTGCCAGTTACATATTTTTAAAAACAGTAATTGAAAAAAAAACACAATACGAACAACAGCAGCAAAATAAGTAAAATCTTTTTTTTCTTAATGTATTTAATGATGTTTATCATTAAATACATTAAGAAAAAAGAGAATTGGACAAAATATTAAAATAAACTATTACCAGAAAAGAGTATAAATATATATATATAATATTAAGTATGAGACCTTATTGAAAATACATTTAAATAGGTTTTTGATAATGGCAACAATGCATTATGATACATAACTGTCACTGTCAATATATATAAAAGTGTTAATCATGTCACAAACAGAACCTTTAACCTTAAATAAATATTAATTTATATTGCATAATAGTAACGTAAATAAGTAGTAAAGAGTTGATTTATAGAACCAATTATTCATGCTATCATACATACAGTGAAATACTTAACTAATTAAAGAAATATTCAAAAACAAGGCATAGGTTCAGAAATCTGTACAAGTTTTATAAAGTACATAAATATAATTACTAAAGGGTTTGATTTATAGAACCAATTAATCTTGTCGTATATAAAGTGAAGTACATTATCATATATAAAGTGAAGTAATTTATCAATTGAAGTTTTCATTCAAAAGCACACACAAAAAATTAGTACAAGTTTTATAAAATACATAAATATTAAATTAATAAAGAAATATATTTATATATATACTCAGATAATATAGATAAAATTAAAAATTAAAGTTATATGTAGTAAAATTATAAGACTTGAAATACAAATGCACAGGCAAGTAGCTCACCATATAAAAATTTGGGAAATATAAATTAACAGTTACTTTTTCATAATTCTTTTAGGCCTAGGATTATTTAACTTAGATGATTGAATGTTTGTGGAGGAATATGACACCAAAGGTGGCACAGGATTATCTGCAGCAGTCTTTAAAATGGAGTTTAGCTCGGTCATTGTAGTCACATGGTGTTTTAAGCCGTCCTTGTCCCGCACAATGATACTACCATTTTGTGTCCAGCATTTAGTGATCCCAAAATGTTGTCTAGCAGCTAAAAATGTTTTGTGTCGCGGTTGAGTCAGGAACTCAGACAGTGTAAAACCTGATCCTTTTAAGTTGGTTTTTCTAGACCATACTTTGTCTCTTAAAATTTTATCACTAAATTTTAAAAGAATTGTGCGTGGCTTATTTGCACTTGGACGACCCATCCGGTGGCAACGACTAAATGAAGAGGCAGAGACATGTAGACATTCAACAAGCACTTTACTAACACACTCAGGAACATCTTCATTGGCTACTTCAGGGACACCATGTAGCAACAAAATTTTTTGTCTAGTCCGCATCTCCATTGCATCAAACTGTTTTGACAATAATTCCATTTGTAGTTGTAGATTTTCCAAGGCTGTCATCACAAAGGACCGGAATGCATTAAATTGAACTTGTATACCTGATGTTGGGCTTGTTGTGGAAGAACTAGAGCCATTTAGTTGTTTTTGGAATTCCAACATCCTGGTATTGAAGTGAGCAGTCAGTTCTTCTAACGTATTTTTCATTGCTTCCATAATTTTTTAAAAATATTACAATTTACTATTGTTTATATAGCTTTGAAGGAGAATGGTAACTGGCAGGCAGAAAATAATCAAAGGCACATAATTTGATTAACTTTTATGCAATTTTACCGAAATTAAATATAGAGCACAAAAATTTACGACTTTCTTCTTTTACCTCCTACCCTCAATGTATTAATATTGTGAATATATGCGACTTAACATATAATTACCTAATACCAAACCTGACTTAACATATAATTACCTAATACCAAACCTAATACCAAATGTCTCTAAAGAGCGGAAAGTGGAGAACGGAATATGTTAGCACTAAAAGCAAAAGAATACAATTAAATAAACCTATTTATACCTACATGCTATAAAAGCGTAAAATATTTATGGAATTTGAAACCTTGGTTTGTTGCAAGATTATACTAATTTAACGTAGAGTACCAAAGCTAACCGCAACGTGAACTTAACCCGACCTTGGCTTTGATTCGCAAAAAACTATTTACATCACTACTGGGTACCTAGTGATGTACTTAAATAGTTTCTTGGTTTGTTTTAAAGATTTTTAAAGGCTGCTACGATTCAGACATTTCTACAGTGTGATGAATAGAAATAGTATATCTGCACGATTTTTTTTAAAAAAGCCTTAAACTAAAAATAGGTCGACAGAAGTGGTCACTTCTTAACTATTTACTTTTCACTTAGAATTAGATTAAGTTTCTTTTTTTTTCTTGCAAAATAAAAATACACTTTTTTTCAAACCCTTGGTAAGAATCCATTGCTTAGTGGTCAGAGCGCTTAGGTTCGAGTCCCGTTATGTTAAAATTTTTATACTAAACATAAGTTTTGAATCTATATCGTGTAGCATATCAAATGAGTGATATAGAGTTCTGAAATAATCACTGAAATGTTTTTTTTTTTACCAAGAACAAAACAGTAGTTAACCAAACTGCTTTTCTTTTTATCTTCGAAATTATATATAAAGCTAAAAGCTATTAAAAGAAAACAAAATATGTTTTGGTCACTACAAAACAATTTTAAACTGTTATATTTTTGGGGTACTAACTTTTATAATTTGAACTGATAAATACGGATAATACTTGTAAACCACAAAAAATTGTAGTGACCTATGAGTAACAGTAATTTTCCTAACATTTTACAACTTTCGGCACTGCAGATGGTTCGGCCAGGCGCCGAGAGTAGACCTTAGCTGAAACCAAGATTTATGACCGAAACTGGCCGAAATCAAAACTTTAATCGGTCAGTAGTGGCCAACGACTTGGCTTGAATAAGCTTTCTGTTTCAGGTTCAGGTTATTATAGGTTATAGGTTGAGTAGGCATAGCTTTTGATGGAGTTTTCCTTATTAATATTTCTTTCTTCCTTTTAATAAAGGATATTTCTTTCTTCCTTTTAATAAAGTTATAGTTCCTTTTAATAAATAATGCCTTGTATATTTATCTTATTAAGAAAATTATTAAAACATAAAATATTCTGAGGCTTCGTAGCGCAGGGACACAAGAATGAGACTGTAACGCGACGGTTGTAGCACTCCCCCAGATCCCCACTCGAGGGAAGGAATGAATAATTATTTATTAATATTTTAATTTATTCGCTCTGGCACCACGGCAATAAGGCCGGCTCTGAACACGCCTCGAAAAATTCGGCGGAAAATGGGGAACTGAATGTCTTAACACTACCTAATACTAGGTTACCTCTGCCTACCCTGCTGAATGCGGGATATAGCGTGACGTTAAAAAAAATGTTAATCCATAAAACATTGTCATCAAAATTAAGTTAATTCATAGTCACAAGTAATGTAAGCTCAGTGGTCGCGAGTCGCGAGTCGCACTGCGCACGCGCACGCGCACCGCAATTACGTTACATAAATTTATTCAAACTAGGAACGCGTCGTGATCGATGGTCCGTCTCGTTCGGAAATGCAACAAAATATTATTATTGCACTGTTGATTTATAGCCGCAACTTACGAAACTACCTTAAACGTTCGTAATTTAGGCTGTTTAAGAAAAAAAAATAAGGCCGTCGTGGTGCAGTGATACAAGCGCACGATTATAAGCACGACGCTTGTGGGTTTGATCCCCACTTGGGTAAATGAAATATTTAATATTTCCATTTCATCGATCTGATAACAAGGCAAAGCGTTGAATCAAAATGACACTCAAAATGCAATGTCTTTAGAATTCGGGGGAAAGTGAGACCCGCAAATGTGTTAACGAGAACGAAGCGTCTTAACACTAGGATCTCAGGTTCTCTCTACCTATCCCGCAATGTGCAACAGGGTAAAGCTACATAAATGAAATTTTAGAATTCTTCAATTTTCTACAATAAAAGATCATATCATTCATTTCAAAGTAATAAACTAGATAAACATTGTAAGCGAAGTGTCGACATAATCCACTCAAACAACATTCTGTTTTGAACGAATTCGATTTTAAGTTGTTATTAAAACATAAAACCTCCGCGGTGTCAACATAAAACTTAAACTCCTCGACAGATGACGTGAAGAAAAACGAAAAAAAAAAACTCGAAAAAAAAGAATGACCAGCAAAGAGGCGCATTAAGAATTGAGATAAGAGAGATGGACGAGCACTCAGCGGCGCGCGGCCATCTTTCATTATTTATTGACACTTAAAGCAATTATCTACTTTATTTTGGCCCGTGCCGAAATATTGTTTATGTTAATTTGTTTGGAAATTTAAGCTATTTTACAACTTATAATCTATTATTATATTCTAAAATAGATAAAAAAATATATTCTAACTATATTTATTATGGTATTAAACCAAAATTGGCAGCATTTTATTGTAAAACACATACATATATTGATATAAAATATTTGGAATATTTAAGGAATTGAGACATTTCTTATCTCACGTTTAGCACTAAAAAGATTAATGCGCCATTTCGGAAAATACATCTTCGCAGAAACGATCGTTGGACAGTAAAAAAATTGGCGATAAAATGACGCTGCCAAAAGTTGCCCCTTACAAAGACAAAATAAATTTTATCACCCACCGCCGGGACCGACGCCGTTACCGTCTGAAAGGATAAACATGCCTTGAATTTAGACATAAGGATAAATGAAAAAAAAAAATAAAAGAAAAAATTGGACGTCGAAACGTTCAAGATATCGTAAAAAGCATCGGTAGCGGTCAAAACGCGTGTTATTGATAGCATTTATCTTCGGTTGTTTTATATGTCACAAATATACGTCTATATTGTAATATGATAAAACATGATATTATTGTTTGTTAGTAAATAAGTGGTTTTAGTTCTTCAGATTTATAATTAAGAATAAGTCGATATATGTAAATATACTTTAGCACTCTACAATTGAGGCCAGTCGTGGCGCAGTGGCACAAAATGTGGCTGTAAAACTGACTGGTAGTGGATTTGACCCCCACTCGAGGAAATTAAATATTTAATTAAATTTATATTTCCATTTCTTCGCTCTGGTGTCGAGGCTAAGCGCGGCGTTGAGTTCTGCCACTCAACGCGTAACGCTCCAAAATTCGGCAGAAAGTGGGGAACGGAGTGTCTTAACACTAGGTTCCCTGTGCCTACCCTGCTGTGTGCGGGATATACCGTGAAGCTAATTTAATTTAATAATTTTAACTCTACAATTATTCATAAGAGGGTAGGTAGAGGGCGAGAGACTGCGTTTCCCACTGTCCGCCGGGTTTTGGAGACATTGCGTGTTGAGTGGCGGAACTCAACGCAGCGTTTTGCCTCTACACTAGAACGAAGAAATTAAAAAATTAAATACTTAATTTCCTCGGGAGGCAATGGAACCCACAACCTGTCACACTTACAGTCTCGCATTTGTGGGCATAAGGTCAGGCAGGCTTTTATTCGACTTCTGTAGGTAAAAGTAATAAGTAATATTAGTTGTTTTGATATAAACCTATTCCAAACAAGTGTAAATGCGTCCTTACACTGTAGAGCTTTCATCTGTAAAGTAAGTACCGACAGTATTACAGACAATATACGATCAATATTCAATTATGCAACTATTAAACGTTGCGGTATCGTAAATCAATCGTCATTACGCCGCCATCTGTCAGTAATGGGGGCAACTAAATCATGCCAACGTACAGACGGCGACATATACAGCTAAATGACGAAGAAATATAGAAATGGGCTGTACCGAATTAGTTGCAGTTTTTGCTTGGATATAAGTTGTAACTTTCGTTGGCGACTGTACCGACGGCACTCCAAAGGGTTTTGTTTTTAGATTCTCACTCGCTTAATGCGATAATCATCAAATGTACGTGATGTGAAGCGCCGCTGACAGTTTTGATGGAAACAGTGAAACGAGTCGATTGATTTTTAACCCTTCTTTTTTCATTTGTTCAATTAGTTAACAAAAAATAGGCCTGTGTTGCATACAACACTATATATTGGATTGCTGGTAATATCTACATTCATTTTATTTTTTTACACCATAAATTGTTATTTCTGTAACTTTAAAATGCAAACATTTAAAAAGCATAGTTATTCAATATGTCACTGCACCTAAATATAAAAAGGAACATCAAAATCCTTAGAAATCGACAACAAAAATAAAATAAGAAAAAACTCGAGACCGCCAGCAATAAAGTGAGCAATAACTTAAACACTGTAAGTGATTCCACGCGAAATGTTTACGCTTCAACGTCCAAAGCTACCGAATTTAAATTCCGTGGGCGTACCAGTGGACAGTGTGCGGTCAATCTTTGGGTAACTTTATATTTACCCAGTATCCCTTTACGCCACTGGTTCCCAACCAGTGGTCCGCGGACCACCAGTTGTCCGTAGAGGCCTAAATATTATAATTTTGTGACTAGGGATGGTGAGGTAAAATTTTTGTTTGAATATCACAGGTAATTTTTATTATACCCACATGCATAGTGGTCCCTGCTACCAAGAATGATACAAAATTGGTCCTTGATCAAGAAACATTTGAGAACACCTGCTTTACGCGGACACTTAGCTTCAATACATTTTTACATTTTATAACTTAATACCGATATAATGCTGTTATTTCTTATTAAACGTATCGTAAACTTGCGATACTGTTATCTTATTACAGTATTTTGACAACAGTATCGATTTTATTAAATTTATTAAAGTAAGATTCTTTGCTTAAAAAAGTGCCGACTTTTTTTTATTGAAAGCGATGACATCAGCTGCCGCGTCTATATTATTTTTCTTTCTTAGTAACCCCTTTCTTATTCTTATTATTGTAATAATATAATGAAGCCAGTCGTGGCACAGGGGCACAAGCGTGCGACTGTAAACGAGACATCGTATTGGTTCGATATCCACTCGAGGAAATAAAATATTAAATATTTTTATTTCCTCGATGTGGTAACGAGACAAAACGCAGCGTTGTGTTTCGCAGTCAACACGCAATGCTTCCAGAATTCGGCGGCAAGAGGGGTACGGAAATGTCTTAATGGGAACAGACCGTCTATACAATAGACTCTGAGGTTTCCTCCACCCTGCTATTTGCGTGATACAAGTTAAAGGTATAAAAAAAATATAATAATAAATGTCAATATTTATTATAAATGTTGCGTTGCGCAGGGGCACCAAATGTGGCTGTAAAATCAACTGGTTTGTGTGTTCGATACCCAATCAAGGAAATGAAATATTTATTTACATTTTTTCTTCGTGTCGTTAAGTTCCGCAACACGCATTGCCTCCAGAACTCGGCGGAAAATGGAGAACGGAGTGCCTTAACACTAGGTTCCCTAGGTCTACCCTGCTGTGTGCGAAGCTTTAATTAATTATATATTTATTAGAATGTTATTCTTGTAAATTGACTATATTACGCTTGTATATGATAACTATAATATTTCCAACATATCAGATACGTATCCGGCTTTCGATCGTGATCGAGTCCTTACATTTGGCGATTGAAGCACTTAGCAATGATTGATTTAGGTTTTGAAACGCCGATGGTATAATGTTGACATATTACACAACATAAGCAGCCAAAGGCAGCTCCTTTAAAATATTAAATATCAAATTCCAACATATTAAACAATATATAGGAGAATATGTAAAGTTTATCACTAATTCGGTATTTTTTTTATTAAAAACTAAATAATAAAGAAACGTCATATTAAAATTAATAAAACAAAATCGTCTAATTAATCTCCATATTAAATCCGTAGACTGAGCCCACTTTGTTCGAACCCGGGACCCCCCGTGAATCGATAATGCGATTATCGGATCAATCGATTCCACTCAATAAGGCAGAACTTTCACAACAGTCTGTAAATGTCAAATCTGTGTGACATTATTAAATCTGGATCACTCGTAATCTCTAGTGCTCAGTTTTGTCACTATCCCTTTTGACACGGTCACTTATTAAATTTTATTAACTTTGATTTTTATTAGGTGATTAGGAAGCTTGTGTTTTTGATTTTTTTTACATATCATAGATATTAGGAATTTCTGTTAACTAAAATTTCAAATACACAATATTAAACAACAGTATATTATATACTTATTGTTTTCTTACAAAAATATTTGTCAATTTGCTTAGCCTAAAAAGGTATAAATAAGCATACTGCACTATATATTTTTTTTTGAATTACGCTGAATGCCGGTTAGGCAGAGGGAATCCAGTGTTAAGAGACTTCCGTTAAATGTTTTCCGCCTTTTACTCCCCGAGTGAGAATCGAACCCATAACTGTCGCGTTTTAAATCTCATTCTTGTGCCCCTGCGCCTCGACGACCTCATATGTATTTCGATTTGTAACTTGTTCTTCCGTAAAGGGCTCCGTAAACATAAAAATGGAACCATTTATTTATTTATTTATTTACACTTTATTGTGCACAATTACTCCTCAGGAAATAAATGATATAAAAAGTACAAAGATAGAACAATTGACAAACAAAAGGCGGTCTTATCGCTAATCAGCGATTTCTACCAGACCACCTTTGGGTTAGGATATTTGCGATAGAATAGAGTGGGTGGTGTAAATAAACTTACATATCATATTATACACTAATACATAAACACAATACATATATATTTGAAAAAAATATATAATATTATAATATACTAATATATATAATAATAAAATTAATAATAGTGAGTTGTGCATATAGATGTCATTTCAAGCTGAATCATCCATCAAATAATAATTTTTAACAAATTTTTTAAATATGTTTAAAGATTTAACCATTATGGGATCACTCGAAATCGCGTGGAGGTATCAATCTGCAATTAACGTCAAATATTCTGGACCACAGAAAATAATAAGCTCCTAAGTCGTCAACGTAATAAACAGATACGAGCGTTTATGTATCGTTATTAATCCATTTTTATAAAATTCGCTGTGTCTATAATTTTTGTGGACGATTTGGCATGAAGTAAGAACATGTAATGTAAATAAAGGAAGAAAAAACCAAAAAGCAAAAATTTATAGATTTTCATAAAAAATATCGTTATAAACTTATAATTGTAGTTCTTCTAATGAATGCATACGTCTGAAAATGTAGGTTTGCCAACTTTTATGTACTTCCCGTTGGCATTTATTCTCGAAATTGGTACGGAGCCCCACGGTATACGAACTCGACTCGCATTTGACAGTTTTTGATGCAACTGTATAGATTCCCCTATAATAAATGAATAAAACAAAATTTATTTATATAAAAAAAATAACGACCAATTTATTATATTTTTAATATCAGAATAACAACAGCAAATAAAGAAAAATCAAGAAATAGATTTAATTTACTTCTTTAGTAATATATTATTAATTCATACTTAAGGTTTCAAGAATTTATTAGGCCATTACAGCCGTTCAAAAATTGCCATAGCGGTCGGTGTTTCACGACCACACGGCGGGGTATTGGTAAAGTTTTCAACTAGCAATAATCGCACCTCGGATTGACCTCATCGGTTACGATATTGCCTCTGCGCAAAGTTAAACTAAACATTACGATACAAAACTACTTATGTTCTCGGACAGAACGAAACCATAGCGCGATTCAGACGTACCGTAACGCCATCTATTGACGAATTGTGAAACTATTTTTTTTTGTATGAAGGTGATTTTTTTGGACAATATATTGTATTCACAGTTTAGATAATATATTTTTTTTAAGTAGGAGATGTTGTGGTATTTTAAATCATATTAAATTTAAGGCATAATTTACAAATTATTTTGCCAAATTCTGGTGTGTATCGTGTCAAAATATGGATTCCCATCAAGAAAGTATCATCTGTTCATTTTGTGATTTGTGCAATATTTCTAAATATATTGAAAATTTTTTTTATACATATATCACTAAATTCTGTATATTCTGAATGTCGCTTTTTGTTTAACTTGACATAGGAAATAACTATAATATAAATATTCTGCTAGAAAGACATTCTATTCCTTATTTTCTGCAGAATTGTGGAGACATTGTTATGTTGATTAGCAGAACTCCACGCCGCGCTTTGCCCCGTCACCAGAGCGAAGAAATGAAAATATCAATTTAAATAAATATTATTTTTCTTTGAGTGGGGATCGAACCCACAACCAGTCGCGTTTACAGTCACACCCTTATGCCTCAAACTAAAATTATACATTAAGCGTATAACAAATAGAACGAATAAAGATATTATGGGGTCCATTTTTCTCGGCGACCGCAACGAATGATACCCCGCGAAAATGCTTGCACGTACCGTTTTCTCAGAGTATCCTATGAATGAATGGATTCGAAGTCACGACCTTATTGTGATCATTTTTTATCGGACCGTGACACTTCGCCTTCCGTGTCGGAGGTCGACGGATCGTGCGTTTGCTCGTTGATTCTCCATTATACAATTTTTCTTTTAATTCGAAAACTAGGCCTGTATTTATTAATTGCTCTCAACTCTGGAGATGGTTTTATGGAAATTTAGTTACTTCAAGTACGAAATAATGACATATTGTAATATTTATTTCAGAAAATGTCCTAATTTCATATCTTTTTTTATTCTGAAAATAATGATGTCATTAGGCTTCCTCTGCTAAATCGATAATTATAAATATATGAGAAAAAGTTACTTTACATACATACATCAAGTTAGTAAAGTACTAGTAGCTCAAATATTAATAGATTAATAGGATAAGAAATGTTCACGACTATGGAAACATTTGCGTTTTCGGTCAACGGTTCGGTCGTGACCGGAGTTTCGTCGGTCACGATGGCTCTCTTCAATGGACCACAGTTACCCCTATAAAATGGTTTCTTCACAAAAAAAAATATTTAGTAAGAGTTTCGTTATCTATTGTTTCCGGGACCGTGCAATCACGAAGCTAGAATATAATTTTTGACACGGTACTATTATTATTCTGAAAAAAAAAGTTCAAAAATATCTATTATATTGAAGTTATTAGTATAATTAAGCATATAGGCCGTCGTGGCGCAGTGGCACAAGTGTGTGACTTTTTAACTCGACGTTTGTGGGTTGGATTGCCACTCTGGCAATTGAATTATTTAAGATTTTCTTTTATTCGCTCTATTAATAAGGCAAAGCGTGGCTTAAACTACTCATATCCAATTATTTCACTTATAAAATTATATCTACAAAAGTCATTTGATATAACAATTTTTATTTTTAAGTTGTTAAGATTTATAACAATAAATCTTCATACAAAAAATGCAACGAAACTTCTTAAAATTAATTAATTTATGTAACATGCATAACTAAGTGGGAAACAGAGTGTTTTGACACTAGGTTCCCTCATTCTCCCATGCTATATGATGGACACAGCGCGAAGTTAGAAAAAAAAATAATGTACTAAATGCACCACACCTATTGTCCTGATTACAATGACATTTAATTGTGACAGCAAAGCAATAGGTAATTTTAAAGCGTTTACAAAGTAACGCAAGCTTCGGTTGGTTTTCGATATCGATCTCCGCGAGCGAGGTCGGGGGCCAGCACTAATATCATTAATACGTCCAAAACAATGGCGCCCAAATGCGCTCATTTATACTTGAGTAATAAACTTTTGATTGCTTTGTCTCAACATGTATTAGGAAATTCTATGGATCAATTAGTTCTGTGGTTGTCGTGGCGCAGGCGCACAAGGGTATGGGTTCGATTCCCACTCGAGGAAATGAAATATTTAATATTATCACTTCTTCGCTCTGGTGGTGGTGTGTAAAAGACGTCAATTTAGCAAATATGCCATTATTTCCTACCCATAGAATGCAAAAAAACGTAATTACTGATTGTAATTATTATTATGTTGTCAGATTGCTTTAACTTTAAGGTTCGTTCGTTTTAAGGTTATTGGTTCAATTCTTACTCGAGGAATAGGAAATATTTAATATTCTTATTTTCCCCGCTCTAGCAACTAGACAAACGGCGTTGAGTTCCACCACTCAACATGCAATGCCGCCAGAATTCGGCGGAAAGTGGAGAACGGAGTGTTTTAACATTAGGTTCCCATGTTCCCTTTGCCTACCCAGCCATGTGTGGGATACAAGTGTGCAGCTAAAAAAAAATATACATTGCAAATAATTAAATAAACACAAAGTTTAACCTCTATATAGTACATACGATTGTATATCGAACATGGGAATTGCAAAGCTACTCTCATGTACCTATCAAGCTTGCATTTCATAAGTTGTGACACAAGCCACGTCAGAGACAATACGGTTGGTTAGTAGATCGGGGTCAGGGCGGGTCACGAACCGACATCAGCTCCAGGCACCAGTTTTAGGGTCAAGCTATACGTACCGCTGTACAGTAAACGACTTCCTAAATTTGATATGTGTAGAACAATACGGACTGTTTTATATTACTGAATAGTAATTTAATATAGTATTGTAATTGAAATTATTTTGTGATTATTTTTAAACGATATTAAATTTATAGTATGAAGTTAAACTAAAAGTAAAATATATTTGCTCATCCTATTCGAACCGCAAATTGCACGACACGACGCGACGCAGCGTCATATAAAGCTAAATATTTTGAAATATTGTGAAACATTTGCGTTCGGTTAATGGTACCTCGTCATTTTAAATTTTAAGCAAAAAGAGTCTTTTTAACGCCAACCCGTGTTTCCCGTATATTTTAAGGTATAGACATTATCACTCATTTTTTGAGACATTGCGTGTTGGGCGGTGGAGCTTAACACCTTGTCTTGGTATCAAATGGATGGTATCGATGGAGTTTTAGTAGAAAAATATAGGATAACTTAACAAACATATAGCGCACATATGTAAAACTGCTACTTCTGCTGTAAAAATCTTGTACATGAAAAAAAAAAACAATACATAGTTCTGGCATCTTGAATCTTTTAGAACAAATAAATCGATTTTAAAAGAGGCATCTAACTCTTAGTCGGCTACATATATGCCATTTAACACAAACACACTATCCAAAACGCTTGCGCATAAAACACCTTACAAAAAATATTCCATAGATCACCCTGAAACATAAACAGTAAGTACAACAGCTGCCTTGGTCATATAAATATTAATTAATATAATAAACAAGATATAATAAGATCACATCCGTAATAGTGATCGATCGGGACCAGAGTCGAGTCAACAATGGAATTCGACGTGGGCAACCGGACAGTGACCAGTGGTGACCAGTGACGACTCTATCGGGCCGTGCTGCTCTGATTGATAAGTTATATTTGGTGTTTAGTTGCTGGAATGCTGTTTATATGTATATAGGTATAGAGTGCATATATATTCAAAGTATTAATAATTTTATTGAGAATTTATAGTACTTTTATAGTTTTTGTAAGGAGGTTAGGTTTTTGGTGTACGCATTTCCTTGTATTACTTAAATTATTTACTTCTATTACAGCAACAGTAAAAGTATATATTTTGAATTTTCACTCTCTAATTTCTCGTATATTTAAGACAGAACGTAGGTGGTACCTGGTAAAATATTAGTATGCATAGCTGTATATAAAAGTAATGTTTGATATAAGACCACGTTGTACTTATTTAATTTAATAAATCGAAAATAAAATGTCACTTGTGTTATGGAGACCAACGACCAATACGAGAAATCAGCAATATCTCAACTATCCTATATGAAGTTACCCTACTTTAAGCCATAAAATTAAAATAATTAGAATATAATTTTTGGTTTTACCATCAAATATATTTAATTATTCTAGAAGTGAAACATAATTTGCACTCAGTAATAAATCAAGTCCTAGGGAAATATACCGAACATTAGTCACACCGTCCTAAAAACATGACAGGACCAGATCCTCCAGATCACTTGGCTTGAGAAATAAACGATGGCGGATCAAATTATTGCAATTTATGTGTAAATATTGAATATGTTACTGAACGTATTAAGTTACAATTTGTTGGATAACCCTAAGACAAATTTACGTTGCTCAATTAATCTTGTAGTATCAGGAACACTTGTAACTTTATAATTATAAAATATTTCTAGAAACTTTATATTTTATAATATAAAATCTATCCATCTATCTATTGGTGTATCTATCTCATTGAAGTTTTCTTTATTACTTCTTAAGAAAATTATTTTTTATTTAACTTCAAATCAAATCAGCTTCGCTGTATCCCGCACGCAGCAGGGTCGGCAGAGGGAACTAAGTGTTAAAACACCCCGTTCCCCACTTTCTGCTGAATTCTGGAGGTACTGCGTGTTGAGTGGCAGAACTTAACGCCGTGCTTATCCTCGACACCAAAACGAAAAAATGGAAATATAAATTAAAGTAAATATTTCATCTCCTGATTCGATTCGATTCGAGTGGGGATCGAACCCACAACCAGTCGGTTTTACAGTCACACTTCGTTCCGCTGCGCCACGACTAGCCTCTTTAACTTGACACTTCAAAACTTCAAAGAGAAAATAATATTGTTTTGCAAGCAACTCTACAAAGCAGGGGCTTTTTCTCTGATCCTGACATCTTGTTAAAAGTGCAAGTGACACTTAACAAAACGCAAAGTGAATGTCATACGAAATAAATCCAAAGTGAAAATAAAGCATTTCATCGTCGTTTCGAGTCGGACGCGTTGTTCGGGCTCATCTAGATACGGCCCTCGTGGGACCGAGCACTCGCCAGCTAATTTATTGCCGACCACTATACTACATGCTGGTGACGACTCTATTCGTTCTTGTGTTGATTTCTAGTGAATAAAAGCTCGAATCAAAATCGATGTGTTTTTTTGTAGTATTTTTTGTAGATGATTTATATATTATCGTCGTTAGACATTTCTTTTATTATTTTCTTTCGGCGAAATGTGGGGAACGGATGTGTCTTAATAGTAACGTATTGTCGTAATAAGAGGTTACCAGGGCCCGTCTGCTATATACCTGATACTGTGTGAAACTAAAAAAAAACTGAAAGGAGCCGAAATGGAATACGTCAAATCGCTACCACGTCCTAGTTCTCCCACTAAGTCGTCGTCTACTATGTCGTTAAACTCACTTTTACATTTAAGAATAACATAATTTAATACTAAAATCTCATATTATTCGTAGAGAATAATATAAAACCTCCAAAATCTTATATTATTCTCAACTAAGCACTCAATAAGCCAAGAAAACGTACAGATTTAAACTATATCCTCTATTTAGGCTCAGCTAATGAGAACATATTCCGTAACTCACGTCACGGTACTAGATTCACACGGTGCATCTGATTACCGAACACCGCTACCACTCACCGAGAGTGGCATGAATAAATGGTGGTGATGATGCACGAATTTACTATATCGCTTATTTATAGCTGGTGCAATAAGGCTTAGCTGTAAATTATGCATCTTCATCTGTAGCTTCTTACTTAGCTTAAGCTGTCCGGATACCTTTGTAATGTTGGATCTTGGAACATCCTCATCTATAATCATCTATAATATAAGCTTTTGAAGTAATATATTCATCGTGTTTATTTATAAAATTAAGATTATGGAAGTTGACTCGGGAATCGAGCCTACAACTGTCGCGTTTAGTTTCACCTTTGTAGCTCCGGGCTATGACGGCCTCATTAAAAACCGGCTACTTTTTAGAAAACATATAAAATATTGCTAAGTGTGGAATAATACTTTTAAAATTTCAAAAATACTGCTTTATCATAAAAATGTTGTCATAAAGAAATTAATAATAAGATGTATAATTAACAAAAAAATTGAAAAAGTGTCATGTGAAATATATGGGAGGAACCTAGCCTTCAGTTGAGTGGTATGTCTTTAATGTAAATGTATGTATGTACTACTCCATAACCGTATTTCGTGTTTCAGTTACCATATATTCATATATATCTATCTTTTGTTTATTTAAGAGACATCTTTATGCGTTTATTTCCGTACTGTATTATGTTTTACTCAAATGTCTTCTTAGAATATTTGTTGTTGCTGTTTCTATGATTGTGATCAGGAGGGTTTAGATAAGAACACCATACGTACAGTGTAACTAATGTTATTTATCCTAAATATAACTCATACATATGAAATGATCTATTACAGAGAGAAAAAGTAAAAAAAAATGACTCCCTATTTTTTTAAATTGCACAAACATTCGTTCATCCCGTTTGCAACGTTAAAAAAAAATATATAAATGTATATACGTACATCTCATACACACAATTTCTCTCAAAAGAGAGCCAGCATTTCTATTTTATTTTCATTATAGCATTCTTCTAAGTGAATTCTGAATTTGCTACTACTGTTTACAGAAAGACAAATCTTAATAGCGCCAAAATAATCCATCTATACTAATATTATAAAGAGGTAAGATTTGTATTTTGTATGTATGTATGTATGTATGTATGTTTGTAGAGATTTCACACAAAAACTACCGGACCGATTTCAATATTTTTTTCACTATTAGAAAGCTGCATCTTCACTGATCAGCATAGGATACATTACATTTTCAAAAAAATAGAGATTCCTAATAAAAATGCAATAATGTAACCCAAGGTGAGAAGAAATTGATCTTAACAATTCTATGATCGCGTGCGCTGCGAAACTATTGATGATAGAATAAAACAATGTTCTACAGTATTATAGAGCGCATCAATATCTATATAAAAGTCCGCGATAGCATATGTCCAACTACTGTAGTTATGACAATATAACCATGTTTTTATATGAATATGATTTTAGTGTTTTAAGTAAATATTTCTGTGGTTAAAGCGGGCGAAGCCGCGAGCGGGTCGCTAGTTTAATATAATTCTTGAGCAATGACTTGTTTGAATTAAATGTTGCAAAATCGCTAAATTCCCCTTTCCCTAGATTTTATCTTTAAAATCAGAGTGCGTATGCACTTCGATTTTATAATTCAACTTACACTAAAGTTAAAATATCGTCCAACTAAAACTGGTAATACACGTTGCTAAATGTACAAGAGTTTACTGTGTTAAAGTTGGTACGATAAGTAAATGAAGTATAACATGCAGTATCCAACGTATATTGTGAGTTTGAAGCCTGTTAAAACAGTAAATTATTTGACGCCGCAGTGTCGCAAGGGTGCAAGCGTGTGGTTGTACACGCGACGGTTGTGGGATTCGATTGCCACTCGGAGGAATGAAATATTTCATCGAGTGATTACCCAAAATTCTATAGTTCAGCAAATATAAAATGAATAGTGAAACTATAAAGTGAACTTTCTTAGCTCAGTATAAGTATTTGTATGTGGATATCTTTTTGCCGCTATACCTTTTGATAATTTGTTTGAGAAGTAAAATAGGAAATTAAAGTAAAGTTTGAGGCTAGCGTCGTGGCGCAGCGGTACGAAGTGTGACTGTAAAAACGACTGGATGTGGGTTCGATCCTCACTCGAGGAGATGAAATATTCCACTTAAATTTATATTCCCATTTCTTTGCTCTGGTGTCGAGGCTAAGCGCGGCGTTGGATTCTGCCACCCAACACGCAATGCCTCCAGAATTCGGCAGAAAGTAGGGAACGGATTGTCTTAACACTAGGTTCCCTCTGCCTACCCTGCTTTTGCTTTTTTTTAAGTAAAGTTTTGGTTTATAATACTATGAATGCTTGTAGCGAAGCTTTCATAAACCAACCAACATGTATATAACTTGATATGACATGTGAAAATATGTAGGTGTTCGGACGATGAGTCTACTGATGAACCAGTACAAAAATAGTACTAACTAAAATAAATAAACTAAAATACTACTAACGATGACACAGTACAAGAATAGCAGTATGCTCATATAGTTCCGAATTGCAATGTGTCACTCTTTTATTGTTTTTGTTATTTATCTATGGTGTTCCAGCGTGCCAGTTCAGCACCAATAACTACGAAGAGAATGTCGCTTTTTAATTTAATTATAAATAACGCAACCGCCGTTTGCCTTATTTGGTTGATATTGATTTGATCAAACTTGAAATATCCGTGTACGTTGTTGGACAGTGTCTAACAATCAAAACTGATCCCGATCGAAGGCATCACCGTAATTAGATTTAATAACAACTATAGAGGCTTGACAAGATCCTCGAGATACGCTGTTCGCTGGTACGATTACAATTGCCAATCGGAATTATCACGATATCAAACAAAGCACCAAGAAATTTCTATTACATTGCACCCGTATTTAGGTATCTGATTGAGAGGAGTAGGCTCAATATATCTCTTTGGGCGTTAATAGCTTCGAACTATCGGGTTCCCTATTATTTTGTCAAGTGGCGGATTTATAGATGGCGTGGTGTAACGGTAAAACTGTGTTGGGTCCCGGGAACGCTCGCTGGCGATGGTGTTCGAAAGGTCGTCCGCGGTGTTCCTACAGCTGATGCTATCGGGCGGGCAGGATAAGCGGAACTAAGTCCATTTATAAGAGGAACATGCACATGTAACTTTCAAAGAAATGTATTCGGTTCCAAACAACTTGTACTGCTTTTGATAATTATCTAAGGATTTTAATCATGTAAGCTATTTATAAGTATATTGCATTGAACACAGTAGGCACTGCAATTTTACTATAAAATCTTTAAGATTATACGGATTTAATGAGAGCGCAGGGGTACAAGCGTATGACTGTAAATGCGATGGTTGTGGGATCGATTTCTACTCGATGAAATGAAATAATTCGTATTTTAATTAATTCGATCTGTGCGAGTTAAGTTGTGCGTTTGCGTATTGCGTGTAGCGACGTTAAGTTCCGCCATTCAACACGCAATGCCTTCAAAATTCGGCGTAAAATGGGAAATGGCGTGTCACAATAGGCTCCCTCAGTCTATCCTGCTACATACTAGATACAGCATGAAGTTCAGCTTCATGAAGAATTATATGCATTATTTAGATTAAGCCTAAAATGTTACAATAACGATAATTTGGTAACCCTGAGTTTTACAAACGTGTTTAAGTATGTGTACTACGTAATATAAAAAGTAATATAATTTTTTAATTGTATTAAAACACTATCTAGGGTTCGGAGCGAGCGCATAGTCGCATACATTAAGCTTGCATTGCCACACGGGCCGTAACAAGCGATTTCACGGCGCAGGCGCATCCTTTAGCCACGGCTGTCTCGCCGCCATCTTGCGCGCGACAGATTTGTTGCGTCACTCACCTCAACAATATGGAGGATCGTGTTACACTGCCCTAAATCTCTTTGTTCTCCGATTCGCGTGTTCAAACTGTCTAGTGAATGGCGTTGGTAAACATTATTAGAATTATTCGCAGCTCCGTGCTGTAAATGATAGACTCGTTTCAATAGGAATTTATGCAACATATCTATCACGTGTCGTGTTCGACTTGCGAAATGTAGTTCTAGACTATTATAATTCATTAAAACATATATCTTTAATATTTAGATTAGAACAACATTTTCATAATAATAATAATATATTACGTCAGTTAATAGTTTAAATCAACCCTTGTTGAATGTCGATTGATTCGATAGAAACGGTCAGTCGATCGGTTACAAGCTTGGACAGTGTTTGGACACGCTGCGACCGCGGAGCGACAACGACAGATCGCGCCCGATCCGCGATAAGATGCTATCTGTCGGCTGCGCACGCGCCGCGCACCGGTTTAGATTGCGCCGCGAAATTGAGACCGATTTATGGCTGAGCCTAATGGCTTTCTCGATTAATTGTCTTCTAAATTGTTGGAATTACAACACTATTAACGTTTTAGACCAGTTGATATAATTATATTAACCACCTCAATAGGTTAGCAACAAACAGTGTGCCTCGAAAGCTAATTTAAGCTTATTTTAAAATCGAATTAAGTATTTATATATGAATATGGCGCATTAGTTTATATATTTATGAAATATGACAGTAAATTTTTATATTATAGGTATTATTCCAAATAATAATAAATAGCTTAAAATATATCTTTACAATACCGTTTTTGTAGCACATTATAGAGGCATAAAGCGGATCTCCGATCATCTCTCATCTCGTAAGTAATGTGGGAACGCCAGCCGCTTTGTTCTATCGCAGCTGCGTCCGCGCACGTATTAATCATATTTGTTACCACAAAGATTGATACATATCTATTTGTATTCGAATAGTGATAGATTTTAATTAAAAGTTTTGTTGATACGTTGTAATATATAGTTGGGAAAAAGGTAAATTTTATTATTATGAAACTAATATTCTGTTAGCCTATTTTCGTTCAATTTCGTTCATTACATTTTTCTGTTCATACCACTCAAGAAAATGGAACATTTATTAAAATTAATATTATTAGAAATGAATTTCTTGTGTCGAGGCAAAGCGCAGCGTTGAGTTCCGCCACTCAACACGCAACGCCTCAGGAATTCGGCAGAAAATGAAGAAAGGAGTGTGTGAACATGACATTATCTCTGTGTTGCCATGCTACGCGCGGAATATAGCGTCAAGATGATTTAAAAAAATATATAGAAAATCACTTTTCAATACTCCTATCTATATAAAATTCGTACAGTATTGACGGCAATAAAGCACTAAAAGCTAGGCTAAGCGTAGTTGGTAGAAATATGTCGTACACTATGAGAGTACAAGGACGCAGGCTCATAGCCGTGACAGTGGCTAACATATGCATACGGATGCTTAAATGATTTGCCGTTTTCTCAGATTGTACTAGTACTAGCTACTTACTTAATAGTATAAGCAAGCTAATAAAATTTAGTCGTTACTGAAATCTTTCATTTTTTAATATAAATAGTCAGTTATTTTTAAGTTTTCCTACCTCAAAAGATAAAAACGGAACCCTTATATGATCACTTAGTTGTCCTTCTGTCTCTCGTGATTATGTAGAGATATCAAAATCCGTTTCACGTTCAGACAATTTTATTTCCCACGTTGGCACTATTATTTGTATAATTTACTTTAAATTTAAGATTTGCCTACTTTAAAAATATATATTATATGATTGTATTTCATAGTATTTATTACAGGCCGAATAGTGCAAAGCTAAAGCATATCTTTCTAGGTTGTCCAAAAATAGTCAAGCTACGAATATGGTATAAACTAATGCCGTTTGTTATCTGGTAATGTGATAATATATTGGCACAAGGATCTATGTTTATTTGCTATAAAAAGCTTTGGTTTTCTCACGATTGGAAACAATATATAATTTTATATTAATATTATTTAAATAGAGGCCAGTCGTGGCGCAGGGGCACTAAGTGTGACTGTAAAATCGACTGACTGTGGATTCGATCCCCATTCGAGGAAATATTTACTTACATTTATATTTTTATTTCTTCGCTCTGGTGTAGAGGCATAGCGCGGCGTTGAATCCCGCCACTCAACACGTAATGCCTCCAGAACTCGGCGGAAAGTGAGGGGCGATGTGTCTTAACTCTAGGTTGACCCTGAACTGTCACATTAGATTATGCATGTGACATATAAGGTTGGTGAGTTTTTAATTATCTAAGTATTCATTTTGAATAAATTTTTCAACTTTACGATAGATTGTAACATATTTTTATAAATATACAATACAATAAAATCAGCTTACCGCTGTGTCCCGTACACAGCAGAGTAGAGTAGGCAGAGCGAACCTAGTATTAAGACACTCCGTTTTCTATTTTCCGCCGAATTCTTTGAGCATTTCGTGTTGAGTGGTGGAACCCGAAACCACGCTTTGCCTTTATAGCAGAGCGAAGAAATGGAAATACAAATTTAAATAAACAAATCATTTTCTCGAATTGGGATCGAGCCTACAATCAATTTTACAGTTACACGATTGTACGCCCCTGCGCCACGAAGGACCTATAATACAATATAATAAAATACAAATAAATAAATTAAACCACTTGATTCAAACTTAAAATCATTAATACAAATATATCGAAACAATTTGTCAGCACGATCATCACTAGCCATCAGCTACCGTCCAGAACGTGACCGAAAGCGACGAACGGTGCTCGTGACGACTCCGAGCGGGCCTCGACATGTCACCAATATTTTACTAATGTATGCTAAAATCAAAATTTAGACTCTATTACAATGTAAATAAAGATTATTACTTTTGTATAACTTTCAGATCGTTTTTAATTGTGATTAGCCTAGATTGTCATAACAATATATTTTACAATTTCACAATGCAGTCACGTTGCTAGTGCTTACGAATTTGTCTAACAAAAATCTATATTAAGTAAACGAAAAACTATATAAAATATATATTTGATGTATTAATTTTGTTTTAATAATATCTAAATATAGTACGAGTAGTTTTCGGAAGCAGGATCACACATCAGGATTGTAAATAACTCGAAGATGCTTTATTTTATAGCTTCACGTTGTAAGCAAAGGGAACCTGGGAACCTTTTAAGACTAGTCCGTTTCCATTAACACACTCCTATTTCCCACTAATTAAAATATACAAGTTTTAGTATATACACTTTAACCTTTTGTAAGTTCTCATATATTAGCATTTACCTCCAATCTACTAGCGGGAATCTATGATCGCATTCATGAAGAAGACATCCAATTACCGGTACGGATAGTTTTACTTTACCATATTTCAGAGCATCCGTTTCACTTGGTTTTATGTTGGTAATAATGTACTGTAATTTGTTTGTATTTAAATTAAATATATGATGGTAAAAGGTTTCAAACTACCTACATTATATATAGTATATGTAATATAGTATCCTGTGCATGTTTTTTCCATAGTAACTTCAAATTTATTAATTAAAAAAAAAGCATAATAATCAGGTTCACGCCGTATCCCGCACACAGCAAGGTAGGCAGAGGAAATCTAGTGTTAAGATACATCGTTCCCCACTTCCCGCCATAATATTTCATTTCGTCGAGTGGGGATCGAACCCACAACCAGTTCCGTTTACAGTCACACTTTGTGCCCCTACGCCACGACTGGCCTTCCTCTTTTTTTCTTCTTCTTATATTGAACAATATAAGAAGAAGAAAAAAAGTGTTCTTATATTGAACATAGCAATAATTTGAGTTTGTACTCGCTGCATACAAACCAATATTAGTGTTATTAATGCATAAAATATTATTTACTTGCTACGTTTATGATAACACAATATTCTTTAATCAGAATGTCATAGTCATATCCTACTAATATTGATAACTCTGTTAAAGAGAAAATAAAATATTTAATTATTTTTTTTACACCAAGGATAAATATCCGGCGTTGAGTTCCACCATTCATCACGCAATGACTCGTAAAACTCGGTAGCAAATGTGAACCGCAGTGTCTTAACTAGGTTCCCCGCAGCTGTGTGCGGGATACGGCGTGAAGCTGATTTAATTTCCTACTAACACTATTTCCCCATACGAAGTCGTATACCTCTTCTCGTATAGAACACTCAGAATTCTGTCAATTAACGGCGAATCAGCCTCTGATCGATCCTGACGGTTCGCCGTTGTAACTTACTCTAGTTAACGTGTCAGGGGGGTCAGCGGGTGGAGATCGCGATAGTTAGCAAACAGCCAGTTTTAACTATTGTATTATATATATATATATATATATATATATATATGTTATGTTTATTTTATTAATATAAAGTTTTCCGTACGTTGTTCCGTATGTTGCCAATTATCGGCTTGTTAGTCTCTGATCGATCCTCGCAAGTGCAGTGACGTTGTAACTTACTCGAGTTGACGTGTCAGCCGTGAGACCAGCGGGCGGCCTAGCTAAGCTTATACTTACAAAAATTCTTCAATTACTTTTATTATCTTATCAGTTATAATATACTAAAAAATGTTAATATGAGACTAGTCGTGGCGCAGGGGTATAAAGTGTGACTGTAAACGCGATTGGTTGTGGATTCGTTCCTCAGTCAATGAAATTAAATATTTATTTAAAATATATTTCCATTTCTTCTCTCTGGTGTCGAGGCAAAGCGCGGCGTTGAGTTACGCCACTCAACATGCAATGCCTCCAGAATTAGGCGGAAAGTGAGGAACGAAGTATCTTAACACTAGGTTCCCTCTGCCTACCCTGCTGTGTGTGGGATACATCATGAAGCTAGATTTAAAATTGGATCTTTTAATTACTAATACAACATGTAAAATGGGCCTAGTTTCTAATCCAGTCGTTACGGAGGACATGCACCACCCAGCTTTTGAATTCATTGTTGAAACATTACGAGCGAAATCATCTGGAGATCAGACACATTCGATTAAATTATATAGGGAAGCCGATTATGAAGCAATTAATGATTGTCTTTCTCGAGTGGATTGGGAGTCTCATTTAAATGGTGACAATATTGATGTGTCTGTAGCAAATTTTTATAAGATTTTACATGGCATTATCGATATGCATGTTCCCATTAAGAACACTAAATTTAATATGAAGTACCCGCTTTGGTATAATCGTGCATTGATAAAAATTATTAAAGAGAAGCTAAAATATCATTCTAAATGGAAGGTATATGAACAGGTTAAAGATTACAGATCATTTGCTAGTCTGAGAGACAGGCAGAAAATGATGGAGGTTGATTGTTATAATAGATATATTAGTAACATTGAATATAGAATTGGTATTAACAGTAAACATTTTTGGTCTTATGTAAAGTCTAAACGTCAAAAGCAATGATCTTCCAGATATTATGTTTCTGGATGATTTCACCACTTCTGATCCAGTGAAAATGTGTGATTTGTTTGGTTCTTTTTTCTGTTCAGCATTCCAACATACGACCCTGAATAATAGTGCTCGGATTTGTGCTTCTTCGCAATTTGTGAACATTAATTCAGTCGCATTTACCGTGGAGCAGGTTTCCGGGTACCTAAAACATCTTGATGTCAATAAGAGTGCTGGTCCCGATGCAATACCGCCTCTGTTTTTACAAAGGTGCTATCAGAAATTGGCAGAACCTTTGGCTATTTTATTTTCTAAGTCCATGAAATTCGGTATAATGCCTTTAGATTGGAAGAAGTCGTTTGTTACTCCTGTATACAAAAGTGGTAATAAGCATGATATTTCTAATTACCGTCCTATATCGAAATTGAGTGCTATTCCAAAATTATTTGAGAGAATAATTTATGACACATTTTCACGAATAGTTCGACCATTCATAATACCGGAGCAACATGGATTTGTAGCTCGTAAGTCTACGGAAAGTAACCTTTGCGAATTTCTGGACTATCTTTGCATTTCTATGGACAATAGGCTACAGGTGGACGCTGTTTACACTGACTATTCAAAGGCTTTTGATAAAATTTGTCATAACATTTTAACTCACAAGCTGGAACAATTCGGGGTGCATGGAGATTTGCTCCGATGGTTTTGCTCATATCTTAGAAATCGAAGTGAGGCAGTTGCAATAAAGGGTCACTGTTCAGCATTCCTTCCGGTTTCCTCAGGGGTGCCTCAGGGCTCACACCTTGGTCCACTTCTATTTGATATATTTGTTAATGACATAATAACTTGCTTCCATCATTCCAAAATCCTCCTTTTTGCCGACGATATGAAAATATATAGGTCAATTAAAACCATAAATGATTGTAATTTACTTCAAGAAGATTTGTGTAGATTGGTATCCTATTGTGACGATAATCACCTACATTTGAATATCAATAAATGTAACCTAATTACATTTACTAGAAAAAAGGACCCTATCATATTTAATTACAAACTAAAAAATAATTTGGTCACTAGACGAAGTGAAATTCGGGACCTTGGTGTTTACTTGGATGACAAGTTGCTGTTTACTTCTCATATAAACCATATGGCTCAAAAGGCATACAAAATGTTAGGCTTTGTATTGCGCATATCAAAGGATTTTAAACGGGCTGAAACTCTCATTACATTGTTTAATGCTCTGGTTCGGTCAATTTTGGAGTATTGTTCCGCATGTTGGAATCCTCAATATAAAGTTTACATCAGAAGAATTGAGGGTTTATATCACAAGTTCCTTCGTCACTTAAAACAGAGACATTCTAACGCAGAACCTTTAATTAAGATTTTAAAAGATATATCTCTGGAGAAGCGCCGTGATCTCAGAGATCAAGTGTTGTTGTATAAGCTGGTAAACAATATGATCGATTCCCCCCTTCTCGTAAGTAAACTAAACTTTGCGTGTCATAGATTGGGTGCACGAACTAAACCTTTGTTTGCAGTTCCTAAGCTTAAAACAAAATATGCGTCTAATAACTTTGTGTCACGTGCATGCAAAAATTTTAATGTTAAGTATAACAACTTAGACTTATTCAATATAAAATTCAATAATTTCAAGAACTGTTTGAAGAAACTTTTATGAATTGTTTTTTATTTTTTTTTGTACTTGGTTAGGTGTCGATATTTTTGGCAGTAAATTATTTGTATCCTTTTGTCCCGAAAGAAAGTTTGCCATTTTTTTGTTTTTTTGTTTTATGTATGTGCATAAATTGTTGTTCTTTAAGACTAATGAGTAAGTAGTTTGTGGAAACTTGATTGGTATGTGTACTATCTTTGTTGTGTTATTAGAATATATTTAATGTACTGTATGTTTCCCTTAAAAATAAATAAATAAATAAATAAAATAAATAAAAAAATATATAGTAAAGTCACTAAATTTTAGAATTATTTTTTTATTAGGTATCTCATATTGTAGTAGATACAAAAAAATGCATGCCATGTTTTAAAGAATACAAGATAAAATCTTCTAATGTATCACAAGCTTTATAATATTTTTTTTATTAAATGTCAACATTTAATACGCACTTGTATTTAGACAATATACATTATTTTTAGAGTGTCAAGTTTTTCCCTAGAATGGCAAGACAAAATGCGGCGTTGAGTTGCAAAATGGGCTGACTGACAGTGGGCAACAGCCATCCAGCAATACATTTTTAGATGATCACATTTTTTTGTAAACCCATAACATAGAAAGAAAAATATATATTTACCTTGTGTTTTAAAAACGATAGGTCCCTCACTGGGATAGTGCGCCTGGTGACCTTTAGTTCCGTTTGAAGCACTTCCATGGTACTGATTTCTTGAAAACCATGCTGTTCTAGGGCAGAGCAAGTACGTTGTACCTGTTCTATACACGGGGAGAAGGAGCAGAATCTTCCACCTGATGACAAAAATATAAAGATACATTACATTAATAAAAACGTAAAAAAATAAAAAGTACAGGCGTGTAATAATATCTATCAAGTGATGAAAACAAGGTTTTTACATAATGTTACAGATTTATTTTATTAATTTATTTTTTAATACAGTAAAAGGTTGAATTGAGGCTAGTCGTAGCGCAGAGGCACGAAGTGCAGTAAAACCGACTGGTTGTGGAGATGAAATATTTACTTAAATTTATATTTCCATTTCTTCGCTCTGTTGTCGAGGCTAAGCGCGGCGTTGAATTCTGCCACTCAACACGCAATGCCTCCAGAATTCGGCAGAAAGTGGGGAACGGAGTGTCTTAACACTAGGTTCCCTCTGCCAACCCTACTGTTTGTGGGATACAGCGTGAAGCTGATTTGTTTTGATTGGATTTAAAATATAAGATCTTCTGCCTTATGGTTTACATATGTAATTAAAAATGGTCTCACCTGTCTTATAAATTGAAAATTACGTTAAATGGATAACGGATAAGCACGTGAATCTTTACCTACTACTTGAACTAAGCTTCGAGCGGACACCAGAATAGAAAAGAACAAAACATTTTTGTGTATCTAAAAGGGACAAAACATGACAGCTTAAATTTAGACAGGCTGTTGTCTCCAAGTGACAGACTAGCTGGGCCCGATAACGGAACGTACGGACGTTTCCTTTATGATGATACAGATTAAACATCTTTACAAGGCGAAGTTGCCAGAAACACATCTTTAGTGTGCCGCCGGTTCTTATCAAATCAAATCTTATCGATCAATAAGGACGGTGAACGTCACTCACCCTGACAATCTGAGCTGTTGTACGCGGACGTAGCGCCATGGGGGGTGATTTTCAAATTGTTTTCATTTTAAAATGTATATCGCGTGCCTGGATGATATAATGCGGTAATGGTGGTCGTAGCGGCATATTAGCATAATGTGACCGGGTCGGTGAGGTAATGAAGCCATTGTAGGGATCTCATGCGGATAGGTGGCGAAATATATAATACATTATCTTAATGCATCGAGACTCACGTAGCCGCGGTGTTCAGGGGAATATGGCATTTGAGTAGTAGTTCCTCTAAAATTATAGTCTATTTTGATTGTATTACATTTTAAAATCGATTTGGAACTTTAGAATTATAATTGATTTTATTAAAACAACATAACATATAAATAAGTCTTAAAGGTGTCTATATGGAATCCTAACTATAAAATACAGCATCATTAAAAGTAAAAACAGCAAAGAAATTTAATACAACTCGTTGATTTCAAATCAGCACCAGGCACATAAAATACAGGCAAGCAAGAAAAGGGTTAACAATGGCCGTTAGTCATCCTCCGTGTGGCAACGGAGTAGGTCACGGGGCTGGAATGCTGGTTAATTGACAGACTTGCGAGGACATCGGCTACGATAAATTACACGAACTGACGTAGAAAATCATAATTTGCACTAAAAATACTTTACCGCCAAATTTGTGGACCCGATCGGCGCATATCGGCTATAAATTATTCGACCCGACGTTCGTATACGCTTGTGCCGACCAAAAATATTTATATCTACGAAATTTGCGTCCACGTGGATGGATTAGTGAGCAATAAGTTTGCAACTTTGGGTGATCGAGTCACTTAAATGAAGTTGCAATACAAAATGCTGTTGTAAATATGTCATTATTTTTTTTATTAATAACAATATCAGAAGCTTTTCATAATAAATCTAATTTATGACTGTGCCCATATCTAAATATATTATACTGCACATGGTAGGCTAGGCTGAGGTAATCTGGGAAATTAGTGCCAAAACACTCCGTTTCTATTAAGACACTTGTGTTGAAGTTGTTTGTGAAATCATCGGACACTGTTCCAAAATGTCTGCTTAGTTGGAGACATTGCGAGTTGAGTGGCGGAGCTCAACACCGCGCTTTGCCTCGACACCAAAGCGTAGAAATGAAAATATTCAATATTTCCTCTAGTGGGAATCATACTCAAAACTTGTGGCGTTTACAGTTAGACGATAGGGCTCGTACGCCACGACTGGCCTCCATTATCCTGCGCTGACCGACAAAATGATCCGAAACTTATATCGGATACTTTTTCTTCTTCTGATTTCCAATAGATTTGTTTGGTAGTGGATAAATAATAATACATAAATATAAATCATTTAAAAACACTAATATACTATTATAATATATCTTTCCAAATACTAAATACTTAGTACTAAAAAAGAAACTATACTCGATTAAAAGTACCCGCAAGCTTTCTAAGACGCTACGTAACAGAAACTTTATCCATTGTGTCGATGGTTTGTGCTAACTCTATTACCCATAACAATAGGTGATGAACCAGATAGATAAAGCGAGTCTTTTATCAATTAAATAATGTAATTTAAGCTCGAAAGTTGGTTGGTTGGTAAATGTATGAAAGTTGCAACGATGTAGGCATATTCATTTATTTTGTAATACGAACAACATAATACGAACGTATGTATGTGAAATTAATTAGTAAAACTTTTGCGTGATTGCACAATTTTTTTTTGTTTTACGCCGTATTCTGCATATAGCAGCACAGAAGGAACCTGGGAACCTAGGCTTAAGACACTCCGTTCCCCATATTAATAGAACAAAATGTTCTAGTTAATTTCATATAATATTAGTACAACTAAGTTTGTCAACTTTTATAAGTAGTACTTTCCGTTGACCTACAGTTCTGAAATTGTTACGGAACCCTCGATACGCAAATACGACTCGCACTTAACCACTCTTCATTATAATATTCAATGAGGATAAAATAATGCCTTCTTCCTAACCCAATGTAACTAAAACTGGCAAAAACGTTTATTATATGCGTCTGATTGGTTACAAAGATCTACAGCAATATCTCGTAAATATCACGATAGGATTATTGTTAAAGCTCACTTTCGATACCATGTGGCTGATAGGTCACCCTTGATTGGAGTTAATGCAAGTTTGAGAGGTCAATTCAAATCCTATGATATTTTAAAGCAACTAAATTGATATTTTACTATGTATCGTACAGTAATTCTTAGTACCAATTTATTTAGGGGATGAGCTCAATTGAAGGAAATAGAATTTTACGTTATAGAAAATGTCGTAAGATTCCATTTCAGAGTTAAGTAAATGTTAACCTTTGTCGTCATCTTAACGCTATTTGGAAATTATGACTGTATGTGTGTGTGGTTGCGAGTTCGATTCTCACATGAGATGAAATGTGGAAAGTTTATATGTTATTCAAATTGAGAACGGATGACTTTTTATCTGGTTATCGCTATCAATAGTGTGGTGAAAATATAGATAAAAAAATATATCTCATATTTTACGGTATATGTAAGTATATGTACAAAAAAATTGGTTTAAAGTCTAATAAAAATTTAAATTATATCAAAAATAATTAATTTACAGTTGTATGTGTGTTGTATTATATAAGTACAGGTATTACTACTGGGTTAGTCACCATATATCACAAAAGGAAACAGGTCGTCACTTACAACACTAGTCAATCTATTGATGTATTAGCTAAGATAAAGAAATCATATACGAGCCCTTTGTACAGTGAGTAACAAAATTATATTAACTTAAGCGGATTTAACGATATTAAATTATTATATACTGTGTGATTGTAAACGCGGCTTGTTGTGGATTCGATTTCCATATCATTATGTTTTTCATATCTTCGCTGTGGTGACGATGCAAAGCGCGGCGTTGAGATCCGCCACTCAACACGCAATAATTCCAGAACTCGGCGTAAAGTGTTGAACGGAGTGTCTTAACACTAGGTTCCCTTTGCCTATCTTGCTGGTGCTAAGTAATTATTACTATTTACTATATTGTGGGACTGTAAATGCGGCTGGTTGTGGGTTCGATTCCCACTTAAGGAAATCCATTATTTTGTTTTTGTGTTGTCGATGAAGAGTGCGGCGTTGAATTCTGCCACTAAACATGCAAAATTCTGTAGGATTCGGCGAAAAATGGGTACAGAGTGTCTTAACACTAGGTATTGTGTAAAGGTAATTTAATTTTTTTATTTAATTATATTAAAACATGAGACACTGTGTGCTTGGTTGTATAAGATGTAATGGGGTCACTCAACGTGGCTGGTATTGTTCTTACTATAGTTGAATCGAAAAATAATCATTTAGATAACCAATCTAATTGTTAACTACCTACATACTACGTCTACCATCGTTTTGCTGTCTCTTTCGCTTTACAAAATCATGCGTCCGTGCTAATGTTTTTTTTTTAACTAAGCCTAATTTCATAAACGATAAATATATTTAGTAGAGGCCAGTTGTTGGCCAGGGGCCTAGAAGTGTGGTCGTAAACGTCTGATGTCGAGGCAAAAACGCGGCGTCGAGCTCCACCACCCACTGTTAGATATGGGATACGACGTAAAGCTGAACAAAAAAAAAATTCAGCAAAATATTTTTTCTTCATAAATTAAGTATTTTTTTACAAATATGAAAAATATATTTTTTTAGAAAATACGACCAACTAGGCCATACGTTCACGTAAGTATTTTTTTCTTTCTAAATGTGGTATAATACTTTAAAAAGTGTAAAAAAAATATCTCCTAAAATCAAATCATCAACATGACCAAACAACGCTCAAAAATAATATATTAATTACAATTTTTATAAGCATTTCTGGTCGAAAAATATGTGATAATCCAAGTAAGTTTTACGCGCTCAACCTACTACCCCTACATTAGCGCTGCACTTACGTTTTAGTACCTTGTAGTCTATAATTCAAATATAGTGCATGCAATTATTTTTACAGGGCATATGCATATAGTCGAGAGCGGGGCGTTCGCCGGGGTGGCCGCGCATGAGCCTCGCCCGCCCCCGCCCGGGGCTCTCACTATTATAAAATACCACCTATAAACTCCGGATAATTCAATGTAAACAATCCGGCCAATGGTGATTGTGATGTCAAAACGTATGTTTGCTTTTGTTTCGTGTTTGATTTGCTAAGTTGCTATATTAGATATTGATTATATTGTTGAAATATTAAATGTTGTTTTGGGTAGTTACTTCTAGTATGAGCAATATACGTAAAGGATTTCCGAAATCACAATTAAGCAAGTCAGGATAAAGAATGGAAGGCAAATTATATCGGCAATTAAACAAATGTTAATCATGATTTTTTCTATTAATACTAATTTTTAGCTTTAAGTATGGTTTTAACGTTTAAATAAATGTACTATTTTTTCACAAATACTTGAATACTTTTACCGATATAAGGTACTAGAAGTGATTAAATAAAAATCCGAAAAGATCAGGTCAATATCAATTAAATTACATAATATCTTATACAATATTAAGTCTAGTCGTGGCGCAGCGGCACGAAGTGTGACTGTAAAACCGACTGGTTGTGAGTTCGATCCTCACTCAAGGAGGTGAAATATTTACTTAAATTTATATTTCCATTTCTTCGCTCTGGTGTCGAGGCTAAAGCGCGGCGTTGAGTTCTGCCACGTAACACGCAATGCCTCCAGAATTCGGCAGAAAGTGGGGAACGGAGTGTCTTAACACTAGGATCTATCTGCGGTAGGCAGATGTGTCC
Organism: Heliconius sara; assembly: GCA_917862395.2. NCBI lineage: Eukaryota > Metazoa > Arthropoda > Insecta > Lepidoptera > Nymphalidae > Heliconius > Heliconius sara. Next base: position 4,249,024 of record OU860788.1, on the reverse strand, counting down.
TGCTGTGTGCGGGATATAGCGTGATGCTGATTTTACATATATTATGTTCTTCAAGGATATAAATGGCTAGTTATACGTATAAGTAATGACAGGCATCAATCTTACTAATTAAATACAACAATAAATTATGTCACATGAATTGGAAAATAAACGAATAAACATGTTGCTTATCGATAATCAAGATATGATTTGATAATTGATAATAACAAATTGTTAATACTGAATCAAAATATATTTGTTTAAATATCGTTTATGGTCTATTAGCATTGCAAATGAGCTGGCACTATTCAGTTTTTATTGGTAGTTGACTCAAGGTGAAGTCGTTGGAAATGCGGCAAGCCTGCCTACATTAATATAAATAAAATCACGTTACCTATAATACTAAAAAAAAAATAATGGTAAACTATCCGAACACTGTTTTTCCAAGTATAATAAGGTCGATACTCATCTATTTTAATACACCAAGTGGCCCAGCAAGGATGAACCCGATCCCGATAGCCGACTTCCAAGAGACGTTCAATTAATTTAAAGAGCATTCGTTAATTTTATTAATGCTCAAGCCTAAATCTACGATCACTGGTGATGGGATCGCAGCGCCTTCTCATTTTTGAAATTAGCAAATGAATAAAAAAACAAAAGAAATTGAGAACCGCCAGCAGAGACAAGATAAAGAAATATACTGAGAGGTGCTGCGTTCGAGGGGCAAGATAACACCATTAACGCCGGAGAGGCTCGCAGGCCCAACTCGAGAGCGAGAGAAGCTAAAAAGCTGTTGATACTAAAGTGGCATAAGTCACAAGTCTTGCTTAATTAAAACTGACCCAAATCTGGTAATATATGAACCAATTTCACATGACAATCTGAAGGTGTTACTGTAAAAATTATTGGATACTTCTTGGATTTTGCTTCACGCAGGAACGGGATAGTGCGTGATTGTAATGATAGCGAAATGAGTGAAGTAAGTTTTTCTCAGCCACCCAACCAGCAACATAATTAATGATGCTCGTGTCGCAGACGAATTTATAAATTGGGTTTATTCCGTTTTAACAAAGGCGACATAAGTGATATGCTGATAGTTCATCTACTCGCTGCATAATTATGAGATTTTGTTTATAATAAGTTTTTTATGTTTTTTAATGGGGTTCTTATTGCAAATTTTTATATATATAATATTAGGGTTCCGTACTGCAAAATGAGAAAACAGTGCTTTTTATTGGATCTTATTGTTATCCGTCTGTTCACCAGTTCACTATCGAGATCGCGTAGAGGGATCAAGTTGAAATTGGGTTTATTCAGTTTTACCAAAGGCGACATAAGTGATATGCAATAGTTAATCTACTCGCTGCATAATTATGAGATTTTGTTCATAATAAGTTTTTCATGCTTATCAATGGAGTTCCTTATCCATCTTTGTAGATATGTTAATAGGATCACACATATTTATAGGATTGCGTGGTGGTATCAAGCTGACATAAATATCAAATATTTCGGTCTATAGTCCCACGGAGCACAAAAAATAATTAAGCTACTAAATAAATGCAATTGAAAGATACGAGCATTGGTGCATCGCTTTTACTGCATTTTATATGAAAACTTATTGGGTATTTCCCGTGGATTTACTGCTGTGAAATTTCGCACGAAGTGAGAACTTACAATATCATACAGGAAAAAATACGTAAAGTGAGAATTTATAGGTATTTCATAGAAAAAATAATTAAAAACTTATATATGTAGTTAATTTCATACAAAATAAGCGCATGCGCTCATTAAATTGAGTTTGTACACTTTTATAAGTTATACTTCCCGTTGATCTACAGCCCTGAAATTAGTAAGGAATACTCTTTAAGCGAGTCCGATTCGCAATTGACCGCCTTGTTTATTCAATAATTGAGGAAAATACATTCTAGTTAATTAATTATTTTTATTTAGGACGTCGTGGCACACGAATGCGATTGTAAGCGCGACGGTTGAGGGTTTGATTTCTATTCAGGGTTTGATATATTTAATATTTTGCGTTGAGCTCCACCACTCAACACGAAATGCCCCGTGAATTTGGTGGAGAGTGGAGTTCCCTCTGCCGACCCTGCTGTGTGCGGGATTTAGCGTGAAGCTAAAATAAATAACTTTCACTTTAATTATCAATAAAATATAAAGCTACGGCAAATTATAATCTCTAAAGTTACTATGTAGTAGAGATTATACTACACACATTTAACTATAAGCGATTCATAACATTAATTAACTTTATGTACCTACAATATAGAGATATTTATTAAGTAAAAGCGGTTTGAAGAACAAGTACTTAGGTAAAAGGCAAATGGGGCAGCGTGAATAATATCTTTACTATGAAATTGAGGTGCTATTATGGTACAAATAAATAATTACTTTACTTAGTAATATACACACGCACACACACTCACACACACACACACACATACACACATATATATATATATATATATATATATATATATATATATATATATATATATATATATATATTGTGTGTAGAAAATAAATAAGATAAAGAAGGATAAATATGGTAATGGTATTCATAAATACAAAAATAAATTTATTGCGTGAATATTATATTTAAAATTACAACCAATACGTTTCTGCGATAAAATAACAAAAGATTTTTAATATTGTTGGTACTTATACAACAATTTTACAACAAACATGGCTTGTTATCATGTATTAAATTAATTATTAGATATTACGGTAAACAACAACTATAATGAACTATCGTATTTATTTTCCTGTAACAAAATACCAAGAAACCGCCAATAAATTAAACGCTAGCTGCGTCTAACCTCATAAATCCTTTTAAATACCTTTCCCAACAATAAATAAAAAAGATAGCCCGGGTCGTTGTGAAGACTAAAAAGCATTATTTGTTTCGCATATAATAATAATGGGATATTTAGTGGTCGATATCAGTTAATACGGCGGGTATGGCATAAATCGGCGCGCGCGCAATCTAACATCGCGCCCCGCCCCCCCGCGAGTAACTCACAGCTATCTACCCCGAATATTGTTAATCAGAGTATCATTAGTTCTAGAACAGGTCACATTAGGTGATTGTTGTATTTTAATTTATTTTAATATATAATACTAATGTATAATCATTTTGTGTTTAGACTAAATTTTCCTTGCTCTGACAACAAGGTAAAGCGCGGCGTTGAGTTCCGCCACTCAACACGCAATGCCTTCAGAATTAAGTGGAAAATAGGTATAATTGTTGTAAATATACGAAAATGTAATATGACTAAGAATTTTTTTTTTAAATATTATAGAGAATTTCTGTACTCTTTTACTATATATACATTACTTTCATTTTACATTGTTCTTGCAATGTTTGGTATAAGGGGTCCAAGGATTTTCCTTCATGAACATTAGAGAACCAATTGAAAAGAAATTGGCGTTCTGCAGTGCGGTATAACTGTACCAAATATCATATACACCTCCTTCCGCCCAAATTTAGTAAAAATGTATACAGTTTTTGCTTCACGTATTTATATATATGTAGATTTATTTATATATATAATTTATATTAAAGATTGGTGTATTGAGGTCAGTCCTGGCGCAGGGGCACAAACTGTGACTGTACGCGCCACTGGGTGTGGGTTCGATCTCCACTTGAGGAAATGATATATTTATTAAAATTTATATTTCCATTTCCTCGCTCTGTTGTGAAGGCAAAGCGCGGCGTTTAGTTCCACGACTCAACACGCAATGCCTCTAAAATTCCTGCTGTGTGCGGGATACAGCGTGAAGTAGATTTTTTTTTAGAATACTTAGTACCCAAAAACTCAAAAAATTACAGAAACGACAAGGGATCACATAGTGTGTATTGCAATACCGAGGCCAAGCAGATGGTGGTTGGCGCGCGCGATAGCTCCATAGCGCACCATCCGATACAGATAAGGGTAACGGGGAGGCGCGCTGTAAACACAAAAAACGAACCAAACGACCTAACTCTGTCCCACTCTGGCACAAGAAAAATCTAAATCCTTTTGGAGGCTTCTCGCTCCTTAATATAAGTAAAATGTAGAGAATTGGCAATTATTTTTAATAAGTTAATGTAACATTGATCAATGATATTGTGAAATCTATGGACTTTATATGCGAAATGATAACAGTATCTTCTAAGGAGATTACAAATTTTCTTATTTGATATTAAAAACATTGTATAAAAACTCAAATATCTCCGCCTGCTTATATTTAAGTAATTTTTCTTTTATAATTGAGCATTCTTATCAAAATTATAAGAAATCCAGTGGCCAATACTAAACAGTCTCAGTGTATAGCAATAAAGTATTTTACAAGTGATACAAGAATATACGGCAATCGGTGAGCGAGATCTCTCGTTGCTTTAACTTTATAAATACAACGCTATTTATTTCTGGAAATCAGCCGACTCATCAATAAGGGTTTGGGTGGATTTAGGCTTTGGGAGTAAAGATTTGTGGATAATGTATTTCGTTTAAACAAAAATTGCTTTTTGTGTCCCGTACATAGCAGAGTAGGCATAGGGAACCTGGGAACCTAGTGTTAAGAAACTCTGTTACCATTAAGACTCTCCCGTTAAAACCTGGAAGCATTGCGTGTTGAGCAGCGGATCTCAACGCCGCACTTTGCATCGTTACCGAAGCGAAGAAATAAAAATATTTTTTTTTCAGTTCCACGATTTGGAATCGAACTGGCTTTTAATAATTACTAAATAATTTGCGTAATCATTATTCATTGTATTATTTTTGCCCAAATTTGCATTTTAAATATTATATAAAAATTATATAAAAAAATAAAGCTATTTTTTATCATATTAGATCTAGCCGTTTGATAATATAAATTTAATATGAAAATTAAAACAAATTAAGCAATTTATCCAAATCAATATGTTAAAACACATGACAGGCGACGATACTCAAGACGGTGTAATACTAAACGTGATCGAATTGAAACAGGTAATTTTGTACAGTAAAAGTGATATACATGAAAACTGAGTCACGCTTGACACGGGTCCTGACACTCAAAAATCTTTGTCACGAATATCTAGCGGAGTTTGTTGACTTAGAAAATTTGCATATTTACTGGATTAAGGAAAAAAAAATTAAACGCGACAGGTTGTGGGTTCGATTCTCATTCAGGGAAATTAAATATTTAATATTTTCTTTTTCTATCTCTGGCAACTAGACAAAGCGCGACGTTGAGTTCGGGCACTGAGCACGTAAAGCCTTTAGAATTTGGGGGAAAGTGGGAAAGGGAAGTGTATTAATGGGAACGGAGTATCTTAAAACTAGGTTCTGTCTGCTCTGCTATGTGGGGGATACAGAGGGATGCTACAAAAAAAACTCAGAGAGAGTGATTTGATGCTTTAGTTTATCTATTATTATCAGTAAATTTTCATATGTTATACATACCTACGAAATAACTTTGTGATTATCTCATAATCATATTGGACACAAAATTTTATTGGGTTAAGGTTACATTACCAGCTCAAAATAAAATGAACTATGTATGAACTGAACTGAATGTTTGCTCGAAAAAATACTAGCGACATGTACGCGGCTTCGCACGCTTATATTTAATGGTATATTACAACTAAATTATACAAAATATTTACAAAAATTGTAGCATATATGTTTTTTTGAAGCTATATTAGAGTAAAGTTGACACCGTCGAGGCGCAGGGGCTCAAGGGTGAGACAGTAACGCTACAGTTGTGGGTTCGACCGAAACTATGAGTAATGAATTATTATTATTTTCATTTCTTAGCTCTAGCATCAATTCAAAAAACCCAATGTCGAGTTCCACTCAACACACAGCCACTCAACACGCAATGCCTCGAAACAAAGCGAAACGTGGGGAACGGAGTGCCTTAACACTAATTTCCTCCCGCCTAGCTTGCTACATACGAAATACAGCGTGAAGTTGATTTCTTTTATAAACTTAAACACTAATCTAAATACGTTCAGTAGATATTGCGTGAAAACGGAACAACACACACAAACTTTCACATTTATAATATATTCACATAATAGTAAGATAATAATATAAATGTCAAATGGATTATTCATTAAAAAATGAAGAAAAAAAAATGAGCTCCACGGCTAAGTTCGTGCCAGCATGAAACAACAGAATGAAAACTACAATGGCATACCAATAGTGACTGTCGTTTGACCTCCACAACCGGAAATCGGGACAAGACATAAATTGCGTAGGTAAAGAACTATCAAAGAGCACTCACAATTATCTTAATTAATTCTCGACGCCGTATAATGTTTGTTTTACTTAAGCTCTAGGTGATTGGAAGAGATTTCACTTAATATAGATTAATAAATAATTTTTCAGTTTAAACTCATATATATATAGGTATATATATATATATATATATATATATATATATATATATATATATATATATATATATATATATATATATATATATATATATATATATATATATATATACATATACATATATATATTATATAAAGGCCAGTCGTGGCGCATATGCACAAAGTGTGGCTGTAAAATCAATTCAATCGCCACTCAAGGAAGTGAAATATTTATTTACATTATTATTTTCATTTCTTCACTCTGGTGTTGAGGCAAAGTGCGGCGATGAGGTCTGCCACTCAACACGTAATGCCTCCAGAACTCGGCAGAAAGTGGGGAACGGAGTGTCTTGTTAAGACACTCCGTTCCCCACTTTCTAGGTTGTCTCTGCCTACTCTGCTGTGTGCGGGATACAGCGTCAAGCTGATTTTAGGGTTCATTGTATGATGATAATGATGAGTGTTGTTTGAAGATATTGTATTGTTTTTTTTTGTCAGGTTACACAATGTGTAGTTTTGAGTTGCATTAAATGCAGAATTTTCCTGCTTCCGAAATATTTTGCAAGGAAAAGAAAAGAATATTCTCTGTATAGGTAAACATAAACTTTCTATTTCTAATAATATTATAATTTATACATATATTGAAAAGTACACTTTCAGCCAATTCAATCTAATAGTTTTTTTATAGAAAATTTGTCAGACAACATTCTTTAAAGGGGTATAACTTTTTTATTTATAAGCCGGTTGAAATAAAACAAACAATAAATGTTAAGGGAAGCTTTCTCAAAAATACAAAAACGCACAAACAAACAAAAAAGAATATAATTGTTTTTGCTTCTTAATGTTATTTAATGCCACCAATTATTTTTTTTCTTTATACATATCATCCATGTACGGACACCGATCCGTTATTTTATTATAAATATAGATTGTTATTACAAAAAAAGCCTTCGTATTCGAATTTTTGTCGCAAAACAATACACTTTTTGCCCGCCCCGGGCTTGATACGCGCTTGTCTTTGATTTATTTGCCCACATGAACGCTACGAAGTTCCGGATTCCGTGTACAGCTGATTTATTTATTATTTCATGACGTATTACGAGGTGATTTATCGTAAACAACTATATGTTACTAAGTGACGACTGGTTTTATATGGCTATTAAGTAACAACGGTTTAATGAGGACTCGTTATAAATATATATATATAATATATACGAGTATATATTATATATATTATATTATTTATTATTCAGCTTCACGCTGTATCCCGTGAACTGAAGGAAAGGCAGGGGGAATATAGTGTTAAGATATTTCGTTCCCCATTTTCCGCGGAACGGAATGTGGCGGAACTCAACGACGCGCTTTGCCTCGACCCCAGAGCGAAGAAATGAAAATATTAATTTAAATAAATATGTAATTTCCTCGATTTACTAAATACATATAAAATAGTGTGTATTTATTATTTACTTTCAATAGATTTAATTTTGACAAAAAAAAAATGATTATTTTTGTTTAAGCGGTGTTGAAATTCTAAATGTGTGATTTATGATAAGATGTATATAGGTCAATTGAAATAGTGTTTCTTTATACTGTATCTTAGACATATGAAGTCAATATTTTTTTCTAAACATTTTTATGATCCTGCTGTTTTAAGAGGCAGCGACAATCTAATATTAAAGTCCACTTTTCTCCATATCTACCTGTTTTACGGACAATTCCGAACTTAACCTAACCAAAATTGAATTTCTTTTTCAAGTATTTAATTATGCCTTGCTAGATTTAACTTATTAAGGTTACCAGCACCAGGATTAGTTTCAGAATGGTAGTCGTATATAAAGGTGTGAATACGATTATACGGTAGCGCGACCGCCGTGTGTAGTGTCGCGCGGACATGTCGCAGCTCCTTATACGCAATGAATGGCTGACAGTGCGTGTTGAACGGCCCTAGATGGTTAGTTTTGCAATTAGAAACCTCAGTTTTTGCTGGATAAATTATAAATGGGTTCCCCTTTTTAAAATATAAATATATAAAGTGACTTATTTTTTAGATTCACGCTGTATTCCATAGGTAGCAGGGTGGGTAGACGGAGGGAGCCTAGTATTAAGACACTCCAATTCTGGAGGCATTGCGTGCTGCAGAATTCAACACCGCGATACCAGAGCGAAGAAATGAAAATATTAAATATTTTAATCCCTCGAGTGTCCATTGAACTTACAATCTGTCGCGTTTACAGTAGTGCCACTGCGCCACGACTCGCCTCAGAAGTAGACTTAATAAATTATCAATGAATTTACCATTTTTCTGCATAATGCATTTGCTGCAACAGCGATATTGAGGAGAGGCAACCTAGTAATTTATATAACTTAAATACATAAATAACTGCACACAGCAGAGTAGGTAGAGGGAACCTAGTGTTAAGACACTCCGTTCCCCACTTTCTGCCGAATTCTGGAGGCAATGCGTGTTGAGTGGCATAACTCAACGCCGCACTTTGTTTCGACACCAGAGCGAAGAAATGGAAATATAAATTTAATTAAATATTTCATCTTCTCGAGTAGGGATCGAACCCACAACCAGTCTGTTTTACAGTCACACTATGTGCCCCTGTGCCACGATTGGCCTCCATATATACTATCTGTTTTCTCTACTATCTGCTTGTACTATATAAATAGATACCGTGTCACGTAGTGGTATTCTACGCCCCTGTTGAACACTAAATATTTCAAATTTTCCATTGGGAATAGAACCTACAACTATCACCACCATAAACACCGAAATAATTTCTTACCGTATCATATTGGTGTAAACTGTAATCGATTTAAAATTCAATTTTACAAGCACCGTACTAACGATAGGTATTAAATCATTAAGAGACGTGCCAATGCCGCTCAGGCTTACACCAAAACGCATAAGGCAATAATACTCATTCAAACGTTCATCAACCAAACCAACAGATACCTTATTAAAAACGATTTGGCGAATCGATACCGTATCGATACCGATAGTTTTAGATCGGATCTTCTCGATTGAAATTAACACAGTGCGTTTACGAGTTCGATTTAACTACGGTTATATTATTATTTAAATTTATTCGTGCTCCATTTTGTGAATACTGGAACTCCATGTAAACCTTCGTTCTCGCGTAATTTATTCTAATGTCAGTGCATTTACCATTGATTACTAATAGTTTAGATATGGATATTTAGTTTGATAGAGACACAATAGAGCCAGAACTGTGTTTACACGACCACTGAATAGACGTAAGCGAATCAAGATTTTGTGAGGTCTGAGTAGGTCCGTCTTCTTCGCTGCTGTTTGCGCAATACTATTCAACGTTATGTCTCAAGTAGATTGTAATTTCCTGAGAAATAACGATATAATCATTTTATATGAACATGTCACACTTATACGACTTTGGCTTTGATGCAATTTCTAACTTCAGCATCATGAACGACAGACGAGATGAGAGGCCAGTTGTGGCGCAGAGACACAAGTGTATGACTGTAAACAAGAAAGGATGTGGGTTCAATTTCTACTTGAGGAAATGAAATATTTAATACTTTCATTTTTCGCTCAGGTGTCGAGGCACAGTGAATGAGTTCGACAAGTCAACACATAATACCCTAATAATTCACCTAATAATTCAGCGGAAAGTGGGGAAAGGAGTGTCAAGACACTAGGTTCCCTGTGTTTACCTTGTAAAAAACCATCATGTAATCTTCACATGTGCTTATTCACGCCTATGTTCAATTTCTGTGGCCAAAGCTTAAAGGTAACCTTTAACATTACAAGTAATTAATATAACGAAACCGTTCCTATTGCCTACTTTCATTAATTAAACATGGTTTTAGAATTTGGTCATTTAATTACCATTTTTGTTTTTTCAATATAAAAATCTAATAGAATTGCGTATTGAGAAGCGAAACTCAACGCCGCCTTGTAACCAGAGCGACGAAATGAAAATATTAGTAAATATTCATTCAATAGTCTGAGTGGAACTCGCAACTGTCGCGGTTACAGTCACACGCTTGGGCCAATGAGCCACGACAGCCTTATAAAACTAAATAAGTTTTCAGATTTATGATGGAAAAGTGAGTGGTAAGAGAGGTAGGGGGAGACCTCGGTTGACCTTCGAAAACACAGTATCAAAGATACTGGAGGAAGGTCACGTAAAAAGCATGAGGGTCTCCCGGAGGGCATGTATGAAGAGGTTGATGACAGTGGACGAGGCGAAAGAGGTATGTAGAGACCGTAGCGTTTGGCGCTCCGTTCTCTCTGACTACCCCGCTAGGGATAAAGCGTGAAGTTAAGTTAAGTTAAGTTAAGTTATAAGTTTTAATACAAATAATTGCGTATATATGACCACAGTAACAAAAATAACAAACATAAATATTACGTAAAAAGTTTCGCGATATCTGTTTACCATAGGTAGGTCATCGAACTAATGTTTACCCGTTAGAAACAACAAGACGGAATCCACCTGTCTGGGTCCAGCCCGTGGGAACGAACCCCCAATTACCGCCGCCCCACAACCAGTCTAATTCGCGGGCTGCGTGCGCGCACCTCGCTCTCACGCACGCATTGTCTTCTGTAATTGCCGATCCTGTTCAATTTGTTGGATTTGTTGCCTCTCCGCACAGTGATTCCTTTAAGTGGCCAGTTTCAATTGGCTAAATAAATGGCGTTCGCCTAACTAAGACTTCCATAGCTGGCTTTCTACGTTTTCATTTATTTGCAGTTGGTGTCGGTAAAATGAAAGAGAAAACATAATGAAGTATTTAGCAAGAGCTATTTAGCAAAGTGTAGGTCCGCACGTCATATCTACAATACTTACATAACTCACGTCTAATGTTTTCGATATTCATTGTTTATGGGCTTCAAGATAATTTTCTATCAACCGTGAAAGTTATTCCTAGAGCCAGAGTGTATCAGCTATACAATTAAAGCGGGATAAGCTTGAACAGCTCAAAAACACAAAGCGGGCTGCGCAAGCGCAGGGCGTTACGCCCGCGGGCGGCTGATGAAGACATCATTCGGGCCGCCAATTGATTAGTCGCGTGACGACAGCGGAGATGTGCGGACATATTATGTTATATTAATGACGTAGATAAAGATAAGAGAGTTACTTTTTCGCAGGGAGATACTTAAACGCGTTATTTTTACGTTAAACACACTACAGTAAACAATTTATTAATGAAAACGTTATCACAAGATAAGTTAAAAGACTTGAAACCGGTTTATAAATACGGGCGTAAAACTGCTTCATCTGTAACATACAATATTTTTATTATATTTCCAAATATCTCAAATTCGAATTTGATGTTTTATATATTTCGTTAAAATTGAATATATATTATTACTGTTCGATGTCTACGAATCAAAGCGATTCAAGGTGAATTAAATATATAACAATAAGAGTTATATCCAAATCTATACTATTTAAATTACTAACATTATTTAATATCTCTAAATTTATTAACTCTAATGAATAATGAATGTGTTAGTCACGTTTTACTAATTTCTACTTTACGACTATGATATATAGGTATCTATGTACATAAAGCTGCGTATTATATTTGATAGTAAAATGTGTACCAAAGCTGAACTTAACTGGCTTATCTAGATATTTAGCGCGTTAGATATACATATATAATATGTGTATTATAGTATATGTAAGCGTGTACATAATACCAGGGCAGTCGTGGCGCAGGGGCACAAAGTGTGACTGTAAACGCGATAGGTTGCGGGTTCGATTCCCACCCGATGTAATGAAATATTTAATGTCTTAGCATTAGGCCTGCCATATGCTGTATTCAACGTGACAGTAAAAAAATATACACAATAATTTCAAATATAAACTTTTGACTCATTTTTATGGTTAATTATAACCTATAAAAAAATAAATACTTAATATTTATTTTGTATAATATTTTTAAAATTTTTTTGTGTTATTCCACACTTAGGGAATAAAAATACTTATTTAGAAAACGTGTAAAAAAAGAACGCAGCGGGATTCGAACCCGCGCCTCCTGGATACCGGTTTCTAGGAGGCGCAGGTTCTAGTCCCACTATGTTCAATTTTTTATACGTTTCCTAAATAAGTATTTATTTCAATTTATATTTTCATTTCTTCCGCTCCGATGTCGAGGTTTGCCTCGAGGTGAATTCCGCCAACTAACACGCAATGCCTCCGCGGAAAATTTGAAACGGAGTGTCTTAACGGTATGTTCCCTCTGCCTACCCTGCTTTAGCAGGATACAGCGTGACGCAAAACTAAATTGAAATATACACACACAATAATTTTATATATAAAATTTGACTAGTTTGGAGGATAGTCGTGGCACAGCGGCACGAAGTGTGACTGTAAAACTGACTGGTTGTGGGTTTGATCCCCACTCGAGGAGATGAAATATTTACTTAAATTTATATTTCCATTTCTTCGCTCTGGTGTCGAGGCTAAGCACGGCGTTGAGTTCTGCCACTCAACACGCAGTACCTCCAGAATTCGGCAGAAAGAGGAGAATGGAGTGTCTTAACATTAGGTTTCCTCTGCCTACCCTGCCGTGTGCGGGATACAGCGTGAAGCTGATTTGATCTGATTTAACTATTTTTTATGTCCAATCATATTTATTATAATATACAATACCTACATCTAATTGTAATCTTAAAGAACATAATTGATTGTGCCGTACAGTAATTAAGAGACGTAATAAATGGTCGGCCGAGATAATCTCTATTATAGCCTCGTTAATTCATTCCAAGCGAGCGCATGGCATTATAGAGTACAGCAAAAATTATAGATAACTCATTTCATTGGGAATATAAAAGACACCGACGTTAGAACAACCACTGATATTGTAATGTTATTGAGAACACTAAAATCATTCAGATTAGTAAATATGTAATTGTGAAGTTCAAGCGGGCGAAGCCGCGAGCGGGTCACTAATATGTGTCTTAATTTCTAACTACATAGCTATCTTGTATGAAATGTTAATACAAATTATATAGGTTTTATTTATTTTTATTTATAGTAGTTACACATAATGAGATTTCTAGCTTTACGCTGCATGCATATAGCAAGGTAGGCAGAGGAAACCTTGTGAAAACCGTCCCTTTCCCACTTTCCGAGGTATTGCGAGTTAAGTGAGGGAATTCAACACCGCAATTTGCGTTGTCACCAGGGTGAAGAAATGGAAATATTAATAAATAATAATTCATCCCCCTGAGTGGAAATTGAACCCACAACAGTGGTGTTTACAGTAACACGCTTGTGTCATCGCGCCACAACGGTCACATTATGAAACTTCGCAACAAATAAATACATAAATAAAACATTTCTTTCAAATGATATAAATTTAAGTTATGAATGGCGAAGTGGTAGATGATGAATGCATTACGCAGAAATTGTTACAAATAACTATCTGTAGGTGGTAACAGTAAATACTTAATACATATCAGATATGCCGAGTTGAGGTCTGTTCGACCACAGTGGAACACGCCGGTCGCCCGAGGACACGAATAAAATCCGTTTTAAAACATTCAATGTGCACTAATTGCTACGCTAAATGATATAAGATTAATGAATTTTGCTCTAGCGCCATATTTGGTGAAGTAAAGGCAAGTTTTTATGAAAAATTAAAGAAAATTACACAAAAAATTGTTCGTTTTATTGTATAATACTATTTAATGCTATTATTTTATTTAATACCGTAAAGGGTTAAAATTTTACTTGGAAAAGTGATTATGAATATCATTTGATTAAAAATAATATAAAATTCGTATCTCAAATGCGATGTTTGGTGTAGCTGAAGTTGTTCTTTGATTAGAGCTTCAAAATCAAAAATGTGTCAAAATAAGAAATATCGATTTTTTTGCTTCATGCAGGGTAGGGTTTGGTACCAGAGTAAAGAAATAAAAAAAATCATAAATAATAGTTAATCCTCCGAATGGGAATCCAATCCAGAAACGTCTTGCAAGCGTAACTGTACGCTTGTGCCTCTACGTGTTACGACCTCTTGTATTGTATTAAAAAAAAATACGACAATCAATATTAATCGAAATCGATCTTGTTTGAATGTAGGTATTGTTTTTTTCTGGTTTTATATTTTCAGTCCAGGATCCGTACATATATTTCAACACTAGAACTATTCACGAAACCATTAAACCCATTGTGTTTAGTACGTATAAAATAGTTATTTACAGCACGCCCTCAGCGGGTGATAGGCGCAAAAAATGATAAATCACAATTTAATCAAAGTTCATTAGAGGAATTATTTGTATTTGTGACCGGGTGGGGGTCCGGGGGTCACGTGGTGGTGGATATGATTTAGTTTCAATACGCGAGACGTCGCCCGTAAACGCTGCTGTCGGCTACGGGTAATTTACACCGATTGCAGCCTGTTTATTATTTTCTGTCTATGTTTTAAGTCGGTTTCGCGTGGGAATTTATTGTACAGATCGCCTATAGACGTTTTTAATAATATATAAAGACGTTAAATTCAATAAAAAAAAAATAATTAGATCAGCTTCACGCTGTTTCCCACACACAACAGGGTAGGCAGAGGGAACCTAGTGTTAAGACAATCCGTTCCCTACTTTCCGCTGAATTCAGACGGCATTACGTATTGAATGGTGGAATTCAACGACGCGCTTTACCTCGACACCAGAGAAAAGAAATGGAAAAGAATTTAATTACATAATAAATATTTAATTGCCTCAAATGGGGATTGAACCCACAACCAGTCGCGTTTACAGTCTCGCTTTGTGCCACGGCTGGCCTCAATCTTTAATAATATGCCTCGCCTTATCGTCGTAAGCGTTTGTCGCTATCGAGATATTAACTTCGCTTGATCCACGTTTTATCGTCGAATAAAACGAGCTTTATAATTCTATTCCGGTCAGCGTCAGCGATGGCAGTTTATTGTGTATAGTAATAGAAAACTACGATATAGACGAAAATTAACTGCGTCTTGCAATGCTATGTGAAAATCAACTTTTATGCGACAGGAAAACTTAAATTATATTTAACATAAATATCTTAAAGAACATCGGAGTAATAGTGCTATGAGTAGGTGCATATTATAATCATATTGTTATGATTTCATATATTTCCTTAAAGCTTTATCGTGGTGCAGGGGCAAAAGCGTGCGACTATAATCGCGACAGGTTGTGGGTTCGATTCCCACTCGGTTGATTTTCCTCGCTCTCATTTAGTTACTCCACTTAATATATAATGCCTACAGAATTTAGCAGAAAGTGAAGAACGGAAATATCAAATGTTATTAAATATTAGGTTCCCAGTTACCTTTACTACCTACCCTACTGCAACAGCGTGAAGCTGAAAAAAACAACAACACAACAACAATAAACCAAATGACAAAATATTAAAAGTACAAATTAAAATTATAAAACAAAATGGATTAATATCAGAATATTGAGATAACAAATAGCCACGTGCCAAACGCGTATAGCAGTATACACGCAAGTTGTTAAGACGTGCGGTATGCTGGGAGCGGCGAGTCAAGGTAAAGGGTCGTAGAAAGGAGCTTAACGTCTAAATTAATTCTATACTATAGAATACTACATCTACAGCCCTATTGTTCTGGTTTCTTGTCTTATGTAAAACAGTCATGGTAGTTATGATAGCCTCCGATAGGTTCCCAGTGATTTAAGCTGCAGCAATATATCAATCAGGTTAGATAACGTGATATATTGAATTATGGTATTATTTAATGGTTCCAGATTCGATTTTAGTTTATTGTGAAATTATGAATTATCGAAATTTAGTTTAATTTATGTATATACGTAACAATAGTTGATAGCGAATAAATATAAGAAACATTGAGTAATATATAAAGGCGACACGTTTTGTCATCCAAAATAAATAACAGTCAGCGATCAAACGTTCGTATTGAGTCATCGTTGATGAACTAAAAATTGATAAGACCCTAAAACTTATTGATAATCAATCACAAATATGGAATTCGATTTAGT
Source organism: Heliconius sara (assembly GCA_917862395.2). Lineage (NCBI taxonomy): Eukaryota > Metazoa > Arthropoda > Insecta > Lepidoptera > Nymphalidae > Heliconius > Heliconius sara. The sequence continues at coordinate 4,232,690 of OU860788.1, read as the reverse complement.
CGGCGATAAAATACGTACACAGATAACACAGTGCTATAAATTAAATCTAGTGTCGTAAATAAACAAACTGACCTAAAACCAACGAGAGCTAGACACAAAACATAACTTTTGCATTATGACATTCAAAGCAAAAATATGGCACCGCATTTGGACCAAAACAAATGTGTCATTTAATTATATATAAATTGAGATAATTATAAACGAAGTGAATTTAGGCTTTAATATCATTATCTGGTTTCTATGATAACTTGGCGCAACTGTCGTCTAACATTTTGACGTGTTGTCGTGCATTACTTGTTCTGTATAAGACTTGGCTTGCTTTATATCAAATATCAACATACCGCATATAGCAGGCTTTTTGTATAATTTATGTATTTTTATAATATTATTTTATTTGGTACTTTGTATGTTTCCTTAAAAATCTATTTTTTTTATATGTCCGAATGAAATTACTAAGTTACAAATATAATGTTCCCGAGGATATGAGAGCAAATGGTCTCTCCATAGATACACTGAGGACGTTCAAGACCGTGCAAATTGGAATAGGTTGAACAGCAAGGCAAACGCCACAATAAATGCCAGGAGGTAGAAGGAAAAGAAAGAGCTTCACAACACGACACGACACTAACTTCAAAGACACTTTAGTAGTGTCCTTTATCCATTTATTTCTGAACCTATATAGTGATTTGTCAAATTGTCCCATAAACTTACCTTACACCACATGTATGAATATTTATATTATATTAAATATCTAGAGTGACTTTTTCTTCCTTAATGGAAAATATAAAAGGTCATTCTTTTTGATGTTTTATTAATAGAAATTTTCATATGTTACACATTTTTCACAGTTTTTAATTGGCTTGAAATTTGAAATATAATAATAAATTTTTAACATTTTTAATGTTTTGTTCCGTACTAAGAATAAAAAAATATGTTTTAAATATAAAAAAAAATTGGAACGTAGGGAACTCGAATGTTATGTTTAAGCCCTCTAAGCGCTCTGGCCACTAAGCCATACGTTCCTATCAAGCTGCATCAAAGCCATGTTCTAAGCATATCTATAGAGAGATTTATACAAAAGGTCCAGCCGGATACGCAAAGAAACGCTGTACTGAATTTTAAGAATTGTTTTTAATATGATAATATATTTTTTGTGCCCTTACGGTAAAGGAGTTATGGGGGTAACAACCGTAAACGTTATTCTTTTTTTTTACTAGGGTTAAAAAAAAATTTTGGGAGTGAATTATTTCGAAAAAAAAACAACATAATTTTGTAAATATTTCAATAAAAGCCAGTGCAGTTACCAAGAGATTTTTATATAGAAGATTGTATAGAATAAATATTTTTACGTTTTTTAAGGTATTAAGTCACACAGCTTCACGTTTTATATAGAAACTCCGGTCTCCGAATTTTTCGATGCATTGCGTGTTGAGTGGGGGAACTCAACCCTGGGTTTTTGCCCTGGTGCCAGAGCCAAGTAATGGAATATTAAGAAATAATAATTCATTCCCTCGAGTGGGGATCGAACCCACAACCGTCATGTTACAGTTACACCCTTGTGCCCCTAGACCACGACGGTCTCATTAATAATAGAAAATATTTTTTAAGAAAACCATATACAAATTTGAATATTACTATACCTCCGGAAGACCTACGCTTTCAAGTAAAATTTTTAATAAGTCTTTTAAAAAATATTCAATATACATTTTTCTATATATTATGATATCTAAGACAATAAAAGAAGGTTTAAACAAATATTTGGTCAAAATTAACTTTTTTATCATAATGTCTATTTTATTCTCTAAATACTAGCTGGATATTAAGACACAAAACCACAGCAGAAGTAAAATAAATTATTTGCATTTTCTCACTTTATAAATTAGCTTATCGGCCTGATAATATGCGTAGATAATTAACAACGAATTTAATTGCAATACCTAACGATTAATTGTGTTTTAATTTAAACAATTTATCGTCACACCTTACATACTTCAATACTACTACTGGAACTATTTATCAAGTTAGAATTTGCATAACATCGATACATTAAAATTGTTTACTTTGTGAATTAATAAATACCTTTTTATTTATATTACAGTCTACCTATACTCTCACAGTAATAATAAACTCCGCCATAGGAAGAATGAAAACTTATAACTACCGTGGTAATAACGAACACGAGATCCAGATTCAACTTTTGTTACTTCCAAAATATTTATATAAATGTCAAATCTTATTAATATTACAAATGAAAAATTTAAATCAACAGGTTTCATTTAGTTATACGCTAAAACTACTAAAGAGATTTAATTGAAACGTTTCAGCAATATATCTGATACATGAGAATAACATATAGTCTATTTTCTTTATATGAAAAAAATTGGTTATAATATAACAAAAAGGATAAGCGGTCGAAGCCACGTTTGATCTATTAATATCATATTTAATATTTAAACATATAACATAAAATAAAGCTTCTTCTAAGCTAAAAAGCAGCTTCACGCTGTATCCCGCATGCACCAGGGTAGGCAGAGGGAACCGAGTGTACACTCCGTTCCCCACTTTCTGCCGAATTCTGGAGGCATTGCGTTTTGAGTTGCAGAACTCAACGCCTCGTTTTGCCTCGACACCAGAGCGAAGAAATGGAAATATAAATTTAGGTAAATATTTCATCTCCTCGAGTGAGGATCGAAGCCACAACCAGTCGGTTTTAAAGTCTCACTTCGTACCACTGCGCCACGACTAGCCTCAATTATAACATACTTCGAAAAAATTAAAACAACTGAAACCTACAAGCAAACAATTATTAGATAAACAATATATAATATTCTACGATCGCCAACGAATTAGAAAACATTAAACAAATTCATTATTAACGGGCATTCTATTAGACTATCGACCAGTTCGGTTGTAATTCAGTTAGGCAAACAAAACGCTATATTAGTCATATGCTCTATTGTCCATAGCTGTCGGTCCGGGCTTTATCTTAATTGACTACTATTTGATTTAGTGGCGCAAGCATTACCAGCATTGAAGTAACCCTGAGGTACACCTCCGAAATCCTTAAAGCGTCTCCATAAAACTCAAATTAGAACTGTACTTGCATTAAAAATTTGATGGTGAACAATGGTCTTTGGGTAACGTTCACAAGCATTAGAACTTTATTGGAGAAAATTTTATAGCTGATCATTCGATCTTATAACTATAGTTGTAAGGAATACCAGCGAGTTAATCGACAGCATTGTTAAGTTGGCCGTGGCACGCTGGCCGAGTAGCGCCCGAGGGGACAGGCTGTGTCATGTGGCTATTACACTTATGACATGTATTTGGAAAGTAACAAGGATATAAGATTGTTATCTTCGAAGTACGCGAACCGGGTACCCCTGCGGGGTGCGAGAAATATGCATGAAATATGAATGTATTCGACAATCCCTCGATCGTTATCTGTAATTGCTGGATTTGATAATTAAACGCGTTAGAAACGTTGCGTTAAGTTATTTATGGGCTCGTGTCTTAATAGAATTGGTTTGTTCGATTATAAAAATATTATTATTATTATTAAAGTATATAATTGTACTGTAATTCGACACAGATCGTCATTATTTCTTTACATATTTTCAAAAAATCAGTTTGGATATTTAAGCAAATTATTAGTTAGATATCAGCTTCACGTCTAGTGTTAAGACACTCCGCTACCCATTTTCCGCCGTAATCTCGAGGCATTGCGTGTTGAATAGCAGAACTTAACATCGCGCTTTGCCTCGTTACCAAAAAAAAAATTAAATTAATTTTCTCGAGAGTGGATCGAATCCACAATCTGTCGCGTTTACAGTCACACTTCGTGCCCCCGTCGCTAGAACTAGCCAGCTGCATTGCGTGTTGAATAGCAGAACTTAACATCGCTGTCGCGTTTACAGTCACACTTTGTGTCTCCGCCGCCAGAACTAGCCTCAAACACTTAAAGATTAATCTTCCATATTGCAGAGCAACTATTGTATCAGGTTCCCGAGCAGCTCGTGCCTAACAGCTGTTTTGAATGAAAAGACACCGTGGCTAGAGATAACATTGTCAGTTATCAGTGAGTGTTGACACTTGACCAGCCGCGATTGTATTGGAGGTTGGAACTGAGATGATAGCCGCGACGCTGATTTACGACCGAAGTCTATACTTGTAGATGGATATATTTGAATGGAACTCGAATGTAAACGGTTTTATATTGCATGTATTTACTTGATTACGCGTTGAACAGGTGTTAGAGATCAATGTAACCAATGATGTATTCATTTAGATGTTTATGTTGTAGGGTTTAAGCAGGTTTGGTTGAGATAACATGGATGGATTATTATAGATTGATTGAGTTGTATAAAGTTAATGTGCTGATTTTGGAAATTGCAATTTATTTAATTATTTAGGATAGGTATGTAAATCAGACCAGAACAGTTTTTGTAGTTTTTTTTTTACGTGTAATGGAGATATTTAGGGGCCAGTCGTGGCGCAGGGGCAAAAGCGTTCGACTGCAATTACGAGAGGTTGTAGGTTCGATCCCTATTCGAATCAAATTAATAATTTTAATTCTTCGTACTGGTAACGAGAGCGGTATAAGATAATTTTGGGGGAAAATGGGGAGTGACTTAACATTAGGTTCTCAGGTTTCCTCTGTCTACCATGCTATGTGTAGGATAAAGCGTGAAGCTCAAATAAACAAATATTTGAATTATCGTATCCTACTACCTAGTATTTCGCAGATTATCTATGCGCAATATTCTTACATAGCTCATAAGAATCATAGCGACTAGTAGATAAAGAACTGACATTACCCAAAAAGGGTAATATAAATTATAACAAATACATTTTATAATTTAATGAATAAAAAGAAAAATAAACATGCACTCAAATTCGTAGAGCCATTTAAAGGTTGACTGACTCTCTTTGTTCAAGTACAATAAGTGCCATTTTTCAGGAGAAGATAACGTCCCAGGCGAGACAGTTGAGGTAAGGGGCTGTCTTATTAGACTTTAGTTCGTTCTATGTCTAGACCACCATGGGAGAGGGCTCGGTTACATTGATATGTCATGTTCTGAGCCCGGGCATTTGTAAATGTACTAAACGCCGCGATTACCGCCGGACATTTATTTAGTAAGTGCTGGTAATAGTGTTGGGATATCATTAAAAGCCTTCTTTGTTGATATGTTCACATTCGATTAGCTAAGTGATTACTAATGATTCAAATATTTCATTTACAGCTTTCATTTATGAGGATCAGTAGAAATTATGTTTTTGCATTCTCGAATGAAACTAAAATTTGAAGATTATATTGGACGATTACAAAATTGTATAATTTCTTGATGCAACAAATGTGGTAGTTTATGTTTTGAGTTACTTAAATTTCTTAAATCAAGACATAAAATATCAAATTTGTTAAAACGTGTAATGAAATTTAAGTTTTTAGAGTGTCGTGCCTCAAGAGGGAAAAAAATTGAACACTTTCAGGATAATATCTAGGTAATTATGTCTAATATTAATATTAAGTATTCAGGTATGTGGTCCATTACAGCACCGGAAGCAAGCTTCTAAGTCAACGCCATCAAAAGATACGAGCTAAATGCTCTTAAGTATTTTGTATGAAATTTATATATGGTACTTCCCATGGATCAATAATTTTAAAATTTGGCACGAAGTGAGAACTTACAATAAAGGAAAAAATGTCAAGGGTAAAAATTTAAAGATTTTTCATAGAAAAAATCATGATTTACTTATGTTTGTAGTTTAATTTATACAAATTGATTGCATACATAAGTTTATCCTAATATGAAATCGCATAGAGTGTTTCCCGTTGGACCTATAATAATGAAATTTCTAAATGTTGTAAGAGAGAATTTCATAGAAAATGCATGCGATTGGTGTGCGAGTGCGACTCGCTTTTGGCCGATTTTTTTTATTAACTAATTTAATATAAAAAACTGGTCAAGAGCGAGCGAGATTATATATAAGAAAAAAATAATAATGTACACTCCCATACCTAAATCATGTTTAACAAATCGAAAATCCTCATATAAAAGAAACATAAATTGTACAGATAATTAGCCGTACAAACGTACAATAACGTATTATCTTATTGTAGTTTGAACTTCGAATATAAAGTACAGTACATTTCTCAAGTATTGTTAGCTTAGAACATCACATTGCCGAGTGACCATTTATTAATAAGACATATTTGGACAACGGCCGACGGGCGATAAATAAGCCCATAGAAACCATAGCGAGGCGAAACTCATGTTAGATACGCCTGTGATACAGAAGATATTTAACGTCTATTGTAACAGTGTATGAGGGGTTATGGAGTTATGTTGGAATATTGTTTGAACATATTGACATATGTATGTATGTATGTAGAAGTGCCCTCCTAATTCTATACGATTTATTTTCATGCATAGGTTACAAAGACAAAGTATTTTTTTCATGCCATTCATCACGAACGATTAATATACTGAGTTATTAGGTACTGTATCAGCTTCACGCGGTATCCCGCTTATAGCAGGGTAGGTAGAGCTTAATGGAGATGAGACACTCTATCCCCAATTTACAGCCGAATTCTGGAGGCATTACGTGTTAACTGGCGGAACTCAAAGGTTGAATGTTGAATTATATATTTCATTGTTACACTTGATCTCTCTGAATTAAGGACATTTATAAATTTATATGTGAACATTTCCTCGAGCAGGATTTCAACCTATATCCTATCAATTTCCATTCTATAAGGCGTACCACAACTACACAGTTCAAGATCTTGCTTGATTTTTTTTTATATTCTAGCAAAACATGCGCCAGTCTTGGCATAGGGGCACAAAGTGTGACTGTAAAACTAAGTGGTTATGCGTTCGATTCCCACTCGAGGAGATTTATATTTCCATTTTGTCGCTCTGGTGTAGAGGTAGAGCGCGGCGTTGAGTTCTTCCACTCAACACGCAATACCACCAGAATTCGGCAGTAAGTGGGGAACGGAGTGTCTTAACACTAAGTTCCCTCTGCCTACCCTGCTGTGTGCAGGATACAGCGTGAAGCTGATTTAAATTAATTTTATTTCAAAACATGGTGTATATTGAAATGAATGTGTATACACAGTAGTGATTACGTCAGTTGCATAATTTACGTATTGTTATTATTACAATTTTCATAAGCGGTACAGTTAGCAAAATATGTTTATATCATAGAAATGATGAGGAAGAGATGTCAATCACTATTTTATGTCGATCTAATAAAGAAACAGCGTCAGGTAATAATGGAACTTCGAATTGCCGATAAAAATTTAATATTATGCACTTGACGCCAGTCGTGGCGCATAGGCACAAAGAATTACTGTAAAAAAATTGTTGTTGGTTCGATTCCCACTCAGGGAAATGAAATATTTAATGTTTCCATTGTTGTCGCCCTTGTGTCGAGGCAAACTGTGGCGTTGAGTTCCGCCACTCAACATGCAATGCCTCCTGAGCTCGGCAAAAAGTCTCTTTACACTAGGTTCCCTCTGAAGCTGATTTTATTTTAATTTTGATTTACGAGTAAGAAAATGTCAATTACTATTTAATGTCAATGTGATAAAGAAACAGCGACACGTAACCAAAAAATTCGATCGACGTTAAAAATTTTATATTAAGAACATTATCAGGTACCTGAGGCCAGTCGTTGCGCAGGGGCACAAAATGTGAACACAAATACGACAGAACGTCGAAAAGTTTTGAACAAGCATGAAGGTAAAAAAATTGGGTTAATAGGTTAACGAAAAAATAAGACCCAACTATTTTTTTCGCGTTTTATGGGGAAAGCTCAGTGTGCAGGATTACGATTCTACACATCGGGACTGTATATTTAATATAAAAAATAATTATTATTATCTGTTACTTCCCAGTAGTATCTCAATAAATTGGTAGGTGACGATATTAGACATAACTATCTGCGTCACGCTGTATCCCGTACGCAGCAGGGTAGGCAGAGGGAACCTAGTATTAAGACACTCTGTTCCCCAAATTCCGCCAAGTTCTGGACGGAGAGTTAATAAAACTATGTTAAAATAGTTCCTGTTCTTGAGCATATATTATTAATTAAATCAAAACTTTGTACAGATTTAATATGGGTGATTTAAGGATCTGGATTATACCAACTTAAATCCATCTTATTGTTCTGGTATCGAGGCAAAGCGCGGCGTTGATTTCCGCCACCCAACAACGCAATGCCTCAAGAATTTCTACCAAAACCGAGCCGAAAATCCCACCAAGTTCTCAATGCGCATGCATTGAAACATATTATTTTAATTAGCCTTCATGCTATAAATGTAAATTTAAATAATTAAGGCCAGAATGATACAGTGTAAGGGAGCACCAAATAAAATACTACTCTCGCTACTCGTACCTTACGGCCGGTGCGTAAACAAAGTTCAAAGTATGGAGATCGGGATACATGCACTCAATTACGGATTCGCTAACAGCACAAGTTACTACCACTCCTATGGAGCGTATTTTACTATTGAAGCGTAAGAGGGACTTTGTGAATATATAGCCTTTTGCATTTACATGTCTAATTATATAATTGTATTAATAAATTAAAGTTATTATATTTTAATCAGTTTTTAAATATGTATAGAAATCAGCTTCACGCTGTATCCCGTACATAGCAGGATAAGCAGAGAGAACCTAGTGTTAAGACACTCTGATTTCCACCGAGGTTGGTCAGAATTTTGGTTCACCGCCGCGCTTTGCTTCCACACCAGAGCGAAAAATGAAAATATCGCGTTTACAGTCACACGCTTGTGCCCCTGCGCCACGACTGCTCTCAATATGATAGATTGGATTCTATTATAATATCCTTAGTTCCAATGTTAATCGATAATATTATATTTTTTCAACAAAATTTTGATGGTTGCTAAATTTGAACTTATGTGCATATATAGACCATCTTCTTCTTCTTTGAAGTATTCTTTAAAAAAATATATAATTTACCATATAATAGAATGTTTTCAGTGTGCGTTATTCCTAAAAGAAATACGTAATTGCAAGCAAAAGAAACTTGGTTACCATATTAGCGGTCGTATAATGACGTGCAGTGTATCCAAAGGTCTTTTAAATTCAAAGTGGTATTTCCGATTATCTTAGGCTTTTGCTAACGCCACAAGAGAAAGAATAGAGAATTTGCTAACTTTTGTTAAATATACATATTTATAGACTTTAAACTATAGCTGTAGGCGGTCGTGGCGCAAGGGCACAAGCGTGGCTTGTAAATCGACGGATGTGAACTGGATGTCCATTCTGTATTATTTATTAATATTTTCTTCGCTCTGGAAACCAAATCAAAAGACTGACGTTGATTACCGTCCCTAAAGGCGCAATGACTCGAAAATTCTGCAGAAAGTGTAGAACGGAGTGTTTTAACACAAGGTTCCTCCTGCCTACCGTGCTATATGTTGGATATAACATGAAGCTGCAAAAAATATTACCTACATTCACAGCAGTAGCAACGAAATAGTATAATACTGGCTAAGCTGCCATGTTAGCACTTGCTTTGCAATTTATATTTTATTATCTGTGGCAAAAACAACAATTACATTGGTACATTACATCACTACGTAAAAAGTCGCTGTCATCCAACAATAGGGTAGCAAAAAACCTTCAAGGATAAATAACAAAATGTGTCATTTATTTGCGACGGCGCAAGAGATGCGTATCTACGTTTTATAAGGATCTACCAATTAGGCAAAGTGATTTAGGGCTGTCAGTTTTATAAATATTATGACACTGGAGTTTTAAATTTATTAAATTATTATTTTTTCATATTTTTTTATTTCTTTTGCAATATTTAATGTTAAAATTATTTATATGAACTATCATGTTTTATATTCGAAAGAAAAACATCATTCACGGGTTGTTTAAAAATGAAATATTTTTTTTATTTTCAAAATCATTATTAGGCAAAGAAAATAGCTTCCTCTTTGCGTAATAATGATTTAGTCACGACGTAGAGGCACAAGTATGTGAGTATAAACGCAACTGGTTGTGGGTTCAATGCAAATGCAATATGTTGAGGCAAATCGCGGCGTTGATTTCCGCCACTCGTCACGCAGTGCTTCCAGAATTAGACAGAAAATGGAGAACCGAGTGTCTTACTACTAGGATCCCTCTAGGTTCCCTTCTACCTTGCTGTGTGGGAGATACAATATGAAGCTGAAAAAAAACTTTTGATTGTCGTCGCGAATCTCTCGTTTTTATACGGTGGGCAGAGCAAACCTAGTGATTCATCCGTTCCGCCACAATATCATTCACTTGCGTTGACTCTGAACTAAACGCCGGTTTTCGTTTGTATTACAAGAATTAGAAAGATTGATCACTTGTTGATTAACAAGTCAGAAAGCAAAACAAAAAAAAAACGATATTTTACAATCAATTCACACTCGCTCACTCCCAACCCTAGCATAAAAGCTAAGGTTAACCGACTCGAAGTCAATGAATCGATTTTAAATTCGTTATCTAGTTCAGCACTAGCATGTTTAATGAATAGAATAGAATAACTTACAAGCGGATCGGTATAATCGACACTGGGCACTCAGATTGCAATCGAAATAGATTTATAAGGATCTGTGGTTTCCTGCTGTGATAGTTTATCTTTATCAGATGGCTGCTTTCGTTGGCTTCACTAATGGTATGTATCGTGTATTGTGAAGTCGCGGTGCACTGTCATTTGGGTGTACTAAATTCAAAATTACATGGGATCTTGTTGTATTAACTAAGTTATTGTATTTTTTTAGTTTATTTAAATCAAAATCAAATCAGCTTCACGCTGTATCCCGCATGTACCAGGGTAGGCAGAGGGAACGTACAGTTAAGACATTCCGTTCCCACATTTCGAGTTATTTCGTGTTGAGTGGCGGAACTCAATGCCGATCTTTTGCATTGGTGCCAGGCCGAAAAAAAATAACAATAGTAATAAATAATAATTCATTGCCCCGAGTGGGGATCGAATGCACAACTGTAGCGTTACAGTCCCCTTGTACCCCTGCGCCATGACATTCCCGTATAATTAATACTGTATGATAATCAAATCCAGAAGCTTCCAATAAGTGAATATGACCACATTTGGACATTATATGATTTTCGATCCGTACATTAATTTCTTTAAAAATGTTTCAGTTTGGAGTAACTTATTTAGACGTCATTAAAAATGACAAAAGCTATGAAGTGGAACGAGGACAAATATTATGATACCATTGGATTGCTTACAGAAGTAAATTTGCTTAAAAATAAAATATATGGCTAGTCCGCACCAAATGACTAAACCATAGACTGTGAAGCTTTTTAAATAATATAAAACAATAATAATAATAAACAAATTATATAATTATTAAACATTAAAACGTTACATATATTTTCGCCACACTTTATGACTTTATTAACGATTCAAACAAATGGATCGTGTCTTAAACGGATTCGTTTGGATTCTATTTGCATCTAGATGAAGTATTTAAATTACTAATGCTATAACAGGTTTAACAGATTCTTGGTTGAGTGATTAATTGTCTATTTTGCTATATAAATACTAATATTTCTTATTCAATTTATATTATATGAATATTTTTAATACTCAATTTTATGAAATGTATAAAGTATTTATTTTTTTCGAATGGACTGTATTGCTGCTGACCTAAACTGGCCGTGAATGCATCACAGGGCGGGGAGGGGCGATAGTAGCTCGCACCTGAAGAAAAAGTACGAGCTTTGATGGACGCTCGTGAAGCGTCAGCTATCGTAGGGGAATTCCCTGCGTACGGTAATCTCTTGGGATTTGGATCGTAGGGCCCCGTAGACGTACCGTGAGATATTACCCGTCGCTTCTTACGGCGGCTCTTAGGGTTTGTCATGGGACTGAGGAGTGGGTCCTGCCTATATTGGGCGTTTGTGGTAGTAATTGGAGCGTCGGGATCCAGAAAGACCCTGCGAGGGCGTAGAGGAAGCGGATGTGGGGTAGGAGCGTATATAATACAAAACTTATAAATCAAGTAAAAAATGTAATAATGTCTATATTTACACGAAAAATAAAAAAACCGTTAAAGTCATTTCATCATTTTATGATTTAAAATTTGTCGCTTGACATTTAGCTTATAAATAACTACGTAATTATTATTTAACTAATCTCTATTAATCTCGTTTTTATAATATTTAAAGAAAATTGAAAAAATATATTGAAAAGTTTCAGCCAAAACAATAAAACAGTTATGTATAGCAATTTTTTCGAACAAGATTCCTTGAAATAGCATAACTTTTTTATTTATATTAAAGGAAGCTTGCCAAAATACAATAGTGAAAACTGCATTAATATCGCGTAATAAGCGAGAACTAAGATAAAAAAAACATTGTCTTTGATTCTATTACGTTATTAAATTCAACCGATAATCTTATTTCTAATATACCTTTCATGCACCTACACTGATCTCGTACTTACCTCCAATCTTCAATGCATTAACAGCATGAACGACCCCCAACCATGGGCTGGGTAGATCTAAAAATACGGCATTTGCTTTTCCATTAATTTCTTCACCGAATCCATCTGTTAGTACGTCTCTGTGACGAGCCTGTTGGGAATTAAGTATCGCGAGTCAACGGGAACCTAGACTTAAGACACTCTGTTGTCTTACGACTAGTTTCCCGTCTGCCTACTCTGCTGTATGCGGGATACAGCGTGAAACTGATTGATCTAGAGTCAAGTTTAAGTACAGTACGGGTGATGAGTCTTGGCCACCCTGAAGTTAAGTTTCTGAATTTGTGCGCATTGTTTACTCAGGAAGAAAATGACCTAATATTTGCAATTAAAAATTCATAACAAGATTAATTTTTAGCGTCACATATCTCTTGCTTTATCTCATTCTATTTTGGGTATTTTTTAGCTTCACACTGTGTATAAGTGAGCTTCACATTCGCCCAAAAGGAAATCAATCCCTAACCATCGCTTGTATAGTCATATTACATGATCAATTATATAATAGTAAGTTTTACTATTTTATTTGGAAACTGCCTCATGAACAATATTCAGAGCGGGAAAGTCGTTAGTTCAAGTAATATAATTTTAATAAATATTGGAGTTTTCGAAACTCGAAGCCATTTTTTATTTAATTTACTATAGTGGTGAAAAAATAATTTGAATAAAAACATTTTTTTTAATGGGGATCGAACCCACAACCATCAGATCAGTCTGATGTCCTAAAGGTCCATGACGGCTTCTAAATATGACATTAACAAAATAAATATAAATTATTTATAAATTTAATATACTAACGGTAACAAATTCAGCAAGTCCATGGGCTTCGAATTCTTCCTGAGCTACTTTAGCTCTGTGATCGTGAAAGTCGAATGTGTACACATGTCCGTGGGGACGTACGCGGCGAATTAACGCGTGAGTTAATGAACCACTGCCTGTGCCTATATGAAAATGCTTTTCTTTAATATAATATTAATAGTAATTTTGTAAGAGAAAAAAATCTATTTGAAGAGAGTCTGGAGGCCAAGTATCAAGAGGTTGATATCGGTGGGACGAAGTCTAATGTAAGAGAGGCAACATAAAAACTTTTTATGAGGAGAGTCTGGAGGGCAAGTATGAAGAGGTTGATAACAGTGGATGAGGCTAAAGTGATATGATTTTCCCTGGTCACCCCACTAGGCATCCAGAAGAATCTGTTGAAACCCGTAGCCACAGCCAATGGTGGTTGAGGAGAACATTTGATTATATATAAAATACAATTCCCTAAGATACATGTTTAAATCAGTGCACACTCCACTGGAAATGCTTTTTTGCCGTGTGATCCCTGCTTAGAATAGGATCATCCTGGTACTGGTGGTGTCGTAAGAGGCGACATGTGGTAGAGTCACGTCGCCAGCAATGGCAACACGCATGGGCAGACTCGACCGGATCATTACCACCCCCGGCATTTAAAACCGGCGTGAAGTAGTGGCTTTGTGCCACTGCGTTTCGCATCAAGTAATGCCGGGCCCCGGCGCCCAACCCATGTTAAAGGCCGGCAACGCACCTGTAGCTCCTCTGGGGTTGCATGGAGTCGTGGGCGGCGGAAATCACTTACCATCAGGTGACCCGCACGCTTGTTTGCCGTGTCTTTTCCATAAAAAAAAAAGTGCTAAGTTTGCTTTCAAAAAGGTATGTAGCCAAGCAATTACATATCTTGAAAACTCTTATTTATTGTACTGCTTGGCCGCTTTCCTAATAGACATAATTAAAACAGTTCTCTAAGAACTTTTAAATCATAAGACTTAAAATATGATATATATATATATTTATTTTTACATATAAAGAAAAATAATTGTTCTAAAAATATATGGTAAAAATTAAATAAATCGTTTTTTTAAGGTAAAAAAATATTAAGAAATTGTTCTTACCTGCTTCAATGACTATGCTGCCAGGAACTAAATCCAATTGTAATAATATCATACTAATATCTGGAGTGTATATAATTTGGGTCCGATGCGGCAATGTCAATGACCACAGTTCTGGCGTAGGTTGAAGAACATGCCCCCAACCTTTCGATAATTCTACCTAGTAAAAAAAGTCCAAAAAGTTATGATCCAAATATATAAAATTTTAAGCATACTGTTACTTAAGCTTTATTTGTAGCTTTGTACACCAGAGCAGGGCTATTACTATGTTTACAGTTATATTTACAAGAACTTAATTAAAAAGATAAATTGTAGAAACTGCAGCCTCATCGCTATTTCATCCAGGCCATAAATAGAACATTAGATAGATTAATATTAATACAAAATTTAATGTAAATGTAATAAAATAAATAAAATATATGCAACATTAAAAATGTGAAATTACTCAATTTCCAGTTACGAAAAATAATTACTTAAACTTACTCATTTTGTTAAAATGACAAACAACACAGTATTAAGTTCGATAACTAACGCATTTCTTAAAAATTGGGCAGAAAGTTAGGTTCTCTCTACCCTGCTATATGCGGGATGCGTCGTGAAGTTAAATAGACATATATTTATATTTATTATGGAATAATATCACATTTTTTAATTTTATGAAAACTGTTTTGTAGTGAAATATATAGTTTTTATCAATGTCTTATTTTGTTTCTTTTGTAAAGACATTGATTGATTCTATTAAATTAACTTAAAGGTATGATTTTAACAGTATATACGTTAGGGATTAAACATAACCTAACTGGTCTTTTATACATTCGGAAAACATTTATACTTCATACATATTTTTATACCTCTGATAAAACTTTATATATTCAAAATTGACTTACTCTGCTTCCATACTCAATGCCTATTAAATTTTTGACTTTTAATGCCCCAAATGTTGTTTGGTATACATTCTCAACCATTTCCCCTTTCTTATTTTTTATTTCAGGCCGGACGTCAATGGCGTGAAGATTATTACTTAGATACAAGATCACTGTATCGCCCTTCATCTATCTTATCTTTATAATTTCTAAAACTCATTTTTAAAATATAATATAAGTTTAAATGTTCAAACGATATTAGTAGTATTTACTAACAGTTAAGTTTAAACCTACATGTGACTTTGACATTGACATTTTATGGCTGAATTCCAAATGAAATAGTATTCAGTAAGAATATTTTTCTCTTTATTATAACATTTTTAATGAAAAATACGTTATTTATTTTAAATGCTCAATCATTAAATAAAATAACATGTATAATTTATCCCATATATGGTTCTTAAATATACAATCAATTTATAAATAATCTGTGACAAAATTTACTTAGTATGATTTACAAACGTGATGTTTGAAATGTCACATTAGTAAATTGTGATTATGAGTAAACAGTGTTGTTTTAAAGAAATTTAGTAGATTAAGACTTCTTTAATTTCTACTTTTAGCTTTAATTTAAAGTGTAAGATTTAGTTATGAACAATTAAACAACAAGACCTTGATTTGTGGGGTCCTTAATAAACATGGTGAAAATGGATGCATCAAAAATTACAAGTAAAACAAGTTCGCTTAAAGCTTTAATTTTAAAAGCTTGGCGTGAAAGGTGGACAGATATACAATGGGGAATAAATATTAAAACTATTCTGCCTAGAGGAGTTAGCGGAGATTTGTATAACCTGGCTGATTGTATTCTCCAACAGGCCATGGTTGGCTGCGGAGCTAATCAATTAGTTATTTCGTATCTCAAGCATTCCTTAGCGTCTCATTTAGTGTCATACGCTGCAGTGTTGCAAAGGATAGCCAAATTTGACGCTTTCCATAAACCTCATTGCATTTTAAGTTTATTGGAGTTCCTCGAGAGTTTTCTTGACAGCATAACATGCCGTAGTAAAATGGAAGAGGAAATACTGGCGTTTGCCGTATCATCAATCATTTTTTGGCTACTACAAGTCTACCACTATTCATTAAGTAAATATCCATCTTCTAATCCAATACAGAGTCAAGAACTACTTGAGAAATCAACATTACTATTAACATCAATAGTAAATTCAGATTTTCTTATAGCTATGTTTTATTTAGCAAAGCAAAATGATTCTGATGAATATAATGAAGTCACGAAGAAATGTCAGGAGATAACAGCTTTTATGATGATGAATACACAGTTCAAAGCTCCAGTTACAATCCATGAAACTTTGCAAAAGATTTGTAATATGGATATAGACAAAATTGCTCCATTGAACAACAAACCAGAAGCTGTAACTCATTGCTTACAAGCTTTAATAGCTGTAAATGTTTTGGCAAATCCAAGTGCAGATATACATCAACTTTCTGGACAATTGATAATGATACAAAGAATTAAGGCTTACCCATTATCAAGACTATACTGTGAGTTGATAAGAGCATGTTTCATATCACTAAATGATGCTAGTAAGGATGCTTCTAAACAGGCTCTTTGGGCAGCATTTACTTTCCTTAAATTACCACAAATCATAAGCTATATTCATAATATGTGCGGCACCAGCAATAAAGAAGGAGACTCATCGGCAGAAGTAATTGAAGCATTTGAAAAATTATTACAAGGCACTCCCTTGCTAGATGTTGTTGATGCCAAGAATTCTTGCAACAGTATTGTTTCACTATTGGAACCTTTGGTGAAATTGAATGTTGTATCAGAAACGCAGTTGGCTTATTTTAGTCAGAAAAGGGAAAGCAAAGATGTTAAATTACAAAAACTAGAACCAACTGGCCTACAAGGTTCAGTTCCATCTTTCATAACTCGAGCAGAGCCGACATTGGCTGGTATGCTTAAAACTATGGGAGGTGATTTTCATAAAACTCAGGATTCCTTGTACCCAATGCTATGCCAAATTGTTGGAGGAACTACATTAGACACTATACTGGCTGTTGCCACAGTAGAGGGAAAATTAAAATTATTTGCATCAAGATTAATTAAATTTAACGAATTTGCTCTCCTGACAGCCAGTGAAAAAGGAGCATCACAATCAAAAGTCTACATATTCGATATATCATTTTTAATATTGTGCTCTATTGTACAAGAATATGGAGCTGAAGCTGTTCTTGATGAAAATGGAGATTCATTTTTTGATCTGTGGGTTAAAGACTGTATGGCTCACAAAGGTGTATATAAATCACCTGATCAAATTTTACAGAAATGTGATTCTCAATTAGTCGACATTATTATTCATCACCTCAGTGCTTCAGACTTTGACTTTAAAAATACTAATTTAAAACCGCATGATTTGTGCACAAATGTGGCAGGTGTTACGAAAGAGATTTTATTTGCATGGGAACAAGGTTCAATTTCCTCTACAGATGTTAAGAGAATGTTGGATTCAATGAGACAGAAAATGGCCTCCCTAGCAGTATGTGCTTCAGTTTGGTTGTGCTCTTACATGAATGTTGTTCATCAAGAAGCATTTATTAAACCCTTAAATATGGTACAGCTGTTTTCATCAGCCCCAAGTGAAATTGAATTAAGTCAAATTGATAACTTCAAAGAAAGGGCTCTGTTAATGTGTCAGATTATAAGAAAAATGCAATATGACATTCATCCTCCAGTACTACCGAAACCTAAGATATTACCTTTTTCACATTGTATTGTTTCTCGTCAACCAATTCTTGAGCAATTACATGCAGTGTGGGATGATGTTAAAACTCGTGGATACTTACACATAGATGCCACTCATATTGTAAAAAGTCTTTTAAATACAGCTGGCCCTGTATGGTTCGTGACTAATCTCATCAAGGAAACCCTTAAATTCAGATATCAAGACGATCTAGATAGATCAGTAGATATTGTTTTGGCGATGTTTTACTTAGATATTGAAAAGTGTACTGTAGCCCTCTTAACACATGTACTGCCTCAGTATTTGTATAATGCCAAGTTATGTGATGAATTAGTTGAACCACAATCGGCAATATTGGCTAAATTATGCGTATACGCTATTTACGCGGCGCTTGAGAGCAGTGTTACGTTTAGATCTCCAACATCTAGGAAGCGTCGACACGATGATGCAGAAGATCTGGATGCAATGTGTTCTTCAAATAAAGTAAGAAGGCTAAATGACAACTCTTCTGATTCAATGTATTACACCCAAGGACAGAGCGTCCCAGGGACCAATATTCGGGAGCCTTTACAGACAGCTTTGGATGTATTGTATAAGTCATTTTTGCAATTAGCAGGGAAAAACGGGGATGTTACACCACAAACTCAGTTTATTTTCGAATTTTTAGTATATGCCGTACAATGTGGACAAGAAAGAGCTCAAATTGTGTTGCAGAAGATGCCAAGTGAAATTGTTCCTACGTTGATAAAAGCTTTGCCAGAAAATTTTAATATTGCACTGATTTTGAGACTGTATGATTTGTCTACTCCTTATGGTAGGAAAGATACCGCGAGGGATCTTTGTTTGTTAAGGAACATGCGTCTTAGACCTGAATAGATAGTATACTAATTAAGGTTTAATTTAATTAGTTTTATATTGTTCACTGAATAATTAATTATACTTGAATTAAAATTTATGCAAGACACATTTCTCTAAAATACATTTTTGTAAAGTAAACAAAAAAACTATTTGGCATTTATCAGGAAACATTTCATTAATAGAACGTTTTCTATAATAGAACGTTTCATTTCATTAATAGAACGTTTTCTATAGTTTTGTCTAAAATAAGTAGAAAATTATTATACCACGAATTGTTTAATAAACACATTTGTAATAAAAAGGCTGTTTTTTAATAATATTTTCCTTTATTTTCATAATCAATTTTTAATTTAAAATCTCCTTTGCCATTCACAATTATTTAATAATATAAACCTGTCTTCTTTAGAATATTTTTTACAATATTAATTAAATAATCTTAAAAACCTATTCACATTATAATTTTAAAATATTGGACGGATAGGACAATGATCGCATAAAACAACGAAATTATTACTGCAATAAAAAATATCGCTCCATAAAAATTATGAAGTATAAATCTCGAAGTTTCAGCGATTATTTAACAAATGTGTGATCCGGCTCAATAATATAAGGATTTTTGTGCTTTTATTCATAGTTAATTAATTCGAAATTAATCAAATGTCTATCTAGAAAGTTGTTTTCGATTTTGTGTTTTAAAATATATTTTTTTAATAACTTTTGAAATTCAAACTATAAAGCCGGATCACTGCAATTTACCAAATACTTTATCACTATACACTAACTACAAGAAGAATTGAGAATTGCACAAGAAAAAGAGACAGATCCTGTCTTTTTAACTAAATTTTATTAATTTATTTACATAAAATATACATAATTATTCTAATTCCTCACATTTAATGTGACATTGAGTTTGTACACGTTATTTTACAAATTCTTAATAAACACATCACAGGAGAGTTCCAGAACGCTTACCTCATGTGGGTAGTTAACAACTAAGAGTATAAGGTAACAATATATTATTCTATATTTATATTCTAAACAATATTATGCTAGTTATAATGCTGGTTTCTTTGCATTTGGCGAGTCGGGGTGTGGACGATCTGGAACAAAATATATAATGTAAAGTATTTATAATTCCAACTAGATACACACCATAATTAGATTAAAATATAATAATCTTGAGGCTAATCGTATCGCAGGGACACATGCATGTGACTGTAAACGAGACAGATTGTGGTTTTGATTCCCACTCGAGTAAATTAAATATTTAATATTTTCATCTCTTCGCTCTGGTGTAGAGGCATACCGCGGCGTTAATTTCCGCCATACAACTCGCAATGGTTCCAAAATTCGGCTGAAAGTGATTCAGCATAAAGTTGAAAAAATGTTATTTAGATCAAACATTTCAAAGAATATATTAAAAGTTCACATTTATCAATACCTATAGGCCTTCTAAGATTTTCTTCTCTAATAGCATCAGGTGTTTTGACTCGTATTCTGTTGCATTCCTCCCCATCATTTGCGAACGCCCTCTGACCCCTATTCCAATGGTAGGAACTTTCCGTTGTGACTGTACTACACCTATTTGTGTGTGGAACATATTGTTCTGGAGACCAATCGAAGACGAATGTGTGATAGTTTTGTGTGTACGCTGAAGGGGTTCCTGAAGGCGTCGGAGGGGTTGTAGTAACATAAGGCGCTAAGTCTTGATGGCAAACATCAGGAACTTTTTGGAGTGCTGACTCTGACCACGTAGGACTTGGATTCCATTGATCCATCTCGGTTTCTGTTATATTATAGTTCTTGGAACCAGGTCTTCGATTGGTTATTGTAGCTGTCGCTACTAATGTGTCACCATTAGATGTTATGTGAGGGGATATGTTAGTGATGGGCGTTTTATCTTCTGATTTTTTTCGTTTTGCATTAAGGTGGCCGTGTGTCTTCTACACGCAGGTTATGGTACCTAGAATAGGAATCTAAAGTTAAACTTGGGGTATTTTATCATAATGTTAACTTTACCCAAGTATAGAATGGTAGTATAAATAATACAGCAAATATTTTTGTAAATATAGAGGTCATGTGTTTGATTTATATATGACAAGTCCTTTTATATATATAGATAAATAAAATAAAAATTTAAAGCTTCTTACCTGTTTTCCTGAAGGGACACGGAGTAGTCGACTGGTCCATTATCATGCCTATCATAAGCATAATGTATAGGAGTTAAATGTGGTGGAATGTGTGGTATATGAGGTTGTACAGTGGAATTTGGCATTGCAATTGGTTGATTTCCATTCATACAGACTGGTGGTGCTGCATACTGTATATTTGAGGGATACACTTGTATGTCTGGTGGGGGTGGTGCATACATTCTAGTGGCCGCCTCGTAAGCCAGCCCGTAGTGTAGTTTCGACTGAACTGCATAATAGTGGTACAGCCAAGGATTTGCTTTCATCACTGTTGCTTCTTGATCACTGTTGGAAAAGAAAGTTAAAATATTATACGTATTATAAATATCAATAATAGGTATAAAATACTACTTTAAATATTTTCTTGATGTATAAAAATATTTTTTTAGGTAATTATTATATAATTATGTGTGCGACGATTGTAGATTTAATTCTCGTGCTGTCGTTTTTTTATTTCATTTATAGTATAGCTATGTAAGATGTTCTTGTCGATCCACCTCCTATTTATATTTTTTTTTAATTTATAATAAGTGCCTTTTTTGTACTATATGGAAAAATAATGTAACTAACAACTCCACAGACAAAAAAAAACATTAAGTACCTCTAAACGTAAATGTGAGAATGTATTTATAATGAAACATCAATATAATTACGTTCAAACGAGTCTTATATTATTGTTAAGAATCGCATATCACCATATCTACGACTTTGTTACATGCTTTACCCATTAGTAGAAACTGAGAATGGGGACCACTAAAGTTTAATGTTTATATTAAGTAGTGCCGCCAGCTTTTGCGCCTTGTATGTGAAAATTATTTTACAATGCATAGGGCTATGTAAAGGACTACGGTCGAAGTAAATTATTTCCTTTGATAAAGCCAATAATCGTTATACTGTTAGAGTTTATGTTGGAGCTTAACTAACAATATTAATTTTAGGTTTTATTCTGTTCTGAGGCTGCTCGTCGTGGTGCAGGGTCACCAGTGTGGATTAGATTCGCACTTGAGGAAATGAAATTATTAATCATTTTTAATTTCTTCGCTCTGGTGTCGAGACAAAGCACTGCGTTGAATTTCGCTTTTCAATACGCAATATCTTTATAATTCGGCGGAAGGTGTGGAGCGGAGTGTCTTAACACTAGGCTACCTTTACCTCTGCCTGCCCTGCTAAATGCAGGATACAGCGTGAAGCTGAATAAATCTATTCTGACTGCCTTATAGTGCTTAAGATTTGTTTGTATAGCATTGCATTTTTTCTTAATTAGGATTATCTATCATCGTAGAGATACAGACTATACAACACCTTAGTAGATATCGTAGGTTCGGTTTACCTAACAATAGATACTTATTTCTTAATACTGTTTCATGTGTAATTGTTGCCACCGTAGTATTAAACTTGTTGTTCTTACGTGACCTTTAACTTTAACTCAAGGTTTGAAACAACCTTTTAGATAGTGGATGCGGGGAAATGTCACATAGTTGGACCGAGTCCTGGACTATAGATACAGTCGCGGGGAAAATGTTTCTGAACTTTAAATACGACTAATGTCAGCTATTGTAAAACAAAAACAACGCCGATAAGGACATTTAGGAGGTAGTATCTCATAAATACGGTTAAGTTTTAAGCAAAATTCTCTAAATCTTCTCTTTAAATTAAATAAATTAAAATTAATCTTAAATTTTCTTTTGCAGTCTGTTTTTGCATATTTCTGAAAAAATAGTTAAAGTAAAACGATAGCGGCAAAATGTATAAATGTTACAAAAAGTAACACTTGTTTTGCCAATATCTCCACTCCACAATGGAGACAACTAGCGTTTAATGTTTATATTTAGTATCTCCACTTGGGAACTTAGTGTTAAGACACTCTGTTCCCATTAAGACAATTCATTTATTTGAAACTCATAGTTGATTGTATTTAGTAACAATATCTAAGCCAGGAAATGTATGTACAAAAAAATGTTATTAGATTTTTCATTTTAGGCACTACACTAGCACGCATGTTTTTATTTCCATTAAAAAATGCGTATAAAATTATACCAACAACTAGTTTTTTTACTCTAATAATGGTTTAACTTCCTAAATATCTTCCTATTCTTATATTTATTTGGAAATATATTATAAAAATGAGCTTTCCGCTGTATCGTAGATACAGCAGGGTAGACAGAGAGAACGTTAAGACGTACCGTACCGTACACCACTTTACGTCGAGTCCTAGAGGCGTTGCGTGTTGAGTGTCGGAACTCAACGCTACACTTTGCCTGGACCACAGAGTGAAGAAATGAAAATATAAATGTAAATATATATTTCATCTGCTGGAGTGGGGATCGAACCCAAACCCAGTCGATTTTACAGTCATACTTTATACCCCTGCCCCATGATTGGCCTCAAAGAAAGAGAGAAAGCCCTATTAATGCCCTATTAACATTTTTGGGAGTAACAGTACCAAGATGAAACTTTCAATGTGTTTTGGACGACGACAAATCGTTTACTATTCGAAGATAACTAAGAATCAAAGGGTAAGGTGGATAAGCGAACGCATACACACGTCCTGCATAATGAACTTGGCCTTCTTGAATTAAACGTGATTTAATATTACATTGTTCGAGGCCATCGTGGGGCAGGAGCACAGGCGTGTGACTGTAACGTGTCGGTTGTGGGCTTCGATTGCCAGTCAGTGGAATTTATTATTATTTTTTATTATTTTCATTTCTTCGCTCTGGTGCCAAAGCAAAAGTGCGGTGTCGAAATTTGCCATTGAACACACAAGGTTCTCCCCTCTGCCTATTCTGCCATATGCGGGTAACAAAGCTAGCAAAGCACCTACCTAAGTCGGAATTATTTTTGAAGAAAGAACAAACAAAGAAAGAAATTTAACTCGTTTCATTATAATTTGATATATGATAGGATATTATAGTAGCCTGTACACACTATAGTATATGACGTCAATTATAATGTCATTCTGTTTGTAGGAGGCTGTTATAATAATTTTCATTATGAATTGCGTGTGTTTAGGAAGAAATCTTGCCTGGCTTGCAGCTGCGGTATCGCATAGTAATAGTATAATTAAGGTCCGTTCCCCCTATAACAAGTTGCAACCTTTGCCCTATACTACAACAAGAATATACTGTTTTATTTTTGCAAACTCAACTAATAAAATTTTTGTGAAGGCAAATACAAAATACGAGAAACAAAACTCATACTCTTGTTTCTCTTCTTAAAACAATACGATAAACAGACATTTTAAAATGTTAAATAATACAGTTTGGATGTTCATTGAAAATTCTTATTTCTTTCGGCTAGAATAGTAATGTAAGCACTTGTTATGCATAACAGACTTAATGGAATTTGGATCTGGTACTCGAACCGTCCTCCAATTTGTGCGTCCGCATCGTTCCAACTCATAAATCTCAGGAACATGACGCACGCGGCCGACTTGTTGACAATTTGTTGTCGTCCACAGCACCGGGCTGCATGTGTAGAACCTACAACTCCTATGGATTTATTAAGACGTCACAACGTATAAGGCGTTCAGTAATAAAACTTCCTTTAAAGGTTATGCTGACATAATGAATGAGATGGAGCGAGGACCTAAATAAATACAATTATAAGCTGTTTGTAATGATCCCACAGAAATGCTGGCGCGACTGTTGATGATTTAAAATGAAGGCAATTCCCCATCGTTGTAATGTTGTACTGACAGTTAAAAGGTTTAGTTAGTATTTAAATATATGATAGTTAGTGTTACTAAAGCTAGAGCATTTATCAGTGGAAAGCACGAAGAGACGCGAGTGAGTTGCGCAAGCGCATGCGCAGAAACGTGACAAATGACGCAATTCCGCGAACAATGCAGCGAGCTTTCGAGCTGACTGAATATATTGTATTAACTATCAAGTTTTAAAAAAGTGTTTCAAGTAGAAGTTAATTTATCATTTGATTAACCTTTTCTTTAGTCAAGGTATGCTTGTTCTAAGGAGATGGTTTTATATATTCAAATTCCAATATTAAAATTAATCAAATCCACAAACTGCCACGTTTACAATCACGCGTTTGTGCCACAATTGGCTTTTAAATTTAATAGTTAAAAAATATACAACTATATACATATCTAACTAAACACACAAAATTAAGATCAAAACCGAATAGTTCACAAAACACCCCTATCTACGTACTTTCTGGACGTTCAGGTCACTCTCGTCACCCACTCACAGAGGTATTAATTTAGATTTACTATCTCGAGCGCCTACTGACTATTAATTTGAGGTCTTAGTCACCGCTGTGCATAATGAGCTTGTTCGGAATTATCTGTTAAATTAATAGTTGCGGTAATAGCCTTAGGCTTGTTGTAATAAATTCAAATACACTAAGGGGTGTATTACGATGCCGTCTTTCATTTAGAATCGATATTTTAATTTGTCTTTTTGCAAATACCTCGTATGTTTACATTAGTAATAATTTATAATATTTAGTAGGAAACTCCAGCAGCCACTAGAGACTGTAAAATGGCCGTATAGTAATTGGAAAGTATAAAATGAAGATTTAATCTGAACGAGCTTGTTATTAATAAGCAAAGAATGCATATTGAATCTATAATAATGGAGGATATTTTGCCGAGGCGAGGTAAACGCTTCGCCGTATACAAACAAGATAGATCTAGCATTCCAAGGAATCAGGTGTTTTAGTGTATTTTCACGCTATAAAATATTGTTGGGAGTAAATTCTGCCATCGATCAAGAAAGCTTGGTGTTCGGTGCCCGGTGCTTGTTAAACACCGTTTCTCACATCACAATGGCTGTGCGGGCATATTTCAAACCATCGGATCGAGGTGCTTTTACTACATAAATCACCCCTTACAATATTTATTCGTTGTAAGTTTACTACGGATTCGCGATGGACGCCAAAAGTAGGTTTTATTTGCAATCGCGCTGGAACTATTTTTTCGGTTTCACCGAAAATAGTGGTTTTTTAAAGAAATAAATAAAATTATTATATATTTAATTTGACGAAATAAAATTTGCACCGTGACGTTGCCCCCCTTTTCCTCTAAGCAACCTATCCGTAATGTTTCAAAGGTTGTCTAGCAGAGATTGCTTAAATCAATAAGCCTTTGCATACGTGTTTTTTTTCTTCTTTATTTATGTTTTTCATTTTTATTTTTAATATTTCTTTGTGTGCAATAAAGTTTAATTGTATTGTATTTTAAAAACAACACAATTTACTTTGAAATAAGAAATATAAACGTATTACGACAAAATTCTTTCTGCTTGCTTGCGGTTTGCAAAAATAAAATTTTGCGACAAGACTAACATTTGCCAAGTTAAATAAGAAGTAACGTGTATATTAATAGTATTATAATATAAAATAGATCTGAGTCTTAAAAGCCCTTTCTTAAGTTAAGGGCTATTTTCACGTAATAAAATATATAAGCAAAATTATTAAAAAAAGTATGCATCATATCTCCGAAGTCCATTTCAAATCTTATTATTAAAATGTGTAATAAGTTTTTATTCGCAAACGGCAATTTTTTATTTTTGTGACAAATAGTAAAGGTGTTCGTTCACTTGTCATCTCGAAGACATCTAGTATTGATCTCTCAATAGGGAAATTTGCAACATTATGGCAGTTATTTTCGAAATTTCTACTGATAAGCTAGTGTACTGAAGACGCTTTGAAGCCAATTAGAACTGAATATACCACTGAGAGGACTTTTAACCATTAGTACTAAATATTTTTAATGTTTACTTTTAATTTCAACTAAATTTACTGTGCAATATGAAAAATAATTTATTAACTTAACCTATCAGGTTATCTTTTATCTTTGTATGTGCTTCATACATTTAAATACCATGGTTAGGTACATGGTTGAACGAGTATTGCTCATCTTCAAATTGCCCATACAACATATTAACATAGTTGAGCAAATCGCAATATTTACATGTTATTTTCGTGTAATTACATGTTAAATACAAAATTATGGTTATAATTCCAGATGATGACTGTAATCAATGTAAGTTCTCATCGTGTTATGTGACTTAACCTATTTTTTTTAAGTTTGTAATTGTAATAATATATTAATTTTGATTACATAACTAGCGACCCGCTCGCGGCTTCGCCCGCTTGTGCAATATAATTATAGAGTTTCTCATCTGAATTATTTTCGTTTTCAACATTATCATTTTAAACAATATTCCTCAAATTGTCTTAAATAATAATAAATATAATTGATAGCTGAAGTTTCTGACAATCAAACGAGCATTTTGTAGCTATATTGTCGCATGCAATTCATAATATTGACATATTTTTTTTATTTATGAATCGATTGAAGTAAGACAAACGTTAAATGTTAAGGGGATTTTTAAAGTTTTTTTTTTCATTTTAAAACAGTGATAGCTGTTTTTAAATCGATAGAGACATTATGAGATTAGAAAAATAATAAACCATAAAAATAATTAAAATATAATTAAAAAATAATTAGCCGTATGATCCCAGCCTAGAATAGGATCATCCTGGTACTGGTGGTGTCGTAAGAGGCGACTAAAGTACGTGTGGTAGAGTCACGTCGCCAGCAATGGCAACACGCATGGACAGACTTGAACGGATCATTACCACCCCCGGCATTTAAAACCGGCGTGAAGTAGTGGCCTTATGCCACTGCGTTTCGCATCAGATAATACCGGGCCCCGACGCCCAAACCACCTTAAAAGCCGGCTACGCATTCTATTACGTTAATAAATACCCTATTAATAGGTTTTTCATACCTATATCTTCTATTTACAGACAGCGATTTGTTACAGTTTCATTAAAATCTAGATATAGTCATAATAATCAATATCTAGAAAGACGTATGTTTAAAATCTTAAGTAATATATAGCCCCTGGCTTCGTCTTCATACAAGTACTCTTTAAGCTCTGTTAACACGTACTTAAGCCATTATAAATAAGTATTTTTATTGATTGTAAGTATTAACTGCAATGGAATTTAAATTATATTCTGATTCACTCTTTAACTTGATTATTATTAGCTTTTTGTAATTATGGCCATTTATTTTTTATCTTCATATTGTATTCTACACGTAGCAGGAAAGGTAGAAAAAGAAACTTGTGGATTTAGTGTTAAGACACTCCGCGTCCATTTAGACGTAATTTACATAAAGTTCTGAAAGTCAGTTCAGAACTTTAGTATTGTGTGTTGAGGGGAGAGCTTAATGCCGCGCCTTGCCTTTGCCTTAATGCCAGAGTAAAGAAATGAAAATATTAAATATTACATTTCTTCGAGTAGGAATCGAACCTACAGCTTGTTGCGTTTGTAGTCGCATGCTTGTGCGCCACAACTAGTTCGGATAATATGGTGTGGTATATTATGATATAAATATATGTTGTATGATATGATTTATGAATTTAATAAAATGATATTTAAATTTGATTTAAGGTCGTCTTGTTCAAAGGATATGATTAAAGCATTTTATTTATAATTCTAGTAACGTACATTCAATTTAACCCAACGCAGCTTTGCGCGCGTTGATATCTAATTTATAAAGATATCTTAAAACTTATCATAATCTTTTATGATTTTTTTAAATCTTGCTGTATCCTCATTGAAATGCAGGCAGAGGAACTTACCTAATGTTACACTCTCTAATGTACACATAATAAGATACTTCCACAACTTTTCCTCCTTACCAGAGCGAAGAAATTAAATAGTTAAGTGGGAATCGAAACTACAACCTCGAGTGGGAATCGAATCTACAACCTGTCGCGTCTACAGTCTGCATCACGACTGGACAACGTACAATGTTGATATGACATAATAGAACGTATTTTAACAATAACTAACTTCATAATAAAGTACTCGAATAACATAATGTCCAACTTATAATAAATATGTTAACAAAAAATGAATAAATACAGACAAAACATAAAACAAAATTTATATATACATATATATGTTACGTTGAACAGATCATCAAGAAACTTCACATTTTACATCGGCTAAAAAACCAGCTCGGACTCGACCATCCAATATTTACCACCGCGATGATATATTTTGATTGCGCATTAAACTTTAAAAGCCAGTTCTGAAAATTTATATTCTCTTTCGAATGCACTTGAACGTTTACGTTCAACGTCGTATAAAAGTTTTATTTGATTATTGTGTAAATCATTGATTCGTCTCTATGAGTTCTTTGGTTTTTTTTTTCAGCTTCACGCTGCATACCATATATAGCAGGGTGGACAGAGGGAACCTGGGAACCTAGTTCTAAGACATTCCGTTTCCATTAAGACTTGTACTGTATGAATCATAGATTTGTCTATATTAGGTTTTATGTTTTTTTTTTCACTTCACGCTGCATCCCGCATATAGCTAGGACGAAATCGGGGAACCTAGTGCTGAGATACTCCGTTCCTATTAAGACTCTTCCCTTCCTCCGCATTCTAGAGGCATTGCATGTTGAGTGGCGGAACTTAGCGCCGTCAGGAAATTGAAAATAATACACTTTTACAGTTGCACAACATAGATGTAGTATATAATATTAATGTCAAATAAATGGAAAAAAAAAGAAAATATAAATAGTTAGACTTACAATATTAAACAACCAAATATCCTCATATTACATTGCCCCATACATCATCCACTTACTGAAGTGAGACGTCTCTGTAGGTACACTAAGCGTAAGCCCTAATTTTCACGTCTTCCCATCCATACATTTATGTATGTAATACGCACACATATATATGTGGTTTAAGTAATTGCGTGAAGCGGGAAAGATGAAGTGATTTTACCCTCGATCGCTAGATTGCTGTGGTTCGGTTGTATTAATGGGCAATAAGAGATTCCGATGGAAACGGTTATTATGTACGATGTTTTGAGTGCTTTCGTGATTTACTTCTCATAACTTAACTCAACTCGAGTGAGATGTTACTCGCGAAATTGCTTCGCGTTATTTAGTAGACAATTTTGTATTGGCGGTCAATCAATTATGTATATACATATTATGGTTTCTTCGTATTACTGTCAAAATATGCTATATCATATTAAAGACCAGTCTCAGTCAGTCAGACTGGTTGTGGGTTCGATCCCCACTCTAGGAAGTGAAATATTTATTTACATTTATATTTTCATTTTTTCGCTCTGGTGTCGAGGCAAACCGCGGCGCTGAGTTCCACCACTCAACACGCAATGCCTCCAGAACTCCGCGGAAAGTGGGGAACGGAGTGTCTTAACACTAGGTTCCCTCTGCCTACCCTGCTGTGTGCGGGATACACCGTGAAGCTGATTTATGTTTTATCAAAGACAAATCTATGCTAATTTATAATGAACTGTATTGTAGTTTAAGTTGATTCTTATGAAATATAGTCATGGATATGCTTAATTTAGATTTATTATTAAATACTTACAGGCTGGTTAAACGTAGTTTAACGACAACTACTTGTGTAGGCATTACTAACAGTTAGGAAATCAAATTTGATATATTAATATTGATATCTTGTTCACTTTGGTTGTGTTGAAGTTGATATATCGATAATCGACTCCAAGTCGAAAGATTTTTAGAAAAACATAGATTATTTACATTTATAGAAATATATTACCGAACGCGTACTTAATATATTACTAAAGGTTCTTGATTATATTATATGAATATATTATTATAGCTAAAATATAAATATGTATTGTGGTTTAGGTGAGACCGTCGTAGCGCAGGGGTGCAAGGTTGTGACTGTTACGTGACGGCTGTAGGTTCGATCCCCATTCGAGGGAATGAATTATAATTTCCAAATATTTTCACTTATTTGCTCTAGTAGAGACAAAAGCCCGGCGTTGAGTTCCGCCACTCAACATGCAATGCCTCGAAAAATTCGGGGGAAAGTGGAGAACGGGGTGTCTTAAAAGTAGGTTCCCTCTGCCTACCTGTTATACAGGATGCAGCGTGACGCTGATTAATTTTTTTTACAAGTAGGTAATATCAAAAGATAAATAAATTCTCCCTCACCTTAATACTTGATTTGTACATACGATGACAGGCCTCTGTGAGTTTTCCAGGTTATCTTTCAGTTGAAGCACCGCATGCACCCATAGGAACTGGCCGCATCGACGCTGCAGCCGTAGTAGCGCGATGCATGAACGCTCTTGCTCTGATTGTGTTACTGTCAAAACATTTTTTTTTATTGATTAAACAAAAAAAAGGCTTACTAATGATAATATTATTCTTAAAATAAAATATTGCACTACAAAAGTTTTTTTTTTTAAATTTTAACGCGCGATTCAAATCTACTCCTCTTGAAAACCGTCCAAGCGCTCTGATCACTAATCCTCCTATATATGTCGTCATCACGCTACGTCAAAAAAAGAAACAAAAACTACTAATTTTATAACTTAATTAAAAAAAAATCTTTCAATTAAATTACCAATATGTATTTTTTTGTTTCAACAATAATCTGCCTACCTGTTATACAGGGTGCAGCGTGACGCTGTTTAATTTTTTTTACAAGTAGGTAATATCAAAAGATAAATAAATTCTCCCTCACCTTAATACTTGATTTGTACATACGATGACAGGCCTCTGTGAGTTTTCCAGGTTATCTTTCAGTTGAAGCACCGCATGCACCCATAGGAACTGGCCGCATCGACGCTGCAGCCGTAGTAGCGCGATGCATGAACGCTCTTGCTCTGATTGTGTTACTGTCAAAACATTATTTTTAATAATTAAACAAAAAAAGCTTACTAATGATAATATTATTCTTAAAATAAAATATTGCACTACAAAAGTTTTTTTTTTTAATTTTAACGCGCAATTCAAATCTACTCCTCTTGAAAACCGTCCAAGCGCTCTGATCACTAATCCTCCTATATATGTCGTCATCACGCTACGTCAAAAAAAGAAACAAAAACTACTAATTTTATAACTTAATTAAAAAAAATCTTTCAATTAAATTACCAATATGTATTTTTTTGTTTCAACAATAACTAATGGAATTGATATGTACAGTAAAAGTACAAACACGTGTATCACTTATGACATTTCGAAAATCTTTACAAATCACTTTACAACTTTTTGTGCTCTATCAGTAACAACAAAGGTTAAATAAAGGAACAAAAACTATCAAAAACCCGAGGAGGCCAGTCGTGGCGCAGCGGCACCAAGTGTGACTGTAAAACCGACTGGTTGTGGGTTCGATCCCCACTCGAGGAGATGAAATATTTACTAAAATTGATATTTCAATTTCTTCGCTCTGGTGTCGAGGTTAAGCGCGGCGTTGAGTGCTGAGTGCCACTCAACACGCAATGCCTCCAGAATTCGGCAGAAAGTCTGGAACGGAATATCTTGACACTAGGTTTTCTCTGCCTACTCTGCTGTGTGCGGGATGCAGCGAGAAGCTGATAAAAAAAACTATAAAAAAACTAAACAACAAGTATTAATCAGACATATTAAAACTCAATCGAAACTAAATTATTATAATTGAACGTAGCTATTATGATATCATTGTTAATAAACGGATTATAGAGCTTACTTCCTATCTTAACCACTAATGTCTATGTAAAGAAACTTCGACTATAAAGTTATCACAATAAGGTCGAGATTTTGTTTTAGTTTATATTGTTTACTTTGCCTTCTGCTAACAGGATAGTAAAATGAGGTACATTTTTGAAAAAATATTAATAATTAATAAAACTTTTTGAGGTTATTATAGAACAGAATTGGCGGCAAAAATAATAGACGATACATCACTTAGTCCCTAAGACTAAATCAGATAATAAATAAAAAGACATAATAACGTTTTTTTTAAAGACAGGATTATTTTGATATTTAAATTAAAAATAATAATAAGATTTTCTTTTAATTTACATTATACTTTACTTAATATTTTTATTATAATTTATTATTAATATGTTTTTTCAGCTTCACGCTGTATATCGCATGTAGCAGGGTAGGTAGAGGGAGCTTAATGAGGCATTGCATATGGAGTGGCGGAACTCAATTCCGCGCTTTGTCTCTACACCATACATATTAATTTTTTTATTTCCTTGAATAGGAATCGAACCTGCAATATAATGTTTAGTTTTAACTTACCTATGTCGCTGTTGATATTGTTGCGATAAAAAGTCAACTTAGATAAATAATAGATATACTTCCAGTCTATGTAGTATTTAAGGATTATGCAAAACTGTTTTATAATTAAAGTTTATACCACGCGATGCTTATTAATATTAAAATATGAAAATGTTATGATCTGTTTACGTCTTAAATCATTTGGTAAGTCTAAGTAATTAGATTCAAATATTTACAGACAAAAATGAAATTGTAATTTATTAAAATTTATTAGTGTTTAAATGTCCACTTAACAAATAATTGAATAGCTTTGGGCAATTTATAAATTGAATTAAAAAAAAGCTATTTCATATAGTATAGTTGAAGTCAGCTATTATTCTAAGCTAGGCAAAGTCTTGTGTTATGAGAATCAATCAATAAAAATTAATATTTTTCAGAAAAAATATGAAAAATTGAACGTAGCGGTATTCGAACCCACGTCTTAGGAGTTTCTTATGTTTGGTTTTCATATGTTTTTTTCTGAGTTTGATATAATGCTTTACATGTCAAAAATATAAATTAATATAACCACAGTGAGGCTAATCGGGGCGCGGGGTCACAAAATGTGACTATGAACACGTTAAATTCTGCTACCTAACACACAATGCCTTCAGAATTCGGCGGTAACTGGATAACGTAGTGTATTAACACTAGGTTCCCTCTGCACCCTGCTTTGTGTGGGATACAGAAACAGGACAAAAAACCACTGTCTATATACTCTTGTATGGGAAACAAGAGTTTGTGTTGACAGCGGTATAACAATTCACACATTCACAATTTAATATGTACTCTGTTTGCACTCCAGTATAGGACATCCGTATCAATTTGTATTGAACCTTAACTTATCTATTTAATAGTTAGTTGAACATTGCATCTGTGATGATTGTATTAATAAGAATTCATAATATTGATAGGAATCAAATTGAATCAAAATGCAATATATGGCAAACACCAAATTAAATATTTATTATTTTAAGGATTTATAAATTATAATAGAATAACTCTAATGCAGCACGTTTTTACGTATCTCGTACATAGCAGGAAAACAAAGGGCACCTTACGATTTTACGATACTCAACCCTCAATTAAGACATTTCCGTTTCCCATTTTCTACCAAATTGAGTTGCTGAGTGGCGCAACTTAGAAAAATATCAAAACAAACTAGAAATTTATGAAATTCAAACACTTTTCAGTTTAAAATAGATAGATATATTATGAAAAGTACCAACAGCAAAATATTCGTAGGCGTGAACAGATTTATACCTGCTATAATACCAATATTATCTTATGCTAATAATTAATGGAATTCCCACGAAACATGCCAATATCTGATTGCAGCGCTCAATAAATCCAACGTGACAGTTTGTAGTCAAAGAATGGCGTTAAAAGGTAATATCATTTGATATCTATCTATGTATATCTAGTTCTAAGTGTAGAAATGGAAAGGTGAAGGCGGTATTGTTTTCGGAGTCTTTGGGCTTTTGCACAGTGAGCTGAACAAATTATATTTATTTAGTTTTTTTTTTTTATTTATGCCTTGATCTTTTATGTAATAATTGTTAGAAGCGGTGCCTCTAATTGGACGTATATTATTTCATAAACATTGTCTTTTCTTAGGTGAATTTTCTACGCACCTTGCTTCTATTGCAAATAGTGTTAAAAAATCTTAATAAGAATTAATCATTATCATTATGTTCAAAAAATAGTATGACTTCCGCGATATATTTTTAGTTGAAATGTAAAATAGATTTTTATGCATATTGTTTTCATATATTTTTATATAAGATATATCAAATCAAATTGTGGCTTGTTTTCTATTAAATATATATCTATATATATATATATATATATATATATATATATATATATATATATATATATATATATATATATATATAAATATATATATATATATATTATTAGTTCATAGTAGGTACTTTTAGCGCCCGTTTAATGTTCGTAAGTTGTTAAATTCGAGCTTATATACTTAAATTACCATTCAAAGCGTGAAATATGTGGTTGCGTCGATTATATTGAGGTGCGAGAGATTGGCATAATATTTTTGATATTCTTATTCGAAGACATCGATGTCAACATCGATGATCGATCGATGTAGTCATAAATTACGTTGTACTGTTTAAGTTATTTTCATAGAATAATAGATACTGAGGCCAGTGAAGCCGCAAGGGTATAAGGGTGTGACTGTGTAGGTTCGATCCTCACTTGAGGAAAATGAATATATAAATTTAAATAAACATGAAATGTTTATCTTTCGGTCTGGTATCGAGGATATGTATGTGTGTGTGTGTGTGCGGAATACCACGTGAAGCCAATTGTTTATGAATAAATACGTAAATATTATTAGACAACTTCTAAAGGCACTCAAAATATTATATTAAAAGGTGTAACATCAAAGAAGTTATTAACCTAAATTTCAGTGTACACCCAAGATTATTATTTTAGATTCAAATTTAAAATCAAAGAGAGGCAATGAGACAGAAAACGTAAAGTCAAGAATCAGAACAAAAAAAGACGTTCAAAGTTCAAGCAAAGGTCAGTCAGTGCGCAGGCGCACAGCCGGTCCAAGTCGACGCGATTATCGAATTATTCGAATGATGATTCGACCAGCACACGATGGATGCATAGCCTATGTTCCTCTAACTATATTCCTATAACCGTATTTCATATGCCAATTTAATATCGAGGCAATTTCACTGAAAATCATTAGAAAATCAACTTTGGGACGTTGAGTCAAGTAAGTTGTGATACGATTGAGTTAAGTTTGTATAACAATAATAAGAGGTTAATGTTACGAAGTTATCTCTATCCAGACTGTTGGTTCAATATTAGAGGACGATTGAGATGATTGTGGTCGGTAGAGTAACTAGAGTTGTTCTATCTGTATGTATTCCTAAGTGGGTTTGATTTGTGACTCCTATTTTCTAAGTTCTGCCCACTCATTTGAATATTATTAGTGTATAAATCAGAAATCAATCGCTATATTGAATATTGATATGCTAAATATTTAATTTTATCACCTTAAACGGACTATTTGTCTATCAGTCGTTTATTTGAAAAAAAAAAACAGCTACACCCTGTATTCCGCATACAGCAGGAGATGGAACCTAGTGATAAGATATTCCGTTCCATATTTTCAGGCATTGCGTGTTGAGTGGCAGAAATCAATGTAGCGCTTTGCTTCGACACCAGAGCGAAGAAATGAAAATTTGAAATATTTCACTTCCTCGAATGGGATTCAAACCTGTCGTGTTTAGTCACGCGCTTAGAGCCCTGCACCAACTAACTATCAGTCGTTTACTTCATATGATATTTTATATGTTATACAATACATTCTTTATGTAAGTTTACTCGTTAACTTTTGCTTCTCAGGAAAGCGTCTTCACACCTCCGTCACACTAGAAAGTGTACCAATTTAAAAGTCACGATTTTAAGACATTTAGGTTTAATAATGTCTTTATTTTGTTAAACAATAGAGTGCAAAATTGTCAACATTTATAGGATTATGTTAAAATTGGTAGGTTTGTACGATTTAATCGGTCACGTACAAACGTACACGAGGTACGCGTGATAATGTGTCAACTTTCACTCAAACGTGAAGGGTTAAAATCGTGGTTGATAATTTTTTTTTGAGGTTGCATGTTGTGACATGCTTCAAATGATTATTTTAATTTTAACACCTGATGAACGGGAAAACGCAATATCGTCATTAAGTTAAATAAATAATTACAATAAAATTCTATAGTTTTTTTAGTTGTATGCCGTAGCCCACAAATAGCAGTGTAGGAAGCAGTGTGGGAACCTAGTGTTAAGACACTCCGTTCAAATTAAGACACTTCCGTTCCCCACTTTCCGCTGAATTCTGAAGACATTCGTATTGAATGGCGGAACTCAACGCCTGGCCTTGGTTTTATTATCAGGGCGAGGTGATGATATATGAAAATAAATATTTAATTGCATCGAGTGGCAATCGAACCCACAACCTGTCGCTTTTACAGTCGCACGCTTGGGCCACTGAGCGCTTTTGTCACTAAGCTTATGAACTCGAACGGTTCTAAGAGCCGCGGGTTCAAATCTCGCGAGGTTCAAATCTTTATAACTTTCAAAAAAATATACATATATGTAGAAGAGTTGAATAATACTTTTAAAACGTTAAATCATATTTTGTATTGATATGTCATTTAATAAAATCTAAGTTATAAATTATTCATTTTGATATAATCATAGGTCATTTAGGGTAAGTAGGGGAATATTATTAATGAGAGATATTGAATAAATACTGGCATAAATCTATTAGTGCTTGTAATTTGCCTTAGGCGCAGATTGACAGGTGTCACTTGTCAATTCATGTATTTGTCGGCAATTTATAGGAACGTGGCTGATGATTTTCATATTTGTGTTATAATGCTATCTTATTTCCTATTCCTATTGATATTAAAAATCTGCTAGTTTTGATAAAACTTTACTATCAATCCAGTTCTCAATAAATAGATTTTTTTTCATTTTAACGCAGTATTCCGCATATAACAGGGTAATCAGTTGCGTTTCGAATAGTAGAATTCAAATGAAAGAATTCAAATTAATGAAGATATTAATAAATATAATTAATTATTCCGAGTCCGAGAGAGAGGTCAGTCGTGGGGAAGGGGCTCGAAGTGTGACTGTAAAACCGACCGGTTGTGGGTTCGATCCCCACTCGAGGAGATGAAATATTTACTTAAATTTATATTTCCATTTCTTCGCTCCGCTGTCGAGGTAAAGTGCTGCCTTGAGTAACACTAACACATGGTTCCCTCTGCCTACCCAGCTGTATGCGGGATACAGCGTGAAGCTGATTTGTTTTATTTACTGATTCTCTCAAGTGGGGATCAAAGCCACAACCGCCACTACGCTTGTGCCACTACGCCACGACAGCCTCAAATTAAAAGATATTATACAAAATTAATAATATTTTTTTATACAAACGGCTCATTCTATCCATATCTACGAACAGCCGCACAAATCTACTAATAGTTCAAAAAATATTTTATTTAACAGCTATTTGTAATGCGATCGAATAGATTCCGCTAACGGCCGGAACATTACAAAGCTCAGTGCTGGCCGCATTTAGAAATGTTAAAATGTTTATAAAATAACGTGGGAAGTTAGATTTAGATTTTGAATACTGAATTTGTTGAAGTAAAATTTGTTAGATTGCTCAATTTTTTTTGGATTTGATAATTAAAAGTATTAGTTTGGCTATGAGGCCAGTTACGGCGCAGTGGTATGACTGTAAAACCGACTGGTTGTGGGTTCGATCGCCACTCAAGGAGATGAAATATTTACTTAAATTTATATTATTCATTATTTCCAGTGTCGAGGTAGAGCGTGGAGTTAAGTTCTGCGGACTCAACACGCAATGGCTCCAGAATTCGGCACAAAGTGGGGAACGGAGTGTCCTAACACTAGGTTCCCTCTGTCTACAGCGTGAAGCAGATGTTTTAGTTTAGTTATAATTTTTCTTTCACATAGATATTTTCCAATAGCCATCAATGCATTCAGAATTTGGCGAAAAATGAGGAACGGACGGGTTTAAGCACTAGGTTCCCAGGTTATCTCTGTACTCAGTGCTATATATAGGATAAGCACTAGTGTGAGGAAGTGAAGTGAGGAGAGTGCGTGAAGCTAAATAAACCACAAGGGTGCAGCTAGCAAGTAAGTTATTTAAAAGTTAATTTAAAAGCAGCTCCTATTTAGAACCGGAAAAACAAAAAAATATATATATTAACTTATTATTATAACTCACTAGAATATCAAAGTCATTCTAATAAAATATCAGTTGTCAATTACATTATAAAATATACGAAGTATTTGTATGTATTTAGTATCTTTTATACTGTATCAAATAATCATACCCATTAATACTTTTAGTACTAACAGATCCGCATTTAGGTAACCTTCAATAGAAATAGCTTTACTCAACTTTGCTTAATGTTTCTAGGTACCCAACGTACGATTGACATCTTACCTTCACCATTCTTTTTTCTGAGACCCCTTATAGGTTGAGGTCACTAGTAAAAGTCACTAGCTTTAATAAAATCCTTGGTTTTTATTTAGAATCCCGCTTCCTTTTTGTGCATGTTTTACAGGCTTGCCGTTCACGCTTTATCCCGCACACATCAAGGTAGGCAGAGGGACCTATTGCTAAGACACTATGTTCCCCTTTTTCCGCCGAATTCTGGAGGCATAGCGCGTTGCGGGAATCAACGCCGCTCTTTGCATGGACAGCAGAGTAAAGAAATGGAACTATAAATTTAACTTAACAATTAATTTCCCCGAATGGATAGGACCCATAACCAATCGCAGTAACAGTCACATTTTGCGCCCCTGTGCCACGAATGGCCTCGAAAAAAAAATATTTAAATATATATTTTGTACGCAATTTCCATTATAAAAGACAATTTTTAAATATACTTCCTATAATATATAATAAAGAGTAAGCAAAAATATTTTTATAAAATCAATTTAAATATTATATCGAAAAAAAAATTAAATATAAAAATAAAATTATTAAAAAAATCCCGGACGCATATCCGTGTCATTTATACACAGTAAAACCACATAAAACTGTACTTAGATCGCAATAATATTATACGAAATTACCTATAATAATGAAGCAGCTTGAAGTTATTGTTTAAATTGTATGTGATTTTAGTTTAAATTTTTCCTTATATGAAGGTCAATGAGAAACTAACCTTATTTCGCGACGATGAGGCAATGAATGAGTACAGTACGGCCAACAAGTCGTGGCCGCCCTAAAGTTAGCTGTAGACAGCTACGCAGATATGATTTTAGGATCTTTCTTACTTAAAAATATTTCCTTCCTGAGTGAACAATGCTCATAAGTTCATAAAACCTAACTTCAGGTCGGCCACGACTCGTTATGAGGCCAGTTATGGCGCAGTGGTATGACTGTAAAACCGACTGGTTGTGGGTTCGATCGCCACTCAAGGAGATGAAATATTTACTTAAATTTATATTATTCATTATTTCCAGTGTCGAGGTAGAGCGTGGAGTTAAGTTCTGCGGACTCAACACGCAATGGCTCCAGAATTCGGCACAAAGTGGGGAACGGAGTGTCCTAACACTAGGTTCCCTCTGTCTACAGCGTGAAGCAGATGTTTTAGTTTAGTTATAATTTTTCTTTCACATAGATATTTTCCAATAGCCATCAATGCATTCAGAATTTGGCGAAAAATGAGGAACGGACGGGTTTAAGCACTAGGTTCCCAGGTTATCTCTGTACTCAGTGCTATATATAGGATAAGCACTAGTGTGAGGAAGTGAAGTGAGGAGAGTGCGTGAAGCTAAATAAACCACAAGGGTGCAGCTAGCAAGTAAGTTATTTAAAAGTTAATTTAAAAGCAGCTCCTATTTAGAACAGGAAAAACAAAAAAATATATATATTAACTTATTATTATAACTCACTAGAATATCAAAGTCATTCTAATAAAATATCAGTTGTCAATTACATTATAAAATATACGAAGTATTTGTATGTATTTAGTATCTTTTATACTGTATCAAATAATCATACCCATTAATACTTTTAGTACTAGCAGATCCGCATTTAGGTAACCTTCAATAGAAATAGCTTTACTCAACTTTGCTTAATGTTTCTAGGTACCCAACGTACGATTGACATCTTACCTTCACCATTCTTTTTTCTGAGACCCCTTATAGGTTGAGGTCACTAGTAAAAGTCACGAGCTTTAATAAAATCCTTGGTTTTTATTTAGAATCCTGCTTCCTTTTTGTGCATTTTTTACAGGCTTGCCGTTCACACTTTATCCCGCACACATCAGGGTAGGCAGAGGGAACCTATTGCTAAGATACTCTGTTCCCCTTTTTCCGCCGAATTTTGGAGGCATAGCGCGTTGCGGGAATCAACGCCGCTCTCTGCATGGACAGCAGAGTAAAGAAATTGAAATATAAATTTAACTTAACAATTAATTTCCCCGAATGGATAGGACCCATAACCAATCGCAGTAACAGTCACATTTTGCGCCCCTGTGCCACGAATGGCCTCGAAAAAAAAATATTTAAATATATATTTTGTACGCAATTTCCATTATAAAAGACAATTTTTAAATATACTTCCTATAATATATAATAAAGAGTAAGCAAAAATATTTTTATAAAATCAATTTAAATATTATATCGAAAAAAAAATTAAATATAAAAATAAAATTATTAAAAAAATCCCGGACGCATATCCGTGTCATTTATACACAGTAAAACCACATAAAACTGTACTTAGATCGCAATAATATTATACGAAATTACCTATAATAATGAAGCAGCTTGAAGTTATTGTTTAAATTGTATGTGATTTTAGTTTAAATTTTTCCTTATATGAAGGTCAATGAGAAACTAACCTTATTTCGCGACGATGAGGCAATGAATGAGTACAGTACGGCCAACAAGTCGTGGCCGCCCTAAAGTTAGCTGTAGACAGCTGCGCAGGTATGATTTTAGGATCTTTCTTACTTAAAAATATTTCCTTCTTGAGTGAACAATGCGCATAAGTTCATAAAACCTAACTTCAGGGCGGCCACGACTCGTTGACCGTATTGTAAGTGAAATGTGGATATTTTTTCCAGAGAAATCTTGTTGACTAAACAGCTATCATCTCATTATTGAGATTATTTAAAAAGAAAGTTGTTATTGTATTTTTTAACTTTTTATATTATCCCATAGTGTTGTACTTTTGCGTTGTACCATCGTTGTAATGAACAATTATTTGTTTTTGTTTTTATATTTTATTTAAGTATTTTATTCACGTGACAAATAAAATTAAATATTATTATTATATTTAAAAAATGAGGCCAGTTGTGGCGCAGTGGCATGAATTGTGACTGTAAAACCGACTGGTTGTGGGTTCGATCCCCACTCGAGTAGATGCAATATTTACTTAAATTTATATTTTCATTTCTTCGCTCTGGTGTCGAGGCTTAGCGCAGCGTTGAGTTATGCCACTCAACATGCAATGCATCCATAATTCGGCAGAAAGTGGGGAACGGAGTGTCTTAACACAAGGTTCCCTCTGCCTACCCTGCTGTGTGCAGGATACAGCGTGAAGCTGATTTATTAATTTTTTATTTTATATTTAAAAAATATTTCAATTATTGTAAAAAAGTTACAATACTGTTCCTAATTGCCTTATTACTTTTCATAACATTATATAACCCTTTCTTTTTAATTGAAAGATAAAAAAGTATATTTAAAGGAAATATTTATAACTAACGTAACTAACGTAACGTATAACGTAAATAATACAAAAAAATGCTACGATGTTAAAGCTGATAATTGTATATTAAGTCTACCACATCACAAATTTCCTTTCGTTTGCTTTGAAAATTGTTAAGAAACCTTTATTTACTTACTTAGTCGATGTTTATTTTGTGCTTCTTTACAGCAGTCAGGATGCAGAAGGTGGTACCAGCTGACTCCGTGCAGGGAACTTCGCTCCCAGC
This sequence comes from Heliconius sara, assembly GCA_917862395.2. Lineage (NCBI taxonomy): Eukaryota > Metazoa > Arthropoda > Insecta > Lepidoptera > Nymphalidae > Heliconius > Heliconius sara. Next base: position 4,189,983 of record OU860788.1, on the reverse strand, counting down.
CCAGGTGCCATTCGCTACTGGACAAATAGAAAAGATATTTTGTTATATGTTTTATGAACTTCGCGTTATATCCTGCACATAGCAGGGTACGCAGAGAGAATCTGGAAACCTAGTGTTAAGATACTCCGCTCCCATTCAGACACTTTCATTTCCCACTTTTCGCCAAATTCTGAAAGCATTGTGTGTTGAGCGGAGGAACTCAACGCCGCGCTTTGCTTTGTTACCAGAGCGAGGATATTAAAATGTTATTTATTTTAGTTCTACAAGTCGAAATCGAACTTATAACCTGTCGCACCTACGGTCGCAAGCTTGTGCCTTTGCTCCACGACTGGCCTCATGCATATTTCATTATAGAAATAGCTAAATGTTATAAAACATTTTTTTTAATATAACTTTGTATTTTTAACAACGTTTTAGACTAGTTTACATACATTCAAATTAATATTTAAGTGTTGCAATACAATTTAAAAGTTAAATTCAAATAGGTTCATATAAAAAAAAACTAATAAGCTCTATATTTACATTTTTGAAAATAATATTTTAATATTATCTTTATATAATAAACACACATCAGAATAGCCAATTTAAAATAATTATAGTTTAAAAAAAATACCATGAACCACCATAATTAAAATGTTTCAAAATTATTAGAAACCCAGAGCAAGTCGGAACAAGTCGCACGTATAGACAAGGTCTCGATGATTGATCGATGTGATGACCCCACCAGATATTTGTTCTGCTGTGTCAAGTTCACTTTAATTACATTCATCATTATTTTTAATCACCTCTTCGGATTCATCTGCTGGAATAATGATGTTGGATTCTTGATTTGTTTGTCTGTATGGGCTGAGGTTGTCGCTATACAGGCTGTTATACAATATTAGGTTATATAGGTTATAAGGTTTTATTTAAAGGTGTATAAAGTTCAATAAGAATTAAAAATAAATTATTATTTATTTATAAATAGCTAAATTATATAGACAGCGAATATGGTGTTGAGACACTAGGCAGGGTTCTGTCTTGTTACCAGAATGAGCGAAAATATTGAATAATTCATTTTCCTGAGTGGAAATCGAATCCACAACTGTGCTACAACGGCCCTTGGTAGAGTTGGCACATGTAATGCAATTAATACGCGATGGTCGTAATATTGAGATATTTTTTAAATTTTTTAAAGTGTTGTTCCACGCTTAAGAAAGAAAACTGCTCCTCCTGGAAACCGACCAGGCACTCTGACCACTAAGCCATACAGAGTGCCTGGTCAGTTTCCAGGGGGCGCGGGTTCGAGGCCACGTTCGAGTACGTTCAATTTTTTATACGTTTTCTAAATAAGTATTGAGAGATTTTTTCTTTTATTTTATTTTTCTATATTCTTCTATCCTGATCTAATCTAATGTACTCGATATTAGGTTAAGTTCTCATCGAGGGGTACTGTGCAGATTATACTAGAACCTGTTAACATTACCCAGCGCATTGTTGGATTCCACAAATTCTTGCAACCTGAGATGTGTATGTCTGACCTGTGTTCTCATGTAAATGGCTTTAACTGACATTCTGAAGTAAAGCTCACTACATTTGTTTTGATATGAAAAATATCAACTTGAATGGTTTTTACTGTATCGTTTATATTATTACACAATTTCGCAACTATTAATTAATATTTAACTATAAATTTAGTAAGTGTTTATGGTATTATAAATATATATTTATAAAACGATAAGGACATAATAGTATATTTTATTATATTTTTGTCAATGAATCCCGTGTATTTAGAGAAGTTAGTGAAAAAATTCAATGCTTAGCTTGATAGTTTGAGGACGGAACCATGTGATTGCAAAGATAGTCTGGAAGCATATACTACCAAAATTTAAGTATCTGAATAAAAATGAGATGAAAAGTTTCATTTTGTGATGCCCTTTAAATTACGGAATAGGCTAATATGATAAAAAAAGAAACTTTTTATATTCATATCTATGAAAGTTCGAATGGAGTCAGTGTAACCCAAATTATTTGTATAATAAATATAGATAATAGGCAGAGGGAACCTAGTGTTAAGACACTCCATTGCCCACTTTCCGCTGAGTTCTAGAGGCATTGTGTGGTGATGGGCGGAACTCAACGCCGCGCTTTGTCTCATTTTACAGTCACAGTTTGTGCCCCTGCGTCACGACTGGCCTCAAGATTATAATAAAATAAATAAATCAGCCTCACGCTGTATCTCGCACTCAGCAGGGTAGGCAGAGGGAACTTAATGCTAAAACACTCCGTTCCCCACTCTCTGCCGAATTCTGTAGGCATTGCGTGTTGAGTGGCAAAACTCAACGCCGCGGTTTGTCTCAACACCAGAGCGAAGAAATGAAAATATACATGTAAATAAATATTTCATTTCGTTTGTGGCGATCGACCCCACAAACGATTGATTTTACAGTCACACTTTGTGCCCCTGCGCCACGACTGGCCTCAAGATTATAATATATGTTATTAATAATGATAATGTAAGATTTTGTATAAATTAAATAAAGATGTATGTCAATATTATAAAATAATACATTCGAAATTGTTATTAGATATATAATTGTTATTAATACAAACAAAGGTCCAAAGTGTTTTAAGTTATTTAGTCATTGACCTTCTTGATATTCTACTGTCTAAGATGAAAGCAAATATTATAATTTTAAATGGTTAATAATATATACGTGTATTTAAGTGATTAATAATTTATATTGCCACGAGTTAGAGTCGAGTTTTGCATATTTTTTTTGTAATAATAAAGATAAAGCCTCTTAAAGACAAAAGAGGTATTTAAGAGGCTTACAGTAGTATTCTAATATTCGAGAATGAATGTTTCTTTAATTTATTTATAGTATAGTATAGATATTTTTCAGTTTCAACTGTATCCCGCATAATGCAGGTTAGGCAGAGTGAACCTAGTGTTAAGAAGCTCGGTCCTTCATCTTCTGCCGCTTCGTTTTTGCTGTAATACCACAGCGAAGAAATGCAAATATAAAAAAATAATAATCTATTCCCCCGAGTGTAAATCGAACCCGTAACCGTGTCACGCGATGACACTGCACATAGAGTGGCGGCACTCAACGCCGTACTTTATCTTACCAGAGCGATTAATCTGTTCAATGTAATATATTATATCCCATTATGCTTTTAAAATACCAGGTGGCATGCTAGAGGTGAATTTATTGGCTTAAAATATGAAATATTTAATATTAGAGTGTTGTAGACAATTTCGATGGATTTATGTTCGTCAACTGTAGAGTGGCTTATAAAGGGCAAAATTATGTTTGAATTAATGTTTATCAATTCATTAGGGCGCGAACCTTTGACATTATAATGCTGGCGTAATTGGGTTCATATCCATTTCTTATTTTCAAATTTTTTTAGCATCTATTCCGCATATAGCTGGTTAGGTATAGTGAACCTAGCGTTACGATAGTTCGTTTTTAATTTTTGAAAATCATCTACAATAATATTAACCTCATTGATATACATATATAAATTTATTAATTAAATTCATTTACTTACAGGGGCACAAAGGTGTGACTGTAACGCGACGTTTATAGGTTCAATCCCCATTCGACAGAATGAAATGTTATTTATTAGTATTTTGATTTCTTTGTTCTGGCACCAAGGCAAAAGGCAAGGCGTTGAATTCCGCCATTCAACACGTGCGTGTTGCAGAGCTTTGGAAAATTGATTGATTTTTTAAATTTACTAGAATTTCGTATATTACAGATGACTAGAATATCTTAGTTTCACAAATTTCAGAAATATAAAAAAAAAATAATATTAAATTAACAAATTATGAAACCACACTAAACACACCTAAAATCAATATAAAATAAATAATAAAACATTAAAATTAAAACTGTTTACATGTTTATTGAAAGAACTAATTAAATTCACACAAATCTGAAGTCAGTTAGAGACCGCTATAGTGGCGCCCGGGACTATTGAGAGTAGTACAATAGCGCAGGACAGAACAATGATGTTTATGATGAAGCCTGCATAGATTGTTGACATGTCAGAAGTGATGTAAAACGAAAAATTGTAATTTCCTATATATTTTTTTTTCCGCTTCACTCAGTATCCTTTATTTAGTAGGTTATGCGGAGGGAACGTTAAGGCACTCAGTTACCAGAGTGAATAATTTGGAATATTAAATAACAATAATTCATTGCCCCGAGTGGGGATCGAACCCACAACCGTCGCGTGTAGTCACTCACTTGTGCCACTGCGCCACGACGGCCTCAATATAAGTGTTTTCTATCAAATTTTTTACCTAAAAATATGTGTCAATCAATAAACAGAGCTCTTTCTCTACTTCATCACCAGAACTTTTTATTTTGCTTATTTCTTTATCTATATGTACTTTAATGGTATTCAATGATAAAAATACTGAAAATACGTGAAACTGTCATGTCTTTCGAATGTTTTTGGGATAAATTTGTAATAATTTAGGAGGGCCGGACAGTTTGATATTCGACTCAAGGAAATGAATTATTATTTATTAATATTTTCTTTTCTTCACTTAATAGGTACTGAGGCATAGCATGTGGCGTCGAGTATATCTATTCAACACGGAATGTCTCCAAATTTCAGCGGAAAATGCAGAACGGAGTGCATAAACACAATAGGTTCCTTCCGCCTACCCTGCCTACCTATCTGCTATCTGGAGAATACTTCATAAAATTAAAAAAAAAATACTGAAGACGCGTGACATTGTCCTAGTTCTTTCGAATATTGTGGAATTTATGTCTAATAATGGTCCATTTGCAACTTTCCTTTCCCGTAGAAACACAATCAAACCCACAATAATCGTGTTCAGGTCGCCACATCCAAAACACAACACGACGGCGATTCAAATAACGCTATAATAAAATACATTACATACTTTCAATGCATTAATAAATTAAGCAAAACATTTAATTTATCACGAGACATTTTAACCTATCCACTGTTCTATGGTACAAGACAGTACAAAGATGTTTATGATAAATGCAATAGGATATCATGGACGATATGACATATGCGCGTGCGCAGTGCGTGCGGATAGCGTGTGATTTGCTTGAGATATAAATTACTATTTGGATATTAAGATGACTTCACAATAGTATCTAATTTAATGATATGATTGTATTGCTTGTATTGTAGCTTGTAGGGTTGATGTTGGAAGCTGTATGTGAAAGTAAGTTATGATGTTGGGTAGAATATATACTGTTTAGAAATGTATAAAAATTTGAACGTAGCGGGATTCGAACAGGTGCCATTTCGAAGTCGTTTAAGAGTTCAAATAAATCGAGGAATTGCTTGTTATAGTGTAAAACAATTTTAAAGTAGATCATTGAGAACATATGCCTGAACTGGAGAGGCATTTGTTCCAATATATATATTTTTTGATTATTTTGATTACTTTTCTTCCATTTGTAAGACTCTTGAACAACTCTTTAAAAAATGTTTAAACTGTTATTAAGTCGTACGTGACGTAAATATGAGCTCCTGTAAAATGTAAGAAATCAACGTACTTTTCTCCTTACTGTATATGTCATATAACAAGGTAATAATAATAATATTCTAGTATTATTTAAATGAACCTACTAATTTGTGTTGACAATATATATTTTAAAGTTTATATCAAAAGATGCATCATCTTTTGTTTAAAATTAATGAAATAAATAAAAAAAGCGATTCGAGATAAAAAAAAATCGTTAATGTATTTTATGTGTGTATCCAGCCTATAGTAGGAGCCTCAGGAGCTTGTAAGTTTGTCATTGTATGCAAAATTTCTTCTGAGCAGGTGATGAACACGCCTTCAAGACAAACTTGATAATACCGAGACATTTTGCTAGAGAATGAATTTCTAATCTTAACACGTTTTACTTGGAAAATAATTTAACATTTTATGAATATATGCTTGTATTTATAGACTTCTAAGTACAAATGTGTTTCCTGTATTCTAGAAAATAGAATTGCAGTAATATTTTACGTTTAAAACATATTTTTTCAACAATTATGAAATTAACTGTTATTATATATATATATATATATATATATATATATATATATATATATATATATATATATATATTACAATTGAGTTAAAAGAAAATGCAAAATAAAAAAAAACCTTGCCTTGACTTGAAACAATTTGATATACTTAAAACAAAAAGACCGGAATTCCCATGAAAGAGACATATCACATTTGCTCCCGTACATTTTGTTGTGCAGATATAATGTTATGTACATACATACATACATACATTGTAAAATACTTTACGCCCGTCGCATTGTGATCTGATAATAACATTCAGTATTGACATACATGTGTCGAGACCGCTGCGCCCGCGCAGGCCACTCGTCCGTCCGCTGTCCTCCCTTGCATACTTCAGCTCCTCTTATTATTTCGTGCCATTGTAGGCGCTGACGTACATGAATATGAAACGCTCAATAGAGACGTTGTCATACATCTTTTGACGGACAGTAGCTGGATGTGACAGTTACGCATCGGTAATAAGACCTGTTTATTGTTCTCTTCTAGACTGTCACCTTGAACTGGTGTTAATGAGGAAGCGAGGAAAGCCGTTTGTTTGGATGAATATTATCATATATTAAGTTCGTTGTGGCGCAAGGTTGTGGTTGTAACGCGAAGATTGTGGGTTCGATCGCCACTCGGAGGAGTTAATTTTATTTATTCATATTATCATTTCTACGCTCTGGCACTTAGTCAAAAGCTCGGCGTTGAGTTCTGTCACTCAAAACACAATGCCTCGAAAAATTTCGGCGGCAAGTGTCTGTGACTGTTCTTCTGTTTCACGGAGTGCCTTAACACTAGGTTCCATCTGCCTACCCTACTGTTTGCGGGAGCGTGAAGTTGATCTTATTTTTATTTCAATATCATATTTATTTCGTTCTTTGTTCTTTATTGCCCTTGGGGCTTTGTGCGTTTGAATCAATCTGCTACAATGCTCAACGAGGTCTTCCTATTAAGTAGTTGTAATATATTGTTCCATGTAAGACGTAGCTTCGAGTATATTTACATCTCAGAACAATCTGTTCCATTCGAAGATCAGTTGGCCTCGACTTTAGTTATATAAGATTTTTATTTGTGTTATTATTATTATAAATATGTATATATCACTATAGGAACAATATTATTGTTTTTGATATTCTTCATTAAAATTTATAATAAAAAAATAAAACAAAATAAATAAATCAGCTTCACGCTGTATCTCACACACAGCAGGATTGGCAGAAGGAACCTAGTGTTAAGACACTCCATTCCTTAGTTTCCGCCGAGGAGGCATTCTGGAGGCATTGCATGTTGAGTAGTGAAACTCAACACTGCGTTTTGCCTAGAAACCAGAGCGAAGGAATGAAAATGTAAATGTAAATAAATATTTAATTTCCTCGAGTGGGGATCGAACCCACAACCAGTCGATGTTACATTCACACTTTGTGCCCCTGCGCCACAACTGGCGTCGTATTGACAAAAAATTATGGCTTATTTTTTAAATAATATCTCTGGATAATATTTGTAAGAGTTGCTCCACGCTAGTGTCAATGTCAGTAAACACTTAAAGCAAGTACTTCTTTCGTTTTGTATTTATTTTGGTTACATTCCAGTTTACACTTTGGAATCATTTATTTATTTATTTATATCTTGATTATCTCATAAGAAGTGAAGTGGACATTTTTCTTTTAAACGTTTCTTGAGTGTTTCATAATTAGCATTTTTATTATAGAGAATATGAATTATTGAAATATATTCAATTCTAGTATTAGTATACGAAAATAGAATTATGTATTAGGTATTTGTCTCTAAATACTAAATATTTAATTGATTAGAGATGTTTCTTGTTAAATATATATTTTTTTCTTTTTGATACTATTGAGATACAATAGCGGTGTTGACAGAGCTTTCAGATAAATTACTGCTATACATGTTAGAGTAAAATTATATACCAAACAAAAAATAATTAAAACTAAAAAAATATGAAATAAATTAAAGGATTGGGTTGCATCACTTAAGAAGTATCGATGTCCTCGTAGTCCTCGAGTGGAAATTGAACCCACAATCAATCGCGTTTACAGTCACACGCTTGTGTCCCTGCACCACGACTGACTTCTTTCATTTATTAACTTACTTCGAATCAATATGTAATATCTTCATGTCCATAGCGTGGACGGTGGTAAACACGTTGGTGGCACCGTGCACCACACACTCTCGCGTCTCGGGCATGGCCAGCGGCGTGCACGCGGCGAGGAACACCGGCTCGTTGCGGCTGCACAGTGGTAGGTATGAAACGTAGTGACCGCGCACTAGCACCACCTGAAATGTTGTTTTGTTATAATTTTCTGTTTGAAATATGTGTATAAATATTATGGGTTGGATAGATTGGGCTTTATCAGAATTTATTACATACAACTTAGAAGCTAAGTTCATAACGTTTAATTTTTTGAAAGAAAATTAATTAAATATATTTATTTTAATTCATTGCCAAGTTTATATTTACGTTTATTATGAGAACGCATCTTCATTTTAAAACGTGAAGATTGTATATATTGTAACATTCAATGTCTTCAGAATTCAGTAGAATACGGGGAACGTAGTGTCTTAACACTAGGTATAGGTACAGCAACAGCGTGAAGCTACAGACAGTTTCGCACCTCTTATATTTCGAATACACAACCACTGAGTCATTCATTGCAGTAATACCAAAAAATATTACACAACAACGTTGAGGTTACGTAGCAAAAAAAAAAAAATTATCAGCATTCTATGACCGCTTAGCTTCAAAAGCGGTAGGCGTGTCGCTTTGACATTCTTCAGGGCTTACAACAATAGATAAGAGTACAACACTATAGTTCAGGGGTCAACCACTCACTGGTAGTCTTCGATCCGGGACCGCGGCCTTGTTATACATTTTATTGAACGCATTCAAATCGATGTTGCTTAATGAATTGTAAATTTAATATATTGTATGTAGTAAAATCGATATTGTGTATATCGATTTTATAATTGGAGTGTTCATGATAAATGTATGATAAATAAAGATTAGTTTTATCAGTCGACGCCGTCTTGGCTCAGAGTCACAAATACGTTACTGTAATGCAATTATTGTGAATTTATTTGGAATTATTTTTTATTAATATTTGCTCAGCGCGCAATGCCTCAGAAATTCGGCAGATAGTGGAGAACAGAGTGTCTTAACATTAGGTTCCCTCTGCCTACCCCAAAATATGTGGAATGCAGCCTGAAACTGATGATAAATTATGTAAAGCCTGGAAATTACGTGGTCTTAATATTGATGTTCAAATGTGTGTTTGTGCCGTGTGATCCCGGCCTAGAATAGGGTCATCCTGGTACTGGTGGTGTCGTAAGAGGCAACTAAAGGACGTGTGGTAGAGTCACGACGCCAGCAATGACAACACGCATGGGCAGACTCGACCGGATCATTACAACCCCTGGCATTTAAAACCGGCATGAAGTAGTGGCTTTATGCCACTGCGTTTCCCATCAGGTAATACCGGGCCCCGGCGCCCAATCCGCCTTAAAGGCCGGCAACGCACCTGTAGCTCCTCTGGTGTTGCACGGGGCAGTGGGCGGCGGTAGTTACTTACCATCAGGTAACCCGAACGCTCGTTTGCCGTGTCTTTTCCATAAAAAATAATGTAACATGAATGTAGATAGAATGTTTGAAGCACTTTTTGTTGCTAATTTCAGGTGAACTATCTTTAAAATATAAATATAAATAAATGTAAATTTTATATCGGCAAACCAGCGATTGAGTACCTTGTCGGTTTCAAGGAATAAGAGGGAGAGGGGAGAAGGACTTTTGAACTTTCAAATTCTACTTCCAGTAACCATAAAATATTTGACAAGGACATAAATATAATCATTTAGTATTGTGTAGGTGCTTAATTTTATGAATAAGTTAATAATTTTTATTTTATTTTTATTTTATTTTATTTTTGTATTGTATTTTATTTTATTGTATTTTAATTTATGTCATGTTAACTATGAGCCTATGTTGCTTGATAATAAAAGATTTTTATTTTTATTTTTTTATTTTATTAATAATATATAGTTTAAGAAAATAAATAACAAAATCACAAAATGAGGCCATTCGTGGCGCGAAGGCACAAAGTGTGACTGTAAAATCGACTGGTTGTGGGTTCGATCCCCACTCGAGGACGGGAAATATTTATATACATTTATATTTTCATTTCTTCTCTCTGGTGTTGAGGCAAAGCGCGGCGCTGAGTTCCACCACTCAACACGTAATGTCTCCAGAACTCGGCGGAGAATGGGGAACGCAGTGTCTTAAGCTTCCCTCCGCTTACCCTGCAGCGTGAAGCTGATTTGATTTTTTGATTTAAATCACAAAACAATATAAAAATTAAAAATTATTTTTCAAAGCGTACAGAGGAGCTCAATTTTGAAAACCAGACCACTTCTCATTAAAAAAAAAAAAATTGTGTTTTTATAATAATATTTTTATTGTTTTATATGAAAATTATACATATTTAAATGTATTGTGTTCTGGAGTTTGTAATTGAAGATTTAAATTCTCTCTTTTATCACAAATACTTATATAATTTTTTTATTAAACTAAAAAGAAACAAGTTTATCCATTGTCGGGATTTATTACAATATTTCTTGTAAATAGTGATCAATAAGGTTGATTAAATCATAAAAACGATATTAATGTATTTATACGAGTGCGGGTACGTAGGCATACCTGGAAACAGTAACTCACTGCAACCGTGGATTTATTGGTTTTATAATGTTTGATAAATATTAATGATTTGGTATATGCTTGTTTACTGTCATCTTAATACATCTCTTTCATATGAAATGTACATATTTATACGTTTTCTTAATAAGTATTTTTCTTTCCTAAGTGTGGAATAATACTTAAAAAAAACGTTAAAAAATGTACATTGTATTTATTAATGAAGAGATTAGATGTATGTAATGTATGCGAATTAATTCAGATATGTATGTAGTTTTGGATAGAAAATTTGTTTTTAACAGAATATATAATTTTCATTTTTTTTTTAACATTTTTAAAGTGTTATTCCACACTTAGAAAAGAAAAATATTTAATTAGAATATTATAAAAAAATTAACGTATAAAAATTTGAATGTTCTGAACGTATGGCTTAGTTGGTCAGAGCGCTCGGGCGGTTTACATAGAAGCGCGGGTTCAAATCACGCTTCGTTCAAAATTTTATCTAATTAAGTGTTTAATTTTCTATCTATATAATGATATATTTAGGAAAATCTGGAATATTTCTTGATTTTTTCTTATTATATTGAAAAAAATGTTCTGTTATTTGGAGTTATTTGATTGATGAATGTAAATTTTTGATGGATGAAACTTTTGTGCATAATTTCAATCACTTTTGACTCTGATTAATTAAGCCGTATTTAAAAATGTTCGCTTCTACCACCGATAATACCTAATAATTTACAAATTTCATAAAGTCCTACAGACATCGTACATTCTTATAACAAAAACCAATCCGAAACACACCAATAACCCATAATTATTATAATTAACATTCAATACTAATCCCCATCGAGATTTATTTTCCGATTTCGAAGATTAATATAACTAGAAATGTACAGTTGCGTCAACGTGTCCCCGCCTACGAAAACGAAATGTAATGAGGCTATAATCTGATATGGAGTATTGAAATATCGTATCGAATGTAACGCCCAAACGCGGTGAATAAGACATTCGATTTCGAGTTTAGTTTAAAGCTCGTTTTGATACAGTAAAAGTTACCGTGCAAGGGAAATGTATGAATGAACAAGTAGTTCTTTATGTTTTATAAATAGGTTTTATGTGTGTGTGTGAATTTTATATATATATTTTTTTAACTTCATGCTATATCTCGTAGGTTGGGCGGAGGGAGCCTAGTGTTAAGACACTCCGCTTCCCACTTTCCGCCGAATCCTGGAGGCATTGTGTATCGAGTGACGTAACTCTACCCCGCGCTTGGCCTCGAAACTACGGCAATGAAATGAAAATGTTAAATATTACATTTCATTTAGTATCGAGCCCACATTCTGTCGTATTTACAGGCATATGCTTGTGTCCCTGCGTTAGATCTTTGGCGCCTAGCTTTTTTTACTTTATATATATATTGAACAAATTTAAAGTATTGTACGTGTATCTAGCTACCTATACAGTTGGCTGAATTCTGCTCTAATTGCTATGTTTTCTGAGAAGCAGTTGGATCACTAGAATCTACACTGCGTAAATTTACCAGAGTCTGAATGACTGTCCTACATTTTACATGGAATATGGAATAGAAGAAATCCAGGTATTGACTTATTCTTGCTCAAAGAATTGCTTAGCTGAAATGGCGGTCAGTCAGGCAGAGTAAAGAACTCGTTTCAGAAGCAGTTGGATGTTGGAAGCACAGAAGATCCAGCCGTGGGCGTACAAAACGCTTAGATAATGATGGTTGTAAAATATTCAAATAACTTGTAGAATACATAAGCGTATGACAACAGTTTAGATATGTTAAAAAATAACTTGAAGAAAATAAAAATTCAATATTGCTTATTATTAACTTTAGCTTTAGTGACTTATTGGTAAGACATAAAATTAATTTAACCATAATACATAACAATTGTCAAATTACATCGAAAAATAAAATATCAAACGTACTTCAGCTTCAATAAATTTCAGCCACTGATTTATTATTATTAACAGAAAATGGCTTGGAAATATATATTTTTCGACAGATTTAAAGCCTTATCACCCACACAGTATCTTATCAGACAATCTAGTGAGTGGGTATGACAACTCTGGGCGATCAATCGTGACTTATTCTCATTACTGCTTTGAATCTATCACTGGTATGTATAGAGGAAACAATATCACTTTCTACTCAGCCAGTCGTGACTCCCCTTGACCAGGTCATATGTCCGTTTGCATATGGATCACGGTGTCGTATGATTGGTTAAATTTGTTAATTTTTTTTCTATTGACTATAATAGCATATTATTCATCATTTTATTTTAGTATAGAAAAAATAAACATAAGTATTACAGTTGAAATGATCTTGATGTTGTCACAGACAGATATGGAAATTGTTCTTAAATTTCATAAAGTTCTAAGATTTCAGGCATAACTAAATTCTAAATTAACCAAAAAAGACCTAACAAAATAGAAAAGAGTATTTTATATGTTAATCCAATTTCTTATGTTACAGGGGCATATATAGCGTTTTGAGGCCAGTCGTGGCGCAGGGGCACAAGTGTGGCGTTGAGTTCCGCCACTCAACACGCAATAAATCCAGAACTTGGCGGAATTCGGGGAACGGAGTGTCTTACCCTCCTTTGTGCGGGATACAGCGTGAAGCTGATTTAATTTAGTTTTAGTATGTTATTAAATATACTTTTTCAATTTTTATCAATTTTTGGTCCTATTTATTATCGTGTCAGGAAGCAAGTAGTGATAAGGATATAACTGAATAGGAATATAATGCATTCCATTATATTCGTTCCGTTCTCTCTGCTAGAGATGACACGTGAAGTTAAGGTATGTTAAGTTATAAAATAATGAATGCTATTTTAGGTGATTCTGCCGACACCATAGTTATCATTAGTTAGCAGTTGAAAGTTAGATGTGAAATGGCATATTTACAACTATACATCGAATCAAGCTTATTTAAAACAATTTAATACATTATTTTATATGCATTGCACGCTAACTGACGTAACATGGATTTACTGCTAACAATAACTTACATTTCGCTTTAATCAACATAAACACACAACTCGATTAGTTTAGACGATCATTAAACCATTTAAAATATGAAGATTTACTCGCAACGATTTTATTATACGGAATTGTAGAGCGCCATTTAGAGGAAATGTCATTAATGTAATGTCTATCCAGTGAAAGGCGTCAGAATTAAGGCATATTGTGATAATTTAAATATTATTGCTATTGCTGTATCGTTAGTATTTTAGTATTTGTGCATTAAGTGTGCAATACTTGGTGAACTACTATATATGTGAGGATAAATGGGGGACGGAGTGCCCTAATATTAGGTTCCCTCTGCCTATTCTACTGTGTACGAGATATAGCGTGAAGCTGATTTAAACTTCTAATACTTGTTCGTAGAATTGTTATGATTTATCCATATTTTCCACATTTTAACTATTTTTTTGTATGTAAATATTATGTTAATAAATACTGTATATTTAACATTCTCAATTTTTTTTCTTTCCAAACGTGACCGAATTTGCGTTTATTATCAACTTAATCAAAACAGAACTCATAAAAGAAAAAAAATAAGGCTCTAAGAAAACTGTCATTATTGTAAGTAAAAATCATTTTCTTAATCACGAAAATCATTTATTAATCACATTTATAGCGATTTCTCAATAATATATATAGAAGCTTACAACTTTATAGTGCTTTTAAAGCTCGGTCAGAGCACTCACGACCAGGTACGGTCACGAAATATTACGTCAGGACACACCTCTCTAAAGGTTTGGAGATTTTTTTCTGTATTCTTAACGGTGGTGTTAGGATCATCGACATACGAGTTAAATATTATATGCTTATAAATTTTATGTACGTCAAGATAGAATACAGTATGTTTGCAAATCAAATATTCTAGTTTTACCGACTAATATTGATTTTTTTCAAATTGGACAAATGTAGATAAGACCGTCGTGACACAGCGCCACAGCTGAACCGTTCTGGGTTCAATTCCTATAGGGGATAATAAATTATTTTGATTTTCTTGCTCAACAAGATAAAGAAAACACTAAGATGTTCTTAGATTTAGATTAAAAGAAAATTTATATTTGGAATGAATGAAATTTTTACTTTGAAACTAAACTATTAAAAAGGTAAAAATAATTCTTTGTCACTACTGTATGGAAAAATACCTAATACACAAATCACAACATATCAGTTGGATATGTCAACGCGGCGTTGACATCCGCCCCTCGAAATGCAATGCTTCGGAAATTCACCGGAAAATAGAGTTATTGTCTTAACACTAGGTTCCATCTGCCTACCCTGCGATATGCGGGATACAGGGGGAAGTTAAAAACATGTATATCCGGATTAATCGATATTGATTGTAGATATATTTAAGTATTATACATGTATTTCGGGATTTTTTTCTTATGATATATATTATATTTAGACTAAAACGCCATATTGTTTATATAGCTCAGGTCTAAAAGTATATATATTTTTTGTATTCCGCACACTGCAGGGAACCTCGTGTTAAGATACTCCGATCCGCACTCTCCGCCGAATTCCGATCCTTTACCTTCTTCGAGTGAGGATCGAACCCACAACAAGTGCTACAAGTGTAATTTACAAGGCTGGTGATAGTACCCTTATCAACAACTATAGACCTATTTCCGTCCTTAGCGCTGTATCTAAAATATTTGAGAAATTACTAAATGCGAGACTTGTTAACTACTTAGATTCAAATAACCTAATTTCGAATAATCAGTACGGCTTCAGAAAGGGTAAGTCTACAGCTGACGCGGTCTTAGACTTAACAACCTCAATTGTAAAAGGATTTGATGGCAATCAGAAAGTTATTGGACTCTTTTTAGACCTCTCTAAGGCTTTTGATACTGTCTCCATTCCAAAGCTATTGGATAGATTAGATAGAATGGGCATAAGGGGTGTTGTAAATGATATTTTTTCGTAGTTACTTAACTGATCGTGCGCAGTGTGTTGTAATAGATGGTATTGTAAGTACAGAAGAAATTATAAACATCGGCGTTCCCCAAGGAAGTGTCCTAGGGCCTACTTTGTTTCTTATTTATGTAAATGAGCTTTCTAATTTGTCCTTGCCAAACTGTAAAATTGTATCCTATGCCGATGATACAGCCCTACTTATACATAGTAAAAGTTGGTCTGAAGCAAAAAATATTGTTGAAAGCTTCCTAGCCACTGTGTATAATTGGTAACTTATAGTAAATTAACTCTAAATTTAGAAAAAACTAAATTCGTTACGTTTGCTCCTCATAATAATACCCTCCCTTCATCACCAGTTTCTATAAAAGCTCACATTAAAAACTGTGTCAATACTAGTCAGTGTAACTGCATAAATCTTTGTCGTACAACTCACATAAAGTACCTGGGAGTTTTGTTGATGAAACTCTTACCTGGAAGGAACACATTGACGCAATGTGTAAGAGAATCAGGAAGATGGTTTACATATTTAAGACACTGAGATCTATTTTAGATTCTTCTTCTTTAAAGAGTGTGTATTATGCTCTTGTACAGTCAATTTTATCGTACTGCATTGTAAAAATAATTCTTTGTCACTACTGTATGGAAAAATACCTAATACACAAATCACAACATATCAGTTGGATATGTCAACGCGGCGTTGACATCCGCCCCTCGAAATGCAATGCTTCGGAAATTCACCGGAAAATAGAGTTATTGTCTTAACACTAGGTTCCATCTGCCTACCCTGCGATATGCGGGATACAGGGGGAAGTTAAAAACATGTATATCCGGATTAATCGATATTGATTGTAGATATATTTAAGTATTATACATGTATTTCGGGATTTTTTCTTATGATATATATTATATTTAGACTAAAACGCCATATTGTTTATATAGCTCAGGTCTAAAAGTATATATATTTTTTGTATTCCGCACACTGCAGGGAACCTCGTGTTAAGATACTCCGATCCGCACTCTCCGCCGAATTCCGATCCTTTACCTTCTTCGAGTGAGGATCGAACCCACAACAAGTGCTACAAGTGTAATTTACAAGGCTGGTGATAGTACCCTTATCAACAACTATAGACCTATTTCCGTCCTTAGCGCTGTATCTAAAATATTTGAGAAATTACTAAATGCGAGACTTGTTAACTACTTAGATTCAAATAACCTAATTTCGAATAATCAGTACGGCTTCAGAAAGGGTAAGTCTACAGCTGACGCGGTCTTAGACTTAACAACCTCAATTGTAAAAGGATTTGATGGCAATCAGAAAGTTATTGGACTCTTTTTAGACCTCTCTAAGGCTTTTGATACTGTCTCCATTCCAAAGCTATTGGATAGATTAGATAGAATGGGCATAAGGGGTGTTGTAAATGATATTTTTCGTAGTTACTTAACTGATCGTGCGCAGTGTGTTGTAATAGATGGTATTGTAAGTACAGAAGAAATTATAAACATCGGCGTTCCCCAAGGAAGTGTCCTAGGGCCTACTTTGTTTCTTATTTATGTAAATGAGCTTTCTAATTTGTCCTTGCCAAACTGTAAAATTGTATCCTATGCCGATGATACAGCCCTACTTATACATAGTAAAAGTTGGTCTGAAGCAAAAAATATTGTTGAAAGCTTCCTAGCCACTGTGTATAATTGGTTAACTTATAGTAAATTAACTCTAAATTTAGAAAAAACTAAATTCGTTACGTTTGCTCCTCATAATAATACCCTCCCTTCATCACCAGTTTCTATAAAAGCTCACATTAAAAACTGTGTCAATACTAGTCAGTGTAACTGCATAAATCTTTGTCGTACAACTCACATAAAGTACCTGGGAGTTTTGTTTGATGAAACTCTTACCTGGAAGGAACACATTGACGCAATGTGTAAGAGAATCAGGAAGATGGTTTACATATTTAAGACACTGAGATCTATTTTAGATTCTTCTTCTTTAAAGAGTGTGTATTATGCTCTTGTACAGTCAATTTTATCGTACTGCATTGTAAAAATAATTCTTTGTCACTACTGTATGGAAAAATACCTAATACACAAATCACAACATATCAGTTGGATATGTCAACGCGGCGTTGACATCCGCCCCTCGAAATGCAATGCTTCGGAAATTCACCGGAAAATAGAGTTATTGTCTTAACACTAGGTTCCATCTGCCTACCCTGCGATATGCGGGATACAGGGGGAAGTTAAAAACATGTATATCCGGATTAATCGATATTGATTGTAGATATATTTAAGTATTATACATGTATTTCGGGATTTTTTTCTTATGATATATATTATATTTAGACTAAAACGCCATATTGTTTATATAGCTCAGGTCTAAAAGTATATATATTTTTTGTATTCCGCACACTGCAGGGAACCTCGTGTTAAGATACTCCGATCCGCACTCTCCGCCGAATTCCGATCCTTTACCTTCTTCGAGTGAGGATCGAACCCACAACAAGTGCTACAAGTGTAATTTACAAGGCTGGTGATAGTACCCTTATCAACAACTATAGACCTATTTCCGTCCTTAGCGCTGTATCTAAAATATTTGAGAAATTACTAAATGCGAGACTTGTTAACTACTTAGATTCAAATAACCTAATTTCGAATAATCAGTACGGCTTCAGAAAGGGTAAGTCTACAGCTGACGCGGTCTTAGACTTAACAACCTCAATTGTAAAAGGATTTGATGGCAATCAGAAAGTTATTGGACTCTTTTTAGACCTCTCTAAGGCTTTTGATACTGTCTCCATTCCAAAGCTATTGGATAGATTAGATAGAATGGGCATAAGGGGTGTTGTAAATGATATTTTTCGTAGTTACTTAACTGATCGTGCGCAGTGTGTTGTAATAGATGGTATTGTAAGTACAGAAGAAATTATAAACATCGGCGTTCCCCAAGGAAGTGTCCTAGGGCCTACTTTGTTTCTTATTTATGTAAATGAGCTTTCTAATTTGTCCTTGCCAAACTGTAAAATTGTATCCTATGCCGATGATACAGCCCTACTTATACATAGTAAAAGTTGGTCTGAAGCAAAAAATATTGTTGAAAGCTTCCTAGCCACTGTGTATAATTGGTTAACTTATAGTAAATTAACTCTAAATTTAGAAAAAACTAAATTCGTTACGTTTGCTCCTCATAATAATACCCTCCCTTCATCACCAGTTTCTATAAAAGCTCACATTAAAAACTGTGTCAATACTAGTCAGTGTAACTGCATAAATCTTTGTCGTACAACTCACATAAAGTACCTGGGAGTTTTGTTTGATGAAACTCTTACCTGGAAGGAACACATTGACGCAATGTGTAAGAGAATCAGGAAGATGGTTTACATATTTAAGACACTGAGATCTATTTTAGATTCTTCTTCTTTAAAGAGTGTGTATTATGCTCTTGTACAGTCAATTTTATCGTACTGCATTGTCGCCTGGGGTGGTATAGGTAAAACTAAAATGCTGCGCTTAGAGCGAACACAGAGATATATTCTCAAGGTTATGTTATACAAACCCTCACTATTTTCAACTGCTGAATTATATCGAGAGGCAAATATTCTTTCAGTCCGAAAACTCTTTATACTTCACAGTATTCTACGTAAACACTCACAAACACCCTATGATAAACAATTGATCATCAATAAGCGAAGATCTGACTTAGTATGTAAAACTCGTTGCAGTAGATTGGCGTTGTGTAAACAATACTATGAGTACCTAGCTCCTAATATGTATAATAAAATAAATAGAATAATTAACATATATCCTCATTGTCTCCGAGCTTGTAAGCGCATAACTTCGGATTGGCTAAAAGGCATGACATATGAGGAAACTGAAAATTTAATCATCATATAATACGATTTATACCCAAATGCGCACACACACACACACACACACACACACACACACACACACACACACACACATACACAAACACACAGCCACACACACACTCGTGTACACACACATAAATTTATATACACACAAATTTATATACACACACAAATTTAATTTTAATATATAAATATAATATTTAATGTAATTATTGTTTTTTGGAACTTACTTTGTACTATTTCTGGAGAGGGGCGTTAATGATTACAACACAGTTTTTAACTTTAGTAGTCATTATCGAACTTTAACTATATGTATCACTATTAATTTCCAATAAATTATTATTATTATTATTATTAAGTCACACTTTGTGTCCCTGCGCCACGACTGGCCTCATCTAAAATTTCATAATAAAATCAAATCAAATACATTTACTTCAGACATTCAGTTCATTCAATACAATGTGGAAAGGAAAGTACTATAAATTCCGTTACATAAGAATTAATGGTACGCGGACACAATTTATAATCTCGTGAAAGAAATATTTCGCTTTGTTCGCCTCACTTGAGTATATCACTGTAACACTAACTAAACGAGTGTTTACAATATTTAGATACAAATCTAATAGAAGCTAGTTTGTATTTAGTATATTTGACTGGTACTGTGTCTTTTAATCTACATAATACTCTACTTTTAATCAGCGTTTAACATGTATTGGACAGACGAGAGTGTTGAGTTGAAATTTGAGTATGTTAAAGGGAAATAAGGATACATCAATAAAAAGATTACCTTTACTATAGCTACGTGCCTACAACTCCTATATAAATGTTAACATGCTTTCAAATTGTAATAAATCACAGAATATTTGCATCTACACACTTGTCATTGTCATCTACACACCCTAACCGGTAGGTTAGGGGTGTTTTACAGCATATTCTATGATTTATTATAATTTGAAAGCATGTTAACATTTAAATAGGCACATACAGTATACGAGTAGGTAATCTTTTGATTGATGTGTTAAGGATAGATCAATAAAAAGGATGCCTTTGCTATTTCTTTTTCACTTTAACATAAATAATGTTGAACGCAGCCAATATTAAAATAAAATAAAGTAACTCATCAGTTATGCAAAAAAACATATGCTTTAAAAGAATATAATCATCACTTAAAGAAAATGAAAAAAAAACCCTCTAAACGTTAATATTCCAATATATTTATCTTTTTCCGAGGCTAGTCGTGACGTGACGTCACAGTACGGTGCGTGCGCGTGCGCGCGTTGCCCGAATTCACACCGACACCACGACTCGATCGTTCAAAAGGTTTTTTATCCTTCGGCCATTGCCATTGACAGTGTACCTATTCTGTATATGAATATGTAAGTGGTTTGGACATTTTGTTTGTTTATTTTAGTTTTAATGTTAGTATATTTTTGTTTATGAGAAATAGCTGTTTCTCATGAACTGTAAATGCAATGTTCTAAGTAACATTCTTTTTAGTTTAAGGAAACAATTTTCCTGATTCCAGAGCGAGAAACTGAAAACAAATGGTTGTGTGTGTGACAAAGAGAATCGAACCCCAAACCATCGCGCTTACAGTTAGTCGTTGTGCAACTACTGCACCTTCGGCCTATAACTAATATAACATTATTACATCCGTTTACCTGTGGGTTTGTCTGTCAAGAGCGTTTATCTCAAGCACGCTTGCAGATATCGATTTGAATTCTAATCATATACCCAGATCTACGGTCCCTTGATTTTCTAAAAAAAAAATTCGACATTTACTTAAATAAAAAAGATATAACCGTTTATACCACAAAAATGCATATTTCGACACAATAAAGGGAATCTACATTAATAAGGTACTTCCGGTGAAATTCTATAAATAATTCGCGATTTTTTCTATCATGAATTATAAAATCAATTACAACAACTATACCCACACAAAACCTACATATAACTTCAAACCTAGTCACAAAACATAAAAAAAAAACAAAATATATTAACCACTAAACCACACACGCGTCGAACGTACAGTATGCAAATCCAACATCTTAATATAGAGAGCGGTGGCTCCCAGTTTTGTTATTACAATCAGATAGATTTACATTTCATAAATAAATGCATCTTGGACTGCCCTAACGACGCCACACTCGAATGTTTTCGCGCATAAAATGTGAGAGGCTTAATTTAAATAAGACACGCTCGTGGATGCGAGTGTGAATTTTAGATAGCGTGTTGGAAGTATTGGAAGTGTTGGAAGTTAAGTAAAATTGTTGGTGGTTTTGTCACTTTTGATTTTGTTTTGTGAGTGGTTCGAAGTTTGTTCAAAAATGGAGGCGATGGATTTTTTAAGCTGTTTTTTTATGTTTTTAGAGAATTTAGTGAGAGGCTTAATTTAAATAAGACACGCTCCTGGATGCGAGTGCGAATTTTAGATACCGTGTTGCAAGGATTGGAAGTGTTGGAAGTATTGGAAGTTAAGTAAAATTGTTGGTGGCTATGTCACTTTTGATTTTGTTTTGCAAGTGGTTTCAAGTTTGTTCAAAAATAGAGCCGACGGATTTTTTAAGCTATTTTTTTAATGTTTTTAGAGGATTTAAAATATAACTAGTTTTTTATTAAGTTTAAGTAATTTATGTGATGATTCATAGAAAAGTAGACAGAGGGGCCTACAGTTATATCTTCCGTACTCCAATTTCTATACGAATCCGTGACATTGATGGTTGAGCCATCGTGGCGCAGGGCAAGTCTGTGCGACGTAAACGCGATGGGTGTAAGTTCGATTCCCGTTCAAAGGAATGAAATAATTGATATTTAATTTTATCGCTCTGGTAACGTGGGATATCGCGGCTTTAAGTTCCGCATTTAATAAGAAATTCCTCAAGAATTCGGCTGCAAGTGGGTAACGGAAATGTCTTAATGGGAAAGGAGTCTCTTAACACTAGGCTCCCAGGCCCCCTCTACCTTCCCAGCTGTGTGCCTATATTGCGAAGCTTAAAAAATGTAACGCCATGCTTTGTCGTATTTAGTATTTGACAGGTAGGAAATGTTAACTGATAGTAATATAATATCCAGAGTTCAAACTCGTATCCATCGTCAGTCAGTACAGTCAGATGGTATCCTAGTGTGCTACAATGGTCTCTACGTCTCAACATACATAATTAGATAAAAGTTTGCTTATTGGAAAATCTTTTGTTTTGCATAAGAGTAGTAGGTACTCTTTTTTCGTTTCTTAATGCTGCATACTGATTATTATCAATTATATTAATAATATTTTTTACGCCAGTCGTGGCGCAGGGGCACAAAGTGTGGCTGTGAACGCGATTGGTTGTGGATTCGATCCCCACTTGAGGAAATGAAATATTTATTCACATTTATATTTTCATTTCTTCGCTCTAGTGTCGAGGCAAAGCGCGGCGTTGAGTTCCGCCACTCAACACGCAATATCTCCAGAACTCGGCGTAAAGTGGCGGAACGCGGCGTAAAGAGCAGAACGGAGTGTGAACACTAGGTTCTCTCTGCCTAACCTGCTGTGTGCGAGTTACAGCGAGAAGCTGATATTTTTTAAAATATTTTTTACGTTTTTAATCTTCTCTAATCACGAGGTTAGACCCCTAAAACACTATTTCAATAGAAAGTAATGAACTAAGCGATACACCAGTACTTTCCCCTAGGATTCCTCAAAACACGTACCGTATATATAAGAAAGTAGGTACCCTACACCTACTATCAACTTCACACACGTGCTTCTATAAAAGAAAAAACGAACAATTGAATATTAGCCCGTAATATGATATTTAATGCTATCAAAGACATTATTTTCTGTTCTCACGGACGCTATAAAAATCAAGTTATAATTTAATACAACCTCCGAACCGACACGTACATATATTAATTCAAATAATGACCATATCAGTGTAAGGCTTCTTTCGTCACACCGTATAGAAAACATCAAACATATATAATTAAAGGTATGTATCTATATATCTATATATATATCTATCTGTCTATAAATTACGGTAATTGTATAGTTCTTCTTTAATTACGATTCAATTCGAAGGTGAGCTTGTGAAACGTTTATTTAATTTAATTTTTGATGATCGATTGATTTTCTGTTCGAAAATGTTATTTTTGTGTTGTGTGATGGTTAATTTTTTGTAACATGTTGTTATGTAATTTAAAAAAATAAATATATTAAATTTAATATAAAAAAATATAGCCGTATTTGTCAGTCGCACCAAAACCCACTAACGCTCCAATATTGTACAGGTCGTACTGCATTATATTTGTATTCCTAGTATTATATGAGAGAAAAGAAATCTGGAGTAGATAATGTGTAAAAATATTAAAAATACAATAAAAAAATATCAAAGATCCGCATGAAAAAAATTCTAATTGATAGAATTTAAAAGGGAGTGGTTCTCGCCTCGACGCTCTCTCTTTCTTCCAGTCTATATATATATAAGTGTGAATGTAAGTCATTGTGGCGCAGCGATACCATCTAAATGTAAGCGCGATCATTGTGGGTTCGAAACTCACTTGTAGGATTTTTTTTATTTCGTTACTGTGATAACAAGTCGCAGTCGTCGTTAAGTTCCACCACTATCTATACAACATCTCGAAAATTTGTGGGAATGTGACGAATGACGTGTTTAATCACTAGTTTCCTAACGCCCTTTCTAAAATATTTCAAATAACAATCTATGAAAATAACTTTTTAAATCTTTTTTTCTCTATCTCACTCTACAATAGAGGTGTATGATAAATAGCCATAATCCATCGCAATACAAAGATTTCAACACAACAATATTGTCAATTTAACAAAATACTTGATGGTCGATTATACTATATACGGAGACCCTCTCAATACGTTCTCGATGTATTCTCGAATGTTAGTTCTCTTTCTGTATACTTAAGTGTATATACAATATTTTTGAAGAGTTCCATAGTCATAGAAGCTTAACATGACTATAATACATTTTATGCCGTCGTGAAGCGTTTATTAAGTCCTGTATTTATCAATCGTTCTCAAGTCTGAGATCGATCTTGATATGCCGTTTTCGTTTATAGACCATCTAGACTTTAGAGAGGTTTAGAAAACGAGAATAAGTAACAGGGCGTCCGCTATATTGATTCGTACAAACGTACTATACTTAGAAAAATATTGTTGTTAGCTTCACGCTGTATCCCGCATACACGTAATATTAAAGAAATCCGTTTCTCATAATTTCCGAGACATTGCGTGTTAAGTGGCAGACCTTAAAGTGTCATCGAGGTAATGAAAATAATTCATCTCTTCTAGTGGGAACCGAACCCATAACTATAGCGTTTACAGTCAGCCACTGTACTGAAAAGATATTCCTTAATTTAAGCGGCATCATATACACATGTAAAAAAAATCTTAGTTCTCAAAAGGCTATCCTTTGTTTTGGAACGTACTTAAAAAACGTTATATAACATACAGTTTTATTTAAACGTATGCAGTATTCATATATCAGTGCATAGTAAGAGGGAGTGGATAGAAATGTTTTGCTGTATACGATCTAAGCCGTTATTGTAATATGGAATAAGATTAGTATACCTACTGGAACCGATCAGTGTACTGTCCGCAGCTAAATATAGAACGTTGCTGAAATATTTTTCTAAAATTTCCATACTTTTTTTGTGTTATGTTTATAATTTAAAATATTTTTAACGTAAAACACACACACACACACACACACACACATATATATATATATATATATATATATATATATATATATATATATATATATATATATATATATATATATATATATATATATATAATACTATATATTTAATAATTTTACCTAATAAAGTTGAAAATGCTTCTTGAAATATTTATCTATATTTATATTTCAAATTAAATGTATAATTTAAATGTAGTGATAAAATCATTGAATATAATTTCACAATCATTGAATTTTACCAATATTACGCATACCTAAGAAGGTAAAAAATACTTGGCCACGTGTAAATTTAACACCAGTGTTAGTACCAGTTACTAATTTATTTCATAAATATAAACTAAATAAAGACTACCACTACCGTGCGGCAGTAAACGCGACAGATTGTGAGTTCGATTTCCACTCGAGGATACAAATGTTTTTATATTATTATTTCCTCGCTCTGCTGACGCAGCAAAACGCTGCATTGAGTTCCAACAAACAAACATCACGTATCACACCAATCAACAGAATTTGGCGGAAAGTGGCGAATAAAAATGTCTTATTAAGAACGGAGTGTCTTAACACTAGATACACAGAATACAACGTGATATTAATAAACAACCAAAAAAATATATAAAAATCATTTTCCCGCTGACCGTACAAGCGGATACATTTGAAGCAGTTGCACAAGTTTCTTTTGTCATTGTATAATGATGCTTAGCGTTTGTGATGTTTTGTGACTTGGAATGCGCTTCGATTAGACTTATGTATGTGCCATACAGAAATGGATTATATTCCAGCTAATAACTAGCATTGCTTCACTTTTATAACAATAAACCACTCTTATTACAAAAGAAATAAGGTTTAAAATGCCACATTTTGACTACTAATCAGTGCAAATGTGCTTAGATTTCCTACAATCGTGTGATCGATGTGTCGCGTCGGTAGTAGTAGGTTAAAATTCATAATTGATGAAGAGAAAGGTGAATTTTGATTAATGGCATTGCTATGTCAGCATTTGTTATACTTTACGTCGTGTGTTTGATTTAATATGTTTAGAAGTAATGACGATAAACAAGTTTACACAAGCTTATTATATATCATTTAATTAGCTTCTTTTCTTTCGTCTTCCCACTTTCCTCTGAAATCTGGAGGTATTGTGTGTTGAGTGGTGGAACTCAACGCCGTACGTTGCTTTGACACTAGAACGAGGAAATGGACGTGTTTCCTCGAGTGGGAATTGAACCCGCAAACGGTCGCGTTAACAACCACACTACTGGCCTCTTCTTAATCTTTTCTTATTTCATCTTCATATACCAGTCATTTCTATATTTCTATGGGCTATTGTTGTGATATTAAATAATGAAAACCAGATGTTCTTTCTTGTATATTATGTAACATTGTTTTATAGCTTCACGTTGTCTCGCTTTTAGTAAGGTAATAGGAAATTTACTGTTAAGACATTTTGTTCCCCATTTTACAACCAAATTTCAAGATATTGTGGTGGATTCAATGCCGCGCTTTGTCTTCTTACCAGAGAGTGGAAATAAAACTAATTCCCCCCGAGTAGGAATCGAACCCATAAGAGTCAGACGCGGTGAAATATGATGTATATATGTTAATATTATTTTTAAAATCATTTTTATTCATCTTATACATTTAATATAAAAAGTGGGAAGAATAGTTTGAAGTGTAAATAAATACTTTTGTACACTTTGTACCCCTTTCATAAATTTTACCTATACTCTTAGGCCAGTACTGTCACTCAATGTCATAGGATACTAAAGGCCAAGTTCAGGTAGCCAGCTATATAAGGGCACGAGCCACGTAACCTTAAATCGTAAATATTCTAGTCACTATACGTCATGGAAATCGATAGTAGTTTAAGCTGTAATACATTGAGATTTAATTCAGCACGTTTATAGTTGATATTTTTTTTTTAGCTTCTTATTTAAGCCTTGAGGCTTGTAGCGGAAGAGAGTCTAGTGTTAAGATCCTCCGTTAATTTAAAACACATTATTATTTTTATTAAGGTTTTTTTTATTTTCTAGCTTTGATAACAAGGCAAAGCGCGGCATCGAGTTCTGCCACTCAACACAAGAAAGTTTTAA
The DNA here is from genome assembly GCA_917862395.2 of Heliconius sara. NCBI lineage: Eukaryota > Metazoa > Arthropoda > Insecta > Lepidoptera > Nymphalidae > Heliconius > Heliconius sara. The sequence continues at coordinate 4,162,600 of OU860788.1, read as the reverse complement.
AAAGAAAATATTTGGTAAGAAACTATGACATTTTGTCATGTTAGAAATGTAAAATAAATAAATGATTTATTCTGTATATATGTAGATATATTAAAAGAAAAAAACTTAATTAGCTTCACGCTGTATTCCTAGCGGAGTAGTCAGAGAGAACGGAGCGCCAAACGCTACGCTACGCTACGTCTCTGCATACCTCTTTCGCCTCGTTCACTCTCATCAACCTCTTCATACATGCCCTCCGGGGGGTCCTCATGCTCTTTACTTGGCCTTCAAGGTTTTCAAAGGTCAACCGAGGTCTCTCTCTTACCGTTCACTTTTCCATCATTATTCTTATTTGCCATTCTTCTTGATTCCTACCGTGACATCCTCGCTAGTACTTGTCGTTCTGTGTATCTCTTCATTGTGGATTCGATTACTAAGCTGACTCTGCATATCCTACGAAGAGATCGCATCTCCATAGCATTCATCTTTCTTTCCTTCTTCTATAATACCCACGTTTCGCTGCATATGACAGCGTCGGTATTAACATTGCATTGTGTACGGCCAAACGCGCAGCTGTTCTGAAGTTTCGCCGTCTCATCAATGCAGCTAAGGCTCCGTTAACCTTGTTACCGGCAGCAATACGACTTTCCATATCCATCTCATACCTTCCATCTCTACTGAACATACTTCCCAAGTATATTACTTCATTCATTCGTTTTAATATCTTATCATTTACACTTATATTGCATTCCATCTTTTCTTTATTTCTTTCGTGTATATATACGTATACCCAATATACCCAATTTTCAGATTTATATATCTAAATATAAGTCTATTTTTGTATTCTAAGGTCCCTAAATAAAAAAAGATTAAAATATATATGTATATATAAATATAAATCTGGAAAAAAAATTTGGGCTCAACAGTTGGCACCACTCTACCTAACCTGCTACATGCGGGATAAAGCGTGAAAAGAAAGAAATAAAATCATAACATGACAAAAAAGGTTGTGTTATTTATAATTTTACATACATAGGTGCTACCTCTTACGTAGATATTAAATGATAGACCAAACCATAGCCTATTAAAACAATTATGCTACAGCAAAAACGCTTAATAACTTCTTTTGATTTCGTATCACAAAAAGAAGTCGCAAAAACTTATTCAATTCAACCTAACAAGCTGTTATTAGTTCTTAACAATTGAATAATGTGTGAATTACGTAATTTGCATTTAAAAAAAATGTTTTTAGCTTTGTTCACGCTGTATTCCATACATAGTATGTTAGGTAGAGAGAACCTGTGGTTAAGATGCTCCAGTTTCTCAGTTCCCCGGTTTCCATCGAATTCTGCAGGTATTGCGTATTGAGTAGCGGAACTCAATGTCGCGTTTTACCTCGTTAGCAGAGCAAGGAAATTAAAATATTAAATATTTCATTTCGTTGAGTGAGAATCAAATCCATAACCTATCGTTTACAGTCATGCGCCTGAGCTGATGCGCATTTGTATCATTCCATATCCTCAATATTAAAAAAACATGCAGTAGGTATACAGCCAAGGTCGTAAGTGAAGCTTTTTGTTAAAACAGTTTTGTCACTGTATTATTTAAGTAGTGTAGTAAGAATATTTTTGTAGATTAGATTGAAAATTTTACTATTTAGCACATATTGCTATATAAAAACAAAGTAGAATATTATAAAATAAATATTACATAGCTTATTATACTTACATCAAAAGTGAAAAAAATACATTAAACAATACTTGAAACTAATAATACACTAACCACGTGGCTTACTGCCAGGATTAGTTAAAAAAAAATAAATTAGCTTCACGCTGTATCCCGCACACAGCAGGGTAGGCAGAGGGAACCTAGTGTTAAGACACTCCGTTCCCCACTTTTTTGCCGAATTTTGGAGGCATTGCGTGTTAAGTGGCAGAACTCAACGCCGCGCATTGCCTCGACACCAGAGTGGAAGAAATGGAAATATAAATTTAAGGAAATATTTCATCTCCTCGAGTGAGGATTGAACCCACAACCAGTCGGTTTTACAGTCACACTTTGTGCCACTGCGCCACGACTGGCCTCCTGGATTAGTTTTTGTTAATTAATAAGAACTCTTGGCTAATATTTATTTAACCCTAACGCTAACATCCAGACTGTATAAATCACATCAACAGTATCAAATCACACCGAAGCCACACATTCATACAGTTCATACAAACCCATACATTACTTCCTTCATACATTCTCATTTGCCAGCGCATCCAAGAACTAGCGAGGTGAGAATAAAGCAATAACAGAACAAATTGGCCATTTCCAACTATCCCAGCACAGATATTAATGATACGCTACTTCGGAATCCATTTGCGGGGAATATCGTACTCAAAGTGCACTTAACACTAAATTACTCAAAGATAAAGGGACGTTCAGTTGAATGATACTGTTTGATACTATGTTATGGATTGGCTGGTGGTAGCTAGCATGGTTTTCTCGTGTTGCTCCAGTATCTGTGTATGGAGATTGATAAATACCACATTTTTTAACTTATGAAAACAATATTATTTAGTTTATGATAAATAAATTTACTAATTATTAATTAACAACTTCACTCTGTATATAGAAATAGTAATCCTTTAGGTTGTAATAAAACTAATGTTTAATTACCGTCTCTAAGAAAATGTAACTTTTTTGGTTTTAATATAACAGACATCATTAATAATTTACTTATCATGACTGAAAATCGTAGGGTCAAAAAGAAGTAATATGTCCAAGAATATATAGGGTCAAATAGTTTCTTTTCAGTGCCGACAAGACAAAGAAGTCGAAAGCCGAATAGAAAATGCCTGGAGGAGCTATTGGTCTATGGCTGATCTCATGAAAAGAGACTTTTCTTCACGCCAGGCATAAACGACGACTGATGGACATGTGCAGGATACACAGTGTTCACCTAGGGTGCCCAGACATGATCTTTGATGAATTCACAGAAGTCCGCCCACAAGGTTTGCCAACGTGCGATGGAGCGCAGCGTCTTATGTGCCTATTAACGGATAAAATCCGTAATGCGCTCTCGTACATAAATCGCTGACGTGGGTCTTAAAGCCACCAGGCTGAAATAGGACTGGGCCTGTCACTGGGCCGTAGCTGAATATCAAACTTTTTCTGTTCAATAGCACAAAATAGACCAAAACGGAAGAAATGGAGAGAGGTCTTTGCCCAAAAAGGGGATAGTACAGGCTAGGAAAAAAATATATTGTAAACTTAATTATCTTAAGTTAAATAATATACAACTATTATTATAATATTCCAAATAGTTGTAGTAAAATTGCAGTTTTAGAACGATATTTTAAATAAAATATCTAATACACAAGTCCTTTCAATCTTAATTACATTATTCAATGTGTTTTTTAAGCAACACTTTGTAAATTTTTGGACGCGCCTTACTAGCTTGGTAAAGTATTCTTTTTAACCAACATAATGTTTAGATTAAGTTGTGTTTGTAATTATACTTATTAATTAAAAAAAAAAATAATAACAAAAACAAAACACAACAACATTACAAGAAGGTTTTCGACATGCCATCTGGCGTGTCATCTCGGGCATACATGAGACGCCCCATCAGTGGCTATCTCCATCAAACAGCTGGACTGTAGTATGGATAATAGTTATTTAGCCTTTAACATTTTGTACGAAACCCCTGATAGTGAATGTCATGTATTGTTTTTATTATCTCTGTACTTATTAGAGATGTTAAGTAGTTTTAAATAAATATATCTTTAAATTCGATTGATATTTTAATAAATGGTAAAATACAATGTTATACATTTTTTATTTGATAAGTTATTATTAAGGGTGAACGGAGTGCCTTAACAATGGGTTCCCCTCAGCCAGCCAGGGTATAGCGTGAAGCTATTTTTTTAGTATTAATAAATATGTCAGTGAACCAGGAGTTTAATCACGCTGATAAGAATTTCACTATTTGACAGTTATTAAAAAGTTCAATATAAACCTCCATCTTTTTACAAACAAATCATTCTCTAGAATGAATTTGAACCAATTGCCATCGCTTTCTTTCTGGTAAAATACTGCTCATGGAACATTTCCACCACATTTTGATATCTCTAAAACGCCTACCATCAACAATTACCTATTAAAGTTAGCTTTTCTTTATAATAGGATAGGATAGGATATGATTCAAAGCCCGTGTGGCCGTAATGACTGCCATATCAGACAGGGTGGTGTGATAAGACACCATTAACAGCTCGGACATTTCTCTGCCTCAGTTTCATTACTATGCTGATTAAAATCGATTATGAAATACATCGTATAAAGAAACTATTATACGATATCTATTTATCATAACGCATTTATCAAGGTCAGTAGGCGCAGGGGCACAAATGTGTGATTTTAAGCGGGCAAGGGTTGTGGGTTCAATTCCAACTCGGGTCTGGAGTCTAGGCAAAGCGCAGTGAGTTCCGCCACTCAACAAGCAATGTATCCAGGATAGTCCAGTTTTACTCCAGTTATAAGTTTTTAGGTAATGGATTTTTAGTATGACATACGCGTATGTATATTTTAGTAGTTATTGATTTTTTCCTTTATTTATACTGCAAATTCTTCTTTTTTGCCAAATTTCATAAGTGTAGATCCAGGGGAAGTATCCTATAGGTTTTAATTACATAGCTGATTGACTTAGAAGCATGATTTTTTCTGTGCTTCAAGGGACTTTGACCTGCATATTTGATATTAATTTTAGATCGATATATCCACACAATCTCGAAATAGATGCTCTTGATAGACGGACAGATACACAACAAAGTAACCCTATTCCATTCCATTTTTTCCTTTTAAGGTACGGAACCTTAAAAATGAAATACATCGTATAAAGAAACCATTATTCAATATCTATTTATCATAACGCATTTATCATACAATTTGAAAGGAATAAATCTTAATAAAAGATTCATAGATCTTTCGGTTGTATGAATTAATACGATAGTTCATTTAAGCAACCTAGTTTTCGTTAAAGGTAACTCGGTTAGGATATTTTTGATTTATCTAAAGTATTTAAGCTCGGTTATAGTTTATGTCGATTTCAAAGTTTTTGGTTCATTTAGCAATCCAGCGTTTGGTTTCGAAATATTTTGTATTAGAAAAAAACTGTATATTATAAGTTTTATTTTTAAAATAATAATTTAGTCAGCACGTCACGTCTCGATTACAAGCGGAAAATGAAGAACGGAGTGTCTTGACACTAAAATCTCTCTACCTATGCCGCTATACGGAAAAAATATATAGCTGTTTTTACATCAAACGATGTAACCATGTATTAAATAGTTAAGTTAGTTACACTTCTACTTGTCCATAGATAAAAAATATAGCCTTAAGCGAGCGTTTGTTATTGTATTTAGAAAACATCTTGCAGTAATTTGCAGTACACGTAGGTAGAGCTCCTAATATGATATATGCACGCGATTAGTGAACAGACTTAAGACATTTTAGGGCTCCACTGGAAGAATTTTTTGAGATACGATACGTCATAATGGGTAAAAAAGTATAGGTAATCTACTTTTAGTCTCTAAATTTTTTTTGTTTTTAATTTTTTGGGGTGAACAAACAGTGCACATACGTATAAACAAAAGAGCAACAACAAAATATATAAATGTAACACCATTATTAAGCTTAAAACTGAAAGCTTTCGATAGAATAAATTCAATTACAAAATTATATATACTGCGACCAATCAATGAAATACTAGGTATTTCTGTTACTACCTGGTCTTAATGGGTTCTAGATTCCGTAGAAAGAGACATATCCTATTTTAGTCAGTGGTGGCGTTACAAAATCTCATTTTTTATATTTGTTCTTTGGAATAATATTCGAAATTATGTTATCCATTGCCAGGCCCTTAGATGGTTTGATCCCTCCACCAAGAATCATGAAATCTTAACTACGCCCGTTGTTTTGAACAGTACTTAAAGTAATATTTTTTTAAAATATACCTATACAAAAACCTGTTATCTAACATTAGTAATAATATTGTTTTCTTTTTAATTATTAAAATCAATTTTCACTATTTACTAAATTTAATTCCAATCATATACTTATCTTATATCATAACATAAAAAACCGTTCAATACCATTACAGATCAAAATCAAATAAAAAAAATGTTACAACTGTCTTGTCTCATGTCTGCGCTGCTCCCGGCGAGTAGCACGTGCGTCTTGAATATTAATTGGAGACAATAAACTTGGAACCGAGACTGTTTGTTACTCCAAGCGTCCTCTCCTCTTTATCTGAACACCACATATTAAGTGTGGGCGTGCTAATATAAATTCTTTAGAGATATATGACACTGGCAAGTATAGGGCCTAAGGTTTAAAATATTCTTTAAATGGTAACTGGCCTTTTGCACGTAAGTGTCGCATTGTGGAAATATTGTATTAATAGTTAGTTTGCATATATAATGTTGAGCTTTTCATTTTAAATATTTTCGTTGTACGAACTACAAACTAAAGTTTTTAGTTTCACGCTGTATCCCGTATTCAGCAGGGTAGGCGGAGGGAATCTTGTTGAATTGTAGAGGCAAACGTATTGAACGGTGGAACTCAATACCGCGTTTATCCTAGACATCAGAGCGAAGAAATGAAAATATTCAATATATAATTACCTCGAATGTGAATCGAACTGACCACCTATCACGTTTACAATCACACTCATGTGCATTGCTCCACGACTGACCTCATTTCTCCATTTTATTTTTTCATTTCAAATTTAAATTAATGAAATCTACAGCAGTGAATAGTTAGATCACGTTGTTATTTAACATAACGCTACATTATAACCATATCTTAATTGATCGTGTTCCTTAAATTTCAATTAACAAAAATGTAGAGTACAAAGATTTGGCTAAAGAAGACACCCGAAGCACCGAAACGTAAGCGCACACCCAATAAGTTATTTTCATATAATAACTAACACATTAAACCGATTACCTCTTATCTCGGGTTACGATCCAAGATATAATTACAGAATACTGGTCAAACTTCACACCATCACTTTCTAACGTGAGTATTCAATTACCAGTAATAACTATAGTATATTGATGCCTCTCAATTTGTCCGTCAAACTGACCTTTTTATTATATACCTTGTTGTGGGGTTCCGTGGTGTTATTTATCGACTAAACTGAATATACTGTTGTTTGGTTAAGTTCTGTGATGGTACTGTAATGGCAGTGTTGTTAAGGTCAAAGGTTTTCAAAGCTTATATATTTTGAATTGTTTTTCTGAATATTTTTTTTTCAGCTTCACGCGCCACACAACCTAGGAGGCAGGCAGGAATCTAGTGTTAAGACACTCCGTTATCCACTTTCTACCCAATTCTGGAGGCATTGCGTGTGGAGTGGCAGAACTCAACGCCTGCGCTTTGCCGCGATACCAGAGCGAAGAAAATGGAAATATAAATTTAAGTAGATATTTCATCTCCTCGAGTGGGATCGAACCCGCAACCAGTCGGATTTACAGTCACACTTTAGACCCCTGCGCCACGACTGGCCTGTTTTATAAATTGTTATTCAAACAATACAAGTTACATCAAAAAAAATTGTAACATAATTTGTTTTATTTTAAAGGTCGTGGCGACTTTTCTAGAAATAAATCAACTATGTGATTCGCTTAAGCGATTCATTTTGAACGAAATACATTTATTTTAATGTTTTTTTTTGATACATTAAGTGTCTTCATGGAAACGGAGTGCTTTAGCACTAGATACCTATGTTCCTATTGCCTAATTTGTTGTATGTGAGTTATAACTCACATACAACAAATTAGGCAATTACTCTATAGAGTAAAGCGAAAAAAATGTTTACCTCTTTTTAAGAAAATTACACTGACGCAGGAGGTATGAAACGGTTATATAGAGAAGAATTAAGCCAATACCTGTTAACTTGAATTTCGCAACAGGAATATCTAAGTTAATATTATTTTCTAGATATATTTAAAAAAAAATACCGAATATTTAAAATGAATATAAAAGACAGTATGAACACTATCCTTAATTCCGGTAACGGCAAGAGCCACAAATTATGAATGACGTACATATAAACTAAATCGATTTGAAAGTAAACTTGTTAATTATCGTCTCATCAATTTTTATAATATATCGAGACGGAACCAATATCTGAGTGACGTGGTAATGTCTATCGAGAACATTCTTTTCAATCACTTTAAGTATCAATTTTAATGTATTAATTAATATTCGTATGTAGCTTTTAATTTTCTTACTTCGTCAATTAAAGCGTTCGAACATAATATTCTTAAAACGTTTTTGTTACTGTAAAGTTATAACCGTACGATACGGTATTAAAGTTTAGTAATAACAGGTTCGATTTTCGATATTTAAATAAAAATTGTTTCAATTGTAAATTTGGAAAAAAAAGAACTATTTTGATATTGAGAATTTAAAATTAACAAAAACTATGAAAAATATTTGAATAGTTATTAAATAGACATTTTAATTATTATATAATTATTTTTAAGTTCAAAATAGGAATGCTGATTTGGAATTTATAATACAGATTAGTCTATATTACTATAATTAAACTGAAGAGTTTGTTTGGTTGGACGCGTTAATCTCATGTCAACTACTCGTCAGAATTGGATTTTTAATTTCGTAATCCAATATCCATTACCGAAGAAGGCTTTGGGCAATATCGACTCCACTGTGGCTCTAAGAAGATGTCATACACAACTCTCAGTTACTTCTATTCGACCACGCGGGTGATGGTCAAATTTATTAAGAAATACTGCCCACTGTCACTATCCTAAGAGTAAAAAAAAATAGATCTTTCTAAGTAAAAACAGTATTTCTTTAGGAATTCTTACCTTTTGATCACCAAATCGCATCTGTCGTCTCGCGTTTCTGGCTACGTTCATACGGCAGAGGAAAACTCTATCTTCTCCGTCGGTGGGAGCTCGCGACAGTTCTGACCTGACCGCTTGCTGGTCTTGTTTGTCTATCACGTCGTATACGCTGTCACCGTGGATTAGAAGGTCTTCCTGTGGAATTAAAAAAAATTAAAGCGTATGCATAGATTTTTTTAACATTTATAAAGTGTTGTTCTATACCCTTAGGAATGAAAAAGACATATTTAGAAAAAGTATCAAAACTTGAACGTAGCGGGACTCAAACCCGCGCCTAAATATGTACGTATGCAAAGAATTTTCATGTACTATTTTCTCGTTTTAGTATAGACAGAGGGAAACTGAGCCACTCCGTTCAACAGTTTTCGTCAAATTTTATAGATAATTTCTGTTAAGTTGCGAAACTCAACGCCGCACTTTGACAACCATTGGTGGAGGAATGTTTTTTTTTATATAGACAATTATTCTCCCGAGTAGGGTATCCCACAACCATTATATTTCCAGTCATATGTGAGATACCTTACTGTGACATGAGAACATGTATACATTATCTAAATACGAAAAAACATGAGGACATTAATGTCAATCAACATAAATTTCACTAGAAGCCTAACCTTACCTAAGCAATTACTAAAAATCGGCATTCCTGTTTTGGACTTAATAATAATTAATGATTAAAATAACTCAAATTCTAAGATTTTTCACGAAGTGTTAACAGCTTCACGCTGTATCTCGCATACAGCAGGGTAGGCAGAGGGAACCTAGTGTTAAGACACTCCGTTCACGAACTGTAGTTATTGTATATTTATAATTAGCTACACTTCACGATCGTCGAACACCCGAATCGTATTCGTCACATCTAAAATATTACCAGCAACCAAAGACAAAGGTGACTGTTCACGATTAAAATAATACTCTGCGGTCGGCACACTGATGAAAATGTCGACGCAATCTCACAAAGGCTCTTTAAAAATAAACGCGTTTGTTTCAACTTTGCGGCGGCGACCTGGTGCTCGGTTTCCGCAATTATTATTCTTCATTTGTCTTTTGTTCTATGGCTTGGATGAAATATTTTGACATTTTTTGGTGAGGCAAATCAGGTTTGTACTTTTTTATAGTGGGGTGAATGGAAGGAACCTAATATGTTTCTCAATTTCCTTCCTGTTTTTGAAATATTGCGTGTTGAGTTGCATTCTCAATACTCTTTGTGTATCCGATTGTTGAAATGAAAATAATTTAAATATAAATTATTGATTTTTATAGAGGCCAGTCGTTGCGCAGGGGCACAAGCGTGTGGCTGTAAACGCGACAGGTCATGTGTTCGATTTAAACTCGAGGAAATAAAATTTTTAATATTTTCATTTCTTCGCTCTGGTAACGACTCAAAGCGCGGCGTAGAGTTCTGTTACTTAAAATGTGATTCTACCAAAATTTGGCCGACAGTGGAGTTTTGGAACGAGTGTCTGTGTAAAAACGGAGTGTCCTAACACTAGGTCCCTCTGCATACTCTGCTATGTACGTGATACAGCGTGAAGCTAAAAAAAACAACGCTTGTAGCTTTACGCTGTATCTGAGGTATCCTCTGGTGTCGAGGCATATCGCGCCGACGAGTTCCGCCACATAACACGCATTGCCTCCAGAATTTGGCGATAGTGGAGGACGATAAATGTCATAATGGGAATGGAGAGTTTTAACACTAGTTGGTATGTGTGGAATACTAGAAAAAGACAATAAACGTAATAGTTATTTGTTACATTTGTGACATAAGTCAGATACACCTACAATCAAACCTACATTACCCACATTTTAATAATATATAATCCGTTATCTATATAGGCTATTATATTTCCATTGGTTAGCCAACAATTACACGTTAAATGCTTTAGGCAATACGCTGTTTAATTATAGTTTAAGCGGGATGACTATCAAAAATATAAATATAACACAGAATTATGTCTGACAAAACTATCCAAGCAGACTATATTCTAGAGCGCCATTTCTAGTAAATCCACTGTAATTACAAGTACGTTGCCGTGAGATGTTTTACTTGGACAGGGTTAATAATATCGTTGTATTACTCTTTGTTTAGGAATATTAAACAATTTCAATTAACCTGGCTCTCGGTGTTGGTTAGTTTAATTAAATAATAGATGTGAGGTAAGAATTTCCAAAGGCTTTCGTATAGGATAGGGTTGTACAACGTCTGTGTTTCTTATAAAAAAGGCATTTTTTATTAATGACATAAATTTGTTAATATATTCAACTTAATTATTGTATTTTCTTTATAAACTAAGAACAAGTTTTGCTTTTCTAATATTAAAGTAAATATATTATCTGTAGAGTGTTATTGATATTTATGCAAATTAAGGTACTAGGTATATGTATATATTTTCCACCAGCGTTGTATGAAGCAGAAGACAAAAAAATCAACCAAATATCTTTACTCTATTTCTCACATGGCAGGGTAGAGAGTGAGTGAAACTCAACGCTATATTTTTAAAGTTGATATACATACATATGAGATATAATTTTAATTTATCTTTAATACCTTAGCTTAATCATTCTACATTATATAACCACTATTGAACAACGAACCTGAACTGACTTTAACCATACTTCTTGATTTTATCATAATAATAACTAAATCAAATAATAAATATAGAGTAAGATAATGTGTGGTCTATTAATTTATGACGTGCGACCCCGTCTGACGTCAGCGTCACAGCGCCCCGCCCACCTGTCGCGGGCGGTCCGGCGCGACGTGGATGTGCGCTTGCGCAGATACGAGCGTACGGACGCGCAAAATGTAAATAAAAGTATTAGAGATTAAATAACATGGATAATTTGTGAAACGTATGTAATTATTTATATTAGAATATGAGTATTTCTTTGTTTTATTCTTATGATAAGAAGTTAAAATGTTAACATAAAATTTGACTGATTTAATACACTACATAGTTCAATAAAAACGGTAACAATTAACCAATATTAATACTTTTTTAAATAAAAACAATAGTTAAGTGTATTGGTTGTGAAGGATAGTTACGGCGTAGGAGCACAAGCGTATGACTGTAAACATGAATGGTTGTGGGTTCCATTCTCACTTGAGGAAATGAATAATTTAATATTTTTAATTCTTCGCTTTGGTAACGATCCGGTAGCGGAAATTGAGGAACTGAAGTCCTAATGGGGCCGAATCTGCCTACTCAACTATGTGTGGCAAAAAATAAATCTTATATAATTTATTTTGTTTCTAAAAATAGTATAATTTTTTCAATTAAAATATTCAAATTAATATTCATTCATCCATAATTTATCATACATAGCTAAAAAAATACATTTTTTACACAACCCATTCATTTAAGACGACAGGTGTGTCACCATACAACATTAACGTCACAAGATCACAGACCACTTGTCGCTATTTACATGTCATTATCCGCTCGACTGCCACCGACGTGCTGAATTAAAATGAATACATTGATATTAAGTTAATCAAGATATTATTTAAATGACTTCTATAGTGACTTATCTGATTTTGAACAACCAGTTGGTGGGCCTCGTATAGAGCTGTTGGCGTAAAGCTGTGGTAAATGATTGGGGCTATATTTTAGCTTTGAAAGCTTCATTTGTATGTTAAGTACATTTTTTGTTTCCTTAATTTCGCGTTTTTCTTTAGTTTCGCGTTGTATTTCGAACACAACGGGGTAGGAAGATGGAATTTTGTGTTAAGACACTCTGTCTTCCATTTTTCGCCGAATTTTGTAAGTAATCAACTGATTACTTCAATTGAAAATATATAAATATATTAAATATAAATGTAATAAGCTGTATTATAAATATAATTAAATAACCTTTGAAAACTTCGACATTTCAGCTCATTGAACAGGTCAGCTCGTTGATGTAATACTACTATGTACTTAAGCCACGTAAATTTGCTAAGTTTCTTGTTTATGTATTTATTAAAAGTGAATCAAATTTAGTTAAATAGATTATATTACATTTAAATTAAAAAAAATACAATATTAACAGTCAACTTAATAGAATGTGTTAAAAAAGCGTGGCAACTTATATAATTGCACTCATATTATACGTACATTTACAAGTACGAACTCGTATACAAGATATATATAGTAACCACATATTTACTATTAATATTACTATACAACAATTGAATTTAATTTTGTTTTGTTAAGAATTATTATTAGTTTTAATGATTATTCTTCATTTGTGAGGCCACTCGTGGCGCAGGTTCACAAAGTGTGACTGTAAAATCGACTGATTGTGGGTTCGATCCCCACTCGAGGAGATGAAATATTTATGTACATTTATATTTTCATTTCTTCGCTCTAGTTTCGAGGCAAAGGGCGGCGTTGAGTTCCGCCATTTAACACGCAATTCCTCTTCAACTCGGCGGAAAGTGGTGAACGGAGTGCCCTAACACTAGGTTTCCTCTGCCTACTTTGCTGTGTGCGGTATATAGCACGAAGCTGATTTAATTGATTTATTTATTTTATTCTTTATTACACCATTTACATATATAAATATACAGAAAAATATAATACTATATATACGTAGTAAAAAATAATAAAGTAGTAATTTCAATAATTATCTATAAGTTCACAACAAACAGCCCTCCGGCAACTTTAAGTATTTATTATGTCTTTCATAAGATTATCTTAACTAAGCAATTTATTTTAAATATCCACATTAAGTATTACGATTCATGAGAAATTTTCTTGTTATGATATTAATTGATAATAGTTTGTGTTTTGTTATATTCGAAACATTGTAGCTGCGAGTCTTATAAAGTATAACTTTTAGTATTTCTTCTCGCTGTATCCCGTGCACAGCAGAGGTAGGCAGAGGGAACCTAGTGGCAAGATACTTCATTTCCCATTTTTCACCGAATTCTGGAGGCACTGCGTGAATGGCGTATTTCAAAGCATCGAAACGACGAAATGAAAACATTAAAACTTTCATTTACTTACTTTTTATTATATCAAAAATACTTGTTCCATATTACCAAATTTACTTTAAATTATTAATAAGAAAAAAACGATAGAAATAGAGGAATAAAAAACCGTTACAACAGCAACAGAACAAAAGTGCGCTGTAATTTGAAAAAAAAAAACTCTACAATCGTAAACAAGATGATCTATAGCAATCATGTCGATCAGATCTAAATGTTGGGCTAACGGGCATCGGACTACAATACTGGTATCAATTGAATATAACGAAATACCGGTACAGTACGGAGATAAACAACGGCCCTACCGCAGACTGATGGAGAAAATGTGTTTTATTTTGATATATTTTTGTAGATTGTATTTACAAAAACAATTTTTAATAAAGAAAATTATTAACATTTTTTATAAATAAATCTTAGATGTAAGTAGCAAAATGATATTTTTAAGGAGCATAAAAATATGTCCGTAAAATAAAATAAGAACACGCAACTATCGAATTTAGTCTAATACGTACTAACTACACTAAACTAACTAACTAGATATTTTTCAATAAATAGTAAATGAACTTGGCTTGACTTAATGAAACTATAGTATCTATTGTAACGTATAGTTAATTAATCATCCTAATATTTGCATAGGCCCTATTTTTTTGATAATTAACATATTACACTCGTCAATCACACTTGGTACATAAACCTATGGACAAAAAATAGGCCTCTGGACATATGTAGGGAGACACAGGGAAGCTCAAGTTTAAAGAAAAAAATGGATGTGAAAGTTTTACTGAGTGATTAAATTTAATAATATCTGCGCATGACCTAAATCTCGACGTAATAGAACAATTTTATAGAGTTTTTGTCTACGTCTAAGCTGTTGACGAATCTTGGTAATTGTTTTTAAAATGAATAGTGTACTTTGAAAATGAATAGTGTACTTTTACTTTTAATTAAAATAGAAAGAATTATTGAAAGCTCAGCTTTTTTATTTATCCTTTTCCCTATATATGTGCTCAATTGGGAAGCGGTTCATAATATTTCAAAATATTGTTTTATTTTTGTATGTATTTCTTAATATATTACAAAGTAAATATTACGAAATCATTTTGGAGGCCGCTATTTAATAACTCCTGTTGTAGATTAATGTTCGAAACGAAAGCACTGTCGTAATTGTATTACAAATTAATGTTTGTCTTATATTTGATTTATTGTGGCCTACACCTCGGCATGATGTACTGACACCGTTAAAGAATGCCAGTGTTGTTAACATTAGCAAATATAACTTTTGTTTGGCCACCTCATTTATTGTACACCATAGCGGAGAAATGAAAATATAAATTTAAGTAAATATTTCATCTCCTCGAGTAGGGATCGAACCCACAACCAGTCAGTTTTACACACTTCGTGCCGCTGCGACACGACTGGCCTCAAATCTCATTTTTTTCTCTATCTTAGAAATATAATAAAAAATTTAAAAGTGAAAATAATCAATGAATAGTTATATCTTAATTTTTATTAGGATATAACATTAACAGAATGTGATATTTCAACTTAATTACAAAAAATCTGTTGTATATGATGATTATAGGTTTGAATCTTGCTTACTTATGTGATTGTACAAAAATGAATGAATGATGAAAGATTCTGAGGTCACCAAAAAACATTGGAGAAAATATTAAAATAGAAAAAAAACTAGACAATGACATGTTACTGGCACTTTCTTCTTTTATTGATGCTGGAGATGGGTGATGATTAAAAAATAATGCTGTTCCTTTTGCTAATACTCTATCGTATGATACGAATTCTTCGGCTATGATACATTCTTACAATGTGGAATGTATGCAACGGAAATACATTAAAGGTTATATATAAGGCTAGACTAGAACAACTTGACAATGAACTTTCAAAAATAAGAAGAAAACTTTGTATATTGATTTTGTATGGTACACTTACTCGTTTTATTTAGTGTCCCAAAGAATAATAACATAATAAACAAATCTTTTTTTTTAATTTTAAGCTCGTATCGCGCATGAGGCAGAGTTGGCAGAGAGAACCTCAGAACCTAGTTTTAAGATACTCCGTTCCCCATGAAGACGCTTCTGTTCCCCATTTTTGTCATCGACCCTACAATCTGTCGCGTTTAGTTGATTTGGCGCCTCTGTGTCACGCGTGGCCTCAAATATGTTAATTATATGTTTTTTTATTATGTAAACATATTTTAATATCTAAAATAAGTTAATGCGTAAGCCAAATAGTTAAGCGATATTAACTACGAACAACGATCAATATCCTGGAGTAATACAAGCACTACCTATTGACAAAATGTACAGACTCTATATCGTTACTAACTAATTTAATCTCAAACGTCAATCTCAAAACGAATAAGGTGTATAACATTTAGAGACGTGTAAAACCGAAAACCGCGATAAACCATTCAACGATAAGGAAACAGAGGTAACTTTTGAAATACATTGGTTACACAATACAAATGATAAATTTGTATCGCCGCGGGCCCAAGCTTCGTTTGAGCCCACCCATTATTATAAGACCTCCCCTGCCCTCCCCTGTCCTCCCTATATAAGATATATAACTTTGTGTTCAGTGGGAAGTATTAGATTTGTGGTTCATTTAACGGTGGTCGGTTAAATAACAAAGGTTCTAATGATTTACATCAAGAAATCGGCAGGTTAGCGACGAAGCGTTGTGGTTGTGATTATAGTTTCGTTTGCATATTGAATTGTGCGTTCTGTCTATTGTTTATAGCTCGATCGACGTGTGTGGTTCTAGGGAAGTACGAGGGGTGCAATTAGGAAGTCTACTCGGTTTCATAGTAGTGTGTATTGTACAGGTTAGTTAACCGTTACGGCTTTATTGTATGATGTTTGTTAAATGCTAACCTTGATTCTAGGTCTGATTTAGTTTCAGTTATCTTTTGACATTATTTATATCTTAGTCTTCTTTTCTCTTTGAATGGTTAAATAGAGTGTATAGGGATTGATTATTTTACTTTTCATACTCTAAAATATTTAGAGCTGACGGAAAGTAAAAAAATGAATAAACTCTGTCCCATTATATTTAAAAAACGCAAGTCTCTGTTTTGTTCAAGAATTGACAAAATTGAATATTATTTAGGTCTATTAGTATTATTTATTGGAAAAAATGTGTAGCTGGCTAGGATTGCTTTGCTATAGTCTTTAATAACCAAATAGAAAAAAAATATAATATTATTAATATTTGCAAAGCTAAGAACTATTTGAAAATAGGAATCTGACTTCACATAAATTCCCGCCCTAAACACCATACTTAAGACACACATTGTTTTTAAATAGATGTTTGGATTAAGTACTTATTTCTTCTAAAATCTTATCATTAATCTTAATTGCGAAATAACAATAAAATATCGCTTAGATGACTTCAGAGAGAGTAATGAAAAATGGACTATATTTATGTGAAAGTAGAGCTTAAAATATTATTTTAAACGGCAATAATGATTGGTATCGATCATTACATTACGGGCCTTATAAGAACCAGATCGTGGGAATATGGCCGATAGTTACAGTATGAGATTGAGATGATTTTTTTAATAATATTAATAATAATAATATTTTCTGTATTTGGCATTGTTTTTGACTTTGTGTATTACATAATTGTGTTTTCTGTATTTGTCATCTGAGGCAGTTTTTAACCGATTTGTAAACACAAGGTTATTAGATTGACATTTATGTATTTGATTTACAGGCACTTGTGGTAAATTTCAAGTGTATCGAAAGCGATGATCGCAAAATATATTTTATTGTTATAAAAAATATATATCTCTGTTAAACTACTAAGAAAGATACTGATTATTGAGACTGAAACGGGATTACGATGCAGTGAATTAATATTTCTTATTTACAACTTTTTTTTTTAGCTTTTATTTGGCTCTAGCTTTTTTTTAGCTTTTATTTAGCTCTACATAATAATATATTAAAAATAAAATAATAAAATAAACAATATTGTTTGTTAGTGGAGAATGGAAGTATTTTAATGGGAACGAAGAGAGTAGGCAGGGATGCCTACTCTGTTATATGAGCGAAATTTGATAAATATATGTAATAATCATAGCTAATATTTTTTGTGATTTTGCCCTACTAACTAGCTTCTTGGCGAAGTGATTAATGCTGAACAAAAACCACAAACAAAAAAAATGTATTTCTCTCTTACCTTAGTCAGAGAGAAACATAAAAGATTTTTCTGAAACAATTTTTCAAATAACACCGATATCGTATCGCTATTCGACAGACTATCTCTGTCTTTCGACATCTGACAAACTGCTTCTATCAAAACAAAATGTCGGGCAATCTAACAGATGGATCTATAAATGTTCG
The DNA here is from genome assembly GCA_917862395.2 of Heliconius sara. Classification (NCBI taxonomy): domain Eukaryota; kingdom Metazoa; phylum Arthropoda; class Insecta; order Lepidoptera; family Nymphalidae; genus Heliconius; species Heliconius sara. The sequence goes on along the minus strand of OU860788.1, from coordinate 4,144,367 downwards.
CATTGAGTCCTATCAAGTATAGCAATTTAGTTATACATATTGATATAAAGAGAAAATACTAATTAGTCGTATTTTGAAAAGACAAATTATATTTTCGATAAACTAAATAATAAAAATCAGCTTCACGCTGTATCTTGTATCTTCATCTTCTAGGCAGAGAGAACCTAGTGTTAAAACATTCCGTTTCCCACATACCGCCGAATTCTGGAGGCATTGCGTGTTGAGTAGCGGAACTCAACGACGCGTTTTGCATCGACACCAGAGCGATGTAAGCGATTAAAAATATAAAAAAAATAAAAATAAATTAAATTAGCTTCACGCTGTATCCCGCATACAGCAGGGTAGGCAGAGTGAACCTAGTGTTAAGACACTCCGTTCCCCACTTTCTGCTGAATTTTGGAGGCATTGCGTGTTGAGTGGCAGAAGTCAACGCCGCGTTTTGACTCGTTACCAGAGCGAAAAAATAAAAAAAAATTAAATATTTCATTTCCTCGAGTGGTAACTCGAACCCACTGACTGGACTGGTCTCAAGACATATTTTTTAAATATTTTTATGAAACAACCACACTAGCAAAAATTGCCTATATATATAATTTATCCTAACAAAATGTAAATAAAAAAATACTATAAAATAAAAAATAAACATAAAATCTGAAGACTAACTACTCCAATGTCGTTCATAGTGCCAACGCTAGCGTAAAGGTTATTAATCACAATTTGAATATATTGATCGGATATCTCTACTCAATGGTAGCATGTTTCACACAGACTGACCGCCAAATTTTTATAAATATATTTAATACAGGCTGTTAGATTTTTTCTTTTTTATTCGAGATTTAATTTTTATATTGTATCAGAAAAGAGGAAATGTGTGACTAAATATGATGATGGTGGATTTCCTTTTTTACCTGACTGGTATTCGATACGCCATTCCTCATTTTCTGCCAAATTCTGGGGGCATTGTGGGTTTCAATCCTTATTTTTTTGATTAAGTCTTAGATGGACTACTCATTTCAGGTTCTGTGAGTAAATTTTTAGTATAATATATCTGTCAAGCAAATAATGCTAAATTTATATTAAAAACAACAACAACAACTTTACAAATGATACCTAAGAAAGGTTCTACATGTTATAATGTTAAATATTTTTGCATACTATTCTTTTTTTAATCAACCTCACGCTGTATTTCTCATATAGCAGGATAGGCAGAGAGAATCTAGTGTTAAGACACTCCGTTCTCATTTTTCCACGGTATTAAGAAGGGATTGCGTGTTGAATGGCGGAAACTCAACGCCTTCACTTTGAACGACACCAGAGCGAAGAAATAAAAATATAAATTAAAATAAACATTTCATACACACTATTCTTTACAAAGCCCAACCGTCAACATTTATACAGCACGTTCAATAAACAACAATAACAGTCAAATATTTAATTAATATGAAACAAAGTTTATGAATCAACCTGTATCGCCGGTGTGCGGGCGCGGCTAACAATAAAACGGAGTGATTAATTTATCCACTCTGCGGCTAACGATTTAGGGTCACTAGTAAGATTAGTATCGACCCACCGGCTGGCTTTGAGAATTAAACGAATGATATTGATTTTTTTGATATATTAACCGATTGTTGTAATAAGTAGAGTTGTTTTTTTTAATATGAACGGAAACGGAAGATGGAGGAAGTGTCATTTGAATTGAGGATATCGTTTGAGGTAGTAAAAGTTTACATTTTACTTTTATTGTTATAAGAAATTTAGGTTTTATTACCTATTACGTAGGTTTGTAAGATTAATCAATTACTGTTAGTAAATCTTGCAATGCTATTTTAAACCATTTCATGATGTCTACGTTGTGTGGTGGTTTCTTACCTCAAAAGACAAAAACGAAACCTTTTTAGGACCACTTTGTTGTCTTTCAAGACGATTTATCTCAAGATGGCGTATAGATTAATATCAAATATTCAAGGCTATGGTTCTTTGAATTACATGATGAAGCTACAAAAGATACAAGCGTTTATACATCGTTATTATTTAGTTTTGTATGAAATTAGTCGCGTTATCACCAAACCTAACGTACTCCCCATGGATCTATATTTATGAAGTTTGTGGCACGAGGTGAGAAATTACAATACAAATGAAGAAAAACATTCGAAAAGTCAGAATAAGATTATATTATTAAAAAAATGCATTACAAACTTACACTTATAGGTAATTCCATAAAAAATGTGGAAACATATGTAAATAAGAAATTATAAGTTGTAATTCCCGCTTACAATCCTGAAATTGGTAGGGAAGCCGCCTTTGGAGGACAAAGGCGGTTCTACTCGCAATTAACCAGAATTTTTTGTTTCCGAGTAAACACACAAATTGTATATTTAATCAACAAAGCATTAATTTACAGATACAAATAACACACAACCATAACATAAACTTTCTCAAATATTTCTTACCATAGAGTGTCCGAGGTATTCCGCAGCGTTATCCGATATGTACAACAGTTTTCCATTCTGCGTCATCATCATCAAGAAGCCGTTTAGTGCCTGAGAAAAAATAATTATTAAAAATTTACAATAAAGAGGTATATTTTTCTCTTTCATAGCTTTAGAAATTCAAGTAATTTTAAGATAAGATTAAAAAATTATATTATAATATATTTTAACACTATCATAGTTTATGCTCTTATTTTCAATAAATAGAAAATGTACAATGCGATCTTATAGTTATTTCTTTATACGATCTTTCGTTATGAGTAAATTAGTCGCGTAATTCAACGCCGCAATCACAGTCTAATGGCCTAACTTCAATATCAACTCACTAAAATCACAAGAAAACGGGCGCTACAAGGTGCTCATTTACTTTATTTTATTAAATCTACGTAGTTTTTGATAGCCCTGTATTAACTTTGAATTTTGCTATACAATAATTCACAATCAAATATTCAAATATTTCAATTTCGTAATAACTATAACGATATAGGCATTGTGGGACCGCTGTTATAGGGAAATGCGGTGATATACGGTAATACTAGTTTCACACCATGTTTGAAAGTCAAGATTTAATATTTTATCAGTAATCAGAACTGATAACCGTTTAACGATTGGGTGAAATGGTATTTGCTGTAAATATTTAGTACTTAGACTACCTTGTGGTATAGTGGTTATTTTTGTACACTAAATAGATTTTGTAGGTTTTTTTTTAAATAAGGTTAGATTAGCAGGATATTGGTAAAGAGAACTTAATGTTATGACACTGTTCCCAGCTTCACGCAGTATCCCGCATACGGCCAAGTAAGCAGAGGGAACCTAGTGATAAGACACTCTGTTTTCCACTTTCCGCCGAGTTCTGGCGTGTTGAGTGGCGGAACTCAACGCCGCAATTAATTTATTCATTTATATTTTTTATTTTTATTTTGACATACAAAAAAATCGTAAAAAATAAATATAAATGATCTAATATTTAATAAACTAAATCTTTATTAAAGTAAGTAAGTAAGTAAGTAAGTAAAGCATTTTAAATTTTAACTCAAAGAACCCTAAATCGAAGTTAATAAGAGGGTTTAAGGAGCCACGCCCATATAATAACGTAGTTTACTCGAATTGAAATAAATCTGTATTGATTTTATCTCTTTCCTTTTTATTACAAAGGTAAATGTCAGAACGAGACGGACAATGATAAAGCGTACCAATTTGTATAACACAATGCGGCGTGGGAAACACAAGAATTGTACAGTAAAATCTTCTTTAAGTTATTTCTTTAGATATGTTTATGAAAGTACCTACTGATATTATAAATTGTTATATTAAAATATGTTAAGATTATATTAAGCGGTGTTCTACATAAAATAATATATAAATAATATCAAAAAGGCTTTATTATTAGACCTAAGAGCTTAAAATAATAAATAACCTAGTGGCGAAGCACCTTATAGTGTTAATAAATAAAGTAAATTACATTATAACCATTTACACAACCACACAACCACAATTATAAACATTTTAAAATAAGTATAACAAAAATTAATTGAACTTACCTTTGAAAATCCGAAATTCGGGGCTGTTGAGGGCTGATGGTTGATGTCAAACCGTTTGAAAACTGTAAGAAAATAGAATATGGAGTAGTATCGTTATCCTATCAGTTTTTTTTTTCGTTTATTATTTACATTTATAAAAATATTTATTTCAAAGATCCTAATGGCCAGTCGTAGCGGACGGACACACGTGTGTAACCGTAAACACGACTGGTTGTGGGTTCGATCTCCAATCGAGAAAATTTAATATTTAATATTTTCATATCTTCGCTCTTAACATACAATGTCTCCAGAATTCTGCGGAATATGGGGAACGGAGTGTCATAACACTATCTGCTTATTCTGCTGTGTGCGGGATACAGGGTGAATCTAACTTATTTTTTTTTATAAATCTAAATTGCCGCAATAACTTTTACTCTAATACACTAATATTAGAATTAGATAACTTTCTAAGCTTAACGATAAATATAATGATCATTTCTAAGAGAGAGTCAAGAAATCACATATAGCATATGTATATTGTATTGTCATTTAGTATGGCATTACACACCCACGGGTATCCATAAAACAGTTAATAGTAACATAATGTCTTGCAATCGATAAGAAATTGTAGCGTTTCTGGTGAAATGCCAGTTCTAAGGCTGGTTTTACATTCACTATGTGAATATTTTTTGTAGTGAAAATACATGAAGTTAAGAGTTTTAAAGACTGTCGTGGCGCGGGAGCACAGGTCTGACTGTGGATTCATATTCATATTTTTATTTCTTCGCTCTGGTACCAAGGTAAAAGCTCGGCGTTGCCCGCCACTCAACACGCAATGCCTCGAAAAAATCTTTTTTCTTCTATTTTCCGAGTTCCTTTTTCTACATAATCGCCCGCTTTTATTTTCCAATCTCTCTACCTAATCAAATACACAAATTAGCTAATGAACTAATGTCTAGAAAGAGAAAATTTATTAATTTATTACTTTAAACTTCATATATAAATTAAATTAAAAATTAAATCAGCTTCACGCTGTATCCCGCCTACCGTAGGGTAGGCATAGGAAATCTAGTGTTAAGATACTCCGTTCCCCACTTGCCAGAGCGAAGAAACGAAAATATAAATGTAAATAAATATTTCAGCTCCTCTAGTAGGGATCGAACCCACAACCAATCGATTTCACAGATACACTTTATGCCCCTGCGCCACGACTGGCCTCTACTTACTTCTGCTTTATATTTAAAAAAACATCTGAATATACAAAATATAGTCACCATTCACCATAACGGTGAACTCTGAGGAATTCTAAATAATATACAAGGAGACAAATATAATACGAACAATCGACTATTTAAACAACCTACTCAGTGAGATACAAATCTATAGCGAATCGAATTCTGATACTATAGTCATTTCTAGGCTTTGCTTACAATTGGTTTCTTTGCTTTGGGATTTTTTAAATTGATTTATTTTTTTTGAAGAGAAGGTATTTGTAATTATATTATTTTACTATATATTATTTTTTTTGTTTACTATGGCCGTATTCGGCACTTAGATTTTCTGTTAATTTGTAAGATAACATTTTTATCTAGTCTATAATTATGCTAATAAAAAAATGATATTCTACATTTTCTACAAGTTTCATTTTATAACACATGCAAATGTACTTTTAAATACAATTTATATATTTTTTTAATTTCAAATGACGTATTTAATACATTCTATTTAGTCTTAAAGAAGATTTTATATTACGTACAATATTTTCGTAGTTATGCATCCACTTAAGTTTCGTCATTTAGAAACAATGCGGTTTTTGTGTTAGAAAGAGCTTATTAAGAGCGAAGCCAACGTTACAATGATGACATGCAATCTCGTATTACGTATTTAGCATCAATCACAATTTGTTATCTGTGTAGTATAATCGATTATTCGATACTAATACCGTCCGTCACTGAAATTCTTAGCTATTGTTAAAAAATCGATGTCACTCCGGCCACTTAAGGAACATACATTGTTGTAATTAATCGATTCTATCGATACTTTCTAGGCCTTTGAAACATCGATAAACAATAACCGGGCGGCCACCCGATTATATCGATTAGATATAGAATAAATCCAGACTCTAATGGACCCGCCGCGAAGTGTAAGGAGATACTTTCTAAGTCTATAAAATAGGATGGATTAAAATATGATAACTTAAATCTTTGATAAAATATCTTTGGAAAAGAAATGCGTTTTATTATTAGTATAACATCTGTAGAAACAATGTGGCGTTGTTTTAAAAATTATATATATATTTTTATTTTACGCTGTACCTGACTGCATAGTAGACAGTGGGAACCTAGTGTTAAGGCATTAGGTTCGCTATTTTTCGCCAAATTTTGGGAGTATTGCGTGTTAAGTGGTAAATCTCAACACTATGTTTGATTTATATACCCAGAACAAAGAAAAATAAATATCAAATATTTCCTTTACACCTAGTCATAAAATTTGGCACGGAGAAAGAACTTACAATACCACCAAGGAAAATAAAAATGTTATAGGAAAAAAATCCACGAAGAACCTAAGTTCATACAAAACGAGTGTATTTCATAATTTCCCGTTAAAACCGTAACCTCTGTAACTATAATCCTGAATTTAGTACGGAACCCCCAATTCACAAGTCCGACTCGCACTTCACCGCTTTTATTTTCGTAAGCTTAAGTGAAAATAACAAAATACAGTGAAACCAACAAGAAAACGCATTACCTAAGACGAAACATTTGCAATTATCTAATAGAAATATAATGAGCGAGTGGTCCGGATATTTCAGTACAAATGTACTCACGAACTTCTTATACGCCCCTAACCGATTCTAACGCGATGTTCAGCTTACACGAGGAACCATTAAAGTGATTAAATATAGCATTTATATATTGAAATGTGACTCTCAGTCATTTGATAGTTTGTTGTGTTGATAATTTGTTAAGAGATTAGCGCAATATATTTATAATTATTGTTAAACTTTCATTTTCTATTTAAAGATATGTTTATATTAATAATGTGACGTCATTATTAGCGCAATGGGACAATTCTAAGCATGATGATTGAGGATCGGACCCCATTCAGGGAAATGAGTTATTTTTATTTTTCCTTCTAACAAGATAATGTGGGGTGTTGTTATTCGCCATTCAACACGCGAGGTATTGAATTTGGAAACGCGGATGGAGAATGGAACGTCCTTTAGGTTCATCGTATCTAGCAAAAATAAATATGGTTAGAAAACGTGACATCAATCAATTCAGATGCCGTCCAGTGTTTAAAAAAATTATATCTACACTAAAATACTGAAGAAACGAAGAGACGAAGAGAAAGTAACAAAGGTTTTATTTGTCTAAATATATGCATAATGCAAAACTATACAAAACTTAAAATTAAAAGTAAATTAGCTTCACGCAGTATCCCGCATACAGCAGGGTAGGCAGAGGGAACTTAGTGTTAACACACTCCGTTCCCCACTTACTGCCGAGTTTTGGAGGCATTGCGTGTTGAGTGGCAGAACTCAGCGCCGCGCTTTGCCGCGACACCAGAGCAAAGAAATGGAAATATAAATGTAAGTAAATATTTCATCTCGTTGAGTGGGGATCGAACCCACAACCAATTTTACAGTAACACTTAATACAAAACTTGATTATTAATATTAAAAATGGATATACAAAAACACAGCCTATTGTAATAATAATGTTTCCTAAATCTTACACAAAAGTAAAACATAAAGAGGCGTTCTATACATATAAAAGTAGGTACGCAGTGAAAAAGTTTTGTTATACTGGAAAACTAGTAGAAAAAAAAACTAATATTACACAAAAAAAACAAAAAAAATCTAATTATACAAAGTATTCTTCACAAAACAAACAAACAAAATTCAATTCAATTACTAATCCTCTTAGTTTAGTGTTTCATAAATCTATGTTATTCTAAGTTTAATAGTAGGATAAGTTAGAGCTAATATAAGAGCTCGCGTCGTCACGGCTGAGTTAATTAATTAAGGGCCGTAGTATCGCTTCAAATGCGCTCGCTAATCAATTCTATGTACCGGTTGTATGGGATTGTTGTCCACTGGGACTGTAGGGCGATGCTGCTAAATGCTTTTGAAGTAATAACGCTTGTTACTTTCATTTCGTATTTTATTTTCTTAGGTAAATTTTATTATGTTTATTAAATGAAACTAATTTAACCGGATTAATCGCGTATATTTGGGGTTTTTACATTTTTGGAAACCCGACGTTTCGAACACTTTACAGTAGTCCGGGTAGACCCGTGACCACGGACTACTGTAAAGTGTTCGAAACGTCGGGTTTCCAAAAATGTAAAAACCATAAATATACGCGATTAATCCGGTTAAATTAGTTTCATTTAATATGTGTAATAATCGTGAAAATCAAAGAACTTATTTATTATGTTTTATCGATATTTTATGTAACGATCGAATATATATAAACAACGTTAAAAAAATTACGAAACCTCTGCGCTGTTCTATATTGATACTAGTAGGGTGAAAGGGACGTATTTACATTAAAAACATTAGGTGCCTATAATTTTCATTGTTAAGTGGTGTATTAGTAATACAATTTAGTTAAACACGCGATGTTTTTGTTGTGTTATATAGGCAGTTTATCAATTGCCTAGAAGACTAAAGGAAATAAGTAAGAGCTGTGTTAAGCACATAGTACATTATAAGAGGACACGGCTGATAGACATAAACAGTGGCATAAGGGATTATATTGAAGCGGAGAATTTTTTTTAGCTTCACGCTGGATCCCGCACACAGCAGAATAGGTTTAGGGTTTTAAAGCACTCAGTTCCCCATTTTTCACTGAAATTTGGAGGCATTACGTGTTAGGTTGCGGAACTCATCACCGCGCAACGAAATATACAACCGAATAATAAAATAGAACTCTGTACCAGTGGCAAGAGCGTTACCTTATAAATATTATATGTCATATCTCATATACAGCTTTTAGTAATTTCCATTTTACCATGGGTGTAAAGCCGCGGGTAAAAGTTATTAAAATATAAAAACGGAGACCAGAATAGCGCTATTAATTTAGTGGAGTTTACGCATTAAATCTACCATTTAGCAGGAATACTCGAGAATTAACGATCTTTACCAATTCTAAGGTTTTTATTGCCAATAAGATGTATGTTAACGAGTTCGAAATTATTGATGATGGTCTTGTATAATGATTTTGAATGTTTAACATTTACTTATAAATTGCAGTTAAGGACATACAATAAGACACAAGATTCATAAATTTTAAAATCTCAATATTTTAATGCCTATTTATTCCTATGACCTGTTATTATGTTGTAATTTTTTCACGCCGTATCTCGCACATAACAAGGGCAGAAGGAGTCTGGGGAGTTAATGTTAGATAAATCCGTTCTCATTAACACACTTCCGTTTCCCAATTTTCGTTGATTTCTGGAGGCTTTGCCTCGTCACCGCGATTTTTCGAGCGCAATTGAACTCACGACCTGTCACGCTTACAGTGGCACGCTTGTAACCTGCGCCACGACTGGCCTCAATATTATCCTTTTGACATAAATTACCCTATTTGAAAACAACATCAATAAAACATACAACCTAAATAGAAACATTCACAATCTAACTCAACGAAATTCAAAGAAACTGCCTCCACATTAAAAATAAGAGGCTTGGGCGCGCACCCAATCTCACCACATAGCGCTACCTACATATAGACAGTGGTGGCGGGCGACAGAAATAACCGCGAGAGATTGACGAGATACATACCATTATGGGCTAACGAACATCTCAATTTAACCAGCCACCTGCCTCGCTTTAAATAAACTCGCAGTTTGCTAGTTTGTATGAAGAATTCGGTGGAATGGGTTTGGTTGTATATTTTAAATGGTCGTAGTTGAAATAAAAATTTGATTTTTGACGTTTTGAAGTAATTGTTTTAAAGCGAAACAATGAACTTAATACTTTTTCTTATATAGAAAACGTTTAAAAATTAGAACGTGGCGGTATTTGAACTTGCGTTTTTGGGTAACTGTTTAATATACACGAGACATTCTTAAAAAGCATATTATGAAGACGATTGTTGCAAAAAGGTCGTTTTTGATTATAATACTTAAATTTTCTGAAATATGTGTATATATATATCCATTTACATATATAAATCATATGAAAAACACAACATAAAAACAACAAAATGAAAATTAAATACAAAACATACATACATATACATACAGATAATAGTCAAATCGTTGAAACAGTGTAACACTAGAGAAAGGTTAGATCGTTATACAACTTAAAGCCCTTAGTTCCAGCAAATGCCATCTTAATTACGTCGAAGATCAATTACGATTCCTTTTCATCTTCCAGAATCGGCAAATGAGGAACGAAGTGTCTAAACACTACGTTCCCTTCTGCAGGATATATCCTGAATCTGATATATTTATTTATTTTGCACATCTTGCGAAATCAGCTCAGTTGTGGGGCACAAAGTGTGACTGTTAGCGCTGGGTATGAGTTCGATCTCCACTCGAGTAATCAGAGAATCAGAGAGTCATGAAATATTTATTTAAAATTATATTTTAATTTTTTCGCTCTGGTTTTGAGTCAAATAGCGGCGTTGCGGCACTTAACACGCAATTCCGCAAGTTTTCGGAAGAAAATGGGAACCGCAGTTCTAGCTTCTAATATAACTAGGTTCCCTCTGCCCAGCCTCCTGTATGCGGGATACAGCGTGAAGCTGATTTATTTTATTTATCTTGCAAAATCATTAGATCGAAACGAAACATTCGATTCACACATGGTCTAAACTACTACAATTAATAGACCCGAACAGACAGACAATGGTCTTATTTAAGTTAAACCCCAAAAGGCATCGCACGGTTCTCGTGAACGTATAGTACCATTTCTTTTGTAGTAATTGCCCATACGATTTGCATAAGCAGCCATCGGGCCAGTTTCATGGTATACGTGAATGTGGATGCTGTTTTCTAGTATTGCGTGCCACTTTGAATGTCTAAAGTTTAGTTAGAAGCTTTCGAAGGTCTAGTTTTAGTTGACTCTCTCTCTCTCTCTCTCTATTCTTGGTTAAATTTGACAGGATGTTTATTTAATGGTGATGCAGTTTCTGTTTTATATATATGAATGTGAATGCTGTTTTCTAATATTGTGTGCCACTTTGAATGTCTAAAATTTGGTAAAGATTTCTAAGGTCTAGTTTTAGTTGACTATCTCTCTCTCCCTCTCTCTCTCTCTCTCTCTATTATTGGTTAAATTTGACAAGATGTTTATTTGATGGTAATGGTATATTTCTTTTAATTGCTGTTTTTGTTTATATATATGAATGTGGATGCTATTTTCTAGTATTGCGTGTCACTTTTAATGTCTAAAGTTTGGTAAAGCTTTCGAAGTTTTAGTTCTAAGTAACTCTCCCTCTCTCCCTCTCTCTCTCTCTCTCTCTCTCTCTCTCTCTCTCCTTCCTTCTCTCTCTATTCTTGGTTAAATTTGATAAGATGTTTATTTGATGGTGATGGTATATTTTTTTAACGTGCGGTTTTTGTTTTAATATGTTGATTCTTATGAACCTTTTTGAAAAGATATTGATAGTGTGAAATAGGTTTTTGGAGTATGGAGGCCTTCGTTGCCCAGGGGCACAAAGGTGTGACTGTTATGCGACGGTTGTGGGTTCGATTCCCTTTTCGAGGGAATGTATTAATATTTTCTAATACTCTAACTTCTTCGCCCTGGTACATAGGCAAGAGCCTGTCGTTGAGTTCTCGAAAATACTTTCGGAAAGTAAGGAACGGAGTCTCTTAACATTAGATTCCCTCTGCCTATCTTGCTGTATACGGGATACAGAGTGAAGTTTTTATTTTGTAGCATAAGTACAAATAAAACTAATAGTCTTGTCAAATTAAACAAGACAGAAATAAAATTTTAATCAAGAAACAAAAAAAAACTTTTTGAAACATTACAAAACTCCATCAAAATACGGATCGGATCTGTCGCAACCAGGCTCATCCATCAAGCAGCGCTATTATCGTTTCACGCGTCATCGTCAGCCAAATTAGCCAGTCATCGGTGTGGAGACGTCACATTAGTGGAATAACTTAGATGTGTTGTGTGTTCGTGTTTTTCGACAATATTTGTAAACATTAAAATATGTAATATAAATCTTTTTTTCCAGCTTCAAGATGTATCCCGCATACATTGGAGGGTAGGTAGAGGGAACCTGGGAACCGAGCCTGTGTTGAGCCCACCCCAGAATAGTCTGGTGGCCAACCCAGATTTTTAATAACAAAAATTTGAGTATGAAAGAAAATGAAAAAAAGAAACTTTAACGTAAAACAATTCAAAACTAAAGTGATATATTGATATATTGATAAATATCTCTAGATACGCAAAAGGATTTTCCCCCGATTTTTGTACTTTACGTGCAGGTCACTTATTTTGTACGTGGGTTCGATTCTCATTCGAGAATGTGAAATATTTATTTAAATTTATAGTGTCGAGGTAAAGCGCGGCGTTGAGTTATTCCACTCAATGCCTCTAGAATTCGGCAAAAAAAGGGGAACGGAGTGTCTTAACCATGGGTTCTCTCTGCCTACCCTGCTGTGTGCGGGATACAACGTGAAGCCGAATGAAATATTACTAATAATAAATAATAAAATCAAAGCACAGCAGTTTATTTGATAAAGTTGTTGAAAATTAACAACCTATTCCTCGAGGCTTAGCCGCAAGAACCACTGCGATCTAGATCTTAAATTAATCAATTATCAGTAAAAAAAAACAACAAGAAATGAAATCTTCAAATAATTAAAAAATACAGACTACTCATATAAAATCAATTTGTTTAACCATAATATTTTAGCTGGAGGCATTAGCATTTTAATTTGCCTACATATGCCGGAAATTTTGTTAATTGTAATTGCTTAAACGGTTCATTAAGATAATTGTGACATGAATGCAACGATTTGATTATGGTGTTGTTTTGTCCGTATGTCTAGAGGTCATCTGTTTTCCTATAATATTTTCCTTTTTCTTCTACGATCGCTTTAGATTTTAAAAATGTATAATTTTGGTGACAACGTAATAAAATAAGCTATTATCAACTATAAATTTCTTTTTTTTCGGTACAGGATCGGATCCATATAACTATCTCGATTACACTTCGACGCTGTCCATATATAAGGGTATATCTCGAGGGTATATATCGAGAAAAATATATACTAATTCGTATATAATATGTACCTGTAAAAGTTACGAAACAACAATTCTAGTTGAAAAATTCCCAGTAAATGGATAAAAAAATTGCGTTCTTGCCTTGAATCGGAGAATAAAGCTATAGCGTGTAATTATCTCCGTATTTATTAGCTTCCGAACACCTGTTTGTAAAAGGTAATAACGTGTTTTGGGAGTATTTCTCAAATTTATTCAATTCATGGTTATATAGTAATTATAAATTATTAAATTTTCCTTGACATTTGTTAAGGTATTATTTACAATTTGGTAAATATTTTTTACCATTATGTTAAATAATTAATCAAACCTTGGTTGTAGAGCCATAACTTTTAGTATAGTTTGCAATTAGACGCATAGAAGGTTGGAGCGCTTGGAATGCACCTAACATTGTTTTGAGCAATTAATTTGGAAATACTGACAAATAATACTGACAAAATTGAAAAAATGTATAATTTCTAACATTCCTTCACTAACGTAAGGTTTTATTATCCAATTGAGTGAGTCGTTACTGAGATTATTATATTGCAAAATACTGAAATAAACAAAGAAACGTGAAACTAAAAATAATGTACTGAGTAATTTGAAGGAGGACCTATTTTATTATATTTGTGTTCACAAAACTGTCATACTTTAAAACTAACCAAATATAATTAAAAAAAATAATCATAACAGTATCAGCTACATAAAACAAAATAGCGGTAATAATCGATAACGAATCGAATATTAAAAATATAAACACACAAACAGAAATTTACAAACGCATTTGTCAAAACAAATTACAAAGTAAAGCGGAAACATAGCTAGCTGGCATGTTCTTTTAATCGACTTATGTATTTTAATCGATATTAAAATACAGGTCAATCGGTTTATAAATCAAGTTTGAAATTGTTCTCAACGAGTGACTATTAATTAAATTGTTGTTAGATTAGAAATTAGATAGCCGGGCGGTGATCGCGTTTGATAATGTACGAGTGTAGGGCCAAGTACAAACGGGGATAGAAATTTCTCTTAATTCAAAAGTATAGAGTTCTTGTATAAAGTATTGTGGAGGTCAGAAAATGTTAGTCATTTGAAGTTATTTACGAGAAAAGTGTAAGATGAATATCCTTAATTTCATATTATTTTAGTTAAACCGTATATTTGAGTATATTTTCGTGAGGATACTTCCATTATAGATAATAAAAAATGTGTGAGTGTAAGTGACCTTTAAAGTGGGAAAAAAGTGAAAAAAAAAAATTATAATATTTTATCAAAGCAATAGTTCGCTCCAGGAGATAAGATACAAAAAATGCAAGCATTTAAAAAAAATAATTATAATATTTTTTTCTAAAGCGCTCAAATCTATTTACTTATCAGAATGACGCGATGTGTAATGCAAATATAAAATAAACAATCTGAAGGTCGATCTGTTGGCAATCAATAATGAAATATCAAATAAATCATTTCCATCAATAAATTGGCTGTCAGCGAAAGACAAACAAAAATTGCGGGTAAACATGAATGAATGAAATATGATATTTCTTTATCAATCACGTACGTATCAATAAGTTATATAGATATTGAGTCATCAATTTTTGATTTGTAATACTTGTCAGCGCAATCCAATCAAGCGTGGCCACTACGTTGATTTTGGCAAGGTCTTTTTTTAACCCTTAAATAATCGTTCATTTTGTATTTTTATTAGATAAAGTAATTCTGGAGACATTGTATTTTGAGTGGCGGAACTCAACGCCGCGTTTCATCTCGATATCAGAGCAAAGAAATGAAAATATACCAATTAATTACAAAATCATGTTAATTTATTATTATCAATGGAACATAGATAGAACTTAGTGACAAGATATCTCATACTTAATTAGAAAACGTATAAATTCTTATACGTTTTCTAATTAAGTATTTATCTTTCCTAAGTGTGGATTAACACTTTAAAAATGTTAAAAAAAAAAGATATCTCATTCTCAGTGGTTTACTAAGGTCTTCATTTTTCCCAGAGGTAGGCAGAGAGAACTTAGTGTTACAGCACTCCTACTGAGTGATTTTCAAGTGATTGAGCGTTGAGTGCCGGAAGTAGACGTGACACTTTATGAGGATTTTGGACATTTAGTAAAGTGAAGCAGATTTTTATGCCGCGCGCTTTTAATCAGAACAGAATCCATAAGTGCATTTATTATGTTAGTATCCTGGCCCTGAGCGACAGATAATATTTAAATAAAAATATTAAGAGAAAAAAAATATGTCACAAAATAAATGAAACATATTTGTTTACTATTTAAGTCATTTTTTTTTTGATAATATTGAGACACAAACAAAAATTGACTTTTAATAAAACATAATAAAGAAATATATCACATTTAATTACAAATAATTCATAAACTACATTGCATATTGAAGGGTTAAGTACAATGGCAATTATAATTTGATAGCAAAACAACTGACTGCTTAATTTAGTTGTCTGTTTAAATGTATATAGAAAGTAGTGACTAATCACTAAGCTTTATCTACCTATCCCGCTAATTGAAGATAATATGAAAAGATAAAAAAAGAAAACTTTTCAAAACTACAAACAAATCAAAACTCCCGTCATTTTAAGCTACTATTACTTAGACACGCTCCACCTAAACCATAACAGAACCATAAACTATAAAAGTTGCTACAAAAGATTAACCTATACATCAATCAGAAATCTATCTATAGAAGATACGCAATAAAAATATATATAAAATAATAGTTCTCATCTAAACGACCTCTTATTGCGCAAGGTGTAATTTCATTAAAACAATTGAAAGTGAGAACCGATAATAATTTCATGTGAGGTCATGTCGTTGTGTGTTAATGGCGATTGATGTATTACATTGCTTGATTTGACCTTGTCAAGACCTTATAGTGTGATTTTTGGTTGTATAGTATAATTAATAACGCTATAGGATTCAGGGAAACCTTTTAATGTAATTTAAAGTGTAAGCATTAGATGGTAAATGTAAACACGCAATTTGCAAAATAATGTAAAATTGGAATATTACGTAGATTAGTAGGGCCACTATGGCTTGCATTGGATTGGAGCATTTGGACTGCGTTTTACTGTAAACGTGACGTTTGTGGGTTCCATCGAAATTAACAAATACGTAGATATTTTTAATATTAAATTAATTTTTATTGTAAGGCCAGTCGTGACGCAGTGGCATAATCGTGTGACTTTAAACGCGACGGTCGTAGGTTCTATCCGCACTCCGGGGAATAAAAAAAATAAATTTTTATTTCGTCGCGGAGTGTAGGCTTCCTCTGACTGACTACCCTATGTGCGGAATATCGTGAAGCTAAAAAAAAAAGATTAATATCTTTAATTATCATAGTTCAATCTAAAGTAACTTGTCATGACATGTTTTTTAATAGAATATAATTAAAATAAATGATTAAAAAATAAAACAAAATAATAACAAATTTGGGACCACTATTTAAATTAATAATCTGGACAATATCAACTAAATCCCTATTCTGATAATATCACAGCTTTTGAGTTACTCTAAGGACTTAAGGTCATATAATATAATGCTTACGTTTCAACATATTTACGATTATTTCCTTATTTTATCTTATATTCTCTAAGATAAGACAAGCTGTAAGTATTAGTAATCAACTAATATTAGATATAAAAAGACAATGCTACATACAAAATAGTATATATAGATAGATATTTTTTTTCACCTTCGCGTTGTATATAATGTTAAGACACTTCGCTCTCCAATTTTCGTCGATTTCTGAAGGCACTGCGTGTTGAGTGGCGAAGAAATGAAAATATTAAATAATTCTTCAACTCGTCTACCACCTTCATTTTGCAACGACTGGCTTTAATTTTTATTTTTACTATAACTTTTTTTTGAATCATTTTTAGTGGCAACATTTTCTTCTTGTGTATTTTGCATTGTAAACGGAGAGATTTGTTATAGTGTATATTTTTTCCTTTATGAATATTAGAATTGATGACGTTCAAACAACGCAGTGGCACAGCTTTATATTTTATTTAAAATATAATCTTGAAAATATCAATCAAATCTTTTCTATACTTTCTAATTTTTTCTATTATTTAACATGTCCAGAGGTCAGTCGCGGCGCAGGGACACAGAGTGTGACTGTAAAATCGACTGGTTATGGGTTCGATCCCCTCTCGAGGACATAAAATATTTACTTCCATTTATATTTTCATTTCTTCACTCTGGTGTCGAGACAAAAGCGCGGCGTTGGGTTCCGCAACTCAATACGCAATGCCTCCAGAGCACGGTGGAAAGTGAGGAACGGTGTGTCTTAACACTAGGTTCCCTCTGCCTATCCTACTGTGTACAGGATACATATATTATCTTATATCTTCTCACGTTAATTTGAATCGGCTATTATGTCTCATCGTAATCGATATCAAATCATTATTTCTAACCTCAGAGGGAGTTAATTGTTTAAATTGGAGGACGATTAATTTGATTATCAATTGCGGCACAGTCGTTAGTAGTTATGTAAAAGCTACCGAAACTTGTACTAAGGACAACCTCATAGTTAATAAGCTTCGAGGTCAAAAGTTTATTATAAAAAAGGTTTTTTTATAACAATATATTATAGTTTATTATGGCAACCATGTCATGCTCTAGCGTATTTTGCTTAATATGCTTAGTCTTAATCTTAAAGAGCTATTTTTATCTGTTGACATTCCGTTCCCCATTTTCCGCCAAATTCTGGCGACATTACATTATTTACAAATATTTCATCCAAGGTTTCATTTCCTCTAGTTGGGCTCGAACCTACAACCCGCACACACGCTTGTGCCCTTACACCACAACTGGCTCTACTGGCATCTATCTAAAAATATATCTAGGTACAAAATAGTTTATGTAATGAAAAATACCTAGTAAATATGGGTTTTGATACAATCTCTATAATAATGGAGGTTTTATCTCATCACAGATCTATTCAAATAGAAACGTATTTCTATTTGATTGTATATTATCTTTATCGTGTACTACTATCTCAGTTGTTGAATAAAACTGTTAATATATATTTTTGTGACTTTTTAATTTATGTTTAACAAGTTGTTGTGTAATTTATCATTTTAGGCAACATAACAATTTTTGTGAAGCTTGTCAATTAATATTAATAATATTGGATTCCGCCATCTATAATAAAATATCTCGTAAAAGTAGGGATTGGAGAATGGAGATGTTTCTTTCTTTCTACTATTCATGAGCCAAATTTGAAAAGGCAAAGTAAGTTATAGTATATTATAGTCAATTACGGTAAAGTATAGAAAGAATAACGGTCTTCAAAAGTTGTTGTAACTTTTTTTTTCAGCTTAACACTGTATCCTGCGCACAGCAGGCTAGGCAGATGGAACGTAACCGTTAAGGCGCTGCATACCCCTTTTTCGACAAAATCCGGAGGCGTTGCGTGTTGAGTGGCGGAATTCCACGCCGTGTTTTGCCTTGACACCAGAGCGAAAAAATATAGATATAAATACAATATGTAATTTCCTCAGTGGGGATCGAACTCACAACCAGTCTCGTTTACAGTCAAATGTATATATATAAGCCTCAAATGTATATATATAAACATACAAACATAATTTACTTTACAGTAAATATCAGCGTAAAACGCTGTTATGTAACGCTAATAGTATTTATGTTATCATCAATAATTATTTTAATGCTCGAAGCAATATAATGACTCATTTCAATCAGAAGTGCGCCACTATGCATCGAGATTTATAATTATATATTTCATATAATATATATCTAAGTATACTAAGTACATAATTGCTACTTGAGCAATATAAAATATAATTTAGGTAGTACTTAATAAGTTTTTAAATCAGCTTCACGCTGTACCCCGCACACAGCAGGTTTGGAGAAGGGGACTTAGTGCTAAGACACACCGTTTTGAATTTAACTCAATATTAGTATCGCGTGAGCTCTGGAGCGGCATAAGCCCAGCGATGGATTCCGCGCTGGGCTTTTGCCTCGATACCAGAGCAAGGAAATGAAACTATAAGTTTAAATAAATATAGTATTTCCTGGAGTGGAGATCGAACCCACAACCAGTCGATTTTACAGTCACACACTTGTACCCCTGCGCCAAGACTTAATTACCACTGTACAAGTACTAAGCTAATAAATTTTAACCATATAAGCGGCCTGTTGCGCTCCGTCCTGTCTTGCAACTCTACAAGGAATAGTCCCAAGTTAGAAAGTAAGAGTAAAATTAAAGATTATTTCGAAGTAAGGATATTCATATAAAATAACTGATCTATTTTGCTATAATCTACAACAACGCTCGTATACGTAAACATTAGTACGACTTTTTAGTTTTTAATTGTTTTTCCTACATACATTTAAAAAAAAAATTGCTTCACGCTATATCCCGCACACTTCAGGGCAGGCAGAGGGAACCTAGTGTTAAGACACTCCGTTCCCCACTTTCTGCCGAATTCTGGAGGCATTGCGTGTTGAGTGGCAGAACTCATCGCCGCGCTTAACCTCGACACCAGAAGAAATGGAAATATGAATTTAAGAAAACATTTCATCTCCTCGAGTGGGAATCGAACCCATAACCAGTCGGTTTTACCGCCACGACTGGCCTCAACATCGTACATTTTTAATTGTTGTTAAAACAAAATTTTCTATGTAATATGAAAATATTTTAGAATCTCTTCGCGGATATAACAGCGTAGAGAGTTTACTTGTATTAAGACACTCAGTTGTCCAAATTCAAGACCTAGCGTGTTGATTGGTTGTTTGAAAATAAACGCCTTGCTATGTCTTGATAGCTAGATTGCAAGGATATGAGAGTGAAAAGCATAAAACAATTTGCTTTTGGTTGCGTGTCTATCTCATTTTAAGAAAATAATTATGTTATATACTCATTATATCAGTTCATTTAGTGACAATGTCTGCTGCAAAATCCACAGAAGTATTTTATATAATCGAATTAAAAAATATATATATTTCCCAGGATACACTTATGCCTAAGATATATTTACTAAATTTACTATTAACTTTTTATAAGTTATACATTTTTTGTAAGTGGAGAACGGAAATGTCTTATTAACAACGGAGTGTCTTAACACTAGGTTCCAAGATTCCCTCTGTTATGTGTATAATAATTGGAAGCAAAAAACATAATAATAAAATATAAATATATACTTTATTTTATACATCCCCGATGATTTGGAACCACAATCACCGACCACAAACTTTCGCTTTATATGTAACAGTCTATTTTTTTTTAATATTTTGTAATTCCTTACAACAATATTCAAGGTTAGGACATTTAAACGTATAGAATATATGATTATCGAAAGTAATATTCAATTGTAAAACTAGAAATACTGTAGAAGCAATACGTCGTGGTGCGGACGTGTATGAGCTCGCCTTGACCCAGTGCTCGTGGCCTAATAATCAAACTTACTCATACAAGTTTAGAATTGCGATAAACGGCATTTATGGTTATTTAAAAATTAACTCCAAATTTTTATTACT
Organism: Heliconius sara; assembly: GCA_917862395.2. Lineage (NCBI taxonomy): Eukaryota > Metazoa > Arthropoda > Insecta > Lepidoptera > Nymphalidae > Heliconius > Heliconius sara. The sequence continues at coordinate 4,123,582 of OU860788.1, read as the reverse complement.
CCTTACAGTGTAAGATGTTTCTATATATAAAATATCTATACAGTTAGTTGTTAAGCAATAGTTGTTAATGTTATATTTGAGAGTGAATTAAGATTTTGTAAATAGATTTTCTATTCTATTTGTTATAATATACGCCGATGAATGTAACCAAAAATTTTGTTGTCAATATGGGAAATTTGGCCAGCGTAACACGGGGCGCTCCTTGCATAGGTTCCATACCCACGGGCTCCCCCAGAATTTATACAAATGGATCATTTTATACAAATGGATCATCAGCTTTCTCGCTGGGCGGAGCATCATGGTTGCTGTCGATGGTTTCTGTTGCATACCCGCGAACGTTGGGGTCTTACAAACCTGCGTGCTATCCGCTGCAATCTTTCTCGTTCATATCAATTACATATAGAAGATAGCACAGTAGATGCTTTATACTTTAGAAATAAACTTGTGCCTTCTGGTGATTCATCCCTAGAGAATGTTCTCAGTGGGGTAAAGGGAAATTGGTTCAATTTGAGCCTTGTATGTCTTACGAGGGTCAAATTTGCGCGTTAGCCACTAAGAAAAACCCATTTATTGTGACATCGCTTTTCGGTCCTCTTACAGTCGCGCCCAATATCTGCACACTTTGCCTTACGGTTTGGAGTGACTACAAGTCAACGCCAAGTTGGCCACGCCCTCAAAGAAATTTTGTTCGAATCGTTAAAATAAGTCATAAAATTTTTACTTTTTCTTTTATCTTTCGTAATAAGTCATTAAATCTTGATGATTTATTTCGAGAAGTTGGTATATGAAACTCCTTTTTAGCTTTAGTCTACTTTATATATTGTTACTGAGCTAGCTTGCTTAGTTAAGTTTACTATTATAATAGAAAGTAGCTTTGTCGTTGATGATTATCCTGATATTTTCTTTTTACTGTGTTTAAATGATTTTAAAAGCATATAAACACACAAGCGTGACTTCAAACGCGACAGGTTGTGTGTTCGATTCCTACGCGAGGATTTTTTAAATATTTTTATTTCTTCACTCAGAATTGAATGAGTTGAATTCATTCAAATAATAATCAAATCACAATACTTCCAAAATTTAGCGAAAATGTGGAAGAACTATTTAGTTACCCTCAACTACATATCGTTTTAAAACTATCAATAAATAACATCGATGACTCCACCTGTCGTCAAGCTCTTAAACAGCAGCAAGTGATTTCAGGCTGTTTTAAAATTCAAATTTATGCTAATACGACACGGCCGCGCGCACTCTAATTGGATTATATGTAAACATATTTATATATATGCATATACGAGGTGATAATATGAAATTATCATTTATTTTATTAGATTTTCACGTTTTAATATGATCGATCGATTAGAGGCCAGTCGTAGCACAGGGGCACAAAGTGTGGCTGTAAAATCGACTGGTTGTGGGTTCCATCCCTACTCGAGGAGATGAAATTTAAATGAAAATTTATATTTATATTTCCATTTCTTCGCTCTGGTGTCGAGGCTAAGCGCGGAGTTCTGCCACTCAACACGCAACGGCTCCAGAATTCGGCAGAAAATGGGGAACGGAGTGTCTTAACATTAAGTTCCCTCTGCTAACCCTGCTGTGAGCGGGATACAGCGTGAAGCTGATCATTTATTTTATTATATTTTCACATTTTAAATTGATCGATGATCAAGTTTAAATGGATGTGTTAAATTGCTTTTAAAGTGTTTTTTAATATATTTTTTTATTTATGATTGTTTTATTGAGTGCTGGAATAGAATTTGTTGAATATATTTTGTTAAATATATTAAAAAGTAAAATAATAATTGGACTGAAATTAATAAAAGAGGCTAAAATTAAATCATTGAACAAAAATATCTATAACTTTTCACTTCTCGGATTTTTCTTCATTTGTATCGTAAACATTGCGCCAAATTTCACAATTGTAAGTCAACGGAAGTAAGGGAAGTAATATTTGGATTCAATACATAAAGTATATTTATCTTAAGATATCTAATTAATTTTTATTTTATTAAAAGAATAGCATGTATAGAGTTGCATTTGGAAATTCCAGATATTATTTACTTATATAATATGCACCTATAACACGTATGAGTGCTCACAGACTACAAACCTATAAACAGTAGGTAAAATGCACGCTTACAGTGCATCGACTATCATTACACGAACTACAGGGGCAGGACGGTACTTAACGCTATTACGAATATCGCAATTGTCTCTTTGTAAACTCGCAACACTATCATTTAATATAATTGCGCGAAGATTATTGTACCATTTAAAAATAGAATATTGTATATATATATACATATGTATATGTTATTGTGTGTTTATATAATTATTAGCGACACGCCCGCGGCTTCGCCCGCTCGTACTACGTAATTATTATTTACCAATCTGCTTTACTTTTCTTTTCTAATAATAATATATTTAAAAATAATATCAATATTTCTATCTATAAAAAATAAAGTTCGGCTAATTCAACAAAACAAATTTTTATAGCAATTTTGCCAAACGAAATCTTTTAAAACAAATAAATCAGCTTCACGCTATATACAAAGCAAAGGAGGATAGAAATATAAATTGAAATTAATATTCATTTTAAAATGGTATAGGTTATTATTTATATATAAAACAAACTATAAACGTTAAAAGAAACTTGTCAAAATACAGTAGTGAACAGATAAACAGATAAGCATATTTAGAATCATTGATTTTGGTTCTTTTATATTATCAAATGTTACCGATAACATTTTTTCATATAAATATGTTATGTATAGACACTGATTCGTTACGGTGTTATTATAAGTATAGATTGTATGTTAAGGTCCTAAGTAAAAATACTGTACGATCCACCGATAACTTTTGATAACAAAATTTCCAAAAATTTATATTTAACTTAAAAATAAAAATATGAAAAATGATAAGAGAAAAATAAAAATATATTTTTTTATTTTATATATACTTACAGGTATGAAGTACTTAGCTCTCAACATTTTATAAGCTATAAATCAAATTTATCTCTTAAAATAGCGCAGTGTCTACCAGCTTCAAGTAATTGTGCAAGTAGTAAACGAACACTTCGGTCCTGTATCTGAATCATCATTTAGAGTGGCAATCAACTTCGTTAAGTAGTGATTTTATAAATGACTGTTTTATGTTAATGATAAGAAATATATTTACGGTATAATCTTCTCTTATAAATAACATAGTGTTAATGTACCTATACACGTGCATCAGCTTTTGACAAGATATAGATTTAAATTATTTCATTTAAAAGATTGTAGTATTTTTTTATATAGAAAATTACATAATATATTATTTAAAAACAATATTTGTGCGTTTTCGTTTTATTTGTTTTTTTACGCTATAGCCTGCGCATAGCAGGGTATGCAAAGGGAATCTGGGAACCTAATCTTAAGGCATTTCGTTCCCTTTCAGACATTTCCGTTCCCCACTTTCTACTAAACTCTGACAGCATTGCGTGACTGATCTCGCGCTTTGCTTTGTGAGAGCGAGGAAATAAAAGTATATATTCAGTTGATTCCCACGACTGGGGCTAAAACCCACAACCGTCGCTTCCTTGTGCCCCCCTTCGCTACGACAGCTTCTTTTTTATTAGTAAATTTTATTAATAAGAATGGCTTAATATAAAACATCGCGAGTTTGGATTCCGCCATTCAACACGCAATCTACAATATCGGGAAGCTGAGAAACGGCGTGTGATAACGCTAATTGATGTAACTCCACGCTGTAGGCAGAGGGAAGATAGTGTTATGAAACTCCACTCTTCACTTTCCGTCGAATTCTCGAGGCATTGCATGTTGAGCGGCGAAACTAAGCTCCGCGCTTTTCCTGGACATCAAAAAAAAAATTAATGTAAAATAGGCTGTGTCGAATATCAATTAGCGTTATCACCCGCCGTTCCTCCGTTTCCCGTTATTATAGATTGCGTGTTGAATGGCGGAATCCAAAAGTTTTCTTCAGTTAGATTCGAATCCACAACCTGTCACATTTACATTCACCCTGTACCCCATGCGGTACGACTGACCATTTTTTTTAAAAAACTAAATTATAAATATTATCTCTGTACCTAACCAACGTATAAACATTCCAAAGAAAGCAAAGTGTAATATTAAAAAATCCAACGAAGATACGCGAGTATACACCACATATTACCGATGCGGTGTACTTAATTAGACTGAAAGATGGCTAGTTCCCATGGAGGTATGCAAAAATTGTTGAGAAAATATGCGTGCGTGTACGCTAATTCAAACCCGGGACCCACGATTTCAGTATTTAGATATACTTATTATGATATTGTTGAAGGTTTGATTGCTTGATGATTTGCTTTGATATTACCAACGTAAGTTGTCTTTAGTTTTCGTTTTTTTTTTAGGTTCAGGCTGTATCCCGCAAATAGTACGGTAGGTAGAGGGAATATAGTGTTAAGACACTCCGTTACACATTCTTGTTAAATTAAAAATATATGTAGAATTATGATTAGTAAAGTAGTTTTTTATTGTTATCAAATAAAACGTTGTCGGAAAAAAAATACATTCGAAAACTAAGTAAAAAATCACGTAAAAATCAAAAACCTTAAATTATTTAAATTTATATATCTATCTATCATTTACAAAATTTAGTATAACAAAAGCTAAACAAATCTGAAAGTTCAATACTGAATTTGTAAAAACAATCAATATTGAAACGATCAAGGAGCAAACCAAGCAAATCATATGCAAAGTAAGATTCCCACGATCGTCGGTTACCGAGCCGCGCCATATAGAAACAAAGACGGTAGTCGTCTCGCACTACGAAAGATTTCGATGGATAAGGTTAAAAAGTAATACTGTCTTTTTAACATTTTAAAGTGTATTTAGAAAACGTATAAAATTTTTTACTTCTCGCTACGTTCTCGTTACCTCACCTACTTACTCCCGAGGAATTTCTCGTCATCAGAGTAAAGAAACGAAAATGTAAATATAAATATATCATTCCCTCGAGTGGGGATCAAACCCACAACCAGTCGATTTTACAGTCGCACTTTGTGCCCCTACGCCTCAATATACATATAGTAACACCATATATCACCATTATAAAATCATAAAATTCTACATCCATACACCGCGTGAGAAAACACCAGAGCCCCATCTCCACGTGTCTGTCTGAAAACGCAGACTTCCTAAGCCATGTGAACCCCCCGCGGTCAGGCGGGCGTGACACCACTCTCCCAGGTTCAATTCCCGGCGGGCACCATTAGTGCCAATAACAATCAGACGGTAGCCGCTGCAACTCGCTAATTTTCTCTAATTTTCCTATCAAAAGCGAAACCATTGTTTAAACCACCAATAAGGATAACTGTAACTGTATTTCGAATCGTGAGAACATCGATTTCGTTACGTAATTATCGATTTTCGGTTCGATCGGTTCAAGGCTGCGTTTTGATGGTAGCGTGCATATCGATATTTAGGTACGATATGCGACCTTGTGTTAATCTGTTAAATTGAGCTTGAAGGAAACCGCGCTAACTGGCTGATGGTTAAATGTTTCTGATAGAAAGGCACAGGGTTAAACGAGTAGTTTAGGCGATTTTTTTATATAGTCAAAAATCTTACGCAATTCTATATAAAGAGGCCAGTCGTGGCGCAGGGGCACAAAGTGTGACTGTAAAACCGACTGGTTGTGGATTCGACCCCCACTCGAGGAAATGGTAAATATTTATTTAAATTTATATTTCCATTTCTTCGTTCTGGTGTCGAGGTAAATCGCGGCGTTGAGTTCTGCCACTCAACATGTAATACCTGCAAATTCGGCAGAAAGTGGGGAACGAAGTGTCTTAACACTGGGTTCCCTCTGCCTACCCTGCTGTATGCGGGATACAGCGTGAAGCTAAATTATTTATTACGCAATTATTGTTACATACAAGTATTCTGTGAATTAGGAAACATGTACTTTATATGGTAATTTATTTTTTATTTCAACTCTTTGTTATGTGTTTATTACTCAAAATTTTATTGTTGTTTGTATCTAATTTCAAATTACGATATATTTATTGGCAATCACTTTCGAGCTTTACTTTATTTTATTATAATATATTATGTGTTTATCGTACATCAAAATATTACACTACAGTCTAATGTTACAGTGTGTTCTATATTATGAATTTAAATAAAATTAATTTTAGTGGAGGAAAGTAGGAAACGGAGTGTCTTACCTGTAGGTTCCCTTTGCCTATTATTAATATTTGATTTAAATGTCGGTTTAATACATACGATCTTGAGATAAATGATCTCGATAAACGGACAACAAATTGGTACTAAAATAATCTTATATATATATATATATATATATATATATATATATATATATATATATATATATATATATATATATATATATATATATATATATATATATATATATATATATAATATAATAACCATTACATCAAAACTTGGGCGGATTGTTAATAATAACAAAATAATGTAATATCTCTTTCAATATTAAAATTCAACGTTCCTATGACCTTTCGGAGTTGGGTCGCCATCAGGCCTCGTTGGCAGCTACTTACCCTAACAAACCGTGAATAAATTAATATCTAACACGCGTGGAGGGCTGTCACTGTCTGTCCGATGCTTTGATCCGTAGTTTATATGTATATGTTGCTTGTGTTTAGTTGTAATCAGAAAATATTATGTGGGTTTCATTTGAAATATCATGTTTTTCTGAGGTCAGTGGTGGCGCAAGAACGCAAGCGTGTTTCTAAACGTGATGGGTTGTAAGTTCGATTCCCAGTCAAGGAAATGAATTATTTAATTTTATTGCGCGCCATTTAGTACCGCTATTTGATGCAAGCAATGCCTTCAGAATTAGACGGAAAGTTGGGAGTGTCTTAGATATTACCTTAATATAAATAAATCTACAGTACAAGCAACTTTATAGCTCAAGTAAATATGAGCTTTTCATTTTACATAAGCAGGTACTATATTTTGTTACGAAAATATTAAATTGTTTGAACTATTTTTTTATTTTTAGCCTTACGATGTACCTACATGAAGAAATGAAATTATTTAATATTTCTTCGATCTACAGCATCGAACCCACAACCGTCGCGTCGCGTTTCCAATCACAAGTTTGTGCCACTGCACCACGACGGCCCAAAACTATTGCTGCTATCTATTTAACGATATTTGTTATTTAACGATATTTATGCAACGAAATAATTCTATATCCTCATATTATAAATATGCCCTTGGCATCACTATAATACTACGAACTATGGAAGATTGAAACAAACAAAATCGATACTTACCTACATTGTTGGGGTCGATGGAATTATTTACGAGTCGGTAATACAACATTATTTCTCAAGAAAACCGTTTAAGTGTTGATCTTCCTCACAGATAAGCCCTAATGCTGGCATAACCTATGGACTTTTAATGCACCGTGGTGAAGTATCGAGTATCGTTATATGCATAATAGAAGCAATGCAATTATACTCTTTTGTATAATCGGTTATAAATTTAGATTTATGAAGAAAAATTATATTTATACATTTATATGTATAAATTTAGTTGTTATTTAAATTTAGTCATATACATATATTTTTTAACTACGTTCCCTCTGCCTACCCTGCAGTGTGCGGGATACAGCGTGAAGCTGATATATTTTTTACTCCGTTGCTTTCTACTGAATTTTCGAGGCATTGCGTGTTGAGTGGAACTCAACGCCGCGTATAATCTTATTATCAGAGTGAGGAAATTAAAATATTAATTATTGAATGCCATCTACTGGGAATCGAAATCATAACCAGTCTATTTTACAGTCACATTTTGTGCCCTTGCGCAACGACTGTCCTACTGTCTGTCCTGTCATTATAGATCATAAGTATAAATAATGTATATATGATTCATTTATTGAAAGCTTTCATGGAAGATTTGCTCGTGTGAAGTTCATAGTCCCTTGATGCACCAAAGTATCAAAGCTTATAAGTCAACGCAATAAAACGAGACGAGCATTTATACATCGATTTTGCTGTATTTTATATTAAATTCGCCGCATAATCAAAACCTATAGAACCTGAATTCCCGTGGACCTAAAGTTATAAGATTTGGCACGAAGTTCTTCTCTTCTACTTACAATAAAGTAAAGGAAAAAAAAGGTAAAAATTGAATATTTCTGAGTATTTTCTAGAAGAAAAAAACATTTTTAACTTACTATATTTGTAATAAATTTAATACATAATGATTGCATATGCCCACAAGCTTAAATTTGTCAACTTTTCGAAGTTTTACTTCTTCTTATTATCATAAAATTGTTATGAAAATCTATCTATGGAGTCTGAAGACTCGCTCACCGAGATTTTAGATTATTTATCGGGTTAACGGTATACACAGGTATCCCGCATACGGCAGCGTAGGCAGAGGAAACCAAGTGTTAAGACACTCCATTCCATTTTCCATAGAATTCTATAGACATTGCGTGTTGAGTGATGGAAGTAATGCTTTGTTACGACATCAAAACCGAAAATATGAATTTACGCCCCGGCTCATTAACTGGCCATAATTTTTTAAATTATAATTATCATATATAAATAGTAGAAACGAACCTTGTTGAAAATAATTCGACTTCCTCACATAAACACAGACTAGCGCCATCAGCTGCAGCTGGGACAGCCGCTGTCGGGTCGACGGCGGCAGCGGCAGCAGGTCCCGTAGATTTGCGATCTCCGCGTTGATCAGGTCGCGCCGGAGCTTGCTCGCGCCTTTCGTTGATTTGCCTTGGTCGAACCTGGAAATGTACTTATATTTTACTTATAGAATAAGTATTGTTGTTGTGTCAGTTGTGGCGCAGAGGCACAAAGGTTGACTATAAACGCAACTGGTTGTGGGTTCGATGCCCACTAGAATATTTTTTTAAATTTATACCTTTATGGCTTCGCTCTGGTGTTGGCGCCACCAATCAACGCCACGAAACTGGGGAACGGAGTGTCTTAACATTATATTCTCTCTGCCTACCTTGCTGTGTGTAGGGTACAGAGTGAAACTGATTTAATTTATTTTTGCAATTTAATAATATATATAATAAAAACAATTTTGTAATAGTAAACAAATATAACAAGCTCCCATTAATTAACAATTATAAAATTTTCATGAAGAAAAAAAACAAGGATGAAAATGATTATAGTTATTGAAAACACACTTCATAATCAGAAAGAGTGACTGACAAATACCTATTTCAAAAACATCATTTTCTCTCATAAAATGATTAAGTCATTATCACCATTCCTTGACACGTAGTTAAATCCACCATTTGAATGCTGAGTATCTAATTTTACCGATTACAATTAAAAACCGGTTAAAGTTGTAAAAGCCTCGATCCCATGACGTATGGCGACTAAAATAGTCTCGCTTCAACCAATCGGAATGCGGTTAATTAGTTTTGCAAATTGTTACTAACAGATTTATCTGCATCTAGGGACTAGATCCGGTAGTATTTTATATGTTTTTTTTTTCAGGTAAATAGATCGAACCTGGAAACCAAGTAAGGTACCTACCTAAGCTACCTAGGATTCTCTGTCCTCATTACCTTCCGTTCCCCACTTTTCGCCGGATTCTGGATGCATTGCGTTTTGAGTGACGGAGCTCAACGCCGCGTTTTGCCTTGCTACAAGAGCGAAAATATGAAAATATTACATATTTCGTTTCTAGTGGTAATTGAACCGAAAACTTGTCGGGCTTACGGTCCTACGCTAGTGCTGCGCCATGACTGGCCTTATTTTATTTCATGTAAATTTTATATTTGTTGTGTTTTATTACAAGAGCATAATAATATTTTATGAAATAGTAGCAAAATGTGTATCTTAAATGTAATTTTTTGTCATAACTTTATGGTAATATCAGTGATGGCTTATAGTAAACATGTAAAAATACACAAAAAAATTGCAAAATGGAGGTTTTCGCGGGTTCGAGTCTCGCTACGTTCAAATTCTTATACGTTTTTTTTTATTTATGATAGTTCATTAAGAGAGTATAATAGAGTTACTAGTCATAACAGCTACAAACATGAAACAACGAAGCTAACATACAATATACAAAATAAAATTATAAGCTTAATATTCTGATAAAACATAAAAATAACATCAAAACGTCCAGATAAATGTAATGGGCCTCCATTAAAATCAATATGAGTCGTTAATAAATCTTCTTATAAATGGTAAACCTGTCGAAATTATTATTCTAACCGTAACGAATCGATATATCTATAATCGGTATAACCATAATCGATATACCGATAACGTCTCGATGTTCTTCGGCAATTGACAAATTGTTGCACATTAAATATTTTCAACAGCATGTATTTAATTAGCATATATATTTTATCGATACTTGAATATAATTGTTATTATTATACTGTATTTTCGTTTTATTGCAAATGTTTACAATATTCTGTATTGTTAAGTAAGTTAAATACTTTTTTTATTCAAAACTGCGATTTGCTAAGTCTTAATTAATATGGAGCGGATAATTCAATAAAATAGTATGTAATATCAAATTTTCTTTTTAACATTTAAGCTAGGTAGAACAGGCCGTCGTGGCGCAGGCGTGCAAGCACGGGGAGTGTGACTATAAGTTCGATCTCCACTCGGGGGAATGATTAGTATTTATTAATATTTTCATTTCTTCCCTCTAGCTCGAGGCAAAGGCCCGACGTTGAGTTCCGCCACGGAAATCGCACTCACATACTTCAAATTCAGCGGAATGTGAAAAACAGAGTGCTTTTAACACTAGGTTCCCTCGAATCATCCACAGCCCCCCCCCCTATATTTTTTAATTAAGCTAGAAAGAATTTGTAGTTTATATGACTCAATCATACAAAAGAAATATAATATGCGTATTTAACCACATTTAAAATTGGCCATGGCTTCATTTCCGCACAATTAGATTATAACAAATGGTTCAAATTGATCGGCAAGCATTTAAGTTTTCTTTATTCGACTTTAATATTTTGAAATTTTGTAAATCGACCTTAAAAGATAATTGAAATAAGACCAAATTGTTCAATATGGCAATTTAATAAAGGTCAAATACTATAATCATCTTTATTCAGTTATTTGGAATAATAGATATATTTTATTACTATAATTTTTTAGATTTAAATATATTGATTTTACAGTTTTATTATAAGGTAGTGATCGCGTCTGTTCTTTAATATCGATTAGAAGAAAATTTTTATTACTAGCGAGCGACACAAGATGTTAGATATTTGATATGATTGAAATCGAAATTTCTAATATTTCTTTAATAATTTCTCAATATGTGACAAGCAAGAGATGTTTTAGAAAAGTTTAAATATAATAGTTATTTTATATCGATTATACATCGATTTTTTCTATTCACTTAGCTATACAATTTTTTTAACATAATATTGACAAACCAGATTTGAGACCGATCGTGGCGTAGGGGCACAAGCGTGGTCTCGGTAGTGGGTTCAATTCCCATTGGAGGAAGCGCGGCGTTGAGTTCCGTCGTCGGTGGTAAAGTGAGAACGGAAGTGTTCAACATTAGGTCCTCAGGTTCCCTCTGTCCACTGTCAGATACAGCGTGAAGCTATATAAAAAAATAATTATTAGACTATATAGTGAAATATAACAAGTGAAGGTAAGCATTATGTGAACGTCTAAAACTATTGATCAATTAAAGGTGCGTAGAACCTTGACACCACTTCAAAACGCTTAAAAAAAATTGACCCGGCCTTAAGTGTTATATTTTCATATGAATGCGGTACTTCCGTCTGTTACATATATTAATGATATATTTTGATTGATTTGTGGTTTGTATCTAAATTGCATTTAACATTTTATTTGTTTAAATAAGAAGCATTTTCTGTTATCTATTTATATGTTGGTAGGCATTTTTATCTTCAAAAGAACGCCTTATGGTACAGGACGGAACCAATAGTTGCAGAGAGTATCAGGGAACCTAATGTTAACAAACTCCGTTCCCCTTATGTTACTTGTATGTCCCAGTTTCTCCAAATACTGAGTGTTAAGTGGTGAAACTCAACGCAGCGATTTGCTTTACCAGAGAGAGGAAATGAAAATATTAAATATTTATCTCCCAAGCTCACAACAAACAAAATTGCAATTATAATCACACATAATCCCTCCAGAATCCAGCAGAAAGTGGGGAACGGAGTGTCTTAACACTAGGTTCCCTCTGCCTACCCTGCTGTGTGCGGGATACAGCGTGAAGCTGATGTTTACTTATTCATATTCCTACATGATCAAATTACGAGATTTCTTTATAAATTCCATACAAATAGCTCCGATAAAAATTAAAATTCCCACGTTGAGAAAGATGAAGAAAAATGTAAAAGAAAATAAAAAATAATACAAGGTATTACAAGGGTTCAATAAGTGGCACAAAACGGCAAAATCAATGAGTGGGTTTGCGCTTATTAGCTAATAAAAAGGCGCACGCGATACATACTACGTGTGTTGTAAATTGTACATTCTGTATTGTAAAAACAATATTATTATTTTTTTGTCTCACATTGTATCCCGCACAAAGCAGAGGAAGTAGAGGGAACCTGGGAACCTAGTGTTGAGACAATTCCGTTAAATGCTGTTGGGCCATTACGTACTCAATGGCGAAACCCAATGCCGAGCTTTGCTTTTATCCAGAGCGAAGAAATGAAAATATGTCAACCCTTCGAGTCGGGAATCGAACCTACAACCTGTGATGTTTTCAGTTGTTCGTTTGTGCCCCTGTACCACAAATGGCTTCAAATTATTTTGAATCATATATTGTAAATCATAATATTATTATGAACTAATACAAAATATCGAGGCCATCGTAGCGCAATGCAACAGTGACTGAAATCATGATGATTTTGGGTTCAATCAGGAAAAAAAGTATTATTTTCATCTCCCTACTCTGGTTAGATAAAGCGTGACGTTAAGTTCCGCCACTCAAGTCGCAATGTCTCTGTTTTATGGCGTTTCGAGCGTGCCAGTTAAGAACTAATCGCTCGAAATCAGGCTGTACGTGGAGAAGGAGTATATTCTCTTTAGTTTCTCTGTACCTACCGTGTCTAGAAGAATAAATCTAAAAATATAATATAAAATGTCTTATTACTATTAATTCTTTTAAAAGCTTGTTATCTACTTACGCTCACATGTCGATATTGTGGTTAATTTATCATTTCTCATGTATGTAAGCGGGAGGTCACCAGTTCTTACTGACTTCCGCTGCGCAGAAAAAAATAGCTCAGTACAAATACACTAGCTTTTACCCGCAGTATTGTTCGTTCGGTCAAATGAAAATAATTAAAAGTTGTGTATAAATCGTACATTTTATATACGGAAGGTAACTCCGACCACAAGTAAAGATATTAACATAATGTAATGGCTTTCTGTATAATTAGACTATCAAAGACAAAAAGAATTTTCCTGAGATGTGGTTATCAGGTAAATAAACTGATCAGCTTTATAAAATTAGTACAGATTAAGCAACGTTTACTATATTTATAATTTTTTTATATAAAAATCTCCTTAAATATGCTAATAGCATAAATAAGTTGTAATAAGCATATAAGAATTTCGACGACGCTCGATGAGAACGTATGGCTTGGTTGGTCAGATCGCTTAGACTTTCCAAGAGGTGCAGGTACAAATCTCTTATGTTCAATTTTTATGCGTTTCCTAAATAAGTAGTATTAAGTATACTAGGAAGCAGATATTCTAATTTAGAGTAGGAATATTTATCCATTAATAAAATACAAAAATTATACTATATTACATTTAAAAAAAAACAGCTTCACGCTGTATCTCGCACACTCAGCAGGATAAGCAGAGGGAACCTAATGTTAAGACACTTTGTTTCCCACTTTCCGCTGAATTCTGGATGCGTTGCGTGTTGACTGGGGAACTCAACGCCGCACCAGAGCGAAGAATTCAAATTATACATTTAAATAATAATTTGTTTTCCTCGAGTGGGGATCAAACCCACAACCAATCGCGTTAACAGTCACACTCTGTGCCCCACTGCGCCGCGACTAGCCTCAATTATTATTATTGACATTTAGATTAAATTATATGTAGTAATGACCGCCATTACCAAGTACAATTCAGGAAAGCGCGAAAACAAAGTAAATTACCTATGTATATTCAATTTACAAATGCAAGAGGCTTGTTTAGACGAGGTGTGCCTCACGTGGAAACACAGCCGTTTTCCCACGAGCGCCGCTATAGCGCAAAGGCATTCAATAATTTAGGCAATTTTCCAATATTGGATCGATTGTGGTGCAAGTTTTTTGTTTTAGTTGATATATTTTTTTTTTTGTAAAATTTATTACTATTATTGACACTTTTTAATACGTAAGTTATAAAGATTTAATATCACAATCTCTAGAAAAATCTTTAGTTTTTAGCTTATTTTGAGATTCAAAATTTGAAATTAGTATAGATGTCACTTAATCCAATAAGTATCAACTCGTTATAAATACTATTTTACTCGAAATTTTTAGACAAACATACATATCCGCTTAATAATTTTATCACTCAGCTTAGAAGTCTTAATACACAATCACAATATTTATCACTTTCGACAATATATATATATATATATATATATATATATATATATATATATATATATATATATATATATATATATATATATAAAACGTTATATATAATAACGAAAAGTAAAAATCACCTTGATTGAATCGCTTTGTAAGGTGGCCAAGCCTAGTCCAATTCATAAAAAAAACATATATTTTTTTATTTTATATGTTTTTTTTTATTCTGGTATCTTATCACTTGTACCACGCATAAGCTAACGTGTACATAAACCGAAACAGCATATCAGTACACGGCCCTCGCATTATTACGTAGCGTTCCTTTATCTTTCAACTTTTCTATTATATTCTGTTTTTGCGTATTTTTGCATTTTTTGTGGACTGAATTATTTCCACTACATCTTTTTGGTATCAAGACAAAGCGCGGCGTTAAGTTCCGCGATCCATTACACAATTTACTCATCCGTGGGAAACGTAATGCGTCAACACTATGAAAGGAATATTTATATTATAAATTCGAAAGTAACTCTGTCTGTCTGTGACACAATCAGGATTCGATTGTGATAAAATTTACATATAGATATACTCCAGGGTCTTGGGATGGACATAGGCTACTTTTTTGTCATATTTGTTATATTCCAGATATATAGTAATATTAATTATTTAGAAAACGTTTAAAAATTTGTACGTAGCGGGACTTGAACCCGCGCCTGCTGCAAACCGACCGAGCGGCGCGGGTTCGAGTCCCGCTACGTTCAAATTTTTAAAAGATTTCTAAATGAGTATTTTTATTTCCTAAGTATGGAATAACACTTCTAAAATGTTAAAAGTGTCTTATTCATTCGGCTTAGTCGTATTTTTTTAATTATCTATTCTATATTGAACACGAAAGTACTTCAGATTAGTAAAAATAAAAAACTTTCTAATTTAAGCGGACAAACCCGCGTGCCTGGCCCTAGTAAAAATAATTATCTATATATACGACACAAGTGTAGGCTTCAGGGGCCTTTTTACAGTGCATTAACAATTACGTTCTGTGCTCTTATTCCTTTTGGCTAAACAAATACCGCCTCATATAATTCAGTGTTCCCATACTTCCCATACTTCCCTCCTCCTCCTAGCATTAACCCCAAATTTCGCCAGGATCTTGGGGTAGAGATATTCATTATTATCATTAAATATCCAATTGCTGCTTAAATAACAACATTAACACAAAACGTCCCGTAACAGAAATATCACTGCCATACATTTAAATGATCAAGTATTGTATTCGAAGGAGGTTAGATCTCACTTATTACAAGTAAAATTCCTACGGTGCAAGATGTGAGTAAATTGCCCGCTCGGGGCCCCGTTTAGCGCACTTTCCAGACGATTGTTAGCCAGAGCTATCATAATCAACTCTTTATAAAGGAGTATGTTGAGATAGTAACATATATAAATATATAGCGTAAGCAGAGCGCAAAAACGAAAATATTTAATTTCCCCGTATGGTTAATCGGACCTACAACCGGTGTCAAGGCAAAGCGCGGTGTTGAGTGTTGCCACTCAACACGCAATGCCTCCAGAATTTGGCAGAAAGTGGGGAGCGGAGTGTCTTTATATTAAGTTCCCTCTGCCTACTCTGTTGTGTGCGGGAATCCGCTATGATTTATTTTAAATATATTCTAAAATATATCTGATTATGAATCATTATTGTTAATACAAATCGTGTGAATCCGTCAGAATAAATTAATATTATTGAAATTGTATTAAAAGTGTATGTATAGTTAAGTATAATAGTGATTTTAATAAAGGTAAACATTTAAGTACTGTATTAATATATAAACATACAAAAGGGTCCGCTCGGCTTCGCCCACTTGAACTGTACGAATTGAAGGATTATTAAGGAAATAACATCCTTAATAATGAAAATAATCCTAAAAAGAATAATAATTAGTAAATATAAGTAAAGAAAATTAAAATTCTTTATATTAAAAAAAAAATAGCTGAGTAATTGAAATGAACAAACAAAACAAATAAAAGTAAAATTAAGTAAAGGAAATTCTTATGATAAAAAATAATACTCTTAACTTTATAAAATTAATACCAGTTAATAAGTAAACGTAACCAAAGGAAGCTATTAATAAAAATAAACTATTAAAAACCAGCTACATTATTATTATTATCAACGCAAAATAAATATTAAAAGTATTACGACGATATACTAATTTACGAAGTCAGTAAAGCCGATTAGCGTAACATACAAACAAACCGACAGACTGACAAAAAAATTCAAAATCATTGTTTTAGGTTCTATTACATTACAGACAGACGGCGATCGGTTACAGTTTTATTATATGTATAGATGACAAGTATTTCCACAATGCTTCTTGTAATAAGCTACTACGCAAGAATTTATATATGAATAGATCTTTAGGTTAGTTTACTTAAACTGAAACCTTATCCTCGTTTTATATGAATTTCAACGTATCCGTATCCGTAGATATGTGAATAATCATTTAACATTTTTAATTTATTCCACACTTAGGAGAGAAAAATACTTAAAAGAAAACGTATAAAAAAAATACGTAGCGGGATTTGAACTCACTCCTTTAAAAAACCAATCGCCCTCACCACTCAGCCATACTTTGTAACAAGTGTATAAAAATTTCGACGTAGCTTGATAAGAACGTTACCAAGAGGCGCAGGTTCAATATTTTATAGGTTTTCTAAAAAATATGTGAAAAACTTATTAAATATAACAGTTCTTTTCACATTATCTGAGTAACGACCGCAAGTGACACCGACTGCGATGCAGTTATTAGCACTCAATTAACCTTCACTCGTTAGTTAACAGTTTGTTTGCGTTTTTTACCTTTTTTTTCATTTTGTTATTGATTTTAATGTATTATATATTTATAGGTATATTAGGATTAGGTAGACCCAGCATACTGGTAGTTACCTCTAACCTTTTGGTAGTAAGTTCTATACTAATTCCGGTTAGTATTGAAATCGATATCGATTAAGAATAATATTTAACTGAAACAAACAAATTAATAATATTCAATTGAAAATTAGATTTTAAATAAACTTTATTTTTTTAATATATTTTTTTCCGCATCACGGTGTATCCCGCATATAGCAGAATAGGCAAAGAGAACCTAGTGCTAAAAAAATCCGTTTCCAATTTTTTTATTTTGATACCAAAGCGACAAAAAATAAAATATTAAATATATTATTTCCACAAGTGAGAGTCAAACCCACAACCTATCGCGTTACAGTCACACGCTTGTGCCTCTGCGCCACGACTGGTCTCATTTTTTTAAATATTTTACCTAATATATTTTCAAATATATATTATTAAACTACTATATCAATGGGGAACGGAGTGTCTTAACGCTATCCCTCTGCCTATTCCGCTGTGTGCGGGATACAGCGTGAAGCTGTTTTCACTATATAAAGTTGACTTTGAAACTCTTGGGCCACTCGAAGACGGTGTGCAGGGTCAGTGCTCGGCGTTCAATGGTGCAGTCATTAGTACGTTATTTGCATGCACTAATTACGGGGACACGGCAGCCGCGTCAATGTTGTCACGTCAATGTTTACTTTACACTGTTTCGTCTTTTAGATTTTTGTTTTTTAATATGTATTTTGTGACTTTTTATGGTAAGCGGTTTGGAACATGTTCAGGCGGAAACGTGTTCATTTTAATTGATTTTGAAGAAATGTGAAAATATTATATTATATTTTGTTTTAATATAAATGAAATATTAATTATATTTCAACATAATAATAGTATATAAAGATTAGAAATGTTCGTCTCTTGTAAGACTAATATCCTAGTAAAGAAAGCCGGAAAAAAAACTACTTGGCGAGGGTGCCTATCTGGTTACACACCGTGAAGCTAAGTAAGTATTCGCTTGTTGTTTCTTTTTTTTTATTTTAAGTAGTAATTAAATGAATGAATAGAAATGTTATTTAAACCTTTAATCGCATGTAATATTATGAAGTCCTTAATTGTACGTAGGTACGTAGGTATATGTACACGAACAGTCATACAATTCATACAACCGCATGAATCCTCAACGTCAGCTATAAACAATCTGCCGCTCATTACTCGAACTCTGACAGAAATCTAGCCCTTAATCGAAGATTATAATTAGATGTCAGATAAGGATCGCTACACAATAAATGTACGCGTCGGATTAAGAAAAATATATTAAATATATTTAATATTAAGTAAAAAAAATGTTAAATCACATACACGCTGTATCCCACGTAAAGCATGGTAGGTAGAGGGAACCTAGAGTTAAGACACTCCGTTAGCCACTTACCGCCGAATTTTATGAAATTTCGACACCAGAGCGAAGAAATGGAAATATAAGTTTATATAAATATCTCATTTCCTCAAATGGGGATTGAACCCACAACCAGTCGCGTTTACGGTCACAATTTGTTCCCGAGCCCCACGTCTGGCCTCAATATTTGCTTTTTATTATAATTTATTAATACTATTTTTTGAAATTATTTATTATTATTTTTTTTTCGTTAATCATACGAACGTATTGTATAGATGTGAGTTTTTTTATGTCGATGGTAAATATATAGTGTATTTGATCATTACAGTAAATTTCTATATGAGAGAAAACAGTTCAAACATTATCAGCTTCACGCTGTATCCCGCACACAGCAGGGTAGGCAGAGGGAAACTAGTGTTAAGACACTCCCACTTCCTGCAAACTTCTGGAGGCATTGCGTGGTGAGTGGTAGAACTCAACGCCGCGCTTTGCCTCGACACCAGAGAGAAGAAATGGAAATATAAATTTAAGTAAATATTTCATTTAACTGGCCTCAACATAGTTATTTAAATATAGATTATTTACGTTACATTATTTACTTGAAACATATTAGGTACTAATCACGCCTAAAGAATTGACTATGCACCTTCAATAAGAAAATTTACCTAACATCCACTGTTAATATCGATTTTTCCTCTCATATATCATTTTAAGTATTATAAATAGTTGATTACTTCTTTTGTGTATGCTTTTGTAATATTATTCCTGCAATAATAAAATTGTAGTTAATATTGTACGTACTTTGTCTTTTATTTAAACGACATAATATATATCTTTTAAAAACGCATGTAAATCGGAAACACCTCAACTACACTACGGCACGAGTCACCCATTTATGGCAATTATTAACTAAGATAATTAATACAGTAGTTATTATAAAATAAGCTTCACGCTGTATTCCGCACACAGAATGGTAGACAGAGGGAACCTAGTATTAAGATAGTACGTTCCCAACTTTCCGTCGAATTCGAGAGGCAATGCGTTTTAAGGGGCGGAATTCAACGCCGTGCGTTGCCTCAACGCCATTGTGAAGAAATATAAATATAAATTTTAATAAATATTTCATTTCCTCAAGAGGGGATCGTACCCACAACCAGTACCATTTACACTTTGTGTCCCTGTGCCACGACCGGCCTCAATACTAAATATTTAATTATATTATCTCTTGGATTTCAATATATTGAGGCCAGTCGTGGCGCAGGGGCACAAATTGTGACTGTAAAATCGACTGGCTGTGGATTCGATCCCCACTCGTGAAAACGAAATATTTACTTGCATTGATTAATATTATCATTTCATCGCTCTGGTGTTGAGTTCCACCACTCAAAGCGCAATGCCTCCAGAATTCGGCGGAAAGTGAGAAACGGAGTGTCTTAACACTAGATTCCCTCTGCCTACCCTGATGTGTGCGGGATACAGCGTGAAGCTGATTTTAAATATAGTATCGCTTTATTTCTTGAAAAAAATATTTTTCCATGTAGTACATTCAATGTGTATGGTGCCTATCAACGCCGTCCGCCGGATTGTTTAACACCGCCTCGCGCCGCCGTCGCGTTATAATTGTTTTTCACGGTCATTACTTAGTAATTGATATAAATCTTTTGTTTGATATTTATTTTTATGCACAGCTACGAATTATTGGGTACAGTGGACCACCCATGACCCACGACATGGATATAGGACCTTAAATTTTTGAATTTGCTCTTTTTTTCTATATAATATAAATGGATGAAAGACTTTTCTTTTAATTTGCTCTTATTTTCTAAACAATCTTTAAAATTATAACGCAATATGTTGTTACATTTTTTAATAACCTAATTTTTAAGTATCTGTGTATTCTTCTTCTACTTCTTCATATAATTATAGATTTTAGGTGAGAATATAAATATAATAAACATAAAATTTAAATATTGATATTTATAAATAGAAATAAATTTAACATAAAACTATAACTATATAAAAGTTTCTTATAAAATGATGCTATTGTTAAAAAATGTTACGACATTAGACTCAACTATTGTCGTACGCTTTGTATGGCAGGGTTACTATAGAGCTTACTCACAACGTGACCTTGATTTATATAGAGACGACCAGGAAGCGAAGATGCTGCCTTTTAAAATGCTATCAACTTTAAACCAAATTAGGTATAACTTTACACTTGACTATTAAAAGAGTATATTTATTATATTTTATATAAAAAAATATATGTAAAAATTTATATAATTTTTAATTATATTTTTTTATTTTGTATGTGCATACAAAATAAAAAAATATAATAGTATGCAAGTAAAGATGCGGAGGAAACAGAAAACCTAAGGTATTAAGACTCTTATTTCTACACATTTAGTGAATATGAAAAATTAAACAGAAAAACACAACAAAATTACACACTATAGATTGGTGGTCTATAGTGTGTAATTTTTTGTGTCCGTACCTTTTGTTATCTATCATATCATATATTTTCATTATTTATTTATTCATTTATTTCTTCTTATATTATAAGAAACTAGACTTATGCAATTATATATACCCGTATCGATGTTATAAATTAATATTATAAATCTAAATGCTTCTGAAGATGGATGTTTGTTCCACTTTCACGCAAAAACTACTGAACGAATTTAGATAAAACTTAACAGTAATATAGCTTATAAATCAGAATAGCATAGGCTACAAATATATAAAGATTTTTATTTATTATAATAAAACAATAACATTAAGTGAGCGAAGTCGCGTTTGGGTGGCTAGTTATCTATCTATATTTATATAACATGTTCTTAAAAGACAAAAGATAAGTCTAAAGTCAAAACGATTCCTAGCTATGCTTGTTCTATACTTACAGTGAGCCTCCCGTACTGACACTATTTTCAAAGGTTAATTTATATATTAGTCATCCGAACCCAAGGTTGTGGCGCATCAGACAACCATTGTTAGGTAATTGACATGATTTGTCCTATGCCATTAAGTATGAAAAGACTTAATAACATATTTTTTTTTATATATATATATATTTCTTTTGTGCTATAATAAAGAATTGGTGTATTCAAATATTAAATTATAAAGTTACGCAATATACAGTTATGACAATATTAAATGTTGGTATATAAGTTGTTAGTTCTTTTTAATATTATCGCGTACGTATCTACCGAAGCAGTTGTGGTGCAGTGGCACGAGTGGTGCAGTGTGTGCAGTGGCACAAGTTTGCCGCTGTAAACGCTATGGTTGTGTATTCGATTTTCTCTTGGAAAATTTAAATATTCAATATTTTCATTTCTTCAGCTCTCATAATCAAGCAAAGTGGAAAATGGAAATCATAAATGGAGTACGAAGTGTCTTAATACTAGGTTCATTTTACCTACCCTGAATGGCATTGCCTGAATCAGCATGAAGCTAAAAACCGGACTTGCGCGAGTTTATCTTCCCCACCGAGGGGTTCATACAAAAATTGGAGGTCTTTTCTTGAGCTTTTTCTGAAATTCGAGCCTAGCTGAACCAGAGCTCTTTCATCTGATACCTCAGTTGAACTAGCGAGTTAAAACCAAATTTTGCGCTCCTATTAAGGCTATTATTGTTTAGGACTTAGCCACAAATGATTTCATAGACATGGTCTTCAGTTTTTTTCCTGAACTTATCTAATCATCTAATTCTGAGTCTATAATACTAAGTCAATAGAATCTAGAATTATGAAATTTCTATGATTTTTTATTAATCTAATTTGATTTAATTTTTAGCTATTATAGTCCATGCGAACAAAACTGTCGACTATAACTAGTCAATAGCCTTATTTTGATAGACATGTTTTTGAAGGTGTATATATATATCGTGCTTACTTAATTGAAGTAGATTAGTAATAATAAAAAGGTTATTTCAACAGGTGTTACAATAAGCTCAATCACGATTTTCACTGTACGAAGTAGTGTGTTCAAACTCATTAATTACATACTTTCGCTTGTTATTCAATGCATAATAAATTTTGTTTCAATTATATTATGTATATTAAATATAAATATGTTTATGTAATGTGAATCTTCATTATATTTAGGCTGAGGGACACAAGCGTGTAACTGTAACGTGACGGTTATGGGTTCGATCCCCATTCGGGGAATGAATTTTTATTTTTTCGGTCTGGTACCAAGTTAAAAGTCCGGCATTGAGTGTCACGTGTCAATCAAAATGCAATGTCCAAAAATTCTGCGGTATGTGGGTAACGGAGTGTCTTAATACTAGGTTCCTTTATTTATTTATGTGAAAAAGAACTAGCGAGGTCACTCTTAGTAAAAAAAGGAATATCCTTAAGCAGTCGTCATCAACTTAACAAACTATAAATATACAATATTTTTTTTATTTGACGATAAAATAAAAATATAATTAATATCATTTTTAATAATACATTTATAATTAATATGACCTTATTTTCTTTTAATGCTCACTAATTTAAAATGCAAAAAGCTAAAATCTAAACACTATTAATAGTGTTAAATAAAATATTTTTGAAGGAAAATTTCATTCATTCAGAAAGTCAAAATTATAATTTATGTTATTAAAATTTTAATTAAAATTTATTACAATTTTCATATATTTGCTTTAAAAGTTAGTGGTTTTTAACTCAAAAACACATAAGCAACACCGAACAGAACGACAGTTTAGTTTAATATTTATTAACAATTTCACAGTTACTTTGCTAGATATATAACCGACATATGAAATTAAATATAATTTATTTCACTATACCACTATCGCGATATCTTCAATATATCACCACGTTCGATATTAAAGTACTGATCGTACCGGAACCTGATTTAATGTAGTCACTGTTATTGGATCTTCATTATTTATTGCTATCAGAACTCGTGGGAATGTTGAGGGAAGTATTGATAAGAGACCGTAAGTCTATTGGGATAGGGGCTAAACATGTAAAAAGATATAAGCTGGATGGTGAGGAGTTGGAGAAAATTGTATCATCATATACAAAATTTGATTTATAGCTAATATGCGTTGTTAATTTATTATAAATTTTATTATAAAATTGCATATAAATATGTATGTAGATATCATGTAAATTGTACAAAATTGTAATTTTTTATATTTTAATTGCATTGGTATATTGCATTTTTTTTCTTTAACCTCTATGCTGTATCCCGCATGTTAGGCAGAGGGAACCTATTATTACACCACTCTGTTCCCATTAACGATCTCCCGTTCAACACTTTCTGCGGAATTCTGGAGGCCATACGTGTTGAATAACGGAACTCAACACTGCGCTTTGCCTCGTAACCAGAGCGGGAAAATCTAAACATAAAATATTTCATTTCCTCGAGTGTAAATCGAACCAACAACCAGTCGCTCTTTCAGTTGTAGATACGCTTGTGTCCCTGCGCCACGACTGGCCTCCAGATTTTTTTAAGAAACTTTTTTAAAAAACAAAGGTCTTTTTAAGAAACTTTTAAAATAAAAAAAAAAATATTGCCATAACGTTATATAGCCATATTTCGTAAGTATACAGACGGACCCGGATCAAAACATCAATACAATTAAAACTAAATCGAACAAAAAGCTTTGATCGAAGCCAACTAAAACTAGAAATGGATCTATCAATTAAGACATGGACCATGGGCATTGATTGATCCATCAATAAGATGTGGGGTCCATTAAGATAATACTCTGTTAATTGTGAATTTCTGCGCCTGTCTGTCCGTATGTGTACAATAAAATGTATTACATATATATATAGTGTTTGGTGGTTTGTATTGTATTAGCACATTAGATTTCGTTGTTCTTTTGAAATTATTTTTTATTATTTTCTTTTTGAATTTTACTTGATTACATTTTAATAATATAAGTTTTTTCTATTCAATTTTTCAATTAATGAATTGATGTGTAAACATATGAATAGCTACCACTTTTACAAGTAAAAGTACGTCAGTTATAAAAACCTACGTCGTCAAGAAAGCAACTATAAATTGGCTTTTACGTACGCGCCCTTACATTGAAAGTTAAAAGGTTGCATTGATTAAATATCTGTTTATTAAAACCAAAATATTTCAATGAAAATTATTTAAAACTATCAAATACGAGCTCTTTTTGTATATATAATTTTACATTGTATATATAATTTTAAAATAAATTAAGATAATATATTGTAACAAAAGTATTATAGATCACTCTAGGTTTTTAGCCATATTGTGACTTTTTTTTGTGTTCTTAGCTTAGCTTCAGCTAGCTGGATAGGCACAGGTATCCTAGTGTTAGGACATTTAACTCCCCTCTTCCAAATATTGAATTGAAACTCAACGCCTCGCTTTTCCTCGACACCAGAGAGAAGAAATGAAAATATAAAATAATTAATTTCTTCCAGTTGACATCGAACCCACAGCCATTCGCGGTTACACTCACACACTTGTACCCCCCGGCTGGTCTCGAGTGATTTTAACCTTGAACAATTAATCAAATATTTCTATCTATATAGTTATATCTATTTTTTCATTTTACACTTGCCCACCGCTTTATGCAAATATTATATCAGTTATATCAGGTCAAAGATATATTATACAATTGAAATGGCAAAACGTAAATCAAGGCCTCGATATTGAACGATATATCCGGCTGCGACGTTATTGTATTTATTAAACACTTGGTTCATTTTGACCTCGGCTTGTGTTGTTTAGAGACGATCTTTTTAGTGATTAAAATCTATTTAAAATTTGTTGGGTAAATTTTAAGAATAAATAGTGACGATCGGAACTGCCCTCCTGGAGTTGTAAATATATTAACAATACAAGAAAAATGTATAAAATAATATATTTTCACGTAAGTACATACGTCGTCTTCTTCATGTTTTATCCTCTATACTTTAAAGATCAAGAGGGAACGTGATTCACTCAGATTTGCACTTTTCGAACAATTGGACACGTGAATTGCGAAACTTAACGCCACACATACTCTTGAGAAGGAATTGTAATAAAAATAATTTAAATATAATCATTCCCCTTAGTGATAGTCCATCTCACTACCATTGCGTATACAGTCAGATGCTGCTTACAATGCAGCTTTATATATATTACTTTATAATGTACGAATAAAATACTATTTCCAAGCTAAATATATAAATATGTAAGTAGAAAATATTTTTTTAGTGATTTCCCGACTTGACCATGTTAATTGGTAGAAAATGCTTTTCAGCATTAATCCCACCTTTTGTGCATATTTTTGTTTAAATTTTACACAATAAAAAATAAATAAATAAACACATATAAATTCCTCTCGCCTGAATTCGAACTTGCAACCATTTCTTAACGAGTTACGCCACAACGGCATCAATAAATTATAAATCTACTTATAATTAGTAAAATCGTAAGTACTTATAGTAACAATAGCCTTATTAAAACGAGACTAACATTAACATATTGTTGACTGTTGTCACAGCATCCCTGCGCTGCGTCAAGTCGACGTCACTTGTATTAAACGTCAGTGACATTGTCATACTTGGATATGACAGGTACAGTTGACTACATAATTTTTATTTATTAAATATTTTATATTTATTATCGAAAATCTTTCTCAAATTTTTCTTTGTTGTAATTGCATTACTTAAAAGTATATCTAATAAACCGAATGAAAAATCAAATCAGCTTCACGCTTTATCCCGCACACAACAAGATAGGTAGAGGGAACCTAGTATTAAGACACTCCGTTCCCCACTTTCCGCTGGAGCTCTGGAGGCATTGCGTGATGAGTGGCGGAACTCATAAATTTAAGTAAATATTTCATTTCGTCGAGTGGGGATCGAACCCACAACCAGTCATTTTGTGCCCCTGCGCCACTACCGGCCTCAATGTAATGTATTTTCAAATAAAAAAATATGCTTTAAAACAATTTTTTGTCCATTTAAAATATGAATCTAAAATTAATACAAATTCTAATTGAATTCATGTGTATGGTTTAGGTAGAAGAAACCTTGTCTTGTGAGATAAATCACTATGTTGATACCTTATGGTATGTACAGATCCGTGATTCGATATTTAAAATATCATAAGATAGGTTCATTTTATTTCCCTGCTTCGGTAAGCTCCTTCACTTAAACACTAAAGCAGAGAACGGAGTGTCTTAACACTAGATTTTCTTTTCCTAATCTGATAAACATATATAGTCAATATTTAATTAGATTTTTAACAAATAATATCTTGAAAAACCATTTCTCTACGCGTCACCACTTGAAAGAACATAAAGCTATGATCGGCTTACGTCTATCTCCGTCCGTCCACGTGCTCGAATCAAACGTACACTTTGTACGGTGCATGATTAATGGACTACGGCAACGGGATACGGGATTAGTGAGGTGACATTCTTCATACTATATTCGGTTACATTGGTTGTATAGTAAATTAAATATTTGTGTTGATAGGTATTTATAACGTAGGTAACTGTTGATTTTGATAGTCACTTATTGAAATATATGTAATTAGGTATTTTTTTGAAGAATAGAAGCGCGGCAATGAGTTCCACCACTCAACACGCAATACCTCTAGAACTTGGCGGGAAACGGTGTGCCTTAACACTAGGTTCCCTCTGCCTTCACTGCTATGTGCGAGATACAGCGTGACGCTGATAATAAAAAAAAAGATGATAATGCTCTCTAATTCCTAAACAAAGCTCTACTTAGCTTAGGTCCGTATTTATAAACCGCTCAAGTTCGAGATCTATGGATATGAATGAAAACGGCATCTCAAGATCGATCTCAGACTTAAGAACGATTTATAAATACGGGCCTTAGATTAAGTATTAACAATATATTTCTGAACTGAATAGAAGTAGTAGTTTTTAATAAACTTTTGCTGACTATATCTTCTGTTACAATATTATTAACAATTTTATATATTTGTTTGAGCTAGCTTGCTTTACAATAAATTATTCATAAGCTTAATTAAATTCTGTCGAAGATTTTCAGTATCTGTTTGTTTAAATAAATTATGTACTTATAAAATTTAATAATGTTGTTATAATTTGTACTGAGTGGGAACTGAACTTATAGTATGTTCGGTTCTTAAAATAGCGTAGAGCCGGTTTGGTTACCTAGAGTAGAGTAAAATTAGAGTAGTTCGGTTACCTAGACTAGAATAAAGTAGGTTATTTTCGGTTCAGGTTTCGGTTAGTCCACATCTTATAAAAATTCTATAAAAAATTAAAACAATTGTAAAACTTTTATAAACCATGTCGTAGCAGATTTTACAGGTTTCGTAAATCAGCCTCCGCCGGCCGCAATAAGAGCAAGTCATCTCATGCCTAATACAAATAGCTCATTTCGACGAAAGTGTACTAAGACTGTAGTCCACTGCAATAACTCAGTTCAAAAACACGCTACTATATTCAAGACTCCACTTCTAGTAGTAGACGCCATCGTGACCCAGGGGCACACGGGAGTGAATGAAACGCGATTTTTGTCGGTTCTATCCTCACTCGAGGGAATGAATTATTATTTTTTAATATTTTCATTTCCCAACGCACCTTAAAGACCGACAACTCACCTGTAGCTCCTCTGGGGTTGCACAGGGCCGTGGGCGGCCCTGTGCAACCCCAGAGATACCATTTTACCAGAGATTTACCCCAGGGATACCATTAGGTGGCCCGGACGCTCGTTTGCCGTGTTTTTCCATAAAAAAAGTCTTTCTTCGCTCTGGCACGAAGGCAAAAGCCCGGCGTTGAGTTCCACCACTTAACAAGCAATGCCTCGAAAAATCAGCAGAAAGTGGGGAACGGAGTGTCTTATCACTCATATCATTATGTTTCCTCTGCGTATCCTGCTGTGTGCGGGTGAAACAACCGTACAACGTGAAGTTGATTTTTATTTTTTATTTATATTCAAGATTTTTCTGTAAGTATATTTTCATGTCTGTCTTTTGAAAACATACGTAGATATATAATTCATAAAATTAAATAAATTATGGATGTATCGTTAAACATGATTAATTTTTTATTTAATTACAATAATTCTCTGCTTACTTTGACACATTTTCGACTAATAAATAGGTTTTAAATACTGCCCTAGTATGATTAAGAAAAACGCAATAGTAGAAAAATATTTTGTAATTTTTCTCTTAAAAAAACATTATTACACTATAAATATTATAGAAAAAACAATAAATACCGCAATATATTCTAATATAGTATAGCAACAACTGTGTACAGTCTTTAAGCTCGTAATGGTCTTACGCGCATTACGTTATTTTGAGTGGTTTGTAGCGAACAAAAAAATAGAGACGATTTGAGTTATGTGTGGAACATTCAGTCTTAATAAATCAACACGGAATGTTCTTTAAGATAATGGAAACTAACATTTTGTTGAAAGCTCCTATATTAATAACGTTATATGAGTATTAAAGATTTATATATAGTTGTACTGTTTTGTAGTGTGAAGTCATCATCATAAAGAGAAAATAAATAAAATAATAATAAAATAAAATAAGAATTTGTACCCTGTTTATAAAATTGATTTAAAAAATTGCGATTTGTGAGAAAAAAATAAGCTTTTATTGTCATATCCAATATTATTTTTTTTTAGCTTCAAAATGTATTCCTCATATTACAATTACACTCTGTTCTCCACTTCCCGTCGCATTGTGGAGGCATTGTGTGATGAGCGGAGCCGCGAAGCTTAACACGGCGCTTTGCCTCGATACCCGGGCGAGGAAATGAAAATATTAAATACTTAATTTTCTTGAATGGGAATCGAACCCACAGCCCGCGCTACAACTGGCGCTCATAATAATGGATATATAAAGACGAAGTGGAATTTAAAGCGATATGTATTTGAAATTCTCTGCCTATTAAAATATCAAGAATGTTAAATATCTATTGTATATTATCGGTCCAAATATAGTTACAACGACTTATGATAAATCTTATGAACTAGATACGACGCATAAAATAGCTTTTAAAATAGCTATATGGTTTCTAACTGGGCAAGTCGTGGCTCAGGGATACAAGCGTGTGAATGCAAATGCGACAGGTTGTGGGTTCGATTCCCATTGAAGGAAAATTACATATTTATATTTTAATATTTTGATTACTTCGCTATGGTGTTCGATAAGTTTCGCCATTTAACGGTCGCTTAAATGTTACAACACTCAATTCCTCCAGAATTAGGCCGAAAGTGAGGGAAAGAAACGGCGTTAGGGAAACGATCTAGGGGCCTTTAGGGGGCCTCAAGATACTTTCTATCGAATTCTGGAGGCTTTGCGTGTTAAGTGGCAGAACTCAACGCCGCGTTTTTCCTTGACACCAGAGCAAAAAAATAGAAATATAAATTTAAATAAATATGTCATCTCCTCTAGTGGGAATCGAACCCACAACCAGTCGATTTTACAGTCACACTTTGTGCCCCTGAGCCACGACTGGCCTCTAATGTAATATTTTTATATATACATCATGTTACTTATTTATATATTAACGGGATAATTTCTCGCTAATGTATCAGACACGGTCGACGCCGAATTAAGAAAGGTCTAATCGCAAAAGTAAATACTTATTTGATGTTTGAAGAATTTTGTGACGTTTTGAGTGCATAAATATTTTTTTCCATATATTTTTGTTAAGTATCATTTATAACAGAATGGTAAATGGTGGTATAACAAAAAACAAAAAAAATTGTGATAAAACCACATTTAGTAGAGTAGGCCTAGCCTAGCCTCCCCACCCCACCATCTTTCGTCAAATTTTGGAGGTATTGCGTGTTGAATGTCGGAATTAAACGCCGCGGTTTGCCTCGACAATAAAATCAAGGGAAATAAAATATTAAATATTTAATTTCGTCGAATGGGAATCAAACTCACGACCTGTCGCGTTTAGAGTCACACGCTTGTGCTCCTGAGCAACTACTATCCTGATGACTTCTTATAACTAATACAGGCGTAAGCCTAAAAGTTATTTTAAAAAGACGAGCTTTTCATATGAAAGTGGTTTTTTTTAAGATTATATTTAAAACCCTACTTTTTAAATTAAATGTACAGACAACCTCCAAATTATTCTTCAAATTAAATAGCAACCTATAAAAAAAAGACGACAAAACTAAATCAACACAGATATTTTTAGCGTATCTATATCATATTACTTTTATCTATTTAATATTAAAAGTAAATATAGATAGATACGTATACTAGATTTCATATTACAACACTATACTTTAACACATACGTCACTATGTAAGCAGACCAGTGTGAAACGTCATTATTTAGCACCAATTACCGTATTTATTACTTATTACATGTACATAACTACCGAAAAAACATGTAGTCCATCAGTTTTACAGGTAAATTTTAAATTATATGTTTTTAAATTTAGACTGTTCTCCTAAATAATTTTGTATTAAAGACTAAAATATATTAAAAAAGCTTAAATATAATAAATATAAGGTTTAGTGACTGGTATATTTCGGCTTAAGATCGAAATATTTGAATATAAACCTAATTCATATTAAATAACATTATTTTACTTGCAGGAGTCCAGTCATAGCGCAGGGGCACAAAATTGTGACTGTCAACATATGGTTGTAGGTTCGATCCCCACTTGAGGAAATGAAATATTTATTTACATTTATATTGTCATTTCTTTGTTCTGGTGTCTGCATTCAACACGCAATGCCTCCAGAACTCGCCGGAAAGTAGCCAACGGAGTGTTTTAACACCAGGTTCTCTCTACCTACCATGCTGTGTACACTGTAGAATACAGATTATATTTATTTTAAATTATTTGAAGCAGTCTTAAATATTATAAACAATTAGAATGTATTATTATAGATAACAAGAAAACCTAGCTGATGTATTTAGCTCTAAATCGGTTTAATTTTATACTTTAATGCGTTATAATTTTTCAAAGTTTGACCTTATTTTGGTTAACTTCATATTTCGTCACAATTTACACACATATACGCGTGAAGTGTAAATTTTGTAGGTAACTTGTAACGTAACGGTTGCTGTGTACGTAGCATCGGCGTTGTGTCACAAAAAAATATAACATATAAATGAATATCAATCAACATTTTTTTTTGTTTTCATGATTTTTATTTTGATTTTGACGATCTAAAATCATGTCGCAATCGTCGTGGAACAGTAGCATGCAGTTGCATGCTTACTGTAAATATTACGGCTGTGGGTTTGATTAATAGGGGAAAATATTTATTATTTTTATTTTCGTGCGGTGAAATGGAAATATTCGGCAGTTTTATAATTATGACGCATGACACATTGTACGTGATTCAAGAAACTTTGACCGTAGTGGGCTACATCAAAAATATTAACGTGATATAATATAGCCTATATATAAATCCTTCTAGGCAAATCTAATATCCAAAGATTATTTATTCTGAGTTCCTGAGATTAGCCAGATTGCCCAGAAAAAGCTTAATTTTTACACACAGCAAAAGCTGATAATGTTCTTATTAATCTATATTTCTCTCTATTTGTTTTGAATATCAGCTAACATACCTACAAACAGTAAAAAAATAAGAATATCTACTTAATTTGACGCTTAAGTCGTTATTATTATTATATTTAAAATTATTTATTTATCTTTCTTTCCATTTCCTTCGGTCTATAACATTAATTTTACTAAATTTAAGATTTACCTATAAATTTAGCAATTATTTTTAAAGCAATCTTTTTAGTTTATTCGAAATATATATAAATATTAAATATAGACATACGTACCTCGTGAACATGATGGTAAGGCGAGTGTGACAGTGGCGCGCTCAGAGTGGCGTCCCGACGTGTCACAGTTGACATCATTGACGCGCCACCCCTACAGCCAGGCACGCTCTAACACCTGCAGTTAAAAAAATTAAATTAAATTAGCTTCACACTGTCACTATCCTACACACAGCAGGGTAGGCAGAGGGAACCTAGTGTTAAGACACTCCATTCCCCATTTTTCATCGAGTTCTGGAGGCATTGAGTGGTGGAACTCAACGCCGCTCATTGTCTCGACACCAAAGCGAAGAAATGGAAATATAAATGTAAATAAATTTCATTTCCTCGAGTGGGGATCGTACCCACAATCAGTCGATTTTACAGTCACACTTTACGCCACGACTGGTCTTCAGCAAGTAAAATAATGTTATTTAGTATGAATATGATCTAACGTACGAATGAGTGAGTGAAAGTGGCACAGGGGCCCAAAGTGTGACTGTAAAAGCAACTGATTGTGAGTTCAATTTACACTCGAGGGTATGAATTATTGCTTATTAATATTTTAATTTTGCACCAAGGCCGGCGTTCAGTTCTCAACACGCAGTGTCTCGAACAATTCGGAAGAAGTGGGGAACGGAGTGTCTTAACACTAGTTTCCCTCTATTCTACCGCATGTGGATTACAACGTGAAGCTGATTTAGTTAGATTAAACAAATAACATACAACCACATTAACATTAGAAATATATCCAAAATGTATGAAAATAGACACATCCATTAACGTTGTCTCAGGTAATTTTGAATCTATGATATGTACTAAAGTACTTATTATAATGACGTACTGTCAAACTCAATTTAAATCTAGATGAAATGCCAAAGGTGACTATTATATTAATTTTGATAAGGATTAATACGAAATTGGAAAAACTACAGCCCGATTTTACATTATTAAAATGATTACCGTTTCTCATATATCATTTTCAGAGATAAACAAGTCTCTAAAAGGACAATGTTTTTAAAAATATAGATTTTTTGTATCTCATAAGGTTAAGATAGCGCGCAATATTCAGTATGATTTTGTCATTTTTGGCGTCAAACCTATTCGTAAGACAATGAAATTCGTGAAGAACTAGAAAAACGCTAATATCCCTAATTGAAACTTCATCACAATCGGTACAGCTGTTTGGATGTGATAAGAATCAAGACAGACGAACAGACAGACAGACAGATAGACTAACAAACTTACTTTCTCATATATAACATGAATCAGGAAATATCTTATATCATATTAATCATAATTAATTTATCATATTAAATTTTCTGACTCGGTTATTGTTAATAAAAATTAAAACATATTTTATTACAATTATCTTATTTCA
Source organism: Heliconius sara (assembly GCA_917862395.2). NCBI lineage: Eukaryota > Metazoa > Arthropoda > Insecta > Lepidoptera > Nymphalidae > Heliconius > Heliconius sara. Next base: position 4,089,608 of record OU860788.1, on the reverse strand, counting down.
TACAATAACCAGCGAAATTCAAGTCATAACCAATATTTCCTGATGCAACGTTACATAGCCTCCTCATTGGCTATTCCATATATGGCATGTGATAAATCTTCCTCTTAAGTACTGCTAAAGATGGTATGCTAAAAGTTTATCAAACACTTTAATTGAAGCAAAACCAATCCGATGTGGGTATTTTGAAATCCTGAAATGGTAGTGGGCGTGGCTTGTTAATACTTGTTGACTGACTCTAATAGCCACTATTTTTTGTTCGACTAATAAGTAGTACTAGTAGTTAATTGTATATTTTGTTGTATTTTTTATTAACAATATATTAAATTATATGTAAGGTTATTGTAACTCGCAGTGATTTTTATTTATTTTCATTTTCTCGCTCTGGTAGGCAAAACGGAGTTCAGTTACGCCACTCAATATGTACGCAGTGTGTATTAAAAATTTGACATGTGATAGTGATGTAAGTCGTTGAACGGAGTGTTCTTTGTGCTATATATGAGGAAAAATATATAACGCTGCGGCAAATTGGAATGTACCCGTGTGAGCATCAGTCTGACAAATATATCAAAATGCCAATAAGGCATTTTGATAATATAATTGCGGTTTTAGTTTTGTAAAAAATTTTTGTACAATACTTTAAAATTAAATATTAACTTATTATATAATAATACAAGCCAATATTTAAATATTGTCTTTTGGAATTAATTATAATTATAAGATTATTTTTAACGTAATACCGTTTAGAGCTTAAATGTTTTTATAATTTACATATTGTGTTTATTTAGTGAATTCTATTACAAAATTTGTGAATACATCTGTAAAATTAAGTTTTTCAAACTTTTATATCTCATATTTCCCGTTGACCTACTATCGGTTACGGAACCTTATACGGAACCTTCGTTAGCCGAGTTCAGTTCGGACTTGACTTCCATCCATATCACATTATCTGTTATATATAAAGTAAGCAGAATTATAAAAGCTTCAGACGCCTTTAATAAATATAGATATTTCTATCGACAATGAGAACTGACTAGTTAACGTGTCCTCTTAAGCGTGAAGGAGGTCAGATCGGGGCGTCGCTCAACCCAACCAATGTGGACTATAGTGATAGCATCATTCATATTTAGTGACCTAGCTTATGAAAAGTATATAAAATAGTATTTTTATATTTCCTTATAAGTTCAATTAAATATTATTTTAAATTTAATTTAAAAAAATATAATTAAATCAGCTTCATGCTGTACACAGCAGGGTAGGAAGAAGAAACTTAGTGTTAAAACACACTGATCTCCATTTTTTGACTTTCGAAGTATAATTCTGGAGGTTAAGTGGCAGACCTCAACGCCGCGCTTAGCCTCGAAACCAGAGTGAAGATATGGAAATATAAACTTAAATATATTTTTAATTTCCTTAAATAGGGATCGAACCCACAATTTCTCTACCTCTTTACAACCACACACTTGTGCCCCTGCGCCACGACTGGCCTCGAGTTTAATATTATTTAAATTTTATACCGTTGGAATATAGAATAATCGGTAAAGACGATATCCGTTGACTTATGTGGGCGTTAACCTCGCGAAAACAAATCAGAGTTCGGTAGTTATAATATTTTACGTTTTTAATGACATTTATTATTATGAACATGTCAAAATACTTAACGGTTTTTTTTGTTTTAACATTTTTTTTTCATTGACAGGTGAAAGACATCTTAATGTTTGAAATAAACTAAAGTTTGCATCTCCCGCCTGTTTGTCTGTTATAGTTTTAAAAAATATGTTATAATTATGTTATTTTATCAGCTTCACGCTATATTCCACCCACAGCAGGGTAGGTAGAGGGAATCTAGTGTCAAGGCACTCCGTTCCCCAGTTTCTGTCGAATTCTGGAGTCATTGCTTGTTGAGTAGCGGAACTCAACGCCGCGCTTTGCCTGGACACCAGAATGAAAAAAATTCCGGCATTCAATATGCAATGTCTCTAGAATTCGGTAGGAGTGTCGCATTGAAAACGGAGTGTCTTAATCAGGTTCCCAGGTGCCCTCTGCGTTGCCTTAGAAATAAAAATGAATCCCTAATATAATATAATAAACTTAAGCTTTTTTGTCACAGCATATCAATTATTAAATTACTAAAACGACCATTAACGACGTATTTACAAATTTTCGAACAAATAATAACATAAAAAACGTATAAAATGTGTTCAATCAACTTTAAATGCTTGTAATCATTTTAAATACGCGCCCTCAGCCTTGTTAGCGGGCTCTGGTATTAGGGGCTCGTTGAAAACGGCAATTTACTTATCGAAAAATGTATGGACATTCCTAAACGTTTTCAAATAATTTTATAGTAATCAATGTACGGTGTTGTAATCTATACTTATTTTTTTAAGTCTTTTATGTTTGTTAAGATTTTTTGTTCAGCTTCACGCTGTATCCCGCAAATAGTGTTAAAACTCCCTGTTACATACTTTCCGCCGAATTTTCGATGCATTGCTTGTTGAGTGGCGGAACTCAACGCTGCGCTTTTAACCGTAGTACCGTGAGTTGGATTCGTCTATTAAAGCATTCCGCATCAATTTCATGATCGTCGATCACAGGAAATTACATTTTATAAAAGTTTATTTTTTTTCTAACAGTGTCTTATTTCTTGTGATAAACATGTGCCTTTTTTACATATCGATTATTTGTACTTTAACTTCTCCAGATTAAAAATTTGAACTACAGATGTTCTTAAGAAGCCCTAAAAGATAAAGATTATCTAATAATATATTTAAGAGATAATTATACGAGGCCAACAGTGGCGCAGGGGCACAAAGTGTGCATGTAGACACGAATGGTTGTGGGTTCGATTCCCACTCGAGGAAATGAAATATTTATTTATATGCTTTTTTTCGTTCTGGTGTCAAGTTGAGGTCAGCCACAGAGTTCAGCGAAAAGTATGGAACGGAGTGTCTTAACTCTAGGTTCCATGTGCCTACCTTACAGTGTGCGGAATACAGCATAAAGCTGGTTTATTTAAATTATAATTTAATAATGATATAAAATATAATATGTTTTTTACATTTTTCTCTTTTTTTAAAAACAAAATAAAATTATTAACAATATTCATTAGAGGAAATTTAAAAAGATCTTGTACAATCGATAGAGTCGTAACACTCACACAAAACAATAAATCAAATCAGTACCGACCAAACTTTCTGTTACTTTGCCATTGATAACCCATATATGGCGATCCATAAATTGCATTCTAATAAAAGGAATCTGTGAAACTGTTACACCCGTTGAGACAATGCATATTGTCAGAGTAGCTTACTGTTAATTTATTGAGCAATATTTAGATATTCAGTTAATATAATATAGGTGATGAGAAAAATGGAACATAGAAATCAAATTAAATTAGCTTAACGTTGTATCCCGCAAGCCGCAGGATAGTAGAGGGAACTAAGTGTTAAGATACTCTGTTCCTCATTTTCCACCGAATTCTGGATTCATTGCGTATTGAATGGCGGAAGTCAACTCCGCGCTTTGCCTCGACACCAGAGCGAGATAAATGGAAATATTAAATATTTTAATGGGTGTGCGCTACGAATCGACTCACGTTTTGCACATTTATTAACAAAAAATATATATTAAAAAGCTCCAAGTTGCATCTCGTATGGTTTTCTAATGACATATCCACACATTCAACATTTTACCTTGCGCAGTCTATAGATAAAATATATAATATAAATTTTAATTAAATAAGTGAAATTTGAAGTCACTATCATTGTATACAGTAGAACAAATTAAAACTGCGCCACAATAGCGTCAACATCAATCCTAACATAATGAAAGCCCCACCAGACCAAGCATGTAAACAAAAACACAGAATCCACACACCGACACTAAAGAAACAATATGAGAAAACAGTAGATCCTGAATTCTAGCCACTTACAAATCGAATAAAACAACTGATATTGTATTATGGCGGTCTTGCGTCCCGTTCGCACGTCCCTTGACGGAATCAACCAGAGCGAGACGGAGCTACTGGTTGAAATGTCGTAGGTCATTAGGTCCTCACCATGTAGGGTTCGCAATATGCCAATATGGAGGGAACCGTGACTTTTATAGGTAAACCTCGTACAATATAAGATATAAGATATAAGTTAAACGCGTCGATGACCTGCACCGCATGGTTAGATGACTTGATGATGATAAGGGAACACAGCAAGTGGTTGAAATTAACTGTGTGATTATATGGAGTTATTGAATCGTTGTATGCAAATTGCTTTGGGCTCGTGTCTATCGTAGAGCTAGATAGCGTTATGGCTGATAAGGCTGGTCTATGGTGGTTGGGTGGAGGCTAATTGGAAATTAATTTTGTGAGTTAGATCCTCAGCCATAGGCATAAGCCACGAACGACAAATGGCGCTCATATGTTGTGTTTCTAATTAATATTAATATTATTTTTAACTGTACAAATACAGAAGTCAATTTTATTCTCAAATAATATACTCTAAGATCGACGATCAAATTCAGTTAACATCTCTTCTTTTTCAGCTTCATGCAAACGCCGGCATATAACAGAACAGGCTGAGTGAACATGGTAACCTAGTGGTAAAAGACTCCGTTCCCACCCAGACAAATCCACAAACACACACCGTTCTCCAATTATCATCGATAAATCAAATTAAAAACTAAAAGCTACAGCTTATAAATCTATTAAGACCGACCTCCTTAACCGGCAACCGAACCCGAAACCTCGCGAAGGTCACTGAACTATCACAACAGCGTACCATTTAGACTGAATTTTGTAAGTATATCTTTGTACGTATACCTCCGAAATTAATAACCGTGCAAGAAAACACAAGTTTGTCATCTAAAAGTCATCGGAACGCAGATTCGAATTATGATAAGCCGCGCATTAGTTCTGCTAGGGAGTAATGGCTAACAATTAGGGAGTCCACGAAACTTGGATACGGTATCTTTCACTAGCTTAGAGCTAAATAAATGTTGTATTTTCCTAATGGTGCTGTTGTGTTGTGAATTGTGGAAGCGTGAAGGCATTGTTGTTGTCTGATAGGTGGGTGCGTGTGTTGATAGAAAATAAAAATAAGATGGTAAGTTCTTTTGGTGTTTTAGCTCATTTATGCTTTACAGCATAAATACTACTTATATTTAGGCCAGTGGCACAAAGTGTGACTGTAAAACTGACTGGTTGTGGGTTCGATCTCCACTCGAGGAGATGAAATATTTACTTATTATTATTTATTTCCCTTTCTTCGCTCTGGTGTCGAGGCAAAAGCGCGGCATTGAGTTCTGCCACACAACACGCAGTGCCTCCAAAATTCGGCGGAATGGGGAACGGAGTATCTTAACACTAGGTTCCATCTGCCTACCCTGCTGTGTGCGGGATACAGCGTGAAGATAATTTTATATATTTAAAATAAGGTATTCACTTAACAGAGGCCAGTCTTGGCTCAAGCATTCGGGAACGTCTTAATGAGAAACGAAGTATCTTGACACAATGTTCTCTCCGCGTACCCTGATATGTGCGTGAAAAAAAAAACGAATTTAACATATTTAGTTCACACTTTTAACTTTGTTTTAATTTGGTAATTCTGAAATAATGTTATATCTATATAATATATTTAAAGAGCATTTCATTTGTTTCTAACATCAATGTATACTATAGAACAGTTGCTTATGCATGGCATCTACTTTAGTGGTTAGGCATTAGAGTTTTTAAATTAAATATCAAAGGTCTTGTATGTAGATACGTTTTGAAATATTATTTTATTAACGTTTTGTCTGGAGGCTGTCTGCTTATGTTTTTAATATTAATAGTTTATGAGACCATCGTGGCGCAATGATATCGTACTTTAAATACGGTGGGTGTAGGTTCGGTTCCACTTTAATAAATGTATATAGTTGAATTGTCTTCTTTTCTCCGCTCTGCTGTTAAAATTATTATCCCTATTTATATTTGTAGTTATTTATACGTATATATTTAATGTATAGATATTTGAGCAGTAGGCGAATACAGCTCTGGCTACCACAACAAAAATATAAAATAATGGGTTTAATATTGACCCAAAACCAAGAACAGCGTAAAATATCAGAAATTTGTTCAAAGTATTCATACCATACATATTACCATATACGTATCACATACAAAAATAGGAGCCTATCGTGGCGCAGGGGCATATGCGTGTGCGTAAACGATTGCGGGTTCGAGGCCCACTCGAGGAAAAAAATAATTAGTATTTTAATTTCATCGTTCTGGCATTGACTTCCGCTACTCATCACGCAATGCTTCCAGAATTCGGCAGAAAGTGGAGAACGGAGACGTCTTAATGGGAACAAAATGTCTCAACACTAATATCCCAGGTTTCTACTATATATAGAAAACTCTGCTATATATAGAACTCTGCTATATATAGAAAAAAAACCTCGTAAGCACCAACATAAAGCACCTGGTATGCTTCGATAAGTTTTGAAAGTACATTAACAGAACAAAGTGGGGCCTCGTTAAACAAAGACCACCTGCCAACCCTTTCTAAGTGATCGCTAATTAAACCTCTCGCCCCCTGTCCTTGCTCGGTGCTAATGTGTAAAAATACGGGGTAAATAACAGCGTTTGTACGGTTAATTTTTTTCCTTTTTTTTGTATGTTACTTTGAACGGATTTTTTTTTAGATTTTGAATTTTTTCTATGCTTTTTTTAAGAACAGTAGAGACAAACAGAGAATGTTTTGGGCAAATTATTTGAAACATTTTAGTAAAAGCTATAATATTATAATCTATAGCAACCAGCTCGCGGCTTCGCTCGCTTGAAATACATTCATATTTAGTTATTCACCTGAATTAATTTCGTACTCCAATAACTCTACTATTTTAAAAGCAATAAATATCCTAAATATCCTAACGTTGGAAACTAAGTGTCAGTTAATTCAATAAAACAGTTATTTTGTAGTAATTTTGTCAAACAAAATACTTAATTATATTGATACAACTTTTTTATTATAACTATTACATTAAAATGGAAACTTGCCAACACACAAAAGTGAAAAATATCCTTAAATCAGCTAATTTGTTTCTTAGATTAGCGTGTACAAACGCACAGACAAACCAATAAACAGACAACATTTTAAAAGAATATTATTTCTAATAAATTGATATATGTCCCCAATTAGATAAGAGATTTTCTTATAACTCTTCCATGTACAGACAGCGATCAGTTACAATTTAATTATATTTATAAATGTTCGAAAAAATAATAATATAATATTACCTTCGAAATTATTTTACATGTTTATTAACTTGTCGAAGCACATTTAAATTCATACAATTACGCCTACTTGAGTACTTATGCAAAAAAGCGGTATAATATTATGAAATTAGCTTCACGCCGCCGGCAGGGTGGGCAGAGGGAACCTAGTGTTAAGACACTCCGTTCCCCACTTTCTGTAGAATTCTGTAGGCATAACATTTTGAGTGGCGGTAATCAACGCCGCGCTTTGCCTCGACACCAGAACGAAGAAATGAACATATTAAACATTTCATTGCATCGAGTGGGGATCGAACCTAACCAGTCTCGTTTACAGTCACACTTTGTGCGCCTGCGCAACGACTGGCCTCAAGTAATATAAATAAGTATCTAAAAATTTTTGGCTATATCCTTATTATAGAAATATGTTAATTACAAGGATGTAACCAAAAATGATTAGTCAGTTGTATACGTATGCAATCGTGGATGACCTCATACACGTCATACATATCATCTGACTCGGAAATATATCCAGGATTTATAATATTTTTCCCATGCAAAGATATGATGATGATCTAATCGGTTTAATAATTTATAAATTGTAATAAAACATGGCTTCTAATTACCTATAAACTTGTATAAAGGTTTAATTAATACATATATGGTTTTTCTAATAGATTTGTGTTTATGGCTTAGAAGTTATATATTTTGTCAAATCAAAATCAAATCAGCTTCACGCTGTATCCCGCAGCAGGGTAGGCAGAGGGAACGTAGTGTTTAAGTGACTCTGTTTTTCGCTTATATATTTTATTTTAACTTTTTTTCCCGTTCATTTTCATAAACAAATCTTATAGAATAAAAGGACTAAGAAAAATAATATATAATACAAAATATATTAACCTTGTCGTTTAGTTTGGGCACGTTTAAACGTGTTTATAATTTTTAATACTTTTTAAATTTTTATATACGTATTGTAACGTTTAACCATCTTATACTTTTTCAATATAAGAAAACGAATGACAGTAAAACTTAATCATACTATAACTTACTTTGCTAAAAAATTAAAATCAGCTTCACGCTGTATCCCGCACACAGTAGGGTAGGCAGAGGGAACCTAGTGTTAAGACACTCCGTTCCCCACTTTCTGCCGAATTCTGGAGGCATTGTGTGTTGAGTAGCAGAATTCGACGCCGCGCTTTGAACCGACACCAGAGCGAAGAAATAAAAATATAAATTTAAGTAAATATTTCATCTCCCCGAGTGGGGATCGAACCCACAACCAGTCGGTTTTACAGTCACACGTCGTGTTACTGCGCCTGACGACTGGCCTCAACTTACTTTACTAATTAGGAAAATCAACTGCAACACTGGCACTGGCAAACAACACTGGCTTTAATTATGGGAATCGAACTTGCAACCATAGCGTTCCAGCTGCATTACAAGCTTACCTTAAAGAAAGTATATTTAAAATGAACATGAGATCAGTAACAAATGTCGTTAGACATTCTTATTGTGATGCATCAGAGAAAGGAATCACATGGATGCCAAGTTAAAAAATAAGAGGATAAAACGTAAACGAGATGCGCCCGCGTACGCGAAGATCTCGGTCAGGCGGGAGCCAACTTCTTTTGTTTCCAACCTCGAATCAGCCAGTGTTTCGAATCTAGATTTTGTTTGTTTTCCTTTTTTTTTTCTTTCTTTTCTTTTTTTATCTGTACCCTTTTTCTTTATTGTCTCTGTGCGGGCAGTACGGCTTTCGTAAAAAAAAAAGAAACTGGTGGCTTATGGCTCCCCATTGATATGCGACGTTCGAATTGAAATTTAAATATTTGCTGGCATAGTCGACGGGGTCCATCGGCTATTCTCTTTTTGAAATCACTGTTGCCATCTTAATATTTAATATGTTACTCAGCCAGCGTTGCGGATCGCAATCGGAATAGAACCTTGTACTTTTATGCGATTTCTACTTGTCTATATCATCTTAAATTAACAACTTAACCTTTTATTTGAAAAACATACTTACTACACATCTTAATTATTAATAATATTAAGCAAAAAAACTCTTACTACAGTTCAATTATAGTTTTGAATAGCTTATAGTTATTATTTATATTCGTATCGTAATATCTACTACCGTTATTGTACAGTTTGGTTAAATTTCTAAATAAAATTTAATGAATATGGAAATGATAGTCTCTACGTTTTGGTAAAATTGAAAAATTTTTGTAGAAAAAGTTCAAACTACACAATATAAAGCTAAATAATTTATTTTCTTAACTTAACGCTGTATCCCACACATATCAAGGTACGTAGAGGGAACCTACTGTTAAGATAGAACCTAGTATTAAGTGTTGAATGAGGAACCTTGAAACCCCCCGAACTCCGAAAACCTGATTTGTTTTGTTACCAGACATATTAAATTAAATTGATTCAATTTCCCGAGCGGGAATCAAACCCACAACAAGTCACGATGACGTCTAAATTGTTTATCACTATCACATCACTAAAAACGGTACTATTCAAAATGAGATGTCAGTTCAAAAACAAGTACTAGCAGTGGACGAAATAACTTTAATTGCGTTTCACGGAACGGGGTTCAGGGGGCAACATTAGAGATGTGACCGTTCCGCTGGTTGCGCGTTATAGGGTTATCGGATTATTATTATTTTATCAATTATTATTACTTTTACTAGTTTAATATATATGTATTTAAATTATTATTTAATAATAAGTTATAAGGTTTTTGTGGCAATTTTTTATGATTTAAAAAAAAATATTATTTATAGAAATCAAAATATCGGTAAAATTCATTTCAAGTTTTTTTTTAGCTTAGCGATGTATCCTGAATATACCAGGGTAGGCAGAGGAAATCTATTGTTAAGATACTTTGTGGGAGGCACTTTACCCTCTATATCCGAGATAAAACGTTTTGAGGGGCGGTACTAAGCGTTGCGTTTTGTCCTTTTTCCAAGACATGAAAATAGTTTAATCCGCTAAGTAGGAATCGAACCCACAATCGTCACGTTTATTGTCAGACGCCTCGCCTCAATAAAATGTTTATTTTATTAAATTTAGATCCTTCATCTTGAATGAATAAAATGTGATTGTTAAATACCATCAACCAGTTGTCAAGGTATCGTGTTTGTAGTTCATCCGGAAGTTAAGAACAGAGTAATTTATATTAAACTGTAATATTTTGGCCGATACGAAAAAAAATATTTTTGACATTACAATATACAGATAATTGAAAATAGAGACATCCCTAGTATCATCATTTGGTTTTAGAAAAAACGAGAATGGTGATAAGAAATAAATAGTATGAAAAATCGTTCACCAATAGATTTGCCACGCGCGATCTGGCTTGTGTCATTTGAAGTTGCTGCGCAACATTAATATATAATTTATATCAAGTCTCCTAAATCTCTCTGTATATATAGAAAACTTTTTCATATATATACTTAAACATATGTTTAGAAAAAAAATATAATAAATTATCATTTGTCCATTTTTTGGCAATCAAATTTCTTTGTTTTACGTTTTTCGTTCCTTTTTCAGAACCATTGATTGTTGTAACCGAAAGAACAAGATTGAAAATGATTATTAGTAAAACATCGAGGCCAGTCGTGGCGCAGTGGCACGAGGTGTGACTATAAAAGCGACTGGTTGTGGGTACGATCTCCACTCGAGGAGATGAAATATTTACTTAAATTTATATTTTCATTTCTTCGCTCTGGTGTCGAGGCTAAGCGCGGCGTTGAGTTCTGCCACTCAACACGCAATGCCTTCAGAATTCGGCAGAAAGTGGGGAACGGAGTGTCTTAACACTAGGTTCCCTCTGGATACGGCGTGAGGCTATGAAGTTGATTCATATATATATATATATATATATATATATATATATATATATATATATATATATATATATATATATATATATATATATATATATATATATATATATAAATTGTAATAGTGCAATTGGTTTTTCTCAATGATTTTAATTAATATATTGTTGCCATAAATCCTTTCACTTATATACAGTTAAAATGCCTGTGGTTAGGATTTTTAATTCTTTGAAGTTATAAACTTTAATGGACGTTAAATTAGTTTACATAATAAATATTTTAAAAAATATATTTATTTATTAAACAATTTAAAAAAAAATCTGCTTCACTTAACTGCACTTATTACATAAGACACTCCATTCCCCACTTTCCGCCGAATTCTAGAGGCATTGAAAGTTGAGTGGCGAAACTCAACGCCGCACGTTGTCTCGACGCTGGAGCACAAAAATGAGAATATATAAATATAAATAAATATTTAATTTCACGAACCCACAACCAGTCGCGTTTACAGTCACACTTTGTGCCCCTGCAAATATATATGTTCGTATAGATTTTTTCATTTAAAATTAATAATTAAATTTAGATTTTTAAATAAAAAAACATAAGAAAATCAATAAAAGTACAGGTACACGTACCGTCTTTCCTTTCAGTTTTGTGTTTCTTCTTTATATTTTACTTTATAAAATTAAATTACATGATACATAACAAAATAAAGGTATTCATTATTATGAATTTATTATTTCAGAAGAATAACGGAATATTTAAATAGGTAAGTAGTATCATCTAAAGCAACGATGTTTTGTCAATATTCGCGTCACGGTGTGGTGACGCGGTTGGATCGCTAACTATACCTTATAGTGTAGTCCTCTATCTCTTCAATAGTATAAAATTTAATCTTTTTTATTCAACTTAACTCTTTTTCTCGAGTATAGTTGGGTAGACAGAAAGGACCTAGTGTTCAAACAGTCAGCACAGTTTCCGCACAAATATCTAGACATTATAGATATTTGTTGGTGTAACTAAACGCCTGACTTTGTCTAACCAGAGCGTAGTAACGAAAATAATTCAAATATGAGTATTCCCACAAATGGTGATCAAACCTATTGCCATCACTTTCAATGTCCCACGATGCCATTGTTAATAATAAATTTCATCAAATGAAATATAATAATTTAGTCAAATTATGCCTTTTTTTGCAAATCGACGTGTTAGATTCAGGACTCTAGAGATATTTAAAATAAAAGAAATATATATAAAAATAAGGAAAACAGTCGTGGCGTAGGGGCACAAAGTGTAAATGCTTGGTTGTGTGTTCGATTCTCACTCGAGGAAATGAAATATTTATTTACAATTACATTTTCATTTCTTCGCTCTGGCATCGAGGCAAAGCGCGGTTTTGAGTTACGCCACTCAACTCGCAATGCCTCCAGAAGTCGGCGAAAGTGAGGAACGGAATGTCTTAACACTAGATTCCCTCTGCCTACCCTACTGCGTAGGGATACAGCGTGAAGCTGATATTTAAATAAAAATAACAATGCTTACTAATGTCAATTGTTACTAGGAAATAGAAACATACGTCAATTATAATAAAAATGGCTCAGGATTACCCGAGCGACTAAACCAGCAAAAAAATACAAGATTAATCGAATGCGTCATGCTTTTGACCTATTAACTATATTATTATGATATAAAAACGTGGCTTACGTGTACAATATTAAATGGTAAGAAGTGGTAGTTATTTTTAGAAGACTTTTCAAGTATTAGTAATGGTACAGTTGAAGATGCTGGTTTTTGATTGTGACAAACCTTTATGATTTCTTTTTAGGGTCCCCTTTGTCGTTAATATCGCGTGAAAGGTGTCAAGCTTAAAGTAATATCCAATATTTAAGCATATGCTCCCTAGAAGCACAGAAAAAATGAAGCTTTTAAGTCAACGAAATCAAAAAATGTATCCATTTTGCTGTATGTTGTATGGAATTGGTGGCATAATCAAAACCTATAGGGTACTTCCCGATAACTTACAATACTATTAAAGAAAAAAAATTGAAAAGTCAAAATTTATATATCTTTCACAGAAAAGAATTATTACAAACTTATATTTGTCGTTAATTTCGTACAATATGTGTGCACATGCCCTCAAACTTAACCATCAACATATATAAGTTGTACTTATAAAACGTGTCCGTTGTGGCACCACCTCGTTGACCTACAATCCTGAAATTGGTACGGAAGTTTCGGTAGGTGAATTCGACTCGCCCTTTACCGGTTTTTTTATCGTTCCTCCGTAACACCTAATTCCCAAACTTTTTAATAATAAACAACTCTATTGAATACGAGAGCACTCTATAATTAGTGTTCTCGTCTATAGTTAGTAAAAGCAGCAATATTATATTTTCCAAGACGCCAGTCGTGGCGCAGGCGCACAAAGTGTGACTGTAAATTGCCTAGTTGTGGGTTCGATCCCCACTCGAGGATTTTGTGTTTTTTATGATAAAGACACGGCAAACGAGCGTGCGGGTCACCTGATGGTAAGTGATTACCGCCGCCCACGACCCCGTGCAACCCCAGAGGAGCTACAGGTGCGTTGCCGGCCTGTAAGATATGTTGGGCGCCGGGGCCGGCATTACCTGATGCGAAACGCAGTGGCATAAAGCCACTACTTCACGCCGGTTTTAAAATGCCGGGGGTGGTAATGATCCGGTCGAGTCTGCCCATGCGTGTTGCCACTGCTGGCGACGTGACTCTACCACACGAACTTTAGTCGCCTCTTACGACACCACCAGTACCGGGATGATCCTATTCTAGGCCGGTATCATACGGCACAAAAATTTACATTTATATTGCAATCTCTTCGCACTCGTGTCGAGGCAAAGCGCGGCTGTGACTTCCGCCACTCAACATGCATTGCCTTAGTAATTCGATGGAAAGTGGAGAACGGAGTGTCTTAACACTGTATTTTATATTATTTACTTTTTTTTTTTTATTTTTCACTTTATTTTCTATTCAAGATAAAATTCAAACCCTACCTCCCTACCTGCTCTACCCGCTACCGCTTAATGTGCTTTATTTGTGTTATGCTTATAACAAAATTAAGAAGACAGTGTAATATGTTCTACTGCCAACTCTTATTAAGTTAGTTGTGATCGTTTCTCCAAAATATCAGTTAGTTGTGACATACAAACAAGCAAATGCAATGTAATTCTAACGTATAATAAATAGTTATTAAGACATTTTGGTGTCATAAATTTAGATCTCAATAGTAGTTTTGAATAAAATAAAGTAAATTACCTTCTGTATAAAGTAAAGTACGTGTAAGTTAATTATAGTTATGTCAGAGAGAAATACTATGAGGAAGTTAGTGTTCACTCAATTGTAGGTATATTTATAAAGTAGATATACAGAATCTCATTTAATATTATTTGTTATATTTAATGTAAAGCTAAAAATTAAAATTTTAAGTTAAATTTTAAAAGTTTTCCGTTTTGTTTTTAGTCAAGCAAGTTCTTTTAGAAGGACCTCGATTTGCTTGTTTAAATCATAGTATATGTATATATATATATATATATATATATATATATATATATATATAAATGTATAGACTATATACACATCTCTCCTACATACACTTCCTGTATACTAAATCAGAATTTAGCTTATTTAGGTATAAGTAAATTATTTAAAATGTATTTTATTAATATTTTCTATAATATTCAAAAATTCTCTTTCTAAGCTATTTAAAAATTTCATCCAACATAGTTTATTGAGAATAAAAATAACTAATTAGTAAAATACCTGATCTCTACATCTCATAATATTTTGGATACTAAATATGAAAAATATCATGAGATGTAGAGATTTAATATTACGGAAAGATATTCAAATTGTATTCAAAGAAATTAAAATTGTAAAAATTGTTTTTATTAATAATTAAATATATTTTAATTTTGATGAAAAACCATTATATATTATTTGCTTTGATTAAGCTTGTAATTGTTTTTCACTTTCACACTATTTCCTCCATTGTTAGCTAAGCAAAGGAAACTAACTATTAAGTTACTCCGTTTATTTTTTCATCAGAATTAAAGACATAGCGTTTTGAGTGGCGAATCTTAACGCGAAATTTCTACGTAGCACCTTAGGGAAATGTCATAGGTTAAATATAATCCCTCCGGCATATGGTAAGTTCAATGTTGAACTACGTATATTTTTACACTAAATAATATTATTTAAAATGAGTTATCAAGTAAGTCATTAAAAATTTAAAAAGTACATCTTACCGTTCAGAGAATAGAAGCAGTAAAATCCTATTTTTTTTTATTATTTCTTGTTAATGAAAATTCAACAGTTTACAAGTTTACACTTTTTCAGTTCACACTTCTAACGAGGTATAATTGGCGCCCTTGTAACCACATAACTGACTAAACAACAACTAGCAGACCTTACAAACGTTTAGCACTAAAATTCGAAACACTTTAACACATATTTACCTATTATTGTAACAACGAAAAAAAAATGTCACTTCAATCCGCTCCATACACGTTCGAAATATACAGAAAGAAAAAAAAAGTTAAAGTACTACAATATAGTAAACTTGGCTGTATCAAGTGAGGTCTACGCAAAAGCGATTGAGAATTCGTTCCATTTTTGAACGGAACCGAATTTGACAATTACGTTTCGTCGGCTGTCAGATTTTGACAGGTGCGCGCGCGCGTGTGAGCGTGTAGTGCGCACGAGCATCGGCGCAGTACTGCGTTCGCGCGCTTTTCGACCCACGAAACCTTCTCAACATCTAGAATGTGATATATATTTTCTCACGGAAAGGATTATAATACAGGATATACTCAACAGCATCTTCGCTGACTGTTTCTGTCAGGGTTTTGTTTCCATTTTGACGTCTGATCTCCTTGTTTTTTTTTTTATTTCCAAATGGTATTACCGCTTACGAACGTCGGCTTTATGGAGCGTAGTGAATTGCAGTTATGCTTTTTTATGTCATAAGTCGAATGATTAACGGTAGTTCGGCTATTGTAATCTTAATATTATTATAAATATTTGACCTCGCTTTTATAGGATTGAATTTTATAGTTTTATATCTAAGTATTTATTGCAGAATTGAGTAATTTATGATATAATATTTTTTTGTATAATTTTATATATATCTTATATGGTTTTGTTGTTCATATAACGTTCCACGTACGAATATACTTTGCAAAATATATATTTTTTTTTTAAATTATGATAATCAAAACTGTTGTTGCCCTTAATAACTACCATATATAAAAATCCATATTTAGTTTAAAATATCTATATTATACCGCAATACTTGTGCTATCTTAACAATGTAAATATAAAAGACATCAACGCACAATCCCATTAAAATTTTGGTCAATCTATAAAAAAATATATTACTTTAAAAACATATCTATATCTAAATAAACAAAATTAACAATATATAATAATATATTTTATAATATATACTTTTTATTCATTTTTCATAAAATATAATTAGGGAGCCACCCGAATCGTTCATTACATAATATTGTCAACACGGACATATCAAAACGTGCGAGCGAGACAACACGATTCTCGTTGTTCACATTGCGACAATCACTTCTTCTTCAAAGAGAACAGACGTCACGCGTCACTGCTTAAGACTGCCCACTTAGGGGAGATTCGACAAAATATATCTATCTCTATCGTATATACCATTGGCGCAGACAGCGAGAGAGATGGCGGATACCTTCAGTTTTTACAATTTTGTTCATTTTTTACTGTATATAGATCAACTTTAAAATAATATGTCATTGACCCGTGTGATGTTTTCAACTGTAATAATAATAATAAAAAAAGTATTGTCGTTAACAATAGTTCTGAAAAATTCGATACAGACGTAAATCTTTGCAAGTCAGTTAAGTAAGAAATATATAATCAAACATTTTTCTCAATATTATATCAAAAAAATGGCTACTAACTGCTTATTTTTTCTTTCTTTTCTGAAAATACGTGATGTTTTGAAAAATGACGTAATCTATTATACTTTTAAGAATTTTAAATTGTCATTCCATATTTAGGAAAGAAAAATATTTTTTAGAAAATGTATATAAAAATATGAAAAAAAAATATTCCGCTACGATCAAATTTGTATAAAGTATCTATTATACTTATTACAGTATGATTGAGACACGATTTTTTTGTATAAAATGACAACGTAACGATAGCAAAAATACAGTCTATTTTATATTAAAAACAATTCGGTGACCATGGCTTTAAATAATATTTAATATACTTTCTTATGCATTTATAGATAGATATTTTATAATTGCCAAATATAATAAAAAGAATTGAGGATGTAAAAGAAGTATAGAGGCCAGTCACGGAGCGACTGGTTGTGGGTTTGATCTCCACTAGAAGAAATTAAATATTTATTTACATTTATATTTTGATATCTTCGCTCTGGTATGGAGGCAAAGCGCGGCGTAGAGTTCCGCCACTCAATACGTAATGCCTCCAGAATTCGGCAGAAAGTGGAAAATGGAGTATCTTAACACTAGGTTCCATCTGCCTACCATGCTGTGTGGGGGTTACAGCGTGAAGCTGGTTTAATTAAATTTTAATTGAGGATTTTAAATACCTTAATAAAGAAAAAATATTTCTATAAATCTCCTTTTTTGACTTTATCATAGCATCAATGTAGATCAGGTATCAATTTTCATTACAAAATTGATACGATTTGTATCTATTACAAAACTTTTTAACAATTGTTACTTTATATAGAGTACTAAAGAGAAGTGCCCAAAAATGTTAGTAATCTTGCCGCTATTTTCTATATATATTTTTAGCTACATTGTAAACTTAGAAAAAAGAAAGTACCAATTATGTATGTATATATATAAATATAAAAATATTTATCATAAGTTATGTATAATGTTATGGAAACAGAGAGTACGTACCATTTACTATGTCCGTAGAGCTACTAAAATTAAAAAAAAACTAATAAAGGGAACTTGAAAAAAATTAGTCTTTTCATTTAGTTACATATTATAAGGCTATTACATATTATAAAGTGCTATAAGTGAGCGTTTCTCGTTTGTATGTCTTTGCCACTCGTTTAATATCTATATTAATAGCTAACGTTGCTTTTCCGCTTTGATAAGAATACAAATCTTGGGTAAAAATTAATGAAATGAGGGAGAAACAGAGTGTTTCGACACTCGCAGCGTACTGCATGAAGCTAAAAAAATATAATTTTTAATTAATTATTTTTAATTAATATTTTCAAGGATAATTAAGATCCTTGAAAATGTTCTTTATTAAGCTTAAGGCAACTGATATGCGGGTATAAGTTGATATTAACTAAAACTAGACAGTTATGTATTTTTCGTCGCTTTGGTGGAACAAAATTGACTTATGATTTAAACAGTTAAAAAATCAGCCTCTTTCTGTATCTCTTGCAGCAGGGTAGGCCAAAGGAACCTAGTGTTATGACACCGTGTTCCCCATTTCCCGCCGAATACTAGAGGCATTGCATTCTGAGTGGCGAAATACCGCGTTTCGCCTCGACACCAGGGCGAAGAAATGGAAATATAAAATATTTAATTTCATTTAGTCGGATTCGAAACCACATCCTGGGCCTGACTGGCCTCTAATTTAAAAATTATGGAAATATATGGTTTTTTTATTAAGCGACTAACGTTGTATGTGAGTTGATATATTAGTAGATTCCAGATAGATAACTCCATTCCACATTCTAATTTTTAGAGACACAAAACGGCGCTAAACCTTGCTTAGACCAAAGAACTATCTATCTATATAACTAATATTAAATAGTCTAAAAATAACGAAAAATCTATTTTTATAACGAAATCGTCTACCTTCTCATTTATGTCAAAGGGCAGACTCGCCATCGTGACCGTGGAAAATTTGTAAAGACCGCGTTAGTTCTTACAAAAACTACTGAACTAAAAATAACTATTAAGTAGGTACTAGATGAAAAGGTCACTATTGTAAAATCGTCATTTATGTAGATTATTTTTTTATCAGCTTCACGCTGTATCCCGCACACAGCAGAGTAGGCAGAGGGAACCTAGTGAAATTATTTTGTACAGACGTTAATGTATTTGTATGGGTAATGTATTTGTATGAGGTAATTAAAAGTCGTAATTGTGACAGTTTTGATTTTATTCTTATTTTAATTTTCTTTGATAATAATTCGAAAATAAACAATATAATTAACTAAAGTAGATTATTATTCTCAATCAAATCTTTTGGCTCATATAAAGAAAATTAAATTTGTTTATTTTTATTCTTTATAGCTTCACGCTGTATCCCGCACATAGCAGGATTGACAGAACCTAGGAACTAGACACTTCCGTTCTCTATTTTCCACCGAATTATGAAGGCATCGCATTTCAAGTGGAACTCAACTGTAAAATATTCGAGTTACGTATTATTAACATTAAAACCTCAAGCAAAACCTACTTCCCACTGTTTACAATGAACAAAAAACATAAAAAATAAACAAATCCTTTCTCTAAACGTCACTAATGGCACACTTCGAACCTGGGATTAGCTATTTCGAATTCCAAAAGCGATCTACTGTTTCCCACAGCGGTGCCCGCGCGAGCATATCTACCGATATTGAACGTAATTTGTAGCTTCGTGAAGGCAAGAGATTTAGTGCGCCCGAGATATTATACTTACAGGGGAATGTGAGCGAAAATTTTCTTTTTATATAATTTTTTTTAATGATTATTTTTGTCTTTTCTTAGATATTTATGTGAATGAAAATGCTTAGTTCAGTCATTTCATTTCAGTTTCATTTTTTTTTATAATCTAGTGTTACGACACTACGTTCCCCGTTTTCTGAATGTTGGAAG
The DNA here is from genome assembly GCA_917862395.2 of Heliconius sara. Taxonomy (NCBI): domain Eukaryota; kingdom Metazoa; phylum Arthropoda; class Insecta; order Lepidoptera; family Nymphalidae; genus Heliconius; species Heliconius sara. The sequence goes on along the minus strand of OU860788.1, from coordinate 4,069,641 downwards.
CATTGCGTTTTGAGGGGCTGAACTCAACGCCGCGCTTTACCTCGACACTAGAGCGAAGTAATGGAAATATAAATTTAAGTAAATATTTCATTTCCTCGAGTAGGGATCGAATCCATAACCTGTGGCGTTACAGTCACGTCCTTGTGCCCCAGGGCCACGGCGGCCTTCTTTTATCAAAATAAAAATCTTTAAAATATCCAAATTAGATTCGATATATAAATGAAGCCTAAAAAAATCGAAAGCCTTATATCTCTTTACACGTAACTACTGTTAGCTAAAATATTATTGGATATTTATATTTTTTTTTCTTGCCAAACGCGGCGTTGAGTTTTGCCAAATATCCAATAAAACTGAAATTTGATGAAAAATGTATGACACAGTTGTTTTATAATGTTCCTTCGTATGTGAAATATAGTGTGAAGCTAAAAAAAGAAATAATTTATACGACGTACGCTTTTTCAAATGGATATCTCTTCAGTGTTGATAATATGATAATCAATAAATCTAAATGAGCATTTTCGTTATATTTTAGTTTTTATTCAACATTTTAAACTCTTGCTTAAATTGTAAATTTTTTTGTAGCTTTAAGTTGTATCCCGTACACAGCAGGGCAAACCTAGTGTTAAGACACTCCGCTCCTTATTACGGAACTCAATGTCTCGCTGCCGCGACACCAGACTGAAGAAGTGAAAATATTGAATGTTTCGTTTCCTCAAATGAAAATCGAAATCACAACCTGTTGCGTTTATAATTAAGAGGTCGGTCTTGGCGCAGAGACAGTGCCCAAATTGTTTTGAATCAGTTTCACGCTGTGTCCCGCACACAGCAGAGTAGGCAGAGGGAACCTGGTATTAAGACACTCCGTTCCCCACTTTCTGCCGAATTCTGGAGGCATTGCGTGTTGAGTGACAGAACTCAACGCCGCGCTTTAACTCGAACCAGAGCGAAGAAATAAACATTAAAACTAAGTAAATATTTCATCTCCTCGAGTGGGGATCGAACCCACAACCAGTTAGTTTTACAGTCACACTTTGTGCCACTGCGCCACGACTGGCCTCACTTGTTTTTAATAATGCAATATTTCGATTAAAAAAATTAAACATTTCATACAAAATTATGAAACAAAACCAACTATAACATTAAAACATAACAATCGCGAATACTTAAGCACCGAAAATAAAAGAAATCTCCTATAAACAGTACAATAAAACATTAAATTACTGCAATCCACTGGACTGTGACTGGAGATGCATAGGATGCCGAATTAGACACGACGAGAATGCTACAGATATCTATAACGGTCGTTTTGTACTAATCAGAGATTATATTGAGAGCTCAAACGAATTCTTAATAGGGTATTACAAATTATTAAAAAAAAAATTATAAAAACTTTATTTTTTTTATTTATTATGTAAATAAAATTTAAAATAAATTAAATCAGATTCACGTTGTATCCTGCACAGCAGGGTAGGCAGAGGGATCCTAGTGTTAAGACACTCCGTTCCCCACTTTCCGCCGAATTCAGAAGGCATTGAGTGCTGAGTGGCGAAACTCAACGCCGCGCTTCAACTCGACACCAGACGCAATGCCTCCAGAATTCGGCAGAAAGTGGGGAACGGAGTGTCTAAAACCCTAGGTTCCCTCTGCCTACCCTGCTGTGTGCGGGATACAGCGTGAAGCTGATTTATGATTTTATTTTATTAAATACAATATTTTTTTAATTATGTTAATATATGAATAGTTAAACGAAAACTTAAACGCTTGCGTACCTCCACGAAATTTGTGTTATCTCGCTCTAAGTGACTTCCTTAAATTCCTCACATAGCCAAGTGTACCTAAATCGATGTGATTCGGCTGAACCGTGTAGGTATTTAAAAGGGACCAGCAACAGTGACCCATTGGAACTTAAAAAAAAATGTATTTCCAATACCTCTTTGTGGACCATTCAAAACTGGTTATAGTTACAAGTAAAAACGCGGGCGTCAATTGTGCCGCATAAAATGCCTTAATCAAACTCCTCAAACAAAAAGTAAAGTGATAAAAAATACATTTTTAAAATAGTCTAACGTTGTCTGGATCAGGAATTCTTGGGTTCTACAAAAAGGTAGGCTCTGATAATATATTCACACTAATCAGACATACATATATATATTTTTTTAATTATGTATAATCCATACTAATATACGTAATAAAGGTAATAAATAAACGCTACCACATTTTTTTAGAAAAAAATCTAATTAAATCCCACAATCCTGGTGTAGGGGCACAAGCGTGTGACTAGAAACGTGACAGATTGTTGGTTCGATTCCCACTCGAGGCATATTTAATATTTTCATCCGTTCTGGTGTCGAGGCAAGCTTGCCACTCAACACGCAATACCTCTAGAATTCAGCGGACAGTGAGAAGTGGAATGTCCAAACACTTAGCTTCCTCTGCATACCCTGGTACATGGCGGATACAGCGTGAAGCTGAAATAAAGATAAAAAATTAAGTATAACAAGAGTATAGATAACCATGCTAAAATAACCAACCGATTTATTCTAAATACATTTCAATAACATTAAATGAAAAAATAAGTGGATAAAGCCACACTTGTATAATATATAGGTATGTATTACTTATAAATTTATATGTCATTTTATGTCAGTTTTTTCAAAGATAATAAAAAGCCAAATTACCAGAACAACAGTATAAAATACCCTTTTCTCACATATCCTCGTATACAATCAGTGATGATGCAGAACAGGTAATAAGCTAAAAGTGAAATAAAATTGAATCTAATCTTCGCTAAAGTAATCGGTAAATCAGGTAGGATGCAGACACGTGCGCAGGCGCAGCGAATTGTTTGGTACAGGTAGAGAGAGATACATATGTATATACATATATAATATTATAGTGATGTTCTACTTCTTGCTTTAAATTTATTAGATTATTAGAGGCCAGTCTTGGCGCAGAGGCTTAAATATAACAAGTTGTGGATTCGATTTCAAATTCTAGGAAATGATATTTAATATTTCCAATTTCTTCGCTCTGATGTCAGGGCAAAGTGTGACGTTGAGTTCTGCCACTCAGTATGCAATGCCTCTAGAATTCAGCGAAAAATGGGTAACGAAGTGCCTTAACACTAGGTTCACCCTGTTGTATGGCGACACGCTAAAAAACTTTCTAACTATACCTAGGAAACCAGGTGGGATATTAGAGAAGCATTTTCTTAAATTTTTATTTAAGATGATTGGTAATCCGACAACAACGTCGATAACCAATTCAGAAATATATATGCATATAAAATACACAAATACCAAGATAAAAAGGCATTTCGTTCTTCTATATATAGAAATAAGCTAAAATTTACAAGAATTGAATTTTTATCGATGGTCGAACAGCCAGCCCTGCCGCATAGCGGCGCGTACGCAGGAATCTCGCGTTACGCATATCCCACTTTCCATTTCCTTCCATCCTCACATATAACAAAAGGTTTTTATTTTTATACCAGAGATCCTGCAATAATGTTCGTTCGAAGTTTGTAATACTATATTTTATACGTACCATTTTATTATCAATAATAATCAATACAACGATACAGAAAACCTAAAATTTCTTAAACATATATATAATCAAAAACTTTTTATGTCTTTTTTAAAAATATTTGAATAATAAATTATTCAAGAATAATTTTATAATTTAACTTTTAAATAATTTATATCTATCGAAATAATACAATGATTTCTTCATCTTAAGAAATCTTTAATACTACTGAAAAAAATATATATGAAGAAATATACAAAAACGGCCAAACGTCACCAGTATATTTGTATTGGAATATTTTCTTATAATTCTTATAAAGACATGGGATTCCATTCGCATTATAAGACTGGAGGTATTGTTCCAATTGTTTATTGGACGTTCACAATAGCCTGAAATACGCGGTAGTCGAATAAAGTGTACGCGATCAACGAAATATGTCCGCGGCGGTATGGTAATATTGAAATCGCTTTGAAACAAACTATTGTTTACTTTAAATAAGAAAAAGAGTTGATGATCATGATTGTGCAATATCTGTATGCAGAAATAGAAATTCTTATCTATCTCTCAATGCGGAAAGTTTTGAAAAAAATCGATTTCTTTTGCTGTCGGAATTCATTTTCACTATTTTGAATATTACTTTATTATGATAAAAATTTGATAAAAAAAGAATCCTTAACATACGTTTTGTGTTTTTGTCTTGTATTTTTGTCGTTATTGTTATTCATAATATAGATGAGATAATGAACAAATTACAAATAAACTATAAAAAATTGGTGTTGCTACGGTGTACTCGTATAGTATATTAAAATAGTTCATGACATCATACGTTTTTCAAGAAGCTTCAAAATCAACCATTTTTTTATCAGCTTCACGCTGTATTCAGAATAGGCAGGGAACCTAGTGTTAAGAAATTCTTCGTTCCACACTTTCCGCCGAATTCTGGTATTACGTGTTGAGTGGCAAAACTCAACTCCGCGCTTTGTTTCGAGACTAGAGCGAAGAAATGCAAATGTAAATTTAAATAAATATTTAATTCCCTCGAGTATGGATCGAACCCATAACCAGTCGTGTTTACAGTCACACTCTGTGCCCTGTGCCACCACTGGCCTCAAAATAAAACTTTCACTTAAAATTAGAGGCAGACTCTTATAACCTAATGAGTAAGGGTGCTTCATTAGCGAACAAACACAGCCGACGGTACCGCAATACATCTTGTATGAGGAGGGCTAGTCTACGTTTTTTACACGTTAATATAATAAATATTTTTATGTGCGTTTATGCTTAGCTTACAAATGTACTTCAGACATCTTTCATATACGGCAGGATGGAGAGAGAAAACATAGTGTTAAGACATTCCTTTCTTCATTTTTCACCTGATTTTGAAATATTGCAGGTTGACAAGCACAAGTCAAAGTTTACTAAAAGTGAAATTCTATCAGTTAGACAACCTATACAATGAAAACGAAAACAAATCAAAAAGAAGAAGAAATTAAGATATTAATAAATAAAAATTAATTGCCCCCAATGAGAATCGAACCCAGAATCGTTTACAGTCCACGCTTGTGCCACTACGACTTACATTTATTTTTTTATTTAATTCATACCAAAAGTTTTTAGAATATCCCGTAGAATTTCATCTGTTAAGCAGCCTACATATCGGGAACCAGTGCTTACAAATTGATTGGACGTCGCCAGCGTCTGCCGCCTCTGCGCCTGTCACTTTGTCACTCAACAGACTTAACGACGCTAACATACATTTTCCTATTAAAAACAAAGAAAAAAGTAAAATTCAACTTTTTCTCAATGGAATAAAGCGTAATACAGGTTTCGAAGATCGCAAATAAATATTTGTAAGTTAGCAATTCCGGTTTCGCAGTTGTTAGGCCAATTTATCAAGTGCAAGACGGTAAATGTTATGTTGTTTTTATTTATTTATAGAAAAATATATATAGCTATGACGGTGCACAAAAGTTTTATCAACTACAGACTGAGTTCTGCTGCACCACGACGGTTTCCTACCACCATTACTGCAGAAATAAGAAGAAAAAGAAATACCAGATTCGGATATTTTTTTAGCTTTACACACAGCAGGATGAGCAGAGAAAACCTAACCTTAAGACACTCCGTTCTAAACTTTCCGCCGAATTCTGGAGATATAGAGTGGTGGAATTCAACGTGCTTTGCCTCAACACCAGAGCAAGAAAATGAAAATATTATACATTTCCTTGATTGGGAATCGAACCCACAACTATCGAGATTACAGTCACATACGTATGCAGGCGTATAGGCGCAGGTCTACGGTCTCGAATCTGTATTCAAAAGGCTTAAAATGATATCCAACTATAATTCCAACATTAGCATTCACCAAATAAATTCACAAACAGAAAGCATTTCGGCGTAAACGCACGCGTAATCTAGTTGAGGCGAACACGCTGTACATCGGTGATTATTTACGGAGTTAACCCGCGCCCTACAGGGCTGTACGCTGTACGTGCGATACGCAACTTATCTAATCTCATTGCGGCTTTCCATTGTTTGGACGACCAACATTGAATTATTTATTTAGTAATGTCTTTTGATATTGTTTGTATAAAATGTTTTATTTATTTGTGTACCTATGAATATTTTACGTTATTATATTTATTTGTGTTAATTATTTAAATTGAGTTATTTATTCAAAATAGTAGTTCAATAATATTGAGGCTCACTGTAAACTCACTGATCGTGTGTTCGGTTTCCACGTGCATTGTGATGCCACTCAACATGCAATGAGTCCAGAATTCAGCAGAAATTGGGGAACGAAATGTCTTAATACCAGGTTCCCTCGACCTATCCTATTATACCGAATACAGTGTGAACTTATAAAAAAATGTTCAATTTATATAGATCGATCATAGGGGCAAATCAACTTGAGACAAGAGAAACGGTTGATGATCAACACACTAATATTCTACTAGTTATTTATTTATTTTTGCGATTTCCAACGCCTTGAGGTTGCCTGGAAGAAATCGCTATTTCAGCGATAAGGTCGCCTATTGTACATTTTCTCATATTTGTTTTGTATTATTTCTTTTTTGGGGTGTACAATAAAGAGTATATTATTATTATTAATATTCACAGTACATCTCCATTCTCTCTTATATCTTTAGTTAAACATTCTAAATGAAAAACTGGTTGAATCTTTCAAGACATTGCGAATAGCGGAAGTGAATAGCGAAACACAGGAAGGAATACAACAAATTTTATCACTAACTCACTAACTCACTAACAAAAAAAAATTGGATGTTTACATATTACCAACTTACTTCAAAAAAGATAATAATTATTTATATAAATTTCTAAATAAAAAAAACCAACAGACAAAAAAGAAAACTCTTGCAAAGGTTTAATCGATTCGTCCTAATGCGCACAAGCACGAGCAACGTCCCATGCCATAATAAATATGCAATAAGTTATAGAACGCCGGCAGCCCAGCACCGCATTAAAGATATAGCTGGCTTCGATTCGGTTTCAATGTTACTGCCGATTCGTTTTGGTGTCTTATCTTTTTGTATGCGTTGAATACGTAGAGTTTGGTCTTTAAGAGTAGGTCTGGAAATATGAAATTACTTATTTTGATAACGTTTAAAAAATATATTGTAGCGGGATTTGAACCTGTGCCTCGTTCATGCGCTGAAAACGAAATATGTTCTAAAATAAATCCTATGGCTTAGTGGTCATAACTGTTTAAAATTTTTATATATTTTTTAAATAAGTATTTTTCTTGCTTGTGTGGAACTGTGGAATGATATTTTAAAAATGTTAAGTACCTGTATGAAATTAATTTGTACCATTACTTTTTCGTAATAAATAAATATGCATTGAAATGTTAATAAATATATGAAGATTCACACTGGCCGGTACAGCAAGGTAGGGAGAGGGATCCTAGTGTTAAGACACTCCGTTCACCACGTTCTTTTCCTTGAGTGGGGATCGAACCCGCAACTGGTCGATTTTAGGCACATGGGCACAAAGTGTGACTGTAAAATCGACTGGTTGTGGGTTCGATCCCTACTCCAGGAAATGAAATATTTTATATTTTCATTTCTCTGCTCTGGGGGGCTCGAGGTACAACTCGACTCTCACTCAAGACGCAATGCCTCCAGAACACGACGGAAAGTGGGGAATGAAGTGTCTTAACACTAGGTTCCTTTTGCCTACACTGCTGTGTGCGGGATACAGCGTGAAGCTGATTTTTGATTTCAAAGAATTCGAAATACAATTCAAAGGAAATAACAAAATAGTTATTTAGTGAATAATAACACAATAATATTAATAATCTCATTAATTTATTATACACAATGTAAAACATATGTCATGGCTTCCAATATACTACCAATAAATCACTCCTATCGCTGTAAATAACGTTGATTTAATTATAATGCCTAGAGATATAACAACCAGTTAGTAGTCATTTTGCTTGTGTTACATACTATAATTAAATATTATTATTTTATAACGATATCCACTAAGTTCGATGCAATTGAAATATTATGTTTTATCTGTGAAGAGATGGAGGTCATCGATTTGCACTTTTGAAGGATTTGAACTTATCTTAAATATTTTTTTTTTTATTTAAAAAATGAAATCAACTTCAAACTGTATCCCGCATATGGGGTAGGCAGAGGGAACTTAGTGCCAACACGCTGCATTTTCTTTCCGAATTATTCAAGGCATTGCGTATTGAGTGGCCGAAATTAATGCCGGGCTTTTGCCTTGGTCCTAGAGCAAAGAAATATTTTTCTAGTAATAAATGCTTTATTCCTACAGGGGTTAGAACCCCTAACTGTCACGTTACAGTCACACCTTTGTGCCCCTCCGCCACGACGGCCCCATTATTTAGATTAGGCTCCGATTATTAGAAGCGAGAAAAAAATGTTTGCACACTTACAAATATATTTAATTCACGTTATACAAATCCAAAGATTGAAATGAGTTCATAATCACGTCATACACTAGTTCTAATTACACGAAGTTACCTACACGTACATTAAAATTTTATTTCGTTACAGGAAAATACAACAGCAGATAGCGTTCGTTGAACACATTAATAATTCCAATGAATAAGCTTCGATGACTTCAAAATAACAATTTCCATATTGTTTGACTGAGTGTTTATTATGAGGAAAGATTGTCAAATTAAAGATAAGTGAATATAGTTTGAAAAATCAGCTTCACGCTGTATCCTGCACACCGCAGAGAAGGCAGAAGGAATCTAGTGTTAAGACACTCACCACTTTCCGCCTAGTTCTGGAAGCAATGCGTGTAGAGTGTGGAGCGGAATCTGCGCTTTGCTTCGACACCAGAGCGCGAAAATAAAAATATAGTCAAGTCACACATATCCCTGCGCCACGACTGGCCTCGTGGATGTGGATGAATGGAAGGATATGGTTTTAGGTTCAAAAAATTTTAATCTTCATGTCGTACCCAGCTTACGGAAGAACAGACAGAGAAAATAAAATATTTACTTAAATTTATATTTTCATTTCTTCGCTCTGGTGTCAAGGCTAAGCGCGGCGTTGAGTTCTGCCACTAAATACGCAATGCTTCCAGAATTCGGCAGAAAGTGGAGAACGGAGTGTCTTTTCACTAGGTTCCCTCTGCCTACCCTGCTGTGTGCGGGTTACAGCGTCAAGCTGATTTGATTTTTATTTTAACTATAATTATAAGTTATATAGGTATTTATAAATACAACGTTGCTGTTCTCTTCCTAATCAAATGTTAGTAATATTTATATATTTGCAGTAAAATAATATAAAAAAAATAGTGGATATGTATTAAAAAAAAATTATATTGTATGATATTATTAACAATTAAATCTAAGAACACTGGATTTTAAATATAAAGGTTTTTTTTTAATAAAATATATATAAATAAATATACCTACAATATTTTATTTAAAAAACATTTATATTTAAAATCCAAATGTTACTTGGACCTGGACCTGTCAAATGCTATATAGACAATCCATATTTTCTTTTTTTTTTTTTTATGGAAAAGACACGGCAAACGAGCGTGCGGGTCACCTGATGGTAAGTGATTACCGCCGCCCACGGCCCCGTGCAACCCCAGAGGAGTTACAGGTGCGTTGCCGGCATTTAAGATGGGTTGGGCGCCGGGGCCCGGCATTACCTGATGCGAAACGCAGTGGCATAAAGCCACTACTTCACGCCGGTTTTAAATGCCGGGGGTGGTAATGATCCGGTCGAGTCTGCCCATGCGTGTTGCCATTGCTGGCGACGTGACTCTACCACACGTACTTTAGTCGCCTCAGCATCAGTTTCACACTTTTGCCCGTAAAGCAAAGTAGGCAGACGAAATCCTAGGTTAAGAAGCCTAATATTCTTCACGTACTGCCTTAATTCAAGAGATTGAATGTTGAGCGACCCAATATTCTTCTTTATCCAGAACGGGATAGTGATAATATATTCCCCTCATGAAAATTCAACACACTAGCATCGAGCATACAATCAGTCACTGTAACTCCGAGTAATGCAAAACGTATTTTTTTATAACATTTAAATATAGTCATACACTCTTTTGTCTCGTAAAACACATATTATAAGATGGACGAAGATCGCAAAGATAAAACTAAAAACCGCGAAGATCATCAGATTGAAACGTTCATAATAAATATACCACGTGCCTTCACAGGTTTAAACATAAAAACGCCGCCAGAGGCAATAAATTATGACTACATAAACACCCAATATCGTACGCAGTTGAAAAAACAGCTCAAGACTAACGACGTTGGTTCCGCTTGTAAAACTTTATATTGGATTTAAAAAATAAATCAAATAAATTTGCTTTACGCTCTATCTCATACATAGCAGGGTAAGCAGAGGGAACCTAGTGTTAAGACACTCCGTTCAGAACTTTATACCGGCTTCATTGCTTGTTAAGTATTTTCATCATCTCTTTCAAATTAAAATATTATAACAAATAAAACAGTTTAAGGATACATTTCTCTAACATTTTTACGGAATCCTAAGGGACTGTATTACCATACAAAAAGATGATCATAAATCTAAAGTTAAGGAGGTGTTATAATAAACGTATAGAACGTAAAAGGTTGTCTGTAAAATTCTCGGCTAATTTCTTAACCCTTAAATTTTCAATGTCATAATTTGTGAAATAAAAAAAAATTAAGTTGAAAAATTATTCAACAACATACTTAAAAAAAACAAACGGATAACAGTCTTGGATGCTATTAATTTAAATTAGTATAACATAGAAAACATTTTTACTCACATTGATTATTATATGGTTTTCGACATAGTCCTTCAACCCTGAATCTTCTTCTGGGCCTGGTAGTTAGTTTGGACATGACGAAAGCCTTTGATCGAATGTGGCTCCTCGCAAAACTTCCATCTTACGTATTTCCCGAGAATATATGCAAATGGATCGTCAGCTTTCTCGCAGCATCAAGGCTGTCGGTTATTTTGCTCAGAACACCTGCCTGTGAGCGTTGGCGTCCCCCAAGGCTGCGTTCAGTCCTCTACGCTGTTTCTTTGCATATCAATGACAGCATTCTAGCATTTATTGCTATGCAGACAATAACACAGAGGACGCTGTTTACACCGGCCATACAGCACAGTACTTCATAAACTTAATTATCGTCCACACCATCTGGACGTGGCACTTCTGTGCGGTTTCGGAACGTCCTTCCACGCGTCTTCTTCTTTTTCCACCATCACCACACTTGTAGCTTCTTTGTTGTTACACTCATACTCTCGTTTGCCTTGTATTTTTTTTCATAAAAGAAGAATAATTTAAATTTCTTAAATTCTTAAGAAAACTTGAACAACAAAAATTAAATAAAAACTAATGTGGCTATTTCTATCTGATACCAATAACCAGCGATGGCTTTTTTTGAAAATATAAAATATTTCTAGAGTGAGGTAAGTCGTGGTGCAGGGGCACAAGCGTGCGACTTTATACGCGACATGTAGTGGATGCAATTCTTACTCGAGGAACTAAAATATTTAATAATTTTACCTTCTAGCTCTGGTAACGAGATAAAGCGCGGCGTTGAGATGCGTTACTCAGTACACAATACCATTAAATTTCCAGAATCCCGTATTCGTGTATGTACGTGATATAGCATGAAGCTAAAATATTTTAAGGTTACAATTTAATAAAAAAAAAGATTGTTTCTGTTTTGTAACAAAGCTCTACATTATAAGTAAAATAAACAGAATATTGCTATTATTAAAATATCTATACAAAAGACCTTTATTTCCCATCAATAGATGTTGCAACGGAACAAAAATACCGCATTCAATGGAATCTTTCGCAAGCTTAAACTTTATAAGATTCACTTAATAAAGGGGTTTCCAAATATTAGTGATAATTGAGTATTTTACTTATTTTCATATTATTACTGTTATATAGTGCACAAATAAAATTTTAGGTCAGTAGTGGCGCAGTGTGTGACTGTAAGCGCGACTGGTTGTGGGTTCAATCCTTACTCGAGAAAATGTTATATTTTCATTTCTTCGCTATGGTGTCAAGGCAAACAATGCCTCCAGAATTCTTCGAAAAATATGAAACGGAGTATCTTAACAGGATGAAGCAAATTTTTTTTAACATTTTTCCGCGGTAGCTTAGTACTTATAGAGAGATACTTTATTACGGATACTTTTAAACTGAATAAATAGGTAATTTACGCTCGTCTCCATTGTTTAAACTAAGGCTGTACTTTCCAAATATATAATCTCGATACGATAGCGTCAATTTTTTACCGACTTCAGTAAAAAATAGAGGTTCTCAATTCGACTGACTAGATGAATCGATTTTGATGATGTTTTTTGTTATTTGAAAGCTGGTGCTTCTTGTGTGGTACCATTTTAATTTAGACCAGCTCTACCTAAAAATAGCTTTGTACATACATTTCAACCAGATACAAACAAATAGATTTACAATAACATTCCTATGACTCACAATGGAGATTAAGTTATATAGGATCATATTAATTTGCTTTACACCTGGACAATTAATTTGAATTTACAAACCCAATGTTAAACAATGTATCAAACGTCATTCACTATATACTAAATCTGGCGTAGATTGAGGACATGATACTGTAATAAAGATATTTGAGTCATGAACTTAGATATCAAGTTATATCATGTGGTATGAAATTATGTCACAGATACAGGCAGGCAGTCGGTCTGACAGTTAGCGAAATGATTGCGAGTTTGATGTGCATCAATTTGGGTGATGCCAATTATTAGCAAAATTCATTATATTTCTTCGCTTTGGTTAAGCAAAGTACTGCAATGGGCTCCGTCACTTAATACGCAATTTCTGATCAGAAATCTATCTCAAATTAAGGGGGAAAGTGGAGAAGAGAGTGTCGTTAGTATGTTATGTAGTTGAAACAAAATTATTTGCTCATAAATTCGTTTTTATTTATTGTTCTGGTTTTTATTTCTATGTAGTTATATCTAGAGGCATGTTAATGTATACATAGAAATAGATAATATATATTTACGTTCTGTTCACTCAATATTTTTAACTTTATACAGTTTTCATATTCTTTTATATTTTTTTATATATTTTTGCATCACGCTGTATACCGCATACAGCAGGATATCAGAGGAAACATAGTGTTAAGATACTCCATTCCCCAATTTCTGCCGAATCTGCAAGCATTGCTTGTTGAGTACATTGTAATTTATGTTATCTATTATACATATTCTGTTACAATACATATGATTTCACGTTTCGTCATCATAAGCACTATATATAGATAAAAACCAATTATTATTATAACAATTATATTCTAGATCATGTATTGTGATTTCCTGTAACATATTCTTGACGTTCTAGTTTTATCCACAACATTTCTCAATAGCCAAGAGGAAAACAATTAAATTGTATGTAAATTTGTTGGTTGTAACCATCAATTCTGATTAAATGGCGTCATGTTAAATGGTCACCGTTAATCATGATTAATATATGTTTTTATGGAATTCATTTATGTTAGGCGAACCAACAAATCAGACACAAAATCCAGCTTTTACAATAACTTTATTTACACTTGTTCTTGACGTAGTAACAATATTTAACTATTAATTCTAATGACAAGTTGTCTCGACAAAATCTTAAGAAGTAAAAGAACATGAGTGCCGTGTCGTTTGTGCTTATATTGGAAATCCACCGGAAAAGACGCAGCACACTACCGCCACTTAATACAATCGATAATGGAACCAATATCAAATGACGTCCTCGTCATTACAGTGACACCTATTACTACACTATAAGTAACTTATGCTAACATTTATATTTACTGCTATTTTACTTACTTACTTTAATTACAAAGTCAAAGGCTTAAACTCTACTCAAAAGTGACAGATAATAATCAAATAATAATTTGATGAGAAGAAATGCGGTCATAGAGGCGCAGTGGCACAAGCGTGTGACTGTAGACGATTGCGGGTTTAATTATAATTGAATTGGAATGGAATTAATTATTTTAAATTCTCCCTCTGGTAACATGACAACGCGAAGCATCTATTTTAGTGATTCAATACGCAATATCTTTAAAACTGGGCGGAAATTGAGTAACGGAGTGTCTTAACACTATATCTTTGTGCGTACCGTGATGTATGCGGGGTGCAACATGAAGCTAAAAAAATTACACTCTAAAGTTATAAGTGACACTCGTTGATGTCTTTTACATGGCATTTCTAACACTGGCACTCGTTTATAGGTTATGGGAATGAGAGAAGCTAATTTAGTTAAAAGTTTTTGATGTTTGATTACATAGAAAGAAATGCATACACTTTTCCTTTCCATGTCTCATGTTCAGCCATGCTTTCAGTGGTTTTCATATCAATCGAAAATGAAAAAAAAAAAACAAAAAATATTTCTATAGAATTCAAACGCAACTTATTACAATACATCGGATAGTGGAGTGTCGTGACACTACGTTCTCTTTGCATTTTCTATGCTATGCCGAAAAATAATTTACACATCCTACAACATATTTCATTCAAATACTCTAAACCATTAAAATAATTTACATTTACCTGCATTACTAATAAAGCATTTAAGCGTACTTAATAAATACCAGTTCATTAACAAATTCAGCAATATCGTTACGCGATAACGCAGGTACCTATCACTGGTTAGACCGATTCGATACTAACAATACATTATTAGTATCTAACAGGCTATGTAACAATACAGTATTTAGTATCTAACAATACAGTATTAGTATCTAACAGGCTCCACTCTTGATTAAACTGACATTTGAATTGATAATAATTTCTTGTTATCTTAGTTAATAATTCAGTTGACAAATAAGAATGAAAGTGTTTAAAATAAAATTATTTTATGTGATTTGCATTAGGTTTCAATTGTATATAATCATTATCATAATCATTTCAATAGTTTACTTGTTTTGCAGTAATATGTGATTTCTTTTTTTTAATGAAATGTATGAGTTCTCAAGGCATTGCGTGTTGAAAGGCGGAACTCAACGCCGCGTTTTGCCTTGACACCAGATTAAAGAAGTTAAAATATACATTTAAATGAATATTTCATTTCATTGAATAGGAAACGAACCCATAACTAATCGCCGTTGACTTATACTCTAGTATACCGCGACTGGACATGTGATTACCCCAAACCTTTTTTATTGTAAATATCATACTAATGTAAATTGCTAACAACAATATATTTATCCTCTAAATAGTGTAGAATTTCATAAAACAATCATAACGACAAGAAATTGACAATCTAAAATATCATAGTCACAATAGTTTAAAAAATCTAGTATTTCTCTAATAGACGGAGATCCCAAGGCCCCCAGATCTACGTCATTTTCGCAAAGCAAAAATTTTGTAGACCAATATTCCTTTCAAAGATAGCACCACAATAAGGTACTCGGTCACCTACGTTAAAGTAGGAACGCACATATTTAAATATGTTGTTAAAAATAATATAAACAATTTATTATTACCAGACTCTTTACGTGGGTCTTTATTCCTGCGAGACGTCCTAAAAGTAGTTTAAAATTGGGTAAAAATACGTTATTCTAATGCGCTTTAATTTTACCTATATTATTAATGGACTATTTCAAGACCCCCTATAAGCACCTAGACCAATAGGGAGGCTCAAACATCCTCTCAGACAGAGATATACCTTTATTTGGCGCTACTTCAGAAAGGGCCCCTTTCAAATTAGTGAGTACGCATACTGTCTTAACAATATATTATTACTAATCGTCCTCAAAAATTCAGCTTTGCTTAAATGACGTACGTCTGGCGACCTTGGGATCTTGAGATATAAGCTTTAGCAATCGCTGAAGGCGTTGAAGCATTTACAATATCTATTCATTTCATTTCCAGAATAGAACGTGTGGTCCTTAATTAAGACATAAACCCATAGGCTTTGTCTGTCGTGACCCGAGAGGTATGACTACATCACACCACCTCAGTAACTAAGTCACATACATGGATGTAAAATAACTAGAAACTTTGCTTTAGATCGTTTTTCTAACATATTGTGGAAACTTATCTGGTTGCATTGTTTATAGTCTTTTACAAGTGGATCTCAGACCTTGAATGATATTATAACATATATAGATAACAGAATAACTGATATAAACGTAAATTGTGAGGCCGTCGTAGCGTAAAGACACAAGCGGGCGACTGTAAACGCGACGGTCATGGGTTCCATTTACACTCATGGAAACGAAATATTTAATCTTAATGTAATTATTGACAACTTACATATTTATACATCAAGCAGTTTTATTTGTCAGCCAGTATGGCTGATTAACTAGCTTAAATATTACGTGCTCAATAAATAAGCTAACCTAAGTAGGCATAGAAACCTAATGTAAAGTCACTCCGTTCCCCACTTTCTGTCGAATTCTTGAAGCATCGCATATTGAATAGCGAAACTCAACGCCGGGCTTTTGCCTTGGTGCCAGAGCAAAGAAATAAAAATTTCCTCGAGTGGGAATCGAACCCGCAACCGTCGCATTACAGTCACAACCTCGTACAACCTGAGCCATGACGGCCTTTAAATTTCCAATTTTAATAAAACCCGAAAATGCTTATTTGGAACTTCAAGTTAATTTACAAAAAATATTAAATCAACTTTTTCTTAGGGATTTGTCTAATTTAGAAAATATAAAAAAAAAACTTCTTGTAAACCTAAATCTTCTGTAGGCATTTCTTCATAGTGTTCGTGTTGCAGTATGCAATGCTGTCGGTACAGTTTTATGTCACTTTGACTATTTTATCGAGTGTGCTAACACCGCTCATAACGGCCAGCCAGAGATCGCAAGCCGTATCAATAAATAGATTTAGGTCATTTTATAAATATATTATCCATACAATTTGAATAATATCAAAGGTGTGTATGAAAAGATGATTCGTTGGTATGGTTATTACAATTAAATTTTAAATAGAATTTTTTTAGGGTTAAGTTTGATTTTCTCGTTGTATCCTGCACATAGCGAACATGTCTGGGAAGAAGGAACATGGAAACCTAGTGTCAAGACTTCGTTCTCATTATTCGTTCCCACTTTCCTCCGAATTCTGGAGGTATTGCGTGCTAAGTGGCGTAACTCAATCGCTTTGTCTCGTTACCAGAGCGAAAATATTAAATATTTAAGTTCCTCGAGTGGCAATCGAACTCACAGCCCGTCGCGTTTGTAGACGCACCCCTGTACCTTTGTGCATTAACAGATTAAAAAAAGATACTTCAAAAGATAGAGTATATACAGGAACATATAGAGTGTCTATATGTTCCTGTTACACTTTTCATCCAATTTTTGAGACATTGAGTGAAGGAACTTCATGCTGCGTCACAACACATGGCTCTCATAACGTGTCTTATAAACTTTCGAGCATTAAATATCCTTATTAAATAGAACATACTTTATTACTACATTAAATGAAGAAAAATTAAGTAATTTATAGTGGTACGATCAGTTAGGAAAGAGTGAAAAAAATGCATGTGGAGAAGTGCCTAATTAGCTACGCCGTATGCTGTCAAATTAAATATATTTGCGATGTTAATAACACAAATCAATTTAGTCATTCTTCCTTATAAACTAAGGAAACCAATTAACATTCCTCGATTGTAACCCGAACCCACTTCCATAATATATACGGACATACACTCCTATATTGTACTGTACGTCGACATCAATGTTTTTCTTTTTTTTAAGCCCTTATAAAATGTCTAAGGTTCTTGATATTTAAAGAGATGTTCCAATAATAGAAGAGCTTATAAGAAATAAAATCAATTCAGTATTTACTATAATGGCTGCACTATTAGGCCTAAGTGGGTTGTTGTCTGTTACACGTTACGGGTTAAGTGGTCAGTACAATAAAATTTTACTACTCCACAAACTGCTACCAGTTGTTATATAAAGTTTCTTAAAAAAAAGGGGAATAAACGTTTGAGAAAGTACTAATGTGATATTAAATTATAGGTACTTAATAAAGATTGATTACTTTGTCACTCGTGGTGCAGAGGTGGTGGTAGGTGGTGGTTGTGGGACTCGAATCAAGTACATATTTAGATGGATATTTCATTAGTTTGGAAAAAAATGGGAAAAAAAACCCAAAAAAAACAAAATTAAAGAAAAATCTTTACACGAATGGAATGAATTGTTCAAAGCTATAGTCCAGGCTCTCCCTGGATAATATCTCTAAATACGCCCATGCCACCAATTACCTTAGCAATACATTGTAATATGTAATAGACAGAAAATGAGAACAGAAAAAAGTATCAAACACTAGATTTTTTTTCCTAATTTAATATTAAATAAGTAGAGGCCATCGTAGCGCAAGGGGCACAAGAGTGTGACTGTATCGCAATGGTTGTGGATTCGATCCCCACTCGAGGAAATGAATTATTCTTTCTTAATATTTTCATTTTTTCGCTCTGGTACCAAGGCAAAAGCCCGGCGTTCAGCTCCGCCACTCAACACGCAATGCCTTGAAATAAATCGTTGGAGAGTGTGGAACGGAGTGTTGTGAACACTAAGTTCCATCTGACTACCCTGCTGTATGCAGAGTTTGATTAACTATTTAGAATGTAAAAAAGAGATAAAAATATCACATAGTTACATTCATATTACCTGAACTTTTAAAATACCAAATATATAACCTACAATATATAAATCGATATCTTCATATAAACCAGTAAAGCAATTACGCGTAACAAGTTCGACTGCGTCTGTTCGCGTTCCCACATTGTGCTTCCATGTTAAGTTAATTGGTTGGGTAACCTAAACTTAGGTCACCTATCTGAATCGATAAACACCACTCGCTGTTACTAGTATCGATTACGTGATACGAATCAGCAAACTGAAAATCGAATATTAATTTGTAATATATATATTTTTATTTGAATTCAATAGTTACGGGTTCAAGGCCGCATACGAATGAAGAATTTCAATCTTCAGATTATTTGATAAATTCGCTCCAGATTATAGCCCTAAGATGGAGGGTGATATTAAATAATATTTTAAAACCGCTTGTATTTAGTTAAAGTTAATTTGACAAAATAAAATTTAAAGATATATTGATGCAGTAAAAGAAATCGTGTGTGCGGAATACAGCGTGAAGTGGATTTTATTTTTAAAGTTCTTTTCGGCCAAAATTTAAAACCTTCATTCTCGACTGCTAAGGAAGGGTTATTTCTTTAGATTTTTCATATAAAAAAAAATCTAATATTTTACGTGTATGTACGTATGAACAATAAGGACGCCAATTGGATATTCTTCAATCTTGTTTCATATTGCACGCACCGGCACGCCGCCGGTAGCGGCTACTTTAACCTCCATAATAATATCGTAATAGCAAAACAATTTCTACTTTACTAAATAACTCGGAAATGAGAAAGGAGGTTCATTTTTATATTTATACATATATATTTTATATAAATTATATATTTCTAATTGAGTTCACTATCGTCCACCATTACTATGCAATGCAGTACTAATTGGCTCAAGCAAAAAAAGGGTAAAATAATTTTTATATGCCTAGCACGTATATACGTGGGTCCACGATGGAAAATTTTCCCGCAGCGACCCCTGTCAGCGCTTACGAGGGCTGCAACGTGCAACTCGAGAGATCGAAATGATAGGACGCAAAGGTGTAAGCGCGACAGATTGTGGGTTCGATTTGTATTCGAGAAAATGAAAAATTTTCATTTCTTCCTTCAGGTGTCCAGGCAAAGTGCAGCATTGAGTTCTACCACAAAACATGCAATACCTCCAGAATTGAGCGAAAAGAGGGGATAAGAAGTGGCCCAATTCTGGAAGAGGTCTTACGTTAGGTTCCCAAGTTCCCTCTACCTACCCTGCTAGGTGGAAGTTTAAGCGTGACGCTAGTTAGTAGACCAAAAAAAATAAATAAGATAATATAATATTTTTATGATCCGAAACAGCGTTGACCACCATCCTCTTCAGTAAATACCCAATTGTAATATAATGTAATGGGAAGATTACAATAATTTAGCAATTGTTGCTGTATTACAACCGCGTCTGATCTGCTATCGTTGTGCAGTGATTGTATTACAGTGAATATACGAGTGCGATGGATTGCCTAGTTAGTCTCCGGGGTTTTAGAAAACGTGAAAAATATTATACATATATTTTTTATTTTGATTTCACGCTGAATCCCGCATATTTTGTGCCGTGTGATCCCGGCCTAGAATAGGATCATCCTGGTACTGGTGGTGTCGTAAGAGGCGATTAAAGTACGTGTGGTAGAGTCACGTCGCCAGTAATGGCAACACGCATGGGCAGACTCGACCGGATCATTACCACCCCCGGCATTTAATACCAGCGTGAAGTAGTGGCTTTATGCCACTGCGTTTCGCATCAGGTAATGCCGGGCCCCGGCGCCCAACCCATCTTAAAGGCCGGCAACGCACCTGCAGCTCCTCTGGGGTGCACGGGGTCGATGGCGGCAGTAATCACTTACCATCAGGTGACCCGCACGCTCGTTTGCCGTGTCTTTTCCATAAAAAAAAAATAAAAAAAAATACGGCATGGCTAACCGTACCTAGTAACTTTTCACTGCCATCGTACCCAATATTTGAAAACTTGGGTGTTGAGTGGCGTAAATCGACGACGCGCTTTGTTTTGTTACCTATGCGGAAATATTAAATAATACTGATATCGATAAATAAAGATAACTAAAAATAATGCAAATACAAAGCGTTTTAAAATTGTACTATTTTAAAACGTTACAAAAAAAATCCATTCATTCACTTTAAATAACTCGTATTTAAAAGTAAAGAGCTGGAAGTATAAGAATAAACAGTGTCTGAAGGAGTGAAGCAAAATAAACGACAAGCTCTTTCTCAAGCACCTGACAGGCTCATTGCCGCGTTAACTATTATCAATGCACACTGCGCCCACGCTGCAGAATGCAGAGAAAAAGATTTTTTTATTTTTATGGGAAAATCTTTATTAACTTAGTTGGATCTTATTATTTTGTTTTTTTTAAATCAAAATGTAATAGAAGCTGGTTATATATTTTTCTTTATTTTTCGTAAATTTTATTCCAATACATAGACGCTAGTCGTGGTGAATGGACACCATTGTGTTGCTGTAGACGGTACTGGTTGTGGGTTCGATCACCGTTTGAGGAAATGAAATATTTATTTGAATTTATAGTATCATTTCTTTGCTCTGGTACCAAGACACAAAGTTTGCGTTAAGTTCCAAGGTCAACACGCAATGCCTCGAATATTCGGCTCATAATGGGCAACGCAGTGTCTTACCACTTGATTCCATCTACCTACCCCGTCACATACAGTATACACCGTCAAGCTGAAAAGGAAATATATAGATCAAAGCGTCTCATATTTTAATAAAAATCATACAAACCAAATTCACGTTTTTTTCATTATTTAATTAATCTATATAATTAAATCACTATGAATAATAACTCGAGAAGATGAAGTTGAGTTCTGCCACTCAGCACGCAATGCCTCCAGAATTCGGCAGAAACTGGGGAACGAAGTGTCTTAACACTAGATTCCCTCTGTCTACCCTGCTGTGTGCGGGATACAGCGTGAAGCTAATAAAAAAAACTATGAATAAGAAAAAATATATATTAAATACATTATAAACCATATTATCCTCTGTATGGTTTAGACGCAAAGTACGGCGCTCACCTCGACAGGACCGCAGCTCACCACTTGACACGCAATTAAATAATGCTCCGAGTGTTCACACTAAATTCAATATCTCGAAGCAAAGCCAGATCTAGTTCCGAGATCCTTTTTCCACTACTATTTGTATTTCGAAAAGTTATAATAGAATATTTGTAATTTTTCTTTTATTTACTAAATTTATTTAGATGGTGGTAGGTGAAGGCACAATCGATTTATTAATCGAATCTGATTTTATTAAAACATATTTTGGACTAAGACATATAATATACATTGATTTTTTTATTAAATTAATTTGAAACTAAATGTTTCTTTAAATATATATTTTTAATTATTTATTGAATCTACTTCTAATAATTCGAAATATGTAGTATATATCAAATTATATTTTTAACTAATTATTATTTTAAATGTAACAATCTAAGTTAATACGAGAAGCTAACGAGATGTAAGTAAAAGTGTTACATAGTAAGTGATTCAGGGCTATCCAAGCTCAGATGTAACTAAAGACGCTTTGTTTTCTCGGACAGTTCCCACAGCGAAAATAATTTACTGTCTGTTCAACAAAATATCGTATTCGCACATTACTTTTGTATCCATGTAATGAATTGCATATAAAAACAAATATGTTCAATATAGACTATACTCTGTGTAAATCTATTCATTGTATAATCTGTATACATAAAAGTACGCGTCACTGTCAATTTTGGCGCCATAAATATAATTTCCCTCTAACATAAAACTATTGCAAAGTTTTCGCTTCTGCAACGCTCTGGCGCGTCGTTTATCCTTTTAATTGAACTCTACATTAAGAGTTCGTACACTACCGACATTACTTAAGTCTTAGTGACACGAACGCATAACTCACGTCGCACCAGCCATTACTGTAAGTCAAAATGGCGGCTATCAAAGAGAAAGCTCGCTCTCTCACATCATTCTCCGAGCTATAGTCTACGAGCTGCTTGCGGAACCTAGGTTGGACTAAATATTATTATACAATTTTCAACTTTAGCTGTTAAAATTTAGAGTATATTTTGTTTATGGGGTAATTTGAAATTTTATTCGCCCGAGTGTGACAGGGTTAAATTTATCAATTTACGAAGATTGTTCTTGGTCTGGCATTATTAACACGTTACCGTCGTGTTCGGAGCGCTGCAATAGTTGCTAAATATTAAATTATGGATATTTTAGTTGCTGCCATGATAACACATTGTTGTTCAGTGCGGAACGTATACGTTATTGATACTCGACGGCTTGCTGTGTTGGAATACAAACAGCATGCATTTCATCTTTCAATAAGGTATCTTACATACTAGGTTTTCTTTTTATGTTAGCTAAACCATTTTAATATAACGAAATTAACATTTGTTTTTTTTATGGAAAAGATAATGCAAACGAGAATACGGGTGTTATATGGGGTCGTTGGCGGCGGAGATCACTTACCATCAGGTGACCCATACGTTCTTTTGCCTTGTCTTTTTCCAGGAAAATCACTATAGTAACGTAAGTAAGTAAAATTTTAATAGTATTATAAAGGGATATTAGTAAAATAAATAAAACACAATACCTTATACACAGTGTATTTAAATAACATTTTTAGTTTCATCCTTTACAATAGAACGAGGATCAACGATCGCAAATCTAATAATTGAATACGCCGTCACAAACAAGTTAGTGCAATTAACTTATACTAAGTATCGACTACTTCAACTGACATGACTGACAGAGCTTCGTTTTTTTAATTTAATTTTTTTTATCGATCTGAGACATACCCACTCTTATTCCTAATATAGAGTAAATGGCAAAAGATTAAAGGAACTGTGGCCTTAATGTTATGAGAAAAAAATATATAAAGTATATTTATATATCTATCTATTTAGTATATGATTTAATAAATATAATTATTCAATATTAGTGTTTTAAATAATATTTGCTTTGAAAATTGTATAAACGCTTTCGATAAAACGAAAGCTCAGTGTAATATTTCACTATGTTTTGATTTAATTGAACATGAAAATTCTTAATAATTAATATAATAATATCATATTTTTATATATTGACAAGAGACAAAAGGAAATTTAAAAAACATGAGTAAAAATCACTTAAATATGGCCGATGTTAAAATAAATTCATTATAATTAATTATTGTTCTTCGTTAAGAATAAGTCAAAAGTCTTAAGCGATAGGATAACACTAAGAAGTGACTAAAATTAATAGTTAATTACAATAAGAGATTCAATATTGTCAATGGCACCATACTTTTCCTGTAGATGTAGGTACATTTAGATTACTTGACGAAAAATTATCAAGTTGAATTACTATATATTTATATTAATAAATAGTGCGTGAATGCTAATTGAGATTTATAGAAAAAAAATCCTTAATCGAATAGAAATCTTGGTTTCCTAATCGATTTTCTCTACTTTCTCTTAAGAATAATCTACAGATTCGTACCCGTATCTTTCCATTTTTTAATACATCATATTTTGATGTCGCTTAAACACGTACATATTATATATATCTATGTAAGTTATAATAACCTGAGCTTAAATTAGGAACGTAAAAATACAACTGTGAAAAATGTTAGATCAAAATCAATGATTTTTGAATTTTTGCTAACATCTATAAAGACCTATTATTTTTAATTATATACTACGATTTGATAAGCCATTTAAAATATTAATAATTTTAAAATAAATTCATTTTAATAGTTACTTACACCTTAAATAACTGTAACGTGATTTCAAATTATTTATGACAAAAAAAACCTTAGGAAACTATGTGAAACTCTATAAAACTCTACAAACTTTCAATAAATATAAATCTGAATAAAATCTAATTAAACCTCTCTTTAATTCTTTATCTTTTGAAAATAACAGGTTTTAAAAATCAGTTTAAGCAATATTTTACAATAAAAAAAAAAAAATTCTAGACCAAAAAGAACCTTTAACAATCCTTAAATCAATCGCTACATAATTGACACCATCTAGTTCGTAAGCGTAGAAATATAAAAACAACTTCCATATACTATAATCAACTTAAAATTACCCTAAAAATATATTTGTAATACAAAAATAACTCCACTAAAAACTGCTTAGTAATAAATATTGGCAAATTATTATCACTTATTTCGTTCTGTATGTGAAAATTATACGACGGAGACTTTCAAACTACCTATTAATCTTATACAAAAATTCAAGAATAACATTATTACTACCATTCAATTCCAGTTTCCTATATATTTAAAATTAATATAACACAAATAATAATAATAAAAAGTGATTTAATCACAATGTTTAAATAATATTATTAATTTTAAGCATCTATCGCGGTTTAAGAGCTCATCAGATCAACAGATGTTTTCCAAGCAAACCAACACGTCTAATTTTGTAGGCCGATAGTGAAACTTTATCAATTATTATACATTATTAATTCACAGTAATATTTTATAAATCTGAATTCTATATTACATGAGACAAGGCACGCAAATTAAGTTTATATGCAGCTTAAAAAAAACAACAGCGAATACAGACATTAAATGTTAATTTGACACTTAATTATACTTTTTTTTAATAATTATATTAGGCAATAATATTATATAATTGGAATTATATATTATAAATATACTATAGAATATTCAGATTTAATTTTACAATTATATATTTAAATTTTATACCATTTTTAATAATAATAATAATGTAGAGTATAAGTTTTTGTGATAAAACTTTTTTGTGCTTTTTACATTAGGTTTAGGCTTCGTTCTGATTACACATTCATAAGAAAAATTAAAATATGAATTTGGAATAAAAAAAAGTGATTAAATATATATTCCATTAGTTCTTACTTGACATTGAAAAATGTCGTTAATTATTAAATTATTTGTGCAAGATATATTATTATGAAATTATTATTTAAACAAATTTAAAAACTATATGTATAATAAGTTTAAGAATCTCGATGTTTGTTTAATTATATATATATATATATATATAAAAAATGTGCCAATTAGAACGAAGATAACAAGTTTATAAAAATGAACATTTGACGCAACTGCCATTTTTTTTATTTTTACGACCGTTTCTAAACTAAATACTACATTCCATCTTTATAATATTTTAGAGATTATTTATTGTAATTATTATGTTCTGGGTTGAAGTATCTTGTGAAATGTGAAGTTACATGTATTTTCCTGAAAAATTGTTTTTATAGAATTAGTAGGTAGGTAATAGATATTTTTTTAATTCAAAAAGGATTGTATTGATATATTTCGTTATAATTTTATAAATAAAAAATGATAGACTTTAAATAATTAAAAAAAAAGGAAGATAACAGAGAGCTCCCTTTTAATTTATATTTAGGCTTAGTGTTTATAATATAAAATATATAATTTTAAATATTATAACGAAATATAATACATAGGTACCACAGTGTGAAAGGTGATGAGTGAAATTTAAAAAAGTACATTTAAATTATATACATTTAATAAAAGACATTGGCCTTTCTAGCATCTAAACATAAATAAATAATATAGAAATTCAAATATTCAAAACATTTGATGTGGTTGGGCTTGTACGAGAATGGGCGTGTGGAATAATGTGGACACAGAAGTATGAGTCTCTATGGCAGTGGTTCCCAACCTTTGGTTGAACTAGGACCACTTTTATATCATTCTTTGTAGCAGGGACCACTATGCATGTAGGTATAAAAAAAATTAACTGTGATAATCAAACAGAAACTTCCCGTTCGCGGACCATATTTAGGTTTCTAGACTAGTTGGGAACCACTGCTCTATGGAATATAGTCAATTATCCTCATTGTACTGGTAAATACTGGGTTTACTCGTATTTTGATAAAATATAATCCAATTTACATATTATAAATATCTAAATTAAATACTTAAAGCAAGAATTATAACTAATTATATTTTTTGTTTGTATGTATATCTTGCGAAATAAGGCGATGGGTTTTATTTTTATTATGATTTTTCATAATTTTACTATGCTATTCTTATAAGCATTTGGCAAGTGATTTTTTTTTTGTGAATTTTATTATGAATTTTTCATTAAAATAATTTTGTTGTTTGTATTTCAAATAAAATTATATATATAGATATAACTATACGAACATTATATATAATTAAATTTTACTGTTCATATAAATTATTTTCAAAACAGACACAAATACAGTAATCAAAACAAACAAAAACATATTTCACTTAGTTTATTAAATAAGATGATTTCGGCCTAATAAAAAAGTGAAATGAATGTAACATTTAATTTATTATAAAAAAAACGAATGAACCATGCAGTTAAGCTACTTATAGATAAAATAAAATTTATTAATAAATATTAGTTAAATAAATTTATTAATTTTAATTAAAATAGCAAATTCACAAGCACTTTACCGTGCAAAGCGAAGATACAGACAGGAAAGAAGAATCTATCAAACTCACAATTATGATTTACTGCTGCGGTAGCGTTTGTGGGTACGACTGCTGGAATGCCGGTCATAGTAGGAGTGCCGCGATATCGAACTAACCAAACATTTGTTTAATGTTATCACCTGGAAACAGCAGTAAGCAGAACATACGCCAAGAAGCATCTAGCCTATAACACTATAGCCTTGACCACATGGGTAGGGTTAGAAGTAGAGAAAACTAAATATAAAATTGTTTTTTTTTATGTAAACAACGATTTCATATACACATTCAGGATAAAATAAGACAGGGTTAAAGTGAAGTATAGACAAGAGTGCTCGAGATGGAAAGGGAAAATTGGTACTTCTATCAGCTTCTGTAAGCAAATTGAAGCGTCCTAACATCGCAATCCTATATTAAAACTAATGTAACAACAACTTAACAATATTGAGTTTCCATCTATTTTATCCTCATTTAAACTGTTGTTATTAAACACCTAAACAAACAAGTAGTTTATTAAATTATATTTAGTTTACAACATATATGCCTTAGCTAATTATTAAGATGAAATTTGTTACAATTTAAAAGTTATATATTTGTAATATTTTTTTAATTCTCTTGTTAACATCAAATTTCATCTATTATATTGTATAGGGCATTCAACACCATCTAACATCTAGTTACGAGACAACATTGAATTTTGGTTCAGATATAATATTTTTAAAACTTACCGAACAGAAGGCCTATGATAACGATACCAATCACTCCCATTATTATCATCATCTGTAAAATTAATAAAATAAATAAATCAGCTTCATCCTGTATTTGCTTTTAACAGGGTAGGCTGAGGGAACTTAGTTTTAAGACACTCCGTTCTCCACTTTCTGCTAAATTCTAAAGTATTGCGTTTTGAGTGGTGAAACTAAACGCCGGGTTTTTGCCTTGGTGCCACAGTACAGACACACTCTTGTGCCCCTGCGCCACGAATATATTATATTTTTACATAATATACAAAATGCACTTACATATATTCTGATTGAGGCCAACATCGCACAGTGGGATACTGTCTGGTTTCTAAGGTTATAGCTGTGTGTTCGATCCCCATTAAGGGTAATTACTTATTTTCATTCGTCAACTTACACGCGATTTCTCGAGTGAAAAGTATATTTCAAGAATTTTTTTAAGTTTGATTACGTTATTACGTTTGATTTGTTAAAAAAAATATGGACTAATAAATGTAAGTTATACTTATAAAGGTAGAAGGTATGATTTATCAACACACCTTCAAATTTTGTAGCCAAAATTTGTTTTTCAAACTCTTGGCCTGTTGCTCGAACTGCGACGCTCCTTGTTGAAGGGCATCTGAAAATATTAATTATTAATTAATAAAAAGCATTTCATAATAAAAAATCATATCGTAATCATATCTTTTCATAAACAATCAATAATATTGAGATTTGGTTAATCAATGTATCTTTGGGGCCAGTCGTGGCGCAAGGAGAACGCGACTGGTTTTGGGTTCGATCCCACTCGAGGAAATGAAATATTTATTAAAATATAAAGAAATACAGCAGGAAGCTGATTTTTTCTTCTTCTTCTTTTTCTTCAGCTTTACCGTGTATCCCGCACACAGCAGGATAGACGGAGGGAACCTAGTGTGATACTACGTTGCCCACTTACCGCCAAGTTCTGGAGGCATTGTGTGTTGAGTGGTAGAACTCAATGCCGCTCTTTGCCTCATAACCATTTTTATGTTAATATTTTACCTGCTCTGTCATCTAGCTCCGATAACTTTGCGTCTCTGTCCAACACCTTCTCTACGTTAGTTTTCATAATATCCACCACCTGAAAATGTTATTATTGAAAATATTTATTTTATATTGGTTTCCGTATTTTTATACCTTCCGTAAAAGGCAAATTATCTTTAAATATTCAAAAATGAACCTATAAATCTTTATTTTGATAAATTATAAATTTCAATTTTTAATTTTTTTAAAGCATGTTATTTAGTTTTTTTTTAATAAATTCTCACTTCATCCACTTGAGCCTGAGTTTGCTGAAGCCTTCGTTGAGCAGCAATTTGTTGGGGTGTGCGAGGTCCTCCAATGATTTCTCCATCTGGCCCAGTTTGAGGTTCTGGAGGCGCTAAGCCATCGGGTGCTCCACCTTCCGCTGCCCTATAGAAAAAATATAACACAAAATTAATAAAGTGTTAAAACACAAATTTATTTCATTAATATTGATTATATTCTTTCCCAACTTTTTTTCGTCACGGTGCTTTGCCGAATTCCTCGACACCAAAGCGAATAAAATGGAAATATTAAATATTTCATTTTGCCGAGTGGGAATCAAATTCATAATCTGTCGCTTTTACATTCAGACTGTGTGCCCCTGAAAGTGGGGAATGGAGTGTCTTATCACAAGGTTCCCTCTGCCTACTAGCGTGAAGCTGATTTTTTTGTCGAAGACTTCGTCGATCGTCAATATTATATGGATAAGCTTATTTACCGCATAATCAATACTAGTATTAAAATAATTTTGGCAGTGTGCCATTCAAATATGTGGAAAGTAGGCCGTTATGGTCCCTTTGTAGATTACAACGTTAATCTTTCTTGCTTAACTTAACTTGGCTGTGAATATGGTCTTTCTTCCTAATTTAAATGTAAAATTTAATCAAATCGAATAAGAATATTTTTTTGTTCGTAAATTTAATGCAAAGTAAATAAATTTAAAAAACACTTAGCTAAATACAAAACAATACAAAATAAATGAGCTGATATTCCATTAAAATCCTTCAACGTGAACGCTGTATTCCCGCATCTGCAGGGACAGAGGGGGCCTTGTATTAAGAAACTCTACTCACCTCCAGAAATCGGCGTAATGTTAAAGACTTTCTGCCGAATTCTAGAGGCATTGCGTGCTGAGTGGCGGAACTCAACGCCGAGCCTTGCCTCAACACCAGTGCGCAGAAACGAAAATATTCAATATTTCATTTCCTCGCGTGGGTCGAACCGCATAATTATGATAATTATATTTAATACCAACTAAATATCTAAATGCAATAAAAAAAACAGAAAATGTAACCGAAACCAGCTAATCAATTCACAAATATAAACTTACATTTTCGCTTTTCCACCACACGTATACTTTGCACTGAAAAATTGCAAAATTGAAAACCTACAAAGCTTTATACAGCCAAACTTCCCACTGGCGCTGAAGCTTGCCGCAAGATCGACTGAATCGGCCGCAGTAACATCGCGCACGATAGTGCTAGGTTAATGTTTCCAGACCTGCGTCGTGGCGATGGGGTTTGGATGGGATGGGATGTGATGTAACAGTGTAACCTAGTTTTATGGAAAATTATACTAGTTTAGTGCCATCGATTTGTCTGGATGAAAGTATTGTTCGACTAATATTATTAATATGAAAGATTCGTACTGTTGAACGGATTTAGATGAAATTTTACAGCAGTTTAGTTTATACATCATAATAACACACAGGCTACTATTTTTGTTAACATTTTCTATAATTTCGTTCTTATTTATTTTTATAATATAAAAATAAATAAAAACGGGCGAAGCCGCGCGTGGGTCTCGACATTAAATTTGATGACAATATCAATACATTGTGTTTAATATACGATAGGTGTATTATTTAATATACGTACAATCACCCTAAATTTAGTCTGTTTTTAATTTCAAGCAAACCTCAGTTTATTATTACTATTGTTTTAAAATGAAAACTATTAGATTACAAATCTCTTAAATCATTGTGCCTTTATAAAAAATATATTTAATTTCATAAGATTCCCATTTTACACATCCAGTTATCTGAACTGGATCAATAAATCGTAACATCAAACATTACAAACAAATTTCTATATTACATCCCATTTTTTTAATACTCGTGTAGAGCTTTTGCCAAAACAATTACCATAAGAATGTACATATATTGAGTATAACACCTCTCGCCTCGCCAGTACCGCATCGTGGCAGGACGCAGGCGCGCCACTGCGTGTGTCTCATCGATTGAGAGGCACTTGTGGGGTAGGTCCGGGGTGGGCTGCACGTTTTCTCAATGAATGCAATTCATGTATGATATTATACATATATGCTTGGGCATATCGGTAATAGCCTACTAACAATGGAAGTAATCTACTTTAAAAAATTTGTAACTTTTGATTTTAATAAAAATTGTTCATATAAAATCTATTCCAAAATTGCTAGCACGTTATTTTTTTTTTATGGCAAAGACACGGCAAACGAGCGTGCGGGTCACCTGATGGTAAGTGATTACCGCCGCCCACGGCCCCATGCAACCCCGGAGGAGCTACAGGTGCGTTGCCGGCCTTTAAGGTGGGTTGGGCGCCGGGGCCCGGCATTACCTGATGCGAAACGCAGTGGCATAAAGCCACTACTTCACGCCGGTTTTAAATGCCGGGGGTGGTAATGATCCGGTCGAGTCAGCCCCTGCGTGTTGCCATTGCTGGCGACGTGACTCTACCACACGTTAGCTATTAAATTTTACTTACATACTTAGCCTCACGTTGTATCCCTAGCAGGGAAGCCAGAGAGAATAGAGATTCAAACTCTGCATATCTCTTTCACTTCGTTCACTATTATCAACTTATTCATACATGCCTCCAGGAGGTCTTATTGCTTTCCCTGTGACCTATATTTGATACTGTGTATTCGAAAGTCCACCGAGGTCACTCCCTCTTACGGCTCATTTTCCTTCATACATAACATTTTTGCCATTCTTCCATCACTTTCTTTCGATGAGCCCAATCATAGTGCATTGCCTGTTCTGAGTGGTTGCAACTTCAAATTTTATAGATCATGACAAAAAAATCAATTAGAAAACAATCTGATGAATGATCAATTTTAGTACTAAATAAATAAAAAAAAATAATATTTGCATTAATAAATCCATACTTCAATTCTATTTTATCATTAATATTAAAGGTCGTGGCCCGTGGTACTAGAAGATAGAACTAGAAATATTCTCTCTTGCTAAACGATAATTTTAAGTAGTTCTTTGGATAGCGGACATTTGTAAAAATCTCCCTGCAGGGATGCTAACAACATAAATAAGTTGTAACAAGCGTATAAGAATTTGACGTAGCTTGATGTGAACGTATGGCTTAGTTGGTCAGAGCGCTAGGACGGTTTTAAAAGAGGCGCTGGTTCAAATCACGCTACGTTAAAACTTTTCCTAATAAGTATAGTTTTTAGGAGTTTAAAAAACTAAGCGTAAAGTAAATAATCAAATAAATATTATATATGAAAGATGAACAAAAATCGTCGTTAGTTATAGACATACAATATTATTATTATTTAGGTTAAATCTAAATATATACAAAACGATATTATCATATAATATTTAAAAAGATAAGGATGAAAGATAAGTAACATCTTCTCTGCGTTAATTATTTCGTTAAGCCGACGATAAGGCTAAGCCCGAATGAAACTAATTAAGAAGAACGTATTTCATGTGATTTATTAATTGTTATTATTATATTAATTATGTCCAGGCCAGTCATATGCAGGGGCATTGTGAGTTCGATTCCCACTCAAGGAAATGAAATATTTATTTGTCCATTTTCTCCGCTGTGGTGTCGAGCAAAGCGCGGCGTTGAGTTCCCTCACTCAACAGTATCGGGGTGTCTCAACACTAGGTATCCTGTGCCTATCCCACTATTTGAATATATATATTGTTAGAAATCAGAAGCGGTTAAAGTTTAAAAAAAAACACTATATAAACAAACACACATCGTCTATATGTTTCTAAACTATTTGGAAAGGGATACTACGTAATTGCAATAAGTGATATATGTCACCTACTAACAATACTTCACTCTAGTTTCCTTCCAATAGTGGCCGTTGCCTACAAGCAAACTACCCCCAATTGACACAATTCCACTGCTTTTTCAACTACATCTACCCTCTTTTATACGAGTTCATTAACAATATATATACTCGTATATGAATTGAGTTACTTAGTTAGTCAGTCAGTCAGTTAGTCCGTTAGTTAGTTATATAATAGTATAGGCAGAGGGAACCCAGAAACCTAATATTAAAACATTAAAACAAAATAAAATATAATAACAAAAATACGTACTAATAATATACTACTAATAGTCTAATATCAATAGCTTCTTGCTATCTTTACACTCGTTTTATAGCTATGCAGTGCAGTTAAATGCAACTATTACTGATTAGATAAAAATGTACTTTCAAGTCACGCTACGATGAACAATTAGAAATACAACTATAGTATGAAAAAATAGTAAAAGAAAATCAACAATATATGTGATTTCTTATAATATTTAAGATCTGGAGACCAGTCAAGGCGCAGTGGCACTTTCGTGTGACTGTAGATACGACAGGTTGTGGGTTCGATGCTCACTCGTGGAAATTAAGTATTTAATATTTTCATTTTCTCGTTCTGGTGTCGAGGCAAATCGCGGCGCTGATCCGCTACTCATCTCACAATGTTTCCAGAATTCGGCGGAAAGTGAGGAGCGGAGTGTCTTAGCACTAGGCTCTTCTTATATGCCCTGCAATATGCAGGATACAGCGTGACTTATATGATTCAAATGTGGAGATATTTCTATTATTTCAAATTGTCAAGTATTTACTTTAAGTTAGATGAATTTAGAAGGTATATACTTAATTATACATATTTATTTAAAGTGAATATATTCAATAGTTTTAATTTGGGGCCATCTGAAGCTATTTTGCAAGGCAGTGGGACCGCGTCTCAGAGTAAACGCAATGGGTCAAATCTCCGTGCGGGGAATGTATTATTTTTATTTCCACATTCATCATTCAATGCCTAGAATTAGGGCTTAAAGACAGAGAACGAAGTGTTTTGACGCTTAGTAATCCCTCTTATTATATTTGTCTTTAAAGTATCATATGCTATCTTGCTTGAATCACATTCCACGTGCAGGACGACCATGACCCGATCGCGAATACTCTGATATCAAACAGCATATGGAACTGTTACAAGAAATATGTTTCACTTTATCAAATAATATTGACTGTTAGAGCGCAGTGGCAGTCGTATTTATGTAATTTCGAAGTAGCCAATTTGAATCGCAAGGATAAAGGATATTATTACAATACGACGCGCAATGCTATGCAAAATGAGGCGGACAGTGGGGAATGGAAATGTTTTAATGGGGAACATAGTGTCATAACACTAGGTTCCCACGTTCTGTTTGCCTAACATGTTATGTGCGGGATACAGATTGAAGCTAAACAAATATATTATCCATGGATCAGTATCCATTCCTATTATATGAAATAAAAATATAGTAAATATATAATAATATATGAAATATATATATAATAAGTTAAATTAAGTTATAGTAATAATAACAAGTTAAGTACAGTTATAATAAGTAAAAAAATAAAAATTTACTTGGCGACATTGTATAAATTTTTGATTTTTATGGACATTGGATCAATCATTATTCTCCCAATAGTTTTCATAATAAACTTATGTAAAAATCTTTAATCTTACATTTATACCGTATTTATTATATTAGAAACATTTATAAAAACCGTTCTAGTATGTTGACCACTTAGCTGTACACAAAATTTTTCAATGTCATTCGTATTACCCTCCTACAATCGTTTATTCATTAATTTTATTGTTTGGAGCCACTTCGTCGCTAGTAATGATGTGGCCAAAACGAGATTCGAAGATTTAATGTGGAGACATTGTAAAATGAATCTTATTTTCAAAGAAAATAACAGTCGTTCTAAAACTAAATAACGTTTCTAAGTTTATTCTTGTCATATTGTGAACGTTATAGTGAAGTAATAAGAGTGCCAGTGAGTTTTACGTGTGGCCCGCTACGTCGTTACTTAATGCGTTCATTTAACAATAAAACAATAGTACATTTTATGTTCAAGGCAATAATATGGATATACCTTTGTTAAGTTTGGTATTTTGGAATTTAATCTGATATAAACACATATACATAGAGACTAGTCGTGGCGCAGGGGCACAAGGTGTGACTGTAACACCGACTGGTCGTGAGTTCGATACCCACTCGAGGAGATGAAATATTTATTTAAAATTTATATTTCATTTCTTTGCTCTGGTGTCGAGGCAAAATTTAGCGGAAAGTGGGGAGCGTGGGGGAGTACCTTAACACTAGTCCCTCTGCCTACCCTTCCTTCTGCTGGAAACAGCGTGAAGCTGATTTATTGAGAGAATAATTTAACAATACTATATAAGTCATATCCACTATTTCCGTCTTATGATAAATACATTAAGTATAAATTTTATAAGGCTATTAAAATTAGGGCGGTCGGGCCTCGAGCAAATTGTCGAGAGCGGCATCAAAGAGCACCGCCTTATCAATTGCCTCTACATCGAAGAAAAATGTACTAACTATAATAACAATTAACAAATATATTGTTGTTGTTTTATTTGTTTATATGTAATTTTGTATATTATATTGTAGTTTATTTACATTGATATTTTCATTTTGTCACTTCGGTGTCGAGGCAAAGCGCGGCGTTGAGTTCCGCCAGTCAACAACCATCGCAATGCCTCCAGAAGTCGGCGGAAAGTGTGGAACGGTGTTTCTTACCACTAGGTTCCTTTAGCCTACCCTGCTGTGCGCGGGATACAGCGTGAAACTGATTTTTTATATTGTATTGTAGATGGAGATATGAAAAATTTAGGTTTGATAATTTTTGTTTTTTTTTGTTGTTCTAGTTTATTCGCAATATTTTGGATATTTTTCTTTTATTCTATGCTAAAAGCTATTTATTTTCAGCTGCAGCACGCACGTATCCCACATGCAGCAGGGTAGCCAGAAAGAGCGTAGAATTAAGGCATCTTCACATTTTTCGCCGATTTCTGGAGGCATTGCATGTTGAGAAACAAAACTCAAGGCCACGCAACACCGGAGCGAAGAAATAAAAATATTAACAAATAATAATTAATTTTACCGAGTGAGAATTGAAGCCCCAAACGTCACGTTTCCAGTCACACGCTTCCACCATTGCGCCACGACGATCTCCTTTCTCTTCTTAGTTAGTGATAATCCACTTCAAAATGATTTTATAAATCACTATTACTAAAGATTATTTTTATTGAAAAAATATATTTCAAACACAGCATTCCTACTACTCTAGTATTAGAAACTTACTTTACTTTGATCAGTATTATTTGTCAAGTCTACTATTTTTATTTGCGTGTACTGAACTAATTTTAAAATTAAATACAATCAAAAAAAATATTATGATTTCATTCAAGAAATATCTATAGCATTAATATTGAAGACTATTACTCTAGAGTCTAGTTAGTAAAACTACGCCAGTAATCCATCACGGCGTCAGTTTCCGCCATTTAACCTGCAATATCTAAATTCAATCCCTTCAAATTCCTATAAATCCTAAGGATTCAAACCTGTGCCCCAATAATAATTTATAGAATTCAATCGATGCCAATTCCACATCAATTCCAGTTCCAGTTTCCGTTTCCAAGTCACCGAACAGGAGCGGAGAGCAGGTGATGCCGACATTCTATCAACAATTAGTCCACTTAACTCGCAACTACGCTTTGTCCACCGAGTTAGCGGGGCCAGGCTAAGTGCTGAGTCCTTGTTAACTGCTTAGGTTAACAAGACGACGGAGTTGTTTACTCGCTGGTACAAGGAGCTAGTGGGATTTGAGTTTGTATGGTCTATTTCATAAAATTTTGTCTATTTTTTATTTTATTTTTTTTGTATTTTCACGCTGTATCTCGCATGTGGCTAATATAGGCAGAGGAAACCTGGGAATGTAGTGTTGCTTTATGCGGTGTATAGCACAAAACTGAAATAAATGTAAAATATTATAAAAAAAAAATAAAGATTCCGATGAATTGAACCTCATAGGAGTCCTCCTAAGAGAAAGAAGGAGTCGGTTTAAAGTAACGCAACTAACAAACTAACATATTAAAATTTCCTCCTTAATTTGTTTAGAACAATCAAAAAATATCTAAGTTTTATGTTTCGAAAACTTAATAATAAGTTATTTAACTTTTATATTTCAATGCCAGAATACTTATAAACGTATTTATTAATATGATGAATATCGCATTTGACTCAGGTTCAATATTAAAACGCTTCATCTTATAACTTAAATCTAAAATAAGTATAGCAAACCTTAGTTGGCTTATCCTGATTTTTTGCCTATAATTCGTAGGGACCCGTTATAATTCATACAATTTTAACCGAGTTTCTCGGTTATATGTGAAATAACTATGTTCTTTCCCGCTACTGTTACGATTTCGACATAGCCCTTCCGTTTGATTTGTAAATATTAAATATTTGATACCTGAGCCGACCGCGTCTCACCTTTGATTTGTAAATATTAAATATTTGATACCTGAGACGACCGCGTCTAAACTTTAATTTTTTGTCAGCTTCACGCTGTTTCCCGTATACAGCAGAGGCAGAGGATATCTAAAGTTAAGGCAATCCATTTCCGCCCAATTTTTCCTGGCGTTGCTGAGTGGCAGAATTTAACGTCAGGCCAGAGCCTTAATGCCAGAGTGAAGAAATGAAAAAAAAAAAGAAATAATAATTCATTCC
Organism: Heliconius sara; assembly: GCA_917862395.2. Lineage (NCBI taxonomy): Eukaryota > Metazoa > Arthropoda > Insecta > Lepidoptera > Nymphalidae > Heliconius > Heliconius sara. The sequence continues at coordinate 4,031,896 of OU860788.1, read as the reverse complement.
CTGAAGTGGGGGTCGAACTCACAACTGTCGTTGTACTACACCCTTGTGCCCCTGCGCCTCGACGGCCTTAATTTTTTGTAGATTTAAGTAAATAGCAACGCTACGTATGTTTTTCATATTGATTATTACTTATAATTATATAATTACATATAATGACGTCAGATTTATTCCTAAGGTGTGATTAATCTCGACAGTCAGTTAAGTATTAGTAATAAATATTTGGAATATAAGTTAACATTATATTGTATATCGTTTAACAACCACTTATACTTTTGCATTAACTTTTTTTATTTTATATGTCATCGTGTTGCCTGTCTAGAGACCCTGGTCTTCTAGTAAAGGAAGAATTTTTATGAATAAGGTGTCAAAAATTTTAAGTTAATAATTTAGATTTAAAAAATTGTGTACATTTTTTTAAACATTTTTAATGTGTTATTTTAGACTAGACATAGAAAATAAAAAATACTGATTAAGAAAACGTACAAACATTTGAACCTCAAAACTCTGTGAAAACCGTCCAAGCGCTCTGACAAAGTAGGCTATACGTTCTTATCGAGCTTAGGAAAGAAAAAATATGTATTAAGAAGACGTATAAAAAATTCGGAATAATACCTTAAAAATGTTAAAAATATTAAATAGTATTCTCTCTTGCCAAACAATAATTCTAGGTAATCTTTGGGTAGCGGAATTTTGTGAAAATCTCCCTCCTACAATTTCAACGTAATAAGAACGTATGGCTTAGGTTGGCATAATGCTTTGACGATTTCCAAACAGACGCGTGTTCAAATCCCGCTACGTTTAAATTTTTACACGTTTTCTTAATAAATATTGTATAGATTTAGAGTGCTTACTTATCACGATGATTTTTGTTACGACGGAATTTAATTACATTTGATATTTCACACTACCTAGTTAGGCAACTCACTATAGCTCTGCATCAGTCTTCAAGATCCTGTCCAGGCTGAACAGTTAGACAACACAAAACAAATCTAATTCAAATCCATCTAGTAGTTCCAAAGATGTGCGTGACATAATAAAAAAAGTATGGATTGTGTTTTTTATAATTATTTGCAATAATATTTAATGAACAAACTCTTTTTTTAACTATTTTATTACATTATACAGATCACTCATGTACATATTTATACAAATTAATTATTACTTTTATTAGAGATTTATTATATCTTTAAAAAAGATCTCAAAAGAGAAGGATTAAGTTTACTTAATACTTTTCTTTTCAAATGTTATTTAAAACTAGTTTTAACTGAAGCGAAGCTCTTCAAGCGAATTCAAGATTTATTCAGAGATCCTGTCATACTCGAACCTAAGCTGTTTGATGAAAATATTGCTTAAAGACATTTTCAAAGTGAAAAATAAACCATACTCGGTAGCTCAGATGAATTTAATATAAAATAACAAAAATATAGCAAAATCTTAATAACAATTTGGTAACAGCAACGAGATCCATTTAGTGTAGCATTGTAAAAAGTGGTGTCATCCCAAAGCGATCTAAGGTAAATTTCGGTGTTTTTCATCTGTCCGCATTACCACGTCCACGATAATTGATTCGGCGGGTGCGCACCGCGAGTGTCCAATGTGTGACATACAGAATGTTCGTTAGTCAATACATTTAAAAATATATTTAAAAAACCAAAAAAAATATGTATTTAACAATCGTCTGGTTTATATTACATATCCTTTTTTGTTAAGGTCGTTGTGACGCAATGGCAGCGACAGTTGTGGGTTTGATTCCCACTCGGGAGAAATGAATCTCTAGAATTGGAGACGGGCAGTAAAAGGGAAGCGGAGTATTTTAACATAAGAATCCCTAAATCACGTGCGAAAAAAAACAATATAATAAATTAATTAATTAATTAAATTTATTGTCACGTTTACACACGCTTGTTTTATGTATCTTTAATTTTTACTTTAGAATATTAAAATTAAATTATTATTATACAAAAACATACCGTATAAAGTTGTGTAAATAGAAATGTAAGTAAGAAATGTATCAGATGTGAACGCAAACACTCGCACGTGTTACTGTTACATTGATGTTATCCCTCAGATAAAGCTTAAATAAACTAGGTTAAGATTTGGAAGAGTTTATTTAAATATACATACTATAATATACTTATAATATATAAAATAGTAATTACTTATAAATATTACCATAAACAATATTTCATAATCGTATTATAACATTACACTTTTTTTTTTTTTTTTATTTTATTTCTTAACACTACAGACACTTGGTCCGTACACTTTTTAAATTTATTATTATATCTAATATCCTTATCATATATATTAATTACATTGTCGTTTACATACAATCAATCGGTCTTATTCATAAAAAACCCTTATAGAACGCTTAAAACGTTCATTAGTTAAAATGCTCTATAAGTTTATGAAACGTTCGATAACTTTGCGTATTCATAACAGTTCTATTAACCTCCTATAACTAATACGCGGTTAATAAGCTAAAATGTTGCCACTACTATGAAATCGGCAAGTAAGCTTGTTAATTGTACCGAATTGACTACAGATAATGTGTATCAATTTACCAAATACGTCTAATCATAGACATTATTACGGATTATAATCATATTTTGTTGTTTGTGGTATGACAAGTTACCGCTCAGTGATATTTGTTTACATTGTGTTCTGTGCCCCTCGTTTATTTTATTTTAAATATTACATTATTATTATTGTAAAATAGCATCAGAATCGAAAATTGTAGAAAGTAAAAAAGGCAAATGATTGAGAATTGGTTGGAGGATGATAAAGTTGATTTTACTGATACAGCTGATTGGACCACGTAAGTTTTGTTTTGGAGACATTCATACGCTTATTATACTTTAATACTTATGCTTTTATTCCATAGATGATCTTGAATGATTTGGTCAGAAACAGAGTTTTCAATTAATGAAAATAAAACGTGAAAAGCTGGCCGCATGGCAAGATTGACACTATAGCTACTTAATGAGATAAATTTGAATAATATAATTGAGTATTTCGTGTATATAGTTACTTATTTTATCAAAGCAATTAATGTTTCAGTTCACACTCGGAACTGCTACAATTTTAAGCCCAATGGGGGTATTATTAAAATGAAAAATATCTAAAGAAGTACAAGTACATTGAGAGAAAGCAGATGTTAAAAACAGATGGTGGTCCACCACCTACCAGCAAATAGTGATGGTGACCTTGCGGTGTGGCTCCCTAAAGTGACTCTCAAATTAATTTGAATCTGATTTACATAAAAATATGAATATTTTGTCAAATAGTATTTCATTTTGAGTAAATAAATAATTATGTAATTATATTATTTCTTGTTTCAGTATATAACAAAGTATGATATAGGAATATTACAGGATAGAAAAAAAACCACAAATAAAATGTAATTGTCCACAAAATTCATCGCTTCCATATGACAATTCCGGAGCAGAAAAAGAAATGGTATGTGTATTGTATTAAAGATGTATTGAAATGATGCACACAAATACTATCCCATCCTATCTTATTTTATGTGTTTTATTCATAATTATTAGACATATTAAACATAATTAACTGTGCTGCATGAATAAAATAACTGTAAATACCACAATACCCAGAAATTAATTTCAATTTAATTATTTAAGATTTTGCAGCCAAGCCATTTTGTTAATACCTAAGTGTGGAATAACACTTTAAAAATGTCAAAAACAAATAATTTGTTAGTATATTTATCAACCAGTTATTCTTGTACAAGTCTTATTTGACTTTATTTTGCATTATAATACATTAAATAACTTACACTAGCTAAACAATGCTCAGAAAGAAATTCTGATTATATTTTTTAGATACTAGCACTTACACACCCCGCATACCACACCAGCAAACAAGAAACTTTTTAGATTAAAAAATAAACATGGATGTTGAATGAATTCAGTTTTATTGTTATTACTATAACTACAATAACTGATTATAATAATGTAATAATATAACATATTAATAAGTTGAAACAAATTTACAAAAATCAATCAGTACAATCTACAAGCTATATTATAATTTGTATAACAGATTTGTAAATAAGATATATTTTGACATAATTAATACATACTGGTTTAGAAAACTTATATTAAAAAGAATAATATATATATTACATTTTTGGTTACAGCATGACAATAAAAACAGTGCTGCTCAGCAAATTGCAGACAATGAAATTGCCTACAGAAAAGAGCTGTATGAGGCCCAGATGGACAGTGAAAAACAAAACACTTTTAGAAGAAATCTTTAAAAATAAAATTATATTAGAAGACCAAATAAAAATTATAGAAATGTATATTTTCTTTTTATTAACTGACTTACAAAAATTCATCCTAAAAAAATTTTGTAAAACAGCATATATGCATTTATACTACTGTACCCCTAAGAACTATGGAATGTCACTCCAAAGCATTTTTCTACAGTATTTCTGTTTGCCATATGTGCTGCATTATATTTTTTTTCTCGCTTTGGTTTTGAGGGTACAGAATAGAACGAACTAAATTCTGTCATAATATGCTCTTCTTTAGAAAAATTACTGGGCATTTTAATAAGAAAAACTGAGTATTGAGCAAGTGCACATGCAACTCAGGCACCTCCGGCTAGTGGTTCTTTGAGACAACCCATGGTGTTCTTCAGCATCCTCTTAATACTGTAAGGAAAAAGATAATTTTGTAAGTACTTGTACACGAATACGTGTCACTTTATGAGTATGTCTTGTATGAATAGTATATTCAAGTCAAGTAAGATAAAAATACTTACCTCTCGACGACTCCATCATCTTTAATTCAAGCAGCTATTAGTTTGATTTCATGTAAGGTACTAGAACCTCTATAATCAAATCAGAGATCACACACCAAGTTTATTATAAAATTCACAGTAGATTTCGTTGTTCAAGGAAAATGGATTACCCCTACTTGGTAATGGATTACCCTTCTATACATCCTTCTTCGATGAGAACTGTTGTGTTTTCAATTCCTACCATCGTTTCCAAAGCATCTATGCTTTGTAACGCTTCCATTTTAATCATAAAAGTGGCAAATTAACACAACTTGAGTATTAACTAAATTGACAGGAATTGAATATTTACAATATTTTGTTTACATCAAACGTCATTTTCGATGATCAGCTGTTGAGAATCGGCCATTTTTTATTTTATAGAACGGTTATAGTAGGGTCTCGGCCTTTATAACTTTATAATAGGCTTATAGTAGTGTTTAGCGCTAAAATGCTATTATGAATACCATTTTTTGACGTTTTCCTTATAGTGGGCTTATAGAACACTTTATCTGTTTCATAACTTTTTATGAATATGACCGAATATCTATAATAAGCAAATTATATTTTTAACTTTACATTATTTTACAAAATTTTACTTAGATCTAAGGTTAAGCGAGTGTTTATATTTATATATATATATATTTAACAATTTTACATATTACAATATATATTTACTTACATAATTAACATTACACTTTCACATGTTGGCAATTGACATTTGTCTATGATTTGACCACTATTAAGTATAAACCAGTGGTGTTTAAGGAAGTAGGTCCTCTTCTCTTGCCATCGTTTCTAAGTATTAGGTTATTATATGTTCTTATTTGCTGGTTAAGTAAATAATTGGTTGATTAATTTAAAAAAATAATACTATAAATATTTGTATAAAAAAAATACCTAACTCTATATAAATATTGTAATGTAGTTAACTAAATATTGGTATCAATGATATCATTTCATCACTTATTTTCTTATAATTTTGTGTTCTTATACCCTCTATACTGATAAATATAATAAATAATTGAATTTCAATCTCCTTTACTTCTACAATCTTCAAATTGCTATTTCAATTCTTTTTAATTCTTCTAGATTCTCATACACGCTTGTGCCCCTGCGCCATGACGGTTTCTTAAAAATAAAGAATGGAATAGTGGCCAGTCGGGGCACAGGGGCACAAAGTGTGACTGTAAAATCGACTGGTTGTGGGTTCGAACCCCACTAGAGGAAATAAAATGTAAATACATTTATATTTTCATTTCTTCGCTCTGGTTTCGAGGCCTCCAGAACTCAGCGGAAAGTAGGGAACGGAGTTTTATGACACTAGGTTCCCTCTGCCTACCCAGCTGTGTGCAGTGCTATTTTATTTAGAAAGGAATAATTTGCAGTGTTGAGTGAGCCGTATTAAATATAGAATATGTTTAAAAATAAAACAAAATATTTTTCTGATAGACAATCCGTCGATTCATTGGCATTGTGTTCGTTTCCTTCGTTTCATTTCTTCGCTCACTCAAAACGGAATATTTCAGATTTGAATGAAAACGTCGACGACAGCAGAGAACGAAGTTTCTTAATGGTAGATTATCTCTGATTACCGCGCAGTGTAGGATACGAAGACGTGAATGTAAAAAAGAAAAGTATAATAATTGCACGCGTACTGCAATATAGGAATAAATTATTATTATTATTGTTAAGCTTCATCTCATCTATCATCATCTATTCAGCTTTATCAAGGTTGAAAAAAAGCTTCATGCTGTATCCCGCACACAGCAGGGTAAGCGGAGGGAACCTAGTGTTAGGACACACCGTTTCTCACTTTTTTTGACACCAGAACGAGGAAATAAAAATTTTAAATATTTTATAACATCGAATAGGAATCAAACTCACAACCTGTCGCGTTTACAGCCACACGCTCTTGCCCCTGCGCCACAACTGGTCTCAATATACAAAAACAAATAAAAATAATAAAAAATAATACTACGGGCATATAGTCATAAAGCCTACGTCTCTGATAGCTACACGATAGCTCGACGATGTGTGGTGCGAGAATTGGAAATGATTAATTGGAAGAAGAAAGACGTGTAATGGAATCGTTCTGTGACCTTAATATTTATTAATACAGATAGAAATCGTTCAATGCTTTGAGCATTTTTTTTTGAGTTTCACGCTGTATCCCGCATGTAGCGAGAAACTAGAGTTAAGACACTTCGCTCCCTACTTTCCGCTGAATTTTTGAAGCAAAAATAAAATTATTAGTAAATAATAATTCATTCACACAAGTGGAAATTGAATCCACAACAATAGCTCTTACAGTCACGCGCTTGTGCCACTTCTCCACGACGGTCATAAGTTAAAAGTATTGCTAGCGATATAAAAGAAAAAACTTCAGTTTTTTTTTATCTTTTGCTTAAATCTTTTATTCGAAATTGACATTTTCTTATTATATTATATGTATAGTGACAAAAAGAAATGTAAAAATTACATACGTGTATGTATAACAAAAATAATAACTTGTTGAACCTATATTATATTATATATCATTTGCACTGAAATGGCTGAGGTCGATTTATTTTTAATACAAGAAAACAACGAAATATTTCTATTTCCATAATATCTTCAATATTTATAAATAAAATGAAGAATAAAAAAATTGTATATTTTACTAGAATCATCATTTTTAATTGAATTCAAAACGAAATAAGACACAACACTTTAATAATATAACATAATATAGACGAAATAATTTAAATAAGCATTTCCAAGGAACATGTAACAAGGGAACTTCTGACGTCAAATACGCAAGTTTACCCAGCGCTGTTTGGCTTCACATGTTTACGCAAACACGCGCATGTGTCGTAGGGCAATGTAAATCATCAGTAGAGAATGCTATTTGACGTTCATATTTGAGTACTAGTAATATTTTCCTTCATTTATTGATCTCTTATGCTCAGTAGTGATGTAGGGAATTGAGGTGGTGGTTCGATTATGCTAAGAAATTGAAGTTTTTTCAATTTTCATTTCTATATGAAGCAGCTGCTTCGTATTTGCATACATCCAATTTGACATGCCGATATTCTGGAAAATAAAAACTTGAAATAAAATCTAAAATACTCTTCTTTTTTCTACAGGTTCGAATACCGCGTAGACAAATACATTTTAAAATAGATAATTATGATCATATATTCATGGTAAAATGTGGTATTAAGGAATTTGGAGGCCACTCGTGGCACAAGTGTACAAACGTGCGACTATAAATACGACTGGTTGTAGGTTCGATTCTCACTTGAGAAAATGTAATATTTAACATTCTCATTTCCTCGCTGTGGTAACAAAGCAAAGCATGACGTTGAGTTCCGCCCCTCATCACGCAATGACTCCAGTATTCGGCGAAAAGTGGGAAACTGAAGTGTCTTAATGGGAACAGTGTCTTAACAATAGTCTAGCAGGACCATTAAGCCACTTCCCTCCTTTCCCTGTGCCTACCTTGCTATGTACATACAAGGCGAAGCTAGAAACAAAAAAAAAATTGTGGCACAATATAATTTGCAAAAGAAAAAGAAAAAAAAGGGAAAGTTTATAGCTAAAATTTCTTAACAAAAACAAATCTCTTTCCTAACATAATTACTCATAATTTACTTTAATGGTCCACATGTTACAACAGCCATTACTTAAGAAGACTGTATGGAACTTACGTTTCTTCTCGTCGCAGTTGTATTCATATAGATCGCAATTATCATTAAACATACGTGATATGCCCAGTGAGTCTTGGCCGCAAATCGGTACGAAGTCATGTTGGCATTGGTCAGCCATTTTACAAAAATTTATTACCTATAAATATTTTTAAAACTCATATATATGAGGATTACATACAATAAAATTAGAAAAACATATTTTGTTATATTCCGTCGTGGCGCAGGTGTACAAGTGTGTGACTGTCACGTGACAGTTGCGGGTTCGATCCTCTCTCGAGGAAAGGAAATATTTATTTTAATTTATACTTCCATTTCTACGCTCTGGTGTGTAGGCAAGGCGCGGCGTTGTGTTATGCCACTCAACACGCAATATCCAGAATTGGCCGAAAACTGAGAGTTTTTAAAAATATTCTATATTCTTTATCTTTAAAAATAATACATATAATAATATGTACGTACAATATTTTCCCATAATACTTTGCTTAGAGTGAAACAACAAAAAAAAATATGTAATAATTTGTAGTATAAATATACCAAGATAAAAAAACAATGACTAATTAACAAAATTTTTCATAAAAGTTTACAAATCTAACAAATAAAGAATAAAATCTATAAATACGGTTTTAGACAGCACTTACAGGCTCTAAAGGAAAGAAATAATCTTCAGCTTCGATTTCAACATGAGCCCATACTTCTGCATATTCTAAAATAAGTAAACCTGTAATAAAATGTAAATTGTAAATGATAAACGGTAAAAGGCAATTACATAATAGTAAAGTAATAACTAGAGTTACTTTTTTAGAGAAAATATAAAAAAAATGATGTAGTGGTATATGAATCCGGAAAAAAAATATTCAAGGAGGGATCATATTTATTATAATGAGGCTATCGTGGCGCACTAGAATACACTTAACTATTTTCGAGACGTTTGTGGGTTCATTTCCGCTCAACACACTACATATTAATAAGTCTGAAAAATTAAATATTATACAGTCAAGCCATCAGAAACCTGTTTTTTAATAAAAATACCAATAAATATAGATTTTTTGTATGGAAATGTTAAATATTTGATTTCCTCGAGTGGGAAGCGAACCCACACCTGTCGCGTTAACAGTCACACCTTGTGCCCCTGCATCACAACTGGCCTCAAATATATACAATAAATAATAAAATGCTTATTTAATTTAAATTAACTTACTAGCTAATAGCCTCCTAAGTATCATATTAAACGACTTATCTAATAGACACTCGCCTATAATCTAGTTTATAATACAATAGAAATGTTTCACTTTACTTTAACATGAAACAGGAAATTGTAGCAAAACATACGCCTTATGTAGAAATCTATGTGGAGCAGTTGGTTACTATAATACAGAAGTGACTAACATTTTCTCACTTTTTGTTTTTATGACAATAATGAATAATTAAATTCTTAAGCTTTAAAATGCTTAAATTCTTAAATTATATAATGATTTAATTAATATGTTGAGACGGACGTGCTTGTAATTTTATTGAAACTAAATTTAAATGTTTGTCTTTATTGCGATAGTGTTTGTAAACAAGAATGGAAATTTAGAAATACTATAAAAAAAATTAAAAAATCCTTAAAGATTATACAAATTATATAAATTTGTCGATACAATTACAATTTATCTTTTAGTTTTTTAGAAAATGTACATTTTTTTGTAATGTACCGGGAACCTTTTGCTGAATATAGCGCGAATAACTGTCCAAACGGCGTGAGTTAATATCTAGAAAAGTATAAATTTTAGCACATTTGCTGAAAAAGTTTAAGTTTTTTCCCAAACATTAAATAATATTTTAAACAAATTTAACAAAAAAATATACAAATTTAACCACACTAAAATGTTTCCAACCACCGACATCACCGTCATCCACAGCGCCATACTAAACCACAACACGAGCGGATCGGATATTATCATTTAATAGATCAATACACCGGGATGTGGTTGAGCATCGTTATTCATTGTAAGTAAATACCTAATTTTACCTTCATAACACCTTTAAGTTTTCTTATTGTGTGAATTGATTGAGTTATTTTCTTAGCCAATAGAATAATCTATATCTAATATATGAAATTTTAAAAAATATTATGATACGCGTCTTGATACTAGGTTCTACAGCGTAAAGCTAATAAGCAATATGATATAATAACCACAGACGAATACTTTAATTTCGATTGTTTCTTTTTTTGCAAATTAGGTTATGAATCGTACATCACTATGTTGTCAAATGAGATTGAATGATAGGAATAAAATACATTTAAACAAGTAAGAGGAACGCGCTTGGAATGTGAACGAGATGGTTGTGGGTTCCATTTCTACTCTGAAGAATGAATTATTAAGTATTAATATTTTCATTTCTCCGCTTTTGGTACCAAGGCAAAGAGTGGCGTTAAGTCCCGACACTCTCAAATTAAGTGTCTTAGCAGTAAGTTTCCTCTACTTACACTACAATTTACGGGATACATCGTGAAACCTAATATATCTAAATAACGCCAAAATTGCAAAACCTTCATACAAATCCTTCACATCATATAATCGACTTACATATTATGCAAATCCCAACAACATCTCCATATCGATTATTTATCAATTCAAATATTCATACTTTAAATATCGATATAATGTAACATTCCTATTTCAAGTCAATTATTTATAATTACCTCATCATTAGAATTCTAATGAAGTAAGCGGTGGATCTCGAGTAGTCATATCTTTGAAACACTCGTTGCTATTTGAATATGTATTACCGCTTTTGGTTTCAATTAACGGCAATTTCTCTTATATTTATTAGTATCATATCATACTGTATCCCGCACACACAGGTGGGCAGAGGGAACCTGATGTTAAGCCACAACGTTCCACATTTTCCGCTGAAGTCTGGAGACGTTGCGTTGTTGAGTGGTGGAACTCATCGCTGCGCTTTTCTTCGATACCAGATCATTTACATTTACAGTCACACTTTTTGCCCTAACTCGCTATTAGTAATTTGGTCTATATTCGTAATTTAATTAAATTTTATACAAGTAAGATTAGTAAGGATTCGCTTGCATATCATATGCATAAGGTTACGTAACGAAATAATACATTTACCCAATAAACATATGAAAATATGATACTACCGAGGCTAAATTGGATTTAACCAATATCAAAACAGATAGAGAGAGGCATGTCAAGTTTATGGTTAGAAAGCAAAAAAATCATATGATTGAAATAATAAATGATTTCCAAAAGTGAAAATCGAATCCACAACCATAAAAAGCCTCTTGATTAAGTCACTTTCCAAACACTAATACTAAATGAGTTTCCGTTTATAGATACATACATATTCATGTCAAACTTGTAACGCCACTCTATTTTCATCAAGAGATAAATATATAGAAATATAGATAAAATATAGATAAAATATAGATATAAGAATTTTATATTTTTTAATTTGGCCGAAAATTATAAAACTTTGTGCCATCATTACAACTAAAAATCACAACATTAAAACTTGTCATTTATTAGAGGAAACGGCCTTTAAGCACTTCAAATGACATTTACTACCAATCTTGAAACTCATTAAAGGTTTATTATATGAGAAAATACGTTATCCTAGGCAATAAGCTCTTGTAACATATAGATTTTATGACATATGTACCAATGGTCTTATTTTTCCTTCTAGTATACTAGAATTTGAGGCCGGTCGTGGCGCAGCGGCACGAAGTGTGACTGTAAAACCGACTGGTTGTGGGTTCGATCCCCACTCGAAGAGATGAAATATTTACTTAATTTTATATTTCCATTCCTTCGCTCTGGTGCCGAGGCAAAGTAGCAGTGGCAGTTCTGCCACTCAACACGCAATGCCTCCAGAATTCGGCAGAAAGTGGGGAACGGAGTGTCTTACACTAGGTTCTCCCTGCCTACCCTGCTGTGTGCAGGATACAGCGTGAAGCTGATTTGATTAATTAAAGTCGGAAATCCACGCCGTGCGTTACTAGAACGAGAAAACAAACATTTCCTTGAGTGGATATCGAACCCATTATCTACCACGCCTACAGTCGCTTGTACTTAAACCCCTGCGCAACGATTCATAGTCCTCCTTAAGTCAAGTAAATTTTGCAGAATACCTAATATATAACTGACACCAGAAATAAACTTTAATAATTAATTACAATTAATATTCACATCAAATTAATAAATAATTATTAAAATTTGCATTCAGCATAACATATTTAAATCGATTAAAATCGTAGCAGAATCGATTACGTTTCACTCGGAATATCCTGTACTAAGCATTATTTACAGTCGCGTAAACATATCAACGGATTGCGTTATATAATTAATACCTCAATATTAAACTATATTTACATAATCGATATTTCAGATATATTATGGGCTATCCTCATTTTGCGAGTATGCTGTCATCTTCCGGAATACGCGTCCACACCGTCCGTAAGAATGTTGTGTAATTTGCATTTATTTATTTATTTTTTTCAGCTTCACGCAGTATCCTGCACACAGCAGAGGGAACCTAGTGTTAAGATACTCCGTTCCCCATTTTCCACCGAATTTTGAAGGCATTGCGTGTTGAGTGGCGGAACTCAACGCCGCTCTTTGCCACCAGAGCGAAGAAATGGAAATATAAATGTAAATAAATATTTCTGTCACGTGCCCTAACTGTCACGTTACAGTCACACCCTTGTCGTTACAGTCACACCCTGGGCCACGACGGCCGCAATTTGTATCTAATATATATCATTCTGTTGTTGTTTATAAAAATACTAATCTTGTAAAATTTTTATTTTTTTATGTAAATTTTGAAGGCAGTAGTAGCGCAGGGGCACAAGCGTGCAACCTGTAAACGAGACAGACTATAAGTTCGATTCACAGACGCAAGAAACAAAATAGGTTATATTTATACTTCCCCGCTCAGTTAACGTGGCAAAGCGCGACTTTCATTTCCACCACTCAACACGCAATGGCTCGAGAATTAGACGGTAAGTGGGGAACGGAAGTGTTTTAATGAGAACAGAGAGTCTAGGTACTGGTCTAGATACTAGGTTCCCTCCGCCTACCATATGTACATGATAAAGCGGGAAGCTAAAAAATGTTTAATCTTAAGCATAAGCCAATTTTAATCCCATTAGATGACTTTTTTCTCCATATACGTACATATATAGCAGTGTAGAATAGTAGACAGAGAGGAACAAGTATCGAAATACTACTGTTCGACGCTTAATGAGCGAAATTGACGTATGACGTTTAAAACGTTAACGCCAAAATAAAATGCTTCTAAATTTTATGTCTTATAGAAATAACCAAAATTAAAATAAATGTTTACAGATGTAAAAAAATATATAATATTCAATACATCAGGAAAACAATAAATCTGCTCTTACTTTATATTTTGAGAAAAATAGGTTCGAATTAACATCTTACGTGGTTTTTTTTTTTTTTTTTCTGATGGACTTACTGCTGTTGACCTGGAATGGTCTTAACAGTGTCACCGGACTGGGAGGGGCGAGTGTAGCTCGCCCCTGAAGAAGAAATTACGGGCAATGAAGGGCGCTCGTGCAGTGTTAGCGATCGCAGGGGAATACCCCGCGTGCGCTGATCATGGGGGAATATCTTACGTGGTGTCGGTTTCAATTAACAATTGAAGACACTTCGAAATAAAAGTAGCTTAGGCCATTGTGGTGGATTAATTACAGTTAATAGGTATTTACTTAGGTATACCTAAGCAGTATTAGTCAAATCAAATATTCCGATCAAAACGAGATAAATATAGACCGTCTACTCTTAAACTGAACTTACTAACACATACAAACAAATGTAATTACAATTACACACAGTTTGTTATTTTTCACTCAGTAAACGCCACAGCAAAAAATAGCATTAGCGAAATAATATATAATAAAAAATAAATAAATAAATAATACTTTTTTATGTTAATTATTAATACCTCAGAGAAGGAAATGTGTATCTTTCAAATTGACATAAGACGGCTTAGATTTGTCTTATTATCTTTATAGTCTTTAAAAGAACTGTTAAGTTATTCCCATCCAGAATTCAATGTGATGACCATTTTATAAAAAAAAAGTTTGTCCGAAAAAAAATGATTCTGAGACCTATGTAGGAAACTCTCCGATACATAAAAAAAAAATTTTGAAACTGAATATCCTAAAAAAAATTCAATATTTTTTTTTTCAGGTACATATAAACTTTATTTAAAGACAAATGGCATTTTTGTTCTTATGAAATTAAAAAATAAATAATTAACAAAAAAATCATGAATTGTATTATTTGTTACACATTTTTTTGCTGATGCTACCTATGTATCATTATATATCATTGTTATAACTTATTTGTATATTCAGTTTATTACTTATATAATTTTTTATTATATATATCATCCACAAAAATACTTATACCAATAAAAAGTTAACTTCACATTATAATAGTACCAACACAATATATAATAAAAAAACGAATTAAAAATATAACAAACAACAACAATTTAGCGAACACATTACCTGAATCCGTATCTATTAATAAATTATGATGTAATAATAGCTTATGAGCTTATTAATATGGATATTGCAATGATATATTTATTAATAAATACGAGTCCTATGATGCAATTGACCTTACAGACGAAGATAAATTAGAGATAATAAAATTATAAATAATTTTCCATAGAGAAATATATGAATATTTCTTATGAGTTTGAGCAGGCTGTGTCTATCTATGGCGAATAAATATTAATAAATAAATAATTTATTAAAGTCCTTTGTTGTTAATCTTGCGGAAAATATAGAGGATCAACTTTCCTTCGAACAACTATTGAATTCCCGACCACCACGTATGTATATTGTTAGATATTTCCAATATACATAAAAGCCCAATTTTTTTTTTAAATAACCATATTGTTTGAAATTAACTTAATGTTTCGTGTTTTTTACAACAGAAAATCATTTATGGTTTAAGTTTTAATTTTTAAAAATATAGTTTTAAGTTTATGTAAAATAATCTTTTTTTTTGTTGTTACAAGAAAAATGTTAGAATAGATATTTGATAGACATTGACAAAATTTCTTTAACTATGTACAAATGTATATCTAATTGTAATTATTTCATTTTTATGATGGACATAAAATAAAATTAAAATGAGTTTTAAGCTATACCTCGCATAGCATAAAGAACCTAGTTAAGACACTCTGCTCCCCACTTTCCGCCAATTTTTTCCAGGCGTCTTGAGTAGCGGGACTTAACGCTACGCTTCAGCTTTAGTATCAAAGCGAACAAATGAAAATATTAATAAATAATATTTCATTCCCTCAAGCGGGGATCGAACACACAGCCGTTGTATTACACCCTTTTGCCCTAGCGCCGTGACGGCCTCATATTAAGTCATAATAGACATAATATAAAAGTAATTAAAACATACTGCTTCAATATTAAAAAAATAATAATAAAATCATGTTTTTTTTCTTCCAGAATAAGATAGACCAGTTCTGCAGTCTGGCCGACACGTGCATACACGACACCATACCGATATGCGGCAGGATGGGGGACGATAAGCGGACGTTTTTAGACTTATGTGATCTGCTTGAGTTCGCTTGTGATACTAACCAAAGTATGTAATATTATTTATCATATTATAGTATTAAATAATAGCTATTTGTATGTTGTATAAAAGTTCACTACTTTCCATCCGAACTGTAAAAGAAATGTATTGGAGGGCGGAACTTAACGCCACGCAGTGTCTTGCTAGATGAGAGAAAAGAATTTTTTTTAGTAAAATTTCTCCAAATAGCGATCCAAAATCCTGTACAATCAGATAGAGTTCCACTCAAAACAAACAGGCCCCGCCACGACCCAAATTTTTACTGTTGCAAGATTTTGTCAATGAACAAGAAAGCTCAGTAATCAATTCGATTTATTCATTCACTTGAAGTTCTTTCGCGGTACAGTCTAAGTCAAAATATTTTTCACATAACTAATCGATATAGGAAGTATTTTTTGCGAATATATTTGTATTCATTTTTGATCTATAAAACATAATTTAAATTAGATTAAGCTGAAAATAAGAAAAGTTCATTCAATAATTAAGCCATTTAACAGAATTCGGCGAAAAGTGGGAAACGGAAGTGTCTTAATATTAGGTTCTCAGGTTCCCTCTGCCTCCATGTGCGGGATACAGTAATACAGTGTAATTTTTTTTTATTACAGTTTATGTACACATTGACGATATGCCTGGATGTCCAAATCGAAGTAAATAAAACAATATTAAATAATAGATTTCACTTTTATTATCTACCAACATATAGTATGTATCATTACATATACATATATACATATACAGAAATTCCTACAGGAAAAGAAGGGGGGTCGCTCTTTGACCAAGAGATAGAATAAAATTTTAGATCAACATTTTATTTATCATATAAAACGAGGCCGGTTGTGACGCAGCGGCACAAAGTGTGACTGTAAACCGACTGGTTGTGGGTTCGACCCCCACTCGAGGAGATGAAATATTTACTTAAATTTATATTTCCATTTTCTTCGCTCTGGTGTCGAGGCTAAGCGCGTCGTTGAGTTCTGCCACTTAACACACAATGCCTCCGGAATTCGGCAGAAAGTGGGGAACGGAGTGTCTTTCACTACGTTCCCTCTGCCTACCCTGCAGTGTGCGGGATACAGCGTGAAGCTGATTTTTTTTTTTGATATAAAATGATATGTAAAAATATATAATTTAACAAATATTGATGTAAGAAACTAAATAATTATGAAATATTTCAATTTAAACTTAATATTGAAATTTTTCATATAAGTTATAAAGAATGCAACTATGAAGAAGTTTGAGGCCAGACGTGGCGCAGGGGCAAAAGTGTGCGAGTGTAAACGTGACTGGTTTGGTTCGATTCCCACTTGAGGTAATTAAATATTTATTTTCATTTATTCGCTCTGGTGTCAAGGCAAAACGCGGAATTGAGTTCCGCCACTCAACACGCAACGCCTCGCAAGTGGGTGACGGAGTGTCTTAACACTAAGTTACCTGCGCCTACCCTGTTCCATGTGAGATAGAGCGCGAAACTGGTAAAAAAAAACATAAAGAAAAGTCAAAGGTCTAATTATAACGAAGCCAGATCATACGCGCACAACTGCTTGTGCAAAAAATATCTTTACTTAAATATGTGTTTAAGTACCATTACCGTAATGCCTGTCTGACCCGAGATGGAACGAGATGGAAATATAGCATTGTGTATGTGTGTGACAGAGGCGGAGATAGTGAAGGCTGAGCGGTAACAGGTTGGGGTAAGTATGGCGAGCGGTAAGGTACCAGAATTTTTATAATACAACTGCAACTTAACCGAGGTTTAATCTACTGTTTTAAAATTATACATTAAAATGGTGAATTAACCTTTAGTTAATTCTAGCATGAAAAATTTGATGTAAATTGTGGGTAATTTCTCGTAGGCACATAACTGATAATTACATAAATTAATGAACTATAAATCATCATGCATTTTCTTTTTTGGAAAAAAATAATATAGTGGAATAAAACCATAATAAATGCGGCCAGCTATGGCACAGGGGCACAAGAGTTGGTTCGATTCGCTTCACATTTGTTGGTTCGATTCCCACTCGAGAAAATGAAAAAAAAAATCCTTTTATCCATGCGCCACGACTGGCCTCACAATTTATACATATATAATAAAAAATATTTATAAATACAACTATAACAATTTAAACTTTCATTGAGGCCAGTCGTGGCGCAGAGATACAAAGTGTGACTGTAAAATCGACTGGTTGTAGGTTCGATCCCCACTCGAGGAACTGAAATATTTATTTAAATTTATATTTTCATTTCTTCGGTCTGGTAACGAGGCAACTCTGCCTACCCTGCTGTGTGCGGGATACAGCGTGAAGCTGATTTATTTATTTATATAACAATTTAAACAAATTATAAAACATTATCATTCTTAAACTTCAGTGCGTGTTAGAACTACCCTTTCCGCCCGTGAGAAAGATACAATTTGAACAAGGCATAATTACCGGGGGCATTAAATCAGCCCGCCCGCCGATTTCGTTGATTAGCCGGTTTCGGGACAGGTGGAGTTAGGGGTCAAGGACAGAGGTGAGGCCTGCGCTGGTCTCTGGAGAAAGCTCTGCAAATTGAAATTTAACGCTGTTATGTATGTTTTTTGAAATAATGTTAAAGTTTGTAAGTGAGAGTAGTCAATTATTAGTCAAATAATTTTGTTTTTTATTAAATGCAGTACTATTGTTTATGGAAATTAAAACATAAAATATTTAATTTTTTCGAGTGGGAATCGAATCCAGAACCAATCCAATTCCTCGTTTAACTTTGTAATGTCTTATTATATATAAGGTTTGGTCTTTGTTTTTTTTTATATTATATCTTAATATTGTATCCCGCGATAACAGAGTAGTCAGAGGGTACCTAGAGTTTAGACACTATGTTCCTTATTTTACCACCTAATTTTCAAAACATTGCGTGTTTAGTGACTGAATTCATTGCCACGCGTCTTAAAACCAGAGTGCAGAAATAAAAATAAACCATTACTTCGCTTGGGCTTTGAATCCTCAAACAGACACTATACCACTGCACCAATACAACCTCGGATCAGTGCAGTTAATTCAAATTCTGGAAGTCAAAATCAAAATCAAATCAGCTTCACGCTGTATCCCGCACACTGCAGGGTAGGCAGAGGGAACGTAATGAAAGACACTCCGTTCCCCACTTTCTGCCGAATTCCGGAGGCATTGTGTGTTAGGTGGCAGAACTCTACGCCGCGCTTTGCCTCGACAACAGAGCGAAGAAATGGAAATATAAATTTAAGTAAATATTTCATCTCCTCGAGTGGGAAAGCACTGTTCACTATTTTAAATACTTTTAATATGTGCAATAGTAGAAGTGTCAATATATATATATATATATATATATATATATATATATATATATATATATATATATATATATATATATATATATATATATATATATATATATATATATATATGTATATATATATATATATATATATATTAAGATGTTTACCTGAATTTTGGTAATTCTTTTCAGCTTCACGCTCTATTCCACAATCGCAAAGTAGACAGAAGGAACTTAGTGCTAAAACAATCCGTTCCCCATTTTTCTCCGAATTTCTTTTCTTATCTAGTTACTAGAGCGTAGAAATTAAATATTTATAAATATTATTTAATCTCCCAAGTGGGTATTGAACCCACATCCGTCATGTTTACAGTCACACGTTTGTGCCTCTGACCCACAACGGCCTCTAATCTTTTAATAGACTGAGATCTGAGAGGCCTATCATTTTAGCAAAGCTGAAATTTTGAGGATCAATAGTCTAATATGTAGTTAAGACGGTATGCGTAATTAATAACTTGAAAATGAGGCCCTGGGATCCTGGACTAGAACAGACAGACATGAAAGGCTCTCTCTGCACGAAAGTTAAGATAAATTCTTAATTAGATAATAAATTACATATATTAATTTTATTAAACGTATAATAAAAAACTACACTAAATTAATTGAAATAAAATAACATAAATATACATTCGCAAACTCAAAGTTTTAAAAAACAAAATAAAATAATTTAATAGATTTTGAAACAAAAAAAGTGAATTACCTCAAAATAAATATTGGACGTTCAATATTCACTAAATATTTTCAATTAAAAACATACTGGCATTGTGATAAATGCTCTTGTATTTTTTAGAAACAATTTTGATTATTTCCAATTAGGTAGGAACCTACTATATCGTTAAAAAGTTTTTATATCTCAAGACCAATAGCTTATAATTTTTAACTTTATCTTTCTTAATATATAAACAGATCTTCCGAGAACGCTACAGTATGTTGTTAAAATTGCATTGAATTTTAATAATTAATTCAATAGAAAATAATCCTTATCATAAGGCAATAAGATTTATAATGCCAAATTTATCCAGCACCACCAACTTTTACCCTCAGACGAGATAAGCCGCACATTAGCTTAACTTTTAAAAATGACGAAGGGCCCTTAAATTAGTGATTATATTATAAATAGCTATAGATATTCTGAAAGCTATATTAGCCTTCGTTTTTAAAATATAAATGGAAATAATATAGCAGAGAAGAGAAGGTAGACAGAGAGAACTCACTTTCCGCTGAATTCCGTAGGTATTGAGTGGCAGAATATTATTTATATTTTAATTTTTAGTTCTTCGGGCGCGAATCGAACCCACAACCAGTCACGTTTACAGTCACACACTTGTGCCCCTGCGCCACGATCGGCCTCAAATTCCTTCTATCACACAAGACGGAATAAAACATCATAAAAAGAATATTTTCAGAGCGATCTAGATATTTTGACCGAAAAATAACCAAAATTGGATCCTACATTCCCCGTACTGCGTACAGTGCGATACGGCGTTATGATAACAATCGGTTAGCCTAATAACCCGCCGGGCCCTTTGTCTATTGTTTACATTGGGGTGCTGTACGTGATTTTGTAAGTCACGCCGGCACCTTTACGCGGACCTCCCCGTTGGTATTCTTAAATACGTCGTTGTGGCGTATGACGCGACAGGGTGCTCGGGTACTTAATTAGCCTTTTAATAAGAAGAATATTGTCAGAAATTATTATATGACCGATTAACTATTTTGAAACTGATGAGATAGCTTGTATGGATAAATATAAATTCCTATTATGTAATATTAATAATCGATCAACAAGTATTAACTCTATAATCAACATACTATACATTCATACAAGATTCATAATTAAATGGGGTTAAGTTAATATATTTATTTAATGCAAAAATATATATATATATTAAAGAAAAAAGAACCTAAAAACTAATTACATATAGTTGTAATTAAAAGTTAGATACTAAATTATATTATAATAATGAACTTTTAGTAATTTTCTAGTATTTCTCATACAAAAAAGCTCACGCTGTATTACAGGCACAGGGTGCGCACGCGCACGTGGCGCAGTTTAACTTGCGCGTGAGTGGTGCGCTAATGACCCGATGTCACTCGCCCCGCGGCCGCCGCGCCGCCCGGACGTCACCGAGACTTTGAAACGCCGAAATCAAAAGATCGGCCCTTTTTTGATATCACCTTATTAAGAATCTGAGTGTAAAGCTTCCTTCCCATTAGTTACTCTGAGAAATTTATTAGTCAATGTAAAATGCACTTTTGAAGTTTTCCCACTATTCTATGTAAAAATCATTTTGTTAAAAATGATAAGTTAATATTTTATAAGGCTTTATATATATAGTTTTTGAGTTCAAAAAAAATTATTATTATATATACATTATAAAATGTTTTTTGAGAACACAACTCGAAGCATGATATAAAAACGTAAACTGTATGGGTAAAGAACTGTAGCTGCCTTTTTTCCTTGTTCTTTTTCATTTGTACAATCGCGGATATAATAATCAAATCAAATCATATTTATATTTTAATACGTTTGTAAACGCAGTTTGGTTTTAATACATGATTCACAATTGCATCAACACGGACATCCTGTTCATACTTTTTGTATATTTTAATAACGCTCGTATCAGTACTTACGTACGAAACATTGAAAGAACTGCGTAAGATTAGAGGTCATATTTAAATGTTTTACATTTTAATCCTAGTAAGTTATAAGTTCGATCCAGCAAATATAATATTTTTTAATAAATAGATTTTTTAATTAATTACTATTTAATTATTTATTATTTATTTATTCATATAAACCTTAACGTCATAACGGAAATTTGGTAAATTTGTAATTTTATAGGTAATGTATTCCGTTTTTCCGTCCAACTATACTAGTACCGCTGCAAGTCAAAGATTCAATAACTACCAATGTTGCACAAGATAAATATAACAGTAGATAGGGGGAAGCCAGTGTTAAGACTCTCCGTTCCCAATTTTCGTTTGTGGTGGTTAAACTCAGCGCCGGGAAATTATCAAAATATTTGTTCAAGTCATCGTCATTAGTAGATCAATAAGAATCTTAAATTAAAATATATTTAAATAATAAAATCTGTATAACTCTTTATTGTTTGCCATACAAAAAAGCTCACGCTGTATTACAAGCAACGCACGCTGTATTACAATTTTCATAGGTTTATATACAGTTTTAATGTAGATTTTTTTATATATTAACGAATGATTAAAGGTATGAACCTCGAATACCTAAATATGTAGAAGTAGAAGGAAAAATAAAATATATGCGGAAACATATTTCCGAGTATTATCTGTTTACACACCATTGTTATTTTTTCTAATGTCTTTAAATATATACATTAAAATATAATAATCTAAACATAAAACTATTTATACTAAGTATAATATCATGAGTTTTTAAAGAGTTTAAAAAACAAAAGTTCTTATATCTCTTTAATATCTCTTTTCTTCTTGAAATCATTACAAATATAAAAATAATTAAATAAGCTTCACACTGTATTCCGCACACAACAGGGTAGGCAGGGAGAAACTTCTGGAGGCATTGCGTGTCATGTGGCGGAACTCAACGCCGCGCTTTGCCTCTACAGCAGAGCAAAGAAATGAAAATATAAATGTTAATAAATATTTCATCTCCTAGGGTGAGGATCGAACCCACAACCAGTCATTTTACAGTCACACGTTGTGCCCCTGCGCCACGACTGGTCTCATTCATACTACATACTACTTCAAACATATTTATATAAGCAATTATAACAAATTATAAAACGAACGAAGTACCCTAAAATATTGTTATAAATATTTGATAAATTCACATAAAATGAGGTTATTTAAGTTTTTACTTAATACAATTAAGAAAAATAACTTTTTCATGAAAAGCAATTTCTTTGTACCCAGATAGTTTACGAAGATTGAAGATTGATTGGATCCCCCGTCCCCATTAGTTGTGAGATTACAGTGATCGTGGGTAACGCGGTAGCCGCCCGCGGGCGACGCTACTGTTTTTTTTTATTTATTTTTAAACACATTTTAAAACCCTTATTTTCTTTTATACATTTTATAACATGTCGATGTCATCGTGTTGTATTCGGGTGTGGGTACGTGACGGTTGTTGCTTCAAATTTCATATTGAAGAACTTTTTATATACTTATAAAATGTTAGTAGTTACTACTAAGTTTGTATTTTTAAAAGCGCATAAAATTAATGGTTATGGTTTTTAATGACGTGCTTTTAGGGTTCCATAGCTTTTAAGGAAAAAAGGAGCCCTTACACCACTTTGTTGTTCATCCCTTTGTCTGTCAAGAGTCTCAGGAGCGCTTGAATTAACTTAAAGAAAAGATAAGACCAATCAGAAATAATAGGGTACTTTCGGTTGACCTAAAATTATGAATTTGATAGCTAGCATCAACAGATAGTACTAGTTCAGGAAAAAATCTTAAAAGTGCACATTTGTTCTTAAATTCAAAAAAAAAATATACCTTAAAAGGGAGGCAAAATTTGGTAATAAAGCCGCCAGCTCAAGTGAGTTATCAGATGATGGGCTTTGACTAAGCTAAGCTTGAACTTGAGAAAAAGCTTTAGACCACCAATTTTCATACGGAACCCTCGACGGACGAGCCTGACTCGTGCTTGTCTGGTTGTTTTTTCAGTTTCAGCAAGCGGAGAAACTTTTTCCTCCAGTTTCCGCTCAATTTTCGAGACAATGCGAATTGAATGTCGGAATGCAATGTCTTACTTTTTTATACCTATTACAATAATACATTATTTACGTACAAAAAATCTATTAAGTTGACATAATAATATATTCTTGTACAATATGGAAATTGGGAAGAAATATTTCTAAACTTCACGCTGTATTTTGCATTAAGTAGAATATGCAGAGAGAATTTAGTGTTACGACACTTACCACAAATTTTTAAGTCATTGCGTGTTGAATGTCGGAACTCAACACTGCGCTTTACCTTGTTACCAAAGCGAGGAAATGAATAGAACTATTTTCTACCGTACGGCAATCGGTTTCATGAATTTGGCATCTCATTTTAATAATAACAAATGCCTCAATTCTCGCAATACAATAATTCGATTGAAACTGAAAATATAATGCTTATTTATTATCTATATTGATTATATTATAGAAAACATATTAATAACAAAAACATGTTATTTACAAGAACAGTGACCATTTCACAACCACTTTATTATTTTAATTATAAGTTACAATACATATCTATATATTGTAGGAATAAAACTCTCACAAGAACAGGTTCTAGAACGGCCTCATTAAAATCTAATTAACTCGAGAATTCATATCAAGATTCATTGCACATGGCTCTGCGCATGCGCAAATCGTCGCTCCTCAAACCGACGCGCTCGACTTAAGTATCAATAACTGTCATTACTTACAAAACTTACATTAAGATATGAACGTCTCTTTTACTCAGAGTGCGGTAATTAGAACAGTACTTACGTCCCTCTCGAACTCTTCAATCCTCTGTATTGTTCGTAAAGCACTCGTTACTCCGTTCCTCTCTTGCAGAAGTAACACACAGTAACGTATATCGACCTCGCTCGCACACATTTAAGGCTGAAAATTAAAAATTTTACATTTTCATTTTCAAATGAACGCTATTTCTTTCGTATGACACGTTTAATGTGTTTAAAAAGTCGTTTTAAAATTTTTGAAGTAGATATTGGGACTTGTTGAGGCTGCGTTTCGGTTGAAAAAAAATAAAAAATAAAAGGAGCGCGAGGGAAAGAGAGGCACTCGAGTGGAGGCTCTATAGTCGGTGTTCCGATGCGCTCGCGCACGGAAGTATCGTGGTTCAGGATCGTTCTCAATCTCATTCTAATAAAAAACCTACGCATATATTGACGCGTTGTAAACAGTTTTTAATAGAAATTGGCTTTTTTTTGTGTGCGCTCGTGTGAGGTTCTATATACATTATGTTAGGCACGTGTTCCTTATCTTTTTTATAGTCAATTGACAATTTTGTTAAGTTTTATTATTAGGGTTGTTATTGAGCAATCATTGATAGTTCGTTGTTTGAACTGTGTGGTCGTGGGTTTTTTTTTATTTTTTATTTTATCCTTGAAATGGAATTTAATTAAATTTGTGTAGTGTTTGGTTTTATAATATTAGATAGTGATCAAAATGTTTTTAAGGTATGTTTTATTTTCATTTAAATATATTTTGTTTAATTTGTATGCTTACAGTTTATAGTGAGCTTTTAATAAATCATTTACCAAAACAATATTGACAAAAGTAAAATAGTTTCTTTGAATACAATGTGATTATTTGGATAATATTTAATTGAATTTGCTAACCAAATTTAATTGTATAATAAATAATATTATTTAATATTCTAAATACAATATAAACTTCAAATAAAAGCTCAATATAATTAAGTTTCAATGTTTTAAGACAAAATATTAAGATAATATTTATGTACTAATTTTTAGCGCTCAATAAAACCAACAATATAGAGTACTAGGAAGTTGCTTCCTATTTACTCTTTTCATACATACATGTGTGTACACATGTATTACAACACGAGTTTACAATGTTACACTATAGTAAAAAGAATTACAAGTATAACAAGGTTAAATTAAATTTAACTACTAAAAGAATAAAAGTTCTTTTACTATCATTAAATATTAAATATCTTCATTTCCTCGCTCTGGTGAAGAAGCAAAGCGCGGCGTTGCGTTCCGCCACCCACCACACCATCCAGAATTCGGCGGAAGGTGAAGAGCAGAAATGTCTTAATACTATGTTCCCCTTCTGCCTATAGAAAAAGATCACTAGTTCTATGGTCTGAAAACACGTTATTATAAGATATAATAGGAAACGTCTCTAACATTTAATATCTCTACCGGATAGAATGTAGAGAATGAAAACTATTCCGTGTAGTATGTCGGTATAATTCGTTCCGTATATTTCGCGTATTCCTCAAAATTAAATTTAAAAGTATATGAATAATAACAGTATAAGTAACTGTTACCTACAACTTTAAATATTATATAAACGTCAAAATGTTAACATATATTCATTTTTATATTTATTTATTTTTTAATAGAATTTGCTAATTTATAAATTCATATCAACTTTTAGTTAGCTGAGAGGTTCCAAAATGAGTGAGATTTCGCTCTAACAAAAGTGGTTAGTATGACAAGGAAAAGTAGAGTTAAAGTAGAGTTTAGTATGAAGTCAACATGGCGCAGTGTGACAGTGTCTAATCGTAACGGCAATTATTGTAGGTTTGTTCCCCAGTCGGGGAAATTATCTATATTTCCTGTTCTGATATTAAAGTTACTATGTTGGGTTCGACTACCCAACACGCAATGTCACGAATTCGAGCGCAAAATAAAGTATAGTACTGTGTTCTCTCTGCCTATCGTGTTATATGCGGGACATGAAGCTCCAAAACGGAGGACAGTGGTAAATAAGCATAAATATAATTTCCAACTGCATATGACAAAATATGTAGATTGCATTTTTATCTTTTTTTATTTTAGAAAAAAAAAGTTATGTTTCAATACATATAAGAAAATGTATCTTAATATATAAACACGTATTACTGTAAAATTTATTATATCAAAAACACCTACTTAAGTATTATTAAATATATTAAAAAATTGAAAATAATCGCTCGAAATCAGTTACATTGCTACTTACATATGTAGGTGCTAATTAAGAATATAATATATACGTCATGATAATAATAATGAATAAAACATATCATTTTAGTTCTACGTAGAACAAAATAAATTAATTATAAACGACAAATATTGAACTCCCAAAAAATATTGCGTAAATATATAAACAAATAGAGCGTTTCGCCCACTTATATGCACCCTTAGAGGTGAAGACTACAAAAACTACGAAACATGTGTTCAATAAAATATTTTTAACAGCCTGATTTACATTTTTAAAAAATCGATGGCGATTTAAAGATTTTTCCATATAAACTTTACAACCCCTTATTGAACCCTTAGGGGGTGAATTTTAAAAAACCATGAAACACCTGTTCAATGAAATATTTTTAAGAGTATGAATTTCAAATTTTCTAAAAATTGCTGCCGATTTAAAAAAAAATCTACACAAACTTTGAACTCCAATTTCATCCCTTTAGGGTTAAAATTTTTCAAAATCCCTTCTTAGTGGATGTCCAGAGTATAAAAATAAACATCTGTCCAAATTTCACGTTTCTATCATCAGCGGTTACGGCTGTGCGTGCGTCTTACCTCAGTTAGTTGACAGAAGGAATCTAAATGTTAAGACACTTTGTTTCGGATTTTCCGCAACATTCTTAAGCCATTGCGTGTTGAGTGGCGGCATTCAACGCAGCGGCTTGCTTCATCAACAGAGCGAAGAAATCAACAATATATAAAATAAACTAAAATATGACATTTCCTCGAGTGGGAATCGAACCCACAACCAGTTACGCTCACACACACGCCCCACGACTGGCCTCACAAAATATATGCTTGAATACATAATAAATAATACGTAGAGCCTTGGATAAAAATAAATACTCTAAGTACACTAAGTATTACGTATCGCTATTATGAGCATATTTATGTTGCCAGTTTAAATTATTTTGATTTACCTACTACGAACTTGTTTATTTGATGTAGCTATTTTTTTTTTGATGGCGTTAATTTATTATTATTTTTTTAGCTTCAAACCCTATCTTCCGCTACTAGGTAGACAGTGAGAACCTGGGAACCTAGTGTTGTAATATTCCGTTCCAATTAAGACACTTCGGTTCACATTTTCAGCCAAATTCTGGAGGCATTGCGTGTTGAGTGGCGGAACTCTACGTAGCGCTTTGCCTTACTGCTAAAGTGGAGAAATGAAAATATTAAGTATGTCATTTCTTCGAGTGGGAATCGAACCCACAAGCTATTGCATTTACAGATACACGCTTTTGTCCCTGGACCACGACTGGCTAATTTTATTTATTAAATTAGGTCTAGTTTTGTCACAAAATTTGAAAGCCTCAACATACAAAATAAAACATTTATAAAAAACAAACAAACAAAAAAAAACCACTACGGTACAATATTGAACAACAAATCTAAGAAGTATATCGAAAAATCAACAAAAAATTATGAAATTCAAACATCAGATTGTATCTAGTTCAATTGTAGCGTTGATGGACATCGATCGATAGATAGAGAGAGAGAGAGAGAGAGAGAGATCGATCGGATAAAATATTTCGACCGTCATTATGTCAAACTACGCTGGGCATAGACGGAATTATCGTATGTAATCAAGTAATCACGTCGATTGTACTGGAAATTGTCGAAACTATCGGCACTGTGGAATTCAGTCGGTATGGTCTCGGTTCGTTTCTAGTTTTTATTGTTCTTCGTCTTCTTCTGAGGAGTATTTATATTTGTATAATACATTTAAAATTGATTTTTGTTTTAAATTTTTATGGATAATAATGGTCTGTATTATAATGTAGGTAGGTATTTCACTTCCACTCAGGTGATGGTAAAAATATCTTCTAACAATAACTTTTTTTTTCAATTGGCATTAGTGATATGCTCCTATGAAGGTTTTCTCTGACTACCATGTTAAAAAGAAGATGCGTAAAAAACCAAAAAATATACTTAAATAATTTGAGAATATTTTCCGGATTGATCCTGTTGATATGTACTGAAAAATTCTCAAATTTTTGGCTTTTTAATCCATTTTTAATTTATATTTAAATATAATCAATTTAAGTCGATGCTTGCTACTAACATATAAAAAATTAAAGTTTCAATTTATCTATCACTATTGCCTATTAATTTAAATTATTAACAAAATGGCCATCGTCATTCAAAGAAGTAAGGACAGAAAAAAAATACTTATAATATAATCATATAGATTCTTATATGTACTTAAAATACATGTATTCATGTTTATATGTGCATATATTAAAAGGCTTCATATATATTAAATACATATTAATCACATAGTTTTAATTTTATACAATTTTGGAAATCTATGGCCAAGACTGCCCGACTGCCAAGTAAAAAGTCAGTAAGCTTTCTAAAAATTTAATACGATTAATTAAATTTAAGAGTTTTATTTAAAATAAATAAAAATGACGATAATTTTTAGAGGCACAATTATATGATGTGATGCGATGGTTATCGGTTCAATTCGCAATCAGTGGAATTAATTATTATTTATTAATGTTTTAATTTCTTTGCTCTGGTACTAATTGATCAACCATTCAACACGCCTTAAAAAAATAAGCAAAAAATGAGGAACAGCCCTCCCTCTACCTACCCTGCAAAATGCGGGTTATAACGTTACAGCGTGAACCCGCAAAAAAACATTCGAACATTTCAATAGCAACTTTAAACACGTGCTTTCCCGGTGAGCACAGGCTAATATATCCGACAATTTATACGGTTGACGTCGACCAGCGTGAAATGCCCACGTTTCATGGCAGATGGCTATGTGAGAAACGTCCAGTTTTTATATATACGTAAGTTAATAACTCGATTTGAAGCTAACCCCAACGAATTGTGAGATGAATGAACAGTTTTTAACTATACGTCGCCTAATGTAAAATATTCAAGGCTTAAGATTTTGCTTTAAGTTTTGTGTTTATGGTACTTTTAAATAAGTGGAAGTTGTTTGCGAAAGCTCACTATTTTATTTAATTCATTAAATTTTATCTGATATTACGGAATATACATATAATTTTTGGGTCACGGTTGGTATCTTACATATAGGGTAGAGAGAACCGAGTGTTAAGACACTCCGTTCCCCGCTTCCGCTAAATTTACGAAACCTTGTATGTTGAGAGGCGAAACTCAATGCGGCGCTTTTGCCTTTGTACCAAAGCGAAGAAATGAAAATAATCATCAATAATACTTTATTCCTCCGAATGATCATCGAACCTATAACCCATGGGTTACACCCTTGTGCCCCTGCGCTACGACGGCCTAATATCAGAAATTAATTATTTACTTTTGTTAAATGCTAATAATTATAATTAGATTGAAGTGTTATGTCTTTGCATAAAATTATTTAAAGCTTTGAAATAGATATCAAAGGCAAAAGATATTCCACTTATTTTCTTAAGAACTTTTTAAATGACAAATAGTATAAATAATAGTTATGAGAACAATATGACTGCTCAATTCATAGAAAATCTATAATAGACTTGTAAATTGATGTTAGTAACTATGGTCTATGAATACCGTAATTTTAACAATTTTCCGTTCAATGTAAACAACATAGATACACATATTTTTTACAAGCACAAATAATTCATGAATGCGGCGTTGAGTTGCGCCACCCAACATGCAATGCCTTAAAAATTCAATGGAAAGTGAGGAACCACAGTGCCTTAATAGGCAAGAAGTATCTTAACTCTGCGTTCCTAGATTCCCTCTACCTACCGTGCTATGTGCGGAATATAGAGTGAAGGCAAAAAAAATAATTCGTTTACTAAGAGTAAAAACATAACAACCACAAACTTCTACCTAATTATAAACAAATTAACAACAAAACTAAAAAAATCTTTAAAAGTTTTAAAGAAAATCCCTACACTCAATACACTAAGTATCTTCTACTGTGGAAGCTTTTAAGCCCCCATAAACAAGCATCAGCGTCCCAACCATCATTACCAGTTGTTTCGGCGCTCAGAACAAACAAACAAACACACAAAACATCCAATTCAATCAAATTAATAAACCGACGGGGGCACCAATCATTTATTTCAACAGCCGACGAAAACGCCGAATAAAACGTAATAAAAGTTAATAGTTACAAAAAGGACTCCCTATAGAGATGAAACGTACCGCGGTGCGCTGTGGTGAATGTTAACATTTGGGTATTGCTACCTCTATCACTATTTTATAATATCCTTAACTTGAAAAAAAAAATACTTAGGCGTAAAAATATGTCTTTTCTCTATTTTACAATTTGTTGAAAGAAAAATTCAATAGAAGCATCTTTACGCTTTTTTTAACATAGCAGGCATGTAGTGTTAAGTCACTCCTTTCCTCATTTTCCGCTTAATTTTCGAGACATTAAACATTGACACGCACTCAATGCTGCGTTTAGTCTTATTGCCAGAGCAAGGAATGACGAAAGTTATGTTCCTTATGGTCATTCAGAGGCGTGAAGCTCGTTATATGTGATTTTTATTATAAACGCGATTGTGATAGCAGTTGTTTATTATAAGTAAACGCGATGATTGTTAGTTCAGTTCCCCCTAGGGGGGTATCTTTTTTTTCATTTTCTCATTCTGGTAAAAAGACAAAGCATAGCGTTGAATTTCGCCATTCAACGTGTTTTAAAA
This sequence comes from Heliconius sara, assembly GCA_917862395.2. NCBI lineage: Eukaryota > Metazoa > Arthropoda > Insecta > Lepidoptera > Nymphalidae > Heliconius > Heliconius sara. The sequence goes on along the minus strand of OU860788.1, from coordinate 4,000,083 downwards.
ATTGGTTTAAATGTGGAGAAGGAAGTGTCTTAATATTGGGTTCCCTCTGCCTTCCCTGTTGTATGTATCACGCATATGCACATGTACACAGCAGGTTAGGTAGCGTGAAACATAAATAAATAAGATAATTATGTACTATAGTAACTCAATGTCAATATTTGTATGTTATTATTTTGATTGGTTTGTTAGAAGAAATGCCTAAAGGTATTCTTAAAATGGCAGACTCAAATAAACATAATTTTCCCGCATTACTATAAATTTTAATTATTTTTCACAAATCAAATAATCAATTTTTTTATGATGAATTAAATCAATAATAAATAAATCCGAAACAATTGATAAATCATATAAAATCATTACAAATGTAACATCGCACTCAATACAAAACAAAAGATGCATATCTAGGAACCTGACAGAAATTATTGAAAATCACTCATTCCGTATTCCCGCGAAGGATATAGGAAAAGAAATTGCTTGCATTTGAAATGAAGTCTCAGCATTTACATCACAATACGCATCTTGAGCTATAGCAATAAATCCAGGCGTCGTTTCCGGCGGCGCTATTACAACTATTCCAATGGTTCGCGGGTTATGGTAATACGGCTGTACCGTGCCGACATACACCTGTCCGGAACACTGTATCCGCGCATTGTCTATGAATCCTAGAAATATTTATGATTTTAATTTTGTTTTCTTTTTACATAATTTTTTCACGCTTCTGATAGATGCCTTTTAAGAATCACGTAAGATAAAATGCGTGTTTGTTGAACTTTTCTGAGCTGTTCAGGTTGTTCGTGTGATGTTAATAATTCTTTGATATCTACTGTATTTATCCTACGCGTGTTGTAGTTTTATATTTTAACAATATTTATCATTAGTCCAATATTGTTAATTTTATTTCTTTTATAAAAAAAAACATTTTTTAAATATTTTAATATATATTTGTATTATATGTACAGCGTATTTAAGAACCATAATAAAACTTGGCATAAAACATTGTTTAACTAAATTTTAACAGCAGCAGACTAACTAAAAGATTTAACTTCTCATTTTACATTTTTCATTTAAGTATAGTTTCAATTTTGTTAATATCCCGTAATAAACAATTTAAAAAAAACATAAATTATAAAAAATATATATATTAATAAATCTTGGTTCAGATTCGAGCCAACAAAATCTACAAAAGGCGCTAGCAAGATGCGGCGCGATCTGATCAATGCAGAAATATCCAATCTAAGGGACCTGCTGCCTCTGCCTCCATCCACGCGGCAGCGACTGTCACAGCTACAGCTGATGGCGCTGGTCTGCGTATATGTGAGAAAAATGAATTATTTTCAACAAGGTAATTATAAAATCATATTAAATAATAATTAGCTAAATTTAATTTAACATAAAAAATATGTAAAGTATCACTCACATAGCAGGGTACGCAGAGGGAACCTAGTGCTAATTCAGTTCCCATTTATATACTTCCGTTCCCCACTTTCAGCACATTGAAGGCATTACGTGATGAGTGGAGGACGCAAGCGTAGTTTATTGTTAATTATTACTTATGTTTTGAATACTTTCACAAATAGCAGTTGTAGACATGATATGAAAGTTAAGGCCGGTAGTGGCGCAGCGGCACAAAGTGTGACTGTAAACCGACTAGTTGTGGGTTCGATCCCCACTCGAGGAGATAAAATATTTACTTAAATTTATATTTCCATTTTCTTCGCTCTGGTGTCGAGGCTAAGCGCGGCGTTGAGTTCTGCCACGCTTTGCCTCCGGAATTCGGCAGAAAGTGGGGAACGGAGTGTCTTTCACTACGTTCCCTCTGCCTACCCTGCAGTGTGCGGGATACAGCGTGAAGCTGAAAAAAAAATTGAAATTGAAAGTTAAGAATTTACAAATTATTTCCTTAAGATAAACAAATGAATAAAAATGTCAGATAACATATAAAGAAAACTATACAAAGATGTCTCTTAGCTCTTCAAGTTCAACATAATCAACTAAAATAATAACAAAAACAAGCAAAAGTTTAATTTCCGTATCAAAATTCGCCACAAAGAGTTTCCCATGCTCCGGATCTTTGGCTAAGCTCATCACGTAACACGTTATCCTAGATCTCGACCATGTTTTGAAAACGTCCCCAAAAACTTTTTGTTTCACCTTCAGTCACGAAACGGCGTATTAAGACGTTTAAAATGCATTTAGTTCGCTATCTTATCTCCCGTTGCTATTACTTCACCCATAATTCCGTCTTTCTTCTGTTTTAGTGTTCAAAAGTCACGATTTCAGTTATCAGTACCAAGAGCAAGCTACACCTACGCCTAATATTGGATTTTCAAAGGTATTTTTTTTTTCAAGTTTTACGACTGTTGCCGTCAAACTATTAAATGGGAAAATAGTGACTTACAATGTCTTTTTCAGGCCATGAACGGTTTTATGATGATGATGACGCAGAACGGGAAGCTGTTGTACATATCTGAGAACGCGGCGGAATATTTGGGACACTCGATGGTTAGTATATCAATTTTTATGTTTAATTGTGTGGTTATTAAGTTGCGTTAAAAATATTATCTAAAAATATCTAAAAAAAATTATAAATACGTATTGGTTTTACAAATTTACCTTATTTTTTTTAAGATACAGCGCGAAGCTAATCAAGTAGAGGGAACCTATTAACTTTTCCCAGAATTTTCTAGACGGAACTCAACACCGCGCTTTTGCCTTGATATCAGAGCAAATACATGAGATATTAATAAATGATAATTTATTCTCCCGAGTAGAGATCGATCCCACAACCTCCGCGTTACAGTCACACTGTACCTGTGCCTTGCGTCACGACGGCCTTAAGTACACAGCAGAGGGCAGGCAGAGGGAATCTAGTATTAGGACACTCCGTTGTTCACTTTTCGTCGAATCCTGCAGGCATTGCGTGATGAGCGGCGGAAGTCAACGCCGCGCTTTCACTCTGACACCAGAGCGAACAAATGAAAATATAAATGTAAACAAATATTTCACTTCCTCGAGTACCTTAATATCAATGTGCCATAATTGAACTCAACATTTTAGGAGGACCTATTGATACATGGAGACAGTGTATATGACATTATAGACAGACAGGACCATCAGATGGTGCAATTAGAACTAAATAAAGGCTGCAACGGAGAGACTGAAAACATACCAAAGACTAGGCATTTCTTCTGCAGAATGAACGTCTCCAGGAATGCCAGACGGCAAATGAGATTTGGTGACCAAAAAGTGAGTATGAAAAAATATTTTAAAATTTGATTCTTTATAAATTGGCAGTAAAGTAAACAATATATAAGAGTACATAGTGCATCGTAATAAGGCGTAAAAGTATGTGTAAACATGCTCACATGTGTAAACATCCTTACTTTAAAATTATATCAAAAATTTATAAATAAATAAAGACTTGAATCCAATTGTGGCTCATGGGGAACAAATGGCGAGTCCAAACGCGACAGGTCGTGGGTTCGTTTCCCACTCGAGGAAAGGAAATATTCAATATTTTCATTTCCACACTCCACCATTTTCACCAGAATTGGGGGCCAAAAAAATTCGTAAAAGAAAAAAAAAACTTACAAAAATCATCCTTCCAGGTAGTATTAGTTCAAGGGCACTACGTATCATATTTACCACTGTGCAGTAAAAACGAGCCCGTGTTCCTAGCTACTTGCACGCCCCTGGCGATGCCCGAGACCCGGGAGTGCGTTGTGCACGGCGCTACCAACGTGTTTACGACCATACACGCAATGGACATGAAAATATTACATATAGACGCTAAGTAAGTCTTACAATAATATTTGTTGTATTCATTTTTAATTTGTTTAGAAAAATATTATAATATAAGGTTTTTTCTTCGTTTACATTTGGCTTGATTTTATTAAACTTAGTAGAAAAAAATAACTGATAAAAACTGTCGAATCGTTTTAATTTTCTCAAATACAGTTAAAAACTAAATTTTATAGTATTTTTCGCTTTCCTGAAAATTCTTCATGGATTTTGTTAAGTTATAACGAAAAATGTTAACTGAAAAGCATGAAGTTTCTTTATATGTTTACTTTATAATACTTAATAATATTAATTATTTTTCAGTGGTGAATGGTATTTGGGATGGAAGAAAATGGATTTAGTAGATATATCATGGTACCAAATTCTTCACTGGGAAAGCTTACGGGAGGCTCAAACAAAGCACAAACTAAGTAATTTTTTTTTAATTTTGAATATTTTTTAAATAACAGTTTCTGTCGCATTGTTAATTTAAGTACAAACAACTTATCCAATTGGCTTGAAGCTATTTGACCTTGCCTTTTCAATGACCAAATGCAGATTTGTTAGTAAAAGCAATGTCAAATAAATTTTATATTTATACATAACATAAGCACCTATAATCGTATTTTTTTAGAAAACGTATATATGTAAATTGAACACGCGCCTCTTGGAACCAATCCAAGCGCTCTGACCACTAAGCCATGACTTATACTTGTTGGATAATAGGAAATATGCATTATTCTATCCCGGTATTTTTAACTTTCGATACCCTTAAATCTAAGAAGAGACGTTGATATTTTCTGCTTGGAATGGCTTCCGATGGTTGCGTTCAGTATTTTGATTCTCTTAAGTATTTGCATTTGGTTATTTCAGAAGTTACGTAGTAAAGTATGGTTTTTCATTAATTACTTGTTGAATAAACATATTATGACATAAAAAAACAACAAAAATACCTATTATTATTATAGCACCGTTTAAACAAAAAAATAACTAACTATTTTTAACATTTTTTAAAATGTTATTCCACACTTGGGAAGGAAAATTCGAACCCGCGCCTCCTGGAAACCGACTGAACCAGGTAGGTTTCCAGGAGGCGCGGGTTTGAGTCCCGCTACGTTCAAATTTTTATACGTTTTCTAAATATGTAAATAACTAACTTAACATAGTTAAATAACAGTTAACATAGTTAAATAACAATTACATTAACGTAACAGCATTTCAGTCTAATTAACTTATTGGCAAGCGACTCACGCGTAAAATGAAACCAAGCTGTGTTTCCGCGCTAAATAAGTAAGATTCTTTGAAGAAACTTATAATAATTTCATATAGCACTTGAGAAATTGTCAAATATGAAATTTTACTATATTATTTTATCGCAGATTTTATTTTAATTTACTCCTAATTACCGCCAAAATTCAAAATAGTGCATGTTAAATGGTGGATCTTAACTCCGCTGTTTTGTGTTACTAGAAGAAAAAAAGAAAATAATCTTATAAGCAGAGATCGAACCTACAATCTTCACCTTTACAATCAAATGATGTGCGTTTATGATTTTTTATGCCTTTAGGAATCATTTACTATAACTACTACTACTACTACTACTACTACTACTACTACTACTAGAAGTCTACTACAAGTAATAAAAATCTCTTATCTTCTTATTTCTTATTATAGTAACTCAATCGGACCAAGAAAAGTGTTGTATTCTGCTTGCGAAGCTCCAACAAAGAAGCGGTCAGTTCCTATGGGTGCATATCGTGTTGCAAGTCAAAGACGCGGCGGACACGCCCAGGCAGTTCATTGTAGCTACTAATCAAGTTTTAAGGTAATAATTAATTCATATTAAAGAATCTTTTTTTAGCTTAATCTAGTGTTAAGACTCAGTTCCTCATTTTCTGCCGAATTCTGGACGCATTGCGTATTGTATAGCGGAACTCAACGCCGCGCTTATATCGACATGAAAATATTAATTATTACATTTCCTCAAGTGGGGATCGAATCCACAAGCTGTCCCGTTCCGCTTTTGTCCCTGCACCATGACTTGCCTCACATTATTATCATAATTTTTCAAATCGATATATTTTTATGTAATTTTCATTAATGTCGAGAAGCTAATAAAATCTGTCATATCCTGTATAACTTTTATTACTAATCCAAAATTAATTTCTGTGTCTAAATCTACCAATAGTATTTTAAATAGATAAAACTATTCTACAGTGAAGAAGAAGCATCAATAATGCTAGCAAATTCTTGGTTGTACCAATATTATGGATATCAAAACCAGCCTTGTGGCATGCTAGATCCTCGATGTCAAAAATTCTTCCGGCGGGAACCCTTATATCCTGATCCGTATCAAGAATATCAATATGTTGAGAATTCGGAAGTAGATTACACCAATTACCACATGACACAATATGTTCATAAAACAGATGAATATGGATGTGAGAGGATCTATACTGATAGAGGACCCGTCGACTATTCAACGCATTCACCACAATCTACGATAAGTGAAGAGAGGTGAGTGATATCCTGGATTTTTTTTGTGAAAAATATTATTGGTTATATATAAATGTAGATTATTTTTAAATTGTAGTGGATATCAAAATTAGGACTTAATCATTTCAGGAGTAGTCTTTTATTTTCACATTTATCCGATTAAATATAAAATAAATTTAAGGCCCTCTTGGCACTCTTGGTACAGTGGTATGATCGTAAGCACAAGTGGTTGGTTCGTACTGAGAGTATAAAAATTACAGCATTTTCATTTCATTTCCATGCTAGTAGGAAAATGTACGCGGCGTGGAAATCTCTAAGTTAACATGCAATGTATTGAATTCGGACATTGATGTCTGAAGAATTAAGTAAAGACGTACTGTGTCTTAACACAGAACCCCTTTCTTTTCTTTCTACCCTGCTAAAAACAAGATATAGGGAACTTGAAAAAAATATAGCGTATAATTAATTCGCATCTTTAATTAAACATACAAAAAATATACTCGATATACAAAACATAGATGGGAAAACCAAAAAAATCACCAAAAAAATATATATAATCAATAAAAATATTCAATTACAGGTACATTTCACACTAAAACTGTAAAAGCAACGCCGCAAGCCACGACTAGTGTTAAAAAACGTAGCTTATTCTTAAATGACTCGTCCCAATATAGAATACCTATTCAGCATAACGTATTTAATATTATAAGGTCAAGTTGGAAACGTCCGTCAAACTATTACTGAAGTGAACATTGAGTTTTGACTTAAGACCTTTTTCCATACAACTTTACGTATTTGGTTAACGTGGACAACGATAAATTTCAGTTATAATTGATACAAAAAATCAATTTTAGGCCTTATACCGTTGAAATAAGATTTGTTGTGTACAATTTGTTGGTAAATTGAATGTTGTAAATGGTAACTTCACAATAAATATGGTAATGAAAGGTGTCAAATTACGCGGACGGACAGACGGACGGACAGGGTGATGATTTTCTTATTTATATTCCCTCGTTGTGACGTGACGTATACAAATTGTACGATGTGACCTTGTGTGTTTGTTTTTTAATAATTCAAGTTCATGGATGTATGTAGTACATACTTATACATGTATTGTGATTAAATTAATTTGAAAACGTTAAAAGATTATAAAATATGTGGTTGAAAAAATAGAAATATGGTGATGGCACAAAAATCTAAATAAAAATCGGCTTTATTCTGTTTCCCGCACACAGCAGGGTAGAAAGAGGAAACCTAATGTTTTAAGACACTCCGTTCTCCACTTTCCGCCGAGTTCTGGACACTGGAGGCCTCGAAGCCAAAGCGAAGAAATGAAAATATAAATGTAAATAAATATTTCATTTCCTCGAGCGGGGATGGAACCCACAACCAGTTGATGTTACAATCACACTTTGTGCCCCTGCACCACGACTGGCCTCATTTTTTTAAATATTAAATTCCTTATTGCACACAATATAAAAAATATACAAAGGCAAAAAAGGCGGGATTAACGCTAATTTACTTACATTTTTGAAATTACAAAATAAGGTAACTTATAATAAATATATATAATTGTTCTGTAATATAATTATGGCGTTCCAAAAGCGCTAATTAAACACCAATAACTTTATATTCTTTAATACCTCCTAATAACCTGATCATCATCATCATCACATAACCATCAGCTCACTCTAAAATCACTATCAAATAATAATATATTGTTTCAGATCACCTCTTCATTACGAAGCCCCAGATATCGTGGTGAACAGCAACATGTATATGTACCCTATGCATGGCAAGCGCGAATACTACGAGCAATATTCCCATATAAATTATAATACCCAAGAGCCTTGCTCCAGTGGCAGTCTTGATGGTGAGAACAAAATAAAAAATACTAATTTGAAAGACATTGACGGTCATTTTCAAAAATATTGAAAAAAAAAATCTGCTTTACGCTGTATTCCGCACACAGCACGCAGGGTAGTGCCTAGACACTCAGTTCCTCGCTTTTTGCCGAATTCTAGAGGCACTGCGTGTTGAGTAGCGGAACTCAACGCCGCGCTTTTGCCTCGACGCCAGAGCGAAGCAATGATAATAAATATTTTATTCCTTCGAGTGACGATTGAACCCCCGAACCAGTCGATTTACGGGCACACTTTGTGCGCCACGAAAAAAAAATGGTAGTAATTTATTAAATTTAAATCAAAATTAAGCGGCCAGTGGCCAGTCGTGGTGCAAGGGCACAAGCATGTCAATGTAAACGTGAGATGTTGTGGGGTTCAATTCCCCTTCGAGGAATTGATTTTTTTTTATATTTTCATTTCTACGCTCCGATGTAGAGACAAAGTGCGACTTTGAGCTCCGCCAATGCTGAAAAAAAAAACGAAATTACCTATTTTTTTTATTTGCACATATATTTTAATGGCAACTAACATAAGCATAAATATCACCAAATGATATTGTATTAACAATAATATTAGCCAATAAAGATTTACAATCTAGTCATTTTATTGTTAAATCGTGTTTTAAAAAAATTATAGTTAATATTAAAAACACATTATACAGACAAAATATAATAATAATAACTGACATAACAGATTATTTCCGTAATATTATAAATATTTTTAAAATCGTTTAATGTATATAATAATATGCATTTTTTTCTTTGTCCAGGCATCGAATACCCACCCACTAAGAGGATGAGAGTTGGACCATCACCACTAAGCATAGAAGGTACAGACGGAATGGACAGATGGAACCCCAGTCCTCCTTGGTCGGACACCCTAAAAATGAACGATTTCTCTCAAAGATTTACATACAATATGCATCCAATACCTGAGAGAGCTATGGTCACTTAATTTGAAAATATATATTATTAGTACTTAATAGTTTAAAAGGCTAGATTGTGCAATATAGTGTTTGTGCAATTTCTTTGTAATATTATTAAAGTACTTTACTTTAATTTCCAACTAGTTAATAATTATATATAAAACCTTATTTCAACACTAAAATAAATATACATATCATATACATGGTCAAAAAGCATTTTTGATAGGATTTAATTAATTATAATTTATTTATTATTCAACAAATGTACTTCTAGGTTCTTGTTTTGTACCGTAGATAAACTATTGAGTTGCTTACGAGGTCCTAAGTTCAATTTAAATTTTGCTTATTACTAAAATACCAGTTTAGTAAGTTAACATTATTAGAACATATTTGGAGAGCATTGAAAGCTATTGACTACTACAAAGTAATATACCACTTGTTGACTTATATGTCTCTAGGATGATTAATAACTTAAATTTTTTATTTATTTTTCAGCTTCACGCTGTATCCCGCACATAACAGGGAAGGCAGAGAGAGCCTAAGACACTCCGTTCCCATTAAGACACTTCCGTTCCCCACTTTTCGTCAAATTCGCATTGCGTGTGGAGTGGGACTCAACGCAACGCTTTACCTCGTTACCAGAGCGACACATGAAAATATTAAATATTCTATTTCTCCAAGTAGAAATCGAACCCACAACCTGTCACGTTTACAGTTTAGTAAGCTCAATAAATAGCTAAATAAGCAGTTACATTAACTATCAGTATTTTAATATTAGTGTTATATCTTCTATTTTAGATAATATTAGTAAAATGGAAATCACTTCCGTCCAAATAAACTTTTGTCGTTCCAAAGGAATAATTATTTAATATAAGTATTTTTTTTGTTAAGTGATATTTTGTAAATATTTATATGTAAATTATTTTTATATATATATAAAAACGGTACTATTGATGTATGTACATAATTTGTTAAGTTAATTTAAGTTGTGAAATAAACATTTTTTTTTAAAGTAATGTGGACTTTTATTTTTGTCGACGTTTTCTCTTAGCAATCCAATATTATACTCGATTAGAAAAGGTAAACGTAAACGTATCGTAGCGGGACTCGAACCCACGCCTCCTGGAAACCGACCATTAAATTTTTATACGTTTTCTAAATAGGTATTTTTCTTTCCTAAGTGTGAATAAACACTTTAAATTGTTAAAAATCCAATATTAATTTAGGAAACAATATTTATCTATATAATATAAATAAAATAGAAGTACAAAATAACTGAGTTTTTCCAAGTGCATATAATTATTTACACGATTTCAAAACACAAACAAATAGTTTGTAATTTTTTGTCTATCTTTCGGGGGCTGAACTGATTATTATGTGACTTTCACTGATAGATACAGAGGGTTGTGCCAGGGTTGTACAAGCAACATAGGCGTTTTCGGCATCTTCGCAGGATCGTTAGTTAAAAATTACGTAATAAACCAATTTTTTCTGATTTCGTAAAGCACTCATCTATTTTTTTTTATTATTTTTTATGGAAAAGACACGGCAAACGAGCGTGCGTGTCACCTGATGGTAAGTGATTACCGCCGCCCACGACTCCGTGCAACCTTAGAGGAGCTACAGGTGCGTTGCCGGCCTTTAAGATGGGTTGGGCGCCGGGGCCCGGCATTACCTGATAAGAAACGCAGTGGCATAAAGCCACTACTTCACGCCGGTTTTAAATGCCGGGGGTGGTAAAGATCCGGTCGAGTCTGCCCATGCGTGTTGCCATTGCTGGCGACGTGACTCTACCACACGTACTTTAGTCGCCTCTTACGACACCACCAGTACCAGGATGATCCTATTCTAGGCCGGGATCACACGGCACTAAAGAATCTGCCACTATAATTTTGAATTATTATAACTAGTTAAAATTATAATTTTGAGCCCAGTCTTGGCGCAGGGGCACAAAGTGTGACTGTAAAAGCGACTGGTGTGGGTTCGACCCCCACTCGAGAAACTTAAATATTTATTTAAATGTATATTTCCGTTTCTTCCCTCTGGTGTCAAGGCAAAGCGCTGCGTTGATTTTCGCCGCTCAACACGCAGTGCCTCCCAAATTCGGCAGTAAGTGGATTACGGAGTGTCTTAACACTAGGCTCCCTCTACCACTAGGCTGCTTATATTCATAAAAATATCACAAAAAAATTAACTTTAAAAGTATATGACAAAAAGATACTTTAAATGCTTTCATTCGCTTTTATTCCATCAGTTGTCCGAAATAATTACAATACATACATTTACCATTAACATATTGACTAATGTACGTATTAGAACAGCAAGTAAAGCTTAATAAAAACCATTCTAAGAAAAGCTATTCTATCCTATTGAATATTCACAATTTTCTAACAAACATTTATATAGTTGTTGGTAGTAAAGGCTATGTTATGATGGTGGCGCTTGAGCCATCAAATTGATAAAAGTAATGTTCCGCAAAATATTAGCGCAAGGCATAAGCGTTTTGTTTAATTAAGGCCGTGGTAGCACAAGAGTGTGTCGCCATCGTTTACGAGATGGCTATGGGTTTGATTCCCACTAGGAGGAATGCATATTTTATATTTCAACTAGTGAGTGACAACGTAGCGAAGCACGGCGTTGAGATCAACCTCGAGAATTCGGCGTTAATTGTCTTAATGATAATAGAATGTCTTAACAGTAAATTCTCAGGATACCTTTGTCTACCCTGCGCTGCAGAATGCTTCACGCTTTTTCCGCATAACAGGGTAGGCAAAAGAACCTAGTTAAAACACTTCATTCTTCACTTTCTGCGAGACATTAAATATTAAAAGGCAGAACTCAACACCGCACCTTGTCTAGGCAGAGCGAGAAAACTTACAGCGTTTACAGTTAAAAAAATATTTGACTGTAGTATATTGGAAGCTAAAATTTTAGATATTGAATTACTACGTGAAAATAAAAAAAAAACGTTAAATAAACCCATTGTTACAGTACTACGCTATGGTTTTTTGGATACACAAAATTAGTTATACTTATGTAGAAATAAGGGAAATCCCCTTTAATTCATATGCAATTTCTCGAGAACCCTAGGAACACTAGGAACCCTCTGTCCACCCTGCTCTGTGCGGGATACAGCGTGAAGCTGATATAAATGGCAATAAAAAAGTTATCAGCAATCGCTAAAAGCGTGTTACCCACAGATATTTGTTGTTGGCTTCAGCCCAAGCATTACTATTGCTAACCTGTCCACCTGACCGCGTCCATAATGCATTATTGATGTAGAGCTACGTGATCCGTAAGACCCTGGATTAAATGTAATGGGACTCAATAATTATATTATATTGGAAAAGTATTAGAACTTTGTTAATTTCTAATCCTTGTATTGTTAAAAAACGTATTTTTGACTATTTTTTATTTATTTTGCGATACAGAAAATAAATATTTATTATTTTTAATGAGCAGTTTTTTTTATTTCAAATGCTGGGGATGACGATTCTTGTCAATATATTCTTTTTTTTTATTTATATCATGTATTGGATCTAATGTAGACGATATTATACAATAAAGAATAATATTTTCCCAAAAATATTGTTGGAAACAATTGTTGAAAAAATGTACTTTCAAAAATTAACAATTGTTTCAGAAGTTTATTTATAGTTAGATTTCGTTAGTTAGATTTATAGTTAGTTAGATTCTACAACTATTTTATAATATTTTTTGATATGAATAAAATTATATTACTTTTTTATATTTTTGCAATTTTATAAATGAAATTATTAAATTGTATAAATAAAATTAAGCTTAAATATAACTTGCAACTTAACTCTTTTACCATTTTCAGCCAAATATTATTATATTTAGTCACAATTCATAGTAATAACTTTTAAATAACAAAAACACACAAGTTAAGGCCGTCCTAGCGCAGGGGCACAACGTATGACTGTAACGCAACGGTTGCAGATTGGATCTTTGTTATCAAGAGAAAATTGGGACATACACGCAACGCCTCAAAAATTAGGCGGTAGTTAGGAAACCTGGTGTAGCAGAGGGGAAAATAATGCAAAACACTGTTACCTCTCGGTATACCACGTGAAGTTGAAAAAAAAAGAACAAAAATAACAAAAAAAATATTTCAACAGTACCTAAAAATCAATAAAAAATATTAATAAAAAAAATATATAATATCAAAACCGCTTCATCCTGCATTCACCCGTCCATCCATCCATACATTTGAAAAGCATAGGAGCTGTTCGCATTAGCTCAACTCGTTAACTGAAAACCAATTAATATATTATACTCTCCTGATCGCTGGCCCCGTGGGAAAACTTACTTAATTTATTTATATTATTTATCTAGGCTGTGCTGGACGTGGGCAGTTTTAATTGAGGCGATTTTAATTTGTGTTTAATGATCGTTTTGCCTATTATACTATTTATGTACGCGTAATGACCTAGGTTTATTTGAATTACAAATTGCATTTGTAGTGTAAATAGTACGATGTGGGCAGGTGTTCTTCTTTCTTTATTACAGTTCGTTTAGTTTTTAGTTTCACGCTGTATGCCACAACCAGCAGGGTAAGTAGAGGGAAGCTAGTCTTAAGAATCTCCGTTTCGCATTGTATGTTGAGTGGGGGAACTTAACGCAATGGTTTGCTTTGATACCAGAGCGAAGAATGAAAATATTACATTTTTCATTTCCTGAAGCGGGATCGAACCCGCAACTTGATATGCTTACATGACTGGCCTCATATGTTTTTCGGTTTTTTTATATGGTAGATCCTTACGTGAATATTTTATAAATAACCATTTCGTATTTGTAAGGTTGACTGAATTAATAGATCATGGCGCCCAAGCATGTCACGAGACAGATTGTGGGTTCGTTTCCCACTCCAGTACATGAAATATTTAATCGCTTTCTTTCGTAACGAGGCAAAGCACGGCGTTCAATTTCATCACTCAATACGTAATGCGTCCAAACGCCAATGTTCAGCGAAAAGCGGGAAACGCAAAGGTTTCCTCTCCCTACCCTGCTGCATGCGGGATACAGCGTGAAACTAAAAAATAAAATGATTTAAGACAGCGTGATAACTTTCTATTACCCTTAGTATTCCTTAGATAATGCTTCTAATATACGTTGAACAACTATGAGGAAAACGAACCTGAAAAACCTAGTCTAACATTTTTATAGGTAAATATCTACTAAAAAGCATCTTTATAACTTTTCTAATTAAGTAGCGTGAGCTCCTCAGACAGTCCTAATTAAGACTATGAAGTCTTAATTAAAATTTTCTATCTATTACGTACTTAAGAAACGGAAGAGCTTTTTTGTTCTTAGATTCTGTCTTTCAATTTTTCAAGTTAAAAGACTCACTTTAAAAAATATAAGCGTAAATTAATTTTGTAGTTACCAATCTAAACGCAGTGCAAAGAAAATTAAAAAAAATTTTAAAATGTATTTTTCTTTCCTAAGTGTGAAATCTAATCTAAAATTTAAAAATATGAGTAAAAAATATACATTATTGAAATATGAAAAAAGTTAAAGTGAAGTGAATTTATAAAAATGTATCATAATAATTTGAATAGGCCTCTGCCTATACCTACGTGAACCTTTAACGTTAAGTAACATATCCAAAAAAAAAAACAGCTTCACGCAGTATCTAGCACACAGCAGGGTAGGCAGAGGGAACCTAGCGTTAAGACACTCCGTTCCCCACTTTCTGCCGAATTCTGGAGGCGTTGCATTTTGAGCGGCAGTCAACGCCGCGCTTTGCCTCGACACCAGAACGAAGAAATGGCAATATAAATTTAACTAAATATTTCATCTCCTCGAGTGGACATCGAACCCACAACTAGTCGGTTTTACAGTCACACTTTGTTCCTGACTGGACTAATGCAACTTACGTATAGGCAAAATTGATAAATAAGTACTCGTATACAAAACAATCAACACACGTCCCTATAGTCAGCTGTATGACACAACTAAAATATCACCTAAAGTCATTAAAATACGCAAAAACAAACACAGATTTAGAAACTAGAACATAAAAAATGTACTAGCTAGTACCTGTAAAAATTTAAGAGCTCATAAATCCAAATAAAAGCAACAGAGACGGAAGGCTGTCGAGTACTAGATAAAAATGCATTAAAATGCCGTTTACAGCATAACAGACTACCTACCATGATAAATATTCATGCAAATATCCACACATCCTGGATTCCTTGTAAAAAGGAAAATAAGAACGCGGTTAGATTATAGGCTGTTACGTATTTGTATTGTATACCTCCGACGCTTTCTTTGTTTAGTGTTCGGTCTTTTGTTAGCGGAACTGTGGCGTCGCGTCGATTTATTAATTTGTAAATTAAAAAAATCAGCTATACGTGCTGTATCCCACACACAACAGGGTAGGTAGAGGGAATAATTTCCTCGAGTGGAGATCGAACCCACTACCAGTCGATTTTACAGTTACACTTCGTGCCCCTGCGCCACGACTGAGAAAAAATACGTTTTATAATAACAGTCTTTTTTATTACACATATCTAAATAAATGCACGTGTCAAAAAAGGAAATCGTGATCATTGAACATAAAAAGTTAATAATAATAGATAAATATGCTATTTTCAAGCAAAAGCCTGAACCAAGGTTAAGAAAAATATTCAGCATTATAGTATTTATTATCATATTTATGTTTTAGTTGACAAGCCGTATATTGTTTTGACCACATATGGTAATGGATTGTTAGAGACGTGCCTTCTGTCTCTCACAATGAGACACTTTAAGACACTCTGTTTTTCTGCCTTATTTAGATATATTTTATATTGAATATGTTGGTAAGAGAGGTAGGGGGAGACCTCGGTTGACCTTCGAAAACACAGTATCAAAGATACTGGAGGAAGGTCACGTAAAAAGCATGAGGATCCCCCGGAGGGCATGTATGAAGAGGTTGATGACAGTGGACGAGGCGAAAGAGGTATGTAGAGACCGTAGCGTTTGGCGCTCCGTTCTCTCTGACTACCCCGCTAGGGATAAAGCGTGAAGCTAAGTTAAGTTAAGTTAAGTTGAATATGTTAGCCTAACGTTGGTTTGGACTGATCGCAAGAAATTAAAAACATGAATGTATCATCACCTCGTAGGGAAACCGCAGCTTTGCGAATCACCCAATAATTGCATCCACTAATATATTGGGACAGTTCTCGACTAAGCAAAATTAAGATAAACATTAAAAAAAATCAGCTTCTCACTGTATCCTGCACACAGCAGGGTAGGCAGAGGGAACCTAGTGTTAAAACCCTCCATTCACTTTTCGACGATTTTTTTAGAGACATTGCGTATTGCGGAGCGGAACTCAACGATATTGTCTTCGGATAGAAAAATGTAAAAATAAAAAAATAATATTTCTGGATTCTTTCGAGATTTTTATTAACATGTTATTTTACAATTCAGTACATTTTATTTTTACACATTTCCTATATTTTGATTGTTAATATCTTAGATATACTTCATTTAAAATTGTTTTGGTTGAATGGCACTTAATGCTGCCTTAATAAATATAACAAAGAAACAATTTAATGAAATTTCAGGAATATTTTTTTATTATTATTTCGACCTACTATTTTAATATTTGTTCTGAAAAACTGTAACTTTTTGTTCAGAATTTAAATTAAAGAGATCATGGCATTTTTAATATATGGTTTACAATTGATAGTTTTATCCTACGGAAACAAAACAGACAACAGGTATAGTGTATTGAAATTATAATAATCTCTCCGTACACGGAAGGAGTCACCCAGTTCGATTACAATACAAAAGGAAAAGGAAAATAAAGTTTATATTAAAATGCAAATATCATTCGCGTTCATCGATTAACCACTAACTATTTACGATAATATCGCCATTATGAATAATGTCTACAATTCTGCAAATAAATTTAAATATAATAAGCTATTAATTTAAATATAATACGTAATTATTTTATTTATAGAAAATAATTATTTTTCTACGCAGCATACAATTAGTTGAAAAAAACAACAATAATTTAAATAAGTTAAATATTATAAAAAATGCTTTTTGTAAAATGTAGACGGAGATCTATCTGCCTGTCCTGCTATGTGCGGGATACAGCGTGAAGCACGAGAAAAATAAAAACAAAATGCATAAAAAAACTCGTAAAGATTAAAAATAATCAAAAGCTGAGTTCTATATTTTCATAAATATTTCTTTTGTTGTAAAAAAAATTTAAGGCAAAATCAAAACTTTTTGGTACAAAAATAGGATAAAAATGAAAAAAAAATACTTATAATATATTCAATGCATTGAAAAAATACTTTACGACGAAATTTCAAAACTTAATTTTTTTGTGAAGTGACAACTAATAATATCAATTAAGCAATACACAAATTATTTTAACACGTTTTAAGCACTCGTATATCAAAAATACCGAAATTACAAAAAAATATATCATTATTTTCATAATTCGTTCGAACGAATGCACGTCGAGACCTCCTACGCCACGTGTGGAATACTAACTAGATTATCAAAGAGGTTGATTCTTTTAATCGTGTTAATCAAAATGAATCGATATTAAAACAATTGGCAGGGTAGCGCACGACCGCCGTACATAATTAGGGATGGGCGTGCTTATCGGTGCTTATAATCGATATTTATATTTTTAAATAAATATATTTGTGAAAGAATTATAAAATATGATGATAATAAGTAAATAATAGAAATTTAACTCGGAAAAATATTCTGGCAGGAAAAATTTTCAGCTGTAAATTATACACCTTGCTTAATTTTCAAAAGGTTACTCAGGTTTTAAAATATTATACAAAAAAATATATAATATCTAAAGTCTATAGTATATAAAATCTACAAATAATATATAATATCTATATAATTATATTGTTGAGGCCGGTCGTGGCGCAGCGGCACAAAGTGTGACTGTAAAACCGACTAATAACTATTTACTTAAATTTATATTTCCATTTCTTCGCTCTGGTGTCGAGGACAAGCGCGGCGTTGAGTTCTGCCACTTAACACGCAATGCCTCCAGAATTCGGCAGAAAGTGGGGAACGGAGTGTCTTTCACTAAGTTCCCTCTGCCTACCCTGCTGTGTGCGGGATACAACGTGAAGCTGATTTTTATTTTATTTTATATAAAAATATATATATAGTAAAAATTATTAAAATTTTAAATCAAAATTATTTCAAAATTTTATAATAGCTCTATAAAATTTTGGCAATATATTGCCTAAAATCGATAAAATAATGTCAAAAACTAATATAATCATATGGAACAAATAAGAAATGACAGTAAGGCGCCAATACGTTCCTCGACAACTCTACCAGCTCCACAGAGCGCACGACTATCATGTCATTTAGCC
Organism: Heliconius sara; assembly: GCA_917862395.2. Lineage (NCBI taxonomy): Eukaryota > Metazoa > Arthropoda > Insecta > Lepidoptera > Nymphalidae > Heliconius > Heliconius sara. Next base: position 3,981,598 of record OU860788.1, on the reverse strand, counting down.
ACGTGTCCACCGCTCATACACGACATGGACTCACACCCTGAATTTCAAATAATATTATAAAATTATTCTTTGTTTTCACCCTTTCCAATCAAATCATACGCACGCTCTTTTAACACGTGCCCGGGACAAGTAGAGAATTTAAATCGTTTTTTTTAAAAATGTTACCGATTAAATACAAAGGGATGGTAACGGTACGATTGTATCGATGTTCCTTTCGGACCGTTAGATGTCGATAACGGAATCGGCGTTGCTTGTGATCTCTTTTCGTAGGAAATAGATTGATGTTGAGAATATTAAGGTAGGTTTTGAAAACAGGTGTGAAATCATCAGACAGACGCCGACATTTTTGATGTATACCTTCAATGGAAAAAAAATCTAGATTTGATTTTACACTCACGGTAATATAATTGTATTATAAATGTATTGCATAAATAACATACATTTCAAAGTAAGCTTTTGAACGCCGAAGAAATAATTAACCAGTTGAAGAGATATTTTTTACAAATACGAATAAAACAATATATGTTCCTCAATGATAAAAAAAAATGTTTTAAGAAATACAAAATTGTAAGAGCTCTACAAGTCAATTTTTCCTCAAAAAATCCATATTGCCTTAAGCAGTGAATGAAAAGAATGAACATGATTAATATTACTATATTAAAAAAAAATCCGGCTTATCGTGCGCAGGGGCACAAGCGTGCGACTGTAATGCGAGAGTGGTGGGTTCGAATCCCCATTTATATTAATACTTTCATTTCTTTGCTCTGGTACCTAGGCAAAGGTGGCGTTAAGTTTCACCACTCAACACGCAATCCCTTAAAAAATCGGCAGAAAGGCTAATACTAAATTTCGTCCTGCCAACCCTGTTATATGTGGGATGCAACATGATGCAGAAAAAAAACTTCAAGTACATCAAGGTACTTCTATAATATATTTTGTTGCCTATAAATATTTACATTGTGACACTAGTCTCGGGCACCACAGGTGCGGTAGGCGTATCTAATCTAACGTATCTAAGCTGACATTTCACTTAAAACATCAAACATTTAGTTTCGCGAATTCATTCTTACCTTAAAAGCCTAACTGTTGGCTATTTTTATTACCTATTTGGGCATTGTTTAGTGTATATTGTAAACCTTATCTTGTGTAATTAATCTGCTTGCAGATTTTTTATTTCATTACTAACGAGAATTAAATAATAAACATACATTTTGATATTGTCACTCTCCCCAAAGAGGAAACCAAGTGTTAAGACATTCTGTTCCCTTTTTTCGAATTTTCGATTTTTTGCTTGTAGGGAAGGTGACGGAATTCAATACCGTTGCATGTCTCTAGGAAATGAAATGCTTCTGCGCCACAATGGCTTCGAAACAAAAATACATTTAACAAATAATTATATAATCTATTCATTTTGGCATGAGAAAAAATGTAAGCAAAAAAATACTGTTTCTAAAACTTTTATGTAACTTTTTAATTTTTATATAATTTGATCCTGGTTTATTCATGTCATAGTCATAGGAATTCTATAAAATAAGTTTACACGTAACAAACCAAAAAACTTAATAAAAACAAAGGAGTCACAACAGTACTGTCAGTTATGAACCAGTTAACAGATAGTCAAAATGGCGGATATATTCTGACCGATGACAAAACATCACATTGTATTGTAAAATGTTCCAGTACCTGTGCTGTATAATTTATATATATAGTAATTAATTTTTATAGTATTAAAATGCGTCTCAAGTTTGAGAACAAGTTGACTTTTGGGTGCTTTTTCATGTCAAGTATAAAAATATTGTCTATTACTTATTAAAAATTAAGAAAATGACTTATGGTTTATATGATACCTAAAATTGGGGTGAATAGATTTTTAGATTTTTTTTTGGCTTTAGATTTTAGATTAGATTTTTACAATGTTCCTGGCTTTAAATATGAAAATAAAATGTTATTTTTTATTATTATATTCGTTTCTTTTTATTTCAAAATTTATAAAATTATACACTGTACATATGTAATTTTATAAAATTTAAAAAATCATTTCATCAATATTTACAAATTTAAATCATAATCATATTAACGTATAAGTTCCATAGACAGCGTTCAATAATATTATTTACAATGCTATCAACGTATAAATACTATAAATCCATAGATTTTTTACTTAATATATGTAGTAACTCCATCAATAGTGACCTATAAAATAACCTTTTTTTTATTTGCTTACCTTTTATCTCATGTTTTTTTAAACTTTACACTGTATCCTACACACAGCAGGGTAGGCAGAGGGAACCTAGTGTTAAGACACTCTGTTCCCCATTTTCCGCCGAATTCCTTGTCCCGACACCAGAGCGAAGAAATAAATATTTCACCTCCTCGAGTGGGGATCGAATCCACAACTAGTCGATTTTGGAGTCACACTTTGTGCCTCTGCACCACGACTGGCCTCCTTTCTTATTTATATCATGGCTCCGTGAATAAAGCATTCAATAAATATGTTCTCTATTTAGTAATTTGGATATAAAAACTGTAAAGGTCTGACTGCCAACGCGATGGTTGTGTATTCGATCGCCACTCAGGGAAAAGTATAGTTAATATTTCCCTAGATTAGGGAAATAAAGACAGTATAATTTTGAGTTCTGTCACTCAACACGACATGTCAGAGGATTCTATAGCATATTACTACATACATACACTATACGGACGATAGTGCAGTGGACGCTGTAGCACTGTACGCTCTTTTGCCTTGTTTTTTCATAAAAAAATATAGAAAAATATTTTAAGAAACTTACCTACACCTTTTGAACTATTTCCAAGAGACGTAGGTGCAAGTCCCTCAATAATTTGTAATAATTTTTATATGTTTTCTAAAATAAATAAAAAGAGAAAAGTGTTTTTAATTTTTCTACATCTACATTCTTACATCTTCAATGAGCTTTTCCAAAGTCGTATATTATTTTCTTTATTATTTTCTTTTAGAGATTTTTTTTTATTCTTTTAGTGAAAAGAAAAAATGTATATTCACTATTTATACATTTTTTCTTTTCACTAAAAGAATATGATTATTTTTATATTTTCATAATCTTAGACGAAGGATCTTTATATATTTTTAATATTATATACTAATAAATATTAATAGTAATTGTTATTTCTCATTCCATTTTTTTTTGTGTACAAATTTAGAATAGCAGCGACATCTATAATCACAGCAACGATATGGCAATTGGTCTTATCAAAATTATATTTCCAACTTAGTTTAAAAAACTTCCAACAGATGGCGCATACAAAAAAAACAAGCGTCCTCCATTAAAAATGAGTTACTTTACATATTTTTTAGTAAATTATAAAACAGATGTTAAATTTGTATCTTTCGCTTGAAAATAATTTTTTTGGTCTTCACAAACGAGTGTATCGATGACTTGGAAATCTGAAAAAATAAAATAGTCATTAATCATCCAATATACCAATGATAACTTGTTTCTAATTTCACAGACTAACAATATTATTAGGTAGGACATTCGTGGGAATACATTAAATACAATAAAATTATAATCATTGAAAAATGTACTGCAAATTTTACCACAACACCTTCAACTCCTTAATGTTATTAATTTCTGCGAAAAAAAATGTAAGAAAAATATGGACATCGGCTGCTATAGATTTTTCTACTTCTAAAATTAACAAAAGGCAACACTAGACAAAAAAACTTCGCACCCATATATCTTTATCAAAATTATTAAATAATGTCAAGCGCGGTATTGAGCTCCGCCACTCAACACGCAGTGCCTCTAAGAATCAGCGAAATGAAGTGTCTTAACACTAGATTCCCTCGACGTATCCTAGTGGGATATACAGGTTGAAACGTAAAGATGAAAAAAATAATCTTAATATTATCGACATTTTTCACCTTCGGATGTACTCGTAGCACTCCACTTTCATTCAAGCAAAAGAAATTTACCTATGTCGATACCAAAAAATATATTTATACTTTAGAACGACACGATAAACATAAAGTTAACAATATGGAACCAAATCTATTCATAAGATTGGAACTAAATCTTCTTGTATATATTAAAATTCGTTTTATATTTACAAGATGAATGAAGTGTCTAGACACTATGTTCTATCTGCCTATCCTGATTATGCGGGATAAAGCGTGAAGCTGAAAAAAATCAATATAATAGTACTAACATCCCTTTTTCACGCAGTTCACTTTATGAAATGTACACATATCTTCAAATTCTGCTAGGAAGGTCTCGAAGACATCGTAGCCACATACTTTATCACCGCCCGGAGTGCACATTCGCAATTTGTAACAATGAAATTGAGCGTATCTCTCTCTTACTAGCGGATTGTCCTCGTAGTTGGGATGCTATGAGATTAATCTATTTTATTATTTTATGTTTGAGGCCAGTTGTGGCGCAGTGAGTTCGATTGCTTATGGAGGAAAATTTAATAGATATGTTTTAGATTATTTTTTGAATGAAGTGTCATAACACTAGGTTCCCGGGTTCCCTCTACCTACCCTGCCGTGTGAAGTATACAGCGTAATGCTAAAAAACAATAGCTTAAAGTCAATGCAACAAATGAAATCAAATTGATTTCATGTAAGAATGTCACTCAATGTAAATTGTGATTTGGAAGTTAGTAACGTCATGTCGGTCTTGAAGCTTTTAATACAATAAAAATTGTAAATTTACAGTGGCTTAAAGGAAATTCGACGTGAAAAGTAGTTTTGCTTTGTACAAGCATTCCGAGTGACCTCCTTTCCCCATATTAGATTTGGAATGCTGCTCGAACTATGCACAGAATATTTAAATTTTCAGTAAATATTTGAAACAGGCTAATACTTGCTGAGAACACACGCAAGGACGCTTTAGATTCAAAAAAATCTAAACAAATCAGCTTTACGCTGTATCCGCACACAGCAGAATATCCACAGAGAACATAGTGTTATGATACTCCGACATTACTGTATCTACTTTCCGCCGAATAAGATTCTATGAAAGAGTATAATTTTATTAATATTGTGCGATAATAGTTACGATGATTCTTAGTAAAAATGTAAGATCCTTCTAAAATACTATAACTAATCTTACTAAAATTATAAATGTGAAAATTTATGAGGATGGATGTTTGTACCACTTTCACGCAAAAACTAGTGAACAGATTTAGATGACACTTTACAATATTATAGCTATTAATACATCAAAATAACATATAGGTTACAATTAAAATATTTTGTAAAATTTGGCAACAACATAATATTAAATTCAAGCAGGCGAAGCCGCGCGTGTGTCGCTAGCATTACATATGAACACTTACGTTAGTAAGTGGTGAACCAATGGTGCATATAGAAAGTAAAGCTGAAAAATTAATTATTGAAATGAAAAATAAACTTCAAGACTTCAAGACGTAAATATTTTTTATTAGATTTTTTTAAGTCTTTAAAAGATCAGCGATTACCGAAACAAAACACTCACCAAAATGAAAAATGTTATATAAATGCATAATAAATAACATGACTGACATCCACAGTTGAAGCAAACAAATGGTAAATAACCTTAGCTATCGTAAATGATCAGAAATAAAAAGCAAATTATACGCTCGAAAGAATTTAATATCTTCTACAGAACTTTACGTCGGTAACTGTGTAATCTGAAAAGGATTTTATTAATTATCTTAATTGCACACACCTTTGTACTGTTTTTATTTATTACCTGGAGTTCAACTTACAGTATAAAGAGAAATGCCTGGCGTTTCGCAATTTATTCAACATAATATACTTTTATATTCTACTTTTTTAATTTGGTATAAGTGACTAATCCTAGTTGTGGTACTAGTTATTATTTTTAATGAATAATTTAATCTCTATCCAGCACATAGCAGGGTAGACAGAGAGAACCTAGTGCTAGGACACTCCGTTCCGCCGCGTTCTGGAGGCATTGTGTGTTGAGTGACGGAACTCAACGTCCCTCTTTGCCGCCAAAGCCAAAGCGAAGAAATGAAAACATACATTTTAATAATTATTTTATTTCTTCAAGTGGGGAACGAACCCACAACCAAACGTGTTATATTATTATATTATTGTAAATTACATACTTAATTATATTTTTATAAATATGAATGTTTGTAAGGATAGATATTTGTTCCACTTTCACGCAAAAATAACTAAACGGATTTAGATGAAACTTTACTTATTAAAAAAGTCGCTGAGTAGGGTAGATTTGCTAGATCCTTTGCAAATATTTTTTAACTTCAAACTGGATCCCGGACATAACAGAGTAGGGAAAGGGAACCTGGTAACATAGTGACCCCATTCCCATTAAGACACTTCCATTTCGTGGAACTCAACGCCGCGTTTGCCTTGTGTCGAGAGCGAAATCATGAAAATATTATTATTCAATTTCCTCTAGTGACTCCGTCTACAAATGAAAAAAAATTGTATCATTTTAGAAAAAAAAATGTCTTTCTTACCATGTTCAAAGTCACAATTATATTTATACAAATCACAAGCGCTACTAAACTTGCGTTTCTTATTGAGACGTCGGTCTCTCCCGCACACGGTGTTTGTATCTGTCCGACAATACCGTGCACGCCAGCACCAATACTCCTTGATTACCGCAGCTTTGCCCTCCTGTATCGTTGGAATTGTTCTCTAAACATAAAATTAAAATTATTTTAGCACAAGAGTTTATGCTCTCTTGTGGGTTCGATTCCCACTCGCGGAAATTGAATATTATTATTATTTTTTTATTGTAGATAGGCAATTTGTCCGCTATCTCACCTGGTGGTAAGTGACGATGGTGGAGCATGCTAAATATTTTCAATTCCTCGCTCTGGTAATGAGGCAAAGTGCAGCGTTGAGTTTCGCTACTCAACACGCATTGCGTGTTGTGCCTCCAGAATTCAGCAGATAGTGGAGAACGGAAGTGTCTTATCATTAGATTCCATTTGACTATCCTGCTATGTGCGAAAGCATAGGGATAGCGCATATGTTGCGCGAAGCTAAAAAAACATAATGAATAAATACGTGAAAAAAGGAGTACAAACTTAATAAAAAAGCAATTTTTTTTTATTTTATTTTAAAAAATTAAAAGATTTCTTTACAATTTGTACACGACCATTTATTACAAAATTAATTAGAATCTGTACAGAGGTGATTAGACAACAGATAAACCTTTATACATAATATTATGACACCCACGTAATTTATGCTAATCTGATCAATATATCTTTATCTATTATTATTTGGAGACGAACGAGCTTAATATTATATTCAAATAAAAGTATGTTTTTTTTTAAAGTATATTTTTCTATTAACGTATCCTTTTAATGTAGGTATGTGTACTATACATATAACAATATTTAAATGATCTATAAATAATATATGTATATACATGGAGTATAAATAGGTGCCAATATTTTCTTTTTCATTTCCGTTTTAAATAATCTCGCATAAAATATATTATTAATATTCATTAGATTTCATTGAGTACTTTTAAAAACTTAAAATTATAATTTCTCGCTCATACAAAATCAAATAAAACAATAAAACATATATTTAAAAATTTAATTATAATACAATAACTTAATCATTATTATTATTTTCAGTTTTCTATTAATCATCATGGTCGTCTTCACTTTCTAGCTCTCCTTTAAGAGCAACAGCTTGACCTTCATTTACATTTTCACTTTGATGATCGTCATCGTCATCATTTTCCTCAACAATGCCCTTTGTTTTCATATTTTCAGATTTCTCTTTTTCCTCAGATCCTTTTGCTTCATTTGAAACATCTGTTTTATTATCATGGCCCGCTGTTTGCTCTTCTATCGGTGGTAGGTTTTCACATATTTCAGGGTCCACTTTTTTGAAATCTGTAAATTAAACTGTATATTATTTGTAATATATGAACTATCTATATACAATATTCTGTATGTCACCTACACAATCAATACATACTGGCTTCGTTTAAACAGTTGTACTCCTTCATGTCACAAGAGTCGATAAATCTTCGAGGTTTGCCATCCTCATCCTTCCCACATTTTTCTTCTCCATTGTGAATACAAATTTTAGCATCGTAGCATTTCTAAAATATACCAGTATGTGTGTTTTTCTCATATGTTCTTAACTAACAAATGAATATGCAATATATTTATTTATATTAAATTTCTTTAGCGAATTTAGAAAGTGTGAAATATGTAATTATAATAATGAATTCAATTAGAACGTAAAAACAATGTGTTCGGATAAAATAGTGTCTGAAAAAATACTTTAAAATATTTATTTATACTCACATTTGTAGCACTCTTTCGGACAATTACAAAAATTATAGTGAATCCTAAAACAATAAAAATAAACGTTTATGCTCAATTAGACGAACAAATTATATTAGAATAGATGTTTTATGTTAATAATATAATTGTTATGAGACCAATCGAAGCGTCGCACAAACGTGGCTATAAAATCGACTGGTTGTGGGATCAATCCCCGCTCGAGGAAAAGAAATATTTATTTATATTTATATTTTTATTTTTTCGCTCTGGTGTCGAGGCAAAGCGCTGCGTCGAGTTTCACCATTCAACTCGCAATGCCTCCATACTCCATCTCGGCGGAATGTGGGGAACGGAGTATCTTAACACTAAGTTCCCTCTGCCTACCCTGCTGTATACGGGATACAGAGTGTTTTTTTTAATATAATTGTTATTAAGATATCTCTGTAAAATACTTTACCTAATAAATTTATAATTTTGTTTCGCATGTCGAACTTATAATTCAACTAGAGTATATCGATTTTTCTTATCGGTCTGTTTCATAAAACTGTAAAAGAAAATTAAAATTTCAATTTAAATATTACTTTCACAAATATTATTTCAGTAAGTGTTGTGATATGCCTATTAATACTGTTGTTAAGTTAATATTTCTTTTTACATTTTATTTAAATGAAAACTACACAAAAACAGGAAAATATAAAGTAAGATATAATTCAGTATATTTAACTTCAAGATATTTTTTCTTTTCAGTTTCCCGCTATATCACGCATTTAGCAGGGTAGGCAGAGGACGGCCAGTCTTAAGACACTCTGCTCCCCACGTTCCGCCGGATTATGGACGCATTGCGTGTTGAATTGCAGAACGCCGCCTTTGCCTTGATATAATATTCAGGAGTTCAGAAAATTGTCTGGAACTTACGACTGGAGTATAGGTTTAGGGCGGCCCTCTAAATGGGTATTACTGCTCACTTTCACTGTCCTAGCTCATCCTTCTACCAAACTAAACTAATTCTATTAGGACATGTGTATATGACAACGGTTATTATGTTTCAGTCGCCATGTATAGAAGCTTCTATTTGTGAGCATAATGGTAGAAGAAAATGTGGACTTGAACCAAAATCAAGGGAAGTGAGGTGGTTTATTGATCAATGTGATATTTTGGAGTTTAATTGTGAATATCGCACTAGTCAGTACATTTTAGTAAACAAATTCGATTTATAATAACTATATTTCAATGATGAAAATAACAATGTTGTTCGATCCCCATTTCAAGAAATGAATTCATTACCCTTCTACCCTATCCTGAGGTCGTCGTGGCCCAGGGCCACAATGGTGTGACTGTAACGCGACGATTGTGGGTTCGATCCCCACTCGAAGAAATAAAATATTTATTTAAATGTATATTTCCATTTCTTTGCTCTGGTGTCTTTGCGGTAAAGCGCAAAAAAATCTTCATGCATTTCTAATAATATTTCTTGATCAATAACTTTTAATATAACACATTTTATTATAGAATTTAAAATATATCCATCAAAGAAATGTCAGCACGTACCAACACCTTTATGGTAGGATGTTGAAATACCTAGAATAGAACAACGTACGGAAAAGTTTACGTAACGTAACATAACATACTATAGGGATAGAGACTAGTTTGGTCAACAAAGAGCGAAATCAAAATAGATGGCTAGAACGTCATTCGTAGCTGACCACTCAAGGGAATAAACGGCTGTAGCCTGTAATTACAATGGTCCGTAACACAATAGGTAAGGCTTTTTCCAACTTTTTTTTTCAGTTTTACGCTGTATTCCATATGAAGCGAGGAGGATTAAGACACTTTATATGTTGAGTGGTGAAACTCAACGCCGCGATTTGTCGAATATGTTAAGGAATGAAAATATTAAATATTTCATCTCCTCGAGTAGGAATCGTTTATCGCTTTTACGCAGTGCCCCTGCGCCACTACTGGCCAGGACAACTCATGTTTTTACAACTTCAATTCTTTATATTGACGGATAGGTCTTTAAGATAAATCACTTCGTTTACACTTTGTTTAATGTATTGGCTATTGTACACTAGTCTGGTCTGAAATGGTCCAGCTCGTCTTACCGTCTCCGTTTTGGTATAAAGAGTCTTGGGCGAAAAGTTCTACCGCAAAATTCTCTCTCTCTAGAGGGAGAATATGATTACCAATATTGTTTTTAAAAACATTACCGTTGTACATAAATACTATAATAACTGTATGTTTGTCTCATAAGCAATTATATGAATTCAATATTAATTTGAGAAATAATGATCCTATACAATATAGGCATATTTTTGTTTGAAGACGATATGACACAGGAGCTCAAGCGTACGGGTGTAACCACAGCAAGTGTGCATATATTCGATTTCCATTCGGGGGGGTGAAATATTTAATATCATTTCGGCAAAAATTGGGGAACGAAAGCGTCCCAATGGTAACAGAATGTCTTAACATTAATTTGCCAGGTTCCCTCCGCCTACAATATAGATAAAATATGCCTGATGTATGTTTACGATAATGTAAGCTCTGTGATTTAAATGAAGCACTAGCACTGGCTTAATATGGATAATACGGGAAAAGGTTGCAAAATACATATTTAGAACCGATAAAGTGGCGACAATATTGAATTTAAATTCTATAAAGTAATGTGGGTTTCATTTAGTTTCAGTTATTTTTGTAGTATGCCTACTAGCAGTGCTGGTGCTGGTGTCATCACACGGGCCACCGCTAGAACGCGACAACGAGGACATCACTATGGGGCGGAAGGTAAAAAAAGTATGGGCTTTTCATCCTTCATTCTATTTAAGGTGTATTAAAATGTCATTAAATGTACTATCCACACATAAAATGTACATGGATATTTTATTGAATATATAATTAAAGGCCATTTTTTTATCTTCACGCTGTGTCCCACATATAGCAGACAGAGGGAGCCTAGTATTAAAACTGTCATGGTTTATACCACGTCTATTGAGGAGTCTTTTCCCACTCTGGGAAATGACATATTTAATATGTTAATTTCCTCACTCTGATAAAGAGGCAAAACGAGACGTTGAATTTCGCCATTCAATACGTAATGCCTTGGCAAATCCGCGGAAAAAGGGGGAAAGAAGTATCTCAATGGCAATGGAGTGTCTTACACTAGGTTCCCTCTGCCTACCCTGATAAGTGCTGGATAAAGCGTGAAACTAATATAAATATTCCCATACCAAAACAACTTACTTTAAAAGTTCCATATTAAAATTCAAATATGTACATTAAGTGTGGCTTGCAGATGGGCGCTAAATGGTGCAGTATGGCCAAGGTGTGCAACCACGACAGAGTGCCGATATGCGGCGTCAGCCACGCCGGGGACGTGATGGGGTTTAGGGACCTGTGTGATATGTTTGACTTCAATTGTATTAGACGGAGAAGTTAGTAACATTTACTTATAGATTGTAGGTTTTATTGTCGTTAAATTATTAGGTCATATTATAATATTTTTGATGAAGTATGTCTGGTCAAAGATTTCTTTATTTAATTCTGGTTTCTGGAGATGTGATGACGTTCTTTGTTATGTTTGTATCTTTAAAAGCTTAGCTTCCTACCTAACGTCAAGACAATCTGCTATTTACTTTCCACCCAAATTCAAGATATTGTGTTTTGAGAGGTGAAAATCAATACCGAACCTTGTTTTAAAAAACCAGGGAAATGAACATAATTCATTCCATCTAATTGGAGACCCAGTTGCAGTCGAACTTACAGGAAAATACTGTTGCATTTCACAACCTCCTTTAATCTACATACATAATACTCTTTTACCTAATATTATATAGCAACGGAATATCTTATTAATATTAAAATAAAACAATTTCAGATTACAAACAAACTGCATGTCCAGAAGACAAATCGGTTCTCACCGTTTCGCGTCGACCCACCAGCAGCTACTATGACGATTAAACCATCAATTTCTATAATATATATTCGAACATAACATATTAAAATGATTGTAAGCATATTTTGTCTTCATACTTATTATACGTTGATATAAATAAATTATTCATACGCCTTTTATTTTTCTGCTTCAGTAACCTTAGATTTGCGACATAACGACCTATGCTCGATCAGCCTGGTTATATTTATAAAGGTCAGGGATTCAATTTTTACATTTCAATTCATATCATTACACATGTTAGACTCTCGTTGAAGGAATAATGTAAAAATGTTTAGATATTTTCTCTGCCAAAAGAATATAAAATAATTTTATAAAAAAATCGCATCCAATTAACCTTTTTTTTTGTAAAATATATTGTTTTATGAGATTCTCTATAAAAATATTTAATACCTTACAATAATTAAATCTTGTAAGCATTCAGGATGCAAGCATTTGATTTAATTGCAAAATATCACATATATTATTTGAGGCCGACCGGCCTGGCGCAGCGGCGCAAAGTGTGACTGTAAAACCGACTGGTTGTGGGTTCGATCCCCACTCGATGAGATGAAATATTTACTTAAATTTATATTTCCATTTCTTCGCTCTGGTGTCGAGGCAAAGCGCGGCGTTGAGATCTGCCTCCAGAATTCGGCAGAAAGTGGGGAACGGAAGGTCTTAACACTAGGTTCCCTCTGCCTACCCTGCTGTGTGCGGGATACAGCGTGAAGCTGATTTGATTTTTTTATATTGCATATAAGGTAGACACAAGAGTAGTATGAGGGAGACCTTGGCAGACCTTCGATAACATAGTATCCAAGATGTAAAAATCATGAGGAGAAGGAGAAGGATGTGTAAATTCACGTCGCGACACACGACGTGGACGAAGCGAAAGAGGTACGGAAAGACAGTAGTGTGAAGATAAAAAAATCATACATAATTAAAATAATCTTTTTCTAGCTTATATTTATTATTATTTTTTATAACTTGTTTAAAACATCACTGAGCAGCATCTCTGATACGTGTCGGATTAAATATGTTAATTGTAGATTAAAATCCAAATCGGGGGATTATATTTTATAATTAAAGTTTCCAGTTTCTTTTAATAAATTTGATAAAACATGCCCAACAACAGTGCCCCTGCGCCACGATCTTCGATCTATTTTTTTGATCTATTTCAAAATAGATCGATAATAAGATTTTTCTGCCATCATCATCATCATTTTCTGCCAATCAGATTATAATCTTTATAATAAATTGTATTTTATTTCTTAAAAAAGCAATGGCGACCAGTCGTGGCGCAGTAGCGCAAATTTTGAGCAAAATTTGCGTTCAATCCCCACTCGAGGAAATGAAATATATATTTAAATTTATGTTTTCATTTCTTTGCTCTAGTGACGTGGTAAAACGTGGCGTTTACTTCTGTCCTTCAACTCGCAATGCCTCCAAAATTCAGCGGAAAATGAGGAACGGAGTGTTATAACACCAAATTGCCTCTGCCTACCCTGCTGTGTGCACACAGGTGAAGCCGGTTTAGAGAGGATAATACAGGATTTATAGTGACTATTAATAGAAAAATCTATTAATAGTCACTATAAATCCTGTATTTATAACATTTCCTACACTTAAATAATATGGATACAATTAAAACATAAACATTTAGCTGACAACGATATCCATGAATAGGTAACCATCAGTTACAGAGATTCTAGGAACAATATAAACACACAGAGCTTGTTTAACTTCATTGTTTGCTTTTGAATAGTTCCCTACAATAGCACATCCTATAATTATATCTTCGTCCTTTACTTAACGAGATATCAGTGCAACTTTAGAGTTAAACACTGTAAAATGAGTTTATTTATTGTATTTCTGATTATATCTTTTTCTATAGTTGAATGTCATGTAGTAGGCGATAAAGCGCAAATAGTAAGTTTGGAAAAACTTATTTTTAGTTATTTTTTTATCAGCTTCACGCTGTATCCCGCACACCACAGGGTAAGCAGAGGGAACCTAGTGTTAAGACACTCCGTTCCCCAGTTTCTGCTGAATCTGGAAGCATTGCGTGTTGAAGAGGTAAGTAATACTAATAGAATAAGTATACCTATAAGGGTTTTAAGATTAATTTAGTTTAACTGATTGTAATTATACGGTTCTCTTAAATGAAACAATTATCATTAATACTAGAGACGCCTCAAAATAAATTATTAAAAGTGAAAATCATTACTTAGAAAACGTGTAATAAGTTGGACGTAGCCCCAGTCGTCTCTTGGAAACTGTCCACACGTTTAACGCCGTTTGAAAAATAATTCAAAGTATTATATATTTTCTTGCAGTCAGAGCTCAAGAAGCTATGCGAACACGCCTACATATGTTTCCATGACAACGTTATAATTTGTGGTAAATCTGTGAACGAAGCGAGGACCTTCCTCGATCTATGTGACCTTTACGAATATTCCTGCGAATATAATATGGGTAACTCATTTTAAATTTCTAGAGGTCAGTAGTGGTGCACGAACCCAAGCGTGTGAATGTGAACGCTACAGGTTGTGGGTTCAAGCCTATTCGAGGAAATTAAATATTAAATTTTTCCATTTCTTCACTCGGTGTCAAAGCAAAGGCGAAGCGTTGAGTTCTGGTACTCAACACGTAATGCCCATAGGATTCGACAGAATATAGGGTACAGAAATGTCTTTAGGTAAACGGAGTGTCTTAACACCAAGTTCCCAGGTTCCCTCTGCCTGCCTTGTTATTTGCAGAATACAACAAAGAAAACTACGACGTTTCACATGCCGTCCATCCGTTACCGTTCCGTCCGTCTTTGCCGTCCGTTTCTCATCCAGTCCATAATCAAATAACTGTACAATTGTGTAATATAGCTGTATGTGTATGTCATTCAAAATGCCCAAGGTACATTGGGTTACAGAGAAGGGATTAGCGTTATATGATGCAGCCTCTCTTGGTGAATGGTCAAATAAAAAATTCTAACGTAACTAACCTAACGTTCCCGCTTAACCAAATGTAGCCTTCAGCTTTGTAATATTAGTATAAATTTGTCTAAAATTGTTTAAACACACAATAATGATAAGAATAATTTTGCTTAAAAAGCATCATTGAGGTTTTTCATTTATTTCTCCTTCTAGTTTTCAGGCACGTTAAAGAAGAAGAGGGAGTTTGTCCAAATCCCTAAAGAAATAAGACCGGGTGCAGGATAGAAAATAGGAAAGGCCTGTGGAAAAGTATAAATGTTTTATTTATGTCAGCTTTATTATTATTCATTTAAAAGAAATAAATAAACTTTATTAGACTTTGCGTTATTATTGTATTGGCCTTAAAAAAATATTTTTTTTCTTTAAAAATTTTTAAAATTTCAATTGTTACGTTTGGAAAATATTGTATTTTATACTTCAGTGTTCAGTATGTTACCATGTAATTTTTTATAAATTATAATTTAAGGGTTCCCTCAAATATTGGCTTGCAAGAAGGAACGAGTGCAAAATCTGAAATAAAAATTCAATATAAATGTATGAATGAGCTGTAACATATAAAAAAAAGTATTTTACTGTAATTATATTAATCGTGGCGCAAGAGCACAAAGTGTGAATGTAAAATCGACTGGTTGTGGATTCAATTCCCATTCAAGGAAATGAAATATTTTCGTTTATATTTTCATTTCTTCGTTCTGGTATACGAGACAAAGCGCTGCGTTGAGTTCCGCTACTTAATACGTAATGCCTCCAGAACTGAGGAGCGAAGTGTCTTAACACTAGGTTCCTTCTGCCTACCCTGCTATTTTTTTTTTATATAAAAGACACGGCAAACGAGCGTGCGGGTCACCTGATGGTAAGTGACTACCGCCGCCCACGACCCCGTGCAACCCCGAGGAGCTACAGGTGCGTTGCCGGCCTTTAAGATGGGTTGGGCGCCGGGGCCCGGCATAACCTGATGCGAAACGTAGTGGCATAAAGCCTTCACTACAGCCTTCCTACTTCACGCCGGTTTTAAATGCCGGGGGTGGTAATGATCCGGTCGAGTCTGCCCATGCGTGTTGCCATTGCTGGTGACGTGACTCTACCACACGTACTTTAGTCGCCTCTTACGACACCACCAGTACCAGGATGATCCTATTCTAGGCCGGGATCACACGGCAAAAAAACGGCTAAATACTGGATACAGCGTGAAGCTAACAAAAATTATAGCAAGAGCTACTAACTATATCTCCAATAGCAATTCACTTGCAACATATGGCAAACGTCATCAAACTTCCCATATCCGAAGTTATCGTCGTAACCGCACACAGGGTCCATTTTCCTGTGGCACAATATCGCCACTGCACACCAGGGACTTATTTTATTATCACCCTGGTTATTCGGTACCAGCATGGGATTTCCACCCGTGAAAGAACGACGTGACTAAAAACAACAAAATTCATAATTCAGCCTTTAAACATAGTACAAATGCAATTATTGAAATTCTCATATAAAAGTAAAATAGTATCAAAGAAATAGTAATTTATACGAATACAGAACAAGTCTTAGTAAAATCATCAAAGCATATAAATAATAACAAAGATCGACTGCCAAGAAAGAAAACAAAGGAGAAATACTAAACAGTTTAATATAAATAAGTATATCGGAGTAATAACGAATAGATGCACAAAGACGTTTGTAATTAATGGAAATATAGATAAAAATTAATAATTCACTAAACACTTTGCTGGGATGGATCATCTTCTATTTCGTCAATACTGTCAGCACGGAGCTCGGCCTTTATTAATTTTAATAAAAACGTTCCATATTTGGGTATGTTCTTTATAAATTTTACTACCGAATTATCCTGATCAGGATCAACGTTACTGCGTCTAGTGTATTGTGCTTCTATTTTTTCAGGTAAATTAGGTTTCGGTATGTTTTCACCCAAATTTTCAACTATAGCCTTTGTGGACTCCTCGTTAGAATGGAGGAGCTTCATGATATACTCCAACGCCACTGTTTGCTGCACTAGCTTTTCTTCAACAAATTTTTGGAATTCACTTATATTAGTTTTACCGGAAGTGGTTTCACGTTTCGATTTTCTCTGATAAAATAATTATGACACTTAGCTTGGAAAAAAATCTAAAAATGAAATTAAACTATGCAATAGTCTATGAATTCTTACCATCGGCGGCTCGACAGGATATACTAAAATATTTTCCAAGGTTTCAATAGGTTCTCCATAAGCGAGAGTTACAATAGAAACTAGAAGAACACCTGAAGTAACAACAATCAGATTATATTAATGTTAATTTAATATATTCATGTTAATTTAATATTTTAGTATAATAGAAATTAAGTTACCTAAAATAAGAAGCCGCATCGTGTGTGGTTTTTTGTCCGTAACCCTTACAAATATATGGAAGAGTGGACTAAATACACTTATAGTGTCGATAATTTAGACTGATGTTGCACTGATTTTGATACTTTTGTATTTAATATCATATAAAGGGGTAAAATATAAAATTTGTTATGCTATCAATTAAAAAATATGCCTCGGGGTACAGCGTCTGATTGTGAATGGGATGGGAATGGGTTTGATTCCCACTCGAGGTAATGATTTATTTTTAATTTGCCCACTCTGGTGGGATAAAAGGCGGCAGCTAGGCCCATTACTCAACACGTACTTTCTCTAATTCTGCCAAAAAGTGAAAAGGAGTCAGTTTATGTTAGGTTCTGGCAACCAACTCTGTTATACGTGGAATACAACATGTTGCTGGAAATATACAGAATGTTTTTGACAGCTCCACTTCAAATGAAACCACAGTTTTAACTACTCTATAAATGCCTAATACATTTTTTTGTGATTTTTTAAACAAAGTAAATAATAAAATTATCGCTGTAAAATACGCAGTGACGACATGGCACAAAGTGTGACTGTACGACTGGTTGTGGGTTCGAACCCCACTAGAGGAACTAAAATATTTACTTCCGTTTATATTTTAATTTATTGGTTCTAATGTCGAGACAAAGCGCAGCGATGGGTTCCCCTACTCCACACACAAGGCCTCGGCAGAATGTGGAAAACAGACTGTCTTAACACTAGGTTACTACTAGGTTACTGATTTGATTTGAAGAGAAACAGATAAGAGAGGACGGAGTGGTTTCAAGTAGCTAAAATATATCGAAAGTCAAATCATCACCAAGTGATCTAATATTTTAACTTTCTCTATGTAAGCGCCCTCTCGAATTACGAAAAATGATTACAATAAAGAAAAACTGTTTAAAAATTATTATAGACATAAATAAAGAAAAATAATTAATGGAAAATATAACGCATTTTATTATCAGTATCAAAATCGCTGTGCCTGTATACATTCTGTACGTGTGATTTATAGACATTAAGGCCGATGTGATTAAATTACTAGGGCTGATACGGCTCTCAGACAGTAAATTGCACTATTACAGCCGTCACATGCTTCTTAATTGAAATTAAAAACCATGGATTATTACTATTTAAATATACATATTATATATTTATTTAATAAATATATATGAAATTTTATGTGTAAGAAATATTTAGAACAAAAATACTAAATATCAATCAATAAACATAAAATGGAGGCCAGTCGTAGCGCAAAGGTATATAGTGTGATTGTAAACGCGGTTGATAGTTTGATTACCACTCGACAAAATTAAATTCTATTTGTCTATTTCAATTTTCTTTGCCCCGGTGTCGAGGCAAAACGTGGCGTTGAATTCGGCAGAAATTTGGAGAACGGGGTGTCTCAACACTACTGAATGAGTACACAGATTGAGATTTTGTGCCGTGTGATCCCGGCCTAGAATAGGATCATCCTGGTACTGGTGGTGTCGTAAGAGCCGACTAAAGTACGTGTGGTAGAGTCACGTCGCCAGCAATGGCAACACGCATGGGCAGACTCGACCGGATCATTACCACCCCCGGCATTTAAAACCGGCGTGAAGTAGTGGCTTTATGCCACTGTGTTTCGCATCAGGTAATGCCGGGTCCGGGCGCCCAACCCATCTTAAAGGCCGGCAACGCACCTGTAGCTCCTATGGTGTTGCACGGGGCCGTGAGCGGCGGTAATCACTTACCATCAGGTGACCCGCACGCTCGTTTGCTGTGTCTTTTCCATAAAAAGAAAAACAGATACAGAGTAGAGCTAAAAAAAGCTAAAGCTCAAAAATATTATAACTTATTTATCTTTTCATATTTTCCCATTAAAGTAAGACGTGAAAATTAAATATCCTCAAAATTAATATAAAAAAAACTTATTGTTTTATTATCGAGTCATTATTCTACAGAGTCAACAATAAAAACCGATGTAAGAAAACTGCACAGGTCACTTTTAAATCCAACATCATTTTAACTTGGTATCTGTTAAATGCATTAAACTTTTAAGATTTTGTCGCAACAATATGTCATTTACTTATTTAGGAAACGTATAAAAATTTGAACGTAGCGAGACTCGAACCCGCGCCTCCTGGAAACCGACCAGGCGCTCTGACCACTGAGCCATACGTTAATATGTCATTTCTCCACTTTTATATTCAATTTCGTCACTGATAATAAATAATATGTCAATACACGAATTTGTTTCAAGTTTTCAATAATAAAAAGTTACGATTTCGTTTACGATCACAGAAAAAAGGAAAAACGACAAGTCAATGTTTTTCATATACGACTTAGATTAATATGTATTTGAAAAAAATACAATTTAATTTAAAATGATCTAACATAATGTTTTTGTTATTAGGTAAAGTATAACTATATGAATTCTTATTTATAACTGTAACCCATTTTTCTCGTAGAAAATACTACTTTGGAAAGAAAAATATTTATTTAGAAAATGTATAAACATTTGAACGTAGCGGGACTCGAACCCGCGCCTTCTGGACTTCAAGTCCGAAATTTGTATACGTTTTCTAAGTATTTTTCTTTCCCAAGTGTGGAATAACACTTTAAAAATGTTAAAAATAGGTAGTATTTTTCATTTTGTTTCCACTTGCCACTGTCGTCGAGGCAATTAATCTACAGAGACAGTTGAGTAGTGAGTCGTTGTCTGAGCAATAAAATTATGTTAGAGAGAGAGCCATTTGCACTAGAAATATATCCTTTGATAACTCTCTAATATAATTTTAAAATATAAAGATTTTAGTTTTATATATTTTTTTATGTCATGCTGTATACCGCACACATCAGGATAAGCAAAGGGAACCTCGAGCTAAGGCACTCCGTTCCCTATTTTCCGCCTGATTCTGGAGGCATTGCGTCGTAGGCAGAACTCAACGCCGCGCTTTGCGTATACACCAGAGCGACTGACATTTTTAATTTTCTCGAGTAAGAAGCGAACCCACAACCTGTCGCATTTACAGTCACACTTTGTACTCTTGTGTCTCGACTGTTAACTACGTATTAATTAAAGCCTAATTAAAATTATAAGCGTTTGCTGTTTATTAAATATTTTTAGCGATCTAGAAAATAAAAAATCTTCTATATACATGTACAGCCTTTTTGTGTAGAAATATTAACTAAAAGAGTGTATTTATAAGATAATAACTTCTTAGAAGCCCTATCGATAACGTTCAATGAAGTGAATGTGAATGAATTTTTTGTCATAATTTAATATTTAAATAAAATGTTTGTAATTGGATTTTCTCTTTTTTCAGTTCTTATTCATATATTATTTTTTACTTTCGTCAATGGTCATAGTGAGACAATCAAAGTAAGTATGTATTATCTTATCTTCACGTGTCTCCTGGAGTCCATCACCCACGATGATGGCAAGACTCAAATTGACACAACTGGTTTTTTCTGTCAGAAATATAGAAATAGTTTTCATGAACGAAATTTGGCCAGTTGTGGTGCGTGGGCACAAGCATGAAACTATGATCGTGATATGTAGTGGGTTCGATTTGTACTTGGAAGAAATAATATTTTAATACTTTATTTCTTCGCTTTCGCCAGAATTAGATATAGTTTTCTATTTATATAAAAAGTAAAAATGTTATTTAGAAAAAAACACCATGTTATTTTTTCAGCTTTACGCTGTATCTCTTGTAGCAGAGTAGACAGAGAGAACCCAGTGTTAAGGTGTCTTAATAGAGTGTTCCGTTTGCCATTTCCCGCCGTATTTTTGAGAAATTGTCAGTCGAGTAAAACACCTATATAAAACAAAAAATATAGTGTAATTCTTTTTAAAGACGTTATTTTGTGTACATATATATTAAATGTTTTAGACATATATATGTATATAAATTATAATCATAATAATAAATAATATAAAATTCTTCTAGAACGAAGAAGAATGCAAGATAGCGGACCTGTGTGTCCACGACAAGGTGCCAATGTGTGGTATCGATTCTTGCGGCGAAATGAGGACGTTCATCGACACGTGCGATATGCACGAGTTCAACTGCGACAGCAAGAAAGGTATTCATTGATATTACACTTTTTCTTTTCTAGTATTTCTTGTGTTTAGTTCTTATATTTTATTGGATAAATACAATATATTTCTTAAATTAAGTTTAAGTTTTAAGGTCAGTTGTGGCGCAGGAGCATAAAGTGTGTTTGTAAAATTGGTTGTGGTTTCGATCCCCGCTCGAGCATATTTAGTTAGAACTCAGCGGAAAGTGGGGAACGCCTACCTTGCTATGTGCGGGACACAGCGTGAAGGTGCGTGAACGAATTTTGGTAGAATTATCTATGAGGCCAGTCGTAGTGCAGGGGTGACTGTAGACGTGACAAGTTGTGGTTTCGATTCACATTTGAGGAAATGAACAATTAATTATTCGTTAAGCTAAAAAAAATATATCTATCACTCTGTAATGTATTTTGATATCAATATATTTTTATGTTATCGTAAGATAACCTATATTCCTAATTAGATTGCATTTAAAAATGTTTTAAAATATCATGTACATTCATTAAAATGTATGTCATGCTGTTACTTATAACTAATTTAATTAAGAGACATGTATCGCTTAAAACGACGTTGAAATTACATATTTTGCAATATAACAAAAATATAAACTTAACTTAACTTAGCTTCACGCTTTATCCCTAGCGGGGTAGTCAGAGAGCACGGAGCGCCACACGCTACGGTCTCTACATACCTCTTTCGCCTCATCCACTGTCATCAACCTCTTTTGCTAAAGCCCCTTTTACCTTTACCACATAACAAAAATATATATATTGTATATACAAGAGACTTTTGTAATTATAATTAAACTAAATGGAATATTAGCTAACACTTCTGGAATTCCTCCAATCACCCTGAAGTTACCATGTTACCATGAAGGAACCTGGGGTTACCACATTACCATATTTTATTTTAATTGTAAATTTTAATTAAAATTTAGTAAATCTGCAATCTACGCTGTTGTTCAGACGTAATCCAGTGTATAAAGCGCCCGTCACGTACTTCGTAATGCAGTTCACGTGGACTGTTAATGCTATGTAAAATTTAAATATATAATATATTATATTTTTACTTTTCAACTTTTATAAGGAACCTAGCTTCCGCCGGCAATATTATTAAACGACAATAATGCCATTTTTTTATATGTATTAGATATAATTTTAAATTATATTAATGGCACCGACTCCAAAAATTACAGACAGACTCGAAATAGTAAATAGATATATGTATATGTATCAAAAATTGTTCTATAATTATGTTTACTTTGAAATATATTGTTTACCACTTCGTAATTTTTGTTTAAGATAGTGTATATGGTTTTTTCTTAATAATTATTAATAGAAGTATATGTACATAGATTCATGTTTTTTATTTGGTATTTTTTTAATCAAAAACTAATTTAGAAAATAAAACTAAAAAATCTGTGAATAGAAAATCGGTTACTGACAGACAATTCATGTACCAAACCACTGCTCTCACAAAATTGATTTCTCCATACAACGTGACGTTGGCGAAGTGATATGTGCTCAAGCGGCACGCTCGAAACGCCATAATTAAGGAACCAAACTAGACCATACAAAATTAACATTTAACATGTATGTACGTAGTTTACGAATTGGAGAAACAGAATTTACCATTTTACGTCTCCATCCATTGTACCTTAAATTTGTAAATGTATCTTAAGTTACACGCAAAGTTGCAGGCCATGATTAACGTTATTAGAGGAAAATATCATACACATATAAGATCCTGAAAATCCTTCATGAGTCGTGATGCAAGGGCACAAGTTTATGACCGTAAACGCGACTGGTTGTGGGTTCGATCACCACTCGACGAAATGAAGTATTTATTTAAATTTATATTTTGATTTCTTAGCTCTGGTGTCCAGACAAAACGTGGCGTTGAGTTCCGACACTTAACACACAATGCCTCCAAAATTCGGCAGAAAATAGGGAACGGAGTGCCTCAACACTAGGTTCCCCCGCATACCCTGCTGTGTGCGAGATGAAGCGTGAAATATTATAAAATCCGGAATTTTATATAATTTTTTTTGTTTTTAGATTTTAAACAGAGACCAATCCATGAGTGCTGGGTAACGTGTAAACGAGGACGCTCTTTTAAGAAGCCCGAATACAGAGCTGATTGTAATGTGAATAAGAATAGACCAGCATAAATAAAGTACTTAAATAATTTCAAAACTGTTTTATTTTCATCAAATAAGAGGAAAATATCTAATTAATCGAAATTTGTCAAAGACAATGCAAGTTGATTGCGGAACTCCACGCCACATTTTTACCAAAGCGAAATGAAACTGTATTGTGTAATAGTTTTTTTTACATTTTAAACATGCATTTTAAAGTATAGAAAAGATAAATATATTTGTAAGTATTTGTTATTTGTGGCCAGTCGTGGCGCAGGGGCATAATAAGTGACTGTGAACTGACTGGTTGTAGGTTCGATCCCCACTCGAGGAAATGAAATATTTTTAAATATTTTTTAAGTGTTATTCCACATTTAGGAAAGAAAAATACTTATTTAGAAAACGTATAAAAATTTGAACGTAGCGGGACTCGAACCCGCGCCTCCTGGAAACCGACCAGCTCCGACCGACCGCTCTGACCACTAAGCCATACGTTCTCATCAAGCTACGTCGAAATTTTCATACGTCGAATATTTCGGGTTCGAGTCCCGCTACGTTCAAATTTTTATACGTTTTCTAAATAAGTATAAGAAATGAAATATTTATTTAAAATGTATGTTCCCATGTCTTCGCTCTGGTGTCAAGGCAAAGGATTCGGCGTTGGATTCCGTCACTCAACACGCAATGCCTCCAGAATTTGGCGAAAAATAGGGAACGTAATGCCTTAATACTAGGTTCCCTTTACCCTGCTGTTGTATATAATAGCAATTACAGTTGTATATAATAGCAGATAGACTCCTAATAGTAGTATCAGAACAAAAAGTCTTCCACTTTCCCTATATACCTTTTGCTGTCTATTGAAGCGAAAATTAATCATATCGGTTTGATAGAGACAGAAATTGGAAAAGTGAACCGCTCGGGCAGAAAATTAATTATCTGTCAATATTTTGTCATTTGAGTATTTGAACCTATGACTATTTATTCCTTACAAAAAACGAGGTCAATTACGGCGCAAGGGCAAAGACGAGTGACTATAAACGCGATAGGCTCTGGGTTCGATTTCCACTCGGGGAAATGGATTATTTAATATTTTCCTCGCTGTGGTAACGAGTCAAAATGAGTGCCTCTAGAATATGATGAACAGTGGGAAACGGAGTGTCTTAACACTAGGCTCTCCCTGCTTACACCGCTATATGCGGTATAAAGTGTGATGCAGGAAAAAAACTTAATCTAAGCCGAAGCCGAAGCTCCACTAATCTACGAGCAATTTTTATTTTCTTGCAGAATATGGAGAGCAGTATATTTTGACACAAAGTTCACTCTATCCTGCTATTTGAGAAAAAAATTAAAAACTTCAGAAATATATCATATTTCTACTTCAATTTTAGTTGTTTAATAGGTATATATAACACATTTATGATTAAATTCATATCGACCACTGTGAGAAATAGCAATGCGCCTTTTACGATATTGCAGCGAAATTGCTTTAGCATTTTAAAATATTTAATGTGAAATGCTTCAAAGGATATTCTTATATATTTTTATATGCTTATCAATCGATTTTAATACTTGTTATGCACATATAGATGGTGCTAAGGTAAGTAGATGGATTTTTTCAGCTTTACGGTGTACTTCGCATATAGCAAGCAGATTCCTTCATCTGTGTGTTATGACTAGAACGTAGAAATGAAAATATTAATAAATAATAATTAATTTCCCATATTGCCAATCGAACCCACAGCCTTGGCGTTTATAGTCAATGCTTGTACCACTGCGCCACGACGGCTCAATAGATGGACTTTATTTTAATTTTTTCTAAGCAAACAAACCACAGAAGCATATCATATAATAAGACCAGAAAGCTTCTCCAAATATAAAACATTTTTTGAGTTAAATTCGCATCTTTAATCAATATCTACTGCAATTTTCCTAAGAAATATATATTTTTAAGTATTTTATTGCTTTTCTACACTTATAGCTTGAAGAAGAATGTAAGATAGCAGATATTTGTCGCCACGATCAAGTGCCAGTCTGTGGAATCGACTCGTGTGGAGAAATGCGGACATTCATAGATACATGCGACATGCACGAGTTCAATTGTGACAGCAAAAAAGGTTATATTATCATAATTATATACATATTCTATCCATGATTCTCTATTATAATTTAAATACTGTGATTTGAAATTATTGAATCATTATCACTAAAAATATATAAATGTTACGTGTAGTTAATGATAGCTATAAAGTTTGAATAATAACGATGAATAAATGATCATTCATCGCCATCATCATCATCATCATGAGGTTTAGTGGTATGGAGGAAAACTGGCATCAGCTAGTCTTCCTCCACCTAGATCTTCAGCTGTTCTTTCTTACTCAACCATTCATTAGTCTACAATATTATCTTTACTTATTTATAAAACGTATAAAAATTTGAACGTTTTCCTTTTCATCGTAAATATTTCTCATTTAAAAAAAATAACAAAGAACCAAGAAGAGTTTTACCTATTATGAATATGACGAATGTGTATTTCAATTCACGGAAATCAAACCTATAATTCTATAAATTCAAATTAAACAAAACTAAAATGCTATATTTATAGGAATTCGTTGTTTTTTATTTAGATACTTAATACCTACACGACAATGATTAATTATTTTATTCGTTCATATTTCATATTACCATATTGTATTTTATTCTACATAAAAAGTATATAACGAATCTTTTAATACATGAACAAACAACAGTCAGACAAAAATAAATTAATATATAAAAAAACAACAGTGACTAGACGTCTGTAACTAAGTGACGCATATTTGGACCAATTTACATAGACCTACATTACACTCATATTGTAAAGAATACTTCATTGAAATTCTATCAGACAGGGCTCGTATCTCGTTGGACATAGCACACCCACACTGGCGCCCTTTGAAATCTTCGATTAAATGATTCAACACTGGCTCCCCTGTGTACCCATGTACTTATGGAGTATTTCAGGGAATCCATTCATGATACTCACCTCCCATTATTATTGACTTTTCGTTTGTTATGTGCAAAAACGATTTGTACATTAATTTTAGGGTTCCGTATCTTTTAAGAAAAAAAGGCATCTTTATAAGATCACTTTGTTGTCCTTCCGTCCGTGTGTCGGTCTGTCAAGAGTCTTTATCTCAGGAACGCTTGGTGAAATCGAGTTGACATTCAAACCATATACTCAGATCTACGGTCCCTTGATTTCCTGCAAAATCTTATTTACATTTACTTCTAAAAAACACATAAATATATTTATATTGCAAAAACGCGTATTTCGAAACCACAAAAGAAATCAAAATGAATAGGGTACTTTCGGTTGACCTACAATTATGAAATTTGGCATCCAAAGGTAGTAAAGGAAAAAATAGCCCTTAATAGAAAAAAACGCGTATTTTGACCCTATAAAGACAATCAAGATTAATAGGGTACTTCTGGTTAACCTAGAATTATGAAATTTTATACCTAGTATCCTAGTACCCTCGGTAAACAAGCCTGACTCGTGCTTGTCCGATTTTGTTTATTTACTTTCATAGTAAATATTTTATTCCTACAAGTAAGAATTGAACTCACAACTGTCACACTCACTTACACACGCTTGAACATCTTCATCAATCATTTGTAATAGCGAAAAGAAAATATGCATAATAGCATTCAGTTATTTAATTAGTTATAAACGACATAACATTTATGGAGTATTTCAGGGAATACATTTATGATACTTATTTTCTATTATAGACATTTTACTAAGTTCGTTATATGTAAAAACTATTTGTAAATATTTTTTTATTTACTTTCATAATAAATATTTCATTCTTTCAAGTGGTAATCGAATCACCAGTCGCCTCTACTTTTTTTAGCTCCACGCTGAATCCCGCATATAGCAGGGTAGGCAGAAAGAACCTGGGAACCAATTTTAAATTAAGACACTGTTCCTAATCTCAAGTCATTGCGTTTTGAAACAGAACGCTGCAATTTTCCGCATTACCAGAACGGACAAATGAAAATAATAAAAATTTCATCTCCTTCGAGTAGGAATCGCATTCACGACCATCGCGTTTACAACGCTCGCCCTTGTGCTACGACTGCCGCAAAAAAATACAAATATTAAATACTGAAAATAGGTATCCTCTACTGTGACCTTAACCTTTTCAGAGGTCGCTACTTTAGAGTGAGCTCGTATCTCTAGATCCATAACAAAGCGTTCAATTAAAAAAAAATTAAAAGCTCGCGATAAATGCCGCCGTTGTAAACATATCTTTTCAACTGTATTTTCCTATTTTTATTTATCTGTTCAATAAAGAATTTAAATTGACATTTTGTTATATTGCTAGATACCTGTATAAGCAAAATAAGAACCATTCACGTTCTTTTTTGCATCTTATAAATGTCTTGAAAAAACATACATTTATAGGGATACTTCTTTTTAAAGAAAAAAATATTTATCAATCTTACATTTGATTTTTATAGCTGCACGCTATATCCTGAACATAGCAGGAAGGCAGAGGGAACCTCGGGATCTAATAGTAAGACACTCCATTCCCATTAAGATATTTCCGTTCGTCATTTTTTGCTGAATTCTGGAGTCATTGCTTGGTGAGTGGCAGCACTAAACGTCGCCCTTTTGCGTCGTTACTAGAGGGAGAAAATAAAAAAAATATTTAATTTTCCTGAATGGGAATGTAACCCACAACCTGCCGCCTTTACATTTACATAAAAGTTAAATAAAATTAATAAACAGCCTTCTTAAAAAATTGTAAAACTGTGTTAATAAAAGGCTGTTTATATATAATTTTTTACGAGATTAGAGGTGGTAACCTAGTATTTAGTATACGAGAATACCTTTAGTTTTACTGAAAATACAATAATATATAATCTATAGTATTATACAAATCTAAGATGGCCGCCGCTACAAAGTGACAGATTGTATATTTTTTATATATTTAAACTGTTATTCCACACTTAAACTAAAATACTTGTTTAGAAAACGTCTAAAAAGTTGAACGTAGCGGGACTCCAGGAGGCGCAGGTTCGTGTCCCGCTACTTTATTTATTAATTAATTATTAAAATAAAAATATTAAATTTTTATACGTTGTCTAAATAAGATTTTACAATATTTTTAAACTCTTGTCATGGAAATACAGCAAAATATAAAAACAATACAAATTCAAAATGACTTCCACCGCTTTTCTAGCATATAGTACACTTAATCTATTATTATTATTTAATATTCAGTACATTTATCATTTGACTTCTTTACAATAAAACTATTTAAATTAAATCATTTTTTACTTCAGGCCAGTCGTGGCGCAGTGGCACGAAGTGTGACGGCAAAGCCGACTGGTTTTGGGTTCGATCCCCACTCGAGATGAAAAATTTACTTCTTAAATTTATATTTCCATTTCCTCGCTATGGTGTAGATGCTAAGCGCGGCGTTGAGTTCAGCCACTCAATACGCAATGCCTCCAGAATTCGGCAGAAGGTGGGGAACGGAGTATCTTAGCACTAGGTTCCCTCTACTTAACCTGCTGTGTGCGGGATACAGCGTAAAGCTGATTTATTTATTTTCTTACTTAATTTATTTTAATCTAGATGACAGAGACATGAATGTTAACAATTTATAACGCACGATGTAACGGGTCACCTTATAATCTATTATATTACACGAATGGTTCAATGCCCTCGGGACTACGTATAATATGTAAATGTTCATTCGTTTCATAAATGTTTTTATAGATGAATTAAAACCGTAACTAGAATTATTATAATGTAGATCAAAGATTTTGTTTTTTTTTAGACAATTTACACTAAATATAATCATTTTAGTATATCATATTTTATATATACCGTGCCGTATATTATATGAGGCAGTCGTGGCGAAGGGGCACAAGGGCGTGACTGAAACGCGACGGTTGTGAGATCGATCTCCACTCGAGAGAGTGAATTATTATTTCTTAATATTTTCCTTTCTTTGCTATAGCACGAAAGCAAAAGCCCGGCGTTGAGTCCCGCCATTTAACACGCAATGCCTCAAAAAATTCGGTGGAAAGTAAAGAACGGAGTGTCTTATCCCTCTGCCTACCCTGATGTGTGCGAGATACAGCGTGAAGCCGATTTTTTGTCAATATTTTATATAAACTACGTACTTTACTTTCTATTTATATTTTCTTAAAATAACTACCTACTAAATTATCAAATTAGTGACTAAAACGCAATATTTGAATTGCGGGATTGAATTCGGGCGGAAAGATGTAAGCTGTATTAATATCCGTAAATTCTTCTATAATCCGCTACATGGAGGCTACAGCGTGAAAACGAGCGTGATAACCAACAAAAAGCAGAGATTTTACAAAAAATACTTTTAATCACAATATAAACACGGACAGATTTCGTCCAGAAGCCCGTCCACGAGTGCTGGGTGACGTGCAAGCGGGGTAGAAGCTTTAAGAAGAGTGCATACGGCGCGGCGTGTGACCTACAAAACATAATAAAGTAATATCGATCGACGCCATTTAATTCCATGTCGCTATGAAGTTTTCATTGCATTCTTTTCTATTTATATGTTTTAGTTTAAAAAAATATAAGGAAATTGTGTTTGTATTGATGTAATTTCTTTAAATATTTAGAAGGATTGTTAAAGTCCAGTTGTTTCAGGATGTAGGTTCGTTTTTAGCTTGGACATATGTATAAAAATATATGTTTTTGTTTTATTCAGTTTTTTTTTTGATCGCACTGTTCCCGCTTGTAGCAGGGTAGGCAGAGGACGCCTAGTGTTAAGGCTCTCCGCACCTAACTTTCCGCTGAATTCTGGTAGCATTGCGTATTTGGTGGCAGACCTCAACACCGCACATTGCCTCAATGCTAGAGCGAAGGGATGTAAATATTAAATATTTCATTTCATCGAGCTTTCATCTGGAGGCACTGGATCACGTGTTAAGTGACGGAACTCAACGTCACGCTTTGCCTCGAAACCAGAGCGAAGAAAATGAAAATATTATTAGGTAATGAATTCCAAAAGTGGTAATCGAACCCAGAACCTGTCGTGTTTTACAGTTACACACTTGTGTCCTTGCGCCACGAATGGCCTCACACAAAATTTGTAATAAATATCATTTTTGTATTCTTATAAGCACAGTTTACGTATAAACTATTACCACCTATATATCTTTTTGTTGATCTATTTAACATCATTTTCCGAATGTTGAGTGTTCCACTAAACCGTTAAATCGTTTTAATACTTTTATCCGTTTCACAAAAATCCTATAAAGTTTTCCACATCCATTAGTACAGAGGATTACCGCCTCAGAGTATACCTACCCGTAGTTTAATTTTTTTCGGAGTTTTATTATTAATGTAAGAATTAATAAAATAAATAAATCAAATAAATCAGCTTAACGCTGTATCCCGCATATTGCAGGATAGGCAGAGCGAATCTATTATTAAGACACTCTGTTCCCTTTCCGCCGAATGTTTCAACGCTGGGTTTTTACATTGGTGGCAGAGCGAAGAAATGAAAATATTAATAAATAATAATTCATTCCCCCGAGTGGGGTTCGAATCCACAATCGTTGCGTTAGTCACAACACACTTGTACCCCTGTGCTACGACGGCCTCAAATATATATTTATATTTGAAATATAACCTGATATAGGCGTAAAGATTTCATTACGCTTTCAGAATTTATATTTTGTGAATTAAATACTTATTACACGGTGAACTTGATACTGTTGAAATTTTCAAAAGTATCAACAATCCACTATTGCTTAATTAAGCGTTGGAGCAAAATATGAGAAGAGAATCTTTATGAAATATAATTACGGTAAGTACGTATATCGATCTTGTATTTAAATTAAAAATCAAATTAAAATTAAATCAGCTTCACGCTGTATCCCGCACACAGCAGGGTAGGCAGAAGGAACCTAGTGTTAAGACACTCCGTTCCCCACTTTCTGCCGAATTCTGGGAGGCATTGCGTGTTGAGTGGCAGAACTCAACGCCGCGCTTAGCCTCGACGACACCAGAGCGAAGAATGAAATTTAAGTAAATATTTCATCTCCTCGAGTGGGAATAGAACCCACAACCAGTCGGTTTTACAGTCACACTTCGTGCCGCTGCGCCACGACCGGCCTCAATTTCATTTACATTTCTTTATGGATCTTGTATTTCATTTACATTTTTTTTTATTTTCATGAATATTGCTTCATGCAGGATATACAAAAGTTATTTTGGATACACAAAATTTAGCCTTCATTTTTAATATTTTATACCCACTATTACACTAATCAGTGATTAGAACAGAAAACCAATTATTTTAATAACAAACTCTCTTTCGAGTGGGTATCATATTCATAATTATGAAGATAAATTACGAATTATCAATACTACATAGTCACTAAACCAAAATTATAGACGACTTAATATAGTCGTATCTCTCAATAAGCAATTAGAATTTAAGAATATCCAAATAAAAAAAAATATTTTAAATATTTTATTATAACAAAATATTAAAAGAACAATAACTTACAACAGGGCACTTATTGCTCGAGATCACAGCTCTTAATAACGAATATCATCTGTTTTACGATATTTATCATTATTTTTATAAAAAAAATATTACCAACTAAATCATTATATAATAAATTACTTAATAACTACAGAAATAATGAAACATTTATATATAAATATATAAAATATATGTCTATATGTACAATATGGCGTTCACACTCCAAACGAATGAAAAATCGATGAACCAAAAAAATTATATATAAAATTCAATTCGGTGTACACAACGAGTATAATCGGTAAATTTTGGTACGTCACAATAACAATACTATTTTAGTGCCTATCCAAGAAACCAGCACTTTTAACAATATCGTAGATCCTTTGCCTCGGTATCTTTTCTGCTTCGCGCTCCACAACCTGCATTTCCTTTTTGGTGAACCATGACTCCTTAGCCAATCCTGCAGCTATCGCTGGGTTACTGTAGAACGCGTTAGACTTCAGCAGTTCCGGTGGTAGCAAGGCTTCGCTGGCTGCATTCTGCTCCACTGCAGGATGGGAATGGACTACTGGGCCGCTGTGAGCGTATTCAATTCCCGGCAAGACTAGCGGTTGGGTGAATATCAAGGCTGGGAGAGCCTGAGCAATTGCGAAGATAGATACGGAGACGATTAAGAAGTTCATGTTGATCTGAAAAATATATTTGATAATTGTTTATTGAACTGAAAAGCTTCGTTTTGTAGTTTTGTTTTCTAATTGGTGCTTGATAGCAATGTATATGAAATATATCTACAAATTTTGTAGTAAAACAGGTTACAGTCTTTATATCTTGTTTTCTATTTAAGAATAATTTAGTGGTGTTTTATGATTTTTTACCTAGTACTGCTTCAAAGTAAAATATTTTCATTTCCTCGCTCTGGGGTATGGAAGCAGAACGCGACGTTGAGTCCCCACTTAATACGCAATATATACAGAATTTAGCGGACAATAGGAAACAAATGTATCTTGATACGAACTGTGCGTCTTAACACTAAGGTATTCAGGTCCACTCTGCCCATCCGTGCTTAGCGTTAAGTTAAAATATAGTAAATGTATCACAAATCAAATTTAAGCTAGTGAAACATTCAATTTAAAACGAACGACCTTTACGACTTTAAAAATTATTAAAAATACTTAAAAAATAGTATTATCTCTTGCCAAACGATAATTCTATGTAATTATCTTTGGGTAGCAGAAAATTGTAAAAATCTCCCTACATGTTAACAACATAAATAAATTGTAACAAGCGTATAAGAATGCCGACATAGTCCGATAAGAACGTATGGCTTACTTGGTGAGAGCGCTTGGGCGGTTTCCAAAGAGGCGCGGGTTAAAATCCCGCTACTTTGAAATTTATATACGTTTTTTTTCCTAAGTGTGGAATAACACTTTAAAAATATTTAAAAATAAAAAAAAACGACCTATTGTTAGTATTATTACGATAATCGTACTTACTTTGCAAGTTACATATCTAAATACATAGTAAGTAAAGCAATTAACACAATCCACTCGGTTGTTTTAATACTCAAGGTTTTTTATTGTATTGGCACTAGTGATTAAGAATCTAAAATTAAAAATTATTTTTAATATTTTTTTAAGTGTCATTCCACACTTAGGAACGAAAAATACTCATTTTTTAATTAAATATTTGGCAACATTACTAAATATTATGTGACCCAACTAAATTGGTTAAAAATAAAATATTATCAGAATTATATCTTAATTTAAAATGGCTTTTACACCAAATATGATTTAATAAAGTCAGTTCAGAAATTTTACTACATTTACATATTACAACAAAAATAATTACAAGTTAATAATTACAAGTGATTGGTTATAGATTAAAAAAATAAAAATTTATTGAGTTACCCAAATTTTCTATCATAAGTTAATCCAAGACAAAAAAAATATTTAATATAAACAAAACAATACTCCAATATACGACGTACTATCTATAATTGCGAAATTACTATTTTAATACACACACAGTTCATACCATTTTTCTCACAACAAAAAAACCATACAGAATAACCAATTTTCACATTAAATAAACGCACAGAAAAAAATCTAAACCGAACTTACTTCACTCGAATCACGGTCAACAGTCACTACCTGCGCGGGCGCAGCAACGCCAGTATATAAACCTTTTACAAGCAACCTTCTGCCTACTTCCGTAATGTGCATCGGTTATACCTAGAATAATATTTAATATTGGAATTATAATTATTGATAAAGGCCAATAGACCTGTTTATGGATAATGTTTAACTAAGCTTACAAATATTGAACTATACTTGCGACTAACGCGCGGCTTCGCCCGCTTAAATTTATTGTTATATAATAGCTTAATTATACAAAATCTTTGCGTAATGTGGAGAATATGTTTTATTATGGTGAATAAACGATATTACTGTAAAATTTCATCTAAATTCGTTCAGTAGTTTTCGCGTGAAAGTGAAACAAGCATTCATCCTTACAAACTTTTATATTTATAATGCTTTACATAAACTTTTACATTTAAAATAGATAAAAATGAAATGTGGCTGATACATATTACTGAACTCCTAATATACTTCAATAATTTACGTTTACATTATTTTTTTATATATAAATGTACAATGTAAGGACATAATACAAAACATTCTATAAAACAAAATAATATTATTAATTTCTAAGTGAAGGCCATCGTGACACAGGAACACAAGCGTGTGACTATAACGTGACAGTTCTGGGTTCCATTTTCACTCGAAGCAATGAATTATTATTGAATAATATTTTCATTTCTTCGCTCTAGTACTAAGGCAAAAGCAGCGGCGTTCAGTTCCACCACTCAACTCTGGGAAAATTCGGAAAGTGCGGAACGAAGTTATATGTGAGATATAGCTAAATTACAATTTTTAACGTTGCGTGATATTGAGTTATTTGTGCGCACGTACTTAACTAAAATTTTAGTCTTATGTTATTTTGTCGTGGATAACATCGTCAGAAATGGACCAAATATAATAAATTAAAATGGGACACCAGCTTTCAAATAAAAAAAGAATCATCAAAATTGGTTAACCCAATCAAAAGTTCTGAGGTAACAAACATAAAAAAATACAATCGAATTAATAAGCTTTTCCTTACAAAAGTTGGTTATAAACGTAATAGTTTTAAACTATACAACTACATTAATCATCCATAGAAATATTCCTTAATCTTTTATCTCGCCTGTCACTTGTAGAGATTTAATAATTAACTTTTTTTTTTCTTTTTTTTTTATGGAAAAGACACGGCAAACGAGCGTGCGGGTGACACACCTGATGGTAAGTGATTACCGCCGCCCACGACCCCGTGCAACCCCAGAGAAGTTACAGGTGCGTTGCCGGCCTTTAAGATAGGTTGGGCGCCGGGGCCCGGCATTACCTGATGCGAAACGCAGTGGCACAAAGCCACTACTTCACGCCGGTTTTAAATTAAATGCTGGGGGTGGTAATGATCCGGTCGAGTCTATTCTAGGCCGGGATCACACAGCAGAAACTTTTGTTTTTACTTTTTTTTTAAATATATATATATATATATATATATATATATATATATATATATATATATATATATATTTATTTAAACATAGCAATACGTATATCAACAAATATCCGAACTGGAAGGCGTCAAGGCACTTTATTATCCAACTGCTGACCACATTTAAGTAATTGTTTGCTTAGTGGCGGAACCGAACGCCGCACTTTTTCTTTCCAGGGCAGACAAACAATAACGATTTATCCTCCCGAATGGGATCGAACTCACAAGCATCGTGTACAGCCAGCTACTGACGCGGTTGTAAAATAAACAATCGGTTCAAGCTGTATCCCGCACACAGCAGGATAGATAGAGGGAACCTAGTGTTAAGGTACTCCGTTCCCCACTTTCTGCCAAAGTCTGAAGGCATTGCGTGTTGAGTGGCAGAACTCAACGCCGCGCTTTGCCTCGACACCAGAGCGAAGAAATGGAAATATAAATTTAAGTAAATATTTCATCTCCTCGAGTGAAGATCGAACCCACAACCAGTCGGTTTTACAGTCACACTTTGTACCCCTGCGCCACGACTGGCCTCACGCGGTGGTAGTTATTAATAATAATATATTATATTTAGATAAAACCCATAGAAAACGGCCGTACAATAATAAAAATGTACATAAATCAATAAGTTATTTCAATATAAGTACAACAAAGTTCACGAGGCTGTTTGCCTTGCGCGCCGTCACATTGATCAAAGGTACAGCCACAGGTGGATAGCTTCCGCCGCCACTTCCTAGTTCCGGACTTGATTAACGTTAAGCGATATTTCTAGATCAAATGCATTGAACTAGCTCAGGGTAAATATTTATTGGTTTAATTGCATATATAAAGAGTACTTACATACATACACGGAGAAGTGACATGCTATCTAAGATTATTTAGTGGCGAGGTTGTCGGGTTCGATGCCCACACGAGGAAATTAAATATTTATTTAAGTGTCGAGGCAAAGGGCGGCGTTGAGATCCGCTCCCATATACGCCATGCCTCCAAAATTCGAGGAAAAGTGGGACACGAAGTGTCTTAACATTAGGTTCCCTCTGCCTACCCTGCTGTGAGCGAGATGTATCGACTACACGCTCACAGACTACAGCGTGAAGCTGATTTATTTATTAAATATATTTAGTAAGTTATCACATATTAAAGAATGGAATCGATGCCCAATCAGGACAATGGATATATTTTCATTTTCATTTACTCGCTCGGTGGTGAGTTTCACCAATCGTCATTATCTTCATTACTAAAAATTAACTTATCACTAGGTGATCTCTACTATCCCTGCTGTGCTAAAAATGTTTAGTTCAATTGGGTTTTTTAGGAATAGCACACGATTTCGATAACACACAAAAGAGTCGAAGGATTTGAGAAGCATTTATTAATATACAAAAAGTGAAACACAAAGTATTAAGAACCACAAACAAGGCTTTCCGTGCCTACAAAAATTTTAATAAAAAAATATTTCAAAAACACGTCGAAGTTGCACAATAATAATTAGTATAAATTAAAAATACTTTCATATAATTTTTAATTACAATACAGCATTGTATTACGTTCAATGATTACAGGGCAAAATTTACAACTTAATTAGATAATGTGCAATCACATGATACAGAACATTAACTGTATCGCGGTCACGGCCGGGTTCGAAACCCGATGTGGTGACTTTAGCCATTCGACATGCTTTCGAGTTTACAAGTTAATTTTGATTCTTTACAAATAATATAATATTTTTAATTAAACTATTCAAGAGGCGTGTCGTGGCGCTGAGGCACAAAGTGTGACTGTAAAATCGACTGGTTGTGGTTTCGATCCCCACTCGAGGAGATGAAATATGTACTTAAATTTATATTTACATTTCTTCGCTGTGGTGTCGAGGCAAAAAGCGGCGTTGAGTTTCGACATTTAACACACAATGCTTCACAGAACTCAGCGGAAAGTGGGGAACGGAGTGTCTTAACACTAGGTTCCCTCTACCTACCCTGCTGTGTGCGGGATACAGCGTTAATTTTAATTTAATTTGAACTATTTAACCAAACTAATCGACGTTTCGATCACTTTACAGTCGTCCGTAGTCACGGGTAGCCTTAGATGGCATCCGTTTATCATATTTATTATATGAAACTAACGCCAAAAATATCTTCTTTGCTAGATTCTTGCAAATTGACCTGACTATATCTTGTCATCTGCTGTAGGGGACTATCTACCACTAACCTCTTGAGGCTTCAAAGTTTTTAAAAAAGGGACTAGAAATTTAGCAACCGTCTTCTCAATTGAAATTAGGATGTTTTTATATTTGAATAGTATCACGAACCATTCTTTTTTTTTTTTTTATGGAAAAGACACGGCATACTAGCGTGCGGGTCACCTGATGGTAAGTGATTACCGCCGCCCACGACCCCGTGCAACCCCAGAGGAGCTACAGGTGCGTTGCCGGCCTTTAAGACGGGTTGGGCGCCGGGGCCCGGCATTACCTGATGAGAATGAGAATGGCATAAAGCCACTACTTCACGCCGGTTTTAAATGCCGGGGGTGGTAAAGATCCCTTCAAGTCTGCCCATGCGTGTTGCCATTGCTATCTACCACACGTACTTTAGTCGCCTCTTACGACACCACCAGTACCAGGATGATCCTATTCTAGGCCGGGATCACACGGCACAAAGGTAGCCGACATGCATCTGTTTTCCTTAGCGAGGATGTGAGGATTATCAAACTGAATGTAACGGGGCTTATAAGCTATATGCTCACAGAGAGCTGACTTTCATACATGCCCATTCTCAACAATCGGAAATGTGTTTTTTTTATCTTTGCGTATACTTATTAAATGTATGAAAAAAAAAAATCTGATTGATGACAGTAACACCGCCGTAGTAGAGTGAAAAATATTTTATAATAATTATATGTAGAGAAGAAATGAAAAGAAACTACTCAGCATTCCATACATACACCGTGTTGTGTCATGTAGGGTTAAATAAACGTAGAGCCGTGCCCGTGACTTGCGACTCAAGTGCAGGTTCGATAAATAGTGTGTAGTACAGCACTATCCGAGCTCTTCTCTCTGCCTAATCAATTTTGAAAGGTCAGTCAGGTCAGTATCCTTAGATGATAAAGACTTATATAAGCCTACTTTAAAACTGTAATTGTAATGAAAATTCGCCTCTACATACATATATTGTGCAATAAAATTACATATGATTTAAATAATGACGTTTTTTGAGTCTCCTGCAAGATACAACGTATAGTATGCATATAAACGGTAAACTTTTTGTTTGAAATTATTTAATTTTGCAGTTAGTTCTTGGTTAAACTGCATATCTTATTTTATAAACTACACTAAAGTATATATATTAACTACTAAGTATGTAATAAATTGATATAATAACATGTAAAAAAAACATATTCTAAAAAAAGTAATATAATAAATGATTTTAAAACCAAATTGGATCTACCTTGATATAAAATTCTAAACGTAACTTATATTACACAATCCGTGAACATTACGTAAAACGAAAACGAAATCATGATTTTTTTTCCAACAAAACATACGTGATGAGTAAATAAATTATATGATGTAATACAAGACAATTGCAAAATGAGAGCTGTAGCTTAGTTTTCCTTATTTTGTTATTTTTAGGTAGCTTAATTTCTTCTTCTCCATTTTAATTGTATGTGACGGCACTTATTAAGAAAACGTGTAAAAATTTGAACGTGAAGCAGGATTTGAACCCGCGCCTCTTTGAAAACCGTCCAAGCGCTCTGATTATGACTCTCAGGCCTCTGACAAATAACTCAACGAAATATTATTTGATTTTAATTGTAATCAACAAAAAATGTAGTTTTTAAATTTAATTTAAATAATAAATACAAAATGTAGTTCTTTCATGAATACCATTGTTTTATTTTTCCCACGCATATTGTGATTTACTTGTTATCTTAAATCCTGATAAAGGTCATTTTCTTTTACTCACTTAGAAACTTTCAACTCCCACACCTTCTTGTAAGATCAAAATGTTTTACCTTAATTAATACACTAATAAAACATTGCTTTGTTTAGAAATAATACATAGTTAATTTATAAAAATGTTTTCATAGAGAGATTACGAAGAAATTATTATTTATTATTAATATTAAGTCTTTATTAAATTTTTTCACTATATATACTTTAAGTTTCATTATAAAAAATATTCTTAGAATTACAAAATGTTTCTCTGATATGGTATTACTTGGTCTCAATAATAGGTTTGCGCGAAAGACCGTAACGCTTTTGTTAGTTCAAGTGAAAATACAATGAATTTCAATTTTTTCTTAAGAAATTTAAAAATGATTGCAATGGAATAATATTAAAAGATATTTCAATATACATCTTACTAAGGGGATCCTTTTTAGATTATTTTGTTTCAGCTTCACGCTGTATCCTGCACACAACAGGACAGAGGGAACTTCAAAAAGTGATTAGAACCTTCATATGAATGTTATGGATTTTTTGAATAAAATGAAAACTGAAATATTTATAAGTAGAACACCGTTGTACACGTATCATGTAAATAGGTTACTAGATCGTTTTAAGATGTTGTAAAAAATGAAGAAAATATAGCCCTCTGGTTTGAATATATATACTTGGAACGTCTCAGTCGGGGTTAATATTACAAGTACTACACTCACAATTAGTTATTCTTAAGCTACATTTTATGTTTTTTTTTTCGCTTTATGCAGTATTCCGCAGATAGCAGGATAGAAAGAGGGACAGTTCCCATTAATACAATTCTATTTTCCATTTTCGACCGAATTCTGTTGGTATTGCGTATTGAACGGCGGAACTCAACTGTGCACTTTGCCTCGTTACCAGAGCGAGAAAATATTAAATATTTAATTTCCTCGAGTGTTAATCAAACCCACAACCTGTCGTATTTAAAATCCCACGCTCGTGCCCCAGCCTCGCCTAATCTCAAGCTAGTTAATTAACATCTATTTATATTTTAAAAACCATATAGAAATCTTTATTATGGGAAAATTACCCTTTATTTCATAGAATTCGCTGTTGGTTCGCTTTTGAAAAACGTCAAGCTAAGTTCCTATAAAATCAACTGCAAGCGGTATTCACCTTAAATGGTGTTGCATTTAGTGTTAAGAAATTTAGAATGAAAAATATTATTGTAAAATTTACGTAATTGCCACTGATGAATCTGAATAAATAAAAAACTTTCATAGGCGATTTAAAAATGTGCAAATTGAAAAACTCACGCACTCACTCACTGTAGCGCTAAGCCAGTTGAGTTGATAAAACAGTTAAAAAACTTAACGAAAAGAATAGCGATAGAGCAAATATTTTTTCTATACAAACTTCCCTTACATATTCATATAACGATTTCTCAAGCAGCCAGCGGGGCCAAGTTCAATGCAATTTTAACGAGGTTACACAACATGTGACTACGTGCCTCGTTGGCTTACTGCGCGGAAACAGCCTATTAAAAATAAAAAGATGCTGGCAATTTGTTTACAAATTAATAAAAGGTTAAGTACTCGTTTTAGTGGTAAACACATTTTTAATAATTCACTAATATTTACAGAATTTGTATATATTAGTAAATAGGTACATACAGAATTTGTACTTACATCGTACCTATAGAGGGAAAAAATATAGAAATACGGCAAACACTAAGTATTCCGTTCCGTTTTTTTATTTTAAAATTGAGACGTGGAGACAAATCTCTTCTGTAGTTACTTTTATTCCACCATTGTATTATTATTCAAAAGGTATAATCGTATTTTGTATATACAAGCATACATTCCATTAAGAAAACCTTAAGTTATAGAGAACAATGAAAACGTTATCAGCTTTTTATCTTCGTATAGGATACCTTGATAGTGAACATTAATTACAATACGGGTGACAGTCTAATACGTATGTTCTCACGATTTGAGATTAATTAGATCTCAAGGTGAATCTTGTAGTGAGTGGAAACTTCATTTAAAAAAATAATTCTTTTATACTCTAATTGCTTCATCAAATTCCTTGCCTTTAATATGATGACCAAATTGAAAATCATCATCGACATCATTTATATGCGGAATTGCTCGCCGAGGCCAGTGAGTTGTGTCTTCTAAAATCCTAAAGCGATTTCCGAAACGGGCTTTAAGTATTTGAAAGAAATCTCTTGTTTCACCTTTGAGTGTGGTTTCCCATGTTATTGGTCTGTCACAATGTTTTGGGTACATCTCGCAAGCCCCCGGATTAAAGGGAGTCTGTGTTTCACTTGTTGTCGTTGTTGTTTCAACAAAATCAATATCTTTTCGAGAGCTGGATGGCGTTGAACTGATTATTGTTGTAATTTCCTCTGTAGTATGAGTGGACAAACTAATATTTTTATTTAAACTACTCTGTGGAATCGTTACATTAAAAGGACGCGCAGTACACGATGTTAAAATGGATTTAGTCTCGTTTGCTACATTTTTACTTTCATTTGTTAGTATTTCAGTTGTTGTTTGAATTGTAGATATTGTTGCGTTAGTTGTCTGTGCTGTATTCGTCTCACTTATTGTTAATTCTGAAGTGATTGTTGTTTTGTAGTAGAATCAGTCAAATTTGTTATATTCTCTGTAGTTACATCACTAACTGTGCCTCCTGTATGGTGGTAGCTATTTTGGTTGTGGTCATTTCTGTTGTAGTTGAAGTATCCACAGTACTTATTGAAGTATATTCCATTGGTGAGGATTGTGTAGGATTATTGGACGTTTCATCCGGACAATTATTATCAATTCTAGTTTGAAAATACACTGTCAAATTAATATAAATTTATTTTAATGAAATATATTGTAACACCGTCACTCTGATATTAAAAGAAATCAAGCCGAGACGCAAAAATATTTATTTGACCTTGATATATGATTTTACTCTCTTAACCATAAAGCAACGATATACAATACAAAGAAATAAAATTACAAAAGTAGTGGAAACTGTTCAACAATTCTTGGAATATAAAAATATTTAAAAAATATCATAGATTTAGAATAATGCTATTTATTTTAGCTTCACGCTGTATTAAACATATTAGTTTATAGTTTATATAAGGGTAGGTAAAGGAAACCTACTGTTAAGACACTCCATTTCCCACTCACACATTTCCCATTTTCCCCATTGTGAGATGAGTGGTGAAACTTAACCCCGCGCGTTGCCTTGTTACCAGAGCAAAGAAAATAAAAAATAAATAAATAATGATTCTTTAAATGGCAATCGAAACCGCAACCGTTGCGTCTTACAATCGTGCCACGACGGTCTCAATAATGACTAATATAAAGAAAAAAAATACATTTATAAATTGTATTCACAATTATCTTATACATTATATTTTAATATAATAAACATAAAGAACATTTCTAACAAGAGCGTCGTTCTCATAAACATGTGCGCTACACGAGGCTAATCAAATATCGATTTTACAAAATACAAGAGACATACCCTTTTGATTGTCACAATTGTATTCAAACATATCACATTCATCCAAAAACTTTCTATGATGTTTTAAGTTGATTTCGAATCCACATATGGGTGTCCAGGTATGGTTGCAAGTTTGAGCATACAGGCAAAATTTAGGTGGCTGACAATATTAAACCAATAATAAAGAAATATTGAAATAGTTTTTTTTAATTTATATTTACAATTTAAGTTAAAATTATGTTTTTAAAATATATAAGGGCCTACCGGTATGTAATGTTCTAAAGTTAATCTGTACCATAAATTTAAAAATAGAATTGAATTCAGTGACAGCTCTAGCATATTTCTGTGGCACTTTCTGATAAAAAAATATATTTTTACAAAGGAACTAAATGTTCATGGCGTAATAGAAACTGAAATATATTTTTTATATGAATTGGATATTTTACTGCATTAAAACTATAATGTTACTCACATCTAAACACTTTACATTTTATACTCCATATATATATATATATATATATATATATATATATATATATATATATATATATATATCTGGCTCAATCAACCTTCCACACAGATATGACCTTTATGAAGCGCTACCTGTTTCAAGGTAGTGAGTTCGCATACTGTCTTAACTACATATTAGACTAATAGTCCTCAAAATTTCAGCTTTGATAAAATGACGTAGGTCTGGGGGCTGTGGGGTCTTCATATCATGATTTATTCCAAGAAATCAGATTTATCGTTATTTATTTTCTTTTTAATAAAACCCTTCACAACTTTTACCATTTTCTTTCCATTTTTTATTATTGTTTCTTTTTTCAATATCACTGTCCTAACCTTCTTAGGACTTGTCTTCTTCGTGTCTAATTTCACCTTTGCCATTTTCATAGTTGACATTCTCGTCCGCCGTTTTTTCTTTTTCCATGTTGGAGAGTATCTTCTTTTTCCTTTCAACATATGAGCTGGTAGATTAACCTTCGTTATACTTCTAGGCTTTTTAAACATTCTTCTAGATGGTACGAATCGATACTTAATTCCCATTTTATGAAATCTGTGGTCAGGACACGTCGGTATTGAAGGACATGGTGGATTCGTCGGGCACTGAGTTACTGGCACATTAAAGCAATCTGAATAGTTAATGGCATAATAGTCTGCAAAAATAAAACACGTTTGAAACTGTAAATGAATGTATGTCAAAAAAACTTTAAAATTTATTATAGAGTTATTATTTGGATGAAATAAAAATGATTTTTGATTGCTTCACACTGCATTCCACAGACAGTAGGTAGGAGAAACTAGTGTTAAGAC
Source organism: Heliconius sara (assembly GCA_917862395.2). Classification (NCBI taxonomy): domain Eukaryota; kingdom Metazoa; phylum Arthropoda; class Insecta; order Lepidoptera; family Nymphalidae; genus Heliconius; species Heliconius sara. Next base: position 3,936,961 of record OU860788.1, on the reverse strand, counting down.
ACTCTGTTCTTCTTTATCCACCAAATCCCATTACCACCACCACCATTATCTATTGAGTGGCGGAACTCATCGTCACGCTTTGCCTAGACACAAGAGCGAAAAATTGACAATATTAAATATTACATATCCACGAGTGGAATTGGTTCCCACAACCTGTCGTGATTTAAGTCACACGTTTGTGCTCCTGCGCCACGACTGGCCTCTATTGTATTAATAGTGCTTTGAAAATATTACTATTTTTTTAGAGGTCATAAGAGAATATGTAAAAATAAAGTAACATATAGTAAGATATAAATATTATGAATGTAACTGTGTTATACAAACATTACACACCGCTCTCAAAATCGCAATTATATTCATACATATCGCATTCGTCGATGAATAATTTTTTACTGTACACATCCTCCTCATTTTCAGTGCCACACTCTGGGATCCAAGTGTGATTGCAAATGTCGGCTAGTAGACACCAATGTAAAGGCTGAAATGGAATTGAATAGTAGTATGAAGAGGTTGATGACAGTGGACGAGGACGAGGCGAGAGAGGTATGTAGACACCGTGCTCGATTCTCTCTGACGACCCCTCTAGAGATAAAGCGTGAATTTTAAGTTAAAGTGTTATTCCACATTTAGGAACTCTTCTTTATGGCGGTCAGAGCGTTCGGACGGCTTACAAGAAGTTCAAATCCCGCTACGTTCAATTTTTTTATACATTTTCTAAAGAATGTATTGTGCAATACAATAAGTGAAAAATACTATGAATGTAAAGAGTATACTATGAATAAAAAAATTCCTTTTTTACATGTTGGTGGGTAGCAGAACCACACGGCTCCTATCTTTTTACCCACTTAGCTCCATGCAGTATCCTATGAGCGCATAGCAAGAGCAATCTGGAAACCTAGTGTTAAGACACTACGTTGCTATTAAAAAGTTTCCGTTTCCCACTTCCAGCGGAATCCTGAAGGCATTGATTGTTAAGAGGCGGAGCTCAACGCCACGCTATGTCTCGTTACCAGAAAAGAAAGGAAAACGTTTTGTTTTATTTAATATACTTTATAAACGTGTCATAAATTAGTATTATTTTTCGTAAATTTGATTTACACTATATATGTATAAAAAGAATTAAAATTAACCGACTGAATAAAAATATGTTTCTAAAATATGATATGTAAAGTATATGAGTACGCTCGAATTGAGTGAGTGACCTTTATCACGAAGTAATGAACTGTTAATCTCGCCACGCGTGATAAATTATCCTCAAATGTGGAATGACATTTGAGTTTTTTTTTTTGGAATAACAAAATGCTCGAAGATTGAAATAACAACGATATTTTTATAATTTATATTAAAATCTAAAAGTTGCTAAGGCCGTCGTGGCGCAAGGGCACAAGAGTGTGATTGTAACACGACGGTTGTGGTTTCGATTCCTGCTTGAGGGAATAAATTATTGTTTATTAATATTTATATTTTCAGTTTATTGCTTTGGGTCAAAGGCAAAAGCCTAACATTGAGATTCGAAACTCAACACGCAATGCCTCGAAAAGAGGGCGGAGAGTGGGGAACGGGGTATCTTAACTCTAAATTCCCTCTGTCCACCCTGTTAAGAGCGGGATACAGCGTAAAGCTGATTTTAATTCTAGAAGTTGCTGTTCTAATAAGTCCGATACGACGATTAAGAGGTGCTCTCTCAGTCGTCTCAGTGTCAGCTCGTAGTTTTGCAACAATTTTTAATTCAAGAATATATATATATATATATATATATATATATATATATATATATATATATATATATATATATATATATATATATATATATATATATATATATATATATATATATATATATATATATATATATATATATTTATGTCTATAACTGTGAAAAAAAAAATAATGAGGAAGTGAATAATTTGCCAGATTAATTAATATGGTCGTGAATTAGAATGATCTTTGTAGTTTGTATCACAATATACGTACCCAAACAAAATGTTGTCTTGAAGGACAAGGTATCAAAAATATACCTGAAACAGATACACAATCAAAGTAAATAAATAGAAATAAATCAGCTTCACGCTGTATCCCGCACACAACAGGGTGGGCAGAGAGAACCTAGTGTTAAGACACTCCGATCCTCATTTTCCGCTGAATTCTGGAGGCATTGCGTATTGAGTGGTGCAACTCAACGCCGCGCTTTTCTTTGAAACCAGAGCGAAAAAACGGAAATATTACATTTAAATAAATCTTTCATTTCCTCGAGTGGGGCATCGAACCCACAACCAGCCGATTTTACAGTCACACTTTGTGCCCCTGCGCCACGACTGGCCTCAAATAAATAGAAAAACACTTTAATAAATATTTTAATAAAGATTATCAAAATAAAATTAAAAATACTAATTTAGGTATCATTTTAAATAAGAAAACCCAATATTATTAAAAATTGTATTCGTTTACAAAAACTTACCTATGTACAGTGAGTCATAAAACATTACTGGCCTGTTTTATTTTTCACATTTAATATTTGATTTTATTACAAACAGTTGATATTTTACGAATAAAATACAGTTAACTCTACTCTCAAAGGAAACCTGAATAATTCTTATAACTGAATTATGAATACTATATTATAGCGAAATGAAATATTTGTAACATTTTTTAAGTGTTAATCCACAATCAAGAAAGAAAAATACTTATTTAGAAAACGTATAAAAACTTGAACGTATCGGGATTTGAACCCGCGCCTCTATAGAAGCAGTCAAACGCTCTGACCAACGAAAACGTATGGCTTAGTTGAACAGAACGCCTGGACGTTTTCCAAAGAGGCGCGGGTTCAAATCCCGCTACATCCAAATTTTTATACGTTTTCTTAATAAGTAAATAAATAATTTAATAGTAGTATAAATTTACTTTTATATAAAACAAAAAAGGCAGAATTTCTAATACATTGATATTATTTTTGTAAGACTTACGACCTACTACGAAAAGATGATCTACACTACCTTGACCCTACATATTTGGAAACGAAGGCCAAACATAAACCAACCAAACGTTGCATAATCAGAATAAATGTCTTTAAATACAGTAAACAGAATAGATGAAATCGATTTAGCTTAATTATATTAATATTATTTATCCTGATAATGTTATAGAAAAGCGCGGCGTTGAGCCTGGAAAGTCAACGTGCTGTATAGTGTCTCAAAAGTTGGGCGGAATATGGAGAACGGATTTTTTTATGATTAGATTTCCTGTGTGTCAACCCATCTATGCGGGTAAAGCGTGACACTAGGTATGAAATAGGAAATAAATACTTTTAAAATATTTGTATATTTAAATTATCTAAATTTGATGTATATTTAAAATGTCTGTATATTATTATAGCACAAAGTGAGACTGTGTGCTGAAGTGAGAGTTTTTTCACTCCGGTGTCGAAGAACAGAGTGGCGTTGAGTTCCCCCAGGCAACACGCAATGCCTCCAGAATTTGAAAAAAACTTATATTTATAATAAATATTTAAGAAAAATCTATAAATACATTCACTTTCTTTTAATAGCTATATCGCTTTTAAAACGCTAAAATCTTATAAAAAGCTTTGCTACGTTAAGCTAAGAATAGCATCAAGGGATGCATACAGCTTTCTCCGTCATACCAATCATAATCTTCACTCGAAAACGCTCCACGCTCGAAAAAGCTGAACTAGCATTTCGAATCATAAATACACATAAAAATACACAGACGAACAAACGCTATTTTCTTTGAAGAAAAATATTGTACTTCAACCAACTGTTTCCAGTTAGTAAAATAGAGTAGAAATACATATGCATTATTTTAATTTATAGCAAATGAATTCACATAGTCTTTTTCTAACTGTGAACACGATGTTTGTGGGTTCACCACGACGATTGTGGGTTCGACTCCCACTCTGAGGAATGAATTATTTTCACTTTGGTAACAAAACAAACACGTTAGGCTCCGGCCACTCAACACGACCTCCTTTACATGACCTTCAAATCCATACATTTTACATCAACATTTTATCATAATGTAAAATTTTTAACTCTCTTTAATTCCATTTTTGGTTACCGAAAATGACTAGGGCTAGGGTTTAAGCATTGTCAACAACCACAAAACCAACAGGCTTGTCAAATATAACTTATAAACAGAATATTTATTCTGAAAGTGGGTAACGTCGTTGCGAATCGCGTTATCTCACCCACGCACTAAAGGATAGAGCGTGATGTAAAGTAAATATACATATTATACGTTAGATTATACATTATATACTTATTTATTTATTTTACTGGTCCATATTTTATATTATTTATTTTGTTAATTAATATATTAAAGTTTATTTAAATCAATTTGTTTTTCTCATTTGTTCTCTCTCTCTAGTTGTTTTATCATCTCTATATTCATATTTAAGGCTATTCTATCAGTAGATAATAATATTTAAGCATTCGTATCTATTATTGTATACAACGTGGATAGTGAACTATACAGCGAATTTAAAGGGCAACCGATCAATAAATAGAAAAGAACAAATGTCGTCTTTTCTATGGATATTTACCTACATTTGTATTAAATATCTTTTATTTAATATTTAACCCTATAGCTATATAGATATTAAATAAAATTAACACCAATTACTAAAGAATAGTCGCCAACGCAAACTTGTCTATATCATTACGTAACACCCACATACCCGAATTGATTTTTGTTCCTCACTCCGCCGTAATACGCATGCGCCGACTCAAACACACACAAGCCCAATGAAACTCACACATCCATCCTTCCACTTTGATGTTTTATAGGAATTTGAACCTTATACGATATTAGCGGTTAAGTGAAGTTTCGTTTAAACTATTACATGGTATTTTTAGACCATTTGTACCTATTAAGGAACACACAGACGCGCCCTCTTCCATGCAAATCTGGTAACTCGTCACGGAAGGTTCTGATCTGTCTATATTTTATTTAATACAGCGTATTTGAATATTGTTCTCGCAACTAAACCACGTTAGTGTCGATTTGGAGTCACTGGAACGCGGGTTACCTAGCTGACAGAGCTCGGGAACCTCCTTTTGTTGTATAAAAGGCTGTACTAAAAATAGGTTTGTCCGATATACTTGTGGGGAAAATCTAGTAAGCATCCCATTCATAAAGTACGTTCATTTGGGCTCGGGCAGTGAAGGTGCATAGGTCGGGGTGTCTAAAGTGAATGAACATTTAGATAGCCATCTGTGAATTTCGGATTTTCTTTATCTGTACGAGAAAACACAGCTGCTAACATGTAAGTATTATCTAAGTTGTTAATTTTTTAATTTTAAATAATATAGAAAAGTGTATCGAGAAGAAAACGCCTTGTTTGGATATAATTCAATTATTAATTACACTATATGTAGAATTAACAAGAACGTTATAGTATTCTGTATTGTGTAAATTTATTATTACTATTTATTAATATTAGTTTTTGGTTAAATAATCAATTTTTACGTCGATAGTGCGAATCAAAATTTATTAATTGCTTTAAATAATTAATAATTCGTTACATGAATAGAATTCATTGAAATAAAATTCAAAGAATTCATATACAAGAAATACGGCAAAATACTATGACGATTAAATAATATAGAATTTTCTTGTATTATTATATTTTAAATTGTCAATTTTACTATCGTGCAAATTACGTAATACTTTTTTGAACACAGAAAGCGATTTCGGCCTGTTCGCCGGTTCAATAACTCAGTTAAAAAAATAAGACGAAATATTTTACATTTATAAGTATGCATAGTGTGACTGTAAATGGGAAAGTAAGTAAGGAAATTAAATATATAATATGTCCAATTTCTTCGCTCTTGTATCGAGGCAAATCATGGCGTTTAGTTTCGCCACTCAACACTTAATGTCTTCAGAATTTAGCGGAACTGGGGAACGGAGTGTCTCAACACTAGGTTCCCTCTGCCTACCCTGCTATGTGCTGGATACAGCGTGACGCTATAAATGTACATTTAACTAACAATATATCCTACAATAGTTAATAAGATGTATAGGACACGAGCTATCGTAGACTCTCAATCTTCAAAGAAAACGTCGATATAGCGCTTTACTCGAGCCTTATGGTTCTTGATTTTCATGTGCCATGTCATCTTAACCCTTTTGTCTCTATATCTATATATTTTGTCTCTATGTCTCTATATCAATCTATATGTGTCTATTCAAACAGTGAATTCGTCTGCCGTCTTTTTTCTTAAATATCTACGTATTTAGGCCAGTCGTGGCACAGTGGCACAAATATTACTCTGTGCCACGACTGGCCTGTTTGTGACTGCAAACGTGACAGGTTCTGGGTTTCACTCGAGGAAAGGAAATATTGGATATTAGTATTTCTTTTGCTCTAGTGTAATGCCCCCGGAATTTGGCGGAAAATGGGGAATGTTAAGCTAGGCTAGGTTCCCTCTGCCCATCTACCTTATGTACGGTATATACAGTGACGCTAAAGAAAAAATTACATATGATACGGCATTTTATGATGACACCGTTTACTTTTAGTACAATATAATACGTTATATAATCTTAGCTAAGCCTTAGAAAAACAGTCTTGGCTATGTTTAAGAAATGCTTTACTACGAAACACTATAAATGCTAATAATGCTCCATGATAATATTTTATAAGAGCATTACCGCTTCACGCTGTATCCCGCACACAGCAGGGTAGGCAGAAAGAATCTAGTGTTAAGACACTCCGTTCCCAACTTTCCGCCGAATTCTAGAGGCATTGCGTGCTGAGTGACGGAACTCAACGCCGCGCTTTGCCTCGACACCAGAGCAAAGAAATGAAAATATAAATGTAAATAAATATTTCATCTCCACGAGTGGGGATCGAACCCACAACCAGTCGATTTTACAGTCATACTTTGTTCCTCTACGCCACGACCGGCCTCACGAGCATTACAATAGAACTTATTGCATATTATACTTATTTAGAAAACGTATAAAAATTTGAACGTAGCGGGACTCGAACCCGCGCCTCCTGGAAACCGACCAGGCGCTCTGACCACTGAGCCATACGTGCATATTGTATACAAAACTATTCATAGTATATTCCTTAAAAGTACTACACAGTGCGTTTTTATAAAAAAATACGTTTTCTTTTTAATATAATACAGAACGAACTATAACTGAGTATTGATTATTTAACTAATAGTAGTTCTCCCAGTGGTTTATAGACAAGTCATGATAAAGCAGAATAGAAACGATCATTGGATACTGCAACTTATCAAATTTAGATGCAATCAATATACGAGAGAGACGATTGACTATTGAGTATTATATTTGCAACTATTTATAAATTTCATATGTATTTCGGAAAATTTAAATTATTTTTAGAGACCTATAAGAAAGGGCTGTCCTCTAGTTTGATTAAAATTTCATGATTTTTACACATACAATCGTATCATACTCTGTCTTTAACTATACAACTATTTGGATGTACAATAGAATAGAAAACTCACCCAATATCGATGAAGTACGCCGAGTTGACCAAAAACGGAAGCTTCGATAAACCGTCGAATAAGGTTAAATAACGTATTCAAGATTTGTGTACATGACCGCCACAAGCTTTTACAAATCATGCTTATGAAAAATAAAATGGAAACTTTATTGGAAAAAGGAGAAACTAACCCATAGCTAGACTTAAAGAAAATCGTGGCATAGGAATATCCAAAAACTAAACGGGAATCAAATGTACGGTACATTTGATTGACATTTGACAGTCAGAAAAAAAAATCGGAAATAAGTTTATTATTAGAAATGAATAAAACAAATGAAACATAAAAAATATATGTAAATTCTTCTACTCCCGACATTGCATTCTCATTATTCTCACTCTCAGCAAATCGCTTTCTTATATCATTAGGAACAGCTTTGTGTCCACGATTTTTTTCTTCTTCTTTTACTGAGTGGTCGTCTACATGATTTAATCAATCAATAATAGTTTTTAATTTTTTTTTATTACAAACAATTAATATAAAAAATTTAAATCAGTTGGAACCTAGTTTCTTACTGTCTTCAAAAAAATTTACTATAGACCTAAAAAAAACAAATCTAATTCTAAAATGGCTTAAAATATATGTCACTTCAGTAATAAATCACATTCAACTGATTTAAATCTAGTCTACATAGTAATGTGAATGCGGGTCTGAACTTCAGTCGTGATGTTATCTTTTGTATGTTTTTAGGACAAAAGAATGTTTTGTTAAATTCGCCTGAATAGAGTAGAGTTTACATTTTCGTACGTTATGTGAAACTCAATAATATTATAAATTAAGCACAAATTTTAAGCTAGTACAATGATGTATGTATATCAATGTTAAATGTTTAGTTTGAAATAATAGTAGATACCTAGAAATACATACATACTTACAATTACTTTATTATTGGTATATTAGTACTTATTTTTGTAGGTTACCAAAAAAATATACTATGAGCGTTATATAAATAATAAAAAAATATATGAAATACATATATTTATAAATATATCTCAAATCGATGGCGAATAAGGAACAAGGCAACATACCCGTGACGGTAGCAGGTTCGATCCAAGCTCTATGAAATTTTCATTTTCGTTCACCTGTTAAACAAAGCGCAATATCTTGAATTTGGGACAAAAACGATAAGCCAAGTGCCTAATAACATTATGTCATCTTTGTCCCCTCTGAGTGGGATAAAATGGTATGTTAAAAAAATTATATTAAAAATCGATAATAAACGTAGGAAAGTATCATTGTATTTTAATTATACCAAAAGCTCATTAGCTTTTATTCGAATAAAATCGTCAAAAACAAACATAAAGAACTGATATTTCTCAATACTCTGGCTTGTTTTATTTTTATATTTCATAAAAAAAAATGAATATATTAATAATAAATACTGTATAAATTGTTTTGCTTCAAAATCACAATTCGTAGTTTTTAGACATAAAACTAGCTTAACTACACCTAGGAAAGAAAAATATTTATTTAGAAAACGTATAATAAATTGAACGTAGCAGTACTCGAACCCGCGCCACCTATGAGTGATTCCCGCTACGTTTAAATTTTCTAAATAAGAAAAGAAAAATACTATCTCTTAATAGATTTTATTACCATCATAACTACATTGAAGAATAACTAGATTTTTGGCTGTCGTGGTGCAGTGGCACAAGCGTGAGACTGTAAACGCGACGGTTGTGGATTCGATTCCCACTCGAGGAAATTACATTGAACAAGCACTACATCGAAAATTCGGCGGAAAGTGGGAAACGGAGTAATTTAACACTAGGTTTCCTCTGCCTACCCTGCGGGACACAACGTGATGTTAAAGACAAAACTACATTAAACAATAAATTATACTGATAAAATGGTAACAATATTTTCAAGAACATTTAATTAAAATTTATGAAAATTAAATAAATAAATTAAAGCAGAACATATCACCGTCGCCAGTTTTAACCTTATAGCAGATTCTAATTAAAAATTAAGAGAGCCTTTTGAGCATAAGAGATGCTCTTATGGCGTCTTGTATACCTATCTGTTGGAAACTTTTCTTATTTTATCATATTTTCAAATATAAACTCAATTTTGAAAATTAAATTTTTGTTAATTTTTTTGTCAACAGTAATAGTAATAAGCATCATTGAAGCCAGTCGGGGCGCAAGAGCACAAGTGTGTGACTGTAAATGCTACTGGTTGTGGATTCGATCCTTACTCGAGGGTTAAATGTTAATTTAAATTTATATTTACATTTTTTCGCTCAGGTGTCGAGGCAAAGCGCGACGTTGAGTTCCGCCAATGAGCAATGCCTCCAGATTTCGAAGGAAACTGCTGTGAGGATACAACGTGAAGCTGGCTGCTAAAAAATAGGCATAATTGTTACTAAAAGTGTAACTATACTTTTTTACCAGTAATGGATATGTTTATGAATATACTAGCAAGCCTGCGCGGCTTCGCCCGTTTAAACTATACGAATATTTATTATTTTAATATTAGAAAAAAATACCGAAGTATTTGAATTGAACCAAAATTAACACAAAGCAATGAGAAAACGTAACTTATGATTTTTTTCAATATTAGATATAAATACCTAACTAATTATAATTAATTTATTTTATAAAAAAAAATAAGTAAACATAACCAAAGAAAAATATTAATGAATTTAACTAAACAACCAAAAAAACAGCTATATTATCAATATTATCAACGTAAAATAAATATTTAAAAATATTAAAAGTAACACGAAATATAATACCAGAATAAAAGAAAACTTAACCAAACCAGGAGATTCAAAAAATCTATCTATCTACTACTACTATCGTATAAGCGAATGGAACCGAAAGAAACCTGAATTGATAATTAACAGAAAATAGCCACATAAAAATTAACAGTGGATCGAAAATGGATGGGAAAATTTACAAAACCGTCAACATCGTCTGCGCTTTTGTCGGTCATTCCGTAACCAAGCCCCCGCACCGTTCGGCTCGTAGGCAATGTAGACTAAAATATTTTGAATCAGTGATATCTCCTAAAATATTTATTATAATTATATATAGTAAAGTATGATTTCATCTAGACGAAATGCTAAAAATGACTATTATATTCATTTTGATAATGATTAACTTCAACTTTTTATAGATTATTTAAAAGACCATATTTTTGTAGAACATTGCTTTTATGTGTCTCATAAGGTTGAGCACGCCATGTAAGCGTTCAGAAAGCATTCTGGGCAGTCTTATCTTAAAACAACAAAATACCTTGTTGCGTAGCGACGGACTTAAATAACATGTCAAACAATAAATTGCATATCAAATAGAAACATGTATTCATCATGTATAACGAAAATGAAACTATTTTAACTATTTTAATCGCGTGTATTCGGGTTTTACATTTTTGGTCTACCCGTCTACTCGTGACCACGGACTACTGCTGTAGTTGAACTGCTGCATATGCAATATTTTAATAAAATATAATAATATAGAAATCAAAAATTAAAAATAAACTAATATAGAGTTCTAAAAGGCCAATTTTAAAAATATCTAAAGTATATAATGTATTTCTTTAAAAATAATGAAGATGTAGTGTCTGATTTTTTTATCAGCTTCACGCTGTATCCCACACATAGCAGGGTAGGCAGATAGAACATAGTGTGAAGACACTTCGTTCGCCACTTTCCGCTGAAATTTTGGAGACATTGGGTGCTGGGTGGCGGAACTCAACTTTTTGCCTTGCTGCCAGAGCAAAGAAAATGAACATGTTAATAAATAAAAATTAATTATCTAGAGGGGGAATCGAATCCACAACTGTCGTCACACCCTTACCCTACGCCACGACACAGATTTCAGTATAATTTTAGAGCTCCGTACCTACAAAGGAAAAAATCTTAGACTCATATAATACTGATCATTTTGTTGTCCGCCCGTCAATCCGCCTGTCTGTCAAGACCCTCTTATTTATTTCATAGAAAAAAATCCCTGCAAACTTATATTTGTAGTTCATTTCAAACAAAATGACTGTACATGCTCGCAAACTCAGGGTGGTAAACTTCTATAAGTTGTATTTTCCGTTCACCTAAAATTCTGCAATAGGTATGGAAGTCTCGATGAGCGAGTCCACTCACACTTAACCGGTCTTTAAATTTTAATATATATTGTGACGCTTTTTTTCCAGAAAGGTCATAACATGAAATTCTCATTGAAATACATACTTAAATTAAATTTTAACTAATAAAATTGACATTTATGTGTTGGCTTAACGAATGGCACTTCAGCTTGTACTGTTGCTGAAGACCACTTAAACTACATGTAAATGACGCACGACCTGGCAGCAGACCAAGTGGAGCGTAACACTTTGCTGAACGCTTGCCAAATAGTATGTAGGAGTAATAAGAACCTCTTATAAATACCTAGTATTTATGTTGTTACAAAGTTCATTCATAAAAACTTATGTAATATATGTGTTTACTTTTAAACGGAATCGTTTATTTTACATATCTTTATCGAAATTGTTATTTTTTTATATCTTATATCTTCTACGTTTCACGCAGCAGGTGGTGTTTTCATTCCATCATGAATCTCGTTTTCTCCGTTCAATTCGGTTCTCTGAACATGCTGAATGACAACAACCAACGCCGCATTTTGCATCATCAGAATACAACAGAATTTTCACGATTATAAACTACGATACCATTTTCGTCTTCAACATAAACTATGATATTATTCAAAGGTTTATTGTAGGCGATTAAATTTCATTGATATTGCATTTCCCAAATAGTTTTTTCAGATAAATATTTTACCTAAATAGAACGGAAATGCTTTAATTTTGATATTCCCTACTGAAGTTTTAATTTATGAATTACTCCATATTCTCCAACACCAGTTCCTTACAAAACACTAAATATTTATTTTTATATACTCTAGTTGGGACCTGGTTGTCAGAAATCCATTATATAAAAGACTATTTTTCAGTTTTATCTCACTTGTAGCTGGATAGGCAGAAAAGAAATTTTAATAAGTCTTAGCAAAATTGAACTAGCCACGCCATATTTATGCCATTTATAAATATGTTAAAGGGCACAGTAACATTAAAGGTAAAGTAGCTTTTTATATTTATGAAAGAAATAATAATAGAGCTCAGTAGTGCAATGCTTTGAAATCTCAATTAAACTTGGAAATGGCATTCAAAGTTCATGCTCCTCCTACACTATTAGAACTACGGATACAAGTAAGCCTGAAGAGATTGGACTGTACTATGACAGGATTTCTAATTAGCATGTCCAAGTCAGATAACATTAACCTTACTCCTGTTTGGTTTAATCATTTGCCAATATTGGTACAAAATTTTGGAACACCAATGTAAGCAAAATGTGAAAAATCAATTGAAATCCTAATTAGAAAAAAATCAAGGTTCGCAAGCAATGAATTTCACAAATCTTCAGTTCAGTCTGAAAACAAATCAAAACTCCTAAATAACGAACAGCACTTCTGTTTGTACTTTCTCTGATTATTAGTTATTCAGGAATATGATTTATAATTTTCTTCACGTCATCTTTTTTAACCTTTGAGTGATATCTAGCTGAAATTAATATCAAATATTTAGGTTAAGGAACTGTCTCTTGGAGCACAGAATAAAAACAAGCTTCTAAGACAGTGGAGATACAAGCTTTTGCATTTGCATGCATAGTTTTTGCTGCTCCCGTGGATCTATAGTTATCAAATTTTCCACCAAGTAAACGCGACTGGTTGTAGACACAACCAGTCGGGAAATCAGTCAAGGAAATGAAATATTTATTTAAATTTATATTTCTATTTCTTTGCTCCTGCTGTAGATACAAACCACGGTGTTGAGTTTCGCCACTCAACATGCAATTCCTTCAGAATTCTATAGAAAATGGTAAACGGAGTGCCTTAACACTAGGTTCCCTCTGCCTTCCCCGCTGTGCGGGATACGGCATAAAGCTGATTTAATACATGTCAAAACAAAATTTGTATATACAAAACTAGTATGTTGTTAAATAAGACTAGACGTGCGGTTTTTTGTATAGAAATGAAGAAAGCCCCTCACAGGTCTTCTATTGTGTTGTGACGCGCCACAGGCACTCGTAAACAGAGGAGAATACTCAAAACGCTTTTTTACAGTGACATTTTATTGTTACAAAACCAAAGCCAGCTAAAATATTTTCTTAGAAATGCAAGCCTCAAGTATATGTAAGGTTTATTATTAACGTTTTAAAGCAATTCACAGATCCGCAAATCTCTGATTATTTTGACTTTCACATAGATTAAATTTATATTGCTACGTTTAACAACTGATTTTTCTTTTCATTAAGACAACATTATTACGGGAAATGGCACAATTTTTCACTGAAAACCAGTGCTGTGCTAAAATATCATAATGCGTTTCGTAAATTAAATTTATTAAGATTACGAGGTCCGTCGTAGCGCAGGGGCAAAAGATAAAAAATTGCGATAGGTTAGGGGTTTGATTCAAATCGCACTCGAGGAGAAAAAATGTCTCTTTTGCTTCTTTCCACTGTCATAAACTTCTTCTTCATCTTCATACATACCTTCTCTCCTTATATATGTCTTTTTACGTGACCGTGACCTCTAGTATCTTATTTTTTCTTTCGAGGCTTTGCGTGATGAGAGGCGGAACTCAACGCCGGAATTCTTGCTTGCATAGAAATGAAGATATTAAGAAATAATAATTCAGTCCTCCCAGTGGGCAACGAACCGCAACCGTCGCGTTACACTTACACTCGTGTGCCCTTGTGCCACGACGCTCGTAATACTTTAATTAAATTTGTGAAGAACGATAATTGTTCCTGTTTAACTGAACGGATTTAGATAAAACTTTTCAAAAATATAGTTTACATGTAGGATATATCAAAAAAATACATAAGCTACTATTAATTTAAATAAATCAATCAGCTTCACGTTGTTTCCCGCACATAGCAGGGTAGGCAGAGGGAACCTAGTGTTAAGACACTCCGTTCCCCACTTTTTGCCAATGCTGGAGGAATTGCGTGTATAGTGGCAGAACTCAACGCCGCGCTTAACCTCGGCACCAGAGCAAAGAAATGGAAATATAAATTTAAGTAAATATTTCATCTCCCCGAGTGGGGATCGAACCCACAACCAGTCGGTTTTACAGTCATACTTCATGTCGCTGCGCCACGACTGGCCTCTTTTATTTTTTTGACTATAATATAATAAAATTTAAGCGGGTGAAGCTGCGCTTGGGCCGCTAGTAAATGATAATATTATGTTGTCAAAACCTTAGGGATTGTATGAAGGAAGCAGCGATAGGGGTATTTGGTAGAGGTGAAAGAGGAATGTAGAGACCGTAGCGTTTGGCGTTCCGTTCTCTCTGACTACCCCGCTAGGGATAAAGCGTGAAGCTAGTTAGTTAGTCAGTTATATTGTCAGTTCGTTATAACTATGAAATTAACTAACGGCGCGAAGCGTAACTATAGGTAAAGATATTTTATTTTTTTATTTTTTTATTTATAAATTATATATATAGATCTATGATATTTGAATAATAACAATAGAAAACTATAAAAAGGTCAACGATCTTTTTATATCTACCAAGTCGCGACGCAATCAAATATATCTAGAACATTTAGCGGAAAAACGTAATGGAGTTTTTGACCGAACTATGAAATTAACCTTAATTAAAAGATGATTTTGTTTTTTAGTTTAAATTAAAATATTAAATTTTAAACCTCGTCTAGCTTAAATCAATACAACTAATACCTCCCTGCCTATTTCAACTTAAACTGAACTCAACTGAAGAGTTCAGCTCGTTTATGAAACACTTTGTTTTTTTATAGTCTTTTATTATCTATTTAAAACTTTTTGTAAATAGTATACTTGCCATTATTGGTTTTATACCACCATAAGGAGTTTAGTTTTAAATTTTTCTGCTCTTTTTAAAAAGCTGACGTATCCTTGATGCGACAGTTTCCACAATCGATTGAATGAATCGAAACAAGAATATTTTGCTTATATTGATATAATTTTTATTTTTATTGCATTACATCAGGGCCACAGAAGGAGGTCTGGCGCCTGGTGGCGATGACATGCCGGTAGGAGGACCTAAAACCCCTCAACAGATCGCTGCCCAGCGCCGCTTGCAGCAGACACAGGCGCAAGTGGATGAGGTGACGTGTTACTGTTTTTACGTAATAAATAACATATTTTGCTTTTCCACTACTACCTCTCACAGTTATTCAAACTTAGCTTTTTTTTTTAATTATCGTACCATTCCTTATCAATGAATATACAAATGTTAGGTTTAACAAATGAGATATATTTATAGCAAAAATATTTTTTTTGCTGACTTACAATCTTAACCTACCTATTTTTGAATCTTTACATGAAAATTAGTCATTTTAATACCATATTATAATCTCGGATTCGCTTCTAACGTTTTCATAATGATTTTTTAATTTTCTTCATCAGGTGGTTGATATAATGAAAACAAATGTAGAGAAAGTACTGGAGAGAGATCAAAAGCTGTCAGAGCTCGATGACAGGGCAGGTTGGTTGGTTTAATAACGTTTTTCTATTATAATGACATTAAGTCCCTATAAAGACGTGGCTACTATCAACTGTAATATATTTTAATATATTTTTTTATATTTTGTAGCATCATAACGCCTGAGGTTGTTAACATGAGGTTGTGGGTTCGATTCCCACTCGAGAAAATAAACTATTTTTATTTCATCTCTCTGGTATAGGGGCACAGTTCAATCACTCAAAACGTAATGTCTCCGGCGAAAAATGGCCAATGGAAGTATCTTAATGGAAATTAAGTATCTTAACACTAGATTCCCAGGTCCCCTTTACCTACTCTGTTATGTGCGGAATACAGCTACTAAAGAAATAAATATTTTAATTATTTGTATTTATATTTACAAAAATATGATTTTGGCAACATATAGGCAACGTTACGATTACTTCTTTTCAGATGCTTTGCAGCAAGGCGCGTCACAGTTCGAGCAGCAGGCAGGGAAACTGAAAAGCAAATTCTGGTTGCAGAACTTAAAGGTGCTTTTATTGTTAATTATTTATAAAATTAACTAATAATATTACGGTTTTTTTATTCGTTTCATTCAAATATGTTATAACTAACGTCTACCGCGTTTTACGTCACTTACGTGAATAAACTTAAATTTTTGTTTTTTGATAAGGTTATTGATTTTTTTATATTCGTATATATCACCCAGTGTGGTCACCTCGAATAAAAAAAACTAAATATATTTTCTGAATTTTACTCTTTTATATCTTTTAACCTAAAATAACTTTTATATATGAATTGTTTCTTCTACAGATGATGATAATCGCAGCAGTCATTGGAATTATTATTTTAGCTTTAATTATTGGTAAGTTACACTACTAGCGGCATATAGACGCACATTAGAGCATGTCGCTCTCAAGTTTATTTTATTACATAATAAGTTCTTAGACTAATCATGCCATAATTTTTTCTCACATTTTCAGCCAACTTTGTGTGAACAAGTTTCGGTAACAGCAGTTTAATTTAGAAGTTACTTATTATAATATATAAATAGTAATATAACGTATGTTGTTATTTTGTTATTACTATTTGATATTTAAACTATTTTGGTAAGTTGGCAGTGTCATTGTTGGTGAAACCTGATTTGGATTAACTTGGCAAAAGTGTATAGATAACAAATATGAAATTATAAATAAAATAAAATTCTAAGATTAGTTCTCACTAATGCCAATTTATTCTGGCCATGCAGACCAATGAGTAATTAAGACATCTTTGCAATAAAACACAGTATAATGACGGGAAAAAATTCCGCACAAATTCTAGAGAAATTGCTGCAGAATTTCTAAAAAAATTGCTGCAGAAATTCTAGAGAAATTGCTGCAGAAATTTGAAAATTAGAAATAAAGTATTGCATTTTTGTCCTAGTTACTATCTTGTGTATGAGTTCTCAGTGTTAGCTTTATCTGTTCTATATACTGTTCCTTCGTATATTCGTATGTCTCTGAAGTTTCATGCCGTCTTCTATATCTTTACTCATAGCTGATACTACATTACGTTTTCATTGACAACTTAATTGGTTTTTTCAATATTATATCGACAACAAAATTGATAAAAAAATACATTTTATAATTGAAAAGCTGTCAATGAAAACTACCCCATGAACAAACCTAAGCTTTTTTTGTTATTGTGATATCTTGTGTCTAATATTGTTGTCATGTGTACTGAAAATAATCAATTGCCCCATATTAACTATAATTTATAAATTATTAATGCTTCAAATAATAATCTTCTTATTATCCTCCAAGAATGCTAAGCTTATCCCCTATAAATGCTAATTTTGCTTAAATGAAAAGTGACGATAACGATTCAAACCGATAATAATCGTATAACTGATTAAAATAAACAACTTATTAATTGGCATACCAATATCTGTTAATTAAAAAAAATCTGATACCTTTCGAAACATATTCTCTTTTCACAATACTAACTATTCCATGTCTAAAAAGATAAATTTAACCTCCATATTTATATTTCGGGCATTTTTTTATACTAACGGTTTTTATAATGTTTTCTAGGTCTGTAAACACACCGTAATGGAGGAAAGAGGCCAAGGTATGTGTAGCAAGGTAGCTGTGCTAATTATAACTGAACTAAATATAATGATATATAAATATACCTAAATTTCTTATACTTTCAGGTACCTATTTCAACAACAAGTCTCTCCCAGCAATTTCAACAGAATAAATAGTTCGTTTAATTATATTAGTCTCGTTGTGCGTTCAGAATTGATAATCCATATCTTCAGCGTGTATTTTATTATAGATTCTCCTATATTTACAAATTTTCTAAGTCACTCGTCCTGTAACGACTCCTTTAGTCACTATCAGCTAAATTAGAGTATTTTTAGAAGATCTTTCTTTGTTAAACTATTTACCTTGTGAAATCGTAACAACATATTATATCGCTATTTGCTATACATATTATAGATACCTAAGGCTTATCGAAAATATACCATATCTTGTAATTTTAAATTGTGTTCAGAAATAAGACGGATTTAATCTTTTTTTTTTTTCTTAAATTTGGACCAAGTTTCTGAAGTGGAACTGTTAGTAACCGCATTTATTTTTATACTTCATATATTTCTTATTCTGTCGTCTTTGTAGGGATTTTAACGTCACACCGTTTCAAATTATTGCTTTTGGGTTAACAGGTTTTTTAGAGAATATATAATAAAAATACGGTGTGACATTCCCCGTGTGACGCCAGCTTTATAGTCGAACTTTGATACCCTTTATGAATTATTTGTTATGCTTACAATATTTTTATAAACACTTTTTAGATGTTGAATAGGTACATAGGTTGTTTGTAATGGTCCATTCCAAGTATAGACATTGCTTTAATAATATATATTATACTGTACGTTCAACAAGTCGTGGCCCAGGACGGCCAGGTAAAGGTTCACTCCTCAAGAAAATATTGAAAAATATCCTAAAATCCAAGTTAGTCTACAACTAACATCAGGATGGCCACGACTCGTTGACCGTACTGTAAAATCAATTTATGTATTTTTTTCATCTTTTTTTAAACGATCTAGTCATTAATAGAATAACTGTAGATTTAGTAGAGTCATCTGTCTATGGTAATCATTATTATAAACGAACATATTATTATTTATTATTGTTATACATATAGGAAAATGTTAATAAAATATTATAATCCGATATTTATCTTTTCTGTGTGTAAATTATACGTAGCTTGTACTAGTTAATTATAAAACATATTAGAGCACGTTTCAATGTATGATTTATATTACTTATTATAATATAAGATTGAAATAATATAAACTGTTTTTCAACTCACATGTTTCGTTTCACACTGCTTTTAATTATATATTTATTTTATATTATGATTAAACGCAATACCTCTTCTTTCCATTTCCAAGTAAATGCGATCCTATATTAAAAAAAAACTTTTTTTTAATGGAATATCTATTATTTGTATAAATTGAATCGAATTGAGTCGAGTGTACCAAAATTTAGTCAAAATATGTGTCACATATATTTAAAAGAATATTTTTGATTTATTGACTATAACAATGCTAAACCAGGAAAGTTGCAAGAGTTATAAATAAAACTAGTAGATATGTCAAGAAATATTGTGGCATATTAGAATTTTACGTTTAATTATAGTCATATTAATGCACTATGATATTGTTGATTCTTATTATAGGTGTTTTATCGAATTTTAGTAAAAACTATAACGTGGGTATAGATATAAATTAAACTTAACCATTTGCCTCTGTTTTTTAACCGGTAAGGCTTTAAAATTGTTGTGTGTGGATCGTTGAAGCTTTTATAAAAAAAACAATAAGAAAATATTTCAATTGGCTTGGATTTTAATTTATATTAGAAAAATATCTATATTAGGATATAAAATATTCTGCCTAAAATTTTTAATTTTAGTACAAAACATTGATTTTAAAAGTGTTCATTTTAATTCTATTTAAGCGTTTCAAAGTTCTTACCATTCAAAAATGGAGGCCTCGATTCACTGTAAGGTAAATACAAACACACCACATGTCTTGAATTAGACATAACATAGCATAAATAGGTAAAGGGGAAAAGTATTAATGTATTTTTAAATTATTTATTTTATAATGATATTTAAAACAAAGTACAAAACATAATATATTTACAAAACGAAACGTTAAATAATATAATAAAATATAATTATATATATTAACTATATTTCCCTACTTATTGAGGGCTAAAGATTTTCTGTTTTCGTTATACAAGTAATAATACATTTAGTAACAATTATTTAAAGTAAAATATACTTTAAAAATACAAAATATGTATATATAAGTTACATTATAAAGTTTGTAAGTAATATAATATATTATGTTTTTTTTTATTTAGGGTATATAGATTATATTATTATCAAATAATAAAGGGTATGTCATATCAATTTTTGACAAAAAATATATCTGTGCGGTGTAAATCTTTAGCTTTCGACACTACACATTCCTAATAGTGCTTAAAAATAATGAAACAATTATTATTTTATTAGTAGACGTAAAATGTAAAATAATATTAATACTTTTCGCCTTTACTGCCCTAAACTTAATATAATAAGTACTTATATATAATTATTATGCTTACTGTTAAGATCCTAATAAATTTGAAATATTTATTATTTAATTTTTAAAAAATGTATATAATGTTTATTAATTATTATTATTATTTATAAAATTGATTATGATATGTACTTAAAACAATATATAAAATTAATTGTATTGCTTGAATTTTAAATGCTAACTTCTGTTATTATGTTTAAATAACACAAAATAAAAACGAGCGTAGTGTATAAATGTTTTGGCTAATATATTATAATTATCCAGCTTAATTTATTTAAATATATTATTATTGTAGTTATAAGATATTTACTTTACGTTTAATGAATCACAATATTACAATTAGATAGAATATTTTGTTTAGATTGAAAATATATTAATTGAATATCGTACCATCAACAAGTTATAATGTTTAAAGTATCATTTGCCCATTCATGTATCGTTGAAACAATTTAAAGTAGTATCATATGAGGTACATTATTGGAGTAAGATTTCTATTAGTAAAACAAAATCGTATCGATTAAATTACGAAGTACCTAATTAAATATTTTTTTTTTATGTTGGTCACACTGAACGCGACGCTGCTGTGACAACTTGGCGATGAGTGTGACTAACATAAAAAAATATATTCTAAATTAGCCGATAATTTTATCTATACTGTTTTGACACCATTAACGATCTTACTCCAACATAGAAGTTTTAACGATGCATTTGATTAAATGAATATTGAATTTATAATGTGTGTTTAGATTTTATAGGCTGTAGCTGTTGTATTTGAAAGTTCTACTTATTTAAGTGTTGTATAAAAATATGACTATTTAAAATTAGGTATTGTCACAAAAAAACCGCAAAAGCAGACGTAAAACATTCAAATATAACTCATCGTATGTTATAATTAACAACATAATCACTGTAATCTCATTTTAAAACTATAGAACTAATAATGTAATTCTATATGTACCGATAGTATTAATTATTGTAACTATTGCTTCAATAAATAAAAGCAACTTAAATTAAAAGGACATTGTTTTTCTTTTTTACTTTATTCCTAGATGGTTGTAGTGTTGTGAATAATAAAAAAGTGAGTTTTATCAACACCACTTTACAAATATATATTATAGTGGTAGCACAAGTGGTAAATCTCAATTAAACATGATACAGTTATTACAAAATCAACCACAAACATATATTACCGTAAAAAATACAAGAAAAATATGAACTGTAACAAAAAATGTGCTTTTGTTGAGTGGTAAGCATTAATTGCTGGATCCTTCGAATAAGAGGGATTCGAATCGGTCACTTCTACGGCCTAGTCGGCGACGATGATGGTGGCTATGTATATATCAAAGTTTCATATACATATATATAAACTAAATAAAAATACTACCAGTATTTCTATTTAAATTAAAAAATTTTATTTCTATTTATAATTTTAGTAATTATATATGTACTTATGTATATGCAATTCTAATAATTATAAATAATAAATAAATAAATTACAATATTGAAATATATGTTCTGCCGTGTGATCCCGGCCTAGAATAGAACCATCCTGTTACTGGTGTTGTCGTAAGAGGCGACTAAAGTACGTGTGGTAGAGTCACGTCGCCAGCAATGGCAACACGCACGGGCAGACTCGACCGCATCATTACCACCCCCGGCATTTAAAAACGGCGTGAAGTAGTGGCTTTATGCCACTGCGTTTCGCATCAGGTAATGCCGGGCCCCGGCGCCCAACCCATCTTAAACGCTGGCAACGCACCTGTAATTAATGATAACAATAAACAATAACTTCCCACACAATAACCAATATATGATAGTGCTTGGCTGCTTTTTTTATAAACGAAATCTAAACGGATTTAATAACTATTGAAGTTGACAAATAACTTGTTATTTGCCAATGTTTTTGAACGATCTTATTATTGTCAATACCGGCTGATTATCAAGTGTCAACGTTACATACGTCGAAGGGAAACGATAAAATATGTAAACGCAGCATGTAATTCGAAATATACATAGTGTAATTTCATAGTTTTAGCCGATTTAGACTTTTTTTCTTCAATTTAAGTATATTAAAAGTTTTTTGTGTTATTTTTTGTTTTTCTTATAAAAAAGTCATGTATATGAATACGTTGTTAAATTTTCATTACGAATAAGCACAATATAAATATTGCACAATATTGTAAGTATATCAACAAATTGTTTGTGTGTGTGTGTAAATATTTATATTATTGTAAAAATATTGTGATATTAATGTAAAATATATATTATAATGGATTTTGCAATATTTTTAGATCTACATCAACAATGTTAGAATTACCAAGAATAACAAGAGCTCTCAGAGCTCACACACAACTAGATAAGCCTCGCTGTCTAAAACCTTCAGCTGATATAAACAAATTATTAGTTATATTACCAAAAAACACCCAGAGGTAAGAAAAAAACAATTATTTGCTATTAAATTGCTTAAAATCTTTCTGTCAAATAATTGTTTATAAAATTTATGTTACAGATTCAAATCTTTTACTGATATATACAGTTACATAAAGAACCATGAACCTTTGTCAGTTATTCTTCTACTTGATCGGTTAAAGGATGCTTGCAAACTTCTTACTGGAGATGTATCAAATGATATTTTAGAGGATGCGGCTGTTTTTACCTTGAGAATGTTTTTAGATCAAGAATTAGTAATGTTAAAACATTTATCACAATTAAGACAAATGTTCGGCACTGTTTTATCAAGCACTGCTAACAAGATTTGTGAGGTGATACATTATTTCTGTACTGTGTAATTTGATAAATATACTTGGAAACATCATTTTTGCATGAGTAATATAATAGGTCTATTTTACTACACAAGCTAAACTTGTGAATTTTTAAATAATTCTTTTTCTAAAGAGCTCTAAAGAGCAAATTTTTTTTTTTAAATGTTGTAGATTTGATCCTCATTTTTGTTAAATTATTTCTCTAAGTGAGGATAGATTGTTTTGTAGGTCTTGGAAAATAAGAGAGTAAATAACAAATAGAGCACTTAGTTCACTCTATCTGTGCTATGTATAAAAAAAATTAAACCTAAAATAAACTGCTTACACTATTAGTCCTTCCAAAGCCATAGTATTTTTTTTAAATACAATATATTTTAACAACACAATTAAATATTTATGTAAAACATTTCAGATAGTAATGCAAATATCAAGCACTATAGCAGAGGAATCAAAAGATTACATAAAGACAGAAGACAAAAAAGTGGAAGAGAAAAAGATATGGGGTGAAAATATACAATGCCATTATATTCCATACAAACCTGCTAAGAAACCTTTAGCAAAACTTATTAAAAAACCTGCCACATCCAGTGCATTTGTTACTGATTTCTCTATGAGATACAATAACACAGCTAGTAAAGAGGTCAATGTTCAAAGTGTCTCGAAACCAGCATCTAAGGTATCTCTATCTATGCTTAAAAAGAATATTTAAAATTCAAATTCAAAATATTCTTTATTCAAATACAATAATTATAAGCACTTTTGAATTGTGGAATGAACATATAAACTAAAAAGCTACCACTTGTTTGGAAGGTAGTTCTACTGAGATTTAAAATAAAAACAATATTGTCGTAAATATACAGCAGCAGCACGACATTGACTGTTAATGTGACTGTGTAGATTCCATTCCTATTTATTAAAAATGTATTTTCATTTCCTAGCCCTTGTAACTAGTTGAGTTGTGCCACTAAACATGTGAAGCCTATAATAAATTAAATAATTAAAATAAGATTGCTATTTTTATTTTTTGTTTTAGTTTGGCAAAGTATGGTTAGAAACAAAAGTTAAGGAATTGTATGTAGTCTCAAGTGGTATATCAAGTGCAGATATTCTACAGTCTATGATAACATTATTGAATTCACCGAGGAGTAATGATGAAATACAAAATGATTTATTTGAGTTACTTGGTTTTGAAAAATTTGAGTTTATTGAAGAAATATTGCAACATAGAAAAGATATCACTGATAGTTTGAAAGCTCCTCCGCCTCAGCCTTCTATCGCTGAAAGTAAGTAAATTAAGTTTAATTTATAGCCCACCACAAAAACAGAGGGATGTCACATATTTGATTTATCTGTGTATCTCTAGATTTGTAGATCCTAAATTAGAAACTGATTTTGATATACTTTCTTGGCTTAAATCTTAGCCATGATTAAATAAAAAATGTGATCAGCCCTTTTAAGAATTATTCTTATATATATTTTTATAAAATAATAATTCTTATATAGGCTTTAAAAAAATTGAGCACAATGATCACAGAAATGACAAAATTAATATAATACAACTAAATTCATGAGTCCATCATCGTGTTGTGGAACAGCATCTGACATTTAATAGAATGGTTGTGGTTTTGATCCCTAATTGGAGAAGTATAATGTATTCATTTACCTATTCTGGCATACTGAAGTCTAAAATTTTTGAGAAAAATGAAATGCAGTGCACAAAAGTATCTACCATAGTAAAAGCAAAATAAAATGTTAAAGAAAAAAAAATAAAATGTATTATTATTATACTTTCTAGTTGCTTCACTCCTCCCAGAAAATAAAATGCCTCAATACTTATGTCAAGTGTCAGTACAATCTGGTCAAGAAAAGATGTTGGCAAAATTGGTCAGGAAAGAAGAGAAAAAGCAAAAACATGCCAAGAGACAAGATGATGATGATGATAATCAAGAAATTAATGTAGCACAGTTGAGAGCCAAAAGGTATAAATAAAATTTTCAATATTTTTTATTACTGACCAATACCTACATGTCACATAGGTTACAAATCATATAACAAAATGTGTGCCATTTTAGCATACAGTACTGTCGACGAGTCGTGGCGCCTAAAGTAAACTGTAGATGAGCTAAAATTCAGAAAATCTATCTTTAGGGTGCCATGACTCAACAACCACAATAAGTACATCAAAATGACTTTCAATCCATTATATGATTTGACATATTTTTGAATACATTTCTTGTTATATTATTGCATTGATATTATTGATTTCCACTTAAGAAACATTTATATATTTTCTTTCCTTTTTAACATTGCATTATACATGATATATGTATAACGCAATGTCTTTTTTATCGCTGAAATGTATGAACTTAATATAAATAAAATACAAAAAAAAATTTTTGTATTTATTCAGCAATATAATCCATTCAATTCAATACATATAGTTAGTTAATATTATAATAATAGTTATAAACAAAGTTTTTTTTATACTTATTAATATTTTTCTAGTCTAATTTATTATGTTTAATAGGATAGCAGAATTATCAAAACCTGTGGTACCGTTTTCTACAACAAGATCTAATAATGTAGATCCTATCTTACAAAAGATATCTTACTTTCAAACTAAAGTGCAATATCCAAATGTTTATGATTCTTCTATAAATGCTAAGAATTCTGCAGGTAATGTGGCCATAAAAGTATTTATACTATATTAGGATTGATTCTTCGACGATTTTTTCAAGACAGAGGTAGCCTGGAAACCTAGTAATAAGACACTCTATTTCCCATTTTCCGTCGAATTCTTAAGGTATTCAAATTCAAAGGTTTCCAAAGTAAAGAAACGAATTAAATTAAATGTTTCATTCCCTTAGTGTGATGAACCCACGACCGTCGCGTTTCCAGAAGCACGCTTGTGCCTATAAGAAGGACGACAGACTCGTTTTTAACGTTGTCTTTTTAGTATTCTAATTACATTAACTAAGTATAATATAATTTTAATTTAATATCCATAAGAACAAGTGGAAAGTAAATACCAAGAAAGAATACAATATATTTTTATTTTAGCTTCGCGATTTTATCTAAACTGACTATATTACATAACATAAGGTCATAACATACAAAGATCATCTATATACCCATAAATTTTCAGTTAGAGTGAAAGTTACATAACCAACACAATATGTACTATGAATCGTTTATACAGACCAGTCGTGGCGCAGGGGCACTAAGTGTGACTGTAAAACCGACTGGTTGTAGGTTCGATTCCCTCTCGAGGAAATGAAATAATTACTCAAACTTATATTTCCATTTCTTCGCTCTGGTAGCACGAAATACCTCCAGCAGAAAGTGAGGAACGGAGTGTCTTAACACTAGGTTCCCTTTGCCTACCCTGCTGTGTGCGGGATACAGCGTGAAGCTAATTAATCGTTTATATATATAACATTAAACTGTTTCAGGTTTTGTGTCAGGTCTTAAGTTAATATTACCAGAAAACGCAGTAAGAAAAGACAATAAGGAATATGAAGAAGTATTAATACCTAAAAACGAGCCAGCGCCATTGGAAGTGGGAAACAAACGTGTGCCTATATCAGATATGGATGAGGTATTACATATATATATTTTCTTTTGCTTGTGACATACTGATATTTGGCAAACTTTTTAAACGTTGAATCAAGTCTTAAAGAAATATCCATTTTTAGTATTGCCTTAAGACTTGATTCAACATTTAAAAAGTTTTATCTTAGTGTTTAAATATTAAAAAACTATATATTTTACGTTTATCTACTATGCATTTTGGGAAACATAAAATATATTGAGTTCTTTTTAGAAAGGATGATTTATTAGAAAAATGTTCGACAAATAATCAAAACTAAGCACAACGCTTAGTTTTGTTATGATATTATGATTAGTTTAGTTATGATATTATGACACATACAAAGTGCTCGCAAGTACAGTTGGCCACATCCAAACGACAAAATTATTTAGTATTAGTATAAATCAGCTTCACGCTGTATCCCGCACACAGCAGGGTAGGCAGAGGGAACCTAGTGTTAAGACCATTCCTTTGCTGTGGTGTCGAAGCTAAGCGCGGCGTTGAGGCAGAAATTGGGGAACAGGGTGTCTTAACACTAGGTTCCATATGCCTACCCTGCTGTGTGCGGGATACAACGTGAAGCAGAATAAATTGCAATACAAAAAAAAGTATAACCAATACTCCCATATTTTTCTAGATCGGACAAATGGCGTTTGAGAATATAAAAGAGTTGAATCGCATACAATCCGTAGTATTCCAAACGGCGTATAACACAAACGAGAATCTACTGATATGCGCGCCCACTGGCGCCGGTAAGACTAACATAGCCCTACTAACTGTGGTGCATCAGATAAAACAACATATAGAGAACGATGTCATAATGAAGAATAAATTTAAAGTAAGTATATTAGTATCACAAATTTATCAGAAGGAAAGTTGTTGGTAGCTGCTTTCAATAATTGTGATCACTTGATTCGTTTGATTCGTTTCTGAACCTGTACTGTCTGAATTATAAAGAACTTAATGCCTTTCAACTTCATTATAACACAAGATTTATTCTTAACTTACATTTTCGGTTGTTTTGGTGATTACTACTATTTTATATTTTTTTTTATTATTTCCTGAACCTAAATGGTTAACCAGATAGACTAGGATTATTTTCTCTTAACATATTTCTTTTTATCACAGATTATATACATAGCGCCAATGAAAGCTTTAGCCTCAGAAATGACAGCAAGTTTCGGAAAACGTCTTAAGGGCCTAGGAATAACAGTTAAAGAGTTAACGGGAGATATGAAATTAACTAAAACAGAAGTGCAACAAACACAAATGATTGTCACCACGCCGGAGAAGTGGGATGTGGTTACTAGGAAAGGAGCAAGTATGAATATTGAATGATTTCTAAAATAATTTTTATTCCAAGTACAGTTTTATATCAAAATAGTCATCAATATGGCGCATTTAAAATGCTAATACAGTGGTTATCAGATTTCATTTAATGATATTATTTGTATATTTTCATTTCAAATTTATGTTTTTACTAATCTGTACCTTTTAAGAAAAAAAGGAACCCTTATAAGTCCACTTTGTTGTACGTCTATCTGTCTGTCTGTCAAGAATATTTATCTCAGGAGCGCTTGGAGATATGGAATTGAAATTCAAACCATATACTCAGATCTACGGTTGACTTTATGGGTACTTCCGGTTGACCAAGAACTATGAAACTTGTCAGCTGGCGTCTATAGCTAGTACTAGTTTAGAAAAAATCAGAAAACTATACATTTGTGGTTAAATCCTAAATATTAAAAGCCTTAAAAGGGGGAAAAAAATGGTTTTAAAGCCATTAAAAAATTGGTTCAAGTGAGATATCAGATAAAAGAGCTCTGGCTAAGCTAAGGTTGAATTTCAGAAAAAGCTCGAAATCTCCAATGAGCCCGGTCGTGGCGCAGCGGCACAAGGTGTGACTGTAAACCGACTGGTTGTGGGTTCGATCCCCACTCGAGGAGATGAAATATTTACTTAAATTTATATTTCCATTTCTTCGTGCTGGTGTCGAGGCAAAAGCGCGGCGTTGAGTTCTGCCACTTAACACTTAGCAATGCCTCCGAAATTCGGTAGAAAGTGGGGACGGAGTGTCTTTCACTACGTTCCCTCTGCCTACCCTGCAGTGTGCGGGATACAGCGTGAAGTTCCGTTCAGTTTTCTATTATATATATTGCGGCATTGACTTATAATGAGTGTATAAAAGTAACTGTCTCGTGACTTCTTTAAAAGAGACAGAAAGGAACGAACAGAGCAAATCACTTAATTCTGTCTAAACTCATAATAATGAAGGAAATGTGTGCTGTCGTCATAATTTTTTGTTTCGTACCATGTTTTATGCCACATTTGAACGATATTTTGTGAATTATTTCGCCACGAATTTTTGACAACAGTGTTATTTGTACGATTTTGTTGAATAATAGTTTTTCTTAATTAATTTAATTAAAATTAAAAATTAAGTTAATTCTTCTTCTCTCTCTCTTCTCTAACTTCAATTATTTGTATAAATCCACAGCTGACACAGAACTGGCGTCCATAGTAAAACTGTTAATTATAGACGAAGTGCACTTACTGCACGGTGACAGGGGTCCGATAGTAGAGGCTATTGTGGCAAGGACGCTCAGACAGGTCGAGTCTACCCAGAATATGATTAGGATTGTCGGGTTATCAGCCACCTTGCCCAATTATTTGGATGTTGCCAGGTAATCCTTTTATTGAGTATATTGTGAAAAAGGTTGTAAGGCTTATTTGTTTAAGGAGGTCAGTCGTGGCGCAGGAGCCCATAGTGTAACTGTTAAACTGACTGGTTGTGGGTGCGATCCCCAATCTAGGAAATAAAATATTTATTTACATTTATATTTTCTTCGCTTTGGTGTCGAGACAAAGCGCGGCGTTGAGTTCCAGTTGCGCCACTCAACACGCAGTGATTCCAGAACTCGGCGAAAAATGGGGAACGGAGTGTCTTGACACTAAGTTTCTTCTGCCTGTGCCTGCACTCTGCTGTGTGCGGGGTTAAGCGTGAAGCTGATTTAATTTTAATATTTACATTTACATGTCTGATTGTTGTGGAAATACTTTCTAAGAGGAAACGGGTTCAAATCTCGTCTTATTCTACACTACGTATGGACCCTTCACTTGAATTTACCAAATAATTTATAACATAATGTGTCTTATTTCCAGATTCCTTCGAGTCAATCCAAATATTGGTCTATTTTTCTTTGATTCGCGCTTCCGTCCCGTGCCTCTTGAACAGCAATTTATTGGTGTCAAAGAAACAGGAAGCGGTGGTGGAGCCCATTTGAGACAGGTAAGCAGCTCACGCTTCTTCTCGTATAGCCAGAGAAAAACTAGTGTAACACTCTGTTAACAATGCATCGCCCAATTCACGAGATACTTGCGTGGAACTAACAGAGTAGGCAAAGGGATCCAGGGAACCTAATGTTAAAAAGTCCCCCAGTTGTACCTCATTTCCGCCTAATTCTGGATGAATTGAGTAGCGGAACACAACGCCGCGCGTTGCCTTGTTGCCAAAGTGTGAAAATGAAAATATTATATGGATATGAAATCATATTTTTTACAAAATATAATTTTATATCCATATATATTAGCTTTGCATTTTATAATTATATGTATGTTTTTATTTATTGTTCTTTATACGACATTTATATTACAGATGCAAATAATGAACGAAGTGTGTTACGATAAAGCATCAGATATGGTACAAAAGGGACACCAAGTTATGGTCTTTGTACACGCTCGGAACGCTACGCACCAAACCGCCATGATTTTAAAGGAGTTAGCTCAAAAGAAAGGACATTTGAAACATTTCGAACCGGAAGATTCAGCAGGATTTTTAAAAGCGAAAAAATCTATAGGCAGTAGTCCGAATAAGATTTTAAGCGAATTATTCTCGTTTGGTTTCGCTTGTCATCATGCTGGCATGTTGAGGAGTGATAGGTAATGTTTAAAAAAAATGGTATTTAGAGTACGCTCGAAGAGTCGTGGCCATTGTGATGTTAGTTTTCCAAACTTTTGCGTTTTGTTCACTCGGCAAGAAAATAATCAAAAGTAAGAAAAATCTTAAAATCAAATCTGTGCCACAACTTGTCGACCGAACTATAACAGTAATGGTTTTTTTTTGTGTATTGAGAAAAAAAATAGATTCTGTTAATGTAATTATTATTAAAGTCTGGGAAATTGTTTTTTTGCTCTGGCAAGAAGACAAAATTCCGGAATTCCGGCACTCAATATTTGAAAACTGCGAAACATGGACACAATGGAGTATATTAACATTTAACACTAGGTTCCCTCTACGTAACCCGCTATACGAGAAATTCCGTGGTAAACTAAAAACTATACCTATTATTCTAATTAAATGTAAAAAGTATTTGAGATACTTATTGCTGTAAATAAAAAAAATAGTTTACTACTTTTATATTTTTACATATTCCAGGAATATGGTTGAAAAATATTTTGCTGAGGGTTATATCAAAGTCCTGGTTTGTACTTCCACGTTGGCGTGGGGAGTCAATCTACCCGCACACGCTGTTGTTATACGAGTATGTATTATAAATTGTATTGTATTTGTATAAAAAAAACATTATTTTAACATATTCATTATTATGGTGTTATATTGTAACGACTGCTGCTTTTCATATTTAAAAATACAGATTAAAAAAATGAGAAATTGATGAAAAAAAAATTATGTTGTTATTCTATTAACTAAAAACTAACATTTTCTGATCGGTTATAACCTAAGCTATAATTTTAAGATTTTCATTCTCATGTAGCGAAAAATATCCTTTTGTATAATCATTTCTTACTGATCCTACTGTAGCAATAATCACATTAAACAAAAACCTGAAGCATAAATAAGAACTGTTTAGAAATATAAAATGTTTTTGGTTTAAATATTTTGGTTTTCCATTATAGGGCACAGAAATATACGACCAAAGTCACGGCACATTCGTAGATCTCAGCATATTAGATGTGCTACAAATCTTCGGAAGAGCTGGAAGACCTCAATTCGATACTTCTGGAACGGGCATTATAATAACAACGCACGATAAATTGACACATTATTTGAAATCAATGACCAATCAGTTCCCCATTGAAAGTAACTTTATTAATCTATTGGCCGATAATTTGAATGCTGAGGTGAGATGTTCTCATTATTTTTTTTATTTTATTTTTTTTTAATTTCTTTTTTGTAACTTTCTCTTGTATGGAATGGATAAACTTTTTTTTACATACTTTATAAGAAAATTGTATATTTCGTGTTCTAATGCCTCGATATTCGTAAATTTATTGTTAAAAAATAATTAATGTACAATATTATGTTACATAGTGGGGCATGTTGTGGAGCAGGAGCACAAAGTGTGACTGTAAAATCGACTGGTTGTGGGTTCGATCCCCATTCGAGGAAATGAAGGAACGAGGAAAATATTTACTTACATTTATATTTTCATTTCTTCGCTGTGGTGTCGAGGCAAAGCGCGGCGTTGAGTTCCGCCACTCAACACGCAGTATTTTCAGGACTCAGCAGAAAGTGGGGATCGGTGAGACTTAAAACTAGGTTCCCTCTGCCTACCCTGCTGTGTGTGGGATACAGTGAAGCTGATTTGATTTCATTTTAATATGTAACATATTATTATTTTTTACAGGTTGCATTAGGAACAGTTACAAATATAGATGAAGCAGTGGAATGGTTGAGTTATACATATCTCTTTGTAAGAATGAGAATTAATCCACAGGTAACCATGATACTATCTATAATATTTTATTTATTTATATGTATTTAAAATATAATTGAAAATGGTAATTTTACTTATAAGATGGTACAAACTAGAACAGCGTTTGATTAAACACAATGGATGTAGGTTTCTCTATAATTTATAACATGAACAGATTATTTAAAGATTGTTGGTGTTGATTATAATAATTATAAAATACCCTCCATTCTGATTTATTAAAATATTTTTTTATATAGTTCAATTCCTTAATTCTTTATACAAAGTAACCATCAAAAGTATGAGTTTTATATATATTTCGTCTATATTTTGTGTTATATTAAAATTAATTTTTAGGTATACGGCTTAACCTACAGCGATGTGCAAGAAGAACCGATGCTGGAAACAAAAAGGCGGGAATTAATTACAAACGCAGCAATGCAGCTCGATCGCACGCACATGCTTAGATACAACGAACGTACTGGAGATCTTAACATTACTGGTAAATACTCTTCTTTTTCAGCTTAACGCTGTATTCCGCATTTAGCAGGGTAATCAGAGGGAACCTATTGTTATGACACTTATTCATCATTTTCCGCCGACTTCTGGAAATATTGCGTATTGAGTGGCGGAATTTAACGCTGCGCCTTGCCTCGATGCCACAACGAAAGAAAGAAGAAAATGAAAATATTAATTTCATTTCGTCGTTTGGGAATCGAACCTACAACCTGTCTCGTTTTGTAGTATTCAGTAATATGTCTAAATGTATGCTATGATATGGGCTTTTGGTAGCTTTCCGTGTCTCTTATTAAATTTAGTTAGAACACTCTATTCTTTACTTTCCAACCTCGCTTCATATTACGAGACTTGTGACATGTAAATAGTTTGTTATATTTTTTTTACATATTGGAATCGAACCTGTAACCACTTTCAATTTAAAAAATATATTTTATTACAGACTTAGGGAGAACCGCAAGTCATTATTATATTACCTGTGAAACAATGGAAGTATTCAACTCTATGGTCAGGAAGTCTATGACACAGGGATATGTGCTCGAAATGTTGACCAGATGCTCTGATTTCCAACAATTGAAGGTAACATTATAATATATTAATATAAAAAATAAAGAAAATAATAAATTTTGACTAGAATTTTAGAGAGATAAAATAATTAAAATCATAAAAATATATTTTCTCGAGTAAATTTTTATATATTTATTTTTCAATGTAACTAGATAAACATCTGTGTTAGATTGCCCCAATCGACACTTTTTTTTTAGAATGGCACGAAAAGTGGTTATCGATTTTTTTAATTTGTTTGTAAGCAAAGGAAACTAAGCGTTAAAAAAATCTGATAAAATACTCTCACACTACTTAATTTGCGAGACATTTTGAGTTGCAGAACTGAAAACTGCAATTGGCTTTCTTACCGAAGCGCATAGATAAAAGCGCATAGATAAAATTAATAATTAATTTTTCCGAATAGCAATCGAATCATTTTGTTTGCAGTTGCTCCGCCCCGACTATTTTTTTTTGACTTCACGCTGTATCTTGCACATACATCGTAAGATAGGCAATCGTAAGATAGGCAGAAGGAACCTGGGAACCTAGTGTTAAGACACTTCGTTCCTATTAAGATGACAGAGTGGCGAAACTCAACTAACTTAAATAATTGCAAATAATTTCCATCAATCCAGGTACGCAAAGAAGAATTGACAGAACTATGGCACCTCAAGGATCAGTTCGGAGAATTAAGAATAGAAGATCCGCCAGAAGATATACATTGGAAAATAAACATTTTGTTGCAAACTTATTTATCGAGGGGTAGAGTAAATGGTTCTTCATTGCAGTCGGACTTGAATTATATTAGTCAGGTATGCTTTAATTTAATAAAGTTAATCTAATAAGATGAATTTTTTTGAACTACTAAATTTGTTCCCGATTTTCCTTGTTAATCCGCAAAGTAAATGATAAAATTTAATAAAAAATTAAAAAAAATAAATCAGCTTCACGCTGTATCCCGCACACAGCAGGGTAGGCAGAGGGAACCTATTGTTTTAGACACTCCGTTCCCCACTTTCTGCCGAATTCTGGAGGCATTGCGTGTTGAGTGGCAGAACTCAACGCCGCGCTTTGCCTCGGCACCAGAGCGAAGAAATGGAAATATAAATTTAAGTAAATATTTCATCTCTTCGACTGTGGATCGAACCCACAGTCGATTTTGCAGTCACACTTCTTACCGCTGCGCTACGACTGACCTCAAAAAAATATATATATATATATATATGTAATTATAGCCATCATAACATAGAAACTAACTACCACTGTATATTAAATTATGGTTATTCAAACCACAGGAAGATTAAAAATGTTAAATTACTCAAATAAAATATTCTCGTATTACAGAACGCTGTAAGAATAGTACGTGCTTTATTCGAAATAACACTACGTAAGAACAACGCGTACATGGCGGGACTTTACCTCAAAATGGCGAAAATGATGGAATTGCAACTATGGGACTTCTACAGTGACATGAGACAATTTAATTGTTTTCCAAACGAAATATTGAAACACATAGAGTACCCCATGCTAAAGCCTGACCAGATTAGGGATATGGATTGGAAGGAAATAGGTACGTTTTACATCGTATTTTCAAAATTGATACGTTTATAAAAAAATTATAAATTATATTTAATGGTAAAGCATTTATACTTTAAGAAACAAGCAGCATTTTTGTAATGTTTGAAATTATGTCATAATTAAAAAATGAAGTTAAGATTATTATTAGTAATTTTGTGAATAAGAGCACACATTTAAATATTTCTATAGTGTTATTCACACACCACATAAAAATAAATATTTAGAAACCGGTACTTGCGCTGTTTCCAAGAGGCGTTTAGTCCCATTTTACGTTTTGATTTTTTTTTAATATTTTATTTTTAAAATTATTTTGTATGTACACATATCTGTTCTAAATCACATTATTTATAAAATTAATAAAAAAATCAGCTTCACGCTGTATCCTGCACACAGCACGGTAGGCAGAGGGAACCTAGTGTTAAGACACTCCGTTCCCCACTCTCTGCCATATTCTTTAGGCATTGCGTGTAGAGTGGCAGAACTTAACATCGCTCTTAGCCTCGACACCAGAGCGAAGAAATGGAAATATAAATTTAAGTAAATATTTCAACTCCTCGAGTGGGGATCGAACCCACAACCAGTCGGTTTTACAGTCACACTTCGTGCCACTGCGCTATGACTGGCCTCATTATTATGACATTATTTATGATTTCTTCAAAATATTACAGGTGATCTCATACGTAACCC
The DNA here is from genome assembly GCA_917862395.2 of Heliconius sara. NCBI lineage: Eukaryota > Metazoa > Arthropoda > Insecta > Lepidoptera > Nymphalidae > Heliconius > Heliconius sara. The sequence goes on along the minus strand of OU860788.1, from coordinate 3,900,893 downwards.
TAAAACAGCACGACATCTAAAGAAGTGTGCAGATGAATTTCCCTTGCTGGAAATGGAAGCCAGTCTACATCCCATCACGAGGACTGTCCTACGGATACGATTGATTATAACACCTAATTTCAAGTAAGTACGTATTTATTTTATTTTTTAGTAGGTAGAGGGGAACCTAGAAACTGAGTTCCCATTTCGTATTGAGTGATGGGATTGAGAGCCCTGCTTGTTACCAAAGCGAAAAATATTAATTCATTTCCTCGAGTGGTAATCCCATCCATGAGTGGGAACGGAGTGTCTTAATACTAGGTTCCCTCTGCCTACCATGTGTGCGGGATACAGCGTGAAGCTGTTTTTTTTAAACAATATTTCTGTTGGACGTGGACAGACTAGTAACAATAAAGTAATTAAAGCAGGCAGCCATTTATTTGGTTCTATATCAGTTTTATGTATTGACCTTTAACCTTTTGACAAAACTATATATTGCATATTAAATTCTAAAATGAATTAAATTACAGATGGAACGACAAATATCACGGTAAAGCGCCTGAAGCGTTCTGGATTTGGGTTGAAGATCCCGACACAGATATTATGTACTATCATGAATATTTCCTCATCACCAAGAAGCAGGTTTCTATATTTTCTAAATTAATGAAGTATAAAAAAAATTAATATTAGTTTTATGAATATGCATATATTCATTATATATTTTCCTTAGTAGCTTATGACGTCACTCGTTACTGTTAACCTCGGGTTTTTTGTATAAAATTTGTCATTTTTGTTTGTATTTTTTTATTGTATATAAAGGATTTATACATTTTGCAAATTTATAATTTACTTAACAGGTTGTGACCAATGAGCCACAGGAACTCGTCATAACAATACCGATCTCTGAACCTCTTCCTCCACAATATTATATTAGAGCTACTTCGGAAAGGTAATTATTATTATTTTTTATTATTTTTTTTGTCGTACCCGTATTGCAGTACTCGTAGAAGCCATATATGACACAGTGGGACAAGCGACTGTAAACGCGACTGTTGTGGATTCTATTCCCATTAGAGGAAATGTAATATTTTAATATATTTAAATTTACGAGTCATAACATAAACAAATACTTTATTAAATTAATTGTCTCTTTTCAAACTCTTTTTACAAGTATAATATATATTTCAGATGGTTGGGCTCAGAAAGTGTTCTACCGTTAACATTCCAACACCTTATTTTACCAGAAACACATCCTCCTCATACAGGTACATTTACTACTATAACTAATTAAATGTAATACGTAATTTACGAAAAATATCTTCTATTTCATTAAGGAAAGGGATATATTTAGTAACCTATAAAAATTTAACGTATCGGGATATACTCCTTTTTGTGTAAATAAAATAAAATTATTACCTGTAACACGATGTTACGTGTATAACATAATCACAGCCTTCCTCAATAGAAATTGTAAATCATCGCTTTATGTACCAGATATATATATAAGGAAAAAATATATAAGCGGCATTTATTAATATAATGGATCCCAAAACAATGATTTTCAAAATTGCTATCTTCATGTCGATTTTTCTGTGCCTTTGTTTCGTCTAATTTCAAAATCGTTAAAAAAAAAACGTAATTGGTACACTATTTTTGTTTTTAACGTCTCAATTAATCAATTTACTTATAAAATCTCAATTAAGCAGTTATAATACTAACTTTATGCCGAATTAATAAAAAATAATTAATTTTCAGACCTCCTAGAACTGCAGCCGCTCCCGGTGACGGCGCTAAACGACCCGTCATACGAAATGCTGTACAACTTCAGTCACTTCAATCCGATACAAACACAAATATTCCATTGTCTGTATCACACCGACAACAACGTGTTGCTGGGAGCGCCCACGGGCTCGGGGAAAACCATCGTTGCTGAAGTGGCCATGTTCAGAGTATTTAATCAGTATCCGGGGTGTAAGGTAAGTTTGTAGTTTTAATGTACGGTACGGTCGACGAGTCGTGGCTCGAATAAAATTCTGTGCAATTTTCACTCGGAAAGAATATTTTCAAGATTTCTTAAATAGCCTATAAAATCTAATCTACGCAACCATCTATCTATCTACAGTAAATTTTAGGGCGGCCACAAATCGTCGACCTTATTGTTCTATGCATGTAAATGATTTTTAATTGTGATTATAAGTAAACTTTATATAAATAATAACTTGGATGAATCTAAATAAAATTTTAAAGAAAAATTGCATACACTATGACATTTTATGTATTTTTTATGTAATTAAACATTTTTTTTATTATTTAAGGTGGTGTATATAGCACCCTTGAAAGCGCTAGTAAAGGAACGAATTAAAGATTGGAAGATTAGATTAGAAGAGAAATTGGGCAAAAAGGTTGTTGAGTTAACAGGTAAAACATTCATTTTATTAAAAAAAAATAAAACAAAAATAGCACATATTCGGTAAAAGAGTCGAAATTATAAGTATGTGTGCAGTAAGAATCATCCATATATAATTTTTCTTTTTAGCCAGGTTTTGTCCGCGATATCAAATAAAAATAAATCCACGATATCAAACAAAAGCCCAATCGTGGCGGATCCAAATATCGGTTGTAAATGCAACAGGTCGAGAGTTCAATTCCAACTCAATACGCAATTCAATTCCATAAATCGACAGAAAGTGAGGAACGGAAGGTGTCTTAATATTGGGATCTCAGGTTCCTAATTTGCTAGGTGATATAGCGTGAAGTTAAAAAAAAATAGCATTAAAGGTTTAAAAAAATATCCATAAAGTCAATTCGCAACCAGCAGTTTCTGATATGAACGCATTCAATCAAAACTCTTGAGCATGATAATATTAATTTTAAAATTTTAGGTGACGTATCCCCGGACATTCGAGCTATACGCAATTCCCACGTAATAGTGACGACCCCCGAGAAGTGGGACGGCATCAGCCGCTCCTGGCAGACCAGGAACTATGTGAGGGACGTGGCCCTCATAGTCATTGACGAGATACACTTGTTGGGGGAGGATAGAGGACCGGTGTTAGAGGTTATAGTGTCTAGGTGAGATTTTTTTTACGATATAAAATCTAGATTTACCTAACTATATGGACATTAGATTTAATACTTTTAAATAGTATAGCTTAGAATAATTGCTTAATCAATTTAATTAAATGAAACTTCATCGAGGCTAAGATCTTATTTTTGTTCATGAAAAATTCTTTATAGTTTTTTTCTATATGTTTATATATTTATTAGTTCAATACGACTTGGTCTGTACCCTTAGTTTTTTATGTTTATGTCATGTATTAGGGAAAACGGTACAAAATTTTTTTTATTAGTCGATAGCTTCGTGTAGACTTGAACTATCACAATATTTATTTTAATAGTTAAAATAACTATCACAATTTTTGAGGCCGTCGTGGTCCGGAAGCACAAGGGTGTGAGTGTAAACGTGACGGTTGTGGGTATCCCCACAACCGTCACGTTTACACTCCACTATCCCCACTCGAAGAAATGAAATATTTATTTAAATTTATATTTCCATTTCTACGCTCTGGTGTCGCGGCAAAGCGCGGCGTTGAGTTCCGCCACTTAACACATAATGCCTCTGCCTACCCTGCTATGTTAGGGATACAGCGTGAAGCTGATTTGATTTGATCACAATTTTTTTTAATTTATTTTAAGTCATTTATTTATAGGACAAACTTCATAGAATCGCACACGTCTCGTCGTTTACGAATCATCGGGCTGTCCACAGCGCTTGCGAACGCTAAGGATCTTGCTAACTGGCTCAATATAGGCGAAATGGGCCTCTTTAACTTTAGACCTTCAGTACGACCCGTGCCTTTGGAGGTGAGATTATGTTACATATCTTTATTTTTTTATTATAATTCGACATCATCGAAAAATCTTTGGAAGTTACAATACGGTTGACGAGTCGTGGTCGCCTTGAAGTTAGCTGTAGATGATAAAGTCAAAGCGTAAAAAAATATATTTTTTTTAATTTCTTTAATTAGTAAAACTAGTATTGTTATTTTCTTATTCTTATGATCGTGAGTGTTCGTTACACTTAGATTAAATATTATACTGTGTATTTTTAATTATTTTATTTCTTTCCAGGTTCATATATCGGGTCATCCCGGTCGCCACTACTGTCCTCGGATGATGTCAATGAACAAACCGACTTTCCAAGCAATAAGGACGCACTCACCAAACGCACCTACACTTGTTTTTGTATCTAGTAGACGACAGACTAGGTAATGCCAATTTTAATTTTAAAAATTATAGCAAGTGTATAGCTTTAGTTCTTAGACCAATTTTAATAGTCGTAGGTTTGAATCCCGCTATGTTTTAGATGTTTCAATATATATTTTATTACACATGCATAAATGTTTTCTACCACTTCGCCCTTTGTGTGTGCAAACCAATATATATGATTGCCACTCCACTGTCACTATGAGTTATTGCTTATTGACTGTGGGAAATGAAAAAAATAAATATTTCATTTCCTAGAGTGGGAATCGAACTTACATGCTATTCTTTTGTACCATGAATAGCTGCAAATACTTTAATATATTTTAATTTATTTACTTTTAGATTAACCGCATTGGATTTAATAGCCTACCTAGCAGCGGAAGACAATCCCAAGCAGTGGCTGCACATGCAAGAATCTGAAATGGAGCAAATATTGGCGAACATTCGAGAATCGAACTTAAAACTAACTCTGGCGTTCGGTATCGGAATACATCACGCCGGCCTACACGAGAAGGACCGAACTACAGTTGAAGAATTATTTATTAATCAGAAGATACAAGTAAGTCCATTTGTCTATACCTCTCAATCTTTGTTATGCATTAATTTTATTCATATAGTTTTTGTGATTATTTTAATATCAATTGTTTTACACCTTCACGCTTTATCATGCACATAGCAGGGTAGACAAGGGAAACCTAATGTAAGACACTCCGTTCCCCACAACCTGCCGAATTCTGAGGCGTTGATTGATGGAACTGAACGCCGCGGCGTTGAGTGATGGAACTCAACGCCGCGTTGCCTAGTGCAGAAAAATAGAATATTAAATATTTAATTTCCTGGAGAGGAAATCGGCCGCTTCACGCTTGTTCACTGGACACAGCTGTCACCCAGAGTAAAAAATGGTTTGTTTATAACGCGTATAAATCGCATAACTGAATTTTACATTTATCGTCCCAGGTGCTCATCTGCACAGCGACCTTAGCGTGGGGGGTCAACTTCCCCGCTCACCTCGTAGTCATTAAGGGCACGGAGTATTTTGACGGGAAACAGAAACGATACGTGGATATGCCTATCACTGATGTGTTACAGATGATGGGAAGAGCTGGTCGACCTCAGGTTTGTATAACTAAACCAACAGATGATATTTTGATAGTTTTTTTTTTTGCATTTTGACGTCCCATTTTGTGGTTATCAAAGGGGTGAAGTATATCGACGGCAAATATAACAGATATGGGCATACTGATGTCTTGTATCCAATTGGGTTTTACCAAGAAAATAATGGGCTAGTCCATCAATTAAATACTGACAGTTAATGTGACTGAATCTTACTGTGACATGAAAAATGTTAACAAAGAGTTTTACGGAATTTGAAGTTTCATTAGATTATTTGATATTTTGACTACTTTAAATTAAAATAAATTTAATATTTTTTTGCGAATACCAATTGATAATAAAAGCTGTATGGAATGTATATGATAAATCGTGAAGCTAGGTTAGTTTAAAAAAAATAAAATAAAATCAGCTTCACGCCGTATCCCGCACACAGCAGAGTAGGCAGAGGAAACTTAGTGTTAAGACACTCCATTCCCCACTTTCTGCCAAATTCTGAAGGCATTGCGTGTTGAGTGGCAGAACTCAACGCCGCGCTTAGCCTCGACACCAGAGCGAGGAAATGGAAATATAAAATTAAGTAAATATTTCATCTCCTCCCGAGTGGGGATTGAACCCACAACCAGTAGGTTTTACAGTCACACTTAGTGCCGCTGCCACACGATTGGCCTCAAGTTTAGTTTAGTTTTAGTTTATAAAAGTACAAAGTGCTTTCCTCTTTCCTTCCTTACTTATGTACGCTTAAAAAGTTCATTTATAAAAACTTTAATATTTCAAAACGTAACATGTCACCGTTATCCATTCATATTCTCATTATTACTATATAACCTTAAAAACTCTCAGTACGACAACGAAGGTGTTGCAGTGGTATTGGTACACGATCAGAAAAAGAACTTTTACAAGAAGTTCTTATATGAGCCGTTCCCGGTGGAGTCCAGCTTACTTGAAGTATTAGCTGATCACTTGAATGCTGAAATTGTAGCTGGTATGTACATTTTTCCTATATTATCATTATCTAGAAGACCTAGTTAAAACTTTGCTATTATCTTATATTATATTATATATATTATATATTAACTTTCTTTCTTATATTATATATTAACTTTCTAATTTCTATTTATTTTAGGACTAAATTACTCAATATTAAATCTAATGAAGCTCTTCTATTAGAGAACCTGAATAAATATTTATATTAATAAAATAAACATATTCACAAAATCAAGCCAAAACATATTGGACGTAATAGTCACTTCCTATATGAGCATGTTGCAAGTGTCCCATCCAAAATTTTAATTATTCACAATCACTTTGGAAATACGCATAAAAATTTTCGTTTAATTATAACTGAAGTAAAAGAAAGAATTTGAAATTGATTGATATAAATCGATTCGCCCGATTCCATCGATTTACATAAAGTATATATATTTGCTTCATAGAGTATTTCTTTTGAAAGGAGAAAAACTAGTAAATATTTTTTCTTTATTATTTTATTTTCTTTATTACAGGAACAGTACAAACAAAACAAGACATTCTGGACTACATGACCTGGACGTATTTCTTCCGTCGTCTCCTCAAAAACCCTTCGTATTATAAACTCGAAAGCTTGGAACCTCAAGATATTAATTATTATTTGTCTAATTTGGTTCAATCTTCTCTCGATGCTTTAATGAACGCTAATTGTGTGGAATTAGAAGAGGTTAGATTTATTTTTGTTATTTAATGTATTATAGGGAAACCGTCTAGGAGCAGTAGCTTAGCGTGTCACTGACAACACAACTGTTTTGGGTTCAAATTAAGGGCGAATAAATTATTTTCATTCCCACGTTCTGTTAAGAAAACAAAGCGCGGCGTTAAATTTCGCCACTAAACACTGACATGTCTCGAAAATTGAGTGTTGCTTATGCGTCGGAGTATCTAAAGACTAGGTTCCCTCTGGTTATCCTTTTATGCCATGCTTGTTTTAGAATTATAAACTAACATTGTTATATTTTTATACAGGATCAACGTACGGTACATTCAACGTGGATGGGTCGGATCGCTTCATATTATTATTTATCACATAAAACAATGGCGCATTTCCATCAAAACTTGCAAAGTAATCTCAATTTCGATAATTTGTTACGAGTTTTGTCCGATTCAGAGGAATACGCGACGTTACCTGTGCGACACAACGAGGACGAAATCAATGGGTAGGTTTTGATATTATAAACTTTTATATTTAGGTCCACGTGACGCGGTGGTACGGCTTGTGAATTAGAACGAAATGGTTGTAGGTTCAATTACCAATCAGCGGAACGAGTTATTTTCATTTCCTCGCTCTGGTAGCAAGACGAATCGCAGTTTTGTATTCCATCACTTAACACACAAATAAATGTTTCCTAATAGTGATGTGTTGTTTCATGCACAGAATTCTAGTGCATCAGTAGTGATGCGTTATTAAGTGCACAGAGTACGACCGTCAAAACCACATGTCATGACGATATTTCATAATATATTATGATATTCGTATATTTTTTAAGCCTAATATTAAATCAATAATTATGTTTCAGTGAACTGTCACAAGAGTGTCGTCTGCCAGTGGACTCGTTGACACTGGACTCGTCCAATGTGAAAGCGTTTTTGTTACTACAAGCGCACCTCACCAGACTACCGCTACCTAACTCCGACTACTTGACTGACACCAAGTCTGTGTTGGACCAAACTATAAGGATTATCCAGGTATACAAAATGTTTTTATCGGCACCGTTACATTGAGACTATAAACGCCGCGCTTTGCCTCGAAACCAGAGCGAGGAAATGGAAATATAAATTTAAGTAAATATTTCATCTCCTCGAGTGGGGATCGAACCCACAATCAGTCGCGTTTACAGTCACACTTTGTGCCGCTGCGCCACGACTGACTTTAACTAATATAATATTTGCAAAACGTAATTATTATGCCCGAGAAAGCTATAATAATGAAGGTTGTATAAATTGTTTTACCTCTTTCCAGGCAATGATAGACACATCCGCAGAAAACGGGTGGCTGTATGTCTGTCTGTCCTGTCAAGTGCTCATGCAGAGCGTAGTGCAGGCGAGGTGGCCCACGGACTCCCCCCTCACGACCCTCCCTCATGTGGAGTCCCAACATTTATACATGTTTTCTAACATGACAAAAGAAACGAATAAACCTTGTACAATGTTAAACGGATTGAAAGTGGCGTGTATGAGAAATTATGAACTATTAGCTAAATATATGAGACGGGAGTTCGATGAGAATCAGATTGAGCAAATCCATCGGGTAAGTATAGTATGCTAGACGAGTCGTGGCCGCCCTGAAGTTGGGTTTTCTGAACTTTTGGACGTTGTTCACTCGGGAATAAAATCTTAAATAAGAAAAATCATATAATCAAATCAGATATCTGATTTTAACTGCATTGTAGCCACGACTGATCGACCGTACTATGAGTATATAATATTTTTTACATTATATTATCGTGTAGTCAACTCGGGCTTGGTCGGCTTTCCCCAGCTTTTTTATGTATTTCTTAATGAGTGAAAAGCAAGTTATAATAGCTCATATCACACAATATATGCTCTATATTAACTTATAGCATTTTAGGATAGAATAATTTCTTAATGTATCGGTTCTTTTTAACATGTTTTCTTCTTTGCGTAATGTGTGTGATATTTTATTGTTCAATTTTTATCATGTGTTCTCTATACAAGGTGACATTAACGAAGAGATTTATGCTCAACTGTCACACTAGATGGACTATAATCAAAGAACTGTATTAAATCAATGTTTTCTTATTGGAAAAACCGTATATTTTCTTAATAGTCCGTATAAACATAATATATTTTTAAGCCTTTTTAAAGTGTTAATCCGCACTTAGGAAATATAAATACTTATTTAGAAAACGTATAAAAATTTGAACGTAGCGGGACTCGAACCCGCGCCTCCTGGAAACCGACCAGGCGCACTGACCAACGTATGGCTCAGTGCTCAGAGCGCCTGGTCGGTTTCCAGGAGGCGCGAATTCGAGTCCCGCTACGTTCAAATTTTTATACGTTTTCTAAATAAGTATAATATATTTTGTCCGAACTTTTGTCACATTTTACTAATTGCGCTAAGCTCTTTCTTTTAAGCCAATAATGCTAAATATTTTCTAAAATATTTGCATTGAGACCGTTGAGGTCTTAAGTTCGAACTTCATTCGAGTTAAATCATTATTTTTATATCACCGCTCTGGTAACAAGGCAAACCTCGACGTTGAGCTCCGGTGGGGGGGAACAGAGTGTCATAACACTACCGCGTGAAACTGAAAACAAAAAAGAAAACATTTTCATATATTTTGCAGGCGATCTGTGATCTACCGTCATTGAACCTAACTTTCCACATACGAGGTCTATGGTTCGACTCCGACTGTGAACAGGACAAAAGATTGAAGCAACCACCCGCTAGGGATGAGTGGGTGCCGATACATGCTGATCAGGTATCAGTCACAAATAATAATAAACAATATTCCATAAAGTTATATAAATGAAAAAATAAAATACTAAATTAAATTTGTGTTAGTAAACTTTTTATATAAATTTAAATTTATCTATAAAATTAATAAGGATATATTTTATTTGTCGTTACTTCTTGTTGTGTTTAATCAAAACGTATTGTTTTTTTTTTCGTATTTATTGTAGTGTCATTTTATATTAACTGATATTATGTTACAAATTTTTTCATATAAAAAAATATAAAATATTACTTGACAGGAATACACACTACTGATAGACATGAACAGGCGTGGTGGTAATCCTAACAATGTATTGTGTCCGAGGTTCCCACGCGGTAAGAATGAGGGATGGTTCCTTACGCTGGGAACCATTGAATATGGAGAATTGCACGCTCTGAAACGGGTACCTGCTAAAGGAACCACGCATGTTACGTTTTATACACCTTCTAATACAGGTATAAACTATATAACTATATAAATAAACAGTGCGATTAAAGAGTTGTGGCCGTCCTGAAGTTCCTTTTTATAAAATTGTACAATTGTACCACTTCAGCGCGGCCACGACACGTTGATGCTATTTTTTAGTATTAAGTTCTAGTGCATTCATTAGTGGACTACATACACACTAGTACACATAGTGTGTGGTTCGCGGTAAGAACGAGTGATGGCTTCTTACATTAGGAACCACTTAATAGCACGCCTTGAAACAGGAACGGGAAACGGGAAATCCTCCCTTTTTACCAACCAACCAACATTCAATATAAACGTTTCTCCAAACCGCAATTATTACATTTAAATCATATTTTAAAATTATTTTTTTCATTGCAGGTCGTATTATATACACAATATATCTAATGAGTGATAGTTATATGGGTCTGGACCAGCAATATGATCTACAATTTGAACTCATAGACCCTCTGCCGGCCGAAAAAGTTGAAAAAGTGTATGACACTACCGATAAGGTTATCATTGAATGATTATTTTCATGTTTTATATTATTTATAAATGAATTATTATTGAAATATTGTGTTTCATTGTTATTAACAACATTACTAGGTATATAATTAATAAAATTAAAAATACGTCGTTGCGACGCGAGATCGCATTCGTTCTCTTGGGGAAATGGCTTATTTAATTTTCTCGCTCTGGGCGAAGTGCGGCGTTGAGTTCAGCCAAACAATACATAATCTCAAAAATGTGTCTTAGTATTTACTTTCCCTTGTCTACTCTGATACAGCATGAAGCCCTAAAAATGAGTTCATCACTATCATACAATAAATAATGTGTGAAAATTAGAAAAAAAAATGGATGAAAATTAAAAGGAATGTTTTATAATTCAAAATATTTTTAATTTCTAGCCAAATTTATAACATAAGCTGAAGTGGAAAAATAGCATTTAAGAAACAAAATTCAAATCAATTTTTATTAAACAAGTGATATCTACTGTATATATTATTAAGGAAAGTATTAGCTATATTAGGTACCAATTTCCTAATTGAACTATTTATTATTTATTAAATAATTTATTATTATTATTTATGCTTCAATATAATACTAAGTAATCATGTACTCCTGTAATTGATAACAGATTATAGTTTTAACATCTACTCCTAAATAAATAAAATGTCATATTATTTAATGTAATTAATAAAAAATACTAATTTACTGTTTTTGGCTTTATATTACACTTCAAAGCAGATATACAATGATGTATTAAGTTATATTAAGGAAAAAATATATGTTTTTTGTGATATAATATTAAACCATTTAAACTTTCTATGAACCTTATTTATAAATGTTGTTCTGTACCACTTTATTATTTATAACAATATTATATATCAATAAAACTATACAAAACAAAAGCTTACGATTCAATGTATAAAAAATATATCTTCTATTCTAATATAATTTCAATTTACTTAAATTAGCAACACTTTTATATAATTATAATCAAAATAATACAGCCATATATAAATGCGGTGAAACCTAGTTTTGATGTATATAAAGATTACAGATACTTATGGACACTTAAGTATGTTTGTTATTGAAAGCTATTTTTATTTATGTTTAGTAATAGAAATTTTAAGCTATAATATATATAAAAATCTTTTATAACCAAATAAAAAAATATATAACACACTAAGTTGTATTGTTACAATATATTTTCTTTACACAAAGCATATTTTAGGATAATAATGTTAATCACAAACTTTTCTATAATATTACAAATATTTATCAATTATTCTTAAAGGCCTTTTGGTTATGCATTTTAAATTTAAATGTCTACTTATGTTTATAATTATAAATGCTAAGATATGATTGGGGTTATAAAAATAGTATTCACTATTATATTCAACCATCTAAATACAATACAAATCACAAGAGATCAATACTTTAATGGCACTCATACAATATCACATATTGTTTGAGTGTTGGCATCCTGTTATTTGCGTTTCCTATCCTCATATTCAATGGCTCGGGCCTCGGAAATAATCTGGCGTTCCCTAGTTAAAATACCATCTAATTGATTAGTAAAGGCTTCAAAAGAAAATTTAGTTTCAAATCTCTTTCTTCCAGACTTTCCTAACCTTTCACATAACTCTGGGTTTATGACTAATTCACTCATTGCAGTGGCAAATGATTGGCTATCAGGTTCGCAAAGAAAGCCCGTCACATCATGGACAATGGTCTCAGTTGGTCCACCACTATTCACTGCTATAACTGGCTTACTATAATACATAGCTTCCAGAGGCACAATTCCAAAATGCTCATTTGAAGGTGTGTATATTAATGCAGTACAGTTATATAAAAGAGACACTTTCTCCACATCTTTGGGAGATTTCATGAATGTAACCTTGTCATCTAATGCAAGTTCTGAAGCTAAATCTGTAAGTTCCATGAAGTGTTCTATATTCTCTAAATTTATGGGATCAAAACCACCAGCCATGATCAAATGTACTCTTTCCCAATCAGAATCATCAATAAGATGTTTTAATGCGTCTAATGCCTTTAATGCTAGTTTTAAATTTTTCTTTCTTTCATATCTGTTAATTGACAAGAAAATTATCTTATCTGTACCGACAGGCACAACTTCTTTTAGATTTAATGGTATTGTTTTATTAAAGAAATCAGTATTTATTGAAGGATAACAAATATCAGGAATATCTTTTATTTTCTGAAATGCATCTTGATAAACTCTAGCAGTATACTTGCTGTTCACAAGGACTTTGTCAGCTTTAGCAGTAGTTACCTCTTCCAACCAATTTAAAGGCGCGCGATATATTTTCTTTAGGAAACCACCTTCAGTAGTCAATAATTTGTCTGGATGATGGCAATAAAATATAACTCGGAAAGGCCCACGTGCCATCTTTAAAAATGGAATGCATAAAGAAATAAGATCACAAAATATCAAAGTGGGCTCTTCAGCTGGAATGACGTGCCATGCCAAATAAGCAGCTGCGAATACCATACGAGCGTACGCACATGCCGCCTTGAACCGACCGAAAATAGCACGCGGGATCCAATCACCAATAACTGTCACTGGAAAAGTACCATCTTTGGTCTCCGCAAAACAATGAGAAGGATCGTGATGATTTGTGTAAAAAGCTACATCATGGCCTTTGCTTTTGAAGGCTAATGCAGCATCTAGCACCAACCGCTCAGCTCCACCGATGCCGAGATCTGGATGCAAAAACAGTATTTTGACCATTTTTGGACTTACAGAGTTTAAAAACACACCTTGTTGTAAGTATTGGTTAATTTTATGGTTTTATGAATGTTATGTTGCACACTACATAAAAATATTGTCCAATATCTCAATACGCCGACAAAATTTTCATCAGCTTTATTTTCTACTTTGACGTTTCAACTTTTATGGTCATGTCAATGTCATACGTTACATGTTATGTATACGTTAATTCCGTTCCATTCATCTAAATAGAAAGTGTTAAAAATTTTGTAGTTATTAGCTTCACGGTCTATCCCGTATATAGTAGAATAGAAATATATTAAATTAAAATTAAATTAAATCAGCTTCACGCTATATGAAGCACACAGCAGGGTAGACAGAGCTGAGAGAGAAACTGTTGAGTGGAAGGACTCAACGCTTTTGTTTCAAAAAAAAAAAATACAATTTTTAATAAATATTTCATTCCCTCGAGCGGGGATCGAACCCACAGCCAATCGCGCTTACAGTTACACTTTGTGCCGCTACGTCACGTGTGGCTTCAGAAATATAAGTAATTAATTTCACTGAGCGGGAATCAAAATTACAATACGCATACACGTCACACGATTACCCCATTGCACCATGGCAGCTTCGGCCTTTAAATAAATTTATGAATTGGATACGGTACTAGAAATGTATATAAAGAATTAATAAAATATGCTATGTTGATTCAGATGGTTATGTGTCCTACATTATTATATCTATTTGTTTAGTTTCTTTTAAAATTTTACTTATCAATGATATAAGAATATGATTTGCAGACATTGGTCTCCACTCAGAAAGAAGGGTAACAAAAGAATGGTTTAACTCTGAATGCGAGTAAGACATTCAAGGTATCAGCGTAATTGAATAGATGTTGAAACAAGTGAGCGAAGTGTATATTGGGGATGTTTCTCGAATATTCACTCTTTCTTTTAATTCTATCTCTTCCTTCACCAAGCATAGTTGTATTTGGTTGAGGTGGGTGATAAATGATGGATATGAAAGATATTGCTGCGGTAACAGGGCTAACTGCTTTCGCTGCATTGATGAGACGGTGAAATGTCTACATAGTTATATAGATAGCTATTAGCTGCACGTTTGGCTGCAGACCGTTACAAATGCAGTGCTGGTACATTATTATTATAACAGTTGCAAAGATCCTTTTTTTTATCAGAGCGAGGTGATACTAAAGTAAAGTTAATATAATACAATAAATTAGCTTTACGCTGAGGGAATCTAGTACTTATTTAGAAAACGTACAAAATTTGAACGTAGCGCGACTCGAACCCGCGCCTTCCGGAAACCGACCAAGAAAACCAAGATCAGTTGCAAAAGATTGTCTCTTAAGAGTTCTTAATGTTCCAATGTTTCTAACAATGTTTTCATAATATATAAACCATTAGTACTAATAAAGATAGTTTGATGTTAAATCAAAATTCATAATTGTCTAAGTAATCACATATTTTAAAACTGGTTAAAAATACAACCATAACAAGCTCCGATTTAGGGAATTCCCTGCTTTATTTCAACTTGGTGTAAGTCCTGAAAGTGATAGGATTTATTCTCATTGTTTTATTTTTATATTTATATAATATAATTTTATAGATATTGTGCAGTGGTAGACCTCGACACCGCACTCTGTCTATCAGAGTGGGGAAAAGATAGTTATTTAATACAATTTAAATTCCATTCATCTTAAATAACCAATGTTTATTTAAGATGAATGGAGTAGTATACTAGGTTATCAAGTTTTCTGTCTACCCTACTAAGTGCCGGATGCAGTTAAAAAATGGTTGTAACTATATTATGTGTGAATTTCAAAATTAAAACAATCTGATGTTCCAAAAATGTTTAATGAACTACGTATTTAAAGTTCATCCCTTCTTTCTATTTTGACTAGATCTACATGGAATGTGAGAGTTGCAGACTCTGGTATCTTAGGTGGTGCTCCAGCCTCTCCATATGCTAGTTCTGGTGGAATTACCAATTTTCGTTGTTCTCCTTCACACATCCCAATTAAGCCTTGATCCCATCCTTTAATCACTTGACCTGATCCAAGGTTGAAAGTAAGAGGATTGCCCCTTTTGACGGAGCTATCAAACTCTGTACCATCTTCTAAAGTGCCCTTAAAAACATATATTTGATTTAATTTAAAATAAAACTAACATTTTATATAAATTATACAATATAGTCAATGTGCTATATTAATAAAACAATTTAACTTACAGTATAGTGCATATGAAGGAGATCTCCTTTTTTACTTTTAATAGGGCAGTCAGTAGGACGCTTTTTTATCCCTATTTGTAATTTCTTTGGATTCTGAGAAGCTATAACAACATGTTGGATGACACTCATAAAAATTAATAAACACAAAGCTATTTTACAAATGTTAATAAATGTTAAATTAGACATCATTTAGTTTTTTTAAGAACAGCTAATACAGAGATTCCACGATAATTCAATATTTACTTTAACAGTAGAGTGAAGACAATGAAATTAAATAACAAAAGCAGTAGATGTTGCAGTTCGCTAACACAAGGTAAAATAATAATGAAATATATCAAATCGAAAAAAATTAAAATACAATGCTGAAAAGCCTATGAACTGAAGGCTGAAACACAGATACCAAAAAGTTATCCTCTGCGGCAACCAGTCGGCAGTATAATATGAATGTATCAAGTATATATAACCTAAATAAAGCCGGTCAATGAAATGAATGATTGATACAGATTACTAAAGAACATAGGTTATAAACTTTATATAAAATAAGGAAATATATATTAAGATATACGATTCCTATTAAAAACCGTTTTAGAAATAAACCGAAGAATTGTAAATTATATATTATTGACTCATATATATGGCGTAGTGGACACGCTGTAACTGCAACCGTGAGCCGACCTTTCAATTGTACAATCGATTAATTTTAACTATCATAATCGATTGTGAGTGATTGTTAGTTACAACCCTCGCTGTCATTACAATAATATTATTTCAAATGTCACATAACAATTGTAGAGCCTATTATAACAATAAATAATGCTTATAAATGTAATTTATTTTGCTAAATAACAAGATTTTAAAATATAATACAGAAACATATATGAAATTAATATGGAGAGAAATAATTTAAACAATAAATGGGGTTCATTTGTACAAGTATAACCAGATTTCTACAATTCAATACCATTATATCTTATGGAATTTAAAACAAATATTATTACTTTTGAATTTTTTTAACATGGATGCCATAAGCAATTATAAAAAGTTCCTAATGAACAGAGTGACTATTACCCAGCCGCTCATTGAATTTTTAGAAAATTGTTTATCTTCGGAAGATGAAGCTATGAAACATTCGTTTCATAAAATAATGGTTTGTTTTTAGTAAACTTTTATTAAAAACTCACTGATTATTTTTCGGTATATAGACGAAATGTACAGTTAAGAGTCTGTTCCCAGCTACTGCACAATTTTCCCTTCCTCTTGTTACCAGAGAGAAAATCAAATGCTTAGAAATGAAAATAATTGGATGAATTCCTCAGAGTGGAGATCCAATCCACCTCCATCATATTTACAGACAGATGTACCTCTGCACAATAACCACCTCAGTGCTTAGTAAAAATATTTCATTAATATTTGTAACAACATTTCAGATTCATAACTGGATGGATGGTCCTGCTAGTACACAATTATTTGAAGCGCTAATTGATTATTTTGGTGTAACTTTTGTACCAGTACACTGTGAGACACAAAATAGTCTAACAACATTTTATACATGCAGCCTTAATTTCATATTAAAAATCATCAAATTGGACTTCATGTTCCCTCACGCTCGTAGCATGGTCAATATTGATATATTATTCAATGATAAAAACTCCATCTACTTTTTTAAAAGGAAGGCGACCATTGATGATATTGTTTCAAGAGTTGTCAGTTTACGATTTAGAGAAAACTTAGAGCTGAATTTGTCTAATTTTATTAATGATGAAGGTAAAATATAAAAATATTATAAATATTTAATTTTTTTACATACTAATGTTTACTTATATATTTGTGTAATTTTTGTTTTTTTTAGAATTTACACAAAAGAACATACACTTTTACAAGCTGTCTTTATTAGCCCATTTTAAGCTACTTATGATAAGGATGGGACGAGATACTAGAATTTTGAATTTAAGCAACAATAATTTAAGGTATAAATATTACTTAGTTTCACATTGTATCCTGCATACAGGAGAGTAGGCAGAGAAATAGATAAAGCATTTGAGTTGCAGAACTGAACACCAAAACTTTGCCTTGTTTTCAAAGAGAGATAATAAAAATATATAATCCATCAAATAGGAATCAAACCCACATCTGTGCATTTGCATTTTCAGTCAGATATTTTGTTACTACACCTTGCCATGTTGTGTGCTCCATATTGCATTTAAAAAAATAAATCGGCATCATGCTGGATCCTGCTTACAGCAGCCTAGCAACTGCTCCATTCCCCATTTTCTGCCATTTGCCAGAGACGTTTCGTGCTGAGTGTCGAGACTCAACACCGCACACTGTCCCGACACCAGAACGAAGAAATAAAAATATAAAGTTAAATAAATATTTTATCTCCTTGAGTGGGGGTCGCGTTAGCAGTCACTTTGTGCTCCTGCGCCACGACTGGCCTGGCCAAAGTAATTGCAAGTTCAACCTTGGTATCCAAGTATTTTTCTTTCCTTAGTGTGGAATAACACTTTAAAAATGTTAAAAATAATTGTGTAACATTATAATAAATAATTAATAATTTATATTTCAGCCAAGTGCCCCTGGAAATATTGAATTTCTTCATTAAAGGAGATCTCATTGAAGTTAACCTCAGCAATAATAAGGCAAGTGGTTGATTTGATTTGATGTATTGCTTGTATTTTATTAATTTAATTGTGTTGTCGTGGCGCAGTGGCACAGCGTGAAAGTTGGCGTTTGTGGGTTCAATTCACACTTTGAGCAATTATTCCTTTTACTTGGTTTGGCAAAAAGCCTAAGCGCAGCATTTAGTTCTATCACTCAATATGCAAATTCTCACTCACTCAATAAGAAAATTGTGCAGAGAGTGGATTGCCCTCCCCTCCCTTCCATATGCGGGATACAACATGAAACTATAAAATTATACCATTTTTCTTATTTCTTTTTAAAGATCCGATCAATATCTGAGTTACATAGAATAAGTAGCAAAATAGAGAAACTATGGGTGGAAGGCAACCCTCTTTGTGAGAACATGGAGCCGATGTCATACATTAAACAATTAAGCCTCAAATTTCCTAGACTGACTGAATTGGTAAGATTTGTTACTTCATATTTCATTCTTTTCATATAAAACAAACTTACTGGATTTTTTATTTCAATTGAATTACATTAATTTAGTTGTAATAAGAAAATTAAATTAAAAAAAATGTAAAGCCCCTAAGCCAAAAATTCAATTTTATGCCACAAATGCCTTGGAAAACTTATAATAAATAATTTAGGCTGGAACGTGACGGTCGTAATACTTCATTCCCTCGAGTGGGGATCGAACCCCACTCGAACTATTATTTATTAATATTTCTATTTCTTCGCTCTGGCACCAAAGCAAAAACCCTGCGTTGAAATCTGGCTCTCGACACCCAATACCTCGAAAAATTCGGCGGGAAGTTGAGAATGTAGTGTGTTTAGTTCTAGGTTCCCTCTGTCTACCTAGCTGCGTGCGGATATAGCGTGAACCTGATTCTTAATAAAAGCCGTGGCGCAGAGCACAAGCGACGGTAATCGCGACAGGTTGTGGGTTCGCCAGTTGAGGAAAAGAAATCCTTAATATTTTCGTTTCCTCGCTCTGGTAACGAGACAAAATACGGGGTTGAGCTCCGATACTTTGCAATGATGCTTCAAAATTCGGCAGATAGTGAAGAATAGAAATGTTTTAATGGGAACGGGTCTCAGCCCAAATGAATAGACTATAGAGTCTATTCATTTGGGCTTGAGACAAAATGTAAACAAAGAAGACAAAAGTTTCTCAAACTTTTATTTCGTTTCTTTTTTCTATTTAATTTTTGTTGCGAAGGGTTTCCTATTTATGTTTCTAGCACCTACCTGTACTGTTCTTATCTTTTCTGTTCAGAAAGCCTTACTATATGATAAAAATTATGAAAATAGCAAGTAGTCTAATATTAACAAAACAGTATTTATTTACAAAATTAAATAAAGTATATTTATATTTGTAACCTTGAATTAGATGAACAGTTATAATAATATTGGTTGGTATATTAAATAAAAAAATATTTGTAGTCTATAATTTTATTAATATTGATTTCAATTGTGTTCAAAGTTTGAGAATAAGAGGTTTTGCTTTCGCGATTGGGTGTGTTGTGTGACGTGTGAACTATTTAATAAATAATTATTTAAAACTAAGAAAATAATTCAAGTCATTTACGATATTTGATTTCTAATAAATCTTAAAATGTTACATACGTTCTACTGATATTGATAGTATTATTTAAAGTGGTATCAGCGTAATATTTTGGTAATTATTTTTATAAAACATACTTACTCCATCGATCGTGACCCATAAAGTAATCTTTTTATGGTTTACTTTTTGTTTCACGGCTCCCTGAATAGGGTATAGATTCCCAAATTACGGAATTCAGGAATCCCAATCCCAAATTAAGAATCTGTCTATATCCAGCCAAAGATAAAACATTATTAATTTTGATAAAATTTCAGGATGGTGTAAAATTGAACGAGCACGGCCTAATGATACCCTTTTATAATAATTTCTTAGTCGTGACAGACAAGAAGACAAAGATGATAATAGAAAAGTTTGTTTCATTATATTTTGCACATTATGATACGTTGAGATCGAAATTGGAAGAGTTTTATGATGAAGTGGCTTATTTGACGATATCACATACTTTTACAGGTGCTGTATATTTGTTTAACTTTCACGCTGGATGCCGTATGTAGGAGGGTAGACAGAGAGAATTTATTATAAAGGCATACTATTCTTCTTATTTCGAGACTGTAATAATAATAATAATATTCATTGTACACACATAAAAAATACAACAATATAAAATAGTGAAGACTGAAATGTATTAGAAGAGACCGTACTGGTTAAAACAGCGATCACTTCCAGGTCACCTTAAAGCGCAGCATGTAATGGTGTGAACAATATTGCAAATAATTGAATAGCGCAACTCAACGCTGTATTTTGTCATTCTAGAGCGCATACCCACATTGGTTTAATGGTTTAATCGTCAATATGTAATTTCATTTCATTTATTAGGGTTTGCTAACTTGGTAATACTAAGCATTAATTAGAAAGTTAATATCCTGTAGCAAAATAATTTAAAATATTAGAATATATAAAAAAAAATCTTTTATTATTTAATGTGTTGTATTTTTTTCTTATATATATAGGTAAGGTAAGGTGTGTGTGTGTATATATATATATATATATATATCATGCACTATATATATATATATATATATATATATATATATATATATATATATATATATATATATATATACATATATATATATACACACACCTTACCTTACCTATATATATATATCTTAGAGATAAATTAACCATTCACATATATCAATTATTATATGTTTTCTGACTTTTTTTCTGTAGTATATATGATTAAAACTAGGATTTTATAATTTTTACCTTGATTTACAGACGCAGAGGAATCTATCGAATCGCTCCATAATTACGTAATGCACTCAAGAAACATATTAAACCCAAAACAAAAGGAATGGAACTTCAAATTCAGAAGAGTATATAAGAAGAAAGCTGCCATTATATCCGTGTTGTCTCAGTTACCGAGAACTACCCACGACCCCAGAACTTTCACAGTTGATGTTTTGAGACATGATGTTAGTATGTTATATTTTGTTTTATTTCTGCATAACATCGCGCTGCATCCGTATATAGCAGGGTAGGCAAAAGGAACCTGGGAACCTAGTGTTAAGTATAACACTCCATTCCCTAGTTACCAGAACCTGTCGCCATACCGCAACATTTAAAGCACCTAACTTATGGCTATAACTCTTTAAATTTTGGATATTTTTTCATTAATATTTATTTAACATTTCAGAACAAAGTGTTAACAGTTATATTTGAAGGCGTGTACAAGGAACATCTCAAGGACGGTTCTGAGCGCTTCATGCATTTTAGAAGAACGTTCGTGTTCGACATTTACTCTGTTAATACAATGTCGTTCTACAAGATAGTGCATGAAATGTTTTCTGTCTCCTTCGCGACACCTGAAATGATAAACACTAGTTTTCAGGTATATTAAATTATTATTATTTTTATTATCTAAGCAGATGATGTTTACCATATATTTTTTTTCTTAATATCTTTTTACAGTAAAAATATTATAAATTTAATTTTTGTACGTTTTGTCTTATTTCTTAGCATCCAGTGAGGCATTTGAATCAGTTAACTCTCATCAACCCAGACAAGGAGGAAAGAGATGTGTTGTGCACGGCGTTTATTCATTACACGCAATTAAAAAAATCTGAAGCTGAAGCGTAAGCCCATTTGTTCTTTTTTTTCTTTAATTTTTTAGTAGTCTCATTCATAGTCTAACGAAGAACGCTCCGTTCCTTATTAAAGCGCTTCGGTTCCCCAGTTTCCACCTAATTCTTGTGACATTGCGTGTAGAAATGCGGAACTCAGCGCCGCGAGTTGCCTCATT
Organism: Heliconius sara; assembly: GCA_917862395.2. NCBI lineage: Eukaryota > Metazoa > Arthropoda > Insecta > Lepidoptera > Nymphalidae > Heliconius > Heliconius sara. Next base: position 3,878,619 of record OU860788.1, on the reverse strand, counting down.
ACCGTGCAGAGCGAGGAAATGGAAATTTAAATATTTCATTTCACAAAGTGGAAATCGAACCTACAACCACTCCGTTTACGGTAACACACTTTTGTCCCTGCGATACGACTGTATCAAAAAAGAATAATCGGCAATTAATTAACATGAATAGATAAGATTTAGTTCTTTCTTTGTTTCCGCCCAAATTCGAGATATTTGAATATTGGGTTTTAACTCTTTCCACTCGAACGGCGTCGATACGGAGTGACAAAGGCCTCGAGTGCAAAGGGTTAAATGTTTTTAACTAATAAATAAACTTTATTTTACTTTATATATTACAGCCGGCTTTTGTATCATGATTGGGATTTGCGACAGGCTTTGAAAGCGTTTACTCAAGACTTGAAAAACAACAGAATTAGTGATGATAAAATGATAGTAGATGAAGATATTTCGGATATATCATCCTTATTAGAAGATGACGTCGATTAATAAAGCATTGAATTTTAATAATTTAGTTTTTATTTATCCTCTTAATTTAATATGCAATGATAAATCTATTTATTTTATAAAAATAGATCATATCAGCTTCACGCTGTATCCCCAGATACATTTACTGTGGATTGAAATATTTTCTATGAAAGTTACTAATAAATACGACCGAATTGCTTTAGCCAATTTAACACCTTTGTTAGGATAGCTTTACAAATTCAAAATATGTTAAAACATTACTCAACGATAGTTACTAGTTAATTTAGATTAGTGAGGTATGCAACCATTAAAGTAAAGATCTAAACAAGTAGATTTTCGTTGTAATAATAAAAAATTTTACTATTTTATGATTCGAGGTTACACTATTCTTGAGCTCGCCTTAAAAAACTTTCAGAGATTATTCTATATAAAATATATAGATACTAGTTGCAGATCAACATTGATCCGAGTTACAAAGACAGAATATTAATGGAGTTTAATTTAAAATCTCTTCTTTGTTTTTGTTTATATTCCTCCTCAAAAATAATGAAGCTGGTAAGCTCATAATAGTTTTACTTTTTATAAAGATAACAATTAGTTACAAGTTATTGTAGTTCAATTCTATAACCATACTTTTTAGTCAAAAATAAAATAAAAATATGGCATGGCAAAAAAATAGTAAGCAAGATGTTAGTAAATGTCGCAATTCAATTCGATTGAATTTTCAATTCAATCGATTTTTTAAAATAGATTTTTGCTATCACTAAATCGATTTAACAGTCGTTCAATCTTACATTGACATCACTATTTACTACCTAAAGTTAATATGTGATACGTCAAATCATCGAACAAACGCCATTGTCAAATGTGAAGACTTAAAATGTTAATTTTTACTACATTAATTTGACGGTGCGACTATAAACTTAAAACTATTTTTCTAAAACTCATTTTTAATATATTTATTTAGTACACCTTAAAGTTTCTATACAAAACGTCTCTATGTATTAATTTAATAGTGGTATGACTGTAATGGCAAATAATTCATTGGCCCAAGCTCCTAACATGCCAACGATAGGTACAATCAACTCCCAAAATATGCAATTCGTAAATAATCCTCTTCAAAGTCCACAATTGCAATCCACCTCGATACAGGGGTCGCCTTCGCAACACAGTCCCATGGGCACTCAACAAGTAGGTACTAAAATCAATCAAAGCAGTGGTGACCAGACTGCACAGGTAATTATTTCGACATCAAAATTAGTATTATTGTCAATATAAATATTTTATAGGCTTTTAACGTTAGTTTGTTCTAGTTTAAAGCATTATATCTTTTTTACATCCATTGTGTGTTCTCTAAACAAAGACGGAACATCATAATTAATAACAAACACATAATACAAATGAAAGAAAGATTATTTATTATGATTTTTTTTGTTTAGTTGCTAAGTAGACCACGGCTTCAGGAATTGGTGAGAGAAGTTGATCCTACTGTACAGTTAGATGAAGAAGTAGAAGAGATGCTCCTACAATTAGCCGATGACTTTATTGATACGACTCTAAATGCATCATGTTCCCTCGCTAAGCACAGACATTCTCCTAACGTTGAGCTCAAAGATGTTCAGTTACATTTAGGTAAGTATAATAAACCTATGGCGTTTTTATAATTTATTATTTTATTTTAAATTGTTTGACATAGTCAGTGCTGTAAACATCTTTAGGGTGATTAGTCCTCATGCTTTTTACATAATTTGATATTGTTTCCAATGGTCAATCGAGGTCTACCCCTTACCAGTCAGTCCTTGTATTGTATGTTCCAACAACCTGAGCATGTTCATATTCTTATTTGTGTGAACAGCCATAATAACATCATGCTGATGTTACTCCATTTCGAGATGGTGTAATATCAGTACATAAAAAGAAAGAACTGTCCAATAAATGTTGGAATTCACATCCCATGATGTAATTTTATGTTTTCTAAAAAAATATTTTTCTTTGTAGGTGTTGTATGATACTTAAAAAATATTTAAAATAATTTATTTATTCTGATATTTATGTTTTTATTACAGAACGTCAGTGGAACATGTGGATTCCTGGTTTTGGAAACGATGAATTACGGCCATATAAACGTGCCGCTGTGACAGAAGCTCACAAACAAAGGATGGCTCTAATAAGAAAAACTATTAAGAAATATTAAATAAGTTTACCTTTCTTTTCTTTTGTTACCTAGATCTAAGTTTTCTGTTTTATATTAATAGTTCAATTAAGGAAAGGGTTGATGAATAAAAATAAAAAATATTTTTATAACACTTTTTATTATTTTTCATTGTCACAGTGTTTCAATAAAAAATACACACAAAAAAATTAAGTTACCATTTAAGTCACATTCAAATAATATAAGCGTAAGAAAAAAATATTATTAATAAATAATGTGAATAAAATACTGGTAAACAAACCATAAATCACAGTCAAGGCTTACATTTTGAATAATGCATAATATTCTGTTGTTTTGGAATGTTAAATAACACCAATATACGTGAAATAGAAATTAATACACAAAGTATTGCTTAAATTTTGTCGCAACCTTAAGAAATACTGAGAGCAAAATCTAATACTATAATCAGCTTCACGCCGTATCCCGCAAACAGCAGAATAGGCTGAGCGAACCTAGTGCTAAAAATACTATAAAATTAAAAAATATCATTTTAAGTAAGCCTAAAATTAACTACAGCCAATTGTCATGGCCATGCCATAATCTAACATAGTCAATGAGCTAAAATGTGATTTTTTATTTAATAGTGTTTAAACCTGTGATAATTACAACCCCATACATGACAATAAATAATGTTTTTATTTTAAGAAATAAAAATTGGGTGTAACGAAGTAAAAATAAAAGTTTTAATAAAAAATAATAAAAAAATCATATTAACATATATAAATAATATTATAATCGAATAATAATCATGTTTATATTACATAATTATAACAATGTTTGACCTTCGTCATATAGGCAATAACAAAGAATACATATACAATCAATATATACTTTACTATATAAATAATATAAACAAAAAAAAAAGAAAATAAAATAAAAATAGATAAAGGAAAAAAAAAACAAAAAAAATCAGGTTCCACCGAGATTTGAACTCGGATCGCTGGATTCAAAGTCCAGAGTGCTAACCATTACACCATGGAACCGATATTAGATCGGTCCAATTTTTTCGTGTCTTTTGTTTTTTTTACTATCTTTCATTTCATTTTGTAAACTTGTATGTATTGTTTACTATAGATTGTAAATATTATTTATTCATAATATTTACTACTGCTATCTAAAATTGTGTTTATTGTATCTTTTAATAGAAGCAGTGCTGTTTCGATTTTTTGCTAATATTGTCATAATGTAAATGAATTAAAAAAATGAAATCGCTTTACGGTGTATCCCGCACATAGCAAGGTAGGCAAAAGGAACTTAGTGTCGAGACACTCCGTTTCCCGCTGAGTTCGGGTGGCATTGCGTGATGGGTGGCGGAAATCAACGCCGCGCTTTGTCTCGACACCAGAGCGAAGCGAAATGAAAATATAAACATAAATGGATTTTTTCTCGAGTGGGAACTGAACCCACAACCAGCCGATTATAGTCACACTGTGCCCCTGCGCCATGACTGGCCTCTGCTCCACAACTGGACTTATTGTAAAATGTAATGTATTTAATACTTTTAAGTACAGACGATATATTTATTAAGTACAATACTAACAGCCACATAAAAAAAATAGGGTAAAAACCTAAAAATTTCAATCCCTAAATAACCTATGTATGGGGTTTAGCTTTAGAAGTAAGGATTTACGTTCTAATAAGAGCTAGCCGTATCTTTCCCTGGTATGTAGAGATGATCAGAGGGGTCCAGCTTCTGCCAGTGAAGCAGCTTAGATTTAATTTTCACTGGTTCCTGGAAAAAAAGGAAAGTAACGATTAATATAATGTTCAATATATTTTTTGATGTCATCATTTGCGGTAGCAAGTATGTATACATATATATTTTTATTATTTACGCAGTCTAGTGGACAAAGCGCGGCGTTAAACTCTAAGTCAGTTAATAAGAAGAATGCTAATATACTGGTTTTAATAGATATAGTAAAAAAAGTGAAGAACGTTAGAACAGTTACGTATTTTATTGGAGGTCGCGAGTTCGATGGCCGACTCGGGTATTTGTGATCACGTGCCATCATGTTGGCGCTGTGGTGACAAGTTATATAAGTAAATATTCTTTTAAAAATAATAACTAAAAGCTAATAAAAAAATATGTATTCTTATAAAATGGCTAAAGTAGAAATATCTTTTTATTTTATATAGATTATAATAAAATAATACAATTACTTTTAGGAACTTTATTTTGTTTATAATAAAATAAAGTATCTAATTGTGTACGCTACATACTTTATTTTATTATTGTATGGAATTAAACTGAATAGTTGACTTAGATATGAGTACTTTTAACTTCTGTTCAAGTATCCAGTCAAGTACCAACTAAATCAACAACGACAATTTATCAATACCACGTAATCGCCGATTACAAGCAATTAGAACAAATCCGTCTATACCTATCGATATCGATTCAAGGTTCGAGTCGAGAGCAGTGGACTCGGTTTTTTTCAGATGTTAAAAATATGTAGAAAAAGTTGCTGCTAACGAGCTAACGAGCTATCATACCTTAGTTATTAATCAATATGCAAGTAGTCGTTTTTCTTTTAAATGGGAAATGAACATCTAAATAATGTAAGCAAATATTTTCTTAGGCGATTATAATGAACAAAATCTATAAAATATACAGTCATTCATAGATCAAAAATATGTAAATGAACGCGATTGGTTGTGGGTTCGATCTCCACTCGAGGAATTGAAATATTTATGAAATCCCACTCGAAGATTTGAAATATTTTGAGACAGTGGAATTGATTTTCGCCACTCATCACGCAATGCCTCCAGAATCCGACGGAAAGTGGGGAACGGAGTATCTTTAGTGCAAGGTACCCTCTGCCTACTCTGCTGGGTGCCGGATACAGCGTTAAGTAGATTTTTTAAAATTGTTAATAAACGATCACTAAACTTAAGTACACAACTATAAACCACAATCTAGTACAAATGATGCCGCTAAGAATAAACACAAAACACATGTGAAGCCATACTAGTTTCGTTTGTTTGATGTAGTTTCACAACATTTCAACTGTATTACGGTTTTGTAAGGTGAGTCAGGGAGTTCAGGGACTAAATAGTATGTAGATGTAGATACTCTACTATACAATAAAACTCAAAAGTATTAAATAAGTTCTTTTAGACCGGTGGTTGATCATATAAATATATTTTTTATAATTTACTCTATTAATGTGATAAATTATAATATTTAGGATAAGTCGTAGAGGAAGATATTCAATATTTCATTTCTATCTGGTGTCGAGGCACAGCGCGGCGTTGAGTTCCGCCACCAACGCCTTCAGATTTCGGCGAAAAGTGGGGCTGGAGTGTCTTAATACTAGGTTCCCTCTGCCTATCCTGCCGTGTGCGGGATACAGCGTGAAGCTGATTTGATTTATCTTAATATATATAGATAGATTATAAAAATAAAATTTCAATTGAAGTTTTACACTATAAAAATCTACGTACAGCATTTGAACAAAACATATATTATAAAATATAGGAAACATAAAAAAAACTTATACAGACATTCCGTCGTGCCTGCAAAACACAATGACCGCGTGCAGTCAGGCACGTCCCAACCGCACTAAAGCAATGTAAAAAATAATACAATAATTTATTATTAAACTATTATCAATTTACATATATTAGGTATATTAAATATTTTCTATATGGACCACACCCACATTGTAGCGACCTTTACTGATAACGTTTGATAACAAAAAAAACATTTGTATTATAAATACGCAGTATTTAAAAACGAATAGATTTCCAAGGACAGTACGTCAATAATATAATAGCGTTATTTATATTTCAATTTTGCTTATACTATTATTTATAAAAAATGGTCTAAACCGAATTTTTCCGGGAAAAAAGTAATGTGCATATTCGCTAGTATATTATTATAATAATAATATAAATAAATTATTATAAATTAATGGGTTAAAAGTTTAAACCCCGAATTAGTTGGAAATCCCAAGTCTTAGGAAAAATACATTGTTTTTAACAATTTTAAGGTGTTATTCCGCACTTAAGGGAGAAAAATACTTATTTAGAAAACATATAAAATTTTTAACGTAGCAAAATTCAAACGCGCGCCTTTTAGACGTTATTTGGACTGATTCCAAGAGGCGTGGGTTGCATTCCCGCTAGGTTTAAATTTTTATATATTTTCTAAATAAGTAAATGATGAACCTGATTGGGGCACAAAATGTGATGACAAAATGATGTGGGTTCGATCCCACAACCAGTCACACTTGATTTATTTATTTTATGAACCTGATGCCTGAACCCTAACTAGTCATGCCAGCTCATCTATGCTATAGTACATACATAACGAATCAACGAACAAATATTATTTGTAAAAATGAAAAAAAAAATAATATGAACAAAACGAACAATATTTATAGAAATTCCATACAATGATAATTCCATCAATACAAAACTATTTAGATGTATATGAAACGTGATGTCGGACCAACCTCAACTAAGATCAGTAATACCTCGCACACGTTTATCGTTTGCATGGATCTATTAATATAAATATGTAATTTTAGATGCATCAATTGCAATGCGGTTGAAATGTTCCCGAGAGTATATTTCGTTGTTCTCCTACTATTTTTATTAACTTCATTTTTATATATATATATATATATATATATATATATATATATATATATATATATATATATATATATATATATATATATATATATATATATATATATATATATATATATCAATCAAATAATATAAGAACATTTTACAAACGTTTCTAAAGATATTTTCCGAAGAAGGCCGTGACTTTAGCTTAGTTTTTAGTCAGGCTTACTTTAGTTTCATAAATAATGATTGATGCACATATTTTGATGTTCTATACTTTTATATTAATTTTAGAATAAGACAACTTTCAGGAGGAGTTAATAAAAATATGTAAATACACCTTAGGTTAGATAGCTATTATTTTTAAATGTACATAAATATAGAGGCCGGAAGTACATATCCCTAGTCCATAAGAAGAAGAAGCTTCGACTGGTTTGAAGTGACTATTAATAATTTAATTTTATTATGCATAAATCAATCGGTGCCGAACACATTCATATATTATCAAGAATATTTCGAGGGATAATTAAAAGCAGATGTCTCGTTTTCATGCCAAATAACCGAGGTACCTGATATAGGTACGCGAGCTATTTGAATACTTACTGTAAATGTACCGTAAATGATTAAATATATTTAAAAATCAGCTTCACGCTGCATCCCGCACACAGCAGGGTAGGCAGAGGGAACCTAGTGTTAAGACACTCCGTTCCCCACTTTCTGCCGAATTCTGGGGGCGTTGCATGTTAAGTGGCAGAATTGAACGTCGCGCTTGTCCTCAACAGCAGAGCGAAGAAATGAAAATATAAATTTAAGTAAATTTTTCATCTCCTCGAGTGGGGATCGAACCCACAACCAGTCGGTTTTACAGTCACACTTTGTGCCCCTGCGCCACGACTGCACTACACTCAATATATTAAATATTTCTTAATCGATCCATCTCTGATTTTGTCCATCTGTTTTCGAGCTATCCTTAGAAATAATGTAACTAAATTGTAAATTTTATCAAATTCAGAAATAAAATATTCAAGAATAGTTTGAGGCCGGTCGTGGCGCAGCGGCACAAAGTGTGATTGTAAATCGACTGGTTGTGGGTTCGATCCCCACTCGAGGAGATAAATATTAACTTAAATTTATATTTCCATTTTCTTCGCTCTGGTGTCGAGGCAAAGCGCGGCGTTGAGTTCTGCCACTTAACACGCAATGCCTCCGGAATTCGGCAGAAAGTGGGGAACGGAGTGTCATCACTTTCACTACGTTCCCTCTGCCTACCCTGCAGTGTGCGGGATACAGCGTGAAGCTGATTTTTTTTTTTTTTTAAGAATAGTTTAGGTGAAGTGTTTTTTATTTGTATCCGTCATAACAGAGTAAGCAGACAGAACCTTATGGCAAGACACTCCATTCTTTTCTTTTCGCCCGTATTCGGCACATAGTATACTAATTGGAAGTACTCTCTCTGCAACGCATTTTATTTCGATAGAGCCGCAAAATGGAAATAATAGAAAAAAATCTCATTTACAATCAAACGTTGACCATACCATTGCACCACGGTGGTATCAAGTTTTGTGCCAGTTAAAATTACTAAATAAAATTTAAGTTTTGCATAAATTTACATAATTATTCTTATCAAAAAAAAATACATCAATGTAATAAAAGTAAACGTAGACACATACATAATATAAATATATAGAGGCTATTTATAGTTCACATTGTTAGTAAACTGGTATCTTATCGGCAAGCTATGCTATTTTGAAAAAGTTATTATTATTCATAGCTAGTTATAGCATTAAAACAGGTTTTTAACGCTAAACGCTGTACCGCGCACATAGCAGGGTAAGCAGGGGTAACGTAGTGTTAAGAGTTCAGACACTCCGTTCCCCTAACTATATGTAACTAATTTGAATAAATGGTCAAATCAATATGGTCAATCAAATTTTCATAAAAAAAACATGTTACGTTGTGACCCTGCGCCACGACTGGCCTCAATTGCATGTACATCCTCGTGTGAAAATTATATATTATCATATAACCTATCACTATATGTGACTAAAAACATATTAGTAGTATATAAATGTTATATAGTGTAACTGACATCCCAAACTCCTTTTAAAATATTATTTAATAAATAATGCCTTTACTAGTAATGCGTCTAGTGGTTAAAACCGTTTATACTTGTGAACGTAAGTAATCCAAGATCTTTTAGAGATTCAGAGGTAACAGTGTTAAGAATTATATTTATGCCATTAGAAGGTATCGCTTTAATAATATATTTGCCATCAGAAGTTGTTCTTGTGTCAGTTATCTAGATAACTGAAACTCGACAATATGACATTGTCATAACTCGAAGCTCGTCCGAAGAAAAGCCAAGAGCGCGTCCTATCTTCCTCTTCACTATAACTGCGAACTAGTTATAATAAAAGGAAGAAAGAGTACGGGCACCGCCCCGCCCCTACACCGTGAATTCCTACCAGACTGCGGCTGCAACAGTCTTAATGAACCCTCCGGGACGTTTGTGTGTGATCAGTCTGAAGGTACTTGTTACGCTTGTTTATATTAAGATTGTATTAGAATGGTGATTCGTGATGTCGATTGATTTGTGAGATCAATATAAGTCGTTGGAACGAACGCACTACCGTAAGGCGGCCGATATGTTAAATAAACGCACGGCACACACCCCACAGTCGTGTCTCGAACCGTAGGCGGACACTACTACATACACCAGAGTTCCAGGACATAAAATAGCACCACACACCCGTAGGAGACAGGCGGACACTACTACATACACCGGAGCTGGGACATAAAATAGCATCACACACCTACTAGTCGTATACCAAGTCGTAGAAGTGGTATTCAATATATCAATGACCAACGCCATACAAGCATAGCTTACGTATCGCAAGCGTACTGCGAGACGGCATCAGCCACGACATATTTAATGTCGCTATAACAGTTCGCATAAGCCCATCACGTCAGCTTTCACGACGTCAAGCAACATTTAATATTATAATAATGGTCGAGGATCACTCATGACCCTCAATATGTGTCGCCCCTACACATATATTGCCTTTATAAGAAATTCGATCCTAAAAGATCGTGCCATCATAGATTTCGCATTATCATATTATATTCATTATACATTTGGTACGAGTCTTTATGTGCATCATATATATTAGTACCGTAGTACTTTAAAGTATGACTCGACCGCTGCCTTCCGAGCATCACCACCACCTATATAGACAGAACGACGGTCGCGACACTCGGGACGACTATACACGAATTAGTTTCCTTTAATATGGCATTAAGAACATAATATATAGTTTGTGAAAAATTTATTTCCCATTATTATCTATGTTATTTTTTGCACATTGCCAAACATATGTCATTCCATTTATTTATTTATTTCCAACTTATACCCATGGTACATACTGTTACATTCAACCCCCTAAATTCTATGGAGTTCATCGAAATAGAATTTACCTTTCTTATTTATTTATTTTATTTATTCATTTATTACCAACCCCCAGATTGGGCAAGCCCTCAACTTAACAATGCTTAGTTTTGACAATTCCCAAACATAAAAATTCCTTACACTGTGAACCTCATCTATCTCACTCCATTTCACGGACAACAAATTGTAGGCGTATGCCTATTTGTATTTATATATATTCTTATTACAAAGCCGTTTGACCATCCTGGTCACGGCACCAAATTGTAACTGACATCCCAAACTCCTTTTAAAATATTATTTAATAAATAATGCCTTTACTAGTAATGCGTCTAGTGGTTAAAACCGTTTATACTTGTGAACGTAAGTAATCCAAGATCTTTTAGAGATTCAGAGGTAACAGTGTTAAGAATTATATTTATGCCATTAGAAGGTATCGCTTTAATAATATATTTGCCATCAGAAGTTGTTCTTGTGTCAGTTATCTAGATAACTGAAACTCGACAATATGACATTGTCATAACTCGAAGCTCGTCCGAAGAAAAGCCAAGAGCGCGTCCTATCTTCCTCTTCACTATAACTGCGAACTAGTTATAATAAAAGGAAGAAAGAGTACGGGCACCGCCCCGCCCCTACACCGTGAATTCCTACCAGACTGCGGCTGCAACAGTCTTAATGAACCCTCCGGGACGTTTGTGTGTGATCAGTCTGAAGGTACTTGTTACGCTTGTTTATATTAAGATTGTATTAGAATGGTGATTCGTGATGTCGATTGATTTGTGAGATCAATATAAGTCGTTGGAACGAACGCACTACCGTAAGGCGGCCGATATGTTAAATAAACGCACGGCACACACCCCACAGTCGTGTCTCGAACCGTAGGCGGACACTACTACATACACCAGAGTTCCAGGACATAAAATAGCACCACACACCCGTAGGAGACAGGCGGACACTACTACATACACCGGAGCTGGGACATAAAATAGCATCACACACCTACTAGTCGTATACCAAGTCGTAGAAGTGGTATTCAATATATCAATGACCAACGCCATACAAGCATAGCTTACGTATCACAAGCGTACTGCGAGACGGCATCAGCCACGACATATTTAATGTCGCTATAACAGTTCGCATAAGCCCATCACGTCAGCTTTCACGACGTCAAGCAACATTTAATATTATAATAATGGTCGAGGATCACTCATGACCCTCAATATGTGTCGCCCCTACACATATATTGCCTTTATAAGAAATTCGATCCTAAAAGATCGTGCCATCATAGATTTCGCATTATCATATTATATTCATTATACATTTGGTACGAGTCTTTATGTGCATCATATATATTAGTACCGTAGTACTTTAAAGTATGACTCGACCGCTGCCTTCCGAGCATCACCACCACCTATATAGACAGAACGACGGTCGCGACACTCGGGACGACTATACACGAATTAGTTTCCTTTAATATGGCATTAAGAACATAATATATAGTTTGTGAAAAATTTATTTCCCATTATTATCTATGTTATTTTTTGCACATTGCCACACATATGTCATTCCATTTATTTATTTATTTCCAACTTATACCCATGGTACATACTGTTACAATAGCTATTGGGCACTTCATGTAAATAAATAAAATCTAATCAGATAACGCTACATTAACGAGAAGGTGTGATAGTGTAATCGGAATACACATTTTTTTTAAGGGCATTATATAGAACTCATTTTTTAAACGCCAAACAAACGGTCTCACAATGATTAGTTTCTTAGTGTATTGACTTTTGCTAATTCACAAGCAATGTCTCAGAATTGATAATATCAGGAAAAATGGAGTGTTTCAATAAGTTTTCTCGGCGTATCCTGTAAAGTTACTGAGTAATTAATTTTTTTTCCAACTTCACTCTGTATCCCGCACGCAGCAGGGTAGGCGGAGGGAACATACTGTTAACACACTCCGTTCCCCACTTTCTGCCGAATTCTGGAGGCATTGCGGGTTGAGTGGCAGAACTCAACGCCGCGCTTAGCCTCTACACCAGAGCGAAGAAACGGAAATATAAATTTAAGTAAATATTTCATCTCCTTGAGTGGACAACCAGTCGGTTTTATAGTCACACTTTGTGCCCCTGCGCCACGACTGGCCTGTAAATAGTAATTAAATATGTCTATTATATGTACATTTTTATTCAAAAGTCAAAGTCAGGTGACGGTTTCATCTACACCAGAGCGACCAACCAACCTTCAACAAATGAAAATTATACGCACATCCTTGTATAAAAATATACATGTACGATATATAGTATAACTTACATCATTGAAGAGACCAATTGTGGCATATAGACATAGTGTGACTGAAATATTTATTTAAATGTGAAATGAAATATTTATTTAAATTTATATTTCCATTTCTTCGCTCTGGTGTCGAGGCAAAGCACGGCGTTGAGTTACGCTATTCAACACGCAATGCCTTCAGCATTCGGCGGAAAGTAGAGTACGGACTGATTCAATTTTACACCATTAAAAGATATTTAAAAAGAAAACGCATCGATACCTCTTTGTACTAAATAAAAATCTCATATGATTGGTTTGTTGAGGACGTGATAATGCACCAATGACATACTGATTACGTGACGAAAGTGCAAAGTGATTGATACATTATAAATATTGACAGTAGATAAGGCTAAAAAGGTACTTCCCGTTGAGACAATCTACCTCGAATAACGAATACGTTGTCTGATAAGACACCTGTATCAAATTAGACACGTTTTCGGTTGATTGACTAATTGTAAACCAGACTATTAGGAGATATCAGATTCGAATTCCTTCCACTAAATATTAGGTACGTTTTGTAACCATGAATATCGTATAAATACTTTTATTTTAAAAAAGACAGTATTAATGACAACAGTATATTATGCAAGTTACTCTTACAATTCTAATTATCGAAATGAGTTAGAAGTTAGAGGTCATTATAAATATTAAATTTAAATTATTTTCTTTTATAAAATAAAAAATAAATAAATCAGCTTCACGCTGTATCCCGCACACAGCAGGGTAGGCAGAGGGAACCTTGTCTTAAGACACTCCGAGTTATTTTGAGATAGTACTTAAAGTAATTCAATTGAAAAAATCTAAATTAAAATTTTTATTTTAATTAAGGTAACGCCTTCAAAATAAAATGTTCCATTTCGAAAATATCAATAAGCTTATAACTTCCTTATGACTTTACAATCAATGTTATGCAAAAGGAAAATACATTAAACTTATACTATTAGTCATTTTCCTGACATCTGGAGCATTTCTGGAAACTCTATGCTCTAAAATAGACGATAACAAGACGTAAAATAATATATTGTTGTGAAAGGCTTGGCTTTGTGAGTCACATGTTAGTACTCTATAGTATAGTAGAAATATATTTATGGCTTAAATACAAAAAATGGCTTGGCTATGGCTTAAATGGTGCGTCACTCAATATTTTTTTCCCATCACGAAATATCAGAAACTACAAGTGCTAGAAGTCTCAAATTTGTATGGACGTTATTTATAGGACGAAATTTCCGTCTTAGTGAGTCCCACTAAGTCGCGAATTTGCCATATTCGACCCCATGGGGTTGTTTTGGGGGTTGACAGTTTGTATGACAATCCGTTACTACAAGTACTAGCAGTATCAAATTGTGCATGGTTGTTATTTTTATTTATATTTGCTATATTCGAGACCTAAGGGGTTGGTTTTTGGGTTAATAATTTGTATGAAACTTAGTTACTACAAGTGTTAGGAGTCTCAAACTTTGCATGGGCGTTATTTACAGAACGTAGATGCTACCTGCGGGATTTCCTTAAATTCAATGTCTAAGAATGTAGTTTTGGAGTTGATAGTACAGGGAACTTGAGGCCGGTCGTGGCGCAGCGGCACGAAGTGTGACTAAAACCGACTGGTTGTGGGTTCGATCCCCACTCGAGGAGATGAAATATTTACTTAAATTTCCATTTCATCGCTCTGGTGTCGAGACAAAGCGCGGCGTTGAGTTCTGCCACTCAACACGCAATGCCTCCAGAATGTGGCAGAAAGTGGGGAACGGAGTGTCTTAACACTATGTTCCCTCTGCCTACCCTGCTGTGTGCGGGATACAGCGTGAAGCTGATTTGATTTGATTTGATTTTAGTACAGGGAACTTTGTTACTACAAGCGCTGGGAGTCTCAAATTTTTCCTATTTCCTATTTTGACATAGAATTTCAAATGATTTTTTTTTTAAGAGGAGTGTTCTCAAAAACTGGTTTACACGATAAATGAGATATCCTTAGTAGTTAAGTATAAAACTTCAGAAGTTCAATATAAGACACAAGTTTATTTCGGCACTAGTTGACGTTTTTCCGAGAAAATCCTACAGTGATAGTCCTGAGTATACAGTCATCGTCTGTATAGGAATAAATGCTAGGCTCCAGCCATTGATCAACAGGCGATCTTCAGATAAACCAGGAGCTGGATATTTTCATTTCCTATCTATGATAACGAGGCAAAGCGCGGCTTTGAGTTCCGCCACTCAACACGCAATACCTCCAAAATTAGGCGAAAAATGAGGAACGGAAGTGCCTTAATGGCAAGAAGTATCTTAAAATTAGGTATCCAGATTAACTTTGCTTACTATAATCCTTATCGAGGATTAATATACTAATTAATAATTTAAATTAGTATATTTGTTTAACATATTGTAAATGTAAAAAAAAATGACACCATATTGCCAAACGTACGCTCCAAGAAAAAAGTTCGTTCATATATTTAAAAAAAAACTAATGATCTTAAGTAGTAATAGATGTCGCACTTTTTTTTAACTATGTGTAGTTCAAGCCGGCGAAGCCGCCGGAGGTTGCTAGTACTATATATTTTCAACTACTACAACACATTTTTAAATCATGATTCGTTAGTAAAATTTATATAATTACGTCACTTTTGGATAACAGGAATCATTCTGTTATATAAAAATGTCAGTATAATTTCCATTTCTTTTATTTGACTTTCACTTGGACTTTAACACTGTCGTTTAAAATATTTACGTTTATTATAAATACCTATAACTATTTTTATTTCAATTCAAGCATTGTATTTTATTTTTTAAGACCCATTTCCCTTCTAGTGCGCAATGAACAACAGCAGACAAACCTTGAATTTTATATGCATTGTAGATAAAATAATCACAATAAATCACAAAAGTGTCATGAAGATTGATTTTATAAAAATTGCACGACGGATAAGTATTTCCATATTAAACAAAGTCGTCATACGCCTTGGGCTTTGTAAATATTATGAATAAAAGAAAAAACATCAAACTAAAATAAAATAAATCAGCTTCACACAGAGCAGGGTACCGAGTGTGAAGACACTCCATTGCCCCCTTACTGCCGAATTCTAGAGGCATTGCGTGTTGAGTGGCAAAACTCAACGCCGCGCTTTGCCTCTCAACTAATATTACAAATTAAGAAATTTGATGACTTCATAATGAAAAAACAAATTATTTATTTACATACAAAATTAATTTGATTCAATTGATTGAATTTTTTAAAGTTTTCTTTATTTATGGGCGTAAAATAGATATTAATAAATAATATGGTGCAAGACGTTTTAAGAAAATATTTTTGTTAGTATTATAAAATAAAATTTGTTCTGAACTGTCATCTACCATGTCACCTATATATTATATGGTTCTCTAGTCTACCCTGATAAAATAATTTGTTTTATTTAAAACAAAACATATCATAACATAACATAACTACAACTTGCCTTTCCAATTAACTTTCCATCATCACCGATAAAGTACTCTTCCAATCCAAACACGAGTGGTGAAGCATTACCGAGATGAAAGATCCTGGATGATGAGCCTTGAGTTACTCTGAACTCAATTGTTTTAGCCATAAGTACATGTGAGATCATGTAAGCCTTTTTCTTGCCTTTTAAAGCTGAAGAAGAAAATATATTTATAGAACATATAGATAAAAATAAATATTTATAGAGCAGTGTCACACCATTCTTCATTGCCCTCTCCATTTGTGTTCTGTGGTGGAACTCAACACATAACACTATAGAAAACAATTAATTCTCTAAAGTGGGAATAGAATCCACAACATATGATATGTGCTGCCACAATGGATCCTAATGTTATTCTCAGCAAATATTTCTATTTTACATAATAATATACTGGTGTTGATGATAGTCACTATGTTAATATATGATAATCATTGTAAGTTGCCAGTGCACACTTAATATTATAATATTTACAGTTAGTTTCATAACAGGTTTTCAGCATATAAATTTTACAGATATCTTAATTTGCCTTATTATAGTTTAAATGGTCTCACCTTTGTTCTTTTCCACGTCCAAGTATATGTTGTTTACAAAGTCTTTTCCTTTTGGAATAGAACATTTGGTAAAATTAACCATAATCACTCTCACTTTGTTTTTTATTGATTCATCTTGTAATGTTATCTAAAATATAAACAATAATTTTAATATTAAACATTTTAAAATGAATTTGGACAAATTGTACTTTATTTTCCTTATAAAAAAGCATATTGCTTCCGTCTACTCTTGAAGGACATCACATCATTGTTGGAGCTATATATTTTATACTATTATAAATAAATTGTTTAAAATTACGTAACTATAAGATAGTATACCTAAATAAATTATACATATTGTTGGAATAATATTTTTTTAACTTCATGCTGTCTGCCTGTAGAGAGCCAGGTAGGCAGTGGGATTCTAGTGTTATGCCCCTAGCTATTAAGGAACATATATTTAAAAATCCAGTAATAATGTAAAATATATATATGGTATGCTGTTAAGCTTCAATCCTGTGTGACCTTTTGTCCGGGACTAGCAGTAGCAGACAACTCAAGGCCAGTTTACATAGGTATTATATATATATATTAAAAAGGTAATGTTATGCACAATAGTAATCAAGCAACTATTGTTTTATCGTCACCGCAACCTACCTTAACACTTTCATGTGGAAATTTGAAATCATCTTCGTGAAAATTGCCCTGTTCCAGCAAGTTAACATATTCTGAGCTAGTTTTCTCTTTGTTTATATTATTCTTCAATTCCCCGAGCGGTGTGAACATTTTACCGTTTATTTCCTTTTCGTTTGGTACAAAAAGAGACGTAACTTTGTACAGGTCCGCTTCGGTAATATGCGGTATACAAACAAGTTGGCTGCTACCGATTTCAATCTCGATTTCATCCCTGATAAATGGCCAGGCGTCTTCTAGTTTTAATGATTTCAAATTTTCTAAGCTCACGTCCTTACGAATCTCATGAGAGTATAGGGATTTTACGACAACTTTAAGTTTTTTCGGCATCTTGCTTAGAAAATAAAAGATATGGGTCTGGAAACGTGTTTCTTGCAGTACTGTCAAAAGTCGACTAAAAATTATTCCGATTTTCGATACACATACAGTGTGAGCGGAGCGGTAGTAGAATATTCTATTGATTTCACTAGCGAGAAAGAGATGACGCAAAAGTGTTTACATATTCTATAAAACATATTTTCCGGAAAAATTACGACCAAAACATTCTTACCTCATGAATTCATGATGTCTTATAATAATAATAAATTATAATAACTAGTTTGATTGCGAATATTTAAAATAGGTAATATATAAACACTTTTATGGTGTGTGAATATATGATAATTCAATAGGTTTATTATAATAATATATGAAATAACATGTATTTTGTTATATGGCAGAAAAGAATAATTAAATTGTCATGTATCACATTATTTAGTATTTCATTAAATTGAACCAACTTCACGCTGTATCCCGCAGGATAGGCAGAGAAAACCTTCTATTAAAGCACTCCGTTCCTCACTTTCCGCCGAACTCTTAATAGATTGACTGTTGAGTAGCGGAAATTTTTCTCGTTACCAGAGCGAAGAAATAAAAATATTAAATATTTCATTCTCCGAAGTGAGAATAGAAGTCAAACCCACAACCGTCACGTTTACCGTCGCACGCTTGTACCCATGAATTACAGCTTCAACATAAATGTTTATTTGAACACTACAAAACATAAAATATATTCAGGGAAACATTTAGAAACTGACAACATTATCTCACGTCACGTAAGGATCACGACCGCGTCACGCGAACACTGCCTGGCGGTTGCATGTTCGAAGTTTTTGTGATCGCCACATTGCCACCTGATGCACGTTTTTTACAGCACCAACTTCTATAGTTTCATGAATTTGCGTCACAAGAAAGCGTGTTACAGCAATGATCATCACGTTAAACCCAGCTTGAGTCATCTAAATATAAATATTTACTTTGTAATCATATAAATAACTAATCTTTTCAAATTGGCTGCTAACTTCTAGTCTGTCAATGTAAATTCTATTATTAACTGTATGAATTTAGCAACAATTACCTGTATAATGACATAACGAAATAAAAAGTCTGATTTAGTTAATAAATATATTTTTAAAGCTAAAACAAAACACATATTGAAAATTACAAAAAAATGAGATTAAGTGAGATACAAGAGAGCATTTTGAAATAAATACATTTATGGAATGCTTACAAATATGAATCATTTAGAAAATTATTAATTGGTCTTAAATATTTCTATAATTTTTAATTGTAATGATTTATGCATTGAACATGATTTATAATTAAGCATGGTCATAAATTTTAAAGTATTATTTAATGAAGATACTTATATAAATATGATATATATAAACTGTGTTATATTTTAACAATTACCCTATCTGTTACAAATTTTATAATATGTGAACAATTACTATATTACAATTGCTCCAAAACAGCAAAGCTCACACTTACTTGCTTTTCATATAAAATGGCAGCAGTTATAAAGCTGTTAAGTGCCAAGTAAAAGACTAAATAAAAAATCTTTAGAAAATAAATAGATTTTCTCATTTTTTAGAATGTTATGATTATGAAATAATCAATAATTTGCGCCATTATTGTGACAGATCTGCCAAATTCATTTTATTTTTGGTATAAATAAAATAAAAATAAATATAAAATCGACTCTAAGATTAAGAACTTCTTCTATGTATTTTCCTGTGTCTTACTAAACACTAAGGCAAAAAAGTGGAGGTGAATTCTTTATTTCTTATGTACATTGGGTGTAGTAGACTGAAAAACAGATGAGGCTGACATTAAATTTTCAATGTATTGTCCTAAGACCTGGTTTTCTGAACGTAGTTTTAGGTTTTCTTCTTTGACTGAGTCCACTCTTTGTGAAAGATCTGAAAAAACATCATATAATATTATCATAATAAATTATAATTTTTAATTGTCATACACAAAAAGTCACGTAAACAATAAATAATAAAAACAATAAGTGTTTACCATCCAATGTATTCTGTAGTTCCAGAACTTGCGATATTAGGCGCGCCTTTTCTTCTTGTTCATCAATTCCAGAGTCTGGCTCAAAACTAGCTGGTCCATTTAAGCCTGGGCTGGACGAACCTCCTGTGTAAGAACTCGGAAGAGAATCCATAGACCTTCCATGGTCCAAGCGATTATCTACTTCATCAGTTATTATCACCTGAGGATCATCATCAGCAAGAGGGATATTATCATCATTACATTTTTGTATTAATGAAGACATATTATATTTGAGTTTAACGCAGGGACACAAATTTAGGTCACTGTTTAAGCTTTTAATCAATAAAATTGTTTATTAATTTGACATGTGTCACGCCATTTGTGAAGTCAAAAAATTACAAACTATAGAGTATTATATGTTCCACAGAACACATATTTATCGTCTAGTGTAATATACGACCATTCTTCGGTCGATTCAAAACAGGACATTTTAGGATGATTTTCCCCCATATGCTTTTTATAAATAACATACAGTTATATTTTATAGTATTAAAACACTTTTTACTCTGTGGTAAATGTAAAACCAGTATTGACTCGCACTTCCATATCGATTGTTTTATATTTAAAATTATGAGCATTGATAAAATGCAGTTTATATTCTAAAACCATTTCTTTCCCTAAACCCCATTTTCCGATATATATTTATAATTGTCTACAAAAGCCAAAATAAATCCTTACGAGTTACAACCCTATTTATAGAATTAAATGAAGTGCTGTCAACCTTACATCTTTTTACATAGATCTACATATTTTAAGCACATTCAATAAACCTACGTTCCTTTAAGCAGCTTACGACTTTAAGGAGCGATCTATAATTTATTTTACTTAAAATATTACAAATTATAACATTAGCAAAGAAAAAACATCTGCTACTAATGGAGTCTTACAAATTTTTGTTATATCAACTTTTATCTACCCTACGTATTTTTCATATGAAAATTACTATTTCTCTGTCTTTCTTATCTGGCTTACATTTTTTTAAAAATTCAAGTTGGCAACACGGATCAATTGTCTTATGTCAAACTTTCAAGTAGAAATCAAATCAGAATGTTTATTAATTAAAATTAGGTTGTAATATTTTTCTCTGAATAAAGCTCTGTATATTAATAATATTCGAGATTTTACATTAAAAATGTCATTAGTAATGCGAAAATCCGTTCTTGATATTTTTAGTACGATTAAATGGATTGTGACAAGAGGTTATAGTATTCACTTATGTTGAATTATTTTTGGTATTGAATAATTAACATAGTTAAAAAAATAATGATAATGTATGTAATCTTCGCAGATTGCCGTTTGTTATCTTCTCTCCCAGACAAAGCAGAAGTGCCGGCGGAAGTAGAAAAACCAAAAATATCTGGACGTAGACTACAGTCACATAATCCGATATTAGAATATCGGCATGTATATCCAGAGTTTTTACCAGACCCCAATCCTCAATGGCGAAACGCTTTGCGTGAAAAATTAGAAAGAGCAGATATGTTAAAAAGAAGAAATCAAATTGACTTACCAGAATTTTATGTTGGTAAGTTGATAATAAATACGATTAAATAACATAATATAACATTTTAAAAAAAATATTAAGTAAATATTTGAAGCAATACAATCATGATTAAACTAATCAATAGCAGTCAGTGCAGCTTTCCTATGCTTATTTGGCCAAACCTTTTTTACTATTAAAAGGTTATTTCTAAGTATTAAATAACTACTTTATTAAACAAGATAGAATTATGTTACTTACTTATATTAAATATTTTAATTCTATTAAATGTTATTTAATTTATGAATGGTCTTATCATAGTGGTTCATTTTTAGGTTCTATCCTAGCTGTTACAATATCTGACCCACATGCTCAGGGTAAAACTAACAGATTTGTTGGTATATGTATTGAACGAAAAGGCTGTGGTTTAAGAGCAGAATTTACTTTAAGAAATGTTGTTGACCATCAAGGAATAGAGGTACAAAAAAAATTACAATTATTTTATTTTTCTTGTAGTGAATGTAGTTAAGTTTATATTATTATATATGTTACATAAATTATATAACATAAATTAAATGTGAATATTATTTAGTAGTAAATTTAGTAAAAAATTTAAATTTCCATTTAATTTTATCAAAATATTTGAAACAAAATTATGTATTACAATTTTCATCTAATATAAAATTAATTGTGTCAAATAAAGATATATGTTTTACAATATTTCCTTAAGTTTAAAATATCAGGAATAAATTGATCCTTATTAAGCTTCTTGTAATGATTTTGAGAATGAAATTTTTTGGTAATGATTTTCAGATTCGTTATGAGTTATATGATCCAACAATACAAAATGTCCAAGTTCTTCGTTTGGAAAAGCGTCTTGATGACAAATTGTTTTATTTAAGAGATGCCTTACCTGAGTACTGTACTTTCCCATTGGATATGGATCCCGAAATACTGCCTGAAGGAACTCCAGTGCCGATTAACCCAGTGCAGGTAATTACCATCTTTGGTAGAGTTCAATTGATTTTAAGCCAGCAAAAATAAAACAGAATTACCCAAGGCATTAAGCACAAGCAGGCAACTGTAAAATAAAATATATAAAGTTTTTAGTTTCTCACTTTGGTAAGGTTGACAAAGCATGGTTTTGACTCAACCAACCTTATCTACAGAATTAGGCAGAAAGTGGGGAATAGTGTGCCTTAATATTTGGTTGCTATGTGGGGGGAAGTTTACACAACAAAAAAAGAAACTTATAAAATTACAATTTGGGTCTATTATTATAGAGACATTGCATTTCTTTTGCCTCACAAGAGCTGCAAAATTCCCTAATATGGTAATAATACCACTATCTATATAATAAAGGCCGGCAACGCACCTGTAGCTCCTCTGGTGTTGCACGGGGTTGTCGGCGGCGGTAATCACTTACCATCAGGTGACCCGAACGCTCGTTTGCCTTGTCCTTTTCCATAAACAAAAGAAAAATATCATGTTTTTCTTATCTTACTAATATGAAAGTATGTGAGCATGATGTTTTGTCTTTCACACAAAAGATATTGGTCAAATGTGATTGGAACTACAGGAACATGACTTATATATCAGTTAAACACATACTTAACTTTTTATGTAACACATTTGTATAATCTCATTATAATTTATATACTTTATCAAAGTATATACTTGCAGTGTATCTCTATTGTATGTTTAATATTTTTTTATTTAGGTAAAGTTAAAGCCAAGACCATGGTTGGAAAGGTGGGAAAGACAAGAACTAAAGGGAGTGTCAAATATTGAAGAGCACTTGAAAGAAAAAGATAGAGTCAGAAGAGAACTAAGGAAGACACCATGGGAGAAGTTTGACTTAATGAAACAATACAGGTAATGATTATATTTTATTTATAAGCTTTACGCTATATATACAATGCAATACACAGGGTATTAATTACATTGTATTCTTTTCCCTACTTTTTGCCAGAATTCAAGAAGATATTGTATGTTAAGTAGCAGAATGCTACAGATACTAATAATTTTAAAATCTAAAAAATGTTTAAAAAATGTAAAGAAATACATAATCATTTGATAGCGGGACTTTTAAGCTTCTCACTTAAATCTGGAACTCTTGGATACCATCTAAGTGCAGATTTAAGTGGGAAGCTTAAAATCTTATCAAATGTTGAATATCTTATATACTTGTTTCAGTTAATCTTTTATTGTTGATCTAATTTTGAATGTGTAATATAAATAAGACGTTACGTCATTGTGATGTTAATATAACAGGTAACAAGTGTCGTTATTGGCTATGGAAAAAAAATAATTTTGACCTTAATTTTTTTTTTGACCTAAATTTTTGTGGCTTAAAAACGTTTAAGTTTCACCAAAAGAGGTCTTTCTATTAAAAAGAATAATTAAGAAAATTTATTGACATCATTTTTATTTTGCATTTTTTTTATTTACAGAAAAACAATACCAGCTGAAGATCAATCAGAAATCTGGAGTGAAGTTTATAATCAGCTGCAACAAATGAGAGTGTCACGTAAAAAATTCTCTAGGAAACGTACATTTGTTCCTCCTAAACCTCAGCTTGGATAGACCTTGTATTATATGAATAGTTTTAATGCAAATACAGTAGTTTCATTTTATTTACAAGATTTTTTTTTTAATGAATCCTAATGTTATTATGTTACAACTTTGCTAACAAAATAAAAAAGTTGTAACAAACATATAAAATTTTCGACGTAGCTTAATGAGAACGTATGACTTGTCGGTTTTCAGGAGGCACAGGTTCGAGTCCCTCTATGTTCAAAGTTTTATACATTTTCCAAATAAGTATAAATATACCTTTATATAAGTATATATTAAATATACTATGTCATTTCGTAGGTACTCTGAAAGTAATCTTACTGCAGCATTAAGTTAGTATTAAAAATACTTCAAATATATTAAGTGCAACCCTTGACTGCTGTGTATACTAAAATAAAACTATAAAAAAATATGTCTGTACATTTAATAATTCTACAAAACAATAATTTAGAACAAAAAAATAGCAACCGAAGGTGAAATTATAGACTCCCAAATTTTTGTCCCTGTTTCTGTACACATATCTTCTGAAATATTGGACGAAGTTAAACATTTTTTTAATACTTTGTAACTAATAGGCGTGTGCAGCCGTTAGGCTTCAAAATCTATTTGAAGCACAGAACACATATACCCAAAGGGATTTGAAGATTTCCACATCTAAGGTAAAAAATTAGTGCTCGAACTAGACGTAAAATAAGTATATACTTAACGAAACTTGGTAACCTAAAGGTCAAACAACTTGGCATTTCGCTATTGTCATATAAAAAATTAATATTTGGAATATCTAATGAATGTCTACAACAGTCCAACAAAATTATGAGAAATAATGAAATGACGCACTAACAAAAGCCGATAAGCATAATAAGCATTTTCAATTGAAATTTAAGCCATCGTGGCGTAATAGTACACAGTGTTTCGATGTGATCGATAGTTATGAGTTTATATCCACTAAGAAATCATTATATTTAAAAATTGTGTTTGTTTTTTTTTTGTGAATATAAAGCTTTGAATTGCAGCTCAAAACGAAGTGACTCGAATTTTGAAGGAAAACAGAGAACGAAGTGTTTTGCCTCTTTTAAATTAAAAATTGTTATCTATTTGCCTGTGCGTTTGTTTACACTGTCATCTCAGAAATTAGTATTTTATTATTGTTTGTTTTATAGCAATCAGTTCATATATCAAGTGGATTTCTAGTTATTAATGAAGACTATTTTTTTTAGACATTGAAAGTCTTAAGCTGTATACTATAATACAGGCCTTGCCTTCAGATACTTTACCATTCAAGGTAAGCCGAAAATAAAACCTTTTTTTATCATTTTTATTTATGGAGATTTTTATTTTACATGTCGAAGTACTATAAAATATCTCGACTGCATAAAAAATCCTTATTTAAAAAAATGAAACAAAAAAAATCTAATTGATTGAAATGTTATATCTATAAAAATAGAAAAGTTTAAAGTGATACGTATAGAATAAAAAAATATAAATATAAATTGTGGCTTCGTCGCGTTCCGCAGAGATTAAAAGACAAGCGTCTAAATAAGACGCTACTACGCTGTCTGTCAGAACTTTTGACAAGTTGTACTATAAGATTCTTTTTACTCTGTAAAAAGACTCTTTACGCGATACGACTATTGATGGTTATCAAACTTATTTTGAATAATAAACAGCTAAAATTACTTTTATAATACTCAATAAAATAATAACAAAATGTCTCCTATTTTTAAATAATAATTCTAGCATGTGATTTATATATAAAAATTAAGTCGTGTCGTTGTATTCAAATGTAAATTTTTATGCAAGTGCACTGTGCAATCAATGCGTGCGGTACAGACGGTTTGCAAATTCGCTTATTAAAATTTGTTAAATAAATATATGTATTGCCGGAACAGATTTGTGCCTAAGTGCTTAAAGTTCTCGATAATGTGATAAGGTGGTTTAAGTGATCATTTGTGAAATTATGGATGGATAAGATTCGTGTTGGAATTCATGTTGCATTGCTACACGGTACACCTGTCGCCGGGTAAGTACTTGTTTTCTTGCAGTTTTTGTTGTTAAATACATTAATTAAAATTGAACACTATAAACGATATATTAATTGTTTATTTTTGTTATAATCCTATTACTTTTCATTCACAGTCATCAATTGTTTACGTGTTTGAATTGCATTTTGTTCAGCCTTGATTTATTGATTTGCGAGTGCAATTAAATATTAACGTGAGTGGTTTTCCGCCTTCTTTGTTTACTTAATTCTTTAACTAGTACATTGAGAAGATCTAAAAACTTTTATAAGTAGTCTATAATAAGTCCCATTAGATTTGAGATTGAAATAAAAAAAAAAACTAAATAAATATTTATTTATTTAAATCTTTTTGTTTAAATATTGAATACCACTATTACAAATGACTTAATTTTTAGTAATATTTTTCATATAGTGGCCAGTGGCAGGCCAGCCTGAAGGAAGGATATTTACTTATATTTTCTAAATTATTATGTTACTAAATACATACTCTAGCATTATAATTGTGCGTCAAACTAAAATTGCAATTTCAACAAAAATGCATATTCATAATATATACACAATATTATAAATGAAACAATATTATACATGACAGTAATTGCCTAGCAATATTTATTTGGCTTGGAATGAAAGAATTTTAGATTGAAAACCAAGTATTTGTAAATTTTTTTCATACACAATACTTTTATTGAAGACTGTGTAAAGCTAAAATGTGTATATAAATATATCCAAAGAATAATAAAGATAGTAATTGCCTTGTATTAATAGGCTATGTTGAGCTCATTGTGGCACAGTAGCATATTGTCTGATAATAATGTAAATACAATAGTTTTGGTGGGTTTGTCTCACACTTATGGGAATGATTTATTTCCTTTTCCTCTCATTAGTATTGAGTTCAGCCAATTAACACTTGTATTGAAAAATATTTAAAAAGTAGGTATCAGTGTCTTAATCCTAGGGTCTAGAATATCATGCCATGTGCACTCGTAGAAATATAAATAAAAAAATATCTTATAAGAATTACAAAAACAACTTAAAATAAGCAAAGTAAGCAAATAAAAATTATGCAGTGGTTACCTTTAATTATCACAGAAAAAATAATTCTACTATTAGATTTTGTTTTCAAAAATAAATAACATTAAAATTATATAGCAAGGACTAGACCATGATTCTGGAAACAATTTTTTTTTATTATTAAATTAATCATTAATTTCTTTCATTACCTACCTATTTTGTACCAGAGCAGAATCGGACTTCTTCCTAATTAAAAAAAAATTAAAAAATAAGACTTGGACTCACTTTTTTTTGTCTGCTCTTTTTATTTAGGTTTATTATTTTTTTTTTATATTTATAATTTTTATTTAATTGTTTTGGATGGGTTTGATGAGCCACTCCTAAGGATCTATTTTAACTTTCATTTGTAAAGTTGAAAAATTCTTCCTACCAAAGGCTAAACTGGCAATGGCCTCATCCTTTTTCTCTCATCATATGTATCTTTAACAGAGATCTAACATTTACTAAATTTAAAATTTCTGTTATGTATATATAATATTATGTTAAAATAGCAGTGTAATATAAAGGTCATTAACCAATAATCTCCATTGTTTAAATTTTTCAGAGAAACAAAAATGTAAGTTTTAAATGTAAGTGAATTAAATTACAAAGTTATTTTTATGTAGGAGCATTCTGTCCCAATTAGGGTGTGCTTGACCGAATAATGTTATTCAAATCTCACATTGAATCTTCTTTACTTCTATATCAAACATAGTGTCAAATGCAATGATTTTGTAAGAAACGAAGTTAAAAGTAATAATTTGTCTATAAACTTGGTGCTCAATATGGATATTTGTGAGTTTATTCAATATATAATAACACCGCAGTTATTAAAAGTAACACACTCAATAAGTACGTATAATGGTAATAATTTATTTCTTTGATGTATCTTGTTTGAAATTGATGTTGGAAAGACTGAAGTGATAGTGTTAAGGCACTACCGTTAAGATAATTCTCAATATTGTACGAGATATTGCATCTTAAGTGGCAGAACTTAATGCTGCGCTTGTCTTTCTGTTTACAATCAGACGTTTTGCTTGCACCATGAAGTCTTCAAAAAAATACTATACGTGGTGAATAAGATAAAGGATAAGCTACAATTGTCAAAGGAACTAACTTCCAAGGACAGTATATTGAGGTGCCAATACAGATTGAAGAATCGAAGAGAGATGTACGTAGAGCACAATGTAGCTGACTGATTAATATGATTGCATTGCTTACTAACCCTTACACTTACTGTATTGTTTAGTAAGGGAGTTAGAGGATTAACAACCCTTAACGTTAAAGATTATTTTCTCGGTATCTATTAAAGCTACCTTAATGAAATTTAATTTAATTAATTAATTAGAAGCCAGTGTAACTTTCACATGCTTACTGAGTTAGACTCTTTGTACATGTGAAAAGCTCAAAGAAACCTGGAATTTTTGGTTAAATTTAAGTGATTGTGTATGAGGAATGATGCAACCTTTACAGAAAACACTTATACTATAAAGTATTTCCTAAAATATTTATCTTGTGTGTTCAAGCTATCAACGCGTGCTTTATCTGTGTTTCGAAACCGGATGACAATAAAACAAATGCGTTAAAATGGTTTTAGTGAACGTCTTAAAACGATTTAGTTTAGTGTTGTTGTTGAATAAGAAAATATTTTGTTTTCTGCTGTACCTATTGCTTATGTAGGATAGGCAGAGGGAGCGACACGTTAAGACACTTCGATTCCTACTTTCCGCCGAATTCTGGATGCATTGTGTGTTAAGTGGTGAAACTCAACACCGCCTCGAAACCAGAGCGGAGTGAAAATATTTGATATTTCATTTCCTCGACTAAGGATCCAACTCACAACTTTGCGAGTTTACAAACAGTCACACGCTTCTGCTCCTGCGCCACAACTGGCCTCGAAAATACAATATAACATTTCGTTATATAAATTATGACATGAATACTGCATTGCCTACATATTGGTGATCTCATGTTGAAATGGTGATAAATACCAACATAAAGAAAATTATATTCCGGAAATTGGTAACATATTTTAATGATTGCTGTTTATTACATTTTATTACGAAGTAATATAACAAATCTTACTAAATAATTACGTACGGTGTTGGTTTTTGCTCAAAATAAAATAATAAAACGGGAGAATAAATAATTAAAAATTGTCATGTTAAAACTGAAACTAAAACTATTTGAAGGCAAATCCGTTGTAATATTCAACTTAAAGTATTTGCAAACTTGTATTTTAAACTTGTCTTTACGAGTTCAGTCTACTAACAATTACAAAAAAACATCATCGATAAGTATAACTTAACACTATAAGGATAACTTAACTTGGGGCGTACTATTTAATACTATATATTTGAACGCGTATCGTTCAACGTAGATAATTTCAAGGAGTTCAATATTCACAAGCAAGCACAAGCTTCTTTTTCGTCTTCCTGGCATTAATCCCGGCTATTTGCCAGGGTCTGCCTTTCTACTCAACCTACTCCACTTTGTACAGTCTTTAGCGTCCTCGGTGGTTAGACAATTGGCTCTCATGTCGTGGATTACGACATCCAACCAGCGCTTCGTTGGGCGTCCGAGAGGTAGCTAGCATCGAGGTAAAGAGGAATCGAGGTTCCCAGACCCCCTTTGTCAGGCTATGCGCAACACACAGCACAGTACAGTGTGAAGCTAATAAATATAAAGTTTTTGGCTCAAACATAACGCTATGTGCTTCTTAGTGTCACCCATTTCTTTTACATCTTCTTAAAACAAGATGTTAATATCCTATATTATGTTAATAATAATAGTCGTCATAAATCTATAAAAAGCGAACTCACTGATGGTTTTGTTTATGGCGATTGAAGCTCGCGTAAATGTTGTAAGATAATTAGTACATTTTTTTTTGGCCTTTTCCAACTAGGAAGTTGAGCTATCATGTTTTTGTATGTAAATTATTAGTTAATAAGGAAGCATTAAGTAAGTATTATGTTATAGACTTAATTATCTTTTCACTTGGCATATGATTGACTGCCTTAATGTTTCACGTTTGTGAGATGACGTTGTCACTTCGTTTACATAAAAATAGCAAAGGATATCCGTCGCGTAACTGCGGTTTCCTTTTCATATTTCACCTTTTTTTGAAATATGTTCTTTAAATATAGCCAGCTCAATACCCTAGCACAATATACAAATTTACAATACTACCTACCTTAAAAAAGAAATGGCTACAATTAATAGTTTCTCTTAAATAAAAAATAATAATATATTTCGTAATAAAATGTTGCATTTTCAAATAATAAAAAACAATCTGAGGTTGTTTCCGCCCGGGATCGAACCGGGGACCTTGTGCGTGTGAAGCACACGTGATAACCGCTACACTACGGAAACTTGACAAATATGCATAAAATTTCAGAATAGGTTACATGTTATTGAAATTTACTTCCTAACTAATGTAACCAATTGCGACATTTTTTCAAAAAGTGACGGTGTCATGCTTCTTACAAAAGTAGATATCATAATCTTAAAGGAAAAGACAGTGCATTCTTGGATGAAAGATTTTTCCGCATCATTTCTTGCACTAGAGATTGCATCAAATACAAATTATTTAGATCTAAATTTTTCCATTGTTTAGCTCAGAGATTCTCAACCACTGTGCCGCGGCACTTTTGTGTGCCGCCAAATTTCAAAAGTGTGCCGCCAAATTTTGCAAATATGAAATGAAAATGAAAATTTTATTGTCAAAAAAAATATATAAGTACAGTAACCAGATACAATAAATCAAATCTATTTGTTATAGCAATCAGTAATGCAATTTTACTCTGGTTTTATTGAACTCTGGTGCCCATTGTAAGATTTAACTTGTGTTATGGGTACTAGTGCTCTTACAGTTTTAGGTGACCTGGAAATCGGTAGATCCATCAAACATACTTGTGTCTGGTTGGTTAATTATTCTATGAAAAATACAATACAAAAATAGTAAAAATAAAAATAATAATAAAAATAACTAGGAAAACATAAGAGTGCATATTTGTATCAAAACCTCATCAAATGAAAAAATATTTTATAGTAATTCATAAATTAATTTATATATAATGTTAAAATTATATCATTTAAAAATAATTTTTTTTAACATGAATATATATTTAAACCCACAAAAAATAAATTATTTTATTATTTCAGCTAGACTTTAGCTGATCGCAGATGAAGCAACTCAACGCTTTTCTTCATCTGTTAAAATCATAATCACCTCAACAGCAATTATTCCCTCGACACATGATATTTGAATTCCAAACCTTCATACCCGCCCTTTTATTTGCTTCATACACTAATCTCAATTGAACCATAACAACCCTTATTTTTTATCATAGCTTCTTATGTCATTAATAAACTATTGGTTTCTAACATTTAACTGATAGACATCGCTGTCGCAAGCGGACAAAGCCAACTCGATAATTGTGATGAAGCATGCGAGTCAAACAAAAGGTTCATCTCCGCTCAATTAATATAGTGTTGAGTCACTGCGAGGGCGATTGCGGTAAGTAATTGTTACAAGTGATGTCGTGTGGGGTCTGGGTTTTCATTGTGTTTGGTGTGATGTCTTTGTTTATGTGGTTTTTTGTTGTACTGGTTGAAGCTTAGATGGTGGGTAAGGTAGGTTTTGTCATTTACTTAGGAAAATGCATTTTTAAAGATGTTTATGTGTCGTATCATCATCAGGTGAAAATATTAAGCTTATTTGTATTTTTTTTTATAAAAATACATATAATAATTTGAGGCCTGACACATAGTGTGACTGTAAACGCGACAGATTGTGAAATTTATTCCCACTTGAGGAAATGAAATATGTTATATTTCAATTTTCTTTCGCTCTGGTGTCGAGGCAAAGCGTTGAGTTCCGCCACTCAACACACGGAGCGGGAACGGGGTGTTTTAACACAAGGTTCCCTCTGTCTACTCTCTTGTGTGCGGGGATACAGCGTGACGCTAAAAAAAATATATTCATTTCCATATACGCTTTGATACTAAATGATATAAATAACATATTCACAAGTTTAACTATAAGGAGGAATAAAATCAACCTTACCTTGCAACAACCTTATTTTCAAAGAAGGTGGATTGTATAATTACGACTCGGTCATAGCGTGCAATGAGCATCTCATAACAGTAATTGAAAGTACAGCCCACCATTTGAAATTGAACTTGATCCAAGGGCATCATAGCAGTTTGCTTGTTTCTGTTGTCTGTCCGTTTATTTATTTATGTTTTAATTTTCAAGTAAAAACTCTATAAATTTCTCATTTAATTCACTTACATCATTAAACTTTTTCTTTGTTTGTTACTTTTGCATATAAATATTTTATGGTAATGGTAATAAATATTTTTTTTTATTCAGCTTTCTCTTGTTGCGTACATTAAAACGTACGCAATATACGTTTAATACGTTTTAATATTATTTTTTTCAATGTGTTACTTGATATTTCTTTTTAAATGCCTCGATATTTTCTTTTACTCAATGCACAGTGCTTCTAGAATCCGGCGGAAAGTGGGAATCGGAGTGTATTAACATTAGGCTCCTCTGCATACCCTGCTACATGCGGGATGCGGCGTGAAGCTGAAATACAAGTAAAAAAAAAATGTTTCATTGGTTTAAGTAATCAGCAAGTTAGTACTTTCTCATCACGCACACGTTGGGCTATTGCGTGTTAGTGAGTTATAAAAATATTACCCGACGTGGGGTTCCGGCTAATTTAATAGGGGTAAGTCGTTCCGTTTACGTGTTTTTGGGGTTATGATTCACTTTGCCTCTTTCATTGCATTTTAATGTATGTAATAAGACTCCCCAAAGCGAAGATAAATGGGCTTTTATTTACCCGTATAACTTTCGTTAATTTTTTTTGTTTCATTCATTAATATTATAATATAAACTAGAGTGAGTGAGTAAATGAGGCCGCTGTGGCATAATCGTGGGGCTGTAACGCGACGGTTGTGGGTTCGAACCTACTCGGAGGAATGAATTTATTATTAATATTTTAATTTCTTCCTCCTGGCTTTTTTTTTCAACGCCTTGCTTTTATCTTGGTAAGGCAAAAGCGCGACGTTGGGTTCATGTTTATAAATGTATAATTTCTGAAGTTGACAGTTATGATTATGAATGTACCTAATGATCTTACCATACCTTTATACCTAACTTATAACAAGTTTCCTTTTTAAAAGTCTATTGCAAAAATTTTATGAGTGGTATATCTAATATGCAAAATAATAATGATTACATAATTATGAGGCTGTAGTGGCTCAGGGGCACAATGGTGTTATTGTAACAACGTTTATGGGTTCGATTCCCACTCGTGAGAATGAATAAACATTTATTATTATTTTTCTTACTTTGCTGTTTTATTAAGACAAAAGTATATATTTTGAGAAGCGTTGACTGCCAAAGACAACGCGCAATGCCTCGTAAATTCGGTGGAAAGTAGGGAACTGAGTTCTTAACAATAGGTTCATACTACTTAATCTTCTGCATATGGGATACAACACGAAGCTGAAAAAAATCTAATATGCTAAATAAAGTATTTGTTAAAGTAAAAATTAAATTAGCTTCACGCTATATCCCGCACACAGCAGGGTAGGCAGAGGGAAACCTAGTGTGACACTCCGTTCCCCACTTTCTGCCGAATTTTAGAGGCATTGCGTGTTGAGTGGCAGGACTCAACGCCGCGCTTTTGCCTTGGCACTAGAGCGAAGAAATGGAAATATAAATTTAAGTAAATATTTCATCTCCTCGAGTGGGGATCGAACCCACAACCAGTCGGTTTTACAGTCACACTTCGTGCCACTGCGCCACGGCCGGCCTCAAAAAAAGTATTTGTTTTTTTTTTTATAAAAAACGTTTACATTAATTTTCTTAATTATATACGGGATATGTTTAAGCTAAATTTCTAAGTTTCAAAAAAGTTTTATCAACCGTCAGTCGAAGTCGGCATCCTTTTTAACTCAATATGTTACAATATTTCATTTTGATGTCACGGTAATCTGAATCATTTTGCTTTCTGCCTTTCTAAAGATCACCTTAAAAGGATTGATAGATCGTTGCTCTTGCAAATTATGGCTATCAGATGTGCTGATACAAAAATTGTTTTTTTTGAACATTTGAAATGTAAAGGAGTATGTATAATATACAACTATGTTTATTGGTTTTTCATTCCGTTCTGTTTTTCATTTTTTTGTACGTGAACCTAATCGCAACTGCTATACTATATTATAATCATTTTATTAAAGTGTGAGTGTACAATCGACTGTTTGTGGATTCGATCCACACTCGAGGAGATGAAACATTTACTTAAATTTATATTTCCATTCCTTCGCTCTGGTCAAAGCGTTGTGTTGAGTTCTGTCACTCAACACGCAATACCTCCAGAATTCGGCAGAAAGTAGAGAACGGAATGTCTTAACACTAGGTTCCCTCTGCCTACCGTGCTGTGTGCGGGATACGGCGTGAAGCTGATTTTTTTAATAATATTGATTGATGGATATTTGTTCTTTATATTTCTTACTATTGTATTTTACTTTGCATTTCTTGGCCCAGTGGTCAGAGCGCCTGGTCGGTTGCCAGGAGGCGCGGGTTCGAGTCCCGCTACGTTCAAATTTTTATACGTTTTCTAATTAAGTATTTTTTCTAATTAAGTAATAATAATATCATTTTAAAAATAATAACTTTACCTATATTGAAAATTAAAGTTTCAGCCAATTCAATAAAACATTTATTTACGGCAATTGTGTCGAAGAACATTCTTTTAAGCATTATAGAATTCCTGTTTAGAAACCCATTCATATAAAAAAACGCAAAATATTAAGGGGAGGAACTGCAATTAAAACAGACAAATATACAAACGTATTAAAAATCATTCTTCTCGGTTCTATTACGTTACTTTTTCTTATACATCTTCCATGTACAGACACAGATCCGTTACGATTTTATCATAAGTATATACATATATTTTTAAGCATTTTAAATCTATAAATACCGTAGCGCGTTTTTATGCCTATGATTTATTATTAAATTATGCTTACATTACAAAGGCCCTTCACAATTACCTATATAAAGGTAGAGATTTCTCAATCTGACCATTAGTCAAGGTGACGTGCGAATCAATTGATACTTCCCATGACGAAATTTAAGATGAAATTCAATATTCGTTTGATTTACAAACACGTCAATAATATTAAACTGGCTGGGAACTGACACAATAGTATGAATAACATTAAAGCGATAGCGTCGGTATATAATTTAGATGATTAAATGAAATTATAGATAGTACATAAATTAAGAGTGGCCGTCGTAGCGCAGGGGCACATACGTATGACTGTAAATGTGACGGCTGTGGGTTGGAGTCCCACTCGGGGAAATTAATTATTATTTATTAATATTTTCATTTTTACGTTTTCTGCAATAAGGCAAAGCGCGGCGTTGAATTCACCCACATAACGGGCAATGCCTCGAAAATCCGGCAAAAAGTGGGGAACGGAGCGTCTTAACACTAGGTTCCCTCTCTATCTACCCTGCTATATGCGTGATACAGTGTGAAGCTAAAAAATAATATAATAATTTTATTAGTATTGATGAATTCCTTTGATAAAGTGACTTCTCCGTTTCTTGCCATGCGTGATGCCTCTCTGCGGGAGTCATTACCAAATTTCATATATGTACAGTTTGTTTTGTAAGATCACATGTCTATATTTGGATATAATGATTAAGTAACTTTCAATAGTATATATTTTGAGAAGCTTGTTTTAATGATCCTATTTCCATTTTTAATACAGCGTCTCCCTTTTTTCCTTACATTTTATACGGTTTATATATTAAATTTATTAAAAGAATATTAGTTTTTTTCATTTTACTCATTTCTTATTAAGCAATGAAGGCTGAGTGAGCTAAGTGAGGACTGAAAAGTAGTTTCTCTTTCTTCACATGCTTAGGCACTGTTTCCTGTTATTTAAGAGTTAGAGTAGAGTAAATATAAAAAAATTAAAATGGCTGAGAGTGAGTGTTGGGAGTGTTTAGAGTCCCTCTGCCTATCCTATTATTTGCGGAATACAGCGTGAAGCTGATAAAAAAATAACTTAAATTTATCTCTTTCTTGTTTTATAAAAATGTTGTAAAGAAATGTATATATTTGTCACATCACGACGTAGAAAGTAGATGGTGTTCAATTTATGCGTGATTCAAATCGCGCATAAAATTCATTAAGACAAGATTATTCTTAGGTATTCTAACTGTAATATTACAAACTTTCGATTCTAATTAAGCTATGTCTAATTAAGGAGAATTAAGTGAAATGACATTGAAATGTATAAAACTTTTTACATTTTAATATTTTCACTACTTGAGGCCAGACGTGGCGCAGCGGCACGAAGTGTGACAGTAAAACCTACTGGTTGTGGGTTCGATCCCCACTCGAGGAGATGAAATATTTACTTAAATATATATTTCCATTTCTTCGCTCTGGTGTCGAGGCTAAACGCGGCGTTGAGTTCTGCCACTCAACACGCAATGCCTCCAGAATTCGGCAGAAAGTGTGGAACGGTTTGTCTTACCACTAGGTTCCCTCTGCCTACCCTGCTGTGTGCGGGATACAGCGTGAAGCTAATTTATTTCTTATTTTATTTACTACTTGTCTTCTAAAAGTTGTATTTTAAGTACAAAAACTTGTCGAAACCATCCATCACGTAAAGCGACTGACTTTGATCTTACTTAAAAGCGTTTTTATATATAATCTTGTCTTAACATTTTACACTCGTAATATTAAAAGAGTTTATTGTGTCTTAAAATTCTTGTAGTATGCAGGTATATAGGTCAATTATATTTGTAGAACCAGTCAACAGTTACTTATTAAAATATATTTTATTGTATTTTTTAAATATATTATTTGAATAATATGATTTCTGTGATGGGAATACTGTAATTTCACTTTTTCATTTGTACTAAATAAACATATAAATTATACGTTATTAATCTAATCCTTGTGAGTACAAAGCCCCGTTTGTTATGTAGATTTTTTTGGTAAGAAATAACTTAAAACAATGTATGCTTTCTAAGTGGATTGAAAACATGGTGATATGTACATAGTGATTATTTTTATCTTCATACAACTTATACAAGGTACAATGCAGAATGCTGAGGACATTTGACACAAGTTAAAAATATTATGTACGCATTTATGTCTTAGGCTCGATCTTAGGCTCGATCTATTATCAATTTTGACATTATTATGAAATCGACTTTAAAAGCATTATTTAATAATACAATTAGTATATTTTTTTTAAATTTCACGCTGTATCCCGCCTGCAGCGAGGTAGACCTCCGCTCCACACTTTCTGCTGAAATCTGGAAGCATCGCGTGATTGGCGGAACGCCATGCCTTTCGTCAACACAACAGCGAAGCAATAGAAAAATATAATATATTTCATTTCCTCGAGTAAGAATCGAACTCACAACCTATCACGTTAACAATCACACGCATGTGGCGCTCTCAGTTTTTATGCTGCCCTTTTACACATAATATTATAAATAGCAATTACAAAACTATACCTCATAGTGGAATCTGGCCTCGTTAAGATGGCGAAACAATTGTTAGATAAACATTTGAAAATCAAACAGGTGTTTAAACATGCCAAATAGCTGAAACACCGCGTGGGACGTGCATTGTAGAATAATAGGGTCTATCGTCTATCCGGTGAAATCGATATAAAGAGATATAGGAATGAGGTGAATATAGATATTAGATATATTTAGATTTATAATTTTTTTATTTTATCTGAACTTACTCTTATGTACGTTTGTATGTGACATTTCATAAATATTCTATTTTTAAATTCAATTCAAGTAATTTCCTAAGCTTCTTTGAAGCGTTGCGTATTTTTTTTCTAATTTTTTATAGTGTTGTGGCTATGGTTTGTGGATATTATTATTATCAGCTTCACGCTGTATCCCACACACAGCAGGGTAGGCAGAGGGAACTTAGTGAAAGACACTCCGTTCCCTACTTTCTGCCGAATTCTGGAGGCATTGCGTGTTAAGTGATAAAACTCAACGCCGCGCTTTAACAAGAGCGAAGAAATGGAAATATACATTTAAGTAAATATTTCATCTCCTCGAGTGGGGATCGAACCCACAACCAGTCGGTCTTACAGTCACACTTTGTCTCTCCGGATTGTGGATAATTAATTTATAATATTTAATTTATTTTGTTGTCCATAGATGTGCCAATCTTGTATGCAACGACGACGTTAGATCCATTAGAGACTATGAGAAATAAGATAACATTTAGTAAATATTTTTTTCATAGTGCAGCTAGAGTAGTATTCTATTAAACGAGACCTAATATACTAAGGGTAAGTAGTTTCTATTTTCAAGTTACAGTGTTTTCATAAGATCGTCAAAATGTGCTGTAACCTTAGTTATCGCTTAGGACTATGTGACTGATTACCAGACCGTAACACCTGAATTATAAATAATTATAAATATATAAGTTTAATTATATTATATAATATAGTATTACCATAAATATATTTAAAAATAATTAATTTATATGAAAATTGAAGATATATCATTAAATTAAGATATATACCTAATTAAAATTCATATAAAAGAATATTTCATATTGTTTTCAAAATATATTATTTAAACACATTTTGGTACTAATTAATATTACAAAATAACCAAGCTCCAGTACCCAGATCCCTACAGTCCATAGGCTTAGAATCCGTTGAGTTAATGAATAATGTATCTAGTCCACAGCGCCGGTTATCTCGATTTTCATGCTAATTATCCGCATTTACTTGCTTTTAACTGTATAGTTGAAACATTATATTATATTTGAAAAATAAATAAGAGTACATTACTATATACGCACTAGTTCATCCATGTTGCAACACTAATGACGTCCATATATTGTTATTAGAATTTTAAATGCTGCTCTCGTTACTTTTCTAAGAGGGTAACGGAATATTCAATTCATAATCGAAGGGTCTTATACAAATGAGCTTTTAACGAAAAAACCAAATTAAAATGTACCGTTTTGCAATCAACATGATGATATTTCGTTCCTATACTATTGTCGGTTATCTCATTATAGATATAGACCCTTTTTTTTTCTAAGAAATAAATTTTCTAATATGTTTTGTTTTATGTAAATCAAGGAAAATCAGTTTAAATAAGCAATAGTTTTAAGAACAGTTGGCTTTAATTAGGTAGAGTGGCTAACACTTTAGTGCGGTAAGTTCAACGGGGTTAATATCTTTGAAGGTTTGCTGTGTGGTTGAAAAGTACTCGCGATTTTGTATTGATACTTTTTAAATATTGTATATATTTTCGAAAATATAACAATTGTTACTGATTATTTTCTGTAACTAAAAGCTAATTTTATTATAATTTATTTTATCATTCAGTCATGTCGCATTTGTTAATCAATATTTACTATTTTATTGTGTCGTAATAGGAGTAGGTTTTTGTTATAAATACTTTTGCGATAGAACTTAATATAATTCAATCCGCTAAAGCCTATAAATGACTCACGTCCTAAGAAAATGTTCTGAAGCTGATTGCCGGCTTAATATACAATCATGTGCCTACTAAGACTAGCCTATACCTCTATCCTCCATAGACGTTGATAGTCTACAATTCTACACGCAAACTTAACATTCTACCTCCAGCTATCGGTCAGCGAGGTGTGTGTTGCAAATCTCTCACAGTACGGTTATGGTGCATTAAAAGTACACCATTACCAATAGGTATTAATTTTACCTTTCCACGGCATACTTCCATAGTTATAACTTCCTTTTAGGTTTGTGGGTTGAAAGAAACGATTGTCTATCATATATGTTTTTTTACGTTTTGTTATGCAATTTGCTCCGGTTAACATTTTTTTTTACAATACATAATGTGGAGTTTATGTTTTAATATATGGTTCACTTGTTGCTCCAGTTATTTTTTAAATTCATATTTTACCTCGTCAGCAACCGGTGGCTTAATATTAATATAAGATTTTAGTAATTATTTTAGTAAGAAAGTCAATTAGTGAATAACATGTACTCGATTAGCATTTACACTTAATCTTAATTTAATTTCAATTTCTATTTTACACCAATTTTCAATAATGTTTCGTGGTAGCTATTTTGTACGGAATGTACGGTACAACAAAATGTATTCTTTTTGAAAAAAATGTGTAACTATGCTAGTAATTGTTCATACTTTTACGTGTATATAAATATATATGCCATACGAGCTACGAGGGTAGTCGTGGCGCAGGGGCACAAGCGTGTGACTGTAAATGCAACAGGTTGTGGGTTCGATTAGCACTCGAATATTTAAATAAATATTTTCATTTCTTCGCTCTGGTGTCGATGCAAAGCGCGGTCTTGAATTCCGCCACTCAACACATCAGTGCTTCCAGAAATCGACGGTAAATGCGGAACGGAAGTGTCTTAATCGGAACGGAGTGTCTCAACACTATATTTCCAAGTGCCCCTTGCTGCTTACTCCGCTATTTGCGGGTCAAAAAAAACGACGGGCTTATACATTAATCTGCGACAGTATGTTCTAATCAAAATAAGGTCTTAAGCATAATTGTTAAAAACGTTGTAGGTTAGCGAGCTTACTCGGGCGCTAAACATGCCCTCAGAAGCGTTTCTCGGGTTTCACGCACGTACTCGTGTATCATGTTTTGTATCACGCTATTCATTGTTGACTTCTATTACAAGAATGCACTATGAGGAATGCAATGTAAGGAATCTAGTTTAATATAATTAAGCTGAATTTTACATACAATAATGTATGTGTGTATGTACTTATATTGTATGTAAAAATCTCTTGTTATTAGTATGGATTTTGTAACTGTATTTAGAGGTTGTCGTAGCGCAGGAGTACAAGCGTATGACTGTTAACGCGGCGGTTGTGGGTTCAGTTCAGACTCAGATAAATTAATTATTATTTATTATTTTTTATATTTTAACTCTGGTACCAAGGTAAAGCACGGCGTTGCATTGTGCACCTCACACCCAACGACAGTGGTTAGCGGAGTGTTTTAACACTAGGTTCCTGAAGTTGAAAAAAAATGTATATATGTCAATTATTAAATGCTGTTCTCATGATTAAAATGCCAAGCATATATATATATATATATATATATGTATTTATAGAGTATTCAACTATTTATCCTCATCCTCATTTATATGATAAGTATTTTACGAATTTATTATAACGGCATACGTGCGAATTTATTATAACGTTTTATACGTGCTAAAATGTGCTGTTCA
Organism: Heliconius sara; assembly: GCA_917862395.2. Classification (NCBI taxonomy): domain Eukaryota; kingdom Metazoa; phylum Arthropoda; class Insecta; order Lepidoptera; family Nymphalidae; genus Heliconius; species Heliconius sara. Next base: position 3,837,103 of record OU860788.1, on the reverse strand, counting down.
TTATACCTATTCGTTTCTAAGGAGAGCTAGCTTATTTACAACTTTTATACGTTGGTGACACACAGCAGGGTAGGCAGAGGCAGTGCTAAGACAATCCATTCCCCACTTACTGCCAAATTCTGGAGGCATTGCGTAGTGGCAAAACTCAACGCCGCGTTTTGCCTCTACACCAGAGTGAGGAATTGGAAATATAAATTTAGGTAAATATTCCGTTTCTCCGAGTGGGGCTCGAACCCACAACCAGTCGGTTTTACAGTCACACTTTGTGCCTCTGCGCCACGACTGGCTATTGTTAGATTAATTTATTCTTAATGGTTGATTATTTTTATTGATTATTTTCCATGATTATAAATATTGTTAGCGAACTCTTGTCAAAGAGGGTAGATGTAGTTGAAAAAGACTATATATAGAGCAATGGAATGGTGTCAATCGGGGGCAGTTCTTGTAGACAACGGCCCTTATTGGAAGGAAACTCGTGTGAAGTATTGTTATTAGGTGATACATATCACTTATTGCTATTACATAGAATCTTTTTCAAATAATTTAGAAACATACAGACGATATGTGTTTTGATCATATTTTTTTTGAAATGTTAACTGCTTCCGATTTCTAACAATATGAAATATTTTATCTATATTACTATTAGATGTGGAGTTCTATATTTTTTTGTTATCTACATGATAATGTAAGCATACGAAACCTGATTTGGAATTAATTTATTTATTTTATTTATTTATTTATTTATTTTATTTCAGACACATGTCCATATTTTGTTAGTAAAGAGAAAAGCTTAAATAATAAAAGTTAACAAACGGAAAAGAAAAACAAACACAGTAACAGTCCTTAGCCAACATGTAACCGTACCCAGTGGCGCAGAATTTTCGAGTCCCAGCGGTCAGCCAGTGCAGACAGAATGCCGTTTGAGCTAGTTCGTAACCTCCGGAGCATAGATGCACTACTTTTACGAATAATAGCGTGAAAGTCATCAACACGCCTCTCAGCAAACATTCCGGAGGCACTACAGTAGCGCGGTAACCCGAACAGCACTCGGAATGCATTGTTAAACTGGACTCTCAGGGCGCCGTACGCACGCTGCGTATACCTAACCCAAAGACTGCAGGTGTAGAAGGATTGACAATAAGCCTTGAACAATGTTACCTTTACTCGATCAGTACACCGTGCAAACCGTCGGGCCAGCATGTTACACCGTACGGCCAGCGCCCTGCGCTCCCTCTCTAAATCCCCGTCATCGCTGAGGCAGTCTGACACCCAATGACCCAGATACTTAAATCGCTCTACTCTTTTTAAAGCAGTGCCCCCAAGATACACCGGTGGCACATGGGTATAAACTTTCGTACCGGACTTAAATACCAGGAATTCGCTCTTTCTTGCGTTGTATCTCAGTCCCTGGGCCTCAGCATACCTCTCACACACACGCAACAACCTACGCAGCGCGCCAATAGATGGGCTGAGCAATACCATATCGTCAGCGTAATTAATATTATTTACGCAGACGCCTCCCACATGACAACCGATATTGCTACTTCCAAGCTTACCCAGCAGCCCGTTCATGTACAGGTTAAATAGACGAGGCGAAGTCAGGCCCCCTTGTCTCACCCCGCACTCCAACCCATACATTTCAGAGTGCTTGCCGTCCCATTTTACCACGTTACGTTGATTGTGGTACCAATATTGCAAAACAGATGAAACCTCGCAGGGTACATCCGTCTCTTCCCTTAGTTTCTTCCATAGTACATCATAGGATATAGTATCAAAAGCCCTAGATAAATCCAGAAAACAGGCGTATACTGGAGTATTTCTTGCTGTATAGTACTGTACAGTCTGCTTGAGGCAAAAGATGGCACTTTCTGTAGAAAGACCCGGTCGAAAACCAAATTGAGAATCTTGAAGTTTAATATGCCCCTCCAGCTGCATATCAAGCAGACTGTCCAATACTTTAGCTATAATAGTTGCTAGTGAGATCGGTCTATAATTTGCAACTTCGGATACATCTCCTGTTTTATTTTTCAATATTGGTACCACTACAGTGAACATTAGATCCTCCGGCAGGTAGCTATGACTCAAACACATATTAAAAAATATAGCGAGAACTCTCGTTAAGTCAGCTCCTGCATACTTCAGATGCTCAACACTCAGCCCATCGTGGCCGGGTGACTTTCCTCGTACCATTCGACTTACGACTCTATTTATATCGTCAGCGGAGAATCTAACGCCCACTAACTTCTGCTGCTCAGTGTTGTGCATCTGAACATCAGTGCTACTCGGTGGCTCAACCTTAAAATGTTTCCTAAAGAGGTTTGCTATATCGCGGGGTTCGTGAAAACCAGCAACGCTCGCAGGACGGCCATTCGATTTTGGATTTAATTTATTTGTTGTTTTCCAGAATTTACTAAAATTTTTATTAACATGATGATGCGCTATTATATCTAGCTTTATTTGGTTTTGATTTTCCTGACATAATTTTAGTTTAGATTTGAAAATTCGTCTACTTTCCCTCATTTCATTATAAAACGATCCCCCCATCGGCTTGCCGATTTGTAACCAATTTTGATAACACAACCGCGCCGTCCTGTGAGCGTCACTGACGTATTTATTCCATCCCGGTACAGGGCTATGTTTTCGTAAAGTAGGCCCTACATAGGAGTACACAGCCGCCTCTTGAAGCGTTTTTACAATACTATTATACATTTGGTTTAAAACATGTTTATGGTTCACTTTACTACAAAAAACATCGGCACATTCGTGAAAATGCGTGGGAAATACTATTTTACTAAATTCATGCTGACATAGACCCGAATATTTACTGATCTGCTTTGGGCTTCTCTCACCCCATATGACTTTATTTACCAATGAGTTAGTACATGTCAACTTTGGTGTTATAAGTTGAAAATTACACTCGACAATTAAAGGTAAGTGGTCAGACCAGTAAACATCGTATAAAACTTCAACACCATGAACCGAGCGCCTGGCTGCGTCGGTCGTCACACAATGATCGAGCCAGCGCCGACAGCCGTGCGCATCACTCACAAATGAATAGCTGTCCGAAGGAAGTATTTCCATGTCCACACACGCCCAATTTTGCTCGACACAGAAGTTCAATAATTCATTTGCAAATAACTCACCCGGGTGCGCATTAAAGTCCCCAAGCACATACACAGCTTTCACATCGTTATTTTCTATTAAAGCATTGATTTCACTAAGGCATTCTGTGTATTCAATTAGGTTTTCCGGCTTCGCGGTGGGCATATATACCGATATAACCATACTCACTCGATCACCATGCACTATTTTAACGGCCGCCACTCGGACACTAGCACTAGGTATTACTGTTACGCACGGGAACACTGACTTTCTCCATAGCAGAGCCACCCCGCCGTACGGCCTCCCCCTCAGGATTCCCGTAGTCGTATCCACAGCAGAGGTACCGGTAAATGCAAATCCGTCGTCGATAGTACCGAGATAGGACAATTCGTGTGGCAGTAACCAGGTCTCCTGCAATGCAATGATATCCGCCCTAAGGCAGAGCTTTCTGATACAGTCCGTGGATCTCACTACGCTCTTACAATTAAAACTCATTAATTTTATAAGTGTACTTCTATCCATTGTGAATCTTTAACTTATTCCACGCTTGCCTTCAGATATTTCAACGCTTCGTCGAAAATTAATAATGTTTCCATTATATAACACTTACGCAATATAGGGGGACCTTTTAACAATGCAGTAGGGCGTTATAGGGTCTAATATGGTGACTGTGGGACGAACTAGTATGTTTATAAAGTAGTAAACCAGATAATTGCTTAGGCATATATAATATGGACAAAATAAATCGAGGCAATTTGACACTGATGATGTCATCTTGGCGTAGGTGCACAAGCGTGTGACGGTTGTGGGTTCGATTCCCAATCGAAGTATTATTTAATATTTTCCTTATCGCGTTCGGGAAAGGAAGCAAAACGCAACTTTGAGTTCAACGAAAAGTAGAGAATGGAGAATTTTAATAGGAAACTGAGTGTCTTAACACTAAAATCCAGATTTCCGCTGGCTATCATTTATATGCGAGATAAAGCGCGAAGTAATTTGACTCTAAATATTTCATTAACTACATAATATGTTTTTTACAGTTTCTAGCTATTGTTTTTTAATTAGTATTTCACGTAAACAAAACGTAGTACAAAAAATTGATTAGCATAACACTCGAAACTTTTAAGTTGTTAACATTTGTCACAGTAAATCTACGCTACAGTAACAAATTAAGCGTGATTTACAAGTTTAATGATGAATTTTACTTTATATTTTAAAAAATATAACTTAAAATATTATAAAAAATAATAATTGTTTTTATAATATTTTAAAAAAAATAATTTATATTTTTTCATTTCTTCGTTCGGGTATCTGGGGCAATGCCTCCAGAATTCGGCGGTAAATGGAGAACGAAATATCTTAATACCAGGTTCCCTCTGCCTACCCTGCTGGTAAAGCAATACGGCAATATATATAAAAAAGAAGCGTATTACTTAATACAGAAAAGTCTCTATAATATAAACCATATGGGGATAGTTTGTGTTCGGTTCTCAGTTGTACGCTGGTTTAAACGTGGAAAATAACTTTCAAGTTAAATTAATAAAACATCTAAAAGGATCTCTTGAAATATAACAGGGCTCTGGCATGGTGCCAGTTCGCTTCGGTCATCTCTTTTATTAGAGTATGTTAGTCTAGTAAGAGAGTGGAATGCAAATTAATATAATAACGGTTAAGAATGGTTTCTTATATAGATGAACGTGCTGTTTTTATTAATATTATAAATTTTTTTTTTAGTGTAGCAGGGTAGGCAAAGGGAACCTAGTATTAAGAAGATACTTAGTACCTCTTTTTTCATCGAGTCCTGGAGGCATTGCGAACACCGTGTTTTACTTTGACACCAGAGCGAAGAAATAAAAATATTAAATATTACATTTAATCGAGTGGCGATCGAATCCATAACCAATTGCATTTACATTCAGTCACACACTGCGACACGATGGGCCTCTAAATTTATTGATATTATAATATTTTTAATATTTATTTTTTTTAATTCAGGTACTTAAGGAAAACAGTGTCTGGGGAGTCAAGATGGTGTCATGTTCACTTATATAAAGTAAGTACCAAGTATACTGGATTACATAATAGAAAGATATATCACGGACATTGAGAAAAACACGACCAATAACATATCTTTTAAATGAAATGTATGACAAAAAGTATTACTTTTTATCATAAAATTGTAAAGAATACTAAAAATTTATAGTCTATGGTTGTATCTTAATTTTTACTACTTCTTTTTATTACTACAAGAATAGTTAGACGATGTATTTTCTCACGGCTCGACAGTTTCCGAAATAGTCGAAAGCGTCAGTGCAATTTCACGCTTAATACTTGTTTGAGTTATTTACTTTTATAATAATATCTACTGAACGCTATAGTGTAGTATAGTGAGTCTGGATTATGTTTATTGAATCGTATAATAGTTTAGCACGTGATTTACTTACATTGTAAACGAATACAATGGAAATGAGATCTTAAAAAGTTTTTGAAGTTTTTCTTGTCGATATTGTTTGCGTAATTGGTGGGACGCAAGAAAAAAACGTATTCGATTTTTGTTTGATCTATTAATTCTGTGAGATTTTTTCTCGTAGCTTCACGCTGTACCTTTCACGTAGCTGGGTAGGCAGAGCCTAGTTAAGACTGTCCGCTCAATACAAGAGCGAAGGAATAAAAATTAAATATATCAATTCCACGAGTGGAGATTGAACCCACAATCTTTAGTCCCTGCTCCACTACTAGCTTTTATATCATCTATATTCAAATAACTTTATGGGTATAGGTGATTCAATAAACAATAAATAGTACAAACAAGAATAGAATTATTAATAATACGCTATCTGAAACCCAGCAATTATAGACTAACTTCCAATATCAAAATCAATATTATTACTAGGAGTTACTTTGAAATTAGTATTGACATCTAGTTAAAAAGCTAATTTGGTTCTATTTTCACAGTGATATTGTGTTTCACACTACTATAGCTACACATGCTAGTATATTAGGAGATAATACGTAAAACGCAAAAGTTGTTAAGTTAACCACAAATCTTGTAATGGTATTGGGAGCGCTGTGGAAGCCCATAAATCATTTGGTTGCCACGAGGACAATACCGGTGGCCTTGTCGTACTATACTGAGACAGTTCATTGAACTCAGTCCATTCCAAATAAAGACGAAATATCGCTCTAAGTATAAACGAACATAGCAAAGACAAAAGAAAAATATTGTCGGCTCTTAGGTACTTAACTCAAGACTAAAAATATATACAATTTGTCGTTATTAATATCGTAATACGCTGTCTCGTATAAATCTCATCTTAAAAATACGCTTCTATTAAAGGTACGGTTCTTAAATATCAATCTTTTGTATATTTATGAACAATAGAGATGAACTAAAATGCATATGCCCCTAGATTGTTTAGCAGGCAATTAAGCATATTATTTTATAAAAAAACTATAATCATAATTACATTATGTTTAACTTATTAATATTTTATTTCTATCTCTTTTCCCAGAAACAGGCTATGGTTGGAGATATAGTGTCAAAACACTCCGTTCTCCCCATTTCGCTTAAATTAGGAATTTGGCGTGGAGAGTAGCAACTCAAAATGCGCTTTGTCTCACAAGAGCTTAACTAAAATATAACTGCCCCGGCCCCTAGTGAGATCGAACCCACAACCACCCCGTTTTCAATGAGGTGCTGTTCCACTACGCCTCATTAGCTTATAATAACATTTATGTAGTTTTCCTTATTATATTAGTGGGTAGCTTTAGTACCTACAGCATAGCCTAATCGCAGCTACACGGGAATCCTCTTAATGAGCCCTCTAATCCGTTTGAATACAACAAGCTTATCGTTTGTATAACCAGTAGTTTAATGAATATGTATGAGAGCTACCCTTTAGAGCACTGGTTCCCAACCAGTGGTCAAGCCTAAATATGATCCGCGAAGGATTTTAATTTTATGACTGGGGATGGTGAGGCGAAGTTTCTGTTTGATTATCATAGTTAATTTTTATTATAACTAAATGTGTCGTCCCTGCTACCAAGAACGATATAACAGTGGTCCTTGATTAAGATAAGATTGGGAACGCCTGCTTTAGAGGTGGGTACTCGATTATAATGTAACAGTACCAGGCGCGGAGGATCGTTCAGAAGAATAGCGTAAATTCAATATGATGCGGATATTGAATAGTTGAAGTTGTGAATCTAGTGTAGTTAAGGTTGTGTCCGTATTTGGTATTAGTGTTTTGGATATTCATAAATTTAAATGAAATCATCTTTACGCTGTATCCCGCACACAGCAGGGTAGGCAGAGGGAACCTAGTCCATCCCGTGGGGGACGAGAGAGAGAGTGAGAGAGAGAGGGGGGATGGACAGTGGTTTCCGCCGAGTTCTACAGGCATTGCGTGTTGAGTCGCGGAGCTCAATGCCGCGCTTTACCTCGACACCAGAGGGAAGAAATGAAAATATAAATGTAAATAAATATTTTATTTCCTCGAGTGTGGATCGAACCCTCAACCAGGCGACTTTAAAGTCGCACTATATGCCCCTGCTCCATGACTGGGCCCCAAAGTTTGATATTCATATTTTTTTTATTGATATTTGAATGCAATTAGAGAAGGGTAATTTGAGATTAAATGGTAAGTATAGTAAAAAAACATTAAAAGAAATTAGTAATAATATTTTATGTAGAAGACGCAAGTAGTGACGCAGTTGCGTGTGACAGTAAACGCGACAGGTTGTGGATTCGATACCCTTTCATTTATTCGCTCTGGTTCTGAGGCAAAGCGCGGCTTTGTGTTCCGCCACTCAACACGAAACGCCTTCAGAATTTGGCGGGGAGTGGGATGAGGAGTGTCTTAACACTAAGCTCTCTCTGCCTGCCTCTCCTGCCCTGCTGTATGCGAGATACAGCGTGAAGCTAAAAAAAATGTAAAAAATAGATTAATATAAAATAACTTTTAAAGGTAAGTTACTTTAAAATATTAAAATTGAAACGCGAACGAGCTAATTAACATAAATAATTAGAGACTAGTGTTTTTCTAAATCTAATAGTTAAGTGGCGGAAAGTTGAGATGTCGTGCGTGGGTGGGTAAACATGCAGCCGGCTGCAACAGTCGTTACTGAACGATTCTTATGCTGTCCGTGCGTGTCCGTTAGCTTGTAGTTCGTACCGACATTGCGACGCTAACGCGATTAGTTTTACGGTACCTACAGCGTTCTGATAATATGTTTTAGAAATAATTGTAGAGAAACAAAAGATTAAAACTATTAAAAACTTATTTATTTATGTTAGCTTTTTTTTCCTCAGCTTCACGCTGTATGGTAGGCAGGCAGGGAACTTAGTGTTAAAACATCTCGTTTCCCCCGATTTATCGAGTCATTGTATCGAACCCACAACCATCGCGTTTATAGACACCCGCTTGTGCTGTACCACGAACTCCTTAACTTTATAAAATTAATAAAAAAAACTAACTATATGAAATGAATAAAGTTAAAATTTTATTACCTTTATTTAAAATATACTTACTATTAGTTAAATATTTCGTTCTACGTTATTCCACATTTTATGTTTGTCTAAGTAAAAGTGTTCCCGAAAATTGCGGTTATAGCAATAATGCCAGTTAACAATTATAGACATCATAAGCACTTAAAAGTAAGATTTCTTGTATTTATTTATGTAAATGGCTACCTAAATGACTTTACCAACCACTTATCGGTTTATTTAATATAATAAATTATGAACAGGGCATTTACTCAATACATAAAATGTTTATTGCTTTCTCTACCCTCGAAATATATAATCGTAATAAAAAACCTAGAAATAAAAAATATAATAACGTAATCTTATAATATTCGCAAATTAATACTTATATAATTACTTATTATACAAAACCAATGTTTCTTTAAATCATAACTCGTTGTGTTTCTATATTGAACAGTGCAACGAGTATTAAATATACGTTAGTTCCGATTCACAGAGCAAATAGGAGCTTGCAAATGAGCCATGATATCTCCAGAACTGAAAACTTAATCGAAACAAGAAATCGGACAATACTTTAATTAAAATTATAAATTTTTGGGATCGTTCACTTTTATCACTAACTTAATTGTGTAGATAAGATATTATAAAATAAAAGTTATTATAATTTTTAGCCAAAAAAAAAAGCGACTTCAACCGGATTTTACAATCAGAACCTAACCAAACTTTCATCAAACTACACTTGAAGTGTATCCTTTCCAATAAAAAAAGAATCATCGAAATTGGTTGGTGTGCTTTTGAGTTATTCGTCCATTTGTCGCGCACATACTTAATGCAAATAAAACCTATGTGATTTTCTAATAGATACTATTGTAAGAAATGGACCAAATTAATATGAGACCACACGAGAAGCGCCAGCTTTCAAATAGAAAAAGAATAATCAAAATCAGTCAAGAGTTCTGAGGTAACAGCCATACAAAAAATACAGTTGAATTAATAACCTCCTCTTTTTTCTTTTATCAATATTTATAAAAAGCAATTTTACTTTTTTTTAAAGAAATTTATAAGTGAATGCAATCGAAAGAGTGCTCGTTTAAAGCAATACATTTGTTCTACTTTATACTGTAATAAGCTATTTTTAAATTAAATATATATTTATATATGATATGTAATACGTAAATTGCTAACATTTATATCAATATTAATGATTTCTCTATGGTCCAGCGGAGTAGTCGACGATGCGTTCAATTCTACTCGACCGATCAAGATTCACATTGATTTATATTGGTTTATTTAGAATACTAAATACAAGGATGTTGAGTAACCTTCTTGTAACAGTAAAGAAAGAAGATGTAATAAGAAAAAAGTGAAAGTAAATTTATTAGCCTTGGTTATTTATTTAATAGTGACTACAATTTATACCGCATTACAATTTCTGTGCCAGTCAAAATATTGTACGTGTCATTGCTACTACTTTTAATATTCGTTTTTAGAATATATAATTGATTTGAGGGTAGGTTCGATTCACACTGGATGAAATGAAATAATTAATATTGCCATTTCTTCGCTGTCGTAAGCAGGCAAAGCGTGGCGTTGAATTCCGAAACTTAACACGCTATGCCTCCAGAGTTCGGCGGAAAGTGAGGAACGGAAGTGTCTTAATAGCCATTAAGATACTTTTAACACTACAAGGTTCCCAGGTTCCCCCTGACGACCCTGCTTTGTGTGGGATACAGCGTGATGCTAAAAAAAAACTTTGCTTATTTACTCATATACATCAAATGTTGCGTATATAATTGAAATTTTAGACGTTGTGAAGGTGTACAAAGCACCTGCAATATTTACAGTTGCAGCTGTACCTCTAAAATGTCTCTAAATGGTTTTCTTTAGTGAATTAATTAACACTATCTCCTTATTTGACTCTACTAAGTTCTTCTCCTTAAATTACAACACTGTTACTTGTTATTCAATGCATTTATTGAAAGTTTATAAATAATTCACATTTTGTAGAACATTCTATAGTTAACGAAGGACGCACGCATTTTTTTGAAGTTGTTTTGCAAAGTCTTAGTGCATATCGCCGCTGGTTTATTTGTTTCAAAATATAAAAATGGCAATTAATTACATACCTTTTTAAGTCGAGTTTATGGCAGTCGATTCAAAATAATGTGACTGTAGACGCGACGGTTGGGGGTTGATTCCCACTCGGGAAATGAAATATTTAATATTTTCCATTTCTTCGCTCTGATGACAAGGCAAAGCGTTGAGTTCCGACATTTAATACCTTGAGCGGCGGGAAGTAGGGAATAAGGGTCTTAATGTTGGGTTCCCTCTGGCTACCGTGCCATTTGCGGGATACAGCGTGAAACAGAACTAAAAATAATGTGTTTGAAATACTCGTATGTATAAATCAGTTTAGTCAAAACAAAATTAAAATCTATTAAAACATATGTAATTGGAGTGGAGTAAATATGAGTGGTTAATTACATTTGAATAATGACTACGTTTAACCTGTGTATGTATGTTCTTTTCATTCGTTACATAATATTCACTTTCTTTAGACGTATGAGATTATCACTATTGTAAAGCACGTTTCGAACATATTTAGATACTCAAATACAAATGACCGATCACCCTTGGATCTATTTAGAGGCCTATGTTGTAGGTGGTAAGGTTGGCTTTAGTTGAATTAAATATAGTATTCAGTGATCGTTGATAGTGTCATATTTGCTTGTTACTAACGTCACTTTCTTAATAGCGTAAGTGCCAAAAATGTAAATGATCATGACTGAAGAAATTCGAAAGTACAAAAGTATATGAGAGTAACTTTTTTTATCTTCACTCTGCATCCCGGGAACATAGGAGGGAGGGAATGCAGTGGTAACTTGTAAACCTAGTGCTATAACACTCCGTTCCCATTGAGACATTTCCGTTTCCCACATTCCGTCGAATTCTCGAGATTATAAACAGCCGAACTGAATTTCGCTCTTGCCTCATGACCAGAGCGGGAAAATTAAAATATTAAATGTTTAATTACTCGAATGGGTATCGAACCCGCAACGGTAGCGTATTCAGACCTAAGGATGACTTAAAAATAAATAATACATACATAATTGATTTTTATTTGTAGCTCTGTTCTCTACTATACCGTATTACTTGGCTCTTAGTCCTCTCTGGCTCTATTGCTAGGATTTTTTTTGAGTGTAACATAAATATGAATAAATTATTTTTATTATGGGACTCTTCGTTTTCTACAAAGATTAGTTTTCATCCAAACTCAAATGAGATAGGAAAGTAAACAATCATTACAATGCTGTAATTATCGGCCATCCATCATTTTAACTTTTTTTTAACTTCCTCTACCTGACGGGAGTGCTTAAAATATCGAAAGACTTGCCTTGGTGACAAAGCGAATAATTCATTCTCTCAAGTGAGGATCGAACCCACAATCGTCGAGTTACAGTCACATTTTAGTGCTACTACGCCACGACGACAGCCTCACTAAAAATATATTCTCTTTCTCATTACCTATATCAAACAAATGACACAGGTTCAAATCCTAAAAATATCGAACTAAATATTAAATATGAAGTACCTACATATGTACAATATGAATTTGTAATCTAAATATAGTATACTAACAATACTTAAGTCTGGAATGTGAAGAAAGCTCTAATCTAGAAAAGCAAACAGTATTTTTATGTGCGGCGAGGGCAGATTGATGTTGCTATTTTTTCCTCCGCTTTTATCCACTTGACAAGTTTAGAGAGCCCAAATTGGACACGGAAGCCAACCTTAAATAATATGTTGTAATATATGGGAGGAAGTTGTTATGTTAGTTTTAGTGTGCCCATAATTTGATACGATACTTGATTTTATTTTTGATATTTTAAATAGTTATTCTTTATTTATTTTTAATCTATACTAGAATGTAAAATGTTTGATTTTCAAATATGTAATGTGAATATTTTGTTAGCGAAGTTAAGAAAACTTACAAAAGTAAGGTGCCAACAGGCGATAAATAAATTTATAGGCGTTTTAATATATGGATCTGAGGGAATTACCTCTATTTTAGTACACACGATGGCAATAAGATTTAATTAATGTTCGATTTTTACCTACAACTTCCTATATTCCTTGTGGTTCTGTTCCAATAAATTCAGTAATAGATAGTTGGATTGCAACCAGAACCTTGCTAGTCAATGTACAGTGTTTCTATAGAAAAGAGAGTAAAGAATTGAATCACTAAATCTCTATGTCTGTCCCACACAGAGCTGGAGACGTCTCTGGACGAGAATCTCATCAATTTATCTTATTTTTTATCGTTTGGGCAATATCCGAGATTTAAAGTTACTGTAATGTCACAGATGTGTATTGTAGTAAGTTTAACTTTCTTTTTGTACTTTTAGTGCTTCATTTTTTTTTATTATAAAAAAATAATAATATTATTTGTAGAAGTTAAATTGTAGTTAATTACTTTTTCTTTTTATTATTTGTTTTTTCTTCATTTTCACCAACTATTGTTAGGACGCATTCCTCCGAATAAAACATTAATTATTTCTGAGTTAATAAAAAAAATAGAAATTGAATTTCTTAGAATAATAGGAAGTCTTTAGGTGCTAAACTTGATTTAAAGCGACCAATAAGATTGGTTTCGTGGGCGACAATGTTATTCAATTTTAAATGTCACCAGTTTATTTACGCCCACTTTATAAATATTTGCGTATGGTCTCGTTTTTATAATTCAATCAAATGTTATAGGATTAAGCTATAACTGATTGCCTGAAAGAATATGTAGATAGATAGATTTTACTTTTTTTTGCACACAAATAAGAAAAAAATGCGAAAAATATAAGTAGTTTTATTGTAAGTTTAAATAAATATAATAAATTAGTAAGAAATATAACATCTAGTATATACTAGCTTTGTTCATAAGGAACTAAATGATTTTATGATATTACTTTAAGGTAAAAAATAAACAAAAATTTGTAAAAGGAAGGTGCAGTGCGAAAAATATGCAAGAAGTTTGAAAAATTAGGTATAATCAATGATAAGAACGGAAGAGGGAGGAAAAGAAAAACGACTGCGGTGGACGATCGGAAAATAATTAGGGAGATTAAAAAAAATCCCACAATAACCAGCCGTGTAATACTCCAGAATACCAGCCTCAATGTTTCCGACCGAACGATTCGCAGAAGACTTCGAGAAGTAGGCTTAAAAAATAGTTTCGCACAGCGTCGTCCCCTGATTCGTAAAGCAAATAAAATCAAGCGTCTCGAATTCGCCAAAAAATATGTTGGAAAGCCGCTTTCCTTTTGGAAAAAAGTAATTTGGACTGACGAAAGCAAGTTTGATTTATTTGGACATAAACGACGATCGCACATTTGGTACAATCCGGGAGGACAGCTCCTCGAAAAAAATATTGACAAGACAGTTAAGCATGGAGGAGGAAGTCTATTAGTGTGGGGGTGTTTTGCGTGGTCAGGAGTCGGCAATTTGGTTCAAATAAAAGGTATTATGACCGCCGATGTCTATATAGATATAATCAACGAAAATTTGGAAGAATCATTGCTGAAGATCGGATTGGAAGATGAATTTATCTTCCAACAAGACAACGATCCAAAACATACGGCTCGGAAATCATTGGCCTTTTTCCGATCTTCCAAAATAAAATTGTTGGACTGGCCCGCGCAGTCGCCAGATTTAAATCCGATTGAAAATTTATGGTCAATCTTAGACCAGAACGTAAACAAAACTGACGTGACGAACAGACAAAAGTTGTTCGAAGCTTTGAGCCGGGCCTGGGAAAAAATCGATCAAGAACATATAATGAATCTTGTTGAAAGTATGCCCCGACGCTTAGAAGCTGTTATCGCAGCAAAAGGTGGTCATACGAAATATTAGAAGCGCAATGATATTTTTTATTTAGTGTTTTTATTAAGTGCGTACTTTTTTTTGTCCGGTCCAAAAGTGGTTTTCTGCCCGAAAAATTTTTTTTGTGTGCTGTATTCATAGTGTTTTTATAGTAATTATGTGAGGATGTGCCGCTGAATTCACAAACTATCGATGAAATGGTTGTGGAAGTAGCTTATTAATTGTTTTCGTAAATAAATCGGTACTAATACCAAATTTCAAACAGTGCGTACTTTTTTTTGTCCAGTACTGTATATAAATTAACATTTATATAGCATAAGTACTGAAAATATAATATACACGTATAATATACATTGCTGTAAGTATAAAAAAATCATTTTGTGAAGTTAGAGAGGAAATTGAGGCAAATCGTGGGACTGGGGCGCAGTCGAGTACAGACTGTAAACGTGACAGATTGTAGGTTCGATTCCCACTCGAGCCAAAAAAAATTTAATATTTTTTTTCCTCGCCGTAGTATCCAGAAAAAGCGCATTGAGTACCGGCACTCAACATGCAGTGCCTCCAAAATTCATTAGAATGTGGGGAACGGCAATGTCTTAATAGGCGTGTCTTATACCCGGGTTCCCAGGCTCCCAAATATCATTTAGTCATTATCGGTTTTACAAATATGTTTAAGATTAATGAAATATAAATACTTATAGGTATGTATAAAGAGAGAGACGTTGTCTAACTATTCCGTTTGGAAAGCATGTATAATGCGGTCGTATCTGCCGTAGGGCTTGTTAACGTAACACGTCTTACTTTTTACGCTTCTTCTTCAAGAAGACTGTACTAAATACATTACAAAGTTTTAGTTTCTGAAGTATTTTATTCACTGATATATGCAAGTCAAAGGGCGCAGCTAATTCTTGCGTGTCGCGTTTCTCTCTTCTCTATTGCTTTGCTGCTTTTATTTCTTTAAGACGTTATTAAAATACATACATATGTACATGTGATGGATTAAAGCAATGGTAAGTCAAAAAAAAATTCAATGTGGTTTTCACTAATAAACAAGAAGGTTTTTATACATTAAATATCGAAGATGCCACTAAACCTGATATTCTAAGAAGAAATTTGTAATTTTTTTAATTATAACTGATAAGATAACTGATAAGAGATGAAGAATGCTCATGTCCTACCTGAAAATTTATTTGATGATATGCTGCATCATTACATAAAAATTCAGCCTTATTAAGATAAATCTTTCCTTAAATAGTTATACATATTATGGTAACAGTGAATGAAATAAGGCAAGTCCTCTGACAACTTACATAACACACCGCACCACATGTCACATAAACAATATTCTCACTTTCTACTACTTCGTTTATCGAAAGGACAATTGGTAACAGTAATAGAACTTCTTTTGTGTTTATACTCTATACAATTTGGTGAACTTTCGATTTTGCTCGGCTTTGATTAATGGCATTTCTGCTCAAAACGGCATGTGAATGAAAATGAAATATACGTATGTTTGTCTGTTAATACTGTTCTACGTTGGCATAACAGTTTGTGTAAGGTCAATCTATGATAGTTTTTTATTTTATAGTTTGGCGCTGTATCTGGCACATAGCAGGATAGGGAGATAAAACCTGGAAACTGAATGTTAAGACCCTCCATTCCCATTGGGACACTTCCCGTTACCCAGTTTCCACTAAATTCTTGAGACATTGCATCGCGAGTGGCGTAGCTCAATGAATATTTGAATTATTAATTTACTTTGCTCTATTGCTATTTACTTTATAATACTGTTATTTCTTTTTGATATCATTAGATTCTTGAAGAGTTAGGAATGTCAATGTAATCAAATGCATCTCTTCATTAATCTCATCATTAATTTGACCCACTTCATAATCAGTGCAAGTATTTTCCCATATGAATATAAAATCGATCGATCAATATCAACGTGTACTCATTTATCTAAGCTGTGTCTCAAGATGATTTAACATAAACGCAATTCACTGTACATGGTGACACTTGTCCCAAATAATGTGAACTGATTAGCATAACATGGTCTTTGGATATATTGCAATTGTTTAAAGGTCGGTATCGGTATTGTATCAAGTCGTAATATTCATTATATTTGTTTCAAAGTATTCTTAAATATGTTAATGTTTTTTTTAGCTTCACGCTGTATCCCGCATAGAGAAGGGTAGGCAGAGGGAAGTCTAGTGTTAAGATATTCCACATCCCACCTTCCACCAAATCCAGTCGGAGCACATAGGTATAGGGGGCGAGTGTAACTGCGACAAGTTGTGTGTTCGATTGCCATTCGAGGAAATGAAATATTTAATATTTTTATTTCCCTCGCTCTAATAACAAGGCTAAACGCAACGTTGAGTTCCGACACTCAATGATTCCAGAAATCGACAGCAAGTGGGGGACGAAAATGTCCTAGTAAAAACGGGGTATCTTAACACTAGCTTTCCAGGTTACCACTACCCGGCTATGGGATACATGTGTTTTACTTCAATATGCATACGTAAACATCAATTAACTATAAAAATGTTTTATAGTATGTAGAAAATGTACAGATGTAAAGCGCACCTTTCATAGTTTGTCATTCATTCTTTTAACATAAAAAAAAATATTCATACACCTGCAGCGATCTTCATCTATGGATATGAACCAATAACCTGGAATTCCAAAAAATTGTTGATTAGTACTTATTGCTACTTTTTTTGAATATATCGTACTAGCTAGGAATACGTGAAGACGGCTAATAAAATATTTTTATACTCATTTGAGAATAGCGCATGCTACAGATGTTCCCTAGTAATTAACAGCAGCTGCCAATTGCATCTTGTTCTATATTTTTTACGGTATAAAGTACATGAACACGCGCCACAAGTGTCTGAAAGGTGTGTTTGACATACTTACAAGATTCTTCTATTTTTTTTTTGACAAAATGTCAAATGTTAAAATATGTTAATGTCGTTCATATTGTTAGAAATACAGTTGGGTATATCCGTTTAAGAAAGAATTTTGTTAAATGTCAGTTGTATGTGCATACATACATAGCTTCATGTTGTGTTTAGCAGAGTAGGCAAAAGGGAACCTGTAGTTAAGATAATCCGGTTCCCACTTTCCGACAAATTTTCGAGGCAGAACTCAAAAAAAAAACAACATTAATTTAAGAAAGTATATTGTCAAATATCAAATACATATATTGTCCACAAAAAATATTCTTTGATTTTAACCGCATGGATAAGTTAAAATCTATGGATTTTACTAGCTAAGGTAATTTTATTATAGGCACTGAACCGTCTGTTACCCTCGTGAGGAGTTTAACGGTGTTGAACATCACGATGCGGTTATTCGATGCCGTTCAAATGGTTTTGTTTTGATTATGTTCATGTATGAATTCTAGTACATTTGTGTTTGATTTGGATTTACAATGTTTATTTGTGGAGTTACGTTCTATACTGCCGTGTCTTGATAAATGTAAACATGTAACTCTATGATAAATTAAATAATTCTTAATGAGCTTAGTGGCGCGGGAGCACAAGTGTGTGGCATGTGTAAATACGACAGGTTCTGGGGTTGATCCCCACTTAAGCAAAATAAGTTTATAATATTTTTGTTTCTTCGTTTTGGTTTCGAGGCAAAGCGCGGCGTTGCCACTCCGTCTGCGATTCCATACGCAATGTCTCCAGAATTCGGCGGAAATGAGAAATGGAGTGTCCTTAACACTTGGTTCCCTGTCACTCTGCATATAAATACAGCGTGATGCTAAAAAAATAACATTACCATATTTTTCTGAGTTTCAAGTGAAAAAATATAGTCCCATAGAGATAACTCAATGGGCGACACATATTCATTATTAATGACATCAATCATTATCAACTGCTCCAGCGGTATGTTTTCTAGACGATCGTTAACATGTAAATGCATGTTTTACACGCACATCTCCTCGAGATGCCGAGGAATAATTATAGGAATACTGTCCTTCTCTACATTCCTTGTGTCCCTCCGAGCTATAAAGCCGACCGAGAGATAATGGGTTTAGATTTCATAGAAATGAATATACATAGAAAATACAAGAAAATTGTTGAATTATCCCCATATATAGATTAAATATAGATTAAAAAAATATTATATTTTTATGTTTTCCAGTTTTTTTATATATCATCTTTGCAATTTTCTCACGATATGTCATTTATACATTGGTGTTGCTTGTTTTTTCTAAGCCTTCATTCAAAGCCGTTTTCCCCCAGGAATATAAAATTTCACACAAACCTTTTATTGCTCTTTTGAATATATGAATGAGAAGTATGGCCGTTCTAGCTTAACGTTTCCCATGGCTGAGAATCCAGTCTCCGCGGCAATAGACTGTATTACATGCGCTCCTTAATTATACTTGTTCCACGACCGCAGCTTACCGAACCTGTAGTGGGGAATGGAGAATAGTGGATAATTTTATGTCAATAGATATTTTTAATAATAACATGATAAATAGATTGAGCACATGACAGGGTGTGGGTTCGATTTCCGTTCGAGGAAATCAAATATTCAATATTTTCATTTCTTCTCTCTGGTGTGTAGGCAAAGCGAGGGATTGATTCCTGCCACTTAACACGCAATGCCTCCCTGTCACTCGATATAAATACAGCGTGACGCTAAAAAAATAACTTAACATTACCATATTTTTCTGAGTTTCAAGTAAAAAATATAGTCCCATAGAGATAACTCAATGGACGACACATATTCATTATTAATGACATCAATCATTATCAACTGCTCCAGCGGTATGTTTTCTAGACGATCGTTAACATGTAAATGCATGTTTTACACGCACATCTCGAGATGCCGAGGAATAATTATAGGAATACTGTCCTTCTCTACATTCCTTGTGTCCCTCCGAGCTATAAAGCCGACCGAGAGATAATGGGTTTAGATTTCATAGAAATGAATATACATAGAAAATACAAGAAAATTGTTGAATTATCCCCATATATAGATTAAATATAGATTAAAAAAATATTATATTTATATGTTTTCCAGTTTTTTTGTATATCATCTTTGCAATTTTCTCACGTTATGTCTTTTATACATTGGTGTTGCTTGTTTTTTCTAAGCCTTCATTCAAAGCCGTTTTCCCCCAGGAATATAAAATTTCACACAAACCTTTTATTGCTCTTTTGAATATAGAAGTATGGCCGTTCTAGCTTAACGTTTCCCATGGCTGAGAATCCAGTCTCCGCGGCAATAGACTGTATTACATGCGCTCCTTAATTATACTTGTTCCACGACCGCAGCTTACCGAACCTGTAGTGGGGAATGGAGAATAGTGGAAAATTTTGTATCAATACACATTTTAATAATAACATGATAAATAGATTGAGCACATGACAGGGTGTGGGTTCGATTTCCGTTCGAGGAAATCAAATATTCAATATTTTCATTTCTTCGCTCTGGTGTGTAGGCAAAGCGAGGGATTGATTCCTGCCACTTAACACGCAATGCCTCTAGAATTTGGTGGAAAGTAAGAACGGAGTGTCTTAATATTAGGGTCCATGGTGTTAAGACAATCCGTTCCTATTAAGGCACAAGTGTTTTGCGGTACGTTTCTATAAAGCAAAAAAAAAAAGAAAAAATATATAATTAGTAAAAAAAATCTATTTAATATTTCATTCATGTAACTTATTACCTATACTTTACAGCAGCATGTGTATTGGTAATTAAATATTTTTTGCACAAAAATAATAACATGCGTAATTTACGAAGAATTATAGAATCAATGATAACTGGGCAATTTTATTTTAAAATAATTATAAAAGTTAAATCGTAATAAGTAAAAAAAATAGTCTTCAAATTCGATCAACTATTATATATGAATAGTTGATCGAAGGTTAGAAATTCCAACTTCAATATTTAAGGGAGGATTCAAGGGAAGGAAAAATTTAAGTATAATTTTCGTCAATATAATTTTTCTCCAGCAATATATAGGTTCCATTCAAATCATATTATCGTTTTTGATTAACAAAGAACAATAACTATTTTAGAGTAGAGTAAATAATTAATAGAGTATGGTAAGAGAGAGAGTTGAGAGAGCTGTATTCCTAAAAATAAAATAATATACGTTAAATTATACGCATAAATAATATTTTTCTACTGTTACTGTTATTTGATTATAATTTCAGTTGTCAAATTAAATATTTAACCTAGGTGATGCCTTAAAATTGTAGCGCAAGCAGTTAAGACTTAGCACGCGATCTCTATGCAAAATACACGCGGCGATATAATTGACTGAGGCCAGTCGTCACGCAGGGGCACAAGTGTGTGACTGTAAACGCGATTTGTTGTGGGTTCGATCCCCACTCGAGGCTAAGAATTATTTTCCTATTTTCATTTGCTCTGTTTTGTTTCTCTGGTGTCGTGGCAAAGCCACTGAACATGCAATGCCTCCAGAATTTAGCGGAAAATTGGGAACTGGTTATCTTAACACTAGGTTCCTACTGTGTGCAAAGTACAGCATAAAGCTAAAAAACATGACTGACTTACTCGGTGGTTTTGTGAAGTAATACATAGCGCTATGTTCTCGACAGTCAAATTAAAGAAAACAATTAAAAGTTTCTAGGATATATGTACATATGGATGCTAGAAGCGAATTATAAGAAAAATTTTAAACTTATAGAGTGGTCTATTTATTTGTTGTTACTTAAGTTTTAGTTCTTATTTCTGGTAAGGAGAACGATGTTTATCAGAGAACAAGACAGTACTTATACTGTCAATATTAACCAAAACTCAAGTGATGTGGATATTTATTTAAAAACTAATAGTATAATTTATTTTATAGATTAATATTGACAAAATACATATTTGTTAATAATATTATGTATGGAAAGTTGAGCTTGGCCATTCATTCATTCACAACTTTTTTGGATTTATATCTAGGCCACAGATTACAACACTGCCTATTGGACATGCTTTAAGTTATATTTAAGTGTATTTTTTGAATTTATAATATTATTCACATATTTGGGATTGCACGGTTATTGCATAATTTTCTTACTTTAGGTGTATGTTCAATAAATAAAAGTACAGTAATAAGTATCCTTATATATATATTATTATATGAAATAATGATTTTTATAGACTAAAATATTTTTTGTTTAAAATTAAGAAAATACATTATTTCAAAGTAAAACTTCAAATAAATGTAGTGTCACGATCCGTCTGTCGCGGTCAATATCAGCTGGATCCATCACCCGTCCGATTAAACCCGCGTAATGATTGCATACATGCTCGACCGCCATATCTCGAGAGCCTTGCCCAGCCTCGTCCATGTATGTAACAGTGAGCTTATTCGAAACTTGGCTACCCAACCAACCACAATGTACCCGCGTTGCGATCGACTCGCGTTATAGCGGTGTTGTTTTTAATTTGTTAGCGTAAAGTTTGAAGTCCAAGCCGTTCAGTTAGATGCGTCACATAATAGCGCTCCGTGGCGCCTCAGTTTGCTCGCGCTGCCCGCGCAGCTCACTCGTGGGTTCATCTTCGCGTTATTTTACATTAAATAAATAAAAAAAACGACTTAACGAAAACAATTTTGGAACAATATAGACCGGTGATGTCGGTTTAACTGTCGTCTTTTAAACGGCGTGTGCCTCTAGAGATGATTATAATTCGCTCTGCGAATCGTTGGTGACATTACTTCGTTCTGTTAAGTTATTGTCTTAGCAGTGTCCGAGGAAACGTGTGTAACTCTTCCTGCGCTGTGGAATTTGCAGGCTCTGTGTTCGTTTTGTGGAAGTGGAATGTGCCTTATGGTGTAGTGGTAGTGGTTTTGTTCAGATTTGATGTAACCGATCGCGCTCGGTTTTATTTGTGATCTTTATATTATCAAGATCGATGAACAAGGACTTGATATATGGTGAGAATTGTTGTTTTTCTTTCTTCTTAAAAAGCAGCTCAATTATTATGCAAAGTGATTCCAATTGATTTAAATTATGTTTCTTAAGTACAGCCTTAAGAATTTATATAAAAAATAAAGGTTACCGCGTAGGTATCGTTTGACTGTTTCAATGACATCAAGCACGTTTCCAAAGTGCATAAGCGTTAAAAGAGTGATTGGACGAAACAAGTCCTCAGTGAGTAATACTTTATACAACAATTATATAAGAATAATAACGGTTCCTTAAAAAAATTTTAGATAAGCTAAAAAAGCTCAAAAGCTTTAAACAAACATATAAAAAGTTCTGTTAGTTTTATCGCAATCTAATTAGTAAGACAAAATAGAATTATAAATTTTTTTTTATTAATTAATTACCATCGCAAGAATGATTCGACATTATTCCGTATACCGGAGAGCGGAGAGTAGGTCAACGCGTTTATTAATTGCGAATCGACGCTTGCAAGTGGTACCGGCATTGTGTGCGAAATTATTGAAACTGGAACTTGTGATTTCCGTTCACTTTTAAAACTACACCACACTTATCTCTACTATGAAGGCTGTGAGTAATAAAAACATTAAACACTTTAAATAAATATTTGTTGTTTCATTAAGATTGTTCTGCTTAATTTTTTATTGGCCTGTCGTGGCGCAGAGGCTCAAGCGTGCTACTGTAATCGTGTGATTTTGGGTTCGATTCACACTCGAGGGAATGAAAAATTTAATGTTTTTATTTTCTCGCTCGTTAAAGTGGTGAGGTTATCTTTAAATACCCTGCTATGTTTATATAAAAAATTTAAAACGTTTTTGTGAAAGCTATTATATTATGAACTCTGTTTGTTTTTATCGGCGTACTTTCATTTATTAGTTACACACGATCGATTTAGATACCATAAGGTGAACACCTCACTAGTGCTGTGACACATATATTTGTTAAGTAATCTCATTATCTTTCATGTAAAAAAAAATCAATACTGTGATTTGTTAAGGAAAATTCGGTGGTAGTGGTCGAATTTGGAATTTTCAATTTTTATCACCTCTATAATATATTACAGAAATCAATTGTTATTCACTGAAAGTCTTTAGGGCTGTTACGATATTTAATAGGTGATCCTATTGTTTTACAATAATTTTATGTTTTTTTTTAAATTATTTTTCTTTAATTGTTTTTAAATGATTATACTTTTAAATGAAAAATCTGAACCATTACGTTAAACTGCAAATGTCACACATACACACTTCACGAAGTTTAATTAGTGAAGCTATTTTTAATTAACAATTTAATTTCGCTGCACTTAATTTTTATAGTTTTGCAAGATGAAAACATCAGTTTTCATAAAATTATTAAAAGTTATTTTTATATATCCTACATAATACATATTTTTTGGTGGCGGAACTCAACGCCGCGCTTTACCTTGACACCAGAGCGAAGAAAATATTGAATATTGAAATTCTTCTAGTGGATAACGGACCCACAACAACTAGTCGCGTTTATAGTCACACATTTGTACAACAATTTATAAAACTAGAATTACAGAAAACGAAACATTAACAAACAGGTCCAACTTCACCGTATAATATTACCCTTTCTTTATATCTTTTGAATTTAGTTATTTGTATCCACACCCTGACCTCTTGTCACGAAGTCTGTAAAACATAGCGATCTTTGATATTAGATGTAGCCGCAACTTTCCTCCATTCCTATAAAGTTAAAATGACAATGACATTACTGGGAACGCTCTTACTTGTTAAAATTTAATAATATTTAAATGTTTACTATGTTTAGCTTTTAGAATGTTAATAAATATTTTCCATATTGTGTATCATATTGCATTTAAGTAGGAATTATATTCTGTTGGATAACATATTTAAATAACGTAAGCATGTTATATATTTCATACAGTGCAAAATTTATGAAGTAAGTAGGATCGTTTCGATGTATTATTTTTGTTTACTATAAAAAATCTCCAAGTTTTGTTCTTTTCGGAAAACAGAATAAAGATACGTCTTGCTCATAAGAAATTAAAATAAAATTGTAAACATAAATGTATATATATATAGTATCAATATATTTATTATAATTTTTTTAAAGGTTCTTTTTATATGTAGGGACCGACAATTTATTTATTAATCTATAATCAATATTTACAAGCTCATATTATGTGTGGCAACAGTGTTTGTACTGTCGAAGAAAGTTGAACGTACCCCCTTTCAGCGTGTCCACTACTAAATCACAGTTGGCACCAGTTTAATGTTCATAAAGCTTATAAATTTCATATCGAGATTTGTTGTTGTTGTTAAAACCTAGCTCGAGTTTTCTCTTATACAAATATAGGTAATTGTAAAGTGAAAATTTGAATATATTAAATTTTTGTTAATGATTCAGATATATTTACGATAAAAGGGTTTTAAAAACTGTACTTAAGTTTTAAGTTTAATAACGTTACCACCATAGATTTAGTCTTTACGGACAGTTGGCTTTATATTTTAGTTAATTGCGGCTTTTAATTAGGATATCACAATTATGTTGTAGGCGCGGGGTTATGACTATAATATCCATTTCCATAAATTATGGTCGATGCAGAAGAAAATATTCTCCCATGGCACACTTGATGCAGCTATGTAGGTTGTGTTGAATGTGAAACTGTCACAACATAGTTTATGTTCGAACATGTTTTGTAAAATCAAATAAACGCAGTTTCTCTAAGAATGTCGTGAAATAAATCAATATTAAAATGCTGTTTGTTACCAATTCTAAGTCATTGCTTTTAATAATTGCATTTGTAATTCAACCAAGATTATATCTATCTTATCTTATGGCGGTTTTACAGTGATTATTGGATAACAATTTTATGGTAAAGTTACGGGTTAAATAAATGAATTAATCCGACGCCGTGATCTGGTTTACTAGATTTGTCGTAACATTTCGTGGAGCGCGACGAAAGATTTCCATACTAATTGCTATATTAAAACTAACTTGCGTAATGCAGGATGCCGCGTGTAACAAAACTTACTTCCACTTCCCTGAACGTCTCTGTTTAAATTAATTTTTGCCGCGACCTTGATATCATTTATGTCTACAAATTTAATCTTTAGTACTTACGTCGTATTGTTTAGTTTTACAGCCAAGTCAAGAATTTTATCGTCTTATCATGTTTTTAATCTACTTTTAATTTTTTGCTATTTATGCTTATTTAAGTCAGTCGTCAAGCGCCAGTATGAGAGTGGGTCGACGTTTGAATTTTAATTTGGTATGAGTTGAATTACATTTTTTATTTTATTACTGACAATAATTATGTTGCGAGGCTAGTCATGGGGCTTGGGCACAAGTGTGTGACTGTAACGCGGCAGTTATGGGGTTGTTTCTCATTCGGGAGAATGAATTATTCTTTTTAATATTTTTATTTCTTTGCTCTGGTACAAAGGCAAAAAGCGCAGCGCCGCCGCTCAAAACACAATGCCTTCAGAATTCGACGGAAAATGGGGGACGTAGTGTCATAACACTAGGTTCCCTACCCTGCTATATATGGGATAATTGTATTGTGTATGAGCCAATTATATTATGCAGTTTAAAAGTTACATAGTGAATGCGTGAAGGCGTCGCAAATCCTTTTAAACTGATCATATACCTATAAGCGGTAATACATACCTAATATAATAGCTGTCAATTCCCACTTTTTGCAACTACAGTAACATTTTTTTATAATAATATCATAATTAATTCAATTTCTTTAATATATCTATTGGGTTACATTGTTTCCGTCCATTTATGGGTCACAGCAAATCATTAAAGTCAACGGCACACGCAACACTCACTGCCTTTTCGTCGCGTCGGCCAAAAGTTCAATAGTCTGGTCCCTTTTCCGGTGCACGGGCGCGCACTCTCTGTGACGGGAGCGATGATAGGTGCAACTTTGTATGCAATACAAAACTTCTTGCTAAATAAATAAAATAAATCAGCTTCACGCTGTATCCCGCACACAGCAGGGTAGGGAACCTAGTGTTAGGACACTCCGTTCCCCACTTTCTGCCGAATTCTGGAGGCATTGCGTATTCAGTGGCAGAACTCAACGTCTTGCTATTTGTTTGATATTCGTGATAGTCGCTTCTCTGTACTTTTGCCAATATTCAACATGAAATTTAAGCCATATCGAGACTTCGTTAATCAAACCTTCAATACTCTATAATTATAATAAAATTGTAACGGAAGATATATAAGGATTTCTTTTATTGGTAGCATTTAACAACGTTATTACGTTGTTAAATGCTACCTTAGACCTTTTTTTGGTTCTATTGAACCAAAAAAAAAATGTTTCTTTGTCTGTGTGTTTGTGCACTCCAATCTTAGATACGACTTAACCGATTCAAATGCAGTTTTCACTATTGCCTTTCGGTAAGCTTCTTGTAACATTTCGTGTTTGTTTTATTTCATTTCGATTATAATACGATAGTAATTCCGATTAGTAAATACCCTACCACAGTAAATAATTATATGGTGGTATTATATGATCTGGCTTGTATATGAATATTATGTATCATATACATTTAAACCATCTTTAATTTTACTTTACGTGGCTGAAATAAATTTTAATAATAATAGGTATAGTCATATATATTTAAGTTATTTCAATCAAACAGATGCTTACCCATATACATGCTTTATTGCCGTCGTAATATAATAAGACGCATCAACATCGCCATATAAGTGGTGCAGCGGACGTCCGTTTGTGGGTTGCGATAACTATAAACTGATTCATCAGTGTGCATGATCTTCATATTGATGTATCCGGTTTTTCATATCATTCATAAAACTTGCATAAAATTCACGACTTCCTGATAGTGTTTGTAAAAATAAGAATCGAAAACTTCAATGACCCGGCAGTAAAAAATATCGTTTAGAATGTCAGTACTAGTACAGTAAGAAAACATTTTACTTTAGTCATTATCCATATCCTTTTTCAAAATCAAATCAAATCAGGTTCATGCTGTATCCCGCACTCAGCAGGTTAGGCGGAGGGAAACCTAGTATTCACACTCCGTTCCCCACTTTGTGCCGAATTCTGAAGGCATTGCCTGCTGAGTGGTGGAACTCAACACCGCTTTTTTTCTTGATATATCGAGTGAAGAAATGGTATTATGAATATAAATAAATATTTCATTTCCTCGAGTGGGGGTCGAATCCACAACCAATCACGTTTACAGTCACACTTTGTGCCCTTGCGCCACGACTGGCCTTATTCTTTTTTATTCTATTATAACTCAAATAAGATTTATTTATCCCGACTACTGTTGTTTTTGTTAATATCTAAGAAAAATATGACATTCTGTTTTCTGTATCTGTTGTTGACGATTTACAATTGTAACTGTAAAACACAGATTTATGTTTATTACAATTTTATTATGAAGTAACAAATAAAATAGGTAATAACGATAATAGTAAATTAGACGCTTGCAATAGTATCTAACAGTTAATATAAGTTGAATCTGTAATTATTCTCATTTCTCTTGTACTATTATATTGAGTCTTGTATATTTTATGCCACTTGTTTAATGTAAAAATTAAATTCAATTAAGGCTTAATTGAATTTAACTTTTATTTACGAAGTAGGTAGAGGGACTCTAGTGTACACACTCCGCTCTTCACTTACCGCCGAATTCAGGAGGCATTAAATGTTGAGTGGCGGAACTCAACTTCGCGATTTGTCTCTACTCAAGAGCGTAGTAATTAAATCATTAAAATGTTACATTACCTCGAGCGGCAATCGAACCCGCAACCTCTCGCGATGACGGTCACACGCTTGCGCCCCTGTGCCACGACTGGCATCAGTTGAAGTTCCTCTAGATAATTTGAGGGTCAATAAAGATGGGGCGCTTTCCATCGTGACTTATGGTCCCTCAGGTGAGTGTTGTTGGTCGATGTAATTTCCTTAAGAGGTAATTACTTACAGCTTCCTAGTAATCACTCGTAACACCCAGGTGAAGTTTATATGTGAGATTGCAGGGCACCGTGTTACGTCGTAGGAAACACTGAATGGTGTACTTAAAATTCTTTTCTTTAAACTTTCGATGAGTTTCGATCTAGTTTTATATTAAATATAAAGTCTGTAGTTATCTCTAATTTTACTAAATATAATATCTATTACGGCTTTACGGCTACTTTGCTCCTACACTTCAAACTATATTTTTAATATATAAACATTTTCTCTAATAGGATTTAAACCCAAAACCATAATGGAACCTAAATTTGTTAAAAATATCAATATTTAATACATATAGTTAATCATTTACCGAACGAACGACTGAATGGATGATAAATAACGTTCACTCGTGCTAACGTCAAATTCCATTATGCAATAGATAATAACAGTGCACGCGTAATTGGAGTCTATTATCTTAAGTTCCATTCATCATAGGTGTGTGGTTAAAAATGTATGTATATATATATATATAATATAGCTTAATTTGGGACTAATAAATTAAAACAATCGCCTCACAAAGTTACATAATTAAATGTTACGAATAGACTACTCTATATTAATTATGGTGTAAAATGGATGGAGTTATTTTTTTAATTCCATTGCTTGTAACTTTTTAATAGTTTTTTTTTTGTTAATTATCAATTATCAGTAACAATTGATTTTTTTTACTAATTATCAATTCAGATTCACGCTGTATTCTGCACACAGTAGGATAGGCAGAGGGAATCTACTGTTAAGACACTGCGTTCCCCACTTTCTGCCGAATTCTGGAGGTATTGCGTGTTCAGTGGCAGAACGGGGTGTCTTAACATTAGGTTCTCTTTGCCTACGCTACTGTGTGCGGGTTACAGCGTGAAGCTGATTTAATTTAACTTGATTTTAGTAACGAATATTTCCTACTATTTTTCTATTCGAGTATTCTACATCAAAGATTGTGTGCGGCTTTGAAATTTGATGAATGTGTATCAGATTGTCACTACGCGCCAGGAATAGTACCACATTATATCCAATACGGAAATAACATAATGAATAACAATATGTTATTTCGTTTAATTTATAATAAGTTATTTTTATCTTCGTAAGATTATGTTTCACTAGTTAATTATTATTTTTATATGACATTTATTTGAAGAATTGTATACTTTGATTTTTATTAGACAGTCTTAATGGGAAAAACGACAAGATTTATTGTAAATGCCGCGTCTTAAATGTTACATACATAGTTAAACTAAAAAAATATAAAATCTTAAACATTTAAGTTTAATGGTTGCTTCTTAATATGTGATTGTTTGACCATATATATTAACTGTAATCTCATTTTGTTGGTCTCACGTTTGCTTATTAACATTTTTTAGAATTTAATGTAATTTTTTTAGCTACTTGCGTTTTAAAGATAGGAATACTTGCATTTATTCAGTTTAAAAGGTTACAACGAGTGTTAGTCTCAATTAAAATATAACAAATTATAGCACAGTTTTACTTTTGTTATCGCTTAAATTCTAATTTAATTTCCTCTTAAAGTTCTAGAAAATTAAATGTGAAACGACTGCTGAACTTCAAATAATATTTATAATAAAAAGTACATTAGAATTCATTATTATTAATTGAAACCAGTCGTGGCGCAAGAGCACAGAGAGAGTAATCACAACAGATTGTGGGTTTGGTTCCCACTTGAGCAAATGAAATAATTATTATTTGATTTTTTAGCTCTGGTAACTAAGCAATGCGATGCGAAGCGTAGTGTTGAGTTCCGCCATTCAACACGCAATGCCTTAAAAATACGGTGGAATATGGGAAACGGAGTGTCTTAACACTAGGTTCTCTGCCTACCCTGCTGTCTCCAGGATACAGCGTGGCGCTACAAAAGCAAAATGAATAATTATGATAGATATCAGACAGTATCTGCATTTTCATATTTAAAGTAAAAAGCTATCTTTCACACCGGAGTTGCTATTTGTTGACAAACAAGTTTATTGAAGTGATGTGAAAACATGGCCGGCTCCACCTTCTAACGACTTCAACCGGTTAATCTTTACAAAGTGTGAAACGTCTAATTGATATTATTGCTTTGGAGATTCATTGTTGTTGTTGGTTAAGCGGCGGTTCTAGTATGTATTCTATTTTTTTTAATGGTGAACAATTTTTTGTATTATGATTTGTTATATGATTCTTTTTTATATTATCTCATTTTTTATTTGTTGCAGTTAGGTGATGTACTCTATTAACGTATTAGTCTATTTCTATTTCTCACTAAACTGCTTTAGTGGTAAAATCCATCAATAATTTCCATATCATAATATACTTTGGGTTAAATTTAGACGATATAAGCTATGTCTGGTATATCAGTAAGTTGTCTTTAACTTGCGCTTGTTGAAAATATGTTTGATTTATCACAATCGAATAGGTGAAGTTTATCACTAGCTTCTTAAAAGTTTAAAATTTTATCATATGTTGTTTAATATGTTGATATTAAAAGTATGTGGAAAATATCTAAATGTTGTATTGTTAGATTATGAATAACAATTAAGCGCTGAAATCATAAGCATCGGTATCTTTATTTTTGTATGACGTTAAACTGATAGTAAACTACTATCATCAGCTTCACGCTGTGTCCCGCACACAGCAGGGTTGGCAGAGTGAACTTGTGTTAAGACACTTTGTTCCCCACTTTCGGACGAATTCTGGAGGCATTGCGTGTTGAGTGGCATAACTGAACGCCGCCCTTTGGCTCGACACCAGAGCGAAGAAATGAAAATATAAATGTAAATAAATATTTCATATCCTCGAGTGGGAATCGAACTCATAACCAGTCAATTTTACAGTCACACTTTGTGCCCCTGCGCCAGATTGTGGTTAAAAATCTGGTGATTAAAAATATAATAAAATTAAAAATAAAAACAACTTCATGTAAAATTTTACTCTACATTTTAATCTATGAAATTGATCTAAATGTTTCGAATTGTATGAGTAAATACGGATAATGTTAAATAGGGGTTATTATGAGCCCGTTATGGCTGTACTTGATCACGGGCTTGTAAGCCTATCTAGACTGGATCAGTGCCGGGTTAAGTGAAAAATAATGGTTTTACAAGCCTGGACCTGGTAATTCTAAGTAAACGATAAAGTTTTAAATTATATCTTAGGACTATTTGCTATTCGGACGGTCAGTAAAATTATGGTATGGCTGATATGAGCGTTTATTTTCGGTTCATTAAATTTATATATAAACTTCTATTATATTTCTTCTTCTATAGATAGATAGACAAAATGCTCGAAAATTTATTTTTGCATGTTTGTCCACCGACGTTTGATATTTTTATTATCTCTTGACTACCTTATTAAATTATGTAACATGTAGCCGCCGAATGTTGTATTATTTTTATTGAGTGATTACGTTTGAAAACGTAAAAGTGTCTAATGTTGGTCCTTACCTCTTAAAATCATCCTTACTTTGACATTTTCTGATTGGCACCACATAAATATTATCCTTTATTTTATTTTTAAAATATAATTATTTAATTTTCATTTTATTTTTAAAATATATAAATTTAAATTATTTTTTTTTTAATTATATTTTTATATATATAAAATATATATTTTTAAATATATTATATTTTTAAATTATTTATTTTCAAATTAATGAAATTCTCTCAAGACTACATACTACCAGTATGTGTAGTAATATTTGACATTCATTGGAACATTAAGCTTAATTATATATACTGGACTTATTTATAATCTTGACTTCTGATTCTATTCTATCTCTCCCCTACTCTGTCACTTGTATCAGTTTATCTACCTACATACTTACTAAACATCCTGTATGTGATCGTAACGTTTTTAGGTGACAAAGACAGTATCACTTCATTATACATTCGGTATGTCAATCAATTTAATTTATAACTAAATGGAAAGACGTATTTTTTATCATCCGACAAGTAATCACCTAGTTCTGCCAAATCACTATTCAGCACCTACATTACCAGCACCAGTATGCTGCTGTGATTGAAAAATTGTAAATTAACAATTAACTTTTTATATATATTTAATTTATAAACACAAGTGAAGTACTTCATATGCGTACCAATGTTATATTACGTACCTACGTGATTTAATCGTCGATTTCGTCAGCATTGTAACACATTGAACTATACGCTGCATAAAAGACGGTGTAGCTTGCTCCTAAGATAATTATTTTTAGGGTTCCGTACAACAAAAGGTGCAAACGGAACCCTTATAGGATCACTTTGTCTGTCGAGAACATTTATTGCGAGATCGCATTGAAATATAATGCTGAAATTAATATCATATATTTAGATCCACGGTTCCTTTGAGTACAGAAAAAATCAACCCAATCGAAAGATACGAGCATTTATGGATCGTTCTTACGGCATTTTGCATGAAATTAGCCATGTAATCAAAACCTGCAGGGTTCTTTAATATACGTATGTGGTTTATTTTATATAAAATTAATATAAACGCCTGAAAACTTAAGTTTGTCAACTTTTATAAATATCACTATAATTCTGAAATGGATACGGAACTCTCGGCTTGCAAGTCCGACGAGCACTTGACCGTATTTTTGTGATTACCATACACACCACAATTTCGCGAAATACTAATTGTTATATAACACATTGAAACAAAGCATATAATTGTATTCAAAAATATTATAATGAATTTAATGTTTATAATTAAATACTGTTCACGATCTCACGGGAAAGTCACACTGTTGTTATAAGAATATTATGAATTAGTAAAGTTTATACTTAATAAGTAGTTGACTTCTCGCTTATTCTTCTCAATGGAATTGCCTTCCGCTTCGGCGGTAGCTTTCCAATGGGATTATATAGCTTGTGTAGGCCTAATTTGATAAAAAAATGTTTATTTATTTAGCAAATACAATGTTTTCACTATAAATTATAGAATAATAGTATATAGAAGGTATGACTTCATGTTTTCCTTTCCTTATGTTTCCTTAAATCGCAAATCATTTACTGTTTAAGTCAGGATAAAAACATGCTTTGGACCTACATAATTTGTAAAGTTTCAATTTTATTATCCATGCAACGTTAAAGTGTACAAGTTATTCAATACGTTCTCTATGCATATGCAGTAGTAAGAACGGTTTACAACGTTGCTTTGACTTTTAGTGTTGAAATTTTAATATTTGTTTGGGTATAGGTTTGGTGTTTTTTTAATTAATATTTTTATTATGTAGAGTTTTTATTACCTTCACGCTATACTCAATATCGAGGGAACCTAGGCTTAAGACACTCCGTTCTCCAGTGAAACACTTTCGTTTCCGCTGAATTTTTGAGACATTGGGCGAAACTCAACGCCACGCTTTTCTTCATTAATAGAGCGATAAAATGATTTTTTTTTAAATATTTCAATCCTCCCTGTGAGAAATTAATTTGTGTAAAGATACACTACTTATTGAAAAACTTTTCTTACTGAGACCGCTAACTGGTTTCGACCACATATGGTCATTGGTCATATGGCCAGGACCGACGTAACTTCTAAGGTTTTTCCCCGAGACCGGCTGATTGGTTACCTCTTCTCTTATCGATGTATGTCACCGTTGGACTGTACGTCGAACGGGATTGGAGTTACAATTATGATGATGCTTGAACACTTGTCACTAAACTAGTTTGTTTCTATATAATAATATGCAAATAATATTAGCATCGACTATTGAAAATCCATATAATTCTATAAACTTATATATATAACCATACGTAATAGTTTTTTTTAATATAACCTTCAAAAGGATCTCAATAATTATCACAATATAATTTCACGCTTTTCCCGCATGTAGCATGGTACGAAGAAGGAGCCTAGTGTTAGAACATTCCACTCTTCATATGCCGAATTCGAATTCTAGAGGCATTGCGTGTTGAGTGGCGGAACTCAACGCCGCGCTTTAACCCACAACCCGTTTACAGTCACACACCACCTGTGCCACTGCGCCACGACTGTCCTCACAACATCACCTAGAAATAAATTTAATACGTTTAATAGTGAATTACTATTGTTGTTTCTTCCAATACATATTTTATGGCGTGACGAGGAAAGCAGAGAAATGTTTGCTTTCTCCAAAGATGAAAATTCCATCGTCACTATAATTATGTTTTCATAGCGAGATACGGTGCGATCGGGGACGCCGTTGACAGATATATGTATAATGCTATTAATTTAACCATGTCGTTGTAACTAACAGCCTCCTGGTTAGTTACCCAGTATAAATACTTAAACTGGCTTGGTTAAATCAATTCCTAGTCGTTAATGTAAATTAACTGTAGCTTGTAATGATTGAAAATATAACTTACACTTTCAGTTTGTTGATTGCTTTATTATATTGCTAGATGCTTGCAAAAGTGAATATAATCAAATTTACTGAAGAAAGATTAAAGAAAATTGTGATATAATATTTTAACTTGTTTTTGTGTTTATTATTTTACATTAAGTTGTTTTTAAAATATTTACTCTCAATATAATATTAATTACATCTCTATTTTGATATGACATAAAATTTTTTTACAATCCCGCCATTTAGCCCCACAGATTGTAAAATATAGATTACATTGTATAGATAACGCATTATAAATTGTCTATGTACTTTTAGGATTTAGGTATGTATATACCATACCATAAAGAATCAAAACCTGACCCGAATATAAAATTAGTATATTTTGTACTTCACATAGCATACAACCACTTTACTCGAGCTTATCTATCACTAACACGTCCAAAATGATTTATTACGGCGAAAGTGAATCAGCTTCGAAATAATTTTCGCAAAGGTATTGTTCACAGCATGGGACCCGCGATATAACACGCCTCATTTTCACCTGTCGCGCTCTACACAATTAACGACTCACTCTCCATCTGAATAGAGAACGTTTTGCTGTTAAACGTTGATTGTATAAAATCGAAACTGAAATGGTAATCCTGATCTAGATTTTACTTTCGAATTTCAATTGGCTCTCGTTGAAAGGGCCTAATCGATGTATCGGTGTATTGTCACATCTATAATTCAATACGATTCGTATTCAATGCTATGCTGAATAATAGTCTGTTCGTTTAATATAATTAATGCCAGTTCTGTGTAAGCATTTGATTTCAACGTGAACCTAC
The DNA here is from genome assembly GCA_917862395.2 of Heliconius sara. Taxonomy (NCBI): domain Eukaryota; kingdom Metazoa; phylum Arthropoda; class Insecta; order Lepidoptera; family Nymphalidae; genus Heliconius; species Heliconius sara. The sequence continues at coordinate 3,801,594 of OU860788.1, read as the reverse complement.
CGTGAACCAAATATGAATCAAAATGTTATCCTGGACTAATATATTATGGGCATAAATTATGGGTCATGAGGTTCTATCTATCTGAAATGTCGTATAAATTCTGGAGTGTAATATACAGAAATATATATATATATATGACATATTTACTTTGAAACAGTTTACACAGTAAAAATAGAGTGATAAACACTTTATTTTCATAATATACTAATAATATGTTAATTATATGAACAATCTCCTTGCCATACGTAGATTATCACATAAACTTAACAGTATGTACGTATGTACATATGTTCGTACGATACGTGCTCAAATTATTATCTAATAGCTCGAAAGTGAAAGCATTATTAATATATTTAGACAAATGAACGGCATAAGACAATTGGTGAAGTTAATAAATCATAATATGTTCTTATTTATAGTTCAGTTGCGTTCAGTTCCGTTATTGAACACGAAATGTCTTGAAATTTCGGCGGAAAGTGGGAAATACTGTCTTAATATTAGATTTCATCTGCCTAATTTGCTGTATGCGGGATAGAGCGTGAAAGTGAAAAAATATATTTATATATAGATCAAACTTCAAAAGATCGTGTGTTGATTTCTATGGACGATAAACTGCCACGTGCGTTATACAGTAGGCGTTTATTTCGTTTACTGTACGAAAGTGAAATTAGCAACTTAAATTCGGCCAACCGCACCTTACTCGCTAATTACCCTTTTTTTTAAAGGAAGTCAAAGTGGTCTAGAGATAGGATCGAATTTACCTTAAAGTATTACGTTTTTACACTTTATATTATATAGTGTATAAACTATATTTCTTAAATTATATTAAATCACGTCTGTACGCAACAGACGTGATTTAATATAAATTAAGAATTTATCAGTTTTAATATTTAGATATATTTTTCATACTAATATGCATTTTGATGTTTTTTAATTAACAAAGTTAAGTTAGTTTTGTACAACCCATTCCCTTAGTTAAATTAGTAGTAGTGGTTAGGCAAATCGTGGCTTTGAGTTCTGCCACTCACCACGCAATGCCTCCAGAATTCGGCAGGAATGGGGGACCGGAGTGCCTTAGCACTAGGTTCCCTCTGCCTACCCTGATGTGTGTGGGATACAGCGTGAAGCTGATTTATTTAGATTTTTTAATTTCCTCAAATGGGAATCGAACGCACTACCTGTCGCTTTTACAGTTACACGCTATTGCCTTAGCGCAACGCCGGGCCTCTAATAATTTTATTTCACTTTTATATTGTTGACAATGTTTTAAAACTCTATATTAAAAGCATTAAAAGCATTTAAATGATTGTCACGTATTTTCGCATAGCGTCATGTAGGTGCACGATCTGTCATATCCGGTTATTTGCCATGTCTCGAGCTATCGTGAGATGTAACTTCTGAACTTATGATTCTTAGTAAATATATAAAACTTATTAATATATAAGCCATATACCTATATTGGATATACCTATATCAAATAGTAATTACGATTGATTCTACTTTCATATATATTTTTTTTTACGGGAGACTTTTTTTATTAAAGACTCATCTTTAATAAAAAAAATGGCGCAGAGGCACCAGTGTATGACTGGAAACTCGACTGGTGGTGAGCTCAATCCTCACTCGAAGAAATAAAATATTCATTTAAATTTATGCTTTCATTAGATAAATTAATATTTACCATTTCCATTTCGTCTCTATTGTAACGAGGCGCGACGTTGATTCCGCCACTCAACACGGAATGCCTCCAAAATTAGCGGAAAGTGGGAAACCGAAATGTTTTACTGGGAACAGAGTATATTAACATATGACAACCCTGTCCCACCCTGTTACGTGCGGGAAAAAGCGTGAAGTTAATAAAAATCTATTTAAAAAATATTAAGATTATATAATTAAAATGTTTATACGTCTAAGTTACACGAGTTGCTACGTACGAATCACATATTTGTGCTTGAAACTATGGCCAACTTCAGATATATTTACTAGGTAAATATAATTGAATACGCGAAATCGTGATTATGAAATTATCTACAAGATCGAGATGAGCTACACTTATAGGTACACACTTTCATTAAACTGGCAAAAAGTGAACAATATACATTCTTTTGACCCGGAATTCTCCACTTTCTATCAACATAGATAAGAATTAAGGCAATCCAAACAGAGAGTACAATCGAATAGAATTATTAAGATTGGCGTAAGTGGGACGTGAAGCGGGGTATTCGGATAGCAATTTAAATTCAATGGTGCCTATAGACCATTGAACAGAGATCTAATTTTATTAAAAACTTATTTAAGGTATAGAGCAACGTATCTGTTGTTTTTTTTAGCTTCAAGTTGTATGTTAGACAGAGGGAACCTAGTGTTCAAACACTACGTTACTAACCACCTGTCGTCGTATTTTCGAGGCATTGCATGTTGAATGATGAAACCTAATGCCTTACCTTCGTTTTAGTACTACAGCGAAGAAATTAAAATATTAATAAATAATTATTCATTCCCCCGAGCGGAAATCGAACCCGCAACCGTCTTGTACAGTCCCTCGCTTGTGCGCCACGACACTAACGACGAATAGGAACTGCTTAACTGTAATTTACTTTATCTTTATTTCCATTAATGTCAAAGTGTATTGTATACCTGTATTGGAAATTTTATAGAAGTGAACTAGGTTCTCACAAAATGTAAAAACAGTGTATGGGATGACACAGTTCTTATATATTCGTGTGAACGTTTATGAGAATAGTTCAATGGCTTACAGTTACTATTACCATATAAACCAGTCACGTGCTATTTAGTAAAGCTGATATTTCCATGAAAAATGTATTATTGTTTTGATTTATATGTATATGAATAAACTTTATAATATGAATACAATTTTGTTAATGTATTATAAGATAACTATATATAAACATTTTGTGGTTAATTTATTTTCTTTTAAAATTATTATATAGAACTTAAATAGAACTTATATAGAACAATTTATTGAGTCCAGTTGTGAAGCAGTGGCAAAGCGTGTGACTGTAAACGCGACTGGTTGTGGGTTCGATCGCCACTCGGGGATATGAAATGTTAATTTAAATTAATATCTTTATTTTTTCTTTCTCGTGTCTAGGTAAAGCGCGGCGTTGTGTTCCGCCACTCAAAACGCTCATCCAGAATTTACCGGAAAATGAGCAACGGAGTGCCTTAACACTAGGTTTCCGGTGCTCACTCTACTGTGTGCGGGATACAGCGTGAAGCCGATTTATTTATATGAAACCAATTCTTAACCTAAAAGAATTTGAAAGCAAATCAATACATTCACAACGCCCGATTCGAACGTTTTGTTTTAAACAACGTTGCGCTAAGTAAGGTGCTAGCCTACATTTTGTTATCTGCTCTCGGGCGTGTTGCAATGATTGTTGACTCGAAATACCTTACAATCGACGTCTGCGCCCTCGTCGTACTGAAAAATATAAAATATTACAAATTACTCTTTACAACTGGAAATTCTTTTGGTAATAATAAAAATCTTTTAAAATAAATAATGTCATAATGTTTTATTAGAACTGACTAATGAATTTATATTAAACATTTTCAAATAGGTGTTTTGTATTTAATATTTATATGAATAAAATCAAAAAATAAATCAGCTTCACGCTGTATCCCGCGCACAGCAGGGTAGGCCTAGTGTTAAGACACTCCGTTCACCACTCTACGCCGAATTCTGAAGGCATTGCTTGTTGAGTGGCAGAACTCAACGCCGCGCTTATCCTCGACAACAGAGCGAGGAAATGGAAATATAAATTTAAGTAAATATTTCATCTCCTCGAGTGGGGATCGAACCCACAACCAGTCGGTTTTACAATCACACTACAGCCGCTGCACCACGATTGGCCTTATATTTATACGATATTTTGTTAAATTAAACAACCGTTGTACTTTTAAAACTTATACTTTACTTCCTAACTAGTAGTAAGATATTAAAATAACAATAACCTTCACTTCGCCGATGTTACATAGTTCAAGTCAAAGGTTAGCTTTTTCACGTTGCGTTTATAGTGAGCTTATTTGTAAAGGCTAATGTAATTATTCTATTATTGAGTGTTTGTTTTTATATATATTTATTTGTTCACTCCTTCCTATCTCTGGTAAGACAAACCGCGGTGTCGAGTTTCGCAAGTTTTTACGCAATGTTTCAATTTCTAGGGAAAATCGAAAAACGTGTTATGCTGATACTTGGTTCTGTTAATGTTTCCCTTTTTTAATAACAAACGACTTGTATGAAAATGCATAAGTAAATTTTTATATTATAAGCTACTATTATCTACTTTTTTTCAGCTTCTATTCTTCGCATATAGCATAATAGGCTGGGGGAATCTAGTGTTAAGATACTCGGTTCTCCATTTTTCGCCGCATTTTCGAGGTATAAAAAATTAAAATATTAATAAATAATAATTCATTTCCCCTAGTGCGTATTGAACCCACCACCTCTCGCGTTTACAGGCGCACGCTCATTCTACTATTCTATTACGCTCTACTATTCAATTACCCCATTATACTATTACATACTAATATTACAATAAGTAAGATCAAAGTACTAAAGGCTGTTAGAGATGAATTCAAAGGTTACATTATGTGTTTACATTTCAATATAATAAAATATAGTAGAAAGTACACTATCAATCTCTTAGTAATCCAACATTTCGTATTGCTGTAGGAAATAGGTATATTCAGTTATTCTATTCTTGTTTCCATTTCGTTGTTCGAAGAAGGGATTGGAAAGATTTATTTCTTGACAAGTTTTATAGAAGCTTAGCTTTAACGTGTAAAGTTTATCTGTACGAACCGTTATTGTTTGATTTTATGTTCGTGTACGATAGTATTGAATTTTTAAGTGGAGTAAGGAAATATGTTACATATTTAAACAAAATAAACGAGTTCACCCCTGTATTCTGCACACAGCAGGGTAGGCAGAGGGAACCTAGTTTTAAGATACTCCGTTCGACACTTTCCGTCGCATTTTATTGAGCATCTTGCGTGTTGAGTGGCGAAAGTCAACGCCGGAATTTTGCCTTGGTGTCAGACAGAAGAAATGAAAATATTAATAAATTAAAATTCATTATTTCAAATGGTGATCGAAACCACAACCGTCGCGTTACAGTTACACCCTTGTGCCGCCGCGCCACAACGGCCTCAAAAGTCCTAAATTATTGACGGAATCGCTAAAATAGACTAGACTTCAATCAATAATAATTTAGAATTTAATATAGTTCTACCGAATAATACCGCTTATGATGTAAGGCTTTCTGAACTCGTTTACGATACGTCATTAAATTTATTTTTATGGTGGTATGGCGCCACTGAATTATTTTAATGCACCACATCCTGACTTCATCTTTATTCATTTATTGTTTGTTTATACAAATAACTAACAAACCGAATGTTTGTTGATAGATTTTATATACATAGAATTAGATGATGGAGGTTATGGATGGATCACCACATTTACGATTATTTTACTTGTTTGCTTATACATTTTTTATTTTATATATACTACATATACATATATGGTAAAATTGATGCCAGCCAGTCTACTTAAGAAAAAAATTCGACTTTGTATATATATATATATATATATACTGATGTTTACATTGATATTTATACATCTTTCATTGCATTACATATATATACGGTTAAAAATTTTAAAGTTTTATTCCACATTTAGGAAAGAAAAAACATTTATTAAGAAAACGTATAAAAATTTGGACGTAGCAGGATTTGATCCCCCACCTCTGAGCTATATGTTGGTTGGTGGTACTAGTTGATCAGAGCGCTAAAGAGTTTAAAGAGACGCTGGCGATATGTATACTTGTTATATTTACCAATAGTAATATATGGCAATATTGTTCTTTGATAGGCAACCAAGCTCGTAACTAAATTATATAAAAGTTGGTAGTCTTTTCTTTTGAGATCTCCATCCCGATCGGCGGCCGCAATTTGAGATTCGAGCCTTTGTCGCCGTTGACATCATCTCAAGCAGCCACGCAGTGCTTGTAAATTCTTCCCTAATACGGAATCCCCAATAGAGTTAACAGCATTAACCTCGAGTTCAAAAAATAATATTTTTCGCTATATTGACCTGGAGCAGTGAAAATCTTTGAAGTTTACTTCTGTGGAGCTCAACTTTATAAGTATATTTTATATTTATATCAATATATAATTCATTCAATAAACTACATTATGCGAGCTGCAGTTGCCTGTTGATCATTTATATACAGAAGTCAACTGTATAATGTTGCATCGGCAGTGTTGATATTAAAGATTATATTATTGAAATGTATGTTTATTCTAAGATTGCACGTTAACAGTATAAGGGAAAGTCTTGCGAGCTTATTTTGAACCGGTAAACGTATAATTTTCAAACGTACACAGAAGTTGAAGCAATTATATTTTATATTTTCATATTATTATTATATTGAACGCAAAATTAAAAATTTTATGTGTGTATTAATTGTTGTGTTTAGATTTAAATGTAGTTGTAGGTGTAATATGTTGTTTTTTTGTATCTTCGGACGAGTTCAACGAAGCGAGGCGTTAGGTTTCAACACATATTAGCAGGAAATGTTTAAGTGCAGTTCTTTCTCTATCACTATCTTGCAGTAATGCAGAATATTTGTGAGGATAAATAACAAATAGGGATTCAAGCTGCTATCCGATATCATATTTTTAGTGTTCCATACCTCAAAAATTAAAACCAGAGCCCTCATATGACTGCCGATCTCAAGATCACGAAAGGGATCGAGCCAAAGATTTATATCAAATATTTAGGTCTAAGTCACAAAAAAATCATGCTTCAACAAAAGATTTCGTATGAAATTCACCGCGTAATCTAAAATTACAGAAACTCCCGTGGACTTAAAGCCATGGAATTTGTTACGAAGTGACAACTTGCAATGCAAATAAAGTCAAGAAATTCGAAAAGTGATCATTTTTATTAGTACAAACTTATATTTATAGTTAATATAGTAAAAAATCTGTGCATATGCCCGTAAATTTAAGTTTGTCTACTTTTTAATTTATACTTCATTGATCTACAATATTTTTAAAGCTATAATACAAAACATCAACAGTTTCTTTAATATTTTCATACTCAGACAAATCATTAATAAGTACAATCGATAGTTACCTTGAACGCGATTAATTTCGATTTCACTACGAAATTGTTTATCGATTCGCAGCTTTCTTTCAACGTATGAGCTATTAATAACTGGTTTATCTTTGACGTATCTTTTATTAAACATTCGATTTTTTTTCTATTTATTATAATGAAGTATTCCTAATCTAACTTAACTTATTATCACGCTGTTTCCCTAGCGGAGTGTTCACAGAGAACAGAGTGCGAAACGCTTCGGTCTCTCCATGCCTCTTACGGCTCATCCATTGTCATCGACCTCTTCATACATCCCCCCTCCTGGGTATCCTAATGTTTTTATTAGAATTTGGTAAATATTTTTTTTATTTGGTACGTATTGTATCGTTAATTTAATTTTCAAATCAGATTTATTATTTTTAAGTTAATCATTTGTTTTATGTGAGTGATTTGATACGAGTAAAAATCTTAGTTGTATGTATATCTATGAGGTGTGGCATGATCTAATATGCCCTCGATACGCTCTTGTGCGTAAACTGTAAAATTGAGACGATGGCGATTGTTTCTACGATGCGACGCGAGTTGTACTGAAATAGGGGTAAAGTAAACTATACGTGAGTACATTTGTTTTACGAAATGTTAAAGTTGTTTGTGGAGTTAATATCATATTAACTAATTTTAAATTTCTTCTTTTTAATACATATACAGATTGTTAAGACAATTCAAAACCCAATAATAGAATAAACTATTATTTCTTTGCTCTAGTACATAAGCGCAGCGGGGAAGGTGGGGAATGGAGTATCATAATACTAGGTACCCTCTGTCTACCCTTCTATATGCTTATATGGCAGGGTGGACAGAGGGAACCTAGTATATATCAAAAGAAACAATAATTTAGAACATTTTAATATAATAAATAAATATCCTCGTTCCTTCTCACTTTTGCTGTATAGTGTTTAGCAATGTTATAATAAACTAAATACCAACTTCAGTACAAGTAAAATTTATCTATTTTATCTAAAGGGAAAAACGTGAACTTTAGTCCGTAAGAGGTATGATCGTAATAAACTACGAGTGGCTGTGACAGTTCGACTGCGCCGCCCGGTGGTGTAACGATTGCTGCGCTGAAAGTGCACTGTTAAAAGGTTATCTGGTCAAGCCATTGACGGGACGATGCATTTGTTGTGTTAGAAAGTTGATCATTAAATGAGAGCCGCGTTTAGTTTTTATTTGCCGTTAAATATTATATCAGCCAGGCCAGTCGTGGCGAAGAAGCACGTGGGTGTGACTGTTAACGCGACAGGTTGTTAATTCGATTTCCACTCGAGGAAAATGAAATATTTATTTTTTTATTTATTTTGCTCTGGTGCGGAGGTACAGCGTGGTGTTGAGTTCCGCCACTCAACACGCAGTCTCCAAAATTCGACGGGTAGTGGGCAGCGGAGTGTCTTAACACTACGTTCCCTCCGCCTACACTGTGCACATGTGGTGCGACATGCGGTGTGTAGCGTGAAGATGGAAAGAAATAGTACTACATTATTATTTTCATTATTATTAAGAAATATTTCTCATATAACTAAAATTGAATTAATTTACGGGACAGGCTTCCAAATTTAGCTTGTTACATTATTCAAACAAACAAAATTTGATAGTCCATAATTTGTCCATAATACATATACTTAAGTTGAGCAACGCTTAAGATGTCTTTTCCACAATCCGTGTCAATGTTATGCTTATGTAGATTATGATGCAATGTCAAGAATAAAGAAATGAATGAAAAAGTATAATGGGTTTCACAACGTTGGAGGTTGGTTGGTGTGAAGTGTAGCTTTAAGGCAAATAAATTAAAATGTAATTAATATAATTAAAAATATTTTGATATATGTTATAATTGATTATTATATTAATAATTTAATAATAGTTTTGTTGGGTTTTTTTCACTTTTTAAGATATAATTTTGTTGCACTGCTGCAGTGATTGTTTAGTGTCTATAGTTATCTTGACATAATTGTGAAGTTATTTGTTTTCTTGTTTTCATATTATATTTTCTATGTACCATTGGTTTTGTATAGCCAGTAAAAACCTAATACGATATTCTTAAAACTTAAAAGATGACACACAAAAATACAAACTAAAAATAAAAAATAAAAAAGAGTTTTATAAGAAAAAGTACTATGGCTAACAAGCGTACAACGTAGTTTTGTATAACGTAGTACCATTACTATGTAAACTTACATTTTTAAATTTTATTTGTTTTGTTGCTCAATGGAGGTGCGTTCTCGGAATTTATGTGATGATAATAAATGTTAATGATAATTAACATTGACAATATTTAGAAGACATTGTATATTTGTCTGTTTGTACGTAGAAACAGAATGTATCTTTATATACGTCAAGTTTTATACTAATGACGGATACTCTTTACTCTATATAAAGATTTTTTTTGTGTTAAAACATTCCGTTTCCTATTTTTCATCGAATTCTGGAGGCTTTACCGCAGTGCGTGTTCAGCGACGGAACTTAACGCCGGCCCTTTGCCTTGACAGCAAAGAAATAGAAGAACTCTTTTAATTACTACACATTTTCATTTTAGTTTTATATCGTTTTACACGCTTATTAAGCATTCTCGATGCGATTAAACTACCTACTAGTTTAAATAACCTTCGTGTCGCGGCAAGTAGCTGGCTATAGTATACATTATGTGCATTATTGTGTTGTTGATCGAATTCGATTTATTTCTTAGATCTCTTTTTTTTTCTTAGATCTGCAGGTGATATATACGATAGGTCTTTACTCTTTTTCTTCTATAATATTTTTCATTTGGTGAAGTCTTTTTTAATTTCTTTATAGAATTGTTACTATCTTACAGATAACAAAATAGTTTAATTATTCTTATTATTAATATCTATAATTAAAATATTTACGCGTCAACCCATTTAAGAACTTAGTAAAACAAGGCTGTCAATGCGCAAGGCCTTGAGAGTAGAACGCCGCCCGATGAGGTAATGTCGAGATGCAACCTCTGACGGATTAGGTAATCTGTAATATAAGTAATATTGGTTAGTACGACCTGTGATAAGAATAAAAAAATACATTTTATAATTTTATCTACAATACACAATACATTCACTGAGACCGTTGTGGCGCAGGGGATCAAGGGTATGACTGTAAAGCAACGGTTGTAGATTCGGGATTCGGATTCCACGCTTGGGAGATTGAATTATTATTTATTGTTATTTTCATTTATTTGCTCTGGTAAAAGCCCAGCGTTGAGTTCCGCCCCTTAACACGCAATGCCTCAAAAATTCAGGCGAAAACGGGGAACAGACTGTCTTAACACTGAGTTCCCTCTGTATACCCCGTCATATGCGGGATACAGCGTGAAACTGTACAAAGATAATAATATGACGCGTCGAAAAGAGCTTTTAATGCCTCAAGAAATATATTTTACTGTTTATTGTAAAGTTACTTTACAAATCTACAGCGTCATTAACTAACCTTTCCGTGAGAGAATATCAGACAGGTGCCTGTGAATAAATTGGATCACACAACAACAGTGATATCTTCATTGTGGAGGCTCATCTTCTCAGGAGTTTTAAATTCATATCAAGACAAATGACTGGCAATTTAGCTGTTACATGCTTTCTAATCATATACCTACTAATGAGCCACCTTGATATTGATCTAGAGATCTTTATGTCTAAATAAGGTAACGTAAGCGATCGGATTGCTTTAACTTGTCACTATTTTTTTCTAAATGGTTACGAAACGATCTGGAAATTAAAAAATACTGTTTTTTTGTGTAAATGCTAAATTGAAATTGATACAGTGGTATCAGTGACACATTTAGTAAGTTACAATTTCAATTTAGCCTTTTTTTTACTTTACAGTGATAAGATAAATGCTATTATTTAAAAAATACAGATAATAAAGCAATTATGCTATAAAACTATACGTAGGCTGTCAAGTAGACGTTTGACAGTTATATACATATAAATGTCAAATTATTTAATTGTATTTCACAGTCACAAGTAATGTTTTTAAATGAGGCTCCCTACTTGGGCTTGTAACCTGCGAAAAATTCAATACTCATTGGTATTCTTAGCTCAGTTTGCAACGGTTCAATAGGTAGATGTGGAACAAATTAATATGACATAGCGTAATCGTTATTTTCAAAATTGTTGCTGGTACCTAAAATTGAAGATATTATGTTTAATTTTTTGTAATGTCTCACTAGAAGACACTCCGTTCCCCGTTTTCCGCAGAATTCTATAGGTTTTCCGTGCTGAGTGGCAGAACTTATATATTTCATTTCCTCGATTGAGAATCGAACCCACTATCTGTCGCGTTTGTGCTTCTGCATCACGACTGGCCTTATTATTATCGAATAAAATAAATGTTGTATATAGAGCCATGTGGGGCAAGTGTGACCCCCCACTCGTGTTAATCAAATTACGCCATAACATTGAATAATATTTATTGATTGAAACGAATACCGTATGGTTTTTTTTTATAATTAAAACTCGTATGACACCTTTACGCGCTGTACGTCAGAGCTAACGTATCCGATGTCCTTTACGGGTTGCCGGTGGAGATGCTCTTGCGCATTGTGATCAAACCTGTTGCGATTTGACACCCACGTCGTTTTAGCTATATATGGTAGCTGTTTATATCTTATTTTACTGCTTTTTTTGGCGATTTTTTAAATTATTTCTAATGAAAGTAACTTCACTTTCATAAAAAACGATCGAGGAAAAATACAAAAAAATCGATCGATATGATGATAATTTTAGAATAAATACTAAGTTAAGTAAGTCCAACGGTGTCGGGCCACAAAGTGTGACTGCCGCAACGCTTCCAGAACTCGGCTGAAAGCGGGGAACAGAGTGTCTTAAGTCCTAACACTAGGTTCCCTCTACCATGATGTGTGCGGGACACAACGTGAAGCTGATTTACCATATTGCATATTGAGCAGTTCAATGAGCATGAGTTTTAAAAGCGATAATTCAAATATTATAAATTATGCGGTAAATTGTCGTGAATCATGATACCGCGTGGCTGTTATGAAATGGCTGTGGTCAGCGGTGATTCATCTCCTAGCTTAGACTTGGCTACCTAGCTGCGTTCTAGCTTTCACAGATACTGCATGTTTACTTAAGAAAGCGACACATTGTTAAGTAAACCACTTTTCAGGCCTTAAATAGTTTCGATTCTTTGAACTTAATTTATGAACGAGTATGACTTTATGTAGTGGTCGTAGTTAAGGTGTACAAGCGTGTGATTGTACCTAAACTCGATTAGTTGTGGATTCGATTGCCGTTTCAGGAGGTGAAATATTTAATATTTTCATTTCTTCGCTCTGGTCGAGGCAAAGCGAGACATCGAATTTCGCCATTCAACACGCAATCCCTCCATAATTCGGCGAAAATTGGTAGGCGGAATGTCTTAACACTAAGCCCCCTCTACCCTGCTACATGCGGGATACAGCGTGAAGCTAAAAAAAAGGGGCTGTAACTATACGAAATGTCGATCTTGTTATATTTTTTTTAGAAGCTGTTTATAATACATAAATACAAAGATATTTTTGCAATCTTGTTTTAATTGTACTTGAAATAAAAAATAAACCATTATTGCAAATATCAAGGAAATTTTATCGTAGAGTATTTCCGTCTTTCCGAATACTAACAGATGTGGAGCATGAGTTGAATTCATAAGGCGATTGAGAACGAAGCGTGTTACTTCGACTTGTTACATTGTATGCGATAAGATTAAAAAATATGCAATGGATTTTTTTTGTTGTCTTTACTACAATATTAAATTATTTTTCTTTCTCTTACTTTTAAACAGGTAATGTAGGCCTATTGTGGCGCAGAGATGTAGACTGTCGTGGACTGTGAAGATTGTGAGTTCGATTCCCATTCGAGAAAAAGTAATATTTAAAATTTTCATTTCTTCGCTTTGGTATGGAGGCAAATCAAATGACTAAAAGTGCCGCTGCAAAAAATATTGTACTACCTTACATTTTTTTTTTAAATTGGTATATGTGAATCATATTAAAAATAATGGTGGGAGAAACTTGTTACACGTATTATATTTCACACGACAGCTTGTCAGCTAAATTGAAATATTTATATACCTAGTTATTTGTTGCTTATCTTGAATGTATTGCGTTAAATAGAAGATAGAATCGTCTTCACGCTGTATCCCGCATACAGCAGCGTAGATAAAGGGAAACTAGTGTTAAGACACTCCGTTTCCCATTTTCCGCCGTTTTATAGAAGAATAAAAACATGGTTATATTATTTAATTTTACTTCTCACGGCTCGTTACGCTTTTATGATTCTACCTAAAGGAATTTGTACATAAAGTTACGGGAATTTTATATTAGCATATAAATAACTTCGAAGCCCGTACTAATTTTGTATTCGTAAGTCGTCGTCGCGTGTTGAGCGGCTATTGTCACGCGAATGCTTGCCGAATCGTTTAAGTTTAAGCTGTATATCTGTAGTTTTAACTTTTAACTTTAAATAAAATACAAATTTTAAAAGTCGTCGCAATATAAATTATATAGATTTTGCTATTTTCACATTAAATCGCAATTTGTTAAAATATTTCTTTGATATTATATAGATCTCGGTGAGTATTTTTTCTCGGCAACTATTTACAACTTATTTGTTTTTTTGATAATGAAATACTTTATTTTTTAAATGAAGTCCTTTTAATACTTACAATAAGTAAAAATATGAATTAATAATTTATTCTGTTATAAATTAATAAACCTTGTTATTTAAATAAATAATAATATTAATATTAATTAATTTCTCAAAATTATAATTTTATTTATGTATCTACGTTTTCTATTAAAACACGGGAAGTGAATTGCTACTTTCCATCGCTTTCGTTGTCGTTTTTTTTATCCAATAAGTACCTATGTTTCATTACTTAATTGTAAGTAATGAATGTCTATTACAGATTTAAATATATTTACTTAATAATTTTGCATTTTAATATTATAATATCAGCTTTACGATGTATTACAGTTGTATCCCATATATAGCAAAGTAAAAAGAGGTAGCCTAGAGTTAAGACACTCCGCTCTCCTTTTTCCGTAGACTGGCGAAACTCAACGCCGCGCTTTGCCTCTACACTGGAACGATCAATTGAAAATATTAAATATTCCATTTGGTCCAGTGGGGATCGAACCCACGACCTGTCGCGGTTACACGCTTGTGCCCCCGCGCCACATTTTATAATATTATTATTTAATCTTTGTCCAATAGTTTTAATTTCTTCTATCTGACTCTTGCGTGTCGACAATACTAACTCGCGTGACACCTGTTATTGGGTCGCCATCCCGATTGTACAACAACAGCGTCGTGACTGTTTACTAAATGTTTAAATGCCTTTTTCAAACGTTTCAAAATTTCTTATCAACCTGAAAACATAGTAGACGAGTATTTTAAATAATAAAATAGCTTTTTTTGATATATTTTTAAATCAGCTTCACGCTGTATCCCGCACACAGCAGGGTAAGCAGAGGGAACCTAGTGATAAGATACTCCGTTCCCCACTATCTACAGGATTCTGAAGGCATTGCGTGTTGAGTGGCAGAACTTAACGCCGCGCTTTGCCTGGACACCGCGAAGAAATGGAAATATAAATTTAAGTAAATATTTCATCTCCTCGAGTGGGGATCGAACCCACAACCAGATAGATTTACAGTCACACTTTGTGCCCCTGCGCTATGACTAGACTCAATATATTATATTTTTAAATGATAAATTACACTCTGCCCTTGCCTATCTAAAGTTGCAAAGCGAAAATCGCATTTATACCGGGGAAACATATAGTTACGAACCTGGACAATGTGAACTTGTACAATTTGCACTTGAACAATCTAAGATATCAATATTGGATTGATAAAATGTTAGATGATATTTTATTTGAAATATCGCGCAATATTAAAATATGTCATGTTACAATATTTTGTGTACATAACAGCTTCACACTTTGCCTGCATAGCAGGGTAGGAAGAGGGAACCTAGTGTTGAGACACTTGTTCCTTTGTGTTGTGAAAATATTCAACATCGAAATAGGAATCGTACCCACACCCATCAGAATTTATGTATAGAGGTACAATAAAAATGCCTCGTTAAAATAATAAAGTGTAATGACCGCTCGACACTCTTGACCAATGTGTTAACTTTTGAATGTTGCGTGCGGCCACCCTGTCGACTGTATAAACAGTGACACCCTCGTCATATCTCGTTCTATCCCTCGTCGTTAACTAATACTATTTTGTTTTATACTGTTTTGTATTTAATACTTAAATTACGTCATAAATTAAGAATATGTTTGTATGTATATGTGCAGGTGAAACACGCACCAGCTTTCCTTTTCAGAAAAATGAGTTTTGTTTTCTTTTGGAATTTGTTTTAACGTTTCATATGCATTTATAATTATCGTTTTATGATCAATCAACTTCACGCTGTATCCCGCACACAGCAGAGTAGACAGAGGGAACCTAGTATTAGGACACTCCGTTGCCTAATTTCCGCCGAGTTCTGAAGGCATTATGTGTTCAGTGGCGAAACTCAACACCGCGCTTTGCCTAGAGGTAACTTTTCCTGCCTCTGTTTCATCTAAACTTTAACAAATCTCATATCGTACTTAATACTTTATAACAAAGTATACATTGAATTATGAAGTTTCTTCAATAGAACGAACAGTTTACTTTCTGTACTGAGTGAGCCCTTTGAACTGTTTATATTTAATAGACAAATATTATTACTAGTACGCTCTCGCTTTTTTATTATGACATGTGAAGAAAAGTGAAATCGATGTTGTTTTGTGAACTTGGCCTTTCGTTTTAAGCTATTGACGGTCATATCGTAATCAGTTTCACTCTGTATCCCGCACACAGCAGGGTAGGCAAAGGGAACCTAGTGTTAATACACACCGTTCCCCACTTTCCGTCGAGATTTGGAGGCATTGCTTGTTGAGTGACGGAAATCAACGCCGCGCTTTGCCTCGACAACAAAATTAAATAAGCGACGAAATTAAAATATCAATGTAAATAAATATTTCCTTTCCTCGAGTGGTGATCGAACCTACAACCAGTCGATTTTACAGTCACATTTTGTGCCCCTGCACCACGACTGGCCTCATATCGTAATTAAATTAATATATTCGTTTTATACTTTACTTTTTGTTTCGACGCCATTTCAAAATCGATAGATATTTATTATAAATAATCACGTTTTATTGTTCAGTGAAGGTGAAAATGCTCTTCCAAACATGTATATAGGTTGTGTAAATTTTATATTTTTTAAATTTTTTTAACTGATTCTGTGGCGTACTTAAATCATATTTAGTCTGTCAATTTCTTTAGTTTTGTAAACATTTTTTTGGTAAAATCTACTATACCTATATATTCTTAAACTTTATTTTTATTGCTGGAGATTTAGGTTTTAATGTCATAAATTGTGAGATATTCGTATTGTCTCTACGGCCGATCTTTAGTGGAATTTCTCAAAGAAAATATATGGCGGCTTTCTCAAATATCAACGAAAGTAATCTCAAACTGGCCGATACTAACGAGCAACGACCGCCGGTAATATAATGAGATTTTATCGAAGCAGAAGAAATCGTCTATGACAAATTGAGAAAACTATTGTTTTTATCTAATGCACAGTTTAGTTATGTCATACAAAAAAGAGAATGGAAAGAGCGCGAGTTGTTGATATTTCAACGTGCTCGCGTATTATTTTCTCGTTAATCTTTGAAAATGACATTAGTGTATGTTGTGATGTTGATTGGAAGCAGTGGTTGCGTCTTTGGCTATAATGGCGAATGGCTCTATTAATTTTTATTTTATTTTGATTTGACTCTTATAAAAAGCTTGCGTAACGTATGCTTGAAGCATTAAAATAAAAAAAGGCATTCAATTGTTGATAATTACTTTTTAATTGTATACTGGCAAACCATTCGCGGCTTCGCCCGTCTGTAATGTAAAATTATTTATTTTCTCGTCTGGATTATTTTCGTGATCCAATAATATTATCATTTTAAAGACATTGTCCATACATTGCAAACTGTACTTTCAACCAACTCAATAAAATATTTATTTTATAGCAATATTGTCGTATTTGTTAATAACATTAACTAAAAAAAAAATCAGCTTCACGCTGTATCCCGCACACAGCAGGGTAGGCAGAGGGAACCTAGTGTTAAGACACTCCGTTCCCCACTTTCTGCCGAATTCTGGAGGCATTGCGTGTTGAGTAGCAGAACTCAACGCCGCGCTTAGCCTCGACACCAGAGCGAAGAAATGGAAATATAAATTTAAGTAAATATTTCATTTCCTCGAGTGGGGATCGAACCCACAACCAGTCGGTTTTACAGTCACACTTCGTGCCACTGCGCCACGATTGGCCTCTTACATTACATATTATTAGAAAATGGGGAACGGAGTGTCCTAACACTAGGTTCTCTCTGTCTACCCTGCTGTATACGGGTACGGCTCGAAGCTGATACTAAATATTAAGGGAAGTTTGTCAAAATACAATAATGTAAAGTACATTTAAGCAGTCCGTTAAGCAGTCTTTGAGACACAAACAGAAAAAAAATAAAATGAAAATAAATACCTAAAATAATCGATTTTCTCATATAATATATCTCCCATGTACAGACAGGCACGATCTACAGTTTTATTATATGTATAGATATTAACATTCATAACAATTATGTAGCTTCATCTTTAACTTAATACTCGAATAAGTATGGAACAATCTTTTGATTTTTATTGTTACTCCTAGAAAATAGTAGTATGATAAATCGATTATCATTTCTGTTAAATTAAGGTCAGTGAATCCTGAATATCTTTAATATAAAAAATGTTCTTCTTGTCGGTTACGATTCGTTTTGCTTTACAAGTGTTGTTTTGTAACTCACCTGCGGGATACAGGATGTTAGAATTCATCACATTGAAAGTAAAAATGGATTATTATATTTATATTATTTTTGTTAATATTATTAAGTTGGAACTGACTATACCTGAGGTTTGCTTGTAAATAATATTTTGAGTTTGATTTTGATTCACAATATCATAGCAAGGTAGGCAGAGGAAACCTAGTGTAAAGACACTCCGTTCCTCACTTTCTAGCGAATTCTGGAGGCATTGCGTGTTGAGTGGCGAAACCCAACCCCGCGCTTTTACCTTGTTACCAAAGCCTAAAAAGGAAAATATTAGTAATTAATTTTTCATGTCCCCTAGTGGGAATTGAACCCACGACATTACATGCACTCGCTTGTGCTCTTGCGCCACGACTGGCCTAACATTTTTCATATAAATCACACAAAGCAACGAAACACCTGTATAAACGGTAGATAGATCTCGCCGTGATCCTCTGATCTCGTAATTACACTATTGTAGCGTGCAACCCTCTAATAGGCGTGGAAGAACAGAAACTCGTTCTTAAAAATATTTTCAACTTCCTTGGACCGTCACTGTGATATTTATCTTGAACATTAACTGACTATTGTATGTAACTTATATGTAAATTAATTTTAAGCCGGAATTAATTAAGGTTCTATATAAAAGCTTGTGGTTATCCTACTTTGGTCAAGTTTTTGGTCAAATTGTCGCGATTTTTCTTATCGCTGTAGCATCGACAAAGCACGGTGTTTGACTACGTCACTCATCACGCAATATCCCATAATTGGATTGAGATGAACTGAATTTCTTAATAAAGCAATACGCACAAAATGTCAAGATATTTAATTCATCTTCATACAATTATGGGATATCGGATGGTGAGTGACGGAGCTAACCGCTAACATTTAACAGAATAAACAACATCGTAATATATTTTCTTAAAAAAATCTCGTATTACATGCCTTACTCTTTACGTTCTTTACCAAGAATCTAATCGGTACATTCCCTGTGAGGTCCATTATCTTTTTTGTTTATTTAGGGCCAGTACCATTATTACTGGAATTGATATCCGAAACCTTCTTTTTCTATTTATGTTACGAAGACTTGGTTTTTATTTAGGAATTTGAAATTTATATTGGTGTATAAAATTACAAGTAATGTGATATAGTATAATTACTTTCATCATCTATAGGAAGTAGTCTTACTAATTGAAACAAATTTTAATCAATTTCAATTTTCAATCTTGCTAAATTTGCGTTTTTTAGGCGTGAATTTACGTAACACAAACAGCTTGGAAGTACGTACTTCCTAAATCAATATCCTCCCCGTTCATAACGAGCGCTTCATCTATCAATGTCGTTTTATTTCTTATGAAAGTAACGTTCACGCCATCATAATATTGTAAGTAAATTAAAAGTGAAATAAATTTTGATTGCTTCAAGAAATTATAATCGAAAAGTATCTTTCAGATATGCTTTTAATTCTATTCAAAATGGCTTCTTAAATTAATCATATAAGTTTAGTTTCTAATAATATTTACACAAGAAGTTATTTGTTTAAATGATGATGTTGTGCATAATTTGTTGACTCTACCATTCCAATTAAAAGAAAATCATTTATCATTCTGTACATACTTTCAAATTTAATTAATTTATAATATTCTACTACTCTCTATAATCTTTTTTTAAAATTCACGTTTGTCCGTTTACTTATTTACTATTTTTCCAAATTCCTCTTTACGAGATATAACTCCTCGTTAAACAGTGAATAACCCTTATTACAGATTCGTGACAATATTACCTAATAGGAAACTTTACTATCATTTTAATATAATTTACATTTACAAGTGGAAAATTGTTTTATTACTCACATCTAATGGTACATTGGGTTTGTATCGGGTTTCCACCACACAGCCCAGCTGGCGTACCACAGTGATCTAGACTACAAATTTAAACTCTAATTCATATACCGTTACAATAAAATATAGATTAAATTGTCGTGCAATATCTTATAAAGGGGTCAATTGTATTAATTTTATCCGTTCTCCGGAATATTAGAAAGTAAGCGTTTACTTAAATGGAGTACATGCTTTCCATGATGATCACATTGTCATGCTTGAAGTGATTGATCTAGAATTCGATCGTTGGGGTTATCAGCGTCTCGGAATTGGATCGTTGGAGTGCTAAATTATCTAGAGAAACGAGAAATGCTTGTAATTTATGAAAAAAAAAAATCAACCTTACTTTGTATCCCGCAGCAGTGCAGGCAGAGTGAAACTAGTGTTTTTTTTTTTTTTTTTTATTTTATTTCTTAACACTACAGACACTTGGTCCGTACACTTTTTAAATTTATTATTATATCTAATATCCTTATCATATATATTAATTACATTGTCGTTTACGTACAATCAATATCTATAATAAGCAAATTATATTTTTATCTTTACATTATTTTACAAAATTTACTTAGATCTAAGGTTAAGCGAGTGTTTATATTTATATATATATATTTAACAATTTTACATATTACAATATATATTTAATTACATAATTATAAGTATATGCTAAACTAGTGTTAAGACACTCGTTTCCCATTTCCCACCGAATTCTGGAGGCCTTGTATGTTGAGTGGCCAAACTCAACGCTGTGCTTTGCCTCGACGCCAGAGCGAAGAAATGAAAATATAAATTTAAGTAAATATTTTATTTCATAGAATGGGGATAGAACCCACAACCAGTCGCGTTTACAGTCCACACACTTATAGTCCTGCGCCACGACTGGTCTCAATCTATAAAAATTGATCGTTTTCCTGCCAACTAATATCTACAACTACAACAACTACCTGCTTACGACTAGTGATTTTAGTAAAGTGCTTGGTTCTTAAATTTTAATTATACTTCTTTATTAGACGAAAGCTTTTATTAATAATCCATTCCCAGATCAGACCGGAAGATGAAGCCAATGACCTAATGTAATGTGTCGGCGGCCTTGATTAGGTTTTTTACATATAAGTGACCAACACCTACACCGAAATCAACGTTATGTGGCGGGACGTGGAGAAAATAATGATGTCTTCTATGGATTTTATCATTAACCTGTTATCATTTCTTACACGCTATATTTTCTTTCTTCAGTTATCTTTGTTATACTTGTGTAGAGCCCGTGACCTTATTAACATTTAGAAAATCATCTTTTTATAAAATAATTTATTTAATTGACCTTGTATTTTTTTCTGTTTAAGTAATTTCATATTTTTGTTCGTAAATTGTGTATTTTTTTTTGATTCGATCAATTATATTGTTTGTTATATTTATTATTATATTACCTACTTATGTAGAGTAAAGCAATACGAATTATCCTTGAGAATAGGATGAATTGAATGAATTCAAAAAGGTATTTAAATAAAATATATAAAAAATAAAATAAATCAGCTTCACGCTGTTGTATCCCTCACACATCATGATCAGCATTGGCGGCATTGCATGTTGAGTGGCGGAACTCAGCGCCGCGCTTTGCCCTGAAAACAGAGCGAAGAAACGGAAGTATACATTTAAATAAATATTGGATTTCGAGTGAAGATCGAGCCCAAAACCAGTCGCTTTTACAGTCACCCTTTGTGAACCTGCGCCACAACTGGTGCAGGCAAACTGTAAAATTGTAAAAAATTGTAAAAAATATTTGTATTTTGAAATTACTATTAGACTAAGACTTAAATTGTGTTTTCTTTTTCTTGTACATGGAATTTTTATTTAATTTGTAGAAAAAAATACCGGCAATTGTATAGATTAATGTCAAAAGATACATCACGCACAAATTATAGGGTAGATCATTCTTCTTTTGTTTACCGCTGAAGGGAAGCAGGTGCAATTTAATATGATCATAATGATGGCAGTACAAGATAACCAATAAGATATACAAAGAAGATAGGTTGTATAGTATAAAATTATTATACGGTTGTTTTTTTTCACCTTCAGAACGTAATTTAAAACTTTAGACAACGTCAGAAAATGTTATATATATGTTCATGTTATAACTGTTTTACAGTTTATAAACATAAAAAAAAAAACATGTAAGTTGCATTACTTCAAAGTCTTGACAGGTATGTAAATCAATCTTATTAGAACTTATTTTAAAACCTTAGATAATATTGAAAAATTTTATATATGTTTATGTTATAAGTATTTTACAGTTTACAGACATAAAAATATCAAGTAAATAATATGCATTTATTCATTTTCATCTCATTTTATTTTTAATATGTATTTATTAATATGCATTTTTTGATGGGCATGTATATAAATCCTATTAGAACGTATTTTAAATGTAAAACTTTAAATAACGTCGAAACATTTTATGTTTTTTTATTTTACTGTTAACAAACATAAAATAATACAAAAGCAAATATAACATACACTTCATAAAACTTAGTTAACTTAGTTTCTTCAAACTTAGTTAACTTCGAAAAATGTTATATATTTTTATATTATAAGTATTTTACAGCTTACAAACATAAGAAATTTAATACTAACGCTAGTAATATATTTCTTTAAACTCTTGGTAGGCTTGACGCGTTAATGTTGTGTTTCGTGTCCTGCGACAATTTTAACTGTGCCCTGAAGTGTGTATCCCTCATAGATAAATGTTATAATTTCTCTCGATGTGTCCATTTGTCTAACTTTCCTGGCCCTCAGTAGCCTCGTTGACCTAGAAAGCTGAAACTTTACTTGTTCTACACCACATACATTTATGGGAAAGAAATCGGGGCCGCATTTCTCCGCCGGAAGGGTCGTTATTGCCTATTGTGATCGATTCAAACGTTTAGCACCTTCTATTATTTGGTTAACGATTTAAGATTTATATATAAAATATTATGTACAGTTTTTAAGACTCTTTTATCTTAAATTATTTAAAACCTGTACTTTTATATTATACTAAGCCTATTAATTAGACTAGCCATTAAATTTTACTGGGATATTGTACTATTATTTTGTTTTTTTAAGAAAAATAACAAATAATTCTAATCACTTGAAATAATAGAATTGCTTAATTCACATTAGTATAAACAATATTTCACAGATGCCATCACCAGTCACAATTCAAGTTTGTTTTATAAATCTGTAAATTCGTGTGAAACTAAGGTAATTTTACGAGTAATTGCCAGCTTTCCATTCAATTGCGTGGTGCCCTTAGTGACGTTCGAAGAAAACAATAGATTTTTGTTGGTGAAAGTACCGTACGTGTTTAAACGTATCTGGATATCTCTGATCGAATCAATTGATTTCAAATACGATATAAGGTTTTACCTGCATATATTATTTAGTTATTTTATTGATAATAATAAAACCTTGAAAAATAAAACATTTAACAATGAGTCAGTAACTAGTGATCAGGGTCTCTCGGTTTACCCTGCAATTATGAAAAAATAATGTTTGAAAACATGGTGGTGTGAAAAATTCTTTATTTTGTATATGTAATATTTCTATGATATACAAATTATCTTTATTAGGCAAACATAAGTTACCAGCTAATACTATCAATTAAATATTGAGTATATCGCCGAATGAGTTTCTTAGGTCCGTATTTATATATTGCTCTTAAATCCAAGATCGATTTTCAGATGTTTTCATTCATAGACATGTAAAGTTCGAATGAAAACGGCATCTCAAAATCCAACTCAAGACTTGAGTGCGATTTATAAATACAGGTCTAAGATTTATGACAATTTATTATTTTTATGTCAGGGTTTAGGTATATACTCGTATAGAACTACGTACAAAGGTACATGACTCAGACATTTTTAATTCATTGCTGTTTATGGTGGAAGACCATATTACCACTATCCGATAAGGTGTTGTGAAGTGTCCTTTACTAGTAATTTTACTTGATTCGATGTGGTAGCACATAATACAAGTGTACAATTTTGTGATTATTTATTTTATTTAATCACAATTAACAGTGATATTGATTTTAATAATAATTTTATAATTTACTTTAAACTGTTGAGGCCGTGACGGTAAAACCGAATGACTGGTTGTGGGTTCAATCGCCACTCGAGGAGATGAAATATTTATTTAAAATTTTTATTCTTTCCGTTTTTTCGCTCTCATCGAGGCAAAGCGCAGCGTTGAGTTCTGCCACTTAACACGGAATACCTTCAGAAGTCGGCAGAAAGTGGGGAACGGAATATCTTACAATAGGTCCCTTCTGTCTGCTGTGTGCGGGATACAGCGTGAAGCTGATTTTTTTAACTGTTTTAAAATACTATTTGTTCTTTGTACAAATATTTGTCTCGCCCAAGCGGGTTAGGCAGGGGGAACCTCGTGTTAAGACTCCGTTCCCTCTGCCTCGTACCAGAGCGATGGTATGAAAATATTAAATGTTTCATTTCCTCGAATGAGAAGCGAATCCACTATTGTGCTTATGTCTTAAACAGTCCTAAAATACTGTTTGTACTGTGTACAAATTAATTAAGTAATTATTTAAAAGAAAATGTACATATAGTTACTTATTATTTATTTCTTGTTTTACAGTGCCAATCAGGCAGAGGGCAGAGAGAAAACGAGAGGAAATACGCAACATGTGACCACCGACCAATGCACCAAAACAGACAATGCTATCTTCAAATTCATGAGTCTTATATCAAGATTACATGATTAAGAAAATTATTTATTGTACTTTAACTTTAACTTAACGAATCTAGTCGCTTCAGTTATTTTGTAACTGAGCAATTTACTTCATAAGTGAATAAAATATCAAGACAGTACAAACATACGAGACATCAGTACAAAGACTAACGGGAGGTCTAATGTTGATTTAGTACTAAATTGATTTAATTAGCCTCTTCCTGAAGAAACAAATCAAAATGTCTACAAGTAAGTGTTACTGTAATTTTTATTCGAATTAATTATTATTTATAATACATACTTGTTTAATTTAGTAGAGAACGACCTCGTCCTTTTCACTACAACCTTATCGTCGTCAACGCGGAAAATATGTGTGATTCGAAGGTCAAAATTACAAAATGAAATTTGGTAACTTTGAAAAGTAATCATATAGTAGTATTCACACCTTACATATTTGAAAATTATTAAGGTCTTCATTGTTTTTAATATATTAAATGAAATTTTAGTATTATTTTGAGTCATCTATCTACTTGAGACGAGTTACAATTGAGTAATACATAATAATACATTTAATTTATTTTTAAAATAAATTTTATTCCTATTCTAGGTTGCGAGAATTCGGCCGGAATTCTAAAGAGCAGCTATTCTTTGTCTTCGCTTCGATCTGCGCAGGCGCCACCATGTGGCGTCAGTGACCAGCTCGAGCGTCCTTACCACAGCCTTACTAAAAAGAGGTAAAACTTTTGATGTTGTGTTTTCTTGATTGCCTCAAAAAGCCCTCTTTATACTATACAATTCTATAATATAACTTAACCTAACCTAAACTTGGCTTACTTTACGAAGGTTAAATGCTTCTCCGAATAAGGACAACGTTATATAATATTAATAATTTAAAATATCATTAAATGACTCATAGACGCTCGTGTATATAAAGTATTTTAATGATTTTATAAAATGGTTTCTTCTGAGTAAAACTCTTCATTGTGTCCGTATGTCATTAATGTTTAGCCGGTGAATATAAAAAACATCTATATGTGTATAGATATTGACTCGTAGCCTTGAATCCTCTAGGCTTCTAGATGCTCAATTATTCAATTCAAGACTTATTGTTTGATTTGTTTTAAAATAATATTTTAATTTTATTTTTTTTATATTGAAACCGCGGTGGCGCATTAACACATCGTCTGAGTGTAATATTTATTTATTTATTTATTTATTTATTATAGAACACCAACACAGCTTACACTAACAAGAATAGAAAATACAGAGAACAAAACATAAAACAAAATACCAAGTGCAGCCACAATTATAGGTGTTGACGGCATGCTAGTTTTACACCTACAATATAAATATTATATTAAGAATATATATGTAAAATTATATAAACATAAAACAAAATAGAAGCTAATTGAAATTACACAAGATCAAAAGTTAAAGAAAAAAAAAAAACAATAATAAAAACTAATTAATAATGAGCAGACATGGTTACTTAAATCTCAAGGACTTCAATATTTTGTCACGAAACAAGGGCCGCTTATCAAAGAAAATGTCAATGTCTACCTTTTTGGATATACTATTAAAATGTGTAATAATACGGTTTATTGGAGAAAATTTGCCTAAGTTAGTAGTACTTTTAGTTGTGGTAAATAGGTCGTACCTACAACGCCTAGGTAGTTTGGTTGGAGCTGGAAAACGTAGCGTTGTTAAAAGTTGAGGACAGTCAATAAGTCCATTAACTAATTTGAATAAGAATAGGCAGTCAAGAACCAATCTTCTGTAATGCAAAGAATCCATGTTGAAAAAAATCAGTCTATCAGCATAAGTTGTAAGTGATTTGCTTAGATTACACTGATAAGAAAGGTGCCAGACAAACCTCTTCTGTACGCGCTCGATTCTTTTTATGTAAATATCGTAGTGAGGATTCCAAACTACAGTGCAGTATTCGAGACCGCTACGGACTAGAGCATTAAAAAGAGTAATTTTGGTTTCGGACCTCCTAAATTCTCTGCAATTTCTTAGGACAAAACCCAAGGTCTTAAATGCCTTGGATACTATATTGTCAATATGCACATTGAACTTTAACCAATAATCTAAAGTAACACCCAGATCACGAACTGTGGCTGCCTCTTTTAGTATTTTCCCATTTAAATGATAATGAGAAGAAGGCGGCACCTTTTTCCTACTAAAACGCGTTAGTTGGCATTTCTCAATGTTTAAACTAAGCTTATTATCAAAGCACCAATTTGCCAATCGATCAAGGTCTTCTTGGAGTAAGATTGCATCGGTGGAATTGTTGATAGTTTTAAAAATTTTCATGTCGTCGGCGAATAGACAATAATCTGAATGTAAGAAGCAGCATCCAATATCATTAATAAAAATATTAAAAAATAGAGGGCCGAGATGAGAACCTTGCGGAACACCAGATGACGTAGGAAACCAATCAGACTGATATCCCTTAACCACAACTTTTGATTTCCGAGAGCCAAGATAAGAATGACACCAATTGTATAAACTCCCTGTTAAGCCGCTGTTCGATAGTTTTTGTAGTAAAATTTCATGATTTACACTGTCGAAAGCCTTACTGAAGTCCGTGTAAATGACATCAACACATGATTTTTTATCGATACAGATAGATAATTTGTCGACAAAAGAAACAAGGTTAGTAGCTGTGGACTTCGATTTACAGAAACCATGTTGCTGTGGTGTAATAATTTGTTTAATTTGCCAAGCAATATAAGGAAATATTAGCTTTTCGAAGAGTTTGGCAAACACGGGTAGAATAGATATAGGTCTATAATTTGTAACTGATTCTTTTAAACCATTTTTGTATATCGGAATAGTCAAGGATTCCTTCCAACGAGACGGAAAGGCACCTGAAGTAAGAGACTTATTAAAAATGATATGTAAAGGGGTCACGAGTGCGTTAGCACATTTCTGCACAAAAATTGCTGGTATTCCGTCACAACCAGCACCCTTGCGAATGTCAAGTCCTTTTAAAGCTTTTAGGATCTCGTCTTTACTTAAAGATATTAGTGACAAACAGCAACTAGATAAAGATGTGCTATTAACAGCCACTTCGCGTGATTCCGAAGAAGAGTCGAAGGCTGAACCAAAATATTCAGCAAAAAGACTGCAAATATCAATGCCGTTAGTCGAATATTTGTCGTTATAAGACATTTGTGCGGGGTAGGAGCAAATGCTGCCTTTTTTCTGTTTAAGGAAGGACCAAAACAGTTTTGGATTGGATGTCATATTAGCTTCCAATTGCAATATATAGTTGTTATAACACGAGCTCGTCAGTTTGTAACATCTTTTTTTTACTAAGTTGTAAGAAATGATATCGCGTGGGTTGTTATTGAATTTGTGAATCTTTTTACGATATTTTAATTTTTCATGTAACATACTAATTAATTCTGAAGAATACCATATAGGGTACTTCCTTGGACGTGGTTTCGAAATGGGAACGTGTTTCCGAATTATCGATTGAAGTATACTGTAGAACATCGTAAGCATATCGTCGACAGTTTCGCCAGCAGATAGCTTTACATCCCAGGGAGTATCATTTAGCTCTTTGATGATGGAATCATAGTCAGCTTTGTAAAAGCAAAGTCGGGTAGTAAAATTCTGAGGCAAGTTAGTTGTTGGGGAAAATGGAATTATAAACTCTAACGGAGGATGAGCGGGGTCAACCAACGAAAGAGGATTAGAGCTCACGTTTAATTTAGCAATAGTAATATTGCTTAAAATGAGGTCTAAGATATTATCCTTGTTGTTGCGAATTAAGTTGTGTTGAGTGAGCTCGTGTAAAGAAGCAAAGTCCATAAGCATATTGTTATATAAGCTGCTGCTAGTGATTGGCAATGTAGACGACCATGGAATAGTACCCAGATTAAAATCACCAAGAAGTAAAAACTTATCAATGTCCAGAGAATCAAGGACTCGGTTACAATTATCTAAGAATTCGTCAAGAATATGGAATTGGATAGGGGGCGGAAGGTAGACACAGCACATATGTAATTTTTCAGGTTTGTTATTAGCATTTATTACCTCCAACTCGATCCAGATGTCCTCACACCGAGATTCTAAGTGACAAAGTCTTTTAGATTTTAAATGCTTAGCTACAGCAATTAGGACCCCGCCGCCATTTTTGAAAGAATGGAAGCCTGAAGTTTCGCGATCCCTTCTATATACTATGTACCGTTTATCAAACAATTCTAAGTCAAAAATGCTGTTGCTAAGCCAAGTTTCAGACAATACTATAACATCATAATCGTTGCAAATTACGTTGCTAAAGAAGTCAATTGTCTTAGTTCTAAGACCTCTAACATTTTGGTAATACAGATTTAAACTCTTGAATTTAAAAATAAAAATGTATACATAAAAACACAAGCTTATGTGGCATATATATAATATGTGTAGATATAAATGCGACGCTTGTAGTTTCTATTCCAACTCGAAAAAATTTCAAGCGCGGTATTTATTTACATCACTAATCAAGCAATGGCCCCCAAAATTATGGTAACTTATGAGAGGGGACCCTGTTACTAAGTTCACCCAACTTTCCCTAGGAAAAAGCGTTAAGCTGTTTCATTGCTTTTTTCACAGTAAAATTAAAATTATAAAAATACACAATTAAATATAATCTTTAAATGTTTCAGGAAAGAACCATGTCGTGAAGCGTGGCGTCGTAGTTGGGGTTCCGCGGCGAGTGGGGGCAGCACTGGCGACGACCTCTGGCCCCTGCTGCAACACCACTATGAGTACATCATGGACAATCAGATCATCGATTCTTGCAAAGTATGTTAATTTTAAGCTTATTGACTTATTGTGCTTTCTTTGAGTAGCTAAATTAAGGTTCTATTAATTTTTTATAACCAACTTACCTATAATGTTTTACATTTGTTATCTGAACACTGACATGGGCCATGGAGTTGGTTGAGCTAAGTTCTTATATAACGTATTTTGAGCAATAATAGCTATTATGAAAATCACCAAAAAAATACTATTATACAGGAGCTTACAAAATTTCTTTATTGTAATTAATTAACACTACAAGATCTACCTTACTACTGATGAAATGAAGTTACATGTTATTCTGTTAGTGAGATACACTAGTTTAGGTTAAGCACAGGGAACCTAGTGTTAGGACACTCTGTTCTCCAATATCCGAATTTCTAAGGCATTGCGTGCTAAGTGGCTGAACTCAACGCCGCGCTTACATACACGTTTCCCATTTACAATTATATACATATATATATACGAGTATATACCTAGTACATTCTTGACTATATAATTATTATATAAAATATATGTATTGACTGGTTATGTTAATGGCACATAACAAGTTATATATAACAACTTACAATAAAATATTGTTATTTATACCTAGTTTTTCACGTATTAATAGATTTCCTTGAAATATAGTTAATAGTTTTTCTTTTACTTTTAAAAGTACTATATATAACATATTTAGTTTTATGTGAAAGTATTTAAAAGTAGTATAAGAAACTATATGGTATTAATTTCAATATTAGTTATTCTTAATATGGACATAATATATTGGGGACTGCAGTGACATATAACTAGATTCTCTCCACATGGGTCTTGAAAATACCTGAAAAAATAATAGATCCTTGAGTCTTATTTGTTTTTTTTTTTTATTTTATGAAAAAGACACGCCAAACGAGCGTGCGGGTCACCTGATTGTAAGTGATTACCGCCGCCCACGAGGAGCTACAGGTGGGTTGCCGGCCTTTAAGATGGGTTGGGCGCCGGGGCCCGGTATTACCTGATGCGAAACGCAGTGGCATAAAGCCACTACTTCACGCCGGTTTTAAATGCCGGGGGTGGTAATGATCCGGTCGAGTCTGCCCATGCGTGTTGCCATTGCTGGCGACGTGACTCTACCACACGTACTTTAGTCGCCTCTTACGACACCACCAGTACCAGGATGATCCTATTCTAAGCCGGGATCACACGGCACAAAATTTTTTTTATTTTCTTAGTTTCTCGCTATATCACAAATAGGATAGCATAGGATCGGATAAACAGAAGGAACCTGACTATATAATATTGGTGTGAAGACACTTGCGTTCCCCACTTTACTTGAGGCATTTTGTGTTGGGTGGTGGAACTCCACGTTTTGCCTAATTGAGCGAGGAAATTAAAAATATAATATTTCATTTCCTCTAATGGGAATCGAACCCACAAGCTGTCGCGCTTACAGTTACACTTCCGCGCCATTACTGGCTTCAAGTTATTCATGGAATTGAATTTTCTAAAAATCGTTGTCTTCACATAACAAACTCGATAGCTTCCGCGTATAATGTGTGTTCGTCAAGAAGTTGGTTACGAAATGAAACAGTCAATAAGTGCATTGTTTTGTATTACCTAGCTAAGCAGAAACAATTTATGTGAATATTGTTTTGTTTAGCTGTGAAGAATCTGTATGGTTTCTTTATTTAACGAGAAAGTTGCCAGTACAGATATTTCGTTAAGTATTGTATTGTGAGGTGTTAAGTTCGTTTCTTGTAAACCATACAAAGTTTCAATGGATTACGAGAAATAAGATTTGTACTCAAAAATGAATTTATTGTATTACAAAACAACACATCTCGTCGTTACTTTATAAGAAGATACGTTTGCCTTATACCCTGCTAAATTTTTTTCTACATCTCTACATTCTACATGCTGAATGTTGATTCTGATCAATAATCGATGATATGTAGTTAAATAAATAAATAATCAGTCATTTTTTTTTATATGTAGTTGATTTATTATAATTATATAGTCGTGTCGTGGCGCAGCGGCACGAGGTGTGACTGCAAAATCGACTGGTTGTGGGTTCGATCCTCACTCGAGGAGATGAAATATTTACTTAAATTTATATTTTCATTTCTTCGCTCTGGAGTCGAGGCTAAGGTAAGGCTAAGATTGAGTTCTGCCACTCAATACGCAATGCCTCCAGAATTCGGCAGAAAGTGGGGAACGGAGTGTCTTAATTGACACTAGGTTCCCTCTGCCTACCCTGCTGTGTGCGGGATACAGCGTGAAGCTGATATATTTGGTGATTTTTAATAAAAGTGTAAGCTTACTGCCACAACAACTAAGTTAGGAAATGCTCGACACTAGTCGCGACAAGCATGGGTTCTTTTTCTGATAAGGGGGCTGTGATTGATTGAAATATTTTAACTTTTCTTATATAGTCAGAACACTGCGTTGTTGAGATCTAATATTCAATATTTCCATAATGGACGGAAAGTAAAGCACGAATTGACTTATTAAATTGTTACACTAAATGCTCTTTTCCATACAATTTTATATAGCATCAGAGATTAAATAAATTAATTATTTAAAAAATCTGTTATATTAAACAATTCGTTTTGTTTCCAGGAAGCAAACGGCGAGCTCCTATCAAACAACACGTCGCCACGTCTCCTCAATCCGACCACGACCTTCAACAGGCAGTGGTCACTCAATCAGCTGATATCGGAGTTCACTGAACTCTGCCAGTGGTTGACGCACGTGCAGGAGGAAATATATTCTAGTCCAGAGAATTTGTCTAGCCGGAAATTGAGACTGGTAATATAGATTTTTTTTTCAGTTTCACGCTTTATCCTGCTCACAGCATTATAGGGATTCTAGTTTAGATACTCTTCGTCGCTTTTCGTTGTAGTTAGACATTGTACCTGACATGGTTTGTTATGTCAGAGCGGCGGTAATGGAAATGTAATTAATCCCCTTGAATAGGGAATTTATATGATATCTATATGATATAAGACTAAAAAGAAACAATAAAAATGATAGTAAAAATAGCTTAAAACTACCTACAGTCTTATAAAACAAAAAATGTTCTACAATATATTTGAAGATTATTCAAAAATATCATCATAACATTAAGTTAAAATAGAAATCGCCAACTAAATTATATTTAATACAAGTGTAACATTATATTACAGAATCGTATGTCGGAGCTGGTGTCAGTGGAGCCGCGTCGGGCCAAATTTATAGAACAGGGCTCAGCTATACTCGATCGTATCCCCGAAGCGGCTGCAGAGGTGATTTTGTTCATATTCATGTTTAAAAAAAATTATATATTTTATAATATATACTCTGCGTCACACTCCGTTTCCCACTTTTCGCCAAATTCTGAAGGCATTGCGTGGTGAGTGCCGGAACTCAACGCTGGTTTTTCAACTTAGAGCCAGAGCGAAAAAAATGAAAATATAAACGTAAATAAATATTTCATTGCCTCGATTGGGGACTGGCTTCTTGTAGTAAATCTGACCACTTATATTCTTGATATGATAAATTAACTGAACCCAGTTGTGCACTAGTGTGCGAGTATAAACGCGACAGGTTGTTGGTTCGATTCCCGCTATAGTAAATGAAATATTTAATATTATATAATATCTAGGTAAAGCGCGGCTTTGAGTTCCACGCAATGCTAATAGATTAATTGTGTCTTTATTGGATGAACTGAGTATTGTACTTTGTCTATGAGAGCAGAGGAATAAAAGTAATTTATTCCATCTAGTACCTAAGGGAAAAGAACCCACAACCTTTACAGACAAGCTTATGGTACGGTTTACTATTAAAATACAAAATTTATGTTGAATAATGTATGAATGATTAAAAGTTAATTAAATCTTTACAGGTGACGTGGAGAGTTGAACACTTAAACGTAAAATGGGAAAGTCTCCGCTTGTTGTTGAGCCCAGAACAACAGCATCAGAATGGAGAGTGTTGTGACACTGTCGGTGAGTATTTTTAATAAAAGAAATATAAATTGTCGCCATATTGCAGACCTACAACAATATAACATTAATACAACAAGAAAAACAATCTATTGTTTTAAAATATGTAAAAGAATACTTGTACTTCACCATTTTAAATGACAGCGCATTAAATACATAAAAGTTACATTATTTACATTAAATATTTCAAATTGTACTACTCATTTAGAACTTAACTTAAC
This sequence comes from Heliconius sara, assembly GCA_917862395.2. Lineage (NCBI taxonomy): Eukaryota > Metazoa > Arthropoda > Insecta > Lepidoptera > Nymphalidae > Heliconius > Heliconius sara. Next base: position 3,767,927 of record OU860788.1, on the reverse strand, counting down.
TTAGTAGTAAAAAAAGAAAGTAGCGGGACTCGAACCCGCGCCTCCTGGAAACCGACCAGGTAAAAAAAAGTGAATAATAAATTGTACTTTTTACTTCTAAAATATTAAAAAAATATCACAGTAACAGGAAATTATAACAATGTAACCAAAGGTATTGAAATTTTAATGTTAGATGTCTAAATCTATTGAAATTCTTCTTTTACACTAGAAGTTGATATAAGTGCGATAGATATAAAAAAAAGACACGATGGCAATTCTGTTTTCTAATAATCGCAAACTTCATGCGGGCGAAGCCGCGTGCGTAGCGCTATTGTTTATATATTTTAGCTTTACGCTGTATCCCGCATATAGCAAGGTAGGCACAGAAAAACTTAAGGGCATAAGTTGTATTTATTTTCAAAAAAATCAAAAGTCATTTAACCCAAATATATACTTATAAAAAGGTTGCAAACGATCGCTATCTGCACCTGGAAGATATATGAGATTAGAAACTAACCAATAAAATTAAAGAATGTCCAAATACATAAAGAACTTTATATTTATATCAATATAATATGCATAATTTTTTTTTAGTAATTAATACAAGCACTTTGAAGGTAAAGTCCAGTCTTTGTTTTATATTGCGTGTAGTTGTATAATTTATTATTACTTTATTTTTTTTAAAATATCATTGTGTTCATTTTATAATTCTAACGATCTTAGCTATAGTTCTTTTATTGTTTGACCTTAAATTTAAATCGGATTGGAATCCTATTTGCGTTTACTTAGCATCTTTAGATTTGTAAGGTATTTTTTATTTATATTTTTTTATTTATAACCACCTGCAAATTCGTTTATGAGAATTTTATGACATATAGTAATAAAAATATACTGCGCTTAGAATGATTTTTTTAATGAATTTATATATAATTAAGAAAATCAGCTTAACACTGTGGACACAGCAGGGTAGGCAGAGGGAACCTAGTGTTAAGATACTTTGTTCCCCATTTGCTGCTGAATTCTGAAGGCATTGCGTGTCGAGTGGCGGAATTTAACGCCGCGTTTTGCTTCGACACCAGAGCCAAGAAATGAAAATATAAATGTAAATAAATATTTCATATCCTCGAGTGGACATCGAACCCAGAAGCAGTCAATTTTACAGTGACACTTTGTGACTCAGCGCCACGACTGGCCTCAATGATTTTGTATAAAATTAATTAAGTCAATTAAAACTGCCCACTATATTGAACAAGTTTGTTAAGGCCGCCTTTCTTGTTTCTTATAATATAGGTTTTATACTATTTATGCTGCTTTGTCTGATATTTCAGACTCTCATTATACCAAATTGTCGTATACATCAATGAAAAAATTCTATCATTCATTAATTATTACATTTTAGCTGAACTATTGAGATTTTTTGATAACTAAAGTTATCTGCTTTTCAAAATATAAATTTAAACAAAATAAATTAAAGAATATTTATGTACCATTCGGTGGAATGATTCGTTGTATTTCCCGTTCTGGTGAAACAAAATGCGGCTTTGAGTTTGGCCGGTCAATCGCGAGTTTGGGTGGAAAGAGGATAACGGAGTATGTTAAATATTACGTAAGATCTCTCTGCCTACTTTGCCATGTGCGGGATTAATATGAAACTGTACTGTGTACGAAAATCAATAGGTCAATGTAAGGAAATCACCACGCTATGTTTACCCCACTTCTTACCGTCCGATAAAATTGAAATAGTATATATTTACTTATATATAAAAGTAGACATTTGATGGCAGCCGTTCGAATCGTTGGGATCTAATGATCTATTAAAGACTTCACTTCTTTGCCTTTGTGGCGGTATTTCAGCTCACTACGCGTTCTATACCGTGTGTATCATGGGAGTGTTCTGGGTACTATCTGATCTACTTCTTGCCGTTGAATTTTTTAAGTAAAATAAAATACCATCCTCACCTTACCTCCAACATGGCACTCCACTATCGTGCTTAATTCTATAGGTAATTGATGAATGGTCTACCTGTGGCGGTGTTTTTCTATTGATACAGCATGGGGTACCCAAGCTTTCATTCAAAAAGCGCGTTGGTATCCACCGTAAAAGTCTTGGCGATTTACGGGCTGGTGAGTGACAGTGATCACTTTCCATCAGTTGTTCCATATGTTCGCTTGCCTTGTCATTTACATGAAAAATAAAATGTTTACGACACAATAATTAAATTGTCTTGAAAGTGAACAAAGAAAGTAACTATTAAGGTTTTATATTTAAAAAAAAAACAATATTTGATAACTTTTGCTTACCAAATGTACTATTAATATAATTTTATTAATTATAAACAGACCCCGCCCACGAATTACGCTGTCTCCGCCGGTGGCTGCACTGCATGGAAGGCCGCCTCCCGCCGCCCTCGCTGGCGGCCGCGCGCGCCGCCTCCTACCACGAGCTGCTGAGGAAACTTCGAGAACATCAGGTTAGTGGATTTATATTTTGTCTTTATTTATCCTGAAATCCTTTATTTGAAAAATATTTTAAAAATATAATTTGAATTTTGGACGTAGCGGAACTTCAACCTCTTTGAAACTGTGCGAGTTCTCCGTCCACAAAGCTATACGCTCTTATCAAGTTACGTCGAAGCTTTTATACGCACGGTCACAAGTTATTTATATTGTTAGCAAATTTCTAAAATATTTCTTATCGTAATTGTGGAATAATACTCTAAAATATGTAAAAAATATGATTTTGTTTATTTAGGTTCATAATTATGGACAACAAGATGCCAGTCGTGTCGCCGGAGCACAATCTGTGACTAAAGACGACTGCTTGTTAGAGCATATGAAATAATTATTACAGTTTATATTTTGATTTCATCATTTGCTCTGGTGTCAAGGCAAAGCGCGGCGTTGAGTTCCGCCACTAAATGCAATTTGTACAACGTGAAGCTGTCTTTGATTTTTTTTTATTATTATGGATACGTTGTCCTTATTTTATTTATATACCAGCTATAACAATATGTAGTTTATGTACTACAATGTAGTAAAACAGGCTTTATTCTAAATGGCTTAATTTGACACTATTCATAAATCAAGTCAGATACAAAAATGAAATATTTAATATTTTCGTTTACTCTGCTGCTTGCTTTAGAGGCAAAACGCTGGTTGAGTGTCGCCACTCCAGAGTTCGGCAGAAAGTGGGAAACGGAAATATCTCCATGAGGAACGGAGTGTCCTAACACTGAGGTTCCAGTTTCCCTCTGTCTGCCCTGAATTGTGCGGGATATACTCGCGAATTTCAGCGGAACGTCAGTAAAAGTCAACGCCACGCTTTGTTTAGTTTACCAGAGCGAAGAAATTAAAATATTAAATATTCGATTCCCTCAAGCGGAAAGCAAAGCCACAAACGTCGCGTGTTCCGCCGCGACGGCATCAAACAAAAAAATAATAAAGATATTAATATGTATGATGTATGATGATGCTTATTTATATTATGATTATTGCAAATAATTTTTTCCATAAGTTAATTAAAATTAACAATTATTTAATTAAAATTATTACTAGATTCCTAATTAATCAAAATTATAAAATTATTTCAATTTTAATTAATTAGTTTATAATATACCTCTCTTTATTTTATGTTTGTTATTTTTTTTTTTGCCAAAAAAGAGAATACAGACAGTTTTATAAAGAATTCTACTTTTTCACAATCGTTGTAGTTATCAGTTTATTATTTATTTTTTCATATCAGCTTTACGGTGTATCTTGCACACAGCAGGGTAGGCGGAGGGAACCTAGTGTCACGACACTTCGTTCCCCACTTTCCGACAAGTTCTGTAGGCACTGCGTGGTGAGTGGCGAAACTCAACGCCTCGTTTTGCCTCGACACCATAGCGAAAAAATTTAAATATATATGTAAATTAATATTTCATTTCCTCAAGTGGGGATCGAACCCACAACCAGTCGATTTTACCATTTCACTTTGTGCCCCTGCGCCACAACTGGCCTCTGGAGTTTAAAAATAAGATCATTTTGGTGTAAAATATATCATAATTAATGTAATTTGATAGATGTGGGTGGGTATTAGCACGTGGCCTCGTAATATAATACTTAAAGATAAATTTGTTGATTATTATAGAATACTACTATTTTATTGAGAGATTGGTAAAGGGAACCCAGCCCCTTTCCTTTGTTTCCACCTGTTCGGAAACAATGCGAGTTGAATGGAGTCTCATTAGATCAAGTAAATTAAAGTATTTAAAAAATATAGACATTTCTTTGCCTTGTAACCACAATCATCCTGTTCAGTCCGAAGTATAAATATGTTATAAAAAAATGTGATAGGGTATAAAAAAATTAAATATTCATATTAAATAATAACGTAACTTTTATTATCTACTGTAAAATAGAATATCAATTCTATAGGTAATTTTTATACAATTCACTTGATTTGTCATACTGTCACTCATAGCTCAATCGTATTATTTTAGTATATTATTTTACTCTTATATTTTTACTTCGAAAATCATTACAAAACACATCAGAACACACATCGGCAAATTATGAGATGTGTTAAAAAAAGTGTTTGACTTCAAGGACAGGTAAATAAACTGTTAATGAATAATTATTCTAGCTAGCTTTTGTTTATCTTTATTTTAAAAAATTATTTGAGACCACACAACACACACGAACAATCCTGCAACTGTAAATGCGACAGGTTATGGGATCACTCGAAGAATAGAAATATTTAATATTTTTAATTTTTTCTCTCTGGTATCGATCTAAAATAGGAATGGTTCCTCCACTCTTTTTTTATGGAAAAGACGCGGCAAACGAGCGTTCGGATCACCTGATGGTAAGTGATTACTGCCGCCCAGGCATTACCTGATGCGAAACGCAGTGGCATAAAACCACTTCTTAACGCCGGTTTAAATGCCGGGGGTGGTAATGATCCGGTCGAGTCTGCCCGTGCGTGTTGCCATTGCTGGTGACGTGACTCTACCACGCGTAATTTAGTCGCCTCTTTCGACACCACCAGTACCAGGATGATCCTATTCTAGGCCGGGATTACACGATACAAAACGCAATACCGAAAGAATCTAAACGCAATACCTAAAGAATCGGGCTGAAAGTGGCGAGCGAAGTGTCTTAACACTAGGCTCTCTCTGCCTACCCTGCTACATGTATCCTATGGGATACAGCCGGAATAAAAAAAATATGCATATTTATAGCTAATCACTTGTAGCCCAAGGTCCTAGGGCCCCCAGACCTACGTCATTTTAGCAAAGCTGAAGCGTTCTCACTAACCTGAAAGTGGAGCCCTTACGAGTACAGTCTTATCTACGTATTAATCCTCAAACTTTCGGCTTTACTAAAATCATGCAGGTTTAGGGGCCCTGGGATCTCAGTCTATAGTCGAAAGAAAATATTCACAAACCATGAGCTACACACAGTAACCGTAAAGGCCCTGCAACACTGAAATTCCAAACAAATAAACTTATTAGCACTTCCATTGTTATCAAGTGATGTATAATTATCCACTAACGGTACACAGCGGTCGACAATGTGAACGCGCCCTAACGAGTAGCGATGTAGTGATGTGATGCCCTTAATTAACACCGACCGCGAGTGAGAGAGCTTTATTCAGCGTTTATCTCCGCATCGTCCTCTTTTCTCTATTGAGTTATTATGTTCACACGTCGATTTAGATACTATTAATTTTCTACGTAAGATTTTCATTGTTGCTGATTATTTAAAATAGCTGGTCTTAAAATTAGCAGTGTAAGATTGCACGGGCTGTCGGACGATGTTGGTTATAACTACTATGTGTTGCTGTGGTTGTGGTTACCATCCCAATTAGGGGAAAGATTATTTTTACTTTCCCATTAGCAAAGCGCATTCAGCTTATTCTTCTTGAATATGGTGGAAAAGTGGAGCAACAAGTTTGTTGCCATAAAATTTTCTCTGTCTACGCTACTATGAGAAGACAGTACTTAGCTAAAACTGTAAGACATCATCTAAATAGTAAATTAATAATGATTTATATAAAAATACAATCAGTCGAATACACTTAACCGCACAATATAAAGTTTATAGTATTAAATATTTAAAATAGAAAATTATTACAAATCAAAAAATTAAATACAGTTTCATTATCTCAGAAAATCTGTGCCCATACAATATTTCAACATCAGTTGATATGATTGAACCGATAGTTAGCATGATTGACTAATGCGGAGTGTCTGTACCAACTTTCTACCGGGTCGTGCCTCGTGCGGGACGTCAAAATGAACCCCCGCTACTCAATCTGTGTGACATGGCCATCTATTATCTAGAGCGGGATCGTTTCCTTAATAATGCTTTAATGCGGTAATGTGAGCGTAAGAAAGTGAAACTCACTCGGTTGTAAGCTTTTACTGTATATACGTACATACATACGATGTACGTAACATAAAATATATTGTTATGTTGGTGTAGATGAGATAATGCAGATATGGTTAAAATAGGAAGAAATTAAATTAAATATTAATCTATTAATTAACGCATAAAATATACATATGAAATCATTAGAGCTTCACGCTGTATCCCGCATACAGCTCAGAGTCTTAACACTAGCTTCCTTCTGCCTACCTTAGGCAGATGGAAGCTAGTGTTACGACACTCTGCATCTACCTCTCCGCTATAAAATACACGTTTTTGAGCATTATTTTACCTAAAAACAGCTGGATATTAGTGAAATCTAGGTTGAGTATACAAGAAAAGTCTCGGCCGGCCTTCACGAATTAGTCTAATTTGATAGTTTGTCACGACTTCCTTGCGAAACCCATTTTATCTGAGTGTTCACTTATTGCGAATTAAGCCAATTTGTAGGTGGAAGTCTCGAGTGTTTCTATTTGGATTTATTTTTATGGCTTGCTATGTTTAGTAAATTTTTTACAACGAACGACAAGACGATACGACGTCGAAATCTTTACCGGATTTGATAATGAAAATTTATTTTTAAATTAATTAGGCAGTGGGAGCCTTGTGTTAAGACACTCCGCTCTCCACTTTCCACAGAATTCTGGAGTAATTGTGTATTGAGTGGCGGAGCTCAACGACGCAGCGTGCCTCGACACCAGAGTGAAGAAATGATTAAAATGATAATAAATAAATAATTTCTTCAGATAAGGATCGAACTCACAATCTTTTGCGATTACAGTCACACGCTTATGCCCATGCACCACGATTGATCTCAAAATTGATATTTTTATTAATCTGTTCTATAAGATATTTTTAGTTAATTATTTGTGCAACGTTGTATAAAATCATAACACCAACAAAACCAACACTGTTCAGATCTCTTGTCATTAACATCATTTCTAACTAAATGGAAGTGGATCGAGAGATTTTATGATATTTTACGTCATTAATCAGTCGTATTCGTAACTCGTAATTGCCAAGCCAACTAGCTATGCTATGCTTCGCTTTATAGCAAACGCGATTGTCTAGTAGATTAGAAACGCGCACCTACTAACTTGCGTATTGAAGTTACCAACATAGTGTAAACTTAATAATATTTTTTATATATCGGGCACACGCTTTTTCCCACATATAGCAGGGTAAGCAGAAGGAACCTAGTGTTAAAGTTTAAATACTCTGTTCTCCACCGAAATGAAATTATGAAATTACCGAGACAGCTTGCTGAGTGGCGGAATTCAATGCCTTTTTTTCAATGCCTTGCAATTCAATGCCTTGATGCCTGAGCGAAGAAATTACAATATTAATAAATAATAAATCATTCCCTGAATCGAACACAAAACCGTCGCGTTAAAGTCACACTTTTGTGCCACGACGTACATACAAACAATGTATTATAATACAATATATTGTATGTTATACATAATTTGAACCCAATTGCAGCAATCAAAAGTTCGTGACACAAACGTCAGTCGACTATAGACCACGCTTTGTGCAGTACATTTGTGCAATATACGTCTCGTTCGTTACCAGGTTGTAGGGTCACCATGTATTCGAACCATTAAACTATAAATCTCAATTTGGCCTATTTAATATTGTTTCTTGTACCTAATAAATATGACACAGTTAAACCGTTTGAAATTAATTTATGCTGTATATAATTATGAAAATAAATATAAATTTTAGATTAAAAAAACATATTTTATATTATGTTACGTATTTTTTTGTAGGCGATAAAACGACAATAAGATTAAGATATTAATTTAAACGATTCCAATTCTAATATTTAAAAAAAATGGTAACCTCAGCAAAATAAGGTTAACAAAAGGCCCATAAATCAAAGTGACATGCGTTATGGAGATTGCGCGCGGTGCTATACTGAAATATTCCTTTGTTAGCTCCACGTAACAACCATATAATTTCGCCTAGACCTAAGTTGTAAGTATAGGAAGTAAATTATTGACATTACGATTTAAACAGTAGAAAGTGGACAGATTTGCGAATACCGAAATGAGATTTGGCAAAGTTGTTTGTGTATATATAATACAACACGTTATATACATAAAATATATATAGGCTGATTGCGAACGGAAGTACCGACGCGGCGGTGGCAAGCAGACTGTTTGTCTAGGATTTGAATTAAAATTGTGTTAATGGTTTCGTCGGTCAATAAATCAATATTTAAATTAGGTCTTTATTTATGTAGATCAAGTTGCGATTTATTTTGTTGCAATTAAACCTTTAAAATTGAAGCCAGTCGTGGCGCAGTGGTACAAGTGTGTCACTGTACAATGCACTGATTCTGGATTGGATTGCACTCGAATAATTATTTTGTTTTTATTTTCATTTCTTCGCTCTGGTGTTGACGCAAAGCGCGGCGTTGATGTCCGCCACGCAATGCCCAGAAATCGGCGGTAAGTGGAGAAGGGAGTCTTTTATTCTACTCAAGATTCCCTCTCCTACCCTTCTGTTTGTAGTATACAACGTGAAGCTGATCTATTATGTCAAAATACATATACATGTAGATGAAGTTACGATTTCGTTCGTTAATATTAAAAGGTGATTGGTTGGAACAGAACAAACATCGTACTTTGAAATATAGTGATTAATGAACTTATCAATGTGTAAGATCTGCCAGTAGTAGCCAGCTTTCGCTCCCGCGGGCGACGATGGATTTATACAAACATAATTAACGTGCGCGTACGCATATAATTATTGTTTATTGTAACTATATCTTGCATACAAATCGACTATTACTCTATAATATATTAGTTTGTTTATTACTATATCGTCGTTCGTTTCTCATAAGTAATTGCTGAACGCGAAACCCGCTTGGATGTTATAGAGCGGTTCGCGTGAATATAGTTGATTCTAAACGGATGTAAAATAATAAATATTGAAGAAATTAGAACTTACAAGACTAGGACTAGGATATAAATATTATAAATGTTTATATTGTGCCTCGCTGGTATTTTTTGAAATAATCACTTTTGTATGTCTTTTTTTTAATTTTTTGTATTGTGAATAATAAAATATATAAATCAGCTTGTTATTTGTTAAACTTCACATTAAGAAATTATCTTTAAAGTTTTTTCTACGTTAAAAGCATGTACGAGAATGTTCAATCAATATAATTCATGACGGTTTTAATTCTTGTAGTTATGCAAAGCATACAGACAGACAACCTCTTATTTGTTTTCACCATTGAGTGCAATTCCAATACCCATATTTCCTCTAGTATAACCAATAACGATTGCAATATATCGTCATTAGGTAGCAGAGCAGGCTATTTATTCTCGTTCGCTATAATTATAACAACATAAAGTTGAGGCCAGTTATGGCGCAGAGGTATAGCCAGCAGTAAATGCGACAGGTTGTGGTTCGAATCCCTGGTCGAGGAAATGAAATGTTTAATATTTTTATTTCCTCGCTCTTGTTACAAGGTAAAGGCACTTAACTCGACTTCAGAATTCGTCGGAAATTAGGTCTTTATTTTCTCTAGGTGTTTATTGTCCCTCTGCCTACCCTCCTATGTGCGGGATACAGCGTGAAACCAAAAAAAAAATCAAATAAACACTCCATTGCGTATAGAATTACTGTTAATTCGATTTTGAAACAGTCGTAGGTACGTACACCGTTTAATTGATCTCAGATAGTTGACCGCCGATAACTATCGATGGTGAATGGTGTACTGGTGTTGCTGTGTACTGCGTGATGGTTTTCCTCGACTCGCCCAGTTGCATGATCACGATAAGATCTCATCTTTACTTCTGCAAGTAGGTACAAGAGATCTAAGTTAATTAACTGTAACGTTCTGAGATTACAGTAGCGCGGACGTTATGTAAATAAATGTTTGCTGTTAACCTACATAAGTTGTATCGCTTGTGCTTTGAAACGCCGGACTGAAATATTTGAAATGATTATAGCTTCACGCTGAATCCCGCTCACAGTTGGCAGTGGGAACTTAGTGTTAAGGCACTCCATTCTCCGTTTTTCTCCGAATTCTGGATGTATTACGTGTTGATTGGCAAAACTACGACAACGCCGCGCCTTGCCTCGATACCAGAGCGAAGAAATGTAAATATTAAATATTTTATTTCATCGAGTGGGGATCGAAACCACAACCAGTCGCGTTTACAGAGTCCAGAGGCCTCATAATGAATATAATTTTTTTAAATACCCTCAAGCTGCAGAAATTATCTTTACGCAAATTTAGAAAGCAAGAGCCGTGAAAGTGGCCCCGGCATGTAGTATGCGATAACGTAATATAGCAAAAATCGCCAACAATACTCGCTTGCGTAGCCCAAGGCGTTGCTGTAAAGTCTGACGTTGAAAAGACAACGGGATTTATTGTGGGCGAGCACGCGGACCACCGCGAGTGCAACGGTCGTTAAGTTACACATGAAACGATGTAAACGATCTGTCTTCTGATCCACCGCACGGGATGAACATCAAAGTGATTTGATGTTCAGTTTGTGGGAAAATTCTAATTTTCATTCTTTTTTGTAGAACAATTGCAGTTTGCTTGTAACTATATCTGGTTTGTTGCGTAGCATTCCTTTAGAAGTAAAAAGCAACAAATAACGAGGAAATAAACATATTCAATAATTCATCTCCTCGATTGGGAATCGAACCCACAACCTGTCGCGTTTAAAGTCGCACGCTTAGCTCCTGTGCCACGAATGGCCTCTATTTATTTATTTATTTATTACATATTATAAACATAAAGTATTATGTACGCCAACGGAAATCAAACTCGCAGCTACCGGCACCGGCACACATAACATGCTAGTTAGCGTAAAGGATCGTTGTAGCTATACCGGGTCAATAATATAATTTATTATTCAATTTCCTGTCGGTAATGTATTCGATTTCTACTTATCGAAGTATTATTATATACGAATAAATGTTTGTTGTTTGGAACGAGCTTTTGTGGAACCAGCTTCTCTTCGACGTTCAATTATCGCCGGGGTTCCTATCTTCGTCCCATCGTGGCTGCGGGTCGAAGGTCACCACTGCCTACACGCTACCCGTCACACGTTGCCCTTTCGCAGGTTTACTCGCACACACAATTCATACTTTCTCTCAATAGCAATATTTGCCTAGGAGGCATTTTCAAATATAATTTCGCTTTCGATTATTTACAATGGTATAATTAGTTTAAGCTACTGAATTATATCGAACCGTATATAATTTTCGTTCATAATGAAGCTGGTTGTAGATGTATGTACAAAGAATATTGATTGCTTTTTATTTAGAACAATATCTTCGTTTACTACCTGTTTGTAAAATTAAAGAAGATATATGTGTGTATGTAACAATAAAGAAATAACTGACCTCCGTATTCGACGCGTAATATATATTTTTTTTATGGTTAAACTCGAAAAGTTTTTTTAAATATTATTTTAAGTCCTCTCAAGTCGGGAGGGTGTAGTTACGATAAAATATTTCGATCGCAGCTAGTGATTACTGAGTAACCCGCCAGCTGCGGTAAATTATCTTTACGGTCAGATTCTAATTAAGTATTCAATTCAGTTTCGACTACACTTGATTATTGAGAATGTCGAAAAAGATGTCGTTTGTCGCCGTTTTCACTTAGACTCAACCATGCCTTCGTCATACCTTTCTACATAAAAGTAATTTAATAATTATTCTTTCGTTTTTTTTTTATTGATAGTAAATTTGGCCAGTCGTGGGGCAAGAACACAAGCGTGTAACTGTAAACGTGACAGATTGTGGATTCGATTCCAACTCGATTTTCATTTCGTCGCTCTAGGGTCGCTCAACTCGTAATGCCTTGAAAATACGGCGGAAAGTAGGCAGCTGACTGTCTTAAGTTCTTCACTTAGTTCCGGTCTGCGTATCCTGCTATATGCGGGATACAGCGAAAAAAAATTGAAACAATTAAAATATTTTCTGTTTATTTTGTTTTGTTACGTAATAGTAGTATGGTCAACAAATGATACGAAATGAATCGATTTGTAATAAAAAATCTTTAATAATAACATATTGCAACTTCGTATTATGTTATAAAACATAACATAATTTCTATATTCGTTATCTACAAATCTAAACGTTTTAGTTACGTACAAGATAATATTTTATAATATAACCTTTTTTCGCAAACAACAATACTCTATACGTGATTGCGATAAGATTGGCATACGTGTGTTTGTAAATGTATCACGTGACTTGTCAGCTGGAAATGTCATGCCAATTTTAAATGGCATACATTTCACAGGTTTCGCATGACGTTGCACAATTAACATTCTACTTTTTTTTTTGTGACTTCACGCTGTATCCCGCACATAGCAGGGTAGGCAACGGGAACCTGGGATCTAGTGTTAACGCACTCCACTACATTGAGTCACTTCGGTCCCCCCACTTCTCTCCAAATCTGGATCACGCTAACTATCTCTATTTTAATTATTTACAATTTCAATTAAAAATCATCGACTACAGTAAAAAACACATAAAATTAAATTAGCTTCACGCTGTATCCCACACAAATCAGGGTAGGCAGAGGGAACCTAGTATTCAGATACTTCGTTTCCCACTTTTCGCCGAGTTCTGGAGGCATTGCGTGTTGAGTGGCGGAACTCGACGCCGCGCTTTGCCTCGACACCACAGCAAAGAAATGAAAATATAAATGTAAATAAATAATTCATTTCCTCGAGTGGGGATCGAACCTGCAACCAGTCGATTTTACAGTCACACTTTATGCCTCTGCGCATATAGGTATAACATATATTTTGAATAAAGAATTACATGTAATACTGCTGGCATATATATTAAGTATTGATTTTATTGAGAGGGTGGTTGCAGCTCGCGTTATCGTATCGAATATCGATTTCTCCAATGAATTGTTTATTCAGTCGCCCCTCACTAACCTGATAATATAAGCACGTTTTTACATCACTATGGCAACTGTGTATGTATAACTAATATATGTATATTGATTCACTCTCATTTTGTATGTCATATTAGGAGCTGAATGCAGGTCATTTGATAACTATCTCTATACAAATTTAACAGTGCACATCGTAGTTTTGAATAGATGACATGCGAAAATAACGTTCTCATTTTATGTTTTTTTTGTTTGGTTATTCTATTTTAAAATATAATAGATAAAAATATAATGATTGTTGTGGGATAGGTCATATATTTTTATGAAATTCTTCTATTACATCAATGACTAAAATGGGTAGTGATGAAGCTTCTGTACAACTATTGAACTAAATCAGTTTCACGCTGTATCCCGCACAGAGCGGGGTAGGCAGAGGGAACCTATTGCTAAGATACTCCGTTCCCCACTATAGAGCTATACCGCAATTATAGTCTTTATAGCTCAATAAGAGGAGGTAAATTAAAAACTGTAATTTAACCTACTTGAAACAAAAGACGATTTTGCTTGGTTTTTTTTTCATTTATGTCAATTTAATAAATGCTTTACCATGAAATATTTTTCTTTCACACAGATTTCATGAAATACACAAAACAAAAGCCAATCCATATCTATTGCATACAGCGAACCATTAAATACAGTGCTGGCGTTGTTTTAATATTGGCAACACATTAATCTTTTTATCTCGCGCCACCATTATCACCAGCAGTCATAAATCGAGGCAGCCTTTCGTGTCGCTATCGTGATCTATATTAGTTCGTACATAATTCAAAGCTAGCCGTTACGTAATTAAACACCGCACGCGCTCCCGGAAAGTTCACGTAATAACGGGGCTCGTTCAAATTGACGTATAATTGCATATAGAATTACGGACAATAAACAGCTCTGATGGCTGGAAGGCATCACGAATCATTATGATGCTATAATGATAATTTATGGTACAAAACTTTAATGATTTTCACTTTGTCGATAGTTGTGTGTAAGTATATAATTAATAATTGAACTCTGGGTTATTCTGCGTGTAGAGCTATAAGCCATGTTATGGGCATAAGCTTATTTATTATTTAACAATACTAAGGATATTTTAATAAAAAATTATATGTTCTTACTATTATTTTCAAAATTAATAACGATTATTTTGCAATTTTAGTATACCTCTGATATTACATATTTTATTATAATTACATTAAATAATAAACACATACGACAAGGCAAAGATCGACCATCAAACTCAAATACATTATGATTTGTTATCATTAAAACACAAGTACTTCTTAACGTTTAAGCGCTAAGGGCCAATTCATTTAATTTCTATAGATATTATCGTACCGGGTGCATTTGATTTAATAAAATCTAGATTCTAGACGCGGTTCCACCGCGCCCTGAATTGTTTTGACTGCCCCCTTTTACAATCTCGTATCGCCGACCATTCTTTACAATCCAACGACTAATTCTCTAAGTTTCTTGTTTCGCGTTTGAGTGTTTTCATTTTCCTCGGGTGAACAACTTCTTATTGTTCCCAATAATTTGACACGCCGCGCCGTGCTCTTAAAATATATGAGTTTATATTTATTTCTTATTTACGGGGAATTGTTCATGGTAAATACTGTACTTACTGTTCGTAATAATTGAGGCCCTTGTAGCGCAGAGGCACGAGGGTTGTGGGTTCGATCGTCAAACAAGTAAGAGACCAACAAGAAAGTAAGGAACGTAGTGTCTTAACACTCTTCTCTGTATACCATGCTGCGAGGGATACAGCGTGAAGCTGATTTTAGTTATTCATTATACTAAGGGTAATTGACCAAATTTAATATATGCACGTTACATACTCGTAAAAATTTTTGAAAGTAAATTAAATAAATTTAATAAATCCAAGCAATTTATTTTCACTCTTTAAAAACACGTGATAAATTATTAAATATCGTTTAAATTAATAATGTTATTGATTTTTGCATAAAAAAGAACCAGAAATCGTTGAAAGTTACAGATAGTTTAATATCAATCATTTTTAATGAAATGAACGGTGGTTCCGGTCCGGTATGTTTGTAAAACACCCGCGGAATCCATGCGAGTAAAGAATGTTATCGAAAAATTCAATATCTCTATAATATAATACGTATATAAGTTAAAAAAATCAGCTTCACGCTGTATCCCGCACACAGCAGGGTACCTGCTGTGAGGGAACCTAATATTGAGACACTCCGTTCCCCACTTTCCGCCGTTGCGTGTTGCGTGGCGGAACGAAGAAATGAATATGAATTTAAATAAATATTTCATTTTGAGTAGGGATCGAACCCACAACCAGTCACGTTTACAGTCACACTTTGTGCCCCTGCGCCACGCAGTCGTGGCCTCAATTATATGAGTTAATATACATATTAGTTAATTAAGCTTAATTGATGTATTTGGTTTGACTTTCATTAAAAATGTAATTACGATTGATAGTCGACTTTTAAAGTATGTACATTTTTTTAAATTTCCCATTCCAATGATGTTTTTTTTTTAACTCGTAACAACGCGAGGTTAAACTCTTTTTGATCTTAATATCCGGTGTCTAAGTCATTGTTCACACATCCTGTCAACCATTAATTTGCATTGGCGAGTCATCATTATTTTGTTGGTTAAGAGTTCCTTTTTGAGTATATTTTGGTTCTTGTCATTTTCTTTTATATACATTTATATTTATAAATTGTGTTTGGCTTTTTGGTTATTCCTAATATTATTTATATAAAAGTTCTTCGTTAATTATTTTTTTCCTTTAGTGGTAACCGCATAAGAATAGATTTTTTTATTAGAATGTTTGTCAGTATGTTTGATGGCTTTAGTTTTTTTATTTAAAGTAATATGTTTCCTTGGTATAATTAAACAATATTTTTTTGAGAGAAGAGAGAGAGAGAGTACGTATAATAAAAAATCTCTCCCGCTACTCCCCACGTATAATGCGTAATATGTGTGCAGGGAGGTAGGTAGTAGAATAAATGAACGATTGAAAAATTGTTTTTCATGCATTTTATTTAAAGTAGTATTGTTAATATATGTTTCCTTATTTGTTTGAATAACATTATTATATATGAAATGGGTTTTTTTATTGTATTATTCATAACGTTTTATAAGTTAATGTTGAATTCCATAGGCGTCAGCTAACAATTTTTGAATAATTATAAATTAAAATTAAATCAGCTTCACGCTGTATCCCACACCCAGGTAGAGAGGAACCTAGTGTTAAGACATCGTTCCACTTTTCGATTGAGAGGATGCTGAGGGAGAACTCAACGCGGCTTTGCCTCTCTTCAGTGGGATCGAAACCAACAGTCGTTTTACAGTCACACGACGTGCGCGCGCTACGACTGGCTCTTGAATATTATAAAATCGAATGAGAAAGACATACGGTTATTATGAGAATGAGCATATTCTTATATTTAATCTTTAATTAACTATTTATATTTTTACTACTATAGATACTAAACTGAATAGTATTGAGTATTGACCAACAGTTGGCAATTTTCCGTTAGAGTCATTACAGCGTGATGCGCACACGCATATGTCACCTGGTTCTGCGTCGGTAGTTTTAGGTCACCGTTATAATTAAGGCTGTTGAGGTAATAACTGTGTGGTATACTCGGGTTCTCTTTGTTTGATGATTAATACACAGCTAGTCTTACTGCTAGGTAATTTTTGAGATTATTTAATTAATGACTTGTAGAAAATCATTCAAGTGCATCTATACTTATTTAAAAAATACAGTTTCACGTTGTATCCCGCATATAGCACGGTAGGAAGAGGAGACCTAAGTGTTAAGACACTCTGTTCCTCATTTTTGGATTCTGGACGCATAGCGTGATGATTTGGAGAGGAGGACCTAACGCCACACTTTGCCACGACACCAGAGGGACGTAATGAAAATATTAAATGTCTTATTTTCTCGAATGAAAATCGAACCCACAAGCCGTCGCTTTTTACAGTGACACGTTGTGCACCTTCGCCACGACTATTCTTGATTTAGTAAACAAGAAAAGTGACATATTATGGCGGTAGGAGAAAACATGTTAATTTTCTGTAATATTCACTAAGTCTTAATAAGAACGTTAGATATGTAATATATCATATAAATGTACGAATAAAATGATATTAAGTTAAACTATTATGTTCAACTATAAATCGAATTTATTACATTTGTAAACACATCACCAATGGCCATGAAAAACATAAATACACCACTAAGCTGTTACCACTACAAAGTTTATCCAGCCTTCTGATCGCATTAGTGTAAGCTTCAAGTTTTATCGTCTCGTCGTCACGTCTACTTACTATCATAACTGGCTCTGATTTATCTTAATTTCTATAAATTGATATGCAAACACGTTTTCTGAGGAATGGTATGAGTGAGATGCGGTGACGATTTTATGGTTTCGTTATTTCTTGTGTGGAGTTATTTAGATTTGTTTTAAACAAATGTAAGTAAATGTGCGGGGAAATTATTCATAAATATAAATCTATAAATATTTTCAATTGATTATTTTATTTGTAAATAAAAATTAGATTTTCAGTTTTTAATGTTGGCAGCACCAAAAATATCAATTTTTCTGTCTCGATCTTTGTATTTTTTATTATTATATACCTACCTACATCTGTTAGTTACGATCTACTATAATCAGAGAAACGTTTTACTCCCGCATTTAAACTCAATTTGTTTAACAGCGCAGCAACCGTATTAAATATTGGTGTTCAAATAAGATAGCCGTGTAAATGTAGGGCTCTCTTACACAATTTGTTGTTTCCTAGTTATTAATGATACCTTAATTCGGCACGGTCGTAATGGACGCATGGGTATTGCTTTATGCAAGTATTCCGCGTTCGGTGATATGATTTGCCACGCCCCAACTTTCCAGCTGGCCGTTGCAGTTCCTCGTTCGGTGGCGGTGGTGTTCGGTCTTACGTGTGTCTGATTAGATATGTTGATTTTAGCCCAATACGTAATTTCGTTGTTACAAATAAATTGGGTTCACGCTGTATCCCGCACACAGCAGGATAGGCGGAGGGAACCTAGTGTTAAGACACTCCGTTCCCCACTTTCTGCCCAATTCCGGAGGTATTGCGTGTTGAGTGGCAGAACTCAACGCCGCACTTTGCCTCGACACCAGAGCGAAGAAATGGAAATATAAATTTAAGTAAATATTTCATCTCCTCGAGCGAGGATCGAACCCACAACCAGTCGGTTTACAGTCACACCTTGTGACGCTGCGCCACTACCGGCCTCAAATGTTAAATATAAATCTATTTAATTTCTTTCGACGAGGATCGAAGCTACAACCTGTTGCGTTTACGGCCACACTTTGTGCTCCTTCGACCACGCCCATGACTGGCCTCATGATTTCATTTTAAATTAGATAATTTCATCTCAGTAGTAGCTTGTGATTTAAGAATAATATTGTAACGTAGCTACGCAATTTGTGAGCCAGCTTACAAAGTTCCATATGACCTCTGTGAACCTCACGAGCGTATAAACTGCCAACTGTTGCGTTTGCCAGCCGGGAACGTGACGACTACAGTGACTTAAATCACGTATACTTATTATCTCTGTAAGAGTTTTTTTTGGGTTTTTACTTCGTTACATCCAAAAATGAAGGGAAAAGAGAGAGGCCGTCGTGGCTCAGTAGCACAAGACGCTACGATTGTGGGTTTGATTCTTACTTTGGGGAATGAAACATAAAATATTTCCATTTTCTCGCCATTTAATCCAAAGGAAAAGGGGGTACGGAGTGTCTTTACACTAGATTGGTGTATCTCTTATTCATTGCTACAAAAGAAACTGCTACAAAGATTAGAATTATGAAAGTAGATACAAAAATATTTTATGGAATCAAAAAAATTAAAGTACGTTGCTACTCGCGGCGCGCACCTACATATTATTATTAAATAAATAAAATAAATCAGCTTCACGCTGATCCCGCACACTGCAGGGTAGGCAGAGGGAACGTAGTGAAAGACACTCCGTTCCCCACTTTCTGCCGAATTCCGGAGGCATTGCGTGTTAAGTGGCAGAACTCAACGCCGCGCTTCACCTCGACACCAGAGCGAAGAAATGGATATATAAATTTAAGTAAATATTTCATCTCCTCGAGTGGGGATCGAACCTACAACCAGTCGGTTTACAGTCACACTTTGTGCCACTGTGCCTCGACCGGTCTCTATTAAATTAATAAAATATAATGTCAATATCAACATAATATTACATAACGGAGTTTATAATCTAGTTTATCTCTCTATTAGAGAATGCGACAAGAGAAACCAAACAGTTACACGTTGAGGGGTTCAATAAATAACGTATAACGTGCGATAATAATTCATACTGATCGAGGTGTAGCGTGATGGATGGTTGTACCACGCCTCGCCTTTGAGCTCGGAACAGCTCCAAGCTCACAGCACATACAAACATTGCGAATTTACAATATAATTAGACTATGACTTGAATATGTGTATCTACTACTATCTACTTGTAAATGAACGTGTGAGATCATGATGAATTGGTACTTTTATTTTACAATATACATCTTCTACGTCGTTTTTTTTATTAATAAAAATTGTACCCATTCTGGCAGATCCTGGTGATGGAGGTTTCATTTTTTTAAAATCATTGGACTTAAGTAGGTAAAATATTAACGTTAAATAGAGTGATAATTTATTTTAAATAGTTTTAGGTACTTGTATAATATTTTCTATTACTGACTTGGCTTATATTGTTGAAAATAATAGCTTTTGAATATATGGTAGGTTTTTGTGATTTCTATTATAACTTATTATGACTCGGTTCCAATTTCATGCAAGATGGAAACCTTAAACTTTACGCAACATCAATGACTTCTAAAATTTTTTAAACTATTACTAAAGTACAAAATTACAGATTGTCTCGACTCTGAACAGAATGAAACTCTACGCCTTATTATTTGAGTGGTTCAGAATTTTCTTTATCTTGCAAACGTAGCTGTATTAAGGTGACGTTATAATTACAGAACAATAATAGCATATTGTGACTGCTCTTTATTGTTAAGGTTATTCTTATCGATGAATTTTGAGATAAGATTATATTGTATTATATTATATTATGTTCAATAATAACGTCATTGTTGCGACGCCTTTGTTTTGTTTCATAATACGTATTAAGGTCTTTATTATTTCGTACTTTATCTCATCTTCAATTTATCAGCATTTATTGAAAATCGTACCAAGTTTCCCAATTTGTAAGATATTATATACCCTTAGTAAGAAAGAGTTAGGTAACATTAATATCAAATAAATATATAATAAGAAAACCGGTCAAGTACAATTTAAAAAATTATAAGTCAACGAGAAGAACAACTTATAAAAATTTAAAAATCCAAGTGTACGGGTGTATGCACTCATTTTATATGAAATGAACTACAAATATTTATTTGTTATTAGTTTTTCTATATACTTATAAAATTTCATGAACATATTGAAAATAATTCAAATTATGTATGTATTGGTACATTTATATTTGGATTTAAGTTAATAACATGTAAACATACATTATTATGTGCCAGGTGGTCTCCATGCATGATTGATCTCCATGTACAAATGGACACATGTCTACAATAAAATCGATTTTTATTATCGTTATTCACCCCTAGTGTAATATAGAAAAGTTCCGTTTCAAAACTTAAAAAAAGCTTAAATTATAAAAATTGTAAAAAAAATAATGTCACAGCCATCGAATATGACATTTTACCACAACATCGTTGAATGCTAACAGATACACATTTCCAAAGAGAAAGCTGTATTGTTATGTATTTTATATATGTATGTCACAAAGTGTGACTGTAAACCGACTGGTTGTGGGTTCGATCCCCATTCGAAGAGATGAAATATTTACTTAAATTTATATTTCCATTTCTTCGCTCTGGTGTCGAGGCAAAGCGCGGCGTTGAGTTCTGCCACTTAACACGCAATGCCTCCGAAATTCGGCAGAAAGTGGGGAACGGAGTGTCTTTCACTACGTTCCCTCTGCCTACCCTGCAGTGTGCTGGATACAGCGTGAAGCTGATGAAAAAAAGAATGTCCGATAATTTAACCACATTGGACGTCCTGTTGTTACTGTATCGTTCGATATCTATTCTATGGTGGAACAGAAGCCACCATTGAATAGTTGTAAAACGGAAACGTAAACGGCCCGAACTAACTAAGTCGCAAATCCTGCGTTAACGGCCGCGATCAATGTTTATCTTTATCCGCTGGGTTTATCGCCGGACGCATATTGTAATTGGATGTATTGATATATTAGAGTATTTGTTTTGCTTGTCTTTAATATTTACATACAATCTGGCGTAATTGTAATTTTGTTTAGGGGATTATTAAATAATTTTGCTTAAAATAATTTTCAATTCATTGAAATTGTCATAAATTAAAAATAATTTCTTTCTCTTATTATTTATTAGCCATTATATGTATTATCTTTTTTGACTTAATGTTTTCTCTGCATCACTGGTTGTACGGACTTTTCCGTAAAATTCTACGACATTCGTGGCACTCGTGTATTGATACAATCCTTTTGAAAACAATTTTATTTCTAAATATTAAAAAGCTGTAAATGACTTTACTATCAATTTTCGCCATTTATAAGTAAAAAATAATAACATTAAAAAAATATATTGTCCTACAAAATACAATTTTATATAGAACCCGACGTAGCTTATATTAAAGCTTATTGTGAAGTGCGCTCAAGAGTTGTTTAATCCAAAGGCAATTTCGATTAAGTAATGATATGATAAAATATAGTATTCCACGCCATAGTGTTGCATCAGAACACCCACGCTAGACACGGCTCGTTGCATCCACGAGGAGTTACGCGACACCGCCTCAGGGAGAATGGGTTTCCTATGGTGTCTTGTATTGTTAACTTTAAGTTTGCCTATTCAAACGGATATTGAAATAAATAGTTCGATCTACTTTCTAAAGCAGTCGTCTTTTTTTTAACTATACAATTAAAAAAATAAACAAGAATTAAACTACTGCTAAAGAAAAAGTGATTTGTTTCTCAATTTCAATTACTGCTAAATACTATATTAATTTATACACATATATGGATCATTTGAGTTATTTTTTTACCCTTATCTAATATTTCGACAGAATGTTGTTTCTCAGGTGATTTTACAGATTATTATTAATTATCCATCTACATTAAGCAACAGAAGCATCGCACGTGGGTGAACGCGGGCGGTAATACAATTGCCCAGCAGATGCGTTTGACTGATACTTAATTATGCTTTATCGTGTTTTCCCTTGCAATGCAAGTTAAAATTATTTTAAAATGTTACATGGATATTGTAAAATTTTGTTTTGAAAATATATTTCGATGCTACAATTTTACTCTAGACATTTGGCAAATAGCCAAAAAATATAGCAAATTGCTCTCGAACAGATGAATGATCTCATACAAGTTCAATGAGCTACTTCTATATATTATGAAGTTTTAGTATTTTCCTCTTAGTAACGCTATTTCTATATACAAATATTGTTTTCGGCATATATATATAATTGCCAATTAAAAAAAACTGGGTGTAAGCTGCCAAACGAGACGGAAGTGCGCCTACGCAACGCACTCAACACGGGGAAGCGAAGAGTAATTGTAACTCGATATAAATGAAGAGAGATAGAACCGATTGCACTGTTTAAGGAAGGATAGTTACTTTGTGTTACCATTATGTTTAGATACTAATAATAATAGAAGTGTGATCGACTCTGGTCGATGGCGACCAGGAAGTCGTCTTGCACATATATCTTCAGAAATATCTCCGCAAGTATAATATTTTGCACTAAGTCAGCCGCAAAGTGTTTTAACCTCAAAAAATATGTAATTATTGATCTTTGTGACCTTTGATTTCTTTTTTTATCAAAATTCGTTAATTTCTTAAGTTGTTAATAAACTATATTTAGAATCTCCATCTTCTTGTTAAAGTATTTAATATACCTTCTGTGCATATTGCATTTCGAAATCCCGATCATTATGATGGAATGTTCTTAAGTTATTAGCTTTTATTGTGTATGCAGACCTAAGTCAAGTAACGCTATGGAATCCTGTATATCCTTATCCCTATATATTTTATAATAAATAATAATGTCATCCATTTCATCATTTTCATTCGTTTCACCTCGTGTTACTTGGTCACTCGCGCTCGTTCGACAGCTTAATGTATAGATTTAAAGAGAAATGCTATAACAGTTTTTCGCTTTGTACCAAGGGCCGGGAGAAAGTTCGTACATCTTTCCTATATCAGTTCAGCGCATTGTAAACGATCCAGATTCGTCTCGAGCATCAATTTTTTTCAACTGACTGAGTTGTTCTAATTGTTGTGGTTCGTTGTACACGATTTTGTAAATGTCGTGTACCTTTTATGTCAGGTCATTCTTTGAAACAAAAAATACAATGTACTAACCCTTCGTCTATTGTCTCAGATGAGATGGTACCAAAAGATATAGATAAAGATGACCTTTTCAACTACGATATATAATTATATTATATTGTTTTGCAATGGTCACGTATTGATGATAGGTAGATAAGAAGTATATCAGGACAAAAAAAATGAGATAGTATCTGGAATTTCTATTGGAAGCTCAATGTATTTTTGTATCGCCGATCACCAGAGCAAAGAAAATGGATAACTAAATATTTAATTTCCGCGAGTGGGAATTTCACACACAACCTGTCGCGCTTACAGTCACACTTTGTGACTCTGCACCATGACTGGCCTTTATATTTATATCATTATAATTTTATTTTAAAACTATAAATAGAATTTTTTATATATTTTTTGTATTAGAAGTCAGGAGGCCAGTCGTGGCGCAGCAGACTGGTTGTGGGTTCTATCCCCACTCGAGGAGATGAAACAATTACTTAAATTTATATTTCCATTTCTTCGCTCTGGTTTCGAGGCAAAGCGCGGGGTTGAGTTCTGCCACTCAACATGCAACGTCTCCAGACTTCAGCAGAAAGTGGGGTACGGAGTGTCTTAACACTAGGTTCCCTCTGCCTACCCTGATGTGTGCAGCGTGAAGCTGATTTTTTTATCTATGTTTGAAGATTTCTATGAATAATAGGTCATAAAGATGACTGAAATTAGTATTGTACACGAATATAGCAACGACTCCAAAGCATAATTATCTTCGCTTATAACTTCCTATATTTGCTCTATAGAGAAAGTCAACAGACATCCACGAACCAATTACAGGTATGTTTTTCTTTGTTTCTTTGTCATTTTCATTTCCTTAAGATACGTTAATCTTACGCAACACTTTGTTCTCTCGGCCGTTTGAGGCTGTATTTTGTTTATTTAAATTTGGAGATTTTTTTTTGTTAAATTAAATTTAAATTAATTGTTATTGAAGTCGATCTTCGAGAATAGTAAGCTCAATTTATTTATACGAATGAGATCATTGTAGTGCACTGGCACAACATCAAACTGTAAGCACGGTAGATGTGGGTTTGTTCCTACTCTGGGGAATTGTTATCATTTCCCTTCTTTCTAAGACACAATGCGGCGTTGTTTTCCGCCACTCTACAGTCTATCTCTTGAATTTGCACGGTTTTTTTCGCACTAAATTCTCCCTGCGTACGCTGCTATGTGTGGAATATAACGTCAAGCTGACAATAACAATAATCTATACTGAATTTTTTATGCTAAACATTTTTTTTTAATTCTTTCGTACTCTCCACATAGCGTCGTTATATAATTAGATATTACTTTACGCTTTGTGAGTGTCGATACGAATTACAACACGATCCATTATCCTTACAAATTAACCGTTCTTTTTATTCTATTGAAATAAATCGTAATGTATTGCGTGTACCGTTTTTGGAAGTAATGGTGGCACTTTACTACTGTTTCAAAATGCTTTTGTTTTGTAAATTCTAATTTACCAGTTGACGTATTGGTCGGCTTTATCTACCATAATAATTTTACAAGTATGTAATGGAATATTACATGTATTTCCACGATACAGGTGTATCTACTTACTTTTAAAACTTTTAAAGATTAATATATTAAATGCGTTTAATATATTAAAGATTAATATTTTAATTGCATCGTTATCTATTGTATTAGTTATTTTCCACAATCAATAAATTTTGCAGCGCATTCAGTTTTAATTCAATATAACTAATTTGAAGCACACATATGGAGAATACTTGCTAAATAATACAATTATACTGTATAGTGCCATATGGACAATATAAAGTTTGGCCCGCATACCAGAAAAATGGTAAGTTTGTAAACTAAAAGTAGGTTTCGGGACGTCACTCTTGATATGCGATATGATCGATTCAAGATCTTTTTAGATAATGCCGGAATTGAGGCCAGCGCTGATGTACGGTTGCACACTTCACACTATGTAGGCGAGTAGCTATGATAGGGCTTTTATACGTTTCTTTCTTCGATTGTTTTATTTCACGTACGTTTAGTTTTGGTTTATGTATTTATGTTCTTAATACTTCTTAAAAATGCTTTAAAGTTATTTATATAAGAAACTATTTCTAAATTCAAATATTACCAAGAATCATTTTATGATTCAAAAAAAGCACTTAAAATCAGTCTCACACTACAAAAAGGTAAAAAAGCTAGCTTTTAAATTATTAAAGGCTTAATTGTCGTGGAGCAAAATGTCGCGTTGGAGTCCGATATTGATATCGAAAATAGAAGTCCAAAAGTGACTTCAACTTCGACATTGACAGAAAAAATCCTGCCAAGTGCCAAATACACAAAAAATATTATCGTTCCGTTTCACTCTTACCAACGTACGGAATCGGAAAGTATTCACGTCGCTGTAAAGTTTGTCCTGTGATAACGCGACCGCAGCGGGTGAACAGCAGCCGTCTCTTTCGCACGCTGCTTATTTCCGTCTGGTGAGGGAGACGGAGAGGTAGGGCGACCGCCGTCCGCGTGTCCGTTGATCGTTCGAAACGAAACGGAACAGTTTGCAAGTTGCCGGCTTCGTGCGCGGCCGACCCGTGCGGACAGTTCGTTACGCTCAACTATTGAATTTATTTTAATAATAATACTTTTTAAAACTTTTCTAATTTAGTCGTAATCAGTGCCTTATCAATGGATGTGTTATGTGAATGAAAATATTGGACATTACATACTTACGTATATGAAGAATCCAGTGTGTGTTCCCTGAAGCATCTTCTTTTGTGTCTTTTTGGTATAGTTTCGATCAGCTAAGAGTATTTTAACTTGTTCTCATGCCTTGTATTTGGTGGATTGTGTCGATGCACGCCTCGCCCCGTATATTGGCACGAGCCCTTAATAATAATAGTGCACTGGAAACCAGTTTGCGAGTGCGGTCACTCGTTCGTGGTTATCCTGACTCCTGAGAATATGCGGGCGTCTCGCTTGTAACGATATCAAAAGCTACTTTATATCCTTAAAGAAAATAATAATAGAATGTCATTATTGCGATTTATTTCACACTTTTATATTGATTAAAGACTTATTATATGATTAAAATTATCATTTTGCATTGTAATCATATTTTATCTACACACGTTTTTATGTATTTTTTTTGTGGAAATACTTACTATATAAAATGTCACCGCCACTCGAAGCCTAAACTGATTTACCTTGACCATTCCTGCTGTTTATACAGACGGTGACTTTCAGTTACGAAGGCAATAATAGAATCCTTAACAATATGGTACTAAACTCGGATTTTTTAAAACCTATTAACTTTACGGTATAGTAATTACGATTTCATATGAACTATAGATAAGAAATATGAATTATTTTGAATCTCTCAATTCCCTAGAAGGACGTGGCGCTGGGTTTGATTGCTGTAAGGATTTTTTTTGTATCAGTTTAGAATTTATCTCTTTCCGTTTCTACTGTAAGTGGAATTCCATAACTGTCGTCGCCATTCCGATGACTGAATCACTCCATTGCAAATTTATTTGTTTTCTAACCACTTGTAGCACGATTGGGCTAGTCTGATTGACCTGAAATAATTTTTAACATAATTATTTATTTATTTTTGATCAGCAATTAACGCTTTAAAAATACAAAAAAAATAATTTTTTCTATTATATTTTAGAACTAGACCGGTTCTTTCCAACGTGAAACGTGTTTTTTTTTCGGTTTTCTTTGTTAAAATCTCCAGATAAATTGATCAATTAAAAGTCAACGATCCTTCTCTGCACATTGAAACAGCAATTCAAATGATACAAAGAACAAAACAAGCGGTTGCCAGTCAGCGTGTGACTCAACTAAGAGATAGCAAAGCTAGGATTTACGTCAAAAAGGGGAAAATAATATACTTTAACGGTATAAAAATAAATGGAGGGCATTTTGTTACGACAATAAATTTATCGTAACTAACGTCCCTTATTGTTTGGTACCCGCATGTTTCATAATTTTAAGGATAACAAAATTTCTATAAACATAAAGCGTTGTTCCAGTCGCTAAGTTAATTATTTTTTTTATTTATTATGCATGTGTTTTTTTTATATATACCGAATTGACACAAAAGAGTGTTTTTGTTTTTATTTAGATCAACGAACGAAAAATTAGTGATATGAAAGTGCTCTTAACCTATTACAATAATAGTACAAATTAATATTTAATAAATATTTTTTATACTTACTCTTACGTAAATAAGTTAGTTGTGTTATTAGTTAGAATTGGAAACAAAAATTCTACTTAAAACACTGCAAAGTGAATATCAACAGGACTTCACGTTTACATGGGATGATACACACCACTAGGTATGTTCTTTTTTTATATTTGTTATACTATCAGTTTTCAAAAAGAATTTGTTAATATTATCAGTAGAGAACGCAAGTGTCTTAATGCAAAGAGTATCTTAACAATAAGTTACTAGGTTCCCTCTGCCTTTACGCTATTTGTTGGATAAAGCGTTAAGCTTAAAAAATTTGCCTTTCAGCATCTTTGACTTCTAGTGAAAATCGAACAATGGAGTCTCTTGTTACTAGATACTCTTTGGCCACCCGCTATACGGAGACTTGAAGAAACAATATCTCAGGATTCATATTTATATTGTATATACAAAAATATTTTTAATATAAAAATGGATAGCATCAACTCCATATAAAGTATATTTATGTATGTTAAACAACGAAGCTAAAATTACCCTTTCTCAAGTGCCACTCACTTAAGTGATGATAATTGACTATTACAATTAACAGCGCGGCGGCACGAAAACACAGCTAGTTAGGCCAGTAGTGGTTGAAAGTTGGAATTTAAATGTTTTGTTGTTACGACTTAACTCCTTTTATTATATTATTCTCTATTTATTTTATGCTTCAATGAAACTGAATATTGATGGAATCATTATTTTTTTAATTAAATTTAATATAATTATTATATTCATAAAGATTTTTATTGAATTTATTAATTTAATTTATTAAATTATTCATAAGTACATTTTTAAATTTACCTCGCGTGTTCTTTCATCCAGGTTTTGTGATTTATAACGCTAATAGTGCGCGATGGCAGCCGGACGTATAGGTATATTTAGAAGCGCGTGCGCAGGTTTCGGCGCGTCCGGATGTAGTTACGATCTCTTCACGGTCTACTTGGGGCGCTCACTTCGCGTTTTGTTCTGCTGTAGACACCTTTGCTTCAAGTTGTTTCTAACTACACGGTAAAACACGGCGTCGTATAAATGTGATGATAATAGTACTTCCTTAGTTTTGATGAAATTGCAACTGCAACATCGCATTATACGTTTTGGTTTATATGTTGTTATTATTATTAATAATATTCAATTTTAATAATACTGAATATTCAAAATTATGATCTAAGTAAATAAGAAAATGAATAAATAAAACTCTTATGATCTTTTATGCTAACATATTAGAGATCAATGAAAAAGAACCTATATTTATATTGCTCTATAGGAAAAATTTTTACATTTTCTATACAAATTTGAATTCAATTATTTTGTCACGACAGAGCAAGTCAACCACAGCGTCTGATTTATTCAACTTTCCTTTA
This sequence comes from Heliconius sara, assembly GCA_917862395.2. Classification (NCBI taxonomy): domain Eukaryota; kingdom Metazoa; phylum Arthropoda; class Insecta; order Lepidoptera; family Nymphalidae; genus Heliconius; species Heliconius sara. The sequence continues at coordinate 3,738,575 of OU860788.1, read as the reverse complement.
TTTATAAACAAAATGTACCGACAGTCAATTACCCAATCTGTCGGTTCGCAAACTAAAAAGCGTATAACAATAGCCCCCGAAAGTGGAGTCGGGCGAAATGTAATCTAAGGTTACCGTTAATGTTGCAGTCGTTTGATATCCGGACTAGGTCATTTTTTATACAAACGGCCGTTCTTCAGGTGTTTCTGAATTATTTTGTACTTGTAAGAAGCTATTCGTCTAGCGTCATTTGTTAGATATAAAAGCATTCAAATATTATTGAAAAATATCAGCCTTTTTCGTTGAACTTTGTGTACAAAGTATTTGCTTCACATATTAATTATATCGATGAATAGATTTAAAAAAAATATTATATAATACATTTTTTATACGTTCCAGATTTTATATAAAATTTTTATATTATAATAAGTTAGCCTTATATCAGTAAGTAGAAACATTATTCACAGAATTTTTCCCTTAATGATAATGAATTTTAATAACGTCCAGTCACGCTAACGCCGTAGTTAAAAATAAGGTCGAACATATAAAAAATGGGGTCACTACAGTTTTTTTACGAATGCTGTGAACAAGTTAAAAGGTAAATTAATAATATTATTCTAAATTTAAGTACTTAAATACTTTATTTATTGCTAAATAATATAAATATAAATTTCTACTAGAATGAAGAAGGTACAGTAATCTCATGTCATAGGAAATGTCGAAATGTCTTGGACAAAAAGATATATTAATAGATACATATTATGTATTTTAATGTCTTTTACACGCTAATTGACTTTTCTGCGTGTCAAAGTAGAGGTATGTATCAATTCTATCCACTGACGTATCATTTGTAAAGCTATTAGCTATTAATAACTATAACACCTAAGCGTGGCTATTTATGACCCGCTTCTGTAGTTACATAAATCAATCCTGTCGATGTTACGGTTAATAGGAGACAGTGACAACTTAATAGTTTCCTCTTTTTACTGCACCGCGCCGTCCATACTTCCTGCTGGGGCAAATTGATTCTCCGCCGTTATTGGATATATCTGTTTATAGTAGGGAGGAATCTAGTGTTAAGACACTCCGTTCCATTTCTGTCTAATTTAGGAGGCATTGTGTGTTGAATGGCGGAGTTCAACGCAGCGCTTTGCCTTTCAATCAATTCATTTTCCCGAGTGGATATCGAACTCACAATCTGTTGCCTTTAAAGTCATACGCTTGTGCCCCTGCGCCACGACTGGGCTATTACATTTACTCATGAGTTAAATGTACCAATTTAAAAATAGATACTCTGGATAATAGTAAAAAGATATATCAGTACATAAAACTATCTAAACAGAAAAGTACTGTTTGTATGTCGTAACATAAATACAATGATGCATCTCCCAAGTTATGGTGTTTGCTTATCATGAAGAATGATTGTATATCATTTGGAGTTGCTGGGAGCGATGCACAATGGTAACAATCAGCATTTAATAAAACTTGAACCCAAGAGAAAATGCGATAAAGTGTTAGGGGGCAGCGCTGCTCAGTCATTATTTTGTTAGAGATTTCAGTGAAACTTGGATATTTCAATGAAATTACTGGTTTTGGATTTATAGTTGGTATAGACGGGTTACTGGCCGTAATACGACATTGTACGTTGTGGCTTCGAATTGTATTCTACCATATTGTGTGTTCGTTTATCGTAAATGTTGCTAGGTTTCATATTTTCAGTCCTCAAACTAAATAATAATAATAAACTCATTATTGTACACTAAAAAAAGTAATAATAGAATACAAATATAAGAACATGTACAATAGGCGATCTTATCGCTGAAATAACGATTTCTTCCAGGCAACCTTAAGGCGTTGGATATATTTTATGGTGTTTCTATAACACCATATAGTGCCTTTACAGAAACCTAGATATATAAACATATTGTAGATTTCTATAACACTATCATCATCACATTAAATACTCGTTACATCTGTGTATGTAAAGCACGATCACACTTTTCTTAGACGATTTGCTGTTTAATATATTTTCTCGATATTAACAAGAATATCTCTTTAGACTGATTGTTAAAGTTATTTGAAAATTCTTCTGAATCACCATTATACAGATTAACATATTAAAACAATAAAAAATATACTATATAATTAATTACGTAATCTTAACGGCGTTACTCAATATATCGAGATCCAATCGATGTACAAATGATTAGAATAACTCATTTAAGCTAAAACGCAATCCATACAAGTACGTTGTGGTAAATTCATATTGGAGATGTAGAATTAACGACCTTCACTATAGCTCCAGCGTAGATAATTATATGAAGAAATCTGGGACTTGTCTCCGTAACTTAAACAAATGAACGATAAAGAAATATTCTTGTTATAAATTTGTTATTTTTTGGTTTTTCAAGCTCTTCAATTTCACTCTTACTTTTTATATGTACTGATTATTATATACATTTTTTTTTTAGTTTCACGCTGCATCCCGAGTGTAGCAGGATAGGCTTTGGTATAGCGGGATAACTTTAACTCCTTATTGTGGTTTCTAGTGTTAAGACACTCCACTTTCCATTGAGCGGCGAAATTGAAAGCCGCGCTTTAACCAGAGCGAAAAAACGAAAATATTTAATATTTAATCTCCTCGAATGGGATTCGAATGCACAACCTGACGCATGTACAATCACATACTTGTGCCCCATGTGCCACGACTGACCCCATATTCCGTTATTCCTATAAAATATTCAATTAAAATTGTTTCTATACAGTTTCAATTTTAGTATAACTCAGCCACATCGTATTATCTCTCATCTGACGGCAATTCAATGGGTAAAGCTCACAGAGAAATCTATACAAGCGTTTGTAATTAAATGTTTAGTGTTCCTCACGTTGAATGCAGCGTTATTGTGCGGCCTCGATGGGGTGTGGATTGTGTTTAACTTAAACCGTTGATCGGATTGCCTTGTGTGACGATTAACTTAAGGAATATATATATATATTACGTTTAAGGAGTGACTGATATAATAATATGAACAACTCTTTATTGTACACCCAAGGAAAGATCAACTTCACGCAGTAACCCGCATACTAAATGGTTGGGAACCTCGTGTTAGGAAACTGCGTTTCCCGATTTTCCGTGGTGGTAGAAGTCTTATGGCAGAGGACATGGTACATTAAAATATTGATAAGGTGAAAATAGTATATACACATACCACTAAATACAAACTTACTGTTACACTACAGTATATTTTGCAAGTAAACGTACATTAATACATATACTAGTATCTATATATAAATATTTTTAATACATACAACTCTGTTCCATTAAAATAAAAAAAATACTGCTTTTACAGTTTTTTTAGTTTCATTTACCCTATACTTTTTAAGTATTCACAGATGACGGAATTCATCACGCAGTTAAACCACGAGTTAACTGATATTTCGTAATTCAATCTACCACGCTCAGATATTATCTAAATTTAACCGATAAAAGTAGTGTTAACCATTACGCAGGGCTCTAGTTTCATTAACCTTTCGTATTTAATTTCATCTTTGAAATGAAATTGACTTCAAGTGACTCCATTTTTTTTTATTTTCACGGTATATTTCGCATATCAACTGTATGCGTATAAGATGCGAATTTTTGAGACATTGCGAGTTGACAGGCGGATATCGACGCCGCCCTTTGATCTCGCTACCAGAGTGAAGAAATGAAAATATTAATAAATAAGATTTTGTTAATAAGTTCTTTGATTTTTCATTTAAGATTTTTGTTCCCCCGTTGGTATCGAACCTGCAATCATCCCAATACAAGTACGCGCTTGCAGGTGCAGCGCCAAGATGGCCTCCAAATTTAAAAAAAAATCATAAAATAACGTTAAACGAGCCACTCGGTTATTATTGATGTATTTTTAAATTAGATTCCTCATCATTGCTTCGGTTCTCATTTAAATATGAATTGAAGCTGAAGTTATCTCTCATCTGACGGCAATGTATAATGTTCAAACTGTTAAAATTTCTAGTATAGAATTTAAATTTCGGCGGAAAGTAGATAACGGAAGGGTTTTAATGGGAACAGAGTGACTTAACACTAGGTTCCCTCTACCTACACTGCTGTTAGTGCCAGAGTGAAGCTAAAAATATATAATCTTAATACAGTCAATACTATCTCGTTTGCGTTTGTACGATACCGTTATCGATTTTTCATTTCGACTTGTCTGCAATCAGTCACCTTCGTTTTCACCTTCATCTTTGTGTCTAAATGAATGGCGTTTGAATAAAAACTTAAATGACTACCGATACCATGTAGGAGTGATAAAAGACTCGGGAAATATTGTTTCTGGCGTTGCTCTGTTGTTCGAATTGAAATTACGTGTAGTCGATTATTTATATTTAAATGTATATAGAAATGTAGTATGTATATACAATAGATCGAAAATCTGATACAGATGAAAGAGGAGGAGACAAACAAAAAAATCATAAGAACGTGGTAAATTATGTTATATTTTTTAAAATTAATATTAAAATTTAATAGTTTTTGAGGCCAGTCGTGGCGCAGAGGCACAAAATGTGACTGTAAAACCGACTGGTTGTGGGTTAGATCCCCACTCGAGGAGATAAAATATTTATTTAAATTTATATTTCCATTCCTTCACTCTGGTGTCGAGGCAAAGCGCGGCGTTGAGTTCTGCCACTCAACACGTAATACCACCAGAATTCGTCGGAAAGTGGGGAACGGCGTGTCTTAACAATAGGTTCCCTCTGCCTACCCTGCTATGTGCGGTATACATAATATATAATAAATGAAATAGACACAAACATTTTATTTAAAACCACCACCCTAATCCATCTATAGAATATCAATTAAACCAGAAAGAGGGGCCGCGGCCTTTGGATTTGTAACCTTACTCGTATGTTTGTTTGTAACGTCCAAAAGGTTTATCTACGTAACATGGAATGTTTACTTTATTCTGTATGTTTATTCAACTGCTAGCTAGTTTGATACTTCTTCGATAATGTCTTCGCCGCGTGTTGTCTCACGGGGGCGTGGGAAAAGTGATAAGGCGGTAAAACGATACCATTGTGTTTGTTAACTACGAAAAAGTGGAGATCCTTTTAAGGTACATTATAGGTAGCTTTATGGCTCGTCAGTGAACGATGTTTTATAGAGATGTGTCTGTAAAAGTTTATGATAAAATGACGTCGTATGTTAGAAATAAATTGTATGAATATATTTGTGAGGTTATCGTGGCGAAACACAATGTGTGATTGTAACGCGACGGTTGTGGGTTCGGTCACCTCTAGGGGGAATAAATTATTATTTTTTAATATCTTAATTTTTAAGTTCTGGCATAAAGGTAAATGCTCGGCTTTGTGAATTCCTCGAAAAAATGGAAAATCTAGGTTCAATCTGCCTCCTGTATGCGGGACACAGTGTGAAGCTGAATAATATATTTGTGTTAATATATCACAGACTCCCTCCAAAATAAAATAAACACCAAAGTATACAATGAACTATCCTATTCTAAAAAAACGCCGTACATGACATTTCTCAACAGAATTTAAATTTTACTGTCGACATTAACGTCAACGCTGGAACATAAAGTTGGGACCACATAGCCCGTAGATACAAAGTAAACTAAACAACTGAAACAGCATCTGTAAACAGTGTAACGGAAGCGGGCGGGACACGTGTTCAATTCCCAACGTCCCCCTTTCCCTTTGCTCATTAACTTGTACACTAAATAAGGAACGAACGTTTGCTCGAAGTGGTTGATGATTATATTATTCATTTATCGATATTGTGCTGTCAAATATATAGAAAAACGATTATTATTATTATTTATTTTTTAGTATTTAATTGTTAATTTAGTTATTTAGTAGTAGAGGCGGTAGTGGCGCAGGCGCACACTGTAAAGTAACGCAACTATGTGTGACTGTAACGCAACTGTTGTGGGTTCGATTTCTATACGAGGGAATGGATTATTATTTATTAATATTTCTTCGACCTGGCACCAAAGCAAAAGCCAGGCATTGAGTTCTGCCAATTACCACGCAATGCGTCAAAAAAATTAAGCGAAAAATAGGGAACGGAGTATTTTAACGCTAGGTTCCCTGCAGTTTGCGGGGCTGATACATAGTGAAGTTAATTTTAATCATTTAGTCTATTTCTGTCTACTACCGGCCTTCTGTTTTGTCGTTCTTTAACCCTGAGACTAAATATGCCGCTTGTACATAAAAGTCAATGCTGATAGCTAAAATAGCACTGCTTAAAGTCTTTTAAAATTGTTCTATTTAAGCTATTAACATCCATATGGAACGGAGTGTCTTCTAGGTGCCCTCTGCCACCCTGCTGTGTGCATGATACAGCGTGCAGCGGATTTATTTATTTATTTAAAAAAATATATGACTTGTTTAATATCTCGTCCATATTTTTTCATAGGGTTGTATTATAATATTAAAAACTCCGTGAAATTGATCACTGCAAGTACAATAAGGATTGGGCTAACTCCACACACATTCGTCTTGGTCTGACTAAAACGGAAATGCGGCGTTGTATTATTTCATCCAACACGCATCGTCTAAATATAGTAGATTTTTTTTGTACTACATAAGTATTTTATGTTTGTATTTTGAAATGCTTTTGTATAAGAATGTTTTACTATTAATTACAAAAAATATATTAATATTTGCTATACATATATGTATATAAACATTGTCGTGGATTAATATTAGGAAAATTGTATGTATATAATGTTTACAAGTATGTACGTTAATAAATGTTGCTTTAAAAATAAATCCAAATAAATGAAGAATAAAGTTATATAACTCCGCTCTCTCCGGCATGTTTTTTTTAATACATTATTATTTATATATTATTTTTTTATTTATATTTATATATTATATTACAATATAGCACAAAGAAAAATGTGTCAAACACAAATAGAAAGCGACCATGTATGAATTATTGATTTGTACTTACTAATGTTGAGGAGTCACGCGATCTTGTTGCCTGAAAATTGTTTTGTGAGAAGTATTTTATTGTTTATACAAATAAAAGGTCGTCGTGGCGCAGCGGCACAAGGGTGTGATTGTAACGCGACGGTGTGGTGAGTTCGATCCTGACTCGAGGTAATGAAATATTTATTTCAATTTATATTTTCATTTCTTCGCTCTGATTTCGAGGTAAACCGCGGCGTTGAGTTTATCCACTCAACACTCAATGCGATCAGAATTCGGTGGAAAATATTTCCTCTTTGTAACCTGCCGTGTGCGATATACAGCGTGAAGCTGAATAAAAAAAGAAACAGTTTTGTTATATACTATATATTAAATTATTGTACTCACCTCAAAATCTCAACTATAATATATAATAATATAATATAACAATTTTCATTATTCTGTTTCTGTGCACTTTAAAAACTGGAACTAATGACAGAATGAAGGTCACTGGATTGGTTCCGCTGTCTTTCTTACGATATAAGAAACGCAGGTTGCGATTACCTTTTATTATTATTAATAATAATAAAATATAATACCTTGTATCGTTATTATATTTGATAATAATAGTCGTAAGTATTTTTTTGGCTCCCAAGGAAATTTCTAGAATCAACCGCTATCGCTATCAATGGCTTGTATTTTGATGCAGCAGATATGAAAAACGTTATATTGGTATTTGAATTTATATGATGAGTCATTACTTTTACAGTAAAATATTTTGTTTTTGTTTTGTTGAGTGTGTTATACTATATATAACTTAATATATTGGGACTTATGTTATTAGATTTCCATTTGAGAAGTTAAATGTTTAATATTTTTATTTCTTCGCTCTGGTGTCAAGGCAAAGCGCGTCGTTGAGATCGCTCAGAACGCAGTGCATTCAGAATTCGCCATAAAGCAGGAGCGGAGTGTCTTAACACTAGGCTCCCTCTGCCTACCCTGCTACATGCAGGATACACCCGTGAAGCTGAATAAAAAATGCTATTGAAAATATTGTAAGTTTAATGTGTTTGTAAGGAATAATACATATGTACATAAGGTCTTTAGCTGCTTTGTCTTTTCAAGGAAACAACACGAATCTCAAATCAATTTAGCGTTTTCGGGGTACGGTTTTAGTGTTTCACGAGTCGGCCGTTTCGGCTCGCGGTCGTTCACCTCTGTCGTAAATTAATTTTGCCACTAGATTTTGCCCGAGGCTTTGTCTGCATTGTAATTTCTACTTTGGAATAACAGTACCACCCGCAAAAAATGCTAATCTCGCCGTATAGTTATAGGATCATCATATATTTTTTCTTATGACTAAATGTTCTAGGAAATATAACTTTAGAGAACATTCATTAAAATATGATCATGTTTATGATTATAAGTGGTTTTTTTTGGTTTTTAATTAAAATTTTGCCTATATTGGTCATTAACTAAAGAAAGCATTTCGATTGGTTTTTTTTTAATACTCTAAAAACCACATGTGTTTATGTACATTTTTATTTTTATCTCGTTTTAATGAAGTATGAAAAAAAAGAACATGAAAGTATTGAGTAGATTCTTGGTGAAGGGAAGCATTACAAAATACATATTGAACTCTTTGTACGCGAGTCCTCGTGTCTTTGTCCTGTGAGTTCAAGGCTGTCGATGTAACAGGCGAATGTAATTCAATACAAAAACGAATTGGTTTAGGTAAACTATACTTACATTTTATATGTTTTTGTCTTTTTATAGTTGTTTTTCGTAAAATACGGGATAGTGGTATATTTATAGGGTCTACTTTAGTCTTATATTTGACATTTTAAGTAACAAAATTTAATTTTGAATTATAAAGTTCATGGACTGAGATCAAAAGGCCCCCAGACCTCTGTCATTTTAGCAAAACTGATTTTTTGAGGACTGTTAGGCTAATTAAATTGAAACCAGTCGTGGCGCAAGGACCCAAAGTGTGACTGTAAAACTGACTGGTTGTGGGTTCGATCCCTACTCGAGGAGATGAAATATATACTTAAATTTATATTTCCATTTCTTCGCACTGGTGTCGAGGCAAAGCGCGTCGTTGAGTTCTGCCACTCAACACGCAATGCCTCAAAAAACAAACAACAGAAAGTGGGGAACGGAGTATCTTAACACTAGGTTCCCTCTGCCTACCCGGCTGTGTGTGGGACACAGCGTGAAACCGTTATTTTTTGTTAGGCTAATATGTAGTTAATACAGATGCGTAAGTACTCACTAATTTGAAAGTAAGGCCCTTCCAGAGGTAGGTCTTGGGCTATCAGATAAGAAATTAACTTTCAAAACCTACTAGATCCATCATTATTTTCTATAAAAATGAATATTATTTATGACTGCGTGACTAATCCACATTACTTAACTCTTGACCTATATGTATTATGAAGACAATATGACATGTATTTGCTCTAATTTTAGATTCTATTTGTCGCTCAGTCTTGTCAGGTTTCATTCCGGATGTCAATTGAGAAGCAACCTTGTGACATACGTAGTTAGTCACATCTATGATTGCACATTGTAAGTTGACACTACTATTAAAGCAAACGTTTTATTAAAAAATACTATTAAAACTATCAATGCGTAATGAGAGCCAAGTTTAATATTAAGTATTGCATCGTTCTCGACTTCACAGACAGAAAATAGATTATACTTATTTAGAAAACGTATAAAAATTTGAACGTAGCGGGACTCGAAACCGCGCCTCCTGGAAACCGACCAGGAAAGTACGTATGGCTTAGTGGTCATAGCGCCTGGTCGGTCGGTAAATAACTATTTTCCTTTCCTAAGTGTGGAATACCACTTTAAATATGTTTAAAAAAAAAAGAAAATAGATTCTTAGTCGAAGTCTGTGAATGCCGAGTCCACGCAGATTTACAATAAAAAATATATTAGATGAATAAATTTTATACAAATAAAACTTACATTCTATAATCGAGGATGTCGAAATTATCGACTTGAGTATGCTTTCGACAAGCCTCCTTTCAAGCAGGGCAGGGTGCTTTATATGACATCTTATGGTTATCTAGAGTATGTGCCCGTTCCATTTAGGTGTGCGTCGTTCTAATAGGCCCCGTGAAACTGCTCAGATTATTTACAATCGAAATGATATATGAATAGCAGTAGCGAACGCGACTGGTTGTGGGTTCTATCCCCACTCGAGGAAATTAAATATTTAATTCTTTCATTTTTTCTCTCTCGTGTAGAGCGCGATAAAGCGCGTCGTTGATAGGAGGATATGAGTGTCTAAATACTAGGTTCCTTCTACCTACTTTGCTGAAAGCGGGATACAGCGTGAAACTGAAAAAAATGAATTAATCCATAATAGCAGGTTCCATCAAGTGAGAAGTCAATGACCGTCTATCCTATATAAGGGCCTGCACCCTCTGAAATCACGTAATAATTGCTCTCAGTCATTAACAGTTGTTAACTATTATTGAAAGAACAAATAGGGGAGCGAAACAGACACTATAGTTCCAACACCGGAAGTCATTTTAAATCTTTATTTACATACACAAATCCTGTACCATATTAATTTATATATATATATATATATATATATATATATATATATATATATATATATATATATATATATATACACACATATATAGACTATAAACATATTGTTTATTACAATAAATAAATAATAACATATAATAATAATAACATATATTTAATAACATATTTTATCATTTGTACACCAGCCAATATCCACACATTCTTTGATCTTTTTAATGGTAAGGGTTGCCTGGAAGAGATCACCTGTGGTGATAAGGCCGCCTTTACACCATATTTTTCCATTGTTTTCTTTGTATATTTTAATTATTAAGTTGGTGTAATAAAGTATTAAATAAATAAATAAATAAATAAATAATCTTCATCACCTAAATCAAATGAATGTCATAATAAATTATTAATCCGCTGTGACCTCATTTTATTAAAAAAATCTAATTCTAAAAAAAATATAGGATATTGATTATTCTAGAATTTACATTGTCGAATTTTATTGCACACGACGGCAATAAAATCCAAATATAATATGGTAATGGACGACCTTTTATTACGTTCTTTTCGTGGCGTGTGTGGTTTGATCGAAACAGCCACAAGGAGGTGTGGCCTCCTCTATACTCCTCGTCAGTCACGAAACAACAAAACAGCAGGTGTAGGGTGGAATTCATAAGAGTACGCTTATATTATATAGGTTTTTTTTCTTAAAATTAATTGTCTCACGTTTAAGTCTAACGTTGTTTTGTTGTTGAAAGTTTTTGTACAACGAAAAATTTGCCTGAAGGCACTCTGTTCGTGAGTTGCCCGAACATGTTATTTGTGATGGCGAAAATGATGGATGTGTGTTTTTTTTATTCTTAAAATTTAGATTGGAGGTATCGCTTTAACAGATGTACTTTGTCTTAATAAATAAATGAGAGCGAACTATTCTATTTAGAGACACATTTTATTAGTGAAATAGGGTACTTCCCAATTCGCAGGTTACTCACATTTAATAGCGTCCTGTATGTAACACCCACAAGATGTGGTTTGTTGTAATTTTCTATTAACAAAATGTCCTCACGCTAAGTAGGAACCTAGTGTTAAGACACTCTGTTCCCCACTTTTCGTCGAATTTTTCGAGGGATTTTTGGGATCAAACCTACAACCGTCAACCGTCGTTTTACAGTCATACTCCTGAGTTACGACGGCCTTTCCTTTTCACTTTAACGTACTGAATTAATATGAAAATCATAAAAACTAATTGCTAAAAGCTAATCTATTACAAAATAGTATCATTGAACTTAATATTGAAGTACATAATACATTTGTATAGATTTAAATAGAATACTAATTAAATATGCAATTTCCATGTTATTATGATATTTTAGAAATGAATACTATAATAAATTTAAATGGCGACATACAAAATAAGTAACTGATATATTAAAACGTAATATCGTAATTGATTTAATAAAAAATAATTAAATAAAAATATTTAATTTGTAAAATTTGCAATGTGATATGAAAACGGAAGCTAATGTTTATAGAGAAATTGAATACTCTGACGGCTCATTAGAGTCAGTCACGAAGCGAAAAATTACTTTTCGAAGCAATTATCTAACGGAGCCTAGGTCCGACGCTTGCGTGCCCCGACGTTGTAAATATACGGACCTAGGCCTCCTGGGCTTGACTTCGCGGGAGGTTATCGACCCTGACCTAAGCCACTTTGCCATATGAACCCTGCAGTTCTCAAACTGTAGCTACAGAACCACGTTTCGTGGTTCATAGATCATTTTAAATCTTATTAAGAGATAATTTAGAGTGTCGTTTTTCATGATGCTTGTAGATGCTTAAGCGTCTTAGTGAACCTATCGTCAAAAGTAATTAAGAAACTCTTTGTTGTAGAAGGCGTATTTAAGTTGTTTAGCTAATCTCATTAATCACTGGTTGTAAATGTAAATAAATTTCGACTCTTGGTCTACGCTGTATACCACACACACACACACACACAGCAGGGTAGGCAGAGTAGGTAGGCACCGGTTCCTATTTTATGCCGAATTCTAGAGATATTTCTTGTTTAGTGACGGAATTGAGCGCCGCTCTGCCTCGACACCAGACCGAACAAAACAAAATAAGTTTAAATAAATATTTAATTTCCTCGAGTGAGGAGCGTCTACAGTCACACACTTGCCCCTGCGCCACGATTGGCTTCATTAAAATGTACTATAATATATATTTTTAATATGTTCGTATGTTTCAAATTTTGATCATCAAAGGATATCTTAATATCCGCGTGATGCAACACTCACGGTGACGTCCGCTAGTGACACCCAAGAGGAAGTGCTAATGGGCGTATAGTTTCCTTTCTCAGAATTGGTATACCTTTAGTTTATTTAAAAATAGTTCTAAAAGCTCCTTCCTTAACTGTGAGAGTTAATGGGGGTCGTGCTGGTTTGGTATTTGTGTCTTAAATTTAATAACGGAATCAAAATAATGAGTAGGCCAGCGTCTGATTGTTGTGCCCTGGTTGTGGATTCGATTCACACTCTCGTAAATAAATTATTTTTATGTCTGATAAGACAATGTGCGGAGTTGAGTTTCGCACATCAACAAACAATTTTTGAAAGTAGTGGATTCATCTAAATAGGTTCTGAATCAACAACTGTCATTTTACATCAAAAGATGGTGTAAGGCAATAAATATTCAGAAACGTTCCTTGTTCATAATTATATGCTTCAAACGGACTAAACACAATATTTGGCTTTACCTGCTTATTCTTGAATTCCAGGAAGATATCTTGAATGGAGTCACGTTGTAAAATGTGATGACGCTCCATTTGCAATAACCGTAGAGAATTGCACTTGATAATAATAACTGACCCATTTTCCTAAGTTACCGGACGCTGTGCGTAGACTCTATCTATTTTAGTTTCTTCATGTACATTGTAAGGTATTTGTAATTCGTTTCGAGTCGTTTTCTTGGATAATTGGTCATTTTTGTTGTTTATTATTATTCTTTACTATTATAGAATTGAACGTGAGCTGAATTCTTATGTTTGTGTTCGCTTTGTTCTTGCCGTTGTTGCCTTGTGCGTTGCATTTTTATAGTAAATTCATGTTATGTTTTTAGAAATTTTAAAATCATTCTACCACTACATGACTTGTATTTGAAATAACTCAACACAAGTTTAAACAGTTCAGATTTTTTATTTAATCTTTTTTAATACAACAAAAATTTTACGAGATGTATATAACCTACAGGTTTTGTAGTGAATGTGCCCGTCAACAACTAAGGCACTGAGCACTGTAACCAGCTGTGCACGGGGCCATGGCACGGCTAAATACTTATATATACCGTACCTTTTTCGTGTCATTTTGCAAAAAACAAAAAATACCCTTTAAATAACACTACTGGTATAATAAACGTTTTATCTTTTTTATGTATTTGTGTTTCAGTTTTAAATCTTGATTTTTATATAATAAATGTTATCAATTTTAGTTGAGAAATCTTAATAAATCCTAGGAGTAGGGTTATATTGGATGTTATTTGTATCCATTCAATATAGCACTGTCATTCGATGAAACCGAGCCGTTACTAACGTCTATCCAAGCTATAAGAATTTCGATCTGGATATATATACCTACACTTTTTCGAAGATAACAACAGGTGGACAGTGAAATTTTCCCTTATATAAATAAGAATGACGAAACGGATAAAAAGCCGAACTCATTTTGTTATGTCATTAGACGAAATCAGGTAAATTTCAATATAATACAAACATTTTTTTCACTTTATATTTAGCAAAAATCTCTCCATATTTTATGGATTAGTAGCGGTTATCATATCGGATGTTATCTTCTGTATCAGCACTTCAACACGTCCTGATAGTGTCACGCAGACCGAACCGCTTTCTACACGTCTAGTCAAGCTATAAATAAATGTTGCGACGGGATTTTTTTGATAAAGAATGCATTTACACTTTGCTTAGGTAATGAAATGAAATGGCAAATAAGCATATATGTTATATTCAACTTATTTTTTTTGTAAATATATAACATTGTATTGGAATATAATCAGTTTCTTGTTTGGCGTGCCTTTTGATTATTTTTCTATATACGTACTAAAATATATATCCTTTTGTAGATTATAATTATGTGATAACTCGATTACATTTATATATTTTTTTTACTGTATTGTATTAAATTGGAAGCATTGCGTGTTGAGTGGTGTAACCTAACGCCGCGCTATTGCTTCAACACCAAAGCGAAGAAATTAAAATGTTTAATATTTTCTTTTTTCCTCCAATGGGTATCGAACTCGCAACCTGTTGCGTTTACAGTCACACGACTGCGCCACTACGCCACGACTGGCCTGCGTTTACATTGATATACGTATGTTTACTTTGTGAAGTAATATTACTGATTTATGAGTTTTATCCTATACATAAAAGAATAAATACGAATGACGTACTAAAACTATTTTATAAAATATATATATAAGATAGGTTAGAGGCGTATTTGAAAGAGCTGTGGGGGAGATGACATCTGTTGATATTGTCAACGATGTTATTATTAGGTGCCAAATTTTTAACGGTCTCTCTGTTTAAGCGCGATGACGCGTCTGTAATATGATAATCAGTTAAACTTATTACATATTTAATTGATTAATATTATTTCAACATACAATTTTATATAATTAAATTATGGGTTTTAGCCTGTCTGATTATATTTTTAGTTTTTATTTGACTCACGAGATTGGTTTTATTTAAAGTTTCGTTTTGTGTTTATTTGCGGAACTCAACACCGCGCTTTGGTTTAACACCAGAGCGAATAAAATCAATCACAATCTGTCGCGTGTCTCTTGTCTTGTGTCACTGCGCCACGACTAGCCTCACTTGGCCTGCTTTTTTAAATGTTTTATATTGAAATTTTAATTTTAATGGCACGTTTTTATTGTCCACAGGTAAGAGTAATTTTATTGGTGTTCCTTCGTTACCTAATATTACGTAAGTAGAACATAAACTTAAACTTTTTAAGTAAATACAAATTAAATTTAATAGCTATTCATTCAATAAAATAAATATATTATTTTTATCGCTTTTGTTTAATAAGAGATATGTCATAACAAAATAAACATATATATTAAGCTAAAAGTAATAAAGGTGACTACTTTCCAACTATATAATTGAAAAATGTACATCGAAAACGTAGTTCACAATTTTGTTGTCATTCCATAATTACATATTAATTTCAATAGCGAAGTTTCATAATCATATCATTAGGCTAACCACCATTTTCAATCGAGTAACGACGAGTGAAAGTGTTATACAATATGTTATTACATATTTTATTTTTATATTTTGGAGATTAACTATAAGAATAATATATTTTTATTGTATAACATAATATGTTATTATATAAAGCGAAATATACTTGCGATAATATATGAATGATCGCTAAACGATTTTCGATATCGATTTTTATAGCGTTTTTTGTATGTATACCTAACACACGAACGACTGCCAAGACAAAGAAATATTTTAATGTTTTACTTCAACGACCCATAATTACTATGGCATAAAACAGTTTCTTTACTGGTTTTATGTATATGTTGTGGAAGGAACGTTCCGTGACACCATTTTCACTGCCATTTATGTTCTTTAAACTTTTAATTGCCCGCACTGACACTATTCAATAATCGTTATAATAAATAATATTTCGAGCGATCCAATAATAATTAACAATACACATGTAAATTAATTATTATTGTTAGTATCGTAAGCGGTCGTTGTTGTTTTATATAATACGATAATATTTCGTCTTATATAAAAAAAACAACTTATTGTGTTTTGTACCACAAAACGGCTCGAAAATTAAATTTTCATTTATGTTGAAGTTATACAACAGACCACAATAGAACTATTATTATATTATTGTGACCGTTGAGTGACAATTAAGTTATATAGTTATATTGTATAAATATTTAAAAGTTAAAATAACACCACCGTGTTCAGTGGCGGAGTCCAACGCAGCATTTTATCCTACAAAAACACCTTTATTGTAAATATAAATATTGACAAAGTCGAGACTGTCTGCATTGCTACTTTGCTTTATCTCCGTAATTCAGTTTTCATTACAATACGAATATATTTTTAATTTTGATATAAGCTGACGTGATATCGTTTTTTTAGAACTTACTGTATATCATAATGCTTCATGACCTTTTCATCATCACTCTTCCTCCTTTAAATATTTTATTCTTTTACTTAGAAAGCCTTTCGACTATAGCGAAACACAGAACCCCATAAGACTATTTTAACATATAAAAAAATCTATGTGACATTGCCAGGGGCAACATAAATTTATTCCTGGATACTATTTGTATAACGTAAGTCACTAACTAATAAGAATTCTCTCACGCAGTCTGTTTGACCCAATTCCTTTATTATTTCGTAACATGTGCTGAACATCTTAAAATAAACGCTATTTAAATTACTTTTCGATAAACATCGATAGACGGAGAGATGTCTATCGATGATTTAGATGTGTACATATGGATGATGTTTTTTTCGTTCCTTTTACTATCACTACATGGATGGATTTTTTTAAAAAGATAATGTTTTTTTGATATGATGAACGTTCACATGCAGGCAGCATGTGCAATATAAATTTAATATAAACTTAATTTTTGGATTTTTTTATAGGTTATTCGATTGCGACATCTAACTACTTTATTTTCGAAATGGAATGGGAAAACACATAGTGTCTTAAGACTTAGCTCAGAGGCTAAACTTTTTAGAGGGAGTTTAATATACGGTAGGGTAAAGGTACGGAGGGGTAAAGCGCGGCGTTGTGTTTCGCGAGCGAAGAAATAAAAATATTAAACATTTCATTTCTTTGAACGGGTATCGAACTCACAACCTGTTGCGTTTACAAGCACACGCATGTGCCCATGCACCACGAGTGGCCAAAAAAAAAAATTGTTTCTATAAATTAATGGAATGGACGGAAGAATCATACATTCATTGTATATAATCAGACCTTGTTATTAACGAATTGATGTACTAACTCGGAACGATTACGTTCTAACAAGGTTGTTATTCGATAAATATATTTCCTAGTTACTAATGTACCTACTGTAAGTTTTAGTAATTCCACTGGTACTTTAACTATTCCGGAAGCTGACTAATAGACTGTGACTAAAAGAATAAATAAATCAGCTCTACGCTGTATCCCGCGAATAGCGGGCTAGGCTAGAAATTAATGTGAAGACACTCCGTTCTCCACTTTCCGGTTGAATTTTTTTCATATTGTTGCGTGTTGAGTGGCGATTTTCAACGTCGGGGTTTTCCGTGGTGCCAGAGCGATCTAGAGCTATCGAGTTGTGCTAAATCGAACCCATAATCGTGGCGTTATAGTCCCTTATGCCCGGGCACTACGACAGCCTCAGTTATGACTGACTAAACTGTATAAAATTGGTATGCTTGTAGGTTGGAGTCATTTCGCATTATCATTTCTTCATACTTTACGTTCTCATTTACATTGCCACTTCGTTTATGATCGCTATTGATGTAAGCGTATATCACGATATAAAGATGGACCGATTTTGTAACAAGATTTGATATAACAAATCAATTCTACATTCACCTTTCCAAGCACACACACACACACACACGCCACGACAGAAACACGTTGAATTACATAAAAACAATCACGTTTTCTCAATCACCTTTTGGACCAATGTATGTGGTAAAGTAGGGCGATCTATCTATAAATTCTGCGCGTGAGTTGTCTTAGCTCTCACAGAAGAGGCTCAAGGTCGCTGGAAATGTTCCAGAAAGCTTTTTTTCTCTATTTATCGAACTTCACACGCTTAGTTTTATTAGGTATGGCGTCAAGTGTTCGGATGAGTTGTTTTAAGTAGTTAGTCACTGGACATCATTATCGCGAAGCTGCGCCGGTATAAGTTATTTTCTTTGTTCTGTTCGCCAGTTTCTCACGTTTTTTTTAGCTTATATTCCTTGTTTTATTGTTGTAATTTAATATATATGAAGTTAATCCTTTAATGTTATCATTTTTAGTATGTGAATATATGTTTTGAAATTGTAATACTTGTATTGTTATTTGTTATTTAAAATATAACTTTTTGATTTTGGCAAAACAGAAAAACCAATTCAAATTCAAATAATTTTATTCAAAATAAAAAGTTACATGCTTAATTTTTTGAACGTCAAATAATTTACCCAATAAATAGCATTTTTTCAAAATGCTTATTAATTATTCGAAAATTACGGTTAATAATTGTAAAAAAATTATTATCAGTAGTATATATTATAGTCAGTTTGAAAAATCTCTATAATGTAACAAACATAAAGTAAAGAAGACATTCAATATTACTTTACTAAAGCTTGACTGTTTCAGCTTTTCATTTAAATTAAGTTTTTGAGGCCACGTTTTAACCTGAACAATCGAATGTATACTGGATATCACTTTAACCATATGAAAGGACAGCTGGAAAGAAAGCTCGTGCCGGTCAACGATAAAATTGTAGGTTTACGAGACACTCGATAAGCACACAAACGCCGCCTCGGCCTAACCGTGACTGCGCAATTAAAATAATTTAAGTTTCACAGTCGGACCTTAAACACAATAGCTTTTAATATTTCGAAATAACCATAACTCGGACACGCGCCTTGTTTGTTTGTAATAGTTGTGAACGTTCTAAAGCCCGGTTTTCAACGCGAAAGAGATATGAAAGGGGTAATGCGAAAGAGAAAAGAAATGAATAGGCTGAACGGGCTCGTTTTAAATTCCTAGTTACCTACCAACAATAAGTTTTGTAGTTTATAGTTATTTCACTCTGTTTCCTAGAAAAGAGTGAGTCCTTTTCAATGCATTCTGCTCGGTCCTTTTCGCCTTAATATTACTATTGCCAGTTCAACGTAGTCCTTAACGTGTCCGCTCCGCTTGTGGTGGACACCGAGTTTAAGGCCTAAGTATTACGAACTTTAAGTCTTTATGTACATTACGAAAGAGCGAAAGAGCGTTTTATGAATAAATACGTAATAAAAATAAAAAGCGAATACTCTATTTTTATCTACACTTATATAGCTACTTGAAGCCGTCAATTTATTGCATAATAAATGAAATTGTATGGAACATCACATATATGGTGATATAATAGATTATGTACCGTCTTTAAAAAGTGACGGCTAATCAAACATCTTTGAACTTTGAACACGTTTGAACTTTTTATTAGCGTCACGCTGTATTCGCAACACAACGGGATAGGCTTTATATCCCATTTTCCGTTAAATCTTGCAGGTATTACGTGTTAAGTTCCGGAAGAAATGAAAATATTAAATACTTAATTTCCTTGGATGGGAATCAAACCTATAACCTGTCGCGTTTACAGGCACACGCTGGTTGGTACCTCTGCGCCACGACTGGCCTCAACTTTGAACTTCTCACTCATTTAAACGTCATATCTCCTTGTTAAGAGTACGTAATTGAAAAATTGTTGCATCTTATATTAAAGAAGTCACTTTCACTTCAATTTCTGGCACTTTTAACTAGCCATTTGACTTTAAGTGATTGATGGTAATCATGTATACTTTGATTGATGGACTGATTGATGTTGTCTTCTAATATATAATTATTTTAAGATATTTTTGACATATTAAATTTACATATTTGAAACTTGCAAATTTTCTGCTTTATATTATGTTAGATGTTGTATTTAAGAATTATATGAAATACTGATTAAATATATATTGTGCTTCTTCCAGAACGTTGTTGCTAAATAGAGCGCAAAATTCAGCAAAATTCGGTAAAAAGTGGAGAACGGGAGTGGCTTAATGGGAATGGAGTATTACAACATTAGGTTCTTAGGTTTCCTTTACTATAAAAAACTCTTAAATAAAGAGAGATTTTTTTCTCATAATAATGTGTTCAAAAATAATAGAAAACTCTTTACAACAACGACACAACAACAACGATTGTTGGTTGAGATTCTAATGTAATGCAAGCATTATCCAGTTTTTACTCGTGAAGCTTTGGCCTAAACTATCTTATAATAAACTGTTGCGGTACTCAGTGCGTTGTTTATTATGTTGAAGTTACACTACAAGTTTACAATCTTGTCTCAGGCGACAATAACCCGAAAGATTTATTGTCGAACTGCTTATATCTTGTAGAAATTGTTATATAAAAAAGAGTAAGAACGAGTGTATTTTCATATAATACCTTGTAATATGAATGAAGAAATAGTTAAATTATTATATTAATACAATTTTAATGAAAATTTATCTTATTAACCATATTGTAAACGATGGTTATTTGTGAGAAATATCTATATTTTATAGCGTACCGTGGGTTTCGACTACAGTAGATATAGACGACAGTAGAGAAATACGTCGTATACGAAGAATAAATGTGACGAATAGTTATTTATTAGCTCGAAGTGAATCTCAACAAGAACTAAACAAGAACTAAATAAAAAAACAACTTAACGCTATATTCCGCATATAACAGAACAGGTAGGGGGAAATATTAAGACATTCTGTCCCCTCTTTCCGCCGATTTTTTCGAGGCGTTGCTCATTAAGTGGAGAAACTCAACGCCGGTATTATGCCTAGGAAGAAATGAAAATATTAATAAATCATAACTCCCTCTCCCAACTGGCGATCGAACCCACAATCCGTCATATTACAGTTACACGACGCCCTCAATACATTATGTATATAATAATGGCTCGTTATAAAGATTAAAACACAGTAATAAGCCACACACTGTATATAAAACAAAAGGTAAGATAAGCACTATTTAATTAGCTAGTTGAAACTGTAATGAACATCAATCGAAGCGTGGGATTTGATGTATGTAGATAGTCGTCGTGAAAGCGTCTAAACCTTTGTGTGATACCGTGTTGTTTGTATTGTTGTGTTTAAAATGTGACGGAATAGAATTATCTCTTATGAAATTTATCATTTTTGTCAACACAGACCCTTTTTTTATATCTTTTATCATACCACAAAATGCCAACAAGTAGGCAGAGAGAATCCAGTGTTAAGCCACTTCGGTCCCCATTTTTCGACGAATTCTAGACTTAGGTGTTGAGTGATCATTATTATTTGATTATGTAGGTATGTATTTAGGTACTATGTATGACAATGTTAGTTGTGTCGAGTGTTTAAGTCAGGGTTAGTAAATATATGCGGATGTTTCATTGTTAAGTGTATTAATCCTTTTAATATTTTAAAGGTGAATATTTGGGAGGATGGATGTTCGTTCAACTTTCACGCAAAATCTACTGAACGGATTTAGATGAAACTTTACAGTAGTAGAGCGTATACATTATAAGAATAAGATAGGCTACATTAATTATATAAATTTGGCTTAAATTAACAATAAATATATATAACTAACATATATACTAAATATAAAAATAAGCTTAAGCCGCGTTTAGGCTAGTAATTACATATACTGCAAAAAGTTTTGATGCGTTCGTGGTGTATTTGTGAAACGCCTTCTGGTTAGACGGAGGATCCGTTAAATAAAATACGTAAAATATTTGCTTGGTTTGAAAGTGGTAGAATACAGGGAAAGTAGAAGGAACCTCGTGTTAACACACTTTATTCTCCATTTCCTCCGAATTTTAGATGCATTGTGTGTTAAGTGGCTGAACTCAACGCCGCGCTTGATCTTAACACCATTTTGATTTGATTTGATTCTTAACACTAGAGCGAAGAAATAATTTAAATGTTTAATTTCTTGAAGTGGGAATCGAACTCAATACCGTGTCGCGACTACAGTGGCACGCTTGTGTCCCCGCTCCACGATAGGCTTCTGCTTTGTACGAACTTGAAGTAAGACCTCAGTCAAATTTATCATGGTATAATTATCAAAATCTGGTTTGCGTGATCTCCGACAAAGAGTTCTTTGTATAATCGGTAGAGGTCGGCGCAGAAAAAACGGCCGCGATTTTTTACTGGGCAAGTGTTGAATAATGATTGAACTCATTTTTTTGCCTCTATAATATTAAAACTTAGTTTTTGTTCTCCTTTTTTTGTAAGACTGGTTAAAAATACTTTCTTATATAACTATTATGTACATTTAGTTTAATTTTGTTGTTAGTTGGTATGTTATAATTATTATGCATTTTTCACGTTATATCCCGCACATAGCACGGTAGGTAGGGCACCTAGTATTGAGAAACTCCGTCCAATACATCCCCAATTTCGAGTCGAAATTTTCAAAACTGTAAAAAAATCATGATTATATATTTTTTTTTTCAATTAAAGAAGCATCATATGCTTGATGCCCTTTTTGTATAAGAGCATTACAGTATTATTACACAAAATGTATATCCTCAAGCGAAACTTTCTGATTCAATCTGCACCACCTGCTTCGGAAGGATCTTTTTTTTCTCTCAGTTTTTCAAGGTGCGGCTGCACCTGCGAAGGCGGATGCATATGTTTCATTTGTTAACTTTTTTGTAATATTTATTTAGAATCTTACAATTCTAGGAACAAAAGTCAGTCAATTTTCTTCGAAAGGAATGTTGATTTATATATTTTTTCTTTGGCAAAGTCGCGACTTTCATTTTTTATCAATTAACATTTTCGTTAATATATTACTTTATTATAAGAGAAAAATTAAGTTGTATATATTCTTGCATCATACTCTTCGGTACATTACATGTCGAAGAGCATAAACAAAAAACTTATTTTCAAGGAACAAACAATAATGATAAAATCGTGACTCGTACGTATCGTGAAAGTACCTGATGTGATAATGCCTCACATGTTGCATATGCACACGTAATTTGCACTTTGTGTTATTAGTGAGGAGCGCGCTACCTCTACCTCACTAGAACTACTTCTACCTATCGTTTGAAATCAGCTACCCGGATTCGCATTTATTTTCTAAAAAGACATTTAATATGAAAAATATACATTAGTCTAATTATTAATTTAAATAATCATTTGAAATTAAAATTACGGTCATCGTGGCGCAGTGACACAAGCGTGTAAACGTGACCGTAATTGAGACGAGTGTGAGTTCGATTCTCACTAGGGGTAATAAATAATTATTTATTAATATTCTCATAACGACGCATAGGCCACTCAAAACACAATGCATCGAAAATTCTGCACAAAGTGGGAACCGCTGCCTAACCCTGCTAAACGCGGGATACAACGTGAAGCTTAACAAATGAAATGAAAAACAAACAACAATATAGGAATATGTGTATATGTAAAAAACAACAATATAAATATATATTTATAACCGCCGGCGAGGTCCAATACGTTGTACGTATAGGTACGTTAGTGTTACTAACACATTGTATTTTATATTACAAAAAATAATATTTTAAAAATCATCATGCCATTCACTGTTTCAGTTTTATTATTATGCTATTCATTTTATTATTAATAATATTTTATATGCTGGAACTTCTAAGTAGGTCACGTCGGTAGGTAATGTGACGCTATTCTATATACATACACATTTGAATACAAGGATATTAAAATAATATTAAAAAGTTGCACAACTCATGAGGTATTTCCCTGATAACGTTTTTGCTTATCTTGCTCTCTAAATCGTTATTGATAAAAAATAGATATATTTTTTATCAATAACGAAAAATGATAAAAAATGATAATTTTTAACAATTTTAAAGTGTTATTTCACACTTAAGAATGAAATTTTCAGGAAGTAAATATATAATTATTTGTTATTTCCCACTTGAGGAAACGAATTATTTAATATTTTGATTATTTTAGTTTCTTTGTTTCAATTTCGAGGCTAGCCGCACAAAGTGTGACTGTAAAACCGACTGGTTGTGGGTTCGATCCCCACTCCAGGACATGCAATATTTACTTAAATGTAGGTATATTTCTATTTCTTCACCCTGGTGTCGAGGCAAAGCGCGGCGTTGTCTTTTGCTGCCACTCAACACGCAATGCCTCCAGAATTCGGCAGAAAGTGGGAAACGGAGTGTCTTAACATTAGGTTCCCTCTGCCTAACCTGCTGTTTGCGGGATACAGCATGAGGAAGTTTTTTTACCCGACACTATAATAAAGATGATTTTCTTATATATATTTATGTAAAATTTATATTTAATGTTAAAATTATTATGTCAATCAGCTTTGCTTATAATTTAGTGCTAAATTGACATCGAGATTGTCAAGTTACGACGCTTACGCGTGGTTTATTTTCCACTTGGCTCACACGTTTCTATTCAATTGGAATTCGTAAATAAATCTAAATTATTTAGAAAAAAATATGATATTTTTCCCTTATTATTGCTATATTACTTTCAAACATAATGTGTTATATGTTAATTGAAGTTAACGCTTCATCCCATTTAGTGAAGATTGAATGACTATAATTAAACATCTAATTTTGTGTTACGTGTTAATTGATTAATAGATTTCAAATAAATTATTAACAACCGCACACATAGAGAAGAAGGCTGTTGTGAATGCTAATAGAAACAGAAGAAGAAATAATAGAAATGGTATGACTTATACGATAAGCGGATACACATATCTACATACTATATTAATAAAACGAAATTTATATAAAAAAATTGCGTTTAATAATACAATTTTAGCTGTTAGTACGAATTCCACATAAAAATTATATTATGAAAATGTAATTTTCAATAAAAACAGCTCAATAAAAAAAACATAAACTTACAAACCTTATCTATTGTAGAATAAGTTAAAGTTTGTGATTGGTTTTTAGCAAAAAAGGTAATACTATTCTGTTATGTTCTCTAAAATCGTAGACGCCCGAGTGTCCCATTATAATAGATTTTCCATGGATTCACGATCTGGCGGCGGTCACGTAATATTTTTACATTCGTTTGA
The DNA here is from genome assembly GCA_917862395.2 of Heliconius sara. Taxonomy (NCBI): domain Eukaryota; kingdom Metazoa; phylum Arthropoda; class Insecta; order Lepidoptera; family Nymphalidae; genus Heliconius; species Heliconius sara. The sequence goes on along the minus strand of OU860788.1, from coordinate 3,713,238 downwards.
ATAATTTCTTTGTAAAAGGCGTTGGTTGCTTTTCTTGCACAATATACAATTTGCGGCGTGAACCGCGGGTTGCGGACAACCGAACCTGAGAATTAGATGTAATATAATGATAACCCTCATTCGTAAGTAGCTTTTTGATTAGGTAACTGTTGAATACATGATGTGTTGTTGTTGTTTTCTTTTTTTTTTTTGGTTCTTTTCTTACTTCACGCGTTGGATGCATCTTGCGAGATAAATGGAGTGATACTTGATAATGCAGTCGTATCTATGATATCTATTGATGTTTTGTTTCGAAACCTAGTGTTGCGTATAAGTCGTCGTAATCCTAGAGGTAAAAAATGTCAAGCAGAATTTGATCTACCTCGATAAATCAACGTCGCACATGTCTCGTCTCTTCTTTTAAAAGTTATATTTTTAGAGTTTCACGCTGTATACCGCACGTAGCATTACTTTGCTGAAGAAGAAACTTGCGAACTTAATATTAAGACGCTCCCCACTTTCTGCCGAATTCTGAAGGAATTGCGTGTTAAGTGGTTGATATCTACGCCGCGCTTTGCCCTGTTACCAGAGCGAGGAAATGAAAAAGACATAATATTTCATTTCCTCGAATGGAGATCGAACCCAAGACCTGTGCCGTTGACAGATGCACGCCCGCGCCGCTGCACTGCGACTGACTTCAAAAGAGAACATAAATAATATTTAATGTATAAATTTAAATTACATTTAAAAGATACGTATACCCTAATGAGAAGTCATCATTAATCACCGTTCACTACGCTGTGTAAAGTCAACTATCTCATTAGAAATATGTGTACGGAGAAAGTCCACTGACGGCGGAGTCGTTGCCGAGAGTGCGCGGCGTCGTCTGAACTTGACGAGTGACAAGTTTTTGTACTCTCCGTATATGCTCATGAAACGGTTAGCCGTCTGTGTAGCAATATTATCACCCATAAACACTACAGCTAATAGATAGCTAACGGACACTATGTAGAAAATATCGACTGTAAGCTGTTTTAACGTCGCTTTTACAAATGTTTGTTAATACTGAAATAATGAATGGTTTCGTGTTTGTTCGTACTTTCATTTAGTTTATATTTCATATTTTTACTATATTTTGATATATGTATATAAAATTGTTCTACTCCACTTTCACTTTTTTATGTTTTCGACTAATTACATTACATATATTATATTAGATTCGTCGTGTAAGCACTAAATTTTTAGATAATTTGTAAAAGTATCAAGTTTTAATGTGGTCATTGAAGTTTCGAATCTGGTCTAGTAGAATATTTTTTAATTATATAGGACATGGATAACTATGTTTATCATAATAATAAACAGGTTTTTATCCTATTCTTTTACAAGACTATAAGTTAAAAGTAAAATAGTTTTGTTGCAAACCTGTACCGAGCATTGAAATAAATTCAAAGTCCCACTAGAAGAAATTTTATATTTTCATTTCTTCGCTTTGGTGTAGAGCCAAAGCGCGGCGTTGAGTTCCGTCAAAATGGGGATCGAACTGTCCTACCACTAGGTCCACTCTGCCTATCCTACAGTGTCCGAGATACATCGCGCTGCTTTGCATACATTTGACGCTCTGATTAATGAGAGTGTAAATAAATAAAGACCACCTATTCGAACCATGTTTCTCTCAAACGGTTTATATATGGATATATCAATGAGAATAATTACAAATCAATAAATATAATGCGCGTAATGTTATCAAACCTTAACGCAGTCGTTATTACGAATAAATATCACTAAATGATGTAAATCAAATCAGCTTCACGCTGTATGTATCCCGTTCAGGGTAGGCTGAGGGAACCTAGTGTTAAGACATTCCGTTCCGTACTTTCCGCCGAATATTAACGGAGATCAACGCTGCGCTGTGCGTCGACACCAGAGCGAAGAAATGAAGATATGAATTTAAACAAATATTGAATTTCCTCGAATAAGTATCGAATCCACAACCAGACGCGTCTACAGTCACCCTATGTGCCCCTGCGCCACGACTGTCCTCGATAACAAAATAATTTGTTACGACAATTTAAATTTGTTATGTACAGACTACAGTACAATTACATATTTAATTATATAATATCTAATTATACGTCTTTGAACGACTGTCAACAACGTTTAATTTTCAAGATGAAATCAGATCGATATATCTATACATTTTTTTTTGTTCCGTGAAAGTAAAACGCAACTGGTTTTTTTTCTTTGCGAAAAAACGCACATTGATTTTTTTACTTGTTGTAACCCGATAGCTACTGAATTTTTAATGTTCGAGCAAGTGTAACATAATACGTCAAAACTTGTTGTTTGGGTGTGGAAAAAAAATTAAAAAGTGTCGTTGCACACGCCGCGAGATTAACTTGGCCGCAACTTTTTTGATATAATTTTTTATTATTGTACTCTACGATACCACAAAAATTTTGTTTGTTTTTTTGTGATAAATTCTCTGGTTAATACTAGGTTTCGGGGCTTAAAAGTAAATGGTGGACATTGAGGATTTTTTTTTTATTGTACGTAACTTAGCCTCGTAATTTCTTAAGATTATATATTTGGTTACATTACTTTATGATACCTTAGGAAAATATAAGTGCATGGAATAACGCTCGTACGCCGATGCAATCATTTCTTTTATGATTTTTCCGTTTTAACCTCTTGCTCGTTGCTTTTTTTATTTTATTTTCTTACGAAGAAGGATAATTAACTATTTATATTAGGTAAAACGTCGAATAAATAGAACTAGAAAGATATACTTGTTATGGTATTAAAAAGGTAACTTTTATATAATTAATAAAGGCGTAGTAACTACCATTAAATCTGAACAATTTTACATTTGTCTTGTTCTAATATCAGTTAAATGCTAATTGATATATCTGAGTGTGATAGATTTCTATAGATACATATATACCAATATATATGTAGATATTTTTAAGACGCTATAGTAGAGCCTCTTTCTATACAGGCCTATCTAATACACGTTTTTTACTATGTTCATATATTATCTTGATGAATAATAAATAAACATTGCTTTGTACGATGCTATCTCGATATTGTAAAAAAAAATGCTCCCTTTTATCTGTTAAATAACTGCCGTAATCTTTTAATAGAGGTCTTGATCTTTGTTGTGAGTTATTCTTTAAGGAAAATTGTTATTGCTTACTAAGGTATTTTTGTTTTTGTTGCAGGTAAAATATTGACTCGTCTCCATTGTTTTAAATCTATTTATATTTCTGTCTACATTATGTTGCCTTCAAAGTAAATGAGGTAAGAGATCTTACTACAGGTCTTATAATTTTAATTTTTGTTTTGAAATTTAAAATCTTAAAATTTGCCAGTTTTCGCAAAATATTAAATATATTTTTCTATATAACACATACCCAGGGTCTAATTACTATTTTTGATGCCGAGACAAATCGTGGGGTGCGGAGAATTGATAGTCGGAACACATGCTCGATAGTAAATGACGTAACAAATTCATAAAACCTCGCAAAACATTAGTCGACAGTATTGTATATTTAGGTACCAATTTGATTTATGTATATTATACTTAATATAAGGGAAGCTGTTTAAAGTATCGAGTGAATGTGTTTAATTCAATGGAGAGGGGAACGAATTCAAAATGTGTATTTTTTATATATAATGTCTACTTTTACTTCTTTTTTTATGACTTATTTAGTTACTATTAGTATAATTCTATATTTATTTTAATAATTATTTTACCAAAAATTTTAATTTTGTTTACTGGATTAGTTAATAACTTTTAATAAAAAGTATTATCATCCAATATTTTTATCTCTTTTTTTTATCACGCTGCATCCCGCATATAGTAGAGGGAATCTAGTGTTAAACACCCCGTTCCCCACTTTCTGCTGAATTCTGAAGGCATGCGTATTGAGTGGCAGAACTCAACTGAAGAAGAAATGGAAATATACATTTTAAGTAAATATTTCATCTGCTCGAGTAGGGATCGAACCCACAACCAGTCGGTTTTACAGTCATACTTTGTACCCCTGCGCCACGACTGGCCTCTCTTATGTCCCTAACAAAACTGTTACATTATATATACATTTGAATGAACTTGTGTAATTAAAACGTTTAACATCGAGTTGATAACTCTGTCCTGGTGCCGATAGCGATCTCAACATCTTAAGATACTCGATTAAACTAACCTCATTAGCACTGATACGATAGTACGTTGTTAGAAATTATATTTGTGGTCCGTTTGTATGTAGTAGTTACATACGAGAAAATCTATACTAGATACCTTCACTTTTTTCACTATCCGCTCGAAATTGAGATTTTACGAATCGAATCGCGGTACTCAACGCCGCGCTATGTTTGCTAGAGCGAGGATCATCTGGAAATAAATAATTCCTCCGAGTGGGGATCAAATTCACAACCGTCGTGTTTACAATATACATACACTGCGCCACAATGGACACCTATACTAGATGAAATGAACAATAGACATTTTCAACATTAATTCAGGAATCTCAACAAAACTTTCACACCCACATTGTGAACATTCAAAACGGTCTCTGAATATCTAATTTGGACCAATAACTTAAATCGATATCATTTAGTAATGCTTTCACTTTCCACCTGTTAATATATTTTTATTCGTTTATTATTATAATTTTTGTCTTTGTGTGAGCGTGTGTTATGAAAATGTAGAGCATTATTACGACTATATTTCCTTCAGGAAACCTCGTGCTTTTTACGTAACAATCATTCTTCAGTGTCATCGAGACTGGGTTTTCGAAGATCAACCGTGATCTCCTTTCTGCCTCTCTTACCAATTACTCTAATTTCATAAATCTGTATTTTTCCACCATAAAAACATTATTACGACTATATTTCTTTCAGGGAACCTCGTGCTTTTTGCGTAACAATCTTTCTTCAGTATCATCGAGACTGGGTTTTCGAAGATCAACCGAGATCTCCTTTCTGCCTCTCTTACCACTTCCTCTAACTTTATAAATCTCTATTTTTCCACCATAAAAACAATGTCAATAAACTAAATTTCTCCGTCAGTAAGGGATATGTAGGCTCAAATAGTTATTTACGTGTTTAAATTATTGGTTTGGCCCCACATGGACTTATTGTATGCAGTCCATCTGTTCCTCTAAACTTCAAAGTTTAATGTTGGAGGCAGATGTCGTGTCGACGCTGTATTAGCTTAAAGCGTAACTTAACCTCTAATTATTCTCTACCATCTATTGAATTACACGACATCGAGGATTTAATTTAACGTAATTGAGTGCACTCTTATTGACTAATATTTAGATTGGAGATTGATTGACGTTTTTGGGGAAACGTGATGAGTATTGAGTAGTAGTAGGGAATTAAAGTTAAAGTTTTTATATAACATAATAGAAACACAGGGTAAATATGTGAAGGTTGAATTTGTATTTGTATAAATAAAATTGAATTGCAAGACGTGTGACTGTAAATGCTACAGGTTACGGGTTTGACTCGAGGAAATGAAATGTTTAATATTGTTATTTCTTTGCTCTGGTGTGCAAAACTCAACGCCGACACCTCGGCGTTGTGTTTCGCCACTCAACACGTAATACCTGTAGAATTCGGCGGAAATTGAACTGCGGAGTTTCTCAACATTAGCCTCCCTCTGCCTACAAAAAAAACTTTAATTAAATCGTATTATAATTTGGCATAATTAAATTGCATTATGTGGACTATTCGCCATACACTTTCACTTCTTGCGTCACTCCACACGCGCAGATCTTAACTACGTCGCTCTCGAGACATGTCCATGGGAACACGTCACAAAGAGATTTTGATTCTGATTTGGATACGCTAATTGAATGCTTACGTCACATCCTCTACCTGTACGCTCGAAATAATTATTGACCATTCTATTGAACCTACAGACGTGATGGTAATTATATGTTTGTCCACACACCTCGTATTGTTGTTACGTATATCTCATAAATATAGTTAGTTTAAATGCTTACATTTCATTGAAATTGTAAATAATAGCTTTTTAAGGATATATATGTATATGTATATATATACAGCAACAAAATTCTGCATCAATCAAATAACGAAAATTTGTTACAATTTCATATGAAGATCTTTTTTAATTAATCTACAGTTACTAGTTTAAAATAATATAGTTTGTAGACTATTCTGATAAAAATATCAATTAGTACGTACCTATGTTATTTCAAATTCTACAATTCTACTTCACTAAAACGTTTTTAAAGGCATCTATCTATATCTGGCCACTCATAAAAACACGTAAAGCAACCGTGAGTAAGTCAGTTTCACAGAAAATACCGCGAAACTATAATGAGCAACTACAAAAAGCGTTCCTGTCGGTGCTGCCGTAAACTTCGTTACGCTCCGAGAAGCAAGATTTCTGTGTTCAGTGTTAGGAATTTTTAGATTTTTTATTTTAAATGTTTTATCATATTTATTATATATATATTTCCTGCCTTTATATTATTGTTGATATATATTTTTTTAAAACATGTTAACCATATTGATGTATGTTTGAGGCCAGTCGTGGCGCAGTGGCACAAAGTATGACTGTAAAACCGACTGGTTGTGGGTTTGATCCCCACTCGAGGAGATGAAATATTTACTTAAAATGTATATTTCCATTTCTTCGCTCTGGTGTCAGGCAAAGCGCGGCGTTGAGTTCTGCCACTCAACACGCAATGCCTCAAAAATTCGGCAGTAATTGGGGAACGGAGTGTCTTAACACTAGGTTCCCTCTACCTACCCTGCTGTGTTTGTATTGGTTATTGGTATTGTGCGAGTTTTAGTTATTTTATCCTGATTTAATATGTTCTGGATATTATTTTGTCATGGCGATAGAATACTTTCCGGCCACTAGAGTCCATAAATCGATCACATTCATCGTGTATTCAGTTTCCTAATGGTTCTCGAGAGATTTATCGGCACTGTCATAATAATCGATTTCCTAGACGCCCCTCTCTGTAAATCAAAGTTGTTGCGATTTTGTCGCATATTACGCGCGCTTATGGAAACCTACGTCATTAACGTAATAGCGTGTTATTATATCAACATGGAGTTGAAACGGTGATTCTTTATTAAAATATGTTACTTTTTTTTTTAGCTTCACACTGTGCAGAAGGAACCTAGTGTTAAGACGTTCCGTTCCACATCGGACAACTGAGTGTGGTAAACTTTAAATGATAGTTAAAATAAATACTTAATTAGAAAACGTATAAAAATTTGAACGTAGCGGGACTCGAACCCGCGCCTCCTGGAAACCGACCAGGCGCTCTGATCACAGCCATACGTTCTCGCCAAGCTACGTCGAAATTCTTACACGCTTGTTACAACTTATGTTGTTAGCATAACAACGCTACGTTCAAATTTTTATACGTTTTCTAATTAAGTATTTATCTTTCCTAAGTGTGGATTAACACTTTAAAAATGTCTAAAGATAGTTAAAATAATTTTCAATAAAAATTGAGCCTCTCAAGCTGAACTCGTTATGTATTATTTTGAATTTTTTCAATAATGTGTACGGCCTAATGTTCCTTTTGCGCTCAAAACATCGTTTAGGTCGAGGCTCGGTAGTTTCTTTTTAAGTAGAGGCTAGAGAAACACGGCGTTGCTCAACGGATTGACCAATTTGCGTCGATTAACCTAAACCTCTTTTTGCTGTGTATAGCCCTAAATCACTCGAATTTTGCTCCGTTCTTGTAATTCCTTACTTTCTCTTTTATGCATAAACAAATCTCATTGATAATGTTTGTACTCGTCTCATTTACTCAGAATCTTAGACTGTAGCTATTCCCCATATATATTTATTTTGTAAAAAAATAAAATTTTTTCATTATGGCTAAAAAAGTTTAAAAGTTCAATATCTATTATATATCACAGAGGAAACACATTATATTTGAAGAAATATTTTTTTCACACAAATTTTGCGTTTCTTTTATATATGACACCGTATATATAATATGAACATTGTAGAGAAATATATGTGAAAATAAAATGTGGAAAACGATAAGATGCATAGAAATAAATCATTGTGTGACATCGCGGAAGTCTTTAGAGACGATTGCTGCAGAGAAAACCAAAATGATTTGCATAATTTTGTGTGACAAAACGAATGTCACATAATAAATAAATAAAAAAAAATTGCTTCACGCTATATCCCGTACACAGCACGGTAGGCAGAGAGAACTTAGTGTTAAGACACTCCGTTCCCCACTTTCTGCCAAATGTTGGAGGCATTGCGTGTTGAGTGGCAGAACTCAACGCCCCGTTTTACCCGACACCAGAGCGAAGAAATGGAAATATAAATTTAAGTACATATTTCATCTCCTCGAATGGGGGTCGAACCCACAACCAGTCGGTTTTACAGTCACACTTTGTACCACTGCGCCACGACCGGCCTCACATAATATTTTAAGAAATATTTAATACAATTTTCTAAAATAAATAAGTTATTTGAATTATTATTAAAGAAGATGAGGTCGTCGTGGCGTGGCGGCATAGTGTTCAACTGGAAAAGAGACGTTTATAGGTTCATCTCCCACTTGGGGTTAATACTTGTTCTAATTTCCACGCTTTGGTAACAAAACAAAAAACATTAAGAGTTCTGCCACATGTAACACAATGTTTAAACAAAATAAAGCGGAAAGTAGGAAACGGAAATCTTTTTACACTAGGTTTTCTCTGCCTGCCTTGTATGCGGAATATATAGTGAAGTTATTAAAAATAAAGGAACTCTATAAGATATTATTTATAAATATAAATATGTACGTATCTAATCTTGTTAAAACTACATTTGTTATTCCATCTTAAATGTCATGTCTTGTTAAAAAATAATTGTTGGTTCGATCGTGTATCCGTTACAACAAAAAAAATATTTGATAAATAGACTTAGAACAGTGAGCGTTGTGAAAGTGATGAGTGTAATTTAAAAGCAATATACTTGTATAATGTCGTCGATAAAGATTAGTATTATAGAAAAATATAGGCATTATTTATCTTTAAATACTAAAATTTTGTATTTCTATTAAAACTCTTTTTTTATGTGTTCTGAACTGAAATGTGGTGGTATATGTAATTAGACCTTTTAAATTAATAGATTACTTTTGGTTAACCTAGAATTATGAAATTGGGCAGTTAGCATCCACAGGTAGTACTAGGTCTAGAAAAAAATCAGAAAACTATACATTTGTGGATAAATCCTAAAAAATAACACGCCTTAAAGGGAGGCAAAATTTGGTTTTAAAGACGCTAGTTCAAGTTTTCAAGTATGGTATTAGATAAAAGGGTTCTGGCTAGCTAAGCTTGAATTTCAAAAAAAGTTAGAGACCTCCAATATTTATACGGAACAGATTCAATCTTTTAAGTAGTACTTTCTCCATGTTTAACTGATCCATCTTCATGATATCTTCACCATTCTACATGACATTGGCGAAACAAACTGCTCAACTAGCTCATCTAACCTAAAAGTCATAAAATAAGAAACAACAACAACAATACAAAATTTGAACAATATTTATATATTACTTATATTACTTTAAAATGGGTAATTTCAGAGGTGTCTCATCTGGCAACACAATAAACTATTCTAACAATGCATCGTGTTTCGCAATCCCGCTTAAACGAAACACTCAGTTTATGGCGTGCCAGCTCCTCGACTAATGCACTTGGCCTTAATTCACGACGTACTAGATACGTTAGCTACTATTCCATGGTGGTGCGCTGACCGTTCGATATTTATCTAATATATTTATTATCTATGAAGTGAATTACTGAGTTATGTAAATGTTTATTGATTATTTAGACTTCATTTTTTTATTTGGAATAAAAAAAATCGATGGAACCGCAGAGGCACAAGCGTATGACTGTATATGCGAGAAATTGTATGTTGTGTGTAAATCGAGGAAATTAAAATATTGTATATTTTTATTTTGTAGTTCTTCATAATCTTCAATTGGGTGTAAAGTGGGGAGTGCAGTGTCTAACGCCGTGTGCTCCCTTTACCTACCCAACTACATGCGGAGACGTGAAGTTGAAAAAAATATCATATAAACTTATTATTAATAAGTGATAATTTAATTATCTTGTAGAAAGTCCACCATAGATAGATAAAGCTTTATCAAAGCAAGCAAGCAAGGAAAAGCGCAAGTAATTGGAATATTACGATAGTATCTCACAGAACATGACAGTGTGAAACATTGTAATGATACTTCTATAAAGTTGTAATAACTTTCTTTTGAAAATTATCACAACACCAAACTTGGTGTTTCGCAATAAACCCATAGTGGGTAAGTAAGTAAACAACACTCACAACAGCGAATAAATCTAACGTGAACAGTGACCGCTCGCGTTGAATACCAATGAGTGCAGGTTCTTGAAAATTGTTAAAGGCCACGTGTTTCATTAATTCCGTTATTCAGTCTATTTGTAATGGTTTTTTTTTAAATATTTACTTCTATATTAAATTCAAGATTTTAAAGACTTACGTTGTCGTCATATTTGTATATACTTTCTATTTGTCGTTTAAAATGCTAATCGTGTTTGAAGTATCATTACATAGAATGATATTTTTATTATGAACAAATATACACTTTTTTTCACTTTCACGTTGTATAAGGCAAATAGCAGGGCAGGCAGAGGGACCCTAGTATTAAAACATTTCGGCTCCCCACTTTCCGTTTTGCCTCAACACCAGAACGAAGAAATTTCATTTCCTCGAGTGGAAATCGAACACACAGTCACACGCTTGTGTCCCTGCGCCACAACTGGCCTCTAAACATTATCTTTAATATATATATAAAAGTATTTTTAATATGAGCGTATTTCAAACAAAATCTCATTCGACATTCTCAAATTACTAGCAATTAATATTAATTAGAAGAATAGCCACGAGCTAAACATATTTAAAATTGTATCTAAGTCGACACCAATAGTAGAATTAATACCATACAAAAATAGGTCAATGGCATTGGAATGGACAACCAAGATATATGTATATATATTCGCGAGCTTAATAGATTTGTATGAGTCATACCTCGCTGTTGGTGATCTCATGCTATATATAATAAGTGTTGTTTTAATCGTTAACAACTTCACTTTTAAACTCGCTTCCTTCTTTATGAGGTCAATTTATAATGGTTCAAATGATTAGATATATTAATTATAACACAATGACGTAGTACTTTTTTAGATGTTTAAATCCTAGATATTCACTTGTTGTAAATTAAATTTTTGATATAACATAACCCAAAATTAAAATAATTTAAAATTTAATTTTAAATTATTTTAATATTGGGTTTCAACAGAAAGTTATTATATCAATTAATATTGTAGATATAACATGACATTTAATTAGCCTTAACCCTAAGAGAGCATAGCATTATTACTGTACGTTTCTACATTAGTAGCATATTATGAAGGTATCATAATCTGATTACTTATATTGTTTTATATCTTCAGATACCGGACATTCTTATCCATATTTCCAATATTATTAAAATTTCACGTATTTTTTTGGAATTCCTTAAGAAATAAAAAAATATATGCAATGCACATGCCCCGATTTGATCTATAGCTTTAACACAAATACACAGTTTAAACGTGACCGGACAATTGATGACATAATAAGGATACAGAGTCGTAATAATATCTTAATTAATTTATTCTTTTTTTCGTTCATTATCAAAAATATTTTTCAAGTCTAGTATTTTACCTATATTTTAATAACATATTGTTTAATATTCAAATCCATTTTTGTAACATAACTTTACATCATACATGTACTATATGCATTAGGAGAAAAAATTAAATTATGTTTCAATCTTATGCTATTTTATTACACCACTTTCAAACTGCTTCATAAAATTTCCAAATTAAAAAAAAAATATGAACAAGACATTACGAATATACAATAACTCCACAATATTTTGATTATGAAACAATAACTTCATCACAAACCGTGATAGTGATGAATTAGTGTTTCGTTGTAGCACGTGGGACGTCACTATAGTGCTCGTTACACCGCGAGGATCGTAAATGCATTAGTAAATAGCGTGGGTGGAGGATGATTAAATGTAATTTTACTTTTAGACGAGGTGAACAACCCGCCCTGTGTTCTCAGTAACTAAATGCTAACGATCACATATTCTGATCTGATGCATTGCGTTATTTATGAAACGGCGACCTTTTAATTTATAGAACTGATACGTCTAATCATGGTTTATATATAATTATGACTCCAGTCGTGGCGCAGGGGCTCAAAATGTTACTGTAAACGCGACAGGTTGAGGGTGCGATTCCCACTGAAAATGAAATAATAAATATTTTTATTTCTTCGCTATAGTGTGAAGGCAAAGCGCGGCGTTGAGTTCCGTCGAAGTCGTTCCGAGTGTCTTATCGCTAGGTTGCCTCTGTCTACCCTGTGTGTGCGGGATACAGCGTGACCCTAATAAAGAAAAAATATATACTTATCAGTTATGCGTACAATTAAGACTAAATAAATATTGAAATAATAAATGGCTTGCGTTTCAAGTATTTACTGCGGCGCGATAGTTAAATGCAAATACATTATCACTCTCCATTAATATAATTACAGTGTTTAAGACGCAAGTCTAGTATCTAGATTAGCTTGTTACTTTCTCGTTTTATTCTCTTGCAAAAGAGCATTCTAATGTATATTTTACATTATAATTATATAGTTTTATCTATACGCATTTCTTACATCTTTTAAAGTAAAATATCTAGATTTTATTACTACAATCAGAAATAACAAAAATGAAATTATTAAAGAAAAATAAACATATCGCAATATTAAGACCACACAATTTCGTTCAAAACAGCCAACAAATTGTATTGTTTTGTTAATTCAAGGTTGGACTGGCTCTCAAGTATTGCTTATTAGATTGTTACATAAAGAATAATTATAATAAATTATATATCTTAAATTCTTTGCTCATTCGCGCGAAGCATTCATCTACGAGATAAATTTTGTAAGCAAATGGTAGGTTCCCTTCAAATTTATCTGAAGGTCTCGAGTTGCGTTAGTCATAACTGGGGAGTAATTTAATCGCTGTATGACTCTGTCTTAGTACATCATCTCATCATCTAGCCAATTTGAAGATGCGTGATCTGATATATAGTCGTGCTACTATATTACAATTTAAATAAATTTTAAATACTGTAAAGTTTCTTTAAATTCTATAATGATTACAGCAATCTCTTTTTCTTTTTTCTCTCACATGTGCACCGAGTATGCGGGAATTATAGAGGTTGTATAACACCCGATTTGGTTAGATCATCATATTTTGTAAACGCATCATTCATTATCACTGTCAATTCTATGTCCGTCACTTCTGTAAATACATGATGATATAATTTTATTTTTGACAAATGATCCATCAACTTTCATTATCGCTATACAAAACGTATGTATTTAGGTACGCGAAACCGATAATGTTGTTTTAAATTTAAAAATAAATATAGAAATCTCAAAATATTCCAAACTTAATTATTATAAATAGTAGCACTCACAAAATAAACATTGTTGTAATGTAGATTTACTTCAAACCGACTAACAGTGAAAACATAACTCTCTCACCGAACAAAGCGGTACTGTTCGGTACTTTGTATTTACGATCGAATATAATGTATTGTTTGACTAACGAATACCGATGCACCTGGCTTTATGCGAGTTGCAGGGAACGTGTTTACATAGTAATTTGAAAGTAGTTTTAGACGTGCCTTACGCTTCGTGCGCGGCGAGGAGTTGCGCGTTAGCGTAACTAAACCACCATTGGACTCGGAAATGGGCGTAGGGTTCAAGAACAATAGTGCTCCTGTGGAGGTGCTTGAACTCTGTACTTGTGAGGGAAGGCAGTAATGAAATTACCAGGTTCAATTGTAGCACACCCTTTATTTGTAATGTTCGCTTATTACACAAGTCAAGTTCGATGTGTATAAAATTTTAATTCACATTTTTTTTTCTTGTTGCAGGTATATTAAATTGTCATGTATGAAAGTTTCACGATTGCTCTCGACTAAATAATAATAGTCACGTGGTAATGTATAATTAGTATTATATCATTCACTTAAAAACACGTTAACATTTAAAATTAGCCTATTTTGTAGTCTTATTAATCCTTAAACATAATAATGTAATCCGTTTAATCAATGTTTGCATTGAACGAAAATGGTAAATACTGTGCAGCTGCACTTATTGAGACGTGTCAAAATCAATATATAGATTATATATATTGGGTTATAGGGTGTTGATTTTATAAGCGATGTCATTTAGCTTTAAATGTTGTTTTTGGTTGTTAATAATATTTGGAAATAATATATCAAAGTCAGGAATGATATTTACTTTCGTATTTCTCCATGACATTTGGGCAATTTAACATGGCATTTATTTTTCAATTGTTCCTCCTAATTTATATCTTGTGGTGGTATACCGATATCGATCTTAGATTTCTGATACATTATATCACCACGATCGTTAATTTCACGCCTCTATTCTGTCACGCTTCATTTTGGATTGTTTTGATCGGCACTTACGTCAACATTACCTTCAAATCGTTCACTAATGTTCAATTCCATTTTAGTAATTCGCTAAGCTATCAGTTTTGTAATAGTTTCGCTTAAATTCGATTATTGTACCGTTTAAATGTACAGTAGACAGTGAGAACGAGAAGGATTTTAAGTTAGGGAATTATATTTGTAAAGAATGTACAATAATATTTTTTAAAATTTTAATTTGTATTTATATCATCTATCAATATACATTTATGTAAGAAAATCTTTTTTACCAACTCCTTGCATTTGCCCATTTTCATAACTTGAACCATGTCCATGCTAGGAACAATATACTAAAAAAATATACTTTTAAGCTAAAAAAAATATACTTTTAAGCGCTGTAGTTTTAGTGACTTTACTTTTACAATACGTTTTAGACAGAAACATTGTTCATAGGTAGGTACTGTTAAGACGTGTTCAGAACTTCCTACTGTATACAATGCAAACGTCTCATGAGAGGTTTATAATTTATATTAAGAATATTGTTGGGACGTGCTTGACCTCCATTAAAAACTGGAGACTATCTTCTGTCAAAATTGCGGGAGTTGCAGGAATCTAATGCAAATCACTAACGTTAATTGTTTATGTAAAATAAAAAAGAATCAAGCGTTTTTACTTATTTTGTCCTAATACCATTATACTAAAAAATGTAGAATTATATTTAGACACATTTAAAGTATATATAATACTTTATGTCATTCACTACTTAAGATGAAATTAATTTTAATATTAACTTAACTGAAGCTACCCTCTTGCTAAAATAACTAGCATTCTTATTATTACACATTGTAATATCTACAAAAAGCAAGAAACCTGTTGAGCTCTTTGTATGATGTGACGTCACGTCCAGTGGTTCCATCCTTTTCAGCATAGATGGCGTTACGGTATGTTTGAATCGCGCTATGGTTTCGTTCTGACCGAAAACATAAGTAGTTTCGTATCGCGTTGGTTCAGATTTAACTTTGCGCAGAGGCAATATCGTAACCGATGAGGTCAATCCGAGGTGCGATTATTGCTAGTTGAAAACTTTACCAATACCCCGCCGTGCGGTCGTGAAACACCGACCGCTATGGCAATTTTTGAACGGCTGTAAAGGCCTAATAATTCTTGAAACATTTATAAATAAAAAATCTTAATCATGAGAAAGCTCCTTGATTAAATTAAGAAATATGCTTTAGTCATTTCACGATTCCTGCATCAGGCCAGGCCTGACTCGGCTAGAGTAATGCGGAGAAAATTAGGCTAAATTCTATGGTTACTAAATGTTGTCTGTTCTCTGGGTTTTGTCCTTCACCTTTGGATTTGATCATCACACGAGCTCAATGGTACCATAATTCTCAACTACCTTCTTTCATGATAATGAAGAATTAGCACTGAGTGGAATTGTTTCTTAAATTCTTCTTCGACGATTGTTTATAAAACAATGTTTATGCAATATTAAAGAAAATTGATATATTGGATTGCGGTGCCAAACTCCAAAAGCATACTGAAATGTTTACCTTTTTTCAAAATCTTAACAATCACATCAAAAAAGTCATATTTATATATTTTCCATGTAATATAGATATCACAACAATTAAACTATTAATTTTCTTAATGCCGTAGTATATTACTGCTGGTGTTCTGCTTTTATTTTCTAACTATAGCTGTATCAGTGGTAATTACACAATTAATAGTATCACTATGTCACTATATTTCTTTCGTTTCAAATAACCCTCTTAATTGCACGACCAAGAAGCCGTCCCCGTGTCGTTACAGTAAATCTGTGCTAATACGACCCAATTGCTCTAAAACTTGTACGGTAAGCATCACAAGTGGAGGCGCCTCTATCGAGTTGTAACCCTTATTCATCGTTGTAATAGAGTGTTAATCAGGATGTTGTGATAGCGTACGACGCGATACTCGTGGGGCTGTGGGAAACAGAAATGAGGGTTTGACGGATTTATATAGCTATTGCGGTTGTCTCCTAACCTACACGCTGAACATTGAATAACTGTTCATTACGTGCCTTCTCGATTGACTTGTATGAGAGGATTAGACTTTATTGCCATTTTTGATGTTAGATTGATTAACAACTAAGGGAGGATGGGAAAATCTAGCTGCTTTATTGTTATATATAATTTACATAATATAACATAATGTTCATAATAATCAGGTTCACATTAAAATTTTAGTAGCATGTAAACAGATAATGCTTGAACACATTTATTCAATCCCTAAATGAGACATTTGTCACTGCGCCTTCCAACCATACATGGTAAAGGCAGGCGTGTTCGGTCATGATACAGACTCGTACTTGAACATCTGTACAAGACTGCACTGAAAAGTGATCTTGCCATATAAATGTGGCAATATTGATGTCAGTCTCGATAGAATGAGGAACCAGAGATATTCATGGAATATCTATTATTTTCTATTTTTGTTCAAGGAAAGAAATTTTGGTATGTAATTTATTATAGAGCAGTTGTTTATTTACATTTTTTTTTCGTTAAAAAACTTCTTCGCTCTGGTGCCGAGGTACAACGCAGCGTTGAGATCCGTCACGAAAAACGCAATGCCTCCATGCCCACAATGCGAAAAATGGGGAACAGAGTGTCTTAACTTAACACTGAGTCCTCTCTGCGTACCCTCCTGTATGCGGGATTCAGAGTGAAGCTAAAAAAATGTAGATATTAATAGACTTCAAAAATTGTCATCAGTTCTATTATCGGATGTAATATCGGTTGCGAGGAAACATAGAAAAAATTGTTTAATAAACACAATGACGATGCTCGTGATCGATTCATCGACAGATTGATTTCTTCGCATACCAAATGTGTACGACGTTTCTAGTTCGTATGACATCTGCTTTGTCACGGATTCCGTGCATCCTAGTATATAAAAGTGTAGTGTTTGTGTTGCTTCAAGTGTTTTTGAATGTGGCAATAGTGCTTGTGGCTTAAACAGGTAAACTTTTTAAGTGACGTATTGATGTCATGTACTTTTACCAACTTTCATAATATTTGTATTTTAAATATACTTTATACGACTTTTACCAACGCTAAAGACGATAAACCAATACGTAAATAATAATTTATTATGATAAATATTGATGCGTAATTTATATTTGGATTATTAAAATTACGTCATATTTTGATTTCATCAACCAACAGTTACATTTAATTGGGGAATTACGAATCAGATTATAAAAAAAAAGATACACATCGTCTTACTAACTGGAAGCTAGAAAAACGAAATAATTGAAGCGACCTTGACAATAATTAATAATAGTGATCTCATAGGATATCTCAACATATGTTTCTGACAATGGGTACCCCAAAAAACTTCACAAAACATCAATGTATGAAAACATTTTGAGTTTATTATGAATTATGTTTCTATCGTGCAATAGATTTATTGCCGTCCGCATACCGTGGCGGATTAGCAGTAAATTGATAAGTTCCGATGCCACAGTGCAGGTAAAGTTACTGGGAAAACGTATTAACGCGGGTAGTAACGCCGCGCCGCGTCGTGTCGCCCTCGCGTCCGTCTCCCCGTTTGTGGTGACTGGTGACATAACCTATATTAGAACGGTAGTTTATCTTTGATCTAGACACATTATTTAATAAACGTAAAACATCTTAGCGTTTTCCAATAGCTATTGTTATTTGATCGTTTAAATTGAAGTTATGATCTAAGGTTGAAGGAATCTAGGAATATCTTGCAGGAAGACAATATTAGGCTAAATTATAAATAATATGAATTTCTTTGGCAACGGAATTCTTTGTAATAGATTAATGGAAATTATGATCCACTTGATGCCAAATAAATTTTAACATTTTGTTTGCTTAGTAGGATTAGGATTGTGGGGAACGGAGTGTCTTAACACTAGGTTCCCTATGCCTACCTCGCTTTGTGCAGGATACAGCGTGGAAATGTTTAATTTTTTTAATGCCAAGTAAATTTTAAGATTTTGTGTGCTTAAGATTAGGGTCTTATTCATTAATATTATACACATCGTGTCAAAAAACGAATTATAATTTTTAGTTATAAAAGATCAAGGATGTATATTATTGCCTACATTTTTCTACGTCGCTTGAGGCAGCGTCAAACCGAGTGATAGCCTAAATACTGCAATTTAAAAGCACCGAAGCAGACTCGGTAGCCTTGGTTGTTCCAATTACCAAGTATTCTAAATAACTTTAACCGACGCGACGCGAGCACAGTCGTTTTTTTATTTGGCTTCCTCAATTTGTAACAAAGAAAAGATTAACAAACCTTTGCAAATTATACGTTCCTTTTATGTTTGCGTTTGTAAATGATAATACATGATTTTTTTTATTCACATTAGATTCTTAAAAAAAATTAAAATGTTCCATTTTCACAATAGTGAATAATTAACGATTGAATAAAAAGAAATAAATGATTTGTGGTCTATAGGAAGAGCTTTCTTTATAGGAAGAGAGGATGGTGCGTCTATCCCGCAGCAATTGATAAATCGGTCTGTCCATACAAGTACACGAGTTCAGCGTCTACCTAAAAAGAGTTGCAAGTTTTTATCGACTAGCTCATTAAGCCTGTTGTCGTTCAACTGTGCCTGCGTTTATGGGAATCGCAATCACCACCACAACCAGTCACGTTTCACGATTTGTTTGAGCCTTCTTTATATGTGTTTTTTTTTCTCTACATTTATAATAATGGCCAGAATAAGAGCCCGGCCGTGGCGCATGGCCATAAAGTGTGACTGTAAAATCGACTAGTTGTGGGTTCGATCCCCACTCGAGGAGATGAAATGTTTATATAAATTTATATATCTAGGCAAAGCGCGGCGTTGAATTCGGCGAAAAGTGCGAAACGGAGTGTCTTGCCGCTAGGTTCCTTGTGCCCTGCTGTGTGGGGGATACAGCGTGAAGCTGATTATTATAATAAAAATGAATTGAATAATTAATGCTCTATCTGTATTACTTACTCCATAATGTGACTTGATAGTGAAACTTAAATTGTCATTTATTTATATATATATGCAAATTGATAACTTTTTATTTTCTTATTTATTTATATCCGAATAATAAATCTTCATAGTTAAACTTGTACACATTAATAATAACCTGTATTTAATATAGTGTACGACCTTATCTTTGCGGAACCGGTTCTTAACACATTAGTTAGTGTGTCATTTTTTGCTATGATTTCTTTTTGCGCTCAGCAAAAGGTGAACCATATTCTTTATGATCTTGCGCATATTTAGTATTAACCTTCACAAAATACACAAGTTTCAATCACTTCCACCATCACCGATCGTACAATGTTCAGCGTTCACAGAATGATTGTTTTCTGGTCATTCGTCTATTCTCGTCACCTATTCGGCTAATTCCGGCGTTTGCGGACGATGACTTCGACGGCGTTCGCTTGGCTCCAGGACCTTGATGCCATATTGACATTTGATTTGCAACTTTGTATATTTAAAAAAAGATGCTCAGTGAAACTACTGGGAGAAATGATAACATTATTATTACGTTTATTTTCGTGGGAAGATCATATAAGTGAGATCTATATCTAACTATTGTGAATCTAGAGTGAAGAAAATAATTTATATGGACATTTGGATCAGCTGGTGGTTTGAGAAAGACGCAATTACGTCTTAGAGTGCCGCTGTTGTTTAGTTATAAGAAAATAATAGAAAGTACGTGCGTGACAGTTGCTATAAAATTAACACATGAGCAATAATTATACGACCAAAATTTTGTACACTGAGTTGTTATAAATCAAGTTACGTACAATGTATACTTTTCCTTAATTATAAAAATTTCACAAATTTTATTTTTTATAGTGTAATTATGCGTTGTGATGTATGTAGATTACGTATATCCGCTTTTCATAGTGTTTCTAGGGCAAGCTTCTTATTTGATGAAAGCTTTTTGAAATATATAATTATTGTGCCCTTAAATTTATTTATATTTACTTTCCTATCTTAGTTTACAAATATTAAATATATCAAAATTTTTGAAAATTTCCCTTTGTATGAAATAGTTAATAACATATTTTATCATTTGTACACCAGTCCACACATTCTTTGATCTTTTTAATGGTAAGGGTTGCCTGGAAGAGATCACCTGTGGTGATAAGGCCGCCTTTACACCATACTTTTCCATTGTTTTCTTTGTATATTTTTATTATTAAGTTGGTGTAATAAAGTATTAAATAAATAAATAAATAGTTACCTTTACCTATCACTTAAATTATAGTAATAATTTAAAAATTTAAACACACGCCTATTATCATTCAAAATTATAGGGGTTGTGACAAAAGATTTTTTTATATTTTAAAATTTTCTTTTGCTCTAAGTTTGATAAATTTGCAACAGTTATATAACATGCAGTATATCCATGGTTTGATCAAGATCTTTCTCTCACATTCTTATCATAAGTCACCCATTTTTCATCACCCGTAATCAACTGTTTAAGAAATGGTTCGGAATTTTACGTTTCAACAAAGAATTGCAAATGGAAACACGTTGCATTAGATTTCTCTCAGCGAGATCATGTGCTACCCAAATGTCAAGTTTTTTCTTGACTTTCGTAAATGACGTAAAACAGTTTTATGATCTATATCCCGTTGTTCAGCAATGTCGTAATAAATAATACCGTTGATCTTCGCATCGCATTTTTACCTTTTTTAGTAATAAAACTTTTAAAAATGTACCGAATTTCTTCGTCACATACGCTTGCATATTTTGCTTGCTTTAAAAACAATTTTAAAATGTCGGGAACTAGTACTATAAATTATAAAAAATTAAATCAGCTTCACGCTGTATCCCACACACAGCTGGGTAGGCAGAGGGAACCTAATGTTAAGACACCCCGTTCCCCCACTTTCTGCCAAATTCTGGAGGCATTGCGTGTTGAGTGGCAGAACTCAACACGCAAAAATATAAATTTAAGTAAATATTTCATCTCTTCGAGTGGGGATCGAACCCACAACCAGTCGGTTTTACAGTCACACTTCGTGCCGCTGCGCCACGACTGGCCCCTACTATAAATTATAAATTACTTTTTATTGGAATTGTGCACTGAAACGTATATTAAAAGATAACTGTACAAATTCCATACAATAAAATCGTGACTGACATTGGGAGTCCTATTAGTAGAAGCAAGCTTGCATAACCTTGATATATTCGCCCTGGAAAACTTATAACCTCTGGGTCATGCGATTGAGTTTTATTTTCTAAGGAATAAGAGCGAAAATACTTATAAATAGCTGTTTAATTGAGAGTTACTGCTTATTGTGTGTCAAATTATCAACAAGGAAAGCGTTCAAAATATTTAGAGCGCGTTAGACGAAGCACGATCAATCGATTTGTATGCCTTTTCTAAACTTGCTATGTCACTTTTTGTTTATACCTAACTATTATTGTATATTAGCATTTTAATGTTACCACTTTTGAAAGCTAAATGGAGATTTTTTTTATTTTTAACTTGGTTAATGATTTAGAAAAATTTAGGTTTCATTATTCCTAATCTTTTGTTATTAATAATATATTATTATTACTTAGCGAATTTATATTACGTTGTTTCTTATAATCTAGTTAGTAAATAAATATGATATAAATATGTTAGTAAATAACATGTAGCTTATATACCAATATAATAATAATCTTATCATATCTGCAATTTTTTCAATGATAACATCAAATCTTAATAATTTAGTCGTGCTTAAAAACTTCGAATAGTGTATGATTTCATCGTTAATGTGAGCAAAATGTTCAGTTTCTGCGAAATGATGTCATTTAATATGAAAATGACCATTTACTCTCATCAGGTACAGTAATAACTGTTAGCACGTGATTATGTAATATATTATCACGACCACCATCAACAAATTTATCCACACTTGAAATCTCATCAACGACTATTACCTTTCAGTTTATACTATGAAAAACAGTTTATTAAGTCGCTACTTATTTGCTATTAAGTATGCTCTACATTCAGTTTTTTTTTTTTCACAATTTTTTTTTTGCATTTGTTGTACAGTATTTTCTTTGTATTTTTTTGGATTCACGTTATACACCGGGATAGTTAGAGCGAAATCTGGGGACCTAGTGTTGAGTCACTCCGTTTCCATTTAGACAGGTTATCCAGCTTCAGTCGAATTCTAAAGGCATTGCGGGTTAAATGGGGAAACTCAACGTTGTTATAATAAATAATAATAATATAATAAAGCCTTTTATTTTCCTATAAATTACAAAACGAATGAATTTACAAAATAAATGAAGTTTACAGTATATATATATATTTTTTTTAACTCATGTTATTATTTATTGTTTATTTTTATTTATTTATTTATATATATATACATACATATATACACACACATATATACATACACACATATACACATATATACATATACATATATACATACATATACACACATACACATATATATATATATATATATATGCACATATACATACATATATATATACACACATATATATACATATATACATATTTTATTTATATATTTTAGCTTAAATTATAGGAACCTCTTGGTGAGTATAGGCCTCCTCCATTTCCCTCCATGTTTCTCTATCCTGTGCTAGTCCCATCCAGTTTTTCCCCGCCATGGACACTATGTCGTCTGCCCATCGTTTTTGTGGCCTGCCCACTTTTCTTCTTCCTTGTGGGCCGATCCATTTAGTGCTTTTGAGAGTCCATCGCTGGTCCTTGCATCTTGCGACGTGGCCAGCCCAGCCCCATTTTAATTTTAATGTTTTATACAATGCATCGGTCACTTTTGTCTTTTTCCTTATATCTTCCCTTTTTTTTTTTAATTTTTCTAAGGTGAAGCATGCTTCTTTCCATTGCTCTCTGGCAAGTTTTTATCTTTTTCTTTATTTTGCTTGTTAGTGTCCACGTTTGGGAACCATAGGTCACGTTGTTATAAGAGCGTGTAAATTAAAATGTTTAATATTTCATTTTGTCGAGCGGTAATCGATCCCACAACCTGCCGCATTTTCAATCGCACGCTTACGCCCTTGCATCACGACAGGCCTAAACGTTTTAATAAATCCGGTTAGGCCATATAAAGAAAAATAACAGTATATCACAAATGTTCCTAAATATAAATTAACTTATAAATTTCTTAAATTCTTAACTAAAATAGTATGTCAATGTTTTATGTTGCCTACAATATATTTCCGCTGCGTAATCCCTGCAGCTTCACGGCCGCAAATTGGCATATCACGAGATGAATCTCTACTCAAATGCCTTAGCGACGACGCTAACTCGCTAACGGCACGCAGCCTTGACTTCGCACCTATTGGTATTTAAACATACGTACATAAAAGTAACTTGCATCGTGTGTGGCGGTAAATGTTTGTGTTTCTCAGCAAAACTGTTGGTGTATTGATATTCTAATTGTCTAATCATGTAAACTGCTAGTCTTATATTAACAAAATATATTGTTTTTTTGTTTACATTTTATGATTATATATGACAAGAGAAATTAAAAAATATGTATTTTTGTTTTCTATTATTCTTATCAGGTGTCCCTCTATCTATTTCAGTCAAAGTTACTAAATCTACAGACAAAATGTTTTTACTGTCTTATTTGATATATAGATTACTTACTACGACAGTATTTGGTTACTGTCATAGTAAGTCATCTCACTACACTGTGTTTATGACACGGACAGGTCTACGACGCTCCTTCCGATTGTGAGTGATACGAATAATATTGTTGTCCATGTCCTTTTTGACCGCGATTGCTATTGTAGTTTTGGATTGGATATTGAAAGAAAGATATACTTTCTGAGAAACGTCTTTTACTTGAGGTTTATCGCATATTTATACGTCACATCCCATAGTAAAATTAAGATTTGGAGGCGATAACATAGCATTCAAAAGCAAATAAGTCAATAGAATAAATATATTTTCACTTGAAATTTTACTCGTTAGTCGTATTATATTATTATCTTGTGAACTGCAGCAAGTCTAAAAAAAATGCTGAAAACATATTCGTAAACATTATTTTATAAATAGGTACTCGTACAAATATCAAATCTACATGTATTGAAGGTCACAGCTAGTAGAGAAATAAAACGTTTATTTAAATACATCATACAAGCACATATATATAATTTCAAAACAATAGTCAACTTTCACCACGACGTGGAACAATTACACCAATTGGATACATTATCTGGGTTCAGCCATGACATAAACCATTATTATATTAATAACTGGGTCTTTTATCTCGATACCACTAAGGATTTTAATTTGCGTAATTGTAGAGTTTTCATCGCTATGAATCCGAATACCTATGTTAAAGCAAAACTTGCATACAAATAAAACAAAAACAAAATACAAGCTTGGGTCAATAAACCATGAAATCTTTTATACTGTCGTGTATTATTATTGAGAGCCAACAAGGCCACTGATAAGAACATGTTATGTAACATCCGAAATTAATGACGAAATCATGATCACTATAACGTTGGATAAAGAAATGCGTTGCCTCAACAATAGGCGGTGAGATGAGCGTGATACTATCAAACCTTAAATCGATTCCAGCTGACATATAAAAAATTAAGTTTGTAACATCACTTGGAAATTAAAGAACGAATTGCTCTTACTGTACTCAAACAGACTAAATTATATCCAAAAAAAATCTGTAATTTATTTATTTTTTCTTTATATGCTTTTATTTTAAATATATACTAGAGTATCAAAATAATTACTCAAAATATACTATTTATTGTAGCAAAGAGTAAATGTAAAAAAATGCAGCCCCATGTTATAAGTACCACAATTGGAGTCAGAACACTGACCATTTCACATTCTTTGATATTCTTATCGCTTACTCGTTAAAATTTTATTACAACTTATGTGATTGGAAATGTATTTTCTATTAATAGTATTTTGATTAAGTTTATTGATTGACCTACTTTACACTTAAATTATATAATTCTACTAAAAGCCTTTGAAAGATGTTATAAAAAATGCAATGGAATGTCCATTTACATAACAATTCATCATCATGTTTATAGTTTTCCAGATTTTTATCTCAATTGTTTTGTCTTCCATCTTCACAATAAGCCCGCCGATGCTCGTTTCCGCAAGCTTTCGCTCACTTCCAGTTCGTCTTTTTATATTTTTATTTACTTGAAAGTATTACGTATGATCGCGTAATAACGAACAAATCGGTAACCCACAACCTATGTTCTTGACTTGTCTCGCCTTCACCGCTTCCGAGACGATACTTTCGATTGGTTCAATCAAGCGTTTTCTCAAACGTAATCGAAATCGAAATGGCTGCGAACGATCTCGATAAATGTAATTTCGACAGCAATCGATGCGTTTATCTGTGTTGATGGTAATTTGTGTGAATGCATAGCGGTTGTGTAGATTGGAATCTGTGTTACGGTCCATCTCATTACTGAAACGAGTTGGATAGTAAATGTCGGTTTCGTGGACATCGAATTTATTATAATCTACTTACGAGAAGAGGTTATCCTCTTTGATTAGCTCACCTATTGTTTTACTCATATTTTTGTTTAGTGTTATATCTATGCTTATGTAAGTCAAGCAACGAAAAAAATTCTTCTATATCTAGAATATTAGCAATTGTCTCTATGTGGAGATGTAAATAGTTTTCTTTTTTATATATATATTTTACAAAAGTATTTATATATAAATTTCATCGGCAGGTATTGCAAAAGGACGTGGAATGCCACGGCCGGATCGTGAGCTCCGTGGTGCGTTTGTGCGGTGGCGGTGACGTCGCACGTGCTCTGGAACGACGTTGGCATCACTTGTACCTGCGGGCCATCGAGTGGCAGTGCCATCTGGAAGCCTGTCTCGCTAAGACTGATAACAAGGTAAGCCTTATCATTAACTTATGGTTAAATATGTAATTAATAAATAATAACTAGCCGAGTCATATCCTCTTAAATTAATTCTAAGTAGTGAAGTATTCATTTATTTGATTAGTGTGAAAAATATAATGAGACATCATTTTGAATCATCGGACGGATCTTATAGACAGAGATCCCAGTGACCCCAGACCTACGTCATTTTAGCAAAGCTGAAATGTTGTGGATTAATAGTCTAATATGTAGTTAAGACTGTATGCATACTCTCTAACTTGACAGTGAAGACCTTTCAGAGATAGCGCTAACTTAAGGTTCACGTCCATTTATGTTAAAGTAGAAACGCTTGTTTTTAAATGTTTTTAAGAATGATGTAAAAAAATCCCTCATAAGCACGCAGACTAATCCGAGGGCTCAATCATCCATCCAGACAGAGATATACCTTTATTTGGCGCTACCTCTGAAAGGGCTCCACTTTCAAGTTAGTGACGAGGCATACTGTCTTAACTACATATTAGACTAATAGTCCCTCAAAATTTCAGCTTTGCTAAAATGACGTAGGTCTGGCGGCTCTGAGATCTTGGGCTATTAGGGTATTACGCAATTGTCGTTTATTGAATTTTACTTTCGAGCGATCGCAATGAAGAAAGCGGGCTTGACAAAAAGAAACTAATTATTAGGGAATTACTCAACGTTTTACTGCCACCGAGAGACGTCAAATTCAATTGAAATGTTGATTATTGCAATCGTTACCTGTGTTAGCTTATCTATTTCTATTAGTTATTGTAGATTTAGACTAGTCTAGACTTAAATAATTAACCATAAAATCAAATAGTATTTGAAATTTTGCAAACTATAGAGGCTATTTTGGCCAAAATACATTATATAACATATTTTTTTTATTTGTATTACAATACAATGTACCCCACGTGTGCTTACAATTGAATTCGTTGCGCATTTAGTGGGTTTCGCATTAAAATATCACAATAGTGCAATCAGCCACACGCTGTGATATTTGCAGATAGTACCCCAGGCTTGTATCAACAGTCTGTTTGCTAAAAGGGGTGTTGACTTAAAATGTCACTGTAAACTATCACAGTAGGGTTAGCCCACGCTAATGCGTCTATAAATAATTCTATAATGGGATAAGGGATCGTTGTTCTGATCCGTGATCGCCTGGAAGCATTGACCTAATTCAATAAAGTCAACTTTAAAATAGTTTAGAGACCCTTTGCCGTGGCACTTGTTTGATTTATGAACTATAGTATTCATATATTGCGGCCACCATAACTGACATTTATTGATCAATAAATTAATTTACAAAGCCCTATTTTATAAATTTCTAGTGTGCTACGAATATAAATTGTACGCGGTTATAATAAATTATGTTTATCATTATTATAATTTTTTGATTACTTAAATATATATATTTTTTTAGCTTCATTGCGTGAAGCTGTTCCGCATACAGCAGGATAGAGAACCTAGTGTTCAAACACTCTACTCCCCATTTTTGCCGAATTTCGATTCATTGCGTGTCGACTTGTTACCAAAGCAAAGATATGAAAATATTAATAAATAACAATTAAATTCCCGGAGTGGGAATCGAACTCACAATCATCGCGTTTAGCCTTACTTTACACGCTTGTGAACGACGGCCTTAAATTGTTAAATACAATATTTGATGTATATTAATATATAAAAAAAAAGAATATTAATATTTCAAAATAATATATTTTCAGAACTGTGTGCCAGTAGAAGTAGCGAGTGATAGTGACGACGAGCCGGCTCTCAAACAGCCGAGGCTGAGTAGACGAGGGTCGCCGCGGAGACAGCGGACACCGGTCAATGCGAGGCATCGAGACAGTTCCGAAGACAGTCGGCAATCTGCCTCTGAGGTGAGAAAATGTCTATGAAACTGTTTCACGTATATAGTAGAGGCAGGCAGAGAGAACGTAGAGTGCACCCAATCCGTTGAAATGAAATTATTAATAAATAATAATTCACTCCCCCGACCGGAATAGAACCTACAACCGTCGCGTTACAGTCACACGTTTGTGCCCCTGCGCTACGACGGCTACTAATTAATATATTTTATTGATAACATATTAGTGTCTCTAAACAAATATAAGATAAGATCTATTTATTACTAAATTATAAATGACTCACCAGACATATAATACGTATATATGGCTAGGGAATCTAACCCTCACCTCCAGAGGTCTATTCCTTAGCAATCGCACTTCATAACTTTAGAGTTGATAAAATCTTCAGGCAGTTACTTCTCATATTAAAAAATATAACAATTCCATAACTTTCTGATCATTGTATTTTTATTGCCTATCTATCATTTAGCTTCCGTTGTAATATATCATTTGTTAACGGCATTTTTATGACTATATATATTTGAATTTGAAGCAAGTCGTGGCGCAAGGGTACAAAGTGTGAAGACTGTAAACGTGACATGATGATGGTTCGATTCCAACTCGAGAATGATAAATGAAATATTTAATATTTACATTTTTTCGTTCTGGTCTCGAGATAAACCGCGGCGTTGAGTTCAGCATTCGCCGGAAAATGGGGAACAGAGTGTCTTAACACTAGGTTCCCTTTGCCAACACTGTTGTGTGCCAGCGTGACGCTAAAAAACAATATTAGTCTTAGAAGCTATATGTGAAATAATGCAGAATAGAATTTAGTTTCGTATGCTAAGAATTAAATGGATAGTGACTGTTAAATAGACCTCAATCAATTGATCTAACCAGAACAATGCCTATTCAGTTTGAGAAATGCACTGAACAAAGGGGACAGGCGCAATTTAGATATTATGCACTATGTTCTATTCAGTTCTATTGCAACAAAGTATTTTTTTTATTATTTTAAATATATGTTCATTTCTATGAAGGGAAAAAATTGTAAAAGAATATTTCAAAGTATTTACACATCTTAAAACTAAGGGACTTAGATGTATGGCGAAAAGATACTTGCAAATTCTTATTACATTTTCTTGCTAATAAAGCTGATCGTTTCTTATATTTGTTTATATTTTATAGTTTTTATGAACCGGTGAACCTATACACTAATTAAGAACTCTTGACATATAATAAATCAACATTTCCTCTACATCCATATTGCAGGAGGAACAAGAATATGCAGTGAGGTACACGTGGCGCGGTTTCGGCTCCGACTGCGAGTCGGAGTTGGTGAGAGATAGAGACACGATGGCGGACGCGCGCGTCCCCTCCGTCGAGAATATGGACAGTCGACAGACTGATCAGACCGTCCCTGGCGATCAAATTGATGGTGAGCTTGATTGGATTTTTTTTTACTTTTTTCAAATTTTTGTTTTGTAAAATTAGAATTTTTACTGACTCTAGAAACAAATGTCTTTATTTTCCGACATATACTGATTAAATAGTAATAGTTTAGGATTGTGATAGGACAAATATAATTATTATTCTTAATATACTGTAACATAACTTAGTCTTAAAATCTAAATTTAATCATAAAAGTACATACACATCATATATTTACTTTCTTGCCACACACAATAAAGAAGTTTCTAGCTCAAGACTTGATGACTTGCAACAAACCATATAACGCGTTAAGTATCTATCTATGAATATCATACTTTATTATGATACTGGATACTTTAACTACATCATATATTCATATACTTAATGCATCTATTCAAGTTTTGCTAATTTTCTTTACAATACCTTTTCATACATTTCTGTAGAGCATTTATTAGTGATCAATAGCAACAAATGAGTGACAGTTAACTTTCCATTTTCTCACATAAGAAAATTACTCATGGCTCTTCCCTACTCATTTGAATGTACAACAATGGTTTGTTGTATCTATTAGCATAAGGTACTAACTAAGACAATATGACTAGTTTACTAACATGCAATCACATAAATACGTTTATGAATGACAATTATCTATTTTTATTCTCAGGCGTAAACACACAAGAATGTCTCAAGGTAGAAGAAATCCCAAAGGAAATTAAAACTCCACCGACCGTAGTTAAGCGCAAAAAACCAGTAAACACATCTAAATTTAATCAGTCTGATAGAAAATCAAAAAATTGTGCCACATTCTACTTTAGACACCACGACACCGATTCGGACCGACAAATGATAGAGACTGATGAGAAATCACAATCAGAATCCTCAGAAGAAGAATGGACTTACGTCGATGGACCGAAGATAGGCAATGAAGATTCAACCGATCTTATGACATCGTCCGTTGAAATTCAATGTGAACTGCCCTTAGACCAAAAGATACCATCCAAACCAAAGTTAGAATCATCAACACCAGATCTTATACGAGTCGATCAAACGACAAGATGTAAGGATATAGAAAGACTAGTGATTGAGGCAGAGGAATTGGTTCAAAAACAACAGCTAGCAAAGAAAAAAGCGTCCAGGAGTCTAAAGTCACTAATTTTCGAAGAGGAAGGCAAATCGGTTGGTCGCGCCAAAATGTCACGTATCAAGGAATGGCTAAATCAAAGTTCGGAAGGCAAAAACGATAGTAATCAGGTAATTTTAGTTATTTTTGTTAATATCAGTTTTATTAATATGAGGCCAGTGGTGGCGCAGCGGCACGAAGTGTGACTGTAAAACCAACTGGTTGTGGGTTCGATCGAGGTGATGAAATGCTTATATAAATTTATATTTCTATTTTTTCGCTCTGGTGTCGAGGCTAAGCGCGGCGTTGAGTTCTGCCACTCAACACGCAGTACCTCGAGAATGGGACAGAAAGTGGGGAACGGAGTGTCTTAACACTAGGCTCCCTCTGCCTACCATGCTTTGTGCGGGATACAGCGTGAAGCTGATCTGATTTTTTTTATCAGTTGTATTAATTAGTAGGTCAAGGTGAAGGAGGAGGTCAGTAGGAGTCCGTTTCAGACTGTAGTCAGTGGTTGTATAGTATATTTAACTAATTCATAAAAAGTCAGTTCATAAATTAAATTACAATATTCAATTTTAAATATCTAAGCTTACTAAATTGTTGTAAAAAGGTTACTTACTAAAGCTTAAAAGAATTTTTAACCCATTTCTCTTTTGTTTACAGGGAACAGAGAGCTACGACGCGTCAGGTGAATATACAACAGAAAGTGAAGTCGACACTTCGTTAACATCCGAGGAAAGGAACATACATTCGTCCATGGATATGAGCACGTCCACTTGTACCGTCACGCCGACCCATCACGCTAAGGTGAAACTTTTGCACTTTTTAATTAATCACTTCAAATTCATAATTTATGTTTGTGTATAACTATTCTTGTTATCATTTTTCAACAATAAGGCACAGGGATGAGAACTAAAGTTAACATTGTTAATATAATTGAAATGGCTTTTGCACTGTTAAAATTTAATATATTCTTGTTTTGATAAAATAGCATGATATACGCAGCATTGGAAAATATTTTTTGTAATTATATTTAATAAAAATTACTTAGTGAATGATTGAGCCTATATGTATGTATGTACATGTACACAGAATGATCGTACCATAAAATCTTATCACCACGCTGCATCATGTTCAATGATCATAATAAATTTGCAATATTGTAAACCATATTATAAATAAATTGTCTTATATTATTTTTGAAATGAAGCATCTGGGTATGGCTCTCATAATATCTCTAAATACAAGTGTTCCATATTTTAATATATTTGCACAGATTATATACATTGTCGGCTGTTCTTTAAATTAGCCATATTGGTTATTTTATTATTATTTTCGATATAAAACATCAACCTTATCGACATTAACCCTCTTGTGATTTGGTCAATTCAACGATCAGCCTACGATATGTTATTCAAGCACTAACACATCACTAGAGTTTGTCTAGTAAATCGTGTCACAACAAAATCGCGGCGATTTTAAAAATATTACGGTTTTCAGATATATTACATCTTCTACCCAAACCGAAATGGCAATGCTTATAGTTTCTTTTCATTAGTAATGTTGCCATTTAAAAGGTGTTGTGGCACGAGTCGCTGGATATCCTCCAGCACAGTCTGTAACTAACATCCACTAACCAGGTGCAACTGCGCAAGAAGCGCAACAACGGCAGCGCGCGGCCGTGGTCGGTGTCGTGCCTGTCGCAGCTCAACGCGGGCACGTCCCTAGCCGCGCCCGCGGACAGCACTATGCACAACATGTCGATATCGGAGTCGGCGCTGAACACGCTCGCTTCCCCGCAGAGGGTCACGCCCGGCAACTCTAGTTCGAAGCTGCGCGGTAGTTCTACTACTGTACAGGTAGTGTGTTGTTTGTGTTTCAGGTGTTGGCTTACGTTTTTTAGCTTCACGCTGTTATTCTGCATCGAAAAAAAAGTTGTCTGCGAGGAATAAGTTTCTTCTACGCTAATAACGTAGAAAAAACTTCTTTCTCCGCTCTCCACGCACCGCCCAATCGAGACTAAAGCCACAAAAAGAAATACATCCATCAGATTGAATCCAAAATCAATCCGTTTACAAACAGCCGCTGCATCACGACGCCCTAATTATGTTTACTTTTAGATATTTTTTTTTAGAAATGGCTTTCATATAGCTATGTTCAATTAAAATGTCGTTAGATTCGTTATTGAGTTGTTTTGTTTATATGCTTTTATTACTAACTAAATGAGCAGGTCACGACCGACCATTTACAGAGAGAGAGTTTGGTGGTGAAATACAACCGCACTTTGTCGGTCTATACAAGGAAAATCTGAAAGATTCTACAAGAAACTTTTAATTGTCATTGGGTAATTGCCTTGGCAATAAGAAAATCTTAGTTTTTGTTAAAAAAAATAATAAAACTAGTTTAACATATCAAGGTCTTGCAAACAAGCAGTCTTGAAACCAAAATGTCAATCGACCAACCATGTACATTTTAACCAATGTTATCATTTATTTACAAGAAAAAACTGACATTATGACAACACAATTTAATACTTTTTTTAGTGAAAATTTAAAAAAAGGTGTGAATGTACAATTCTACAAACTAGTTATTTGATAATTAAAATTAAAATTAAAATATATCTAATTATATATATTTTGTAACACAGGGTCACATATCAAGCACAAATACAATGACGGAAGCGTGCACATCCTGTGTCGAAGCTAACGACAAACAGTGTTGGTTACGACGAAAACGGCTAAAGTTACGACGACACAACAACAACAACACTATGAGAAGAGAGAGATTCGTCAAGTCATTGTCGTTCTGTGGGAGGTTGAGTCCGGAAATTGAAGATAAAAATGAAAGGAGTGCAGCGAGTGATCCCGCTACTAGTAGGAAAAATAGGTGAGCACTTTTACAGAACATTAATTTGATTAATGAACATGTATTTTTAATAATGTTTATTAATACGTATAAAAATTTTAAACGCGTAATTAAATATAAGAAATTTTATATTAGTCATATTACAGTTCACAATGTATTTTTTTTTGTGCATTTTTATATAATATTACTAATTTAAATAAATAATCTATATTATTGTCGATTTAATAACAACTTTGATAAATTTGTTATCAGGTTCGATACTACCTCCACGTCTGGCAATGACAGTGACGAGGAACTTATCAAGAAACAGCTAGCCACGATTGCAAATCTACGTAGAAGTATAGAAAAAACACACATATCTAAAGACGATAGTGCCATCCCCGAACAAAATGAAGAGACAGTCACGCCTAGTTTCAAATTGGGTCCCGAAGAAGGATCTGTTAGGCCTAGATTGACTAAGAGCATGGAAAGAGAAAGAACCTTTTTGGCACTAAGTTTAGGTGATCCGAGCCAAATGTGGGATGTTTCTGTGGATAGAGATTCAGACTTAGATAAGAGTGTGACCGCCGGTACTGAGGAACATAGCTCGTTTTCTGAACAAGCGTGGGATTTTTATCAGGTATTGTGAGGTTTTAATACCAAAATCAGTATTATTTTCCTTATTGATTTATTGGATAATAACTAAGTTAACTAAGTGTAGGCTTTTCCGAAAACAGCAAATAAAATCAATGAAAAATGAGTGTAATGATTAATTAGTTACTTAATTGAATTATGACACAGAAATATAATTTTATTAATCATTGTCAACAGGAGAAATACAATTCTGAACCATATTCAGAAGCACCTGACTCCGACGCCGCTCGACGTCTACTGGAATTCGGTGACGATTACCGAGCGTTCCTCGACTCGCAGTCCGATTGTTGCTCAAGTCTATCTGCTCAACCCGAAAACGACCTGAGCCCAAGCGGGACCCGCCGAAGAAGACCTCCATCGGACATGTCGCGAGAGAGAAGCCTCCCAAGATACAAAAGACCTACGAAAACGTCGCCAATCGAGACACCGTCACGCAAACCCAAAAAGTCAATGTCTAGCGCCGAACGCAAAAAGACACTCCTAGATAGCCTAGAACGATCCAGAAACAACACGAGCATAGAGAGCAACGACAGCGTCCGACGACGAAAACCATCGGAAAGCGATAGAAAGAACAATAAACGTTCACCGGAATTCGACCTCCTCAACATCCAAGCTCTAAGCCGCAGACGTCACAGCTCAAACCTAACTAGCGACGAAATCAACAGCTCCCTAGAATACACGGAAGTGAACAACCGACCGGACATCTTGGACTCGCTGAACCGCCGCCGCAAGGAGGACGGGGAAACAGAACTGCAAAAGGTGGCTCTGTCGGAGCTGCGCCGCTCGACCGAGAGCACGGAGTCGAATTCGGAGCGGGAGTCGTCGCCCAAGGCGCGGGGCTGGGACTCGGACTCGGAGTCGGAGGGCGTGCGCTCGCTGCTGCGGCGCTCCGGCGCGCAGCTGCAGGCGGCCGAGGCCGCGATGTCGGCGCAGTCGCCCGACCTGCTGCGCTCCTTCGACTACGTAAGGCACCCCGACTGCACTCGCTACCGCGCCGCGCGCCCCGACCGCCTGCGGGCGCGCCTGTGCCTCGCCGTCACGGCGTTCTCCATATTAGTCATAGTTTACATACACATTCAATGACATTTAGCTTGGGCATGTCTCATTATCGTTGTCTTGTATGTAAGTATTCGTATAAGGTACGCTGCGATTGTCAGATTGGACCTCGATATACGGGTGCGCGCGCTCGCGGTCAACGGCTAAACAGAGGGGAAGTACCGCTTGTTCGTGTAATTGATATACACGAATTAAGCAATCCTATTATATACCGTCCGGTAGCGATTTTTTAACGGGCCAGTGCTCAATATTAATACTAAAAATGTATAATAAGCCAAAAATTAAACTTAGTCATTATTACTATCGAATATCGACATAATCCACTGTATTAACGATATTTAAACGGGCTTATTTATACACTGCATTGTGATTATTAATTTATAGTCAATATACACATTCCAGTTTTTAAGTCAATGTAAAGTAGGTACAAATAATACGCATTTGGAACTATTTATTAATGGAATAACGTCTGACAAACGCAGTTTGTTTTTATGATTGTCGTGACACCTGTCAAATTCCTATAATCTTTGACAGTTGACAGCTTACGTAACTGCTACAGTGTGCTTGTGTTTGTGTTAATACTGTTCATATGCCTGGCACGGTTTTACTTTTATTATAATAATATATTTTAATTTATACTGTCGAATGTCAAAGTGAAATCGTGCCAATATTTAAATAACATAGATCCCGTTTTGATTGTTTTGTTTTTTTCTTAGTTACTAACATTTGAATGAGTGTGTTTTGTTTTGTAGTTTACTAACTGCCTGATTTATTTTATTTTAATTTTTCCCTTTTTAATTTAATCCTCTCCTTTGTTGGTTGCTATTATTCGGTGCTAGAACAATCTAACTTTTAGATATATTCAAAGTAATATATTTATTATTTATAAAAGTTAACGGTGCGGGTTCGGGCGGCTTATATGTAACGGTGCTTTAATCACGACTGACATTTACACAACGAATTGACAGATGTCACAAATGACATTTGCATCACAGATTAAACAGGGCTCAGTTACTTAACTTATTTTATTTATATAATATAAAAAGATCTTCACTATGATTTAGTATTACTTATATTGGTTGTGTATTACATAAAGGTCTCTCATAGTGTTAGTGCAAATATGTGATTTGACTGAACTCCGCATTAACGTTTCGTTTATGAATGTATTACGTATGTTGACTAGGGTTAGGTTGTTAATTGATCTATTTACATAATGTAAAAAAAGTTACAGTGATCTTTGTATAAATGTTTACAAGAATAAATGTTACAATTTGCAAACCAAAATGGAGTTTCAGTCAATTAACACCCATCTCTATCAACATTGAGTTGTGACTACGTAGTTGTACGAATCGTCTCTTGTACTGAAGTGGTCTTACGTATTTGGGTTCTCTTTGAGCTTTCCTAAACTATTTGGCCTTGAAATTTTCATACGCTTTGGCAATATTAATATTTGAATGAAAAAATGCTATGCAATTTTTTAATAATGTATCAACAATTACAGCATGTATAATATATTTTTAAATATAATGCATGTTTTTTTTTAATGTAAATTGATAAACTATAAAGTGCAAAAACAAATTCGAAATTTAAAATTATAAATAAATCGAAATTATAAGAGTCTGTGGTGATTCGAAATTTAAAATTCAAATTGTCGCTCGAACGTTTTTTCCGTTAGCAAATTGAATTTTTGTTCTACGCAGACGGAGGTGATATCGCGCTGCCGCGAAAACATACATCTGTTGGAAGTGACACTCATTGATGGATCTCTGTCTGTGGCTTTGCAAAGAGACGTCAAAGGTTTGTTTATTTTTATTATTTTACTCTTTCTTTTTAATATGTATATATATATATAAATATACATCATACTTTTATATAGTCTTGCAACAAAATGTCGGATGAAGCAGAGAGAAGCTTAATGTATATTAGCTAAGAGGTTTTTTTATGTGTTTTTTAAAACGTATTTATCGTGTAACATATATACTGCCTTATGAAATGTATATAATACTGGCTATCCAAGACGCCTATTTTTCATTAAGTTTTTTTTTAATAATATCCTTAATTTTTTTTAAATAAAGCGTAATTGTATTAACAGTGCATTGGATGTATCTGGTTACTGGCAAAAATGCGAGCGGCCGGTGGTCTGCGGTCTCCTTATTCGGATTTTCTTACGACCGGTTCTGATTTTATAAATTCGAGGACGTATATATTATTTTAAATTTTTGTTTTAAAAGCTTGTAGCTGTCCTGTTTTAGACAGGTCTATTGACCGTTGGCTGAACGATGATGAGAGTGAATTATTAATTATATTTTAATTCATTCCATATTTTATTGAAATTTTGTACTAATTATCAAAAATTACAGTAAAATTCAAGTCGAAATTCAACACGATTGAAGGTGGTCGATAAAGCAAGACGTCTCCTTGCTCTCTTAACAAAATCTTGTTCTTCATCAAGGTAACACTATTTTTGGAGTTTCAGAACTGGTTCGACTCGGTCCAGTTTTCTCGTAATTTAATATCGACCAAATTTACGCTGCTTAAACATGACTTGTCACAATAAATTTAATTTATTTTGATTTTATACAAGATTTTTCTTGTTATATATATATAAAAAATGTATGTATAACATATCGATGGTCCCTAGGTAAAGTATCGAAAGTGAAAAATCGCAAATGTTTTTATTGTTTTTTGAACTATTAAGAAGGATAGTTTTCATGAGAGATTTTTATGATTTGAAAATAATAATAATAGGAGTTAAAGCATTTTATAAACCGTGTATGTAATTGAAAACTGAAAAACAACAATGAAAGATTATTTTTAGTTATTTTAGCTATTTTTCACTTTCGATACTTACCTAGGGGACTTCGATATATATGTATATATAATGAGTTCTGCCATCCTACATCTATTATCTACATAATAAAAGAAAAGTCGCACCAGTCGTAATACCTAAAAAGAAACAATACACTACGACTCGAAAATAGCCAACATGCTGTAGACGACACATTGCAAAAAAGTCCAAAAGCACACACTATTTGTATCCCGGAAGCGGCGATATGGGGATCACGCCCTACCGTTCGCTGTCTGTCTATTTCTGCCTAAGAAAGCGGAACGCAACGAAAGTGAGGACGTCCGACTCATTTCGCAACCATTGCTGTTATATTGTATAGGTGCGTTTATATTTTATAATATTACGTTTCCGTAGGAAGCTCTTTTAAATATTTATATATAAAGATGATGGCTTAATGGCGTGTATCTAGAGATATTTTGTGGGGAAGGGATCTGGATTTTAGTTTTGAACAGATATCTTTGTGTAAATATTGTTTTTGAATTTTTCTGGGCAAATTTTTGTGTAAGTAAAATTTCTGGGGTTGCAACCAAACTATTCTGGGGTGGGCACGGACCACCTACTTCCCCCTTTCCTACGCCCATGAGAATGTCACTGAAAGTCTTAAAAATAACTTTAATAAAAAAATAAAACAACATGATATTTTATAAATAACATTTAATCAACAAAAATAACTCCAAATATATTGTAATTTTACACAACTCTACAAGTTAGAGATAAACAAAGCATCCATTAAATCTAAAAGATAACAATGTAAAAATAATACAACTTAAAGAAGGTGTTCTAGAATGCTTTTACTCCTTAAGTGGCTGTTGCTTAAAAGCGTTCGGAACAGATACGTAAAGATATAAATATGTAGTATAACACCGAAAATACTTGACAGTCGATATTACTATACAATATACAAACTTTTCCCTTTATATATATATATATATATATATATATATATATATATATATATACGAGTATCAGTATGTATGTATGTATGGTTTGACAATAATTATATATATAAAAGTTTGATAATAATAAGTAATTACTATGTAAATTATGAGTATAATAACAATTATTTTATATATATATTTTTTTATATTCTTGGCTTGGGAAACTTACGATTGTCATTTCGTATGAGAAATAACGAGCAATAAGTTATTATATAAAGTATTAATTATGTTTTAAATGTACATATATATTTCATTTTATATAAGAACATACAAACAAAAATACAAAGAAGACGCAGATTTTAAATATCTATTGTTTTGCCAACAATTAACCTACAAATTTATGAGACTACGTTAAATATAATAGTCAATATTTTATTTATCCATTAGGTCACGATAAGGTGACATCATTCCGTCTAAACGTCTAAAAAGAAAAATCAACATAATAAGTCTCGTTATGCACTTATCAGAATCGTCAGTGACTTTTAGGTGCCTCTACAATAAAGGTGGTAAAAATCACTTCATGATGGCGATCAAAAAGATTGTGATTTATGTAGGAAAATCAAAACAGTTTCCATTAAAATGTAAGTTTCTTGGTTTTCATTTATTAACTGTTAAGTTATTGATATGTGTATTTGATTTTTTGTATGATATTTTTAGCTTAACGAGTTTATTGTTTTAGTGCTATGTCACTCCCTTTTCTGATTTATGTTTATTTTAAAGGCATTACGTACAGAGGCCAATGCAACAGGGTGTGGGTTCGTTTTCTACTCGCAGAAATGAAATATTTATTATTTTCATTTTTTCGCTCTAGTGTCAAGGCACAGCACGGTAGGAAAGCATTGCGCGTTGAGTTCCACTACACAACGAGCAATGCTTCCAGAGCGGAACGTCTTAACACTAGGTTCTCTTTGCCTACCCTGCTTAATGTAGGATACAGCGTGAAGCTGTATTAGAAACTATTTGTTTTACTGAATTTCTTCAAAACGAATGTGTTTTCAATTCTTCCAAGTAAATTAGTTAAAAATAGGATCGTGTATACTAAAGTTAATTATAGTAAGCTAGTTGCAATTGCTTAGAAAATATTTGAACATAATAATTATCTGTGAACGACAAAGTGCTTATCCTTTATCTTTAAAATACCGATTATAAATTGTCACATTGTTCAGCAGTTTCTAATTTGAAATAACCATTCGTTCGGTTTGAAATAACCATTTTTAAATAAAGTTATATTTAAAAATGGCCGAACGAATGGTTATTTTTTAGTATATGACTTTTAAAATTTTTAATAACAAAAAGTAAAAATAAAAAAACTCACTCATGAGCTACATCGCTTATGTGTTCTTTGAATATTACGAATAAGGCTTGATTGTGGAATGTGGCTATACAACACTTACAGGTCGGTTAATTGCCACCGAACCTCCTTTGAATAGGACGTTTAACTTTTTTTAATTAATTCTGTTTTTTTTTCTCCCATCTAAGATGAATAAAGCTAAAACTGTTTAAAAAAAACAAATATTGTTTTCTAATTATCTTAACATTTCTGTAGTGACTAAGGAATATATTAACCTTACAAGTTAGCCTTCGCTTTCAAATAAAATTAAAAATGGCCGCCAATAACGAGCGAAAAACGTTTCTTTGAACGATTTTAATAGACCGTTATTATATTTATTGTATGCAATTTAAACACAGCCTTCGAAAGTAATTGTAAATATTACTGAGATGTCGAGCTCAAATAAAAATTAAAATGCACTATAGTTATTACATTTTCAATGATACGAAACATCACGAAACTGCTTTGGCAAAAATGTTTTTAGAAATAGTGGAAACGATCGAGAAAATTCTTTTTCATTACTGTACGATTATGAAATAAAATCATGTTTTTTACTTGTTGAATTTCACATATGACATGGGTGTTTATATCACACGACATTATCAAATATTAATTATATAAACACAAAACTAATTTAATTAATAATAAGTACTTTAATAATATTTACATTTATATTTTCATTTTTTCGCTCTGGTGTCGAGGCAAAGCGCGGCGTTGAGTTCTGCTACTCAACACGCAATGCTGCCAGAATTCGGCAGAAAGTGTGGAACGGAGTGTCTTAACACTAGGTTCCCTCTGCCTACCCTGCTGTGTGCGGGATACAGCGTGAAGCTGATTTATTTGATTTTATTTTATTTATACGTATATCCGTAATTAAGTTTATTTATCCTCAATAATATTTTTGACATTATTATTATTATTGTTTTGATTCTACATAATATATTCTAGGTACCTTCTTTCATTAGGTACCTTCTTTCTTTCATTATTCGATTCTTTTTATGTTCACCATCACTGAAAACTCCACCTTATAATTACGATTTCATATAGTGATGTCATCGGTCTTGAAATAAAGCGCTTAAACGCTATATTATTTCACATTTAATTTACATATAATTTTGTGTATAATCGCTTCAAGCGCTGATAATTGCGACAAGAAAGGTGAAGTACGATATTCATACAACGCAGTAGATCAGCTGTGAACGTCGCGAGCGTCGGACGTGTCTCGCGTACAATATAATATATCACGTAAATATCGCGAGTGATTCGTGTACAAGTTATACATCAAATATATAAATAGATGGTTCTGTATGCAACTTAGGTGGTGCATTTTCTATTGAGCTCACTTTTCTCTAAGAAAATAGATGCGCATGAGTTTACACTTTCGCTTCATATTTATTTGCAATTTCAATGGAATACCTGTGTCCGATAAGGTAATAAACAAATGAAAAATAGAGTGTTGAATTATTCTCAATTGTATTGTTTGCACATGTGCGACCTTCGCGTTGTATAAGTACAACGCTATTAGCGATAATACGTCAGCTGATGAACGAACGCTATTTTTATATAGATTTTGCGACCGATTTTTGCCTCGATTATAATTATATTAGTTTTTATTATAATTATTATTATGTCAATTATATAATACATTAATATTTAGTTTATTACATACTTAATTTCGATATATTTAATACGTTGTTGTTCAAAATATTCTTTATACGGCCAAAGGATTATTTGTAAACAATAGTCCTCTCAGTTCGACGACCGCTATCCATCCATATTACGAATATAATGGGTTCTATAATGCATATCGAATAACTGTTGAGTTACATAATGTCATTCATTGGTGTTTCCGATATCAATTATTGACGAAAAAAAAATATTGCAATATTTATATATAAATTTTGTTTTTAATTAAATTTATATTTCCATTTTTTTGCTCTGGTGTCGAACCTAAGCGCGGCGTTGAGTTCTGCCACTCAACACGCAATGCTGCCAGAATTCGGCAGAAAGTGGGGAACGGAGTGTCTTAACACTAAGTTCCCTCTGCTGTATCTTGTACACAGCAGGGTACTGCTGTGTACGGGACACAGCGAGAAACTGATTTTTTTTAGTTCATATATCGTCGTTATTTTGTTGTGTAAAAAATTAATAAATAGAATATAATAATGATCTTTAATGTAAAATACTAAACAACTAACCAACCTTGTTCTTGAAGGTTACTTCTGATCGATAAATGTATTTAGTTTAGAAGTTTTTATGTTTTTAGTGTAATTGTGTAAATATATTTTGTTCATTGTTTCTTTTCGTCTTAATATTCGTCATGCAGCTATTGTAATGCCTAGATGACATTCAGATAACCTACAGATGTATTTATTAAGCTAAATTTAACCTTAGCTCGACTCTTGTCTTATTTAAAAAAATTTTGCCATATATTATATATTGAGGCATTGGCGCAGGGGCACAGGCGTAAACACGACTGGTTGTGAGTTCGATCCCCACTTGATGAAATGAAATATTTATTTAATTGTATATTTCCATTTCTTC
Organism: Heliconius sara; assembly: GCA_917862395.2. Classification (NCBI taxonomy): domain Eukaryota; kingdom Metazoa; phylum Arthropoda; class Insecta; order Lepidoptera; family Nymphalidae; genus Heliconius; species Heliconius sara. The sequence goes on along the minus strand of OU860788.1, from coordinate 3,670,177 downwards.
ACTCGTCCAGGCAAAGCGCGCCGTTGAGTTTTGCCACTAAATTCGGCGAAAAGTGAGGAACGGAGTGTCTTAGCACTAAGTTCCCTCTGCCTGCCCTGCTGTGTGCGGGATGTAACTGTTTCATTCTAGCCAAAGTATATTATTTCTTTCCTTTTTTACTCCAAAGCATATAATTTTGTCTGGTTATATCATATTCATAATGTAGTCATTTGTATAGTCGCGGTTCACGTCATTGTGATTTCACTTCGAGAAAGTCAAAAATTTTAGCTCAGTTGCGGTTAACGACTCAATTTAACGATACGACTTTATCTTTTCCAGTTAATTATAACTGGATAATAGGTAATTGCACAAACTCGACAAAAAGATTCGTAATTGCAAATTTCAAAAATATTATTTAATTTGATGCCAGTCGCGGTGCAGAGGTACACGGTGTGACTGTATAAACTACGGTTACGGTTGTCGGTTCGATTCCCATTCGGGGGAACAAAATATTTAATATTTTTATTTCTTCGCTCTGGTGTGGAGACGTGCACGGCATTGAGTCCCACCACTCAACACACTATGTTTACAGAATTCAGTAACACTTTCACTAGGTTCCCTAACAATAGGTTCTCTAAAACTAGGTTCCCTTAGGCTACCCTGCTCTGCGGGGTATACGGCGTGAAGTTGATTATTATTATTAAAAATATTCTTTGTTTCAAATTGGCTATACATATATCACATCTAGTTAGTCTTGACACGACTAGTGAGATCATGGTCGATCTTAGAACCTATACAAAAACGTCTCCGCCAAATACGGCGCCTTCTCGTTATGGAAACTTGTACGAGCCCGCGATATAATATAATTTGTGTGACAATTATTAATTATCATGTAACACTTTTTTTTCATTAGCTTCACGCTGTATCCCGTACATAGCAGGGTACGTAGAGCGAACCTTCGAACCTAGTGTTGAAACACCCTTCTCCACTCTCCGCCTATATTCTGAGGCATTATGCTTTGAGTGGCGGAACGCTACGCCGCATAACACGACGAAAAAATGAATATATTAAATATTTCATTACCTCAAATGGGAATCGAACCCACAACCTGTCGGGTAACAGTCGAACGCTTGTGCCCCTACGCCACGACTGGCCTCAAATAATTGAATAGATAAAGATTAATTGTAAGGAATATTTATTTTTTTCATTTAAATTCATATAATGAAGACATTTTACATGCTGTCAATTTTAGGGCGCTTTCTCCTTTGAACTCAAAAGGTGAACTTGCAACATTTAACAATTTTTAAATCACACTAGCGACCCGTTCGCGGCGTTGCCCGTTGAATTACACGATTATTTATTTTAGTATATAAATAACCTAAAAATCCCGGCGTTCTGATCTCGAAAATTCGGGAAAAAATAGGGGAACAGTGTCTTAACTCTAGATTTCCTCCGCCTGCCAACCTAATACAGATAGATATTACATTTAATTCATTGGTTTCAATATGCATTATAGAATTTCTAAAATTATAGTAACTTCAGAATGTTACATAAATACTAGCCTTCCATTCTTAACTCTATATAATTAGTTAAATCGGAGCATAATTTTAACAGCACCGTGCTTAAAGGAAAGTAGACGTACAGGATTCCCAGTAACACATGAGGCAGTTTCACCATACTCACGCTATACTCGAAGCCTGTTTTGCATGCTTGTATGTATGTATGTAAGTACCTTTAACTCGCTTTTTAAACATATGGACCGGAAATTTTGTTATACGGGTCCACTGTATGAAATTGGACTTATTATTTTGTGTATATAATTGTTTTGGAAGCGTTCGTTCATTTATTCTTATTTGATTGAAGTCGAAATTCCTATTAAAACGGTAAACACAATCTTAATTGAAAATAGTTTTTGATATATTTCTGTATATAAATAGTGAATACAGTTAGGTAGATATCTTGTAAAACCAGTATACAAATGACTTCATCGTATAATAATTATTTACTTATCCAACGTATTATATAACGCTTTTTATTAAAATGTTGGCGATGTCATGTGAACAGTCTTCAATACATTTTTTTTATGTTTACGTCTTGTCTTCTTAGGCCAGCAACGACTGGTTGTGGGTTCGATCTACACTCAAGAAAATGAAACGTTTATTTACATTTATATTTTCATTTCTTCGCTCTAGTGTCGAGGCAAAGCGCGTTTGCGTGTTGAGTTTCACTACTCAACACGCAAATGATCCGCATACAGCAGGGTAAGCAGAGGGAACCTGGCGTTAACACACTCCGTTCCCCATTTCCAATGTCTCCAGAATTCCTTATATCCTCCTCCTTATCTTTAAAATCTAATTGATAAAGAAAATAAAATAATATCCTAAAAAAATCTTTAAATAAACTTAATAAAAAGAAATGTTAAATATCAAAATCTAAACTTTCGGTAACATTTAACTAATCATTATGCAAAAATTGTTACGTATATCATTTCAATGCAACTACCGTTGAGTTGAGCAATCTAATAACAAAAAGGGAAAACACTACAGCTTACTCTAAATTAAATTATTATTCAATCCGACACTTTTACAACATAATAAAAAATATAACAACATTCAAACACAATGGGGTGGGCACCAGACTATTCTGGGGTGGGCACGGACTGCTCCCATCATCTCCCCACCTAAGACTGTGCTTGCAGTTCTCGTAGGAACTTCTAAAGATTAATTCGTCGGTTAATTGAGTTTGTCAGGTTGTAACGGTTATCCGACCGGCTATTCTAGTTCATCTCGTGTACCGCTATCCACCTCCGACGTTTCTTTTGCATTGTACACTAGGTTTTCCATTTAGAAATCCATTAGAGCTGATGTATATCTTGATACATTTCCATGTGTTTTCACTAATATTGTGATTGTGGTGCAGGTGCACGAAGTGTGACTAAACGGGAATGTTGGTTTGATTCCCACTCGAGGAAATTAAATATTTTATATATTCTTAATCTTTAGTGTCGTAACGCTTGGTTCCCTTTGCCTACCCCGCTGTGGGATACGGCGGCTAAGTAAGGATACGGCGTGACGCTAACAAACTAACTAATATTATAGATAATTATAAAATAATCAATCTAAAACATTTAAATATAACATATCAAGTTAATATGTTGACGATAGGATATCTTTGGAGTGATAAATTTAGAATCTACAAAGTAAACGCGATACAGCCACAATCACAACTACAAAGTGAAATTTCGTCACCGTAGTGATGTAACCGTCACGGAGTGCACGGATAATAATCGAGACATCAATTAAGCCGCGTTCGTGGACATAATTGATAAACATCGATGTCTGTCAATAAAACTCTCCCACGCGACAATCGATTATATAATTTTACTAGTGCTGCATTAGCTATTGTTTTTCGTGAGACGCCCGCGCCACTTTCCCGAGCATGCGTCATTTGAAATTGAAATCGATTTAATTATAATTGATGTATATCTTAATGATATTTAGTTGTTTTAGGGTTCCGTACCTTTAATGAAAAAATATGTCCGTCCGTCTGTCTGACTGTGTCTTTGTCTGTTAAGAGCCTTTATCTCAAAGGCGTAAAAAGTACGAAATCCTCGGTAGGCGCGCCCGACTCGCGATTGTCCACTTTTTTTATCGTCACGCTGTATCCCATGCACAGCAGGGTAGGCAGAGGAAATCCAGTGTTAAGACACACCGTTCTCCATTATCCGCTAATTCTGAAGGCACTGCGTGTTGGGTGGCGGAACTCAACGCCACGACACCGGAGCGATGTAAATAAATTATTTGTGGTTTTGTATTAAAACGAAACAAAGGTTACCTGTGATCTTGTTTTGGTTGATATAATTAATTAATAGAAAACTGTAATAGGTATGTCTTGTAGAAAAGTAAGCTCAATTAGTAGTGAATATAATGTAAACAATGATTAGCAAAGTGCATAAATAACATTATTATCTGAAAATCGATATATTTGTGTCAAAAATGAGCCTCTCCGTAGCAGCTACTAATACTGAGGAAATTGGTAAGTAAATAAAATTGGTAAGTACTACCAAAAAAGATTATTCTAGAAAAGTCTCTAGTTAAGTCTCTAGTAGTCTAGTTTTTAAAAATTACTCGCCAAATGATATCTTTGTTAGAAGAATACATATTCGAAAACACTAGAAATTAATATATTTATATATTTTAAATATACTTTAAAGCATTGTAAAAATTACATCTGTAATAATAATATAGAAAATATAATTTAAAATGAAAATAAACAACTTGGCGAATCCTGTACTTGACCGCGTGCGGTCTCGTCCGCCTACGTCTAACTGTCCTACGCTTGTCGATATTAGCGTCGAAGGTTTCTCTGGTTTCTTCGTTGATTATGCTATTAGCATCTGTTAGCTCCTTAGCTTAGAGGCCAGTTGTGGCGCAGGGAGCACAAAGTGTGACTGTAAAATCGGCTGGTTGTGGCTTCGATTCTTACTCGAGGAGATGAAATATTTAGTTACATTTTTTATTTTCATTTCTTCTCTCTGCCTTCAAGGCAAAAACCCGGCGTTGAGTTATGCCATTCAACACTCACTGCCTTTACAATTTGGCGGAAAGTGGAGAACGGAGTGTGTTATCACTAGGTTCCCTCTGCCTATCCTGCAGTGTGCGGGATACAGATGTGAATCTCTTTAGTTTACGTTTTAAGACCGCTTTTAGGTCTATAAAATTGAGATTTTCGTATTGCTTGCTCGATCCAAACAGTGGAATGTTGTGAGTTTGACGTATCTGTATGTCTTTCCTTGGCGTCGTATTTACTAAACGGACGTTCGAACCGTTTTTGATCTATTTTTTTTGAAATGAATAATCAAACAAAGTATTTTTAATTTATGTTTATCTATTTAACTCAGTTTGCGACATGAACAAATCCATGGTCCTTAGATAAGATATCGAAAGTCGAGTGTGGTTTTAATATATATTCTTTACTTTCAAAAAAAATACACACTTAGGCTATTTTTTACATGTGTAAATAATCAAAGACAACCTTTATCAGTAGTTTAAAAAAGCCCTGAAATAAATTTGCAATTTTTCACAACAATGAAGTATCAACAGATACTTCGCCCAGGGACTGTCGAAATACAGTGCAGCCACGTAACACGATTTTGTTTTTCATTTCTCATTTCCTTCCATCCACTTCTCATAGTGTGGTTGAACTGGACGCTAAATAAAAATAAAGAATGTTAATAAGATAAAATAAAGTGAACGAATATTTATACACGTTTATAATGCACACTCACCCACGTGATATGTTCTAAACCCCTTAGTAATACAACTTAGCTAAATAAAGCTTTCGTTTGTGATCAACTCCAGCTATTTTTGTAGTGTAGATGCGTAGGCGCAGCTCCGATGTACCTATATTGTATATAAGATGAAAATGTTTTAAGTAATCATAGTTATTTTTACTGCAGATCTCGGATACTTTTATATAGAGATTTTTGGTTTACAAAAATTTTTAGTGTCAAGTTAAAGAAAAGAAGTCGAATGCAACTCTTAGCCATTGGTTAATGTATATAAACGCAAAGTTATTTGTTCACTTTAGATTATGGCAACGATCAAATTTCTAAATAAACTTTTATTGTATAGTGTACATAAACATGTATGTATAAAATACCTACCTATACAAAAAGTAGTTAAAAGGTACCTTTCAAAAATACAATGCATCACTAATTGTATAGCTATTGTACATAATAAGCATAAAGAACAATGCAGTAGGTAATTTTACGCCGTCCCAGATCAATATAGAAACATAAATAGATATACTACATATTGAACCAAAAAACATCTTGAATAAAATTAAGCACTAAAGAGAGGATTATAATCGAATATAATATTTTAAATTTAGTGTTCCAAAGTAGGTCGAGACAATCGATTTTTTTGTGAGACGATTATCTGGCGATCGTTTTGCAACTGCACAAATGCACTCTGGCGCAACTGAAGCCGTTCGTGCCAACGGGTTGTGATACTGCCGTTTGTTGATGCATATGACCTTGTACAACTAGAACAGCGGCACGACAGGACTTCACATATTACTTTGACATCCGACCTCCTTTGACGCTCCAGCGCACGTAGATAATCCTAATGTATCGTATATACGAGTACGTACCTTCCGTTCGTACGCTTTTTAACTAAGATTTTGTTCGCATTTATTTTAGATCTTGAAGTTCTCCAGTTGTGGCGCAGAGGCTTAAGTGTGTGACTGGTTGTGAGTTAGATCTTCAATCGAGGAAATGGAATATTTTCATTTCTGAAATTTCATTCTGGTGTTGAGGCAAAGAGCGGCGTTGCTCCGCTACTCAACACGCAATACCTCCAGAATTCCACAAAAAATGGAGAACGGAGTGCCTTAACGCTTTATTCCCTCTGTCTAGCCTGCTGTGTGCGGGATACAATGAAGCTTATTAATTTGCTTCACGTCTATCAACTCTTTAAAATATTAAACGCATATATAATTACAACGTATGTAATAATAGTATGGTGGTTGGTTACATCATGCTTGACGCTCGAACAGGATTATGGTGGTCTGTAATTAAGTTTGAAACAAATTTTGATACCGACCTAAATTTTGTTATCCTAAAACTGAGATGCCGAAATAGAGGTGATTGGCTTACACCGCTTACGTAACATAAATTATGAACTTTTTATAAGAATATAATGTAACTATGTGCTAGTTTTGGCTTACGTCGTGCCGTCTCAGAAAATGTTTCAAATGTTGTTTATTTAAATACAAAAAAAAAAGTTAAATTAGCTTCACGCTGTATACCGCACACGGCAGGGTAGGCAAAGGGAACCTAGTGTTAAGACACTCCGTTCCCCATTTTGCGCCGAATTCTGAAAGGCATTGTGTGGTGAGTGGCGGAACTCAACGCCGCGCTTTGTGTCGACATTAGAGCGAAGAAATGGTAATATAAATTTAAATATATATTTAATTTCCTCGGCCGAGGATCGATCCCACAACCAGAATTGAATTTATTTACTTAATTAAATCTAATGATTAAATGGCAACAGAGGTAGACCATACTACATTTTTTTAACATTTGTGAACCCTAGATACTACAAGAGAAGACTAAATACTACAAGAGATAGAACATGCTAAATAAGTATTTTTATTTTACATAATATTATACAGAAATCGTATACCCGATCATATTAAATTCGTAACATTGAATGAAATTAAAAAAGTTGTAAGTATATTACCCAACTGCCTACTGGTGTTATATATCTATTAAATCAATTTTAGAAGTGATCCGAAATAAAATGAGATGACAGAAGATAACAAAATTAAATTAAATACAAAACAAGATTACGACTAACACTACTTCTCCAATTGGATCGACATCGCAACCACTTAATAATGATCAGAATGCATTAGTTACATAATTAATTTATTTCTTTCACGTGACCATTTCCTGTTTCGATTTTGGTGTGGAATGCTTCGCTTGCATAGCGGAGTTTTAGGGTGAATGACTGACTGTGGTGCATGTCATCAACCCGTCTACCTCGTCAGTTTTTTGCAACCGTAAATAAATGGATGTTTTGCTGAAATGCGGGTTTTCAATTCAGTCGATAATTTTTTTATCGGTTCTATGACTCTTTAAATTGTATATACTTGTAAATACAGATACAAAATGTTTTTGGTGTCATATAGATAGAGTTATATTTTAAAGAGGTATTTAGTCTTTATTTTTATTCTGATATATTCTTATTGGCATACTACATATGCCGTTTATGTGTTGGTCTAGTTTGATACACTCTTTCTTAAGCCATAGTAGCCCTGATATAGCCTGATCTAAATATAAAATGTAAATATGTCACGAGGAGAAGACATCGACTATAAATTTTATTTGAATTTTGAATAATTTCGTTCTGCAAAAAATGCCTATATACCTAATAAACTACTATACTTAATAAACAATGCGATTCTGCATTAAATAAAATATAATGTATATCCGTGTTACTGGTAGTCTATTTAATTCAATAGCAAAACGGCAATGTATACAACACTTCTGGCGTCCGGGCAATATATGAAATATTATGAATATTATTCCCAGGGATTGTATACAGTGCCCGCTGCCCGCCCGCTATCGGCAACGTGTAAAGTAAATAGATCTTGGCAAGTTTTAAATTTCTGAATGACAAACCTTACTTAACCTCCACTTAACATTCACTAAATCAGTAGTTGCGGAGGCGTCAGTACATATGTAAGTAGCTATAAAAATCTGCATGAAATGCAAACAAATAAATCAGTCGAATCTCTTTTTTAATTTATATTTACTGTCCGCCATCCCGCTCGTCCCGCCTTCATTGCACTCATCTTATATACATCATACATTAATACATTAACGGCTGCGCATTCAATATTGTATAGAATATCTAGGCAAAGTAAAAAATAAATCTTAATTCATATTTTACCTACAAGATTTAGGTATTCTATACATTGTCGAGGTATTTTATAGAATACCGAATTATACCGATTGCTGGTAGCATGTATAATAAAACACTAACTCTCATCACAGTCATTAAAATTGCTTTAAATTATTATAGATTTATTAAAAAGGTTATTCTTATCAATTTACGATAACCCACGTTATATATTACTATAAATTATAATTCAAAACGTATTGTAAAACATTTTGATTTTGTAGTTTAAAGTGTGTGCCAAATTCAGATAGAATTGTTATTCCGATTTCACTTTTTTATTCGCAATATCTAGTACAACCAGGTCGACGTTTATTGATATTCTGGTTTCCAGTTTAATAAAAAATATTCTGCGATGGACTCGTTGAATGATAAAATTATAGATATTTATAGTTTCTTTTTGTGCGTAATATTGTAACAAAATAGTGTCTGAACGTTACGTCTTACTTCACTGTTGGCAGTCGTGTGGAACTTATTTGATGCAATCGATGCTCTATTCTTATAATAACAAGTACATACATATACAAGTTCCGACTTCGGCCGTTGAATAACAAAATTTTCCGTCGCAATCTAGGATGTTAGCCAAAACGGTTTGAGCTGTATGTGATGGTAATAGTGACTAAAACATAAAGAGGTATTCGTTTAAATGAAATGCAACAGTATCGACCTTGCCGCCTCGTCGACTCCCGCGCATAGTCGACTTGACAGTGTCATAATGGATCGCGATTATCTGCCACCTTACCCAGGTAGTGTTAATTTTAGATTATTATATAAAATCTTTTAAAAAATATTTTATAGTTCAATATTTTTTTGGCTCTAAACTGACTACAGTAAGTAATTTAACATTGTGAAACCTTTTTTTCTTAGCTCTGGTGTGAGGGCAAAGCGCGTTGAGTTCTACCACTCAACACGACTCAAATCACTCGACTCAACAAATGCCTCAGCAAAAGTTCAGCTGAAAGTGGGGAACGGAGTGTCTTAACATTATGTTCTCTTTCCTTACCTTTGCATATATAGCAGATATATTGGATACAGCGTGAACTGTTTTCTTTTTTAATTCTATTAAAAACTTTTTTTGTACTAGATTTAAATATCTGCATCTGTTCGTATTTCTTGTCCGACGTTTAGTTTTCTCTCCATATATTCAATGCCATTGACTTTCCGTTGAGCATATAACACCTTATACAATTTATTGGCTTTCACCGCTCACGTTGGAGATGTAACGTAACATACCGTAAAACAGGTAAATATTTGCATCTAGAAGTCATAAATATTGAGGAAAAGCAAAATTCTTTTCAATTTTCTATTTTATCAATATGTTAATGTATATTAAGCAGTAAAAGCACTGCAAGGTCTTAACATAGCCACGATGGTTATAGAATTTGCCCTCGAAAAAGATTAACTTTTTCGAGGGCAAATTTGTTTCTTTTTTTTCTGCCCTAAAACACAATGCAGTTCCGCCACTCAATATGCAATGTCTGGGATACGGGCGAGTTCTGAAAAGAAAGTATTTTAACGCTAGTGTCTCTGCCACCCACCCCTCCATTAAGTATGGAAATGAAAAAAAAGAAAACAACTCAACACTGTTTTTATTCGCATTTTCAACTTTTTACTGTTTGCGAAAAGATCAAAAGCTAAATTTATTTATGTTTTGATTGATAAATATTAATCCGTGAAAAATATATAAATTATTCATATGAACTCATTTCATTTTAATATTATTTAAAATTAATTCGATATATTTCGCGTTGCGTAAAACAACCTACCACCACCTCATTTGTCCATTTTAATAAGGTAATTTCATTTGTAATACTAAACAGCGAACATTACTGTGAATTTTATCAAAATATATATCGTGTTTTTGTTTGAAATTTTCCATTCAAAAGTATATTGTTACACGAACCACACCTTGTAATTTGTGAATAGCTTATTGAACTACTATTTTAAATGGAAGACAAATTGATAATATTCTAGCGTAGTAGCTCACTATGTACACTGAAACGATAGTATTCAACTGATTAAGTAATTAATTCGTCTTACTCTGCGAGTTCATATATTATAATTTTCTTTCAGTGTAAGTAGAGAAATAACGTAGTACTGTGTCACATTGTCTGAATATTAAGGCGATGTGTCTTGGTTTGATTCCCCTGAGATGTAATTAATTATTTTATTCAGCCTCAAGGGAATCTAACCACACTATTCGTCGCTCCGCCGCTGCACAGCAACGTCTTGAAAATTAGGTCGGGAGAAAGGAACGTAGTGATTAGTTAACCTAGTGGAACCTAGTGTTATAACAGCAAAAAGTGTCACCTTTCAAATTAGCAATATAATAGTGTTTTCTTTTATCATTCGATAAATCTTTCTTACAACAATAAAGAAACATCAACTTACCGGTTATACATTTCCAATTCACAAATGGCTTTCAACAAGGAAGTATTGGGTCGTTGGATTCGGTGTCCACTGCGAATATTATGTCGTAAATTGCTTTTACTACAGCTGCTGTTGTAAGCTTTGGATATGATTTCTTTATCTATAATCATGGATTTATCTAGAGATATTTTCTGATGAGGGCCTGGATTTTAACTTATAGTATAGTCCTTAAAGGACTTATATCGTTTTTGCTGGATTTTAACTTTAAACAGATTTATTTGTTTATTAGAGGAAAATTCTGGAGTGCCCACCATCAATCAAGACCAGCCTTCATATTTCTACGCCCATACATATAAATATTTCAATACATATTATACTTTGCCACAGTACGGCTTATGGTATATACATATACATGAGATGAGTAGGCGCGGAACATAAATTGGTTTCCTGCGGAACGCAAATTGTTCGCTTCATCAAAATCGATCCTCGAAAACAATTGGTACGATCGTTTTGCTAATTATGAAAATGACTTCCTTCGTTTGACCTCTTTGATATTGACTTATTGTATAAAAACTCTAGGTAAAGTGCAAAGTACTTGAAGGTTAAATAACATTCAAACTTTGTTAGGTTCTTTAACCACAAGGACTAAGTAAGGTCATACTCATACATTAAAATTTTCAGTAATATAAAATTCAAGCTAAAATAGAGACAGAGAGAGAGAATTAAGAGAGAAAGTTTAATGGGAGCGTTAATGTAGAGTTAACCCAAAGTTGATATAATTGACTCTACGTGATGATCATAATAGTGACCGTAGATAGCACTCCCAAATCTTATTCTTATAAATAATGTATATATCTGACGTAGAACGCAATGGTTTTAAAAGAATAATTCGGATAATTCAGTTATCTCCATTTGCAATTTCAAGCAATTGTCAGGTTCTCTCTTTTCTTGTCGTATCCTTACAAAATATTTAAAAAAACCATGTTTAAATACGACTGACAGATCGTATCGAAGTTTCACAATTCAAAACTAAGTGCTTCATAAAGACAGTTCATCAGATCGTTGACTTCATCTGGAGTGTGGACCGCCGGATTATTGTGCTTCACGCAAGTTCATGGACCCGACGATATTTAGTGGCTATTATAAACTCTACATGGAATTTGTATTGTCGTTCGTCCTTATTTATGATCTTTTACGACATGCTCTAATAATATTAAGCTGGTCTCGTTGTTTACTTTTGATTTTTTTGGGAGAACTTTTTTTTTCTTTATAATATACTTTCTGATTTTCGTGAGGGTAGAAGAAACTAGTGATCTTTCTTTCCTCCAATTCTCGTTCAAACAAAAATATTACGTATTTCGTGGCGGAGAGACACGATGGATGGATGGAGAGTCTAGACCAGAGAAAGTAAACAAATATTAATTTCTCTGCGTGTGATTTTAATCCTTAAATATGTTGTATAAATTACACGTAAAAAATCATATCTAAGTAAGACGTAAGACTAATTATAGTTATTGTAGCGCTCTTTAAAACTATTAAGCTGATAGCGGTCAATGCAAATGCAATCTCTTACGCTGGCTGATTTGATTAAACGATTCCTGCCTTATCACTTATGTAATGGCGACATGCACCGTTAACTTTATTTTTATCTTAATTCATTTGGTACAGATGTACCTTAAAATGCAGTTTTACAATGCATTGTTAAACTGCCTTTTAAGGTGAATGTATCTTAACTGCTTTTCAGCCGGTTGCCTAATAAATATTTTTTGTAAGATATTATGCATTTTATTTTTTTTCTCTCACTCTACATTTACACAAATGATTCGTATTCGCAAGTGGATATCGAACTCACCACTACCGTGTTTCACAATTAATAATTCTTATATTTATGGACCTCCTGTGATCTTGTCAGATTACCTAATAGCAGAACTTGTTGTATATATTTGTATGCATTAGAAAAAATATTTATTTAAGTTGTATTGAAATAAATTGACTTAGTCTAAATGATTTACCTACTTTCCATTGGTTTAAATTGGATTCGTCCATCGAGACTGGCGATTTAACAATATCAAGGTGCATTTAAAAATAATTTGCGTACACGCAGCTGGCCAGTATCTGGTGATATGTGGGTCGGTACTGGTGGTGCATGGCATGCGCTATGTGAGTTAGTGGGTTAATGGACGTCGATTGTCGATACAACTCTTGGGTCTGTGCCAGGACAACTGTTCTTTAGTATCGAGGTTCCTGTGGTTTTTATGTATTGTAAGAATTAATGGGGATATCGTAAATTTGTTTGTTTCTTTTTTTGAGTTGTTTCGTTTCTTAAGTTTTTTCGGATACGTCATTAAATATTAATTATAGGATTAAGCTTGTTTAGTTTCACGCTGTATTCCGCACATAGCAGGGTAGTGAAAGCCTAGTTTTAAGACACCACATTCCCACTTTCCGTTGAATTTTCAAGGAATTATATGTTGACTGGCGGAACTCAACGCCGCTTTTTGCGTACCAAAGTGAAGTAATTTAAATATTAATAAATAACAATTCCCCCAATTGGAAATCATTGTCGCGTGTACAGTCACACAATTGTACCACTGCGCCACGATGGCTCAAATATTCTAAAAATATTCAATTTTTGTATGTACTTTAAATTTAAAATAAATAATAAATATATTATAACGTAATTTAGCACAAGTTTTCTATGTACGTCTGTATGTTCAATTCCCCTAACTCCGAACATCTCCATTTGCATCTAAGCAATGTACCTAGACGGCTATTTCTGTTCGTGCTTTGTGTGAAACTTGACGCCTCCAATCTGTCGTATTTGGATTTGAATAGCGCTACATATTTATGAATGGCGAACTATTTGTATTTAAACCCATTTGTTCGATGTGACAACGCGTTCTATAGAAATGTCTGTATTGAAACGGAGTTTACTTTTAGGATTAAATATCTTCTAAATATTCTATTGAAACCATATTTCGTATCTAGATATATATTTTTTTGGTGTTGTGGTGTGGTCTGTCTGGACTTCATTTTTTAAACGTATATGTTATCCTAAATTACCGTTGTTAGTAGTTCAAAACAGCAATAAGAGGTACTTGCTTGCATTTTGGGTAAATGTATTTTTTTTAATTTTCGGGCAATTTTTTTTGCTAGTAAAATATTTGGGGTGGGCACCAGACTAGTCTATTATTGACACCAGAATCAGCCCACCACCCCTCCCACCCTTCCTACGCCTATGATTGAAACTGGTTTCGACGTTATACTAACTCACCACTTATCAAAGGTCGCCATTTACATAAGTGTCTACTGTAGAACAACTGGGCTAATGTCTACAAACGTTCTACCTACAGAGTATAAACTATTCAAAAAGATTAAAATGTGATTTCCTTTATGAATATATTTACAGTTATAATTTTACATTGTTCTTTATTTACTCACTGTCGATCAAGGTTGAGTTGAAGGTTTTCTTTTGTTTTGGCTTATTAAAATTTTATTTCCTCAGAAAAACGAAATATATATTATTGTGGTACATTCAGATTTTCGAAATTTCGAAAAAAGTTATATTGTTGAAAACATATTATTAAATAATGTAAACCACATTACTTAATAATATGTTTATTAGATGGACAATCTCAGATGTCAAAACTTTGAAATAAGTCCATAGGTACCTTAAATACGTTCATTTTTATCTATAACCGTCTTATTTTTTCTTATTCCACTCACAAAATTCATCTCTATTAATAAATTAATAATAAAATCCCTTTGCCACCAGCCGTATCAGCAAGATGGTCAGCACTACGCGTCGCCGCCATCCGTCGAGGAGGCGCTCGTCGTCTACGTCGCGAGATCGCAGCGTTGAGGGAGACCATCGACGACATCTGCGAGCCTGGCGACTGTGCTCCTCAACCACATACACGAGCTCAGCTGCACAGACGCATAGAGGAACTTAAGGTATGGAATTGGGCAGAATTGTAGATAGAATTATTTCAGCTTCACGTTGTATCTCGCTTATGGTATGGTAGGTTCCCATTGCCCACAATGGGAACCTAGTGTTAAGACACTTCCCACCGAATTTGCCTTGGTGCCAGAGCCAAGAAATGAAAGTTTGTGTAGGAAGAAGTTGTGCGTTTGAATCGAATACCTAAATAAAAATGAATATACGTAAAAATCAACTCGAAATAATTTATATAATAAAAAAAGTTCTTAAAATATTGAATTTTTCCCTACATTGTCTTACAATAGTTCTTGGACAACAGGGATTATACTTTTTGTACAATCCTTGGAAGTATCTAGAACTACTTACTTAACAATTTAAGATATTTCATCATAAAATAATATAAATTTGGATTTAAAATTATTAAAGGAAATAGATGAAAATTTTAAATTTTACTAGGTTGTATAACGTAATGAAAATGTTATTAGAAGGAAACATATTAGTACATTAATGTTATCATAATTACCATTCTTAATTTTTATATTAGCGACGTGTATTAGCTTATCGTTTTGAAGAAACCTATAGTCTCTATTTTGTATTAATTTGTATTAATTAATTACTTTAACTTCGAAGCCAGTCATGGTGCGACGGCACTAGCGTGTGATACGGCTGTGGGTTCGATTCCCACTGGAGGAAATGAAATGTTTAATATTTTCATTTCTCTGCTCTGGTGTGGGGGAAAAACGCTACGTTGGGTTCGGTCACTCCTTCGGTCCTCTTTAAGAGAAAATGTCGTGCATCGTAATGTAAACTCTTTTAATAGGCTCTAGGAATGTGAAAACACGCAAGATAATGCGGAATTCCACGTTTTCCAAAAATATCAGTATAATATAATTATAAATATGTCATGTCCTCTCCTTCCACCCATTTAGATGTTTTATGTTTTGAACTAATCTCGGCAGTTGTGGATACAATTCCAACTTTGGGGAATAACTTACTTAATACTGTCACATCCTCTGCTCTTGAAACGAGGCAATACGGCGTTAAGTTCCGTTACCCAACACGCAATGAATGCATCGAGAATTCAGCGGTGCATGTCGGACGGAGAGATTTAACACTAAGTCAACTAATCACCATATTATTTCCAGGAACGCCTAGCGCGTCTATTGGAATGCAAAGTGTCAAAGCTGAAGCTGACAGTGTCCGCGCGTCGGGCGCTCGCGGAAATGGAGACGGACGACTGCGGCCTCGACGGGGACCTCACGGCCTTGCTGGCCGCTTGGGATGATGCTCATCAACGGTATGATTATTGATTTTACCTCTCTATGTAGTAGTGTGCTTAGAGATTTTAATATTAAAATTATGAAAAAAATATATGTATAAATAGATGTTACTACCTATCTGACGATAGTTAGCCGTGGTTTTCGTAGATATATTATAGATATATTTGAGTTTAAGCCTTAAGAGTTTAAACTCTTTTGTTTAAAAAAAAACAGAAAGAGGAAACTTCTTACGACGTATCTATTTTTTAGTATTTTCTTCTATTATTTAGTTCTTAACTCCAATATATTCGTGTATATAAGCGATAGCCTATAGAACCAGCAAAAGTCGACTAGGTTTCTCTATCAAAATGTCTTATTTTACCCCTTTCGGTACCTACGTTTGTTATTATCAAATAAATTATTGTTAAAATAATTCCATCATATTCATGATATGCTTAAAAAAGTAATAATAACTTGATAGTTAGTTATTAGAATTCTTTTATATTTCTTAAGGAATATATAAATGAATTGTTATTGATAATGCATTTTCAAGTTTTACCTCAATTGTCTAAAGACTAGCTTCACAACTGTTTGACCTACACGTATGCTAATCCCTTTATTGGTTGCCCTCAATCGCTCTGCGACAAGAATTCAAAGTTATTGCATTCTTAACATATTTAAACAAGTTCACTTAAATACATATTTTATATTATGTTATTTTGAAATGGCCAAAAGTAAAAATAAATTTTCATTTCTTTAATCATCTTTGGTTCAAATTTCACTTTTTCGACAGGCCAGGGGAACACTTTCAAAATATTTGTTATAGGGGTATCCCTTAGCATAATTTCAATATCTTAATATAGCTGTCATATTATTATTTTCTTTCTTTATAATGAAGCATCGCCGTTTGCGGTGTAGGTAACTTGTGTTAAGTAAAAACTTCATTCAGTTAATTTTTTGAGGCTATCGTATTGGTTGTGGATTCGACTCTCATTCATGAGAATGGATAATTTATATTACCTCGCTGGTAAAATATAAAATTCGACATTAAGCTTTGAAATACAACACGTAATCAAATTCGATCGGTAAGCGTAGAACAGTTCTTTATTAGATTATCTCTGTATATTCTGCTTATATAATAATATTATCTATTTATGAAACTATTTCCCATCACCCACAGCACAACGAACGAGCTCCTTTCCCTAGAAAAAGTAGTCTCAGCGTGGTCAGAATGGGAGAGTGCGCTCCGCGAGCTGCAGGGCGCCCTGCACGGCGACCACGCCACGCTGCAGGCGCTGCGCGAGCGCGGCGCGGCGCTGGCGGACCACGCGGAGCTGGCCGCCCACGTGCGGCAGCTGGCTGTGTCGCTACTCGATAAGAAGAAGGTAGTTTTTATTGTTTTTCTATGAGTAAATGCCATTTCTAAAACAGTATACCCATTAATAATATACAATTATAACAGTAATATATATTTCAAATTTATCGATTATATAAATAAAAAAAGAGCGCAATTGCGTTTATATTATCTTCTAGTTATCATAAAAAGCAATTCCACCTTTCCAGTATCTAAATTTATATAAGAAAACAGACAGACCGTCTGACGGACAACAGAGCGATCTTATAAGGTTTTGGTTCCTTAAAAGGTACGGAACCCTAATAATTAGATACATTGCCCCCAGGCCGGCTCCACGTGCGACTCGCTGTCGGACTCGGGCATCTCGGACGGCGACGGCGAGGGCGCGGGCGGGCGCGCGCGGCGCCTGTCGGCCCTGCGCGAGCTGGCGCGGCGCCTGCAGGCCGCGCTCGCGCCCAACTCGCCCGCGCACCGCGCCATCGCCAAGGTGAGCACCTCCGTTACTTATTTGATTATCAGCCTCTCGCACACAGCAGGGTTGGCAAAGGGAACCTAGTGTTAAGACACTCCGTTTGTACCTCTTTTTACGAATATTGTGCGAGTATTCGTAAAAAGAGGAGGAGTATGAAATTTGACACAGTTATCGTTTTATATAGAAAAGAGGAAAAGGAGTGCAAAATACTAATATATTTTTAGTAACGCATAAAAGATACAATAAACTAACAAAATAAGCACAATACAACTTATGGGCTATGAAATCTATAGGAAATCTCATATCAAAATTCAATACTTTCTAAAATTTAAGATTAAATTGTAAAGCAGGATGTTAAACAGACATTTTGACCACCATATGTTTCAATAGCCAAATATCTATAGCTGCAGGACAATAAACAAGAAACGTGTACATACATATTTCAAAATCATATAAATCTTGCTGTTCTTTCACTTTTTAATGTTATGTATTTCTATCTAACCTGCTTTTACATATGGATGGATTATGTAAGATATCTTGAGAATGATTTTATATACAAACTACTAAATAAGTGACCCTAAGTGATACATAATATAGTAGATTTACCTTACACCATGGATATTTGATGTGGTAATACTTAACGATTTCCTGGCTATGTAACATATTGTGGTAACTACAACATAGGTAAAAAAGCAGTTTTAGTTTTTTTTTCGTTGTTCGTTTCCAACTTAAAAAATGAAAGATTAAGATTAAAATAAGATATAATGATGACCTCAAGTGCGAATCGAACACATAACCGTCGCGATTACATTTAGACACTACAGCATTGCGACACTACGCTCGCTATAACGTAAAGTAGATGACAAAAAGTGATTGATTTTTTTTTTATTAAATAAATTCCATTGACATTTATTTAATGAAAAAAACCTATCAACGTGAAACTGATGATTTAAATGTCATTCCATATAAACTTTTAAAAAATTATTAATCTTCTAATTTTCACAGCGTATGGAGCAAACTGAGAATGAAGTGAAAACTTTACAAGAATCTTGCCGCGCTTTGGTCGAGCAGAGCATTCCTGACTTGAAAATTGATGAAGTATCGTAAGTAACCCAAAAATATATTTTACAACAGGAATTTTACTTGTTTTTGAAAATGTAATTAATACATAGCATTTTATTATAAAATGTATATAATATTTTCTTATTATAATTTCTAAACTGGAAACCCCAGTGAGATATGTAATTTTCAAACTACAACATTTTCGTAGCTTACATTTGTGTAAATATAAAATTTTACTACATAACATTTCAGACATTTTCATGACAAAATTTTATATGTTATTAAAGGTGTTTTGTAAATAAAGAAGAAATAAATAATTAAAGAAATAAGTCCTTTAAAGTGTCAATTTTATTTTCAGACGCGACCACGCAGTCGCCATATCAAACAACAAAACAGGCTCCGGCGATCCCGACTACAATCCCCCCAGCGGTTGGGTCTGGCGCGTGCTTCGATCTTCAATCCCTATACAATTATGTCTCGTAGCAATCCTCCTAGCAGCTTGGTTGGTGGAACGACCGAGGTGCTGTGACGCGCTCAACTCTCTGGCGCAGACATTAACGCCGCAGTTACGTTACGTGCGCGGACCGCCGCCGGTGTGAATGGCCCACATTTAAGTGGCTGTCAAATGTCAACGTCTTGCCGGAAGTGGCAAACGTCAAAGTGACAAGTGTCAAAGTGACAAGTGTCAAAGTGACAAGTGTCAAAGTGACATCTGTCAAATCTAATTTGATACGGTTTTACGTTAGATACGTAGTATTGTATATGTGCAAACTTTGATAGTTGCGTAATTAAACATCTTATTTGTAATTTTTCAATTAAATGTAGCAATGAATCAAAAATAATTACGATAGCACATTTTTAGCTATACTCGAGCTATTATCGAGATGATTACTGAAAGTAACAGTATCTGTGGGGAAATGGGCGTTTACTAACAGTACTGTCATTTATAATAATAAGTAATTATACTTATCTTATAATAGGATTGGTTTAACAATTTTTTTATGATCTTGTGAAAAGGGGATTTTGAATGATGAAACGGATTGGTATATATATATTAAACCAAATATCTTATCCGTACTACGAGAGCTCTATGAAGGTAGAATATCATTTGCCAAGAAAAATACATTTTTATAGCTTTTTGGCTAAAATTATTTGAACGTGAGAGTAGGTAACAATGCGAATGTTATTTTTAAGGTTGTGACATTATAACGTCAAATATTAGTGTTGTGCTAATTTTTATTAATCGTAACCTTTTCTACTTGTGGGTTGGACTTTGTGTTTTTGGTAGATGGTTTTTTGGTGAGTCAAATATGGTCAGTGACACGTAGATTTAACGTTAGTGTCAAATTATTGTGTTTTAAGATTTTTTTAAAAATTAACGAAAAAATAATAAAAAAGTGTTTTAATTGCATATAAGTTACGGTATCGTGTTAGTTTTTATAGAAAAGAAAAGCCGTGACATATTTTACTCTCTATAGAACTTAGAGTATTAATTATCTGCATTTTATTAGGACCGGATGTTGTATTACAATGATTTGCTCATATCAAGAGTTCAAAGAAAATAAAAAAAATATCCAAAAACATGATCATCTGTATCAGATGAAGTTCAAATTAGATGCCTTTAGTAATAATTTACTAACAATTGACATACTTAAGTAAGTTTTGTACGTAAGTATAATATTTTAGTACAATTAATGAATAGCTTACTTTGTTTAGTGAGTGAGTGTTCCGTGCACTAAGAGTGACAGATTTTTCGAGTACCTTCATATTTCTAAGTAATGTTTCTTATTGAATAATAATTATTCAATACTACTTACTGCCGTCTTCTAGTTATAGAGCAATATACTATCTTATATATTATTATGTATTTTATATATTTGTCTTTGAATGATGATTATTTATAAATATTGAAATTTGACATTTTTTCAATCAATGTGATTCATTATTATTACATACGATTTGATAAATTTTACTCTATGTAATAAATTAATTGCTTATTTAATGTTTTAAGTCTTAAATAATAGTGGATTTACTATATTTCGAGTACAACAGAAAGAAAACAATTTCGTTTATGAATAATAACTTTTTTTTTCGTTTCCTATTAATTTATTTATTTGTTTCTAATTAACTATTTTATTAGATGAACATGTTAACTATTATACTATATGCTATTGAAATCACAATTATCTATATTTGGAATTATATTATGATTATGCAAATATATAAATTACTTAGTGGCCTTATCTATTATATATCATATGTTAAGACTGAACTGATAACATTTTGACATTACTTTACATTACTATATTTATATTTATATGATCTTTTCGAATATTTTATTTATATCATTTGATATTCTTTACTAGCGACAATTTTCTTTCAATTTTGTGTATCGCTAAAATGAAGCATTATTTTTATACTTAAATACAATTTATATGTATGTACCAGTGACTCTAAGAGAAATTGATTACCAAAATAAATAAAATAAAACTCAACAGTAAACATTTTAAGGACCAGATCCTTTGGAAGTAATTATCTTTGTTATTATATACATAATTATTATGAATTATTGACATATAGATTTCTTTCATACAAAAAATGCATGTTATGTTAAACTGTCTGTATTAAGTTTTCTTCTGCAAGCGTGTGTGTTGCATGTTAACGGTAAAATTAATGTATAAAATATTTTTTATTATTAATATCTAGTAGTATTAGTATATAGCTAATATTTTAGAATTAATTTTGCCGTCTTTATTATTATTAATTAAACAAAAATACAACATTTAGAAAAAAACATATTCCCGCCAAATAAATTATATTGAAAGCTATGTAACAATTAAATATAATTTAATTACTTAAGTCTGTGTTATTAGCAGGGAAACTGTTAAGAAATGGCAACACCAATTAATATTCTGATTTGGATTCTAAATTACAACACGTTTTTGCTATATTTGACATCAAAAGTTTAATAACTTACTGTTAATGGTATATAACAGTAATAATAATATTTTTTTGATAATATGTGAGACAAGCATGTGTCTGCATCGTGTCATATTCCTTATAACTTTTTTAGTTTTACATAAGTGTATGAGCGAGATGTGCGGTTTGCATTTAATTTTTTTTTTTTTTGATTTAAAGGAAGGGAGCATAATATAGGTTGCATAACATCATGTTGGCTTTTTGAATTGGAAATAAAGAAAATGTTTTTTAATATTTTATTGTTTTATTTATTTCTGCTTAGCTATATATATTTTTAAATATTATAAATCTTAACAAATTAATACCTAATTATGAAAAAAATTTGGTACTCATGATTTAATGTTTAAAAAATAATTTTATTAGTGGTATAGACCATCTATTGTAAAACAGAACTTAGAATATAATACTACACATAGATAATCCCAATAAAATAAAAATATAATAAATAAAGTTACCATCATAAAAAAAATATAACAGATAATACATTTTTTTAAACGAGGAGGCGTGCGAGGCCGGACGTGGCGCAGAGGCACAGTGTGGCTGTAAACACGACTGTTTGTGGGTTAAATCCCCATATCTAGTCTTTAACTGAACTTTCAAACACAAAGTGTAATAGTAGTTACAAGGATACGCCGTCACTAAGTAAATGTCACGGCAAAAAATAGGATCAGCAAAAAAATGTGTAACAAATCTTAATTTATAATAAAGCGCAACGCTGTTTATTCCTGGAAGATATACAAAAAAATCTGTTATTGCAGACATTTATTTTGGACTTTCAACCAGCATGTAGGTATCTAAAGTATGAAATTCTGCGCAAGACTTCCCGCGTACCTCTGATAAGTAAAAAATATTTAGAGCAACTGTCAGCATGACATTTTTTTCTATCTATCCTTTACTCATCATCTGTCATCAAGAACCAAACTCGTTTCCAGTCAAAATATTATAAAGAATACAAGTTAAGAATATAATTATTTATTTGGAAACGCAAAAATCTTACAAAAAAAATGAGGATGAATTAAGATTAAAAATATAATAACTAATATTAATAAGTATAATTATTTCATTTTTACATTTTATATATTAATAGGTTTTTTTTAATAAAAAAAGACAAGGCAAACGAGCGTAGGGGTCACCTGATGGTAAGTGATTACCGCCGTCCACGACTCCGTATAACACCAGAGGAGCTACAGGTGCGTTGCCGGTCTTTAAGAGTAAAAGAGAATTAAGATTAATTAAGAGATATACATGCTATTTGAAGGTACCCAGTTCCGAAGATATTAATTTTTTAATATTTAATCGAAAATTTGGAATACCAAATATTTGCTTCGATATTAGGGCAGTTACATATATTTGTCAAAAAGTTTATAAGGTTAAATTTAGAAATATTTTAACTATAGTTATAATGTATTATAATTTCAATCACCACAATAAATATTAATAAGATATACAATATAAAAACATACAAATAAAGAAAATAATTTGTTAAATATTTATAAATAAGTTGATAGTATGTTTCGTGCCTTAGAACATGAGCGCCAACATAGAGACACCAACAGAAGCGTACTAGAACTTAAACATAAAATGCCATATCCGCTTAATTTACAGCTTGCGCTGATCTCCACGTGTATCGATTTAGTTTTATAGTTACTTTAGTTACTTTTTGTGGAAAATAGTGAATAATAAATAGAATAATCGTTTTTCATACGTATTATTTTACGTAGTTAATCAAGGTAAGCTTTAAAAAGAATACAAGTTATATTTTTGACTATCTATATAAAGATATTGGGCAAGCGTCGCCATATTGTATCCAGTCGCCACTAATTCATCGCTCGTCTGTCTACAAACTTGGATTGCTTTTAAAGTTTCTCTTGTTTGTAATTTAGTAATGTTCACCTAAAGCCACGTTGTTGTTTTGTTAATCATGCAGTAAGTATAAATAATGTGTTTGTTTATTTTTGCATGCCGCGTGGTGCCAATTCTCGAGTGCCGACTAAAAATTCGGTGCCGCCATTTCATTTAACAACGTTGTACCAAAATTATGTTGAATAGATGCCGAAAATGCGTAATTTGTTAACATTTTCTTTGCAATTAGTAGTATTTACGATTAAAATATAATTATATTACCATATTTTTTAAAAAAGGAAATTAACTATTGCATTGATCTGATTACTGCCTTTCTAAAAATGTGCTTTAAAATGTTACTTTCGTGTTACGTAATTTATTTACTGAGAAAGTGGTATATAATTTATTAATATTTTTCCTGCTTTATCTTTTTCCAAAACAAATGATAAGATTATTATATAGAACAAAATTTTTAGGTTAAGATTAATAATTGTATAGATATACATTTTTATTGATTAACATTCTATACGTTTTTCAATTATTTAATGAATAATAAGCTATGTGCCTTATTGATTTTACTTTGGGTTTCTGCGTTGTTTCAATGTGTTTATTTACAGACGTGAAAAGAAAATGGTGGGTTCCCGCGTGTACGTGGGCGGGCTTCCCTTCGGTGTCCGGGAAAGGGATTTAGAAAAGTTCTTCAAAGGATTCGGCAGAATTAGAGATATACTTATTAAAAATGGATACGGTTTTGTGGTAAGACATAGTTCGTATTAAAAAGTATTTAAAAGAAATATACAAATTTTAAATAGGCATATATTATACACACATGCTCTACACATATGCGTGGAAATATCTAACATAACCGAACCAAACCATTTTGTTTTTCAATTTAATTTGCAATTTTTCTTAAGATGTTATTTCCTTAAAACAAAAAAGGATGTCTATTATGACTTTTAGTTATGACCAACATAAAACACTTCTCTAGAACTGATAACCAAAGTTAAAATTATAAATTTAATTAAGTATGAGGCGCAAGAAAATATTTGCTTTATTCATTGTTCATAATAAATTTGAAAACATTTTTAGTTATTACTTTTTGTCAATAATAATGTAAATAATAAAAAGGCTACAACTATAGCTTAATTATGTAAATATTCATTTTAAAACAGACATATTGTTTAGCGAATTTATTTAAAAATCATGATGCTATATTTTATCTTTAGGTGTTTCAATATCTTTTAAAATGTTATTCTTCAGTAAAGAAAGAAAAATATTTTGAAATACATATAAAAATCTATATATTTATTATTGAGTTGTGTTTAAATACTTTTACATAATTGTAAAAATTTCTTTTAACAGAAATTCTAACAGCAAATAAATTCTAGAACTACGATACATTTGTCTTTTTACACAAATGCAGCAAAAACAAACTGGAAAAGAGCGAGTAGGCCTCCCCCACTGAGGGTTTCATCCAAAAATTTCAATCTCAAGTATTTTGCGAAACTCAACTTCAGCTCAGTCAGAGTCATTTTATCTAATACCTCATTTGAACTTGTGGTAGTAATACTAAATTTTGACTCCCTTTTAAGGTTGTTATTTTTTGGGATTAAACCACTTTAACACATTCATAGATTTTTTCCTCACCTAGTACTAATTGTAGATGGTAGCTGCCAAATTTCATAAGTCTAGCTAGATCAAGCACATTTTTTTGCAATATAAACGCCATATCGTTTTTCTAAGTTAAGGTAGAATTTTTATTCAGAAAATAATGGGATCATAGATCTCAATGTCTCCAAGCATTCTTGAGATAAAGGCAGACGGACAATAAAGTGATCTTATAAGGGTACCTTTTTTCCTTAAAAGGTATGGAACCCTATAAATATGCTTTTTATAGCTACATTGAAGTTCTTATATGATCTTAAATTTTTCATTGTGGCTTGATGAGAATGTTTTTTTTATACTTGAAGAAATTTGCATTGAGAATTTTGTTACATTACATACTTTTTTTTCAAGTAAAGCCGTATTTTCTGAATTTTTATACATTTTATATAATATTAATCTTTATTTATAGGAATTTGAAGACTATAGAGATGCAGACGATGCTGTGTATGAGCTAAATGGAAAAGAACTGCTTGGTGAGAGGTGAGCAATACATCAACATCATACAAGTAGAAAAATTTGAACTTAATTAATTGTAAAGTTAAGATTACACTTGAGAGTACATGTTAAATAATATATATGTATAGATAAATAAATTATAGTAAATTTCTAAGTTAAACTAATACATTTTCTTTATCAGCCGGCTCCACATTTTGCAAGAATATGTATGGAGAACTGATTCTAGTTTTAATTTTGTGAGCCTGTTTGAAAGGGATACCTGAATAACATGAGAGGTCGATAGAAAGTGATTTAATTTTTATAATATTGATTTAATTTTGTTTTCTTTTGTTTAATTTTCTTTTATATACAGGTGATTTTAAATAATATGTTTGAAATGTAAGAGGCGAGAGTTGTGTGGTACAATTACTGGAGTATAGTATATTTATATAGCATCTGTGCTCATCATATTATAAATAACAATACCAGATATTAATTAGTAAGCTGGATAAAATAGTTAAATGTAAAGTCTTTGCATATTTCTAAAATAAATATCACAAAAATTGACAAAGTTTTTATACTTTATGTTACTATGCCATTACATAATGTTTCAATACATTTTTTTCTTGTAAAGCTAATTGTAAATGAGGTATGTATCAGTGTAGTGTAGTGGTACCGCACTGGTCTCGTGGTGGTGGTGTATGATGGTGGTGTGTGGTGTGCCGCAGGGTGGTGGTGGAGCCGGCGAGGGGCATCGACCGCAGCGCGGACCGCTACCGGCGTGACCGCCACTACGAGCGCGACCGCGGCCGGTCGCGATACGAGTGAGTGTTGTTTGTAGGGTGTCGGTGGAGCGCGCGCGCGGCATGCCTCGCGGCTCGGACCGCTGGCGTGCCAACCCGCACGCCCCACACGCCCACGCCCACGCGACCCACGCCCCACAGGCGCGGCGCCCGCGCAACGCCAGGCCAAACGCGTCTGTATACCACACATTACACACTCCCGCGCACATTACTCACACACACGTGTGCGCACACACACATTACTTATACACATGTCCACATTGCTCACACATACGTGCGCACATCAAACACACAAGAGCGCGCGTTCATTCACAACACTTTTAAAGACCATTTAAAGACAATACTAATCTGTTATCTTCTTAAGGTCCTCAAGGTTTTTATGGATTTTACTTAAATTACAATCCACGAGCATTAACAAAATGCTTAACCTATATACATTTCTTAAAATTTTAACTTCAATTTAGTTCACTGAAGTATCCTATTTACAACATTTAATTTTAAATAATCTTTCTTTTATCTATGGTCACTATTAATTATTAAGATCATCAATAAAACTAAAACGCTTTTGGTTGTTCTTCTACAATTAAATTTTTGATACTTAATGTTTATTTGTATCACAGGTTCACAGGTAACAAATAATATTACAATTTTAATGAAGTATTATAAAAATATATTATGAAATCCAGAAGTGAAATGAGAAAAACCTGTCGGATTTTTGACAACACTGAATTGACATAATGAGGATATGCGTTAAGATAATAAATTAGTATGGAGTTTCCCATTAATAATGAAATATAACGAAACTGATATATTTCTGCAAAAAGATTTCTCGAAACTGATATATTTCTGCAAAAAGATTACTATATCAAATTGAAAATTTTAATATTTATTGTTTTATAAATGATTAGATAAGTATTTATCTACATCAGTACGTATTGGAGTTATTTAGATAGCCTTGAAGTGAATTCGTCAATCTTTAAGTATGCTAAACATGATAAATAAACATTTCTATATATGATAATTGACAATGACACACTTAAAATTCAATATGTATTATTTTTATCATTTATTGTTGATGCTATTGATATGTAGAGGCCAGTTGTGAGGCCATCGATACAGCATGGGATGTGGGTACGATTTCCATTCGAGCAAATTATATATTTAATATTGTTAGCTTGCAGTTCAATTGTAGTTTAAATGCAAATTATATCATTGATTAGAACTGTCTTTTTATTAATTTATACAATACATATATTTAAACTTACTTTTTCTTTCTGTTTCCAGTGACTACAATTATAGATACGGGCCGCCGACGCGCACAGAATATCGACTTATCGTCGAAAATCTATCTAGCCGCATTAGCTGGCAGGTAAGACACTGAGCGGTGGTCACCATCATCCCATCACGATCACTCAGGGCTGGCCAATCGGCTAACGACACCTCACCCACACGCGAATACCACCCACGGACCCACGGCCTATACGATTACGGACCAAACCGGACCGGACCGGACGAGACCAGACCAGACCAGATGAGACCAGCGAGACATGGATACCAGACGCATGACGATCAATGATGAACACCCCCTCAGGCTATGGATCAGAGAAGGTGCGTTGTGAAGACCAGACCAGACCATAAGAACCAATGAGATATTCGGCACCCAAATTGAGACGAGCCTGGAGCGGAGGAAAGATGCGACATTTGTTTTTATCCAAAATAAATTCTAAGTAGCTTTCATGTTTTGTAACTTTAATGTTAATACATATATACAATTGTAAAGTAAAACTTACATAACATTGCGAGCTTATAGTTTTTTAAATAACGACAGAAGGTGGCGTTTCGTGGCCAGAGCCCTTGCCGATGTAGCGCGTGTGAGTGAGGCGATGTTAGGAGCCAGGCCGACCCGCCCCGCCGCCGCCCACAGGTAAAGTCGGGCCCACCACAGGATGATCGTTACGGCGATCGCACCTTAAATTTCATTCATTTTATATTTAGTTAACCGCTCGAGGTTAATGTGGCGTTTTTGTTTTTTGTAAATCCTTTATTTTGGTGCCTACACAGTTTTTCGTTATCGGTACTGCCTAGGTGTCATTGCTTACTGCGAGTCCAATCGCTAAGGATGGTGTGGAGGTCAGGATCGAGGAGCGGTTCTGCTTTTCCTTTATGGGGTCCTTTGGTTTTGGATGTATTGACGTTCAGGATGTCAACTTCACTGGTCTTTCTTTACGATGGATGGATGGATATGGACTTTTGGTTTATTGCATACAGTAACTAGAATTGCTAATGATAAGAATAATTAACAAAATAGTTAATATAATGGATTGCTGGTGATGGCTTGGATCTTACTATATCTCGAAAGTCGAAGCTGGTGAAAACTAGAGGAGGGACTTAGAATGAGGAAAGGAGATTCTTGGAGGAGGAGAAACTCGCTGACAGATCATTATCGAATAAACCACAGACAAAAAAGCATTGGTGTGGCATGGACATGTCTAGAGGAAGTATGGACTTAAACTACAAATAGATGACCATGATTTTGAATAAGATGCAATTCTGCTGTCGATTTCTATATGAAAAGACATTTAACCTATACCATGATGGCTGTCGTGAATATATTAAAAGTAATGAATGATAACCTGCTGGTTTACCGTTTACGAAATATCTGTATAGGCACAGTCATTTCTTTTTGATTTCAAAGGTACTATTCATCTGAGCACATCAAACTGTTAGGGAATCACCATCATTTCTACAAGCTTCATTAGCTTTTTCAAAGTAAAAAAGGACACATTTTTTTTATTCAAAAACTAATTACAAATGAAAATTTTAATGATGATATCGTTTTTTTACCATCTTTCGGGGCTGAAAGTCTTGATGATAAAATTTTATCTGATGAAGATTGTAGAAAAGGTTTTAGTTGGTGTGGAAAATAACTATTTATTAACATGCTTCGTTGACTTTCAGGACTTAAAGGATTACATGCGTCAAGCTGGTGAAGTCACTTATGCTGATGCTCACAAACAGCACAGAAATGAAGGGTAAGTTGTTATTAATTATATTTTCTGAATAAAATTTTCAAAGATTTGGTATCACTGTAGAATTTTAATGTTGCATATGAGTTTGAAAGAATTTTATATAATATTATAAAAGGTGGCTTTTGTAGGGCAAGAAAAAAAATCTTAATTAAATTATTACTCCTATCTGTGCAATTGGGCGGAATTATTTGGTTGTCAAGTTGGAAATTATGTACAATCCCATTAGTCCTCTGATTTATTATTTTGTTGTTTAAAAAATACAACTAGTTATTGCATAGACAATTTATAATACACCACCTACTGTGCTGTGGCCGCCCTGAAGTTGTTTTCTGAACTTGCGCATTGTTCACTCGGGAAGAAAATAATTAAAAGTAAAAGAAACCTTAACATGAAATTGCGCAGCAACCTACAGCTAAGATCTGGGCGGGCGTTACTAGCCGACCAGCTTGTACTTTTTGCCCCTCGTCAACGGTCACCGTCCTCCCTAATTTTAGTATGTAATTTCCATTATATGTAAGGAGTATTTGATAGTACCGTTCACACTGTGTTGTTTGGTCTAGTGTGGTGGAGTTCGCGACGCACTCGGACATGCGCGCGGCGATGGAGAAGCTGGACGGCACGGAGCTGAACGGGCGCCGCATCCGCCTCGTGGAGGACCGCCGCTCCTCGCGCCGCCGCTCGCGCTCCTCCTCCTCGCGCAGCCGCAGCCGCAGCCGCGAGCGCCGCCGCTCCAGGTACGCACTACACACGCGACACAGCGCGGTGTTTGCCTCCATTTTAGGGGCAATGTGAAAAAGTGGAAATTTTGACTTACTAGGTTTTTCCGCATACTCTACTATATTATAGATACGGAGAAGCTGGGAAAAATAACTAGATCTTTTTTACAAAATATTTAGTACATAGTATTATAATAAAGAAAAGAGTTACTTTAAAAACTAAATTATATACTTAGGCCTGTTCATGATGATACTATATTTTTTACCATCTTTCGGGGCTGAATACCTGTGAATGATAACCTTCATACTGAGAATATTAAATTCTGTTCGTATGCTATTGTTGTTGGTGACATTTTGTAATCAATATAATGCAATACGTAACAGGTCCCGCTCCCGCCGCTCGTCGCGCTCTCGCTCCAAGTCCCGCCCGAAGAGCAAGAGTCCAGCAGCCAAGTCCCGCTCGAGGTCCCGATCAAAGTGAGTCCTACAGTTTACAATGAATCACGGACCTCGCGAGTGACGACGTCGCTCATATATAGCTATAGCTATCACGTAGTTATTACCTCTGTAAACCTGTCACTTAAGGTCTGCTTGGCGTAATATACCCTTTTTTATCAAACATCTTCAAACCATCGCTTGCATGTGATCAATACAAATAATATTCACAAATTGAACAGAGCCCTATCGAATATTGCATGACTATCTGAGAAATAAATTAACCTAGTGTTCATTTGGCTAGGTGTGTTGTATCATGCGCTGAGCAAAACTTAAAATCGTAAGTATATAGCTCTAGTACGTTTATTACGTATGTAGTGGTGTAGCTTCATTAATTAATTAATGTTATGGCGTATGCACACTGTCTTCCTAACTGTATTTCTATATTTAGATTTGCCACCATTATAATTATCACATATATGTAATGTATGATTGATCAGTGTATAATGTTGACAAATCTCTACAAGTAAAAGTCGATCGATGTGTAGAATGTAGCTACTCTCGCTAGGGACCGCAGCCGGTCGAGGTCCGCCAAGTCGGAGCGGCGCTCGGCGTCGCGCCAGTCGCGGGGCTCCCGTGGCGCCTCGCGGGGCTCCCGCGGCGCCTCCGAGCCGCGCGCCTCGCCCGCCCGCAACGGCCGCTCCGGCTCGCGCGAGCCCAAGCACGACGACAAGTAAGTTGCCATAGTGAACCTAAATATATCTGACAATGGTGTGTTGTTCGGTCAACTGAGATTATTTTTCATTGTATTTGATAAATCATTTTGATATTTACTGATTGACTGTATTTTGTCTGTTGTATGAGTTGTGATTTTGTAATATATGGGGTTGTCCATAAACTCTGTCACGTGAATTTTGCATATGTGATTCCCGTTTGATGCTTGTATTGTAACTCGTCATAGATGTAGCCTTCCTTTTCTGTATACCCATGTTAATAAAGTGTTAAAACCTAGTTCTGAAATTGTACACTATGTCACATAGATTGCAATTTTGGAACTAGATTTTAAAAAATTAAAACAGCAGTTCTGAACTTACTCTTATGTAAATTGACTCTATGTTTAAATATTATGAAATTCAGGACCCCATCTTTTATCACACCTTTGTCTCCTTCATCCATGTGAAATAGTTTATGGACGAGCCCCACACTTGTTAATATATTGAATTATAATCTCAAAACCAAATTAGGCACGATTGTCAGATTGTACTGTAACAATATTTATTGGCACCGTTAAATACCAAATTCCGTTCTTGTAACTAACTGATGGCACAAATTGTTTATTCATTTAACTCTTACCATATTTTCCTGCAACATTTGAAGAGAGGCCGTCGACAAGGCCAGGTGAGAATGTTCTTCAATGGTTTAGCAGTAGTGGAGCACCACTCCTGTTTTTGTTGCTTTTTGAGCTTTTGATATTATACAGTATATTTAGAGTTCTTATGTTCTTTTTGGTTGTTTTCCCTTTTAGTTTATCCTTGCTTTATTTCTGTTCCGTATATTTGCACATGTATGATAATTGAGTAATTTATATAATGGAAGATTGAATTGAAATAATATTTTTAAAATGTATTGATACATTTTCATTTATTTATTTTATGTTGCGTGTTTTATCCCTTTAGTTAGCATCTCATTGTTTACTCAGGGAAAGGTCTCGTTCCCGTAGCAAAGAAGCAGGCTCGCCCAAGCGTGAGGAGCGCGAGGAGCGTCGCTCGCGCGAGTCCAAGTCTCGCTCGCGTTCCCGCTCGCGCGACCGTTCCCGCTCTCGCTCGCGCTCGCGCTCAGGCTCGCGCGGGCGCTCGGGCTCCGCCTCGCCGCGCCAGAACGGCGACGCCGAGCGCGCCAGCACCGACCGCGACCGCTCGCCGCGCAGTGGAGACTAAAGAGTTTTACCCAACTTTGTATATGCATTTCGATTTTAATATATGGTTGCAGTCTACAGTTTTGGAGACGAGACTTCAAATTAAATTTTATATTTTATAGTTTTAATTTTAAATGTAATTTATAGTCTGTATGATCTCGTGACAAATTTATATTTTCAAATTAGATCGACTCTCGAGGAGGTCTCCGATTATAATATATTGATGCGTTGTATTTCTGTAGCGCAAATACTTCTCGGTTTTTAATAGAAAAGGAAGGTCACGTTGTTTCAAAATTGTGGTAATGTCATTGTGGGCTAGTGAATGTTGTTTTGAATAGGAGGAGAGCGTGGGTGTGCTGCACACGATAGCGTAAGGTAACATGTAGCCGGTACTTGGCTGTTTTAATTTCGTTTTTATATATTATGTATATGTAATTTATATATGATAAATTGTCAAAATTTTGGAACCAAGATTATTATTCATATTTTTCAAAAGAACTTTCTTGTGAATTGAAAAGTGTAAAAATAGTAGTACATTTTTTACCTTATTTGTAGGTAATTAGAATGAGTTTTCATTGACACCCTATTCGAATAGGTTAAGGTATTTTGTAAATACTGTATCGTTTGTAAGGCACCAAATAATAAATAATTAAGAATTTATTTTTTTGTTTCATTTAAAAACCTAAATTAAGTTCGAACTAGAATTGTGCTTTAAAATTGAGTCATTACACGGCACACTTTAACTTCCTCAAAAATATATATAACTACTACTATGTATATAAATCCTTTATTATCAGTTCACGCTGGGTACGCAGAGGGAACCTAGTGCTAAGACACTCCGTTCTCCACTTTCCGCCGAATTCTGGAGACATTGTTGATTGGCGGAACTTAACGCCGTGCTTTGCCTCGACACCAGAGCGAGGAAATTGAAATATAAATTCGTGAGTGGATCGAACCCACAGCCAGTCTCGTTTACAGGCACACCTTGTGCCTTTGGCCTCTGCCTCAACCTTTCAATTGTATCAAATATAATGAATTTTTAACAAAAAAAATTGGTTCACCCCTACTAAAATTCAGAGACATTAAAAACAATTGAATTGATTACCTCCGTTTTAACACTACACATTTTCTTAAAGGGAAGGGAGGGTACTTATTAAAGAAATATATTATTCTTAGGCTATAATATAAAAATAAGTTTAGATGAGCGACTTTGACGTCTACGTTTGAGTCTAGTAACTTACGAACAGGTTAAATCTGAATAATAAATGTAAGGCAGTTTGTCGTAAGTTCCACGCACTGCTGGTGCTGCTGCTAGCTCCCTACTGGACGGACCTTACTCTCTTACTATTATTTTGTTTTTAATAGTTATTTTACAACTACACTGGGAATTTGATTGTATGTATTAACACGCTTCTTAACAGATTTATATGTTAAATTTTTTTTATTCAACGATCATTTCGACGTAAAAATAAATTCAGTACTATTTGTTCTTGTACGTCATTCGGCTTTAATGTCAAAAACGGCGGGGAAAAATATGTCCAAAGGAATCTCATATTTTAGAGTTAATAAATATTAATAGGTTAAAAGAAGGACAATCACATCATTGCAATCAAAATAATCAATTTTTATTAAATCTTTAAAAAAAAGAACGAATTATAAAACCTAGATACTTAAGGCTTACTTCTATTATTTAGAATCAACAAAAAACATACAGATTAACATACAGACTGAGGTCCGGGATATTTATGGTATAGTAGTACAGGTAAGCTTGGCTTTGGGATCTTTAGCCAAGCTTTCAATTGGTGTTTGCGTAGAGTGCAATTGTATATTGAAACTCTATATCTCCTTTAACATTTCAGACCTAAGCCTGAACCTGAACCTGAAATGATGTAATCGTCATCAGTTTTCAGCCTTGTCAATTGGCTTTGTCCAATAAGCCTTAAGATTGGCTAGGTTGGCTTTCTGTCGCGAACACTCTGGAGCCTTGGTTCCATATAAAGTTCTCTTTAATACAATTCGTATTAACCGAAGACCTGCTTATTTAACCGCCTATAACGAAACGCATCCTTTGAATTCTGTAGTCTCATCTTGCGTGTTCCATAAGCCGGAGTGTTTCTTTCGTTGGAGGGCTTCTTCGTGCTTGTACGGCGAGCTAAAATACTTGGACCGTATACTGTACGTATTGTATATACTACATTATTTTTTTAGATCGTCCACATCCAAGCTGTTCTCAAGCGGTTTGGAGTTCGATTTGAAAGCCACGCTTGGAAGGTGAGTCGGTAATCGTAATGGGCCTAAGTTTGTAGGAAATATTGCTGCCCATTTCCTTTTGGCTATCGTCCTTTAATCGCCTCTTACACCCACGGGACGATGCTATTCTAAGCCGGCGCAAATTATGTAAATACGGCGTTCTTTTTCGCGTACAAATTAAATAAGTCCTTTTATTCAACTGTAACCGAAAGTACTTTAAAAAGAAATCACTTATGTTTGGGTTTATATTCCATATTAATATTTTTTTACAGAAATTAATTGTTTACGTTAAGTTCAGTACTATTTCTCAATAACAAATAAAAAAATAATATAAAAAAAACAAACATTTAATTATTACCTGTTGTTCGTTAGTCGTAGTCGTAGTAGTTACACTGGCCGAAAAAAAAAGATTTGTTCTTTGATTGACTTATTTAATAGTAACTCAGTTTTTCTGTCAATCTTATCTATAGTATTGTCGTTTACGTATTTCGGCGTCAAATTTAAGACCAAACACCAATTTGTGTGTTAGGAAGTACGTGCGGTCAATCACTTGAGGTACTCAGAAAAATGTCAGGACATGTCGTTAAACACGTCGTCGTTGCGCCTGTCATCGCAAAATCAGGCCATTAAATTAAAAATAATAATAGTAATAAAATAATATCCTACATTCAGCAGGGTACGCAGAGGTAGCCCAGTGTTAAGAAATTGCGTTCACCATTTTTCGAGACATTTCGAGAAACTCTTCGCTTTGCTTGGTGGTAGAGGGAAGAAATGAAAATATAATAATAAAAAGCCTTCTATTTCACATATCACTCTTTTTACAAATTAGGGATGGAGAAAACAGAAAGGCCGATACCCAAGAAAATGGTATCCATATCACCAAAACAAAATCTCATAATAATATTAATAACTAATAAACTAATTTAGTAATGAAAATAGTAAGAAATATTAATTAATTGCGTCAAATAGAGTTCGAACCCACAACCATCGCGTTCCAGTCACACTTTTGTGCCTCTGCGCCATTACAACCTCAAAGTTTTTTGAACAGGATCTAAAAATATTCAAATATTGACCGTTACTATAAATATAAGTAAAGAATTACCGTTAGATCTAAACAAAAAAAAATAACCAGCTTTTCTTCACAATAACCTTAGATTAACATCACAAAAAAAAAAGAAAAAGCTAAATTACTGTTTGAGGTAGTGTAGATGATAGTAATATACATATACTATGTAATACTTATTAAGAAAACTATTAAAAATTTGAACCCGCGCTTCTTTGAACGGTTTCTAATAAGTATTTTTCTTTCTTCAGTGTGGAACAACAGCACTGTGGAACAACACTTTAAAAATGATAAAAATATCTTTCACTAGTACATTTCAACGCTGAACAATTCGAGGTTGCCCTGACAGTAAATTTTTTGAAATCTTGCACGGTAATCACTCAAAAACGCTTAAGAAAAATCCTAACATGAAATCTGCGCAACCGTCTACAGCACCAGAGCGGCTACTTGTTGATCGTACTGTAATTTAAATACATTTGTTTTGTAGTAAGTGAGATGTTACTAGCACTTAGGTCATGCTAAAAGATTTTGTTGGCACTAAAGCCTGTAAATAAATAAACTTACATAAAGTAGTAAGGATAACAGTTCGTCAGCAACTTTCCTATCAAAACTAGAAAATCTAGTTAAAAAATACATTTTAAAGAATCTTATATACATTGGTGTAGCTTGTTTTAAGCTTTCACAAAATCAAACAAAATTTTACTTTATTTATTATAATGATGTTGTTAAGAAAATGTCATTCTTCATTCTCATAATATGACAATAGTTTAACGCAATTTAACCGATAAGCATATTTGCTCACAAATTTAATATTGATTATAAGCAATATACCGGTACTCCTTAGATGTATCTAAGCCCTAAGGAGAGTTGGTCTGAAATAAATATGGAATCATAAATTAAAATATTTATAACTGAGATGTCTTTTTTGGATTTATTTTTTTTCCTTTTGAAGCAGTTGCTTTAAAAGGTTTTCTTCATTTTTATTGTGTTGTTGTGAATTTGAAATATAGTTATTTCATGTTAGGAAGAAATTGTTAAAAAAAATCTTATTAATTTTGATGAGACATTTTATTTTAAAATATTACATACAGCAGGATAGGCAGAGGGAACCTAGTGTTAAGACACTCCGTTCCTCACTTTCTGCCGGATTCTGGAGGGATTGCGTGTTGAGTGGCAGAACTTCACGCCGCGCTTTGCCTTGTAACCAGAGCGAAGAAATGGAAAAATTAAATTAAATAAATATATCGTCCCCTCGAGTGGGGATCGAACCCACAACCAGTCGGTTGTACAGTCACACTTTGTGCCACTGCTACTGGCCTCAAATCCCCAATCAAGCCTTGTTTATTTTTGATATACCTATAATTATAAAAGTCATTATAAAAATCCTATAAAATAAACGATGTTTATTTTATATCACTTTTATAATGACTTTGGTTCTGGTTAACTATTTGCTTCTATTTGTTCGTTTCAAGTTGTTTATATTTTTTTCATCATTATTATTTAACAGTATCGATAGTCGCAGTGTATTTAAGGTTTTATATATATTTTGGAAAATATTTATCGGATATCAGTGTGACTGCAAACCCGACTGGTTGTGGGTTCGATCCCCACTCGAGGAGACGAAATATTAACTTAAATTTATATTTCCATTTCTTCGCTCTGGTGTCGAGGCTAAGCGCGGCGTTGAGTTCTGCCACTCAACACGCAATGCCTTCAGAATTCGGCAGAAAGTGAGGAACGGAATGTCTTAACACTAGGTTCCCTCTGCCTACCTTGCTGTGTGCGGGGTACAGCGTGCAGCTGATTAATTTATTTTTTATTTTAATTATCGGATATTCAAATTCAAATTCATAATATTCTTTATTCAAATAAACTTTTATAAGCACTTTTGAATCGTCAAATGAAAATATAGACAAAAAAAGCTACCACCGGTTCGAAAGGCAGTTCTGCTGAGAAGAGCCGGCAAGAAACTCAACAGTTGCTCTTTTCAAAGTCAATGGTATTATTATATTACATTATCTGGCAGCTATCCTGCATTACATTCAATAGACATTAATTCCATACATGTTTATCTTCTAAATATTCTTGAACAGTGTAATAAGCTTTACTTGTTAGTATTTTTTTAAGTTACTTTACATTGTGGTAGTCACGTGGTGGCAAACTTAGAATACACTGCGGAAGTTTATTATATACACGTATACTCAGACCCATAAAAGATTTTTTAACTTTTTGGAGCCGAAAACTTGGCGTAACAAGTTTATCTTTGTTTCTGGTTCCTATCGTATGTATATCACTATTTTTACTGTGACGCTGTACATTTTGCCGGACAAACAGAATATTATAATATAGAAATTGTGAAGCAACTGTAATAATACCTGCATCTTTAAAACATCTCGCAGAGAATCTCTAGCTCTTAGGGTATAAATATATCTCACGGCTCTTTTTTGAAGGATAAATATTGAATTTATATCGGAAGCACTGCCCCATAGCAACATTCCATAACATAAAATACTATGAAAATAGCTATAATAGACTAGTCGGGCAGTTTCAACGTCCGTCAGTTGTCTTACTTTTTTTATTGCGAACGCGGCAGAGCTGAGTTTATCCGCAAGTGCTTCCAGATGAGTGTTCCACTGGAGTTTGGAAACTATAGTTAAACCTAAGAAAGTAGCTGATTCCGACACATTGAGGGTTTCTCCTTTAATTTCTAGACTAAGATCATGTTTTTTAACGTTTCGTAAAGCAAGTTCAACACATTTAGTTTTTTTAGCATTTAACATTAGATTATTCGTATCAAACCAATAAAGAATATGCGATAATGCACTATTCACTTCGTCATAGTTTGTTTTATTTCTATCTACTTTAAATATTAAAGAGGTATCATCTGCGAAGAGTACAATATCAAATAGGTTCTTTGCATAAAAAGGCAGATCGTAAATAATATAAAGAAGAAATAAAAGGGGACCAAGAATAGATCCTTGTGGAACGCCCATCCTTAGAGGAGATCCAGATGATTTTACATTATTAATACTAACTTTCTGGATTCTTTCGTTTAGATATGAGGCAATAAGATCAAGGGCAGTATCCTGTATGCCATAATGATAAAGTTTCAACAACAGAGTTTCATGGTCTACACAATCAAAGGCTTTGGATAAATCACAAAACACTCCAATTGCATTCTGTGACTTCTCCCATGCGTCATAAATGTGCTTTAGGAGTGCGGCACCCGCATCTGTAGTAGACTTGCCTTTGGTGAAACCATATTGCTCGCTATGGAAACAATTGTTAATATTTAAAAAAATTGTAAGCTGGTTAAATATTATTTTTTCAAATATTTTACTTAAAGACGGTAAAATAGAGATCGGTCTGTAATTTCCGGGGTCCGATCTATCACCACTTTTGTAAAGTGGCACTATTTTGCTATATTTCATTAAATCAGGAAAAATACCGGATTCCACACAATTGTTAAAAATTAAAGCAAGATAAGGAGCAATATTAGGTATAATTGTATTAAGAACTTTAACAGACATGCCTCACAAGTCATCAGTTTTCTTTAA
This sequence comes from Heliconius sara, assembly GCA_917862395.2. Classification (NCBI taxonomy): domain Eukaryota; kingdom Metazoa; phylum Arthropoda; class Insecta; order Lepidoptera; family Nymphalidae; genus Heliconius; species Heliconius sara. Next base: position 3,630,587 of record OU860788.1, on the reverse strand, counting down.
ATTAAGGCTTTTAAAGGTTTTGATAATTTCTTCTGGTGACAGTCTTAAACACAAAATGTTGTCTACAACTAGTTACATGGTTTTTTAGTATTAATACTGCTTCCGAAGGAGATGATGGCAGTGAACGTGTAACTGCAGTAGGTATTTCGGAAAAGAAATTTTGTAAAGTATTTACCACTTCTAAATCTGAATTTAAAATTACACTATTTACTTTTAATTTAACAGGTTCACTGACGGCTCTAGATCTCCCAGTTACAGTCGTAATAGCATCCCATGTAGCTTTAATAATTTTTAATATATTTATGTAGTATATTTTTTAAAATTAACTGACACATTTTCTTTTAATTTATACTTAGTTAGTTTTATTTTTTACCCGTTGTTTTACTGTAAGAATGATGTATGCATCGAGAATAGTTACCAAGAGACTTAACCGAGATTTTTTTTATTTTAATTTTTTTTTAATGTTTTGATTTTGGATTTCTTTGAATTCTGAAATTTTGTTGTAGTTAAGAATTTTAATAAAAAGTAAATTAATGTTGCTTTTATTGTCTCTAAATTTCTTTGTTTCAATTTTTAATTCATATAACAGTAGGTAGCGAGAACCTAGTTCCAAAGCACTTTGATTCAAATACGGACAGTGCGGGGATAAGAAAATAGGTGATTACTCCAAGTGAGGATCGAACCCACAACCACCAATAAAAAATCACCACAGGCTTATAAAATAAATGCCCTTAATTATTTTCTTTATAACTATTTTAATAAATTTAAACTACATATTTAACTTTTATCCAATTATGCTTATTAAGACATTAATTAATGGGTTCATTGTATTTGAAAATAAAATAAAATACAATAAATAATTTTTGTAAACAATTGTTTATTAACATTTTATCTCCTCGCATCGCTGCACACAATACACATTCGTCACTTACACTCCTGCAAAGATATCACCACAATAGCATTACAATGACTTTTGATTGTTATAGGAAATATCTATGGAATTGTTTTGTTACTCCCGTCTACAGGAATGGCTTTCATTTTTCTTTCGACTTAAATTTTTTTAATATATTATTATGTGAATATACTAAAAGTGTGAAAGGTTGAAGAGTAAATTATTGTACTTTGTCTAATTAAATATATTTTTATATATATTAGATAATTAGTAAGTTCGCAACATGCAAAATAAGCATAGAGAAATAGTAAGAAATAAACAAAAATAGAGAGTTACTTATGAGGAATGGAATGATTGGATCTATCTTTCAGTATACTCACAACTAATAAATGCATCAATGATTCTTATTAAACAAAAAAAAGTCCAAAATACAAATCAAGAAGACAATTTAGCTTCAGTCAATTGTAAACATTTCAAAAAATAATTACACATTGATTTTTTTTATTAATAATAATAATTCACAATAATAGCAATCAATATATTTTTAATAAATAAATTAAAAATACTGTCATTTTATTGGTTCGGAGAGTAATTACATTGGCATATATTAATTACGTATATCATTAAAAATATTAAAACAAAAAAAAAGAATATATATTTGTATATTTCAAAAAGAAAAATGAAAGTGTCGCCTCAACTGTGATCAATGTTTTAAGTACACTACGACAGATACGACATCAGTTCCTGTGATGTTACCTATTACACATACATAATTTAATATTACAATTTGTCACCTTACAAAATTAAATACAAGAACATTATTATTGATCATCAGTCTATTCATATTTTAATATAAATTTTACAATTTTGTCGATTTAACCCTCTAATGTATGTACAAAAGGCAACATAAGAGGTAACGCTTACCACTTAAATATTAATATCTACAAAAAAATTTTTTATAACACTGTAATTTAATATAGAGCTGACTAGTCGACGAGCTCTCACGTGTTCGGTGTAGAACACGTAAAAACTCATGAACTCAATCAATATAAACAACGTGAGCTGTATTAAAATAAATAAGTTAAAAACAACTTGCAATATCGAATCCTATGTTGCCTAATGACGCTTATATTGTCACAGTACTCCCAACCAAGAAATGGAGAATATACTTAAATCACTAAAACTTAATAGTTTTTTTTTATAAACAATGACTTAGGTTTCGACATTTGTTTCTTATAAGTACACAAATTATTTTAACCTATGGACTAATAAAGTGCGCTGTGCAATTACTGTGTGACGCGAGAACTGTATCCGCGACATCCGCGACGAGCGCGGAGGACGAGGCAGTGGCGCTCGCATCGAGGAACATTTATTCTATATTTCAGATAATACATGTGAGAATATAAAAAAAACAAAATCTACGCCGATTTTCAGGAAAACCGCAACAAGATTTTTTTAGCTTTTAATTAACAATCATAATCATAGGAACAATGACAATAATTATAATTGGTCAAGTAATAGTAATAACAGAATGCATTATTTGGTTTATACAAGCCAACAGAAGGGAACAGCGGGGAACATTAAAGATGCGATACTGACCACCGACACGTCACAAGAAAATAAATCACCACAGAATATATATTTTAATTTAGGAGTAAAAAAGGAACACGCAAACGATCCTACACCATTCTTCCATTTCGTGAGAAATGAAAAAATGGAAGGAGCGTTTGAACGATTAGTGTGAACGAGGCATGACAGATTCGGAAATGGAATGATTGGAAGAGAGTAGTAAAGTGTGGTTTGTATATATCTAGTGACAGTGCAGTGTTTAGTATCGTGCCAGTGCGCGGTCGCGCGGCGGACCGAGACCGCGCGAGCAGCGCTTCACCGTTACCTACAGAGATCGCAGACAGTGGACCGTGGTCCACTACCCCACAGCAAGCGCGGTCCTCACCCTACCGAAACACAGTTACCATTGGAAACGTCAAGAAGAATAACATCTCCATCATTTCCCATGATAACCGAAATCAACTTAAAATCACTAGTCCATTTACAATCAGTCATAATCGTCAGTTCGATTCGGGCACAATCAACGCGGTATCGGGCGACGCTTGCCGATAAAGGGTGGAAATTGCGATCCGACCCGCCATCAATATTTACAGGGCGCGCGGATCGCGATCATAATAAATATATCCGAATACTTAAAACTAGCCGTCTATACAGGGGTCACTTTACACTTTACGCTATATGTACACGCGGCGCACAGCCTGGTTCGCACGAGCGTCCGTTGTGAATAAATAACTTAGTCTCCATTGCCGCTTAGTTATCACTGCACTGGCGGTGCTTGGTGGCGGCGAGTAATGGGCGTCTAACAGCGGCGCACAGCCTAGATCGCACTAGCGTCCGATGTGAATAAATAACTTGGTGACCATTGCCGCGGTCGTTAGAACTACACTTGCGTGGCGAACGTCGGCAGGCAGTGGTCGTCCAACATGTATACTCCCCCGCCCTCCAGCGGCCTCTTCACTAGCGACGTATCGCTGTAACAAAAGAAACTATCTTTAATATACAGTAATCAAATTAATTATAAAGCTTTTAGGTAAATTGTTCTACTTAAGTAGATTTTTTTGGAGGTTTCTACTTTTTAAATGACTGTCACAAAAAGAAATTAGTTATTATTTTTAGAGTATACATATGAAGTGCTCGGTACTGACCTATTGGCGCAATACGCGGAGTCTGCTGAGATCCTCGACAGTCTTGGGTCCAGCGTCGCGAGGAGTCTCGCAGCGTTGTCTGTGTTGAGTGTTTTTCGCTTGCATTCTTCCGCCGCCGCGTTGTGCGCGTTCTGGCACTCAGGTACTGGCCCCTCACACTTCCCCCATGTATTCCTGATGACGCGGCCGCCGTTGCCCGCGTTGGCTGCGTTTTGAGCTCTCGCCTCAGCATCGGCAGCATTTTGCGCCCGTTTTCTCCTTCTCCTGATACACGCTACGATGACGACCGCTCCAAACGCGGCCACCGGAACGGCTACTGATAACACTACTATCAGAACAATATGCCTTCCCGATAAACTTTCTTGTTCAGGTGTTTCGTCGCCTATCCTTCTTAAATGACCTCCCGCCGGTTTAGCAGCAACAAAATCAGCTAGTGACACAGTGCAAGATTTTCCGCCCCAGCCCACCGGACAGTTGCAGTGGTACCCGTCGACGCGATCCCGACAAGTCCCTCCATTCCGGCAAGGGGACGACGCACACTCATCGACATCTATGCTACAGTCTTTGCCAGCAAAACCGGGCCGGCATCGGCATTCATAATCATTATCCAAGACGTGGCATTCTCCACCGTTAGCACATGGTTTTGCTAAGCAGAAATCGACGCGGGTTTCACATCTAGGCCCGAGGAACCCGGGGGCACACTGGCATCTCTGTCCGTTGACCAAATCCACACAAGTGCCGCCATGCTCACAAATAATTCCGGCGCAGTCGTCGATATCAATTTCGCATCGGTTTCCTCTAAATCCTGGCTTACACGAGCATCGAAAACCATCACCGGCTCGCGTGCACATCGCACCATTTCTACAAGGGTTTGCAGCGCAAGGGTCAGCTTCGAGAGCGCAATCTAGGCCGGCGTATCCCGGAGGACAGACACATACGTATCCAGAGGGTCGTGGTTCACAAGTTCCACCATTGCGGCAAGGTTGATCAGCGCAAGTCAGCCTTCGAGTTTCGCACTGGGCGCCTTCGTATCCTGACGGGCAAGCGCATGATAGTTCCCCACCCTCATCCGGAACACAAGCACCTCCATTCAGGCATGGTCGGACAGAGCACGAATGGAGTGACTTCTCGCAGTCTGGGCCAGTGTACTCAGGTGGGCACATGCATGTGTAGCTGCCTTGCCCAGTGTTATGGCAAGTGCCACCGTTTCTGCAGGGCCGGTGGTTGGTGCAATAGTTCAAGTCCTGGTTACAAAACAGGCCGCCCCATCCTTCTTCGCAAATACAATCCCAAGGTTTCGAGCAGGTTCCGTGCACGCAACCGGGATGCCGCTCGCATTGATCACAGAGCTCGCCCACCCAGCCCGAATGACAACTGAAATATAAAAAAACATAAGTCAGTAAAGTATATGACGTGATAACAAGCGTCTAAAAAGCTCATGTAAAAGGAACAATGACGAGGATGAATGATTTAGAGGGAAGAACGTTAAGCGTTTAACACAAGGGTGCGAAGTACTCACATGCATTCGTCGGGCTTGAGGCAGTGGCCGTGCTCCGAGTCGCAGCCGGGCAGGCACCTCGCTGCAACAAAAGGAAAAGGTTCGTTAGCGCATCACAAAGACAAAGCTTTCATAATAGAACGCCACTGGTCGCACTGAAAGGCAAAAACGCTCGATAATTCCTCAATGCTACACATTTTCGCATATTAGCTGAAGAATCTGCGAAGGATCGCAAAGGACACGACAACAAAGAGAGAGAGAGGTTCGTTAGCGTCCCGAGTCGGGGGCGAGGTCATGCGCACCGATCACTTATTTCTACCTATAACCATAGCGAGCTTATACCAAGTTTATTGCTCAAATTAATTTATACACACATACCTTCTGCTCACAGGACGTAAATTCATTCCATCGCGTATCGCTTTATTTCGTAATGGCGAGATATTTATTTATATTGGATTCTAAACATTCATATTTTATTCGGACGTGATGTATTACCAGTGTAATATGTGCGCATCGTTAACCGTGTGATTTACGTGCTGTACTCGGCGAACCTTACCCCGCTCTGGCGTGACTATGTAATGGAAATGTAATGGTAGAAACTTGAATTTGCGCGTGCATTGCGGTCTGAGTACAGACAAAGGCAGGAACAACAAAAGGTGAAGAAGTAATGGCACAGTGCGCGTTGTTAAAAAAATTGTTTTGAAACGAGAAGTGCGGCGCAGCGTCGTATCGGTCGGGTGCGCATGGGCAAGTTATCGGAGCGAATACAAAGGGGGCAGATAGCGCGGGGAGTCTAACCGTCACTCGACCGTTACTAGTCCCCTAACTCGCTAGAAAAATACTAAGACGCCATTTTGTTCAGCGCATTACCTATTCAAATGCACTTTTAAGCCCGGCTCTCGCGTTCTAAATTGAACGAGGAAACAGTTTAGCTCGGCTATATCTCTGGATTTCCGAGCGCAGCGCCGGCTTGTAATAAAGGAGATTAGCCTGCCGCCGCTCCCTAGACCGTAATGTAGGTTTAAACCCATCCGGGCTAACACAAAGCCCCCGAACCCGCTCGCAGAGCTCGCAAACCCGCTTACAATTCACTCAGTTAAATTAGCAAAGTTATTTGGTATTTATTCACCATGGTAATGATACGGAGATTGTGTATGAAATTGAAAATATAATACGCTTTCACAGAGCAACACTTTCGCAGGAGAAATTCGTTATGTTTTACACAATGAGCAGCTCTCGCAGTTTTTGTAAAATGATTTATTATTTTAATTACGTTTAGAATATTAAAAAATTAAATACAGGAAGGCGGCGGTCTATGTGTCGGCGTGAAGGCGCATCAGACTTAAGTATTGGCTCCATTAAACTATGTACTTATTCACTTCTTTCAAGTGTTTTATCTCAAGCCTTGAGCAATAGGTAAAACAGAAGTCTTACACTTCAAACCATATTAGGGTAAGTGATCGGAAAGCTACAAAGTAAACGTACACCGCTCCCCTAGCTATTAATTATTATCAATGAATAGGAACGTTATCGATTTCTAATGTTAGACCAAGCAAGGGACACCGCACTGCGACCCGCCAAGGTCTTACAAAATTTATACGTGAGTTCTATAAAGGCATTGGTCTTTCAGCAGATAATGACAAAAAGTGACCTTCCCTGAGGATGAAGCACACGTGCTCAGGAGCGAGGAAACATTTAACTGTTCCGACATCTGTTTCTATCCAAAACGGAAATTAGGCTTGCGTGGGATTCGCGATTCTACACAGAAGGTAATATTCGTGAGAACTCCACTCTCGCTTACAATTAAGCGAAATTAACCGGCCGTAAAGGGTTTCTCTCGCGATGTTTACCCTATCATTAAGAGGGAGAGCCGGATCGAGATAATGCCGTCGGGACATGCAAATAATTTTTCTGATTGTTAAGCTTTCCCAGAAGACGAGATACCGTTCAGCAGATGCGAGGAAGTATGAAGACATGGTCATCTATAAAATGTATTTCGATTGGACTTCGGTTTTTGATGTAAGATGTTTTTGGCTCGGTTGGTGTCCGTATTGTACTTGTATGTTTTGAGTAGTTTCTTGAGCTTTTCCGCATTGTTCACTCACAGGATGAAAATAATCAAAACAACTTCAGGGCGGCCACGATTTGTTGACCGTACTGTACTAGCACTCGCAATTCGCGGTGTGTGCGTGTGCGAATAAGTGTTGTTTTTATTCCATTATGGCTGCTTCACTCGCTTTACGTTTTCGTAATCGACGACGTGCCCGCGAGGGTATAGGGTCACCTGGTTGTTACCTGTCGCATGTATACATATTTTAGAAAGTAACATTCATCTCTCGCGGACGGAACGAGAAATTTTTATCGTTGAAAAAAAAAAAAACAAAAACAGTTGTCATATTTGTAGACCGCAAATGTTTAAAATGTTACCAGAAAATTGTGATTTCGTGGTCATCCCGTGCTAGGATCGTATTGAGACGGGCAGCCCTGGCGTGCGAGCGAGAGGGCGCGCTATGCGGAGTGCCGCATGCGTCCCTCTCTAGCGCGTTTTTTTGCGGCGCCGGAGTGTGGGAACGCGGCGGCAGGTGGGGCTGCCGAGATTGCGACGCGACATCCGCCCGCCACAATGCATCTTGAGACGCACCGCTTTGTTTTACAATACAAGACGCGATCTCTTTGACATACGTCACTGGCTGAACGCAATGACGTTTGAAACGTTTAGATTTTTTTTATGTTTATCTGTATTTTTTTTTACCTTTTATTAAATTGTCAAATTCATTTCGCTTCGCGGAAACGGAAGTAATTTCAATCTATATCTAAAATATTATAATATATTAGCTCAAGCATTCTTATTGTACGCTATAACATTACAATTTACTTAAAAAAGTGTATTTTACACAATTTAACAAATAAATACTCGGTATCGAGGTGATAATAAAAGGGAAGGCCATTGATGAACGTCGCTAATGAGACGTCGCGGGCGGCGTTTTTCCTTGCTTTTGTTTACGAATCCGGCGGCATTCGAAGACAAACAGACCACACGGACGGACGAGTGGTCACACGCTTTTCAAAGTATTCGACCAATACTATCAACAATAAAATATATTATCAATTAAATGTCAATAGAAAATATAAACTGAATACTGTATTTACTTGTGTATATTGACAAAACTGTTTAACTTTACACGTATAACAGAATTACAGTTAATAATTTTGACGTTTAAAATTTAGAAAGTTAAAATTTATATTTGAATTTAAATTAGATTGAAATAATGCATCCAACTTCACATGACCGCTGGAGTCAAAAGAAACTGAACGAATGAACATTAATTTTAGTGATTTAGTTTATGCTGCGCAATAAACTTTAATGATGGATAAAGATATACATCTAGACTTAAACATTTGAAGCAACGACCCGTTCATTATCGCAAGAATCATTTGAAAGAATTAATTAAATTATAACAAGATGTGAAAAATTCTTATTAAACAATCGAAATATTTAACAATTTGAGACCGGAAGTGAAGTAACCCTGCGGTCGTATATAGGTTTTTGAACTCTTAAGTTTATAGACTGAAACTTCGCTATTGGTCGTTCACGTTACTTTATTACGAAAAAATATTATTATGCTATGTTTTTTGCAATATATATAATAAATGGCAAGTATAAAAGATATTCGCATTGACAAGCGACATCAGTTTAAATAATATGTTAAATATAACGCAAGCTGTTCCTATGGGAAGTAGCAATCCTCCCTTGACCTCAATGAGTCAGCTCGGTAATGGCTAGAAAGTATTACACGAACAACATGAAAGGTCATTTATGCTAAATAAAATTGGTTTTATGAGGATGTTCGACCGGATTTGTCATCGTAACCCATTAATGAGGAAGAGTGAATTGGTGAACGCTATTTTAATAGCTATTAAGGGGCGTTACGCACATAACATATAACTCGCGATAACATGTGGATTGTGAAATAAATATCTTTGGACTATGTTCACAAGGTTATTTCAAATGAGTGGTGTTCGAATCCACAATTTTCGCATAAGTTATTATAATTAATTATAGCATATTAATCATAAATATAAAGTTTAAAATAAAGAAACTTACGTTTTGAACAATAGTCGCCAGTCCATCCGGTCTTGCATACAATTTCTCCAGTGGGAGAACATGTGTAGTGTCCAAACGGATCGTCTCTCGGCCTGCAAAGGACTTCACATCCCGATCCGTAGTAGTGAGCCGCACAAGTGACTCGGTAAGACAGCTTCAAATGCGCTCCACCCACACCTCCCCACCGTTGCTCCTCCTCAATCCAGGGCCCTCCAACGTCAGCTATACTCTGCTTCGTCATCCGCGCAATCAGCGTATCTAAAATAAGAAGCAACATTTCACATACAAATTTCAACTCTAATTAGAAACGAGAAAGTTTAATACCGCTAATACTATATATTTATAATGTGATTTGTAATTAATTTGTTTTTCACTTTTGTATTGTATTTTATTTTATTGTATTTTAATTTATGTCATGTTAACTATGAGCCTATGTTGCTTGATAATAAAAGATTTTTATTTTATTTTTTTTATATTACTATACAAAAGATAGAAATCTCGTAAGGATAACGACACGGCTTAATTCGATAAAGGAAAAGTAATTTGTTTATCATCGTGGGAAAGGGTATGGAGGCAAATTGACCTGTTACAGTGGGCCGTTCGACGCCCGCATTCGAATGCGGGACTTCATTGTTCTCAGCGTGATTCAATGTTTTGGTTCATTGTCGTTCGTTTGATTCATTAAGAGTTTTGACCACACTCCTAGTTTCTATAACTCTAAAATAGTTAAGAAACTAGGAGTTCTTAACTAGAGTTCTTTACTACAACTAAAAGTACCTAATATTTAGAAACGAGTCATTTCTCAACAGAAAAAAGCTAACAGAACAACTCATAAGAAAAAATCTTCCGCAGAAACTACCCGAAGCGATTAAAAAAAATGAATTGCCAATCCATTCATCAAAGCGAAGCGAGTTGTGAGACGGAGGCGCGCTGGGAAACCTTACCGTCGACCAGTTCCTTTATTTATTTCTCGTCGTGTATGCCCGTGCTTTTTTTTCTCTTTTCGCTTCGCCCGGCGTTACATTCCTAAGCCGGTAATCCCGACAACAGATAAAATTAAACCAGACGCGAAACAAAATTAAAAGGTACGTAAAAAGGATCGATCTCGACTAATTTTGTGGCGTATGGCATTCACATTCTCAATAGCTGAGAATTGTTCTTTGTTGTTGCGTGGGGTGTAGTGATACAAGAAATCGAATAATGAGCCTGTGTTATCTTGATACAATTTTTCTGTTCCTTTGTTTACCAATGGTTATAAATATTATCTTAAGATGATTTGGGTCGATTATTATTTTTTTAGCTTCACGATGTATGCCGCATGTGGCAGGATAGGCAGAGCGAGAATAGTGTTTAGACACTCCGGCGAAATATTTCATTTCCTCGAGTGTCAATCGAACTCACAACCTGCCGCGTGTATAGTCACACGTTTGTGCCCATGTACCATGACTCGCCTGGACTCGACCTCACATGGTTTTTTAATAATAAATAAGTGATTCACCGTTCTTTACATAATTCTCGTAAAGAGTAATAGATAATGAGGGATCGCACTCCGAAGTCGGAGTGCCTCACAGTATATACAATGAACGTAAGCTTACACGGATCGTATCTGTGCAATAAATCTATGAGATAAAACATGTATGTACTCAGTACTCAGTTGAGCGCGCCCAACAAAAATATAATAAATATCAATAAATCCTATCCGCGATCGATTGGAATAGAAAATGTGAATCGTGTTACCAAAGAAATTTTTGCGTGTGAATGTTCGTTACCTTTTATCAGTTTATCGTCAGTACGTGATCTTATGATATAAATAATAAATACTAGAATGTATAATGTCTATAATATAAAAGTATTTATTTTTAGCTTCACGCTGTATCACGCATGCGGCAGGATAGGTATAGAGAACCTAGTGTTAAGTCCCCACTTTCCGCCGAATTTTCGAGGTATTGCGTGTTCAGATCGGAGAAATGAAAATATTAATTAATAATAATTTATTGAAATTCAAAATGATGTCGTAATATGATACGTTTATTTCAAAAGGAGTATTTATTTTAAAGCGAAGTGCAGCATTCGAAAGGAATTAGAAAAATGATGTGTGGGAACGTACTCGGAGCAATTTAGCTCGAATGTGCTTGGAGAATTATGGCAACCGTGCAAACGGCCCAGGTGGGCTAGGGCTGCTACCCAAGTGAAATATGACCGCTCTGACATGCACTATTCTGTTTATTACTCTGAAGTAAGAAATTATTAATAATAACAATATATTTTAGAAATATCAATATACGATTGCAAGAACGTTTGGTTTTTTAAATTTAGTTAGCTTTTTGCCGTCCACACACAAATAAAGAAAATAAAACGCATCATTTATTGATGCCGAGTCCGACCAAAGAACACCAATCATTTCAAAATTATTATCGAAACGATATTAAATGAAGGTGTATCCTATGTAGTCTATTAATGTAGTACAAATTTGAGATTAAATAACACATTAAAAGCAGAACGAGGTATACTGGTACGTGATGGACTGTACTATGTAATTACGGACCCAGAGGTCACACAAAATTATAAACTAAGATATAAGAATAAAACCATCGATCGATACAAACAAGAGATAACGAAAGAAAGCAAAATAACAGATAATTGGACAGGGGTTGTAAGACGGACGCGGTGCTATTTTGTTTTGTAGGTATATTTTTAACACGATTTTTAGGGAACACGCGAGCCGGCTTCCGTTGATCAACGTTCGATCAATCAATAAGGAGCGGATGCGCCCCACTTAGTAATATAGGTTGATTGACAAGTACTAGATCTGGTTTAGTCACGTAAAACAGTATAGCAAAACGTGGTTGATAATAAAGTAATCCAGTCATCTTCCACCGGTGCCCGGTGTTGTCGTTTTCTCGTTTTAGTCACCTGCCCGACCGGCCGACCTGTTGCCGCTGGCTGTGGGAAACGGCATCTCATCAATGGAGTGTACACAAACGCACTCCTTTTGTTTATAAAACTGTCCACTTCTAGTGCTCGATGGGCATTTCAATTTGGAGTGGCGCGCTCGGTTGTGTAAATAAACCGACGAATTTGTATGGAGGTTTGGTATTTATGAGTTTTACTATGTTTGATTGTTAGTTAAGTACTTTTGGGTGATAGGTATTGTTAATTTGAATATCTTTAATGCTGATGTACATATTATAAAATTTAATGAAATATTGATACCATTAATTTAATTTAACTTAATTTCTTTAAAGTTATTGTTAAATAAATAAATAAATAAAAAAAGAAGTCAATTAATTATAAGTTAAACCTCATATAACAGAATCATAATCTCATCTGGTTTGTAATATTAGGTAGCGGCCCCGCGGCTACGAGCGGCGCGCCACACCAGACACGTAATTGCCTTCGAATCTGTTATCATTGCTCTCTTTTCACACGCTCCTATTCTCGTATCTACAATACGCCTGTAGGTGTAAAACGAGACAATGCAATAATCGTAAACGAAGTGGCAACTCGATAAACAAGACATTCGGGACACTGTTAGACACGTATTATCCAGAATATGTGTTTACTGTCTGTCGACATCGCTTCCCGAACACTCCAATGTCTGTTACATCATAAATCGAGTCTTCCGGACCATCTACCGTGATTTCCAACTCGAGACCATGTGACGACGAAAGATGAAGTGTAAACTAAAATCCACTTCCCCAAAAATACATTTTTCGGTGTCGAGTAAACAAAACGCGAAGCCGTTACTGCGTTCCAGGTGCAGCCCTGCTCGCCCCGGGCGGCGCACAAAAGATTTCGTTGAAGGAGCCCGCTACGTCAGAATTGCAAGCAAACGGGTATTGTCACGCAGCTATTTGTTTAGTGCCAGAATCCCTTTATGTATCACATAAGCCATCATCTCTTTGTTGCATTCCTACTTATCTGTGATATATAGCTTTCTTAGACGTGTGTCGCTATTCTTAACAATTCTTTAATGTATTCGGCGTAAAATCGAAAGATGTCTGCCGCTGGTTTTAAATAGAAAAATTGTATTAATTTATAATGCTGCTGTTTCATATTAGAAAATCTAAATGTGATTTAATTAAACATTAGCCCAATGGGTCGATAGTGAGTGAACACAAGCGTGGTCCACGTAACCTGTTATTATGCTTGATTAGATTTCTTTTGGTAACATTTCTCGGTAGTGCGCCGGCGCCGCCCATCGCTCCCGCGCCGTATTAAAAATACCCATCCTCTTAAGCTATCCACTGCTAATGATTTTCGGTAAACCGGCCCGTAGCACTCCTCCTCCTCCTCCTCCTCATATCTTTTAATCTGTTTTAAGTAAATCACCCGAAGTTTTTGTTACTCGGTCAGGAGTTGTAATCATGTCGGTCAGAGTGCAGCGGGATGGAAAACTAATTAAGAAATGGGCGTTGCCAGTCAGTTTTGGCGTTTGCCATTTTAATATTTGAAGAATTTGATCCGGATCATTGTTTATGTTTAGGAGTATTTTTTTTATTAATAACGACAACAAGATGTACATACGTTTTAAATCATTTTATTGATATATTTACATTAAGCTGTACGTTTGTAAATCATTTGGAATCTCTCTCTAGGTCACGCCATGTCGCATGTACACGGCAAGCTTGTCGATTCTTTATTGAGCGTTCAAACTCTGCCATATCGTCGTTAACTTTAAACCAAACTTCTGTATTGATTTTATTTATGTGTTATGAAAATAATATCTATCTAAATGTATTGGTTGTACTTCAATTATTTATTATTTTTTATTTACTTATATTGTGGGAACGCAAAAAAATATAAAAAATTGCGTAATTCTCGAATACGAAATGAGCTTTTTCGTCTAGGTATCGGTCAATGTCCATCAGAATACATTAGAACAATTCTACTAAATTTTCGTCCTACAGAAGGCTGAGTTTATTAGAATACGGCGTACATTGCGAAGCAGCTCACGCGCGCCGCCGCGTGCTTTGAACACCAAACGTCAACACCATGGGAACATTTTTGTCTTCCACGATATGATAATATAAGCATTCAAATATACATACTGTCCGTTAAATGCACGATAAACACCCAGAATTACAGTGAAATAAGAATGTAAGGGAGTCGTGACGAACGTGATATGAATTTTACAAAATTTATAACGATTTCGTTAACCTCTCTCCATCATAATCGCGTTAAGTATGAAATTTTACTCACCATCAGATCTTGACGTTTCGTTTGTGTCGTGCCACGCTTCGACTATAAGCGAGAAGGTGCCCTGAAAATAAAACATTCCATTAATGCCACATCAATATATTAAGCAATGAAAATTAGTTATAGAAGCAAATAGATTTGACGATCTCTATTTGAAAGTTCAACGAGTACGCGTTGGTGTCGCTCTCCTCGATGAGATAACGCAAGATATCCTACCATCTCAACCGAAGACCTTTAAAATGGGTGCGGCGTTCGAGCATTTAAAATATTTCCTTCACTTTACGACGCAGTTCTGTATGGTATGAGTGTAAATTAACAACATGATCGACAGGTGAACCGAGGAGCAGATGGGTTTGTTATAATACGAGCTAAAAATAATGCTAGCGCAATAAGGCGACCGCTGGAGTACTTAAAGCCCAATATGGAATCGTATAATGTTTCCGTGGCATCGGGAAAAAAAAATATGTTAAAAACGGGTGCGTATCAGATAGTGAGCTGTTGACATTTGTCGATGTTTACGTAAGGAGGCGAAACGGCAGTCGAAAATCGATTATCGGTGATAAGACACAAAGTCAACAGCTTGTAGGCGCCCGTCAAATTATCAATGAATTTTATGACGATTTAAGTTTCGTTCATGCAAAAATGTGTAAAATTATATGGAATACTAAGTACATAATTGCGGGATATGTTGCAAATGTTAAGTATAAAAAAGTACTATTTTAGTGCACGATACATATTTATAAATGTAAGTTCGATTACCGGTTATTACTTATTACACACGAGCTTAAATGCTTATTATATATAACTGGTTTGAAACATAGAAAATAAAATGCTTCAAATTGTTCAGATAATAAAACTATAATATATCGCGTCCTATTTTACCATAGGTGTGATAGCTACAAAACTGACCCGCTTTGATAATAGCGCGCCAGCCGCGAGATTTAAAAAGAAACAGGTCATTTTCTATCAATAAGGTAATCAGACGCCGATGTCCGACGACAGTGAATGACGTTCGTTCGAAATCCTCAATAGTGGTCGTGGCCCGTGACCAAATGTAATTAGATACATGCACGTCACACGTCGCCAGCAGCTGCGTGCAGCGGATGCGAAGGGTCACCACTTTAATTTCTTCATAAGATCACCACACTCCTAAGGAGTGATTCAGATCTGACAGATGTCCCCGTTGTCAATTAGCTTGATGAATGAAAACATCATTTACATCAGCCAGAACTAACAATGAGCTATTTCCATAGCGACTGATACGAGCCTCTCTAACGAAACAATCATCATTGTCGTATGGTGGAAATCAATAGTAGAAATCCAGTTTCCCAACGCACATCACACGCTGTATACGGTAAAAATGCTCGGTTTTTTTTTATCTTGTAAGCGTATATAGATAGGTTATGTTCAATTAAGCTTTCGATGTGGCGTTTTGACGAATTTGTAATAGCTTGTGATAGTTCAGTTTATTGAAAGAGACGGACGGACGTGTTCTATAAACTTTACTGAATACTAATTAAGCAACCTTACCATCAAAAAAAAACATTTGATCCTCACAACTAATAATTCTGCAGTCAATACAAGCTCCATTTAACTTAATGATCTCTTCTCTACAAGGAGTTGAGGTACGATTGTCGAAATATATTACAATTAGTTAGCAAGATCAAATATGGCGAGTCGTAGTACACGGCTGTATTGATTTGTTAATCGAGTATGGAGAGCGCATTTCGGTCAGCTGTAGATGGTTGTAAGTATACGCCGGTTCCCACGACAGTGACTCTCGAGGCAGCCCATAAAAAGCGGACGACGACGTAAGCGTACGTGTACAGGTAGCCTTTATAAACGTGCCGAGTTTGTGATACCGTAAACTTATGATACTTGCACGGGTCTAGTCGAGCACACTGGCTACCTTGTACGTTTAATTTTATTAATATGTAATATATATGTATGATAATCCTATACTATTCTACTAATATTATAAATTTGTGAGATTAGATTTTTGTTTCACTTTCACGTGAAAACTACTGAATCGATTGCGATGGAGTTTATACACCAGAATAACATATACGATTAAAGTAAAAATGTTGTATAATTTAGCTATAATATAAGAAAAAGCTTAAACGTCTCTCGTTTGAGCTGCACAAGGATCACTTCTCAGCATACAAAATGAACTGTAACAAAATTATACGTAAAAGGGATGTTTTCAATTATACAGCGTTAAAAATGTATTTATTAACAATATCAAGTTTACTATTTTAAACAATGTAGTGGATTGCACCGTGTCTGAGAGTATCACTAATCTTTTCGGACACGATGCGTTAAATAGTATTACAGTCCAAAGCGAACGAAGCGATATCGAGGCCCCTGATGTCGGGGATTTGTTTGATAATGGTTTTATGAGGGTGATCAAAGAGGCTACTCCCATAACATAGCCTGTTCCTAAGTTATTTTTGTATTAATTAAGGCTTGGAAATAAATGAAACGACGCGTGGGAAAGAAGAGTTCTGTGTTTGGTTTTTAAGCGCCATCTGTTCGGGTTTTACAGCTTAGAGCACAAAAGGTATAATCAGATGACCGGTACTTTTGCGTATCTTTCTTACACGTGTTTCGGACACTATTGTGTATTTTACTTGTTTATTGTCCTTCTTATTTAACTTTGTTTTCAAACGAAAAGAAAATAGCGCAGATGGTTCGTATTTAAGATTCTCATAAATATCTGTTCGGTAATAAACTATTAAAAACATACAAAGTAAATAGTTCTTTCATAATAAATTCTCTTACTCTTCATCTATAATCAAAAGTTACAAAAAGATCGTCTTAAGTTTCTTACAACATGAGAAAATACCTAGTTATTTGGAACACAAACAGCCGG
Organism: Heliconius sara; assembly: GCA_917862395.2. Classification (NCBI taxonomy): domain Eukaryota; kingdom Metazoa; phylum Arthropoda; class Insecta; order Lepidoptera; family Nymphalidae; genus Heliconius; species Heliconius sara. The sequence continues at coordinate 3,613,307 of OU860788.1, read as the reverse complement.
CCGAGTGGAGGAGTCGTGATTTCATATTTCACACTTCGCTAGTGTGGTAACATCGTTCCGGACAGGTTTTTTTTCATTTAACTACACCCGATGAGAACCCGTTTCAGGTGTTCGACCTATTGAAATAAGGTTTTATATGCAACAGATTGAACATATACTGACAATAAAAATTATGTAGCTGAATTTTGATAACAAGACGATTTAGCTTCTTAAGCCATAAGTCAAATAAAAGATATGCAAATTTCGTTGGCCGCCCGATAAATAATTGAAGCCCAAATTATTAAAGTATTACGGACTTGTATAATTTATATTATTAATGTTTTTAATTAAGCATATTCTATTTCAGTGTCGTCCAGCACGTTGACCTGATGAGTCACTAAGCAAATTAAACCTTTAAATGAATATACACAATTAGCATGTCTTACACCGTGTGAACGACTGGTTCCGTACACAAATATTTAGTAAGAAAAAAAATATCCAGGTCGACATTTTATTGGCGACAGTACACATGCACCGGTTAGAATGCTAAACAGTTTCGTGGTAAACACGAGTAACTATGACGAGCGGTACAAAGCCTATATGTTATGCTGGTAAATTGTGAATTCCATAACGTCCTCAGTTCTGTTTATTATCATCGTTACCTCGTCTCATGGTCGGATTGTACTTGTTAGTTCATATATCTCGATAGAGCTTATAGACAAAAGACGTTCTCAAACCAAGCAACCTTGTGGCCTATGTGAACTTATGGCGTTACTAATTCAAATAGTTAGACGAGTCGTTCAAGCTTAAGAATGTTTTAGAGGTGTTCTTTTAAATATATTGTGTTGTATTTGGTTAACATTTCAATATTATGTTCTATATATTTTCTGTATTTATGAATTAAATATTTCATTGTAATCATAAGTATAGATAAAAAAATTGTCGTTTTAAACCACTAGTCTCGTGATATTTAGATAAGTAAGCATTGAGGTAATAAAAGAACTAAAATGAAATGAGTTTCATTATAAAAGGATTAATTATCTTTAGTTTTACTGGGTAACATTAAAAGTGGAAGAGCGGGTCGTAACTTAAAAGTAATGTTATTCTTTATACCAGTGACGTTTATTTAACGCGATGGAGTCGAGGAACATTAAAATAGACGTAATCACGTTTCGGACACTAACAGCCCATCTGTGGTCGTACACACGAAATACGTCGGACATTAACAATTTATTACCACCAATTACAACAATCGCGAAAAAAACTTCTCCGACTATGGAATTCTGAACTTTTGAAACTGGACGAATTGAAAAAAGAAGGCTACCTTTAATTTCACATGGCATTAGCGGCATCCGACAGACGGACCGTACTCAGGACTTCAAGAATTCTAAAAATGAAAATGTCGGCCATAAACAACTGAATTATTTGAATGAAGCATAAGATTAAAAAATAAAATTTAAAGTTAACAAATTTAGGACGGGTGATGTCCGCACCGGCTTCGCCCGCTCCGCGATCGGCGATAACGACTGAGAAGGGTGAAGCGTTGAAATCGAAACCACGTTAAAAAAACAAATCTATAGATCTGTTCATCCGGATATCATCTCACAGTGCGCTAAGCTTCTTTACAAGTTTAGACATGATTATTTCGATACGTATCTAACATTTTTTCTAATCCACTTTGCATACCTAAGCCAGCGGTGAAATAAAATTAAAAGACACCGATGAGTAACTCTCGTTATATATGTAACTAGGATATTAACCTGTTTATATTCTCATCACGGCTAACGTTATGGAAATAAACAGAAAATTGTTTGAACATACAAAAGTTCGATGCTAGCGATAACCGTAATGCTCTTTATATCTCCAAAGCATTTTCGGCTTTCCTAGAACGATTTAAGCTTCGGATTCCCAATTCATGGATTAGTATAGATTTACTAAATTATTGATCATTGCTACCTCCAATTTGCAGTTTCTCGCGGAGGTTCCCAGACTGTGATCGTATTTTGACATGTCTATAAATTCGACGAAGTACGTACGACGCACGTAATAATGCCTCCATCCATACTAAATAATGGCAACAATTTATTCGCTCAGTTGCGGATACAGGCAGAGCATGTGAGCGTTCGCGGTGCTACTCACAATTCCTAGAAACATCGTGCGTGTGATGAATATAGAGAAGAATGCGAAGAATTTAATCAATGCAGATTTTAGGGCTGTTCTCTGGTCTGACGTGAGAACGTATTCGTCCGAGACCCTTAACTCTGATTGTTATATAATAGTTTATTGGAATGCAGTACATTTTTTTAGATTACATTAATTTTTTTTTCCTAACAGTTTGATATTTTTACTATTTCACTATTAAACAAGAAACGTAATGAGATAATTACAAAATGTCAGAATAAGAACTTAAGATTGTACGTGTGAAAAAGTTGTGTTTTCTTAAGCGCTCGGCTCAGACACGCTATAATAACAAGACTGGTAAACTTTATTGTCCATTCATTCTCTTGATGAGTTTATTTTCTTTATCTTTCTATGACTGCGCATTATTTATGGTGTCGGGATTTTGGAGCCAATATTGAAGTTGTTATTTTAGCACCCGTAACACTTAAGGCGGGCCGTTTAACAATGTGGTGAGTTTATTTAGACGAATTTCAAAAAAAATGTCCTAATAATTAATATGTTACCGAATAGCTGTGCAGTGGCTGTGAACAATGCAACCTGCCCAGTAATTATATACACGCTCCGATTGTTTAAATTTGAAATAATAGTTATATACGCAACCCTGTAAATATATGTCTGTATAGCTCGTCCCTCAGAACAATCTTGCGAAGAATTTCATTTCACAATACATTTTTTTTTATTCAACTTTAATTGCTATTCGTCGGAAAGGAGAGAGATAAAAGACGGTGTAAAGAGGGAACACGATCGAATGAGGCATTCCATAGCTTCGGTGGATTATTAAAAGAAGCGGATGTAGGGGTAAGTATTTTAAGAGGATCCCGGCGCGAGCGGATCGAGATAAAGGAAATTATTAAGGGCACTCTCGGAAAAAACTTAGTAGACGGAAGTTTCTCAGTGGTTCGTGTACATAAGGTTACGAGGCGTTCACATATCGCGTTACGCTTTGAAATCATGGATTAATAAGCCGAAGATCTGGTGAAGGTCTACGTTTGATTTATTTTTTTCATTTTAAACGACTGCAGGACTTATGTAATGGCCGCATCGCGAATAGAATAGTAATGCCGGATATGCTAACTGATTGTAATTCAATAGTAATTACGTTATTTTCGTGGCGCCCACATTTTGATGTTAAGATTCACAAAGGCGAAGACACTTTATGACACATCGTACGTACAGATTTTTAATTGCTTTCTAATCATAGTGCCACAGAGTGCTAAGTGCTGGTGTTCAGTTCACACGTGACACTCGATTCTTATTGCGTGCACCCCTGAACTATTGTTTTGAGATTTTGATCGCGTGTGACGTCACGGTAACGTTAATTTCCGCGAAATAACATACCGTCTGTCATGTATATTTAATAAATGTCGACATCGTCTCAGGAGATGCTACTTTCATTTAAATTTTTCCAAACATTCAGAGCGTGAAACCATTGTCGAAACATGCAAAATAACTAACAATCTCTAGAATTAGTTACGCCGTTGCTTAGTCTACTTGTTCCACAATAAAGAAGCGTGTTTCTTCACATTATGACATAAATGCATTAATCAAGTACGTACTCAACTTGCGATTATAACATATTAATTTGATTTCTTATTAGAAATGTAATTAATTGTTACATGTTAATTGTATTTTATTAGAAGATAGAATCACGATTAAGGAAATATATAAGGCTCTGTTTGAAGCTAACAAAAATACTAACAATAACTATCCATAGTAAATGTCTGTTTACAATTTAAAATTTAATTAAGTTTAATTAAATAAAACTAACTTAATCCACGATAGGTCTTGTCTATGCTTCACATAAAAACGGTCGGCTAGTCCACCACTCAACATTAATTCCTTCCGGGACAATGGTTTGAAAATAAAGTTGTCTTCGGTGACAACTGGAAAGTAACGAAACGTATTGGAAAGTCATTTAGAAATCAATTGTAAAGCCATGATTTATATTTCCTTAAAAGCTTTTTTTTAAATGTTTATTCTGCCATAGACAGTAATATTAAAAAAATATATTTAATTCGCTCGAATTCATACTGCAACATCGTCTTGTTATTGTAAGACGTAGCCGACCTTCGTAAGCTTTGTGGGAAAGTGACTTGCCAAAACAATTTTATTCCCAGGGATATCCGAATTATTTATCGAATATAAAATAACTGATATATAATTTGTGTGTAATTAATCATTTGATAGGTTGTATTCAAAGAACGGAGATGAAGACAATTTACTGTGATAAGATGTAACAATGGCACCTAAAATAATATCTAAAGCAATACGGATCTATGTCCATAAAAAGTATAGTTCACGGTCAGTTTATTATAAAGGTGTTCAATGTATTGTAGACTCACATACACAAGAAAACATCAGGTACTACAGCAGGTGCATTTTGAATTTCTATTTGTGGATTACCATGTTTTTTAGCAAGAACGGTGTCGCAAACTCGTAACGGTTTCCCCTTGACATGGAATGAATGAACCCGTTCATGTCGTCGCGAGGTTCACACCCTCTAAAGGCCACTACTACCCCACACGATAAATAATGTTTAACGATTCATTGTATATATAATGTAAAATAACAACTTTTTGCATGTATATGTAATATTTGTTTTAATCCGGTCTTCAGCTTTGTCACATCCGTACCCATTAACGGCTCTCAATATAGAACTTGTGATTTACAAACACAAATTGTTTAAAGTAAAATAAATGAAGCTCTGGCTGTGAATACAAATGAGTTTCTTTTCGAGTGAGCCATCTTTCTCTAAACGTTGTATGATAAATAGTTTCTATGGGTCGTTAACTCGCGCGCCGTTTTACTTGTAATTTTACTGTTCAATGTTGTTAGTAATATTAATATTAGTTGTGACCTATTATCGGGAGGGTCAGATCTCTCCATGCGGGCCGTAAAGTCGATTTGTTTCATGGGATCAAGATAAAGTTAGTGTACGGTGGCGACGAAGTTGACTACTCCAGGTAACACGAGCGCAACCGTTACCCATGGCGGCGTCATGTTTCAAAATATTGTGATGATGGCCACTGACCCAAGCTTCTTAATAAATTATAGCAACATATAATTATTAATTATTGATTAACATGTAGTATATAAGCATTTTTTTTCGGTACAAAAAATATCATACAAAGTTGGTATTTGTGCAGTAAATAATATTTATTCATACGAACGCTATGGCTCATGTAACCGACGGTTCTTCGATGACCTCATTGCGAAAAAACAGCTAATAGTCTATGGGAGTTTATTTAATTTAAATGCAGCGCACCCAAGTATAACATGACTGGTAGAGGTCACGACTTGGCGTACCTAAGCCTTGTTTACTCATGGCATATGGATGGGCATGTGGTGCATGTTACCATATACTCCTATCAACTGAGATGAACGGCATATGGCATAAATTCGACAGCTCTTTCTCTCATAGCTTAACCTGTCACAAACTCACTAGAGGATTGTTTCGCGTCACTCTCGCTCAATTGATCGCATGTCACAATGTCTGACAATAGTAAGCTCTATGTGAAATTAAACAGGAAGTTCCAATTTAACGCCAATTCACATGGAATGATACTGGCAGAAAAGGAACCGGACGCATATCGACGGTTGTAAAAAAAAAGTTTAGAGTTTCATCTACGGCCTCTCATTCTTACCTGCTAAGTTACCAAATGTCACGTTTCTCCCCAGATGGTCGGACTCGTGCAAGCAGTATGGGAGTTTGTTTGCTCTAACATTACGAGACGGCATGACATTTGAAGTGGGCCGCTAAATAAAACGCAAATAGCTCTCCAATTCTCGAGTATACGGAAACAGTGTAAACTGAAGACAATCCACGTAAGTGTAGCTAACTAAGATCAAATTGAGATATTTATTATTTTAGAATCTGCAATTTGAGAGCGACTCGGCAAATAAATTTGATTTGATAGATAATTGTAATATCGGATCACGATCTCTGCCTGCCTCTACTGTCCATCGTGTTATTATGAGAACGTACCACAATGGTGACCAGCTAAATACGTTGAATACGATTCGAATAGCTCAAACATAAACCCGACTTCATAATTAATTAAATATGAACGCTGTTACCGTCCCACGCGGCGACTCGTTAAACCATCAAGTATTCTTATCGTCATCGCTTCTGTCAAATTTGAATATCGAATCTCGTAATTTCTTTTTTTCTCTATTATTTACTAGCTGAGATGCCAACTGGTGTGGATTATTGGAATTTCTTACTAGCATCGATTTTGATTTATTGATGTAGGGTTGCTACTTAATATTTCTTTAATGATATATCGATTTTATTCCAAGTACAAAACGAATATGACGTTTTTATTGAGCGTTTCATTTGAGAGCGTGAGCTTGATCAACGTGAATGTTAGATTTAATGTTTAGAATGAGAAATGGTTACTGGCAGTCAATCAATCAATCAAATCAAAAACAATATCTTGTTATATGGAGAATAAATTAACACTTACCGGCCACGTGAAATCGAAGGGAAAGACGATAGGATTGGTAAATCCCACCACGTTAAGATTCGGCACATCCAAGGAGTTTCCTCCGAGCACTGGAGTAGTGATGTCACCGAACGTACACGGTGATGTTGTATCGATGTTTGCTTGATAAATTTTGAGGCACACTCGAAATTTAGTCCTGCACGGCGCCAAACACGGCGCGTCACTACTTGAGGAACCATCACAGCACTGGCCACTACTTAACCTACCCAATGAGTTCGTAAAACTTTTTATCCTAAGTTCGAAGGAACCAGACGTCAGCACCTGAAATAGAAAAAATTAATTAAAATACATATTTAACTTTTAATATATAATACATTATTTGAGGTCTTATATGGAAACAAAAGTAAATATCTATATAAATTTCGACACCAAATAAGATGTAATTCTAAAAATAAATTATTTGCACAACTGTCCAAGAGATCGGTCCCGTTGAGACATTAACGGTTCCACCGGACAGTTATGTAGGTCGCTTAATATTGGGGTTGGCAATGCACACATGGGGTGACGTGATAACCCTAACTCGAATTGAACGTCGACTGTTCGAGAGGATTTTAAAATTAATATTTACTTGTATAAAACTGTCGTACACAGTTTTTACAAGCCCCCAGCTTTGTTTTAAGCGATATTTTTTTTGTGTTGGACACACTTCTTAAGAATCTATTTAGCGTTGACAGATACGTAGACGTTAAAAAAATTGAATGGCGGGTATTGTTTTTTGTTATATAAATAATAATAGCGCACTGCCCTCTAGGGTAGCAGCAACCCTTGTATTAATGAAAGAATGCGCAGTTGGTCGCGACGCATGTGGGATTAAAACTAGCTTTAATTCAGTTATACATTTGGGAGTAGATTCTTGACAAGTTAAAACTAACGTAACGCTTAGCAAATTCAGAAGATACCGTACTATTTAACCGACTTCCGTAAAAGGAGGTTATCAATTCAACTGTTTTTTATGTTGGTTACCTCAGAACTTTCGACCTGACTGAGGTGGACTGAGTTTGATGATTCTTTTTTTTTAATTGAAAAGTGATGCTGTTCAATTTAGATTTGTCCCATTTATTCTAACAAAGCCATGACAAAATCATAAAAAATATTAAATTTGCATAATTTTCTGTTTAAAGTTGATTTTTTTTAGTTAAAAATTTGTTGTTTTGTTTTAAAGAAGCGCATTTCCTTAAGTTTCGAAAGTAGACGTCCGTAAGTCATTATACGGCATCGGAAGGAAGTGGTGAGCTTGGAAGCGATCGCGTCTCTTCGAATCATTATTGTATATACAAGTACAGTCAGCTGCCCGATTCGATACAATGTGTGATATAAATTAAATCGTTTTACAAACAGCACTTGGTCATTACGATTTATAACTATTTTATTGTGTAATGGCGTTTGTATATATAACGCGAAAATAATGTTCGTAATTTCCTGTTGTTCACTTTCACTGATAATCTTTAAATTTATTGCATTTTTTTTTCTTCAGCTTCATGCTGTATCCCGCATATAGCAGAATCCGGCAGCGAAGCCTTGCCTTGGTACCAGGGCGAACAAGTGAAAATATTAATAAATAATAATTCATTCCCCCGAGTGTGGATCGAACCTTACAGCCGTCGTGTTACAATCCCCTACGCCAGAACGGCCTCAGTAATTTGTAGATCGTATTATTGTAAAATAATATGTACAGAACCTACGTACACAAAAAAAATATTTAAGTCTTAATTAATCTATCACTAATGACATTATACGACAAGTAATATAATAATTAACATTAGATAATAAGCATTCTCGTACAGTTAACAATTAAGCCTTCCCACGCACTGTGAACTTCGACGCTGAACTTGTCAAAAGTTTACAAAAGAAAGTAAATAAGGAACAATGAACCATTCATATGATGTCTTATCTAGATACGGTAGATCTTTATATTTAAAAATTTAACCACAAAATTAAACAAAGCGCTATGGTAAAAAAGACCAGATTTCCACCAACTTCCTGCCAAGTTGATAGGGGTTGTTTCTGAACGCGCAAAACATATGGCTGTCTCGTTTCATTGGAAAACATAAGAACGGGACAGAGAATAACATCCACGTGGTAAACGCCAGGTAGGAGCGGAACATAAAAAATGAACCAAAAAAAAAACACACACGGCCACTCTAAACATCCCCTTTTTTATCGAATTTGATGGATTATTTATCAAAAGCATAGTAGCATTGCTTATCAAAATTAATTATGTAAAAGAAGGTCCCACGGATTCTTCTTCACCAATTTTATGAATGAAGATCAAATTGGATTGAAATGCTTAAAAGGAGTTTTATTGTGTGAGGTCCGTTTAGCCTCAAGCGCGCCACTGCTTAACAATTAAATAATACTTACATACTACTGAGTAAGTTATAAAATAATGCCTTGAGGCGTTTTAACGCTATGAAAAACTGACTCATTATTTTTATATAGTTAAAAAAAATGCTAAATAACTTCTTGTTCATTATTCAAAAAAAAAATGAGAACAAAAAATAATGTATTATTAAATATAATGTATTAATAAAGAAATTTCTGTGAGAAATTTTAAAACTTACTTAATCCATCCAGCAATGAATGAAACAAGTATATTTGTAACTAATTTATTTTACATTTAATGCATCGGACGTTGGAATCGTGAACATCAATATTGTTTTTTTATCCGTTTTAAATGGAAAGTAACACTGGCATGTAACATTAATTGCGCCGGCGCAGGTCTCGATACCAAATTGATTTTGAACACCTAATCGCCTATCTCGCTCTATTCTTTAATAAATCGTGTATTAACGATTTCAATGTCGATCGCCATGTTTAATTCACAATTATATTTTATAAGTACTGTTTATTTCACATCTAAAATTTCTAAAAGTGGAATATTACGGTAACTCTTGAGAGTATTCAAATAAAAATTCGTATGATCCAATTAAGGAGCCATTACACGAACATCATTGTATACAGCAGAGTAAACACTTGTACCAGTAGGCAGGTTGAGGCGCAATCTAAAAATATCTCAAATAATGAAACACAGGGGAATGTTTTTCATCTGGACCGTTATACACACGCAAAATGTGTTAAAATAAACACCCTAAACAGTCTTGTCTTATAATAGCGCGACGATGTGGCCAGTGCATCAAATTCACAAATGGAAATTTATATTTGGACTTGATGTGATTTTTTTTCATTGATAATTTCGCTTTCGGCCTATAATATTAACTTTAACGTTTTGAATTTTGTACAATACGCTAAATCGTTTTAACTATAGCTAATTGATGACTTCTAAGTCATATAATATAATACAATGGAGGGTAAAAGTTAAGAATACAACAATAGATTACGGTTTCAAATTGTACTAAGAATTAAATAAACGAAATACATCTTGAAGGGAACGAACGACAAAACAAAACGTTCAGAAATCGACGTTCGACGCGACATAAGTTGCAATGTCTTTGTTCAACGACTAATTCCTGGCAGCTGCATCAGGATAAAAGAAACATGCAATGCAATATCGACAAATGGACACAGAATCATAGGTAATGGGTCCGTGTGAGGCGTATTGCCTAGAACGTATATGGAAGACGAGTAATGAGGTATTTTGCGGTTACTTAAGCGTTGCCCAAGAGAATTGAGATTTCGTGCGTTATGATAGGATGAGAGTGAATTCGTGTTGTATAGTAAACCAGATCCAAGTTGGATTGTTATTGGGTTTGTACGTGTGAACCTTTCTGGGCCGTAGCGTAACTGGCGGAACGGAACTTATTAAAATAGTTTGTAGCACAAAAGAATTTTAATGATTGAAAACGCTGCAACTTACAAATGGATAAAAAAATCTATTATATATATATATTTAATTATATTTATATTATATACATATTAAATAGTTTAATTGTATGTTTATTATTATAGTCAGTTTTATATGTAATTTATCAAATTATGAAAACGATACTAAATTTACAATTTGCCTTGTCAATTAGGAGGCGAATTGCGTGCATCTCGACATTACCTTTACTTAGATCGTCACTATAAAGTGCTTTAATAGTTATGGCGGTTTGCTACTTTAATAGGCCTGTTTCCAAAGATTGTTTTAAAATTACACTTTAAAAGACCCTACTTATGATTAGTACATAAATAATACGATGTAATAGTATAATAATTCAAGATATTATTTTTACGAGGCCATTTTTTTTATTAATGTTGGAGTTTATATTTGTATTTGTCATCTTTCGGCCTTTACTTCCATCCCACGTCAGGTCTCATCTCTTGCATTGCAGAAGGCGACAATTGACAAGTTCAATATTCGCAAGACGCTAAACAACTTGAATTTTACGTAATTTACATATTGGGTGTCAAAAATATTACAAAATTGGTGAAACTTATATGACCATTGAGGCCAGTTGTGGCGCAGAGCTGCCCCTGCCCCTGCCCCTGACTGTGTGCGACTGTAAACGGCGTGGTTGCGGGTTCGATCCCAACTTCAGCCAATTAACACGCAATGCCTCCGAAATTCGGCATAAAGTAGGAAACAGAGTGTCTTAACACTAGGTTCCTTTACCCACTCTGCTGTGTGCGGGATACAGCGTGAAGCTAATATTTTTTTTATGAAACGATAAAAGTGAAAAGCCAGGACAAATAATAAATCTAAACTTGTTAGCACCGATTGTTTAATTCGAGGTACGGACTGAAGTATGCGAGTGTTGATAAATAATGCATAATAACATCCCCATGCGTCCAGTTCGGCGACATTGCGCAATCTGATCAATGATCCTGTCCGCCATAATGGTTTTTTGCCATCGAGATCGAGAATCAATTAAGCGTCCGGTCGAGATTGAAAAGAGAAAGAAATTATATAAATTGTTTCAAATACGCCCGCGTTATGACGACGTTGAGTTCCGCCACTCAACAACCAATGTCTTCAGATATCAGCAGAAAGTGTTGGCATAAAACGGAGTGTCTGTCTGCTGTGTAAGGGATACAGCGCTAAGGTAATTTTTTAATACGACAGCATTAATAGAAGAGATCGAGATTGAAAAGAAAAATAAATTGTTTTAAATACGACGGTCGTAAAAGAGATGGTGCTGGTTGAGTACAATGAAGCGTGACTGCCGCCTCGGAGGCGTAATGGATTTGTCATTTGTCAATGTTGGTCTAGCAGATACGAAGATAAACTAGTTGGGATGCATGGGATTTAAATAATATTATGTTTTGATTTTGTTGAAAGACACTCTGTTGTCCTATTTCCGCTGAATTCTAGAGACATGGTGTATTGAATAGTGGAACTCAACGCCGCGCCGTGCCTCCACACCAAAGCGAACAAATGCAAATATCACATATTGTATTTCCTCATGTGGAAATAGAAGCCACAACTAGATGAATATTATGTAGAGATGTATATTGGAATTTCTTATAATATTTAATTCTTGTGTTGTAATATTTAACTCAGATAAATAATGTCGGATTGAATAACGAGCTCGTAACTTCAGATGACGTAGCCTCACAATCGGTCATTATAGCTCTCATCATACAATGAGACGAAAACTGAAATTTCACATAGTTAAAACGCTAAAAACCGACGATTATACAGATTTCGTACGAGTTTTCTTATAATTGAGTTGGTTCTCATAGAACAAAAACCTTTTGGACAATAGACCAAATTATAACAGGGTTAAATACCTTCACATACTTATATGCTTATTGTGACCAACATGACATATGACGATTAATTATTTTTTGTATTGTTGTGAATAATTTCTGGAGGAAAACGCTCGGTTTGATCCGCCTTGCATATTAAGATAATATTTGGTAACTACTGTGAATGGGACTGGAACAATGTTGAATACCTGGCGTTTCTGTTGAGCAATGGCGTTCTTATAAAATGTGGGAGAATTCTAAACAGACATATTAAAATTTGACTGAAAATTGCAATTTCTGCGTCACAATGAGTTGACGTTTGGAAAAATACAGTCATGCGCGAGCGCTTTCTTTTTTTTTTGTATCTAGCCTCAAATAACTGTAATTTTATTATACCGATTTGGGCAATAAACATGTCAATTAAGTTACAACACCAAAACTTATAGCGATTTTTGTTAGGCAAAAGCAACTTTAGTGATCAATGCGGTCAGTTCGAATTTGTGTGCTCCAGTAATTTATGGAAAAAAAGCAGATGTTGGGGTTCTTAAGAGTAGCCATTAATGTAGCACCTGCTTGCAATGTGGGCCGAGCGACCACGTACATATACATACATACTAAGAATACTAAGTTATGAAACGTGAAAAAAAATCAAATCAGCTTCACGCTATATCCCGCACACAACAGGCTAGGCAGTGGGACCTTGTGTTAAGACATTCCGTTCCCCACTTTCTGCCGAATTCTGGAGGCTTTACATGGAGCGAAGAAATTAAAACATATTTAAATAAATATTTCAGTTCCTCTAGTAGTACAAGTCAAACGTACAACCAGTCGCGTTTACAGTCACACTTTGTGCCCCTGCGCCTCGACTGGCTTCAGGTTAAGAAATAGAAGTGATTATATCACGAATCGTACGCAACTAATACCTAATACCTGTACGTTCCATACGAGCTGACATGCTATGTCCTAGATAAGCGACAGGCAGCCGAACAATCTCGATATTAATATAGCAATGTCGCAAACCGATAAAAATACTGTTGCCGTCCATTCGAGGTCCTCCATTAAGTTTTACTTTAATCTTATGTTTTACAACTCGGATTAATCTTCTGTTTATTATTTTTCTTGAGGCTATAACCCGAAATGTATTGTTAGGCAGAAGGAACCTAGTTCTAAGACACTGGGTTCCTCATTTTCCGCCAAATTTTGGAGGCATTGCGCATTCAGTAGAGGAACTCAACACCACGCTCTTCCTGGACACCAGAGCGAAGAAATGTAAATATCTTATTTCATATCCTCGACTGGACATCGAACCCACAACATGCGCCACTACTAGCCTCTATTAAACTTAAGTATTTCTTTAAATATAAAATTGTAGCAGTTTAACTTATCCTCGATATAATAATTGGGGATGCGAACGAACTCAGCCTTCGCTTCGTCGAATTATTTATAATAAATGGAAATTGAGATTATTCGGTTGCGGTTTAAGACAGACAGACGTGTTTCCGATGGTTGTTCCGATCAAATGGTATCACGCGATTTAGCCCAGCCGGATAAATATTTTTTTTTAGCTTCACGTTCTATCCCTCGCCTGGGTTGAGACATTTCCTATTAAGACTATATATAATTTCCTTTCCCTATTTTCCGCTAAATTTCGAAGGCATTGAGTATCGAGTGGCAGAACTCAACACCGCGCTTTGCTCTAGTTATGAAAACAAAGAAAAGCAAACATTAAATATATTACATCCTCGAGTGACAATCGAACCCGCAACCTATCGTTTACAGTCGCACGTTCATCCTCATAAATATGCATGCGGCACAAGAACAAGAATGCGATTGATTCCTCCGGATGTACTGGGTTCACAAGAATGAGAGGATCGGGGCAATTACATCAATGCACCAGGGCACGTACCGCACTGCCCCTGGACAGGACAGGACGGACCAGTTGACGAATGTTGTTTTTCATTACAGTAAAAACCTAAGTTCGATTATTATGTGACTTTGTTATGTTTCTCTGTATCTTAAGTTATTGTCTCTAACGTTTTCTTGTTTATATATTTAATTAATCTATTTATATTGTATATAAAAAAACACCAATTGTTCTTCATTGAGATAACTCTTTGAGACAGTTGTTTTCGTAATTAATTCAACTTTTTCTCATCTATTTAAGTAAAAAAAGCGTAACAAATCGAATTACAAACTAAGAGTTTTTACTCGATCCCAGTAATAGATACCTTGATGGTTGCATTCAGGTAATTGTACTGCATCATATAAAAAAAAGAAGTACAAAACATTTAAGAGCAACGGAAAGTGCACGAAAATCACACGATAGCTCAAGATCAGTTCTCAGCACACCGGTTACACGGCAAGTTTAATAATGTATGTATGTATCTATAAGGTGTGTTTGTGTTGTAGTAACGGTATACACGCAAACATATTAATATAATAAGTGATGGTTCGTATGCGCGCGCGCATGGGGTTCAACTATGGTATTAACTAACTATAGGCCAGCCCAGTGTTGGGTTCTGCCACTCAAAACGTAATGTCTTGAAAAATTCAGCGGAAAGCTTGGAAAAGACTCTAAACACTAGGGTCCCACTGCCTGCTGTGCGCGGGATACAGCGTGAAGCGGAATTTATTTTTTAACTAACTAAAGTTTCTATGGGGACCCCACAATATGTATTAAAGACCAAGGAAAGAGATTAATAATATTGATTTTATATGACAATAGGGTTATTTCGATTTTTTTATCTTTGTTTATTTCTGTCGTAAATTAACTTGGCGGTTAGTTGTTACATGCATTAGAGTTACGATCCGTTTGTATGTAATAAAAATAAATAAATGTCGGTTTAGTGTTTCTTGCGTTTGGACGTAGAAAATAATTATATTAAGCTTCAAATAGTTTTCAACTTCAAGTCAAGTTTTTAGTATAATCGTATTATATGAATTTACTACATTAGAATTAGAAAGAGGATTTATATTTGAAAGTTATAAAAAATACTTAGTTTGTGTAAATGTTGTTGTATTAGTAAATTTTCGTGTTGCAAATTACTACATCCCTTAGTAATGATATGGCGTGAACAACCTTGACCGTTCTTAGGGCAGCGACCTTCGTTATGTTATAGATTATATTTAATATGTTCTTAAAGATTAATTACTATTTTAAAGAAATAATTAGTATGAAAAATAGCTTAAAATACTATATAATTATTTTTTTGAGCCCAAGATACTAATTTATTACGAAATCATTAAAAGTGTACAATTAGACAGAAACAGAAACTCTGTCCGAAATACGTATTTAATTTTAACATCGACATGTCTGACGCTATTCCCGTCCGTTCCTCTCATATTAGTCCTTTTAGGAGTGGACTCCATCGCGAAGCCTCGGCATGCATCTAATTTTAAACGAAGAGGCTCGCGACCTAGCTGACCCCGCGTCCGTATTAAAACCTGAACTTTCTTTACAACTATGCACTAAGTATGTTTGCTCGGCAAACGTACACACACAGGCGCCGCGGACTGGCTCGGGCCCGGTCACGACTCATCTAACCTACACCCTCCTATCCTGGACGATCTAGGGCCTAGAGCCGGCGTCCGTGGGAAAGTGAGTGTCGTGACGGTGCGGCCAGTCTCCTGTCGAGCTAGGTTCGGTTCGCAAGCGTCGACCACCGTATATATTGATATGATATCGTAAACAAACAGTTTCGATGTCGCAGTACCTGGGGCAGAAACCCTAGGAGGGCGATGAGCACCGTGGGGGCGCGCATGCTGGCGCGTCCACTACCGGCGCCTGAGCATACACGGGACCTGGTACCCGTCAGCAGTCGACGGCGGCTAAATCCATCACACGCACATTCCACTAAGTTTACACTAAGTCACACAACACTACGGTGTCACCGGGGACCAGTTGGGGCACTACGGCGTACAGTATACGTGATTCGCGCGCGCGCTGCCGGCGTGTGGCGGTTGAAGGGACGTGCGGTCGCGGCGGTGCGTGACGGCGGACTGAGGCCTGAGGGCGGGCGGCGGCGGCGGTGCGGGCCGCGCACCTGGCGGGACGCGCCGCCGCTAGATGGCGCTGGGAGGCACATCTGCCGACTGCCCCCCTCCCCCGCCGCACGCCGCCCGCCCCGCACCCGTGCACACGTGCTCGTAGTAAGATGGAGAAACTTTTTGAAAGAGTCTCCTTAGATGCGGTTTTTTATAAATTTATGTGTTTTCGATGTGAATAGATATATATAATATTGTATTGTCTGCTTTTGTAATATTAGATTTTTTTTATTTTGTGCTTACTATTGTCTGTATAAGATGAAATAATAAAATGTGTATGGAAATAAATGAGATGAAATTATTTTTTTATATGTTTTTAACGCTAAATATTATTATATAAATTAAATTAAATTAAATTAGCTTCACGCTGTATCCCGCACACAGCAGGGTAGGCAGAGGGAACCTAGTGTTAAGAAACTCAGTTCCCCACTTTCTGCCGAATTCTGGAGGCATTGCGTGTTTAGAAAATGTATAAGTATTGTATCAATTGCATTTAGAATAGATTATATGAGAAATTAGATAAATATTATATAATTTTCATTATTTCATTAAAACATTTATATTAGAATCTATTATATTTTTACGAGCTTTATCACTAGCGATGGGAATTAGTTTAAAAATAGCGAGTTATAAACCAGAGTTAACGAAGATCGTTAATTATGATAAAATATTAAACATATTATTTTTATATTTTGATTAATTTCGGCTTGCGTGCTAGAGGTCCGTTCACGTATGCAAATTTACGAATCTTTTAAAACGCAGCTGCCCGTTGCGTTGCAAACCGATAAACATATTCACGAAGGGTGATTGCGGGATTTTTTAACATTAATAATATTATCCTGCGGCCATATAAAACGTGGTAGCAGTACCAGCACCACGCAATACCTAAATTGATTGATTCAAATTGTAACACGCGAATAAAAAGGAAGTCGGTTCATGTAATTTCCAAATTTCATCTAATTAACTACTAAACGTTTAGTTTTTGAAATCTGTTTCCTGCATGTAAATATCTATTATTTCAATCATTAACTAATTTCATCATTTTTGTTATATTTTTTTTTAAATAACGTTTATTTTTCTGTATTTACTTTTCAGCACTTAAAAGTGATTTTAGTTTTTTTTATATATGCTAAAAAGCTAATGGCATTAGATCTAACCGCTACAGTTTATTGGTCGTTTAGGCCACGCCTACACTTAGTAGGTAAAATGACGCGGCATACAATCACAGCTTTGACTTTTCTATTGTGTAGATAATATAACAGTATGACAGTTACGACAGATTATATAACAGTTAGGGCACATCTGAATGGCTTGTCTCATTTATAAAAAAAGCTAAAAAAGTAATTCTTAAATTTAAATGTTGGATATTTTAATGTCTTTGCTCTATAAAGCAATGCTTCTAGAATTTGGTGGAATTAGGGGAGCGTAAGTGCCTTTAATGGGATAAGAATGTATTAACACTAGGTTCCCACTGCATTCTTAAAAGCAAAAATTCTCAAATGATTTCAAAGTAGCGCAAAAAAAGTTTTTTTTAATTGTATCAAATTAGATAACTCAAGAGTGATATATTTACAGTGTGGTCGTAAATGTCATTATTTCTAGAAATACCAAACCTACTTGTTCATTAACGCTCGATTATAAAAAGTCATTTTTTTATTTAGATAGTGTAAAATACGAAATTATATTTACTATGTAACGGTAACTGAAATACTCGAATTAATTAAAGCACGAAAAACGGACTGATAGAATTTATTTGATGTAACATCTATTTGAATATAAAAAACTAGTTTAAGATATCCTTATATGCGTTCAATGACCAGTGTTTTTAATGAGAATTAAAAAAAAAAAACAATTTGACATTTGTGTTCTATTCATTACAATTTACAAAAATGGCGGAATCGGCGTTTTGATATGGTTTTTTTTTTAAAGTTAATTAAGATTAATAAAATTTGTTAAATAGTTTATATGAAAGAATAATTAGATTTAATTAGATAATGAAATGCGAATTAGTTGTAATTTTCATACAATTTTTCACAATATTACAATAAAACATACATATGTTATCGTTTGAAATATTAATTCATAGTACAATAAGGCCGACGATGTAATCGTGAGAAATATTCGAAGTACCTACGTAAGTAGGGGCTTATTTACTATTTTATTTTATAGTGTTAACTGGTAAAGATATAGAGATAGATAGTTACATTTTAAAACATTTTTCCACATAAATATATTAATAATTTAAGGCCAGTCGTGGCGCAGGGGCACAAAGTGCGACTGTAAAATCGACTGATTGCGGGTTCGATCTCCACTCGAGGGATTTAAATATATATATATTTATTTCTTCACTCTGGTGTAGAGGCAAAGTATGGCGTTGAGTTCCGCTACTCAACACACAATGCTTCCAGAAATCGGCGGAAAGTGGTGAGCGGAGTTATTGGACACTAGCTTCCCTCTGTCTATCCTGTCGTGTGCGGGATACAGCGTGCAGCTGATTTTCATTAAATTTGAATCTACAATAACCGCTTATCTTAATATCAATATTTTTTTATTTAAGCAAACACACATTACGAGATTCATTGCTATATCAAAGCAATTACAAATTCAAAGTTAATCGTCAATAAAATAAAGTTATTTTATGGCGGCCACTTCGCAAATGCAATCGCATGATGTTATTTAAAAGCGAATTTTAATGTACTTAGGTAATATATGAAAACTATTTATGTTGATTTCGAACGATAAAAATAATTATTATATTTGTATTTTACGATGTATTGGAAGTAGTTCCATGTTATGTTAATAATAATATTAATGTAAATGTTATTAATAATATAAATTTATTTGATGGTTTTAGGTTCGATTACCACACAGAATTGCACATAGCAGGGAGAACGTGCATTGAGCTGTTAAGATACTCGATTACCCACGCACCAACCGCATTGCAAACGATGGAGCTAAACAGAGCTTTTGGGAAGCTGAATCTCTTAATACTAGGCTTCCTCTGCTTACATTGCTTCAAGCGGGATACAGCGTGAAACTGAAAAAAATCACAAATAAACAAATACAATAAGTAGGCAGGTACTCAGAATAACAGACAAGCGGATGATACTGATTTTTTTTCACAAATTCCACATTTAATCGTTCACGTTAACGAGGTCAGGTTTTTCGTGCACAATATACCTACTTTAACTGATGAACAAAGAACTCCACCCACCGCGCCTACTGCCCCTGACACAATAGTAACCTTCTATTATTCAATTAAAATAAAAATTAAATCAGATTCACGCTGTATTCCGCACACGACAGGGAAGGGAGAGGGAACCTAATGTTAAGATACTCTGTTTCCTACTTTCTACCGGATTCTGGAGGCTTTGCGTTTTCAGTGGCGGAACTCAGCTCCGCGCTTTGCCTCGACACCAGAGCGAAGATATGAAAGTATAAAAAATCATATCACGCTGTTCCCGCACACGGTAGGGTAGGCAGAGGGAACCTAGTATTAAGACACCCCGTATTCCTCATATTCCGCATAATTCTGGGTGTACTGCTTGTTAACTGGCAGAACTCAATGCCGCGCTTTGCCTCGACGCCATTGCGAAGAAATGAAAATATAAAAAATCATCTTGCTATGTATTCCGCACACAGGAGGGTAGGCAGAGGGAATCTAGTGCTAATACATTCCGTTTCCCCTTTTCCGCCAAGTAGTAGAAGAATTGCGTGTTGAGTGGCGGTATTCAACGCTGCGCTTCGCCCCGACAATGAATGAAAATATAAATGTAAATAAAAATATAATGATGAACAAAGAACTCCACCCACCGCGCCTACTGCCCCTGACACAATAACAACCTTCAAATTCAATTCATTATTCAATTCATTTGTTATAATTAGTTCCTTTTTAAAAGTAAAAGTATATATAGTTATTGTGAATTGTGTTTAGGTTCTTTATAATGTTATTGTTTTATCGATTATATAATTGAAATGAAAGATTTTAAGTGTATATTGTTTATATTAAATGTTTTATGTTATTAGTTTTGATTGAATTGAATAATTAATTATTTGTACTACTTTCATGACTAGAAAATAGTACTCCTAGACTCCTAGACTTTGAAGAGACGAATTTTTTGTTGACTAAGCTTCATTGTGCTTATTGACCAGCTTTTACCCTGAGGAAAAGTGAGAAAGTGGATCATAGAAAAATTATAAATAACAGTAATTTTTATTGTGTGGCTGTATAATCGACTGGTTGTGGGTTCGATCCACACTCGAGAAAATGCATTATTTATAATTAAATAATAATATTTATAATATAAGTAGACAGTAAAAGATATATTCCATGTTTGAATCTATTCTTCATTGAGAGTGTGTTGGGTGATGAACTTAATAGAAAAATTGGTGTCAACTTGATTATATTTGACAATAAATTATCCAAAAACTCCATTAATTTCACGAAAATTACAAATAAAAAAAAATAGTATTCAAAATAATATTAATTGTATATATTTTTATAAATACTTAACGACACCATAATATTTGTGAAACTATAATTTATTAAAATATAATATAGATAATAAATATGTACTAATATTTAACAAAAAAAAGAAAGAGTTCTGCCACTTAACACGCAATGCCTCCGGAATTCGGCAGAAAGTGGGGAACGGAGTGTCTTTCACTACGTTCCCTCTGCCTACCCTGCGTTGTGCGGGATACAGCGTGAAGCTGATTTATTTTATTTAAAAAAAAAGAACAAATAAAAAAGTAAACAGGAAGTTCTATTAATAACCTACATAATTCTTAGTTAATAGTCAATTTAATAGATAATAAAATAATTCTAAAATGATTTAATTAGAATACACTGGACGCTGATGAAATCAGAAGGATATCCGGTGTAGGAAAAACCGAGATCTCTACAACAATAAAGTGAAACAATTGGATTTAAGTAGTTGTTATTGTGGTCTTACTTATAAATCTTATATAAACTAAACTGAGTGACCGCAAATGCGACAGGTTGTGGATACGATTCCCATTCGAGGAAAGAACGTATATAATATTTTTAATGTCTTCGCTCTGGTATCGAGGCAAAGCCAGGCATTGAGTTCCTCAATCTAGAATTTTGTACACAATACACAATACATCTAGAATTTGGTTGTAAGTCGGTCGGTTCCTTCTGCTTACCCCGCTACATGCGGAATACGGTAAAAAAAATAAATAAATAAACTAATAAGATGCTATGCATACAAGCCCAAGGTCATGCCATAATAACTGGTATAAGTTGTGGCTACTTCAAGATTATCGTACAATCTTGGGTATTTGTAAGTACGTAGACATATACCCATTAGTCAGATACGTACTCACGACCACGAAATCAATTTCCGTCTTGGATTAAAGATCTTAATCAGTTCTTAAGGATTTAACTATATATTATTCATAGATTCTTCGATACAACATTGATGCGTCAGTGAGCATTGGCTTATGATATAAGTCATATAATATTGTGTGATTATTGCAAATGATTACATTATATTTTTTGTTTCACGCTGTATCCTGCATATGCACGTACGGTAGCACGCAGGTATATTTTTTGAGACGTCACTTTTTTTCATATTTTCGTTTTTTCCAGTATAATCTAATTCCACTATAGTATTTGTACACAAGTCTTGTTAATTGATACTGCGAAGATTTTGGGTTCGATTTCCACTTGGGGGAATGAATTATTACTTATTAATGTTTTCGTTTCCCTGCTCTGGTATCAAAGCAAATCACAATACCCCAAATCGGCGGAAAGTGGGCAACAGAGTGTCTTAACACTAGGTTCCCCCTACTCTGTTGCGTGCGGGATACATTGTGACACTAAAATACAAATCTTACTAAGTGAAAGACCAAGCAAGGCATAAACTTTAAGTCAACATTGGTTATTGACTTAGAAGTAAACGGGTCTAAGCGGTCCAAAGACGAGTGACCCGTCCTCTTGACGGGTCAAAAGAATACAACATCATTTAAATATTACATAGTATTTCAACTTAATCATTTAAAATATTTACTAACATAAGCTTCCTTTTCAGATGCAAGCAAGTCGGTGCAAGAATGCAGTTACGCAAGTCGAATTTATTCAATTTATGCATCTTATATGTTTTGAGGCCGGTCGTGGCGCAGTGGCACAGCTGTGTGTACGTGACAGGTTTTGGGTTCGATACCCACTCGAGGAATCGAATTATTTAATATTTTCTTCCTGGCTTCGTTGGTAACGAGACAAAACGTGGCGTTGAGTTCCTCCACTCTCTAGGATTTAGCGGAAAATGGGAAGCGGATATGTCTTAATAAGAACGGAGGTTCTTAACATGTCACTGAAAGTAGAATGGTACTTGAACCACTTATTTCATTCAAAAATTCGGCGTAACACTTGCGTATGCGCTTGCGCATTATACGTTTATTTATATTTCTTAATTGGAATGTCGATTATTATCATTATTTAAATATGGTTAAGAAACTAAAGCGTTAACTGTAGAATGTACATATTAAGGGCATGGCTTAATTGGCATTGTGTGTTTGTTAATGTTTTTTATATAAATATAAATAAAAAATAATAATAAATAATTTATAACGAAATTAATCTATTTTGAAGTAATAAAATTAATAAATAGAGATCAGTCGAGGAACAGTGGCACACGCGTGCGGCTGTAAACGCGACAGGTTGTGGGTTCAATTTCTAATTGATGATATTTATATTTGAATTTTTTCGCTCTGGTAATGAACGCAGCGTTGAGTTCCGCCACTTAACAAAATAATAATACTCAAGTATCAAAAATTAGTTATATTTGTTTTGTAAGGTTAATGACATACCTGATTATATATTATGTTTATTGCCATTGTAAAATATAGAAAGTAATACGATAAAACAGCTTTTAATTAGAAAACGGCTTTTGTTATTTATTAGAAGATGTGTCTGTTTAATTGCGGTAAGAAAATAAATATAAAGATTATGACACACTGTCAAAGGTAAGTGGCACTGTCGATAGTTAATTTTGGCGTTTTGAATTCTGTCAAACTTATAAAATCAGGTCGACGTAGCTCAGAGGCGCAACGATGTGACTGTAACGCGACGGTTGTGGGTTCTATTCCCTCTCCGGGTATTATTACTCGAATTATTATTTAATAATATTTTAATTTCCCCGCTCTGGTACTAAGGCTAAAGCCAAAAAAACCAAGAAAATAGGAGGTGAAATGTTAAAGGGAAAAGAGAGTTTTAACACTAGGTCCCCAGATCTCCTCTGTCTAACTTTAAATCCATTTTTTAGTCAATACATTCAGATATTAACCAATTTTACATAATACGAATTTTACGGCAAAAAAGGAATACGAGTAACTACTTTATAAAAAAAAATAGCTTCACACATTACCGTATTCTTGAGGCATTCCGTGTTGAGTGGCGGAATTCAACGCCGCGCTTACCTAGACACCAAAAAATTAAAATATAAATTTAAATAAATATTTCATCTCTTCGAGTGGAAATCGAATACACAACCAGTCGCGTTTACAGTCACAAACTTGTGCGCCTGCGCCACGAGTGGCCTCTAACACTAATCACTGTCTCTTATATAAACTCTATAAGGATCTCAGATTAGAAAGTATAATAAAAGACGCTGTATTGATTAATTGCTTCATACAAGATTTAAGTAAACTTATTTCTCATTGTACAACATACCTGTTTGGGTGGGATTCTTTAATTTGTTATAAAAATGTTATTAATTTTTGGTGAATATATATTTTTTTCATCTTGACAGGTGGTGAACAGAGGGAACCTGGAGGGAGGTAAAATTCGTCGTTCCCATTGAGTCATCTCCGCTCCCCACTTTCCGTCAAACTCTGGCGGCATTGTGTGTTGCGTAGTAGAAAATGCGTTGGTAATGGGTTCGATTCCTATTCGGATTTAAGCGTTTTAATACTTCGAGACAACGCGTGACGTAATAGTTATTTTTAGTTGGTAATTATATTTCAAATTTTAATTTACATAATAAAAAAATCACAATATTTTATTTCGATGATATTAGAAACTAGAAAATTCGATATAAAATAGAATATTCTCAAACATTAAAAGTTATTTATGTTAGCTATTAGCGAATAATATACTTACAAATGAGGCCCAAGTGCGTATTGGCGTTCGTTATTTTAGGTCAGACAACTGACAAAGTAGTTTTATTATTCATCTATTTTAATTAAGTATACTTAATTATTATTAAATCAGATTCACGCTGTATCCCGCACACAGCTGGGTAGGCAGAGGGAACCTATTGTTAAGATACTCCGTTCCCCACTTTCTGCCGATTTCTGGAGGCATTGGGTGTTGAATGGTAGAACTAAACGCCGCGCTTTGCCTCGACACCAGAGCGAACAATAAATTTAAGTAAATATTTCATTTCCTCGAGTGGGGTTCGAACCCACAACCAGTCGATTTTACAGTCACACTTTGTGCCCCTGCGCCACGACTCCTTATATTTATTATTATTTCCGTCATATTGCAAGCATAATATGGTTTTTATAATTATTCTATGTTAATTTTTATAATTACTATCTGGTTTTGTCGACCGTTGTAGTGTCATTTGAAATTGATTTTTTTTGTTTAAATTGTCTTTTAGCTATTAAAATAGAGGCCAGCCGTAGCGCAGGGGCACAAAGTGTGACTATAAAACCGACTGGTTGTGGGTTCGATCACCACTCTAGAACCCGGCAGAAAGCGGGGAACGGAGTGACTTAACACTAGGTCCCCTCTGCATACCCTGCTCTGTGCATGATACAGCGTGAAGCTGATTTTTGATTATAGATAATAAAATTACCTGTATAGTTCATAACATTAAAATATATTTTTTTAAAATAAATTAATTGAACTGTATACAAGTCCTTCAAGGCCTGTGTTCAGCCAGTTAAGCAATAAGCTTTAATTATATTATTCTATAAAAAAATATTATATTACAATAAATTATACAGTTAACATTATATGAAAGTTGAATTTAATGTAAAGAAATCGTTACTTTTATAGAGCGTAGAAAATTAAGAGAAAAATATGTATATTATGAATACTTATAAATATTAACTTTTTAATTTAAATATTTAAAAAATGCATTGTAACTGTAAAAACAATGAGACCCGTACTTATAAATCGATCTCAACTCTGAGATCGATCTTAATATGCCGTTTTCATTCATAATTTATATATCAATAAGTGAATACGGCATCGCAAGAACGATTTCAAACCTGAGAGTGGTTTATAAATACGGACCTAACTATAATCAAATATAATCCTTTCTTTTGTTCACTCCACAATTGACAAATCAATTTTCTTACCTTTTACATATATATAAACTTGCTACTTTAAAACATTCCTTCGTACAAAATTATTCAATAATTGAATTCAAGACCGGATTGGAGGCTTGTAAACGGAAAGACGGCTTTCTGGTCCCGTCTGCCATTAATTACTAGTGTTGGTCATAGAAAGCTCGACCTGGGGTCACGACGGGATGGAGGCATCGGTACAGCACTAGCTGCTTTCGCCCATACAAAGGAATTGCTATATTCACTTTCCTTTATAGAATCATACGTTGATTGTTTGATGTAATGTTCATGTATTACCTAGTACCGATAAAAATAAAGTTACAGAACCTTCACGTCTTTTATAATATTTCCAGATTTATTTGTATAGCATTCGCTTCGCTTTTATGGCAAATTTCGATTTCTGGTCAAACGTAAAGAACAGTGTCTCGACTCTATTATCTCACTGCCTACTCGGATATTTGCGGGATAAAGAGTGAAATGAAAAGACAAATGCTTTCAAATGTTGTTTTAACTGTTTAAATACATCGTGTGGAACGTATCACATCACATACATTTCAATTCCACAATACCCTCCAACGGTGAAGAGTGTGAATTTATTACAAAATAACAACAAAACATACAAACAAACAAACCATTAATCATACAAAATTTCATAATAAACAAATGTTTATATAAAGTTATTTAATTAAAAAGCGAGTATGGCCCGTTGACATTGTTAGCTTTAGTAATTAGATTATTTATAAGCCGTATTAGCATTTAACGTAGTACGTTTGTTGGACATTTAAGGCGATGCCTGGTATTTTGATTTGGTATTCATTTATTAGAGAGAGAATTAGTAAAGTTGTAAAGGTTGAGCTGTGGTAATAAAGCATTATTTTTATAACTTTTACGACATATGCTTTCATATCTAGAGTACAGTGGAGAACGGAGTGTTTCAACACTAAGTTCTTCATTTAGTATGTTTATGTGTATCGGTTTCAAATAAACATGGATCTATCTTATTAATGAACATCTTAAATTTACTCCGTCTGTATTTGAACACAGTACCCATTTATGTTATTTAATGTAGTAAATATTCGAGATTTATTTGACGTAATAGAAATTAGGAAAAGCTTGGTCGGTATGTGTTAGTTTATTCAAACTTAAAATAATTAAATTATATATAGAAAGTTGTGATGATTTTTAATTCCTTGATATAAATATTACATGTAAACATTTATAATTTAATCAAATTATCTTAATCTTATTTTAAAAATTTTTAAAGTGTTGTTCCACACTCAGGAAAAAAAAATACACATTAAGAAAACTTATAAAAATTTGAAGGTAGCGGGACTCGAACCCTCGCCTCCTGGCAACCGATCAGGCTTCCAGGAGGCGCGGAAAGGCGCTCCTAATTTATCTTAATCTTTTTCTCACTCATATCCAAACGTGGAGTTGAATAAAGAAAAATACTCTAAGTCCCTCTATCTATTTTTCTATGCGTGAAACAGTGCGGGGGTGTTTTTTTTGGAATGTGTTATAATTTTTAATAATGAATTAATATATTGTAATAGATAATTAAGATTATAAAAGTTCCTTTTTAATGTAATATTTTTTAATAATGACTTCGATAGAATTGAATTATATCAAGTACAGTATCACATATAGTATCACATATAGCTAACACAGTATCACATATAGCTAATATGTTTTATATTACTGTTTTTTTTTTCTCTCTTTTGGTTATTCGAATTTTTCGTATTCATTTCAAAGAATTTAATATCTACATATGTAATGAATATTTGAAAATAATAAAACGCACATTTATTATTTTACTAGATTATTACTTTAATTAAATACTTATGTAATTATATAATAAAATATTAACAAATTATGATTTTTTTAATTATGAAAGTGACATTCTGGAAATTACCAATAAAAAATTAACCTAATTTCAAAATATTAAATCCCAAATTGAAATTCGAACCCACAATCGTTGTATCACATTGTTATTCACATTGTATCCCACTATACACACAATAATTTCAAATATACAAACAAACAGAAACAAAAACCCATTTTTAGTTCCATGTTCGCTAAACACGTTAAATGCGCATGCGCAATCATCTTCAAATCGTTCTATTAGGAAACAATTTCGCAACACGATGTCTAAATTCAATTGCAAATATCAAAATACCGAAGCTGGAGACGTAACTAGTTCCGAATAAACTACCGTCGCTGGTAAAATCTGAATAGTTTTAGCTAAATATCTGACTCTGGTAGTCTAGGATACTGTTGTGTTATCTAGAATGGGAGTATTTTGCGTTTGTAAATTAAGATCTTGATATAGATTTAAGATTTTTTGTATAGCGGGTACAGTAGGCACAAGTCACCTGGGAAGCTAGTGTCAAGATACTCCGTTTTCCTTAAGGCTCTACTGTTGTCCTTTTTCCGACGAATGCTGGTAGCATTGCTTGTTGAGTGGCGGAACTCAACATCACGTTTTGCTTCGTTATAGTATAAATATATATTATTGCGAGGAAATGAGAGAATTCAATGTTTCAGTTCTCCAATTGGGAATTGAACCCACGTCGCATTTACAATCACGCAGGACGGCCTCAGATCATTGAATTGAAAATAAATTATTTTTCTGAAAAGAGAATCAAACACAAAACTCTTCCATTGCGTCAAGATGATATTTAAAATCTACTATTATCATATTGGCATGAATAGAAATTATACGCAAAAAAAAAACAAAAAACTGCCGCCATTTTGATTCTCTATGGTAAAATAAAAAAAAAAACGATATACTGTTTACTAATTTACCTATTACCAACATAACGTTCTCACGGGTAGTGACATCTTGTTTGGTTTAACAACCTGCTAATTAGATTGAGTTTTGTTTATTACGCTTTTGGTCTAGATAAAAACAGTTTTATTAATTTACATCGAGATAATATATTTGTTTCTGGAGCTAATTTAAAATATAATAAAATGCTGTTAATGCTGCTAATATAATGAAAATATTTTTTTAATGTCGTTGCATGTTATCTGTTAATTTCTTGAGAGTTGTGACACTTGGATGTTGGAGTAAACTCGATTTAAATTTATTACAATTTTCTTACACCTATATCTTCAAACATATTTAAAGATACAAATATGTACTAAAAATAAGATATTGTTGTGCAGGAAAACAAGCGTGTGAGATTGTAACTGCGACAGGTTGTGGGTTCGATTCACAATTGAAGAAATAAAATATTTTAAAATTTCCTTTTCTTGGCTTCAGTGTCGAGGCAAAGCGCGCCGTTGAGCGTCGAGTGTAGCCACTTAACACGCAATGCCTCCAGAAATCCGTGGACACTTGAAACCGGAGTGTCTTAAGACTAGGCTCTCTCAGCCTACTCTGCTTCATGCAGGATACAGCGTGAAGGTAAAAAAAAACATGTACAAATATTTTATTTTGATTTATCTATTTAATGACGCGTCTTAACCAACAAAATCCATAACTGATTAATTAACATTTGACATGAGTTGCTTTTAGATTATTAGAGTTGCCACATTTCGATATATCGAGTGAAGTTCTGTCACTATACTCGTATATTTTAATCGATTATAGATTGTGTAATGTCGAATCGATTTTATGGGGCGTGAATTACATTTACATAATGTGATAGTGTTTAATGCATGTCCATTTCAGTTAGAGCACTCAGCGTTTACTGTTTTATAATAGATACAGATATTCAATATTAGGCTGCATAGGTAGTTAGGAGTATTCGTTAACCAATTTAAATAAAAAACCGGTTAAGTGCGAGTCAGGCTCGCCCATTGAGGTTTCAATACAATTTCAGGATTGTAGGTCAAAAGGAAGTGCAACTTATATAACTTGATGAACTTGAGTTTGTGGGCATACGTACTGATGCTGTAGATCATCGGATCCCAACTAGTGGTCCGTGGACCAATGGTGGTCCGCAGCATGGTGGTCCTAAAATATGGTCCGCTAATGATTTAATTAAATTTTTATTAATGATTTTCATCATACAAAATATCAGATTTTTTTAAAACTTTTGACTTTGAAATTATTTTTTTTGTTTAATTATTAATTTATTTTTATTATACCTACAAAGTGGTCACTGCTAATAAGAATTCTATAAAAGTGATCCCCGATCAAGAAAATATTGGAAACCCCTGCTGTAGATAGTGAACCACAAATATAAGATTAGAATGTTTTTTTTTCCTTTCAACTTATTTAAAAAAGATTAACCTCTTTTCGGATTTTTTCTTTATTATATTGTAAATTCTCACTTCATTAATGCAATGCCAATTTCATTAATGCAGGTCCACGGGAAGTATCCTATAGGTTTCGATTATGCGGCTAAAGTTTCATACTATATTTAGCAAAATCGATACACATCTATAGAAGCTTGAATTTTTAATATTATTTCAGCTTTATACCTCCACGAGATCTCGTTCCCATGAAGGTTCTGTCTTTTGAGGTAGGGAGCCCTAAAAAAGGAAATAGAAAATACGATAAAAGAACAATTTAAAGATAATTTAATTTTTAGATTATTCCGTTTTTTTATTTATAACCTCAATACATTGTCTGTAGTAAAGCAGGCAATCTATTTTATGTAGCAATTTGTAGAGAATTATTTACTTTTTACAACGTAACAAAATGCAATGCAAAAATAATAAAAAATTGTTGTTCGCGGTCAGTCGTAGAGCAGGGGGTTCGATTTTCATTCAAGTAAACAAAATATTTATTAATTTCTTCGCTCTGAAGTAGAAACAAAGCGCGGTGTGGAGTTCCGAAACTCAAAGTGCAATGCCTCCAGAATTCAGCGTTAAATGGAAAGCGGAGTGCATCAACACTAGGTTCTCTCTGCTTACCGTGTTACATGCGGGATTCATGTAAAACTTAAAAAAAAATTGAGAATGCATTCAAATGCAGAAGAATGTCAAGAATGAAGAATGTTCTCATGTCTTCATTAATTAATCTTTTTTCCTTCAATCGGCGGTACAAAGGTGAGGGAAAGGTAAAATAGGGTAAAGGCCGGAAAGTTATGTTAAAGGTAAATTTAGTGTTGTACCCATATAAAGTGAACTATCGTGTGTATATGGTATAGTTTTTATGCTTTGTGACGAATCGACGGATCGTTAGCAATCAACACGTTTCGATGTAACCACTTTGACTGGTGGTGTACACGGTGTGATTTTGTTTCTGAATATATTTTCTAAATCGAAAAAATCCAATCAGCTTCACGCTGTATCCCGCACACAGAGGGAGGGAACCTAGTGTTAATACACTCCGTTTCCCACTTTCCGCCGAATTCTGGAGGCATTGCGTGCTGAGTGGCGGAACTCAACTCCACATATTTTTTTTGTAAAGGTAATATATTATGTGTTTATTTCAATACATTCCGTATAATATAAGTTTTTCTTTGTTTAAATGTTTATTTTGGCTTGAATTATCTTTTGCAGAATTTCCGTAATTTATAAGAAGCAGTCAAAAATCAGCCCCTTCTCCAATAACGTAGATTTATAAAAATTTAGAAGGCCAGTCGTGGCGCAGGGTCCATTCTTACTGAGGCTCCCTCCCTACAATGCGGGATACAGCGTGAAGCTGAAAAAAAAATGACTTAAAAAAGTTTAACATTTGTGGAATGCCTACAACAGACGGCGCACCGTGCAGAGAATATATTCGTGAAATTGAATACCGCTTACTTTCACTTGAAATATGATTACATTTTTTGCATACTTCTTTATTCATTTAACTTTTATATGACTAATTATTTCTTAATGGTTCACGCATTGCTGCATATAGAAGGCAGGGAAAGTAGAGTGTCGAGTCACTCCGTTTTCATTTTTTTTCTATTTAGACTATTCATTCATTGAGGTCAATTATTGCACAGAGGCATAAGCGTGCGACTGTAAACACAAGTTGTGGGTTCGATGTCCATTCGAAGAAATTAAATAGTTTATGTAGTAACTTTTTCTCTATTTTGTGTCTCGCCACTCAACATGCAATACGTCTAATATTAGGAGGAAATTGGAAACAAAAGTGTGTTAACATAAACGTAGTGTCTCAACACTAGGTTCCCAGGTTCCCTCTGCCTACAACGCTAAATACGGGATATGGGAAAACGATATATTTTTTCATCTACGCTAACAATTTATCTTAGTTATTTATTTTCAGTTATGTTTTGGTCCACACGAAGTGAATTATAGGACATTTTTATACAGACTGATCCGACGGTCATATATTTTTTGAATGTTTCTTTTGGCGACGCGCCTAAGATTTTTGCATTCCAGCTTCTTAAATCCAACAGATATGCAGTAGTCGTGAGAATTTATGTTTCTTTAAAAGATGTTTATTTGGACAGAGGTGATTAGTGCTTTCATTTGAATGCTTTTTTTTAAATGGTAAACACGCGATTTTTTTTCAAACGTACGTTATTTTTATTGTATTTTAGATATTGGAGTATTTGTTTGTAAATGTTGATAAATAATGTTTTTTTGTGTAGCGTGATATGTGAAGGCAATTTTTAACTGGATCCTTTTTTTAACCTGTATTCTCTTACTGTGTAACATTTCTTTTTTACCGTACTACCTCCTTCGTGTTTTCTCTACACAACGTGGCATTGGCGGCACGTTCGGAACGCCATAATCAAAGAACCATACTAACAATCAATTTTGAAAACGTTTTGATGCTGTTGTCATATTGACGGAACTCAACGCCGTAGTTTACACAAGACTTAGGAATTTTCTCACTACTACTACTATTATTACATAAAGTTAAAAAGTCACATACAAAAATTTCAAAAAATCTCTACAAGATTTTATGCCCAATATCCAAAATCCCATAGTGTGGCTAGACAAAAGTCACGGCATATTTCCGTACACGACCCCGCCGGTTCGCGTGCGCACCACAGACAGATATAAAGATACGCATATTAATATTATATAGCAATAAACGCCTAATTGGAACGTGCGCTACATTCTGACGAATTGTAAGATGTAAGTGGCCATTTAACAACTGAACCATTGACGAAACCTGTCGTTTTGTAAGAAATAGCGTGAAATCTCGTAGTTATCAAATATTATTTCTAACTATGAATTAGTCATGAATAATGTTTTTGGGATACAGTTGTGGTTTAGTACCAGTGTGTTAAAGAAAAATATAAAAGTTTTTTTTTTCAGTAGGCAGAGGCAACCTAGTGCTAAGACACTGCGTTCCCTCATTTCCCACCGATTTTTGAAGGGGTTTGTGTTGAGTGGCGGAACTCAACGTCGTGCTTTGGTCCGACACTAGATCGAAGAAATGAAAAATATTAAATATTTCATTACCTCGAATGAGCATCGAACCCATAACCAGTCGCGTTTCGTGTAAACGCAATTGCGCCTCTACGCCACGACTAGTGTCTATATTTTTTATGGTGTGCTGTATCTATATGCGCTATAATTATTGGATTTTAATTGCTCTTGTATATTATACTAATAGATAAATGTCTATAGAATTAATGTTTTTTTGTTAAAAAATTCGCTATTTTGTACTTTTTGTCAATTTATACTCTACTTTTAAAAGAGTAAATGGCGTAATTATGTAAAAAAACGAGCGCACAACAACTTAAATAACATTATCAAATTGCGATAAAAAGACAGTAAACAAATAAATTTGTACGTAAATTTTATTATACGATTATAAACGAATATACTATATTTTATACTTTTAAATGAAATATATCTCGTTTGTTAATTTCAACAATACTAGGAACCATATTTTTAAGTAGCTTTTAATATTAATCAAAGGAAGTATCCGCCTATATTGCAAATTGAAGGGTACCTATATGATGATAAAGAAATAACACCCAATTATAACAAAAAGCTAAAAGGAAGCAGTTAACCTAGTAATTACAATTAGTATTAACCAATAATTTGAGAAATCATTCACCCACAAGCAGAAGAGGCTTCGCCCGCAGCAATACCGCCTCCAGCTCACATGCTACCGAATGATGGCCGCTGATCAATATTATTAATTTTTTTTGTTCAAAGGCCGACAGATTATATTAGACTGATGCATTTATAATGTCAAAAAATTTGGTGGGTCCAGTCAGATGTATGCTGTAATTAAAATCATTTTTTTAGTTAATTGAGATTGAGCTTTCTAAAGTTACAAGGATGTCTGGAGTTTTTTTGAAAGTTATTGTTTTAGTTATGGTTCATTAAGATGTTTAATTTAAATAGTATATAAAATAATATAATCGTTTTTCAAGAGAAAGAGAAAGAGAAAGAGGTATGTAGAGACCGTAGCGTTTGGCGCTCCGTTCTCTCTGACTACCCCGCTAGGGATAAAGCGTGAAGTTAAGTTAAGTTAAGTTTTTTTAGTTTTTCAAGAGAAACTATGAAATGAATGAAAATTATGGGTATTATAATATTTTTTGTGTTTGTTTTTGTAATACATTTACACACTTAGATTATTTTTCAGCTTCACGCTGTATCCCGGACACAGCAGGATGGGCAAAGACACAGTCGCCTGGTGCTAAGACACTCCACTCCCTACTTTCCCCCGAATTCTAGAGACATTGCGTGTTGAGTGGCAGAACTTAACGCCGTGCTTTGACTCGACACCAAAGCCAACAAATGTAAATATTAAATATTTCATTTCCTCGAGTACGGATCGAACCCACAATCTGTCGCGGTTACGGTCACACGCTCGTGCTGCGCCACGACTGGCCTCATCACTTGGATATTATAAAAGTAAAGGAAATGTTGATTTATAAAAAAAATATAAGTCATCATTTCCTTTCCAGTACGTATATATAATATCGTGGCGTTTTAATTGAGGCTCGATGTAACACAATTTATTATATTGCAAGAAAATTCGTGCCTTACAGTGGGTGGTTTGAAAAATAATAAAATTAATGATTACTATTATATTCTTATTAATATGAGAACGTGATAATATTTGACATGTTTGCGCAAGAGATGATTTAGATTTATTATCGTTTTTAACGTCGGCGAATTGGTTTTTAAAATTTCCATTTGATTTATTAATTGTTGATGTTGTCAGTTTTTTTATTAACTTTTTAAAAAGTGATATTGTGAGTGTATTGAGGTTGCTTTAAATTAAAGATATAATTAGTTTTACCTTAAGCAAGTGTAAAGATATAGTTCAGTATCTCTACGCTTTTGGCCAAATGTTATGGATAGGCAGAGAGATCCTAGTGTACTCCGTTTGTGTTTTCACTGGAATTCGAGACATTACGTGTTGAGCGATGGAATACAATGAAATGTTTTGTATTATTAAAAAATCAGCTTCACGCTGTATCCCGCACCTTGTGTTAAGACAGGGAACCTTGTGTTAAGACACTCTGTTTCCCCCTTTCTGCCGAATTCTGGAGGCATTGCGTGTTGAGTGGCAGAACTCAACGCGGAGCTAAGCCTCGACACCAGAGCGAAGAAATGGAAATATAAATTTAAGTAAATATTTCATCTCCTCGAGTAGGGATCGAACCCATAACCAGTCGATTTTACAGTCACACTTCGTGCCACTGCGCTACGACTGGCCTCTATATATTATTAAATAATAGCAAAACAAATGTACAAATAAAAAGAATTGAAATATCATCACTCCGACGGTAGGGATAGATAGAACCTCTAACTATCGCTTCTCTTTGCACTACGATATAATTGATAAGAACTAGATATCTAAACATAAAATATATAGACTTACTAAGCCATTCTAAAACTGTTCTTAACGCTGTATCCCGCAAAAAGCACGGTAGGCAAGGGAACCTAGTGTCAAGACACTCCGTTTCTCATAAAACTAGTTCCTAGTTTGTGCATATAGTTTTTAAACAAGTTTTAATTATTTAACAATCTTTCTGTTTGGCTAAAACATTGACTATATCTATAATTTAATCTGTCATATACAGCAAAGGAAACGAATAATAAAACTTAAAATAATATTATTATTTTAAGCATCCTGTTTCACATCTTTCGAATAAGTCTTTCACTACTTTCCGTTTAAACTAGCTTTCGATATTTATGTATAAAATATACTCTATATATATACGTCGTATACACTATACGTCGTGGCAGAGTAGCACAACGACTGACTAAAAGTGACGGTCATGGGTTCCATTTCCAATCGGGGAAGTATATTTTTTTAATTTATTTTAGACATTTCCGTTCCTCACATTCCGCCGAATTCTAGAGACATTGCGTGTTGAGTGATGGAAGTCTATGAACGAGGAAATTTTAAATACTTCATTTCCAGGAGTGGGAATCGAACTCACAACCTATTGCTTGTGCCGCCATGACTGGTCCTATTAAAATATACATATACTCGTACGTATTGAAATAAAGTTATATTTTTATAATTTGTAAGCGAAAGTGCAAGAGGATGTATAGCAACTAGCAACTCTATAACATGACATGATTATTATGACCATTCAGAATTATGTATTTCTAAGTTAGGAGGTTTCTAATGATACTTAGGGATTTCCTTTACCGATAAAGTATTCGCAAAGACAGTTTTATAATAATTATTTTATAAGCCTATGGTTCTAATATTATAGTAATGTAAGTTTTATATTTTTATAATTAAAACGGTAAAAAAAAGGTATTAAAACGAATAAAAAATTGAACGGAGAGAGATGTGAAACCGTGTTTGTTTCTTAAAAGCCATCTCAGGTTCAAATTCCGCTACTTTCAATGCTTTTTTAAAAAAAATAATAATATATATTATTTGTTGAAATAATACGACTTAATTGAAGTGTACATAGTCAGTGCCTATATTCGTTCTTTATTTTATTAGGATTTAATTTTCAAAATGAAATAAATGTAATTTTTAAATATTTTTACTTTCGATAATATTATCAATCTAAAATTATTTTTGTGTATGACTACGGCTTATAAATACAGGTTCTGTGGTTCGGTCTATGATGTGTTGTGGTGAGTTAGCCAATTATAATTTATAATAAGCGTATAATAAGGTCAAGTAGTGCTTTTGATATCAGGAATGATTTTTATTATTTAAGAATTGATACAGGGAACGGGAAGGGAACCGAGTGTCTTCCCACTAGGTTCCCTCGGCCTACCCTGCTGTGTGCAGGATACAGCGTGAAACTAAAAAAAAAAGTTATTGATACAATTGTGAAGTGATTGGAAAGTCTCTGATGGTTATAGATTAATTTTATCATATTTAAAAATTCTCCTCCTATAGTGGAAATATTAATAAAAACAAAAAAAGTATTTAGTATTTCAACGTTCCAAGAAAAATGCAAATAAACACCAACTTCAAAACAGTCTTGACGAATATAAAAAAATACTTAAATACTTATTTATTCATACATAATTACATACATAGTTATACAAAATAAAAAGAAACCAGATCACATCAC
The DNA here is from genome assembly GCA_917862395.2 of Heliconius sara. Lineage (NCBI taxonomy): Eukaryota > Metazoa > Arthropoda > Insecta > Lepidoptera > Nymphalidae > Heliconius > Heliconius sara. The sequence goes on along the minus strand of OU860788.1, from coordinate 3,576,268 downwards.
CTTACTAAGTTGATAATATCATATCCCCAGCGCACGGTATCAACGAGGTACTCTTTTACAGCCTTTTTTTCATATCTTTTTCTCAAAAAACTGTCCAAAACTTTTTAACTTGTTTCTGCCGGCTGATCGAAAAAATACCAAAATGTATGGAAATCTACACGAATTTAGACTCTACTGGTTTTAGAATAGAGTTTTTTAAGCTTAGACGTGGTCGTCAGATGTGATTGTCGAACAGGTGTCGAGTGGAACAGGTGATTTTGGTGACCGCTAATATATTGGATACAGGATCGAAATCGGCGTTCGACATATTGTGCTATGTATTTTTTTATTGTTTTATACGAATATCGACTCTATTTTTAGATGAAATAAGATGTAATTTGGCAGAGAAATAACGCCAGATGCAGTTTATTTTTGCGCTTATATAATTCAGTACCTATGTAACGTGGATAGGAGTTCGGAATGCAATTTAAAGGTCTCACCTTAGATGCAAGATGGGTGACGGTGATTGGGGCGAGTTGCTTTCACAGTCAACTACTGTTAGACGGATGGCTTTCTCCCATTGAAATTTATATGGATATCTTAATTTAACAATTATAATTTATGTAATTCAATTATTCTTAGTTAATTTTTAGCTTCACGCTGTATCTCGTTTATAGGAGGGTATGTAGCGGGAATTGTGGAACCTAGTGTGGACACTTTCGTTACCCACTTTTCGTCTGTTCCGTTTCCCCGTTCTCGAGGCATTGTGTGTTGAATGTCGTAACTCAACGACGCACTTTATCTCATTACCAGTGCAAGTAGAAAATATTATATATTTCAAATCCCCGAGTATTTCCCTGAGGAAATCGAATCTACATCCGTCGCGTTAATTATTCGAGAATAGCTCGCTCAACAAAATTCACTTTTTAGTTTTTTTAGCTTCACGCTGTATCACGCACATTTACTATACATAAAAATAAAATGAAAATATTTTGTATTATATTAGTCCCTATATTTTATATACCACAGAATACATACATACTCGTACATACATACGTACATACAAATGCAACAAAATTGCATTTTTGACCTTTTTACAACATTTACCTATTAATTGATGTTGTTTACAATAAAAATATCTTTTTATGGTAATCATTTTGCAACATCGTGACTCTGGATGGGTTTGTATTTAAAATGAACGTTTATATATTAATGAGAAAACAGTATTAACTTGCCTACATTTATAATATATTATCATTTATATTAACTTCTCTTGTGAGGAAGATAGAGAATATTATTCAAGTTATTTAATGTGTCAAGTGCTTAGATTATTATCGAGTTAGAATAATCAATGAGACCTCTTGGCAAATATTGAATTGATAAAACACTTTTTTTAATAGTCAATTGATTTTTGTAATATACAAAGGCTAGGCCAGCGCAAGGGCACAAGAATGAGATTGTAAATGCGACAGGTTGTGGGTTCGATGCCGCATTTGGGGAATTAAATATTTAACATTTTTATTCCTTTGAGGCCAGTCGTGGCGCAGCGGCACAAAGTGTGACTGTAAAACTGACAGATTGTGGGTTCGATCCCCACTCGAGGAGATGAAATATTTACTTAAATTTATATTTCCATTTCTTCGCTCTAGTGTCGAGGCTAGCGCGGCGTTGAGTTCTGCCACTCAACACGGCAGAATTCGGCAGAAAGTGGGGAACGGAGTGTCTTAACAGTATATTCCCTCTGCCTACCCTGCTGTGTGCGGCATACAGCGTGAAACTGATTTATTTATTTATTCCCTCGCTCTGATAACTAGGCAAAGCGTAACATGGAGACTTCCATAATTGGGAGGAAGAGTGGAGAGCGGAAGAGTCTTAAAGTAAATAGACTGCCTGCCGTAGGTGCCCATAAAATAAACGTCTGTAACATTAACATTTTTTTTCATTCATTCAATTAACATAAGAAGTTGATTAGAATATTTCAAGTGGCTCCTTCAAACAAGTATTTCTAAATGAAGTCGGTGCGTTAGCACCGTTATTGTAATATTTATACGTTTATAACGTTTTTTTATATATATAAATGTATATGTAATTTTCAATGAATAGTAATAATTTATGATACTTGATAGTTAATATAAAATTCCGTTTGTACATAAAGTTGTGAACGAACGTATGCGATGTGATCTATAATAGGTAGTCTAGTGTGGTATAATTTGAAACAATTATTTATAGATATTGGCTTTGAAGCTATATTTTTTTAGCTGTCCGCTGTTTCCTGCACATAGAACCTGGGAACCTAATGTATAATACAGTCCGTTTACATTAAGATACTTCCGTTCTCCATTTCCCAACGAATTCTTTGATGCATTGCATGTTGAGTGGCGGAACTCAACGCCGCGCAATTGCTTAATTTCCAGAGCGAGGAAATGAAAGTATTAAATATTTCATTAACCCGAGTGGACGCCGAATCCACAACTGTCGAATTTACAATCGCAGTCTTAAGCTCTTGCGTCCCGGTGGTCTCTAGAACCATAAATTGTTGTTTATTTTAGCTTAACAACAAAGAGAGAGAAGAGAATATATGAAGAGGAAAACGAGAAGTTAACAATCCCACAGGTGAGTATTGAGCCCATAATCGGGCTTGCAATCAGAAACTGACACACTCAGCTACATTGACCTCATTGTTGCCGAGATATCTCGTATAAAACAACTTAACAACAACACCTAAGACAGAACTTCAAATATTTTGAATACCGTAACGAGGTATGCAGGAACCGCTATGCACTTTATTAGGCAGGATTTTGCTTTTCAAAATCAAAATGAAAGGTTTCTAGCCTTTTAAGAATAACATAGAAAGCTAAGGTTGAACTTGTGCCGTCTTCATAGCAAACTACTCGTGTAAACAGTACTGAAGGCAAAATAGTATATTTTTTTATTTTCATTAACTTTCTGCATCCTGTACTATAAATATGTGTGTATATCTACAAAGTGATGCTTCATGTACTTCTTTTTTTCCTTTCATATACTTTCCTAGAATGGAATTCGAACCCAAAACCATATTCTATGAAGCCAGAATCGTTCCGCTTAAATATTTTGTCCATAACGCGTTCAATTCCGCCACCTATCAAAAGTGAGTGGATAGTCGGAAACGTAGTGTGTGAACGCTATTTACCTGCGTTATGCGGGAAATTGCATGAAACTGCTTTCCTTAAATATCGTAGAGAGCTTGCTTGACTTTGTTTTAAAATATTATATATTCTCGTATCTTATGCCATTTAATACCATGTTATACTGTATTACGTACAATTAATTAACATATGTTAATATATCACTAACATATAGAGTTTCCTAGATAATTTTTACTATCATATATTACGTAGGTACATTAATATATACACGAGGCCGTCGTAGCCAAGTGACACACAGCGAGTGACTGCAAGCGCGACGGTTGTGGGCTCTATTGCCGCTTGGCGACATGAATATTTTAATTTCTTTGCTCTGGTACCAAGGCAAAAGCGAAGTGAAGTGAATACCACCACTCAACACTCAATACCTTTAAAATGAAGGACGGAGTGTCTTAACACTAAATTTCCCATGCCTAACCTGTTATTTGCGGGATACAGCGTGATTAGAGTTACTGTAAATCTATACTTACATATCGAATGTCTAATTCCCTTGTATTAATTTGTCAACCGTACATGTCTGTGTGTGCGTGCGACCTTTGGGCGCATGGCCTGCGACCTAGAGCTCGCGGGTGGGATATCATTATAGCTATTCACATACACATATGTAGAGTGTTGACTGTACACATGTTGCTTGAACACGAATGTGAGTGTGTGCTTTGTTTAATAACTAATTTTGTGTTTTTTTGTTGTTATTTTGATTTTAGTGGTTGCCAGTTTTATTATAGTTTTATAAAATCATCTATGTAGATTCAGAGGCCAGTCGTGGCTCAGGGCCACAACGTGGGACTGTAAATGTGACTGGTTGTGGATTCACTCGAGGATTTAGTATTTCCGTTTTCTTTGCTCTAGTGTCGAAGAAAAGGCCGAGGTTGAGTTCCGCCAGGAAAGGAGTGACCTAATACTAGGTTTCAACTATTTATCCTGCTGTGTCCGGAAAACAAGTCACGTTGTTCAACAAATTATATTACAATATAAATAAAATAAGGCGTTCATTTTATGGTTACAAAATGAATAAATATGTCGCAATATGTTCTCTAGGTTCTCTAGGCTCTTTTACTTATTATATTTATCGTCTTACTTTTTAAAGGGGTTAAGGCAGACTACAGTGTTAAAACACTCCGTTCGCCACTATCCACTGAATTCCTTATTATCTACATACATAATAAGTAAAAAAATGCGAAAGTTGGGCTCGCCCACCGAAGGGTTCCGTACAAAAATTGTAGGTTTAAAAAATATTAGCAGTAACCTTTTTAAGGCAAAATTTGATATTAAAACCGCTAGTTCAAGTGAGGCATCAGATAAAGGGCTCTAGCTAAGTCAAGCTTGAATTTCAGAAAAAAGTTTGAGACCTCCAATTCTTGTACAGGACTCTAGGTGAGCGTAGCCGACTCGCTCTTGTCCGGTTTTTATTCTATTTTACCTGCTACTTGTCCTCCTTGCAGGATAAAATGGAAATAACTGAGAGTTATGCATGAAACATGTCACATACTATGTTCCTGAGGTTAGGTTCCTGACCGCATACATATAAACGGTTAGCGTGATGTAATATAGGATAAATTATGGACTAACTCACAAAACACAATTCAACATTTATTTTCCAATACTTCATTAGTTTATGAGATTTACGCGTTCAACCAAACAAACTTTTTAGTTTTATAACATTAATATAGATTATAGTTTATATTTCATTATTCAATAATTGAAATTTTATGTATATATGTATATATATATCTCCTAGATATATAAGGTATGCAAGACGGCCGCGCATGCCAACGGAAGGTCAAAGGAATGCTACATTGAAGGGCTTATCAAATACTATATAATAGGTACATTAATACATTATTTTAGAGTCGACGTCAAACAAAACCTTTAAAATGTATGGCAATGACATTTGATGAAAACTAACCTGACCTCATGCCAATCTTATATATTTCCGACTACATACTTAGTTCAATATTCCTTTAGAAAACATATAAAAATTTGAACGTAGCGGGGCTGACTTAGTGGTGTGACCGCTTAGTTGGTTTCCAGGAGGCGCGGGTTCGAGTCCCGCTGCGTTAAAAATTTTATGCGTTTTTTGAATAAATATTTTTCTTTCTCAAGTGTGGAATAACATTTTAAAAATGTTAAAAATTGTTTAAGTTTATTTTTGTAGCTCTACTCTCTATCCCGCGTTAAGCAGAGTAGGCAGAGTTAACCTAGTGTCCAGACACTACGTTCCCTACCTTCTGATTAATTTTCTAATTGTGGTTGATTGACAGAACTCAACTATAGGATTATATTTTGCATATATTATGAATTAGTACCTGTTATAGCATATTAAATTATTACAAACAAATGGATATTATTTTCGTTTTTTAGAAACTATGTTGTTCCTTTATTATATTAGAAATTAAAATATAAAAATATATATTTAATAATTTATTATAATAATAATAAAAAACCACATCCTTATACATATATAAATTTAATTATTAAGAGAAATCGTGTAATTATTATAATTCATATAAATAATAAAAACATCAGCTTCACGCTGAGTCCCGCATGCAACAAGGTAGATAGAGGGAACTTAGTGTTAAGACACTGCGTTCCGAAATTTCCGCCAAATTCTGGAGGCATTGCGTGTTGACTGGCGGAACTCAACGCCGCGCTTGACTTGACACCTCAATTTAAAATATAAATTTAAGAAAATTATTCTTCAAGTGGGGATTGCAACCTCCAGTCACGTTTACAGTCACACTTTGTGCCTCTGCACCACGACTGGCCTCAATAATAAAAATAAATGTGTTTTTTCTTTACCAACTTTAAATATTATATTCGATACTAAATTGTTTCAGGTCAATGCATGCTAAATGGCGCACCGAGCGTGGAATGTTTCCATTTTCACTGGAAAGCGAGATCGTGGTCGAACGAAATACAAGTACGTCGGTGCTTCAAGGCTTCGGTTAATTTTAAATATGTTTACTTATTTGTTTTTAACTATTTTTTTTTAAATATAAGGTTGATTACTTTTAACTTTTTAATGCTATTTTTTAATCCATACTTTTAATAAAATCGAAACGGATCGGTGTCTCTACATGGAAGATTTATAAGAAAAAAGATTGCTGGAATTAAATAAACCAGAATCAAAAACACATATTTTAAAAAATTTTCGTCCGTTTATCTGTTTGTTTGTTCACGCCAGTCACATAAATGGCTTAGCCCATTTAATTGCAGTTTTCAATTAAGTATTTAGGCGAAATTCCTTCAACATTTAGTGTTTGTTTTACTTTAATCAGTTTATAAATAAAAAAGTTATATCATTTTAAAGAATGTTGTTCGACAAAATGGCTATAATGTATGCGAAGCCCATCCTCCTCAAAGGTTATAATTACAGCCATGACCGCGAATTTCAACGGCCACAATCAAAGATTACAGTAAATATGCAAATGCTAGAGCTAACAGTGCACCATGTGCACAGTGCACACTGCAGATGCATCACGATTCACGATCTCAAGATTTATAACTCATTTCTGAATCACGCCGGTGTCATGGGAAATGAATCATTCTTGGAAGGTTGACTTAGGCTCATTACCTTTTGCTACTTAATTTTTTTGGTACTTAAGTTTATTTTTTTTGTCTTTATTTTTCAGCTGTACCGGAGTAGATAGAGGGAATTTAGTTCTTAAACACTCCGTTCCACCGAGAATTGAACCTGTTACACGTCAAATTGTCACAAGCTTGTGTCTGTAAACCTGCGCCTCTACTAGCCTTACATATAAACATTGTTTAATATAAATAGTATCATCAGCTTCACACTGTATCTCGCACAGGTAGGCAGGGGGAACCTAAAAAATGAATATATAAATGTAAATTAATATTTAATTTCCTCGAGTGGGAATCGAACCCACAACCAATCGATTTTACAGCCCCACTTTGTGCCACGACTGGCCTCAAAATTTAATAGTATTACTATTAATAAAAATAAAACCAATATCATCTATTTGTGTAATACAAACAACTTCCAGTTCCTATGAACGTATAAATCACGTATATTATTAGCTAATATGCAAACTGAAAATGTTTGTCTATTCATCTTCATCCGTTTCCGTAATATTTTTCGCTTGAATCATTTCTGCCCGGTTCGCAATCTGAATAATAAAATGTGGGGTGACCTGAACAGGTCGTTGGCATTAAATCAGTAAATACGTCTCGATCACGAAAGGAATTCCAGTTATTCATGGATACTTTCATTTATTTCCGATATTTTTTTTTGTATTTTCAAGAATATCTTGGATATTGTGAGGTGTAAGATGTGTCCAGTATGTATGTAGTGACAAAACACTCCGTTCTCATCTTTTGATCCATTTGTTTTATATGACAGGCAATTAATAATTTTATACTTTTATTAAATTGAGGCCATTATGGGACAATGGGATATAATTGTGGGTTTGTTTCCTACTCCATTTCCACTCCACTCCATTTCCATCCAAGAAACGCCAGTTTTGAGGCTAGTGGCGCAGTAGCACAAAGTGTGACTGTAAAACCGACTGGTTGCAGGTTCGATCCCCACTCGAGGAGATGAAATATTTACTTAAATTTATATTTCCATTTCTTAGTTCGGCAGAAAGTGACGAACGGAGTGTCTTAACACTAGGTTCCCTCTGCCTACCCTGCTGTGTGCGGGATATAGCGTGAAGCTAATTTAATTTAAATTTTTTTTTGATTGAAACGCGACGGTTCTGCGGCCGAACCTCACTCGGGGAATGATTTATCATTTCTTAATATTTTCATTTGGCACCAAGCCAAAAGGCGGAAAGTGAGGAACGAAATGTCATATCACTATGTTCCGTCTGTCTGCGCTGCGGTGCGAGATACAGCGTGAAGCTGATTTGTAATTTCCCATTCTGGCATGCCAAATTGTGGCATTGAGTTCACCAGGTTTCAATACATCGTGTTCCGAATTTGGACGGAGTACGGAGTGTCGCGACACTAGCTTCTAGGCTTCTGCATAATGCGTGAATCGAAATATATATACATATATATCAACGAATTGCATTTTATTTATAATGCATTTCACAATTAGTGAAATTTGATTTCGATTGGGGGTTCGATTGAATCCTATACCGAATCCTTACATAAACCAAGTAGATGACTAAAAACCGCTATAAGTGATATTCTTTAGGTACAATTTAAACGACAACGTGTTATATACATACGTATATTTTATAATATTATAAAAAAAAGGTAAATGTTATATGAAATTTACTTTAATTAGGCCAGTCGTGGCGCAGTGGCACTACACTGGTGACCGTAAGCGCGACAGGTTTTGGTTGTGGACACTCGAGTTAATGAAATTATTGAAAAAAATAATTTATTAATAATTATTTATTGAAAAAAAATTTTTTTTTATTTCTTTGCTTTGGCGTTAAGTTCTGCCACTCAACACGCAATGCTTCTAGAATTCGGCAGAAAACCTGAATATTTTATTTATTAAAGTAGATTTTTACCTGTTTAATCGCTAACATTTTGAACTGCTTCTTGGTTCTTCTATTTTGAATTTCCTATATTAATGGAATCCACAATAAAGTTTCTTTTAAATATATCATATTATGTAGAATCGTATATGAAGCAATGATATAATTGGCAATATATGATGATATAAAACTTATTTCGAAATACCCGCGACTATCGCTTTTACAGTCCATTATTGCCACAGTGCGCCACATAATGGTGTTAAAAGATATTGAATTTTTTACTTATTTATTATACGCAAATGCGAAACAATATTTTTTTTCTACTTTTTAGTACAGCAAAGTAAGCCATCACACCAAAAACAATGACCTTAAACTTCTTAAACTTAGTTGTTATTTGTAAAAGTTAAAACAATAAATAAAAACAGATGTTAGTCATTAAGTTTATCTCCGCCAGATGCGGCCTGCCTTTGTTCAGAGACGCACGTGTACCCATACCTGCATCTAGAAGGCATAAAAGAGTGAATAAACACTAAAACATTTCATTGGCAGCTAAGTCTTATTGTCTTTCTTTTGTTTTCTTTTGTTCATAGTAAATTTTTCTCTTTTAATCCGAACCAAATGGTGTGTTGCATTTATGAATATACAATACAATATACTCTGTTTCACACCGACATGTATTGACTTGACGTTTTGCTTTTTAGTTTTAACTTTTATATTACTAACGATGAATATTATCACCTAAAAAACAGTGAATGCAGTATTTGTCCTAATTGAGGCCAGTCATGCCGCAAGGGCTCAAGCGTGTGACTGTACAGGTGACCGGTTGTAGGTTCAATTTGCAGTCGAGGAAATGAAATATTTAACATTTTCATTTCGTCGCTCGGATGTCGAAGCAAACCGCGACGTTGAGTTCCTCTACTCAACACGTGATGTCTTTAGAAAAATGGAGAGTGTCGTGTAACAATAGACTCCCTTTGCTACATAAAGATTAAAAAAAAAACAGTTGTAGAAATGTCAAAATCAAAATACATAATTCGTCTTATGATATCTTTATTTTCTGTAAATATTTAAAACGGCAATGACAACCAGACAGCACATTTATGAGCAAATTCAGAATTGACACTGACACTGACAGATCAATATCAAGATATTTTTTTTTACAAAAAAAAAAACTTGGTCAATGAACATGATTATTATACAAGAATGTTGAGATTTTTTTACATTAAGTTAATAAGAAAATGTTTTTTTTTAAATTAATACGCGCGCGAAAAATCACTATGTTTCGATTCTCTGCCTACCCTGCTATGTGCGGAATACAGCGTGAACCTAAAACGAAGCTAAACTCTCAATAACTCTATAAACAAGCATAATTTTAACTATTAGAGTAAATTGCACAATAAATAGGTTGACTTTACCAACTATGTACCATCGTTCAGATGGAGACTGTGCTCGCGGATCTCTCGACATTTAACTATAAGACAATCAGTTGCAGAAATACGAAATATTATATTTGATTGTTGAATTTATTTTGTCTGTATGTATATAATATTGGGGCCAGTCGTGGTTCAGGTGCACAACTGCAGGTTGTGGTTTCGATTCCCACTCTAGGAAATGAAATATTTAATTATTTTCTCTATTTAATAAGTTTCTGCAATACCACAAACGCAATATATCTCCAGAATTTGACGGAATGAGTGGAGTGTAGTGTCTTAATACTTTCAATAAAGAGCGTATTCCGCATATAACATGGTAGGCAGCGAGAAGCTAGTGTTAAGGCACTTTGTTCCTCACTTACCACCGCATTTACGAGCCTTTACGAGAGTTGTGTGTCACTGCCACTACGGCTTTGAACAAGAAGTATTCCAAATTAAATCATCCTAATATAATTGTTTCCATTTTATATAAAAATTGTATTTTGTTCTATAAACTTCAATAATAAAATGTGATAAAGTCTTTGTGAATGTACACTATGCATTAAATTCCCGAACCCGTATGCTATATATTTAGTGATAGTAAGCACACAGCCAGGTGGCCATCGAAAGTATGTCGTTAGTATGTATTTGATAAGTTTAGCATAAATTATAAGCTTTAACCAATATAAAGAAACAACCGCGATCGATGTCGTTTTTACGACGAAAGCACCGTAACTTTTGTAGTTTAAAATTGCTTAAATTTTTTTTCTTTCGTAATTTCTTTCACTTTTTTGACATTAATCATTTAAAAATTGATTGGAATTTGGGAATTTTATGAGGCGGTCAGTCAATGAGGTTAATTAATGTTTATGCTACGATCGTTTTTTTGTATGAAAAACTCAAATTCAATGAATGGGTGAAATAACAAACAAAAATATTTAAGTTATTTTCTTATATTGTGAACTTGTTTTTCTTGTTTTTTGGTTATAAATGTTTCATTATTTTGAAAGTTCATTCAAGAACATTATTGATTGATAAAAATTCTACACTATGTTAAAAATATAGTTTCGTTCAGGTGTAGTTAGTTTAGAAATTTAGTAAGTTATTCTTTTATTTAAAACATAAACAAGAATGAACTATGTACAATTAATAGAAATTTTCACACGTTTTTTAAGCAAAATACAAGCAATAAATCAACACGCAATGCCTCTAGAATTCGGCAGAAAGTGGGGAACGGAGTGCCTTAACACTAGCTATCCTCTGCCTACCCTGCTGAGTGCGGGATACAGCGTGAAACTGATTTAATTTCTTTTAATTTACACCTTATTCTAAAACTTGTCACACGGTTGAAATATGCCTAACAATTTTTTGAGAAAAAGTTCCTTGTAATATACTTTGGTTTTCTTCGTACGAATAATTAGAAGGAGGTCATCGTGGTGCACCGTCTGTCTATTGACATGATTGTTGTGAGTTCAATTCCCGTTTAGGTATATAAATATTTGTTATTCCTCCGCTCTATACACAATGTTTCAAATACAGATGCAAAGTGGAGAGCGGGATATCTCTGACTACCTTGATTTACGAGAAAAAGCGTGAAGCTGTTAGAATGATCAGATAAATGTATAATAGCAAAAAACACATAATTTTTTTAAAGGGGCTAAAATTTTGTCTCATAAGCGCCTATTGCTCATTTTTCTATAAAAGTAAGCTAATTTCATCCATATTTACAAAAAAACAATACAATTACGTAAATGAACACCATAAAATATAAAAAGAATCATAAATACCTAAAAAAATATTCATTCAACACATGCATACATACATGACATAAGCGAATACTAAAATAGAAAACATAATAAATGTAAATGGAAAGTATAGTATAGTAGGTTTTGGGAGACAGTCAGTCGTCGGCTCAGATTAGGAATCCGGCCGCGCGACCTTTGAGGTCGGTCACGCGGCACTCCCGGCTCCCAAACTTCTGTATGACATTTTGTAGGCCATTGTGTCGGTTTGTATGGTTAAATTGTACCAGTAGATTGTGATTATTATATGGTAATTTGCACTAATATATTTATATGATAGTAAATTAATTAAGAAATAAATTAATTTGAGGCCAGCCGTGGCGCAGCGGCACGAAGTGTGACTGTAAAACCGACTGGTTGTGGGTTCGATCCCCACTCGAGGAGATGAAATAACACTAAACTTATATTTACATTTCTTCGCTCTGGTGTCGAGGTTAAGCGCGGCGTTGAGTTCTGCCACTCAACACGCAATGCCTCCAGAATTTGGCAGAAAGTGATCGAAGTGAAGATCTCCTCCACTCTGGGGAATAAATTATTATTTAATAATATTTTAACTTCTTCGCTCTGGCACCAAGGTAAAAGCCCAGCGTTAAGTTGCGCCACTCAAGACGCTTCAAAAAAATCGAAGGAAAGTGGGGAACGGAGTATCTTAACACTAGGTTTCATCTGCCTACTCTACTGTGTGCGGGATACACCGTGAAACTTATTTTATTTTTGTACTGTTTATTTAAATTAATAATTTTATATTAATAACTTAATTTCTAATAATAAATTTAGACATTATTTATTATAGCTATTGTCAATATTATACAATGTAATAGTAACAGGTTGCAATGCAAAACATTTAAAGCACAAAGATCATCGGCACGGCGTGAAGGTAAGGAATTCGAAGTTACCTAATCTGGCTCTAAGCTTGGAATTGCTTAACTATTTAGTTGGAAGATATTAGATATCGATTTTTGAATCGTTATTGTGATTTAAATCGATTTTTTAATTAAATATTAAATTATTATGTTAGAGACCAGTCGAAGTGGTGGGGTACAAAGTGTGATTGTAAAATCGACTGGTTGCGGGTTCGATCCCCACTGGAGGAAATGAAATATTTATTTACATTTATATTTTAATTTCTTCGCTCTGATCTGGTCGAGGCAAAGCGCGGCGCTCAGTTCCGCCACTTAGCACGCGATGCCTCCAGAACTCGGCGGATAGTGGGGAACAGAGTGTCTTAAAACTAGGTTCCCTCTGCCTATCCTGCTGTATGAGGCATACGGCGTGAAGCTGATTTGGAAAATATTATGTTAAAATCTATTTTTTAATGATCACTCTCTACATAAAATGACGTAAATGTAGAAACATTTATAATTTGTATATAGATATCTTTTAAATTTTTTTCAGTCACAATATTCAATATTTACACGATTAGTATTAAAAAAACAAATATATATATTACACAATTAAATATTTGTTCATAAAGGCAATAACAACTTCAATATTATAATTTAACTATGTCTACATTAGAAATTAGTCACTAAATTGACGTTGCAATGACTAGACAATATACAAGACCTTAAAAAGGATAACAAATCAAAATTTTAAACCGTTTTATTAAAAATAACTATTAATAATTATTTTTAATAACTGTAACATAATCTGTTTCTCGTTAAGAAAACGTATTAGGTAGTCTCTTAATAATAAAATTAAACTCACGATCCATTACGTTTTAAACTAGTAGCGTCTATATATAGTAAAAATAAATAATAATATAATATTGTTATATTATATTATTATTTATTTTTACTATCTTTTTACTATCTTTATATAACATAGCTATCAGTAATTCCCCACATGACCGCCATTAAATTGTAATATGATCTGATCAAATAAACCAAAAATATCACTGTATAGAGGAGGATAAGATGTATTCGAATCTTGAGAAAAAAGTTAAACAGATTATCTTAATTACCAACATTCCGGTGTGAACTGGGTTTTGAATTCTATAATAGTTACTTGTTACTCATGAGTTGGAAGATTGAAAAATAATTATATTTACTGCTTTATTTACAAACTTAAAACGTTTGTATATTAAGAAAATACGTATTATTATTATTAGATCTAGTAACAAGGTAAAGCGCGGCGTTGAGTTCCGCCCCTCAACACTTGCGTTTTGCGTGCTTCTAGAGCTCAGCGGTAATTGGTGAAAGGAAACGTTTTAATGAAAACGGAATTTCTTGATCTCTCTGTTTATCCTGCTGAAGCTAATATATGTAATTATATATATAATTAATCCCTCAAGTAAGAATTGAACACACAACCATTGCGCTTACGTTCAGACGCAGTCGAAATGCTCTATAATGATTTCTTCAAGGTGGAAAACGATAATAAAAAAAAACATGGACCGTCTGGAAAACAATGGGCATCTCACTAGTTTTATAAATTTATAAAAAAAACCTTATACCGTATATATATAATTAAAACATGCTACTACCGTCTTACTGAAGGCTATCCAGCGCTAAGATGAGTAGGGCTTCACCATCTGCCTACCCTTAAGGTTCCATGTGTCCAGAAACATGAAATTATTAAAAAAAAACAAGACGGCCCAAGGCGGACAATAGGGTGGAGATTTATAACGTTCTAACATCTGTTTCTTACCTGAGCCGGAATGACTGAACTGTTTGTTCATTTATTTATTCGAATGAACGCAAAAGTCAGTACAAAAGCTCTATTGCCATTTTGAATTAGATGCTTGGTGATATGTTAATATGGTGGGAATTAAGATAATATCAAGATGTGAATTATTTCGTTATATAGAGCAAGAAAATAGAAATTCATTCCGTAATAAATCTATTCTCTATAGTAAGGATCTAACTCAAAAATATTTTTTAATTAAATATGTTTCCTAGGTGTTAAAATTGCACAAAAAATATATAAAAACATCAACGTTTTTTAACACTTTTAAAATGTGATTCCTCATTTAGAAATGAAAAATATTTATTAAGAAAACGTATAAAAATTTGAACGTAGTGGGATTTGAACCCACGCCTCTTTAGGCACCGTCCAAGCGTATCTATATCTACTTTTAAAGTGACTAATTTACGTCAAAATATCTCAAATGCATTTTTTATGGATCATTTTGCATGTCACGAAAGTACTGAGCAAGTCGACTCAAACCCACGAGTATCGAATTATATTGACACTTGCTTATTAAATTATATTATGCTTACTTATATAATATATACATAATATTTTGAGGCCAGTAGTAGCGCAGAGGCACAAAGTGTGACTGTAAAACCGATTGGTTGTGGGTTCGATCCCCACTCGGGGAAATAAAATATTTACTTAATATTTCCATTTATTCGCTCTGGTGTCTGGCAAAGCGCGGCGTTTTATTCTGCAACTAGACACGCAATGCCTCCAGAATTCGGCAGTGCGGGGTGTGCAGGATACAACGTGAAAAAAACATACTATATATGTATAATATATATAAATTTTAAACCGGACAAGCCATAAGTCAACGCGAGAACTATAAATAAAACATTTTATGATGTTAATTTGTTCATATATTTATATGTTTATTGCGTTTCTAGTTTTTTTTTGTATTATACTAGCTCGACTGGAAAGTCATTTAACATTAATCTAAGCCTATAATTCTTATAAATTATGATCTATATATACATATACAGAAATATGTAAATACAATTCATTGCATATTGTAATAATTATTAGAAAAAATATATTTAATGAGGCCGACGCGGTGCAGGAGCACAGTGGTGTGACTGTAACGCGACGGTTATAGGTTTGATTCCCACTCGGGGGAATGAATTGTTAACGGAGTGTCTTATCACTAGGTTTTCTCTGACTTGTTGTGTGCGGGATACAGCGAGAAGCTGAAAAAATTGTGCTAAAAATTCAAATTTATTATAAAAAATTTAATGCGTACAAACATTAAACAGCATCACGGCTATCCAATGGCCACCGAAATTATATAATATTATACAAATATGAATTACGTTCCACAAGGTAGGAGGATTAAAACAGTCGTAACGGTTTTCTATCGTAAATGATAGAGATAAGACTTGAAAAATTACCTATAATTTGTTACAATTGCTTAATTAGTATTGATATTGCTTAAACAAAAATGGCATACCTCGAATTTTTCATCGGCCAACCAACTGTTGATCTACAGATGCTGTGTACAAGAAATTAAGCTGTTTAATTGAATAAAAAAATTAGGCAAGTGCGAGTCGGACAGCGTACCGTGGGTTCCGTACCAATTTTACGATTGTATCTCAACGGGACGTACAAGGTCTTAAAGTTAACAAAGTTTAGTTTTCGTACGTATGTGCTTTTTTTTATGAAATGAACTGTAAGGTTGTAATGATTTTTTCTATGAAATATCTATGAACTTTTCTACTTTTTACTTTCCTTTATTTGTACGACCAATTTTTATAAATGTAGATCCATGTCATGTCCTTATTGATTTTGATTACGCGATTTTCAATTTCAATTACAAAATACATCAATACCAAAGTTCACAAACGCTCGTTTTGATTGTATAAGTCAACGCCATCAAAAAACTAGATATTTTTCAATGAATTTCATATTGATACATATGCACATTCAATCTCGAGATAAACGGTCTTAACAAACGGACAAACGTACAACATAGTGATCCTATAAGGGTTCCGTTTTTCCTTTTGAGGCGCGGAACCCTAAAAAAGGAACAAAAACTAAAGTCAAAGCGACACGTGCCCATTTTGCATATGCTACGCTAAGGAGGTCGTAAAGCGTACGGGTTATTATACTTGGATGCGACCACGACACTTTTATGTCATCGGACCTCAACAGCCTCATGACGACGATTTTGTGGATAAACGCTGTATTTAAGTGAGAGCTTTTAAATTCGTTAGGGTTTTACTAAATAAATAATAATATAATACTGTATTTAGAAGAGGTTCACCAAGTTCATTAGAAAAATGGAGGAGCGAAATTGAAATATACGTACATACATATATTTGATTGAGCCTACACTAAATGCGACTTAAAATTTGGGAATGCTTGTATTTTTTATATATTTTATTCAATTTACTTATATAGAGTCGAGGCAAAGCGCGGCGTTGAGCTTCGCCACTCAACGCACAATGCCCCCAGAACTCGGTGGAAAGTGGAGAACGGAGTGTCTTAACACTAGGTTCCCTCTGCCTACCCTGCTGAGTGCGGGATGCAGCGTGAATTGTAACCGACGGTTGTGATTCCTTTTTTCCACTCGGCGGAATGGATTATTATTTGTAAATATTTTCGTTTCTTATTTCCTATTTTCTTTCTCTGGTACCAAGGCAAAAGCGCGGCGTTGAGTTCCGCCACTTAAGGCGCAATGCCTTCAACAACAAACAAATAGGGAACTAAGTGTCTTAGCACTAGGTCCCTTGAGCTAAGACATAGCTACATGAACGGAACACAGAGTGAAACTAAAAAAAATATAGTAAAGAACAGAAGAAGAATAGTAAAGTACTCGTAAGTATTTAATAGCTTCATTTCTTGTTATTAATTACTACGTCACTTAAGTATATATGTAGGTAAAAATATATTATTTTTAAAAGATTTACTAAAACGCACCTGTATTCGTTGTACGTATTATATTGTCAACTGATTGCATCGCGACACATGACGCCTTGATGATTTTTTAATTAAAAAAACAAAAAAATGGACAACCATACCGATATCACCTGCCGATGCAAAGGTGTATATTGACTTAGCCCTAAATTCTTACTAAACTCTTAACTCCTTTAATTATCATTTTAAAAGAACCCAAATTTTATATGTATTCACATATTGGTTTAAAAATTGCAGATTTCTCTTATTCTCTTATAAAGTTTAAAAGTATAATTTTGATAATAAAATCGGGTCGGTACGGACCTTTTTATAAAAATCAGCTTCACGCTGTATCTCGCACAAAGCAAAGTAAGCAGAGGGATTTTAGTGTGAAGACACTCCGTTTCCCATTTAAATCCAAATTCTAGAGGCATTGCGTGTTAAATAGCGGAACTCAACGCAGCGTTTTGCCTCGACACCAGAGCGAACAAATAAAAATATAAATTTAAATAAATATTTCATTATCCCGAGTGGGGATCGAACCCACAACCAGTAGATTTTACAGTCACACTCTGTGCTCCTGCGCAACGACTGGCCTCTAAACACAAGAGTTTATATATTTTTTCTGTATTCATAAATATATGTTACACCAGTCATCGTAATCCATTACATTAGGTTACATCTATTCTTAGACGGACAGTAAAACTCTTGTATGTTTGCTTTACCTCCTTACCTACATACGTTTTATTGGGAAGAGTTAAAGTTTAACGATCCCTTTTTATAATTATCAAATAGCGCCATAAAACTTGTTTTAAAAATGCGTAGTTATTTTTGAAAACAAGATATTTTTAATTAATTTTATATAGTATTGGATAAAGTAAGTATATCTACTTTTTAAGGCTAGTTTCAATTGCATTAAATTTTGATATTGCTTTATATATACATAGCTGTTCTATCACGTCGTTATCATAAAACGGTCTTAACAAAATTACTTTTTTTTCATTTTCACCCTGTATCCCATAGGATAGGCAGAAGGAGCTTACTGTTAAGACATTCCGCTTCTCACTTTTCGATGTATAACGCCGCGCTTTGCTGTGACATCGGAGCGAAAATATGAAATAGTTATTTTTCTCGAGTGGGAATCGAACCCACAACCTTGAGTTTCGGCCACGACTCTCCTCAACACCCATACGGTGAAATAAAATATCTTAAAGGATGATAATATTGTAGAAATTGTATATGAACATTTGAATCATACGTATGTAAATAAGAATAAATAAATAAATAAATCAGCTTCACGCTGTATCCCGCACACTGCAGGGTAGGCAGAGGGAACGTATTACACTCCGTTCCCTACTTTCTGCCGAATTCCGGAGGCATTGCGTGTTAAGTGGCAGAACTCAACGCCGCGCTTTGCCTCGACACCAGAGCGAAGAAATGGAAATATAAATTATGGATGTATGTAAATAAGGAGGAAAGGAAATCGATTATTATGATTGATGTAACATATAGTAATGAATACAGAAAAACGCTATGGTGCTATGGTGCTAGGACAAAGCGCGGCGTTGAGTTCCGCCACTCAACACGCAATGTCTCCAGAATTCGGCGAAAAGTTGGGAACGGTGTGTCTTAACACTAGGTTCCCTCTGCCTACCCTGATGTGTGCGGGATTCAGCGTGATTTATTTTTCAGCATTTCCGGGATTGGTGTCATAATATTTGTTTTAAAATAAAAGCCATCAATTTTAGTTTACATTAAACTAAGTATAATTTATTTGTTTCAACAAATGATTCTGTTTGATGTGAAGAGAACAACGAACGACCTTCATATTATAATAAGCTTAATATTTGTAACCAAGGTAAAGCCAAATTTTTATATATTATTTTAAAATCGAGGCCAGTCGTGGCGCACACAGCAGGGGAGGCAGAGGGAACCTAGTGTTAGAACACTCCGTTCCGCACTTTCTGCCGAATTCTGAAGGCATTGCGGTTTTATTGGTTAAGTTACAAATCACACGCACAAAATTTTTAACTGATTTTTTATTTCATTTTCTTTGTTTTATATTAGACATGTCAAAAAACATGCTTTTGCTGTTCTATGGCTAGGGATTTAAATTTGTATTTAAATTGGCGTATGTTAAAATTCATATAAAAACGTTCGGTTTTATTAGTTATTTCTTAATCTCGCTACTTTATAATTTCTAACAGCTTAACATTATTTATTGAGATTTTTTTCTAAAATATGACATATAAAACAGAGAATCAAGAATAAAAACTATATCAAAGCAGTTGGCCAATCAGAGTTCGTAAAATATACGGTATATTGAGAATTGAGATGTATTGTGATATGTGAGCACCTAACGGGTTGGAAGGCATCTGCTATCTGTGATATCAGGTGTAATTTATAAGCTATGAGCGTGTTTTTTTTAAATTTCATACTGTATCCCGCAGCAGGGTAGGTAGAGGGGACCTATTGTTAAGATTCCGTTCCCCCTTTTCTGCTGAATTCTGGAGGCATTAAGTCTTTAGATGAAATGAAAATATCAAATATTTCATGTCAATTAGTGGGGGCCGAACCTACAATCAGTCGTAACGCAGGAGCACAAGCGTGTGACTGTAAACACGACAGGTTGTGGGTTCGATTACCACTCGAGGAAATGAATACTTATTTAAATTTATATTTCCATTTCTTCGCTCTAGTTAACACTAGGCAAAGCGCGGCGTTAAGTTTCACCACTCAACTCGCAATTTGGCGAGATTTGAAGAACGAAAAATTGGTACTGGGAACGAAGTGTTTTAACACTAGGTGCCTTCCTACCGAGCTATATGCGGGATACAGCGTGAAGCTAAAAAAATATTATTTTTAAAAATTATAGCAACATATAAGAATATAACAAAATTATACATACACCTGTAAATATTATCTCTTTTAAGCCATACTTTGAAATTTTTTTAAGGGTGCCTGCGCGCAAGGTGCAACCCCACCGCGGATTTCAACAAGTCCCATAAAGGTGTGGGCTGTGGGAAAATCACATCGGATAACAAAATCGAGTAAGGTGCCTCTTTCTATATACATATTTACCGCTATTTTGCCATTGTGACTCGAGATTAGATGGATCTATATAAAAAAAGTCGGAAGTATGACTTTTGTTATTCATAATTTTTTTGAAGGTATCTACTGTTCATTTTTATCACATGTAGTATGGGAATGGGAGCTATATTTTTTATTCATCAGTGTAAAATTTCTTGAATACTCATATGAGACGAACATAAAATTACAATTGATTTTTTTTCCTTTTGCGAAAGCAGCATGAGGTAGTAAAAGATATAAAAAAAACACGTGAGTAAGTAAGAAAGTAAAAAAAATATTTTTAATAAATTGTGACAAACAATTCGTACAAACATACATATTATCTTATTACATCAACTAAATTAAGTTATTTCACTTTTAATATGTTCGTACGTTAAATCAGCTTCACGCTGTATCCCGTATTCACACAGCAACTCTGCTGACACAACAAGGCCGAGGGAACCAAGTGTTAAGACAAACAGTTTCCCACTTTCCGCCGACTTCTGGAGGCGTCGCATGTTGAGTGGCGGAACTCAACGCCGCACTTCGCCTTGGCACCTGAGCGAAAAAATATAAATGTAAGTAAATATTTTATCTTTTCGAATGCGGATCGAACCCACAACCAGTCGTTTTTACAGTCCCACTCTATGCTCCACGACTGGCCTCAATTCAATACTTCGCATATGTCGTTTTATAAGAATGAGACACTTCATTTTCCAATTTAGTTCTGATTTTTAAGATATTACATGTTTGTCTATCATAACGGGGTAATGAAAATAATTTATACTATATAATCATTTACCCCAGCACGGATTGAACCCGCAGCCGTCGTTAACAGTTGCTGCGAACGATGTCACAGGGACTACTATATCTACTTAAAATATTAAGAAGAGTAAAAAATTACAGTTTCAGCTGCAGATCAAAAAACTTAATATATTATGCTCAGGCCTCGAAAAATCTTTAAAAATGTCAAAAAATGCGAGCACATGCGACACTAATCACTCGCTGCCGATTTTTATGAACGGATATTCAACATCCGAACGGAAATTGGCAGCTTTTTATATTTACAAACATTCAACAAAACATATCTAGGGAACCTTATCACAACTGTGTAAGGTTCATTTTCTCTGCCATTACATTGAAAACGTGTGATCAATTCAAGTCAAAAAAAAATAAAATGGGGAAAAACAAAAAATCATTAGGTGATTTTTTAATTTTGTAGGTCAACTTTTTGCTATTAATTTCTAAGTATGCAGATGTGTATTTAAAAAACACAACGTTTCCGAGATGAGGCAGATGTATAGACCTTGAAGATGCTACAAAAAAAGTAAACACCTTTTCTTAGGACTCCACCGTGTTCTTTTTTTTTTATTTTTTTTTCATAGAGTATGAGATATCGTTTTTTTGAAAATTGTAATGAAATGGTTGGTGTTACTATAAGAAATTTATTTTGAATTAAATAGAAAAAATATTCAGCTTATAAAACACCTTTAACCAATAAAGCTGTTATTTTAACTCATAAAGCCAATAGAATTACGCAAATTTTAGAATGCTATATCTTCTATGATAACAAATTATACAGTTTTACTTTAGTTGTAAAATAAACGAATACGTATATTCATTATCAAGCAGAATTTTCTGTGATTGACAAGACAAAACTAGACATAAGCCTTTCATATCGTTACGAAATGGAATCGTTACGAGAAATGGAAGTCGGAAGGATTACTAAATCCTTCCGACTTCCATTTCTCGTAACGACTAGGTTCTCTAGATATTCTCTAGGCATTTCAGAATATGGAGAGCAAATGTATTTTTAAATGCAAATTCATCTTTCAGAAATGCGTTCGAATATATCCGAAGACGGACGAAGACCTTCTTAGGATATCAAGAAAAGCAACGCCAATGTAAATTATATCCTAGTTCCAACAATCTAAGGTATATTTTTGTTTACAATTGTCATATTGTACTGTGTCATAGTAGGAGCAGATGTGTTCACACAGTTTCGAGTAACTTTTGAATCATTATATTTTTTCTTAAGGAAGGCATAAGGCAGGCTGAGACCAGGTACCTATACACGCCGTCTTGAATTGTATTGTATTGTAGTTAAAGTAGTTACTCAAGTATAGAATATGTACGTTTTAAAATCTAAATATAATATAAATTTTTTTTACATTTTTTAAAAATTTTTGCTGGTAGAAATGAAATAATGCAATTTTTTGGTGATAAGACAAAGCGTGGCGTTGGGTTCCGTCACTCAATTTGCAACATCTCGAAAATTTTCTCGTTCACCTTGCCATATGTGGGATATAGTAAAGTCCTTGTGCTATCGTAATTATTTAGTTTAAAGCTAAAGATTATTTAAACTACAGTAGTAGCGTGAAGCAGGCATTGCGTGTTGAGTGGCGGAAGTCAACGCCAAGTTTCGTCTCGACACCAGAGCGAATATTCCATCTCCTCGAGTGGGGATCGAACCCACAACCAGTCAATTTTACAGTCACATTTTGTGCCACTTCGCCACGACTGGCCTCACTGTAATTTTTTTCTGTAGGCCTACAATTATAATGTTAGGTTCTTATCTTACTTCTTAGTGAAAATTTGCAGAATAATTAAAGAAAATTTTGAATTTCAAGTCGATATCTCAATCTCGACCAAGACTAGGAGACTTCTTAAGTAAAAAGTCTCCTTTTTCTTTAAGAGGTACAGAACTACAAGTATCTACTACGAGTTTGCATTTTTCGTTTGTTTAAGGTTCCGTACCTCTGTAATTGTATTTGTATTATATATATAGAAAGAATTAAATACAAACTTATATTTCTAGTTCATTCTATATAAAATAAATGCATACGCCCCATAGTTGAGGTTTGTCAATTTTTATGAGTTGATTTTATTTTATTTTATTTTTTTTTTATTTTTTTTTGTTTTTTTTTTTACGCTGATCCCGTTGACAATCCTGAAATTGAAACGAAATCCTCTCTGAGCGAGTCCGACTCATACTTCACTGGTGTTTTTTCTCAATTTTCATTTAAACCTTGCTTGATCACACAAACACTTATATCACAACTACTTAACTTCCTCATAATAACAATGTGAGCGAATTGAATTCACAATAAAATTCATAACACTTTAATATATTAAAATTTATTCTTTTCATTCCAAACATTTTAATACATAAGCAAAAAAAAAAATCAAAAGCAACGCATCGCGATCTGTCATATTTCTTAATGGAAGGAGGAAAAAAAACTAAAGATTTCTTCAGCACGGCACGTACCAAATGTTAGCGACAGATGCGCACGTGTTACGGTGATCATTTCGCGAATTCCAAAAGCAGATGCGTCAAAATACGAGACGAAAAAAGGAACAGTATCATTATTATATATTATCTTAAAAATAATATCTTTAGTTTATTCAGCTATATTCTCTATAATATTTAATTGTAGAGTCGTAGAGTCCAAATTCGAACGAAATTTTCAGTTGTTTTTGATGGTCTATTGAAAAACGAATAATCGGGACACCTGACAAAGTGAAGGAGATAATGCAGGTAAGTTTTGTTCGTGTAGAACAGTGAAGAGATGTATATTTGCGAACAAAAGAGCATTGCAACTTTGTATCCGCGGTAATTTTACGCCTCAATACGCACGATGCGTATTAAAGAAAGATCGTAATTTTATGTTATCAGATGTTTTAATATTAAAGTTGGTGTTTTAAGTATTTATATCAATCAAATCAGCTTTACGCTGTATTCTGCACACAGCGGGTTAGATGGGAACCTAGTGTCAAGACACTCCGTTCCCCATTTTTCGCCAAATTTTTTTGAGGCATTGCGTGTTGATTGGCGGAACTTAGCTACTAATTTTACCTTGGTGTCAGAGCGACGAAATGAAAATATTAATAATTTCGATCGAATCCACAACTGTCCCGAGACAGCCACACCCTTGTGCCATTGCGCCACGACGGCCTCAGGTAGCACTTACACCTATATTTAACTTAACTTAACTTAGCTTCACGCTTTATCCCTAGCGGGGTAGTGAGAGAGAACGGAGCGCCAAACGCTACGGTCTCTACATACCTCTTTCGCCTCGTCCACTGTCATCAACTACACCTATATTTACACTACTCTTATTGTATTTTTTATATTAAATAATAAGTTACCATATAAAACCTGTTAAGAAAAAATGTAAATCTATGTAATTATATGATTCTATACATTTGTCTTGTATGTGACAACGTATGAGGATGTATAAATCATGATGCTCACTCGATTTTTATCACTCATCCATAGACATGTTTTTTCCCACGGCGCCACTTCCTGAATAGAATATTAAAGGTTAACGGAAACTGGACTTAACGTTTTAATATAAAATTTGAGATTTTTCGCGTTTTCCGTTAGAATTTTCGAATTACTATATTTTACATTTTCATTAAATATCTGTTAAATGTGGATGTTTTCCTTAGCAAATTTGGGGAATAATGAAACGTTTTACAATTGTCCCACCTCAAAAACGACTTTTGAAATTTGTGCATATAAGGTTATCTTTATTAGCTTTCATATGATATTACGCAAAGTAGGGTAGGCTGCCCAGTTCCTGCCGAATTATGAGATTCGCCGACACCAGAACGAAGGAATAAAAATATTAAATATTTCATTTGCTCAAGTGGGAATCGAACCCAAAAGCTGTCACGTGTACAGTCACACGCTTGTGCCCCTGCGCCATGACTGGCCTCATATGTACTGACATGCATTATTATTTTATAAAAAAAAGTGTTTAAGTTAATCAGAAACAAAAGAATATTTTGGGTACATTTTTTGTGAAATAAAAAAAAAACATCGTATATAGTACCTATACACAAAAAGAAAAGAAAAAGTAAATATTATTTGCCGGAGAACGCAATGTAAAATACATTGAAGTCAACTCTATGTTATTTTAAATAAATATTTAAATCGCGTCGAACCCACGACCTCTGCCTACATAATTATAAAGTACAATTTCGTAACAAAACTTAACTAAGTGACGTATATCAAATAAAAAAAACCCAAACGAATTAAATTTAAATCAAAAAAACAAATATTATTAAAAATGACGTTTCCCATAAAAAACATCCCGCATACTACATTGATAGAGTGCTCAAAAGTCAACATATGTTAAAGAAATTTCTGTCAATTCAACTTCACAATATACTTAATAAAAGTCACCGTTCTGTGAACGTATTGAATGAAATTACCTAAATACACTATAAAATATATACTCGGAATCGAACTTTGAACTATGGAAATCACCTTAAGTAGTCAAAATCAATATTAATAATTCCGTTGAATCTCTTCGCGGCTTCTTAGGTGTGCATTACTACGTTCAGTATTTATATATGCTGTTTATTTTATATCAGATGTGTAAAACGTTTGTTCAAGAGTTGTCATACAAAATCGGTCTTCTATATTGAATTATAGAACTTATATTGGTATGTTATTTGTTTTGATATCCGACGTGTAGTTAGTTTTGGTGCTTTAATATGTTTAATTTGCTTAGATCATATTCCTAAGTACTATGATGGAGCATTAGATATAGCTACTACAATTTAGTTGTTGATAAGTTTATATGATTTTTTTACATGTAAAATTCTGTACTAAAGGAGGCGTAAAATGTTAAAAATATTATAAAAGCAGAGTCACTTTTTAAGGTAAAAAGTAACTCTTATAAGAGTTTGTTGTCCGTCTGTCTCCTGTTTGTCTGTCTGTCAAGAGCCTTTATCTCAGGAACACTTGGAGATATCGAGTTGAAAATCAAATCATATAAGATCATAAAGGTATGGCCGTTTATATAGCAAAAAACTCATATTTCGACACTATAAAAGGAATCAAAATTTATAGGGTACTTGCAGTTGGCCTAGAATTATAAAATTTGGCACCTAGCATTTACAGGTAGTACTAGTTAGTTATTTGCTAAAAAAATAATAGATATAAAAGAAAAAAAAATAGTAAATAATAGCAAAGAAAATGGTATTAAAGCCGCTATTTCAAGTAAGGTATCAGATGAAAGGGCTCTGGCTAAATTAAGCCTGAATTTCAGAAATAGCTTGATACCAAATTTTTATTCGGAACCCTCGGTGAGCGAGCCCGACTCGCGCTTGTCCGGTTTTTTTGCATAACAGATTAGATAGAGGGAGCTTGGTTTACAAACTCTGTTCCCCGCTTTCCGCCCAATTTTCAAGATATTGCTTGTCGAGTACAGAAATGTGACCCCTTAAATGAAAACAATTTAATTTTACAATGTTCGAAACGTTCTGGTTTAAAAAAAAATATATAATCTAACAAAATACATATTATACATTATAATGTGTAAAAAATGTCGAAAATCAAAGATCTAATAAATTTAGTTGTAACCGCTTCTTCCAGTATGCCTTAAGCAATGTGCTTGTAGTCTGACAGCGTCCACTGCGCCACGATGACCTCGATTATATATAGGTTCGATTATACATATAATAAAATTTAAAATATATGCGAAAAACTACCATTTGTCGGTTGGCTTATTTTTCACTGCGTTCGTACATTCTAACCTCAGAAATGGCTCAACCGATATAAATGTGGTTTTCCCCATCGGCTCTTACTGAACTACCCTTAACATTAAGTTTTTGTTTTGTATTAATTCGTTCATAAATAAAAAAAATATATCACTTTAGCGGACGAAGTCGAAGGCGGGTCGCTAGTTGATGATGATGATGCAACTTAATGTATTCTATACATTATAAGATGTAATCACCAGGTCATCTCAGTGTAGACCATAAAGCAATAATAAACAAATTACGTATTCAACAAATGTAATATATGAAATATTTATATAAATATATAGTATGTAAAGCGTTCTAAGAATTTTTAATAAGCTAGTGGACCCTGTGCGACTACTTCCGCTTGAAATATAGGGATGTTGTATGTAACTACAAACTGGCCAAGCGCGAGTCGTACTCCCCCGGGGTCCTGTACCAACTTCAGGATTTTGATGATGCGTCGAATAAAGTTAACAAACTTAAGTCTACACATACACATATACTCTTATTTAGTATGAAAGGAATTATAATTATAAGTTTGTAATGATATTTTCTATAAAATATTAATTTCATCAACATAGAGACTAGTAGTTACTTGATATCGAGTAAATAATTATATGCACTTGAAAAAATACAGTTACATATTGATATCAAAGACATACCCTTTAATTTGATTTATATGTATAGGGATAGTTTAAAAGTATTTTTTGTTCCAGCTCTACGCTTTACATAATATCCTGCACAGCAGACGATGTAGAGGAAATCTAGTGTTAATACACAGTTTTTCCTACTTTCCACGCTATTTTCGGCATTCGGAACTCAACGCCACGCTTTGCCTTGTTGCCAGAGCAACGAAATATTAATATTAAATCAAATCAAATCAGCTTTGTGCCGTATCCCGTACTTAGCAGGGTAGGCAGCGGGAATTTAGTGCTAAGATGTATTGCGTGTTGAATATTGAACCATAGCGAAGAAAATGGAAATATATATTATAAATATTTTATTTCCTCGAATGGGGATCCAACCTACAACTAGTCGCGTTTACAGTCACTCTTCGTGCGCCTGCGCCACGACTGGCCTCAAAAACTAATAATTATATTTAATTTCCTCGAATAGCTAGCGCATTTTTTTCTGCGTAAACTTCGATTCCCGATTCACCATCGTACAAATTGAAAGCTAAAGACTGTTATAGCAATTAACAAATTTGTCTAACTAAGTATTTCAAATTGATATTTATGTACCGATTTTATTTATAAATAAATAATATTTGTTTTTAAATAATATATAATAACTGAAGCTTGCAAGAATTCAATAGTAAAAACCGCATTTAAATCGGTTACGCCGATTTGGAGATTAGCAATAACAAACGCATAGACGGACAAAAAATATAAAAATCATTGTTTTACTTAACATTTTCATTTTCCTTAACCGGCTTTGCTTAACATTCTTTCTTGTACTTCCATGTACAGACACCGATCCATTATTATTTTATTATAAGTATAGATATAGATAATTATAATCGTATAAGGTATATCATGTTATAAATAAAATGAATACCATTAACATAGCAAATACGTTATTTGAATTATACATTTAAACTTGGTATTTGGATTTTGGAAAGCTTAAGGTACATTTTTTAAGAACAAAAAAAACGACACGACACAGAGGGAACAATCTGGAAATTGCTACGGAAATCTCTGTGGGCGAGTCTGACTTGACATATGTGACCGGTTTTTTTCTATTCAACTTATATAAATTATCAATTTGCTTATGCCTAATGTATTTATTATCATCTAATTTGGCTTAGGAAAAAATACTCCCCACTGCAGAGGCAAAGATGGTTTTAATTTACAACGTCGATTTTTCATTTAAATTAACTGATAATATTTTTAAAAATTAAAAAAAATATAAATTATAAAAACATTTTATAGTATTTTTTAGCAAATGTATAAAAATTTAAAGGTAGCGCTATTTGTATCGGCGTCTCTTGGAAGCCGTCCAAGCACTATGACCGCTAAGCCATACGTTCTCATCAAGCTACGTCGAAATTCTTATATGCTTGTTACAACTTAGCGATGAGACATTCAATTTCAATAACAACGAATACGTTCCAATCTTTTCTAAGGCCTGGAACGTGGAATTTCTGTTTACTGGAATAGTATACTGCTAACACCGATCGCAAGGCACGCAAAAATCTAGTGTCCCAAAACATATTCTTCTTCGTCTTCTTCTATTCGAAAGAACGTGGCTTGTTAAATGGCAGAACTCAATTCCACGCTTTGTCTTAGTAGAGCAGAGAAGAGAAAATAATTTTGCTTCGCAGAATGGAGATCAATAATATGATTAATGCGTCGATAGTGAGATGCTGTCCCAATAAGGCCTTATTTGAAATAATGAACATTCAAAAACACGCCGCATGGTAGGTAGGGGAAACCTAGTGCCAAGACACTCTATTCCCCATTTTCTGTCGAATTCTGGCAGCATGAATTATCGCGGAAAGCGGATCTCAACGCCGCGCTTTGCCTCGACACTAAAGCGAAGAAATGAAAACATTAAACATTTAATTTCCTTGATCGGGTATCGAACCAACAACCAGTCGCGTTTCCAGTAACACACCCTTGCCCTTGCGCCATGACTGGCCTCTCAAATTAATAAATTAAGTTAATTAATGCTAAAACAGCTCTTTATATGAACTTTTATTTTTTATCAAATGTATAAAATTTGTTACTTTATTCGGATTATCCATTTAGAACTGGTCGTAAAGAATGCTAAAGTTCAAAGCATTTTTTATCTCTGTTACGAGGTCAGGTTGTATGGCGCATCTAAGACGATAAATAAAATAGATTTGGCATTATTTTTTTTATTTTTTTTAGCTTCACGCTGTATCCCGCACACAGCGTAAGGTAAGCAAAGGGAACCTGTTATTAATACATTCCTTCTTCGTCAAGACACTCTTGTTTCCCCTTGTGTCGGAACCCACAACGTGTTTTGTTAAAGTAAAAATTAAAATTACAATTTCATTTCCTCGATTGGGAATCGAACCGACAACTGTCGCTTTAACAAGCGCACGCCAATGCTCCTGAGCTACGACTTATACATATATCATCTAATTTTGGTTATGCAGTCGGGTTTTTTGTTTGGTGTTTAATTATTTTTTTAAATAATTTTTCAAAAATAATATAAAAGTACCTACATATATCTTAACTATAGAAGTCATAATATTTTATCTTAAGCTTATCTTTTAAAAGTCATTTTATCTTTTGAGAAAAAAAAATTGAAAAGATTTTATTCTATCTTAAAATTAAACTAATATCTTGATATTTGATACTTTCTCATTATATACATATGTATTGAAAATTAATAAATTATGGTTTTTAAAATTGGCTCAACGATTCATATAAGATTTCAAATAGGTTATAAAATTTTTACAACTCTGTGCTAATAATTTTGTAGAAAAAAAAAATACAAGATATTTTATGCCATTGCATTAGAAGATACTGAAGTTTTTTGGATATTTGGATTGGTTTCCTGCAGTGGAGAGAGAGCGAGAAAGATACTTGTATATTATACATAAAAAGATGTTAATCTATACATTAAAAGATTTAAAAGCTGATAAATATTACATTTTAAATGTTAAGTTAGCTAATGATAAATTTTCCTTATCCTAATTTATAAAAGATATATTTATCAATTATTTTATTAATTAAACATTAAAATGAGATATTTTTTTAGAAAATCTAAGTGTACCACAGCCTTATGTGTGCGATGAGTCAGCGACGTCTCGACGAATGTGCTTGCGCAACACTGACACATAGACAAACGTGTTAAAGAGTCAACTTATAAACTAAGTCGTACATTTTACGTTAACTTAGAAAGTTGAATTATCTAGCGTATACAAAAAACGAAATGGTCGTCGTTTTTTGTAATATTATAGCGGTTTTTAACGTCGGCATGTGACAAGGATGTCAATAAACTTACACCTGTTGGCATATAGTTATGCTAGTATAATACTAGTGTGATATTTCATTATTTTAAAAATTTCTAACGCATAATGCAAAATGAGGCTAGTCATGGCGCAGGGGCACAAAGTGTGACTGTAAAACCGACTGGTTGTGGGTTCGATCCCCACTCGAGGAGATAAAATATTTATTTATATTTATTTATATTTATATTTCCATTTCTTCGCTCTGGTGTCGGCGCAATGCGGGGTGTTGAGTTCTGCCACTCAACACGCAATGCCTATAGTACTCGGCAGAAAGTGGGGAACGGAGTGTCTTAACACTAGGTTCCCTTTGCCTGCCCTGCTGTGTGCGTGAAGCTGATTAATTTATTTTCTAACGGATAAAAATGTATGATCTTTCATACTGTAATTGTTAGACTATTGAAAGTTGTGTAAACAAGTGACAAGACACAACCTAAGTGCTTGAAGTAAGTCTGAGTGTAGGTATAGAGAGAAAGTATTAACGTGATATAATATATTCGACACAATATTCTTTTCAATTCCCATTAGTAGTTCCTGAGATAAGAACGTTAAACCAATCTCTTCGGTTTTGTATGTAATATAAAATAAAGGTTTACTTATTTTTTTACAGAAATAAGAATGTATCATAAAATGTGACTTTGAATTACTCATCATATTTTATTTAAATATTAATTGTGAGATTTTTTCTTGAATTGTTTATTTAAGCCATTGCAAGAAATGTGTTTTTTGATAAGATTGGTACATAAAACCTATAAATTCACAACTGCATTTTATTTAATATTGCGAATGATTCTATCTTTGCAGGATAATATAAACGAGACAGAGTAACTCATACAACCCATACAAATATGAATGAGCGACTCGTGAAAGCCATCAAAATTATATAAGAACATACACACAAACTTAGTCAGTTTTATTTATATAATAATCTACAATTCTTCGTCACATTACGGAATTACTATGTTTTTGGCTAATGTTAATATATTTGCATTAACGAGCCACTTATTGGGAAACGAAATCAGACCAAACAGAAACTAAATTATTAAGAGGAATACATTCTCATGTTTTTTTCCTCATAGCAGGGAAGCTGATAATATGTAGTGTTAAGACACTCTCCACTGTCCGTCGAATTTGCAATATATTAGTTGTTGAATGGCGGAATTTAACTCCGAACCAACAACGTTTACATACAGATGCTGTCATCCACTGGGCCACACCAAATCATTTACTCTCGACAAGTGGAAGAATAGCGAAATTATATATATATTAAATTCTAAACAAATTGTTTGACACTTAAACAGTTAACAGAGTTCTTACGTTTAAAAATACTAGTTATACCGAGTAAAATTAGAAAGGAAAATACATAATTGAAGAACTGTTATACTTTAATATAATAATAAGCAAAGATCAACTGAAAAATAAAACAAATAAACATTAAAAAATAGTTATAAAATTTCAGCGGCACGAAGTGTAACTATATACACGACTGGTTGTGAGTTCGATTCCCACTCGAGGAGGTGAAATATTTACTTAAATTTATATTTCCATTTCTTCGCTCTGGTGTCGAGGCTAAGCGCGGCGTTGAGTTCTACCACTCAACACGCAATACCTCCAGAATTCGGCAGAAAGTGGAGGACGGACTATCTTAACACTAGGTTCCCTCTGCTCTGCTGTGTGCGAGATACAGCATGAAGCTTATTTATTTGATTGATTTTATTTATTAAAATCAATTATTCATTCAATCCATTTCCTACTATTAGAAAAAGGAAACTAAGTAGTCGAATACGTTAAAATGACTAAACTGTACGACATCCGTTGTGATACCTAAACAAGATTTTATGCTCAAACATAATCTAAGTAAAAGGCAGAAATTGGACTATTGCAGTCTGTTCCGACAGCCATTTTTACCTCGCATATCCGACTCCGTTCCCACGGCGTCCACAGAACAGGTTATTATTAAAACATATCTATACCAACATACGATTCTAAACCAAAATTAACACCAAATAAAGTTAATTTTCCATTGCAGCCGTGCTAAAAGGCTTTAGTAGTAATATAAGAGAAAATAGACTCTATTTTTAATTAAATAGAGTTAAAATTTGTTAATTCTATACATTACAAGTAAGTACAATTTGAAATTCTTATTTGAAATCATCGGTGAAGGATTTTAGGTTCTCTCTCCGTTGTTTGAGTCTTCTTAAGTTATGTAGCGGTAAAAATTTGTTTTATAAAGTAGAATATACTACGTACGGATATATTAATTGTGTTAGTCGAAAGCTACTAGAATTGTGAATTTGAAAGATAAATTCATTTTATTATTTGGCACAGTGTGTCTGTCAAGGCGACAGGTTGTGGGTTTGATTCGAGGAAATGTAATATTTAATATTTTCATCGCTTTCTCTGGTTTTAGTGTAAAACACCGCGTTGAGTTCCATCACTCAATAGGCATTCCTTCCAGAATATGGCGAAAAATTGGGAAACGGGGGCTTAATACTAGATTCCATCTGCCTAATTTGCTGTCTGTGTGATACAGTGTGACGATAAACAAATGCATTTTAAATAATATTCAAGTTTGAAGTGATTTAGTGCCTGGTTATCTCGATTTAGTTTAAAGTAATGGTTTAAACAAGTGTTTATAATATATAGGTCTTTTATCATATATTTTATCTATTATGAGGCTGGCCGTGGCGCAGTGGCACGAAGTGCGACTGTAAAACCGACTGGTTGTGGGTTCGATCCCCACTCGAGGAGATGAAATATTTACTTAAATTTATATTTCCATTTCTTCGCTCTGGTGTCGAGGCTAAGCGCGGCGTTGAGTTCTGACCACTCAACACGCAATACCTCCAGAATTCGGCAGAAAGTGGAGGACGGACTATCTTAACACTAGGTTCCCTCTGCTCTGCTGTGTGCGAGATACAGCATGAAGCTTATTTATTTGATTGATTTTATTTATTAAAATCAATTATTCATTCAATCCATTTCCTACTATTAGAAAAAGGAAACTAAGTAGTCGAATACGTTAAAATGACTAAACTGTACGACATCCGTTGTGATACCTAAACAAGATTTTATGCTCAAACATAATCTAAGTAAAAGGCAGAAATTGGACTATTGCAGTCTGTTCCGACAGCCATTTTTACCTCGCATATCCGACTCCGTTCCCACGGCGTCCACAGAACAGGTTATTATTAAAACATATCTATACCAACATACGATTCTAAACCAAAATTAACACCAAATAAAGTTAATTTTCCATTGCAGCCGTGCTAAAAGGCTTTAGTAGTAATATAAGAGAAAATAGACTCTATTTTTAATTAAATAGAGTTAAAATTTGTTAATTCTATACATTACAAGTAAGTACAATTTGAAATTCTTATTTGAAATCATCGGTGAAGGATTTTAGGTTCTCTCTCCGTTGTTTGAGTCTTCTTAAGTTATGTAGCGGTAAAAATTTGTTTTATAAAGTAGAATATACTACGTACGGATATATTAATTGTGTTAGTCGAAAGCTACTAGAATTGTGAATTTGAAAGATAAATTCATTTTATTATTTGGCACAGTGTGTCTGTCAAGGCGACAGGTTGTGGGTTTGATTCGAGGAAATGTAATATTTAATATTTTCATCGCTCTTCTCTGGTTTTAGTGTAAAACACCGCGTTGAGTTCCATCACTCAATAGGCATTCCTTCCAGAATATGGCGAAAAATTGGGAAACGGGGGCTTAATACTAGATTCCATCTGCCTAATTTGCTGTCTGTGTGATACAGTGTGACGATTAACAAATGCATTTTAAATAATATTCAAGTTTGAAGTGATTTAGTGCCTGGTTATCTCGATTTAGTTTAAAGTAATGGTTTAAACAAGTGTTTATAATATATAGGTCTTTTATCATATATTTTATCTATTATGAGGCCGGCCGTGGCACAGTGGCACGAAGTGCGACTGTAAAACCGACTGGTTGTGGGTTCGATCCCCACTCGAGGAGATGAAATATTTACTTAAATTTATATTTCCATTTCTTCGCTTAGGTGTCAAGGCAAAGCGCGGCGTTGAGTTCTGCCACTCAACACGCAATGCCTCCAAAAATTCGGCAGAAAGTGGGGAATGGAGTGTCTTAACACTAGGTTCCCTCTGCCTACCCTGCTGTGTGCGGGATATAGCGTGAAGCTAATTTTAATTTTAATTTTTTTATCTATTATTGAAGTGATCATAGAGAACGGAGAGTTTTAACGAAGTTATCTACGTAATTTTATAAGTTTTTTAATAATATTAGCTTTTTATGTTACTTTTTATATGGGCTACTCTTAATATATTGTACTTCGCATTTAACTTGAAACTGATATTTATTCTAATGGCGTCTACATCGTCGTACAGTTGGGACCTGTCTCGCTAATATTACTGCACTCTAGCAATGGCCAGTCGTGGTGCAGTGGCACAAGTGTGTAACTAACTGTAAACGCGACTGGTTGTGGGTTCGATCTCCACCCCAGAAAATGTAGTATTCAATTAAATTTACATTTTCATTTCTTCGTTCTGGTGTCGAAGCAAACCGCGGCGTTGAGTTCCGCCACTCAACACGCAGTACTTTCATAATTCGGCGGTAAACGAGAAACGGAGTGTCTTCCCCTGCTGTGTGCGGCGTATAGCGTGAAACTGTTTTTTTTTTATATTTAAAAAAGAGCGGCTAAAACGTGGGAGTACGTAGTGGCTTTGTTATCAAATGTTTTGATAGATTCAAAAGAGTGTTATTATTTAGAATGACAACTATTAGAATGATGGACTGTACTTTGAGTGTCTACAGTTTGTTAATTATTTTATTACAGTTACAGTGTTACAGCTGATTGAGACGCTTTGTACTGAAAATTTTAATTTGTTTCAGATTTTTGTGTGCTATTTTAAATTTAAATGTGTTTTATGTCAGTACCGACAAGTACTTGCTTAATGCTATATAAATAAATCCAGTTAATCCTAACAAAAAAAAACATTTGGCAAAACCCAATACACAATGTCTTTAGAATTCATTGGAAAGTAGGGAATGTACGTGTCTTAATGGCAACGGAGTATCTTAATATTAGGTCCCCAGGTTCCCAATGCCCAAGTTCTTTGCTGTGTTGCTTTGAGATACAATTGAAGATAATAAGAGAATAGAGAATGAATTACATAATAGTTATTTATATATTTTTTTCCTGTTTCCATTTAGGAAGTTTTCAAATAAGCAGACGGAGCATAGAATTAACACACTCCGCTCGCCACTTTCCTCGAAATTCTGGAGGCATTGCGTGTTGAGTGGCAGAACTTAACTTACAACTTTGCCTCGACATCATCGAGTTAAGAAATTAAAATATTAAATATATAATTTCGTCGAGTGGAAATTAAACACACAAAAAACAGTCACACGCTTATGCCCCTGTGCCACCACTGGCCAGGCATAAATTGATAATCAAAAAAACAAATCTACTTATTTAGAAAACATATAAAAAATTGAACGTAGCGGGACTCGAACCCGGGCCACTGGAAACCGACCAGTTAAAAATGTTAAAAAAATACAAAAAAAATCTATTACCTCTTACAAAACACAAATTAAATTTTAATCTATCAATTCAAATATTACTTTACAATATCATATCTATGAGTGTAAATCAAAATAACAATGAACGCAGCCCACGCAACAAAGCACTAAAATTAGGTAACCTAAGGTATGAGCATGCGCAGGCGCAGGCGATACGTAACCGTTCAGCCATCTTCGCGATGCGTCGTTTCGTAATGTAATGTAGTATAAAATAGTGGTAGTCTGTCAGATTTAGAAATGTTACCTTATATGGTATGATTCATTTTTTTTATTGACGCAGAAATTTATTAAAATAATTTTATTATTTTGAAAACAGTTATAGTTATTTATCAATTCAACGTACATTTTTGTTATAAGCGCATTTTTTTTATTTAATATAATCTGCTGACTGGTTGTGGGTACAAATTTTAAACTAAGTTCAAATTTTAATAATAAGTAAAGAATAGATAGTTAAAAGATAACTAATCATTTTCACGCTGTATCCTGCACATAGCAGGGTAGCCAGAGGGAACCTAGTGTTAAGACACTCCGTTCGCCACTTTCCATCAAGTTCTGGAGGCATTGTATGTTGAGTAGCGGAACTTAACGCCGCGCATTGCCTCGACACTAGAGCGAAGAAATTGAAAATATAAATAAATATTTCACTTTTTCGAGAGTGATGTCGAATCCACAACCAGTCGATTTTACAGTCACACTTTGTGCCCTGCGCCTCGACTGGCCTAATAATAGTATAAATTTATTTAAAATAGAGGCTTCTAGATGCCTCTAGATAAATAATAATATATTATTATTTATCTAGAGGCCTCTATAACATTATTAGTTAAATTTTAAACTGAGAACTACTTTAATATACAACTACTTACTTCCTTTGCACTTCCTCCCGTTGTGTCACTGTTAACTCATAAGTCTATAATAAAAAAATTAATTTTTTTTTTAATTTGTTGCGAATAGATGAGAGTTATAACAATAGGTTCCCAGGTTCCCTCCGCCTACCCTGTTATGTGCGAGATAGGTAGCTGCAATTTATATTAAGCGTTTAATTGAACACTACCTTATAATTTTTATATTCGCACCGTTTCTATAGAATAGAATTCCATGAATGGAACTCATTCATGGTTTTCTTTCCCATGTCCTTTTGTTTTGATCAACAGTAGGTACGTGAGACTTGCGACTATATTTTGGATAATATTTACAGTTAAATTAAAATCAAATCAAATTAGCTATACGCCGTATTCCTCCCTCAGTAGGGTAGAGGGAACCTAGTGTTAAGACACTCTGTTCCCCACTTTCCACCGAATTCTGGAAACATTGTGTGTTGAGTGGCGGCACGAAACGCCACGCTTTGCCTTAATACCAGAGCGGAGAAATCAAAATATAAATTTAAATAAATATTAAATTTTCTCGAGTAGGGATCGAACCCACAACCAGTCGGTCGGCACGTTACTTACGGTCACACACTTGTGCCTCTAAGTCTAACGTTTAAGATATTTAATTTCAAATTAACTATACACCATAATTAATTCACAAATTTTTGAGGTAATAAATTGGTCGTAGTACTGTCGCCTATTGAATAGATACATTACAGATACTGTCAGATGCTGTATGGCTTTGTCTTTGAAGGTCATATTTAGATATACAGGCTTAATACAATACATAATTTTAGTAATAAATTAAGATTAAGGAAAAATAGTGAACGCTACGTTCACTTATTATTCATATTAAAATTAGAGTTCAAAAAACTTATAGATTTTTTTTCAACCGAACACTTGAATAAGACGAATGTAATGAGCAGAAACTTGATATTTTACAAGGCAGTCTAAGGTCCCATTAGCCATTTTCCAACTCCATCATCAGACCATTTTATTAGTACCCTAATATTGTTTTGCAATTTTATATGATTATTGCCAACTTTATGTTAATACAACAGTATTAGAAGTACGTGTACGTAATAGCTCTTATATTTTATTATATATTGGGGTTATTTAGTTATAGCCCGGTGTAAAAAAAAGTGTTAAAACAGTAGAAATCCTAGTAGTCGTGCTACAACCATTTGCGTATTTAGATTTTTTTTCTGGGGGAACCCTCCACTTTAAATTTGTATAGATATTTGTATATGTTTTTTTTTATTTTTTGGGACAATATTTAATTTTTTTTATTTCTGGGGTGGGTACTATATTATTCTGGGATGGGCACGGCCTACCCGGCTCAACCTCTACCTACGCCCATGGCTACCACACAGTTTCTCGCTTTATCCATTATAGAAAGATGGGTAGAATAAGGGAACCTACTACCTAGTGTCTAATTTGAAGACACTCCATTCCTCACTTTCCGTCCAGTTTTTGAGACATTGCGTTTTGCGCTTATTTATTTGTGTATTGAAATAGTGAATCTGTAACTATTGTATGACCGATTTCCGTAAGGAG
The DNA here is from genome assembly GCA_917862395.2 of Heliconius sara. Taxonomy (NCBI): domain Eukaryota; kingdom Metazoa; phylum Arthropoda; class Insecta; order Lepidoptera; family Nymphalidae; genus Heliconius; species Heliconius sara. The sequence continues at coordinate 3,537,266 of OU860788.1, read as the reverse complement.
GAGGAGGTTATCAATTCGACTGTATTTTTTTTATATTTGTTACCTCTTAACTTATGATTAGATGAATCGATTTTGATGATCCTATTTTATTTAAAAGCTGGTGCTTTCCGTGTGGTCTCATTGTTATTTGGTCTATTTCTGACAATATTATCCACGACAAAATCACATAAGTCTTCAAGGGCAGGTTGATGAGACTTTGGTTAAGTCCTGATTATGGGATACGGTCGGTTTTTATTTGTTAAAATCTAGTACTTATTTAGTTGCCTATGAAATAACTTTAACCTAGTTTACCTTAAAACAACACTAAACACAAAGCATACACAGTTAAATATGGTAATTGCAACAAAGCCATGGTATGTAAACTTGCATTGTAAACATTTTAAACGATTTCGAGAATCTAAATACTATATATTGTGCTGGGTATCCAAATTTTGCTATTTATTTAACTAGGTCGAATATACTAATAATTAATTAATTTTAATTTCTTTGCTCTGGTTTCGAGGCAAATCGCGGCGTTGAGTTCCGCCACTGAACACGAAATGCCTCCAAAACTCCACGGAAAGTGGCGAACGGAGTGTCTCAACACAAGGTGAAGCTGATTATTCACTAATGTTAATTAATCATATATATTTTTTGAGGCTGGTTGTGGTGCAGGGACACAAATTTACCGTAAACGCAACAGATTGTGGGTTCCATTCCCACTCAAGGCAATGACGTATTTAATACTTAAATTTACGCGCTAGAGTGATGAGGCAAAGCGTGGCGTTGAGTGCCCATTTGGCACAGGCCCAGGACAGCGTTTGATTGTAAACGCGATAGTTGCGGGCTTATTCTCCACTTGGAGGATGATATTATTACATTCAACACTAAGTTTCCTCTTCATATCCTACTAGGATGCGGCATACAGCGTGAAGATGAAAAAAAAACATATATTGTTTATATTCATTTAGTTTAAGTTATGGCCTTTTCTAGCCATGAAGACGTCACAATTACTAACGTTATGTCAATCCTTGTACTTAATACGATATAATTATCCGTTATTAGATGATAAGATTACAATTAAATACTTAATTGAGGCGTAAGCGTCAGATATGCTAATTTAATAATTATATATCAAAGTACTAAATACAATTACAGATGATAAGGTATGATTTAAGTTATAAAAAGCTAGTGGTTTTTTTATAATAAAAAAAATATTATAGACTAGAAACAGTTTTTAAAATAAGTTAGGTCTTAAAGGTCGTAGAATGCCTGTTTGCATGATTTATGGGGTTTCCAATTTCACTCGGAGAATATCGATATTACTTATGAAATATCGATTTTGACAACCTTGTAGTATTGGTTATGAGTTATGTCTATTGACATTAGTTGAACTTGAAATATATTATTTTTATTGGTTTCCTACACAAGGGTTGATAGAACTTAATGTTAAGATACGTCGTTGTCCACTTGCCGCCCGAATTTGAGACATTGCTTGTAGAGTGGCGAAACTTAACGCCGCGCTCTGTTATGCTATAGTGAGGTTGGAAATAATTAATTTCTCCAAATTCGGATCAAACCCATATTGTACTACACACTGTAATTCTGCGAAACGATGGCTTCGATTTACTAATTTTATTTTTCTAGTCCCTATAGGAAATTGGAAGCAGTGCTGTTAAAACAACATATAAGTTGTCTTAATGGGCAGGAAGTGAAGGATGGAGATTATCCCAAGATTAATTTTGACTTACAAATTGATATGATTATCACTGAAGACAAATAAATAAATCCGTTTCACGCTATATCTTTCAAAGGTAGACAGAGGTAAACCTGGCGTAAAGACACTCCGTTCTCCATTTTCCGACGAATAACATATCCGGAATATGAAAATTAATAAATAATATCTTTAATTCAAATGAAATCCTTTTCTTACCAGTAATTTAACTAGGCAGTACGTCGATATCAGTCACAGCGTTAACTAACGCTCGTATCACATTGTAAATTGCTTGGTTTCTTAGTAATCTTCGATTAGGCATAACTTATACTAGAATGAACAGTGTAATAACAAAGGTATCTACTGATTGGAATATAATATAATATAATTGAATGCATTTGCTATAGGTAGATGTGACATTATAAATTATTATAAGAAAATGATTCCAAATCCTACGAAGCGTGTTTTTATAAAAACAATAGGTTTGCTTGTCTGGTATTTTTTCTGCTTCACGCTGAATCCCGCATGTAGGCAGGGTTGACAGAGGGAGCCTAGTGTTAAGACACTCCGCATCTCACTTTCCGTCGAATTCTGGAGGCACTGTATGTTGAGTGGCAGTACGTCGTGGAATCAAGGCCGCGCTTTGCGCAAATAAAAATAAATTAATAATAATTTAAACTTAAATAAATAAGTTGTAACAAGCGTATAAAAATCTCGACGTAGCTTCGCGAGCACGTATGGCTTAGTGGTCAGAGCGCTTGGTCGCCTTCCAGGAGACGTGGGTTCGAGTCCCGCTACGTTCAAATTTTTGTACGCTTCTAAATAAATATTACTCTTTCTTAAGTGTGGTATAACACTTTAAAAACTTTAAAAATATATCATATACTCCAGTGGGAATTGAACCTACAATCTGTCGCTTTTACAGTCGCACGGGGCCTCGACTGTCCTGATTGATTATCGGATATTATTATTATTATGAAATAATTTGTATATATTTGTTGTAATTGGATCGTAAGCTAATAGTAATTTCCAATTATTGCCACAACAATAAATTGCAAGGCTTTGTAGTCATCGATGCCACAAGACGCCATGAGATCATAGTAAATTCATCCAATTCGCAATGCAGTATAACAAACATTATAACATAATTAATCTTTTGATTTACAGTATAATAAAAAGTTCGTATATTTTATAAAATTAAATTGAAGCCATCGTGGTGGCGACTGAACATGTAAAGCCACCAGAATCGGGCGGACAGTGGGGAACGAAGAGTCTATCTGTCTACCCTGCCATATGCGGGATACAGCGTGAAGCTGAAAACAAATTTAAATTAAATTAAATCAAAGATAAAATGACATATCACTCACACATTTTTCTTTATCTGTAGATGAACATGGATTTAAATCAGTGGAAAATGGCTATGAAATTGGCAAAGTTATTTTAATTTTAATGAATAGTTATTAGACGATTTGATTATTCGGCTCGAAATACTTACATATTTAAAAAAAATCTTATTTTTTTAATTTAAATATTTTTCAACTCACGTTTGTGTCTAATAAAATATTTCTTTTTTTATTATGAAAATAAAAAAATATGTGAAATTTAAATTACCGATCAATTTGTATGTAAAACGAAAATTTCAATAGCCATATAAGGCAAGCAGACTTCTCATAATTGAAAAAGAAATAAGAATGTTTTCTTTAAAAAATAAAATAAATAAAATTTTAATTTAGTTCTTTGACGTCATGAAAATGTCAATCTAAAGTCATTACGGTTAATGATTGTGAAACCTCGCAATATTGTGATTGTGATTCAAATACCCTATTGTTCTATACCTGTGGCATTGGATGCGTTCAGATAATCCACAGAGTAGTTCCTTAAAATATATTTTTTTAAATACAACAAAAATATATAAATAAAATAAAAAAATCTAGTACTACAAGGCGCGGCGTTTGTTTCCGCCATTCAACACGCATTGTCTAGATACCAAGCCGAAATCTGAAAATTGAGTGTCTAGTCGTTAGTCAATGCTTTCTATTATTGGGAACATTCAATGTTTTATGCAAAAGTCTAAAAAAAGATTTTAAAAAGCTATAAGTCTGTGCGCTTGCACACTTTATAATACTAAGAAGATTTTAGTTAACATCTCTTAACATTAAGTAGTTGTTTTAAAACAACTTTTAACTTAACAAGAAGTTAACTTCTTTTGAATTAGAAATTAAAAAAAAACACATATGTATTAAAAAATATTTTATTTGGCAAAAATCTCTTAACTGTTTTATTAAATGTACTGTTTCATAAATTATTATCTGTAAACTAATATTATGTACAATCATAAATTAAAAAAAAAATATCTAAGAATGAAATAAAATATAAAAAAGAAAGGCATGGGCTATATGGACTTAGTAATAGAAACAAATCATAATTATACCGATTTTTTAAATTTTTACAACACACGCACAAAGTCAAAGCCAATATAAAACAAAATCATTTATACGATATTGTTTAATTTTAAATTATAATTTGATATTCATATAATTTTTGAAATTCATATTATGACATTTTTTGAAATATTTGATTTAATTTTGTCTATAGGTGATGTCGGTTTTTTATAAACAAGAACAAAAGTTTTATTATTTAAATGTGAGACAATATTAATAGCTACTGGTTTTTTTTACATAATAATCAAACAAATATTCCGTAACATAATAACATTCATGTAAAATTGGTTTTAAATGGAATTTAAATAAATGTTTAATCTATATTACCATGACAATATAGAAAAAAATATTTTAAATGTCAAAAAATATATACATATATATTTCCTTATGAATAAAAACTAGATCAAGTGCGAGTTAAAACCACGCACCGACGGTTCCGTGTTAACTCCATAATTGTCAACGGTCAACGGAAAGTTCCTTTAATTGGAATATAAATAGAAGTTGATAAATTTAAATATGGATGGGATGGGAGTGCACCCTCTCTGTGACTGTAGGCCTAAGTATTTGATATAAGCTTCAGATATCTTACGAGATTTTGAGAAAAGGGTATTAATAGACGGCGAGAACGGACAGACGGACAAAAACTTATTCTACAAGGGATTTGTTTTTAACAGACTTCTATAAAAAATACATATCAATTTGACTGTATTTTCTTATGTTAGTTAGTTACCTAAGAACCTTAACTGCGTGTGGTGTGGTGTTCACCCAATTGGTTCCGATCTTGGTCTGGATCGCATCAGGCCCCATTTTAATTTGGTCCACTTCTGACAATGATATCCATGAGAAAATCATATAAGCCATAAATTTGCATTAAGTATGTGCACGACAAATGAACAAATAACTCAATATCACACCAACCGATTTCGATGATTCTTTTTTTATTAGGATACACACATAGGATACAAGTTCTGATAATAAGATCCTATTCAATTTGTTTTTTTTATTAAAAATTATAATTATTTGAAGTATAGACTACAGAACCCTAAAAAAGAAACATAAACTCGGATAATTTATAAAGCCAGAGGTCGTAATTTGTAGAAGTGTAAAACAAATACTAAGTCATCGTGACCCTGTCAATCCGCAGTCATTACGGCTAACGATCGCAGGCAAGGCCACGTGGTGACTTGGTGAGGCGTGCGCCTACGCCGGTCCCACGGTGTGACGCATCCGTAGGCAGATTCGATTGCGCATTGATTTGTTATTATATAATAGTTGGTATATTATATTGTATTGAGGCCAGATATGGCGTAGAGGTATAGAACGATAGAGGTTGTAGGTTGGAATCCTATTCGAGGTAATGAAATATTCGGCGGAAAGTGAGGAACGTTAGTTAGTGCCTTAGTATTAGGTTCCTAGGTTCCCTTTGCCTATAAAATTGGGATTTTCTGTGTGGCAAAATATCAATAGTTACTCGATGAATTGAAGTTACGTATTAAATCGTTTGCTTTTTTGCTTATTGTTAATATTGTTTTTCTCAAAAAGGCTTATTCTATTATCATTAAAACGATCGTTTAGCACAGAGATTATGAGAATGTAATAAATATTATGCTTTCACGTTTATTAATAAAATAAACATAAAACATTTTTTACTCTGGTAAGGAGGCGAAAGACGGAGTTAAGTTCCGCCATTCGACACGGCTTCTATAATTCGACGCAAAGTTTGGAAAGAAAGTGTTCTTATTAGAACAGTGTGTTAACAATATGTTAAGGTTCCCTCTACTTCGCTATGTGCGGGATACAGCGTGAAGCTAAAAAAGTGTGGGAATTATAGCGCCATTTTGCCTTATGAGCAACGTATGAGCAATGTAGCGACCAATAAATGGTTTTAACATATTGATTTATATCTATTGTTATAAGCATATAAACATTCGCTTGTTATTGTTTTAAAATTCTTTGTCTTTATTTTTTATTGGTAGTGAATGTTAGTTGCGGTACAAAATTTTGAAAAGTAACACGGTATTTATTTACTTAATTAGAAAACGTATAAAAATTTGAACGTAGCCGACGTAACTGGAAACCGACCAGGCGCTCTGACCACTGAGCCATACGTTCTCGCCAAGCTACATCGAAATTTTTATACGCTTGTTACAACTTATTTATGTTGTTAGCATCTCTGTAGGGAGATTTTTACAAATTTCCGCTACCCAAAGATAATTACTAAGAATTATCGTTTGGCAAGAGAGAACACTATTTTTTAAATATTTTAAAACATTTTTTAAGTGTTAATCCACACTTAGGAAAGATAAACACTTAATTAGAAAACTTATAAAAATTTGAACTCTTGCCAGCGAGAAAGTATGGCTCAGTGGTCAGAGCGCCTGGTCGGTTTCCAGGAGGCGCGGGTTCGAGTCCCGCTACGTTCAATTTTTTATACGTTTTCTTAAGTATTTATCTTTCCTAAGTGTGGATTAACACTTTAAAAATGTTTAAAAAAACGGTATTTATTTATTAATTTTACCTGAAAATTTAATTTGATTATACAAAAAAAAAAAAAAATCAGGTTCACACTGTATCCCGCATGCAGCAGGTTAGGCAGTGGGAACCTAATGGTAAGACACTCTATTCCCCATTTACCACCGAATTTTTCGAGGCATTGCGTGTTGATTTTGGTGCTAGAGCGAAGAAATGAAAATATTAATAAATAATATTTAATTCTTCCGAGTGGGGATCGAACTCACAAAAGTTGCGTTACAATCACATCCATGTGCCTCTGCGCCACGACGGCCTCAACTTACAAATGAATCTAATAAAGTTGAAAAAAAAAGAATATGGCTTATTAAAGAACCTGTTCTCTACATTGATTATTAATGGTAGTATGGTTTAAAAAAAATTCAACCAAAAACGTATAAAATCGCTAGTGATTCTTCATAAATGTTCATAAACTATGTGGTCACTTCATTATATAATTTTTTGCTTCCCTTTCCTTTCAAATCAAATCAAAGCAATGATAAATAAAATTACCAAGTAACAAACGGTGTGCGAATAAAGAGTTTAATTAAAATTTATTACTCAAAACTGATTTTAACGCTGTTTATGTATGACAGGTGGTTTTTTATACTGTAAAGTGGAGTCAGTCGTGCGTAGCGGCACAAGCGAGTGACTGACTGTAAAACAGGTTGTAAGTTCGATTCCGACTCGAGGGAATTAAATATTAATTATTCTAATTGCCTCTATATCGGTGGGTTGCGCAACTCAACGTGCAATGCTGCTATTTGCCTTTCTCTAAATTCAGAGAAAGCGGAGAGCGTGAGTGTTTTAACACTAAACTCCTGCTGCATACGGGATACAGCGTGAAGCTTTTTACTTTAAAATTTAATTATACCGGAAACAATTACGAACTTACATTATAAAAAGAGCATTCGCACGCGCCCTAACACTCGTTTGGATAGTCAAGGGTCTTTATCTAGTTATCTATACTTCATCACGTAGGTGAATGTTGGAAGCTTTTGATAATTTTGCATTATATTAAGAATAGTACTTAATAAGGGGAGAGGGCTAGTGGTTGAGGGGATGTTGGGAAATTGGTGTGGCTTTTGTTTTACAGGTAGTTTTCAATATTGTTATTTACAATATAATAAAAAAATATATAATATATACGTATATACTAGTATCACATATATAAATGTATATCGAACTTAAAAAAAATCATATATAACCAAAAATACAAATATATTACATTTTTGCGCGTTTATTCTCTAAAATAAATACTATGTGTTATTCCATTTTTAATTAACCAATTAATGATCTGTATAAACAAAATTATATCAAATTTTTAAGTCGCCTTGCAACGCCTCTGGAATTCAGTGGAAAATGGGTAACGGAAATATCCTAATGGGAACGAAGTGTCCTAACATTACGGTACCCAGGTTCCCTCTGCCTACCCTCTCATGTGGGTGAAGCAAAAAAAAATACGTAAATTATATTTTAGATACCCAAAACAGTATTAAATTGTTAACAAAACCATTTTATATAGTCTTATCCAATGTTTGATCTCGTCATACCCATCATACCGTCGAGGAGAACAGCATTGTTTCGAATTGGCGATTTCCGCCTTAACCGCAGATGCCAGATAACGCTTGTTGCAGCAAAATATTATGACGAGATGCGTATCGTGCAAACGGTTAACGTTGTTAGAAAATTTTACTATTTTATCAAATAGAATTAGTAGGTATTTTGTTAATTAAAATAGACTTTCTTTTTCTCGAATACGAGATAAAGCGTGAAGGGCAGGTGGAAGGAATCTAGTGTTAAGCTAACTCTGTGTTCCAATTTCCGTTGAATTATCGAGGCGTTGCGTGTTAAGTGACGGAGGTAAACGCCGCGGCTTGCTGTGTTGGTGTGGAAATGGAAATATTGAATAATCTATTCCGCAGAGCGAGAATCGAACTTACAACCATCACTCAAATAATAGACATGTATTTAAAACAATAATAGTCCTAAAATATATGACAAAGACATAAAAATAAATCACCGTGGCGCTTATATTAGACTTCACATTTAAATAAAAATATTAAAAAAAACAATAAATAAAATTGCAACAAATTTCTACAACATCTGTGCGTTAAGTATGTATTAAGTATAATGGAACATAAATTCCCCTTATATAGAGAAATACGAAATACCTTAACGAATAAAATACGATTATCAACCAGAACCGGACTTTTAAGCAAATATCTTCTGGGAAAATATTATATTGTATTATATTTAAATCGATATTTTCCGAAAGATCTAGATATCATAATTAATCGACGATCTCCAAAACGCTATAATTATGTTTATATATAATATATATTATCGATATTGTTATACATATTATAAAGCTTGTTTCTTTGAACGTTATCTTTAAATAAATGAATATTTTAGAAATAAATTTTATTTAAATGCGTTAAATAGTTTAAAAAAAACATATTAATTTTATCTAAAACGATTAAAGTTTCGCGACAATTTAACCTTCGATCTTAATTTGTAAATTACTATTGTCATATATTATAGCATTCTTCTTGTTTTCATATAATTATAATATTTATTTGGGGCTTCACGGTAATGAAAATGTACAAAAAACACAGAGTTAAAATAAAATTAACAAATAAATCAGCTTCACACTGTATCCCGCGCACAGCAGGGTAGGCAGAGGGAACCTAGTGTTAAGACACTCCGTTCCCTACTTTTCGTCTAGTTCTGGAGGCATTGAATGTTGAGTGGCGGAACTCAACGTCGCGCTTTCCCTCGACACCCGAGTGAAGAAATCAAAATATTAAATATTTCATTTCCAACTTGCGGGATACAGCGTGAAGGTGAAAAAAACAACCAAAAACTCCGAAAATATATTAATTTATTTAATTATCTAAACAATGTACTAAGTTTTACATTTTAAAAAACGTCATAATTAAAATGGCCACCAGATTTCCTTTAGGAGGGTTGGCCACACGTGCGCTCGGCACGTGTGCTTCCGATACACCCTCGACGGCGGTCAGTGTATTGATTCTTACTGGATGAGGTATTTTTGACTAACTTTTTAGTATGTCTACTTCCTTTTTTATATTGTGAAATAATTTTTAGCTTCACGCTATATCAAGTCAGGCATATAGCAAGGTCGGCAGAGGGATCTAAGGAATCTAGTTTTGTGTTTTGTCATTGTCTTAACGACAATCCGTTCCCGTTAAGACACTTTTGGTCACCATTTTCCGTCAAATTCTGAAAGCATTGCGTGTTGATTGGGCGTCGCGATTTGCCTTACTACCAAAGTGGGAAAACGAAAACATTAAATATTTCACTTCCCCGAGTGGAAATCGAACCTACTACCTGTCGCGATTACAATGATATGCTTTTTGCCTGCGCAACGACGGCCTCTCTGGCCTTGGCACAGTGGTCCAAGCGGGATCTCGTATTATTGTTATAAGCTTGCTGTTTTATAAAAAAAATAATCTATATCTATCTATACTTATAATAAATCTGTAGAAAAGTCGTTTTTCTGTACATTGAAAATATTTAAAAAAATATTAGCCAGGGTGTTAAAGGATAACTAACAGAATCCATTTCCATCATTTTTAGAATTTTTGTCTGTTTGTCTGTTTATCTGTTTATGTGAACACGCATCACGTCAAAAGTACACAATATATTTAAGCAAGTTTTATACGTAAAAATTACCAGTAAATCAAAGTAACATTTAGTGTTTATTTCATTGTAATAGCTTCACTCTATCCAAAGATAAAAGTATTTAAGTTTCCAAGAAGCTTATATTTGAGATAGTAGAAATCGATACAAGTAACGCTGTCTATTGACAAAAAATAGTAGATACTAACGAATCTTGATAACACAAAAAACATTCTGTGGAGTTAAACACTAAACTTTAAATCCTTAGTAGATGGCGCTGTGCATAAAAAAATATTTTTATAGTTTGGAAAGGCTACCGCTACACTCAATTCGTAATTTTAACACAGTGATAAAGAGTGGCTTAATTTTCTAAGAAATATGTATGTGCCAAGGGTATTTTAGGGTACATACCTCAAAATTCTTATAAGATAACTTTGTTGTTTGTCCGTCTGTACGTCTGTCAAGACAAGTTAAAGGTTAGATACCTCAATGTTCAAGTCTATATTCTCTTAGAGCACAAAACATCTATCTTCTAAATCATCGCAATCAAATGACAATGAAATATGAGGGTTTATGCTTTGTTGTCGCATTTTCTATAATAACTAAAGGTATAAAAGCAACTATACGTATAAAGGCAAATTACAAAATTATTTTTCAAAAATTGACTTCTTATTGTATTTGTGTCACAGAAAAAAACCATTAGTTGGTTTACCATTAGGTTACAAATTTTAATGTGTACTTAATTTGATAAAAAATGACAACTTAATTAGTTATTCTTTTGGTGTATCTCCATTCATGAAACTGGTACGAATCTCTCGGGTCATGAGTACGACTTCAACTTGACCAATGAAATGTTGATCATTTTATAGATTATATAAAAATGCCTAAAAACGTGTTTCCTATGTATATTCTGTATACCAATTATATATTTAACTAATAACTACTTACTTACTAATTTAAAAACTGTACAAGACTTAATATAAGTTATTTTACAAAGAATATCGTAAATGCTTATCCAAATCAATTAATTAATAATTAAGGCTGTTTGTAATATCTATATATATATTTCTTAAATGAATAATCATGCAATTCAAGCGGGCAAAGCCGCGAGCAGTTCGCTAGGGTTTAAATATTTATAATGGATATTTTTTTTAGCTGATATAACAAAAAAGTATAATAATTTTCATTAATAAATATAGAAATTAATTGTTATAATCATCTTCGCATAATAGTGTAGATAAAAAAATAATGATGATAAATTATTATTTATTAATAGTTTATTTCTCCGCTCCGGTACCAAGGCATCAAACAGCGCGGCGTTGTGTTCCGCCACTCAACACGCAATGCCTCTAAAATCACTCAGCGGAAAGTGTCTGAACACTAGGTTCCCTTTCCACTCCTGCATATCCTGCTTGCTATAAGCAGGATATAGCGGGAAGCTGAAAAAAAAACAATACATTTATAAACAGTATGTATAATTCTTCTATCCATAAGTGATTAGTGAACAAGACTAATTAATAAATATTTAAGGACTCTTTCTCTCTGTCTGTCTCTGGACATACAAAAATAATAAAATATAATAACACAAGAAGTGCCCCATATATGGTCATTCCATTTTGATTTATAGATATATATATAATATATATATATATATATATATATATATATATATATATATATATAAGGTGCCCACACTCAACGCGCTCCATGCCTTCAGAAAAGTAGAAAGCAAATATATATATATTTATATATATATATATATATATATATATAGTGCTTATATTCGCGACAAGGTGCCCACACTCAACGCGCTCCATGCCTTCAGAAAAGTAGAAAGCAAATATATATATATTTATATATATATATATATATATATATATATATATATTTGCTTTCTACTTTTCTGAAGGCATGGAGCGCGTTGAGTGTGGGCACCTTGTCGCGAATATAAGCACTTGCTTGAGCTCCTGCGCCACGACTGGCCTCATCTACTCGTATGTATAATATATATAGTGTTCTTATTTGTATTATTTCCACGCCTTATATGAACATATAAGACACGGAAATATTATCTATGAATCAAAATGGAATGACCATATATGGGGCACTTCTTGTGTTATTATATTTTATTATTTTGTATATCCAGAGACAGACAGAGAGAGAGAGTCAAAAGGTCTTAATGGGGACGGAGTGTCTCAATTTGTATTTCCCAGATTGCCTCTATCTTTCCAGATACGCGCAGGCTACAGCAAGAAATTAATATATATATATATATATATATATATATATATATATATATATATATATATATATATATATATATATATATATATATATATATATATATATATATATATATATATATATATATATATATATATATATATATATATAATATTTTGCTAAAAAAATGTCTGATTAAAGATAATCTTTGCAGAGGGTAGGGTTCCATTGTCCATGCACATTGTAGCGTGCCCATCCCTAATTGGATTATTATTGGGCCTGTGTTTTCGGAAGTATCCCCTTTTACCCCGCGGAAGGGTTGCAGCAGATGTATGATTTTTGACTTCTCAAATTGGATACATCTGTTAATTGTTTTTAATTTTTTTATACGGACAGCTGTTAAACAGTCTTAAAGTGTTAGTTTGGTCCTATTTTTCTTGTTTCTTATGTATTGATTAAATTAATTGTAATTGTACTATTAATTCGATTTTTTTTTTGCTTCACGGTGTATCCCGCACACAGCAGGGTAGGCAGAGGGAACTTTAGTGTTAAGACACTCCGTTTTTCGAGGCCAGTCGTGGCACAGTGGCACAAAGTGTGTCTGTAAAATCGACTAGTTGTAGTTTCGATCCCCACTCGAGGAAATGACATATTTATTTACATTTCTTCGCTCTGCTGTCGGTGCGGCAAAGTGCAGCGTTAACTGTGTGCGGGATACAGTGTGAAGGTGTATTTTTACTTTTTAATTTACTTTAATTTTTGTTCTAATCGATAATAGAAGAAAAATTAATATGGTATTTCTAAGTAATGACGTTCCGAAGGCTCCAGTTCCAGTAGAGCACTAAACACTTCGGTAATATCATTTTGTATGGAGAATACACGAAATGGACTCAATAAAGTTAACTGTCCTTGTTTAGTGGAAATGGCTTAGATTCTTGATTCCAATCTTTCTGTAGTTGATTTTGAATTATAATTTTAAAATTAAAAATGTTTTTTTTTTTGGAAAACAAATTATTAAATATTTTTAAATTATTTGTGATACATAAATCGATATAAGTTAACAATCTATATATAATATTTATTTGCTAGAGCTTCACGCTGTCAAGCAGGCGAGAGAAACAAGTGTCAAGACACAAATTAAAAAAATAAATTAAATCATATTTCACGCGGTAAGAAAATTTTCAAAACTAAAAAAAATCTTTAATCAAACCTGCTCAGCTAACTTCAGGGCGGCCACAAGTACGGTCAGCAAATAAATTAAAATTATAATTTTACACATATTAAAAAATATATTTAAAAATGTCCGTTTTTCGCACCCTACATCTCTTGAAAGTAAAAAAATCTAATTCGAATATTATCTACAGGATCACCTTACGATAGCGCTGCACGCGCGCACCAAGCAGACCGCGACGACCGTTATATTAGCGAGCGCAGCTCAGGACAGCGTTATCGTGAAAGTTGATTTTTATTTCAAATACAATATATTATTTGAAATAAATAAATAGAATGGGATATTTGACGAGGTAAAACGCGGTGTTGAGCTCCACCAATAAACACGCAACGCTTTCAAAATTCAACGGCAAATGGAGGGCAGAATGTCTTAATACTACTTCTTTTGCCTTCGCTGCTGTGTTGGAGATACAAAAAATACATTAAAAGTGTAATTATTTAGTGCCATATTTTAATGAAAACGAAGACTTACTTTTCATGATCTGTTTTTAGTGTTCCGTACTCAGAAAGAAAAAACGGAACCGGAATATAGGATCACTTCGTAGTTCATCTCTCCGTCTGTCTAGACCAATTACCTCGAGATCGCGTGGAAGTATCAAGCTGAAATAAATACCAAACATTCAGGTCTACGGTAGTTTGAGGCACTGATAAAATCAAGCTTTTCATATGAAAAATGAAAAAACAATATGAAAAACAATATGAAAAATCCGGGAAGTGTATGTGTATAGGTATTTTAAAGAAAAAATCGTTACAAACTTATGTTTGTAGTTCGTACGACACAAAATGAGTGCATACGCCCGCAAAACTTAAATTTGTCAACTGTATTTGTCACGTTATCGTCGTGATTTATTTAATTTCATTTAAAGGGACATTTGTCTTTTATCTTAATAACATATTTATGAATTTCAAAATTTTCTAAAAATTGTAATGTAAATATATATTAAACGTTAAATAACGTATTTCATTAGTTGGTCCCTATTTTTTTATATAAGTTCTTTTAACAATACTACAAATAGAAAATAAAATATATATAATATTTTTTTTGATATAAAAAAAAACGATTTCATATGGAACGATGCAGTTACACTTTCAAACGTCAGCCATTGTTACGGGTAATCAGAAATCGCGTCAAATTGACGGTAAAATTGTACGTTCCAGAGACACCGCCGTCTTCACCTTACATTACCTACAGATATGACAAGAATTTTCTATTTTCGCTTGAGTTGCGGCCATTATGAGACCATTTTTTACAATTTCTATTTCATTATTGTTTTGAAATTAAATAATTAAGCCAGGTTATGGTTAGAAATTACAATATATCTAATTTAATATTATAATATTAAACTTGTTTGGCTTTTGGCAGGGGCTATCGTGGCGTAGTGGCACAAGTGTATGATTGTAAATGCGACGGTTGTGGGTTCTTTCGCTTTATCCCTAGCGGGGTAATCAAAGAGAACGGAGAGCCAAACGCTACGGTCTCTACATACCTCTTCCGCCTCGCCCACTGACATTAACCTCTTCATACATACTTTCCGGAGGCTCCTCATGCTTTTTACGTGACCTTCCTCCAGTATCTTTGATACTGTGTTTTCGAAGGTCAACCGAAGGTCTCCCTCTACCTCTCTTACCACTCACTTTTCCATTATAAATCTTTTTTACCATTCTGTCATGACTCATTCGTTCTACGTGCCCAAACCAGCTGAGCACGATCTTTATCCAAACTCAGGGGAATGATTTGTTTATTAATATGTTCATTTCTTAGATCTGATACCAAGAGGAAAGCGCAACGTGGAATTCCGCCACTCAATACGCTATGCCTCTAGAACTCGACAAGTGGGGAACGGAGTGTCTTAACACTAGATACCCTCTGGTTATCCTTCTATGAGCAGGATACAGCGAGAAGCTGAAAAAAAAATTTAATCACTACTGTAACACTATAAAATTTCGAATAAATGTTTGTTATCTACATCATTTTTTATTAAGCTTTTTCGCTTATTATCAGAAGAATGTTCATTATCATCTACTTTACATACAAATAAAATAAAAATTGGAAAAAATATATTTTTTTAACATGATCTAAAAATTTTAAATAACATTCTTAGGCGTGAACAGTAGAGTTGTCTTTAAATTTTATTATTTATTTATAATATTATACCTATTTATAATATAGGAATATATTACGAGTCAGTTTTTTTTAATTTAGCTAATAGAAAATTAATACTTATCATTTGACATTTAAAAAAATATAAGACTGCTAAGTGAAGTGCTATTTTTTGATTATCTGAATATAAATATAAGCAAGTTATTATATATTTCTATATATATATATATATCGTATGATCTCTATTCTATATATATATAATAGATATATATAATATATATATATATATATAGATTATATATGAAAATTAATAAAGGTCACATAATTTTAGGTTTATTATCAAAAATTACATAAGACAATATTAGTATAAGCTAAATAATAAATAATTGAGTATGCGCGTGCGCAATGCACACGCGCAGGCAGAAAGTCTTAAAAAATTAAATTAAATCAGCTTCACGCTATATCCCGCATACAGCAGGGTAGGCAGAGGGAACCTAGTGATAAGATACTCCGTTCCCCACTTTCTGTCGAATTCTAGAGGCATTGCGTGTTAAGTAGCAGAACTCAACGCCGCGCTTTGCCTGGACACCAGAGCGAAGGAATGGAAATTTAAATTTAAGTTAAAATTTCATTTCCTTGAGTGGGAATCGAACCCACAACCAGTCGGTCTTACAGTCACACTTCGTGCTGCCGTGCCACGACTGGCCTAATGTCTTTATAATACTTCCACTTTAATTATTTTATAAACCAGATGGGCAACTGTAATAGGATATACAATTTTTAAGTACTTGTATATTTAGATTCATTAAAAGTACCATACAATTACTTAAATTAGTAACATTGAACTGTTGTTTTGACATACATTATATTTTATCTTAAAAGGATTTTTTCATCGTGTTACTCATAGAATAAGCTTTATGTTGTATCCCGCACACAGCAGAGTAGGCAGATGGAACCTAGTGTTAAGACACTTCATCCGCAACTGTTCTCCGAATTCTGAAAGCGTGTTAAGCGTGTACAGCGTGTTAAGCGGCGGAACTGAACGCCGCGCTGTCTATCGCCACCAGATCGTAGAATGGACAACTTAAATTTAAATAAATATTTCATTTCCTCTAGTTAGAATTGAATTCACAACCAGTCGCCACGACTACTGACTTTAACTCAATGTTGTATAAAAAATATACTTTAGTAGTAGTTCAGTACTTAAGAATATGAGCTTTTTGTTTCGTATTACGTTTTTTTTCTTTAGAAATTTAAATATGTAATTAACTAAAGGAAGAGGGCCGTGGCGTAACGTAAACTAGATGCGGTGACCGCGGTCTGCCCGTTCCGGTGGACGCCGCGATATATGATTCCATTCATTTGTGATGTGATGATAGGTTGTTGAACTGTCCCAAATGGTGTGGTGTTACCTTAGGTGGTGGGTGACAACGTCTTTGGGTTTTTTGTTCAACCATATAGAAAGATTGAGGCCCTAGTCGCGATGGACCATAGTAGTGATTGTAACGCGGCGGTCGTGGTTTCGATCTCAACTCGGGGGAATGTAATAATATTATTATTATTTTCATTTCATTCTGGCATACAGGCAAAAGTCAAACGGTAGTTTCGATTCCTTCTGCTCATGAGGGAAACTGAAAAACAAAAGAGACACTAGAAAGTTTTTCGCCTAAATTCGAGATATAACGTATTAAATATACTTTACTCCGCCCTTTGTCATATCGAACTGAGGAAGTGATTATTTTGATGTTTCATTACATCGAATACTGATCGAATTTGCAATCATCACGTTTTCAATAAGATACTGTACCACTGCACCGTGATTGACTAAAATCATAAATTTGATGTTTCCTGTTCCGCTCAAAACTGGAAACATTTAAATGAATGTAAATGAACTCTTATTTGATATTACATTATGAGAAGTTTTTAATAGATTGTTGATAAAAGAATTTTAGACCAGTTTCTTTCATATAATTTTGCCTGTTTTGTGTCAGCTGATAAATTATGTTTTTAATGTTGATTATAAAAATGTAAACTAAGAAATATATATTTTTTTACATATGACAATTATGATTACTTTTTATTACTCTTTTTTCGTCGTAGCGAAGCACGGCGTTGAGTTCAGCCATACAACACGGAATGCTTTCTGATTTTTTTAATAACAGAGTGTCTAGGTTCCTTGCTGTGTGCGGGTTACAGCGTGAAGCTGATTTATTTTTATTTATTTAAATAATCTTAGTTTCATTAATACTATTACTTAACATCGAAGAATATAAAAAATAACTATTACATATTCAAACGATCTGTTCACTAGCTTCTAGTCTATACAAAAATATTATCTTTTAAATTAACATGAATAGAAGAAAAAAACCGGGCAAGCGCGAGTCGGGCTCGCCCACCGACGCTTGCGTAAAAACTGTCTTGAGCTTTTTCTGAAATTCGGAAATTTTTTTGCTTAGAAAGAGTCCTTTCATCTGATAGGGCCTCAATTGATCTAGCGGCCTTAATACTGAATTTTGCCCACTTTTAAGGCGTTCCATTTTTTCCTCAACTAGTACTACTAGTAAATACTAGGTACTAAATTTCATAATTCTAGGTCAATCAGAAGTAACCTGTGAATTTTGATTCCCTTGATAGTGTCGAACTACACGTTGTTTTACGATATAAACGGCCATTTTTTAAATGAATGTAGAACATTTTTTTTTCAGGAAATATCTCGCAGATGTTTTCTGAAAAAAAATTCTGAGTTTTTAGTATGAATTTCAACTCGATGTCTCTAAGCGTTCTTGAGATAAAAGCTCTTGACAGACAGACAGACGTTACAACAAAGTGATCTTATAATTTTTCCTTTTTTCCTTAAAAAATACGGAACCTTATAAAAATAATAAAAAATAAAAGTAAAAAAATATTACCTTTTAAATTATAACATATTCCATACAAACTAATATAAACAGGTCAAGCGAACAAGTACGGTTCAACGCTCTCCTTAGAAGTGGATTCAAAGACAAAAACCTCAAACAAAAACATATAAAATAAATACCAACAGTTGTTTTTTACCCTCCAGTACATTGTAACGTGGTGAATAAGTACTCCCTCGGAGGGTGTTTACCCTACTATATAATTGTTAGTACATTTATTTTTATGGACGCTATATGAAAGGGATAGAGTCCGTATTAGCGATTTTTATATTAGGTCATTACAGAAGTGACACAACCAGCTGTGTGATATTATTATTTTGTGAGTTTAACGCTGTCGAATTCGTCATTTCGAAAAAAAAGCAGGTTATTTATGCAAGTTTTTTCATAAAAAAAGGGACACTGAAGTAAGGATGTTTTTGATTTTGTTTTTCAGTTTTATAGCATTCTGCAAAATAATTAACTATATTCGGCGTTAAGTTCCGCCAATCACCACGAAATGCCTCCAGAACTCGGCGGAGGGTGGGAAACGGAGTGTCTTAACAATAGATACTCTGTTGTGTGCGGGATACAGCGTGAGGCTGGTTAAAACTGATTACATTTTATTGATATTTTATATTCTTGTTACTAAATTATTAATATATTTAGAAGTATTTATTATTAACTAAAGTCCTCTTTGACTTAATAAGTTTACAAGGCTATAATTTATGTTCGTATAATAAACACGTCGTCTCGGGCATGACAAATAACGTAATTGGTTCATATGGCTCATCACCTTTAACCGTCAAAAACGGTGGGATACCTTCATTTAAAAGAGATTTGCAGTTTTTTGTATCAATTATTTTTTAATATTATATTTTCTTTAGCTTCACTCTGTATTCTGCATATAATATGGTAGGGAGAGGGAGTCCAGTGTTACGGCACTCCGTTCTTCACTGTCTGTCGATGTTTTTGAGGCATTGCGTGTTGAGTGGTGGTACTCAACGCTGTGTTTTGCCTTGGTACCAGAGCGCTAAATTAACTATTAATAATTCGTTCTCCCAAGTGGGAATCGAAATATGACATTAATTAATACAATCACAAACAATTTATTAATAGAATAATAACATTAAAAACTATGTTATTATAACATTTAGGCTGTCGTGGCGCAGGATCACAAATGTGTGATTGTAAACGCGACGGTTATGGGTGCGATTGCCACACGAACAAATTAGATATTTAATATTTTCATTATTTCACTCATACAGATAGGCAAAACGCGGCGTTGAGTTGCGCCACGCAATGCCTCCATAATGCGGAGGAAAGTTAGGAACGGATGTGTCTTAATTTGACGGTCTCGACTCTAGGTTCCCAGGTACCCTATCCTGCTATGTGCGTAAAATTTTTTGTTTCTTTTGATAGAATCGTTCAAGTCGAAACAATAAATAAATAATCTATATACCAACATATTTAGCAATTTAATAGATTTAAGCTAATATATTACTATTTAATTGTTAATTGCGATTTTCTTTTCAATTGAAACATTAAATTGGCACTCTGTAGATTCTCGTTCAACAACGATTCTCAAAATGTTTGCCAAAATATACACTTGTACGGTCAAATAAAGTGAAGTATTCGAAGAAATTTGAAGTACATATATATACATAGTTCTATATACGAGTACCTACACCTAGTGTCGCGACTAAATGTATTTTTTGCTTATAATTAATATTCAGTTGTTTTCTTTGTATGAACTTTGTGAAGTAAGAGTTGAATTTAAATTTACCGTTAATTTACACAAAAAATATAAATTATAAGACTAAATACCTGTAAAGTAAGTCAGAAATAAAAATATTAATATGAAAATTTTAATTAACAAACAAACACAAATACAAACATTTAAAATTAAGAGAATGGATAACTTTATGAAGGACATCATATAAGGGACGTATTAACTTGGGACAGGATTGAATAGGATATGAGAAGGGGAACCATCGTCCAGGCGACATAAAAAATGTCTCAAATTCGGACGATAATCGGAGAATGCAATGTATTTAGTCCTTTTTTGAACTCTGTTTCTGAGAAAAAGCATGAAGCAGCAAACATATATTAAGATAATTCTTTGCGCCTAGGTCACTAGACCTAGCACATATGGTAAATACATAAATTATAATGAACTTCAACGTTCCAAGCATACAGCAAAGTCGACAGAGAGAAGCTAGCGTTAAGTCACTCCGTTACCCATATTCCGCGGCACTGAAATCCGGGCTTTTGCTTTGGCGCCAGAGAAAGAAATAATTAAATAAAAATTAATATTAATAAATAACAATTAATTAGTGAAGTGGAGTTCGAACCCACAACCGTCGCGACACAGTCACACCCTTGTGCCACTGCGCCACGACGGCCTCATGCATATATTAAGATAATTCTTGGCGCCTAGTTCACTGGACCTAGCACGGGTATTGAACCTGCAAATACATAGTATATTATATATTAAATGAACCGTGAAACAAAGAGCTTCAATGTAAATCCTACATGTATATCGTCCTGAAACAATTAATGACATTTATACATATGGATCAGTCTTTATAAGGATGGTGTTTTAATACAACATATAGTTCAATAAATTTGATGAATTTGTAAAAAAAAAATAGTGGCTGTCCCACTATACGTTATGCAGTAAAAGTATTGGGTTCGATTCTCACTTGGTAATACGTATATCTTTTAATTATTTCCATTTTCTATTCCTGATAAAATAGATAAAGTCACTTAATACGCAATGTGATAAAATTTTATGAAAATTGGAGATCTGATTGTCTTAATATTATGTTTTCCTTGTCCATTCTGCTCTGCTCATAAAGTGAAATAAATATATAGATAAATTGCCTTTTAGACTAAACAGACATTCTCTAAATTATCATAAAATATTTTTTTTCCAGCTTCACGCTGTATCCCGCATATAGCAGGATAGGACAGATGAAGTCTAATGGTAAGACACTGCGCTCTTCAATTACCCCCGAATTCTTGAGACACTTGAGTGGCAGAACTCAACTCCGCGACTTGCACAAGAGAGGGGTTCAACCAAAAAATATAGAAATGCCACAACCGTCCTCAAACTCTTATTTCCTTAGTATTTAGTGCCAAATACAATTACATCCAAGATAATTTCACGTTTTCTTTTAAATTTATTACTAGCATATGTTTATGTGTACAGTCTAACTGTAGCCCAACATGCGCACGCGTCGGGCGTGCACCGCGAGCGTGACGTGTGCGCCGTTCCGGAGCGTGGACGTGCGCCAACCTCTTAACTTTAGGTTCCTTGGATATTACTTTTTTACTACTATTATTATTATTTTTTATAGAAAAGAATAATAATGTGCATAGTGTAAAACAATCGAACAGGATTGTTTTCTTATTCACAAGTTGTAAGGACAGTTGTAAAAAAGGAAAAAAATATTATAATTTTTTTCAATATAACCAACGGAAGCCATAAATATATGTATATTAAAATCGTTTGATTTGAGAAATTTGCAAGAACAATTCTTTCATATCCATAATCGCATAGCTCGTTTACCGAAATAAATGATATTTATTTAAAAACTCTTATTATATTAAAAATTAATAATACAATTTTAAATATAAAGTTATAACTCATTTTACCATACTAATAGACGAAATTGCAGAAAACGTTTAATTATTATCATCTGATAAATCTCACAGAGAAAGTAGGAAGAGTTAATTGGTAAGTGTTGCATTCTACTTGTTCTTGTACGTCAAAGACGGAATGTGATGTATTGTCATAATAATATACTGTATTTTAACAGTATATTCTATAAATATAACGTTAAATATGATTATGTTTTAGTGTTAAATTAATTATTAATTTATAAATTATTAGTTTATTTATTATGGTGCTTGATTTCCATTTGTGAAAATTAATGAATAAAGAAAAATATTAAAATCTATATTTATGGACGAGATCGTCGTGGCACTGTGGACACGATGGGAGAGCATCCGACTATAAACGTGATCGTTGTGAGTTCGAACTCGAAGGAATGATTAAAGTTTTATTATTTTCATGTCCTCGTTATAGTAGGCAAAGCGTGGCGTTGAGTTCCGCCACTAAACCCATAATATCTCGATATCGAGCGGAAAGTTCTAAAAGGAGGATCTAAGCCGTAGGTCTATCCTAGCTGTTTTTTATTTCCTACTATTCTATTCTATTCTCAAGAAAATGATGAACAAATATCATAGATAGTCCTGTCCATTACCGAATAAGCTATACCTATAGATAGTATATAAATTGAACACGTTACCTAAGACCGTGTCCACGCACCCGTGGAGGCCTATAAACGGGCATTCCACCTGTGAGTTATTGTTGCGCAACTGAAGATATGCTCGCTATATGACGCAACGCTACGCAACGTTAGTTTGCACATACCTTATGTTACATTGTTGGTAGAAATATATATATATACATACTATTTATTGTGTTATTTTATTAAATATTAAACATTTTTACTTACTTCACGCTGTACACTTCCGTACACTACAGGGTAGACAGAGGAAATCTTGTGTTAAGACACTCCGTCCCCCACTTTCTGCCGAATTCTGGAGGAATTGCGTGTTGAGTGGCGCTTTGCCACGACACCAGAGAAAAGAAATGAAAATATATATAATTAAGTAAATATTTCATCTCCTCGACTGGGGATCGAACCCACAACCAGTCGGTTTTACACTCCACACTTTATGCCCCTGCGCCTCGACTAGCCTCACTATTTAACACCATTCTTTTATATCATCATAATAACTAAGATTACAGTATGAGAAAAAACATATTGCTCAATCTAAGTAAGTTATCTTAGAGTCGACCTTCTATTGTTTGTGTGTAATTAAAATTACAAAATACAAACCATTTTTTTTCAATAAAATTATAGAGTAGATGCACTATGGTATTTTATTTCAGTTACAAAATATTTTTCTAGCATAGTGTCTCGCTTACAGCATGGTGGGCAGAGGGAACCTAGTGGGTACCTATTTAAGAGTCTGATCGCCATAGTCAGCTCAGTTGTTGTATCACAACGGCCTCTGAAATGTAACAAAAGGAATTATATATTTTTTTATCTTAATTTAAAGGGATTTTCGGAAAACAAGGAACATTTCGTTACAATAACTTACATACAAAACAACTTTTTCTCTGAAAACGTGTTCTCTGTAACATATTGTACATAAATAAATATTTAAGAGAAGAAATATTTGCTTAAAGTTATACTTCCATTTTTTCGCGCTGTGGTGTCGAGGCAAAGCGCGGCGTTGAGTTCTGCCACTCAACGCGAAATGCGTCCAGTATTCGGCAAAATGTAGAAAACGGAGTGTCTTAACACTAGGGTCCCTTTGCCTATCCTGCTGTGTGTGAGATACAGCTTAAATAATGTGTTAAATAGTTTTTAATTGTACATATATTTTTATATCTGAGCGGATTTACCTTTCACTCATTTTTTTTTCTACTGACTAAATTTGCAGGTCAGTATGATTCATTTTTACTCAGTATGGGAATCAAACCTATGACCTCTATGTCATATACACACAGTGTATCATCTACTTAGTCATCAAACAAATATTTTATCAATGATTAGTCGAATCTTTTAGTTATTTCACAATAACAACTTAACATTTACAGTTACATCTGTAAAATCCTTTTATCATATTGAGGCCAGAGCGTGTAACTGTAAGGTCGTGGGTTCGATCCCCATTCGAGGAAATGAAATATGTAATATTTTAATTTTTCGCTATGGTGTCGATGCGGCGTTGAATTCCTTTACTCAACACGCAATTCCGTTAGAAACTAGCGGTAAGTGGAAGAGTGGAGGAGGAAAACTTGGAGTGTCATAACACTAAATTCCCTCCACCTACCCCGCGTGATACATCGTCAAATCGTCAAAAAAAAAAATCATATTTGAAATGAGCTGTCAAAATAAAAAAACCCAACTCATTTTTATTCTATCTTCAAAGTTCATCCTTGATTGATGGGTTATATTAATATACACTTTTGATAGACCAGCAAAGGGAGAAAAATGCATATTCATATATTAAGCGTGTCCGTTGGTATTATTAACGATGTTTTTGAGTGGTTACTAAAATAAATCAAATCAGCTTCACGCTGTATCCCGCACACAGCAGGGTAGACAGAGGGAACCTAGTGTTGTAGACACTCCGTTCCCCACTTTCTGCCGAATTCTGGAGGCATTGCGTGTTGAGTGGCAGAACTCAACGCCGCGCTTTTGCCTCTGCATCAGAGCGAAGAAATGGAAATATAAATTTAAGTAAATATTTCATCTCTTCGAGTGGGAATCGAACCCACAACCAGTCGGTTTTGCAGTCACACTTCATGCCGCTGCGCTACGACTGGCCTCTGAGTGAGTGGTTACTTGCTATTAATAATCTGTAAAGCGAGTTTTCTTGTAATTATTGTGATTTTTGAATTTATTCGTGCTTTAATTAATGAGAGTTAATATGTATAATAATATAATTTAAAAACATTGTAGGACAGGTAGAGGGTAGACACTTCGTTCTATACTTTCTGGACGAATTCGGGACGATGTTGAGTGACTGAAATCGACGAAAATTCGAAGAAAATTTACAATGTATGAGTTAGTTTATGAAATGAATGCAACTAGGTTATATATCATTTTAGATGATAGTGTCTGAATCACTGAATATATATTGTTAGAAATCGTAAGCGGTTTTAGTTTTTAAAATACACGATAAATAAACACATCGTCTATATGTTTTTAAACTATTTGGAAAGGGATACCACGTAATTGCAATAAGTGATATGTATCACCTACTAACAATACTTCACACTACTTTCCTTCCAATAAGGGCCGTTACCAACAAGCAATTGCCCCCGATTGACACAATTCCACTGCCTTTATCATCCTTTTCACCCAAATCTACCCTCGTAATAGAAACGACATTAAATGTTTATTACTACAGTTACAACTTTTCTAGTAATTTTTAAAACATTTCTTTTGACAGTTCGTAGCGTCCTTACAGATTATATAACTAGCATCATAAACGTTTTGTAAGACATAGCGTTAGTCTATGGCTAGGAATTAAACTATTAAAATTAAAGGAAATTATAATTTACTTTACATATATATTACATACATGCAAAGATATTTTTACGTTTAAAAAACGTAAAGGAACTGGAGTTTTATACGATTATTTAAAAATCTATAATACTCTATCGATTTGACTTAAGTTTTTATAAATTATTAAATGTAATTATAATCAGCTTCACGCTGTATCCCGGACACAGCAGGGTAGGCAGAGAAGACATAGTGTTAAGATACTTCTTTTCCCATTTTTCACCGAAATCTGAAGGCATTGCGTGTTGAGTGGCGGAACCCAACGCCGCTTATCATTAAATATAATTTAATTTTTTTTTCATTGTCACACATATATTATATACATCCAAAAAATAACTTTTTACGCTCAAAATATGCACAGTAACTGGAATCTTACACGATTCTTTTATAAATCTTTAAATCACTTCAAAACGAATATTGTTAACAACTCACCGGTTCTAAAGTTGTCCGCGCATACTGCCCTGGATTCCTGCGGAACATGCTGACTGCGGTACATTAAGCTTTCAATTATCGATTTATTACAGAACAGTTAAATAAGTCGAATTTAAACTGTTTTATATCACATATCAAGGCGAAAGGGAAATACGACTAATAAAAATTTACAAACTTAATTATGCGTGCATATGCTCTCATTTTGTATAAAATCAACTACTATGAGTTTATAATGTTTTTTTTTTAAATTATAGATCGGGATATTTGATATTAAGTTCAGCTCGATACCGCCACGCGATCTGAAGTTAAATGGTCTTGACAGACGGATGACGAACGTGATGCTCTTATAAGAGTTCGAATTTTACTTTATGAGGTACGGAACCCTAAAAAATATTCTTAAATACTTTAGAAAAGCTTTTTAAGCATTTTTGATACTTAATTTTTTTTTATGGAAAAGACACGGCAAACGAGCGTTCGGGACACCTGATGGTAAGTGATTATTGGCGCCCACGGCCACACCAGAGGAGCTACAGGTGCGTTGCCGGCCTTTAAGGTGGATTGGGCTTCGGACCCTGGCATTACCTGATGCGAAACGCAGTGGCATAAAGCTACACCTTAACGCCGGTTTTAAATGCCGGGGGTGGTAATGATCCGGTCGAGTCTATCCATGCGTGTTACCATTGCTGGCGACGTGACTCTACCACACGTACTTACCACCAGTACCAGGATGATCCTATTCTAGGCCAGGATCACACGGCGACATAGATATAAATAACATAGCAAAAAGTAATTACTAAATGTCCAATATAAATATATGTGTATTTATGATATTGCCGAGTTAACCTTTAAGATGATTATAAATTGCAAAAACATTTACAAATGTTGTTCCGGTATTTGACACATGCAGCATCTCGGAGAGAGGTCCGTATAAGGTAGGGTTGTTGCTGAACTGAAATCAAAAATTTAATTTAATTAGTTTTTTTAGCTTAATTCTGTATCCTGCACATAGGAACAGGCAATTGGGAACCTGGGAAACTAGTGTTAAATCACTCTGTCTTCGTTTAGACAGTTTTGGATGAATTTCGACGAATCCTAGGGTGCGAGCTTGAGAGGACCACTCGGAATGCATACTTGATAGTGGACGACGCGAAAGAGTTGAGACCGTATCACTTGGTCTCTCCGGCTACCCCCGTTAGATATAAAGCGTGAAGATGAAATATCAAGTAAAAAGATCAGAGAAAAATTGGCCACATCTGTAATATTGTATTAATAATCATATGAGATTTATTAGAGGATTTTATGTTTACAAAAAAACTCTATGTAATGGAAAATCAGAGACTCAGAGCAAAACAAAAAAAATAATTTTCTACATGTGCATTATTCTCCTGATTATTGATAAATTTTAGAGACTCGAAGTAAGTTTCTATTTATAATGGCGGCGCCACAATTAATTTGGAGAATACTATTTTAGAATATCGTTTTCATTTCAAAACAGTTGTTTTTTTATATGAAAAATTATGAAAATGATCAAAAAGCTCTAAAGACGGATGCCTCCTTCTTCCACTCGTGACCAGTCCACCCCAGACTACTGCAAGGACTTCGAAACGTCGACTTTCGACATAAATATATAAAACTAAACATCCCATTCTATTCTCTTCAAAGTTTATTCCTTCATTTATCTAAGGTTGTATACACCGGATTCCTTAAAGTAACAAGACCGCCTTTGCATTCATCTTATAAATATATATTTTAATGAGTTGTGTTATTTGCATGGTTTTTGTGTAGTAAGTAATATTCTTTTTTTATCATTATTTCATATTTAGGCAGAGGGAATGTAGTGTTAAGACACTCCGTTCCCCGCTATCCACCGAGTTCTGGAGGCAATGTGATTGGCGGAAAACGCCGCGCTTTGCCTCAACACCAGGTTTCGACCAACCCACAACCAGTCGATTTTACAGTCACACTTTGTACCCCTGCGCCACGACTGGCCTCATATTAATAATAATATTCTTTTCTATTCTAAATATACATATTCATATCAATATATAATTTTTAAACACACAACCCTATTTCCATCCAGAGGTCATCCGATCTCGAGCGTTTAGTGCACGGCCTTAACTTGCACCTCTCTAACATTACCTAACGGTAGAACTAACAGATGATGAGGTATAATTGATCGAAAGCTTAAAAATATTCGCCTTTTGAAATAGTTAGAGTGATGGGCGCCCCTCCGAGCTGAATTACTGAGGTATTCGTGATCTAAACTTAATAATAAATTGAAATATTATTTATTTGATTGTTTGTATTTCTTTAGCGTCGTTTATATGTATAGAAATTAGATTTAGGGTATCTTATTTATATACTTATTAAGAAAACGTATTAAAGATTGCGGGGTTTGTACCCGCGCCTCTTTGGAAATCATCCAAGCGCTCTAACCAATTAGGCCATACGTTCAAGTATTTTTCTTTCCTAAGTGTGTGTGTTTTTCTTTAAAAATGTAAATAAATCTTAATAATAAATTATTTTGTACTCTTTAATAATTGATATCTTTATAAACCGATAGAGGATCATTGAGATTACTCTTACTGTATCCAATATTTATGTATTCAAACCACATTAGACTCTATTATCTTTTGTGTTATTTATAAAAGAAAATATTTTTCTTGAAAATGTATAAAAATTTCAACTACTAGTAGGAGGGTTCCTACTACCGCAACGTGAAATCTTAATACATTTTCTAAAAAAGTATTAGACTCACATTAGGTACAGGATAACTCAGATCAGATGTAATTAATTATGTTTATTTAATACATATTCATCATCTTGTTTAGTTGTTGTTATAAGAAGCTTCATAGAAAAGTATACATCATTGTATACCGCACACAGCAGGGTAAGCAGAGGGAATCTAGTGTTAAGACACTTCGTTTCCCCACAGATCGTTACACAATAATAGACATATCTTATAACGAATGTGGTTATTTCACCTAATCTACTAACAATAAAATAACGTTCACAACCAACGACATGTCACTTCCTCTATATTATAAACCCTAAGAAACAATAAAAATTTCGAACAATAAAATTGTGGTCAGTAAGCCCTCAGACGATACTGAGATCTGTCAAGCGGAACGTGAAAGATATGAATTCTATCAAACACAATGTAAATTGAACCTTTTCAGCTAAAATTTAAAGTTTCTTTTACCTTTTGAACCTTAAATTTCATTTGAGATGATACTTTCAGTTACGTAATATCGTAAAAAAAATAAAAATTTGAAATAAACTTTATAAATAGTGGGCTAAGGTTGAAATTGTAATGTGTTTTAATAAGATATAAGGGGATAGCCAACCCTTCGGTCACGGCGCGTGCGCCGGTCGTAATGGGCAAACAGCAAGTTTTAGCCTACATACTTAATTAAATGCATAAGAAAGTTTAATTTAATTCTAAGATTATCATCTAAATATGAAAAAAAAATACACGTTATGTAGATTTGTCTTCAGTTCTTAGTAATATTATGTTATAGGTTACAAGGGAAACGTAACAAAGTCAAATGTCGTAAAAATTTTTATTTAGCTTTTAAGGAAGTTAATGAAAAATTTAAAGTGATCAAAAAATAATTTTACCCTTTCTTTATATATATATATATATATATATATATATATATATATATATATATATATATATATATATATATAGTACAATCTCATTAATAAAATAGTAATATACTAGTATTTCCTGTCATTTATAGTTTTTTCAAACACGATGTATTTATCCCACGTGAAATAAGTTACCCACAGTCTTTTATAGGCCTTTTTTCTAGGTCGGATATCGGGAGTAGCGTAAAACGAAGTGTTTCGACACTAGGTTCCCTTTATCTTATTCACCCTGCGGGATACGCTCTGTTCCCCACTTTGTTATATATATATATATATAAGATTTTAATTTTCCCCTAGACTTATTTCCTCCATATAAGACTAAACAGTTTGAATTTCTGGAATTAATACATTAATTTATAATTACTATGTAACGAGGCAGGTGTCGGCCATTTTGTAAGGAACGGGAACGAATTTATACATCCATTATTAATTTTACGGGTTGATGGTTTTCATTAGGGTTTTTTTGAAAATATGTTTTTCGTAAACAGTTTTATATTTCTATTGTTCTATATTCATATGTAATAAATATTTCTTTCTAACCTTTACTGTCTTCTAATAATAGAATAGGTAGAAAGAATCCACTGTCACTATACCTGTTTCTCTACTTTCCGCCCAAATTCAATTTCAATTCGCTAAGCGTTGCTGAACGGCATAACTCAATCTCCAAACCTTAAAAAAATGCTTTTTAATTAAGACCATACGATATGATCAACAAGTCGTGGCCGCTATGAAGTTGACTGTCAAAACAGACGGCTGCACAGATAATGTGATTTTAGGATTTTTCTTACTTTCAAAGTCTTTCTATTAATATGCTCCTCCTGAATGAACTAAAGCGCATAGGTCCAGAAAACTTAATTTTAGGAGCGGCCACGACTTGTTGGGTGTACTGTAAATAAAGACATTAGTAGCGACGACAACACTACATAATTATTTATATGTAACCCGTGAAGTAGAAAGATTACAGATTATCAAATTTACGAACCCATATCACTTTTTGGATGATAAAATTCAATGTCGTACAATAAAGTCTTAGTGGCATTGTTCCTGTTTGATATAGATTAGTGTTTTTAGTTATAAATTTTTGAGCTTCACGCTCTATCCCGCTTTGTTTCTCCATTTTTACGGGATTTAGTACTACTACACTCTGTTCCCTATTTCCGCATTTAGCCTTTTTACCTCTTCTTCGAGTGGAAATCGAACCCACAACTGTCATTTTTTACAGTTAAACGTTGTGCTGCAGCAAATACAAGCAAGTACTCCTGAAATTATAGATACTCGTATGGCGAAAACTAGAGGCGGTCGTGGTGGTATCGTTGAGCTCCGTCACTCAACACGTAATGTCTCGAGAATTGTACAGAAAACTGAGAATGGAATTGTCTGAATGGGGAGCGGTATATTTATTGGCTTCCCGGGTTCCCTGCGGGTGAAGTTAAAAAAAACACTTAAGTAATAATAATAATGTAAAATCACATTATTGTTTTGCATTGTTACGAAAGTTAACGTTGTCTTTCAATGAGTTTTGGAATTAAATATAAAATATATTTAAAGTATTTTAAGGTACATTCTGTATGAAACCGGTCACTCAGCATTCCAAAATTGTTTATAGCTTTCCAAGCGATTATCTGATGTTGATTTTGCTCTTAATAATCGATATTGAATAATTGATTAAACGATAATAATCTTAAAATGAATATTGGTTTTATATCAGTCTTTCTATAATATACAAATATAATGCATGCATGGGCGAAGGCACAAGGGAGGGGGGTGATTCGTGCCCATCCCAGTGTAGTCGTGAGTCCAGCCCAGAAACATTACTAACAAATAAATGACCATAGCAAAAAAAAACCTTTTACACGAACAAAGTACATATCTATACAAAGTTAAAACCCTGGCCGACCCCAGAAATTATTCCTAGATACATCCATAAATATATGTTGAGAAGGGAATATAAAGTAAAGGTAAAATAGTGGAAGGAACACATATAGAAAAGAAAAAATATAATATTTATATTTAGTTTAGATATACTTACTATATATATATGTAGTGAAGTCCCCGGAATTCAAACCCACAATCAATTTGTATTTTGACATTAAAAATATGCATAGATTTCATGCCGTCTTGTTTTTTAAATGATTTTGCTTATCAAATAGAAATCAACACTTTTCGGATTATAATATAAGCTGTTTTCAATTAGATGATTTTAATTTGCCGATAAAAATGTTAATCATATAATTAACCATAAAGGTGTGACTGTTAGAAAAACATAAGATTACTCAATATGAAGATAAATCTAATTTTCATATAAACATTTATTTATATGAAAACTAGAACTTATTTATATGAAAACTGATTTCAGCTTCACGCTGTATCCCGCCCACAGCAGGGTAGGCAGTGGGAACCTAGTGTTAAGACACTCTGTTCCCCACTTTCTGCAGAATTCTGGAGGCATTACGTGTACGAGAAGCGCAACTCAACCTTGCGCTTTTGCTTAGACACCAGAGCGAAGAAATGAAAATATAAATATAAATAAATATTTTATTTGCTCGAGTGGGGATCGAACCCACAACCCGTCGCTTTTACAGTCACACTTTGTGCCCCTGTGCGACGACTGGCCTCATATAAAAGGCCATAATGGCCCAGTGTGAGTTCTAATGACTGTAAGCGTGATAGCTGTGGGCTTGACTTAGTGGAACAATCACATTTAAATTTTTTTTTTTTTACTTTTAGTAAAATATAGCTTATAACTAGATTACATCAAAGCAAATTAAAATTAAGCTTGGATTATTTTAAAATTAAGATGGAGCCTGAGCCTGATAAAAGGACCTGGATAATGGGACCATTCAGGGGTTACTAGTAAGCCACTCGATTTTAAGCTCTTATGACATATATAAGCGGGCAAAGCCGCGCTTACTTCTCTACTAATTAAATATATTTTTATAACCACAAGAAAATAAGTTATAAGACGTACAATTCACTTACAAAAGAAATCGTTTTATAGAGCATTAAAATGTAAATGTGATAAAATTAAAAACACAATACATTGTAAATTTACTGTGTTCATGTCGGATTGCGTTCTAAATTTCGTTTTTGATCAAGATAATACATTTCACATGATCTAACTGTGAGAAAATGTGTGTTTATGTAAATCTTAATGCACATCAACTGCTTATAACCTGCAAATTTAACTAAATTTCATAATATATTGTACGTCGTAATCTATATACTACTATCGTCGCGGCGCAAGGGCCCAAGTGTTCGACTGGGAGCGCGATGAGTGTGGGTTCGATTCACACTCGGGGAAATGACTCGATGAAATATATAACATTTTAATTTCTTCGCTCTGGTAACTAGGCAATAACATTGTCATTTCTTCTCTCTCTCTCTCTCTCTCTCTCTGGTAGCTAGGCATGTTCCCCACTGAACACCCAATGCCTCGAGATTTCAGTGGGAAGTGGGGGACGAAATTGTCGTAACTAAGTCGGAATGCTACTCCTAGTTCCGGTAAATGTAAATGCTCTCGGGGAAATAGATTATTTTCGTTTTACGCTCTGGTATGATGAATGGAGTGTTGGGATTGGTTTTCACTACGCAATGACTCAAATTTAGGTTAAAAATAGGAGATCGGACTGTCTATATTGTCTCAGGCTACGTTGCTAAATCTAAAGATGGCAACTTTCTCTTTTCTTCTTTTCTCTTCTTATCTCGTTTTCAAACACGAATAGATAATTAGATATGTTGTATTTTAGTAGATATTTTTAGATTGATCTTAAAATACAGCGGATATTTTATACGTTAAAATTATACGTTCGTTATAAATCTTCAGATTCACGCTGTATCTTATACATAGCAGGGTAGGCAGAGGGAACCTGGTGTTAAGACGCTCCGTTTCCCACTTTCCGCCAATTTATGGAGGCATTGCGTGTTGAGTCATGGAACTCAACACCGCGCTTTGCCTCGCGGATACACAAGAGTCTACCTACCCAAGAGCGAAGAAATGGAAATATAAATGTAAATAAATATTTCACCTCCTCGAGTGGGGATCGAACCCATAACCAGTTGATTTTTGTCTCTTGATATACTTAAATGAACTTTATACAATCAATATATTTTATACCAAAAAATGAACGTTACAGAGTGGAACCATTACCTATCAAAATAAAACAGACCAAGGACATAACCCCAATACGCATACAAATTAACATACAAAAAATATATATTTTAATTCTAAAGAGAATTTTCACATTCGTGACGCTAATCACTATTGTATAATAATACAATTAACTATATAATATCACAGTATAACAATTTTGAATCATAAACTAATAAAAAGCACAGACATATAGCTTCTTAACGGAATAAAGGATTCCAATTGCTTCCTGTCGGTGGAGTCGGACACGCGTGGCGAACAGGACGCGTAAAATGTTCAAATTCGGATCTTTTTGTTGTATGGCCCATAAAATTATATTTGGCCTGTTTAAATAATAAAAAAAATCAAAATCAAATCAAATCAGCTTCACGCTGTATCCCGCACACAGCAGGGTAGGCAGAGGGAACCTAGTGTTGAGACACTCCGTTCCCCACTTTCTGCCGAATTCTGGAGGCATTGCGTGTTGAGTGGCAGAACTCAACGCCGCGCTTAGCCTCGACACCAGAGCGAAGTAATGGAAATATAAATTTACGTAACTATTTCATCTCCTCGAGTGGGGATCGAACCCACAACCAGTCGGTTTTACAGTCACACTTCGTGCCACTGCGCCTGGCCTCAGTAATAAAAAAAATATTAAATTAAATCAGTTTCCCGCTCACAGCAGGGTAGGCAGAGGGAACCTAGTGTTAAGACACTCCGTCCCTCACTTTCCACCGAGTTCTGGAGGTATTGCGTGTTGAGCGGCGGAACTTAACGCCGCGCTTAACCGACACCAGAGCGACCAAATGAAAATATTAATGTAAATAAATATTTCATCTCCTCGAGTGGGGATCGAACCAACAACCCGTCGATTTTACAGTCACTCTTTGTTCCTCTGCGCCACGACTGGCCTGTTTAATTAATATCTATTTGTTTTAATTTTATTTGTTTTTTTCAAATGAAATAAACGGTAAAGAGAGTTATTAATATATAAATATAACAACATATCAAACAGGTATAGATATACACAACAAACTTATTTATGTTAATCCAAAAACTCTCTACTAACTGTGAAAGGTACAAGCACGTGACTGTAAAAAATGATTATGGGTTCGATTCTCTCTCGCTGAAATGAAATATTTAATATCTTCCTGTCCTCAGTCTGGTAACGTGGTGAAGCACGGCAATAGGTTCTGCTATTCAATACGCTATGTTTCCAAATTTCGGCGAAAAGTGGGGATCTGATTTGTTTTAATGAAAATGGAGTATCTTAACAATAGGTTCCCAAGTTCCCTCTGCCGTCCTTAAATAGTTCTTGATAAATTAATACTTATCCCAATCAATTTTATATATTAAAAAAAAGATAGTATAAAAATCGCTTTCTTACACAACTTGGCCCACTTCCAGTTACTTCATTTACTCCACTCTTTCGAACTAGTTTTTTTTATAAAGCTCAATGTTGCGTACATAATGGGATGCATAATAATATTTGAACCAAGGAATAGATATTAAAAAAAAAATCATTTCCGGTACTAACCGTTAGCTATCGAACTCCATTACTCCACGTTCCAACTATAATTAATGAGAGAATCGATATCATCAAGTTAAATGAATTTGACTCATTAACTTATTTCTTAATGGCTATTATGTTAAATTAAAAAGAATAGTTTTTTTTTATATATAGGTATAAAATCCAAAAGTTTTAGTCTGCTGGAATATAATGACAATGGTAACGTTTATATGACATTGGATCTGATAATAATGATATTTATGATGAGACGAGACTAGTCAAGCAGCCGGATCTCGACACCAGCCAGTCAGTCGTGGCGCAGGTTTCTTCGCTCTGGTGGGGAGACAGAAATGTGGCGTTGAGCTCCGCCATTCAACACACAACACCTAAAAAAACTTTAGCTTTTGATTGTCTGATGGCTTTTATATATATTCAATAGATACAGTCTATTTAAATCGTAAAAACAAGAAGAAATAATGTTAAATCTTAATATATATATAATTTTTTTTGTATGATTTGTGAAATGATTCTTCTGATTCATTATAAAAGGGTTAAGAAACGGAACCTAATAAAAAGCGTGATAAAAAACTCAATTCCCCAAATGTTGCAATTTCCGAAACAATGCTTGTTGAGGGGCGAAACACAACACCGCGCTTTGTCTTGTTTACCAGAGCAAAGAAATGACCATAATTCTTTTTTTTTATTAGCTTCACCCTGTATCCCGCACGCAGAAGGGCAGGCAAAGGGAACGTAGTGTTAAGACACTCCGTTCCCCACTTTTTCCTCCGAGTTCTGTCAATATTGCGTGTTGAGGGGCAGAACTCAGCGCCGCGCTTTGCTTCGACACCAGAGCGAAGAAATGAAAATATCAACGTAAATAAATATTTCACTTCCTCGAGTGGGGATCGAACCAACAACCAGTTGATTTTACAATCACACTTTGTGCCCCTGCTCCATACAGTTACCCCTAATTCATTTTAAGGAAATCAAACTCATAACCGTCGCATTAAGTGAAATACCAATGCAACCTTCCAACTATGCACCAATTCAAGCGTTTCTAAACATAAAATCTCCTAGTTTCTCTTTTCAGTACATATCGTATGAGTGTAAAATAAGAACATAAAAAATTATATTATTCAGGTGTTTCCCCGTTTCACACCTGAAAAGCTGGTATTGTAGTCATAAGCACTATAGAGAGGCGAGTCCCCAAGGCTGAAACGGCGTCTTAATGAATACGTTCTAATAATTGTTGAAAGTAAAAGGTCTCCTTGACCTCTCTTACAAGGTGAAGTTAATTTCTTATATTTTATTTATCACTAGTTTTCAGATTATTCGTTTTTTGTAGTCATATATTTAGTTATAAGGAAAAAGTAGGTTAAAATTAAATTTCGTATGTAATTGATATTTACTGTTCATAGTGGAGACGTAGAGTTAAATTTACAAAGCAAACTCAGGAAATAAGCGACATAAATCAGTTTCATGCAGGATAGAGGAGGGTAGGCAGAGGGAACCTAGTGTTAAGACACTCCGTTCCACATTTTTATTTTTATTGTTGAAGCGTTGCGTGTTGACAGATCTTTAGTAATTAATAAATATGCGACATAAGACTATAATTTTTCTTAAGAATGATAAAATTCGTATACGTATTTGAGGCCATCATGGCGCTGCAGCTCAGCTCAGCTCAGCTTAATGAAGTTATATTTCCACTCGGTTAAATTAATTATTTTCATATCCTCATATCCTCCAAAATTTGGCGAAAAGTAGGAAACGGAGCGTTTTGACACTGGGTTCTCTCTATTGGCTTACATGGCTATATGCAGAATATAAATTAAAACTAAAACATATTAGGTAAAACAATAATCTTTCTAGGTTTATTTTTTGTAGATATTTTTAACCGAATTCTGTAAAAGAAGGAAGTTGTCAATTCGACTGTTTTTTTTATTGTTATCTCAGAACTTTTGACTGGGTTAACTGATTTTGATGATTCTTTTTTAGTTTGTAATCTAGTGCTTACCGTGTAGTCCCATTTGAATTTGGTCCATTTCTGACAACATTATCCACGGGAAAAGAATTTTAAATTGTTATAAATATGTAAAAATGGACGAATAATTCAATATCACATAAACGCTAGCTAAAAAAATAATACTATATTATTATTTTTAAATACGTAAGTTTAAAATACAATATTATTATTATCTAGAAAGTTTTCTAATGATTCATATTCAACAAATGAATGTCAACTAGCGGAGTGGTAATAAATCCGTACAGTATGTAGCCGTCGGGTACCTGTCATGTGACGTCATCAATAATACTTGTTTTTTTTAAATAAATTTAGAAAGAAGTTGTTCACCTATTTAGAGTAACTATTAAGTTTTATATATTTTTAATCTTGTGCTCTATGGTTATATAAAAGTATTTTTTTTATTTTACTGTGGAAGTCGAGGCTCAGGGGACAGCGTGTGATCCCGGCCTAGAATAGGATCATCCTGATACTGGTGGTGTCGTAAGAGGCGACTAAAGTACGTGTGGTAGAGTCACGTCGCCAGCAATGGCAACACGCATGGGCAGACTCGACCGGATCATTACCACCCCCGGCATTTAAAACCGGCGTGAAGTAGTGGCTTTATGCCACTGCGTTTCGCATCATGTAATGCCGGGCCCCGGCGCCCAACCCATCTTAACGGCCGGCAACGCTCCTGTAGCTCCTCTGGGGTTGCACGGGGCCGTGGGCGCCGGTGATCACTTCCCATCAGGTGACCCGCACGCTCGTTTGCCGTGTCTTTTCCATAAAAAAAGCGTCTGAGTGTGAGCGTGACCGTTGTGGGTTTGATTCCCATTCTCGCAGGAATTAATTATATGAATTTATAGCTGTGACAAAGTGTAGAGTACAATTTCGTCACTTATTATGCTTTCTCGATTGGGCGGTTAATGTGTTATTTAGGTAGTATTTTTAACACTAGGCTTCTTCTATATTCCCGGTTATATGCGTAAATATATATGTCAAATATAATAGTGTTTAATATTGAACTTCAATTTAAGCAACTTTAGCTCATTGTAATAAATAATAAGTAAATCTGCAGCAACATTTTTACATAAACGATATTTTTTTTTAGTTTTATATTCCTATTGTGAAATATATATGTTTGTTTTCACCACTCTGCCGTTACTCATGAAATATCATTTATTTGATTTGGGGCTATGATAATTTTATAATAAAGAGACAGACGGATAAGTCGACAAGTTTGCTATTTTAGAGTTACCTATAATATGATAAATGCAAAATTATATATTGAAATTTTATATTTTTTTATCAAGAGCGAAGCAGTATCTTATCTAAGTGTTTCGTATACATTTCTTATTTTTCATGTTATAATTATTAAGGATTTTTATTTTAAATTTAGTATAAATACATATATGTTTTTTAGATTTTATATTTTTTTTATAATTTTAATACGCCTAAACTATTTATAAAACAAATAGATAAAAAAAAATCACTTAAATATGGTATTTTTCAGCACTGTATAGTAAATTTCATATTACATTACAAAAATGTAACATTTTTTAATATATATTTCTTGTTTGCAATTTAGATGTTAATTTTAAACTAGGCTAGATCATTAAAACTTCACTAAGTAAGATATTTAAGTTTTTCTACATTATACAACGGAACCCTAAAAAGATGGACAGAATGTGTATTATTTCTTGATCGACTGGTCCTGACTCTTGATCCACAAACATAATGCTCAATTACAGTATAAGATGACGAGGTCGAATTACCATAATAATGTTTTAAGTCTATAATTTTATGTATATTTAGCATTTCGATTATTACGTATATAGGCTTAGGTATAAAACTAGCAGTCTAGACATCCGGTGTTCTATAGAAACACTATTTATTGCTTTTTTTTTTGAAAAAAAAAAGCTGATATTGTTAAGCTTGTAAGGTGAACCTGCAATTTAAATTGTTTTCAACCCGTTTTACGTATATCTTATATGATTAATATTAGGATACCTGAGAAAGAAAGAAAATTAATGATATTTAACTTTTTGTAAGATATAAGCATCAACATACTATTTACTATTTTTTGTTCAGGTATATTCTGTTACGTTACTATAAATTAATAAATATGAATATTATAATAATGCATTATTTTTGCCATATGTAAGTATATTCAGTAGCTCGGTAGAGTCGTCCTTATTAAAAAAAGTCTTTTTATATTTAGATGGTTTTTATATTTAGATATCTACAGATATAACCGGACTTCTGCTTATGTAAGAATGAAATTTCAGCTTAATTTCAGGCCTTGCTATTGATGAAACTTTACACCGCGCTTCATGTTAAGTTAGGAATGGAAAAGTCTTAATGGGAACGGAGTGTCTGAACACTAGGTTCCCAGGTTCCATCTGCCTGCCTGCTATGTGCGGTATGCAATGTTAAGCTAAAAAAAAACTCTGCCACCCGCTACCTACAAATTTTCGTTACATTGCGTTCGGGTGACGTAACTCAACGCCGCGGCAATTGTTTTAATTAAAAAAAACTATTAAGTATGTTAATGTTATCCAACAAAATTGAAGAACTTATTATTTATATTAGAAAATATTGATTTATTTATAATTAATATACACTTACCCATCACGACTGACTCTTATATAATATGTTAAAGTGACCTAAAAATCTAATAAAATATATAAAAATGGTTGCATAAAATGCTGCCGTCGGAATAGGAAATAGTAAAAATAGATGATTGATAATACGGCAGAAGAAACAATCGCACTCTTAGAGACGACCACGTTAGAAACAAGAGGATATGGTATTTTTTTATATTGAATAAGTTGTAGGTTCAAAATATCTCTTTTTTCATTTTAGATGTCAGATTCTTATCTTACTTACATTTATGATTAGACTTTTTGAGACTTACTGTTCTTACTGTAATTAGTAGAATATACAAAACAATATAAAAAGACGTTATATATAGACTATTTAGAGGTCATGGTACAAGGGTGAGTAGACGCGCCAGTTGTATGTTCAATTCCCACATAGCCAAGTTAATTTCAGATAAAGCAGTAAAAAAGTTATTTTACAGCAATTTTATTCAAAATATACTTATATTGATTTGACTTTTCATTTATTAGGGGATAAGGGAAATTTGTCAAAACACAATAGAAAAAACTACATCGAAATTGCTTAAGCCTTTTCGGAGATTAACTTGAAAAATACACAGAAAAACCAATAAAAATAAAAAAAAACATTTTAAGAAGCATTTATCCTACCCTAAAATATCTATACAAGATATATTTCTCATATTTGTATCTTCCACGTACAGACAACGATCATTACGATTTTATTATATAAATATACATATACAGAGGTAAGAAATATAAAGAAAAACACAAGTTTAGTCAATTATTATTATTAGGCAAGTCCACATAAGTACGCGTGGCGACGTGCGGCGGAGCGGGCCGGTCGCACATCGCTTAACCAATTATCATATCCACTTTCACCGGTTACGCCGATGGCAGGTGATGGTCTGCTCTGGTCTGGTCTGGTCTGGTCTCTGTGATTCTTGTAATTACTGTTTGGTTGTTCGGTAATGTGTTTGATATATTAAATTTTCTTGTATTTATATATTTTTTTGCTTAGTTGTATCGCGTTGTATGCCGCATAACGCAGGATCGGCAGGTAGAAGTGTATTTGAGATATTGGGTGGCGGAACTCAACGCAGCGCTTTGTCTTCTCACTTCTTTTTTCTTCTTCATTCTTCAGAGCGACGAACTAAGACATATTAATTACTTTAAATTACATATGAGCCCTACGAAAGTTTAGAAATACATTGTATTTATTCTATTATTTTGCATATCCTTCAGTTTATGATATAACTACAACTAACTTACTATTTTCTGCTCATTCTTAAGACCTTTGCTTATATTAGAATGTATTAAACTTTTAAAAAAATACAATTAAAGTCTAATAATCAATACATTATTAATCATATTTTTATAAATGTAACTTGCTCTATTAATTATAGTTCATTAATTATTATATTGGTTTGTAAATTACTGAAATAATTCTATATCTTCTAATAAAGCTTTGTACATTTCTGGTTAATTTCAAATAATACTGATTTATGTTCGTATATCTAATCCAGATTAACATGTACTGCTAGGAGTTGCGTGTTACAGCAGCATCCACATTTTCACTGGCCACGATGGGTTCATAATAAATTTTATATTATGCGTTTCACGCTGTATCCGCCTAAAGATGGTAGGTTAGAGTAGTTTTAGATCAGGCGCTGCATTACTGTGACGTGATAGTAGTGGCTTTTATGCCACTGCCCGGGTTTGCATACATGTAATGCCGGCTCCCACGCGGCCCAATCATTTAACGGCCAGGCAAACACTCCTGAGCTCACTCGGGGGTTGCACGGGGCCGTGGGCGCCGGGTATCACTTTCCCATTTAGGAGTGACCTGCACTCTAGTTTTTGCCTGTGTCTTTTCCATAAAAAAAGCGTCTGAGGTGTGAGCGTGACCGTTTTGGGTTTGATTCCCATTCTCGCAGAAATTAATTATATGAATTTATAGCTGTGACAAAGTGTAGAGTAGAATTTCATTACTTATTATGCTTTCTTGATTGGGCGGTTAATGTGTTATTTAGGTAGTGTTTTTAACACTAGGTTCCTTCTATATTCCCGGTTATATGCGTAAATATGTATGTCAAATATAGTGTTTAATATTGAATTTCAATTTAAGCAATTTTAGCTCATCGTAATAAATAATAAGTAAATCTGCAGCAACATTTTTACATGAACG
This sequence comes from Heliconius sara, assembly GCA_917862395.2. Lineage (NCBI taxonomy): Eukaryota > Metazoa > Arthropoda > Insecta > Lepidoptera > Nymphalidae > Heliconius > Heliconius sara. Next base: position 3,494,853 of record OU860788.1, on the reverse strand, counting down.
ATATTTTTTTTTGTTTTCACCACTCTGCCGTTACTCATGAAATATCATTTATTTGATTTGGGGCTATGATAATTTTATAATAAAGAGACAGACGGATAAGTCGACAAGTTTGCTATTTTAGAGTTACCTATAATATAATAAATGCAAAATTATATATTGAAATTTTATTATTTTTTTCAAGAGCGAATCAGTATCTTATCTAAGTGTTTCGTATACATTTCTTATTTTTTATGTTATAATTATTAAGGTTTTTTATTTTAAATTTAGTATAAATATATATATATATATATATATATATATATATATATGTTTTTTAGATTTTATATTTTTTTTATAATTTTAATACGCCTAAACTATTTATAAAACAAATAGATAAAAAAAATCACTTAAATATGGTATTTTTCAGCACCGTATAGTAAATTTCATATTACATTACAAAAATGTAACATTTTTTAATATATATTTCTTGTTTGCAATTTAGATGTTAATTTTGAACTAGGCTAGGTCATTAATACTTTACTAAGTAAGATATTTAAGTTTTTCTACATTATACAACGGAACCCTAAAAAGATGGACAGAATGTGTATTATTTCTTGATCGACTGGTCCTGACTCTTGATCCACAAACATAATGCTCAATTACAGTATAAGATGACGAGGTCGAATTACCATAATAATGTTTTAAGTCTATAATTTTATGTATATTTAGCATTTCGATTATTACGTATATAGGCTTAGGTATAAAACTAGCAGTCTAGACATCCGGTGTTCTATAGAAACACTATTTATTGCCTTTTTTTTTGAAAAAAAAGCTGATATTGTAAAGCTTGTAAGGTGAACCTGCAATTTAAATTGTTTTCAACCCGTTTTACGTATATCTTATATGATTAATATTAAGATACCTGAGGAAGAAAGAAAATTAATGATATTTAACTTTTTGTAAGATATAAGCATCTACATACTATTTACTATTTTTTGTTCAGGTATATTCTGTTACGTTACTATAAATTAATAAATATGAATATTATAATAATGCATTATTTTTGCCATATGTAAGTATATTCAGTAGCTCGGTAGAGTCGTCCTTATTAAAAAAAGTCTTTTTATATTTAGATGGTTTTTATATTTAGATATCTACAGATATAACCGGACTTCTGCTTATGTAAGAATGAAATTTCAGCTTAATTTCAGGCCTTGCTATTGATGAAACTTTACACCGCGCTTCATGGGAAGTGGGGAATGGAAAAGTCTTAATGGGAACGGAGTGTCTGAACACTAGGTTCCCAGGTTCCATCTGCCTGCCTGCTATGTGCGGTATGCAATGTTAAGATAAAAAAAAAATTCTGCCACCCGCTACCTACAAATTTTCGTTACATTGCGTTCGAGTGACGTAACTCAACGCCGCGGCAATTGTTTTAATTAAAAAAAACTATTAAGTATGTTAATGTTATCCAACAAAATTGAAGAACTTATTATTTATATTAGAAAATATTGATTTATTTATAATTAATATACACTTACCCATCACGACTGACTCTTATATAATATGTTAAAGTGACCTAAAAATCTAATAAAATATATAAAAATGGTTGCATAAAATGCTGCCGCCGGAATAGGAAATAGTAAAAATAGATGATTGATAATACGGCAGAAGAAACAATCGCACGCTTAGAGACGACCACGTTAGAAACAAGAGGATATGGTATTTTTTTATATTGAATAAGTTGTAGGTTCAAAATATCTCTTTTTTCATTTTAGATGTCAGATTCTTGTATTACTTACATTTATGATTTGATTTTTTGAGCCTTACTGTACTTACTGTAATTAGTAGAATATACAAAACAATATAAAAACACGTTATATATAGACTATTAAATATTTAGAGGTCATGGCACAAGGGTGAGTGGACGCACTAGTTGTAGGTTCGACTCCCTCTTAGCCAAGTTAATTTCAGATAAATTTATTCAAAATATATTTATATTGATTTGAATTTTCATTTATTAGGGGATAAGGGAAATTTGTCAAAACACAATAGAAAAAACTACATCGAAATTGCTTAAGCCTTTTCGGAGATTAACTTGAAAAATACACAGAAAAACCCATAAAAATTAAAAAAAAACATTTTTCCTACCCTAAAATATCTATACAAGATATATTTCTCATATTTGTATCTTCCACGTACAGACAACGATCATTACGATTTTATTATATAAATATACATATACAGAGGTAAGAAATATAAAGAAAAACACAAGTTTAGTCAATTATTATTATTAGGCAAGTCCACATAAGTACGCGTGGCGACGTGCGGCGGAGCGGGCCGGTCGCACATCGCTTAACCAATTATCATATCCACTTTCACCGGTTACGCCGATGGCAGGTGATGGTCTGCTCTGGTCTGGTCTGGTCTGGTCTCTGTGATTCTTGTAATTACTGTTTGGTTGTTCGGTAATGTGTTTGATATATTAAATTTTCTTGTATTTATATATTTTTTTGCTTAGTTGCATTGCGCTGTATGCCGCATAACGCAGGATCGGCAGGTAGAAGTGTATTTGAGATATTGGGTGGCGGAACTCAACGCAGCGCTTTGTCTTCTCACTTCTTTTTTCTTCTTCATTCTTCAGACCGACGAACTAAAGAACAATATTAATTACTTTATAATTACATAATGCGCCGCTACGCAACGATGATAATGACATTTGTTTTTATTCTATTATTTTGGCATATCCTTCAGTTTATGATATAACTACAACTAACCTCGTACTATTTTCTGCTCATGTTAAGACCTTTTGCTTATATAGAATGATTAAAATCTTTTAAAGAAAAATACAATTAAAGTCTAATAATCAATACATTATTAATCAATATTTTTATCAAAAATGTAAACTTGACTTCTTATTAATTATAGATTCATTAATTCATATATATTGGTTCGTTAAATTACTGAAATAATTTATATTCATTTACTAATTAATCTATTTGTACATATTTTGTTTAAATTTTATTTCATAGATATACTGCATTTATTTACGTATATCAAAATCAGATTAACAATGTATCCTGCTAGGACTTGCGTGTTTACAGGCAGACACATTTCCACTGCGCCACGATGGGTTCAATAATAAATTATATATATTTTGCGTTTCACGCTGTATCCCGCACATAGCAGGGTAGGTAGAGGGTAGTTTTAAGATACTACGTTCCCATTAAGATACGTTCGTTCCTCACTTGGCCGAATTCAACTTTCTATAGACTTAACGCTGCGCTTTGCCTCGTTACCAGAGCGAGGAAATTAAAATATCAAAAAAATTTTTTTCCTAAGTGGGATCGAACCTACAACCTCGCACGCTTATGCCACGACGATCTCTTAACTTATCAAAAGTAAAAGAACAAAAAATACTGAAACGTAATGTACGAAAAACTATTACTATAAATTAATTTTTACATAATATTAGTTGTTTTATTGCAACTACAATAAATCAATGATGAATATAACGAAATTCGTTACCCCTTCCTTCAATTTACCTGCAACTCGGAACACCCGTAATAGTTACAGAACAAATCAAATGTAATTTGTACGTGATTAGCGGAGGAAACCGTGTTCCGCATAACTCGGGAATGCCTGAGTGCATCACTTCAATCATTTAGAATGATTTATGAGAATCATAGATTGTTTTACGGAACAAACAGATGCTCAATTTTGAATGGCAAATTATTTATATAAAATGTGAAATTTTAATTTTTATTTCTGGGAAGGCTGTCTAGTGGGAACCACTGGGAACCCACTGTCTAGTGGGAACCTGACAGCCTATTGTTAAGACATTCTGTTCCCATAAAGACATTTCCGTTCCGAACCCACCCACCCATTCCGATGAATTATATTATATTATCTCGCTACCAGAGCAAGGAAATGGTAATATTCAATATTCGTTCCCCGAGTGGGAATCAAACTCACAAACGTCGCGCACTATGACGGCCCCTGGTATTTTGATTTGGATAAGAAAATAAAGTGACTACTATTAACTATTGTAATATCTACTTATATCTCTGATTTGACAATTTGGCTCAATGGGGCAACGGTTATAGGTTTGACATCCATTCGAGGGAATTAATTATTTTCTTTTACCATGGCTGTATAAAAAGCAGCGTTGAGTTCCGCCAATCAAGACTCAAAAGTGGAAAACGAAGTATATGGATACTAAGTCCTCTCTAGCTACCCTATCCTACTATAATGACATGGGATAAAGTGTAAATCGATATTATTTTAATTATATCTCAAAACTAATGGTTTTATACTCAAAACGCACACCTTAAGTTAATTACGATAACCAAAAGAGAACTTTCTTTCTATAATTTGGAAATTATAACTTAATCAATTTACTGATTAAATAGTTAAACCTGATAGTAATCATCGATTCCACGCCAGATGCAGATGGAATGTATAAATTAATTAGTAAAAATTAAGTTTTACATTTCGTGTATTCTTATATATATATACGACAGATGCTTTGGATTTAGCAGCGGGCTATGTCAGGTGTGAAACAACATGAGATTTGAATATATTTACTAATCGAGTGCTAGTTAAAATATTTTGGAGTTAAATACCATGTCGTGGCGTAGGCACAAGTGGGATAATATTAAATATTTTTAATTTATTCGTTCTGGTGTCGAGGCAACGCGTGGCGTTGAGTTCTGCTATTCAACACGTGATGCTTCCTGTTCCTGCTTTCAAGTGGGAAATTGAGACCTAACTCTCACGGTTCACGAGATGCAACCGGTGGCAGACGGACAGACAGATAGACAGACAGCGGAGTCCTACAAATGCCGCCCAACCCATCTTAAAGGCCGGCAACGCACCTGTAACTCCTCTGGGGTGGCACGGAGTCGTGGGCGGCGGTAATCACTTACCATCAGGTGACCCGCATGCTCGTTTGCCGTGTCTTTTCCATAAAAGAAAAAAGTCCTACAAATAGGGTCCCGTTGCACCATTTGGGTACGGAACCCTAAGAAACAATACAATATAACATTCCCGCGTGGGAATCGAATTGACAATTACAATCAGAAATTCACAATTTGTTCATATCATCCATCATCTTTTACAAGTACATATATACCTATATAATTTTGCGTTTATTTCGCTGGAGGACAAATTATAGCATGTATGTAATAAAAAATATTAATTTTATTGCTTTACAAGATAGATGCGCTTGATGCTACTCGGTACTTTAATTTTAATTAACATTTGTATAGACGCCAGTCGTGGCGCAGAGATTCAAGTGTTTGACTGTTAACGCAATAGGTTGTGGGTTCGATTTCCACTCGAGGGAATTTAATATTTAATAATTTTAGTTCTTCGCGTTGAGGCAAAGCGCGGCGTTCAGTTCCGCCACTTAGGACACAATTCTTCCAGAAATCGATGGAAACTCAGGACTCTCTCTACCTACCGTGATGCACGGGATACAGCGTTGGATTTATATCTGTAATGTTTAAAGGCTTTTTAAATACCTAAAAACGAGTTAATCGACCCGACTTCACTCGTAATAACGTATACGAATTTTAAAATAATTCTGAATATGATAAAAAATTGCTTATCTAATATATTTATTAGTACCAAAACATAAATCTGTTCAACCGTTTTTATTTATTAAAAGAACCAACCTATACATAAATAAATATAATTTAAAAAATAAATATAATTTACAATATAAGTTTGTTTTTGTACAATTTTCTCATTAACAATAAACAATTTATAACAATCATGTAGTTATTATTTTAATACCTATTCGTAGGCCTGGAGTCTTAAATTAAAAGTAATATTTTTAATTTTTACCATAACTATTATTTATTGTATAAACATGGCAAAGCAAATGATATAAAAGAGGACTTGTCTCGTTTATAATTAAATGTACTTAATTTGTGGTTTGCGGTTTAAGACCTCCATGGCCTGCGTGGCCTCCGTGGCCTTTGTTTATTCATCTCATATGTTGCAAGGACGCTTATGGCAGTATAGTTAGTGAAAATACATGTTTTGAAACGATCTCATTCGAAGAAATAAATAAAATGAATTTTTGTGGCTTTACGTTTTCTCGTTATTTTCTTTAAATGTTTGTTTTGTATAAAAATAATAATTACACACAGAGAAAAGGGACCTAAATAAGTCAATATGAAGATTTTTATAAGGCCGTTGTGGCGCAGTGTCAGATGCGTACTACTGTAAACGCGACAGCAGTGCGCTCGATTCCCACCCGGAGATTTGCATTTATTTGGTCTGGTGTCGTTCCAAAGCTAAAGTGGTGAAAGGAGTGTCTAAATAGTAGGTTCCCTCTGCTTACGCTGATGCTTGCGGGATACAGTTGAAAAAAAAAAAGAATAAGAATCAAACCCACGATCTGCCGTGCAGTCACACGCTTGTGCAACTGCGATACGAGTTGCCTTATAAATTTAATTTTATTATCTATTTATTACTTAAGGCCGGTGAGGCCGGTCGTGGCGCAGCGGCACGAAGTGTGACTGTAAAACCGACCGATGTGGGTTCGATCCCCACTCGAGGAGACGAAATATTTACTTAAATTTATATTTCCATTTCTTCGCTCTGGTGTCGAGGCTAAGCGCGGCGTTGGGTTCTGCCACTCAACACGCCATACCTCCAGAATGGGGTACTCAAACGGGGAACGGAGTTTCTTAACACTAGGTTCCCTCTGCCTACCCTGCTGTGTGTGGGATACAGCGTGAAGCTGATTTATTACTCAAAAAATAAATCGAACGAAAGTCACCATCTGTTATATTTAACTAATCATTGGTATTTTAAAAACAGTTTAATGTAAATGAATGCAAGCAAAGTGCATTCTGTCTGTTTACTTAAATAGTTATGAATTCAATGTGATTTTAATATTTTTAGGGTCTTATAATTAGTCTAATATCGATCAAATGTACGTTGAACTTTAGTACCGTAATTGTACAGAATATATAGATGGAACTTAGTGTTAAGACACTCCGTTCTCCACTCTCTGATTCAATTTTCAATTGTAAATGGCTGACGTATTAGGCTATTCACGGGAAAAACTTTTCAAATATAATAATATTCCCGAATAGGTATCGAACACAGAACCATCGCGTTTATAATTAGATTCTGTTGCACTGAGACATAGTGGCGACATACTTAATACTTAATAAATATAAATACTATGCCATCATATTCACTTATTAAAATATAAGTTTTTTTTATTATAGCTTCACGCTGTACGCTGCTTATCCTATTATAAGTAGGCAGAGGGAACCTGAGAAACTAGTGTTGAGACATTCCGTTCTCCAATGAGGCACTTCCGTTTCCGTATGAGGAGTTACAGAACTAAACACGGTTTGTCTCATTACCGGAGCGATGAAATGAAATATTAAATATTTCGTCACTCCGAGTGGTAATCGAATCCACAACCATATTGCATATTTAACTACTAGAGATTCTGTCTCTAACAAGCTGTAAAAGTTAAATATTAAACATATTATCTAAGCTCAGCCATGCATTTTAACAACTGACCTCGATTTATAAAGTAGGTAAAGAGGTTTCGTTATGTTAGTCAGTAATAGGTCCCCTCGTTACACGACTGTCAAGTTAATTTTAAAAATGTATAATAAAGAAGGAAAAAACGAGAATTATTTTTTTAATTCCTGTTTTTTTTTAACTGTAGAATTTAATATTGTTTTTTTTTCAGCTTCACGCTGTACCCCGCATGTAGCAGAGAAGGCACGGAGAATCTAGAGTTAAGACACTCTACTCTCCGTTTCCCGCTGAATTCTGGATGCTGTCCGTGTTGAAAATCGGAACTCAATGCTTAAAAGCGCGAAGAATTGAAAGTATTAAATAACTCATTTTCTTGAGTGGAAATCGAACCCACAAACTGTTGCGATTTGAGTTAAGCGATTTTGCTCCTGCGCCACAACGGCCTCATGGTTTTAATATGTAATATATTAGTAATCGAACCCGCGACCCCAATATCCTCCTCTCTTGCTGTACGAAAGCTGATTTGTTTATAGAAAGTAAAACATTCAAATGTAACTTAAAACCTAGGGTTGCGAATACAATATTTATACAATTGTTAGAAGTGCCTACCTGCAAGCGGATATCGAATGCGGATATGAGATGGTGCGGATATGGGACGATGCGGATGGGGATGGGGACTAGACGAGGTTTGCTTTACACATGTCCTGCAGGTGAAAGCTAGTAAACGTGACCCATTTTAAGAAAGTTATTACGAATTTAAATCAAAATTTACTTTTTTTAATTTAAAAAAATAATAATTTCTTTCTTGTTGACGAGATTTGTAATTTATTTATTTTCAAGTATGTGCCAGTGCGGCGTTGAGTTCCAACAGTCAATATTCAATATAAAAAATGGGGAACGGAATGCTTTTACACTAGGTTCCTAGGCTCCCTGCTATGGGCAGGATAAATAAAATATATTTTCCAAATTATGGTACTCGCACCATATATTAACTCACTATAAACATCCTTGGTTCTCAGAATACTCGATTCGCTCAACCTAAAGTACACATCTTGTTTATCATTTACTATAGAGACGTTGCGTTTCAGGTGACGCAATAATGAAAGCTAGTATAAAACCAATCTGTTTAGTTCCCTAGATATGTATATATATACAGTATATTAGACACAGAAAAAGCAGATGGCGATATCTTGTATATTTATTCAAATCTTTTAGAATTGGTTAAGTATGCTGTAATTATATAGTTATTTTTAGTTAAAATATGCTTTACAATGTCATTTTATAATAATCCTTTTGTTTAGCTATAGTATTATTTAAGTTAACAATATCCTCAATTTTTAATTTATTTTAATTTTTGTTGACTCTATTTATTTTTCCTACTAAAAAGAAAAGAGAAAGAGAGAGACAGTTCATTGAGATTATAAAAGAATTTTAAATAACAGAAATAAAACTGATTAAAATGTAATTTTACCACTGACAAACTGAGAGTTGTGTATGCCACATGACATATTCAAGGAGACCAAGAAAAAGGGAACCCTCAGAGTAACCTGAGGGTTACGTAAAATGATTAACGTGCTGTAACATAATAGCATACTATTTTTTTTAATTCGCACCAGATCACCTGATTAGTTCCTGATATTAACACATTCAACCAAACAAATCCTATTTAGTATAATAGTATAGATTATTTATTGTTCAACCATTTCAGCTGTCTAGTATTCACAACTAACATACTAGTAGTATCAACAATGATGGAACCAAATCAAGCAAAGAGAAAATTGCTATAAAAAATTGATTAGAAATGAAAATACCATATACCTACTAGACAATATCGATTTTTAGAAATAAAAAGCATAAAAAAAGAAACTTACCTAAACTAAAAAAAAACGTAGTAAGTTCAAATATCAAATATCTTTTGACATTGTAACCTAAGACTTTATTCAATACCTGCATAGAAGCATCATCAAAAGCAAGGATCTTCTAAACCATTTATTATGGGATGCACCGGATGCACCGGATGTAGGCTTCAGTTCCGTTTTCACGTGTACTTTATACTGGTACATGTGCCACTTCCGAATTAGTGAAAGTAACCGGATAGCTCGATAGTAAAATATCGTATTCTCTTTTCATATTATTGATACCGCCTCGACTATTTGAGACTTGCTTGGATAAGGATAATGAATTGAAAAATTATTAATTTAAAATGTTCAATATCATTTCTTTTTTTAGATCTATGCTGTATATTGCACGAAGGTACGCAGAGGGAACCTAGGAACCTAGTGTTAAGATACTCCTTTCTCATTAAGACACTTTTGTTTTTCATTTTCCGTAGGAGATGGAACTCTATATCGTACTTTGCCTCATTCCTCTTACTAAAGCGAGGAAATGAAAATATTGAATATTTAATGAGTTGGAATCGAACCCACTATAACACGTTTATAACTCTCATATACTTAATAATTAATACTTATTAATTAAGATATTACTTAGTATTAATGTAGACGTCAGTAATATATTTTTTATCGGAACCTAATTTTATAATTTTAGGTTCCAATATTTGGAATAATCAAAGTTCCCGTCCAATAGAAGAGAACATGTCAATGTCGTAATATAAATAAAAATATGATGCACCGGCGCTCTACCGCTATAAATCATAGCCGTCAAACTCTAAAAGCCACGGCCTTATTCTGTTAAACGAATCATCATTGATTAGTGATGAATAAATAGTAAGTACGTTTTTAACCTATATCCGATTTATTTGAATATTATTTATGTTTACTGGGTTCCCAGGTTCCAGAGGGAACCCTGCAAAGGCCTACCCTGCTATAAAGCGTGAAGCAAAAAAATCTTGTACATTTAAATTGAATAAACATAGATAGAAGATAGAAGCCATTTCTATCAATGTCACTAAACGATACTAGACGACAGAGTCTAACGATGCTTTAAAATATTAATAAATCTTTAAGTTTTAATCGAACCCGCAATCATCGACATACCAACAGCATCACCTTAAAACTTATGAAGATATCATCACATCAATACTACAAAAGTAAATTATTATATATATGTATATATATATACATATATATATATATATATATATATATATATATATATATATATATATATAAAACTATAATATAAAAATAAATTTAAACGAGCGAAACCGTTTGGTTTTCTAGTATACATATATTTTTAATTAACACCGAAACAAGCCCAACTAAGCGAGTTAAAGTTCTCGATAGAAGTGATTGTGTATTCTCAAAGGTGGTGCGATTAATTTAATTACAATATAGACGACTTATTTTTGAATAGCTATAAATCAAGTTTGTTTACTCTCAAATGAAAGCGGTCATTCATACGTTTGATGGGGCAGTGGCAATGTAAAGAAATACCGTTAGTGTAAGCAAAACATACAATTTTTTCATAATTATGTTTTGATTTGATGAAAAATATTATTGTATTTCGCATTTTTTTTGTCATGTAAAAAGTTTTATGAATTGTCTTTCAAATGTCGATGTCTATGATAATTTTTATCTTTTTTTGTGTCTTTTCTGTCTATTTACAAACAAGGAACCTAGGAAGAATTTCTTGTTCAATTATAAAATTTAGTCATATAAATTATTTAATATCCCATTTAGACAATAATATAAAATAAATATTATTAAAAAATGTAATTTAATAATACATACTCAAACTCGATAATAGTTGTGAAAGTGAATAATAATAAGAACGAATAGTTTTTAGGGTTCCGTAACCAAAGGGTAAAACGCGACCCTATTACTAAGACTCCGCTATCAGACTGTCTGTCTTTCACTAGGTTGTATCTCATGAACTCTTAATGATAGTTACTCATTTGAAATTTTAACAGATTATATATTTTTGGTGCTGCTAAACCAACTAATACTGAAGAGGTGAATAAAATTAAATATTAGATGAGGCTCACATACAACGAGACGTAATAACTTGTTATTTTTATAGATAACACGTAACTCATCGCGCGCGAGTCCGACTCACACTTGGCCAATTTTTTAACTAATTACATTAAAAAAAGATTGACGTATCCAGAATACTCCTGCCGCGGGTACCTATGAATGTTTATTTTGAGTACCCCTTTTATACGAGAATTATGTTCATTAAGTAGTTTTTATATGTTTCTATTTTCATTGAGAACAGCATATGGCCGTACATTGTTCGACATCGGAAGAACGTTCAATCCTTTCTTCCTATATCTAATGGGTGTATAATTGTAACCGGATTGCTGAAGGATTATTTTAAAATGTTTTTTGTGACGTTTAAATATAGGATATTTTTATATTTTGTCTTATTAATTGTTGTTCTTTATTTAACATTCGCGGCGTTCAGTTCTGCCACTCAACACGCAATACCTCCATAATTCGGCAGAAAGTGGGGAACAGTGTGTCTTATCACTAGGTTCCCTCTGCCTGCCTCTATCTCGCCTCTGCCTGTATCCCGCACACAGCAGAGTTGCTGTGTGCGGGATACAGCGTGAAGCTGATTATTTTTTTTAAATTATTTTTTCATAATAATATTTTTATTGTATATATAGAAAATTGTACTAGACATACCACAGTGGTAACTCCCGTCACACGATACGTGTATAATATCTTAAAAATTGGAGAACACAGTGTCGTAACACTAGGTTCCATCTTCTTATTCTGTTGCCTACCGCAGGAAAAGGCGTGAAGGTTATTGGAATAGGTAAAAAGAACTTATAGGTAAAAGCGCTAAGTGATAATTTAGTCAGTGTTCTTTTATTTTTCATATTATATATACATATTGGACAGAAATAACGTAATTATATTTTATTAAACGTAACGTACTTATATTTTCATCACTTTTATGATAAATGGGCAGTTGTAGATGTTAAAAACAAAAAAAATTAAAGCTATTGCTAACAAAATGAGATTCATAAAAAAAACCTATTTTTTTTCATATAAAAAGTATAAAAACACTCTAATCTTCTAACATGTCTATGTTAACCTTCCCAGGGTACAAATCTCCAGATGCTCTCAAGTTTTTACAATAAAACGGAAGCGGAAAGACAGAATTCTATCTCTCTCCCACAAAGCCCGTCTCTTACTATTTCCGATCATTTTTTTTTATAAAGTATAGCACACACGTGATGTGTAAAGACAAACTTTAGAAATCTATACATCTTTCAATCTATATTAATAATATAATTAAGCTGTAGTATTTGTTTGTTTATTTAAACGACCTTATCTCTGGAGCTACGTGTTAGTAAAAAATAAAAAAAGTTAATAAAAAATTTGTTGATATTTTTTAGAATAAAAAATTATTGTATAGCTATAATTGCAGTTTAATTCAGGCACAGTGAACCTAGTGTTAAGACACTCCGTTCCCCACTTTCTGGAAGCATTGCATGTGCGGTGGAACTCAACGCCGCCATAATATTAATGTGTTTGCAAAAAATAATATACTCATTTCAAATCATGTATAGATTTTAACAGTGTACTACAAGGCACTATGTTCTCTCTACCTATCCTGCTCGAAAAAAAAACTGTGAAGCTCCTATCCTCCTCCGTTGACTAAATTATTTTTTCTTAAATATAAAACCGAGTTAATATCTAAACATACATCTAAAGATATAAACAAATATTTAATATGAATGTTCTTATGTGAACAGCCTTACAAAATTAGCAGGTTTTTCAATCACAGATTGTTCGCCAGCCACCTGCTACGCTCAACTGGCGATCATATGGTGCAAGAACTTAAACTGATATTGGTTAGGTTTGTTTTGGTTATCATTTTACATGCGATTTTAATGCTGGTTGGTACTTTGCGTATTTGAATGCTTTGCTTTTTTTTGCTTCATGTTATATTACACATACATCAGCATATGCAGGGGGAACATGGGAACCTTTTTGGTGTGTGTGAGACACTCCGTTTCCTACTTTTCGCTGAATTCTTGAGGCATTGTACGTTGAGTGGCTGTCTTCAAAACTGGCGTCTTTGCCTTACTAGCGTGAAGAAATGGAAATGGAATGGAATGGAAATGTGAATATTGCATTCTCCAGAAAGGGAATCGAAGCCACAATCGTTGCGTTACCATTCGCACGGTTGTTCTCCTGCGTCACGACGGCCTTTCAACTAAATGAGTGGTTCATAATAATCAGATTTTGCTAAATGTACATAACAATGTAAAGCTACGTAGTCGTGGTGTAACGGCACTGCTTTTTACTGTGAACGCCAAGGTTGTGTATTCGATTTCCACTTCAGAAAAAGAATGATTTCATTTAATCGCTGTTGTGTAAACAAAACAAACCGCGGCGTTGAATTCCGCTACTCCACACGCAATATCTCGAAGGGGGCGTAAAACTGAGAACGGAGTGTCGTAGCACCATATTACGACTGCCTATCCATCTGTGTCCAACATTCAGCGTTCCATGAACTAGCCTAGTTAAGACGAAGAAAATAATAAAAGCAGTTCAAAATACATTATTTTTAAAGAAACAACAAACGAAAAAGAAATAAAATAACGAATTATTGTTCAAACAATTCACTGGTCACTATAAGATTTAAAACACTACCTATCTGTCAAGGCGGCATTTTTTTTTAAAATAGTGATGTAATCTAGTAAATCGTGGTGTTTACACGCCGGTAGCGATCAATGGGGTCGATGCCACCATCCATCTCCACGATACGCTAAGACAACACTATTGTTTGCCCTCCCACGGTACAGAGGACGTCAGCGAGATGCATTAAATACGTAATATTTGGTACCCACTTCGCAAATATGGGAACATAATAAATGTCGATAATATCTACAAATATTTGATGATTGGTTATTTGATAATTATTAAAGAATTATATGTGATTTGATTACTGAATAGCGTTGGAGTGGTTTTGGATTGTAGTTCTCGGAAGAGAGGTTTCTAGTGATAATATTTTTCTTTTCTACACATATATAAAAATTTTGTTTATCTCAAATATGTTTAGATTTACTTTGTATTCTGCATACAGTAAGAACTTACTGTTAACGTAGTGATGTTCCATAGTGACACTTTGTTCTTCACTTTGTTATACCCGAATTTAAGATGAACTGAACTCAAATCAAAACTCATTCCCTAGCCGACGATTCCCGGAATTGAACCCAAAAACTATGAATATACATCAGAAGCTGTGTCACTGCGTTGCACCAAACACCTAAAAAATCTATAATTATCATATAACATTGGTTTAATTAAAATTTTTAAGATAAACAAATAAGAATTATCTTTATTTTTGGCCACACTATATCATATAAAAATATGATCGACTAACATAATATATGAAATTAATTAAAACGCAAAACACGCCCAAAACATATGTGAGACTTGAGTCACTAAAAGGATTTATAAATTTCAGTTTGAACCCCTTACGTGTGTAAATCATATAGTGTAAAGAGGGCACTGAACGTGATTAGTAATCAGCAGTGATTAATGGTCACCAAAAATAATCTTCAAATGACACGCGAGCTATAAAAAAAATATTAAGGAATTTTTGAATATTTTTTTTCAGTTTCAAGCATTTTTTCAGTATCCAGCGCGCAGGTGGGTAGGCAGAGGGAGCCTAGTGTTAAGACCCTCTGCTCTCCACTTTCCGCTGAATTCTGGAGGCATGGAGTGTTGAGTAGCGGAACTCAGCCGCACTTTGCCATAACACTAGAGGGAAGAAATGGCCTACTTTTTATAATATATAAAGTTATTGTAATAAATTGACGTAATTGTAAAAATATTTTGACTTTAAATTTGAATGAAACGGAATCCGATAAACTAGATATTAGTATTGCCTTCTAAACTAAACGTCAGTAGGACTAATTGGCACTAGTGACGTTTCTATGTAGCTGGACGATTCAATAAATAAAGAATTACTAATATATTCTAATATAGTATGTAAATGTGGTCGTCGTGGCGCAGAGGCACAAGCAAGAGTTAATAACGCGATGGTTGTAGATTCGATCCCCAATCGAGGGAATGAATTATTATTTATTATTAATTAATATTTTCATTTCCTTCTTTTGGTACTAAGACAAAAATGTGACGTTGAATACCGCCACTCAACACGCAAAACCTGTAAAATGCAGCGGAGAGTAGGGAACGGAGTGTCTTAACACTAATCTCTCTGCCTGCCTTGCTATATGCGGAATACACCGTGAAGCTGAAAATATAACAACATAAACTTATTTACTATAACAAAATACAAAACGAACAAAAGCTCAATCGATAAATACCAACTGATGCATCAGATTGAAACATGGCATAATGGAAATACGGGGCAAAAAATAAAAATAATAATACATAACCTTGGAAACATCGAATTCGAACCTCGGACCCCTCGTGTAATATGGTTGTAGCACCTGTTGAAAAAAAGATTTTATAGGGCCACTGGTGGCCGGTGCACAGACTGTATAAAATATGAGCTTCCCTCCCCGTGTTTTGGTTAAGGGGTAGCGCGAAATGGCGAATTCAAAGGGTAATTTGTTTATTTAGATGTTAAATTTTGTATGGATTTGTCTTTACAAGTCCTAGTTTTGACATTGTCGTCACTGTGAAGTAACAATAGGAGTTTATATTGATAAAATCCTATGTATGTTAGATTGTTTTGCTATTATCATAGTGTCGACTATGTTTTTGTTTGGTAAAAGCATTGTTTTGCCCATTTTTTTTTGTTATTGCGATATTTTTCATTTCTTGTTAGCTTTTTTTCAGGTTCCGCGTTGTATCCCCGATGTAGCAGAGTAGGCAGAGCCACGCTAATTCTGGAGGCATTGCGTGCTGAGCTACGGAATTTAACGCCGCGCTTTACTTCTACACCAGTGCACATATATAAAAATATTTAATTTTTTTTATTATCGATTGGGATTCGAACCTACAACCTCTCGCGTATACCACACACAATGAAAATAATTGCTTGAGAACGTTAGGAAACCCATAATTAAGTCCATCTTAAACGACCGACATAATGGCCACTTATAAACGATAAGCCAATTTAATTCAAGATTAAAGTTAATACTTTCAACTTAGTTTACACTTAACTGACTTAACTGGGTTTAAGGGGTTACTTTTTCAAATAAGAAAGCAAAGTAAGGGATGCTCTGTTTCCGCCACGAACGGGTTGCGCAGACACATGCGCCACACATTTCCGGTAAGACGTTCCGAATCACAAAACACCTGGCTGGCACAATTTAAAAGACTCCAATTTTTTATATATATATTCTACATCCACCCCTTCAAATTTGAAAATTCGAGGGAACAGCGCTTTAGCCCTTTTCGTTTGTTTCTTAACCCTTCTTGTCCTGTCTATGTTCCTTATTTAGTTCTACATCATTTAATTAAAAACTATTTTAAGGTATCACTTTTTCACACCGCATCTCGGTTCCAAGATGGTTGTTGGTTCAGGTTTTTGCTTTGCGCGGTTTTTTGGCGTGCATATGGTAGTATATTTCAGTTATTTTTAGGTCAGCATGTGCCGCGCCATTCGCGACAGACGGTGATGTCACATATTTATTTATATTTAATTGGAAAAGGGTTAGTTTTGTCTAAATTCTAAGGATCTAACGTCTCCAAGGGAGCTGCTCTTTGAATTGCAAATGTCAGTAAGTGGTTTAAAAAATTAACGTAGATACCATGTGACGTTCATTAGATACAGCAAATTTACATTTTTTTTTATAATTGTATAAACTTATTTAAAAAAAAGTAGGGTAGGCAGAGGTAACCTAGTGTTAAGACACTCCGTTCGCCACTTAATAATAAAATCAGCTTCACGCTGTATCCCGCACACAGCAGGGTAGGCAGAGGGAACTTAGTGAAAGACACTCCGTTCCCCACTTTCTGCCGAATTCTGGAGGCATTGCGTGTTAAGTGGCAGAACTCAACGCCGCGCTTGTCCCCGACACCAGAGCGAAGAAATGGAAATATAAATTTAAGTAAATATTTCATCTCCTCGATTGGGGATCGAACCCACAACCAGTCGGTTTTACAGTCACACTTTGTGCAGCTGCGCCACGACCGGCCTCCCCACTTAATAATAATATTATATTATTTAATTTTATGAAATCTGTTAAAAATCTTATTGATTTGTAACTAGTTTTTATATTTATATACTTATTTTTTACTGAAAATCTGAATTCTGAAATTCATAACAATTTTATTGGTCAATTGTTGTACATTTATAGAGTTATGATGCTATACTCATTTTTATGTATAATATACTTAGGCGAGTCGCGGCGCAGGGGCACAAAGTGTGACTGTAAAATCATCTGGTTGTGGGTTCAATTCCCACTCGAAAAAGTTAAATATTTATTTACATTTATATGTTCATTTCTTCGCTCTGGTGTCGAGGCAAAGCGCGGCGTTGAGTTCCGCCCTTCAACACCCAATGCTTCCAAAACTCGACGGAAACTCGGGAACGGATTGTCTTAATACTAGCTTTCCTTTGCCTACCCTGTTGTGAGCGGGATTCAGCGTGAAGCCGATTTATTTTTTGATTTATACTATAGTTAAAATACTACATTAATGTATTCTACAGTTTCCACAAAAGAATAGTAATAATTAAAATATATATATATATATATATATATATATATATATATATATATATAACATTTTATCTTTTATTTTTTTTACTTTATATTATAACATCTTTGTGCAGAAAACACTACTATTCAAACAATCGAAAAATGGATCTACTTATATATATTAGCAATTTTTTAAATATATTTATTACCTTACCTTAATAAAAAACCAAGATATTCTACCGTTTAAAAATATGTAAAATAATAGGCGATGACTAATGTGCCAGCGATGGGTGAAAGTGATTCGGGTCGATGTTTCGCACTATGACCCGACCTAGAGTCTGGAGCCTTATTTTGTTTATTTCATTTTTTATTTTTTTATTGTATCTCGCACATGGTAGGGTAGGCACAGGGAACCTGGGAACTTAGTTAGGTCTCTCCATTTCGATAAAGATTTTTCCGTTCTCCACTTTCCGTCAATTTTTGCAGGAATTGCGTGTAGAGTAGCGGAACTCCACGCCGCGATTCGCTTCGTTACTATAACGAGGAAAGGAAACTATGAAATATTTTATTTCATCAAATGGAAAGAGGACCCACAACCTGTTTACAATCGCGGGGCTTGTGCCGCTATGCTATGACTGACGACTTGAACTTTTTAAAATCTTTTATATATTAAAACATAACTTCGAAGATTCGGCAAGTGAGAAACGGAGTGTCTTAAGATTAGATAAGCGAAATAAAGCGAGACGCTATAAAAAACCTTATATAATGTAATACCCTATAAGCGGAATAAAGCGAGAAGCTGAAAAAAAACCTTACATAAATTAATACCATATTGTCGTTTTATATCAAGAATAAGTCAGCCAAGATTATCAACGCTTCGAGTAGCTCCTATGAATAGCTTCACAAGCAATATTTTAAATCGAACAAATCTCTTGATCAATAGCCATCGAGGAGAAAACAAAGTGATTATTCATTAAAATCGCAATATAATAAAATGTGAGTGACTGTTTCGAATCTGGCTTTTACTTGTTACTTTTCCTTTTATAAAGCGTTTATTCCATTTACAGATTGTTTACTTTCTTTTATTTATTTTTTTTGTTTTTAATATGGTAAATGGAGGTAGCCTGGTGTTGACACACTCCTCTCCCCACTTTACGCTGAATTCTGGAGAAGGACTATTTTGAATTGCGGGACTAAATGCTGGGCTTTGCATCGACGGCATAGCGAAAAAATTTAAATATTAAATATTTAATTTCTTCGAATGGGAATCGAATCCATATCATATCGCGTTTAAAGTCACACGCTTGTGTCCCTGCGCCACCACTAGCCTACATTGTTTATTTTCTTCGATTGCAATGGTAGTTATAGTAATTTGAAAAACCCGTTGTTTGTATTTTAAGTTTATTATTTTATGAAAAATAATGAAATTTTTTCAAATATTTGCACTACGAGGTAAGCTGATAATTAGTTCATGTTATTAAAATATAATTTTTAACATTACACGTTGAGTGGCGTAATGCAACAACGTGTATTGTCTATCAGAACGGAAAAATGAAAATAATTTAAAATTTAAAACCATTTTCCCGAGTGAGGATCAAAGGTGTAGATTGAGACGTGGTGGTTTGTTCCACTGCGCCATGGCGACAAATTTTAAAATCACTATAATTTTTGATACTTGAATAAAACATGTTACAATACAAAAAAAAAAAGTCTGATACGTCATAATAAAGCTACGATGGCTATAAAAATTTTAAGAAATTGTCTCTTCCCTCATATAACAAGAAATGCAGAGGCAACTTTTTAATATTTGAACACTCCATTCTCTTTTTTTAATTCAACTTTTCCATGGACGACGACAATATAATTACCTCGAGGGAAAATCGAGTCCACAAACGCGCTTAACCTGTTCCACTGCACCATGGCGGTCTCTATGAAATGAATACTTTTTTCTAATTGTATTTATTCTTCCCGTAGGTACCACCACTTTACATTTGTGAAGTATAGAAAATAGGCGTGCTAACGATTTGTGTGGCCCAAGCACGTGCCTGTGCAGCTGTATGAAGTAGGAAGTGCAAGCATTATTGGATTTTTTATATTTTTTCTCATACCGGTATTAGTTCTTAAAATCAAAATATAATCGGTTAATCATAGGTGGTAGGTAATTTTGAAGAAACTTACATAAAAAAATAGTGATGGGTGGGGAATAGTGTCTTAACACTACGTTTCCTCTGCTTACCCATTATCGGATGAAACATTTTTTATTTGAATAAAGGAAACCAAATATAAACTAACTCCCTAAAATAGGACCCCCACCCGCAAATCATCTAACGACAGAAAAAATCTACAATTTCAGTCAAAGAGACAAAAGATAAAATATTAGATTTAATGTCATGATAGAACTGTAATAAAACATTTTAATTAATAAAATAATGCGCATCAGTCAAATTATTCAAGTCTTCTATTAGTTCCAATGAATATGTACGTTACATAAAAAAAATCAACTTCACGTCGTATCCCGTGCACAGCAGTGTAGGCAGAGGGAACCTAGTGTTAAAACACTCCGTTTCCCCTTTTCCGCCGAATTCTGAAGGCATTGCGTGTTGAGTGGCGGAATTCAACGCCGCGTTTTGCCGCGACACCAGAGCCAAGAAATGGAAAATATTTCATCTCCTCGAGTGGGGATCGAATCCACAACCAGTCAATTTTACAGTCACACTTTGTACCCCTGCGCCACGACTGGCCTCAAAATATAGATTATATAGATTGCTTAATATCTACTAACTCTACTAAAATCCGAATAGAAGAATATAAAACAAGTTGTTACCCATTCAAATCAAGCACGTGTTTTGAAAAACGTGTGTGTATAATACGATTTAAAAGGAGTTTTTCTATTTGAGAGGAAGCGTCGGAAGTAGTATCCGAACCCTATATTAAATCCGATATAAGAGTATAGTCCCGCCTTCACTATAGAAGACTGTATTTAAAAGATTTCTAATAGTACTCAGTTTTGTATAAAAAAATCATTCAGGTACTGCGGCGATCGTTGTTCACACGGTTTTTTAATTTATTTTTGAACTTGAGATTCTCCTAAACAAAACAATTTAGTGGAAAATCACTCTTTTTTCTCCATTTTTATCTAAATTAAATGGTTGTTTGTTTTTTTTTATTCAAATCTTTTCTCAGCCAAAACCAAAATATATCAGTTATACATATTTTGACCAATTTACATAGGTATCTATGTAAATGTAACATAATAATAAGCAAACAAATTATAACTATGTATTATAAATTACTAAGATGTAGAACACGTGCAAATATTCCGAGTGAATTTAGGATCAGTATAGGAGTCTGAAATTGAAATGGAAGAGAAATTGAAGAGGAGTGCTTCGTTATAATGTTTTTTTTGGATACCTGAGTTACTATGTAAAATTAGCGGCGTTGAGTTCCACCACCCAATACGCAATGCCTCCAGAATTCGACGGAAAGTGGGGAAGAGTGTCTTAACGCTATCTGTTCCTTCTGCCTACCTGATGTGTACGGGATATAAACGACGTGAAGCTGATTAATTTTATTTATTATTATTTTTTTATTTTCATGAGATTATTATCATATAACATTTCAATGTTAACAATCACTACACGGTACCTTTTTTGGGATATTATCTCTGTCAAGCCACTTAGCAATGATATCTATACTTAAAAGATTGTTTAGATGAACGCGTTTATCTCAGGAACTACTTACTACAGGCATGAATTTCAAAAAAAAAAAAAAATTTATTCATTTTAATTTCATTTTTTGAATGTGTGATACTTAACTTACAGATATTTTCATTTGGCGACAGGGACGAAGCTGTAGGTAGTGTTTGAAAAACAAATTTTAAAACTTTTTGATCTATCTTGTTTTGTGGTAACTTCAAACCTTAATATAATTAATTTAAAAAGGAGAACATGTCACAACATCTGATACTCTGATATCGTGACAGTGTTATGCGGGATTCCCCACATGGCATCATTTTTTACCAAAAATATTTTCGAAAAACCATTAAAAAATTTATCATAAATCATTGCACATCTGCCACAGCCACTGGCGTTTTGGCTTATAAAAAATATGTATATAAATACGTAGATTTTTCGTTAAAAATAGCTCTTGTTCTAGACAATGGATCTAAAACGTTATTTTTTTATCGATGCTTGTGATTGATTTCTCTATTGCGTGCTCAATTTTGTGAAGTTATTGCATATTGCGATGTCATGGTTGTCCAAATAGTGATGCATTATTCTGAAATCTATAACGTAACTAAAACTCTGAGGTCCCGTGAGTAATGTGTGTTCATAAGTACTTTTTTTATCAGCTTCACGCTGTATCCCGCATATAACAGGATACGGTAGAGGTACCCTCCTTTAAAACACTCCGTTACTTAATTTTCGCTAATTTTTTAAAGCAGAAATCGGACCTATAACCATAACTTATGCCCCTGACGACCTTAGAATTGATCGTAATAAAATATTAATAAATATATCCGAAAAATTTAGTATGACATTGACTTTATCTAATTGATCTATTTGTAGATTTGATGATGCAGAATACCATAAATATAAAACAGGCTCTTTTTAAATTGAACAATGTGATTAAACCGGAAATGGAATCTAAATATAGCAAAATTATCCTTTTTTGTCTATTTCGTAAAGAAACGATAGTGATTAAACATAATTGTCCAGATTTCTTATTTGTATTTAAGTTACTTGTTAGACGTTCTTGATATTTTAAATAGTTATAATAAAAATATGGCTTTAGAAGCTAAAAATGGTCGATAAATTTAATTTTTATATACAAATAGGTTGAATTTTGACTGATTGAATTGCAAAACATGTAATAAAAATAAATATATCCTATATAAGAGATTCAAACGATAAGCCGATATTGATAAAAATATCTTGAATATTCAATTCTAGATTCTAGTTTATAGATATAGATATATTTATGTTTCTTCATAATATTATAATTTGTCGTGGCGCAGGGGAACAGAGTCTGAGTGTAACCAATACGGTTGTGGGTTTGCTTCTCAAACGGGGCAATGAAATCCTATCCAACAGATCATGTTTTGAAATTTTGCGGAAAATCGGGAACAGAGTGTCTTAGTACTGTGTTCTCTTTTGCCTGCTGTATGCGTAAAGTAAAAAAATATATAAAGCTATATGTAAATTAAAAGCATAATAAAAAAGTGTAGAGTTTTGGCTACAACAACTTATTTTTTGAATTTTTAATTTTGATGGTTAATTTGTCAGAATGGTTGACTGTTTCACTTTCACGTAAAAACTACTCAACGGATTTAGACGACACGTTAACCGTCATACAGAGTAGCACGAAGGCATTTATATATTATACAATTACTTACAATTTATGCAAAATTTTCGTATTATTTGGCTCTAATATAACAATAGCAGACAGTGACAGTAAACGCAACTGGTTGTGGGTTCGATTCCCACTCAAGTAAATTAAATATTTATTGAAATTTATATTTTCGTTTTTTCGCTCTGGTGTCCAGGTAATAAAGCCAGGCGTTGATTTCTGCTATTCAACACGCAATGCCTCCTGAATTCGGCGGAAAGTGGGGAACATAGTGCTTAACACTAGGTTCCCGCTGGCAACCCTGCTGTGGGCGAGATACAGAGTGAAGCGCGTACAGCGTGATTTAATATATGTTTAAGCGGGCGAAGTCGCGTTTGAGTATAGGTGCGTTAGATAATATGCGTGGCATCGCCCGCTTAACCTTATTACTATTAAATATACAGTAGAAGTATTTTTTTTTTATCGTTTTAATTTCAGCCTTTATTGAGCGACTAGGCATATATTTATATATTATTTTACTTATTATATTTTTTATCGAATTCTGTAATTACCAGAGTTGTGTAAAAGAAGGAACAATTTGAATGTATTTTTCTATATTTTGTTATCTTAGTTACTTTTGACTGGGAAAAACGATTTTGATGATTGTTTTTTATAGAAAAGGATATATTTCAAGGGTAGTTTAGAGGAGCTTTAGTTAGGTTTTGATTATAGGATCTGGTTGAAATTGAAGAAGTCGGTTTTTTTTATTAATAATTATTTTATTTCATACTATATATATATATATATATATATATATATATATATATATATATATATATATATGTACAAAATGTTTATGTGTCCGTTTCAGTCTGTAAGCCAATTCTAAATACTTTACAAAATGGCGCAGTAGAACAGCTTCTGATTGTAATGTTTATGGGTTCGATTTCAACTTAAAGGAATTTATTATTTATTTTCTGTAATATAATAACGTCTTGAATTCTTGACACTAGGTTCTTCCTGCCTTTTCTCACGCTTAAAGTGAAATTAAAAAAATAATATTATAGTTATACTTTTCTATAATCTGTGCTAGATATGCCTTATAATTATTAGCTAGTTTCAAGGACGCCTATTTCTATTCGAAACATTACCTATATTATAATTTCGTAAATTTATTGTTTTAATCAAGATCAAATAATATTAAAGAAATATTATAAATGATTTCATTAATATGTAATGTGATCTTGGAAACTATGCAAATTGTTTTTATGGTTGTGTAAACATAAATGTTTATTATCGTAATAAACAATTGAATGTAAAACTGATTGACTAAAAATACATGTATATAAAATGTAGTAGGATACAGGGTAGACAGAGGGAACCTGGGAACCTAGTGTTAAGGCACTGCGTTCGTAATAAGAAACTTTCGTTCCCCACATACGAGTCGGACTCGCCCAAGAAGGGTTCCAAGGCTTAATTTTTCTGAGGTAATTAGAGGAATTGTTGATTGCATGAGAAAAATAAAAAAGGTAAATGTTCCGTTTTTCTCTTCTGAGTTACAGAACCCTAAAATAGATATTTGCTTTTTATGAACAAAAAATAACAAAATAAAAATATGCATGTATTTCAGACATCGCTTAACGACTTTTTTATTCAATAACTATATTATTCCCACGATTTTTTATTTTTTATATTATGTACAGATATATATTGAAATAGTTTCTACACGATTTTGGTTGTAACGGCGTGATTTTATATTTTAGCCTCAAAACGAATTAGGCTTCTTTTATCTTAAAATTGTTGGATGTGGGTGTTGTTCATAAGAAAAATATGTTATTTTATCAATATTATGTCTTAATGCTTAAATATTTTGAAGTTATTTTTTTTCTACATTTATTACTAATTTAAATTCATGATGCGGAGTAGGAGAGACTACGAAGTGTTAAATTGATACATCGCAATGTTTTACTTCAATTTTTAATTGTATAGATCGCGGAAAAGATAATATTTAATAATTTAAACTCCCAAATAAATTTGAAAAGTCCCAAATATTGGGTGAAGATTTCTATACTTTGATCTATTACGTTAAAATCGTAGAAATATAAAGAAATAAAAATAAATAGATTAAAAAAATTGCAGCTGCATATCAGGGTTGAGAAGACTAGCGTAAAGATACTCCGTTTTCCCGTTTCCGACTTTTTATTTATTTATTTATTTATTTTTAAGGGAAACAAACAGTACATTAAATATATTCTAATAACACAACAAAGATAGTACACATACCAATCACGTTTCCACAAACTACTTACTCATAAGTCTTAAAGAACAACAATTTATGCACATACATAAAACAAAAAAACAAAAAAAATGGCAAACTTTCTTTCGGGACAAAAGGATATAAATAATTTACTGCCAAAAATATCGACACCTAACCAAGTACAAAAAAAAATAAAAAACAATTCATAAAAGTTTCTTCATTTTTTTCGATACATTGCGTAACTCAGCTCCGAGTTTTGTCTTTGTCCTAAGGCTGGAAAAAATACCTAATTTAAATATATTTTATAAGACTCCACCGAGTGTGTGATAAAACCCATAACCTTCAGGATTGCAATCAAATGCTGAATTTTAAAATAATGTAATGTATTTTTTTATATATTACCAGCGACTATAAGGCATCTTCGCTTGCTTAAAGTTATTGTTAAATTATAGTTAAGTAAGTGGGGAATGGAGTGTCTTAACATTAGGTTCCCTCTCCGGTTCTCCTACCCCGCTGTGAGCGGGATACAGCGTCAAGGTTTTTTTTATTTTTATACATAAATTGTAAATTATATTGTTATTCTGATGTATAAGCTATATTACTGGAAAGTTTCATCTAAATCCGTTCAGTAGTTTTGGCGTTACAGCGGAACAAATGGCCATCTTACAAACTTTATATACTTTTTTTTATGATATGGGTAGGATTTAGTGGTATGTATATCTGAGTTTATAATTTTATCCTAAAAATGCATAAAATAAAAGTTTTTTTGAACCCATTCCCATCTTACATAAAATTATTTATAATTTATTATTCTTGTGACAAATTCTAACATGAACTCAAGTCTTATTAACTTTTAGAGGCCGTCGTGGCACCGAGGCTTATGCCTTACCTTATGGTAAGGTCTCGTGAGTTCGATCCCCACTCGGAGGAATGAATTATTATTTAATATTATTTTTATTTCTTCGCTCTGCTACCAAGGCGTACCCCGGCGTTGAGTTCCGCCGATCAACACGTAATACCTTGAAAACTTCGGCGGCAAGGTAACGGAGTGTTTTAACGCTAGGTTCCCTCTGCCTACTCCGCTATAAGCGGGGTACAGCGTGAAGCTTAAAAAAATAATATATGTACCTATTATTTACAAACCGAACCCAATACGGCTGTAACTTTCCAGAACAATTACTTTTATTGGTTATGTTTATTACAAATATTGAAAGTGGCTTTGTAAATCTAAGAGCCAGATCGAATTCGTATATTTCTCCTCGACCTATATGGTAGAATTATATACATACCAATATATATTTTTTTGCGAAACAAAAGTAAACTTGAAAAAACTTGGTCGTGGCCCAGTGGCACAAGGGTGCAACTGTAACACGACGGTTGTGTGTTCGATCACCACTCGAGGAAATGAAATATTTATTTAGATTTATGTTGCCATATCTTCGCTCTCGTGTCGAGGCAAAGAGCGGCGTTAAGTTTCACTGCTCAACACGCCATGTCTTCAAAATTCGGCGGAAAGTGGGAAACGGAGCATCTTAACACCTGTGCCATTACTAACCCTTTCCTGTGCTTACCCTGCTGTTTGAGGGACGCTGATTTAATTTTGATTATTTTTTTTTACAGAATATTGAACTTAGATAAACAGCATATATAAATAAAATCGGCTTACAATTAATAATTCAATTACTTCAAAGTAAATAAAAATAAAAAACAATAAATTAAATTATTGACATTTATTATGCTTATTTACTATTTAAAATCTGTTATTTTTTATCGTTTCCGAAATTGCATTTTGAGTAGTAGAACCCAACACCGCGCATTGGCAAGGAAAATACTATACATTTTATTCCATCGCAGGAATCGAACCTATACTTTACATACGGGACTTTTACAGATGCGGGCGTTGGATACCTATGTTTGTATTAAATATTTGCTATAGAGTCGTAAAACGACGGTTTATTCGTGTAACCGACCACTATTAATCGTTTGTGGTTAAAATTGACCATCGTGGTTATATAGTGATAGTAAATTTAAGACAAATTCCTTATTTCTTTACTGTTTTAGCAGGGTAGACAGAGGGAACCTGGGGACCTATTGTTAAGACGCTCCGTTTCCGTTCTCTGCTTTCCACTGAATTTTGGAGGCATTGCGTGTTAACTGGTGAAACTTAACGCCGCGTTTTGCCTGGTTACCAGAGCCAAGAAATGAAAACATTAAATATTTCATTCCTTCGATTGGGAATCGAACCCACAACCTGTCGTATTTACAGTCGTACGATTATGCATTGTGCCACGACTGACTAGGCTGAATTTAACTATTTAATAAATTTTATATACAATTGTCTTTTTAATTTCCAAAGACAAAAGTAAACAAAGATATATTTCTTAAATTATGAATGATAAGGCGAGTCGTGGCGTAGGGGTACAAAGTGTGACTGTAAACGCGACTGGTTGTGGGTTCGATCTCCCGTCGAGGAAACGAAATATTTATTTAAATTTATATGTCCATTTCTTCGATCTGGTGTCGGCACAAAGCGCGGCCATTTAGTTCCGCCACTCAGCACGCAACGCCTACAGAATTCAGTGGAAAATGGGGAACGGAGTGTCTTAACACTAGGTTCCCTCTGCCTACCTTGTAGTGTTTTTATAATTTAATTCTTAAATTGTCTTTTTGTATTCTCTATAATTAGTTTAAATTATTTTAAGAATGGCATTAAAATAATTTAGTCACGTTTCACCCTTTTAACCTCAACATAAGTCTAAGAGGTAACAGCTATTAAACTAGTTAATTTACGTTAAAACTTTTCCCATATAACTACAATTGCGCATTAACACTATAATTAAAGTTAGTAAATTTGAAAATTATACACTTGAAAAATGACCCAGAAGCAAATGGTTATGTTTTGTTATGGTTTCATAATCTCTGTTTGACGTGTTCTTTTATTTTTTTTACGTATTTTCCACAAGAGGTGCGGCGTTGAGTTTCGCTACTCAACTTGCACTGCAAAAGTAAAAAGCACGAAAGTGGGAGGCGGAATTGTCTTAATGGAAAAAAAAACGCAAATATAAAATTAAGTAAATATTTCATCTCCTCGAGTGGGGATCAAACCTACAACCAGTCGGTCTTACAGTCACACTTTGTGCCACAAGGATCCCCGCTTTCCTTCGATTTTGCGACGGATCTCCACATTGCGTTTTTCTTGTCAGATCTGAAAATAGAAAATAATTCATTCATTTGAGTGAAAATCGAACCTACAACCATCACGTTTATAGTCAAACACTCTCACACTGCGTCTCGAAGACCTCAACGTATAAAATATTTAATTTATCGGTAATGCCTGAATATCACGTAGCTTGTCTAGATCATTAAAAACAAAAAATGTCAGACTCACCATCGAGGGTTCCGTATCAATTTCAGGATTGTAGGTCAAGCGGAAGTCCAACTTTTAAAAGTTGACAAACATAAATTTAAAAAAATTAGCTTCACGCTGTAACCCGCACACAGCAGGGTAACACATAAGTTTGTAACTATAAATAAAAATTTGTAATGAATTTTGTCTATGAAATAGATTTTTTCTTTTATTTGTATTGTAAGTTCTTCTTGCTACATTTCATAATTTTAGGTCCACGGTAAGTACCCTATAGATTTTGATTACGCCGCGAATTTCATAGAAAATGTAGCAATAATTGATGCATAAATTCGCGCATCTTTGATTGCGTTGAATAAGAAGCTTGTTTTTTTTTTCTAGTTTTTACAAAATAAAGTAGATCTAAATATTTGACATTAATTTCAGTTTGATACCTCCACGCGATCTCGAAATAAACGGTCTTGTCACACGGACAAACGTCAGCTTTTACTTATCCTAAAAAGCAGACGAAAATAATTTCCTAACGATTTTTTGATATCATACTAAGTTTTTGAGTCCAGTCGTGGCGCAGCGGCACAAAGTGTGACTGTAAACCGACTGGTTGTTGGTTCGATCCCCATTCGAGGAGATGAAATACTTGCTTAATTTTTTATTTTTATTTCTTCGCTCTGGTGTCAAGGCAAAGCGCGGCGTTGCCACGTAACACGCAATGCCTCCGGAATTCGGCAGAAAGTGGGGAACGGAGTGTCTTTCACTACGTTCCCTCTGCCTACCCTGCAGTGTGCGGGATACAGCGTGAAGCTGATTTATTTTATTTAATAATGATAAAATGGACTCGAATTAATTAATTACATTTATTTAAATATTTATAAACTCATTGATTTACCAACACGTTAATAATAATAACGAGAATACATACAATATAAACCTCTTAAGGATAATATCTAAAAATTAATCAATTTAGTTTATGTACATAATTGTGTTTATTACATATTCAAGTCCGTGTATAGCACAAGATTATCTATCGGCTTTCAAAACTAGAAAATTATAATAATTTAAATTTATAATATAAGTTTATTTGCACTGTGCTTGTCTACAAATTTCCAAACAAGTGATATAATTGTAAAGAATCTTATTGTGGTTCTGTACATTGGAAGGAAAAAATCGTTTTATTCTTTCCCGAGAAAAAACGTCTATCAACACGTTTTTTTCTCGGGAACGTTTGGACGTATTAATATAAATTTTATATTAAATACTATAGTCAACAACTACCCCTTGGACCTGTGCAAAAATCTAACTTTTAAGCCAACGAAAACAAAAGATACTGCCATTTGTACCACAAAGGTACTTCTGGTTGGGCTAGAATTATTAAATTTGGCTGCTTGCATCTTGTCGTAGTATTTGCTCAGGAAAAAATCTGAAAATTACACATTTGCGGTCCCAAAAAATGTTAGCCCTAAAATGGGGCATAATTTGATAGTAAAAGCCGCTAGATTAAGTGAGGTATCAGATGGCTAAGGTAGGCTTGAATATCATAAAAAACTTGAGACCTCCAATTTTAGTAGGTAATCCTCGGTGGAGACCAACTCTTGCTTGTTCGGTGTTTTTATAGCCTCACGCCTATGCAGGCATGTCGAGAGAAATCAGTGTCAAGGCATTCCGTTCTTCTTTTTACCTCCCGAAACCTAGACTGAGGCCCGTTGAGGTGCAGACACTCAAGCGTGTGACTGACGTCACAGTTTGTGGGTTCAATTCCCACTAGAGGAAATGAAATATGTAATACTTTCATTTCTTTGCTCTGGTACCGAAGCACAGCGCGGCGTTCCAGAATTCGGTAGAAAGTGGAGCGTGGAGTGTTTTAAGAGGTCTTCTCGAGGTTTCGTCTGTCTACCGTGCTATATGCAAAATACAGCGTGAAGCCGAAAACACAAGATAAAATTAAGATAGTGGTACACGTATGTGTAAGATATAAAAGCTTAAGACATGATATCAATAGGTATACAACATAGAAGCTGAATAAAAAGGTCAGTAGTATATTGTTTTCGACCATTCGACACAATATTTTAATGAGGTGGATATTGATATCATCGAATAACCAGAATTAGTTAAGGATGTTATCAAAACGATTATAATAATCCGGTTTCGATGTTAATCTTATGCTTGTGATGTAAAATGTTTCTATATTTATAAAGGTTTGGTTCTTTTAATAGCAGCTATTATCTAACTGAATTTTGTGCAGGATTTTCTTTAAAAATGTTACTTTCATTATTATTGCTATCCTGAGGATGTCGGATTCAAATAAATCTAGACCAGGTTTGAAAGGTATGTTTGGGGACACAGGTTCAATGCGTGGAGGCCCCTTGGAGAATACGCGCGTCACGCACTAACGGGGATCCATCTCTGAGTACCCACAGGCATATGTGCAGAGGTGGTCCAGAGGTGGAGGGACCGGATAATGGATAAATGTGGAAAACTAAATTAACTAAATAACTAAATAGGTTTAAATATTACCAGTTTGAGACCAGTCGTGGCGCAGAGGCACAAAGTGGACTGGAAAACCGACTGGTCGTGGGTTCGATCCCACTCGAAGAGATGAAATATTTATTTAAATTTATATTTCCATTTTTTCGCTCTGGTGTCGAAGCAAAGCGCGGCGTTGAGTTCTGTCACTCAACACGCAATACCTCCAGAATCTGTTAGAAAGTGGGGAACGGAGTGTCTTAACACTAGGTTCCCTCTGCCTACCCTACTATATGCGATATAAAACGTGAAGAAAAATAGAACGTAAGAAAAGACTGCGTGTTGGATTATGTACGAATGTTGAACCGGGATAATACAGTAAAAGACCACTCCCCCATTTCACATTATTTAGTGTAAAGTTGCTGCTATTGCAGTTTGTATTTTAAAAGGAAAGAAGATTTTTCTGAGTTTTTAATATTTTTAACCTTAACATTAAAATTTTACCGGATTACAACCATTGATTTATTTTATAGTAATACTCGCGACTAATTCGCTTAAAAGTTTTATTTGCTTAAATGTTAATTTTAACTTTGAATTGTTATCGATATGGCTGGAGTGAAGTTATGGAAAAAAAGATACTAAATATAAGACAAAATCTAGGTTATCATTTTATTAGATGCAGAGGCCAGTCGTGGCGCAGAGGCACAAAGTGTGACTGTAAAATCGACTGGTTTTGGTTTGGATCCGACTAAATAGTATCACAGGAATAATCGAGGAAATGATATATTTATTTAAATTTATATTTTCATTTCTTAGGTCTGGTGTCGAAGAAAAGCGTGTCGTAGAGTTCCACCACTCAACACGCAATGCCTCCAGAATTAACCGGAAAGTGGGAAACGGAGTGTTTAACACTAGGTTCCCTCTGCGTATCCTACGGTGTGCGGGATACAGCATGAAGCTGATTTAATTATTTTTAGATAAATGCAAAAAATATTAATTATTCCATTAAATAACATGAGTAACATAAGGATATATCGTGTATGGCAATAAATTTTGGCAATGATATGCTAAACGTATACGTATATTATTATTATCTATAAATGTCAGTGTCTCTATATATATGCAGACATTTATAATCTTTTAATCCTTATCTTAAAATAAAATCAATAACGAATACTTGTCAAAATAATATATAAAATTTTAATATTAAACAGGTTGAAACACAAAGTCAACATAGTATGTTGTGTAATAAATTAAATAAAAATTATTAATTCTTATGTAATCTTCTTTAAAAAAATATATTTCATTATAAAATATATTTAACTATAAGTTATTTGCCCCAGCTTGTATTGTAAAAAACAACCTTATATTTTTATACAATCCAGAGGCAACTAACATTTACAATTTTTGGTATAAGAAATAAGAGAAATTCAGATAAAACTAGAATCTAGATGACTCCTGTCATCTATCTGCTGAAGAAACTACACAGCATTTAATAGAGGGTGCCGAGCAATCATCGCGTTGCCTATCTTGGGATTTGCGACACAAGTTCAGTGTTAAGGGGCTCCCTACGAAAATTCGTTCTCTTTATCTACATATTTAAAAGTATATAAAAATTGACTAATAAAATTACTGATTTAATAATAATCCTGATTTTTAAGTATCAAAAACTCTTGTAATGAAAAATCTAAATATTGTTATAGTTCCAAGAAGTAAAATAACTGAAATGTTCGATGTTATATGTTAACTTTACGTCACCACATATTTCGTATTTGTTTTCATCAATATGTAGCCATTGTCC
Organism: Heliconius sara; assembly: GCA_917862395.2. Classification (NCBI taxonomy): domain Eukaryota; kingdom Metazoa; phylum Arthropoda; class Insecta; order Lepidoptera; family Nymphalidae; genus Heliconius; species Heliconius sara. The sequence goes on along the minus strand of OU860788.1, from coordinate 3,461,606 downwards.
ATCAGTGTTTACTAAATAGCATTCTTGAATGACGGACGTCATCTTTGACGTGACGTTGTTGGTCACTATGTTAAATTAAACAAATTATATTTGCTTACTAGTGTAGTTGCGCGAAATTGAGATTTGGTTTTTGTTACAATCCATGTTCCTATAATTTTAATTTTATATTCATATTAGTCTTAATTATATGAAAATTTTCTTAAAATAATCTATATTCTGTTCTGTTCTTTGATTATGGCGTTCCAAGCGTGTCAGTTAAGCACAGTGTGGGTTAAACGTAAACGCGATATATACATTGGCGCGATATATGGTATATACATTAAAATTTTCATTTCTTCGCCTACCTTCTGCCTATTGATGCGGGATACAGCGTGAAGTTGATTTTTTTTACTGAAGTATAACCTTTTTTTCGATACACCTAAACGAAGATACAACATTTTCAACTCATCCCGATCGCGTATAACAATTTAATTTATTGCAAAAATTAAGCCAAGGTGTGATATTATAATATCAGGAGAAAAAAACGTTTTCACTAAATCAACACATGGGGTTTGTTAATCTTATCGTTCTCTAGTTATAGCCACTGATATAGACATCAATAATTTCAACAGCTGCCTGTCACAACAGCTTTAAGCTTTTGTTCGGAATAAAGGTGCTTACAGACAAAAGTCCATTATTGTTTCTGATAGTATCTGTTGTTCTATGTGATATGGTTGTATTTTTAATATGAATATTTTTTTGTTCATTTTGAAGTTAATTTTTGTCTTAATTGGGGAATTGGAATATATAGAATGGGAGGTCTTCGTGACGTATGGTTGGAACACAACGGTTGTAGGTTCGATTCCCGTTCAGAAGAATGAATTGTTATTTACTCGTATTTTCATTTCTTCCTTCTGGTAGGATAGGTCAAGGCAGGTAGGAAAAGAAACAGGTAGGTCTAGTAGGAAGCGCAGCATTGAGTTCCGTCTCTCTTAGCAAGCGGAACGAATTGTTATTTTTTTCATATTTTCATTTCTTCGTTCTGGTGCCAAGTTCAAAGTGCAGCATTGGGGTTCCGTCACTTAATGCGCAATGCCTCGAATTGTGCGGAAAGTGGAGAAGGGAGTGTCTAATAATAAGTGTCTCTGCCTACCCTGCTACATGTGGGAGACAGCGTGAATGCGTGAATTTTATTCCTTCCTTCGGTATAGAAACTTATTTTCATAAGATTTTCTTATTACTAAACTAACTAAATAGATTATTACTATATAATATACTACTTAAGCCTCAATTCTTCTTTTATCGATGAAACTCGATACCTATACCATTTCAAAATTATAAAAATAAAAAAAATACATGCATATTTTATACACATTTAAGCTTTATTTTCATGTCAGGATGTTTTTTTTGTCATTTTATATTTGACCCGACCGCCTCCGGCTTCGCCCGCTTTAACTAGATGATTATTGATTTAATAAACAAGAATTGATTGACAATTATAAGGACTTCTAATATGTTTTTTATTACATTATCGTAATTTCTATACGAATTTTTAATTGTTTTGAATAAAGGAATACAACCAATGTTGATATTTGATATTTATAAAATATACATAAAGCTAATTATTCATTACACGTAAATATTGTTGTAACATTACGTTCTTTTTACCTATGTAATGTACGTCTCATCATAATTTTAAAACTCTGTTAAATGTGCTGATGTCAGTGAATTTTTTTTTTTTTTTTTTTTTGAAATGTAACTATTTGCAATCAGTATTTAATACTATAATCAAATGAGGTGTACTAATATCATGACATGTAGAGGCCCTTATCCAATAACAAGGTCTCTTATATTAGCACGAGACGAATCTTTCGTCCAGTTTTAGGATGTTAGGTTTCTTCAGGCGTTGGCGTTGAACTGGGTCGAGCAGTTTTGCGGCTAGTTTATTTGGGTGAATAGACAAGCGAGACTTGTATCTAGAGCAAGTATTAGCTATTTCCTCTCTAATTGTGGAAATTTCTGCAAACTGGTGTACTTCGGTGTTGGTTATAAACCAGGGAGCCTTGGTGATAGTTTTTAACACAGCATTCTGTGATCGCTGAAGGATTTCAATGTTTGAGTTACTAGAGCTCCCCCAGAGTTGGATCCCATATGTCCAGATGGGTTTTATGGCCACCTTATACACCAGCAGTTTATTCTCCAGTGACAGTTTGGAGTTCCTTCCTAGTAGCCAATACAGGCTTCTAATTCTGGCATTCATTTCATCTCGCTTCGTTCTTATGTGGTTTCGCCAGGTGAGTCGTCGATCGAGGTGTAGACCAAGATATTTAACTGAGTCCACATGACGAAGAGGTTCTGTGCCTAAGGTTATTGTAGGACAATTTCCTTGCCGAAGGGAAAAAGTGATATGCAAGGATTTTGATGCACTAGCTTTCATTCTCCACTTTTTAAGCCAGTTCTCAACTTTCTTAACGTGTACTTGTAATATGCTAGAAGCAAGTTCAGGCTGTGGATGACTTGCTAAGATGGCAGTATCATCAGCAAAAGTTGCTGTGATGACATTGTCGGCAGTAGGGAGATCTGCCGTGTATAAAGTGTACAAAAATGGGCCCAGTACAGATCCTTGAGGGACACCAGCTCTGCAGCAGTAGAAGTTAGAGCGGGCGTTTTCTTCTTTAACTTGAAATATTCTGTCGGATAGGTATGACCTGAGCAGCTCAAAGTATGAATGAGGTAGTAAGGTTCGTATTTTGTAGAGTAAGCCCTTATGCCATACCCTATCAAACGCCTGTTGTATGTCCAAGAACACAGATGAACAGTACTCCTTGCGTTCCATAGACTGGCGAATAGTGTCGCAAACTCGATGCACTTGTTCTATAGTGGAGTGGTATTTGCGGAAGCCAAACTGGTGATCTGGTATAATTTTGAGATCCTCCAAAACTGGTGTGAGCCGTGCAAGTATTATTTTTTCACAAATTTTTGATATAATTGGTAACAAGCTGATTGGGCGATATGAAGATGCTAAGCTAGCCGGTTTGCCAGGTTTGTAAATCATGATGATCTGGGACACCTTCCAGTGATCAGGAAAGTAGGAGACTCTAAAAATAGCGTTTATGAGGATGGCAATAAAGACTATAGCTTTTTTTGGGAGTTCCTTTAACACCACCGGAGTTATTAAATCATAGCCAGGCGCTGATTTGTTTTTTAATTTGGTGATCACTTCTCTTACTTCTCCTGGTGTAGTGGGCTTTATCGTTGAATCAGAAATTAAGTCTTGGCCCAGAGCTCTGTCGATCGATCCATCGTCACATTCAACATCGGCATCGTTGGGTGAAAAAATTGTATGAAGGTGGAGGGCGAAAGTCTCTGTTTTATCCTTATTTGATCGGGCCCAGTCATCGTTCATTGTTTTAATGGGGGGCTTAGGTCTCTGCGGTTGGTCGAGGTGCTTGGTAGCTTTCCACAATGAGTAGTCAGAAGCCTTATGGGCACTCAAGGACTCCACGTATTGTTCAAATTGTTCCTCTTGAAAGGCTTTAATTGCTTTCTTAAGGTCAAAACAGGCTCGATTAAATGCAGTTTTATCGGAAGGGTGTCTGCTTGTGTGCCAGACTCGGCGCAGCCGTCTTTTTTCCCGAATTTGAGACTTCAAGGCAGCATTAATGGCGTTTCTATTGGGCTTTACACTATGTAAATTCGGAGAACATCTCCAAGCTGCTTCCTGTATAAGACACGAAAGATATTTAGTTGCCCTTTCCACATCATCAGGAGTTTTCAGTGGGATTTTCAAGTCAATATTTTCATTAATGATTTCCCTAAAGGATTCCCAGTCAGTTCTCTTGTTATGGAGATAGGGTTCATCAATTTCCTTTAATATAATTGTTGTTGAGATTGTCATTAGAACTGGAGTGTGATCTGATGTACTGTCCAAGCATGAACTTATGTCAATGTAGTTGGTAGAGATTCCCTTAACTATAAAGAAATCCAGGAGATCGGGGATTTTATTACGATCTGTTGGCCAGTATGTGGGTTCGCCTGTTGAAATTGTAGACAAGTTCAGGTTATCAATACTCTTCTTCAGTTCTCTACCTCTTGTGGTTATTAATCTAGAGCCCCAATGCGTGTGCTTTGCGTTCCAATCACCACCCGATACGAATCTATTTCCCAGGTCGCGAAGGTACAGAGAGAACTGGCTCTCGGAAATTTTGTGCCTCGGGGGACAGTACACTGCCGAGATAGTTATATTTCCCATCTTATCTTCCACCGTAATTGTCGTAGCCTGTAGATATTCCGATCTAAAGTTCGTTTCTTTGTGATGTTTTATGGATTCTTTGATGACAATTGCGGTTCCTCCATGAGCAGTGCCATCAGGATGATTGGTGGAGTATATTTTATAACCTGGGATGTTGATTTGACTTCTTTCGATGAAATGTGTCTCAGATATAAGGATAATGTCCAATTTGTGCAAATTTATTAGCAACTCAAGCTCGTGCTTATTGGGTGGTAAACCATTTATGTTCCAAGTTGCCAAGCGAAATATGTTTATGAACGTGACAATCTATCGACTAGTTTTACTATAAGGCTCATCATAGAGCTTATTTGTTGTAGGAGGGCTTCAATTTTCTCAGACTGTTTGATTAGCAGATCTTCGACCAGGTTGGAAGTCGATTGTTGAGAGTTGGGTCCCTTAACGGCTCCAGCGTATGTAGGGATGGAGGTGGCGTTCGATTGTTGGTAGTTTTCGTTACATACTGTGGTTGGATTGTTTATAGTTTTTATATTTCTCACCTGTTCTTCTTTCATTGTAAAAGACTTAGGCTGGGGGATTGTTGGTTGTTTGGGTCTCTTGTTGAATTTTCTATCGTAAATTTCTTTGTATACCTGGCATCCCTTGTAGTTGGCTGGGTGGTTTCCAAAGCAAAGAGCACATTTTGCAGGGGTGTTCCGGTCTTTCTTTAAACATTCGCTTGTCTTATGAGATTCGGCACATTTCACACATCTGAAGGGCTTGGTGCAGTTGTTTTTGGTATGCCCGTACTGCTGACATCTATTGCACTGAGGGATTGTCTTGCGTTTCTTCGGATCCTCCATTTTTACGGCTGTATTATATATGTATTTTATGTCTTTGACTTTTTTGTTGTTTATATTAGGTTCAAGGTTAATAAAGAAGGTGGAGGTTGGCTTCTTTTCTGGACCCGAACGGGCGTTGATAATCTCTCCTACTACTTTATTACCAGTAGACTCTATTTCTTTTATAATCTCAGCATGCGGTGTAGTATGATGTAGATTACGGATGACAATTCTACAACACCTGTCTTCTTTTCGTGTGAATGTGTGCCCAATGAGCCCTTTTTCTCTCACTAGACTCATGAGCTTTTTGTAGGACTCTGGTGAGTTACAATTTACTCTAAGTTGGGTTTTTGTAACGATTTTAAAGCTGAAATCAGATGGATCCAAAACAGTCTCTAGTGTTTCTTTAAGTTTAGTCACATCTTCTATACCATATAGAATAAGTGGTGGAGGTTTAGTTCCAGTTTTAAAACGATTAAAGCTTTCTGGGGCATCAACGGGAAGTATATCATAACTGTTGCTGGTCATGAGTGGGCTTTCAGATGGAGGTGAGATAGAAGTCCTACGTCTTTTGCCTGATCTTGTTGTGGGGACTTTTTGCCAGTCGAGCGAGTGTGGCATGGGGCCCTTGCTTGGTTGGGGAATGGTAATGCAAGGTTCACCGACTGATGAACTGCGAGGTCTGTTGATAAACATTCCTTTATGAAAAGCTTGCTGAACTAGCCTTGCTTTAGGTTTTTCACCAGTAGCATTAACTGACACAGGAGCCTGGGCAGCCACTCCTGTGGAGTCTTCGGTAACAAATTTCTCACTCACAGGCCCGGGTACCTGCGAGCGCCGGGGGCTAGCCGGATTGCATGGCATAACATCACTCATAATTGTACTTGTCATAATAAAAAGAAGTAGGTCATGACACGGAGCACTTACCCAAGGTGCGGCTGCCACTCTTTCGGGGGTATTTAATTCCCAGGCTTGTGGAAACCTCTTCTAACACTTAACTGTTAGGGTGATTGGTTATACCGCCAAATACTCGGTCGCCAGAGCCTCGTTCGTTGTCTAGCAGGGGGCACCACGGCTATTTGACCACAAACAGAAAGCCGCCGTCGGCTATTCATAACGAACCACCAGACGCGTGCAGGTGAGGATGGCAATTGGGCCGGAAAGATGTTGTTCCGATTCTCCCCTTACCCCCCAATGTCAGTGAATAATTTAATTTATTCTTTCAGAAACAGCCTTGAATGTTAAATTATTGATTTGAAAGGTTCATAATATTTGTAAAATCCCTGTAATGATTGCATATTAACTCCTGTACAGTTTTTAAATTAGTTAAATGTACAATTGGTAAATATGTAGTTATTACAGAGTACACGTAGAAAGGTTGTTTTTAGGCATTTTTATACAGATTTATTTCAAACAAACAAACGAACCGTAGAATCTACGTATTTACTTAATATTTCTTTGAAGATCAAATCGGTCTTTATTTCTGTGTTGAATTAATTACGACCTTAACTTAACTGTTATGATGTATGAAGGTAATCTCCATTAACAATTCAATTTTGCTTACTTTATTGTATAAAATATTATATAATAGTGCTTCACAAATATATGTTTTTATCAACAGTCACATAACCAAGACGTTTTGAATGTCAGCTTAGCCAGGAATCTTACCAGCGCGATTGCTTTATAATATTCGCAGACAAACTAATGCCTTGAGTTCATTCAAATAACGATAACTTTTTTTAATGAACCGATTTTGATGAAACAAACTTTAATTGTTAAGTTGAGTTAAAACAAATCAGTTGGTGAAATTTTTAAGTAAATCGATGTAGTACTTTCAAAGAAAAATGTGACCATACAAATCGACAGACAGACAAGAAATTTAACAAAAATGTTTTTGGTTTCTATTATTCTTTTTAAACGTCCCTCTATCCATTTTAATAAAAATTACTAAATGTACAGACAAAATATTTTTACTGTCTTATTATATACTAGCGACCCGCTCGCGGCTTCGCACGCTTTAACCACAGAATGATTTACTTAATACACTAAAATTATATTAATATACCTATAATGTATGCTTGCAATGAACTGGAGATTTCTAATGTGAAAATTATTAAAACCTTAGGTGGCATTTTCGTACCTCCCATAAGAGAGATGCAACTGTCAATATATTAATTCCTTTAAACTTTTGCCTTATGGAGTCTTTAGGACCTAAATTGTAGTTATAACTATATAGTTATAGTTATATCGATACTTACAATAAAATCCTAACTCATCGGTGTCTGTACATGGAAGATATATTAGAAAAAATATTATTATGGACATTTAAAAATTTAATAGAACTTGATCAGTTTGTTTGTTTATTTGTGCGTTCACGATAATCGATGCGATGCTTAACCGATTTAAGTGCAGTTTTGTAATTTGGCTAACTTCTTTTTTTTCTTCTTTAAATATTTAGTATTCGTTTATTTTAATCGGTTCACGCAAAATTAAAACCAGATTCACGCTGTATCCAGCCTATAGCAGGGAAGATAGAGGGAACTTAAGTGTTAAGATACTGGGTATGATATACGACTGACGTGAAATGAAAATATGATTAAATTTCAATTCAATCCTCCAAGTGGGAATCGAACCCATAACGTCACGTTACTGGCACAATTTTGTGCCCCTACGCCGCGACGGTCTTTAATATTCATACAGAATGGAAGCTTCAGCGCACCCTTTACGGGGAGTATATAGGATAAACTATTAATATATAAAAATAATTAAAAATATAATAGTGTATTAAACCCATACCTAAAGAAATTAATCAAGGTACCTCAGCAGTTTAGACGTAGGATCCAAACCTGTATTTCCTGTGACGCAGTTACGCATCTATGCAGATACCAATAACGTAATCACATACTACTACAAAATATTACTAAAGGTTAAGCAACTTTGAACTTTGCCGCCAATACCTACGACTCGTATGTTTGCGTCTTTAATGACAAATAGCGTTTTATTTTAATATCAACGATAATACCTAATTTACTTTGTATGAAAAAATAACTTTTTCCTTCCATTTTTTAATTGTATTACGCTTTTATAGTACTTTTTAATTGTATTAGGCTTTAGCTTTAGGCATAGTTAAAACTATGGTTTCATTTAAAGTGGTACTGATAAAAACATTATATAATTGACTATATAATATCTATAGTGATTTTTTAGTGAATAGAATTATTATTATTATTACAACACTTGCGAAGAGAGCATATTTAGGGCATTTTTTAAATTCTTATACCTTTTGAGAAACTACCAACATTCTTATCGTTAATAAATTTTTTTTTTAATAAAAAAAAACATTTGAATATTTTGTCTAAATTTTTCGTCATAATGGCGCGAAAATATTCAAAATGTTCTTTTTATTCTTTAACTATAATAAGTAAATATATTTAACGTTATAACGTTATATTAAACGAATTAATAAATTTAATTAAATTTATATATAATACGTTTCAAGTATTCATTTGTTTTGAATATAACATTAAGATTGATTCATAAAATATATTTGGCACTTCCTTAACTTGATTATTTCATCTATTTTTTTTATTTACAAAGTTTATTATATTAAATTCTCTTGAGAAATATATGTACTGTAAATGAATGTAATGTACCTACGTGCCAATGATTAAAATGTATTGACATCACCACGTGATCCATCTAAACCCAATAAAAACTTTTATAAACTATAGCAACCAACTCGCGGCTTCACCACATTTGTGAATTATTTGTTTGTTTCGATACAGGGAATTACTTGAAAGTTTGTATTATTTTTTTTTAAAACAGTACCTATTTTTATAAAATTTGAAAGTCAGACTCTTTAAAATATTTCATTGAACACGTGTTTCATGGTTTTTAGAATTCATCCCCTAAGAGTTCAAATACTGGGTTGAAAGTTTATATGGAAAAATCTTTAAATCGCCACCGATTTTTATAAACACTTAAATTCAGACTGTTAAAAATATTGTAATGAACACGTTTCGTGGTTTTTTTTTAGAATTCACCCCTAAGAGTGCTAATAAGCAGGCGAAGTTGCTCCGCGACCGCTAGTTTTAATGTAATAACATATAATATATTTATAAAAATGAGAATGTATTGTTTTGTTTAATAGCTCCTGATAGTTATTACAACACATGCAAGGAAAGATCATTTTAGAAAGTTGTTGAATTATATTAGAATTATAAAAACTACCAACATTTTTATGGTGAATAAAATATTATATCAAATAAAAAAAATGTCTATGTTTTCCACCTGAAAAACACTAAGGGGAGAAAAAATATAAATATATCTATACTAATATTATAAAGAGGTAAGATTTGTATTTTTGTATGTTTGTATGTATGTATGTATGTATGTGTGTATGTTTGTAGAGTTTTCACACAAAAACTACCGGGCCGATTTAAATAATTTTTTCACTATTGGAAAGCTGCATCTTTACTGACCAGTATAGGCTATATTACATTCCCAAAAAAATAGAGATCCCTAATAGAAATGCAATAATGTAAACCAAGGTGTGAAGAAATTGATCTTAATAATTCTATCATCGCGTGCGCTGCGAAAACTATTGATGATAGAACAAAACAATGTTCTACAGTATTATAGAGCGCATCAATATCTATAAAAAAGTCCGCGATAGCATATGTCTAACTACTGTAGTTATGACAATATAATCATTTTTTTATATTTTATACGTTAACAAAAGTGCCGACAATAATCAAAATATATTATTCATACCTCTGCATTAATCCTTATCCCATTAAATGATGTTTTATGAAAGATAATTTCAATATCTGTAAAATACTTTTTAAGTTAATAAAATCGGACATCCCATTCAAAAGATATAACGAATTTAAAAATATAAATCTAAAGAAAATCATGTAATAATAAAAAATGCGTAGTGTGTGCCGTGTGGCCTTGCGCACCGTGGCGAGTAACTCTGCGGGGGTTGGGAGATGTATCGATACCACTTAAATTATTAAGACAGTCCATTAGATTTTTTGTTTTTTTTTATGGAAAGGACAAGGCAAACGAGCGTTTGGATCACCTGATGGTAAGTGACTACCGCCGCCCGCGGCCCCGTGCAACACGACACCACCAGCACTAGGATGATCCTATACTAGACCGGGATCCCACGGCAAAATTGTTTGAATTAAATAGACCCGATAAGGAAAATTCTTTTACAATTACACGATTAACGTGTAAAAAAAATACCAAAAAAACCTTATATCGCGTACGCTGTGGAAATTATTGACAATAGAGCAAAGTGATTAACTACAATTTTATAGAAGACATCAATATCTACAAAAAAGTATACGATACCATGTGTAACTGTTAGTTATGCCACAATAACTCATTTTCAAAGGAAAATGTGCAAACTAGAAAAGAGCCACCATCGTAGTACAGAGGGGTATCTATAATATATATATATATATATATATATATATATATATATATATATATATATATATATATATATATATATATATATATATATATATTTTAGATGCCTATATGTATATGTATGTATATAATTAATAGTTTTCAACTTTGCATACAAAGTTATCCCGTAGGTAGTATATAATTTTTTTCAATTATTGTTACCAGCAAAATGTATTGATACTAATGTGGTATCTATATTTTTATATATATATATATTTATATTTTTTCTCCCCTTAGTGTTTTTCAGGTGGAAAACATAGACATTTTTTTTATTTGATATAATATTTTATTCACCATAAAAATGTTGGTAGTTTTTATAATTCTAATATAATTCAACAACTTTCTAAAATGATCTTTCCTTGCATGTGTTGTAATAACTATCAGGAGCTATTAAACAAAACAATACATTCTCATTTTTATAAATATATTATATGTTATTACATTAAAACTAGCGGTCGCGGAGCAACTTCGCCTGCTTATTAGCACTCTTAGGGGTGAATTCTAAAAAAAACCACGAAACGTGTTCATTACAATATTTTTAACAGTCTGAATTTAAGTGTTTATAAAAATCGGTGGCGATTTAAAGATTTTTCCATATAAACTTTCAACCCAGTATTTGAACTCTTAGGGGATGAATTCTAAAAACCATGAAACACGTGTTCAATGAAATATTTTAAAGAGTCTGACTTTCAAATTTTATAAAAATAGGTACTGTTTTAAAAAAAAATAATACAAACTTTCAAGTAATTCCCTGTATCGAAACAAACAAATAATTCACAAATGTGGTGAAGCCGCGAGTTGGTTGCTATAGTTTATAAAAGTTTTTATTGGGTTTAGATGGATCACGTGGTGATGTCAATACATTTTAATCATTGGCACGTAGGTACATTACATTCATTTACAGTACATATATTTCTCAAGAGAATTTAATATAATAAACTTTGTAAATAAAAAAAATAGATGAAATAATCAAGTTAAGGAAGTGCCAAATATATTTTATGAATCAATCTTAATGTTATATTCAAAACAAATGAATACTTGAAACGTATTATATATAAATTTAATTAAATTTATTAATTCGTTTAATATAACGTTATAACGTTAAATATATTTACTTATTATAGTTAAAGAATAAAAAGAACATTTTGAATATTTTCACGCCATTATGACGAAAAATTTAGACAAAATATTCAAATGTTTTTTTTTATTAAAAAAAAAAATTATTAACGATAAGAATGTTGGTAGTTTCTCAAAAGGTATAAGAATTTAAAAAATGCCCTAAATATGCTCTCTTCGCAAGTGTTGTAATAATAATAATAATTCTATTCACTAAAAAATCACTATAGATATTATATAGTCAATTATATAATGTTTTTATCAGTACCACTTTAAATGAAACCATAGTTTTAACTATGCCTAAAGCTAAAGCCTAATACAATTAAAAAGTACTATAAAAGCGTAATACAATTAAAAAATGGAAGGAAAAAGTTATTTTTTCATACAAAGTAAATTAGGTATTATCGTTGATATTAAAATAAAACGCTATTTGTCATTAAAGACGCAAACATACGAGTCGTAGGTATTGGCGGCAAAGTTCAAAGTTGCTTAACCTTTAGTAATATTTTGTAGTAGTATGTGATTACGTTATTGGTATCTGCATAGATGCGTAACTGCGTCACAGGAAATACAGGTTTGGATCCTACGTCTAAACTGCTGAGGTACCTTGATTAATTTCTTTAGGTATGGGTTTAATACACTATTATATTTTTAATTATTTTTATATATTAATAGTTTATCCTATATACTCCCCGTAAAGGGTGCGCTGAAGCTTCCATTCTGTATGAATATTAAAGACCGTCGCGGCGTAGGGGCACAAAATTGTGCCAGTAACGTGACGTTATGGGTTCGATTCCCACTTGGAGGATTGAATTGAAATTTAATCATATTTTCATTTCACGTCAGTCGTATATCATACCCAGTATCTTAACACTTAAGTTCCCTCTATCTTCCCTGCTATAGGCTGGATACAGCGTGAATCTGGTTTTAATTTTGCGTGAACCGATTAAAATAAAACGAATACTAAATATTTAAAGAAGAAAAAAAAGAAGTTAGCCAAATTACAAAACTGCACTTAAATCGGTTAAGCATCGCATCGATTATCGTGAACGCACAAATAAACAAACAAACTGATCAAGTTCTATTAAATTTTTAAATGTCCATAATAATATTTTTTCTAATATATCTTCCATGTACAGACACCGATGAGTTAGGATTTTATTGTAAGTATCGATATAACTATAACTATATAGTTATAACTACAATTTAGGTCCTAAAGACTCCATAAGGCAAAAGTTTAAAGGAATTAATATATTGACAGTTGCATCTCTCTTATGGGAGGTACGAAAATGCCACCTAAGGTTTTAATAATTTTCACATTAGAAATCTCCAGTTCATTGCAAGCATACATTATAGGTATATTAATATAATTTTAGTGTATTAAGTAAATCATTCTGTGGTTAAAGCGTGCGAAGCCGCGAGCGGGTCGCTAGTATATATATAAAAATATAGATACCACATTAGTATCAATACATTTTGCTGGTAACAATAATTGAAAAAAATTATATACTACCTACGGGATAACTTTGTATGCAAAGTTGAAAACTATTAATTATATACATACATATACATATAGGCATCTAAAATATATATATATATATATATATATATATATATATATATATATATATTATAGATACCCCTCTGTACTACGATGGTGGCTCTTTTCTAGTTTGCACATTTTCCTTTGAAAATGAGTTATTGTGGCATAACTAACAGTTACACATGGTATCGTATACTTTTTTGTAGATATTGATGTCTTCTATAAAATTGTAGTTAATCACTTTGCTCTATTGTCAATAATTTCCACAGCCTACGCGATATAAGGTTTTTTTGGTATTTTTTTTACACGTTAATCGTGTAATTGTAAAAGAATTTTCCTTATCGGGTCTATTTAATTCAAACAATTTTGCCGTGGGATCCTGGTCTAGTATAGGATCATCCTAGTGCTGGTGGTGTCGTGTTGCACGGGGCCGCGGGCGGCGGTAGTCACTTACCATCAGGTGATCCAAACGCTCGTTTGCCTTGTCCTTTCCATAAAAAAAAACAAAAAATCTAATGGACTGTCTTAATAATTTAAGTGGTATCGATACATCTCCCAACCCCCGCAGAGTTACTCGCCACGGTGCGCAAGGCCACACGGCACACACTACGCATTTTTTATTATTACATGATTTTCTTTAGATTTATATTTTTAAATTCGTTATATCTTTTGAATGGGATGTCCGATTTTATTAACTTAAAAAGTATTTTACAGATATTGAAATTATCTTTCATAAAACATCATTTAATGGGATAAGGATTAATGCAGAGGTATGAATAATATATTTTGATTATTGTCGGCACTTTTGTTAACGTATAAAATATAAAAAAATGATTATATTGTCATAACTACAGTAGTTAGACATATGCTATCGCGGACTTTTTTATAGATATTGATGCGCTCTATAATACTGTAGAACATTGTTTTGTTCTATCATCAATAGTTTTCGCAGCGCACGCGATGATAGAATTATTAAGATCAATTTCTTCACACCTTGGTTTACATTATTGCATTTCTATTAGGGATCTCTATTTTTTTGGGAATGTAATATAGCCTATACTGGTCAGTAAAGATGCAGCTTTCCAATAGTGAAAAAATTATTTAAATCGGCCCGGTAGTTTTTGTGTGAAAACTCTACAAACATACACACATACATACATACATACATACAAACATACAAAAATACAAATCTTACCTCTTTATAATATTAGTATAGATGAATATTTATAATTTTTTAAGTAGATTGTCTATTAATGAGTATGTAAATTGTATATTAAAGAGTAATAGAGAGCATAAAATTATAAATAAGTTTTGAATTATTTATAGAATTATTACTATGCTTACAAAAGAATTTATTAAGAATTATTAGTTGTGTTAATTTTGTTTAAATTGAATGTAAAAAGATTGTAATAAAATTTTAAATTGTAATAAATTCTTTTTTTCATACATTGCCATACATAAAAATTTATCGAGCGTGAAGTATACAAATATTGGCATAAATGGTTCAACAGTGGTAACTATAAGTTTTTTTTAAGAACACGCTGTATCCCTCATATCGTAGGGTAGGAAGAGGGAACTTGGGAACCTAATGTTAAAACACTCCGTTCCCATTCATTTATTTATAAATGTTAATAGATATTTTTTTTAATTTCACGCAAAAACTCTGAACCAAATTAAATGAAATTATAATAATATATGTTATGAATTAAACTTAAGTACATATTGTGTATAATCTCGTTATAGTATTATTTAAGCTGGCGAAACCGCATATTGGTTGTTTGTTACAAATAATATAATAAACCAATATGATACAACCGAACCCGCAACTTTTACGTTTACAGTCAGATACTGTCCAAATGTACCTTAGTAGTAGTTAGACGGCGTTAAAATAATAATTTCTTATTCACTTTTCGTACAATTATTTCTTCTTTTGAACAGTCCACACTATTTAACCTACATTTAAAACTATTTAAAGCATGAAACTAGTCCAGAAAATAATCAATTATATAAGACTATGCATACCAGAGTGAGGAAATCAAAAAATAATTTAAGATTAAATTGTTCCCCTGAGTAAGAATTGTACCCGCCACCATCGCGTATACAGTCTGACGCGAGCCCACAGCCACAACATTATTTCCATATTAAAATTATTGCTAACAAACCCACAAACAGACACTGGTACTTAAAAAAATAATATTAAGATATATATCATAAATTATTTTTATTTAGATCATCATTCGATACTTATTCAACAGTTGCCATATGTGAGGATCGAACCCACTACCATCGCGTTTATATTCCCATTTACGTCTTTATTTTCGTAATTAAATTATAGCAAACGGACAGACAAACCTACACTAGTACAAAACAAGTATCATTACATACAAAATCCATTTAACTTCAAGTACAAAAGCCTAAGTTATTTCTTTAACTGTACTTCGGAGGGATGTTCCCATAAAGCACGCTGTTAGCGCGCTCACCCGCCAGAACGATGTAGGAAGTCGTCGGTTAAGTCTTAACCAATACATAGTAGCTATACGGACTTTATAACGATAATATATTTTTAGTAGGCCAGGTTGTGGGTTCGATTTCCACTCGAGGAAATTAAATATTTTGTATTTTCATTTCTGTGGATCTGTTGTTGAGGTAATTGTGTGTTGAATTCGGCCATTCAACATACAATTTGTCCTGAATTCGGTGGTCAGTGGAGAGCGGAGTGTCTTAACTCTAGGCTCCCTCTGTCTTCTCTATCACATGCGGATAGGATGAGGAGGACAAAGCGTCAAGCTGGAAAGAAATATATAATTAAATTCTTCAAATCGTTGACATTTAAACTAGACGAAACAAAAATTAAAATTATTCGTAATCTAATAAGTATGTATAGAACAAAACATAAAAAAGTATTTTTTAGTGTTTAAGCAATATTTTATTAAATATTATATATATGTAACTCCCACGTGTACTAGAGAGAACGAACTTGAAGTGATTTAACACTTCGTTCTACATTTTATATAACAAGCGTTGTGAATTTAGACACTATTAAGTCGTTAGTCGCTACATATATGTTAAACAAAATATATAGAGTATTCTTTGTTGTATTATAGAGTATTGAACTTATTTATAATAGATAAACAAAAACAAATGAACGAATTTGATAATTTAAACTGAGCTACATAATCCCTTCTTAATTGTTATCTATTATTACTGTTAAACTACGTTACAAAAATAGGCTGCGCGCTGTATCCTGCACACAGTACAGTAGACAAAGGGAACCTAGTGATAAGACACTCCGTTCCGTACTTTCTGCCGAATACTGGAGGCATTTCGTGTTGAGTGGCGGAACTCTACGCCGCGCTTTGCCTCGACACCAGAGCGATGAAATGGTCACAGTTTGTGCCCCAGCGCCACGACTCCCGTTTAATAATTAAAATTTCAATATTTTAAAATACATAAATATGCATAAATGTCAAAATCTGCCAATCTATCTATTATCGCAACATTTTAAATTTTTTAACATATTTTTTTATTTTTCAATTCTAGAATGAGTTTAAATAATTCAAAAATCATATAATTTAATCAATAAAGACTTGTAAATGCTATTAAGCAAATAACCGTTTAATATATTAATAAATTACAAAAAAAAGATATCTTAAAAACATGAATAAAAAAAATTATATCTTTAAAACATGAATAAAATTAATGTAAAAAAAATAAAACGTTTTACATATGATTAATAAACAAAAAAAGATTTAAATTAAACATTTTATTGTTTTATTTAACATTAAAACTGGTTTTTTTTAAAGAAATTCGAAGGATTCGTTTGAAATTTGGGCCATGTTCTTTTTGAAAAAAAAAAACAATTTGTTTGTAATATAGCAATACAATAATATTAATCAAGATGCACAATATAAAAGGCCTAAAACCTTAAAATAAATGTATATTGTTAAACTTAAATGTAATCATCATTTAAGTCTATTATAGACAAATAAAAAAGGTTATTAAAAAATATACTAAATTTATGAATGAAAAATGAAAAATTAATGAAAGAAACACAACAATATTATCTTATTTTATATATGATATTTATTAAACAGTATTTGTAGAAATTTTATAATAATCGATAAAAATAATCGATTTCTATTGAAATATATGCGCTAAATACTAATAATAATATCGATAACACAAAATGTCCATATAACTCCTAAGCATCCGATTGCCATGCGTGGCGCCTGAACGCTTCAAGAAATCCAGTGGTGTTGAATGTGACCTGCACGCTGCTTTGTTAGAACCATAATCCTATAAAAATGTTATCTCATAAAGAATAAGCTATATTCTAGTAGCTTCACGCTTTATCCCGCACACAGCAGGGTACAGAGGGAACTTAGTGTTAATACACTTCATTCCCCACTTTCTGCCGAATTCTGGAGGCTTGTGTGTTGAGTGGCAGATCTCAACGCCGCGCTTAGCCTCGACACCGGAGCGAAGAAAATGGAGATATAAATTTACGTAAATATTTCATCTTCTCGAGTGGGGATCGAATCCACAAACAGTCGATTTTACAGTCACACTTCGTGCCACTGCGCCACGACTGGCCTCAAGTTATGCTATATTGTGCTTGCTGTGCTGTGCGTGCTGTGCTATTGTGCTTTGCTTATCTAACTCTACCAATCTGTTGACTTACCTAACCTAGTTAACTCAAAGATATAACAATCTAGATTCGAATCAATGACCTTCATAGTTCATATTATACCAGCTACATTGTTTTCAACGTTTAATACTCTGAGTGTCTCTTAGAGACAATGCTTTTAATTCAAATTAGTCTCAATTTTCTTCACATAATGAACAGATTCCATACATGTAACATTCTTTTACATAAAATTTCCCATGAAAAAAAACAAAGGTTTCCTTAATTAGAGGCTACATCGTGTGCTTCTTGTGTTTAACGCCCTTTCACATACCCGTACATCATAATTACGACTTACGCGCTTTCCACTAATAAACAGAGCGATTTTTAATAAATTTTTAGGGTTCCGTACCTAAACAATGTGAAAAACGGAAGCCTTATAAGGCCACTTTGTTGTATGTCTGTCAAGACCATTTATCTCGAGATTGCTTGGAGGTATTATGCCAAAATTAATATGAAATATTCAAATTTACCGTACCTAGGAATTTAGAAAAATCAAGCTTCTAAGCCAGCACAATCAAAAAATACGCATATTTTTTTTATACATTTGACGCATAATTTACGCATAATTTTTTTATACATTTCGTAAGAAATTCGCCGCGTAATCAAACCTATAAAGCAGTAGATCTCGTAGATATTAACATTTTCTTTTTATTACAATTGTTACTCCTTTATTGAAGTAAAAAATTAACAATATATCACTCCAATAAATATTAAAAAGTACAAAAAATATTAAAAATTTAATATTTATAGCATCAATGCATGTTAATTTTTTTTCATTTCACCTGTTCTTCGCTCTAGCATCAAGGCAAAAGCGACGTTGAGTTCCGCCACTCAACAGAAAAAATCCTAGCAGTGCCTAATCCTCGCAGTGCCTAGAACAATCGGCAGAATGTCCTAACAAAAGATTCCCTCTGCCTGCCATGCTATATGCGTGAAGTAGTGTGAAGCTGACCAATAAACACTTAAAAGACATCGAAACTAGAATTTAGCCTCAATCAAATTGGAATTACCAAGCTTTATAAATATAATATCCATAGCATACCAATTCTATTGCATTATTAATATAATTGAACTAAATTATATTATATTACTATCAATATTTTAAAATTATCTATAAAAAAGTCTACATTACATATAAAAACCAATAATATTACAACAAAATGGTTATTGAAATTATAAGTATATACTAAGTTTACTTAAAGGACCCTTGTTAAACAACTATTTATAGAGTCACCCCATGTGACCTCGATATTGTTACAGATCAAGTAATGGGTATCTTCGAGACATTATCGGCGCGTGCGCACTGACCACGTGGCACAATATAGTGATGTCTGACTTGCATAGAATTCCACCGTATGTTTCAAAATAGTATTTTTATTAATTTAAGAATAAAATATCGATTAGAAAAAATCGATTTCTCCTAATTTAATTATTATTATGCTTCATATAACAATATATTTTTACAGCAACTCGGTATCAAGAAACCAGCAACAAAAGCTCATAAACCAATCAATAAACAGACAAGGTGATCGATGTTTCATTTTAATAAAATGGCCAACTACACCCGTGACATAATTGGCCGTATAAAATTAAATTACGTTACACCACTAATTAAAAAAAAAGATCCAGATAGCCCATCACTACGTCGAGGGTATGACGCGGGGAGGGGTACCTAACCTTGGATGCGCCGCAGCTGCGCGTGCGCCGGTGATCACCTGCCCGCCGCCATATTCCTTTCAAACAAGTATATCGCAAAACATACTCGTATTAAATACAATTTCGGTAATGTGTCACTTGTGTTGTAGGGCACGCGAAACAAGTAGACACTGTATTTCCAAGTCTTGGGTACTTTTCGTTGATTATAACATTCGAAATATAGCTATTTAATTTTTTTAATTCAAAATAATATTGCGGCGTTGAGTTTCGCCACTTAACTCGCAATGCCTTCAGAATTTAGAATTCCTTCTTCGGGATTCAGATTTCTAGAATTCTGCGATAATTTTGGAGCGGAGTGTCTTACCACTAAGCTCCTTCCTTTTTAATCTATTCAATTATAGTAATGTATATAATAGTGTTCTGTATAAAAATATAATTTAAAAGCTTTAACCAAACTGAGTTTCTATATTTTTGTCAAGGCACTATAAGAATAAGTTATAATTTATGTAGGTATATCAGAAGATTTTAAGAAAAAGCACAAATAATCATTTAGCTTCACACGAAAGAGAAGCTCTCGATGGATGGGTCTGACAGTGTATTGTGAAATCCGATCGGTCAATTACCTGTTATTACTTTTGTTTAGGCGAAGCGAAAGACCGAAGGCTGCAAGTGATTTTTTTTCAGCTTCCCGCTGTATCCCGCACGGCAGGTTCAATAGAGGGTTAGGGCTAATACACTCCGCTTCCTTCCTCCGTTTTCCGACGAATTGCCGTTTACGATTTGTTTTTGGTTTACAATTAGAAAAATATAAGATTCTATCAGTTTAATTTAATTATGGGTGGATGGATACATGGATAGTTTTAATTTTTATTAATACATATCCTTTTTATATTGAAATATTAAATACTATTATACATTAACACGTTACACGTATATGTATGTATGTATATATTGAATATATATTGTATACTTTTTTTAGTTTCACGCACATAGTAAGGTAGACCGAGGACACCTAGTGTTAAGACACTCCGTTCTCATTTGGACACTTCTGTTCTCCATTTACCACTGAATTCTGGAGGCATTGCGTGTTGACTGACGGAATTCAACATCGAACTTTGTCTCAACACCAGACCGAAGAAATGAAAATATTAAATGTTCCTCTAGTGGTTATCGAACCTACAACCTGCCGCGTTTACAGTCACATTCTCGTACCACTGCACCACGATTAACCTCACAATATTTGTTACACACTAACAGGTGAAAAATATTAAATATATTAAAAATTTCGTAAACACGCTAGTATGTTCGTTCAAAACAAGACATTCATATCCAAAATATTAATAGGTACTGACCTGCACTTACACCTGCCTTTTGCATTAGCCACGTTTTTTTGTGGACAAGGTGCGTCGCCTCCATTTGAATTTGGGACATTAGACTGTCATAAAATATACAAGTTTTATAGTATCAAGTTCGATAAGTGATATATAAATTAGTTGATAAGGCTACGGGTGCATTTGTGAAGAAAGTGGTTGTTTAGATAATAATTATATATTTTATGTTTATTTTTATCAGTTTCACGCCTAGTGAATTCAACGCCGCGCTTCGCCTTGACACCAGAGCGAAAAAATGAGAATATTAAATATTTCATTTTACTCGAGCTGGAATCAAACCCACTATCGTGGCAGTGGTGGCCGTGGCCGTCCACATCTGGTCTCAATAACAATATATAATTAAGTCGATTTTTATTCATATGCAGTTTTGCAGGTCTTAAGGAAGATTCTGGAAATTTTAAGGTTATTTTTCCATGTTTTCAATACCCTTTAATTTTAATTAGTCAGCTTCACGCTGTATCCCGCACACAGTAGGATAGACAGAGGGAACCTAGTGTTAAGACCCTCCGTTCTTCACTTTCCGAATAATTATCGAGACATCGCGTGTTGAGTGGCACAATTCAACGCCACGCTTTGTCTTATTACCAGAGCGAAGAAATAAAAAATTAATAAATAATAATTCACATACTCAACTGGTAAACGAAATCAAAACCGTCACTTTACAGTCACACACACCCATGTGCCCGTGAGCCACGACGGCCTTAAAAAATTAGAAAAAATTATTTAAATTATTCCGACTGCAAACAAAAAAAATATGATTGATGATCCTTACTTTAATACATCTAAAACATATCCAGCAGCTGTACGTATGTACATTCGAAATAATTGAAGTAAAAATACGTGATTTCATTTAAAAAGAAGGCATTAGACCAATTGTTGTCCATACAAAAGAAGCCAATAGAGAAACAACAAACAGTCTTGGAATTTAAAAAAAACCTCATAGTTCAGAAAACTTCTTGACATCTGCCTATAAACCCTTTAACGGCAAAAAAGGATTTAGCCTACAATGGGTGAATCCCTTACAATTTTCTGCCGGGTAAGCAAACCGGCTTCCAGCAGTCAAGATAAGACGCAGATGTGTCTTCGAAGTGGAAAATAAAATATAATAGCAATTACAAATTTACCTTAATAATGTTAACCTTATCGCTGTCTCTGAGTAAATGAGAAAAGATAAATGAATGTATGTATGTCGCGATCGGCACCTTCTTTTTTTTTAATTTTCTATATTAAATTATTAATAGTATATCGGTAATATGTAATTTTTTTAGTAAATTAAATAAAGTATTTATATATATATTTTTAGTAAATTAAATAAAGTATTTAAAAAGTGGGGCTAAAATGAGACGTCTCGTCGTGGTGCAGTGGCACAAGCGTGTTACTGTAAACGCAACGGTTATGGGTTTATTCCCCACTCGGGGAAATGAATGATTATTTATTAATATTTTAACTCCTTCGCTCTGGTAACAAGGCAAAGCGTGGCGTAGAGTTCCGCTACTCATTCAAGATGTGTGTATTACTAACATAGTTTTAACTCAATTTGGTGCGCTATTAGATATAAAGGACCTATAAAAAATAAATTAAATTAGTTTCATATATCATTGAACCCGCATATAACAGGATATGCAGAGAGAACGTAGTGTTAAGACACTCCATTCCCCACATTCCGCTGAACTCTCGAAACATTGCATGTTGAGTGGCGGAATCCAACGCCGCAACTCATTCTCTGTACGTAATTATTCAATTTTCGTAAGCAATAGCTACCGATCAGTCACGTCACCCAAATTACAGTTCATGCGACAGCAAAATTCTTATCCAAAAATAATAATATTAACTATCGGAAGATAACGATTAATTTAACAATAAACGGCGAGTGAAGACACGATACGCCTTTTATGTTTTTATTTTTATTCTTTTAGTATAAAGTTGGTTTTAATTGAAACCAGCTAAGTAACTACTTTGCATACTAT
This sequence comes from Heliconius sara, assembly GCA_917862395.2. Taxonomy (NCBI): domain Eukaryota; kingdom Metazoa; phylum Arthropoda; class Insecta; order Lepidoptera; family Nymphalidae; genus Heliconius; species Heliconius sara. The sequence continues at coordinate 3,438,719 of OU860788.1, read as the reverse complement.
AATGAAAGACATATTTTCTGCTTATGCTAAAATTGAATAAAAAAATATTTTAAATATGTGCTATTAAAGTTTATTTTTAGCTACTTCGTTATCAACTCTCCGAATTCGAGACACTGCTTGCTGAGCGGAATTCAACGCCGCACTATATCTACCAGCTCCTTGTGAGCATATAACCCACAACGTTTTCAAATACAGCTGGACGTGATTCCACTACTCCACAATACTATCAACGTATTAACATACTTTAAAAATTTTTCTAATTACAACATCATTATATCAATACTATTATAGAATAACTTTATGTTTCAATGTCATTCCCTCTCATCTGTTATAGTCCCATAATTAATTGTTGAAACGATACAATTAACTTAATTATCTAGATAATCTAATTAAAACTTACTTTAATTGAGTTTTATTTTTATATCAACTAAGTTGTGCCTTATTCAAGAATGTGGTCAGCGAGGCCACTCGTGTCGCTATGGCTCAAAGCGTCATTGTAAACGCTGTAGGTTGTGGCTTCGATTGCCACTCGAAGAAATTAAAATCCATTTTTAGTCGAGACAAAGCGCGGCGTTGAGTTCCACTATTCAACACGCAATGACTCCAGATTTAAATATGACGGAAAATGGGGAACAGAGTGTCTTAGCATGAGGTTCCCTCAGCTTTCGCTGCTGTGTGGATGAAACGGCGTGACGCTAAAAATAATATTCAAGAATGTCATTCGAATACAGTGGTGCGTACGTAAGCGCGTGCGCAGCCGAACACCTGTAGGGAATGTAACGGTACTTGTTTTTTATAACTCAACTTATAATAAAATTAATCAAAGGATTTTTTTGTTTATGTTATCTTAAAAATATTAACCTTCCTGTAATTCGACTAACTAACAAACCCTACAAAGTTAAATGAGATATTATTTTAAAATATAGTATTTTTAAGCTTCATATTGTATCCTGTTTATAAGATACAATAACTTAAGACACTCTAGTAAATATGCGGCGTTAAATTCCGCCATTCGATACGTAATATCTCGGAAAGCGGATAACAGAGTGTATTGACACCAGGTTCTATCTACTTACCTTACTATATGTGGAATGAAACGCGAAGTTGAAAAAAAGAAAAAATATATCAGTCTGACTCGATATAGCTTCGAATAACCATCGTGTGTGCCCATTACTTATATTTATATAATATTATCTTTAATTTTTCAATTTTCTATATAAAAATATGGCGTTTTGTCTGTTAACCACAAATCACTTCGTCAAGATGTATAGAGAAAGAAGACAGAGATTGGATCAGTAAAAAAAGACACAAGAAATACATCTTTAAAAGAGATCCAGCAACGCTATAAATCATTATATTTAAATAATTTCCATTTACTTCTTAGAAGACAAAATACGTCGTTTAGTTTCACCACACAAAACGCCTCTTTAAAATTACCTGAAAAACAGGGAAAGGACTTATTAACGCTAGATTCTCTGTCAACCTTAGTATGTGGCAAAAAACTGTGTGGTGAAGCTAGTTGATTATAGTTGCTGATCTGGAGATCGCAATCCTTCCAGAATTCGGTATTCGGTATTGGGTCGTTCCGTTCAGACCGCAGTATCTTAACACTAGGTTCCCTCTGCCTACTTACACTATAAACAGCAAAAATGCATAAAATATAAAACAAAATAAAATATGACATGTTTTATGCAAATGCAAATTTATATATCATATATCGTATTTATATTGTTTATGTGAACGTTATATTAAATGTTTTTTCAATCAACCAAAGTTAAAGATGGGACTGTAGCACGCAAGAGGTTGCTGGCTTCTGTTAAAATATTAACGTTAGTACAGCAAGTTATAATTTTTATACAACATTTACATATGTTAATTAATATAGTCTTAAAATAAAAATAAATCAGCTTCACGCTGTATTCCGCACTTAGCAGAGGCAGAGGAAACCTGGGAAGCTTGTGTCAAGACATTTTCGATCGTCACTCTCCGACATTCTTGAGGCATTACTTGTTAATGGCGTAACTCAACGACGCGTTTAGCCTTGTTGCCAAAGCAAGGAAATGGGAATTGAACCTACAACCAACGCGTTTTTCCTAAGCTATATTTAAAAATTTAATCTCTGCAATTGGAATTCGAATCCACAACTCCCAGACCTCTCAACTGCACCACTATAGCTTCACAAGTCAATATACATTAAAAACGTAATTTATCACATATATTATACGTATTTTATTCAGATATATGGCGAATATTACACATCGAAGTCTTAAGGTCGGCCTTTGACAGTAAAGAACAAGTATCGAACGCACGTTTTGGTGTCCAGAAGATTAATATCGGCAGCTGCGACTGACGTCACTTACATACATATTTACTGTAAAAAAAATGTATCCATCCCACGACATTTACTATACGCTGACACGAAGATGCTTATTTATTTGTAGTTATTATTTATTTTGCTTAAGTCTGTATCCCGCATATCGCAGGGTAAGCAGAGGGAAGCTAGTGTTAAGATGGTCCGTTTTCATAAAGATACTTCAGTTCTCCACATTCCGCCGAATTCTTTATGCATTATGTGTTGAGTGGAAAGGGCGCCACGGTCTGTCTGGTTACCAGAGTCTTTCTGTCTTGTTCACGCTGTATCCCGCTCACAACAGGGTAGGCAGAGGGAACCTATTGTTAAGAGACTCCGTTTCCCACTTTAAAAAAAAAAAGAAATGTTATAAAAATATGTAAGGTACACCAACAGGTTTTTAATTTAAAAGGTGATTTAAACACTTTCATTTTCAACTGTATGAAACGCTTGTTCGCACTTGGCTCTTCAATAAAAAAACACACATTTTCTGCACTTTGTTCTCCATTTTGCTTTGATATTTTCGAGACATTGTCTGTTGAAGGTTGAAATTCAACACTGTGCTTTGTCTGCAGAACTAGAAATGAAAATATATAAGACGCCTTCATACTACGCCACGATCGTCGACCACGTGCTCTACGATGGATAAGTAGACTCCTCGTTCATAAAATAAAATCTGGAAATATTAAATATTTAATTTACTCAAGTAGCCATCGAACCCACAACCTTTCACGTTTACAGTGACATACTTGCAATGCTGCGCCACGAATGGTCTCGATCCAAATGGAAGGATATCGCTTTAATCAGTATCCTGCTATAAAAGGATATAAATTAGGTTCTTTCACACCGAATAGTTAGGATTTGTAAATCTTTTACCCACGATCATAAAACTTTTTACTTGGCTTCCAATAAACCTCCATTAAACGGTTGTTAGCTGGTCCGGCGCTATAACTATGACATAGTCGTCTATAAATCTCAACACGGGTTTCCTTATACTACTAATATAACATTAATATACAATATAGGATTTATTACGATATGTTCATGCCGTTATAGATTATCTATAGTATATAGGGTTAGATCATCAATATAGAAGGTTAGCATTATAATTGTATATACATATATGTTTAAATAGTTTTAAAATACATAATCTTGTATTTTTTTATTAAATATAAATTATATATATATTTCTTTCTTTCTGTAACGATTGATAATACATTTTTTGTGGCATAGAAGAGTAGCCATGAAGAAACTAGTGGAAGACTCCAATAAACACTCTGTTCTCCAGTTTTAGTTCTCGAGGGTTTTTCAAGGGTATTCTGACTTCAGGAGCAGTGGATTACATCGGATTACTATTCAAGGCAATTTTATTGTATTTATAGTCTAATATTACAAACTATAAATACAAAACAACACTATAAAAGTATAATATGACAACACTATATATTTTTTTAATAATATTAAAATCGAAATAGACTATAAATATGTTTTTATTTACATTTAACAAAAAAAAAAGAAAGTTCACATAGATAACAAATATCCAAAAATATTACCTTATGAATGTTTAAAAATGTCATATAGATTATTTAATTTTCGAAATTACAATATAATATACTTCGCCATATCTTTTTAATAATTTATACTTAAATAAGAGCACGTCAAAATCTCAGGCCTAATCTTTTCCTGAATACATCATTTCTATACACATATATTGAAATGTTGCATCATATAGAAAAAAATATATTAATTTCTAATTTATAGACTTGATAGCAAATTCGATAAAAATTTTAATTTATTTTATTTCTCATGTGTTAGGTAATATATATTTATGAAATTTCAATAGTTTTATATAGTTGTAGTAATTATGATATTTTTATAATAATTTCCCAGCTTCACGCTGTGTCCTGCAGGGTTGGCAGAAGAATTTTCGAGGCATTGCGACGCTTTTGCCTTAGTCTCGGAGTCAAAAATTAAAATAATAATCTAATCTAGCTTCACACTGTATCCCTAGCGGGGTAGTCAGAGAGAACGGCGCGCCAAACGCTACGGTATACAGTGGAAAATATGTAATAATGCATTCTCCCGAGTGGGGATTGAACCCACAATCGTCTCGTTCCAGTCACACACTTGTGCCCCTGTGCCACGACCGCCTCTTACATAATTGGCCCAAAAAAACATATCACTTACATAGAAATATTCCAACTTTTGCACATTTCAAGGCCTATGTTATGAATATGATATGAAATATAATACGACAAAATCTAAAACTATTCTTTATTACATTTATTTTATAAATAACGAAATTCGAGGTCACTTTATATAATATTCTTACGATTTCATTTAAATTTTAGAGAATGTAAGATTCTTATCTAATTCGCGATTAATTTAAATTTGTTTTTTTTTCTAATATTGTTAATTTTATATTAAAAAACTACATTTTTAGTGCAACGTTCTTTATTATTTTTTTAAGCTTCACGCTGTATCTCTCATGTAGCAGTATAGGCAGAGGTAGTGTAAAGACACTACTGACTTTCCCTCAAAATCTGGAGGCATTGTGTATTGAGTGGCTGAATGAAAATATTAAATAATTTTCATTCAATTAATCATTTTCTCGAGTGGAAATCGAACCCACAACCTGTCGCGTTGGCCTCAACTATAAATATATACAATCTAGTACTTGTGACAAAATCTACCCCCATCAGCTATTGAGTACAATGTTATCTATACTTCTATACTAATATTATAAAGAGGTAAGATTTGTATTTTTGTATGTATGTATGTATGTATGTTTGTAGAGTTTTCACACAAAAACTACCGGACCGATTTCAATATTTTTTTCACTATTATATAGCTGCATCTTTACTGACCAGCATAGGCTATATTACATCTTCAAAAAAAATAGAGCTCCATAATAAAAATGCAATAATGTAACCCAAGGTGAGAAGAAATTGATCTTAACAATTCTATCATCGCATGCGCTGCGAAAACTATTGATGATAGAACAAAACAATGTTCTATGGTATTGTAGAGCGCATCAATATCTATAAAAAAGTCCACGATAGCATATGTCCAACTACTGTAGTTATGACAATATAACCATTTTTTTATATTTTATAAGTTAACAAAAGTGCCGACAATAATCAAACCATATTATTCATACCTCTGCATTAATCCTTATCTTATTAAATGATATTTTATTAAAGATAATTTCAATACCTGTAAAATACTTTTTAAATTAATAAAATCGGACATCTCATTCAAAAGATATAACGAATTTAAAAATATCAATCTAAAGAAAATCATGTAATAATAAAAAATCGACATCTCTAAAATTATTAAGACAATTGATTAGATTTTTTGTTTTTTTTGATTTGAATAGGCCCCGAAACTACGAGATCGATTTGGAAAATTCTTTTAAATTTAGGCGATTAAGGTGTAAAAAAATACCAAAAAAAACCTTATATCGCGTACGCTGTGGAAATTATTGACAATAGAGTAAAGTGATGTACTACAATTTCATAGAAGACCTCAATATCTACAAAAAGTTGACGATGTCATGATGATGCTGAGTGTCTTAACACTAGGTTTCCTTTGCCGAACCTGCTATATGCGGGATGCAGGTGATTTTTACAGAGGACATCTAAAATATATATATTTTATATTCTGTCATAATGAATAGCTTTAAACTTTGCATACAAAGGTATCCCGTACGTAGTATATCATTTTTTTCATTTATTATTACCAGTACAACAGTATCGATACTAATGTGGTATCTATATTTTTATATATATTTAATATTTTTTCTCCCTTTAATGTTTTTCAGGTGGAAAACACAGACAATATTTTATTATATTTTATTCACCATAAAAATATTAGTAGTTTTTATAATTCTAATATAATTAAACAACTTTCTAAAACGATCTTTCCTTCAATTTCCCACTTGGCGGATTGAATTGTAATTTAATCACATTTTCATTTCGCACGTCAGTCGTATATCATACACAGTATCTTAACACTTATGTTCCCTCTACCTACGCTGCCATAGGCTGGATACAGCGTGAATTTGGTTTTAATTTTGTGTGACCCGATTAAAATAAAACTAATACTAAATATTTAAAGTAAGTTAACCAAATTACAAAACTGCACTTAAATCGGTTAAGCCCTTTCTGAGATTATCGTGAACGCACAGATAAGCAGACAAACTGACCAAGTTCTATTATATTGTTAAATGTCCGTAATAACAATTTTTCTAATATATCTTCCATGTACAGACACCGATGAGTTAGGATTTTATTGTAAGTATCGATATAACTATAACTATATAGCAATAGCTACAACATAGGCCCTTAAGACTCCTTAAGGCAAAAGTTTAAAGAAATTAATATATTGACTGTTGCATCTCTCTTATGGGAGGTGGGAAAATGCGACCGGTTTTAATAATTTTCACATTAGAAATATTAAGTGCGTTGCAAAAATACATTATAGGTATATTAAAACATGAATATAATTTTAGTGTTTTAAGTAAATAATTCTGTGGTTAAAGCGGGCGAAGCCGCGAGCGGGTCGCTAGTTGTATATAAACAAGTGATTACGATATAAGAGTTTTTATATGAACTTTTAGTATTTTAATACAACCCGTATTGAACTTTTGTGAGATTTCTAGTCAACTATAGCATTTTTTTGATATAGAATAAGAATAGATAAAAATTTGTCGAAATTAAATCTTATACTATTTAGTCATAATTGCATTTAAATACATAGTTTTTTATTTTTTAAAGTAGGGCAAAGGGAACCTGAAAACTTAGCATAAACACAGTCCTTCCCATCAAGACGTTCCCGTTCCGAACTAATTACAGAAATCTGATGGCATAGAGATATATTTTTTATAAAAAAACATATTTTTAAATTTTTTAACAAAAAAATTTTAGTCATATTTAGACTGTTTTTTATTTAATAAAAACTTTATTTTTTTTTAGTTTATACGTAAAAAAAAAACTAAAGTGGTTATTTCCAAAACAAGTTTCAACAAGATGATGATGGGTGGTCCGACACGTGCGTGAAGGACGGTAATGAGTGGAGACCATTAACGCTTCCGGATTCATACCTAGTTGTTAATAGTAGTTCACCAGAATTAAATTGCTCTATTATTTTGGTGCATCATCTCTATTTAATGTCTTGTAGTCTAGTTAGTGTTAAGACACTCTTTTCTCAAATTTGCTTTAAATTTATTAGTAGAAATAAAAATTATTACTAGTCGGTAGTTAAAGTGCATTGTCGGTAATATTGATTTTGTTTTGTAATTTTTTTTCCTACTCTTAGTGTGATAACACAATGGCGTAAGGCCAGTCGTGGCGCAGGGGCCATGAGTGTAAACGCTACAGGCTATGGATTCGATTCCCACTTAAGCAAATGAAGTATTTAATGTTTTCGTTTCCACGCTCTGTAACGAGGCAAACACGGCGTTGAGTTTCACAATTCAACACAGAAAGTCTCCAGAATTTAGCAGAAAATGGGGGAACAGAAGTGACTTAACACTAAATTCCCAGATTCCCTCTGCCTATCCTGGTGTATACGGAATACAGCGTCCGTTCAATCCAATCCATTTTGTAATTATAACATAAATATATTTTTTTATATAATTATTTTGGATATCAACAAAACATATACTGACAGACAAATCTCACAGATTACCTATATAAAGGTAACATCTGCTACTCCAAAACGTACACATTTTACGCCAAATCTCTTCTAAGAAATCCGAATCGTGCGACTATTTTTTTTCTTACAACTTGTGCCCGCATGCGATTTTTTCTAGCACGTGCTTACTTTTTGTTTGGCTTCCTTATGCCGGTGCAGTGCATCTGTCAAGCAAGCTGTGGTTTTCGGGACTAGACGGCCAATTCGAAATGTTACAATCCATTACAATCGCAGAGCGCGAAAGGCGTCTCCTAAAATCGGTCGGTTGTCGTAATTTGCAACATGATTCTGTTACCTGCTGCCTGCATCTGGTGCTTTTCTTATGTTTCGAATAAATTAAAAATAGAATACGAATGTTTTTTTTTTATATTTTGCAGCCGCCTTGTAAATGCCAAATTGCTCTTTCTTAAAATTGTTCCGGAGATAAGGGAGCTACTGTATACACATATAGTTTAAGTACATTTTAAGAGACGTACCTAAGTGTGCTTGGTCAAGTGGTACAAAAAACACCAGTTCTTTTAGTATCTGTTTTGAGATGATTGTAAAATTTAAAATATTAAAATAGGAAGATCTATTTTAAGATTTTCTTACTTAGAAGCTAAATTCAATAGCTTCACGCTGTATCTTGCACATAGTGGGGGTAGGCAGAGGGAACTTGGGAACCTAGTGTTAAGACCCCCAGTAAGTAGCATTTAAAAAACGTTCCGCTGAATTCTTGAGACATTACATATCGAGCGGCGGATCTCAATGCCGCACTCGTCATCAAAGCGATGAAATGAAAATATTAAATATTTCATTCTCCCAAGTGGGAATCGAACTCACAATCACGTCGCGCTTACAGTCGGACGCTTGTGCCCCTGCACTACGATGGCCTACTTAGAAGTTACTTAGGTTTATTCTATAATAAAGTAAACACCTTTGTATGACACAATATAGCCTTGAGTTCATCTCGTGTATTTATTATTAAAACGACTCAATATCTCATAAGATTGCATATAAATAAAATAAATTCGAATCGTACATAGCTTAAGATACTTAAAATAGACTATCACTATCAATATCTCATAAGAGGTAAGCGCATTTATTTACATTTATATTTTTATTTCTTCGCTCTGGTGTCGAGGCAAAGCGCGGCGTTGAGTTCCGCCACCACTCAACACGCAATACTTCCAGAACTCGGCAAATAAATTATAGGTAGATAGTAGGTAAATATTAAACTGAGTACTATTACATATTATATATTTACTTGTAACAGTCGATAAACCTTTTTTTTTAATTTGGTTTTTTAAAGAGTAACAACAAATGCGAGTCAGACTTGCAAATTGGGGGTTCCGTACCAATTTTAACATTAAAAATTAAAATCATCTTTACGCTGTATCCCACACACATTAGAAATAGAAATATTAGAAGTAATATTCATAAAAGTTGACAAACTTAAATTGCGGACATATGAATTTATTTTGTATTAAATAACAATTATAAATTTGTTATGATGTTTTTTTCTATGAAATATCTCTGAATATTCAATATTTGGATTTTTTTCCCCTTTCTTCTACTGTAAGAACTCACTGCTTGCCCAATTTCATAATTGTAGTGCAACGGTAAGTATTTCATACAAAATACACCAAAAATAATGCATACACGCTCGTATGCTTTGATTGCGTTGACATAGAAGCTTGATTTTATCTGAATTCTTGATATCAATTTCAGATTGATATATTCACGCGATCTTTAATTATATGCTCTTGGCAAACTGACAGACGGACATCGAAGTGATCCTATTAGAGTTCTGTTTTTGACTTTTTGAGCCACGGAACCCTAAAAAACGATAAAGAATGTTATAAAAGCTAAAGAAATGACATGTACGTTAATAGTAATTAACAATAATAGTAAAAATAATAAAATAAATAAAAAATAATACCGTAACAGGTAAGCCCACATTGTATTGAAAGGGCAGTCAGGACGCTACTCGATGCGGGAGATACATTACATCGGCAGCTGATGGACTCTTGTTGCCCTTTTGCGTCAATTTATAAATCCCTGCTGGTCAGTGGATTTAAATCAAAATAATACAATCTAAATATAAACACTTCGAATCCATTTTAAACATGGTTATTATTTCTTCGCTATTATTACACAGAGAAGAAACTACATTCTTCTCTTCTCGACTTTATAAAAATATCATAAAAAAAAATATCATACCAACTTTTTATGATTTTCAAAGGATTTCTTTTTCTGTGTTAGAATTATCTGATTTGCTTTAACTTAACACCATAAATACTTCCAGTTAAAATGCACAAAAGCAACATAGCAAAAATAATGAAAATTACGATTTTTTCCTTTTTACCTTACTCACATATAAAATATCTTTAACTTCGCTCACGTGCTCAAATAGAAGAGAAGTTGAATAGATATGGTATGACCGTATGACACACATATTGCGTGTTAATTGGCGGGACTCAACCCCGCGTTTTGCCTCGATACCAGAGCGAATAAATGAAAATCTTTGATTTTCTCGATTGCTCACCGAACCCACAACCAGTCACGTATACAGTCACACACTTGTGCCCCTGCGCCAAGACTGGCCTCTGTAAGCTCTATACAAAATTCTTTATAAATGCATATTGTAAGGGGATGATGAATTAAAAGCATTATAAAATCAATTCTAAATCTATAAATAAATTGTACCCTCAAGTATTAGGGGAGTTCTTGAAGGCAGGATGAAGGGGTTGTTTATTGTCGAGAGATTAGATATCGCATTTGAATAAATAATTCGTTTGATATCTTTCACATCGTATTCAGTTAGAGAATATTGGATTGTTATTCAATTATTATTAATAAATGTAATAAGAAAATGTCGTAACAAGACAAACATACGTATTATTAATATATTAGTTTAATACTATTTTATTTTGTATGTCTAAACCTACTTAATTTATATAAGGGACAATTTTTTAACAGAACTAAGTGTTAATACACTCCGTTCCAGATTTCGGCCCGACCTCAAGATGGAATTTGCGCCACGATGGTCAATGTAATAGTAAGTTTCTGTGATACAATCAATTTTAATATACAAATTAAAACAACTAACTTTATACAGATTTGATTATTATCTTTTAACTTTCACGCTGTATCCCACTGTGCACATAGCAGGGTAGACAGACGGAACCTGGAACCTAGTGTTAAAACACTCCGTTCCCTTTAAAACACTACCGTTCCCCATTTTCCGCCGAATTCTGGAGGCGTGTTGAGTTGACCCAAATAACAATGTATGATGCAATATGATAATCACGAGACGTATAACAAGAAATTTTAGACTAAATATATATTGTATATATATAAATATTCATTAAAATCTTAATAAATATATTTCAAAGATAGTCATATATTGATTCCCATGAGAAAATCACTTTAGCTTCCGACATGTTTGATTAATAGGACCAAGTAGCCACCTACCTATATAAAAATACCTAACACTTAGTAAGAAAAATTCAAATGTATTTTCCTATATATGGTCAATGGCACATTTATATCGTAATCTTAAGTCCCACATATAAAGCTATTAAAACTTCTAGAAGCCTAATTAAAAAAGATTTTAAGTTATCATATTAGCGACTTTATTACAAGGTGATAAGAACAAATGGCGCAGTGACATAAAAGTATGGCTGTGACGCGACAGTTGTGGGTTCGATCACACAACTGTCTCCCGCACACAGCTGGATAGGCAGAGGGAACCTATTGTTGAGATACTCCGGTTCCCATTTTTCGCCGAATTCAGAGGCATTGCGTATTTCAAGGCCGCGCTTTTTGTCTCGACACCAGAGCGAAGAAATGTAAATATAAATAAATATTTCATTTTCTCAAGTGGAGATCAAACCAGTCGTATTTATAGTCACACTTTCTTTAGGCCTCACTGAATGATTTATAAATATTATTTACTAATATTTTCATTTCCTCACGCCGACACCAAGGCTCCTCGAAAAAATCAGCGGGAAATTGAGAACGGAGTGTCCTAACACTGTACTCCCTTCGCCTGCAGTGTTTTTTGCGGGATAAAGCGTGAAGCTAATTAAAAAAAAAAACAAGTATTAACAAGTATTATTTGATAGTAAGCTTACTATCAAATGTAGAAACGTTCCGCAATATCATTTTGATACAGTGAATGAAATTCGTCCTTGCATTGTGCTATTGTATGCAGAGATTTCACAAAAGAGAATGCTCGTTTTGATATTCGTTTAGGATCCATAGAAGGACAGTGTTTCTTACAATCTCGATAGATTTGGTGTCACCTGGGCACAGATAGAGCTACGGTACCAATAATTGAACAACTTACGGTTTAAAGTTATTAAAGTATTGGATGATTTATGTATTATATTATTTTTAGAATTGATTTTTGTTATTTTTGAGGCACAGCGCGGTGTTGAGTTCCGCTACTCAACACGCAATACCTCCGGAATTCGGCAGAAAGTGGAGAATGGAATTTCTTAACACTATGTTCCCTCTGCCTACCCTGCTGTGTGCGTGATACAGCGTGATTAAAATAATCGGACTCCTTTTTATACAATTGTTTTTAAGAAAAGAATATTGAAAGAAATATCCTCCAAATGGGTACTAACTTATTATAAAGTGCTTATATTATGTATTTTCAATATTCAAATAGTCCAATCTAAAGAGCCGTAACGAAATGAAAGCGTAAAAAATAAACATCATATACCGATGAAAATAATACCATTAATTTTTTAACATTGTATCCCGCGCTTTATTGAGTAGAGGACACCTGGGAACCTAGTATTGAGATACTTCGTTCTTATGAAAACACTTCCGTTTCTCACTTCCCGCCGAATTCTGGATGCATCGCGTGATGAGCAGCGGAACTCCTCCTTGGAAGAAACAGGGAACCTGGGATCCCTCTGACAGAAAAAAAATATAACCAGCGCTCCGATTGACATTAGAAGACATTTTCATGTCTTTAGAGACACGCTTAGTTGTACATTATATTTTATTTAAAATAACTATGCCACGACATAGCCCAAGTACTATTTTAATATGTTTTATATTTGAATATCTTTTAGCTGGTGCTATATGATGACATACGACCATCAATTAAAAAATTTGATGTATCGAAATATATTGATATTAATGTAACAGACTCTTAGCGGAACCTCGCGTGTGACAAGGCAGTTCTGTCCGCTCTTAGAAACAGTTATTTCTTAAGCCATAACCCCTATTTAACACTTCAAGATCACGCTAGTGTTTCCACACATGACCGATTTTATACGGTGATTTATTTTGGTTTTTGGACTATGTCGTGTATGTAGGTTTGATTTTGACGGCTTCACATTGTATCCCGCATTTAACAGGGTATTCTAGTGTTAAAACAGCCCGCTCCCTAATTTCCGTCGAATTTTGGAGGCAATTCGTGTTATGTTGCGGGACACAATGCGGCGTTTTTCCTAGTTACCAGAGCAAGGAAATTAAAATTTTAAATATTTTAATCACCCGAGTAGGAATCGAACCCATAACCTCGCGTTAACAGTTTCACGATGGTACTCCTGCGCCACGACCTCAATTTATATCTACTTAATTCTTAACTCTACTGTAAAACTGCAGCTAAAAACGTACATATTAGTAAATATTACTGGGACTATTTTTTTGTTATTTTGATATATTATAGATTCATGATCTATTTATTGACCTTCGACATTCGGCGGTAAGTGCGAAACGAAAGTATCCTAACCTAAAACGAAGTGTCTTAACACTAGATTTCCAGGTTCCCAGTTCTTAACACACTACCAAATTTTCAAATCCTTTATCCCTAGCAGGGTATTGAGAATGGAGAAAACCTCACCCACTGTCATCAACTTCTTCTTACATGCATCCTATTAAAATCAAAAGTGCTTACAATAGTCTATTTGAATAAAGAATATTTTTTATTTGAATCCACGTGAATAAATCAGAAAAAAAAGAGCTATAACAAAAAAAAACAATTGCATAGCTGGACGCCAATCAAATCTGTCCGCAACTGTCAATAACAATCAATACAAATGAAAAAATGTCAACTTTTACCCAAAAAATAACCCACTACCTACTTCTTGTGAAATTCAGGTAAAAATCAAGCACGTGGTCACAATGATAAGTCTTTCCCACGATCTTGCGCAAATAAACTTTAATAAAGGATTTTTTTTTCAGATCTCGCATAAAAAATTGCAAATACGACCCGATGTGCGTGAAAGCCTTGGGAATCAGCTGAATTTGGATGATGAGATATTGTTCTTCTTTGTTGGATTTTAAGCCTTATTGAATGAATAATAAAATATATTTTTCATGTAAGGTACATCTACAAGATTTTGGACAGGATGTATAGAATTTAATTTCTGCAATGTTAAAAACACGTGTGCTTTGAAATTTTGTATAAAATGCATCAAATTTGGAGTTAGTTTAAAAAAAAATAAAGTAAAGTCACACAGCTGACTTTATAAAAACTATGAGATTTTTGACAGAACAGAAAATTTTCTCAGATTAGAAATTGTGAACTTAAAATCGGAACCTTGCAAAAATATGCAAATATATTAAAAAAAATATATTCAATATTTTCCTTTTCCTTACTTTTAGTTCAATTTCCAAGACAAAACAAAAAATAGCTTACTTGGTTAATTAAAAAATAAATTATATGACATACTCTTACATCTTCAGCATCGTTCATAGAGTCTGCTTTTACATTGATGTTATTATGTCTATGATTAATTATATTATAATTAATTGGGGGTGGGTTCTACCACAGAATACGCAAAGATTTTGAAACAAGTGAAGAATGGAGAACTAACATAGTTTTGTCTACCTATATACGGAAAATGTGTGTGATTAAAAATTTAAATGTACATACATTAACCATAACCTAAGCCAATATGTATGTTGCGAAATAACAACAAAAAATAATATGATATTGTTAGAAATCGGAAGGGATTATAATTTTTAAAATACACGATAAATACACACATCGTCTATATATTTTTAAACTATTTGGAAAGGGACATCATGTAATTGCAATAGGTGATACTAACAATACTTTATACTAGTTTCCTTCCAACAGGGACCGTCACTTTCACGCAACTGTTTCTGTTTCCCCCGATTGACACAATTCCACTGCTTTTATAATTATTTTCACCTAAATCTTCACCTAAATCTCTTTTACACGAGTTCGCTAACAATATGTTATTTGATTAATATCAATAGAGGTACGTTAAAAAGTTTAAAAGGTGTTTATTATGCCGTATATCTTGTATTTAATCATACCCTTAGAAAATAAATACTAAATATATCCCTATGGTTTTTTTTGATAATTTACCTTACACTTTAAAGAAATAAACGTTGTTGAGATTTTTCTTACAATATATACTAAATCATTCATTCTAGAATCACAATGATAGATATATAAAAAAGTATCCAAAAGGAGACGCCAGTCTTAATCGATGTGAGCGCAGCTGGTACCTTCAGGTAGTTTCTATGTCTATTGAAGTCTTTCAAATCGTTCTATTTTTCTTTACTACAAGAATAAGGAGAATGAAGGCTTTTTATAGTCTACTCAAATTTGCTCTTAATTTTTTACAAATTTAAATTTAAACCTTTAAAAATGGTCATATTACTACTAATGTTTTCTTTATATCACGATGTATGAGCTAGATATGTCTTAAATTCATTTCTGAATGAGAAAATAAAAATTAATGTGGCAAAAATATATTTTAAAAAATACAATAAAGAAATAAAAATAACAACAATTAAGTTTATTATTAAATTAATTTATTAATATTATCACAACCTATAATTTTTTTCCCTTGAATACTTTATTGACCCAAGGTTCACATTGGACTTTTGTACTCAAAAATATAAATATATTAAGAACGTCTTGAGTGTCAGCCAACTGACTATAAGTCATATTCCTTATCACAGTATTGTGCGGAAGTTTGAAATACAAACACCATCGACCAATCCCATCGTACCATCTGCCAGCAAGCGGCGCGTGCGCCGATCTGCTTCGATAGATCGCACATCTATGTGTGTGTTTCATAGGATTTTTTGTATTCCTATTGCTCTATTTCATCGTAGTGTGCGTGTTTCTTAGGAGATTTGGCAGATGGCTCGTGCCCGACGATGTTTCTTTACGTACATCTGTCGCTTCTTGAACCATTTTTTCCACAATTTTTTCTATCAATCTCAGTTTTTTTTCTAATTTCCAAACTCAGCACATGTCATTTAGATGCAAATATGACGCACAGAAAGGTAGATTTAACGTGGAAGTTGTAATCCTTATGGTGTCGAAAAAAATAAATCGTTCCGCGCAAGTGCTTTTTTTGATACTCACCATCTGCCTGCAACTTATATCTTTTGCATAAAAAAATCCGATCAAATTTAAAAGTATTAAATAAATGACTACTCATTATGGCTTGACTGCTTTTAAAGATGTTACACATAAATAAGTGTAGATACGAGCTATCCAAATTATACAGTTAAACAATTTTAGTTTAATAAAGCAATCATTTTTGATTAAAGATTATTATAAACAAAAGATTGCATAATATATTCGTTTATTACATTACTATAAGAAAAAAATGGAGAAGCTGCTTGTTGAAAGATCTATAAGTACTGTACCACAATAATAAGAATCAATTTACAAAACCCAACCAACCAACAAACCAACCAACACAGTTCCGTTTATTACACGTTTCCGGAAAACAAAACAACCGGAACATTACGCAAAGACCAAAAACCAAAACATAATTCGTAAAAATACTTACGTAATAATACACACCCATACAATAAGATATTCCCATGGTGTACTATACCCTAAATTTGAAATACGATGCCAAGGTCAGAGCGCACCTTCAATCAAGGTATCCTTAGCGGAAGTGGAAACAAAAAGTTGAATGCTCCTCATCTGCACACTTCCACCGGACGCGGAACGAGCGTCTGCGCGAGCGAGCGGATGCGCAAAAACGACGCAAGTGCGTCCACAGGTTGTATAGTGCGTGGATGTTAGTAACGGCGTACTTATTAATAAACATTGGTCTTGCAGCGTGTTTATATTGTAAATCAGCTTCACGCTGTATCCCGCTCATGACAGGGTAGGCGAAGGGAACCTAATGTTGGGACACTCCATTCCACACTTACCGCCGAATTCTGGAGGCTTTGAGAGTTGAGTGGCGGAACTCAACGCAGCGCTTCGTCTCGATACCAGAGCGAAAAAATGGGATAAATTGTGTGGATCGAACCCACAACCAGTCGCATTTACAGTCACACCTTATGGCCCTGTGCCAGAACTGGCCTCTATAACCTCTCTATTAGCCTATGTAGTGTTTATATTACACTAGGTTTTGTTTTCGACTTTGCTCGTATAGAAAGAGCTAAGAGTTATGAACAAAATATGATCTAGTCTAAGTTCCCGAGATAATTTGCGCTGGTTACTTAGAAACAGGAAAAAACGTCCTAGAACTTCTCGAACTTTTTAATATATTATTAAGAATGAGTACAAAATATTAGTAGATAATATAATTCGTCCCCTAGAATGGTAATCGAAGCCATAGCCGTCGCGTTATGACACATTTAGGCCCCTGCGCCACGACGGTCTCTATAATACTTAATCGTCTTATTTTATTTATCTTAAGATACTACATGTTGAATGGCGATCGCAAGCTATATTTCTTAATTTCTGTGCAATTTTTTCTTTTGTTAATGGTTATTAGTTTAAAACCGTTATTGAAATTATTATTTAATATTTATGTTATTTAATAAAGTCTTATTCCACACTTAGGAAAGAAAAATATCTATTTAGAAAACGTATATAAAATTGAATTCGCGCCTCTTGGAACCCATCCAAACGCTGTGAACACTAAGCATTTCATTGGACGGTTTCCAAGAGCCGCGGGTTCAAATCCCGCTACGTTCAAATGTTTTTACGTTTTCTGAAAAATTATAGGCAATCGAATTAATTTACACAATATTGGTTTTCATTATATTTTGATAGAATTCTTGTTTATTTATAGATCACCACAAATTTTACGGAAAACTCACTTATTTTCTGGACAAGATTTTACACGACAATTCGTAAACATTACGATATTCTATAAAAAAGTAATAGGTCAATTTTAAACACATAAGAGGCACAAGATAACTTACGATCGTAAATCGAACCTGTTGCCTCCGATGCATTAAGCAGGTTGTTCTAACTTGTGGGTTTTAAATGTTGGAATACTGATTATAAGGAGAATTACCGTTACACTTCCGGTATACGGTTAGTTTGTTATCATATCGTATATTATAATTAAAATAAAGTTAAAATCTACATATATAATTGTAATCGAATAATCATACGACTGATGAGCACCTTGACCGATTCTATAAGATTGAGTGGAGTTAATAAGTAAGTATTAATTTTTTGTCACGGTGCAGATGGAAGTCTTTCAATATCACAAAGAGCAGTCACGAAGATTTTGGGTTCAAATCGATTGGAAGAAATGTTCATTTCTTGGAATTTTTTTATTTACACCTTGTTTCTTGCATAGTAAGGTAGCAGAGAGTACCTAGGGACCTAGTGATAAGACATTCTGTTCCTATTAATTCCTACTAAGACAATTCAATTCCCCATTTTTCGTCGAATTCCAAAGGCATTGAGTGTTGAGTCGCGCAACTAAACGCCGCCGATTCATCGATCGATCTCTACTTTCCGCCTAAATTTGAGACACTTCAGATCTGGACGCTGCGCATTATATTACCAGAGCAGGCAATTAGAAATAATTACTTTTTCCATTTCTGGTTCGAACCCACAACCATCGCACTTACAGTCAGACCCTGCCCACTATGCCACAATATCCTCTACAATAATTAGAAAAAACAAATTCAACATATAAATGTCTTAACTTCATATAAAAACTCAAAGTCCTTTGTTAATGGCAAATGCTACACAATATACTAGTTTACATTAAATTCCATTATGAAAAATGGAACGTTATAAAACGGCCAGCGCTTTTCCTTATATGGAAAGACATCCTCGTATATATTCGACACCTATTTCTGCTCACGTTGTAGCTATTTAGTTATTGTGTGGATAAATTACTATTCATTATTAATTAACATTACTGTAGGAGTAAACCGCCATTTTGTATCTAGTTTAATATCATATATTTTTTTATATATATTTTTAAATTATTTAGCGTTACACTGTATACCGCACACCGCAGGGAAGGCAGAGGAAATAGTATTAAGACACTTCGTTACAAGTTCAACATTGCGTGTTTAGTGTTTGTTATTATTAATTTACATCTATTCATATTAGATATGCTGTTTAACTTAATGAATAAAAACCGGTCAAGTGTGAGTCGTACTAGTCCATCGAGGGGTCCATTTTAATTGTCGGAATTGTACGTTAACAGACAGTGCAACTTATTAACTAGTTGGCACTCTTTTTGCATGACATGAACTGCAAATATAATGTAATAATTTTTGTCTAGAATATGAATTCCTTTTTTTTCGGATTTTTATAATCTTTAATTATACTGCATTTTCGCTCCTTGAACTTGTTTACAATTTTATGTTACGGGAAATACCTTATAGGTTTTGATTAGGAAACCAATAAAGTTGACTAACTTTGCAGCAAAAACGATGCAAAAATGTTCATATCATTTGGTTATATTGCCTAGATGCTTAATTGTTTCGTGGTCCAAGAGACCGTCGTCACTTAACAAGATATTAATTTCAGTTCGATACCTCCAAGCGATCTTCAGACGAATGATCTTGATAGACGAAAAACAATTTTATGCTACTAGGGTTCCGTCCTTTCTTTTTAAGTTACTGAACCCTAGAAATAGATAAATTAATCCCATCTTGTCTTATAGAAAGATTAATCTCCAGATAACTAACTAACCGTAACCATGAAGAGTCAATTTAAACTAAATTCAAATATAAACACTTAGCCTACTTATAATTAAAACGACATTATAATTAGACCTGATAATCGCGTTTGTTATCTTTATTATTAATAATATATAGAAGCTTTGGAACTTTCACCCTTAATTATTACCACTTTTTTGTATTGATTTGAGT
Source organism: Heliconius sara (assembly GCA_917862395.2). Lineage (NCBI taxonomy): Eukaryota > Metazoa > Arthropoda > Insecta > Lepidoptera > Nymphalidae > Heliconius > Heliconius sara. The sequence goes on along the minus strand of OU860788.1, from coordinate 3,418,579 downwards.
ATCTTTGAACTTATAAAATACTTTTAAAAAATGCTTCACGTAATGTATATACAAAAAGGAAAGCAGAAAGAGGGTTAAGAAACTCCTAATTTCCGCTCAATTTTCGAGAGATCGCTTGTTCAGTGGTGGAACTAAAGGCCACGCTTTGTTTTTTACTACAGCAAGGAAAATTATAATAATTTATGCATCTAAATGGGAATAATTTTTTTGCCGTGGGATCCCGGCCTAGAATAGGATCATCCTGGTACTGGTGGTGTCGTAAGAGGCGACTAATGTACGTGTGGTAGAGTCACGTCCCCAGCAATGGCAACACGCATGGGCAGACTCGACCGGATCATTACAACCCCCGGCGTTTAAAACCGGCGTGAAGAAGTGTCTTTATGCCACTGCGGTTCGCATCAGGTAATGCCGGGCCCCGGCGCCCAACCCAACTTAAAGGCAGGCAACGCACCTGTAACTCCTCTGGTGTTGCACGGGGCCGTGGGCGGCGGTAGTCACTTACCATCAGATGACCCAAACGCTCGTTTGCCTTGTCTTTTCCGTAAAAAAGAAAAAAATCGAACACACAGCCGCAGTGCTTACAGTCAGACTCTGTGCCGCGCTGTATATGCTATTTATGTTATGTTATTTATTTTGATAACTAAGTTAAAGTTGTTGTATTAAAAAAAAGTATATATTTCCATCCATAATTAAATTAACTATGTTTCAATAGGTATACAATACACTATACAATTCAATTAAAAATAACGCACTTATTATTTATTTTTTTAATGAAAAAATAAATGAAAAAACACAAACAAAAAAAATCAGGCATCATAATTTTGCATGTCTCATGTAATTAAATAGTCATCTCATTCTTCAATTTTAGGGCCAGGGTATAAAAAAACGTGTAAAAATTTAAGCGTAGCGGGACTCGAACCCTCGCCGATCGGTCAGGTTAAACGTATTGTTCAGTGGTCAGAGCCTCTGGTCGGTTCCGGAGGCGCGGGTTCGAGTACCGCTACGTTCAAATTTTTATACGTTTTCTAAATAAGTATGTTTTTTTTCTAAGTGTGAATTAACATTTTAAAAATGTTAAAAATATTTAAATAAATATAAATAATCTAATTATATATTAAAAATGTATACAAGATCTTATAAAAGTTATGTAACTGGAATAAAAAACCATACTTACATAACCTATTGGGTCTAATTAGAAAACATCCACGATGTATGTATGCAAATTATTGAAAGCGTTCCGGTTATCTGTAAAACTAAGAAAAATCAACAAAAAATAGTTAATCGAGGAAAATTTACGTATGTTTTACATCAAAAAACATAATTTTCAAAACACAGCTTTCGTGAATGTTGTATTCAAATCACTCTCATCGAAACCAATTAAATGGAAAACGATAAAGAAACGGACGTGCAGGTGGTTTTTTTTCTAACCAAGCCACACGTTTAACTGATTTATCAGTGATAAACTATTTTTTATGCGGCCAAATGAGAAATGCATCATCACAACTCAATTTAAAGTAAAGTAGCGACATCACAAAACGTCAAGATAATACCATTTTTTCTGGTCCCGGAGTACGTGACAGTGGTGTGGTTAATTTGACTATATTACATCGTTGTTTTTCAACATGGCCTTTGAATGTAGTTTTTTGTTCGACTATCATTATTCGATTATTTATGCGTGCGGTAGGTTAACACGATCTTTACTCGATGCATTTTTTTCAGCTTCACGCTGTATCCCGCATATAGCAGGGTAGACAGAGGGAATCTAGTGTTGGGACACTCCGCTCCCCATTTTGCGCCGAATCCTGGAGCTATTGAGAGTTGAGTGGCGAAGCTCAACGCAGTGCTTTGCCTCGACCCCAGAGCTAAGAAATAAAAATATTAAATATATGAAATATTTTATCCTCGACTAGGACTCGAACCCACAACCAGCCGCGTTCACACTCACACGCTTGGGCTGCACACTACTGGCCTCATACTCGATGAATCTTATACAATTATTCTAATAAGACCTTTGAAAAACAGATTTTTATTATATCTAATCACAGAATAGCCCTTCATTCGGTTGAAACAAGGAAAAAAATCACTTAATAGCGCCAGTATCTCACGACTACCTTAAAAATAAAACCAATGCTATCGTCGATAGGGCTGAGAGCGTGTATTTTTTATCGAAAGCTGCGTACGGTCAGCAGGTGTAGTCGACAATGGTATATGAGAACAGAAGGCCTTTTTCCCACGTCCCTGTCGATGATCAATTTTGAGAAGACCTAACCCATTCGGATGAGTTTTTTTTATAAAAAAATATGAGATTCGTGTTAAAAAAATTATAAATAGTGTTAAAATGTAGTGAATTTCGAGCTAGCATTGTATATTGTCGTTCGTTTGATAGTTTATAGATAAAAATAGTTTTTTAACTTCTTCATAGAAACAGGAGAATTGACTTTTATAATTTTTTAACTTCACACTGTATGTCGTATATAGGCAGAGGCAACCTAGTGCTAAAACACTCTGTTTCCCTATTTTGGAGATATTGCGCGGCAAGGGGTGGAACTCAACGCTGCACTTTCTCTTGATATCAGAGCGAAAAAATAAAAATATTGATAAACTACAATTCACTCATTTGCGAACCCGCAACCGCTGCGTCTGCAGTCTGACGCTTACGCCACTGCACCACGATGGCCTCTTATAAAAAAGTCTTTCTCTTTGAAATTTGTTAATGAAGATAGTAGATATTAATAAATTTGCGTCTTATATAACCAGTAAATATTGATTTTCGATAAAAATCGAATAAAATTAAATTATTTTAAATGAAAGCGCATTTTCTCACGTCTCTTATATATTAATTAGTATCTAGTTTATATAATTATACTATTAAGCTGGATGCCCAAGCGAAGCAGAACTAATTAGAGCGATAAAAATATATAAAAATACATATTTAGTCTATAGATGCCGATGTGTTAAAATGTTATCGGTAAGGGTTGTTATATGGTTATAGATTCGATCCTCACTTAGAAGATAATACTATTTAAATTATTTCAATTTTCCTGCTTTGAAAAACTAAAAACGGCGTTGAATTCCGCCAATGAATACGCAATGTTTCGAAAATTGAGCGGAAAGTGGGGAACGGAGTGGTGTAGCATTAGGTTGTATCTCTCTTTCTTGCTGTTTCAGAAAAGGTAGATAGAAGGTTAAAATTCCTTTTCTACTTACGAAACGGAACGAAATCATAAGCTTAATTGTAAAAGAAAGCTATTAAAATAATGTAATATTTATAAAATTTTCACATTCCGCACACAATTAAAAACTATAAATAAATATAAATAAAATAAATCAGCTTCACGCTGTATCCTGCACACAGCAGGGTAGGCAGAGGGAACTTAGTGAAAGACACTCCGTTCCCCACTTTCTGCCGAATTCTGGAGGCATTGCGTGTTAAGTGGCAAAACTCAACGCCGCGCTTGTCCTCGACACCAGAGCGAAGAAATGGAAATATAAATTTAAGTAAATATTTCATCTCCTCTAGTGGGGATCGAACCCACAACCAGTCGGTTTTACAGTCACACTTTGTGCCGCTGCGCCACGACCGGCCTCAAAACTCAAAACCTAAAAACTATACTAATATAATAAAGCGGAAGAGTTTGTTTGTTTGTTTAAGCCCTAAGATCTCTGGAACTACTGTTCAGATATACTTATTTTTTGGTTTGTACATTTCTCAGGAGTGCTTTAGGCTATATAACATTAAGGTTTAACTGCTAGTTAGCATTAAATAACGAAATAAAAATAACTAGGAACGCCTACGTATTACTTTAACCGCATGCGCTGCAGAAATAGTTGCATATACGTAAGTACAAAAACATTCAATTTTTATTAGCTCTAAAATAAAGTCCGCGATACGTCTATCTTTTATAACATATTTATTATTTTTTATTTATCGGCCAGTCGTTGCGCAGGGGTACAAAGTGTGACTGTAAAACCGACTGGTTGTGGGTTCGATCCTCACTCGAGGAGATGAAATATTTATTTAAATTTATATATCCATTTCTTCGCTCTGGTATCGAGGCAAAAGCTCGGCGTTGAGTTCTGCCACTCAACACGCAATGCCTCCAAAATTCGGCTGAAAGTGGAGAACGGAATATCTTAACATTAGGTTCCCTCTGCTTACCCTGATGTGTACGGGGTACAACGTGAAGCTGATTTTGATTATTTTTTTTATCTTTTATTTATAAGCCACATTAAAAATAATTGAATGTATAAATGATATAATCAATCTGTTGTTGTTCAATATAATAAATAAAAACAAAAATGATATGCCGGTTAAGCCTCGAATGGGCCGCTAGTTAAAACATAAACGTAATTCAATTTCATACCGACTGAAACATTATTATTACAAATAATAAATAACATTTGTTCATAAAATGATGAACACTTGCATTATCTTTTCAAATTCATAACAATTTAGAGCATTTTCACATTATAGTTTTATGAGACATTCTCTAGTATTAAAGGAATTAAAATACATGATTATCTCAATTTTATTATGGGTCCCATAGTAATATAAGCAGAGAAAATTATAGCTAGGAGCGCCGCCCAGGATTACACTATTTTAATTAAAGCTATTTTTAAGAAGTAGTGGCTTGCGCCTAGCCACTGATGCACTTGCAAAACACAGCCTCGTAGACGCGATGGTTGCGGTTTCAATCTCCATTTGGGGAAGAGAATGATTATATTTAATAAATTAAATTAAATCAAATCAGCTTCACACTGTATCTCGCACGCAGCAGGGTAGGCAGAGGGAGCAGAGTAGCCTAATGTTAAAACACTCCGTTCCCCATTTCTACTGAATTCTGGAGGCATTGTGTGTTGAATGGCCGAATTCAACGCCGCGCTTTGCCTCGACACCAGAGCGAAGAAATGGAAATATAAATTTAAGTAAATATGTCATCTCCTCGAGTGGGAACCGAACCCACAACCGGTCGATTTTACAGTCACACTTTGTACCTCTGCGCCACAATTTTGTCGTTATTAAGTAACCAGTAGACCTAAGCTCAATAGATCGATACGATTCGACCATTCAGGTAGCAGTTTTTTTTTAAATAAAAAAGCATCTGTTCTTAACGGCTTGAAATAATAAACATAATAAAATATTTCTTTTCTTATCTATTTTCTGATATGACAATCAATGTTAATATATTTTGAGTGACAACTTTTATATACATTTACTAGGTCATCGCAACTTTATATGAATGGCCGAAAAATTTGGTCATTAACTGATGTGAATACTTGTTACAGCTACTTCCATAGTATTATATCTGACAGTAAGTGACCACCGCCGCTCACGACACTGTGCAACACCAGTGGAGCTACAGGTGAGTTGTCGGCCTTTAAGGTGGAGATAAACTCGCTTTTGAAGGTAACCAGTTCGTATCGACCTGGAAACACAGGAATGCCATTCTACATTTTAATAGCGTGTGGAAGGAAGTTCCTACCTATATACTATATCAGTGTTGAGAGGGACTCAATGCCGCACTTTGTTACAAGAGCGGAGAAAAAAAATCATTCCCCCCAGAAGTGATTGAAACCACAATTTTCATACGTACAGTTTGGTGCTATCCCACTGCACCACAATACCTACAACTCTATCTAAACACAATTCTTTTTATTTACATCATAGACGTATCATAAATCACATTCAACAAGTAAAAGAATCCAAATAACCAGCCCTCGTCCAGCTGTTGCATACTTTGCATCCTTTTAATACTTTATATATAGGTTAGACCTGCGGATATTGTTGATTAAAACATCTATCTGTATTATACATGGTGCTACCAAACTTTCTAGAATTCTGTATATTGATTAATTAAGCAAGGAAACAATTACTTCTTATATAGTGATTGAAATTTAAAATTTAAAAAATTGAGGCCAGCCGTGGCGCAGTGGCACGAAGTGTGACTGTAAAACCGACTGGTTGTGGGTTCGATCCCCACTCGAGGAAATGAAATATTTACGTAAATTTATATTTCCATTTCTTCACTCTGGTGTAGCGGCGAAGCGCGGCGTTGAGTTCTGCCACTCAACACGCAATGCCTCCAGAATTCGGCAGAAAGTGGGGAACGGAGTGTCTTAACACTAGGTTCCCTCTGCCTACCCTGCTGTGTGCGGGATACAGCGTGAAGCTGAAGCTGAAATTTAAAATTTGACCTTTAAGATTGGTATAAATAATATAGAAATTATTACTAAATAATGATAGTTTTCATGACATTTAATTAAAATAATTTTAGTATTTTTAGTAACTTTATTTCTTGCTTGGTATTTTTTTATAAATTTGCAAATCTAAGGCAAATATCTAAAAAGATTGCAAGAAAAACCTGACTAAAACCTAATATTCCAATCCTTTCATTGAGATATATACAATTAAAGGAATAAAGCATGTTTCCATCGCGAAAGAGAAATGCGCGGGTTATGCTAAGGGGGAACGGACTCCGTTTAAACAAAACAGGTTTATATTTCACCAACAAAGAGTTTTGTATCTTGTATTTCAACTCTTTCCGATCGCTCCTCTTTTTCACTCGATTATTTATTGGTGAAAATACAAGTATGCCGTTAACTCTTAAGAGCTCAACATAGTCCTTAATGGGCCCGCCCCGCTCGCGGTGGAAACCGGACTTTAAGCAACTTTATATGGTTTGATCTAAATCCAATTCATATTTTTTTTGCTGCTTTATTCTCTTGTATTTTTTGAAACAATTGTTACCAAAATATCAGAACGTAACACCGATATTTATTTAAGTTAATTGGTAACTTTTAATAATTAAAAAAATATATAAATTGCACTTTATGCGCTACACGCTTTTTTCCAAATCGTAATGTAGCTAGAGAGAACTAAGATACAATGTTTTCCGCTTTTCGGACAAATTCAATACATTGTATATTGAATGGCGGAACTCTACGCTGCGTTTTTTGTTACCAATACGGTGAAAAGAAAAAAAAATTCAAAATAATTTTAATAATCGACGCCAAAACGATCCAAACATTAAACCAGTTAATGCCCTACTTATCGAGACCTAGTACATGTTGCTCTTTAATATAAAAAATGTCTCTTCCGTCTCATGCTAGAGGTGCACAATATGTGGAAGTTAACACCACGCTTTGCCTTTTCTAGACCGGTTTTCTTCTTAAAGTATGGATATGCCGTATACGTCATATGATGTTAAAACTTATATGCTTTTAATGACCTTAATAACACTAAATGAACAATATAATTAAAGTGATCTTAGCCAAAATTAGGGTATAAACTGAGCATTAAAATAAAAAAGAGGGTATAATGTTAAGATATTCCGTGTTCTGCCTAATTGTGTCTAATAATACAAGTTGTCGTAACCGAGGCTAAGGCCATCATCGTGCATGGCACAAGGGTGTGACTGTAACGCAAAGATTGTGGGTTCGATCCCCAATCGGCAAGTAAAAAAAAAACACTTTCACGTTGTATCTTATCTGGCGTTGACTACCGCCACTCAACACGTAACACCTCGAAAAACTCGGCGGAGTGAGGAACGGAGTGCCTTAACAGATTCCCTCTGCTTACTCTGGCATATGCGAGATATAGCGTGAAGCTGATAATACAATTTGTGTTGGCCGACGCCGCACTATGTCTTGACAATCGAATGGGTATGAAACCTATAGTCATTTAAATACTATAAATGTCAAACAATGACCTCAATAAATATATTTTACGCATACTAAAAGTTATTGTATATATTATATTTCATATGTCAAATTGGGTATTTGAAATAAATATAAATATTCATAAAAAAATGTATTTGAATCTCACTCCACCTAACCGACAGCCAAATAATATTAGATACTAATTTGGTAGCAAAAACCAGTTGTCAATTTATTATTGGGAAGTAATAATAAAATAAAAACATAAAATAAATTTGATTTGATGCCGTTGCGATTGATGATTTGATGACTGTGAGGCTGGTTAATTATTTTCATTTCTTCGTTCTGTTAATAAGACGAAGACGTTGAGTACCGCTATTCAACTCTCTCGAAAATTGGGTGGAGAGCAAGGAAAAGAGTGTCCCAACACTATGTTCTCTCTACCCTTCTATATATGAAATACAGCGTGCTGCATGTTGTATTGACAAATAAAATCATATCCATATATATTTCAGTAAAGTAGTTATTTCTTTCTCGCCTATATCTATGCTAACATTATTTAATATTATAATATAAATATTAATAAAAACTAAATATTAAGAAAAGATAAGAATGATTCGAGAAAATTTTGGTTGAGAACAAGGCTTGCCTAGTATGGCGTTCACCTGCACCGACACCTGCCGTGCATCTGAAACAGATGCCTACTAGTGATGAGCGAATGCCGATAACATTTTGACAGTGTTTACGGAAAACGAAGCATAAAATGACCTATATGTATGTAACTTTAATAATTGTGAAATTTACATATTTTTTAAAAATTTGCTTTTATACTTAATGGATATGGCAATTGTTATTTTATAGTCACTTTGAACCTAATACGATTCACAATATAACATTTTTTATTCAATTTTTGAATATATTATTCAATTATGTTTTATTTTCGCACGATATCAATGTGAGATAAAATGTTTTTTTGGCAAATTTCAACTTAGTTATTTTTATATTTCATTACAATTATTTTAGCTTTATAAATATTGAAATAAAATAAATCAGCTTCAGGATGTATCTCGCACGCAGCAGGGTAGGCAAAGGTAACCTAGAATTCTAGAGACATTGCGTGTTGAGTGGCAGAACTCAACGCCGCGCTTTGCCTCGACCCAAGAGCAATAAATATTAATATTTTAAATTTTACATATGAAATTAGCGATTGATATTTAAAAAAAAACAGAACATCTTTATTTTCTAGAACAGTAACAAGTAACAACACTATTAGGTCTCATCTCGCGCAAGTTGCGTGCACATATTTGTACGCAAGTCGAATTTAATTGGTAAAAGATATTAAATGGAAAATACCTAACTGTTAATAATATAATTAGTAGGCCAGCCGTGGCGCTGGGGCACAAAGTGGGACTGTAAAATCCACTGGTTGTGGGTTCGACTCCCACTCATTTACATTTATATTTTCATTTCTTCGCTCTGGTGTCGAGGCAAAGCGCGGCGTTGAGTTTTGCCACTCGCAATGCCTCCAGAACTGGATAGAAAGTGGAAAACGGAGTGTCTTAATACTAGTTTCCCTCTGCCCATTCAGCTGCGTGCTAGAAACAGCGTGAAGCTGATTTATTTGATTCATTTATTTATTATGAATATTATATTTTAAATTACAAAATAAATTAAAGTGGTCGTAGAGTAGAGGTAGTTTGACTGTAAACGATGGTTGTAAGTTTGATTTCTACTCGCGGAAATCTATTACATTCTTTTGCCAAGACCAAGCGCGACATTGACAATTTTTTGTAATTTCACGCTGTCCAGTACATAACAGGGTAAACAGAGGAACCTCGGAACTTAATGTAAAGACAGTCCGCTACCTAGTTCACTTCCGTACTCCACATTCCGCCGAGTTGTTAGGGCAATACGTTGAGTGGTGGAACTCAACACCGCACTTGACCTCGTTACTCAGAGCGAGAATATGAAAATATTAAATATTTCATTCCTGAATGGGAATCGAACCCACAACAGTTGCATTTAACTGTAACTAACTATGGTCTATAATAATATCTCAGTAAATTAAATGTAAATTTCTGAGATTAGAGCTTTTAACCAAAAAACTTCTTTACCGAATTGAAACTGAGAAAAGAATGTAAAAACGGTAAGGACAAAACAAGAATATATATATAAAAAAAAATAATTGAAAAAGACTAAATCAAGATTAAGAACGTTCAAAAGTCAATAATTATATTTTTAAAGTAAATAATTGACATTGACCCACTAACCGATTCTGTGAAGGAATGTTAATTTTTTAATTTATTTTTAATCCAATTATTTCAAAAATATTTTAAACTCGAATTTTATCGATATTTTGGGATATTTTGAAAGGCAACCTTAAGCTTTTTAATTTTTCGTGTACTTAATATTGGAAAACTCTTATGTAATATACAGTTATTAATAATGTATACAGTAACATAACAATACAGTAGTTTTATTTTTGAAATGATGACAAATAATTTTTAAGGCCAGTCGTGGCGCAGAAGCACAAACGCGTGACTGTAAGCGTGCTTGATTGTAGGTTCGATTCCTACTGGAAGAAATAAAAAAAAAATTCATTTCTCCGATCTGGTGACAAGGAAAGTACGGCGTTGAGTTCCGTTTCAAAATATACATTTTTTTGACTGCTTAAAACTATGCAACAAAGTAAATAATAAATGATTATATTATTTAATAAATAACTTTATTGTTTTTAACTAACACAAGTTACTACATTTATGGAATATGACAATGGAAGTCAATATTTGATTAGAACCCGTGATGCATTGCGATGAGCTACGCGAAATTACAAACTCAAATATAAATTTTATAAACTAGAAACAGCTTTCTCACTCTTTCAATTATTTTTTATTATTTATTTTTTAGCTTCACGCTGTATATTGGATACAGCAAAGTAGGCAGACGGAACCCAATGTTAAGAAACTCCAGTCCCCATTCTCCACCGAATTCCGAAACAATACGTGTTGAGTGGCGGAGCGATGAAATAAAAATACTAAATATGTAATTTCCTCTAGTGGGAATCGAACCCACAACCTGTCGCGCTTTCGCCTCGACTGACGACTCTAATGTAATTTTAAATTGTGTAAATATCATAAATCATTTTTGCAACTATTAATGTAAAAAGTAGATGTTTATATTTAAAAACAAAGTCTTGATCTTATTTGACAGAATGCATCGATGGAATCCGCTACTAAACACGTAATACCTTTAAAGAAGAAAGAAGGGAACAACGTAATGTATCCCTAGACAGAAAGAAAAACTCTTAGAAGATAGAAAAAAGTACACCATACGAAGCCCATACTAAAGTAGTGAAAATTTATCTAGGGGTGTTTATTTATCTTAATTATAACGATGTAAGCCGATACGTCCAATATATATTATAATTAGCCTAATTGAATACACTAAATGCAGTTCGATAATATCACGTTAATGTTATTATATATTAATTGAAAGACAAAATAAATATAATTACCATCTGAACTTCTGTTATGTGAGATTAGCAACGCTACAGATTGTGGATTCGATTCCCACTGGAGGAAATTAAATATTTAATATTTCCATTTCTTTACTCTGGTAAAATGGCAAAGCGACGATGAATGAGCGGGAAATACTTCTAATATTCGGCGGAAACCAGGAGACGGAAGTATCTTGATAAAAACGCTATCCTGCTATACGCGGGATACAGCGTGAAATAAAAAAAAATAAAAATAAAACTCTACTCTAGAAGCTCATTTAAAATTAACTTATAGTTCAAGGTGACATGATTCTCGTTTGCTTAAAAAATATAATATAATTAAACTCACAGTAAATGGTAAAGAGATTCTTATGTAAATATGTATTTATATATAAATGCGATTTCTGTTAATTTATTATGCCATTTATATATATAGGTTTTAAAATGATAACCTCGTTACAGTTTTATATGGAGAAAGGACAATGGCCACACAGATATTTTTGTTCTGATTTTGATGATTTGATTATAATATGATGATTCGAACGATTTAACGAAGCTTGTGGCTCCCAAATTGGTTTTCGTGGATATGACCATTTTCATACTATTTCTTTTACTTCCGGTTATCATGAAATTTAAAATTCAAAATTCAAAACGTGGCCTGTGCTGGTTATTAACGCCGTTATATAGCATTAACGCCGCGCTCCATTTTATCGTTTAAAAAAAAGTAAACGAATTCAATACAATAATTATTTCAATGGATATCAAACTTAAAACCATCCCGTTGATGGTTAGGCACTATACCATTACGCAACATTAGTCTCAATTTTTATTTATCGTTACCATAATAAACATATAAAAAATAAGAGGCCGTCGTGGTGCAAGGGCACAAGGGTATGACACATGGTAACGAACGTAGATTCGATCCCCACTCGAGGGAAAGAATTTTCAAAGCGCAGCCACTCATCATGCAAAAGTGAGGAACGGAGTGTCTTAACACTGTTTTCCCTCTGCCTGCTCTGCTATTTGCGGGATACAGCGTGAAATTGAATTAAAAAGTAAGTAACACAGTTGATCTAGTCTCTAGGCTGTACTAGCTACTGGTATTCGTTTAATATATTATGCTTTCCGCATATTCTTTGCAAGTACTAGGCCGCAGGTAGTAATAACCTGAACTGCGCGAAAGGTTGTAATAATAAGTTCTATTTATCGGGTAAATACGTGAACGGGTAGCGTAATTTTGTAAGAGATAAACAACCGACGTTTAAAATACGTATAATTTATACTTAAAAGACATAACTATATAAGAATTTATTTTTAAATCGCCTACACACATTTTGCATCTGATACATTTTTTAGCGTTCCGTATATGAAAAGGTAAAAACGGAACCCTTATAGGATATATTTGTTGTCCGTCTGTCCGTCTGACCGTTTATTTCGTGGAGACACAGAAAAAGCTTCGAAGCACAGAAAGAATCAAGGTTCTAAGTCAACGTATTTAGAAGATGCGATCATTTAAGCATAAATTTGAATACCCAAAATTATTATATTTATAGATATTTCATGAAAAAAAGATTACAAACTTATATTTGTAGTTCATTTCATACAAAATGATTGCATATGACCGCAAAGTTGAGTTTCAACTTTTCAACTTTTATAAGTATTACTTCCCATTACTGAAATTGGTATAGAAGCCTCAGTGAGCGTATCCGACTCGCACTTTACCGATTTTATTTGTATCTTGCTTGTGGTATCTTCGTGTTGAAGATCTTAATCATGTGGTTTTAATTTAATTTCTTAATAAAGAATATTACAGTGTATTATACACCGTAATATTCTTTATTGATCGTCATGTTATTGATACAACTATTATTATATCTCTCTTAGTATGGAGTGGATCAAGTCTTTTTTCGTAATTATGTTTGTTCAACTTAATATAGTAATTATGTCTATTCAACCCAATTTTTTTCAATTTTTTCCACTAAGAGAAATGAAATATTTAATATCTTAATTTCTTCACAGCGGCAGCGTTGCGTTGATATTTTTTTTTTATTTATATATTAATAATTCATCACCAAATAATAATTAAATTGAACAATCTGGTATCGCCATTTTTAAAGTAAATTTTGTGTAAATATTGAGATTTTGTCCTAGTATTGACTTAACACGAAATGCCGGAAGAACAAGACAAATGTGAAAGCGGCTGGGTAAATAGACTTGACGTCTCAATCTACAATATATGAACAAGTTTTAATTAAACTATGTGAGATTATTGGACGCCTTGTGGCGCAGTGTGAACCTTAACGTCTCTTTGTAAACGCCATTTTTATATTTTAATCAGAAACTGCTTAAGCAATTTTGAAACAGTTTCCACTACTGTATTTTGGTGAACTTTCCTTAACGTTTAGTGTTAATATTATGTCAGCTTCACGCCGTATCCCGCACACAGCAGGGTAAGCAGAGTAAACCTAATGTCCCCACTTTCCGCCGAATTTTGGAGGCATCGCGCGTTGAGCGCGCGGAACTCAACGCCGCTCTTTGCCTCTAAACCAGAGCGAAGAAACAGAAATATAATTTCATCGATCGAACCCACAACCGTCGCGTTACAGTCACAACCCTGTGTGGCCACGACGGCCTCAATCAGTTCGTAAATAAAAAAGTTATATCACTTTAAGGCCGACGAAGTCGCAAGTGGGTCGCTAGTATGTATTAAGCTTAAACTTACTATCACGCAGGTTCCACGTTTATTTGCAATACGTGTAAACGTGCGATAAGGCTGGCGTCAGGTGATATAATTATATTAGCTATTTACTTTATCGCAAATTGGTATCTATCGGAAGTAACGTAGATTTAGATTAGAAGCTAAGTGTTATCGTCAAATTTATTATATTTTTATATTTTTACAACATATCAATAGCGGCCGATAAATAATAAATAGTTATGTGAAACGCGATCGTTATGGGTTCGATGTACGTTTTGGGGAACCTGTAGTTATAATTTCTTTTTCGTTTCTCCGGTTTGGCAATGTCAAAATGACACCTTCGTTTCCGACATTAAAAAAACTTACTTTCAAAAAATAAAAAAATCTCCGAGTCTCCGCCTGCTTTATATCTACATATATAAATAAAAAAATCTTTTTAAATATTTTATTATTATTTGTCTTTTTTCAAGGAAACCTTATTGGCCTATAATATTTAAACTATTTTTTGTTATTATATTGGTTTCCGATATTACTGTTATATAAATATCGAATTAAAACTAGAATTATGTGTTTGTTATGTGATATATTACTCATAATATACATATCATTTTATACTTAATTCATCACATATACAAATATATTTATAATTTAAGTGTTATATACGTACGAGTGCAAATGAATTCGGTGAAGCCCGATATCCACCGCCAAAGAGAACTTTGTTCTCTACTTTCCGCAAAAATCTGGGCATTGTGTATTGTGTATTGAGTGGCATCACCGGATGGAGGAAAATGAAAATATTAAACTTTTCATTTCCTCGAGTGGGAATCGAATCTACAACCTGTAGCGTTTCCAGTCATATGCTCTGCCCCACAACTGGCCTCAAATGCTATGTCTATCTAATCCCATAAAAAAATGATAGGCAAGCTAAATTTCTAGTAAAGTTTTATTATTTATTTTTTTCTAAAAAAATGTAAAAATTTATCATGAATACTTTGTTATTTTTTAAAAAAGGTTTCTTTTCCTACGTCCTTCGATCTAAATTTCATACTTAACTATTTTTAAAAATCAAAAAAAAAATCAGCTTCACGCTGTATCCCGCACACTGCAGGGTAGGCAGAGGGAACGTAGTGAAAGACACTCCGTTCCCCACTTTCTGCCGAATTTCGGAGGCATTGCGTGTTAAGTGGCAGAACTCAACGCCGCGCTTTGCCTCGACACCAGCGAAGAAATGGAAATATAAATTTAAATAAATATTTCATCTCCTCGAGTGGGGATCGAACCCACAACCAGTCGGTTTACAGTGACACTTTGTGCCGCTGCGCCACGACCGGCCTCAAACTATTTTTAAACTATTATATATTATATATTTTTAGACTATTTTTTAAGTTACGTATATTTTAAAGAAAAAAGAATCCCTTATATGATCACATTTTTGTCCGTCTCTCTCTCTATGTGTCGGTCGCACATACACATACACATAGCGCGTTTCCAAATTTTTAACTTGGCTGCACACTCTACCGCGGTCAATGTTAAGCTAATAATACCCATGTTTAGCTATATTTCATCTTACTCTCATATATGTAAATATTAATTCAGTTATGATGTTAATTTATTTTAAAAAATTATTAAAATCAGAGTTCAGCCACTTAACACTCAATGTCACAAAAATTGGGCGGTGAGTGGGGAACGAAATTTCTTAAGTAAACACTAGGTTCCCCTTACCACAAGATAAAGCCTAGCTAAAAAAAAACAAATAAAACAAGCGCCTCTCCTATTTTATTAATTTTTATATTTTCTTTACAGTCTGATCACGAATTTTTATTAGCGAAATTACATAGCATATCGTCCCAAAAAAACGCAAGTATTCTTATTTATCCATTGATAACGATTCTTGTCCGATAACGGGAGCAAATTACTTTTTGCACAACAAATAGAGAGACACGTTTAATGTATTGTACCGACAATATCTGCGCAACACCGGAATATTTATATTTCTTTATTTGTCTTTTTTTTTCAGCTACACACTTGGCAGAGGAAACCTGGACACCCGACACACACTTCGTTCAAATCAACACGCCATCACCATTTTTCCCCGACACTCAATGTGCAATACCTATGAAGGTATTGCACATTGAGTGAAGGAACTCAACGCCGCGTTTTGCCTTGATACCAGAGCGACGAAAGGAAAATATCAAATATTTCATACAATAAAGATCCTGAACTCGACGGTAAAACGGGGAGGGAAGTGACTTAACACTAGGTTCCCTATGCCTACGATGCTATGTGTGTGATACGATGTGTGTGTGGAACAGCGTAAAATAAACAAAATGTCTGTTTGTTTGTTGTTTGGTTGAATGCACAAATGTCAAGAAATTGATAAATACTTTTTGTGTTAGATATTTCATTTATCGAAAAAGGCTTTATATAGGCTGTACCATATTAAATGGTGTTTATTTAAAGTAGTCTTTTTTACTTGACCAGGCAGGTGAAACTACAGATGAATCTTTTAATTTTACTATTTGTTCAAGATATTATTTAATAAGAAATCGTCGTGGCGCAGGAGAACAAGGGTGTATAAAGTAACGCGACGCTTGTGAGTTCGATCTTCACTCAAGAAAATCCATTTTCATTTATTAATATTCTCATTTCTTCGCTCTGATACCAAGGCAAAAGCCTGGCGTTGATTTCATCCACTCAACATGGAATGCCTCGAAAAATTCAGCAGAAAGTTAGGAATGGCGTGTCTTAACACTGGGTTGCCTCTGCCTGCCCTGCTGTGCTATGTGCGAGATACAATGATGAATCTCATTTTATTTATTTATTTATCATTTAATATAAGCTTTTAAAGGTAGTTGACAGTGTTGACATCTATCACCATAAATTTTGGACGTAATGTTTAAGCTTTGGCGTTTGAACGGACTATATTAATTTATTCAAAGAAAATGTCGATACATAAAAATTCTAAGAAAATATACTGTGTTATGCAAAAATAAATACAGTATACATTTATATAGTATTTATCATTAAAAATCTTGTTTATGTCGTCAAAGAATGCATTAGGTTTTATTGAATGTTGATTACAATCTTAAATCTTTATCGAAAAGTATCTAAATGGTTATATAATATTTCTTATTTGTTAATGTGATAAAATTAAAAAAAATCTTTTTTTGTACTAAATTGAAAAAACCTGTCTGTGTTGTTTGAAATAATGTAATTTTGTAAAAAAGGAATTATATGTCAAATTGAATAAACATCATTATATTTACTCACATAAGATATTATGCTTTATCATGCTTTTTCACGCACAGCGGGATAGACAGTAAAAACCTAGTGTCAACATTCTATTCTCTACTTTCGGCGAAATTCGAGATTGTGGCCAAAACTTTTTCTTGGCTCTTTCTCTTTATCTTGTCCGAACAGAGAAATAAAAATAATTAATTTCTCCTAGAGTGAGGAGCGAACCTGCAACCAAAGTCACCTATATAATCAGACCCAACCTCACTGTGTTACGATGGTTAAAAATAATATGTTAAATTAATAGGATATTTTTTTTTACAACATAGCCTCAGACGGCAGAAACGTCGCATATAGGTCACCACTATAACAAATTACCCACATACGAACAGAACAATGTATTCTTTATTATTATGAGTAAAATTGACTCGGTAATTACTTAACGGACACACGTTCAAAGACAATGGAGGTGACGTTTATGAAAATTACTATGTATTATATTGGAGGGACCCTTAGCATCGTAACAACAATGTAAACTATTGTCTAGTTTTCATGTAAATAGAGATAAATTGCTTGTCAGTCATTTTCTGTTGTTCAAATTAGATTTTTTTTATCATATATCATATATACATGGCAGGCCAGTGGTGGCGCAGGGGCATAAAGTGTGACTGTAAAACCGACTGGTTGTGGGTTCGATCCCCATTCGAGGAGATGAAATTTTTACTTAAATTTATATTTCCATTTATTCGCTCGGGTTCGAGGCAAAGCGCAGCGTTGAGCTCTGTCACTCAACACGAACTACGTCACTCAAAATGCACTATCACAGGTATCGCTGTACAGAGTAGGCAGAAGGCGTTTAAGGCATTACCTAATTTTCACCAAATTTTTCAATGGCGGTACTCCACGCCGGGCTTTTGCTTTAGTGCTAGAGCGAAGAAATGCAAATATTAAAAGATAATAATCCATTTCCCCGAATGGGATGCGAAGCTACAACCGTCGTTATAGTCACAAACTTGGAACCCACGCGCCACGACGTACTCATCATCTATATACATATATATTTGTAATTAAACAGTGTCGGTAAAAACCGGAACCGATAACACCGGATGCACCACTCCCTTAGAGCCCAGAAATTAGCCAGAAATCGCAAACAATCTCTAATTAAACATAAATTTTATGCTTATGACATTTAATTTAGTTTTTAAAAACAATTACAAAGATAATATCTAAAAAGATAAGAAAATAATTCTTTTATGGAAAATCGGACTAAATTATTAATAATAAAAATATTTATTTCGAATTTCTGAGGCCACGTGGCGCAGCCGCACGAAGTGTGACTGTAAAATCGACTGGTTGCGGGTTCGATCCACACTCGAGGACATGAAATATTTATTTAAATTTATATTTCCATTTCTTCGCTCTGGTGTCGAGGCAAAGCGCGGCGTTGAGTTCTGCCACTCAACACGCAATGCCTGAAGCTGATTATTTCAAATTTCGATGAAAATGTGCTTCGACGTTCCGAGTATGTTATTAAAGGTTTATGAACGGTACGTGTTTTTTTTTGTGTGGAATTGTTCCTTTAATGGTCAGTGCCAAATTATACGGTCGTATTTATTATATACGAATGATAAAATGACTAAATATTTTGTTGTGAAAGTTGCTCTATATTTATAAAATTCTTGCGGTATCGAGTGAAAAAACGGAATTGACCGTCGAGGCACAAGTGTGTGACTGTAACGCGACGGTTCTGGATTCGATTCTCACACCGAGGAATAAATTATTATTTATTAATATTTGCATTTCAACGCACTGGTATTAAGGCAAAAGGCGTGGCGTTGAATGCCGCTCTTTAACTAGCATGCCTCGGAAATTCGGCGTAAAGAAGGGAACGGAATGTCTTCTCTGCATACACTGCTGGGCGCGGGATAGGTACAGCGTGAAGCTGATTTAATTAGATTAAAATATATTTAAATATTAAGAGATTTTTATTTTTAACTTATCTGCATTATCAGGGTCGTCTCAGTCGAGGACTCAAAATCTCACGGTATTTAATTATTTTGACTCAAAACTCCGTGAAAGCATTTACTTAATTTATTTTGTGTATTTAATTAGATCAAAACAAGATTTTCTGTGGGAAGATGTTGTGTAAATAAACAATGAAATGTATTGTTGTAAACAAACGTTAAGGGACAACGGTTTATTCTGAATTTCGCAAATAAAATCCTATAATGCAATTACTGCTGCATTTAAAATTGTTTATTTAAAGTATAATGATTAAATTATCTTTATAATTCACGGTTTTGTACCTCAAAAGATAATACCTCTATTATGAAATTTAGCATGAAGTATGATTTTACAATATCTACAAATAAGAGGAAAAAAAATCGGAAAGTTAAAATTTATACATATTTCATCGAAAACTATAATTACAAATTTATATTTGTAGTTCATTTCGTATAAAATGTACACAGACGCAAGTTTTTCAAATTATATAAATTAACTACTTCCCTCAGACCTACAAACCTGAAATTGTACGGAAGCCTCGGTGGGAGAGCCAGATTCACACTTAACCGGTTTTTTTAAATTTTAAAACAATAATTGAAGCTGAAAACTATCATAAGCAACCAGCAAAAATAAAAAAAATCAAACCAGCCAAAATAAAAATTATTGCCAGCAAAGCAGCAAAGCTCTCAATATACGTAGTAGGTATTTTAAACTTTTTTTTATAAATTCGCATTATTTAACCGGCTTCTATAAAACTTAACAGTAGTAATAGCTATAGTAACAAGACAATAGCCGATACAGAACCGAAAATAGTACCGAAAGAACCTAAAATAATTATTATTTTTAACAAAACATCGACTTCTTCAATTTTAACCAGATGCCATCATCAGAAACTACCCTTGAAGTATCCTTACCAATAAAAAAAAATCATCGAAATCGACTGGCAGGATATTGAGTTATTCGTCCATTTGTCGCCAAATGCAATTTTAAGCCTTATGTGATTTTCTAATGGATACCATTGTCAGAAAGAGACGAAATAAAATAGGGACCGCACGTAAAGCAAAGCTAGTTTCAAATAAAAAAATAATCATCCAAATCTATTCACCCAGTCAAAAGTTCTAAAGTAACAAACCAAAAAAAATACAGTCGAATTGATAGCCTCCTCCTTTAACAGACGTCAGCTAAAAACCAAAAACCTCAACAAAGAACCATAACAACTGAAAAAAAAAACAATATAACAAATTAAACGCGTTAAATAAAATATAAATCGGGCATATTTCAAAGGCCATACAAGTCGTAAAACTTAATGTGACACCATCAAGTGAATCACTCATACATACAAAAACCATATCTTGCCTTGAACTTTATATGAAACATTAGCGATTTTTTCCGCCTGCAGACAATGTAAGGCTATTTAATGCTGTTGAAGTACTATAAAAAGGCATATTTTTTTTTTATCCAGCTTCACGCTGTATCCCGTATGCTTGTTACATACAGGACACAGCGGAGAGGGGAACTTGGTGATAAGACACTCCGCTTCCCATTTTCTTTATTTCTATAGGCATCGCGTATAGAGTGTCGTAACTCAATGTCGAGCTCAGCCTCGACACTAGAGCGAAGAAAATGCTAATATTAACTATTCCATTGACTTAAGTTGAAGAGGTTTTTATGTTATAATGGTGTAAGTGGTTGTGGGTTCGATTTTCATTTTGTGTTTTGTTATTTATTTGGATGGAGATTGTACGGTTTTGACGTTTTCCATATATATTACATATCAATGTAACACATATTGCACAAGTGAGCTTGTTATCGGTTAGATATAATTATATTATGTACTATTTTTCTGGGCTATTTGATTTTCTAACTGAAGATATTGGTATTAGTAACGCAGCAAGTTCGAATCAAACTAGAATAAAAAAAAATTGTCATATTTTCAGAGTACGAGTAAGAAGGGAAGAAAGAAAGCTGAAAGTGACTTATCGTCAGACATTTCTATAATTTTTTTTAACTCATAAATCATTTCTCAGTAAATAAATAAGTCAGCTTCACGCTGTATCCCGAACACAGCAGGGTAGTTAGAGAGAACCTAGTTTTAAGACACTCCGTTCCCCACTTTCTGCCGAATTGTGGAGGCATTGCGTGTTGAGTGGCAGTACTCAACGCCGCGCTTTGCCCCGACACCAGAGCGAAGAAATGGAAATATAAATTTAAGTAAATATTTCATCTCCTCGAGTGGGGATCGATTCCACAACCAGTCGGTTTATACAGTCGCACCTTGTACCCCTGCGCCATCAGCCTCTCATGTCGTAGTTCCTGAGATTAATGAATTCAATATATAATAAATACATATATTTTAAAATTATACTCAACGAGGTAATGTGTGAATTATACCTGTAACGGAATGTAGACACTTTGTTAAAAGTAATTAAATAAAAAGAATTTTAATGACTGAAACTTAATGCCTTGATACAGTTGTCCAGTGACTGTGACGCTCCACATTTGGGCAATTGTAAAAACTAAAAAGATTTTAGGACAACATGTTATATGATTCTTGGGTGTATTGTAATATATCCTGTATTATTTTAGTTTATGTATGGAAATCATTTATGTTTTTCACGCTTTGTCCCACTTATAGCAGGAAATGCAGAGGGAATCTGGTGTTAAGACACTACGTTTCTCCGTTTTTTTCGTGAATCTAAAGAATAGCGTGTCGAATAGCACAGAGTGGTGAAATGAAAATAATTTTAATATATTTATTCGCTGCTGCACCAAGATGGCCTCGCGACAGGTATATCAAATATATTAACACGCAATGCCTCCAGAATTCAGCGGAAAGTAGAGTTCCCACTGCCTATCCTGCAATGTGCAGGATACAGCGTGAAATTAAAAAAATAATTAGCAATTTAAAGATTACGTCAATTAAATTTAGAATTTAGAAATATTGCCTATGTTAGAGGCCAGTCGTGTCGCAGAAACACAAAGTGTGATTGTAAAATCGACTGGTTGCCGGTTCGATTCCCACTCGAGGAAATAAAATATTTCATCGCTCTGATGTTGAGGATAAGCGAGGCGATAAATACCGCAATTCAACGCAGTGCCTCTAGAATTCAGTGGAAAGTCTTAACACTGGGCTCCTAGTGAGCGGAGTGTCATAACACTAGATTCCCTCTGCCTACCCTGCTAAAGGCAGAAGACAGCGTGAAGCTAAAATAAAAAAAATACATGTTTAGCCACACAATACACAATTATACTAGTCGCCGTAAAACTTTGCAAGATTTAAGAAATTTATACGCACATACCGCCATCTAGTGGGAAATAGCGAAACTGACGTTTGCTCATATTATAAAATGACAAAATACTCAGAAATCTAAATTCACGTAACATTTAAATGTACGTGTGTTCAACATAACTAATGGTGATAGTGTCGTGATATATCATTCTATAACATTTGTAGGACTTTATGTAATAAGGAACTTGCTGGAACTTGCTCGTCATTTATTTAATTGAATTGATTTTTTTCATATTTTTTTGATATTTTTTCATTTTCTCACATATAGGCGATTAGATGCAGGGAACCTAGTTTTAAGATTCTCCGTTCTCATTATGACACGTCCGCTCCCCATTATTCCCGAAATTCTTGAAGCATTACGTATTGAGTAGCGGAACTCAACTCCGCATTTTACATTGATACTAGAGCGAGGATGAAATGTTGATGAAAATATTAATCATTTCATTCCCCCGATAGGGAATTGAACCCACCATCGTCGCGTCACACACATTTGTTGAGCGACGGACTCTTTTACGACGACGGCAGTTTAGCTATAGGTAATTGATATTATTTATTCATGTATCATTCGTTCAGGTCATCGTGGTGCAGTGGGACAGTGCCATTACTGCTAATCTGATAGTTATGGATTTGATGCCCAAGGGACTGATGAACCAAGAAATAATGATTTTCCAGTTCTGGCCGTTGCGGCTTTAAGCGCCGCCGCTCAACACAACACTGAAAATAAAATTAAATTTAATCGATATCGCTAATCCAAAATGATCGATTAATGAATATCAAATGAAAGAGCCGGATATGAAAAAAAAAACGTTTAATAACCTATATAAAATTCAAAAATATTTACAATGCTTGATTTTCTTATTTAATATTTTATTTCTACTTAATAAGTAAGAATAATGAGGCCAGTCGTGGCGCAGCGGCACGAAGTGTGACTGCAAAACCGACTGGTTGTGGGTTCGATCCCCACTCGAAGAGATGAAATATTTAATTAAATTTATATTTCCATTTCTGCGCTCTGGTGCCGAGGCAAAAGCGCGGCGTTGAGTTCTGCCACTCAATACGCAATGCCTCCAGAATTGGGCAGAAAGTGGGGAACGGAGTGTCTAAAACACTAGGTTCCCTCTGCCTACCCTGCGGTGTGCGGGATACAGCGTAAAGCTGATTTTTTTTTAATAAATAAGAAACTCAATATTAAATTACTTTTTTTTCCATTCAGTGTTCAATAATAAATGAAAATACTTTTACAATTAAAATTTGTAGTTTACGCATCTGCTATATTGCTGTGGGACAGTGTCTATAGATAAGCTTACTATCGTCGCCTATTAAAATTCGTCTTATTAAATTAAACGCGACGTTAAATTCATTCAATCGACGTTAAATGTCTCTGAATGAACGCAAAGGAGCAGTAGGATATCACGATTACAGGCTTAGGTAATATTGAATTTTTTGAATGTCTGTCTTTCAGATTTCTTTTCTCAATATAATTCTAATTTTTTTTTTCAGCAATTTTCATAAAAAATTATTAAAAAAAATTATAATTTTTTTTTATAATTTTTTTTTCACTCTGTATCGTGGCGTGCAATGTAGGTAGGGTAAGCAGAGGATGCCTACCGTTAAGACACTCCGCTCCCCACCTTCCGCCGATTTCTGGAAACATTGCATGTTGACGGACAGAATTCAACGCCACGCCTTGCCTCGACACCAGAGAAGAATTGAAAATATTAAATATTATATTTCCTCGAGTGGCAATCGAACTCACAACCTATCGCGTTTACAATCACACGCTTGTACCTTGTGCGCTACGGCCGAGTTCTCTCATATTAATATACAAAAAATATAATACAGGAGTGGATTATAAGTTAATTAATATTCAGGACAAAACTGGCCAAATTAATGAACGAGACGAATAATGAAGTGGAATGAAAATTACCCTCTGTGGACTCATAAAGCCGCGTTCACATTAAACTACTGACTATTTTAAATAAAATTTTTAAATTATAGTTATTAAATTTATTTATAAGATAGCTTTTTATATGTGTACAATATAAACTGTTATTTTCGAACGAATAATATTATCATTTCTTCGCCTTGATACCGAGGCAAGAAACTGAAAGCGTGGCGTTGAGTTCTGCCGCTCAACACGCAATGTCTCGAAAATTCAAAGAAATGTAGGGAACGGAGTGTCTTAACAGTAGGTTCCTATCTACCCTACCATACGCGGGATACAGTGTGAAGCTGAAAAAATCTTTTTTTTTATTAATGAAAGAAATAAAATTAAGGTTAACACTTTAGTTCACAGCCAACACAATAACCAATTAACATAACGAGTTCGTGTAATACAGCCATTACTTTTTCACGCAGAATCAATATATACTAATCAATAGTTATTTATAGGTTTTCAAAACCGCTCCCTAGATAGATTCCTAACAAGAAAATTGCCGTCGTCTAGACGATGCGTTTATAGCTCTTTATTTAGTTTATTATTATTTATTTGCAAGTTACCACTGCGTTGATTCATTGTATGAATAGATGCTTACTATACAGTGATTTTGTTATGAATCTTTACGCTCTATACCGCACACAGCAGGGTAGGCAGAGGGTAGAGAACTTAGTGTTAAGACACTCCGCCCCCCACTTTCTGCCGAATTCTGGAGGCATTTCGTGTTGAGCGGCAGGTCTTAACGCCGCGCTTTGCCCCGAGCAGAGCGAAGAAATGGAAATATTAATTTAAATAAATATTTCATTTACTCGAATGGGCATCGAACCTACAACCAGTCGGTTTTACAGTCACACTTGGCGCTTCACGTTTTATAAATAATAAATTAAATATTTTTGCTTGTATTATTTTGTTTTGTTTATATTAAATATTTATAAAACAGTTTAACGCTTCATCTCGCATATGAAAGTCTTGAAAGGCTGAGACCTGGACTTGAGGCATTACCTGAAGAGTGTGTGAAATAATATAGCAGGTTAGGTAGAAAGAACCTGGAAATCCAGTGTTTAGACATTTTGTTTCCTTTAAGACCCTTCCGTTTCCCACTTTTCATCAAATTCCGAAGGCATTTGACCTCATTACAGTGTGAAAAAGGGCTCAACATAGGCCTCTATATACTTTGCTGTATATTTTTATAACAACAAAAAAAATACTTTAATTTAAATTATAGCTATAACACTTAAAAATATGTATTTTCTTCTTTATAGTAATAATATAAAGGATAAGGATATAAAAGTAGTTTATACAATTGCATAGTGAGGACTATCTTTGATAAATATTTTTTTCCTCCATATATTTACAATAATTTACGAACATACATTTTTTTATGTGAAAACATTCTACTTTTATTTTAATATAGAGTATTTATATTATATATAATAACAATATAAATATCCATCGATTCATAGTTAACTTAAGAAATAATAAATATGCTAGCACCTACATATGGTGAGGTAAAAAGCATAAATAACCCCCGAAACTGTTCAACCCCGAAAAGCAAGGGGTATCAACCCTTTATGCAACTGTCACTACTAAAATGATAAAAAATCAAAAACAACCAATACTCTTCTGACCATTTCAAACGGTCATTATTTTTTGCCCTAACGTCTTCTTTATATGGGAGTCTTATGATTAGGATGAGTATCCACCAAATATGTGTAAATATATTAGAAAATATATTTATTATAATATAATATAGAAGTAGCGATATGCCTTGTTGCGCATTCGGTAGTGAATTCGAGTTCCATATTGAACTTTTTCGTTTGACTTGAATGTCATTTAAGTCGAAATTTTATTATGTATTTTATAGTTTTGTGATACATTCTTATCGACGTATAGAAGCAAAAAGCTATATTTAGCTGTCTCATAGTAATAAATTATATCATAAAAAAAAATATAGTATAATACAATAACTTATTTGTTTAAAACTACTGAATTTACCTACATTTTGTTTTTTTTTGTTATAAATATAATCCTTTTTCTCCTACATAGGCCTGCGACACTTATCGAAACCCTTATATTAATCTTTATAAATTTATCAAACAAAAAAAATATAGCACAGCATAGCATTAATTTACCACTGGAGCACCAAAAGGGTTGACGGTAGCTCCCAAATTATCGGTACCCTTATAATTTAAACATAATTTAGCTAAAGACGGGTAACGAAAGGTGTTTGAAGGGGCGTCTAGTAATGATGTCCATGTTGTCTTCTACTTCACTGTATGTAATTAAGGTTAATTTGGGCACCTACTACCAGTACGAGCTGTCGCTTGTGTTTTTGTTTAAATATATACTTTTACATTGACGGAATTCTTAATTTTCAACCTATTAGGTAAAAAAGAAATTTTCATCGGTATATCCTACTAATATTACATGTGAAAGTTTGTAAGGATTTAGATGAAATCTTTTTTGTTTGAAATATCACACAAAATTTTAAAGATATCTATGTATATGTATATTTTTAACATAACATGCATATCTAAAGTTTCTTTTATAAAGATATTCATATAACTTAATTACCCAAAGATAATTACGAACAATGATCAAGGGACAAAATATATTGTTTGATAAATAGCTAAGCAAAGGACGGGTTAAACTTGAAATAGGGGCCCGATTTAAGCATTTTAACAAAATTTCAACATTGCTTGTGGTTTAATTTTGTAAATAACATCAAAACTATTAAAAGAGAAAATTAAAAAAAAGAAATCGTCGTGGCGCTGTGGCACAGGGTGTAAACGTGACGATTGTGGATTGGATTCCCACTCAGAAAAATAATTATTAAATACGATCACTTTTTCATTCTAGTAACGAGACAAAGCGCAGCGTTTAAATTTGCCACTTAACAGGCAGTTTTAAAAAAAATCGACTGAAAGCGGAGAACGGAGTGTCACAGTGTAAATCAAAAAAAATATATAATGAGGTTATACAAATCCAGGTTATTATAGTATATACATAGATATCCTACGTCTTTCCCGCACACCACAGACAGACACGGACACCATTATCATCTATTTCCTATAGACAACAAAGCTGTCGTGCGTTAGCACACGTTTATGCAACGGGTGACTATTAACATACGGCGTGACGGCCATCTAATATAATAATAAGGTGAGCGCGTGCGCCTGCACTAGCCGCCTCTGGTACGGACTCAGGGCTTTAGGCTTTAATGAAATACAATAAAATATTAAATTATATTCAATAATAAGGCCAGTCGTGGCGTAGGAGCACAAATTGTGACTTTAAACACGACTGGTTGTGGATTCGGTTCCCAATCGAGGAAATGAAATATTTTATATTTCAATTTGTTCGCACACAAGACAAAGTGCGATGTTTAATTCCGCCACTTAATATGTAATGTCTCCCGAAAGTTGGGAAAAGAAATGGGATCGGAGCGTATTAACACTAGGTTCCCAGTTTCTTTTCGACCTATCCAGCTGAATAAATGGAACTGATAAGAAAAGTAGTTTACGTATACAGTTACAGTTACAGAATTATAAATGAAAAACGAAATAAAATTTAAATAAGAAAGTATTTAAATAAATTTGAAGAATATAAGAAAATATACTTTATCGTAGATATATACAGTAGGTTTGTAATTTCATTTTCTATTTTCACCCATTCGAATACATTGCCGGCTATGTGCAAAGATATTCTAAGGTCACTTGATCTACTTTTATTTATAGCGAAATCGAAAGCTGTTCATTTTCCCATACCGTTGTAGCTTATACAAACGTAACTAAAATAACAATAACATTTTTTAACACGATAAAATTATATCTAATCTAAAACATAATCAAAAATATTCTCCAACTCCGGCCCTGGCCCTAATCTATGCGCAACGGGCAGCGGTCGGCGGGTGCGGGCGTTTTTTTCCTCAAATTCGACAACAATACCGCGGCGAGGTGTCAAAGCCATTCAACCCTTTAGCTACACATGCCGCGTTCCGTTTCCGATTGCGATTGTCATATTTTAAATTGTGCTAGTCTGTCGGTATGTTTCCCAAAAACTCCTAAAAAAAATTTATATTATTTCTATGATAATATCATCATGGAATGTATGAAATGTGGCGAAGTAGGACAGTGTCTGCCTATCGTATTCCATCCCCATTGGATGAAATGATGAGAGAAGAAAACAGAGGCAGAAAAACACATGTTATAATTGTAAATATAAATATTATGTTGTGTTTACTGCTGCGTTATCTGGCTTAACCTAGTGATGAGACACTCTATTCCCATTAAGACACTTCCGTTACCTATTTTCTGCCGAATTCGGCAATTGTCAAGGCGTTGCGTGTTGGCGAAATTTAACGCTGCGCTTTACCTCGTTACCATACTGGCCTCACAAATATTTCTTATTATAATTAATAAATAGAATTTGAACCCCTAACCATCATCTATCTAATAGTACTAAGAACACTCTTACTAAGACACATTTCATATTCACCAGGAAGCTTAAACAAAGACAGTTTCCACCTTCGTTTCCTCCATAGTGCCGCTCATAGAAGCGAGAGATACGTGAAGTACCTAATATAATTTTTACATTAAATTTTATAAATATTAAATTTTCCGTAAAAATTTAAGCCAAATTAGAATCCGGAAAGTAATATAATCAATTGCCGGTCGTGGCGCAGTGGCACGAAGTGTAAAACCGACTGGTTGTGGGTTCGATCCCCACTAGAGGAGATGAAATATTTACTTAAATTTATATTTCCATTTCTTCGCTCTGGTGTCGAGGCTAAGCGCGGCGCTAAGTTCTGCCACTCAACACGCAATGCCTCCAGAATTCGGCAGAAAGTGGGGAACGGAGTGTCTTAACAGTAGGTTCCCTCTGCTTACCCTGCCGTGTGCGGGATACAGTGTGAAGCTGATTTAATTTTGTTTTTAATATAATCATTTTTATACTTTTTTTTCGTGTGCAATAAAAATATATTTAAAATTATATATTCATAATACTTATTAATGTAAGCTTATACAGATATAAACTTAAGTTGTACCATGTGTACAAAAGTTTCTTTAAAGACCAAACCTCACTATTTCCGGCCAATCGTAAATCGAAATGTGTTCGACCATTCTCTATTATATCTTACACGTGCTCTCTTGCTATTGATATTTTGTATAGAAATTGCACATTTTGCGAACTATTGCGTTTTTATAAAAAAAATCTTACGTTATTTAATTTAATTTTGAACTTTACAAGCTTAAATTTAAGTTCAAAATTTGTTCGAAACTTTAAGTTGTTAGAAAATTTGTTACAAAGTTATTGGTATGTAAAATTTTATGATCCTCCATCAATATCGGACATCAATCAGTCATAGGAAATAATCGCATTCGTATATTGGTGCGTTTGTTCAATTCCACATTTTTGAGTTTTAACTATTATTCATTTCGGGACATCTGCATTGATAGTTTAAGTACTTAACTTTAAATTCTTTGAATTTAAATTTATGGCAAAAAAAAATTCAAGTTATGAAATAAAATAAAGAAACTTTTAGAATTTGTGGCGCAATGTGACAGCGGCGTTTGGTTCTAAGTGTGGTGGTGGTGGGTTGGATTCCCACTAAAGAAAGTGTTATTTTAATTTCGCGGCGTTGAGTTCCGCCACTCAACACACAATGTCTGGAAAATTGTTTGAAATAAATGAAGATTCTTAACCTTATGCCACATCTATCGCTCCATTGTTAAGCCTACCCTCCAATATACGCGATACATCTTGAAGCTAAACTATTAATAAATAATAAGGCCATCGATCGTGGTTCGTGGCACAGTGGAGCTTCGTGCGTCTTATTGTAATCGTGATAGTGATCGTGATAGTGATAGTGATCGTGAGTTCAGTACCAACTGGAAAGAAATAATTATAATATTCGCTCTGACAAGATCTCTCTTGCGGAGAGCGCGGCGTGGAGTTTCTCTACTCAAACCGAAAACAAAGTGTCTTAATTAATGAAGAAATGAATGTAGAATTCGACTTCAAGATTTAATATAAACCTACATTTTAGAAGCTTATTGAGAGATATTGCGAGAAATTAAGTAGGTAAGAATGTCAATACTAATTTATAGTATTGGCATTCTGGTTCTGGTGTCAAATAATAAAAAATTAAAACCTGTACGAATCTAACTGATCTGGTATCAACATTGTACCTGTAGTTGAAGAGTGAAATAAAAGGGGAAGAGTGGAATTCGAGGAACGGAGTGTCTTGATGGATGTTGGAGTATGGAGAA
Organism: Heliconius sara; assembly: GCA_917862395.2. Classification (NCBI taxonomy): domain Eukaryota; kingdom Metazoa; phylum Arthropoda; class Insecta; order Lepidoptera; family Nymphalidae; genus Heliconius; species Heliconius sara. Next base: position 3,387,994 of record OU860788.1, on the reverse strand, counting down.
AGGTATACCGCAACGTGAAGCTCAAAAAAGGAAACATAAAATTAAAAATCAAAAAAATATATCAGCTTCATGCTGTATCCCGCACACAGCAGGGTAGGCAGAGGAAACCTAGTGTTAAGACACTCCGTTCCCCACTTTCTGCTGAATTTTTGGAGACATTGCGTATTGAGTGGCAAAACTCAACGCCACTCTTTGCGTCGACACCAGAGCGAAATGGAAATATAAATTTAAATAAATATATAATTCAGTCGAGCGGGGATCGAACCCACAAAAAAGGAAACATCCACATTTATAAAAAAAGATATCATGTAATTAGACCAAAAATATACTGTAATTAATAGAGAATTCACAATAATCGGTCTAGCTCTAGCGTATTCGAGCTGCGTCACAGCAATGTCAATGTACTTTAATCAACTATATTGTTCTTTCCAATTTTCTTATCTATACTAATATTATAAAGAGGTAAGATTTGTATTTTTGTATGTTTGTATGTATGTATGTATGTATGTGTGTATGTTTGTAGAGTTTTCACACAAAAACTACCGGGCCGATTTAAATAATTTTTTCACTTTTGGAAAGCTGCATCTTTACTGACCAGCATAGGCTATATTACATTTCCAAAAAAATAGAGATCCCTAATAGAAATGCAATAATGTAAACCAAGGTGTGAAAAAATTGATCTTAATGATTCTATCATCGCGTGCGCTGCGAAAACTATTGATGATATAACAAAACAATGTTCTACAGTATTATAGAGCACATCAATATCTATAAAAAAGTCCGCGATAGCATATGTCTAACTACTGTAGTTATGACAATATAATCATTTTTTTATATTTTATTCGTTAACAAAAGTGCCGACAATAATCAAACCATATTTTTCATACCTCTGCATCAATCCTTATCCCATTTAATAATATTTTATGAAAGATAATTTCAATACCTGTAAAATACTTTTTAAATTAATAAGATCGGACATCCCATTCAAAAGATATAACGAATTTAAAAATATAAATCTAAAGAAAATCATGTAATAATAAAAAATGCGTAGTGTGTGCCGTGTGGCCTCGCGCACCGTGGCGAGTAACTCTGCGGGGGTGGGGGGGATTTGTATCGATACCACTTAAATTATTAAGACAGTCCATTAGATTTTTTGTTTTTTTTTATGGAAAGGACAAGGCAAACGAGCGTTTGGATCACCTGATGGTAAATGACTACCACCGCCCGCGGCCCCGTGCAACACCAGAGGAGTTACAGGTTCGTTGCCCGCCTTTAAGGTGGGTTGGACTCCGGAGCCCGGCATTACCGGCATTATGCGAAACGCAGTGGCATAAAGCCACTACTTCACACCGGTTTTTAATGCCGGGGGTGGTAATGATCCAGTGGAATCTGCCCAGTCGCCTCTTACGACACCACCAGCACTAGGATGATCCTATACTAGACCGGGATCCCACGGCAAAATTGTTTGAATTAAATAGACCCGATAAGGAAAATTCTTTTACAATTACACGATTAACGTGTAAAAAAGTACCAAAAAAACCTTATATCGCGTACGTTGTGGAAATTATTGACAATATCGCAAAGTGATGTACTGCAATTTTATAGAAGACATCAATATCTAATATATATATTTATATATATTATATATATATTTATATCTAATATATATATTTATATATATTAGATATGTATATGTATGTATATAATTAATAGTTTTAAACTTTGCATACAAAGTTATCCCGTAAGTAGTATATAATTTTTTTCAATTATTGTTACCAGCATGGTGTATTGATACTAATGTGGTATCTATATTTTTATATTTATATATTTATATTTTTTCTACCCTTAGTGTTTTTCAGGTGGAAAACATAGACATTTTGTTTATTTGATAAAATATTTTATTCACCATAAAAATGTTGGTAGTTTTTATAATTCTAATATAATTAAACAACTATCTAAAATGATCTTTCCTTGCATGCGTTGTAATAACTATTAGGAGCTATTAAACAAAACAATACATTCTCATTTTTATAAATATATTGTATGTTATTACATTAAAACTAGCGGTCGCGGAGCAACTTCGCCTGCTTATTAGCACTCTTAGGGGTGAATTCTAAAAAAAACCACGAAACGTGTTCATTACAATATTTTTAACAGTCTGAATTTAAGTTTTTATAAAAATCGGAGGCGATTTAAAGATTTTTCCATATAAACTTTCAACCCAGTATTTGAACTAGGGGATGAATTCTAAAAACCATGAAACACGTGTTCAATGAAATATTTTAAAGAGTCTGACTTTCAAATTTTATAAAATCGGTGCTGTTTTAAAAAAAAAATAATACAAACTTTCAAGTAATTCCCTGTATCGAAACAAACAAATAATTCACAAATGTGGTGAAGCCGCGAGTTGGTTGCTATAGTTTATAAAAGTTTATATTTGGTTTAGATGGATCACGTGGAGATATCAATACATTTTAATCATTGGCACGTAGGTACGTTACATTCATTTACAGTACATATATTTCTCAATATATATTTCTCAAGAGAACTTAATCAAAACTTTGTATATAAAAAAAATAGATGAAATAATCAAGTTAAGGAAGTGCCAAATATATTTTATGAATCAATCTTAATGTTATATTCAAAACAAATGAATACTTGAAACGTATTAACAAATTTAATTAAATTTATTAATACGTTTAATATAACGTTATAACGTTAAATATATTTACTTATTATAGTTAAAGAATAAAAAGTGTGAAGAGGAATGTGTGATTATCTATAGACTATATTATTCTACATAATATCATAAAACAACAGATTTAAACAGTACATATAAAGGTATCCTCCTACAGTATAATTATTTTCAACCAACATTTTTGAACTTTTAATTTTGAACATTTAGAATATTTTCGCGTCATTATGACGAAAAATTTAGACAAAATATTCAAATGTTTTTTTATTTAAAAAAAAAAATTTCTCAAAAGGTATAAGAATTTAAAAAATGCCCGAAATATGCTCTCTTCGCAAGTGTTGTAATAATAATAATAATTCTATTTACTAAAAAATCACTATAGATATTATATAGTCAATTATATAATGTTTTTATCAGTACCACTTTAAATGAAACCATAGTTTTAACTATAAAAGCCTAATACAATTAAAAAGTACTATAAAAGCCTAATACAATTAAAAAAATGGAAGGAAAAAGTTATTTTTTCATACAAAGTAAATTAGGTATTATCGTTGATATTAAAATAAAACGCTATTTGTCATTAAAGACGCAAACATACGAGTCGTAGGTATTGGCGGCAAAGTTCAAAGTTGCTTAACCTTCAGTAATATTTTGTAGTAGTATGTGATTACGTTATTGGTATCTGCATAGATGCGTAACTGCGTCACAGGAAATACAGGTTTGGATCCTACGTCTAAACTGCTGAGGTATCTTGATTAATTTCTTTAGGTATGGGTTTAATAAACTATTATATTTTTAATTATTTTTATATAATAATAGTTTATCCTATATACTCCCCGTAAAGGGTGCGCTGAAGCTTCCATTCTGTATGAATATTAAAGACCGTCGCGGCGTAGGGGCACAAAATTGTGCCAGTAACGTGACGTTATGGGTTCGATTCCCACTTGGAGGATTGAATTGAAATTTAATCATATATTCATTTCACGTCAGTCATATATCATACGCAGTATCTTAACACTTAAGTTCCCCCTATCTTCCCTGCTATAGGCTGGATACAGCGTGAATCTGGTTTTAATTTTGTGTGAACCAATTAAAATAAAACTAATACTAAATATTTAAAGGAAGTTAGCCAAATTACAAAACTGCACTTAAATCGGTTAAGCATCGCATCGATTATCGTGAACGCACAGATAAACAAACAAACTGATCAAGTTCTATTAAATATTTAAATGTCCATAATAATATTTTTTCTAATATATCTTCCACGTACAGACACCGATGAGTTAGGATTTTATTGTAAGTATCGATATAACTATAACTATATAGTTATAACTACAATTTAGGTCCTAAAGACTCCATAAGGCAAAAGTTTAAAGAAATTAATATATTGATAGTTGCATCTCTCTTATGGGAGGTACGAAAATGCCACCTAAGGTTTTAATAATTTTCACATTAGAAATCTCAAGTTCATTGCAAGCATACATTATATTGAAACATGAATATAATTTTAGTGTATTAAGTAAATCATTCTGTGGTTAAAGCGTGCGAAGCCGCGAGCGGGTCGCTAGTACTATATTAATTTCATCTACACTCCCTAAGAAAACTACATACCAAATTTTCCTTTCCAGTAGTTTCGACTGTACGTTTTCTTAAAATCAGCTTCACGCTGTATCCCGCACACAACAGGGTAAGCAGAGGGAATCTAGTGTTAAGACATACCATTTCCCACTTTCCGCCGAATTCTGAAAGGGTTGCGTGTTGAGTGGCGGAACTCAACGCCGCACTTTGCTTCGACACTTCGACAGAGCGAAGAAATGAAAATATAAATGTAAGTAAATATTTATCGAGTATCTCCTCGAGTAGGGATCAAACCCACAACCACTCGATTTTACAGTCACATTCTGAGCCACGACTGATATACCATAAGGCTATAATATAAGTTATTATGCAAAGCTTATGAGTAAGCAAGCAAAGCTTAGCTCTTCCTGGGATAAATTAAGTCATAATTTTAGCAATTTTGATTAAATTCTACGTAGAAGCTTTACAACGAAAAGTTCCTGGTATTTAATATACATGTTAGGGTTAAAAATGATATCGCACCTTTAGAATTATAGTGACCTAATCAAAAAAACCATGATTTTGAGTTTTTGTCACAAATTGACCTAAAAGGACGACCTAAAACGACGCTCTGTACACAACAGGGTAGGCAGAGAGAACTAAGAATTAAGACACTTGGTTCCCCGGTTTTCGCCGACCTTTGGAGGCGGTAGGTGGGAATCAAGGTCAATTTCTGACAAAACCCAAAATCATGGATTTTTTGATTAGGTCACTATAATTCTAAAGGTGCGATATGTCTTTCTTAAATATTTTTTTTATAATGAATAACCCAAAAACATTTAAGTTTGTAATTTTTATTATATTTTCAATAATAACAACTATGTACATAGTACGAAATTAAATTATAATAATATGCCCTAATCTCAATAAATATTAACTCTAATTAAAAATGTGTTAGTTCATTTATCGAGGACTACATCAAGCTAATCGTTTTAATTTTACTCCACTATACCATTTTTTTATTAATTAAAACTATTATTTATTTATTTAATTAATTTTACACTGTATTCTGCACATAGCAAGGTGGCAGTGGGAACCTGGGAACCTAGTTTTAAGACACTCTGACCCCTTATCATACTTCCTTTACCCACTTTCCGCTGACTCAACGAAGCGCTTTGCCACGTTACCAGAGCTAAGAAATAAAAATATTAAACATTTAATTAACAATCGAATCCACAACCTGCCACTATTACAATCACACTCTTGTACCCCTGTGCCACATCTGGCCCATTGTACCTGCGGTCTTGCACAATTCTTAGTTAATTCCACTCGCCCACGCGGACGAAGCCGCATGTAAAAACCTGTATGTAATATATAAAACGCAGTAAAGACAAGACTGATCGAAATCCTTAAACCAATAAATTATACTAAAACATCCGAATTAATTGAAATGTAAACTGATCGATGTATCGAAATTGTTTACGATATCGATTATACTGAAGGTTGGATCCAATGGAATGTCTTCAGACAGACATAAAACACATTGGTTTTGAGATTGAGAAAAATAAAGTATTTTTTGTGTGATATTATAGGCCGTAGTGGTGCAATTGGTGGGACGGTTGTGGGTTCGAACCCAACTAGGGTGAATAAATTATTTTCATTTAGGTATTCTTTTGAATTCCGGTGTACGTGGAGCGGATGTAGTATGACGTGTTTGTGTATATTTACAGTTTTTCTTTAAAAGTTAATTTATTTATTTTTTTAGGTCATTTTAATATTTGTGTTAAGGAGTTTTTATATCTTATACCTAATGGAAGGTGATGAAAGCGAAATGATAAATGACTAATCGATTTTCTCGGTTTTCATGATTCAAGAGATATACCGCTCGTGGCTTCGCCCGCTTGAACTACACAATTCTTTATTTAATAATCTGAATTACTTTCGTGTTCTAATAAAATTATCATTTTAAAGGTCTAAACATCAAATTTCAAGTTTCAGTTTATTCAATTAAAAAAATGTACCAAATTTGTCGAACCAAATATTTATATTTATATTGATATAACGTCTTCCTTTATGCATCGATTTAAATGAAACAGACCTATTCTAGATAGAATTGCGAAAACTACACTTATTTAAGCAGATTCTGAGATAAACGTGAACAAAGAAGAACAACCAAAAAAAAACATTATTTTTGGTTCTATTACATTGTTGAATGCCTAATATTTTTTTTCTTTTATATTTTTTATGTACAACTGTACAGACACCGTTGAAGTACGATTATATTTTAAAATATATTAACTATAGCTATAATATTGTTAGCATATTAAAATAATAATTATAATAAATAAACCAGTGGTGGCGCAGTGGTACAAAGTGTGACTGCTAACGCGGCTGGTTTGGTTTGGATTAGATCCCCACTCGAGGAAGTGAGATACTTATTTACATTTATATTTTCGTTTCTTTGCTCTGGTATCGAGGCGAATGTGAAGTCGGCGGAAAGTGGGGAACGGAGTCTTAACACAAGGTTCCCTCTGCCTATTCTGCTTTGTGCGGGATACAGCGTGAAGCTGAAAAGTATTAAGCTAGAAAATTTGATTTGACGTCTAATATCGAGAAGACAGAGCCAATGCGGACATAAACACAAAATTCCATACAGATGAATAAGAAACATAACGTTTAACGCACCTACAATAAAATCGGCAAGGACATTCTAAATATAATGTTAATCGATTATTCGTTTCTAGTTCCCTTAAATTTTGTTGCGCTATATTTTTGTCATTGCTTAGTTATATTTATTATATGTATTATTATAGAGTTAATTTTGTGTTTTAAAATAAATTTTTCTTTACTTATTTTTGCTTTTGCAGTCCCTGCCTCTTTCGCTTCGTCTCGTGTTTTCTACATATATTATTTTTCACTGTATTGCTGTTTGAGGCAATTAACTCAAATAGTATGGACTATATTTTAACACAATTTTATATCTATATTTGTACATCACATTTTATGTAGGCGGAGAGAATATAGTGATTTATCTAATTGTTATCCATTTTCGCCTTTCAAACGTTTTAATTGGGTCGAGCGGTGAATAACTATGTTATAAAAAACCGGACAAGCGTAAGTCGGGCTCGCTCATCAGGAGTTCCATACAGAAATTGGAGGTATCGAGTTTTTTCTGTAATCCAAGCTTAACTTAGCCAGATCCCTTTCATCTGATGCTTAACTTGAACTAGCGGCTTTAATGCCAAATTTTGGCCCCTCTTTAAGGCTGTTATTTTATAGGATTTAACTACAAATATATAGTTTTAGATTTTTTTGTTGAACTAGTACTTATAGGTATGAAATTTTATAATTCTATGTGAATCGAATTTACACTATGAATGTGTAATGTACCTTTATAGAGTCGAAATATGCCTTTTTTGCGATATAAACGGTCATATCGTTTTTTAAAACATATATAGAAATATAGTTTTTTAAAGAAAACCAAGGGGCCGGATTTAAATATATGGTTAAAAATTTGAATTTTCCACCAAGCGTTCTTGAGATAAAGGATGTCGACAGACCGACATACAGACAGACGGACAACAAAGTGTCACCAAATGTTATAACGGTTCCTTTTTTTCCTTTACCCTAAAATTAGAAATTCGTCTTAATAACACAGTACCCCAATGATGGGAGACGAAATCTTAGTCCTTCTGGTTAGTACAACTATAAAGCTCTAGATATTCCTTAATACGGCAACGAACGTCACCGGGATCGAATCCACGACCCGTCGCGTTTACAGGCACACACTTGTGCCACTGCCTCACTGGTCTCGTATTTAAAATTTGTTAGTAAAATCACGTGAAACTGCATTCTCAAAGCATTTTTACTTGAGGATTTAATATTTTGAATTCTTATTCCCTTTCTGACTGCCTTTCATACAGTGTCGGCGAGGTGTACTCGGTTGAAATATTTTAAAAATGTTTACAGAATATTTTTAGAAATATGTAGGTTATACATCTATACTAATATTATAAAGAGGTAAGATTTGTATTTTTGTATGTTTGTATGTATGTATGTATGTATGTGTGTATGTTTGTAGAGTTTTCACACAAAAACTACCGGGCCGATTTAAATATTTTTTTCACTATTGGAAAGCTGCATCTTTACTGATCAGTATAGGCTATATTACATTTCCAAAAAAATAGAGATCCCTAATAGAAATGCAATAATGTAAACCAAGGTGTGAAGAAATTGATCTTAATAATTCTATCATCGCGTGCGCTGCGAAAACTATTGATGATAGAACAAAACAATGTTCTACAGTATTGTAGAGCGCATCAATATCTATAATAAAGTCTGCGATAGCATATGTCTAACTACTGTAGTTATGACAATATAATCATTTTTTTATATTTTATACGATAACAAAAGTGCCGACAATAATCAAACCATATTATTCATACCTCTGCATCAATCCTTATCCCATTAAATGATATTTTATGAAAGATAATTTCAATACCTGTAAAATACTTTTTAAATTAATAAGATCGGACATCCCATTCAAAAGATATAACGAATTTAAAAATATAAATCTAAAGAAAATCATGTAATAATAAAAAATGCGTAGTGTGTGCCGTGTGGCCTTGCGCACCGTGGCGAGTAACTCTGCGGGGGTTGGGTGGGAGATGTATCGATACCACTTAAATTATTAAGACAGTCCATTAGATTTTTTGTTTTTTTTTATGGAAAGGACAAGGCAAACGAGCGTTTGGATCACCTGATATTAAGTGACTACCGCCGCCCGCGGCCCCGTGCAACACCAGAGGAGTTACAGGTTCGTTGCCCGCCTTTAAGGTGGGTTGGACTCCGGAGCCCGGCATTACCTGATGCGAAACGCAGTGGCATAAAGCCACTACTTCACGCCGGTTTTTAATGCCGGGGGTGGTAATGATCCAGTGGAGTCTGCCCAGTCACCTCTTACGACACCACCAGCACTAGGATGATCCTATACTAGACCGGGATCCCACGGCAAAATTGTGTGAATTAAATAGACCCGATAAGGAAAATTCTTTTACAATTACACGATTAACGTGTATAAAAATATCAAAAAAACCTTATATCGCGTAAGCTGTGGAAATTATTGACAATAGAGCAAAGTGATGTACTGCAATTTTATAGAAGACATCAATATCTACAAAAAAGTATACGATACCATGTGTAACTGTTAGTTATGCCACAATAACTCATTTTCAAAGGAAAATGTGCAAACTAGAAAAGAGCCACCATCGTAGTACAGAGGGGCATCTAAAATGTATATATATATTTTAGATGCCTATATGTATATGTATGTATATAATTAATAGTTTTAAACTTTGCATACAAAGTTATCCCGTAGGTAGTATATAATTTTTTTCAATTATTGTTACCAGCAAAATGTATTGATACTAATGTGGTATCTATATTTTTTTATATATATAGACATAGACATTTTTTTATTTGATAAAATATTTTATTCACCATAAAAATGTTAGTAGTTTTTATAATTCTAATATAAGTAAACAACTTTCTAAAATGATCTTTCCTTGCATGCGTTGTAATAACTATCAGGAGCTATTAAACAAAACAATACATTCTCATTTTTATAAATATATTATATGTTATTACATTAAAACTAGCGGTCGCGGAGCAACTTCGCCTGCTTATTAGCACTCTTAGGGGTGAATTCTAAAAAAAACCACGAAACGTGTTCATTACAATATTTTTAACAGTCTGAATTTAAGTTTTTATATAAATCGGTGGCGATTTAAAGATTTTTCCACATAAACTTTCAACCCAGTATTTGAACTCTTAGGGGATGAATTCTAAAAACCATGAAACACGTGTTCAATGAAATATTTTAAAGAGTCTACTTTCAAATTTTATAAAAATCGGTACTGTTTTAAAAAAAAATAATACAAACTTTCAAGTAATTCCCTGTATCGAAACAAACAAATAATTCACAAATGTGGTGAAGCCGCGAGTTGGTTGCTATAGTTTATAAAAGTTTATATTGGGTTTAGATGGATCACGTGGTGATATCAGTACATTTTAATCAATGGCACGTAGGTACGTTACATTCATTTATAGTACATATATTTCTCAAGAGAACTTAATCAAAACTTTGTAAATAAAAAAAATAGATGAAATAATCAAGTTAAGGAAGGGCCAAATATATTTTATGAATCAATCTTAATGTTATATTCAAAACAAATGAATACTTGAAACGTATTAATAAATTTAATTAAGTTTATTAATACGTTTAATATAACGTTATAACGTTAAATATATTTACTTATTATAGTTAAAGAATAAAAAGTGTGAAGAGGAATGTGTGATTATCTATAGATTATATTATTCTACATAATATCATAAAAAACAGATTTAAACAGTACATATAAAGGTATCCATCCTCCTGCAGTATAATTATTTTCAACCAATATTTTTGAACTTTTAATTTTGAACATTTTGAATATTTTCGCGCCATTATGACGAAAAATTTAGACAAAATATTGAAATGTTTTTTTTATTTAAAAAAAAATTATTAACGTTAAGAATGTTGGTAGTTTCTCAAAAGGTATAAGAATTTAAAAAATGCCCGAAATATGCTCTCTTCGCAAGTGTTGTATTAATAATAATAATTCTATTCACTAAAAAATCACTATAGATATTATATAGTCAATTATATAATGTTTTTATCAGTACCACTTTAAATGAAACCATAGTTTTAACTATAAAAGCCTAATACAATTAAAAAAATGGAAGGAAAAAGTTATTTTTTCATACAAAGTAAATAAGGTATTATCTTTGATATTAAAATAAAACGCTATTTGTCATTAAAGACGCAAACATACGAGTCGTAGGTATTGGCGGCAAAGTTCAAAGTTGCTTAACCTTTAGTAATATTTTGTAGTAGTATGTGATTACGTTATTGGTATCTGCATAGATGCGTAACTGCGTCACAGGAAATACAGGTTTGGATCCTACGTCTAAACTGCTGAGGTATCTTGATTAATTTCTTTAGGTATGGGTTTAATAAACTATTATATTTTTAATTATTTTTATATATTAATAGTTTATCCTATATACTCCCCGTAAAGGGTGATCTGAAGCTTCCATTCTGTATGAATATTAAAGACCGTCACGGCGTAGGGGCACAAAATTGTGCCAGTAACGTGACGTTATGGGTTCGATTCCCACTTGGAGGATTGAATTGAAATTTAATCATATTTTCATTTCACGTCAGTCATATATCATACCCAGTATCTTAACACTTAAGTTCCCTCTATCTTCCCTGCTATAGGCTGGATACAGCGTGAATCTGGTTTTAATTTTGTGTGAACCGATTAAAATAAAACTAATACTAAATATTTAAAGGAAGTTAGCCAAATTACAAAACTGCACTTAAATCGGTTAAGCATCACATCGATTATCGTGAACGCACAGATAAACAAACAAACTGATCAAGTTCTATTAAATATTTAAATGTCCATAATAATATTTTTTCTAATATATCTTCCACGTACAGACACCGATGAGTTAGGATTTTATTGTAAGTATCGATATAACTATAACTATATAGCTATAACTATAACTTGAGCCCTAAGGACTCCTTAAGGCAAAAGTTTAAAGAAATTATTATATTGACAGTTGCATCTCTCTTATGGGTGGTACGAAAATACCACCTAAGGTTTTAATAATTTTCACATTAGAAATCTTAAGTTCATTGCAAGCATACATTATAGGTATATTGAAACATGAATATAATTTTAGTGTATTAAGTAAATCATTCTGTGGTTAAAGCGTGCGAAGCCGCGAGCGGGTCGCTAGTTATTTAATATTTTTGTTAGCCATTTTAAAAATAATTGATAAAATATATTAATATTGTTAAGTGTTACACGCAATACTTTTCATCGTTAACTAATCTCACATCTCACGTCCTCCACTATCGATCACACTGACCTTGCTTATATTGTTTTATTAAAAAGGGCACATTTAATTTGGTTATACTTGTAAAATATTTGTGCTCTACCTTGGACTGGGTATAAATCTTATGAAAACTAACTGCTTTAAGGCTTGACAAATTAATTGAACAATAGTCTTTATTATAATCATTATATGTTTTTTTAAGCATTTTTGGATTGCGTACAAGAAACGCAACTCTTGTAGGATCACTTCGTTGACCGTCTGTCCGTGTGTTAGGTGGCAATCCTATTTATCTTGAGAGGTAATAAAAAAATAAGTCAGCTTCACGCTGTATCCCGCACACAGTAGGATAGACAGAGGGAACCTAAGTGTGCTAAGACACCCTTTTCCCCACTTTCTGCCGAATTCTGGAGGCATTGCGTGTTGAGTGGCAGAACTCAACGCCGCGCTTTGCCCCGACACCAGAGCGAAGAAATGGAAATATAAATTTAAGTAAATATTTCATCTCGAGTGGGGATCGAACCCACAACCAGTCACGTTTACAGCTGGCATCCATATTCCTCTCACGACCTTTACCGTAAACAATTGCTATTAAAATTATACAAGAAACAACAAAACGCTAAATAAAAAAAACAGAAGGCATATCTTTACGTTTTATAAAACCAACAGTTAGTCGCCTTTAGTAGTTACAAAGTGACAATTAAGGTGACAAAAACTCCCAAGTTAATGTTCCGAAATCAATAATGTTAATTTTTTCCAGTAAAAACGGATAAAAACCACCGCCAGCACCTACACCAAGGCTTACACCTAACACCTTATCGGATACTAATTATAAGTATTGACCAAATTAACGATGTTAAATGTGAACAACTGATATTTATATCTTATATTTCCATAGAAATTGTATGAGAAACAAATTTCTATTTTGCTGTCCGTTTGTCTGTTTAAAGTGGGTTTGTGTGTTTCGTAACTCGATTGATAATAATGCTGAGATAATATCGATTATTCTGTTGTACAGAAGGTTTGGGGCTATTATGTAACATATTTTATTATATCACTAGCTGGCGTTGTCACTATTTTTATAGCCTGGCTAGGAAGCGGTTCATGTCGTTTTTATTAAGTCACACGACTAAGCTGTAGGTACTTACTGTTTTTAAGGAATGCCTTAAAATACTCATCAAATGGTAGATTTTATATTTATTTTTACGGGTTACTATATTATTTTAAATTATAATTGAAGTCTAAAGAGTTAGGGCAGTCGTGGCGCAGGGGGTGTATAAACCGTAGGTTCTATTCTCACTCGAAGAAATCAAATATTTGATGTTATTGATTTCCACGCTGTGGTAACTGAGGCAGAGCGCGGCGTTATCTTACGCCACTTAATACTCTATGCCTTCATAATTCGGCGATAAGTGGGGAACGGAAGTGTCTTAATGGAAACGGACTTACAACCTTAACACTAGGTTCCCTCGGTCTGCCTCTGTTATGTGCAGGATACAGCGTGACGCTAAAAAAAATTAAAAAGGGAACCGCTTATCGAGGTATATAAAGATACTCGTACATATATATTTTTAATTAATTTTGTAAATATCAAAAAAAGTCTAGCTCTTCGTCCTAAATATGACTCTAGATGTCTCATTTTGTAAAAAGTATACTATATATTTAGTTATTTATGTAACATTAAAGTAAACCCTTAAAACATTGAAACATAAAAGACTATCTGATTTTAAGCAATTAACACTAGAGTGAATGAATTATATTTTCATTTCCTGCCTCTGCTATCTGGTAACGGCGTTGAGTTCCGCCATTCAACACACTGCGACTTGAATTGTTGCATATAACGGAGAACAGCGAACAACAAAATCTAATCAGAAACTGAGATCAACTATCTATAATTGTTCATTTGTTCATACTTATCACAAAATTTGGACGTTTGAAATATTATACTTAATTCTGACAGATTTAGAATATAAAAGATGACATTAAAGGAAATAAAAAGAAAATAGAAATATCTACTATTACAAAACGTAATAACTTTCATGTATAAACAATGTTGTAATACCACCGGGACCCCGCTGAGCTACATTTACATACGAGATGAAGGACTAAGGTTCAAAGTACGCGAGAACGAGTAAAATAGACAGTTTATATGTGGATTAATCGTCAAGTGGTATTTAGGTGTGCTATAATACCTCATTATCTTTACTTTTTTTTGTTTTTTAATGTCTCGCTGTATATAACGGGGGAGGTATAAAGAACGTCGTATCAAGGACATGATGTTTTCCAGTTTTAATACTAATTCGAGTGCAGCGTTGAGTTCCGTCACTCAATACTGTTAACATAGCTAACAACTGTTAAATAGGTTAACATTAGGCTTCAAAAAACGTGTCTATTTCCATCCTAAAGGCTTGCAAGGTAACAGTGGCTACTTTAATGTTATACAGAATCGAGGGTGACGGTGCTGCTTTAAGTCTTTTTCGTAAAAAAAACACTGTGTTGAGTAACGGAACTCAACGCCGCAGTTTGCCTTGTTCGAACGAGGAAATGAAATTAATTCATTCCTCTGAGAAGGGATGAATGAAACCACAACTATCTCGTGTACACAATCAGTCATTTTAAGATTTATTTAAGTATATTGACCAAAAATCAAAATGCCATTACAGAAAATTGCTTATGTTCAAAAAGTAATAGAAGTATGTTTTTCTTTAACAATTATTTACTATTATCAAATTTAAAAATCAGCTTTACACTGTATTCCGCACACAGCAGGGTAGGCAGAGGGAACTTAATGTTGAGACACTCCATTACCCACTTTGCGCTGAATTCTAGAGGTATTTCGTGTTGAGTGGCGGAACTCAACGCCGCGCTTAGCCCCGATACCAGAGCGAAGAAATGAAAATATAAATAAATATTTTATTCCTTCAAGTTGGGATCGAACCCAAAACCAGTCGGTTTTGCAGTCAGACTTTGTGCCCCTGCGCCACGACTGGCCTCATATTTACTTCCTTTAAATCAACTTTTGTTACAAACATATGATATAACACAGCAGACCAATTAGGCTTCACCGACAAAAAACGAATATGTTTTATACGCGGGATTGAATTTACATTCGATATCGATTAGTAGGCGGCGGACAACCAACGCATCACGATACGAAGTACTATACGATAGTTACTATAGTTTACTATACTAGGAATATTGTAAAAAGGCACGCGATACGCACGTGCGACACGAGAACGCATCGTGCGCTTTTGTCGTGATTGCATTATATGTTTTAAAATGTATATATTATAATAAATCAAATTAAATTTAATATGATGTGCTTGTAATTGCTGTGTAAAACGCCTTTTGATGTAGCGACTTTTGAGTCCTCTGGCAGTCTCTTTTTATTGTGGGTATTTTTTCGTTTTTGTCGATTTTGAATTAAATATTTTAACTTTTCTGTTAATATATTATTTATTTTAAAAAATTATCACTCCACCCTGTATTCCGTATAATGCAATATAAGCCAAGCGAACCTGGTGTGAAAGCATTCCGCTTCAAACTTTCAGCTCAACTTTCGAGACACTTTGTGTTTAGTGGTAGAACTCAATGTCAATCGTTATCTTGTTACCAGTGTCGAGATGAAAATAATTTATTCCCCCGAGTGGGAATCGAACCCATAACCATTGCGTTTACAGTAAAATGTAATACATGTTTAATTACTCACCAAAAATTTTTCATAAGTCACAGTTGCGTCTTACTCTTATAGAAAATACGGAAAAATGAAACTAAATTAAAATATATCTAATAAAAAAATATATTATAAAATTCAAGTTTACGTTTCTAGAAATCTCGAAATCAATGTGACAGCAACAGTATTCACGAAGGAGGATAACATAATTCAACTTCAAAACCAATAAAGGGGAGTTTTGCTGACTTATACAGACATAACCCTTATTACAATAAATATAAGGTACTCTTTTGCATTCACTTACCACTTTGCATGGAGGAATTCCACAGAATAAGTGGATTTTGTAGTTAATTAGGCGTGGCATCTATCAAAGCGTGACACGTGCTCGCTGTCAGCACGTCGATGGGGACGTTTACAGGTCAAAAGTAAGGAATACATACTACTTAACTTTTTTTTAGGTTCACGCTGTATTGTATATAGTAGACTTGAGGTTTAGTAGGGTAGTGGATAGAAGGCAGGGTAGAATAGGGATGTTAAGACACTCGACGATGCTTTTTGTCTTCTTATTAGAAAGAGAAAAAAAATATTTTATCTTCATCTTTGTAAAGAACAAAACTAAAAGAATATTAGAAATTGCAATATTAGAAGAAAGCATAGAATTCTAATAGTATTAGATAATATAAATATATTAGGTATATATTATAAGGACAGACAAATGCCACAATAAGACTATTAGTAGAACATAACATGTAAGAACAAATATCTTCAGAAATATTTATTTAAGGCCCTCGAGGCGCAGGGCCAGGCTGTAATGCAACGGTTGTGTGTTCGATTCCCACTTGGGAAAAAGTATTATTATTTATTAATATTTTCATTTCGCTCTGTAAAAAAAGCGTGCCGTCTTTTTCCGATTCGCCACGCAATGCCTCAAAATAAATCAGCGGAATGTGGAGAACGAAGTGTCTTAACGCTAGGTTCCTTTAGTCTATCCTGCTATGTGTGGGATACAGAGTGTATCTAATTTTTTCAAATATTATTTTCATTTTATCTTTACTAAATAAATTACTACTTTTTAAAATGAAACGAAAGCGACACTAAAACAACTTAACAATTTTTACATAGATAGTTTACAAAATAAAAAATAATACGTTTTGAAAGTTGAAAAAGTAATACTTTAATAGCATATGCAATAAAAAATTATAAAAGCTATACGTTAGGCACTCACTAAAATATCGTGAGAACGTGAAAGTGGGCCGATTGACGTACAGATCTAGCTGAGACCTAACTCTGACTGTAAAATCGACAATCGTGTGGGTTCGATCCCCACTCGGAGTAATAAAATATTTATTAACATCAATGCGCATTTTCTCTGGTGTCAAGGCAAAGCGCGGCGTTGAGTTCCTCCACTCAACACGCAATATGTGTATATAAGTGGGGAACGGAGTGTTTTAACACTAGGTTCCCTCTAGGCCTGCTGTGTACGGCGACAGCAATTACGTAAAATCTCAAATATTATGTGGTGACAGTTTAAAATAGTTAATCACTTATTTAAATGTGTTTACGAGTAATAACTGTTCACACATATTTATGTATATTTATATGTTCAGGATGTAATTAGTGGTCATGCGAAATGTGGGAACAACACAATGACTTTCACGTTCTCGTAACGGCGTACTAAAGTTGATGTTAAAACTGTTAAGCTTTAATTAACGCTAGGAGGTGATATTTTTAGAAATTTTGGTTAATTTATTCGTTAATTTTAACTGACTTTAAAGTTTATAATCACAAAAGTCGTATAGATAAGAAATAAGAGATAGCTCATCTGCTACATAAGTTTAAATATCTATACATTATACATGCAGTAGTAGATAAATCAATATTATTGGTTTAATTAATTATCGAGGCCTTTTTAAATATACCTATCTAAGCTAATGATTTCTTCATCGATTTGGTGTCGAGGCAAAGCGCAACGCTTAAATTCGCCACTCAACACCAATGCCTCCAGAATTCGGCGGAGAGTGAGAAACGAAGTCTTAACACTAGGTTCCCTCTACCGATCCTGCTGTGTACGAGTGACAGTGTGAATTTAAAATAACTAACTACTTAAATACTTTTTAAGTCTACACACCTATGAAAACCGTGACTTGCATAAGACGTCACGGTAGCAATTTTTTAATGTCAAAACGTATTGACAAAAATCACAAAATAAGATTCACATGTGACACAGCTGCAAGCACAACCGGGAAATTGACTAATATGTACAAATTCGTATTACTTAAACAACCGCAGACCATACTAAACGCGATTTTTCACAGTCCAAAAACAAATATGGCGAGGCTTAGAGTAAAACTTTTTTTACCATTTCCTACCAAATTCTACCACAGACCGTTAGTCATATGAATGTCGACGCGTGATCGCTATTAATTCATATTAGTGTTCTATTTTTAAATTTCAAAAAAATATAGGAAGCGTGTAAGAGGATAGGTTTTCGGCGTACTTTGAAATTCGAACACGTTTTCAATATGCCCTTAATTGTTGGGTTTTTATTTTTACCTTTTTAAAAATGATACTTGAATAGAGTATGAGTATATTTAGTTAGAGTAAAGTTTTTTTTTCAATAATTTGTTTATAACTAAACTATTAATATAAAACTATTATTAATATAGATCAAAAAGAACTTTTACGAAGCCGTCGTCTTTTATGAAACGCGAAAGTTGTGGGTTCGATTCCCATTGGGGAAAATGAATTGTTATTTATTAATATTTTTATTTCTTCGATTTGGTAACAAGGTAAAGTGCGGCGTTAAGTTCCACCACTCAACACGCAATACTGAAAATTAGGCGGAAAGTGGGGAATGGAATATCTTAATATTAGGTTCCTTCTGCCTACCCTGCCATAAGCAGAATGCAGAAAAAAAAAGAACTTTTACATAACATGATATAACCTATACATACAAATTAACATATTAAATGAATTTATAAATAATTATTTTATATATCAAGTAAAAGTCGAATATAATTACATATGTATCTACGATCAAAGGAATTTAAATTTAAACTCTATAATGTGGCTGTATTATGCAGATTCCTAGGAAGAGCCGAAAAGCGTGACTGTTCACTGGTAACATATAGTATTGTGGGTTGAATAATGTTAAGTGTTTCTTATTGCGATGCGCCCGCGCACCTCTATAAACAATTTCTGCAAAATAAATACTCCACTCGAGGAAGATATGCGGTCGACGTGAAATGGTCGCTCTGATTTATTTTATATGTGTAACGGATTTTTTCAAATTACGTTCGTAAACTGCTTTTAATTGTTTATTTGTTTAAGACTTCGTTCGGATGATGAATCGTTTTAGTATGTCTTATTCTTTTATTGTGTAATTTTGGTATGGAGATTAAGAATTTTGTGACTTTTTTGATTATGGCTGTGCTTTAATTATAATTATAAAAAAGAATTATTCAAATTCGTACAGTGTTAACTGTATTTTACATTTAACGTTAATTTATTTAATGTCTACTTATATATAATCAAAATATATATTTTTTTCTATTGATATTTATTATTATTTAATAAATAATGCTGATGCCAATACTCGAGGTAAGTAAAGTGGGATCCCGAGCGGAGATAGCATCGACAACGTCTCGATGGGACACGAGCCCCCTCTATATTGTAGCCTACTAGCGTGTTCGTCTAGTAATTGCTATAGTCTTCTTTATTATTATTATTTTGTATGAAGCTAAATAGTTATTGCACTTTTTAAATCCAGAATTCTACTACTTCACTAGGTTCCCCCTGCCTACACTGATATGTGCGTGATACAGCATGAAGCAGATTTTTTTAATTTTAAATATTTCATGTACATTTATTTCTCATAGGGTAGACTGACAAAAAGGTTGTGACAAAACACTCCTTTCTGCGTTTTTTTATCTTTAATTATTATATATCTCTATTTTTTATCTGTAGACAATTAGTGTTCAAAAATATACCATAATAATTTTATTAGTAGCTATTGTAAAAATATATCATTAGAGCACCTTCTTAAATAACACGGATTTAAATTAAAGTTCACGGTTCAATGTTTTTATAATGCATCCTTGTAAAGTCACTTCCGGATTACAATATATTGCAAAATTGTCTACAAAATCTGTTGTAAGATTAGGTTAAGTTGTTTAATAGGCTGAACAGGATTATATAACAGTAGCGATAGTATATTTAAATATAATAGGATAATTTTTAGGGTTCCGGGTACTAGAACAACATTACTAAGACTTCGTTGTCTGTCTGTCACCCAGCTGTATCTCATGAACCGTGAGAGTTAGACAGTTGAAATATTTACAGATGATGAAATTCTGTTGAGGCTAACAACAAATCCAAAAATTTATAATATTTATATTAGTCTCCCATACAACAGACTTTATTTTTTTGCTATTTTATACAAGTGCAACGAATTCGGTCGGTCGCGGGTCGAAAGCGGAAAACGAAATTTCTAAACACCTAAAAGTGAAATAAAAAGTGGAGCAAATAAAATATTTTTTTATATCAACCTTATCTATTCTGATGAAGCTGGAAAACCAAAAATATTTCAAATACAATAAATTCCTCAAACAACATCATAGTGACACCTACCTAATGAACGTCACTGTTCCAGTTATGGTACCTACTACAAGCTAAGTAGTTTTAAATAAAATTAAACAAAACCATAAGTAATATAAAACTACAATAAAATAATGAATAAGTCGTGGCGTAGTGGTACAAAGTGTGACTGTAAAATCGACTGGTTGTGGGTTCGATCCCCACTCGAGGAAGTGAAATATTTACTTACATTTATATTTTCATTTCTTCGCTCTGGTGTCGAGCTTGTGCCACTCAGCACGCAATGCCTCCAGAATTCAGTGGAAAATGGGGAACGGAGTGTCTTAACACTAAGTTCCATCTGCCTACCCTGCTGTGTGCGGGATACAGCGTGAAGCTGATTTTTATTTCTCAATAATACAATTAAAATCGAAAAATGTATAAAATACAACATTTTTCAAAATGCCGCAAAAGTGAAGGGAGTTCATCATACCAGCTAAGCTCAGTAGACGGATGTCAGCTAAAGTTCAGGGAGAACAGTGACAGAATACTTCCACAGTACATCCTCGTACAGCCTTTAGAATCGCGGTTAACGAGTTATTCTAATAAAATTATTTTAATGTATGTATAAAAGCTTCCTTATTATTAATACTACTATTAAAATGGTAATATCGTTTCTTATAATCTTGCAATTTAGTAAGTTTATGTTATAATGAAACTTAAATATTTTTGTTTTTTTTCGTTTTTTCAGTTTCACGCTGTAAACTAGGAATGTAGTGTTGAGACACTCCGATCCTCATGAGACACTTCCATTTCTTACTTCCGTCGAATTATTTCGCAGAGTCCAACCAGAGCAGTATCATTTCCTCGCTCTATATTAAATATTTCATTCCACGGAGCGGGAATCGAACCGACAATCGGCACGCTTACAGTAGCAAGCTTGTGCCCCTTTGCCACGACAACCTCAACTATATGTCTTATTTATTTTAAATTCTCTTTTCTTAAGTAAAGGTTATTATAAAACAGAAAAACTCAGAAATAAGGATTTGCTCTATTTTAGGGCTTTAAATCAATTTTAAATGCTCCTCTAAACACATAAGAATAAATAAAAGGATGACAATTTCAAATTTCAATGAACATAATATATTTACATAAGGCACCATCAAAAATTATAAAATAAAATAACAAACTAAATATATCATATAATTTCAGTTATAGTGCACTTTCTAGTTTCACATTAATATAATTTTGTATACAGAATAAATAAATTATTTAGATATTATACAACATTAGTATAATAAAAATTATTTATGGGCGACGCTCGTGTCCGTGTAATGTTCATTTGGTAACGATGCTGGTAATTGAAAAAGCTGCGCAAGACTAATGGAGTTATAGAGTGTAGAGTTGTCGGAGAAATTATTATTTTTACGTAAACAGTAATTATAGTTTAATATAGTTAATTTATAAGAAGAGGCCGTGGCGCAGGGATACATGAGTGTGACTGTAACGCAAAGGATGTTGATTCGATCCCCACTCGAGGTAATGAATTATTAAAAATAAATCGAAAATCTGCTTCATCCTGGATCCCGCATACATCAGGGTAGGCAGAGGGATCCTGGTGTTAAGACTCTTCGTTTCCCATCTTCTGGAGGCATTGTATATTGAATGGTGGAAAGTAGGGAACGGAGTGTCTTAACACTAAGTTTTTCCTTACCCTGCTGTAAGCGGAATACAGTGTGAAGCAAATTTATAAAAAAATTAAAGTAGATTCGTGCGCATTTGCACTATTTTTATTTCCCTAATTCGGCAAGACAAAAGCCGGCGTTGAGTTGCGTCGATCAATGCACAATGTCCACAAAATAAACAGTACAAACGTTGGAAACGTTATCAGTATAGCTACATATATAAGTCGAGTTTGTATCTGAATATTTATCAGTTTGTGGTTCTTGGTAATTTCTTTATGAAATTTAGTATGAATATTAACAAATTACTAAACATAGAATACAATACAATACAACGTATTTATCATATTCTAAGTAAAATCTCTTTAAAAATAAATATACCACAAAATAACATAATCAAAACGTACATCAATTATAAAACTAAATCGATATTAATACTTATTATGTCTCTATCCACATTCTCGATACGTAAACAGAATCGATTATTGGATGATGAGATGACTTTCACTTCTCTAGTTTTGAATAACAAACAATCTAAATTTGGTAAGACGGCCGTGTGAGTATGGGAATCTAATTGAGGCTTAATGAGGCGGTGGATTTTGAAATATATCAATATATTTGAAGGCCTTAGAAATCCTGTATTTCTTGGTGTTAGAACTATTTGTTGTCGGCTTATGTTAAGATACTCCGTTCCCGTTCGTTGTGTGTTGAGACGACGACAGAGCTGGGCTTTTGCTTTGGCGTGAGAGCAAAGATATAAAAAAATAAATAAATAATAATTAATTCCTTCGAGAGGAGATCGAACCCACGACAGTCACGTTACAGTCACACCCTTGTGCCATTTCACGTTGCCATGACGGCTTCGGATTTTTTAAAGATTTTTGTTTGTACTTCGATCAACTATCCATATCCATGCATAGTTGATCGAAATTGTAGTATATACTATTTTTAATTGTTTTATATAGTGCAATGTGATTTTTTTAATGCGTTAATTCTGGTTCCTTTGCAATGAAAAATATATTATGAGGTTTATTGTCACTAAATATGTTATAAGGGTATATTAGTATCACAGAATACTTAAAAAATATCTGTTATAGTCTGATGTTACGCTATATGATTTTTTGAACTTGAGGTTAACGCTGTTAGTCCTACTGGGTTTTACAGTAGTTTTTCTGGGAAGAGGGTACTCGGTCCATGGAAATAAGCAAACACTATGTGACTATCTATGAGGGAGTCAAAGGGGGAAAGGGCGTCCCCTGCGGGATTCCAACTTCGGCTTACGGCCGTCGAGTGAACTGGAACGCTATACGATGTACACATTCCTAATATTACAAAGAGTTGGATTCCATTAAAGAGAGTGAAGTGATTCTGAATTCTTATTACCATAAAGTGTTCCAATATATAAAATTATAAAATTCTATGCTTATCCAAACTTTTGTACCGTATATTGATGATACCATTTAATATATTAGTATGTTTACATTCAAACCAATTAAAAACACGTAGCCATAATTTGTGATTCATTTCATTTACAATACCTTCAGTTAACGACAATTTTACAACATTTTTTTTTATTTAAAACGACACTAGTTTATGGTGTAACAAAAGTCGACAATATGTAAACTATGTATTAACGGTTATAAAACATTCACTGGTGACGCGTACGAAGAGCCAGTACGTGACGGAGAGGCTCCAGCGTAGATTACTTCATTGATGAATACATGGGAACGCCATGGATATTTATCATTTATATGTGTGGAGATTTGATGAAAGATGTAAGAATATCTTAGATTGGTCATTTGATACTTATTTAGTACTGTTTATAAAGAGTTTTGCTAAGCTTTGGGTTATCGCTAAAGAATGGACAATTTTAATTTAATCTCGTAGGCGTATATCATAAGTTTAAAATAATAATAAAATGTGCTAATTAAAATAAATGATAGATTATTATTATATTGAGGTCAGTTCGTGACGAAGGGGCAAAAGCATAAAAAGGACAGGTTGCGAGTATCGATCCTTCTCGAGGAAACGAAATATTTCATTCTTATAATATATTGATCTGGTAACGAGCCATAGCGCGGCGTTAGGTTCCATTACTCAAGCTCCCTGGTCCCCTTTTTGTGCGTGCAGCGAAAAAAGTGATTAAAAACCTGTCCATTTCTATACCTTTGTAAGTCTTCATCAATACATCGATAGCAATTTCGTTAATTCGCTAATAAGTTAGTCACGTGATGCACAATGGCGGTGTAGGACTTTGCGTAATATTGCACAACCGACTAAGTATGGAATCCCGCTTAGATGAAGCGATAATAAAACGTGAACAGATGTTAGTATCAAATTTACAATCACATTTCATTATTGAATATGAAATGATTATTTGATTTTTGTTAAGCAAAAACGTACCGTTCCCCACTTTACACCGAGTTCTAGAGGCATTGCGTGTTGAGTGGCGGAACTCAACGCTGCGCTTTGCCTTGAAACCAGAGCGAAGAAATGAAAATATAAATGTAAGTAATTATTTCATTTCTTCGAGTGGAGATCAAATCCACATCCTGTCGAAATTACGGTCATAGTTTTTGCTCCCGCGGCACGACTGGCTTCAATTCTCATTAGGTTCCCTCTGCCTACCCTGCTGTGTGCGGGATACAGCGTGAAGCTGATTTGATTTAATTTATTTGATTTTTGAATACGTTGTGAGAAATATCTATTATTAATACTATTTTGAAAAGATCAGAGTCTGTCGTGGTGCTGAGGTACAAGTATGTGATCACTCTGATCTGATCACTGATGAATTATTATTTATTAATATTTTCATTTCTTCTCGAAAAATTGCGCGGAAAGTTGAGGAATTCAGTATTCGAACACTAGGTTCCTCTGCCTGTATACGGAATATAGCGCGAAACTGATTTATATTATTTATTTTTTAGGTGCTTATATTACAATTATAAAATTTTTCATTTTCACGATATAATCCGTATATAGCAGGGGAGACAGAAAAAACATAATGTCACGACACTTGGTCTTCTAATTACCTTGACCTTAACACGAATATTTAACAAGTCTTGTGTTCAAACATTATTTAATTTGATAAAATCCTGCAGTTCTGCCTCAACTAGAATGATATTAGCAAAATAACCATTACCATTTAATTATTTAGATTTGTGGTTGTTATTGTGGTGGTGGTGGTGTGGATTTGTGGACCAGAAAATTTGGTTTGTTAGTGATACTAATTTATAATACATTTTATTACTTGACTTCACTTATTGCCCTTTGTCTCCTGGGTGGGACTGAGGACCTCAACAGTTCTATTTTATTTATTTCGGTACTCCGCCTCTCAACACGTGAAATGTCTCGAAAATAAGGAAAGTATGGACTGAGTGAATTTCGTTCCCCGCTCTCCGCCAACTGTGTTTCCTAGCGTGAAGCTGATTGTTTTTTTTTAAACTTATTTTCGTCTTGTCTATTTTTATTGAATAGAAAAAAGATTCACCGGCAAACGTGATGTGACATAAAATGGGTAAATTTGCATATTTTTCTTTGAATTCTAAATGCCGAGAATATTTGATAGGAAAAAACGGCGGCGAATACTAGATAAGTTTTGATCTAAGCGGGAGGTCTAAATTATATATAAAAAAAGTAATTTAAAGGCTAAAAAAAAAAATCAGCTTCACGCTGTATCCCGCACAATGCAGGGTAGGCAGAGGGAACGTAGTGAAAGACACTCCGTTCCCATTTAAAGGCTAATCAATACAATATTCATATACAGGCAAGGCCAGTCGTGGCGCAGCGGCACGAAGTGTGACTGCAAAACCGACTGGTTGTGGGTTCGATCCCTACTCGAGGAGATGAAATATTTACTTAAATTTATATTTCCATTTCTTCGCTCTGGTGTCGAGGCAAAGCGCGGCGTTGAGTTCCGCCATTCAACATATAAGGTCCGAATTTCAGCCTCTTTGTCTACATTGCTATACGCATAATAAAGCGCAAGGCTGGGAAAAGAGCCTGATTTTATATTGTTTAATAATAAATAATTTCAATACATTTTTTAGAATTTATATGCGTTCAAATTTCGATAGTTTGATTAAATTATTAAACTCTCACGCTTTTTGTCACGCGACGAGACATGTGCATGTTCCTTTGTTTTTTTCCTTAACCTATAAAATTAATTAGAGAACTCTCTCATCATAACAAGTTTGGACATGTTCGTTCCTTATGAAATAGAAGAATTTTAGAAATCTTATCTGATAGTTGCGGGTTCGATTCCGTTCAAGTCAAAATTATCAACGAATTTGTTTTTGCGGTCACATTCGGTTACATTTTTTGTTAATTTGTATATAAATAAAATGCGTATAGCAATGTAAACAAAGAGGCTAAAATTCGGAACTTATATGCTGAATGGCGGAACTCAACGCCGTTATGTTTTTGCGTGAACTGAAAATTGAAGATGTATTATTTTTAACAAAATATATAAATAAGCTTTAATGTAAAGAGAAAAATAATAAAAATCTCTTTAATATTATCCAATCTATGTATTTTAAACCTTACAATAATCTTAAAACACTGACTTTAACATGCTTCGATGCGGCAACTCCACACTGTATTCCGCTTTTAGTAGAGTAGGCAGGGAGGACCTAGTATAAAGACACTCCTTTCAACAGTATCTGTCCAACTTTCGAGACATTGCCGGTTACGTGGCGGAGCTTAACGCTGCGCACTATTCAACAGGTATACATAGGTATGATAATTTTACGAGGCTACATTATTTCTTTGAATCCAGTAGTGGCGCAGGGGAGAAGCGTCTTAACTGTAAAAGCGATAGGTTGTGACTTCGATTCCCACGCGAGGAAATTAAAAATTTAATATTTTATCTTCGCTCTGAAGTCAAAGCAAAGCAATATTGAGTTCCACCACCCAATACGCTATACCTCCAGAATACATCGAATGATGGAAGAACGGAAATATTTTAAAGGGAATGGAGTATCTTAACACTAGGTTCCCAGATTCTATATCTTCTGTTCTATATAAGTACTTATATATATTTTCATATAAATTAACCATGGAAACCTCATAAACACCCCATGTGTACAGTTCGCGTGTCTCGGCAAGGAGCCGGGTAAACAGGGCAGCGCGGTCAAGGTTGGCTATTTCAGGCAGGTCGATGCCCCGCGCCGTCCGACGATTGATACCATAATAATTAAAATGTTTTGTTTTATTATGATTTTGTATTATAATTTTGTATTGATATATTGTTTTTAGTATGTTACATACATACGTACGTATGTTTGTAACATACATACCTTTGTATACATACGTTTAAATAGTTTAGTATGTTGTTTTGTTTCAAATGACAGCAAGTTGTTTTGATGATGATAATGATGATGATCTTGGTCACGATATAATAGGTCACGTTTAGTGGTGATTTTTAATATGGTGAACTAAAAACTCGGTGACACATCACTTTACAAGTGTATTCAAAGATATAAATATCTATTTCGTGGTAGAACTTAATAAACGGACTTTGTCTAATAAAACCTGTAAAACGCTTACATTTTATAAGCAAACATTAATATTTTTTAATATATAAATGATATTTTTTTGCTTCACACTGTATCGCGATTATAGTAGAATAAATAGAAGGAACCTAGTGAAGTAGTTTTCACTCCTTTCCCCATTTTCCGCCAAAAACATCATAAAACTTCTATTCAACATATATAAATCATATCACATATCCAAATGAATCCTCGTCGTCCTCCTCAAGTCCAATAATCATCTAAAATTCGCGAGCATGTCTCCACAGGCTGGAGGTCGGTACTCGGTCACACGTGCCTCGGTTCCCACGGTCCGCGGGGGAGCCGAACGAGTTAGTGGAGGTCCACTAACTGTTTTTTTTTTGAACGCCAATTGAAAGATAGTACTGGCGAAATTTTGTTACTCGTATTGATAGCTACAGGTTCAATCAACGTTATTTGTGGTTTGGTTTGTTTTTGGCGACACATTATATACTTTTATTATACTCGTATAAGAGAAATAAATTTAACATTTTTAAATGTACGTTGGTAAAAAAAATACTTTTGAAAACGCTCTTCCGACGGTGAGGCAAAGGAACCACCAGTTCTTCAGCTCCAGGGACAGGAACCTCCTCAAAACGCGCCGTCTCAAGTAAAACTGCCTTCCGCACCCGGTTCTTGACCCAACAGCTAAGCGATAACTCTTAAGATGTAGGTGAAGGCTTTTCGCTTTTGAACCGTTAACTGAAACCACTATCGGCACAATGATAGTCAAATTGACGTCCAAATGGCGGCAATCTAATGGGCTAAGCCCAAATATTTAGATATTTTTTCTATTTTGGGCTTCACTTAATTGTCATCATATGGGATAGTGATGTCAACAATGCACGGCGCACCACTCGGTCTGCTAGTACTATTGATATAGACCTGATGGTCTATTGGCAACAATATACCTGTCAGTAATAGTAGACCGATCCCAGTAGAGGAAAGCTCAGCTGTTTTCAAGAACTAACGTGAGGTTGTAGTCATAGTAAGGCACCCTTAATTCCACAAGACCATATTGAAGAGCAAGTTGCTGGTGTATTATTTTGGCTACTTGATTGTATTGTAACCCGTGACAATATGCCTGAGGGACTCCCCAGGTCGATGACACGCTCGACAGATGTCCATTGTGCCATCATTCATAATATGTATCTGGTTGTTCCAGGAACTTCGTCCGTAATTGCACAAACAAAACCTTCAGTTTCCCCGAAAAAATCCCCGAATCATAACCAAGATAAGGAGAAAGCAGTATCAACGTCCGGGCTCACTAGGGCTCTAGGGGATCTACCATGCAACTCCTCGTTTTTCCCAATAGCCTGTATACCTCGTGGTTATGGAGGATCTACACATTTTAAAAGCCCCGACCTCCACACTTACGAGGAATAGACGTACGTGGATGATGCATTCGGTATGTCGTCAAAGTTTACGTGTTTGGCGATCTAAAGTCTAACTGAGACTAAGCGGCATAGCCCAACCGTTAAAAGCACGCACCCTATTGCGACCAGATAAAAGGCTAAGGCTAAGTACTTTCTTTCAGATATTCGATTATTGATGATTGATTTCATTGGTAATTATTATTAGGAATTTTTTCTATGAAGAAACTATAAAGTCAATATGGGTGTCGTTGCGGTGCAACAGCACAGTGTCTCACGCGACTGTTGTAGGTTCGACTCTGACTTAGAGAAATGAGCTATTTCATTTCCTCACTCTGATAACAAGGTAAACTGCAACCAAACGGCGTAGAGTTCCGCCACGCTTCACACTCATGCACACACGTACGCACATGCCTCAACTATGCTTATTAAAGTGAAATTTATCTCTATAAAAAATCTTTAGGTATACAACAGTACATAATGCTTGTCCTATAAATACTTATAAATTTATTTTAAAAAAGTATTATAAAAATAATTTAGTAAATGACGTTATTACACAAACGATATAAATACAGTTAATTGCATAAATTATAAAAAAAAGGCTTGGGAAGTTCCCATTGAAAGGACTTAACAAATTTATTAGCGTATCAAGAGTAATTTTATTATCTGCGATCACATCCTGGCGTTAAACTAACCAAAGATTTTTTTATTTTTTTATTTATTTTTAATTTTGGCTTTTCGCTGTGTCCCACATATAGTAAAGTGGGCAGAGGGAAGCTAGTGTTTAACGCTCCGTTCCCCACTTTTAGCTGAATTTTCAAGACATTGTGTTTCGAATGCGGAACTCAACGCCGCACCTTGCGAAACATTGAGATTTAAAAGTCTGTAACCGCTACAGTTATAAATGTTAATAACATACTTTAGAACTACGGCATATTAAGTGATTTAAACATTTTGATTAATAAATTCTTACTGGCCATCGAGGCTATCGAGGCACAGTCTGATAGTAAACGAAATAAATATGGGGTCGACCCCCATTGATGATAGTTATAGTATCTAAATCATTTTTATATCCCTATTCAAGTGCAACAAAGCGCGGCGTTAAATTCCGCCATTTAACACGCAATGTCCTAAATCGTGGCGAAAATGGAAGACAGAATGTCTTAACATTGAGTACTCTCTGCTTACCCTGATTTGCGGGAAAAAAACCTTTCAAAGAGCAATGGGTATATTTTTTTTAGCTTCACACTGTATTCCTCCCATAGCATGGTAGGCAGAGGGCAGCTAGTGTTAAAACACTCTGTTCACGTTAAGACATTACCGTTCTCCACTTCCGCCAAATTCTCTAGGCATTATGTATTGGGTAACGGAACTCAACGCCACGCTTCACCTCTTTTTCAAGGAAATGAAAATCTTAAATATATCATTCCTTCGATTTAAAATTAAAAATAGCATAAAATTGAAATTTTGAAGATCTACTCCCTAAATAATTCTTCATTACAATAATATATTAGTTATAAATAAGAGTCATCGCACACAGATCGAGGGCGGCGCGTACGCAGAAATAACAGAAATAACCGGCATTTATACGCTCCACAACTTATATTGATGATTCAAATGATGTTGTCATTATTATTAAATTTATATGCTGTATTCGTTTTTAAAAATATCCTAATTTATGTATATTTTTATCGACTTACTTAAGGAGGCGGTTAACATTCGATTGTACTTTTTTATGTTTGTTACCTCAGAACTTTTAACTGGGTGCACCGATTTTGATGATTGCTTTTTTTTATTTGAAAGCACTTCCTTAAAGTGTGGTTCCATTTAATAAATTTTATTATAATAATTATTATTATAAATTTTAATTATATCAGTTGAAGATATAAAAATTATCAAATATTTTATATCCTCATAAGGAAATCGAACCCGCAACCTGTCGCGTTACAGTCACAAGCTTAAGCCACCATGACTGGTGCCGAATTAAATGTATTAATTTAATATATTCTGTGTATTTGACGTTTGTGTAATATATAAAATTTCTATTCTACTAAGAACTTAAAAACAGCTGCCATAAAAAATATCTATTGAAATAACTATATTGTAATAATTAATAATAATAATCAGCTTCACGCTGTATTCCGCATACAGCAGAGTAGGCAGAAGGAATCTAGTGCTAAGACACTCCGGAATTCGGCGGAAAGGGGTTCCCCCAGGGACATTGCGTATTGAGTGACGGAATTCAACGCCGCACTTTGCCTCGACACCAGAGCGAAAAAAAAAAAAATGTAAATAAATATTTCATCTCCTCGAGTGGGGATCGAACACACAACCAGTCACACTTTGTGCCCCTGCGCCACGACTGGTCTCAAATATCTGTATTATTAATAATATAGATATTTGAGGCCAGTCAGCGAGCCAGAGGCCAGCGAAATAATTACTATTATATTATTTCAAAATTTAAACAATAATTATACATAATTTTACATAACAACATCAATATCTTCTATCACAATATAAGAAGATACACGAACGACCAAATGCTACGAATATATCAGGTCGGTTTAAATGTAAGATTATGTATCGAGATACTGTAATATTGAGTATTCTGAATCACGTTCATCTTGCCTCTGAATGCAGTATTGTTTTGAAATTACGAAGATTTTGATATTATGTGATTTATCTTCTATTTTGTTTGTAGGTACAAAAATATGTATTTTTTTAATCAGCTTCACACTGTATTATGCATGTAACAGGATAGGCAGAGGGTTACGACACTCCGCTCCCAACTTTCCGCTGAATTCTCAAGGTATTGCGTGTTGAGTGGCGGACCACAACGCCGTGCTTTAGTACAACACCAGAGCGAATGAAAAATATTAAATATTTAATTTCTACGAGAGGGAATCGAACCCAGAACTTGTCACGTCTACAGTCACATGCTTATGCCCCTATTTATGGATAGAAATAAACGATATTAAAAATATATAGAAATTGTTTATGGTTTGAGAGTTTTTAACTGAAACTGATATGAACAACTACTAGCGCCATCTAGAGACGAGTAGCGCAAAAATATTCAGATCGTAAAGTAAAACAAGATTTTAAAATATTTTTAGTAATTGAGCGTAATTTTTTATGTATGCAAATCTAAACGCGGGTCAACACATATAACAGTTTAAAAGCTACTATGATGCATATTTGTGACCTGTCTGTCTAGTCAACCTTAAATTCTATTTATTATTGGCATATGTTATTAAATACTTTATATTATTACATATATATTAAGAAATTAAAATATTCTATCTATAAGACAGACTAAATATTTTCTTTTTTATATTAAATCTTAGTCTTAGGCTTCAAAGAAAATACCAATTCCTTATATCAATTACCTATTATCTTAGATTCTATTAAACTCAATTTACTTAAATAAAAAAATAAAAACAAACTAAAAATAAACACAAAATGAACTGACTACCATCGCCCTTACAAACGCTACCTTAACTATACAATAAAACCATTTTAAAAACCAACACCGATGCATCATTAAATACAAATAAGTAGTTTTATTTTTATGAATCCATCAATATAGTACTATTAATATAAATCAATACGGAATCACTCGTAGGTATATCAAAGGAGACGGCTTTCAGACTGCCAGAACTTAGACTGACTCGAGATTACGCTCACTCGACGAACTCACTTACTCTAAAAATAAGACGTGATTGGACCAAATGAGCCTGACTACTGAAAAACTACTGTGGTACTAAAGTAGATAAAATTATGGTTTTTTATTGAAAACGCTGTTATGTTATTTAAAAATAATAAAATAAATTGTTTGGATCTCTAAAATAGGTAAATAAAAGAGAATTTTGTAGGTTATGTTATTTTTTCATTCCTATTAAGATACTTCCGGTCCCCACTTTCAGAGGCATTGCGTGGCGGAACTCAACGCCGCGCTTTGCCTCGTTGCCAGGGACGTAGAAATGAAAATATATTTTTATATATTTCATTCGCCCGTGTGGGAATCAAATACAGAACAGCTGCTTTAACGGTCGCATGCTGTGACCCTGTGCCATGACGGGCTGACTAAACGAAATGAACTTGTGAAGTTTATATAGGAATATATTTATTATTAATTTTCTTAATTTAGTCGCTTCATTCAGCAGGTAGCAGGGAACCAAGAGTAAATACCCTCCGACAGGAGAGATAATCTAGAGTCAAGGATTGCCCAAGATTTGTTTCTGTGTTGGGCGGTGGAACCAGAGAGAGCCAGAGCGATGAAATAAAAATAAGTTTCTAATTCTTAAAAAACATAAAGTAAAAAAAATACAAATGTTCATTTACAAATACACGTTATACAGAGTGTTTTTTTATCATTACTTTAAATGAAAGCACAGTCTTCACTACTCTATAAAAGCCTTACAATTACAACAAAACAGATTTTGACAAAAAAAAAATTTTTTTCCTTTTTTTTAAATAATTAATAAAATTATCGTTGTAAAGTAAGAATGAAGCACACAGACATCGTGAAATGAAAAAATAAATCCTACGTCTAAACTGTTGATGAATCTTGATTTTTTAGGCATAGGTTTTAAATATTTTACCCTTTATGCTCCTCCCGTAAAAGGAGCGAAGACGCTATGGTACATTAAGATGCTACATTTGAAACAGTTAAAGAATATTTTTATTTTAAAATCTGCATGTCAAAGTATTTTGTAATAAATTCTTTTTACAATATACAGTACAGAGTGCCCGTCCTTCTTCATCAAGTCAACTATTGACTTTATATATTAGAACGCAGATTTTGCATAAGTCACCCACCCCATCACATCAGTTATACACTTTTAAAAACGTAAATGTAAGTATTATGTATCAAATAAATATTATGCATACCTATAATATATTTTTAAGAATCACGCTGTTGCTCGCATAGGGTAGGCGGGGAAACCTGGGAACCTAGTGTTAAGAACCTATTTTCCTTTCTTTCATTAAGACACTTGATGCTCTGGCATCAAGTAATATTAAATATTTCGCTTCCCCAAGTGAGAATAGAACCCACAATTGTCGCATTCACGGTCGCAGGTTGTTCCCATGCGCCATGACCATAAACAAATTGACAATTCTCAAAAAGAAAAAAAAGATCTTAATTTAAATAACTACGTTGTAATAATATAACGTATATTTAAAGGATGTAGTTTATTTCAATAAATTGTAAAGTTGCTGAACTTACACTATAAGTTAACAACTTTGCCAAAGAATGTATGAACGTACAACGTTATATTTCATACTCCGGCTGTCCACGGCAATTTTTGTAAAACACGATATTCGTATATTCTTACGTGGTCTATGAGAAATGTTGGTATCCATTGTTACTTGTTTTGTTGTATATACATATTTTGCTCTACAACCTCTTGTAAGACACAGTGCGGCGTTGATTTCCATCACTCTACACAAAACGTCTAATTTAGGCAGAAACCCGATTTCCACCGCGGAAGAGAAATGGGCGATTTGCATAGGCGAAACGGACCAGCAAAGTGTTTTCTACTTTGCAGTCACTTCGCTTCGCTCTTTAGAACCGAGTTGAGTTCATTTAAATTTTTTCTGTTCGCTCGGTCCTTTCCGCTCGACTATTTATCGGTGGAAATACAAGTACTTATGTAAATCTTAATAGCTCTGCTCCGCTCGCAAACCGACACCGGGTTAGAAAATAGAGAACTCCCTCTCTCTCTCTCTCTCTCTCTGTCAAGTTAACTTACCCTTATATATGAAAAAGCGCTATTTAAACATTTCCCA
This sequence comes from Heliconius sara, assembly GCA_917862395.2. Classification (NCBI taxonomy): domain Eukaryota; kingdom Metazoa; phylum Arthropoda; class Insecta; order Lepidoptera; family Nymphalidae; genus Heliconius; species Heliconius sara. The sequence continues at coordinate 3,353,156 of OU860788.1, read as the reverse complement.
CAGTGCGAAATATTGTAATTCATGTCAGAATTTTACGTCACTTAGTAAGAAGCGAGTTCTTCTAGAAAATGTAAATATCAAGAGAATAATCATCATCTATCATTCATCAGTCATAGAAAAATTTTGTAGTTTTTGTTAAATCTATGACATTCATATATAATATTAGTATTATCTATGTCATTACGGTTTTTAAGTATATTTTATACTTTTGTACAGTTGCGATAAAGCAATAAGACAGACATCACTTTTGCTATTAAAAAAATTGCGTTAAAAAGGTAAATTAATAATATTTATTAAGAAAACATGTAAAAATTTGAACGTAGCGGGATTTGAAGCCACGCCTCTTTGGAAACCGTGCAAAGAGGTGCGGGTTCAAATACGGTTACGTCCAAATTTTTATATGTTTTCTTAATAAATATTTTTCTTTCTTAAGTGTGGAATAACGCTTTAAAAATGTTAAAAAAGTTACATTAAGTAAAATATCATAATATTTTATTAATAAATAAGTTTATTTAATTGACTTTTATTAATATTAGTAATGTTCCAAAGGGAGAATTATAACATTTAATAACTGAAAATGAAGATCATTGGATTCAACATAGAATACCAAATAAATCAAATTCAATCGTATCTAGCTTTATTATAGTATTATTAATATTATTTTCTCCTCTTTGTGTTAATATTGAAACAAAATGGACCTCATAAAGGGAACTCTGAAAACATATTTTAGTAGGTACCTATCGGCAAATTCTACGCAATTTTAGTACAATTATTAATATATGTAAATAAAATATAACTATATTATAATATTTTTAACATTATTAAAATATTTAATAACTCTTAGAAAAAAAATAGATAAGAACGTATGACTTAGCGATCAGAGAGCTTGGACAGCTTCTAAAAGGCGTGAGTTCAAATCCCGATGCGTCGAAATTTTTATACGTCTTCTAACACGTATTTATATACAATAATCTATGGAAACAGTACTAAAATGTGCATTAGTATTCCTGTAGCGACCGCGCACGACTCAGATATACTGTTATAGCCGCCGTGCATCTCGTCCCGCCGCGCGTCATCCGCAAATGTGATACAATTTACCTAACAATAGCTAAGAACCGATGTTCAGATTTTATCTGGAGACTTAAGGGATTGCTGAAATATCCTGTTAAGGTTAAATAAAAGGTCTTACTTCTAAGTGTTGTATTTATGAGTTTTGATTGTTTTACTAGCTGTTAGGTCTGTGTATAAGGTACCCCTGTATGTACAGTTCATAAGAATGGAGCTTGTAACAATCACTTTGCTTCGATATTTTTGTAGCTTCACATCAGACAAGGGAATACGGCAAAGGACCTAGTGTTTAGACACTCCGGCCCCTATTGTATAACATTTGTTTCCCATTTTCCGGCGAGTTCTGGTGGCATGTGTGTTGAGTAACAGAACTGAACGCCGCGCTTTGCCTCATAACCAGAGCGGGAAAATGAAAATTTTAAATATTTCCTTTCCTCAGAGGGATTCGAACCAACAACCAGTCGCGTTTACAATAACACACTCGTGCCCCCGCGCCACTGGCCTCTGGATATGAAATAATCTTATTTCCTGATTCATCCAAAGCGCAACTCACAAACCACAATTATAACACTAAAGTCTAATTAACTCTGCTATAACGACATAATGGAGTTACTAATAGGTATTCATTTCTGTCTCGTTTCACACGGGCGGCATTCACAGGGAATCACCGCTGATATAGTTTTCACCAACTACAACGACCGGCCAAGCGTGAACGTCCTCGCTCAATAGAGCCGTTTGTGATGCACTGGTATTATGGTCATGGGAATTTTGACAAGGTGTAGCTTACATTTTTAAAGGATGCAACATTTTTTTTTTCATAATTACTGAAAAATATCTGAGTAGCATTTGTGATTAAATCACAAAAAATAATAGCCTTAAAAGTGGGGTAAAATTTGGTATAAAAGCTAGTTCAAGTGAAGTATCAGATGAAAGGGCTCTAGCTAAGCTAAGCTTGAATTTCAGCAAAAGCTCGAGACCTCCAATTTTTATACGGAAACCTTGGTGGGTGAGCCCAACTGGCGCTTGTCCGGTTTTTTTTAAGTCCACACTGTATCCCGGAGGCTGTCGGACCCAGGAGCAAAAGTGGTGTGCTCAATCCCCACTCGAGGAAATGAAATATTTATTGAAAATTATATTTCTATTTCTTTGCTTTGGTGTCGAGGCAAAGTGCGGCGTTGAGTTACGTTATTCAACACTTAAGGCCTGCAAAAAATATCAACTTCACGCTGTCTGTATCCCGCACACAGCAGGGTAGGCGGGGGAACCTAGTGTTAAGACATTCCTTTCCCCACTTTTCGCAGAGTTCTGAAAGCATTGCGTGTTGTGTGGCGGAACTCAACGCCGCGCTTTGCCTCGACGCGACGAAATGAAAATATATTTAATATTACGTTAATATATTTGTTTATTTATTATTTCTCAATAAGAAGTGGGATATATAAAACATAAACGCAGTGTTTGTCTGTGCCAATCCCAAATAGGATCATTATTAAAGGTATTTATGGTATGAGTAGGCGTGTTCACACGTATCACGGTGATGGTTGGTTAACACGCTATGGTGAATAAGTTTCACGTAGAAACCACAAAAAATATGTATGATTAGGATAGTGGAGGCCGTCATGAACCAGTGGTACAAGGGTGTGACTGATCCCCATTCGAGGATATGAATTATAATTTTTTCCTATTTTCGTTTCTTCACCCTGGCCCAAAGACAAAAATCCGGCGTTGAGTTCCGCCACTCAATAAGCAATGCTTCGAAAAATTTTGGCGAAAAGTGAACAAGGGAGTGTGTTAACGATAGATTCCCTCTGCCTCCCCTACTATGTGCGGGATACAACGTGAAGCTGATTTAATTTGTTTGATTTGATTAGAACACTGGATTTGGTTAACATTTTTCATTTTATTTCCGTAAATTCCACTACGCTCTTACCCAATTTATGGCAAGCTCCATAGTATGGCTAAAATAATCTTTTTTAGAGATTTTTTTGTTGTTATTAGGATTCCGTACCTTTTGAGGAAAATAGGAACCCTTTTAAATCACATTGTTGTCCGTCTGTCCGTCACTTAGAGATATCGAGATAAAATTCAGATCATATACTCAGATCTACGACATCATGATTTCCTAAAAATATTGTATTTCTACATTTACTAACAAAAAAGTTGTGGTCATTTATATCGCAAAAAAAGCGTATGTTGAGATAAAATTTATAAGTTGCTTGATCTAGAATTATGAAATTAGGCAGCTAGCATCTACAGATAGTACTAGTTCAGGAAAAAATGAGAAAACTATAAATTTGTGATTAAATCCTAAAAAATTATAGCGTTAATAGAGGCGGGGGCATAATTTGCTCTGATTAAGCCTGGCTTGAATTACAGAAAAAGCTCGCGACCTTTTATACGGAACCCTCGGTGGGCGAGCCCGTCTCGCACTTGTCCGGTATTTTTTTTAATTTAATATTACATACAGTATTTAATTATAATTTTGTAAATTTGTCGAAATAGGGAGGACCAGGTACCCACCTGCCCAGAATAATGTTGTGCCCACCCCAGAAATTTTAGTAAAAAAAAATTGCCATGAAAAGAAAAAAAAGAAACCTATACACCAACATATCTGTTGAAAGCTAAAATCCAGGCCCAATCCAGAAAATATCTCTAGATACGCCCATGAAAATAAATCATACCTCCTAGTGGGAATCGAACCTACAACCATCGGGGTTAACAGTCAGCTATACCTAAACGGCGATAGTAAAATTTTTACAACACCAAATCAAAAGTTAGACCACCTAAACCGTAAATCAAAATCCGTTTAAAACTACCTACAGATCATTGAACAAAGTTAATCGAAAATTGAAACATCAGACATTACAATTTGAAAGCCTCAATACTTAATGCATTATAAATCAGACCATTAGCCACCGACAAAACCGTCTGTCGTATTGTAAAACACAATACCCCTAATTTACCGACACTGGCACAATAAAGATTATTTGCTTTATGTATATTTTATATGTGATTTACGTTCGTTGACCAGCACAGCGTGTGAAAATGCTTTAAGCATTGTAGTCTAAGCGACCACCCACATCAGATAAAAGTAAAAAATACAGCTAAAAGAATAATTAATATTTAACTATATGTTTTTTGTTCAGGTTCACGCTGTATCCCACATGTTGCAGGATAGGCAGAGGGAGTTTAGTATTAAGACACTCCTCTCACCATTTTCCGCTTAATTCAATTCGATTCAAAATATTCTTCATTTAAATGGATTACTCTGTAAGCACTTGTGAATCTTCGAACGAACATATAAGAAAGCTACCATCGGTTCGGAAAGCAGTTCTGTTGAGAAGAACCAGCAAGGCACTCAACAGTTGCTCTTTTCAATGTCAATGGTATAATTTAATTATTATATTAACTGGCAGCTACCCTGTATCACATTCAATAGACATTAATCCGTACATCTTTATAATGTCAATATTCTTGAACAGTGTAATAAGCTTTAGGCGCTTTACGTGTTGAATGAAAGCTCTAGAGTTGAGACACCAGAGCAAAGAAATAAAATAATGAAATATTTCAATGTTTCAAGTGGGTGTCGAACCCACAACCTGTCCCGTTTGTGTTCTTGCGCCTCAACTAGCCTCTTGTAGGTATTTTTGAAATATGAAATCAATAAAAATCGCTATATCTTGAAAATTGGCATGTTATCTAGTGTATTATAATTTTTAACATTATTTTTTTATTTATCTTAGATTTTATTTCAACGTCGATAATAAATAATGCATTTGTGAAGCTTATTTTAAATAGTAAAAATATTTTAATATAAAAGTTCTAGACGAATAAACATTTATAGAAATGATTCTTTAAAAAGGAAGACATTAATATTACCGTTGTTTTTCTTCAGCTTCAAGCTGTATATCACATAATGTGTTAAAACACTCCGCTCTCCACTTCCCACCTTTTCAGGAAACTAAATATTTTTATCGAATAAATAATTCCGGGTAATTTTGAAAAAGTAATACAACTCGAATGTAATTAATGAAAAAAATATCTGTCTGTTTGACTATTTGTACACGCATATCTCTTGAACTACTGGATGGATAAGAATAAAACTTTATTATTGCGTAGCTATTAGATTTGGGCAGGATCTAAGCTATATGAAAATTTGTAGAAGCCCTGGTATAGAATCGTATTTGTTCGGCTCAACTATAAGAAGTAATTAAATATTTTAATAAAAAAAATTGTGTTGAACATTTTTAATGTTTAAGAAAAATTAAAGTTTTTAATGTTGCTTCATGAGCATTTTCTATTGTTATATGTAAAAAAATGATGATCTGGATTGACATGGTATCATCTGATGAATGACTGTACTTTTATGGTAGAGCTATTAGAAATATTGAAACGCAGCCTTAACAAAAGGTAAATTAAATTAAATTAAATTAATTAAACAATTTATAACAAAATGTCATTACAATGCAATTTGTTATGACATTTTACAATTAAATATCTGGTTCATCTAATGAATAAGCATTAATTGTAGATCAGTTCAACAATTAGAATAATACCTTCTTACCTTAATTACTTCTTACCTTTTTGGATATGATATATAAATTTAAGCATTCCACCGCCTCGAGTGAGGATCGAACTCACAACCAACAAGTTTTACAGTCACACTTTGTGTCGCTGCGCCACGACTGGCCTCAACACATGATACATGAATTTGTTATGTTAAAAATTAAAGATATTCTATTCAGGTACTTTGTATGGATATTTCTAGTAGAGTAGTTCTATTAATTCGATACGATTTTTGTATCAATCCAGTATCATAATTTTTTTTTGAAAATTAAACATGTTGTCTTTCATAGCATTAAATTTTATTTAAGTACAGAAAAAATACAATTTTTTATATTATACATAAAAAACCAGGCCAGGAGGCCAGTAGTGGCGTAGGGGCACAAAGTGTGACTGTAAAACCGACTGGTTGTGGGTTCGATTCCCACTTGAGGAGATGAAATATTTTTTTAAATTTATATTTCCATTTCTTTGTTCTCGCTCGTGTCGAGTTCCGCCATTCAACACGCAGTGCCTCCAGAATTCAGTGGAGTGGAAAATGAGAAGTAGAGTGTCTTAACACTAGTCTCCCTCTGCCGACCCTGCTTCTTGCAGGATCATGTAACTGAAAAAAAAATATTTTGTTTCTTTTTATATTTAATTATTTAGCTATATAAAACAGTCTTTTTACAGTCTTAGTCTGGCTGGTCTGGCTTTCGTGGAACATACGCACGTGGAGTGTATACAGAAATCTCCTTCATTTACAAATCGTTGATCTTGGCTATAGACAAATTGGCATTTATAACAAAATTTCAATATAAAAATTGACTTTTTGGTAAAAATCACCGTTCTCGTTCGTTTTACAACTTGAATTGAATACCACGAACTATATGTTTGCATATGTGAACAATTATGTCTATATTTGGACGAATCGTCATACTGTTAGATATATTTACTTCTAACTTGTGATTTTAAAATGTCTAATCAATCTCTTTCGTTCCAAGAAGCTGAATATAATATTTAGCTTTTTGGATTTAATTTGTATTGACTTTTTCTTCATATTTAACAAGATAACAATAAACAATACCTTCTCTCTTTTAGAATATTTACAAACAACTAGCTCCACAATACAAATCGAGTGTTTACTCGCATGAACCCTGACATGGGAAGGCATTATTTGAAGCCGACGAGGACAGTGCCAATCTTTGTTTCTCTCCAAGGAAAACAATGAATTGAAACTGTTGACTTCCAACAATAGCTTAGACGTTTACTGTGCTTACGTCATTATGTCAAGGACTGTCTCTGGTATTATGCCTTAATAATTATCATACAAATTTGATTCTTAATACAATATGTTAAAGGTGGATTTCAAAAGGCAATCTGGTGATTGCGACGCGCCTTATTACACAATAATCCAGCTTTACTTACAACGGTAAATTTAGTTTTGTTTTTGTGAGAGTGTTTCAATAATAACCCTTATTCCATAATATAAATAAGAACTAGCCATTGTAAATGTGGGTGCATTTGTTTATTGTTTTTTTACAATGCTTGTTTTGGTGTATTTATCGTAATAAGTCAAAGTTTAAGCTTTTATATGATACATTTGTAAATATGTATCTTCTCTATTGGGCCAGTTGTGGCGCAGGAGCACAAACTGTGACTGGTTGTGGGTTCAATCCCCACTCGAGGACACGGAGTTTCTTAACACTAAGCTCCCTCTGCCTACCCTGCTGTGTGAGGAATACAGCGTAAAGCTGATTTGATTCCATTTAATTTTCTGTTAATTTAGATCCTCGTTGAACAATTCAGTAGGATAGCAGTATGATTGTAAGCGCCATGGTTGTAGGTTCCATTCTTTTTAGGAGCAAGAAATTTGGCCTAGCCAGAGCCAATGTTAAACGACGTGTTGAATTCCGCCCTTTTTTATCACTTGGGAAAAAGTGTAGTAACAGTATTTTTATCAGCTTCACGCTGTATCCCGCATATAGTAGAATAGGCAAAGGAAACCCAGTGTTATGACACTAGGTTTAGACACTATGTTCCCTTTGCCGACCACCACACGAGTATACTGCTCGAGTCTGTACTAACTCAACTGGTAACACGTTAATGGGAGGATTGTTTCGATTCCCACTCGGCAAAATGAATGACTTAATATTTTAATTTCCTCGCTCTGGTAACGAGACAAATTATGGCAAGCTCCGCCACTCACCACGCAATGCCTTGAAAATTCAGCGGAAAGTGGGGAACGGAATTGTCTTAATGGGAACAAAGAATCTTAACATTAGGATACCAGGTTCTCTCTGCCTACCCTTTGTACTGAGAGCAAAATTATTCGCTGACTGCACTAATAAAAAAAGAATTAATTAATTAATTATAGAAGAAAGAACCTTGAAAACATTGAGACCGTCATGGCGCAGGGGTACAAAGATCTGAGTGTAATGTGATGATTGTGGGTTTTATTCCCAATGAATTATCAACCACACCCCACAACACGCAATGCTACGAAAAAATCGGCGAAAACGTTATATGAGTTTGTTTGAGTCAATTTAACTATGCACATAAATCAAGATGATATGCTAATATTGGTTATTTGTCCATACGAAGATTTCCTTTTAAAATACTTCACGTAGATATATATATATATATATTTATGGAAAAGACACGGCAAACGAGCGTTCGGGTCACCTGTAAGTGATTACAGCCGCCAACGGCCCTGTGCAACACCATAGGAGTTACAGGTGCGTTGCTGGCCCTTAAGTTGGGTTCGGCGCCGGAGCCCGGCATTACCTGATGCGAAACGATAAAGCCAATACTTCACGCCGGTTTTAAATGCCGGGGGTGGTAAGGATCCGGTCGAGTCTGCCCATGCGTGTTGCCATTGCTGGCAACGTGACTCTACCACACGTACCTTACTCGCCTCTTACGACACCACTAATACCAGGATGATCCTATTCTAGGCCGGGATCACACGGCCGGACGTATAATGTTTATTATCTCGAGTTTTTAATATTATATAGGATGTTTAATGTATTTTTTAGACCAAGGTCAATAGTTATTATATTGCACGCGAATTACGTTTTTAGCAGTTTTTATATATTTTATGTAACAATCAAGATTTAAGCATAAAAAAAGTGATATAATATGCTACTTCCCGATTACATAGTCGGGGGAGCCTGAAAGTGCACAGCGTATGTTCCTATTCAATTGGGTAAGCCTTAGTTTTTATTTTTTTCTATTCGCTACACTCTTTTCCCTAGTGCGGTAATCAGAGAGAACAGAGCGCAGAACGCTACGATCTCTACATACGTCTTTCACGTCGTCCACTACCATCAACCTCTTCATACATGCCCTCTGAGGAGGCCTCATGCTTTTACGTGACCTTCCTTCAGTATCTTACTTAGCGAGATTTGTACCCCCGCCTCTTTGAAACCGTCCGAACGCTCTGAGTCACTAAGCCATACGTTCTCATCAACCTTTGTCAAAATCTTCATGTTTGTTATAATTTATTTATGTTGCTAGTATCTTTGTAAGGAGATTTTTACAATTTCCACTACCCAAAGATAATTGCTAAGATTATAATTTCGTGAGAGAGTATGCTGTTGCTATTGTGACTGTAAACACCGCAGGTTGTATTCCCTCTTGAGGAAATCAGCTTCACGCTGTATCCCGCACACAACACTCTAGTCAGAGGGAACCTAGTGGTAAAACGCCGTACCCCACTTTCCGAACTCTGAAGGCATTGCGTGTTGTTGTGAAACTCAACGCCACGCTTTGCGTCGACACGGCGAAGAAATGGAAATGTAAATTTAAATAAATATGTCAAGGGAATGAAATATTTTACAAATTTATTCTTCACTCTGGTGTCATAACAAAGCGCGGCGTCGAGTTCCGCAACTCAACACGCATTACATCCAGATTTACGTGATATAAAAAGAATATCTTCTTCAATAAATAGACTATACTACATAAACAAGCTCCTGACATCAATAATAATTATATAAGATTTTTCTATGAAACGGGTCACAAAGGTGAGTAAGATGAGTTACTTTAGCGCTATTATTATTTTTTGTAACGTTTGTATTTATCTCTTTTACGTTATATGCATAATAATTGGAAGTACAGAATAGAAGCATCCATCTAGAATTATTTAGAAAATTTAAGAAAATAAAACGGCAGGTGGTGATTTGCTTTGGCTACGTAAGTTATTTAACTTGGAATTATCATTGTATTTAATAACATAAAAAGAAAAGAGAAAAAAAGAAGAAGAAAAATAAAAAAATCCATTCCACGATCACTTTATTTCCAAATTGATTATCAGCTCTTAGATTTTTTTTAAGTCTTATCATAAACTATGATAAGAAATATATTTAAAAGGTTTAATATAAAAACAACCGTTGAGGCCAGTCGTAGCGCAGCGGCACGAAGTGTGACTGCAAAACCGACTGGTTGTGAGTTCGATCCCCACTCGAAGAGATGAAATATTTACTTAAATTTATATTTCCATTTCTTCGCTCTGGTGCCGACGCAAAGCGCGGCGTTGAGTTCTGCCACTCAACAAGAATTCGGCAGAAAGTGGGGAACGGAGTGTCTAAAACACAAGGATCCCTCTGCCTACCCTGCTGTATGCGGGATACAGCGTGAAGCTGATTTTGATTTTATAAAAAGAAAAATAAAAAGTTTATTTTTCTTTCCTAAGTTATTTTTTAAATACTTTTAAAATGTTAACAAAAAGCTTAATAAATTATTTGTAGCGGGTCTCGAACATGCGCCTCTTGGAAACCATCCAAGTGGTCTAGCCAATTAAAATAAACGTCGTTATTGAACTGCGCTATAATTCTTATACGCTTTTTTAAGGTAAAAACCCGGCATTGACGGCGTTGTTGTTCGGCCACTCAACACACAATATGTCGAAACTTTAGCGAACAGTGGAGAAGGCAGTGTCTTAACACTAGGTTTCCCTCTACCTAGCCTGCTATATACGATTTTTGTTTTTAGCATATCTGTAGTGAGATTTTTTCATTCCAGTACTATACCTAGATAATCACTAAAATATGAACGGAAATACGAAGAAGAGCAGAACAAGCGCGCGTTTAAGACCTACCCTACTAAGATTTCATTTTTGTACCGTTCTATTTTTTTAATATACTTACTTTTTACTGGATTTAAATTACTAATTTAAAATATATTCTATAAAGTATGTCTCTTTCCTATTTTAAATGTAATAAACATTATTTATAAGGTATGAAAACTTAAAAAAATTCAATTTTAGTCTTTTGAAAAAAAAAAATTGGATCATGCTGTATCCCGCATATAGCAGGGTAGGCAAAGGAAACGTAGTGTTAAAACTCTCCGATCACTTCCACCAGTTTCCGCTTAATTCTCAAAACATTGCGTATTGAATGATGTTTATCTTGCAGAGCGGGCGAATGAAAATAGTTCACCCACACATTGGAATCGAACCCACAAACAATATGTTTTCAACTATACTAAGTTATATTCAATTATCAAATTACTCATAATTCACGAAATAAAATTTATTTTTTAATAATATTCTTTTATATGAACAGTAGAAGGTAAATTATAGAAGCGACTTCACCGCTCATACGAAGCCGCTGCTAAAATCCTTGAAACACGCTTAATTACAACTTCGAAACTCAAGTAAGGGAAAGACGTGAAGTCATTCGCACACCGCTCGTCGTATGTGGCACTTCTGTTATTTACTATTTTTTTAATATTTTTAATATGCGTCAATTTGATGAAGTTTTGACGGTGCTCGGAGTTACGGTGATGTGCTTTTGCGTGCACCGGACTCTCCAACTAGTCCCGTTGCGTAAGTTTTTAAATAATCCACTAAAATTATATTATATTAATTTCGAATCAATTATGTGATTGGTTGTGGGTTCGATCCCTACTCGGGAAGATGAAATATTTACTTAAATTTGTATTTCCATTTCTTCGCTCCGATTTTGAGATTAAGCGATTGCTGCCTGCCACTCAACACGCAATGCCTCCAGAATGCGGCAGAAAGTGGGGAACGGAGTGTCTTAACACTAGGTTCCCTCTGCCTACCCTGCTGTGTGCAGGGTGTGGGCGTACAGCGTGAAGCTGATTTAATTTAATTTTAATTTTTAATTATGTTAAAGTTTTTTATTAATTTAAAACCGATTATAATATAAATTGTTTCAAATAAATGTTTTTTTGGAAGATTGCTTAAAATTTTTTATTCGTTTTGTAAATGTTACACAAAACAGAAAATATAAAAAAAGATTAGTTTATTATTTAAATCATGTGTTCCGCTTAATAAAATGTTATTATAAAATATGCTACATTTTAAACACGCTTCTAACGTGAAGTCGACTTCTAAATATATAACTTATGTACCTATGTTATAAGCTAAGCTTCACGCTATATCCCGCTTTTAGCAGGGTAAGCAGAGGGAATCTAGTGTTAAGACACTCCGCATTCCACTGTCCGGAAATCTGGAGGCATTGCGTATTGAGTGGTGGAACTCAACGTCGCGCTTTGCCTCGACATTAGAACGAAGAAATGAGAATACTAATATTGATCGAGTGGGATTCGAACACACGACCTGTCGCGCATACAGTAACAAATGTGTGCCACCTACATAATAAATTCTAAGAAAATTATATTTGTAATTGTTTTGTATTTTAATTGTAATTAATTAAAAAAAATCTGAATTTGAACCAGTTACAACAACCGTATCAACGTTTACCTTGACAGTTACATACACCCATGTGTTGACAATACAATAACATGGTAACTCTGGACTGATCAGCTACATCAACGGGTGCAGTCTTTACTTGAATAGTAGAACTCTCTAGAGGATATTAAGAAACTACTCGAATTTAGGTTTCTATGCTTTGTAGAAAATGCCTTCCGTTTCCCGTTCCTTATAGCTGATCAAATTCAATTTTTTCTTTATTTTTAAGGTTAATTTTAGTCATTTTGTACCTAATTTTATTATAACTTTTCCTTTTCGGGACTCGCTTAGCTAGCTTAGCTTTTTATTAATATCTTGGAGAGAAAAAAATATCTTACGATTATAAAATTAATTATAATTGAAGACGTCGATTAAATTTTCGTTCTCATTTTTGTATCTATACGAGAAAAATATGGTTTTTTTACTGTTTCATTATATTACTAGCAGCCCGCTCGCGGCTTCGCCCGCTGAAACTACATGATTATTGATTTAATAAACAGAATTGATTGACAACTATAATGACTTCTAATGTTATTTTTTTACTACATTATCGTAATTTCTATAAGAATTTTTGATTGTTTTAAATTAAAAAATACAACCAATGTTGATATTTGATATTTATAAAATATACATAACGCTAATTATTATTTTTGTAACATTATGTTCTTTTTACCTATGGTTTGTACGTCTTATCATAAATTATATTAATACTGATATTAAACTCTGTTAAATGTGCTGATGTCAGTGAATAATTTAATTAACTCTTTCAGAAACAGCCTTAAATGTTAAATTATTGATTTGGGTAAGGATTCATAATATTCTTTATACAATTAGTTTTAAAGTAGTTAAATGTACAATTGGTAATATCTTACCAGCGCGATTGCTTTATAACATTCGCAGGCAAACGAATGCCTTGAGTTCATTCAAATGACGATTACTTATTTTTAATAAACCGATTTTAGTGATTTTAATGTTATTTGAGTTAAAACAAAGCAATTGGTGAATGTTCAAGTAAATCGGTTCAGTAATTTTAGAGAAAAATGTGACCATACATATCGACAGGCAAACAGACAGACAGCAGACAGACAGACAAGAAATTCGAAAAAAATATTTTTGCTTTCTATTATTATTTTTAGGTGCCTTTCTGTTGTCCATTACAGTCAAAATTACTAAATGTATAAACAAAATATTTTTACTGTCTTATTATATCTAGAGGTAAATAAATACGTCAAATAGAATGTCTCGATCATTCTTTTCCCTTAGGAATTCGAAAAATCCTTTCTGAGTTCTCCGCTATACTCCATAACCTACCTATATACTTTGTAGAGGAAAAACTTTATAACTAAAGATATAACGTTAATAATATTCATTTTTAAACAATTTTTAAAGTGTTATTCCACACTTAGGAAAGAAAAATCCTTATTTAGAAAACGTATAAAAAATTGAACGTAACGGGACTTCTAAATAAGTTAATATTCACTTTTATATTCGTTGTTTATATAATAAAATTACTGATAATTAAAAAAAAATAGCTTCACGCTGTATCCCGCACATAGCAGGGTAGGCCGAGGGAACCTAGTGTTAAGAAACTCCGTTCCCCGCTTTCTGCCGAATTTTGGAGACATTGCGTGTTGAGTGGCAGAGTTCAACGCCGCGCTTTGCCTCGACACCAGAGCGAAGAAATGGAAATATAAATTTAAGTAAATATTTCATCTCCTCGTGTGGGGATTGAACCTACAACCCGTCGGTTTTACAGTAACACTTTGTACCACTGCGCCACGACTGGCGTCATTATATTGGTATAAGTTAAATTAATGCACAACAATTTATGTCTCAATCGACAAACAAGAAATTAAGGAACACGGTACCACACTAGGGTTCCTGTGCCGCTGCATTTTTTTTAAAAATAAACATGTAAACTTGTATAAATATTAAATAATAAAACAGAAAAATATATTGTTTTTGTCATTTATACAAATTTGGATGCCAATTTTTAATCGTCTATTTTTTAAATGTTATTTTTAGATAATAAAATTCAATGCCACGTTTCATAATTGGTTAGCAAAGGCTAAAACTTATAAGGACATGTAATTACTAAATAAAAAATAAAATTAGACATTAGACTTCTTCTACTGGACTAATTTATGTATGAAATAAAAACTGGACTTTTCGACGTTTATAAACGAATGCGATATAAATTAAATATTGTTTCGCAAAACATAAACCTGTATCTTTAATACCAAGTAACAGATTTAAAAGACATAATATTTCAAAATTGACTTAAATTAATATAAATCTTTTTCACTCAATGCCAAATTAAGTAAATAATGTTATTATTTACATACATTCACGTAAACAGTATTGTGGTGCAATCGAAACGTGTCTGTCTGACTTCTTGCAGTGGCTAAGTCTTTGATTCCTCCTTGAGGAAAATATTCACTTAGATAAAATTTAAAACTTTATTTTTCGAAACAAACGTTTCGAGTGAAGGAGCTTTTTGTATAGAAACTATACAATACCATAGTAAAGAAATAAAAATAATTCACGATTTGAGTATGGAACAAACCGACAATCATAATACACACGATCTACAACTTTATTAAATTAGCAAGAAAGAAAGAAGTAAAGTATCCCTCACACATTAAGGTAAGCGCAGGGAACCTACTGTTAACCAACGGAACCTATTGTTAAAACACTCCGTTTCCCACTTTTCGCCAAAATACGCAGGCATTGCAATATTATTTTAAAATATAGCAAAATATAACGTATATTATATCTCTATATAATTATTTTACAACAATAACCGACACATTTTTTTACAGCGGATTTCATTCATCCATGTGGCGAGTTAACCGACGACTGCTTCACGAAGGCCACACTCGATGCTATTCCAGGAGTAGTGAAGGGGATTCCAGAAGCTGGTATACCACCTCTCGATCCCTTATATCTGGATAGAAACATTACTATGAATCTTCCTGGAAACGTAAAAATGACGTTCCATAATGGAAAATTGTCAGGATTAAGCACTTGTATACCAGATAAAGTATCGTAAGTAGATTTTTAGGTTAGGTCCTGTTAGTTTGTAAGATATTGCCGGGCCCCGGCGCCCAACCCACCTTAGAGGCCGGCAACGCACCTGAAGGTCCTCTGGGGTTGCACGGGGCCGTGGGCGGCGGTAATCACTTACCATCAGGTGACCCGCACGCTCGTTTGCCGTGTCTTTTCCATAAAAAAAAAAAAAAAATCTTTATATTCATAAGTTGTTTGGTGTAAGCTATATTAGAGATGTAGAGATAACGATCACAGGTATTGCTCTCGGTAGCAGAATTGATAGTGTCTTAAATGCAATGATGAGATGATGAAACATTGCAGTTTAGCAGCACATTTGGCCGTACACAATACAATGTTAGTGCCTACTGTTATACTTTGTTATACGATCGCGTCATAGGATATGCGGATTCAGTTTAACTGACCGAAACCGTAATGAAGAGATACATAGAATGGCAAGTAAATGTCACAGTAAAAGTTAAGAAAATCGAGCTCGGAGGGTTTTCTCGTGATGGGTAATGTAAAAAGCATGAGTACCCTCTGCATATATTTGATGACGTTAATGGCAATGTACTAAGCGGAAGAGGTTGGACGCGGACCGCTACGAGCTACGATCTCTCTGGCTACCCAGCCTAGCCATAAACATGATACAGGTGTTGCAAGTAGCTCTCTACTTAAGTGCCGTAATTATCGTTTGAATAATCCTTGAGCTACAAATTCTATTTAAGCAAGCTGTACTTTACCAGTATATTGATGTTTTTTGTTTAATTTTATATCTATATAAATTAAATTATATCAAATTATATCAGTTTCACGCTGTATCTCGCACATAGTAGGGTAGGCAGAAGGGTTATATGACTACCTAATGTTAAGACACTCCGTTCCCCACTTTCCGCTTAATTTTTCGAGGCATTAAGTGTTGAGTGACAAAACTCAACTTAAACAACTAGTAAAACTTAAACAACTGCCAGAGCCGGGCATATGTGGCAGAGCGAAGAAATAAAAATATTAAGAAATAATAATTCATTCATTCTCGGGTCGGGATGCAACCCAAAACTATCGCGTTACAGTCACACCCCACTCACTACGCTGCGGCCCCTGCGCCAGATGCCCATTTTCATATATCTAATATAAAATGTGAATAATTTGAAATAATGAAATTCAACACGCAATGCCTCCAGAACTCTGCGGAAAATGGGGAAAAAAAAACGGAACGGAGTGTCTTAACACTAGGTTCTTTCTGCCTACCCTGCTGTGTGCCTAAATGATCACTGTCGAAATCTTATAAAAGAGTGTAATTTGAAAACCTAATTATAAATTTATTTTGTACACTCATTAACCTAACCAGCAAAACGCGAAAGGTTAAAAATCATGTCTGTACCTGTAAAGCAAATCGTTACCTTGACATTGATTTTAAATAACACATTACCGGTTATTTCAACCGGTTGTGAACTTTATTTCAAAATAAAAAACAATTCAAAGATACAAGTAATCGGTGTTTATAGAAATGTTTCTAGTTAATTAAAAAAGAAAAAATCACTAAAAATCACTATATTTTTTTTACGTTAATAATTTTAAAAAGCTATCCTTACAAATACCATACAGACTATAATGAAATGTTAGAAAATTCTGGAAGTTACTAGTTAAAATTGTATATACTAGATATACATAAATTTCCTGTATTACAAAATGTACAACATCATTCAACTACCGTGTAATAGGAGCCTTCCTATCTAGAAATCTTATAAAACAGCCGTTTGCTGATAATTGGAACGGCTCTTGAATAAAATTAACACGTAAAGGTTATCTAGAGTCGTTTTTAAAATCACTTTTTTCCCACATTTATCATCTTAACAGGAATTATGGTGAAAAATGGAGAACTTCTGAAGAGAAGAATGTCTTGACACTAGGATTTTTTTTTGCTTTTTCTACTGTTCGGGAGAGATTGTGCAGCCGAAAGATAGATTATCCAAATGCATTTTTTGATAATTATGTTTAGTGAACATGACTCTCCGTGGATGAACCGTGTTTTTTTTATTTAAAACATAATGATGATAATATATATAATCTAAATAGTAATGTTTATATACCTAAATCAAATATAAATATATATTAATAGGCAGGAAAGAGCAAAATACAAAAACAAAAGACGACGTTCTGGACGGAACGATCTATATATCACTTTGTTGCCCATCTGAAAATAATCATACAAAGTGAGTACGTACGCCCTGCAAACTTAAATTTGTCAACTTTTATATGTTGTATGTGTTGTTGTTTTATATGTGTACTTCTCGTTAACCTAAAATTGATAAACGCGTCCGACTCTCGACCCTCGATCAACACAACAATCTAACAATATGGTATCATCGAACTGGTCTGATGATGGAGCCAAGATCTGAATAGTGTAACCTTTCAGAGGTCCACTCGATTTTACGTCCATATAATGAATCGCTTCGAGCACGCATTTGTAGTGTGTACGATAAAATCAAGATTCTTTAGATTTTAATAATAAACTTTTTTAAATGTACTATTAAGCAACTAAAATAGTAAATTTGACATATTACTATGTAAATAAAAACTAGCGTGTTACAGGAAAATACATATGTATTTCCAAATTTGTATATCTTCCAGATCACAACGAGCGAAACGAACATTTATCTTCGATATACATTGTAATTTTACCATAAAAGGGCAATACAGCGTCCAAGGCAGAATCCTTCTCTTTAACCTCGACACTGACGGCTCCGCTAAAATAAAAATTTGTAAGTATATGTAATTTTTTTTTTATTAACATGTAGCAGGGTAGGCAGAGGGAACGTAGTGTTAAGACACTGTGTTTCATATTTTTGAGGCATTGCGTGTTAAGTGACGGAACTCAACGTCGAGCTTAAACTACAAGAATATACAATATGGGGATATATATATACAATACAATATATATATCCCCTAGTGGGGAAAACAAACCTATAATCGTTGCACTTGTAGTCACACGCTTGAGCTACTGCGTACAAGGATGTATATTTCTTTTTATTAATACGTTACAATTTAACATTTTTATTATAATTTTAGGGAACCAACACATAAGGTTGGAAGTCCGGGAAAAAATTGTGAGAGATGAAAACGGTGAAGGGCATTACAAAATAAATTCGTACAAATACAAGGCTGATTATGGTTCTGACCTTAAACTAAATCTCACCAACTTATTCAGAGGCAGTCCGCAAATAAGTAAGAATATTTATAATTTGTTTACAAATATTGCGATATTCTTTTTATTTACTTTTCAGATTTTTTCCTCTAGTTATGTTGTAGTTGACATGTGTCGAGTGGCGTCAAAACAGGGTGGGACAATAAAAATGAGTTTGTTGAACTCACGACTATTACGCTTACAATCAAACGTATTCCCATTGAGCCTTAACGGTCCCGATTACAATTTCAAAATAATGTATTGATATTTTTTTTAGCGTCACGCTGTATCCCGCACTCTGCTGGATAGGTAGAGGGAACCTAACCCTACCCTGTTAAGACACTCCGTTGCTTTCCCTGTATTCCGCCGAAATCTGAAGACATTACGTGTTCAGTGGCGGAAGTTAGCCCCGCACTTTGCCTCGAAACCAGAACGAAAAAATGAAAATATAAGATTTTTCATTTTCGTCAAGTTAGAATCGAAATCATAATCTGTCGCATTTACACACACTTTGTGCCCTTGCACCACGACAGCCTCAAATATATATATTTTAAAAATATTAAAATATCCTAATTAATATCTTGTCTGTTTTCTACAGGTGCAAATATATTGGATGTTCTGAATTCGAACTCCCAGCTAGTGGCCCAGGAGTTTGGAGGTCCCATTCTGGACTACGCTATAGACTACGCTATGAATGTCACACAAAGATTCTTCAGCACATACACTTACGATCAGATCAGCAAAGTGCCACTTACAGAAGACTTCTTTGAAGATAATTAAATATATGAGAAACTTAAAGGAATTTGTGGATATAATTTACACCGAAATCAGTATTTATAATGTATTTGTTGAAATTAATATGAATAAAATGGAAAATAAGAAAAAATAAGCAAATTATATTTACAAATAAATCATATATCTACATATGTTGCTATTGTTAAAGTTTTTTTTTCATTAAATAAAAATAAAACGGTTGATTAATAAATGATTTATTAATGTTAAATAAATAATTACATTTTTAAAGATACAATTCCACAAGTCACGGCCGAAATTAGGTATTTATCAACTCATGCGCATTATTCACTCGGAAAGAACACATTCACAACTAAGGAACAATCGTAAAATAAGTCGTCTACAGTTAACTTCATAGCGGCCACAACTTATTAACCGCACTATACATACCATAGTGTGCAATGGTAACGCAACCAAACCACTGTGACATAATAACACTAGCTATTGCACACGACATTTTGAAGTTGGTGCCAGCGCTGGTGTAAATATTACCAGTAATAAAAATATGTACTTGAGACTTAAGCAATATAGCAATATGGAATGCTGATTTGTTATATTTTGTTGTATTGGCACGATTTAATAAAATGAATTATTTAATTAATAAAGTATTATTATTTATAATAGTGTTATTTTTTTTCGCGTGATGATCTTTGTGTAATTGACAGGTAGAGCGTACTTATTAAGGAAGCGTATAAAAATTTGAACGTAGCAGGATTCTAACCCGCACTTTTTGGAAACCGCCTAAGCGCTCTGACTACTAAGCCATACGTTCTCATCAAGCTACTTCGACATACTTATACATTTTTTACAATTAATTTGTGTTCTTAACATCTCTGTAGAGAGAGATTTTGAAGGCGAGGATTCGAATCTCGCTACGTTCAAATTTTTTATACGTCTTGATAAGTATTTTTCTTTTCTAAATGTGGAATGACACTTTCAAAAAGGTAAACTAAAAAGAACACATTTAAATAATTTTGTTCAATAAGTACTTGCTTACAAGATGCTTGTTATTCAACCATTTTTGTCTAACCTTAAAATTACGTATTTTACCTAAAATATCGAAAGAATGATTTATAAAAACCAAATGTCAAGGTCTTATTCTCTTAGACTATTTATCTATTTACATTACATTAAAATAAATTCGAGAATTCTTAGAAACTTTTAGCAATATATAACGAAAAAAAAAATAGAAGAATTTTTAATCTTTAAAAACAAAAATGGAATGGAAAAAAAATTCCAGTCAACTTTAAACACTAATAAAAATAAAATTGAATGTCTGAATTAGATGTCAATTGTTTTTTATTTTCTTTGGTAAGGTACAAATGAGTGGAAAATAATTACTTTATAAAGAGAGAGAGAGAGAGAGAGAGAATCCATTCTTTCCCTCTTCACAAATAAATTTAAAAATATATTATTACGCTTTTTCTCGTGTAGCAGGGTAGATAGAGAAAACTTAGTGGTGGGGCTCAATACTGCGCTTCCGTACCAGAGCGGAAAACTGCAAATAAAATTAATTATAATCATAGAGGCCAGCCATGGCGCAGCGGCAAGTGTGACTGTAAAACCGCCTGCTTGTGAGTTCGATCCCACTCAAGGAGATGAAATATTTACTTGGATATATATTCTTCTGGAGTCGAGGCAAAGCGTGGCGTTAAGTTCTGCCACGCGACAAGGATATAGGTTCCCTCTACCTACCCTGCTGCGTGCGGGATACAGCGTGGAGCTGATTTGATCTATTTACTTATGTATAATCATTCAAATGGGAACCCAACTCAGAACCATCGCGTTTACAATCAGCCTCCTGTGCTGCACCATTGGACATGACATCCTCAATTCATTTCATAAAGTAATATTCTATATTTTTCAACTATTTACTTCGTTGTTTTAATATTTCAATACAAATATAGTATAATTAAAATTTATTTGATATAATAATTCGTCATAAAACATTGTATCGAGGCAACATCACTACGCAACCGTCGAACGAGCGTGGTTGCCTCGTTATTAATTGCATAAGGTGGAGCCACTTCGCAACAGTACATTGCTTATACTGGCTAGTCTAAAATTATATTTGAACAGTATTCAAGTATTGTAGATTCGATCCCCGGGAGAGTTATTTTTTTCTGCTGTGCTTTGCATGTACCAGGGTAGACAGAGGGAGCATAGCGTTGAAACGTTTCTCACTTTTCCGTCGAATTCTGGACGCATTGCGTGTTGAATGGCGGAACTCAACGCCGCGCTTTGCCTCGACACCAGAGCGAAGAAATAAAAATATTAAATATTTTATTTCTATATTGGACTGGTCTCTTTTAATTTTTTTTTATGACTACTGCTTTTCTACTACTATTATTACGTTATTACAACTAATATTATTAAAGTGTGAACGTAAAAAGATAAAAAATAAAAACTTACATGCCTACATTAAAGTCACGTGTTTTTGTCCATTATTTACTTATTGTATATTTATATTTTCTTTAATACTTAAGATAAGCTGAAAATCACAAAACGCCATAATATAATGATATTCTTGAAATAGGAATATGAATCTATATATGATATTGTAGTAGTATACTAATTGACTATTGTATGACTAAATTTCCCCTTACAAAATTATACTTAAATGTATTTTTTACTTTATAATTTAATAGACGTCGATATTTGTTAAAAATCGAAAGAAAAACGTCGATGTCAGCCAACATCGATATTTTTTTTGTACATATCGTCATCAATAAATAAAACAAGTATAATAATATATATAATAAATAAATAAAACAATATAATAAATAAATAAAACATAATAAAACAATATAATAAATAAATAAAACAAGTATAAAGTCATACGACGTTATAATTAAAACAAAAATCTAAAAGTTATTGAAAATTTTTAAATATAAAAACACATTATATGTTCGAATACTTTTAGTGAATCGAGTGTAAAAATACACATTTTGAAAGCACGTGGTCGCGACTAAATTTCGATTATGTACCCCTGCTGACATCGATGTTACGATCTTTTATTTCGATTCAAAATCGATGATCAACGGGCATCCCTCGTTCAATCTTTACTAGACTTCCACACTCATGACGTTGAGTTCTGCCACTCAATATTCGTTCGGAACGGTTCGTCTTAACATTTGGTTCCCTCTAGACTTCTGTTCCAGCTATGCATGCAAGCTATAAAAAAACATAATAAAACTCATTCTATGAATGCAGATTGCTTGAAATTAAATAATAACTTTCAAAAATACTTAAGAAAATTAACTCTACACTTAATCACTATAAAATGTGAACTCGTCACTATTGTAGGTCAAAATAATCCACTGAGCTACATTACACACCAGCATTTCTAGCAATCAGCATTTACATGTTTTCATTATTTTCATTAATGTCCAACACGGGACGTTTATGGTGTTACTGTAGACTGTAGGTAATTTGATGTCCGCCTCCGCACTTTCACTATATTAGAACGATACCTATAAAAAGTTAATATAAATATATATAGAAATACATATATTTTGTATTTATTTTTAACGCTCTAACCTAACATAAGCAGAGGGAACCTTGGAACTTTCATTGAACTTTGGAGCCGTAGCATGTTGAGTGACGGAGCTCAACCCCGCGCTTTGTCTCATTACCTGAGTAAGGAACATGAAAATAATAAATAATTAATTTTTTAGACTGAGAATCGAATCCACAACCAATCGCGTTTATAGTCGCACGTATATACGTGCTGCGCCACGACTGCATATATATTTTTGTATACGTAAAGTAACATCGTTATAAAAATGGATCTGGAAGCTATTTGTACTTTGTATCAGTTTAGCTAAGTGAGAGTGATTGATTCTAGTCAACTACAGTCATTATAAAACGAACAACAACGCATGATTTAGAAAAAAACTCTATGAATAATATCTAATTATTAGGCATTTCACGTTTATATACAAAATTCTCTCTGGTGAAACTTATTGAAGCCGTAGTGACACCGGGGCACAAGCGCATCACTGTAAACGCGACGGTTGTGAGTTTGAATATTTCCATTCTCGAAAATTCGGTAGAAAGTGAAAAATAGAGTGTTAACACTAGGTTTCATCTCCCTATCTAAAAATTATTCAATTTCAATAAAAAATTGAAATATCTGAAATTAGGTTGTCAAAACAATCCCTATAAAACAGTGTAGTATTAAAAACAATACCGCATATTTTCCAAACAGTATTGGATGCATTTGTTTCTATACCGCAACGTAATAAAAGAGTATAACTACCTACATTGGACAGAAAACCAATTTGGCCAGTTTTCGTTTCTTTTTTATTGTTTCAATAGCAATACCGTACTGGAAGCAATCCGGAGCTGTCACCGAACACGCGATCCCGACATCGTCTGAAAACTTCGATTTTACGACTCAAATAAACTTATAATTCGTAAGCAAATAGAAATTGAACGGAATGGAAATGAAGATGAGTAATGTATTTCCATTTTTCGTTATGGTTGCCATGGATGTTAGTAAATGTGTTTTTTTTTGTATAGTATTTTCTACGTTTTGTTTGTATGAATATTGCATATTTATGGATGATCAGGATGAACAGTAGGGATTTATAAATGCAGGAGCGAGGGTCAGGTGGATCGTTCCTACCCTAGAATAGTCTGGTCTGTCTCACGACATTTCACTAGCTAAATATTAAGGCTGAAAAATAATAAAGTTTTATCAGTTCTGAGCTAAAGTCAAGAAAGTTAGCTTTTTTTTAACTAAAACGCGTTTAATACTTAAAATAATTACACAACTGTGTACATAAATAAAAGGGTGAGTGTGAGGTGGGTCGTGCCACATTACCATCAAAGTATATAAACTCCTGGGTACCAGGGGAAGTCATGGACAATATCTCTAGAAACACTCATGACGAGCATACTATCTGAAAAAATCGGGATCATAGCATATTGGCTCATAGTGGCACTCCATTCTCTCTGCTTACTGTAAAAAACAATAAAAAAAGGAAAAATAAATTTATTAAAAAAAAATGTAAATCAACAAAACATATAAATAAATAAACAAAATATACAGTGTTTTTGTCAGCACCACTTTAAATGAAACCACAGTTTTAACTACTCTATAAAAGCCTAATACAATTAAAAAATATATTATTTTTCCCAAAAATTAAAGGGTTTTTTTTTTAAATAAATAATCAAAATATCCTTGTAAACTAAAACACAATTGTCAAGAACGCCGCACGCAGACCTATCAAAGGAAACCGCCGCATACGCCTCATTTTGAAATCAAGTCGTAAGTATTGGCGGCAGCATATTACAATACACCAAGATATTATAAATCAAAATAAATAAATCATCTTCACGCTGTATCCCGCACACGGCAGGGTAGGCAGAGGCAACCTAGTGTTAAGACACTTCGTTCCCCACTTTCCGCCGAATTCTAGTATTGCGTGTTGAGTGGCAGAACCCAATGCCGCGCTTTGCTTTGACACCGGAGTAAACAAATGGAAATATAAATTTAAGTAAATATTTATCTCCCCGAGTGGGGATCGAACTCACAACCAGTCGGTTTTATAGTCACAGATTTTACTTTGTGCCTGTCCTCAAGGAGGCCATGATATTATAACTATAGCAAATTGCTATAATAATTATTACGTTATTATTGAACACAATCGAACTGACATTAATGTCGACATATGTGAGTCCAAATTGCGCGTAATTAATTGATAACTCCCCAACAATTAACGGGGCCAGATTGCTGGACACGAGACATTATTCACGCACAGTATAGTACAGACAGATACTAAAGTGTTATAATTATAATAAAAAAATATAATAAAAAAGGGGCAATAGTGGCGCTGTGAGCTGTGAAACGACCGCAGGATGTGAAATTATTGATATAACAACAGTTATTTTTTTTTATTTCCTCGCTATGGTAACAAGGCATAGCGCAGCGCTGAGTTCCGCCACTCAGAACGCAACATCTGTCTAAAATTATTAATATCTTCATTGAAGAACAAAGTGTCTTGTCAGTAGGTTGTCTGCCCTAACGTCTATGTGCGAAATACAACGTAAAGCTAAAATATACTTACAGTAAAAATTATCTAAAACCATCATAATACTTAAGATTTCTCACTGTAGAAAATATTTGTTTATAACTTGTTGCCATCCTCAAATTCGATTGCGGGAATTTTATAGTTCTTGCCACTTACTTTTAGCGACATTATGTCAATTCAATGTCAAATTTTGAAAGAAAATTACACTCACTTCTTATGCAATGAAACATCATGTACATATATATATATATATATATATATATATATATATATATAAATAAAAAAAATAAATCAGCTTCACGCTGTATCCCGCACACTGCAGGGTAGGCAGAGGGAACGTAGTGAAAGTGATGACACTCCGTTCCTCACTTTCTGCCGAATTCCGGAGGCATTGCGTGTTAAGTGGCAGAACTCAACGCCGCGCTTTGCCTCGACGCCAGAGCGAAGAAAATGGAAATATAAATTTAAGTAAATATTTCATCTCCTCGAGTGGGGATTGAACCCACAACCAGTCAGTTTACAGTCACACTTTGTGCCGCTGCGCCACGACCGGCACACACATATATATATATATATACATTTCTATGTCTATAGTATATAAAGTGTTTCGTTTCATATAGTTAATCACTTTAGAAAGCAACAGTACAATAACCATTACGCTCAGCCAATATTAGTATTGATCTGTAAGTCATGCTGCAATAATACTAGAGTAGTCGTACGGGAAACCTATAGGCAATGATACTGTAGGCTGTATGGCTGTATATCAATAAATTCCAATGCTAAGTAAACAGGGCAACAAAATATAAGAGTACCCGGCCAGTCGTGGTGCAGGTGCACAAGAGTGTGACTGGTTGTAAGTTCGATTCCTACACGAGAAAGTGAAATATTTAATGCTAACATTTCTTCCCTCTGGTGTCGAGGAAAAGCTCGGCGTTGAGTTTCGCCACTCATCACGCAATGCCTCCAAAATTTGGCGAAAAATGGACAACGAAGTGTCTTCATACTAGGTTTCCTCTGCCTACTCTGGGGTGTGCGGGATACAACGTAAAGTAAAAATCGATTTGCTTTTAACGATGTCTGCGCTTCTTTTCGCATAGCAGGGTAGGTAGAGAACTTTGGGTACAGTTTGAACCTATAACCATTGCGTTTACTGCCGGACATTGCTCCACTGGGTCACAATAGGCTCTTTGTTTAAAAAAATAATCAATTACTTATAATTATAGCTTATTAATGGTTTCTTGACATGAAATTAAAAAAAAGTACCGTCCACCTATACACAATAGGTTGCTATAAAAACACTTTAATTGTACCTACTATTTCTTACCTTTCTACGTATTTCCCTTAACTTGGAGAAAAAAAATAACAATATATGCCATATAAGGTAAAATTTTCATTAGGACTTCCCATCCTACAGCTAGATCAATTTGTTGTTGTCAAAATACGGTTGTTAGCAACAATAAATCACATTTTTTTCAAACCTTTATATGTTTTCTAAAAAGAATTTTCTTTCCTAAGTATGGAATTTAAAATTGTAAAAAAATATATGAAAAAAGATTATTCTCTCTCGCCAAATGTAATCTTTGGGTTTCGGAAGTTTGTAAAAATATCCCTACATAGATGCTAGGAACAATATGTAGCAAGTTGCAACAAGCATATAAGAATTTCGACGTAGCCCGATGCGAACGTATGGCATAGTTGGTCAGAGCGCTTGGACGGTTTCCAAGAGGTGCGGGTTGAAATCTCGCTACGTCAAAATTTTTATATGTTTTCTAAAAAGTATTTTTCTTTTCTAAGTGTGGAATAACATTTTAAAATTGTTAAAAATAAATTTACAACATACCTACACAAGAAACAAAATCATAAATAACGAAAACTTTTATTTTTATTAAAAAAAATCTACATTCCCTTAATATATTAAACGTATGTACATAATATATAAAATTATAGTAAAATAAAATGTTCCCTATACTTATTTACAAAACTGACCAGGTCGGTTTCCAAGAGACGCGGGTTCGAATCCCGCTACGTTCAAATTTTTATACGTTTTCTAAATAAGAATCTTTCGTTCCTAATTATGGAATAATACTTTAAAAATGTTAAAAGTATGTGCCCTCTCAATAACCTTCGACTAAAATAATAATAAAAAGTCGTTGATATTTTTAGTTCTAATCATGACACAATTATTATTTAGTTTTTATCTATATAACTATTTTATAAATATGAAGGTTATAAAGATTACATTCCAAGTAATAAATGAAGAAAAGTAATTGAAATCAACTTCACGCTGTATCCCGCACCCAACAGGGTAGACAGAAGGAATTAGTGTTAATATACTCCGTTCTCCACTTTCCGCCAAATTCTGGAGGCATTGCATGCTAAGTGACGGAACTCGTCGCCGCGCTTTGCCTCGAAACCAGAGCGAAGAAATGGAAACATAAAATATTTTATTTCCTCGAGTGGGGATCCAAACCAGTCGCGTTTACAGTCACACTTTGTGCTCCTGCGCCACGACTGGCCTCAGAAAAGTATTTTAATTTATTCTAAAGCATAGATTTGTTGCGGCGGTCGTCTAGCACAACGTGAAGCTACCTCCAATGCCAAATATAAAATCTATAAGGAAATATAGAGGGAACATGGAAACCTAGTATTAAGACATTCTGTTTAAATATATATATATATATATAACTTTTAACCCTCAGCCTAAAAACATTCAGCTATGATTGGCTTCCCCATCCAAGCCTCCCTCACCTAACCTTTCATCAACCAGCACCATTAGTCACCGAGCTTTTTCCGTTTTACTAATATATCATCACTCGAATTTTGCACCCACGATCAGCTTGTGTGAGGTGACATTTTAGAACCACTGCCGGATGTTTCTGTCAATCAGTGAAAGTACTTAAAAAGTTTAATATCTTATGTCAGCTTCACGCTGTATCTCGCACACTGCAGGGTGGGGCAGACACTTGTTTTAGTACTTAGAACTAAGTTTTTTTTTAGTACTTAGTACTAAGTTTCCTTTGCCTATCCTGCTGTGTGGAGTGAGAGAGAGAGAGAGAGTTCTCTCACTTTCTAGGAGCGGCATAGAACTCAACGCCGGATTTTGATATCACGAGGGAAGAAATGAAAATACTAACAAATAATATTTCATTCTCTGGAAAGGGGATTGAACCCACAACCGTCGAATTACATTACATTGCAACATTGTATCCCTAAGCCACGACGGCCTCAATCAACATCTGATGTTTATTTATGGAAATAAAAGAACTGATTACGTCCCTTACGTCGCTCCGCCGCTGCACTTTCCGCGATATATCTGAGACATTGCGTTTTGAATGGCGGCATTTACACCTGCAATTTGTCGACCAGAACGACGAAATCAAAATAATATAAATATCATGAGGCCAGTCGTGGTACAGGGTTTGTGCCCCGTGTAAAAACTGGAAAATCGACTGGTTGTGGGTTCGATTCTCACTTGAGGAGATGAGATATTTATAGACATTTTCATTTCTTCGCTCTAGTTTCAAGGCAAAGCGCGGCGTTGAGTTCCGCCGCTCAACACGCAATACCTCCAGAATTCGACGGAAAATGGGGAGCGGAGTGCCTTAACACTAGGTTCCCTCTATCTACCCTGCTGAGTGTGGGATACAGCATGAATTGCGCTCACAATCATGCTGTCTCCCTGCCAAGCAATACGTTTGCAATCAAACAATATCTAGGTTGCAATTCAAAGCTAGTAGTAGGTCTGATGAAGACCTTTATTGCCAGCAAATTGGGTCGATTCATTAGAAGTCTTCACAGAATTGCTGAAGCCATTTCATGAAACTCTATGCTGGTGTGAACTACTTTTGAAACCGACGACGTCTAATTGCCATGTATGATTGTTATATTGATTTGATAATTCTTTTTTTTTTCAGTACATCCATACTTTGATTCATGCCCAGTCTCGATATGCTTCGCCGTAGGTAAATTTGTAAAAGGTTCATCGATGTACGTGACGCTTGTATATCCTTGGTGGTCATGAAGCAGAGCAAAGAGCTCTTCAAATTCCTCCATGCTATATATCTGCTATTACCAGGAACACAAACGAACACATAGCAATGCCATCTATTTTAAATAAAATTCTTGATTAAACCCGATAAAATAGTCAGCTCACTGATCTAAAAGTTTCAAGCTACCGCTTGACAATAATGATATCTTTAATGGGTATACTGGTAAACTCGACAATAAATTGACTATAGCTTCATTGTAAGCTTTCTCAAGACCTTTCAGCCCGCTAAAAAAATGGTAAGAATCCCATAAAATGTTGTGTGAGTGTCCTCCAATCCTATAAGATGTGAAGGAAGTACTTTCGCGACATATCGAGCCAGTTAGCGTTGGTGTATTGATTTAGCTAACTATTGAACGAAGACGTATTTATATATATATATATATATATATATATATATATATATATATATATATATATATATATATATATATATATATATATATATATATATATATATATATATATATATATATATATATTTAATTACCTATTTATACGACATTTGAATTTTCTATTTGCACAAAAAATGTATCCGAGATCGAAAAAAAATATTTTTTTTAAAACTGCAAATGCTTTATGCAAATT
This sequence comes from Heliconius sara, assembly GCA_917862395.2. Classification (NCBI taxonomy): domain Eukaryota; kingdom Metazoa; phylum Arthropoda; class Insecta; order Lepidoptera; family Nymphalidae; genus Heliconius; species Heliconius sara. Next base: position 3,323,133 of record OU860788.1, on the reverse strand, counting down.
AAAGAAAAAAATATTTTGCGATTTTATAAAATTTAGTTTAAGTTTCACTAATCAAAAGTTTGAGAACCGCGGTACTTCCTAAGCCCCACTGAAAACTTCTCCAGCTTGTAAAGGCATCCGTCATTCTACGCTCGCATACATTCACCCTTGTGTGTTTTAAACGATACTTATAACCTACCAATTAAAGCAGATCTCTAAAGACATAAGGATCTTTAATATTACAAAGGGACTAACGCTTAAGGGTGGGTCAAGTTAATTGGTCGGAAACTGAGGAATCTAACGTGTCATTTGCAATAAAAAAATATAAAAATGTGCCGTTTCTAAATTGTTTTTTATTGAAATGAATATTTAAATTGATATAATCTATAATAAACTTCTTTATTATACAAACACCGTCGTGATTATGTTTTTTTAGGGTCTCATACCTAAAAAGGTAAAAATGGAACCACAACAAGTGTCCGTCTATACATCTGTCCACCTGTCTCAAGATCGTGTGGATGTATCAATTTGAAGTTAATATAAAATATTCAAATCTATAGGAGTTGAGGCCGGTCGTGGCGCAGGGGTATAATGTGTGACTGTAAAATCGACTGGTTTTGGGTTCGATCCCCACTCGAGGAAGTGATTTACATTTATTTTTTCATTTCTTCGCTCTGGTGTCAAGGTAAAGCGCGGCGTTGAGTTCCGCCACTCAGCACGCAATGCCTCCAGGAAAGTGGGGACGGGAGTGTCTTAACACGAGGTTCCCTCTGCCTACTATGCTGTGTGCGGGATACAGCGTGAAGCTGATTCGATTTTTGATTAGAGTCTATAGTCCCTTATAGCACAGAAAAAATCTTGCTACTACGTCGACGCAACCAACGTTTATGCATTGATTTTGATGCATTTTAATGAAACTTATATTTGTAGTATATTTCATACAAAATGAGTGCATATGCTAGAAAATTTAAGTTGTTCAACTTTTATAACTTGTAGTTTCCCCGGGCGTGTCAGACTCGCACTTAACCGATTGTTAATTCCGTAACTTGGGAAGTATATTCAGTAGAGATGGCAGATACGAAATGGATGTGGAAACACGTTTAACGGAGCCTTAGCTACATTGATCAGACGGCGAAACGTCAGCACAGCTGCACATTTGGCCTTAGGATATGCGGAGTCAGCTTAGCTGATAGAATCCGTAATGAAGAAATACATAGAATGGCAGATACTAGCGAGGGCGAGTCACGATGAGAATGAAGAAGAGAGTTTTGACACGTCGAACGAATGAGCTGAAAGAAAGGCAAAAAAGATTTATGATGGAAAAGTGAGCGCTAAGAGAGGTAGAGGGAGACCCCGGTTGACCTTCGAAAACACAGTATGAAAGACACTGACCCTTCGGAGGGCATTTATGAACAGCTTGATGACAGTGGACGAGGCGAAAGAGGTATGTAGAGAACGTAGCGTTTGGCGCTCCGTTCTCTCTGACTACCCCGCTAGGAATAAAGCGTGAAGCTAAGTTGAGTTAATTCCGTGAGATACTAACAAAGTGAAATGTAATTTAATTTTAGAAAATAAATGAAGAACTATAAAAACGAATAATGTTTTTATTAGATGTTCAAGTATTTTATTGACTATTTTTACTACTACTTACTTTGTCATATTATACTTTTATCAAAAGTATATGGATATTATCTCTTATTGAATTTGTTGTGTGCTATCCCGGTTTTAGTCAAATTAAGTACATACGTAATTTTTTTTTTAATTTCACTCTGTATCCCGCATACAGTAAGGTAAGCTGGGAACCTAATTATAAGAGTTAAAATGCTTTTTTGCTCTGTTGTCGAGTGATGAAACTCAAATCCTCACTTTGTAACAAGACAAAGTGTGTTAAAATGAAATTAATTAATTCTGCCGAGTAAAAATCAGCCTATAACCGTCATGTTATTGTACGAGATACTAAAATAATCTTCTATAAATCTTAGTCAATTTTTTATAAATTATTCAATACAAGCAAAAGAAATTATTTTAATCGATCATTCACATTCTCCCCTTTCTTCTTGAGATCTCCCTCAGACCCTTAATATAGGTAAATACATCTCTTATCCAGACTACACACGTAGTGATCACTTACTAGTTTATCTTCATATTTTTGTCGATTCATAGAATTTACAAGATACAAAATGTATCCCGCATACAGCAGGATAGGTAGATGGAACCCAGTGCTAAGTCACGCCGTTACCCACTTTCCTCCGAATTCTGGAGATATTGCGTGTTGAATGGCGGAACTCAACGCTGCGCTTTGCCTCGATATCAGAACGAAAAATGGAAATATAAATTTTTGTGCCCTTGACTCACAACTGGTCTCAATAATTTTTTATAAAATATTCAACAAAATCAAAAGATATAACTTTAGTTAATTATTACACATTTGCATTTACTTATTTATTACTTATTTAAAGTAATATTATATCGATATCAATAAATGATTGATTGGCCAGCCATTTAGTGAAACGTTTCACAAATAGACCTAATTATAGGGTAACACGTTGAAAGAATTCACTCAAAAAAATCTAAATTGCCATCCCCTTAACATTGCTAACTATCATTTCCTGATGGGGTAGGTCAGGGGCTCCCAAAGACACGGTGCGTGGAACGCTAAAGATTTTCTTTTGTATTTGAGCAGTCATTATTATTAGATACTATTATTTTTTTAGTTTAACGCTAATATTTTTATTATGTATCCCGTATACAATAAGATATACAGAGGGAACCTAGTGCTGGACGGTGAACATTGCGGGTTGACTGGCGAATCTCAACGCCGTGCTTTACCTTTTTACCAGATCGAAACAAAATTAAAATATTACTAAATAATCATTGATTTTTCCATGTGGGAATCGAACCCACAATCATCACCTTTACAGTCACACGCTTGTGTGCGGCACAAGATTGGATAGGAATAGAGTTTCTTAATACTAATTTCCCAGGTTCAAATCACTTAGAATATTAGAAGGGGCTGCGAGTGTCTAAGTAGTATCAGGAGACTGAATTCCAAGGACTATAAGTTGAGAAATGAAACTGGCCATACTACATTTAATTACAATTATTTCTCCAAGTCAAGCCCACGAACATTTTTATTTAAAGCCAAATATTCAATATCTATACTAAATACGTAATATATTTATATTAATATTTTTTTTCCTTTTACGGCCTTAGTTTGACTACCCCACGTAACCATATAACGGGGCGGATTGATGATGTATGGGTACAAAAACAGCCGCTCTAACTGTCGTCACTTGATATATCACCTAGGAGCATAGAGGTGGAAAATTGTATGATTTGATTTATTTAATGATTTTAGAGATATAAATAGTAATGGAATGTATAATGTAACGGAACGGAATTATAATAGACTGTTATTAATAAATATTCAATAAAAAATCTTAGATATTTATCTAAGATTTTAATCAATTTAACAGTCAGATTGACGCTGTATCCTGCACACAGCAGTGTCGGCAGAGGGAACCTAGTGTTAAGACATTCTGTTCTCTATTATCCGCCGATTTCTGGAGGCATTGCGTATTGAGTGGCGAAGCTCAATGCCGGGATTTTGCTTTGGTGCCAGAGCGAATAAGTATTAATATTAAGAAAGGGTCATTAATTTTCTAAATTATCTGTGGAGTGTCTACTAGGTGGGTCTACTAAAAATATTTTTAGTATTACTTTTATTATAATGTAAGTTCACCCGACACTTTACTCTACATATAGCAAGCTGAAAGAACTTAGAGTTAAGGTACTGCAAAAAAAACTCGAAAATTGGATGAGGCCTAATTAATTTTCAAGACACGTGTTGAGTGAATGGTGAGTGGAGGAATTCAATGCCGCGCTTTGTCTCGTTATCGGAGAGACCAAATGAAAATAATTTAATTCCCGAATCGAACCCACAACCGTCACGTTTAATCGGACGAAGTATGTAGCTACTATTACTCCACGACAGCCTCAATAATAATTCAAGTGATTTTGTAATTCTTTTTAAACTCAGTTTAAAAACAGAATCACTGAAACAAAACCTGTTCTCTTATTGCCGAACCCACAACCTCTCGCCTTTGCAGTCAGTCGCGCGATAAATAATAGCACGATCCCGACCTTCGATGATGAATATTTTTTATATAATACACTATTATAAAGAACATCTGTATTAATTCATTTAAAAATAAATTATTTAAGAATACAATCTTAAATAAAATACCTTTTCTTAATATTATTTCAGAGCATTTTATGAAAAGCCGTCTTTTATTTTCTATTTCTCCTATCTATCGTATTTCACAAGCTAAAGAGAATGTAGTTGCAACTCACGTTAAAGCGGTGAGTGTTTTTTAGCTTTACAAAATACATAGTAGACAAGGAGAGTTAAGAGAAGATAGAGAATATCGGAACTGAATGCTGCACTTTGCCGATCGGACCTAGGAAATGAATATAATTGATTTAACCGAGTTGAGATCGAAGCCTTATTTTTTATCAGCTTCACGCTGTTTCCTGCACACAGTAGGGTAGGCAGAGGGAACCTGGTGTTAAGACACACCGTTCCTCACTTTTCGCCGAGTTCTGGAAGTAATGTGCGTTGAGTGGCAGGAATCAACGCCGCGCTTTGCCTCGAAATCAGAGCAAAGAAATGAAAATATAAATTTATACAAATATATGTAATAAAGTAGTAGTATTTAAGTATTGTTTTTTTCGATCTTATCTAAAGACCTAAACTCAGTTTTGATCTATCTGTTTATTTTTCAACTCAACGCTGTATCCCGAATTAGGATTAGAATTAGGTTCCCTCTGCCCGGGTAGGCAGAGGGAACCTGGGTGAGACACTTTGTTCTCATTAAGACACTTCCACCCAATTCTGAAGGTATTGCGTGTTTAGTGGCGGAACCCAATGCCGCGGTTGATAAGGCTCAATGCAAGATACAGCGTGAAGCTGAAAAAAAAACACATTATTAAAACTATTCATCAGCTAAATACTCTATTGTTTCATGTTTCATACTACAATCAATATTAGTTACAAAGTATATAACTACAATATAATAAGCAAAAACAATAAGAACGTTATAATGTATGTGAGAAGACCTTACAGAACCTTGAACTTCCTGTCATTCGCGATGGTTTATTCAATGAGAGCTGGACTGCTCCCTTCATCTAGCGCCATTTGTATGGGGCCGGGACGAACGGTGACGATGACCGCTCGCCGTGACGTACGTGATACGAGGTGTATGTATGTATGTATTTGTTAGAGTTGTATGGAATGGACCTTGGCGAAATTGTGCTGCCTTTTTCATTTTTTTTAGTTTTTGAAAATTTGTGTTTAATTTTTTTAATTCAATAAATATATTTAATTAATGAGACATTTTTTCAATTAATAAACTTTGACTATATTATTCCTTTTATTGAAATTAAAATCATATAGGTATTTTGTAATTGGATATAATCCCACTTTTCCTATAAAGTAGTAGGCCTACTTTATAGGAATAACATGTTTATACTTATATATTTTTTAGCTTCACGCTATATCCCGTATTTAACAAGGTAAACAGAGAAGAGCGCTCAAAAATTTAATATCGTCTTATTAAATGATTCATTTCCCTGAGTTGAAATCGAATCCACAACTACCACGCCACCACCACTGCGCCACGACAAAAAATATTGAGCACTAACATTTCATAAAATTGCTAGTACTAAAGGATAATATACTATACATACTATATAATATTAACCTAATTCAGAAATAATTCTGTTTTATAAAAAAAAACTTTTTTTTTCATAAACTATAAAATTATCAGCTTCACTCTGTATCCCGCATTTAGCAGAGGGAATCTAGTTAACACTTAGACACTCCGTTCCTCACTTTCCGCCGCGTTTTAGAGGCATTGCGTGTTGAGTGGCGGAGCTCAACGCCGCGCTTTGCCTCGACACCAGAACGAAGAAATGAAAATATAAATGTAAATAAATATTTCATTACGTCGAGTGTCACACTTAGTGCCCCTGCGCCACCACTGGCCTTTTTTTATTATTTTAATATAAAACTATAAAGAAATTTCCAAAGCAAATCCGTTTCCATTGCATGTAGCGTCGCGGCGGTGCCGGTGCCGTCACGGCGCTACGGCGCTCTGTAACGGGGTCAGCTCGTTAGCGCGCGTTCGTATGCGACCCCCGCTCACTTTGCACTCCACTGAAACCCCACATTGATGTATTACTGTAATTTAATGGTGTTATTTATTAATCTGCGTGTTATCGTGTTAGCTTCACGCTGTATGCCGCATATATCGCTAATGCGGGATACACCGTGAAGGTACACGGTAGGCAGGAATCCTAGAAACCTAGTGTACTACAACATTCCCATTAAGACACTTCCGTTCAACATTTACCGCCGAATTCTGGTGAAATTTTGTGTTCAGTGGTGCTGGGTAGTGGGAAACGAATGTGGCTTAATGAAAACAGAGTGTCGGGACACAAAACTCCTAAGTTCGCTCTGCCTACACCGCTATGTGTAAAAGTACATTGTAAAGTTAGAAATAACAACTTTTTTATAAATATTTTTTGATATTTTACTTAGACATCTCCCTTATACCAAAGGCTTTTACGCCTTATGTATTTACTATTTAGATAGTATGTGGTAGTATAAAAGTATTAGTTGAATCAACCAGTGGCGCACGAGAGCATATGTTCTCTACAGCCGAACACTAAAATACTCTTACAATGAAGAAAGAAAAAATATTTTGGAATCCTACAAAAAATTTACTATAACAGGATTCGAACCCACACCAATCCGCACCACCGTAATTACAATCCTACCTAGTAAACAATAAAAATCCATATTAACATAATGGAACTGCGTTACCTCATGTTAAATGAATGGAGAGAGCTTTTCACACATACACAAATACACTCATTAGAATTGGTCGAGTGAACTTTTGCCAAGTTTATTGAGTCGTTCATTGTATGGGGCTCTAATAGACGACTGAATGATTCAATATAGGTATCGGATACTAGCGACCCGCTCGCGGCTTCGCCCGCTTGTTCTATAAAATTATTTATTTTCTTATTGAACTATTTTGGTGATTTTGACTAATAAGATTATCTATTATCAAATGCCAGTCGTGGCGCAGGGCACAAAGTGTGACTGTAAAATCGACTGGTTTTGGGTTCGAACCCCAATCGAACAAAGTAAATTTCCATTGAAATTTATATTTCCATTTTTTCACTCTAATTCGCAATGCCTCCAGAATTTGTCAGAAAGTGGGGAACGGAGGGTCTTATCAGTAGGTTTCCACTGCCTACCCTGCTGTGTGCGGGATACAGCGTGAAGCTGAGAAAATATATTATTGGTGTATTTCCTCATATACTTTTAATGTACAGACGCCAATCACGTCAACAAGTTACAGTTTTATTATATATATGTATATAGAATAGATGTACCTATTCGTGTTTAATTTCATCAATTAAGAGAGGAAGTGCAATACGTGCAACTAGCTGAGCAATGTCGCTGTCAGTGCGATGAATCGTTAAAATATATTGTTTATTTATAAAGTGACGTTCCGTTGCTTAAAATACTTTACTAATGAGACAGATTAAAAATTCTATGGATAAATGACATAGCTACTTACGTATATTAGATATAGATATGTATAATACAGAGTCCGTCGTGGCCCAGGGACAGAAGGGTCTGACTATAACGCGACGGTTGTGGGTTCAATATTTTTATTTCCGCCACTCAACACGCAAAATTCGCCAGAAGGCGAGGTTATACATGAATTAAATCTGCTTCACGCTGTATCCTGCACACAGCAGGGTAGGCAAAGGGAATCTAGTGTTAGGTTACGTCGACTTTTCGCCGAGTTAAGGAATGAAATGTAACAATTAGTTAATATTCACATTTGCTCAGCCCCCAGAAAATATCACTAAATACGCTAATGGATACGAAATGTGCAAAAAACCTAAAACACTAATAGAAACAACAATACATAAATCCTTATTTTATCCTGATTTACGATACCAATGACCGATATCACAAGACGGTTTCACTCCATCATCTGAATAAAAAACAGTATTTTAGGGAAACAATATACTACAATGCACCTGGCTTGACGTTAATAAGTCAATGTGGTGTATAAATTCTAAATTCCAGTAAATGAAGCTGCAGAGTCCGTATACACGATAAATCCGAATAAAATACAATAACAAAAGGATTTAACATCTCTCGCGATCGCGGCGAGAATTAATAACGAGAATTTGTATGGTTTTCACTTATATTTGTTTATATGATAAATATTATTCACGTATTCTCCTGGATTCTATTCAAGGTTGGCAGAGAAACCTAGTGGTACAATAGGCTTCACTTCCTGTCTACATTATTATTCCTGGCTTTGTAAATATTTTTAGTTGCGATCGTTGAAGGAATACTACACTCGGGAACATATTTAGAGAAACGCAATAAAAAGGGTAGTTTAACAAAGAAGAATTTTGTGTAAAAAAAGAATTTGAATAATATTTTACTCACAATTTTTTTTTTGCTATCTGTACATTTCTTGGACAAATTTAACATTGTTTGTGTTTCTTTATGGCGAAAATTGCCATTATTGAGCTAATAAAAACAATAACTTCATTTCAAAAGTTTGGCCTTATGATGCCAGGTCTCGGCGTTGCTCACGTGTCTACAGCTGTAACTTTAATTAACAATGGTCACACTCACAATGAAGTGACTAAAAAGAGTTTCTAAGTCGGGATCGGATAAGCTGGTATAGGTTCGTACTTCAACACCAGAGGCCCACGGCTGACCGCAGGTAATCGAGTAGTCCGGTCCAGCTTTGCTTGTTCGCAACAAGATTGGGATGATGGCGTTTGGGGAAGAATCAGATGAGTCCAGATTTTGTCTTAAGCCAGATGATAGAAGGACCAAAGTATGGAGATTACTCGGGAAAAGGTACGCTCAGTGTAACATTGTTGGAAGAGAGCCTTATGGTGTAGTAATACTCGGCGGTATTTGCTTAGGAGCACGTACAGACAAATCGTAGAAAACAGGGACTGAGGCTAATTTACGTAACAATGCCTGTTTGGAGCCGTTTTGCCCCATTCATCGATGATATTTTTTTTTCTTGATAATGCTCGACCTCACACTGCGGCGATAGTTTCTTCTTCTTCCAATCTCAGAAAGATTCTCTTTCTCCTTCCAACTTCAACCTTCAGCAAAATACTTGCCATTTAAACACATCAAATATATTTTTCCGTGTCAAGTGACGGAAGATATAAAGCAACGCATTCCTACTAGAAAGAACTTAGTGTTAAGACACTCCAACACAACTGCTTATGAAGTCCAAAACGAAATCATAAATTCATATTAAAACACATATTACTTGTAATATTTTTTAAAGTGTGACTTATATTTATATTTACATAAATTTAAATTCCACGAACATTCCTTCCCATGTCAACAACTCAACAGTTTATCTCTTGTCAGTCAAACGGACAGATTTCGCTCGATCCTACGCGAGATTCGTACTCGCGTCACGAGCGCATTGATATGCACAGCGTGTTCACTTTATTTAATGTAGAGACAACTGGGGTTCTCGATAAGTGAACATTATACGTATATATAATACTGATTAACCGGACTAAGTGTTGTGAGCTCTCAGATAAATTAATATAGGAATAAGCGAACATTCATGAAGAAGAGAAAAAATCAAATCAAAAATCAGCTTCACACTGTATCCAGCATACAGCAGGTTAGGCAGAGGGAACCTAGAATTAAAACATTCACTTCCCTACTTTCCTCCAAATTTTACGAGGCGTGTCGAGTAGCGGAACACAACGCCGGGCTTTTGCCTTGGAACCAAAGTAAGATATGAAAGTATTAATAAATGAAGATATCAATAAATAATAATTTATTCCCTCAAATTGAAATGTATACCATTCTCCCCCTGCGCCACGACGTCCTTAATTATGAAAAAGGTTGAAAAAATATTGGGCTAGAATTATGAAAAATTCTCGTTTATATAAAGATTTATATATATCGGATATATCGGGTGGTCCAGGGTTAATTAGTAGTCCATATAAGGAATAGCCATATAGTCAAATATCCGTGTTTTTTTATGTTATGCTGTTTAATGCTTGGTTGTATAACGGAAGGCGGAGAAATGTGATACCAAGATATATATTCAAAATTGATAACTTTGACTAAATATAATGTATTCCTAGCATCAATACAAAAGTTTATTAACATTAAGATTACGCGAAAAAAATTAAAACAAATATACGATTTATACACGATCGATCGATCCTTCGGAAATAAACAATTAAAAATTAAAAATATATATATATAAAATCAAATCGGCGCAGTCTTTAGCTAAATAGATGTCATATACATCAAAAAAAATGAAATATATGAAGACTCATTAAATTTTATAAGGAGAAATAATGAATTTGTTTTAAAAATATATTAAAAAGTGCATTTACTAAATGTAAGTTGTGACTTTGCTTGCTTTGTATTATATATATATATATATATATATATATATATATATATATATATATATATATATATATATATATATATATATATATATATATATATATATATATATATATATATATATATGGATTATCAGCGTCTTTTCGGGAACTCAGTTACGCATAGATACCAGTAACGTAAACACATACTACTAAAGATTAAATAAACAACCTTGAACTTTGCCGCCAATACCTACGACTCCATTTCGGAATGACGCGTATGCGGCGGTTTCCCTTAGATAGGATTATGTGCGCGTGCGTCGTTCTTGATAAATGGCGATTCATTTTACAACGATAATTTTATTATATATTTTGCTTCAAAATAACACATTTAAATTTTTGTTAAAAAGGAAAAAAAACATTGTATTAGGTTTTTATAGAGTAGTTAAGACTGTGGTTTCATTTAAAGTGAAAATTTAAGCTGACAAAAACATTCTGTATAAACAAATAAACAAGTTAAAAAAAATTACGAAAATTTCTTAATTAATATTTTTTACCGATATGAAAAAATACAGAAAAAAAACACCTTACAAGGGGAGAAAAATAAAACAAAAAACTTTTTAAATAAATTTTATTACGTTTCAGATTTCCAAGATCGCATAAATTTTACAATTATTAATCCGATGACAAAAATAGACAAAAAAATTTTAAATGAACAAGTCATATATTCTTATATACAATAATTGATAATAAGATAAAAATATTATTCAGTGCTCCAAATAATAAAGAAAATTAAAGCATTTGTTTTATCAAGCTATCTAATAAATATAATTGATGACATTTTAATATGAACCATAGACGATGAGACATAAGAATCATTTTTCTTTAAATATATACTAAATCGTGATTCATAATAAAAAATCAGCATAAAATATAAATTACAGTATAAAATACTTCATTTTATATACATATTGTCTATTGGTTTCGTGTTTAAGTTGATTAATTACACAAGTTTCATAAACTTCATGTATTATTCTATGTTCTTGAAAGCAAATATAATTTTGTACGTTTTCTAACATCTTAAATGCCACTGTTGTGAGTTCGATTCCAGCTCGGGAGATTTTATTTTTTTCTTACTTAGTGAAGAATTCCCTGCCTTTTGAATTCCCGCCTGCTTTTAAATTAAATACAGAAAAAATAAATATTAAATATACTGAACGGTGTATGTGATTTATTATTTTTTTATAAACATACACTAATAATAATAATTTTATGTTTATATTATATTCGAAATGTGAATAAATCGGACCTTCACAGACCACTACTATTGTAGAGATCATTTGTACAAAATTATACAATAAAATAAATATTATTAGATTTGTGTCCACTGCACTGTTTTTAAATCGATGTTATTTAAAGAAAAAAATAATTTATTTTAATACTTTAGTATTTTTTTTATATCATATTAAAAAATATACAAAAATAAACAAAACATAAAAATAATAAGCACTTATATTAATTTAAATAACTAACCATTGCATAAACTTATGAATAGAAACAGCAGTACGCTTTTTTTTGCTTTGCAGGTTTGGTAGAGGGAATTTAAGTGTCAAAACACTCCCTTCTCCGTTTTTCGTCTAAATTCGAGATATTTTGCGTTAAGCGGCGGAAATTAACATTATGACTTTTAAACAGTGTAGTTGACAAAAACTTTGTATAGACATTTGAGGTATATTTAACTATTTTTATAACTTTTCTTCATTATCACATCAGGTGGGTTTTCACACTATTCCACTTATGTTCATTCGAAACTGCTAGAGTCTGAAAAAAATATATATGAATAATATAAGTACATCGAAGGTAAAAATTTCAATGTCGAAATGAAATAATTAAACATATATATAATATTTTGCTGTTCATATTTAAGTGTACTTTTCGCATTAAGAGAATCCCACTTCTCATGTAACAAAACATTTCACTCCTTCAATTATTTATATGTTAATAAATACTTTCTAATAAAACCATTTATAATAAGCATAAATAGCGGCGGTCTCTACTACTAAATACAATATATGATACCTAGTGTTCAGGGCGGCGGCGCGAGCGGCACGAGCAGCGGCTCGCGGGGGCGGCGCGCGCGGCGCGCGGGGCGCGAGGGGCGCGCGCGCGCCGGCGTGCGCAGGCGCGGCCGGCCCGGCCCGCGGCGCCCGCGCGCCTCCAGTGCCGCGCTCTGCGGCGCCTCCAGCGGCGCGTCCGACTCCAGCAGCGCCGCGCCTGCAATACGCATTCGATTTATATGTCAACTCAGGATATAAATTGTTTCTTATAATTTCAATTTACATATAATATGTGTAAATTATCCATATAAATGTATATTAAATTATTAATAAAGGTTTGGAAAACTATATTTTGTTTGTTAACATTTCGTCTCAAGTGCAAATGAAAAAACTATAAAGTTAATAAGAAACTTCCCAAGACATAATATCCTCATAAAAAACATGAACCAAAACCTAAATCACAGCACACTAGACAAAAGCCTATTCTGACCTGCAGCGACAGCGGACGCGTTGTCGGGCGCGGGCTCGGGGCGGCGCGTGCCGGCGTGGCGGGAGCCGCGCGGACGTCCGCGCCGCGCGCCGCGCGACGAGCGACTGCCCGCCCAGTTGCTGCGCACCGGGGGGGAGTACGCTGGAGAAAAAACGTTATTTTTATTACTAATTTGACATAGAGAAACTCTACTAAATGTCTGTACTGTATCTTTTTTTAAGCTTCACACTTTACCAATTTCACTTCACGCTGTATCCCTAGCGAGGTAGTCAAATGACTAATGAAAACGGAGCACCCAACGCTACGGTCATATGTACCTCTTACGCCTCGTTCACTGTCATCAACCTGTTCTGGGGAATCCTCATGCTTTTTACGTCACCTTCCTCCAGTATCCCTAATACTGTGTTTTTAAAGATCAACTGAGGTCTCCCCCTATCTCTCTTATCACTCACTTTTCCATCATAAATCTTTTTTGCCATTCCTTCATCACTTATTCTTTCGACATGCCCAAACCATCTAAACATGTTGTGTTTCATTCTCACCGTGACATACATTGATATTCTGATATATAAGATATGCATGCTTGAAGTGGAACAAAAGTGGAATTTAAAATAATAATATCTCTAAAATAGTCGAAAAACCAACAAAAAATCATAAAAAAAAAATGATGTGTTTCTATAACCTAAATAAATGTGCAATACTCACGCAGAGGTTGCGGTGACGCGTCCACGACCAGGTGGTCGCTGTCGTCGTCCACCTGCAGCGGGCTGCCGGGCTCCGACGCCGAGTCGCGAGGACGCTTCGCCTCCACCGGGGTAGTGGGCTGCTGGATATGTTGACAAATATATCTTATAATGTATTATATTTTATATTAATAATATTAAATAGTAAAGTAAATAATAATAAAAATTTCACTAAATCAAAAATTTAAAAATTTTCAAATATATTTTTAAAAAAATAACACATTACTGTAACTGAAGCTGTTTCTCTTTATGTTGAGCTAGATTTCTTAAATGTTTGTAAAAAATAAAAAAAACCTATACGTATACAACATATCGTTACATGAAAATACAATAACAAATAAAACTACATACCGAAGGTAATATACCAAGTTTTCGCTTGCGTTCTCTCTCTTCCATCATTTTCTTTTCTTCAGACTTTTGACGATCTATTAAACAATTTAATTTTTTTATTAATATTGTAGTTATTATTATTATATATTATTTTTTTAAATCTCGATTAGTTCAAATATGTATATATTCCTAAATTTTTCTCTTTTATTTATGATGAAATACTTTTTAAAAAAATATAATTAAAACTTTTTAACTTACATTTCAACTCTATTTCTTCATCATCCAAAAGTAACGATACAACTTCTTTAGGTTTAAGTGTGTCAGGCTTGAAATTACCACCGCTGATCACCATCCTTTGTATCTATACAAGTAGAAGAAAAAAATGGTATTAAAATAATGCAAGCATAATTATTTTAAGGAAAATGATAGACAATATATTAGTAAAAGCTAAAGATTTAATAGTTTTCGTTTTCAAAAAGTTACCAAATGATTTATGGAACAAGTATGGAACAAGAGATTTTAGATTTGCGATTTTTTTTCCCAGTTTCATGCTATATCCCGCAAAGTTCAGGGCACTCCGCTCTCTATATTGTGGTGGTGGTGATAAGTGGCGGAAACTCAAAGCCAAGTTTTGCCTCGTCACTATCAACCAAACGAACCCACAACCTGTCGCGGTTCGATCTTCACTCGAGATGAAATATTTAATTATATATATATTTAATTTTTTCACTCTGGTGTCGAGGCAAAGCGCGGTGTTGAGTTCTGCCACTCAACACGACATGCCTCCAGAAATCGGCAGAAAGTGGGGAACGCAGAGTATTAACACCAGGTTCCCTCTGCATACTCTGCTGTGTGCGGGGATACAGCGTGAAGCTGATTTTAAAGAGTGAAGTTACTTACTTCACTCTTTTCCCTGGCCCTTTGCATAATCCGTTCTTCAATAGTGCCTTTGCAAATAAGCCTGTAGACCGTCACTTGTTTGGTTTGACCGAGGCGATGCGCGCGGTCCATGGCTTGTTGGTCCACTGTTGGGTTCCAGTCGGAATCGTAAAATATCACCTGAAAAGTAACATAAATCTAAGCAATGAACTTACTATACTGAAACAATGATTTTTATTTTATTTTTGTTTGTCTATCTGTTTGTGCACGCTAAGCTCAAAAACCGCTTAACCGATTTGATTTTTCATTTTTCACAAATCCAGGAATCTTCCCTTAACATTAAGTGTTTCTTTTCTTACCATTGGTTCATTCGTAAAAATAGTAGTATAAAACTACCGCCACAACCCACAAGCGGGTCGCTGGTTATACAATAAAATTCTAATAAAGAAAAAAAACACAATTTAACTTACAGTATCAGCAGCAGTGAGATTAATACCGAGACCGCCGGCGCGCGTTGATAGTAGGAACACGAAGATATCCGTGCGAGCCTATGAAATTAAATAACTATATTAATATTTTTTTTTAGATTCACGTTGCGATCCCCATATAGCAGGATAGGCAGAGGGAACCTGGGCACCTAGTGTTATTTTTGTTCCCCACTTTGTGATCCGCTGTTTGTAGAGGCATTACGTGTTTAGTGGCTGAACGAGAACACAGCGAGGAAATGAAAATATTAAATATTTCATTTCCTCGAGGATAAATCGAATCCACGACCATTGCGTTGAGTCTCTAGGGCAGATGCCTCCTGCACATAACATACATAAAAAACATGAAATTAATATATTATATCACCTGAAAATCGGCAACCATGTCTCGTCGAGCCGATATTTTACTGGAGCCATCCAACCGCATGTACTTGTGCTTACGATGCCACATATACTCCTGGTTATAAAAAAAACATTTATATTATTACAAAAATATGAGAAATATATTTACATAATTCATTTTAAATAAAAAAAATATGAATATAATTATTCATTATCAAGTCAAATCAGCTTCACGCTGTATACGGGACACAGCAAGGTAGGCAGAGGGAACGAAGGAGAGGGGAGTAGATAGGGTAGGAAAGTGACGAACGGAGTGTTAACTTAACACTAGATTCCCTCTGCCTATCCTGCTGTGTGCGGGATACAGCGTGAAGCTGATTTATTTATTTATTTTATTTCTATGACTTTTAATATAAATTAAGTAAAAAATAGGGTGATCGGATGTTAAATGTAAATGGTATGGTTTAATCGTTGGGTTTTAAGTTACTCAATTGCAATACAAACCTCTAACAAATCAATCATCTTCGTCATCTGGCTATATATAAGAACACGGTGACCGCGCTCTTTCAGTCTTTTCAACAGTGAATCTAATACTGTAAGTTTTCCCGCGTCGCTCACCAACTGGTTTTTATCTACATAAGTAAAAAAAATTATAAAGTTGAATAAGGCCGTACCGCTGTACTACCAGCGACAAAATGTCAATCAGTAAACGCGACAGTTGTGGGTTTGATTTTCACTTAGAGGAATTCATTATTTTCATTACCTGGCAGACGACAAAACGCGGCGACAAGTTACTCTATACGCAATATCTTCTTTTTGCCTACCCTGCTATGCAGAATACAATTTGAAACTAAATAATAAAAAAATGTAATGCAGGTGTTTCTGCCTACTTTGCGGTTTCGTAAAGACATTTAAAAACTAAAATATTATAATACAGTACGGTTGACTAGTTGTGGCATCTCTGAGTTAGCTGTAAATAGCTGCAAGGTTTTGATTTTTTTTATTTTTCTTACTAATTTTTTTTATATATATATTTTTTTCTGAGTGTATAATGCGCAGGAGTTCAGGGTGTCTTATTTTAGAGAGACCACGAATAATCAATCATTTTATATTTTTTTCAAATGAAACTATTTTAACCGGATTAATCGCGTATATTTAGTATTATTATACACCTACCTACCCGTGACCACGGACTACTGCAAAGTGTTCGAAACGTCGGGTTCCCCAAAAATGTATAATAATACTAAATATACGTCATTAATCCGGTTAAAATAGTTTCATTTGAAAATGTGTAATAATCATTTTGTAGTTTCATATACATTACCTGGCACCTGCAGCGAGGCCCAGCCGCCGGGCGGGCGCGCGTTCGCCACTAGAGCGGCCAGCAAGGCCGCGCCCGCCGCGCTCTCGCCGTGCTCGTGGCGCCGCGCGTGGTGGGCGAAACTGCGCGACGACGCGAACGCCGCGCGAGTGACGGCGCTCACCTGCAACAGAGCGAGATTGTCATGGCGTAGTAGGACAACGTCTGACTCTAACCACGATAGTTATTATTAAATCGGCAAAATGCGACGTTGAATTTCCTCGTTTAACATTAGATTTTGTTTGGTTTTCTGCATATGGTAAAGATTAGAAGGTGCAAGTTTATAGATGCGAGCGAGGTTTTTCAAAATTAAATGATTATACGGACATGTGGATGATTGATGATATATTCCATAAGGTACCTTGTGCTGCGCGGTGCACAGGAAGGCGGGCAGCGGCGTGGCGCGCGCGCGGCGGCGCGGCGCGCGCGGCACGTGCGGGACGTGCGGCACGTGCGGCACGTGCGGGACGTGCGGCACGTGCGGCACGTGCGGGACGTGCGGGACGTGCGGCACGTGCGGGACGTGGGGCACTTGCGGGACGTGCGGCGCGGCGGCGGGCGGCGGCACGGCCGTCACACCGCCCTCCTCCGTCTTTATCTCGCTTAGCATTTCAGGCTGGAATTATTATATATATTTTATGGATATATATTTTTAAATTTTTTGTTGTAACTTATCTCGCCGGACATTTCTTATCAGAGATTGGAATTAAACCTACAACCATCTCGTTTCTCCATCTCTGTCTCTGCGTCACAATGACCTTTATTAATTTCGGCTGTAAATGAAAATAAATCATTTCCACGCCCACCACAGATAGAGTGCAGTTTTTATCCAATATATGAAGTTACTATAAGAAATATCTCTTCAGAGAATTAAATTTGACTTACCTGACTCTCAATCTTCAAGTTTCTACTGCGCATGCCGCGATGCTCCACAGTCTCTGGCATGTAGTATATATTGTGCTCCGTGTGCGCATAGAATGGTCCTCCTTTTTTGCCCAAACAAGTGTAAAATGTAGATAGAATATATTTAAAATGTAGATCAAATATAATTATTTTTCTAGGCCGTCGTACAGACTATAAACGCGGCGATTTTAGATTCGATTAAAATTACCAAATTATTATGTGGCCCTTTATCTAGCACTGTCATTTTTTTAACAACATTTATACACTATTTGTAGTATATTATGCGCCATGTGATAAGACCATCACAATGAGTGACTTAAAGCGTCCAATTATAAATGAGATACTTGTGGATTCAATTTCCAAGACCTAATTTTCATATCTCCGCTTAGGAAGACAAAGTGCATAAATTGTATCCTATGTGTTATTCTGGTATATTTACTAATTACTGGCAAGTTTTTATTTAGATTTGTTCAGTAGTTGCGTGAAAGTTAAACAAACATTGATCTTCAGAAATATTACAATTTATAATATTATAGTATAATAGTATTGTAGGAGACGCCAGTCATGGCAATCAACTGGTTGTGGGTTTGATGTCCACTCGAGGAGATGAAATATTTATTTACATTTATATTTTCATTTCTTCGGTCTGGTGTCGGGGCAAAGCATGGCGTTGAGTTCCGCGACTCAACACGCAATGCCTCCAGAACTCGGCGGAAAGTGGCGAACGGAGTGTCTTAACACTAGGTTCTCTCTGCCTACCCTGCTGTGTGCGGGATAATTAATAAGTAAGTGAAGCTGATTTAATTTAATTTAGATTTTTAATATTGTAGTATAAAAGTTCCCTCTACCTACCCTGTTGTGCGGGATACAGCGTGAAGCTATAAAAAAAATATTATAGTATGATAGTAAGATAAGATTATATATATACCTTCAACCCACAATGCATCAGTAAACAACAGTTCCTCCCACAATAAACAATCGTGTTTTCTCTTTTTCAATACATCTCCATCGGGACATATTAGCAACAAATATTTTCTATTCACTCTATCATAGTAGTCTCCATATAACTCCGTCTCTTTCTCTTCTTGCTTTATGTCCGTTTGTTCCGCTTGTCGCCACCAGTACTGTCTGTGTCGTAGTTTCTCATATTTTTCTGAGCATTGCTGTATGTGACGCATGCTAAAATATTGGTAAAAAAATGTAAGTAAATATCGGAAAAAATATATTTTTTTTATTTTACTATAATTGTTTCACTATATGGTAAAATAATCTTATTTGTCTTATTTTATACCACGAAATTAAACGATATTGGAATATGAATTGGAACAGTGAAAACAAAATGTGGATTTACAAAAATATTAAAAAATATACTAAAATGGAAAGAGCTCCTCTTGGAACCGTTTTAGCGTTCTAAACACTAAGCCATGCACTCTGATGAAGTTACGTCGAAGTTATTATGCACTTGTTACGAATTATTTAATAAATTATGATTTTTTAATATATGTGTATTCGATTCCCGCTACTATACAATTAATATATATTTTCTACTGCTACTAATACAACCTTTTTTTATACATATATTTTCTAAAATATTTTTCTGTGCCTCTTGTGAAAAAATACTTATAACAATGTAAAAAAAATAAACTTACGCATATAACCACCCACACACCATAACCCTATAAATCTCCATAGGCGACAAATCCATGAACCTCGTAAACGAAAACGCTTCATCACCCCTACTATTGTAGTGTACGTATTGCGGCGTTAAAATACACAATTTATTATATAACAAATGACGTTTCGATGGTATCGATCGCAATAGAATACCGTCTTCCGCTATCAACTTGGGCAAGTGGTAATCGTCAACTTGCATCGCAAACGGCGATCGTACGTCTCGCCTTTCAAATAATTCTGGATGATTGCAAACCTAGAAGAGAACCATAATTTTATTAATATTTCATAATAGTAGTTCTAATTCGTTCAAGACGATTATTAATTTATTTAAATACGATTAATAAAGATTATCGTAATATCTTTATATACCGACACTAACATTATTAATAAATCGAGTACTAGTTACGCTATGGACTTACGTTGAAGTGAAAAAAAGCAAGTTTTTTTTATTCAATTTTAACGATTTCGAATATTGTTATTTGAATTTAGTTACAATTTTCTACTTTAAGAACTTACTAACTTTTTATATTAATATAAAAAGATTAATAAAATAAAATAGTTCGTTTAAGCCGGCCTACGAGCAGTCGTGGTGCAGAGGCAAAAGCACTGTGAATCGGGAATGGAAGGATACCGGAGAATGAAATATTTCATATTGAGATTTCCTCGCCCTGATAACGACGCAAAGCGCGGCATATAGTGCTCTCAACTCAACATGGAATTCCCCTTACTTTCCAGGTTACCCCTGTCTACCCTGTTATGGCCGGGATAAAGTGTGAAGCTTAAAAAAATATTTTAAAATATGTTACCTTTCTAAATTGCATAACTAAATTCATGAGATTCGATGTGAAATTCTTATCTACGTTATGACCTGACTCAGCACCAACAGAATAATGTAACAATTCTTCTATTTTTATTTTCTTCTTAAGAGCTAAAAAAAATAATTTAAATAAATCAAAAGAAAAAACATTCAAAACTACGCATAATCAATGTATCTTTAAATGAAGTGTTCAGTATTATTAAGAAATTCTAAATCTAGCATATGGTCCATATCTCTATTTCTTAAAAATATATTGAATTACTTTATAAAAAAAAGCCATATAAAAAATAATTACCTATATATAATAATTTCTGTCTTATAGTTAAGGGGCAGTGAACCATAATCTCAATTTTATCAGACAATTCGTTTTCAACATCCTTTTTGATCCGTCTTAACATAAATGGTTTCAGAATCATATGCAACCGAGATAGATGTTCTGGAAAAAAATATATGGATTAAAATCATTTCCTACTAGTTTAGTGTCGCTATATTCCGCATAAGCAAGGGCAGAGAGAATTTATATTCTTTTACATAATCTTCAGAATATTATAAGGGGAGTGCCGAAACACAATCATTCATCAATTCATTTCCCCTAGTGGGAATCGAATTTACACTTGTCGCGTTAGACGCTTAGACGCTGCGCGACCACTGCAACTATGGAATAATGAACTCTTTTTTAATATAAATTTATGTTTTTAATTTAGTCTTTCATGTTTATGCATCATATTGTCGTTATGAGGATAGATGGTACAAATTTAGTAGACATTGCATTTCGTCTAACGAGATCAGAAAAACAAAAATATTCAGAAACACATAATTGAATATAATAAATAATTAATTGAAAATATTAAATATAGCAAACTCACTCTCGTCTATAGCAGTTTTGTTTTCAGCGTGACTTTCGATGTCTTTGGAGAACCATTCGTTGAACTCCTCGTGCGAGTCGAAAAGCGTTGGCATTATAAAGTGAAGTAACGCCCACAATTCCGCCATACTGTTTTGTATTGGAGTTCCTGTAGGAAGTATATGTTGTTTACTTTTTTATATCAACTAATAAGATCAAAATGTTATATGTAACTTTATATCGAAACTTGCATTTTTTTTGTGTTACAATATCCATAAGACAATTTATTCATCTATGTTCTATTTGATATATTTTATAAAAAAAATAATGGGCATCTTTTTTTCATCTCCATTTTAATAAACAAAATTTACAGATCTTTAACCAAAGTCTTTAGCATTCGAACTATTCCGAGTTTTTGGACATTTAGTTTCTGACTATAACAAAATATATCAAAACCCACCTGACAACAACAACCTATTTCTACAACTAAATCCAAGTAGCAACTTCCATCTCATACTGGCCGAACTCTTGATGGCCTGAGCTTCGTCCAATATCATATACTGCCACGACACTCTGTTCAAATATTTCAAATCGGACACTACAATTTGGTACGACGTTACCACCACGTGGAAGGCCGCTTGTCGTGTGTGGAGATCTTTACGTTCCCAGAACTGTCGAAGGATTTTACGTTCACTTGGACTACCCCAATATGGCACCTGTAAATTAATATATTGGTTAATTATTTTTATATTGAATATATAGTGATATTTTGTAAATATATGAAAATGTAAATAAATAAAAATAACGTAATAATTGATAATCAAGAAAATAATTTTTACATACATATACAATGTATTTATTATAATATTTATTATGTACTTTAAGTAAACGAATAACTCTCAGTTAATAAAAAGTTATTCTTTTCTTTTAAAAATATTGAATAACATTGATTTATAATAAATAGTATATATTTTCCAAAGACATTAAATTAAAAAAAAAAGATTTGATTTTAAAAGACAACTTACCACTTTAAAATCAGGTACAAATCTTTGCATCTCCTGTTGCCAATTATGTAAAGTGGAAGCTGGAGACACCACCAGGAAAGGTCCCCACACGCCCAACCTCTCCGCCACGTGACATAGAAACGCTATACATTGCACCGTTTTACCTAAACCCATTTCATCTGCTAGTATTCCACTTATGCCCTGGAGAAGTGAAATAAATGTTTAAGTTATAACTTAAGCCACGTACTGTAACCGCAGCCAGAATTTTCTTACTATATTGAGCACGTCGGTAGTGTAATATTAAATAATACATATGCGAGCTAACAAGAGAAATGAACCAGCGCGCACCTGGTCGTACAAGTTGGCGAGCCAGTTCATGCCCTTGAGCTGGTAGCCCTTGAGCGTGCCGCGGAAGATGGCGGGCTGGTCGTGGTCGCGGCGGCGCTCGGCGGGCGCGGGCGCGGCGCGCGCGCGCTCCGCCTGGAACGCCGAGCGCGCGTGCCGCGACGCCAGCGCCTTCATCTGCTCGCTGCCGATTGGTATTATTATAGTGCGTTCAAATATCTTAACTCTAGTTTTTCAAGACCACCAAGTCTATACAAGTCTAATATGTCTTTTGTACTGTCTTTTTCCTGTGTACTTTCAATTTATTTTTCCAACATTGCCTGCCTACAAAACTTTGTACATTATTAATACAGACTAAATTTTAACCATCATTTTCTATATACTGAAATTAGTTAATTATGTAGAAAACTATTAGACTGAGATCCCAGGGCCTCCACACATATATACGAATACACGCTCCACCTAAATTAAAGTAGAAACGCTCGTATTTAAATATGGAAAATAATGTAAAAAATGTATATTTATTATTACCAGACCTTTGCACAAGGATGTGACTGTAACGCGACGGTTATGGATTCGATCCCCACTCGAGCAAATTAAATATTTATTTAAATTTATATTTCCATTTCTTTGCTCTGGTGTCGAGACCAAGAGGCCTACCCTGCTGTGTGCGGAATACAGCAAGAATCAGTTTTTTTTTACCAGAACCTATACGTGGGCCTTTAATTCTGTCTTGTCCTTGTCCTTAAGGTTTTTTAAAATTGGGGCAAATTATATTATATTTGTAAGCTTTAATTTGACGAACTATTTCAAGACCCTATAAGAACCCAGACCAATCTGATGGCTCAATCGTCCTCCCAGAACGAAATGTACCTTTATTTGACGCTTCTTCTCAAAGAGCCCTACTTTCAAGTTAGTGAGTACGCATACAGTCTTAACTACATATTAGACTAATAACTGTAGCTTTGCTAAAATAACGTAGGTCTGGGGGCCCTGGGATCTTGGGCTATATAGTAACAGACACCAACATAAACAAGAAAATACTAACCAATCATAATCATCAATAGCAGCAAGCCTTGGATCTGCATCTTCATCTAACTGACTTAGGATCATATCGGCATCAGTGTCGGTGTCCTCCGCATTTAATTTCCGTTGCATAAAATGAGCGTAGAGTTCTGTTTGCGTAATTAAGAAATTTAGCTTTCGACGTTGACGTTTCGCCTCCATTAATTCCACGTCCATCTGTGAAAGAACCATATTTTTATAAAAAAAATCCAAATGTATATCACATTTGGATTCTTTGAAGACGACAAAATGAAAGAATGACTATCGGCCGTCGCGCGTCGTAACGCTGTGTTCGCAGTTTTTGACTTGCTACAGTCAGATCAATCAAAGGTTGTGAGTTCCATTGTTACTTAGGGAAATATAAGCATATTTAATTCACTTCTATTTCCACACTCTGGATAGATTCAGCACGCTCTCATAACACAAGCTACACTGTTATATGGAAAAAAGCGTTAAGTGAAGTGTGAAAGTAAAACAAGTGTTATATATTTTTAATGAAAATTAAACATATTTAATGAATATTAATTTGACAAGTAAAAAGATAAATTTATGAAACTTGTCTTTGTGTATAGATACATTCAATTCAATTCTGGCTAATATGCCACAAATAAAAAAAAACTCCAATAAACAATATATAAATATAAGGTAGTTTACCTTCCTCTGCTCCTCCGCCTCCCTCTCCATGCGGCGGCGCGTCTCCCTCTCCGCGCGGTCGTACCGGCGCCAGTACGCCTGCATCTCTCTGCTCAACCGTTTGCAACGCCATACTGTTTCCTTCATGTTCTTTTGTGACTGTTGGGAAAAAATATTAGGTTTAATAATTTTATAATACATATAAAAATGTGAACGCGGCGGGATTTGAACCCACGCCTCTTGGAAACTGTCCACCGATTATAAGAGGTATACAATATTTATATATCATTTTATTTATACTTATTAGAAAAATATAATATACTTTTATTTTTCTAATAAGTATTTTTTTTTGTGTAAATTATACGAATAAAATTAAAACGATAGCACGAAATATTTCAAGAAAATTGTTTTATTCCATTAGATGACCAGCATAATATTTGATATTATTGCTTTGACTATATATTATTTTGACTGTAAACGCCACTGGTTACGGGTTCAATTCCCACTCGAGAAAACTCGAGAAAACAAATATTATTAAATTTATTTTCTCATTTCTTTGGTCTGGTGTCACGGATAAGCGCGACGTTGAGTTTCGCCCCTCAATACGCAATGCCTCCAGAATTCGGTAGAAAATGGAGAATGGATTGTCTTAACACTAGATTCCCTCTGCCTACCCTGCCGTGTACTCGATACAGCGTTAAGCTGATATTTTTGTCGTAAAAATTATAAAAGACTAAAGAAAAGACTAAAGAAATACAATTTTCTTGGGTCAAGTGATGGTAATTTATGACAAATAACCATCACTTGACCCAAAATTTTGCTTGCCTTGTCTTTCCTATTAAAAAACCCACCTGCATAGCAACATGCCGCCAATGTTTACAACACAATGCAGAAAGTCTCTTTCTCTGCAGCATCAGCTCTCTGTGCTGTGCCGTTCTCGCTCTCTGCACCTTGCCCAGTTCCTTTTTGACGAGGAGTTGCCAATGTCGTTTGCGACGGGCTGTTAAAGCTTCTGGACTCTTCAGTGTGGGTTTCTTACGGCCTCTGGTTGGAAATAAAAATAATAAAAAGTATTAAAAATTGTATTTCTTTTTGCTTCAAGCTGTGTATATTGGACTGTATTTGGATTGGATTGGAGGAAACCTGGAAAACTAGTGTTAAGATGCTCATTATTCATGAGACACTGCTCTTATAAGACACTTACGTTGCTCACTTTATGAAGAATTCTGAATGGACTGTTCCACCATTTTTTTTTATTATCAAAGCAAGAAGAAAAAGCACTTCCTCAAGTGGAATGAAACCATGACCACTGCATTCACAGTGTGAGACGCTGTATGGATTTTTGGTGCATTTTGAAACAATAGACTATGACAAAAAAAATTAAATAATTTTATACATAAAATAATACTCATGAATTCAATTTAAATATCATTTAAGAGATAATGTTGAATATTGCAATGCTTTCAATTATGTGAATTTATGAAAAAGTGAAGTATGTGGTACCTGACTCCTGGTTTTTCAGCAATAGTAAACTCGTCTGTATCATTTTCTTCTTT
Organism: Heliconius sara; assembly: GCA_917862395.2. Classification (NCBI taxonomy): domain Eukaryota; kingdom Metazoa; phylum Arthropoda; class Insecta; order Lepidoptera; family Nymphalidae; genus Heliconius; species Heliconius sara. The sequence goes on along the minus strand of OU860788.1, from coordinate 3,297,136 downwards.
AAGATTTCTCAATTGTTCTTCCCAATCCACTCCGTCAGGCTGTTAAACAAAAACTATCATAAACAAGTATACTAGCCAGCCAAAAAAATAACTTAAAATAAAATATTATGGAGGCCAATCATAGCGCAGCAGTGCTAGAGTGTGACGCAATAGATTATGGGTTCGATTCCCACCGAAGCAAAAGAATTGTTTAACATCATCATTTCTCCAGGTAGCTATGACACAGTGCCTTCTCACAGTGCCTTCAGAATTCAGTGGAAACTGGGGAAAGGAAGTGCTGTAATGGTAATGGACTGTTTTAACTCTAGGGTTAAATGTACATATTAAACTTGAAGTAGAATGAAATTTAATAGTTCAAAAAAGATTTTTTCTTTTAATAACTTCTAAAAAACTTTACATTTAAACTCAAATTACTTATATGCGCTTGGTCCATTTCACACGAAATTCACATGAAAAAAAAATCTCCATTTGCCATGCCTATTAAATGACAATTTGTGTGAGCAAAACCAAATAAGTGAGGCCAGTTGTGGCACAGGGACACAAAGTGGGACTGTAAACGCACCTGGTTATGGGTTCGATCCCTGCTCGAGGGAATGAAATATTCATTTAAATGTATATTTCTATTTCTTTGCTCTGATGTCAAGGCAAAATGCGGCTTTAATTTCCACCACTCAATGTGTAATGCCTAACGAATTTGGCGGAATGTGTGGTTGCATGGGAGCCGCTTGTAATTATTATAAATTTACTTACAGCATCACTACCTTCATTATACCCTCTATCTCTAACTCGGCCTCTTTTAGGTTTTTGATTTCCTCTGGCACCTCTTTCAGATGGACGGCCTCTTCTACCTCGACTTGATGGTGGTTGTATGGGGCGGCTTATCCTTCTCTCGGGGTATCTATCTATGGTAGACAGCAAACCTGCCCCATAGTACATGTAGCGGGAATTCTGAAAATATATACATTTTTACTTGTTTTTGTGGTTTTTGTAGTTGTACAGTAGAATTACTTAATTTGTGAGTAAAATATCAATAGATAGCGCACTTTAGGAGTTGCACATCTCTAATGGGTCTAATTTGATCAGCACTACAAAATATGTTGTCTACTATATATTATTTTCACTTTGTATTCCACATACACTGTATCCAACAAACAGCAGGTTAGGGAAAGGAAAGGGAACTTTCCCCACTTTCTGATGCCAAATTTTTAAGGCATTGCCTGTTTAGTGGCGAAACTCAGTGCCACAATTGGCCTTGGTACCAAAGCAAAGAAATTAATAAATAATTTTTAATTTCTTCAAGTGTGAATCAAAACCATAACCATTGTAATACAGTCATAACTAAATACTACTAAAACTGCACTATGACAGACTCCACTATACATTTAATTATTTTAACAGAGTATGTTAACACTAGACTCTCTTGCCTATTCTGTTTTGCAGCAAAAATGTACAACCAAAAAAAAGCAATAATAAGACATTTTCATACCCCTGGATCCTTATAATATTCCTTTGCATATTTATTATGAAAATGTCTTTCCCTGAGTAATCGTTTTATTCGTAGATCTTTAGCAGCTGAAGTATCCTCTTCACTACTTGATTCAGTTTCTGATGACAACAATACATCTCTGAGCCACTGACGTTCTTCTCCAACAGATGCCAAATTATATAATCTCAGGCGATCACTATGTCTTTCTGCTTACAAGAGAGAATGTCTATTGATTATAAATGTATTCAATAAAGATACAGAACAAATAATATTAAATAATTCAAGTTATGTTTTAAGTACATTAACACTCAAATTAGAATGTACAAAAAACATAAATATTTTAACTGTTTTCTATATACAATAAAAAAACTGTTCTTATACCACCCAACATAACTATTTTCATAATTTATTAGTATAAAAATTATGTATAAAATTATGTCAAAAGCGGTACAAAAACACTGTTATCATACCTTGTTTAGTAGTGACAACTCCATGCATATCTTTATCACCCTTAGACATTTCATTGGGCATAGATTTTACGAGTGAATCATCATCACTGTCACTGCCTCCATCAGAGTTAAGTATTTTTTCCACCTGGTTCACAAATGGTCTGATATCTAAGGCGGCTTCAAGCCTTTGAATATGTATGGGTCTAGCAACTTCATGACGCTTTAAAACTGTTTTGCTTACCATAGATTTTTCAGACATCTCACTTTCTGAAAAAAAGATGACAGAGTCTGATACATAACCCAAAACAAGTTTGTATATTATATATCCAACGGGACAGAAATACTTAAGATTCTCTTATCTAATATAGTAACAATGATAGCGTTTTCACACAAAAATTCAATGGATTTCGAATAACATTAGGTCAGGTAAGACCAATATACAAAGTATCACTTACGCCAATTTCCGAATCCTCCAGGACGTGTATACCTTGATTACTTAACGTTAAATTCCATAACATTCACAAAATGGCGAATGAGAATACTCGACAAATCGCTGTCAATGTCGCCGCCCGAGCGGCGCACATTACTACTCATTTCGTATTTGAGCTTGAAAAAACACAAACCCGCCATAATAAGCTGCGACGTTCTGTCAACAATTAGAACCATAATTTTGTACATATATAACCAATACGCGCTAAATTCAAGACAGTTGACATAACGTTAACCAATGAAAACGACCGTGTAGTATAAAACGACCAATAAAAATATAGATAGCTAAACATGTACGTAAATGTAATTGAAAACTAATCTTTACCACAATACGATACATTCAAATTGAAAACTAAGTTTTTTATTGATGAAATAATTTTATATCATACACTCATATTATTTAAAATATATTTAATTATTATATGTTATTTATATTATTTTAAAATTATATTTTAAAAGATATACACAAATCAATTTGATGAGACGCAAAACCTTATTTTTTTTTAATTAAGAAATGAAAGATTGAATTGAAAATCTTTAAAGTTGTAGCCAGGTATTTTATACAAAAAGAAAAATATTGTGTTTTTCTTTCCCTATAGGAATTTTGCAGATCTTTAATATTCCCATACATTCCAAAAGTAACTTATGACTCAAATTTCGGACAACTTTCTGCGTATCGTCGTCGGTAATAGGTACATCGTCAGTTAGTCACTCAATAAAGGAAGAGTTTTATGAATGTAGAAAACAAGTACCGCCGTCCGCCGTAAATATGAAAATGAGTAAGACTATTTAATCGAATTGTGTAAGAAAAGGAAATTATCAATTCGACAGATATATTTTTTATGTTGTTACTTGAGAACTTTTGATTAGGTGAACAGATTTTGATGATTCTTCTTTATTTGAAAGCTATTGCTTCCCGTGTGGCCTCATTTTAATTTGGTCCATTTCTGACAATGGTATCTGTAAGAAAATCACATAATTCTAAAACTTGCATTAGGTATGTACGCGACAAATAGACGAATAATTCAATATAACGCAAATCGATTCCGATGATTCGTGTTCGATAAATTTACTTAACGTAACGTACTTTGATTTTGTTAAACAAAAATAATTAAAGAAGTATTTCATCGTTTGGAACTCGATGCCAAGTAAAACAAACAAGCTTAGTAATTTGATATTATAGTAAGGTTGTCGTAGCATTAGCTTGACACCGACTTCAAAATTATAAAATCTATCCTTAATTTGTTTTATTTAACAAAATCAAAGTACGTTTTACTTTATGTTAGTTAATTTATTTTTCCCTTTTTAGTGTATTGTATGAAGTTGTTTTTTTTGTAAAAAATAATTTATTTATTGTGGAATTGTTAAGTTTACTCTTATGTTTATGTTAATTATTATGTTAATTATTAACTTCATTAGAAAATAAATAAATCGATAATATTAGTTATTCAAGAAAATATATTTCATTACATAGTACATATTTTTTTATACAAATAACTTTTAGTGTTGATAATAAGGTGAAAATATTATTCGGCTAACAGTTCACAGAACAGTTCTTTTTAAGTTAATAAAGCAACATTTTAGGAAGAAATATTTCTTAAAATTATAAATATTTATATATCTATAATTAATATACAAATATTTTTAATTTTAAAAAATATTTGTATTACTTGTAATTATTGTATACTTAATGTGTATGTTACAAGTGTTTATAACATTTTTAAGCGCATATCGCTTATCTATATTAGAAAAAAAAAGATTATTACAGTAAATTTAATAATATCGATAAGCATTGTAATTCTATATTTCATATTATATAATTTTACACATATGAGTCATACTGAAAATAATTCATATATTTATAGTCTATACAAATGATTTAATTTCATATAAAATTTATAAATTTGTTATTAAAGTATATTTATCTGACTATTTATATTAATAATTTTGTTGTGAGCAGTTTATCGTAGCTCGATATCATTTCTATGTAATAATGATGCGAACATCACTAAATTATAGCGTCGGAATATACCAACATTAGCACTAAGAAAGAAGTATTGTACTTGACTGCCTTAAAACATTGATTGCTTTTTATTCTCTGTGAGCCTTAAAAATTTTACATTCTGCTACAGCATAATAATAATTTCAGGGTATTTGATAACTGAGAAATAAAATGTTTAAAGTGAAATAAATAAATATATCATGCTAGTTCTTCAGTTGGTGAAACCCTTCACATCCGCAGCAAATTGCAAGCACTGGTTGAATCCAATATGGTGGTCGTTTGTTGTGGCTTTCAAGTGATTTGTTAAATATTTCATTTTTGTAAGTTCTTTTGTATCGTATAATTAAAATTGTTCAGTTTAGCAATAATAGCTTTACAGCTTAGAGCTTAGTCTTTGAGTGCATACCGACAAAATTTAAAAATTTTGACAATTTTCAGGAATATATATTTGATGAAGTGTAAAATATAAAATAAACTATTAAATAAAGATATTTTATCAGCATATCTGGCCATATAAAGTGAATAAGTGAGTTATCTTAATTAAAAAAAACAACATGAATAAGCGCGGGATATGTGGCTTGAACTTAGTTAAGCATCAATTGAATTCTTATTGCTGTTTTTTTACTAATACTATTGGATTATATTTTTAAAACTGATAAATATTGTGTAAGTTATAAAGTCAAAACACTGATCTCTGTTATTTCTATTATATGTGACAATACGAAATTGTTGTAGTATTTCTAACCTCAAAAATTGCCGGGTGCGGCTAAGCGCAAAGCAAACAACTGGTGCATAATTCGGTTTATATATTCTTTCTTTGGTTGTTAATGATTATTTTTACTTTTATTTCAGATGTTGATCTTTTTGTGATCTGTTCTAATTGATTTATAACAATGGACGAAAAAGAAATAATTGAAAAGCCCAGTGAGACAGAAAGCGAGAGCAAATTAGATTCCACTACTGAAACCGAAGCAGAAAACCCCGAAGCTCAAAATACTGAAACCGATACAACAACTGAAGTTACAAAGGAAACTTCTGAAAGTGGTGATATTCATAGTGATAAAAATATTAGCAATATAAATAGTGATACTGAAATTAATAGTGATGTACAAAATAATTTGGACCATGATGTAAATAAAGAACATAGTGATAATATTGATAACAGTGATACCTGTGAAAATGTAGAAAAAGAGGACACTAATGTTGTAAAAGATGTACAAGATAGCTCTTGTGATTTACCAACTGAAAATGTGGAAAGTGTGGATAAAAACCCAGAAAAAGGTATTTTAGAAAGTTTTTTTATAATATTAGAAAATGTCTGCAACCATTGTGGCTCAATGGAATAATATCTAACAGTAAAGAGTATATGTTGTGGGTTCAATCCCCACATGGACATTTCATAATTTTTAAATGATACTCTCTTTATTAATAGTAACAGTTTCCTTCTCTGATAGGCAAAACAATGTTGATTTCTACCAGTCAATATATAATATCTTGAAGATTGAGCAGTAAACAGCAAATAGTGTTTTATCACTAGTTTTATCTCAATTTAAAAAATCAGCAGCAATCTGTAGGCTAAAACGAAAGGGTATTTCAGAGCTAGTAGATAGATTTTCAACCAAAGTGTGAGAGTACCGCTCCACTGGAATCTCACCTCTAAAATAAACCAAGCAAGAATCAACTATCAAAAAATAACAATCTTGGATTATTATTTTATAAACAGATTGCCAAGTAGCCACCTAATTAAAAAAAAAGTTGTGTATATAGATTTACATTGATTTTGGCTCAATTTTGTCTTGGAGAAATGTTTATATCCTATAGACTGCAGCTTCTACAACCTGCCATTCAATGATATTAATTATAAATATGATGACAAGAGAGAGAGAAGTGTCACTCATCTAATTATTCAGTTATTTAAAAATATTTAACTTCATTTTGCAGAACAGAAACCAGATGTTTCTACACAACCAGAAGAGCAAACTGAGGATGTGGAAAAAGAAAAAGTTATTAGTTTAGAACCAACAACACAATCTGAAGAGATTCCTTTGAAAGAGGAAGAAGAAGAAAAAGAGAGTCCCCAACAAGATAATGAAGCTCCCGAAGAAGTGAAGGCCGAAGCAGATTCTGACGAAAAGCCTGAACCAAGTACATCAGATAAAGAAATTCTAACAGAAAGCCAAGACTCAAGTCAACAAATTAATGAAAATAAAGATGAAAGTGATGATAAATCTGAGGTCAGGAAACCGGAGTTTGAAACCGCACCCAATTGCTCTATTGATGATCAGCAAGAAGACCACACTCAAGTAAGTTATATTATTTAACCCTTTGCACTCCAGTGGATTTACTGTTTGTTTTTAATGTCGCAAATACGGTGACGGTGTACGGTGTTCAGTTCACCACTTAATAATAACTTGAATTTGGGTAGAGAGTTAGAATGGAATTTCTTAGTACTAGGCTCTACTTACTCTTACGTAAGTGAAATACTCTCTTTACTTCCTGTAGTTAAACTAATGTTTAAAATATTTTGTATTTGTATTTAATTTTTTCAGGCATTAGATCCCTTTGATGCTTTGCTAAAAGATCGTTCAGATTCAACTGATACTCCAGGGCAGGCAAATTTATCAACATTAAACATCAATGACGATGATGATGATGATCATAATACCGACGTACTAGTGGGTGATGATCAATGTCATGATGATGTTGAAGATGAACATCCTCCAGGTAATCTAACTTGATTTTCTGTAGCAAAAATTACTATTTGGCAGTTTATCTACTAAATTATGTTTTGGGGTCGATGTAGATTAAAAGTTTTCTATTTAAGTATTTTTTGATGATTAAAAATATATAGTATACAAATACCGAATACTCTAAGACTGATTCTCCACTTTCTTTAATATAAGGCTGTGGAACGATTGTTTCATTACATCAGTTACATAAATTATTTAATAAAATCATAAGCCAATGTTACATAGATTAATAAGATGAATAATTATGAATAACTTTTTATGAATGGTGCTTTGTGTGTCCAAGTTACCCATTTGATGGGAGTAATTTTGATAGATCAGAAAATTCAATTTTTCTTCTACATTAATGTATTTTAAAACGTTTATGTAAATGTCTATGGGTGAAAAATGTTATTTTTTTCCATATATACAAGGTTAAAACTTTTCCATATATACAAGTAAAAACTTATAGATTTATATTTAATATATCAATTGGATTTTTGCAGAGGATGATAGCAGCTTATCAGAACTTGTAGAGCAACCTGGCGCAGATGAAGAAGTTTGTTTGTTACCTGATACAGAAAGAGAAATCTCAGAAGCGGATAAGGCTGCCGCTGAAAAAGTTTTAGCTGAAAAACGGAAAAGGGATGAAGGTTGGTTTTTAAAAAAAAACTCGCTTAAGTATTTAATATCATATTTAGTTAACTATTAATAAAGAACATTGGAAGTTTTGTCTTTATATGCATAATTCATGTTTTTTTTTAAATGAGTGCTATGCACCATTGACTTTTCGTTTTTCGTTTTTAACCATGGTTAAAGAAAAATAAAAAAATTACAACAATAATAATACAGAAAAATTAAATAAATATTAATAGTTTTTTATTTAATATAAATAAATCAAAAATTATGTTATTTTAAACAGAGGCAGCACTAGCAGCAGAATCAGCGGTACCCAAAGAGGAGACTGAAACGGAGGTGCCGGAAACCAGTGAAGAGGTGAGTGAGGAAACCTCAGAGCTTAACGCCGAAGATGCAAGCGACGCGATGGACGCGGATGCTAGTACTGAAGACCCTTCACAGGAGAATGGTGGAGGTAAAGTATATATAGTTTTGTGAACCTACTGGTTTTTTTACATACAGCAGGGTAGATAAAGGTAACTTAGTGATAGTCTGCTTCCTACTTACCCGCCCAGTTTAAGACGCGTTGTTAAGTGGTGGACTCCAGCGCGCATCCAGTGCTTTGCTTTGTCAGCAGAGTGTGAGTGATTCCCTTAAGTGTTAATCAAACCCACGACTATTGCATTTACTTTTTATATTAATTTAATTAGAAGATATTGAATTCTTTGAATAGTTATTATATCTACTTTGTTTCCTTTGAACAGATAAAGAATTTGAACATGAAGAAGCTGTTGAGACTGAAGATAAATCATCATCTGATTCTATACAACAAATTAGTCCTGTTGACAAGACATGTGTACAGTGTAACAAAGAAAAATCATGTAATTTTAGATTTGCTATAAAAGATGGATTTAGTTATATTTGTGAGTTGGTATGCGTCAAATTATTCCAAGATAAAAATCCCGGCCAGTACATTGTTGTTAGTAAAAAATATATGGTCGAAGAAATCTCACCCAAAATGCTCACATGCTCTGAATGTGAAGAGAAAAAAATGTGCTTCTTCTATTATAACTTTGATGGTGATGACACAAATTATTGTTCTCTGGAATGCTTGCACAGTATGATGGCCTACGAAAAAGACCTATACACCATCAAGAGGAAAAGGATTACTGTCGAAGAGAAAACACCGGAGGATGCCACTTGTTGTGTATGTGAAGAATTCAAAGAGTGCTTATATAGTTTAGTGCGATATGGGATCTCTCTACATATTTGTGAACAGGTCTGTCTGAGGAATTTGAATGCTAAAGAAAACGGAAGGTATTTGTTAAAAAAGAAAAGGGTGCATCGGGTCCCTCCGCAAAAGACGCAGGCACCAGCGCGACCGGCAAATCCTCCATTACTTAAGTTAAAAGTCATAAGCAATGCTACAGATAAATATTTAGATGAAGCGTACAAAATTCAAACTAAAACTCCAGCAATGGTGCAAGCCGCCAGGGAGGAGAGGGAACGAACCTTCATTCGAACCTGCACACATTGTCACACCATACTCAGTGACGAGGAGAAGATGCTCATGTGGGAAGCAATGGACTTCTGTAATGAAGTGTGCCTAAGGAGATATCAAAATCTCATCGGCTCCAAATGCTCGAATTGTCACAATCCAGTACTACACACGAGCCTAGGAAAATATTGCGTACGATTCGGCTACGATATACGGCAGTTTTGTAACTCGGCGTGCTTTGGAAGGAATTTAAGAAGGGCTTGAAAATATGCTGTTATTGCCAAAAGGATATATCGCAGGGTCATCAGGGGTTCCTGGCGCCGGTCGGTGATAAGGGCCAGTTTAAGGATTTCTGTTCGCAAACTTGTATGGAGAAGTTCGATCAGATGAGTAAGAATCCGGTGCCGCAACCGATGTGGGCGAAATGTGCGGTCTGTTCAATAGAAAAAGCGACGACCATCGAAGTGTTAGTGAACAAAGATGTTTCTCAGAGGCTGTGCTCGGATCCGTGTTTTGCTGCTTTCAAATTTGTTAATAATATATTCCCAGGTACAAACAACTCTATCTTATTTAAGATATTTTAATGAAAGTTATGAAAAGCATTATTTCCTGAACGAATAAATATTTAGAAAATTGGTTCAAATGGTTATGTATATGATATGATATATAGTTAGATTCGCTGATTTTGAATTGTTATGTTTTTGTATAATTTAATAAATTTGATTATTTTTTCCAGATCAATGTCGTTGGTGTAAAAAATATTTTGAGAGGAAATTGAACATGTTCTTTACAATATACGACGGCTCGGTGCCCAACTGCTTCTGTTCCAAGTCCTGTATGAACATATACATAAGTAACTCCAGACACATAGTACCCTGTAATTGGTGTAAAGTGAAGAAATATAATTTCGACATGATAAAACGGTCTCAGTCCAACGGGCCAGTCCATTATGATGTGCTCTCTCAACTGTTTGAATCTCTATCTGGTGTCAGTGAACGCGGTGTCTTCGAGACGGTGAGTTGTGTTCTTTTATCAAATATAATTATGTGAGGGGCAAGTCAGTAGTAAACACAACAAATTGTGTGTGTTTTTTATCATTCGAGGAAAATAAATGTGTAATATTTTCATTTCCTTGCTCTGGTAACGTCTGGCAAATCGCAGCGTTGCCTCCAGAATTCTACAGAAAGAGGGAAACGAAAGTATCATAATGGGAAGGGAATGAAAATAGGGAATAAAACTAGGTCCTCCGGGGTTCCTTCTGCCTACCCTGCTACGTTGGGGTTGAGCATGAGTAGGCTCTAGCTTATTGGTAGGTAAACCGCTTAGTTACGTAACGCGTTACGGCGCCAGCCTGTCTCTTTCTCGCATACGGCACGCAGGCTCTTCTCTCTCGATTTTAAGGCGATATCGTTTTAGATTGCGGTATATTGTTAGGTTGAAGAAAAATATAATGGAACAAGCAGAGGCTCATCCTCGGAATATTACAGAATCTCCTATACGAATGTTTATTTAAATGTATTTAAGAAAAAACCGACCAAGTGCGAGTCGGACTCGCCTGCAGAGGGTTCTGTACCAATTTCAGGATTGTGATTGGGAAATATCGTATAGGTTTTGATGACGCGGCGAATAAATTTAATAAATTTAAGTTTACGGGAATATATAGTTGATTGGTATGAAAAAAACTAATAAATGTTTATTTTTCGGTCCCCGGAAAAAGGGAAAAATCCCTTTATTCATATTGCCAGATCTTGGTTCGTCCTTAATTTCATAACTGTAGGTTTTCTTTATGCGATAAATTTCATACAAAATGAAGCTAAAATTACATAAATGCTCATATCTTTTATTTAGCTTAGACAGAAGCTTAATTTCTATGCTCCAAAGAATTGTACACCTGAACATGTGATATTAAATTCAAATTGATACCGCAATGCAATCAAATCAAGTAGAATGGTCTTGACCGATGGACAACAAAGTAATCTTATAAGGGTTCCTTTTTTTTTTTCTTTTGAGGTACAAAACCATAAAAATGGATTAATTATTTTAGTTTGGTTAAGTATTAAATAAATCGTAACAAACGCAGAGACAAACAGACAAATAATTAAAAATCATTGTTTTGTATTCTACTACATTAATAAAGATCCCTAATAACATTTTTTCCTCATATACCTTCCACGTACAGACACCTATCCGTTACAATTTAGTTATAAGTATAGATAATTAAAGAGAATTCTTTAAATTGTTAGGACAAAATGTGACATGTGCAAGATGACGGAGCTGGCGCAGTACCACCTCACCATGTCGGACGCGACAGTGCGCAACTTCTGCACCTACCAGTGCGTTATGACGTTTCAGGTACATTCACAGCTCCTTCTTTTTCAGCTACACGTTGTATACTGAGGAGGCAGAGACTTAGGAAGCCTAGTGAGTGTGAAGACAGTCCGCTCCTCGCCGCCGAATTTTAGAGACATTGCGTAATGAGCGGTGGAACTCAACGCCGCGCTTTGCCTCGACACCAGAGCAAAGAAATTAAAATATTCAATATTTTATTTCTTCAAGTAGGGATTGAACCCACAATTTATCGCGTTTACGGTCACACGTAACGATCGGCCGCATTCATAGATTACTTTAAAAAAAATTAAATCAGCTTCACGCTGTATCCCGCACACAGCAGGGTGGGCAGAGGGAATCGAACCCACAACCAGTCGATTTAACAGTAACACTTTGTGCTCCTGCGCTACGAATTGCCTCATGATTACTTGTATATAATTTTTGTTAATAAAAAAATTTTCACAGAGATATCTCTACGATATACCTTCGGTTATCTTTACGTAACGAGTTAAAAAAGAAGTATGAAACTCCTTTTTTATATGTAACAATTAATTTATATTTTTATTTTAATTATGGATGTATACAAATGATTAATAAATTATCATTGGAAAGTGAGTTATACGCGTCATGTATGTTCCTCACTTGGAAAAATATTAAAATTTAAAACTAAATTGATTTCTTATATTTTATTTTATTTTCTTGTTCGATTAGTTCAACATGGTATTAAATAAGCGGTAAAAATATAAGGAAAGTAAGGAGCGAAAGAATTTACTTAAGTACTTTATAGATTATAGAAATCATTTTTTTATATAAACTGTTGACAGGGTCAGTACTCGAAGCAAGCATTACCGGTGGTGCAGTCTGGTGAAACCGCCGACCAACAGAAGGCTGTACCCACAGGTGCTCCTAGAAGAACATATTCTGCGGCTACTCACAAAAATAATGGTATATATTTGATATAAAATTTATAAGTAAAATGTAATGTGTGACTGTAAAACCGACTGACTGGTTGTGGGTTCGATCCCCACTCGAGGAGATGAAATATTTACTTACATATATATTTCCATTTCTTCGCTCTGGTGTCGAGGTAAAGCGCGGCGTTGAGTTGCCAGTCAACACGCAATGCATCCAGAATTCGGCAGAATGTGGGGAACGGAGTGTCTTAAGACTAGGTTCCCTCTGTCTAGCCTGTTGTGTGCGGGATATAGCGTGAAGCTGAAGTAAAATGTACTAAACTAAAAATATTTTAAACAATATAATTTATTGTTATACAAAAATACATTTCTTTAATCAAGGTAAAAAATTATATTTTTGGACAAACATTAGAAATCTTTTAATGGTATTTATTGATTTCAATTAGTACTTATAAACTATCAATATTCTATATCTTTGTTTACAGCATCAAAAAACCAACAGCGTTCTTCATCTGGTATGCCAGTTATTTCAAATGTCCAGTCTTTAGCGCCCCCGCCGCCCCTCGTTCATACTACACGGGCCAAGTCAAAGCGACATCAGCAAGCTCAAGCACAGGCTGAACAAGAACCCCCTCAGGCCCCCAATACACCCCCTCCTCCTCCTAAACCCCTCACCCCACCTCCTCCTTTACCCCCAAAAATATACAACCACGTCATAGTCAAAACCCTACCCCCGCACGAAGTAGCCAATAAAGCCACAATGACGAAACCCATGATGGTCTCTAAAGGAGTCTCGTGCCGTCCCCATCCGTGTACAAAGGAGTGTCAAACTGACCCCTAGTTTGGAAAGGCGAGTACTTATACCTGTCCCTGTACCCATTTACGTCCCCGTACCTTGTGTGATGTGGTCGTTGCCGTTCCCTGTACCTGTCCCTATACCCATACCAATACCTACTCCTGTTTTTATACCAACCACAAGGAATTCTGCTAAGGGAATAATGAAGGAAATCAACAAAATACATGACAAAATGCCAACGGATCCGTTTGAAGCTGAACTCCTCATGATGGCCGAAATGGTTGCAGGTGACAAGAAGAAAGACCAGAGTGATTCTGATACGGAAGATGAGAATGGTAATCTTTTTATACTATTTTTCAGTTTAAAATTGATGATGATGAAAATGGAAAGACCATTTTTTTGAATTCTTTTGTAAAATGCTATATTTTTTTGCAGAAGAAGGTTTCAGTCCTGTTGGAGGCATGGATGGTAATAATGCTTTTGGTGAGGATATGCTCCAAATGGCACTAAAAATGGCCACCGAGTACGAAGACCAGCCTGTGGACTTGGAGTCGGCCATGACAGCTAACACAATAACACCTAGCTCACATCCAGGCATGCCAGGTTAGCAAGCTGTCTAAGGATCTAAAATATAATTAAGAAAAAAAAACTTCAAAATTTGTTCTTAGAATCCCTTTTATATGACAAACTTCGCGGATATTCTTTACTCTTTAGGCAATTACAAGAATTTTTAATTGTCCTTTTATATAAAAATCTTAGTAATGTCAATCCTACGGAAGCTAAGCGAAAGCAGTCAACAGTTGGTCTTACACACATTGTCGGCAGGTCTCGAAGGCGAGAGCATGCACCAGCACATGATGGTGCTGGAGCAGCAGCGCGCGGTGGCGGCGCTGCGCGCGAGCAGCGCGGGCGCGGCGGCGGGCGCGGCCGCAGTCGCGCGCAAGCGCCCGCCGCCGCCGCCCGCGCGCCGCGCCAAGCGCCGCCGCGACCCCGCGCCCGCGCCCGCGCCCGACCCGCCGCGCGAGCCCTTGGAGAAGCCCGACGCCAACATGTGTCTCAAGGTACACTATAGTACAGTGTTCAGATAGCTATGCAAAATTGATTTGAAGAAACCTCAGCTTAGGGAGGCCAAGACTCGCCGACAGTAGTGTACAACAGTACTACCGGCACTCATCCGTAATGGGTACTGAGTAACAGCGCGCAGTAGCAGTCATCGCGGATTTAGCGGTCACCGTGCAAGTCTACAGGGAAACTATAGTAGTCTATGCTGTAGTTGTAGACCACGCTAACGTTTAAAATCGGGCTTGATGCGCTCAAACACAAGACATTTACTATTTACTTTCTTTATCATTGTGGATATATAGATAACATTATTATACAAGAATTTAAACCAAAAATTAACCAATATGTGTGAAAAAATAATAATATGTCTCTTAATATTCAAGTGGTAAAAAGGAAAACTCATTAAAATAATGCTATGTTAATTATATTTTAGAGTTAAAGATTAAAAAAATAATTTATCGTGCTTATATGTAATATTTCATTTAGCTTCACGGGACCTTCAAAGAATTTATGATAGCGACCTGCTCGCAGCTTTGCCCGCTTGTACTGGCTACACAATTATTATTTTTTATCTGTCTAAAATACGAAAGTCGTATTCTAATAATATTATAATTGTAACAACAATATCATATATAGAAAACTAGAACCTATTTAGTAAACCACATACTATGTATAGTACGGCAGTATCGTTATTGCTATTGTTTTCATTTTCATTTAGTTTTTTTTATATTCCATTCGAGTGAAGATCGAATCCAAAACCAGTAGATTTTACAGTCACACTTTGTGCCCCTGTACCGCGACTAGCGTCAATTTGAATTATTTCAGATATTGAATGTAATATTTATTTCTAGTATACGTTTGGCGTTAACGCATGGAAGCAATGGGTGATGACGAAGAATGCAGAAATCGAAAAGAGCTCAATACGACGGAAACCCTTCAAATCGGAAATATTACAATTGACGGCTGACGAGTTAAATTATTCCTTGTGTTTGTTCGTGAAGGAAGTACGGAAACCCAACGGCAGCGAATACGCCCCGGATACTATTTATTATTTGGTTTTAGGTATGGTATTTAAAATGATTAAATAATCAATATTTTTTACTTTTTATTTGACCTTTTTGAAGATTTTAGAAAACATATAACAAGCTGTTTTTTTTTATTCATTAGAAGTTTTTGTGTGTATATGAATAACATATTACGTTGTGTTAACTATATGTTTTTTTATTGAAATGGAACAGTTAAATTTTGTTTTCTTTTTCTCAATTTTAGTATAATTTATAGTATATTTATTTTGTTATTAATTTTGTTCTTTTGCAGGTATACAGCAGTATTTGTTTGAAAATGGTAGGATAGACAATATATTTACGGACCCTTACTATGAGAAATTCACCGATTGCTTGGACGAGGTGGCTAGAAAGTTTTCCGTTTTATATAATGACTCACGTGAGTATTAAATGATTTGAATTCAACACTTTATTACATGTGGATGTGCTGGTGGTTTCTTAACACGTGAACTTAAAATGATAATATTTTTTAAAGAAATAATGGGCTTGTTATTTATTTGGATTGGCAAAGTGATATTTACATAAAAACGGTAAATCTAGCCATATTGTTATTTTGACGTTTTTAAATTTATATATTTTTATGGGAGGCCTGTCGTAGGCCAGGGGCAAAAGTATGCGACCGTAATCACACCAAGTTGTGGATACGGCTCCTACTCGGAGAAATGAAATACTTAATATTTTCATTTCTTAGTCCTGGTAAGGAATCAAAGCGCGGCATTGTGTTACATACACCATTTAACATACAATGCCTCTTGAATTTGGGGCAAACTGGGTTTTTTTTGGCATTATTGGTTCTAAATGTATAGCAAATCATTATAAATGAAATCATTATTCTTATATTATTCTATAATGCTTAATGTAACGGAATTATAATATTAAGCTTTTATTTTAATATTGTAACATATTTTTTTGTAGAATACATAGTAACGCGAGTGGAAGAAGAGCATTTATGGGAAAGTAAACAGTTGGGTGCGCATTCGCCGCACGTTTTATTATCTACGCTTATGTTTTTTAACACGAAACATTTTAATTTAGTTGTAAGTATGAATTGATTTTTTCAATTGTGTTGAATGTTTTCGTTGCAGGCCCGAAATCTGTGGATTAAAAAAAATATTTTTGGCACCCACTTATCGTGTTTAAATAGTAAAAAATAATAATTATTAGTCATTTATTAGTCTTTTTCCTGTACCACCCATCTCACGAAATAAGCATTTAAATTTTAAATAAAGAAATAAGAAGGACACATATGTATTTTGGTTTCTTGTGGTATAACTTACAGCCTATGTGAGTTCTTTTTTTTTTGTCTAGAGTCCGAAATATAAAATGATCTTTTTAATGTAAAATTATTGTTGTAGATAGCTAAAATAATTATTACACATATTTATAATTTCTATTTATTTTCAGACAGTAGAAGAGCATATGCAGCTATCGTTCTCACATATAATGAAACATTGGAAACGGAATCCGAATCAACCAGGGCAAGCCAAAATACCTGGTTCTAGGAATGTTTTGTTAAGGTTCTACCCTCCCCAGTCGGCTTTAGGTAGGCTAATAACATTTTAATTTTTTTAATTGTGAATTATATACAGTCTGAGTTGAAAATTAAAAGTGACAGATAGATTTGACGCTATAAATGTCCAAAAATAAATATAGATGTGTGGCCAAGCTTTAAAAAATTTGGACACAATGCCTGTTCTAAATGATATAACAGTGACAGTGTAGAAGAATCAATATATATGTGTTATTAATCTGTCATATATATATATATTACTTTGGTGGCTCAGTTTTTAGTGATGATTTACATAAATGCAAAGCTCAGCTTATAATTTGCTATTTCAGCGATACCAGCATAAGGACTCTACATTGTCAACTTATATACTTTTATTTCTTTATAGCCTTTTTAGTTGTAAAATAATATTATTATTAGAAGACAAAAAAAGAATGTAGAGTCGAACTACATCACAATTCTTATGTGTTTTACAACTTGATTTTATTGCTAGTATGTTTTTCTCTAATACATTTATAAACAATTTTAATGTTTTTAATTATATATTTATTATTATAGAAGCAAATTCAAGAAAAAAGAAAGTATATGAGCAACAAGAGAACGAAGAGAATCCACTTAGGTGTCCTGTTAAATTGTACGAATTTTATATTTCTAAGTGGTAAGTCCTATATTACAAATATTTATTGAACGTTTGTAGTTGGAGTATTAAATGTAATTATTAAAGAGATACATCTGATTTAAATGGATTTGTGTCTAACTTTAAATGCGAGTAATATTTACTCATCACCACAAGAGTATTGACACCCCTCTTTCATGGTATGGTCTAAGCCAGGAGTTCCCAACCTTTTCTTGATCAAGGACCACTTTTATATAATTCTTGGTAGCAGTGAAAACTATGCATGTAAGAATAATAAAAATTAACTGTGATAATTAAACAGAAACTTCGCGTCACCACCGCTTCGTTCTCTCTGGCTTCCCCTCTAATGTAAGAGGCGTGAAACTATAAAAATAAATCTGGTTTTAATTTACAGCTGTCCGAGAGTTGATTTCTTGGCTTCACTTGACTGTGAAAGTGTAATAATATATATAACGTTGCAGCCCGGAGTCGGTGCGCACGCGCAACGACGTGTTCTACCTGCAGCCGGAGCGCTCGTGCGTGCCCGACTCGCCCGTGTGGTACTCCACGCAGCCGCTCAGCCGCGCCGCGCTCGCCAAGATGCTGCACCGCGTCAAGATGGTCAAGGAGATCAACATCGCGCTGCTCACCAGCTAAGGTCTCCGCTCCCCTCCGCCACACTATGTTCAAATGTTAACTACATCTTTGTGTACTAAATGAAAACAAAATAAACATTACAATTAATTAATTAATTAATTTGTAATTAAAAAAACATCATGTAAACAATATTAGTATTACATTATGAGTTTTGGTAACATAGACTGCGACGTTGAATATCACCATAGGAGAAAAAGGACAATGAAATGTTTTAACACTAGCTTAAAAAAATAAAATGTTTGAAATTGAATTAATTATGATGAGGGTAGTCGTGACGCAGGTGCACAGTGTGACAATCGAGTGGTTGTGGGTTCGATCCCCACTCGAGTAAATTAAATATTTATTTACATTTATATTTTCATTTCTTCGCTCTGGCATCGAGGCAAAACGCGTCGTTGAGCTCCGTCACTCAACATACAATGCCTCTAGAACTCGGCGGAAAGTGGGGAACGGAGTGTCTTAACACTAGGTTCCTCTGCCCACCCTGCTGTGTGATTTAATTTAAATTAATAATTAATGTGAAAAAGAGTATGTACCAAATGTTTGTACATTCAGTTTTCAAATAAAAAACACTAGAGATTCTCTCTGCCTATTTTGCAATATAGGATAAATCGTGGAGCTAAAAGAAAAATAAAATTAATAATTAATTTTATTTACAGATTTTATTTCGCAATCATTTGGTGGCTTTGACGAAACTGAAACAGTTGACTGCAGAATCCGACAACAGTCTTACGCGGCTTTGTGTAGGAGATGACATTAAATGAAATGTTGATACCAACAAATGATTTCCTTATGGTTGTAAAGATGGTTACAATGTATATTTTTTCTACTTTGTATATCTGACTGTGAACAGACAGTAAAAATATTGAAAATAAACTTATGATATAAATCTTTTTTATGCAATGAATTAGATTTTAAGTATTTTATGTGAGCCGTTGTATGTACAGGTATATATTGACTGTCGAATCTTTGATTTATATTATATTCGGATTTTATTTATGAATGTAATTATATCAGAAATAATGTTATTTGATTACATTACAATATTAATGTGAGAAATTTTAAATTGTATATAACCACGCCAAGCGACTTTCGTCATTCTTTGTTTTTTTTTTTTAATGAATTGTATAGATATAATTTTAAGGATTTATCTTTTGGAGAATCGGCGATGAAACTCGAACAGTGCCAGGACGTGAATTTATATTACTTTTATGTAATATCGATATAGATTTAAGAGAAAATTCCAAGTTTTTTTAGTTGTGAATGCACTTGCTGTAGTAAGTAGCATTCATTTTATAAAGCGTAAATATAATTATAATATTCTCACAGATAGAAATTTTTATTGATATAAATAATAATTTAGATAAGAAGTCAGATTCGTATAATATTTTAAGTATATAAGTGTCAGTTGCGAGGTTGAGGTAGTTTATTACTGTGTAAAAAGAATACTGATTCTCGTAAAATGCGTTTTATTTACTCCTTTATCGTATAATATAAATATATTTATTGATTCTTACTTTCTTAAAAGTAATCAATATTTATATTTTTTTTATTTGAGAACGATGACAGTCACGATGTCTCATATATGAGAGGAACTTATATTTAATTACAGCGATGTTATAACAATGTTCAAAGTAAATGGAGAAACATCTGGGCTATGGTGATATTTAACGAGTTAAAAAATAAAATTAAATTAAATCAGCTTCACGCTGTATCCGGCACACAGCAGGGTAGGCAGAGGGAACCTTGTTTTAAGACACTCCGTTCTCCACTTTCTGCCGAATTCTGGAGGCATTGCATGTTTGAGTGGCAGAACTCAACGCCGCGCTTAGTCTCGACACCAGAGCGAAGAAATGGAAATATAAATTAAGTAAATATTTCATCTCGAGTGGGGATCGAACCCACAACCAGTCGGTTTTACAGTCACACTTCGTGCCGCTGCGCCACGACCGGTCTCTTTAATGAGTTGCCCGTATAATAAACGTACTTTTTTTATCATTAATATAAATATCTACAAGTAATAAATGTAAAGTTCTTTAGAATTCTAAAAAAGCATTGAGCACACAATCTCTTTTAGAATATCATCTTACTCTTTCGTCAAAATAGACATCCTCGGTGTTTTCATTTTGAACAACGACGTCCACCATTTTTCGGATTGCAAAGTTACATTAGCTTCTAAAGAACTTGGCTACTAAAACGTTTAAATCATTATTTTAATAATAATAATACCTGAACATTTAAGTATAACTTAAAGTTAGGATAAAATATATCTTATACAATTATTTTGAATATTGTATGGTTTACATAATAATATTTTATTGCATTACAAATTTAATAAAAGTTACAATTGTTTTTTTTTAAATAATCGCATATATAACTTTAACAGAATAAATTCTTCACATCACCTTTCGTTAAATTATTACAATTTGAAAAAAATATTTAAATATCACATTTTTATATTGACTGCAATACTGAATAAAAATTACATTTATATTTATTAAAAGAAAATAATTGTATATTAAATCCTTATTATTGTTAAATAAAATAATTTAGAGTATAATAAATTGTTCGCAAGATACCATTTACGAATTCTAGCAACATTATGATATGAGAATCGTTTGAATGAATGAAAAATAGTACGATTTTTAAGCTAAACAAATTAAATGTAAAGTCGCTAAAGTGGCAAGAAAGTGACTTGTTCGGATCTCCCTGTCATGCACTCCGCGATACCTTACGAGATGGAGCTACGAAAAAATAGATCAATGCCTTTATAATACAGCCATGTAGCCGCCGCGCTGTGAACGTTTCGTTACCGATAATCAATTTCATTTATTATATCAATTTTTAATATATTTTACTAACGGTTTATTGGGAAGACACGCAGAAGCATATATGGATTTTAAAAATTAGGTAGTGTTTTAATTTTCATTATTGTTTACGATGATCTATAAAAAATATTTACATTGAACGCCATTACTAGTAGCATGTATAGTAAATTAACGGTGCAGAGTGATTTTGAATGTTAGACTATGTATGGGTTACATTTTTAAAAAAGTAATTCGTATTTATTTGTAAAAAGAATATATAATTCTTTTCAATTTTGGCGGGAGAACTGGCACGTTGTTTTGTAATTGTTAAATGGTGATCTGTCAGCTGTCGTCGTCTGGCCTTCACGACGCCTTAGCTGGACGTCCATGGTTTCGTAGATTTTAAGTGTTAAATTAACAGTGTAATAGTGAAATTTGTGGTGTGGCACGATCCATGTGGTGTTTTGATGATGCGTCGCGACTAGACGCGGATATGGATGGCATGCGAACGTGCCCAAGCTACGAGGCCGGGTTTGACGCGTGTGATCCGTTAGGGTCGGTATTTGAGTGGTCGGGGCGTGGGGCTGCGAGGGTTCTGAGGCGGCGCTGCCGCAGCGAAGGCGTGGATAGGTCGCCGTACGAGGATGTGACGCGTGATTTCCACCGATCAGCCGATACTAATACTCGCCATCACCGCGCTGTGCCAAACAAGAGTTACTTCACCATAAACAACGGACACGACCATCGCTTCGATAGGTTCCATCACGAGTGTACTCTGCCCGCGTCTCATAACGGTGACTACATAATGTCTCACGAGGGTAACTTGCACCATGGGTGAGTTATAGTCTTGGACAGAACATAACCTTCATAGTATTTAAAACAAAGCTGTAAAAACTATACTATCAATGCTTTCTTTTTTTTAGTTACCAGCCAGGAAGAACAAGATTTCATAGATCAAGCCCCACCAGACCTCTATTAGTGAATACAATGTCAAATACTAAGTTAGACGACCGCTTACCAAAAGTTGAAGAATTGCTTGAGAAAGTTGATCAGGAAATGATGGAAGTTACAATGGCAAAGCAGCCTTTAAAATCAATACTCAATAATCCATTGCCAAAATCTCAGCTACAAAGTATA
This sequence comes from Heliconius sara, assembly GCA_917862395.2. Classification (NCBI taxonomy): domain Eukaryota; kingdom Metazoa; phylum Arthropoda; class Insecta; order Lepidoptera; family Nymphalidae; genus Heliconius; species Heliconius sara. The sequence continues at coordinate 3,274,980 of OU860788.1, read as the reverse complement.
TTAAAAAAAACTAAAACCAGAACGTACCAAGAACCAAAATTATGCGAAGGTAGGAGAAGACAAAGAGCATCCAGTGAATCGGACAACTTCTATTGTAATTTTCCATATAAGCTCACCTATACCAGGCTATGAAAGGTTAGTTTTAAGGTTAGAAATGTGTACATGCTTGGTGTTTGTTTTTTTATAAAATACCAAGAAAGAGGCCATATTTAAATTATGTGACATGTCTACTTTTTAGAGGTGGGTTGATAAAATGTGACCAGGAGAGGAAAGGGATCCTATATGTTATGACATCATATGTCATGTCAAAATGGAAACAATATTGTGACTTAAAATTTAATTAAATTCATTAAAATATAACCTTACACTAGAAAAGGGGAGAGGGGGGGATTTTTTGAAGGCATTAATTCCAATTGCTGGCAAAAAGATGAGGTCTAAATATCATGAAATAAGGGTGAAGTAATTTATGAATGAACTCATAATTACTCAACAACATGACAAAATAAATTCTAGTTGGTTACTAATTTATGTATATAATATGTGATATGTGAAAGCCAACCTAAATTTTTAAATGAAAAATATATATAAAAAATAAATATTTTAATAATTAAATAAGACATAACATCAAAGGTTGAACCGTTATGTTCTTTTAATTATTATGAAAAAAATATTTACTATATTTTGTTATATACTTTACTTATAAGTATTAATTTTATTTCAGCCATTTATCTTATCTATCAAATAATATGAAACGGGCAAAGGATAATTCTGGTACAGGATATTCATATGGCGCAGGAATAGGGGCTCTAGGAAGCTCTCCTGCCAAAACTCCTTCAAACTATTCAAAAAACACAAGATGTATTTGTCAAGACCAAGTTATTATAGCACCAAAGGATGATGTGTACAAAATACATGTTTTACGAACTACAGCTATTAATAATGAAACAGATGTTGTGGTAAGTTTTGCATATATATTTTGTCTTACATACATACAGGCTTACACATACAGTGGGATAGATATAAAGAATCTAGTGTCAAGATACTCCATTCTCTGTTCACCACACAAATTTGAAATATTGCATGCTGAGTGATGGAAACGATAATGTATATACTTTTTACCTGTGTGAATATATTTGTGTGAGTATTCTAAAACTAGATTTCTTGCTCAGCTTTGTGTGGGATATAGTATGAACCAAAAAGAAATAAGGAGTACTTAGGATATTAGTAGTACTTATATAAAATTGTTCAACATTTTTCAAGGCATATATTAAAAATGATGTCCTTGATACTTTGCTGTGAACAATCTATTTTAAGTTTCTATTGTATTTCCTATTTTATTAAGGTGATTCATCATCAATCTATTAAAAGTAGTTTCATGTATAGCTTTTAAACTCTAAATTCATTTTATGCAACAATTTACTCATCTCACTGTAAACATCAATTACTTTTTTTACTTTACAAATATCAAATTTTGACTTTTTAACATAGGGCTTATATAGATATTTAGAGTATTATTATTTATAGTGCTTATATAGCTTTCAAGTGTGGGTTGATTAGATATTTCAAGGATGGCAACACATCCTCAATATAGATGTCCAAGGGCAAAATTCCACTTGCCATGGTCATTAAGTTTGCCTTTTTTAGAAATAAAATTTCCGTTTAAAACTTAAATATTGATTATCTTAAATTAATATAAATAATTTGAAGATATTTAAGATTATATTATATTATAATGATAAAATAGTTTTTTTTATTATATTTTTTTTTAAGTGCTTATTGTCTTTATATGTTCCATAAAGCAGTACAGTATTTGTAATTGTTTTTTATTCTTTCGTTTATTTATAAAATTTTAAGTTAACTAATAAATAAACTTATAAAAAATTATACTATAGTAGTAAGTTTAAATCTATTGTGGATCTTAACTTACTAATTATATAATATTGATTTCTGTCTAATACTAGATAACTTCGCTCCCTTCTCGCTACGCGTGCTATGGACCGTTCACTTCGCTCGGCAACTTGATAAAAAACCTCTTTGAAGACAACAATTTAAATATTGTTGGCATTTACTTCTTTATACACAATATTCATTTAATTATTTTTTGCATATATAAAATCGTAACGGACTAGCGTCTGTACATGGAAGATTATAAGAAAAAATCTTATTTGTGACATTTAATAACGTAAAATTTTGTCTGTTTGTCTGTGTGTTTGTCCACGCTAATCTTAGAAACAGTAACCAATTTCATTGCAGTTTTTACTACTGTCTTTTGGCAATGTATGAAACGTTTTATTTTAATCGGTTTATAAATAACAAAAATATATCATTTTATAGAATGTTGTTTAATAAAATTGGTGTAAATAACTGTTTTATTGAATTGGCTGAAAGTAAATTAATAATTATGCTAAGTTTAAACGGATGAAGCCGTGAGTCGCTAGTTATATAATAGAAAAAAATATACAAAAGAATAATAATACAGTAGACAAAAAAATGGTGAACGGAGAGACTTGTTTCTTGTCTTTATACCCTACACAGTACACATTGTAATATAATAATGAGAGTTGTGTGAACAGGGATTATCGAAACTTGATTTTTTTAATTCACTATTAAATTATATTTATTTACATTTATATTCGCATTTCTTCGCTCTGGTGTCGAGACAAAACGCGGCGTTGAGTGCCGCCACTCAACACGCACTGCCTCCAGAGCTTGCCGGAAAGTGGGGAATGGTGTGTCTTAACACAAGGCTCCCTTTTGCCTACCCTGTGTACGGGATATAGCGTGAAGCTGATTTATTTATTTTACCATTAAATTAAAGCAACAAAATGGCGTATATTTTTTTAGCTTTTGTGTGTTAGAAAAGCTATAGATAATAAAATATTTCCCATCGTTCCAACTTAGGTAGGCGGTAAGGCGTTGTTAAGTAGGCGAACCACGCTACATTCAAGACCAACTCTAAAGGTGTTCAAAGGTTTCTAACCTAACCTAACTTTTTTTACATTGAGTTATAGTGTATATTATTATATAGTTTATATTCTTTTTTTTTCATATCCATGCGGTATCCATTATATAGATGAGTAACCGGAGGGAACCTCATAAAACACTCCGTTCCTTACTTTCCGTCGAATTTACGAAGCATTGCGTGTTGAAACTCAACGCCGCACTTTTTGCTTGGTACCAGAACAAAGAAATGAAAATATTATTAATAAATAATAATTCACACCCTCGAGTGGGGAACGAACCGACAACCGTCGCGTTATAGTCACACCCTTGTGCCTCTGGGCCACGTCGGCCTCATTTTATTCACATTCTTTTATAAAGATTATATATAATCTTTGGAGATTTAGGAAACGCAAATATCTTATGTGAATTGCTTATCTTACGGTTATTACGGCTGCAGTGATTATTAAATAATTAATTTAATGGCGCTGCCGCTGTTAACACTTTGACGTTATGTTAGACGGGTGTGACTTTGTATTCCAATTTTTTTTAGATTAACACTGTATCCCGCATTCAGCAGGGTAGGCAGAGGGAACCTATTGTTAAGATATTCCGTCCTCAAAGAGAGAACCTAAGGCTAAGCTGGGCGTTGAGTTCTGCCATTCAACACGCAATGTCTCCAAAATTCGGCAGTGTGGGGAACGGAGTGTCTTAACACTAGGTTCCCTCTGCCTCTTCTTTTATTATTCTCTATATTTTTTCCACCAAATTCTAGAGGCATTACGTGTTGAGTGGCGGAACTTAACGCCGTGCTTTCCCTTGACACCAGGGAAATGGAATAAATAAATGGAAATATTAAATATTTCATTTCCTCGAGTGGAATTGAACCCACAACCAGTCAAGCTTACAGTCACATTTGTGCCGGCCTGCGCCAGGACTGGCCTCTGTAACATAGACGTATAACATTTTAAAAGCTGTAAATACTATAATATAGAGAATGAATTACTTTTAGTAACCATTTCCGTTTCATCAGGGGGAATGGTCCTCCATTTTGTATGAATATTTTATACCTCAAAAAGCTCCATTGAAATTTGAAAGTAGTAAAATTTTCATTGTTTTATTTTACCTTATATATGTATAATTTCAAATTTGTAGAGTTATATGCTTATACTTTAAGGCCAGTCGTGGCGAAAGAACCAAGCGTGCAAAATGTAAACACGACAGACAGTGTGTAAGTTCGATTACCAATGAAGTATATTTATTTTGATATTTTCATTATTATTATTATTATACTTATAGTATTTAATATTTTCATTTCCTCACTCTGAGAATGAGGCAAGGCACGGTGTTGTTTTTGACCAGTCAACACGCAATGAGCAATTCTTAACGGGTACGGACGGAACGGGTACAGAAGGAACCTGGGAACCTAATGTTACGCATTAGGTTCCCAGGTTCCTTCTGTTTCATACTAAAAAAAATGTACATACATAGAAATGTTTTTACATTATGTTTTGGTGTTTGCCTGTGAGATAAATCTACAGTATGTTTAATTTGTAGTCATAGTGCTCTGACTTGTCGAAAGTATCTTCAAATTATAATCTCTTTTAAAATTAGATTTGTATATGGATATTTATAATGAAGTCATTCAAAAAATAAAAAAAAGACTTAATAAGAAAAGAAAAAGTTTTAGATTCATCTAAATTATATTTATCAAACCTCAGAGATTATAATGATTTTTATATGTAAAATGTATTTGTTAGTCATTTATTCATTATATATATATATTATTATTTTATTAATTGTGTAATTTTGCACGTGTAAACAATTTTTTTTAAAGTTAATATTTAAATAGTCAGTCCAGTCGTGGCGCAGCGGCACGAAGTGTGACTGTAAAACCGACTGGTTGTGGGTTCGATCCCCAGTCGAGAAGATGAAATATTTACTTAAATGTATATTTCCATTTCTTCGCTCTGGTGCCACGCAATGCCTCCAAAATTCGGCAGAAAGTGGGGAACGGAGTGTCTTAACACTAGGTTCCCTCTGCCTACCCTGCTGTGTGCGATATACCGCGTGATGCTAAAAAAAAATAAACAGTATTAAGGAAAGCTAAATTATGATATATTATAACAGTAGACTGTAGAGTGCACATCGATTGAGCTAATTATAAAACTCGACTGATTTGTTTTAATTTTTTTACATTTAAATAGTATTGGTATAATAAAAAAAAATGCAACAATATTAATATTTATAAGTTCTTTGATTTTCACGACTATCACACATATTAAATGAAACTAATTTAACCGGATTAATCGCGTATATTTAAGAGTTTTACATTTTGGAACCCGTGACCCGGACCGGACCGGACCGGACCGGACCGAATCTACCCGTGACCACGGACTACTGTAAAGTGTTCGAAACGTCGGGTTTCCAAAATGTAAAACTCTTAAATATACGCGATTAATCCGGTTAAATTAGTTTCATTTAATATTAATATTGTTATAAATATAATTATACAAATGAACCAGACGTGATTTGAACTTTAAGCTTCAAACAATATTTTTTTATGTTTAACGTTCTCTGTGCAGTTTATAAATAGTTATCGTGACATAGTTAATGTAAATTATCGGTTAAACTGATAATTATTTGTAATAATAGATATCATTTGTGCTTATTATAATTTTTTTAGACAAATTTCCTACCTTACGTATGTATGTATAGTATATTTATTTTATACTATATTTCTTAAATCAGCTAGATTAGTACGTATTTACGAATATATATTTTTTATTTTATAATAAATTCCAGTCTTGGCTCAGGGAGCACATGTGTGACTGCAAACGCGACAGGTTGGTTGGTTGGGTTCGATTCCCACTCGAGGAAATGAAACTCGAGGAAATGAATGAAATGTGAAGCTGTATCCCGCACGTGCGTGCGCAGCGTGAAGCAAAAAAAATAAATAGTATAAAGTAAATTATTATATATTATAACAGTAGACTGTAGAGTGCACATCGATTGAGTTAATTATAAAACTCGACCTCGACGTTGCGTGTTCAATTCAGTATCAATAACCACCTATTATCTATTTTAAAATGTTTAAACACAATTTGCATTAAAGTGAAAAATTATTTGTCATTGAAATCTTTTTTTTTAAGTATTTCAAAGCGATTTCACGGTTCGTTTAACACCTGGTACATCCCAGTACGGTGTGCCTTCCGATGAATTTTTATCGTTGTTTCAATTATATTCGCTCTTATCTAATTGTAAATAAGGTTGATAATATGTGGCTGTTTAAAAAAATATAATTTAGGACTGTTACACTAACGCATGTATTTGCTGCAAGAAAGGGTAAACTAGCATTTGCCAACTAGCTACCCGCTTGAATGGGGGTGGTGCAACCCTTCACGAAGAGCGAACTTGGAAGCGTGGGCTTCGACTATCTCTAGTGTGATCATGAACAATGTACTCGCGATTTATGAAAGTTTTTTTCTTTACAACTTACGAGGAGTACAACATAGGGGTCGTTTCGTCCTTTTTAGTTTACATTAAAAGTATTCGTATTCGGGAGAGACTGTGGAGTGTGTAAATGCGACTGGTTGCGGGTTCGATCGCTGTTCGAGAAAATGAAATATTTATTTAAATTCATATTTTCATTTCTTCATTCTGGTGTTTAAACTCGACGTTAAGTTACGCAATTAGACACGCAATACCTCCAGAAGTCGGCGGAGAGTGGGGAGCGGAGTGTCTTTACACTAAGTTTCCTATGCGTACCCGGCAGTATGCGGGATTTCAAAAGTATTCGTTTTATTTAGTTGTTTTTCAAACCTATCGCCAGCGAGTCGTTCGCGTGCAACTAGCCTGTCATAATTTCGCACAATATAATTTGTTTACACAACCGTAAGCGTACAGTATAGCATCTATCGGGTTGCGGATTTTTTTTAAAAGAGATCTCTTTTTTTTTATTCGATGTTAGCGCGGAGCGTTGACAAGTGTTTTTTTTTTTCTTTTATAGAGGCCGTGATTTTTTTTATTATGTTTATTTAAGTGCTAAAAATAGTGATTCGTGTGTTGTTTGTGTTTATACAGAGATTTATTATCACTATGCCATCACTGAAAAAGATTATATTGAAGTTATGTCACATTGTAAGTATATTATTTTTTTATGTTTGTTTGGAGTCGTGTCATTTTTTTTTATATTATTAGTTTTTAAATTGATAACGTCTATTATCAACTAATATCTAATGACGCATTAAAATATCATAAATAGTTAGTACGAATTTGGTGTAGTGATGCGAAAATTGGGTAAATAGGAAAATAATATACCAGTTAGTTTTTTAATTTCACGCTGTATCCGTGCGCAGCGTCCGAAGCAGAGTAGGCAGGGGGAACCTAGTGTTAAGACACACTGTTCCCCATTTCCAGCCGATTTCTTGAATTGTGGCGTTCTAGAGTTGAATGGCGGAACAAAATATCAAATATTTCATTTCCTCGAGTGGGAATCGAATCCACGAGCTGACCCGATTACAGTCACACTTTAAGCCCCTGCGCCATGACTGGCCTCGATCATTTTTATTTTATTATAACTAATATTCAACTAAAATATATATATCTAATGTAGGGAACATTTCACTATGCGTAACGTTTATTATTCGAGTCCCACCCGAATATTGATACCAGTTTCACCTTGTTCACTTCTGGTTTTATTATTAGGATGGTACTTCGCTCTAATATTTAAGTATATTAGAGCGGTGTTCGTTATTGTTTATAGTGTTTTTTTTTTAGTTAAATGCAAAAAAATATTACACTCGTTTTAAATCTGTAATTAATTTGTAGTTATGTGTAATTGAGTCCGTCCTGGTGCAGCTTTACAAGCGTGTAGCTGTAAACGCGACGGTTGTGGTTTCGATTCCCGCTAGGGGGAATGAATTATTATTTATAAATATTTTTAATTTCTTTGCTCTGCTACCAAGGCAAAGCGCGCAAATATGCTTCAAAAATCAGTGGATAGTGGGGAACGGAGTGTCGTGACACTAGGTTCTCTGTGCCTACATTGCTATATGCGGGATGCGGCGTGAAGCGTGGAAATTTATTTGCACATCTATTATATGAAAGATCTATATATATTTTAAATAATAATAAATTATCCAAGGCTAAAACAGAGCAAACGTCTTCGAATAACAATAGAATGCGCTACTTGCCTCTGTTCGAATTCCTGATCATTGACGAAAGAGCTCACTTCAACAGTGACGTAGGCTGTCGTCATCATACGAGAAATCACTAGGTCATTTATCATCGTACTTTAAATAAACTGATTCATCACCAGCCAAGACCAAGCCCACTGACATATATTGTTTTTTATTTTTTTTTCCAAGTGTTATTCCACACTTAGGAAACATGAATAATTACTTAAACCAGCATAAGAGGCGCGGGTTCGAATCCCGCTATGTTCAAATTTTTATACGTTTTCTAAATAATATATTATTTCTTCGACCAGCACGTGAGCCCGCTTCAGGCTCTTAGATTTTTTTTTGCGGCACAGCTTCTCGGGTGCGGGCGTTATGCCAATTGTACCAAATGTCAATACGATGCATTAGTTGGTACCTTCTCCACTCTGTTTCGATTCTTAATCGATCTAGTGCATTACTGTCTACTAACTTTTTAATTTTCCTCGCGTGACTCTAACAATTTACGGCGTTTACTTCCCCACGATCTTCTTTGTAGACGGTATCCTTGGCTTGGTTTTTTTAGTTTTTTTTGTAATTTTTTTTTTAAATAATATTGTTGAAAAATCCAAGGTGTGCAGTGGTTGAAAAGTGTGATTTTTAACGTTCCAGTGATGGTTGCCAAAATTCATAATACGGAACTGCGCTACGGTAATCTGCTAAATTCGTGTTTCTCTATGTTTATTCTTGTCGAGAGTCGGTGGCGCATCATTGTTAACCTGTTTGTCGTTTACCACGTGGCAGGTAGGACAACGTGTTTTTTGTGCTCTTTTTTCTAAATATTGTCTATTGTCTTTCATACTTTCAAACTTGATTTGCTTAATTATAATTATAATTAGCTTATCGGCGTTGAGTTTCGCCATTCAACAAATTTCGGCGGAGTGTGGAGAACGGAATGTTATTAACACTAGGATCTCTCTGTCTACCCTGCTATATGCGGGATATAGCGTAAACTTGACAGGAAAAAAATTAACTATTATAAAAAACAGGTAATTATTTTGAAGTATTCAAAAAGATGGTTGATATGAATTCCTAAAAAAAATTAACATAAACTTTATTCAGTTAGTTTAAATCGCTCGTTTAATCGTTACGTTTGTTCATAAGTTTAATTTGAATGTCACAAATATCGCACCTTTAGAATTATAGTGACCTAATCAAAACATCCATAATGTTGAGCTTTTGTCAGAAATTGACCTTGTTTCCCACTTACCGCCTCCAAAGGTCGGCGAAAAGCGGAGAACCAAGTGTCTTAATTCTAAGTTATCTCTGCCTACCCTGCTGTGTACAGAGCGTCGTTTTAGATCGTCGCTTTAGATGAATTTCTGAGAAAAAAATCAAAAATCATGGCTTTTTTGATTAGGTCACTATAATTCTAAAGGTGCGATATATGCTTGGCCAACATGATGTAAAACATCAAAATTAACCGTTGTAAGGACTGAAAGCTCGTTCGGTTCGTGTAATTTGCGCGCAATTACCATATCGTGTTAAATCTATCGTCGGTTGTGTTTCCCTTTTGTTCTGTTTGATTGACACGTGCCGGTCGTTTACACGCTTTGCATTGTGTCTGGTGATACTGTTTTGATTCTGTTAATTTTCTTCTATTGTTGTCGATTAAAGATTTTTTTAAATGAATATGATGACACATTAAACTATTATTGTAGACAATTTTTCTTGACCGGGAGTCTAGTGTTGAGACACTCTGCTCTCTAATTTTCGTCAAATTCTGAACGCATAGTATGTTGATTAGCGGTACTTAACGCCGCGCTTAGCCTCGGCATCAGAGCTAAGAAAATGGAAATGTTAAGTATTTCATTTTCTCGTATGGATTCATAGATCAGCTGGAACAAACTCACGAACGAAAAGATGAAAAGACATACCAACAAACAGACATAAAACTTAATGTTTTAGATTTTATTACAATGTTAATAGATCACAGACATCGATCAGTTCAAATATAATTATAAGTATAAATATGTATAATTAAATGTATTTTTTTTCGTTTGATTCGTCACAGTCTGACGCTACCCTATCTAATACGAATAGAAAATAAAGAATCGGGCCCTATACCATAGATCTTCTCTACTTCTGGCTTTTGTTGGATATATGTGTGAAAAATAGAAAGAAAAAAAAAACTTTGTGACTAATATCCTGAATGTTTTAATAAAATGTAACATATTTGATGAGATGAATTATTTATTTTCCCATCTGACTTACTGTCGAGATGCAATGATATTATAGACAATATCTATACATTAATAGCAATATTTTTTATATTGATATAACTTTTTTTATTTATGAATGCGTGAAATAAGATGAACATTAATTAAAGGGAGTTTGCCAAAATACAATTATACACTTTAATCGGTTTAACCGTTTCTGAAATAAGCGTGTGCAAACACACAAAAAAAATGTTATTTTGAGTTGTGTTACATTGATGCCCTCAATAAAATAATTCATTTTCTCATATATCTTCCAGGTACAGACAGCGATGAGTTACAGTTTTATTATATGTATACAAATATTACCTAGATTCAAGCAAAACTAGTAGTAACATTAAATATCTATAAATTTACAGACATTTAATAACTATTTCGTACTTTTATAAGATGCATGGAAAGATTTTTTTCCACACCTAACATACAACAGAGTAACCTAGTGATAAAGTGCCACCTAGTGTTCCCTATTTATCGTCGCCGCCATATTCTCGGAGAATTGCGCGTTGAGCGGCGGAGGAACTAAACACCGCGCTTTGCCTTCTGTTATAGTCCGTCAAAACTCTTATTGACAATCGGAGGTACTCGCGTAAAATTGCGCAGAATAACTATGCGCAGAAAACGTTCGATCGGTGTTACCCTGTTATGTTGTTTTACCCAACGCTTAGCAAATCATAATTAAAAGGTAATTGAAATATCTGATCATCTTTATGTTCTTATAATTATACAAAACGAAAATTTTATGAGGATATCTATAAAATTTAGCAGTTCCATACATCGTTGACGAGAATAAAATTTTAGAGAAAAGTATTTTTTTTAGTAATGAACAGGAGTCATTTCAAACTAAACTAAAATAAACTTCTGCTTACATAACTAATGAAACATGATATTTATTTATATACTGTATACACCTATGTACAACATAAATATTCAGTATGCATATTATACAGTACTATACAATATGGACAAAGAAAGATTTGGCAATATTTAAACTTCTTAAAGATTATATTAAAAAAAAAATATTGGGTAAATTATAAAAATTAATTTTGAGATACAAAAAATAACAGTCTGGTATCCCTTTGCCTTATCGTGTTACTTGCGTTAGTGTGACCGCTACGTCTTTACAGAAAATTCGTACCCACACATCTTTATAAGTACAATCGAGCTCACACTATATATGTACATATGGTTCAAACAAAAATATAATTAATTGTAAACAAAAATGCCTTTTATCGTTTTCATTGCTTGCTTTTTATTAATGTTTTAATTAAAACGGTAATAAATATTTTTTTATTTGATTTTTTTGATTGAATTGATGAAGATATCAAATTATTTTTATAAATTAACACTGTAGCTGAACGCCATTCCTTTTAATTTTTGCTTTTATATTTAATATTTTATATATTTAAACTTTATTTTTTACACCTTTTTTGCATATATTTTATATTTAAAAAAAATAAAAGGTAATTTTAATATGGTTGTACATAAAATCATATTTTTTTATTATTTTACGTAAAACCATATTAAAATTATCTTTTCAATTTTACTTTTTATTGAACTTGAATTGATGAGGACTTTGATGTGGCCCCATTATAATAATTACAATTCAGTACTTAATTTAATTTTTAAATTTGCTTATCCATAACTTGATTTTGCATGTCGTTTAATCTAACACGCTAATTATTATAACATTACTAGACAAATATGCTTTACTGCGCCATTTTGTATATATGACACTATCATATATAATAATATATAATATATTCATATTTCATAGTAATGAACTGACAGCGTTGCGCTCGACTGTACCGTAGTGATGTGACCGCCCGCGCTCACGCCGCACCGATCCCCCGCGAGCCCTCGCGGAGAATCGGTGCGGCGTGAGAGGGTGTCTATGTGCAGATATCGAAATACGCGTTCTGCGCAATTCTACCGCGCGTGCTTCCCATACGCCATAACGATAATGTCGGACTATATCAGGACGAAAAAATGAGCATATTATAATTCATTCCCCCCAGAGCGAGAATTAAACCCACAACCGTTCGCGTTTACAGTCACACTGGTCCCACTGCGCCACGAAATAGTAAATCTAGAATTTAAATTATAAAACATAGTGCAGAGAACGTGCGCTGGGGATTAATGTTTCTATTTTCATTCGAAATGTGCGCGAAAATTGTCATATAGTTAGTATTCGTCATTAAAATGAACGCTTTATGTGATCACGAAGGAATTTCTGAACTGAAATAAAGTACTGTTCAAATTGTTTGCCAATTGTATTTAAGTTACAAGAATTAAGTAACGTAAATGATGTTGACCAATAATATTTTCTTAATAATTTCATGAGTTTTGAGTCAAGGGGTTTGGTTCCTTGATTGATTATATTTTTATTAGCTTCACATCTCGGCTCTGATATGAATGCGGCGTTGAATTCCGCCGCCCGTCACGCTACGTTTCTAACTTGGATGGAGAGTAGACGGAGTGCCTGGACACTAGGCTTTTTCTGTTTACTCTGCTATATGGGAAATCAGAGAGATCACCAGTCCTTGACTCTGATACCTCACGAAAATGTATAAGAATTTCTGAGGAAGTACAACATAGTAAAGCGCTTTGTTTAATCACACCTGTGAAACACCCATACTTAATATAAAAATAAACACAAACTCCCATGGAATTCGAACGTCATTAGCCATCGTTTTCAATGTTAAATTCACCATTCGGACCAACAGTTAACGTGGATTATTTTTAACTGAATACTTTACGTACTACAGCCTCGTCAAGACACACACACGCCTACCAGGCCCGCTGTGAGTCCAGCGTTGCCCGTCAGCTCGGTGACGGCGATACCAGTTGCGAAGAAAGCTGTCAAAACCAAAAAGAAGGCTAAGACGAAAATTAAAAGCACCAAAATGAAGATCAGCTCCAGTGATGTCATTGGGGAGGCTGATGAGTAAGTTGCGTTGGTGGTTTTGTTATACTATATTGGAGTAGGAAAAATATAGTGATTAATATTATGTTTTTTTTAAATATTTTTAAAGTGTTATTCAACACTTAGGAAAAGAAAACTAGTTATTTAGATAACATATTACAAAAAATTATACGTTTTCTAAGTAGAAATTAATGTTATGGTCTTTAAAGTAAGGTACAGGTACCTTTTTTATATTTTTACCATTTTTTTATTATATCTTAAGTAAATAATTTAACTTAGTTATATATTCCTTCTTATTTACCAAAGTCAAAATAATATAATTTAATTCAAAATAGTGAACATAAAATATAATTATGTTTATTTATTGTTATTTCAGCTCTAACAGCAGATCGCCATCACCTGACCCCACAGTGGACACGTGGCAAATGGACACCGATTCATTAGAAATTGACAAATTGGACAAACCACCTCCTCCGTCGATACCTCAGAATGATCCAGAACACAGTTCTATGGTCAAGTTAGCAACGAAATTGAATGGGACAGTAGTCTCTACTAAGCCACTGCTTTCGAAAGGTAAGTTTCTGTTGGAATGATTTTTTTAATATTTTCTAATATTTTTATTTACGGATATTGCAAAAATGTGGGTAAAATGTATAAGCTAAATATTACAATGTCGATTAATATTTAATTTATTCCCTGGTCTATTAAATACATTTTTACATAATTGATTTTATTATTATAAAATATCCGGAGTATGTTAACACTAGGTTCCCTTCGGCATAACCTGCTGTGTGCAGAACAGAGCGTGAAGTTGATATATTTTTTTTATCAAATTATGGTAATTTTAGTATAGTTGTATAACTTATTATCTAAACAAGTGTAACGTTGTTCATGAGATCAAAGCAATTTGTTTAAAAAATATTAAAATCAGCTTCACGCTGTATCCCGCACACAGCATTGCTAGGCAGAGGGAACCTAGTGTTAAGACACTCCGTACCCCACTTTCTGCCGTATTCTGGAGGCATTGCGTGTTGAGTGGCAGAACTCAACGCCGCGAAAATGAATATTAAAAACCACTTAAATTATTTCACAACACAAACATATTAGTCATAAATGATTTAACAGTCCACCATTATTTAAGAATATTATATGACAAGGTATCTAGAGTAGGCAAGGTCAGTGCTGACGCTTATATAAATTAAATTTAATATATCTAGCGAGATTCTAGTTCGCTTTCAACACCCAGTACTAAAAAATAAATGTTATTTTAGAAGTTCAAATCAAATCGAAAAGTCGGTCTCTTTCGACTCTGCCAAATTGTTTTAGATCGTTTTATTTGTAGTGTTTTCTTTTATTAAGTCATTATATTGTGTGAGGACAAGGATATTTTGAGATAATCTGTGTATATTTTAAATTTAGATACTGTTTAATTTATTGTTAATTGAGATATTTAGATTAAATATGGCGGCGTTTTATTAACACTAGGTTTACGGGACCCGTCAATTTGACGGATTTCAAACTTTGAAATGAAACACGCAAAAAACCATAGCATTAATCTTAACTATTTTGCATCGTAAATTTATAATTTCATTAAAAGAGTTTATACGCACAATTAGTATTATCCTAAGCTTTATAAATTTTGAAAATTGTATCTTGTATACCTATTTCTACGTAACCCGTCATATTGACGGGTTAGCTGATTACGTCAACAATCCTTATATATTTGCTTCGCTTGTAAAATTATACCTCCAATAGCAAATATAAGACTGAAAGAAAGGTCTAAGACCCCCGCCCCCAACTCATAATCTCAATAGCGCCTCGATAACGAATTATGTAGCCCGGGTGTCAAATCCTCGCGTTATTCGAAACTCAAAGCGTGCAGCAGACTAAATGTCGTATCGAAAAGATATTTAGTTCATGTGTTGGTGCATACATAAACAACACACACAAGGAACTTTCACAGCTTGTGGTAGCCGACGTTAAGCTGCGATATGAATCTGTGATAATCCCTGCTGTCTTCAGTATTGTCGCTGCAGTGACAGTGGTAAGAACATTATTCGAAGACAGTGTGCAAAAGTTTTGGTTGAATTTTGTTTTAGTTGAATTTTGCACGGTATTTTTTACTTTCACCGATCACCCTTTTCTAGCAATCATGAGTAGAAACACGCGATATAATAAGAAATTGACAAAAATTACCAACATCAATGAGGATTGTCCTGAGGTGTCCTACGAAGAAGACCAATATGAATTAGGTGAAAGTGATGATTACAGTAAAGATTCTGAATCCACTGAAACTGCAGAAATGGAAGGATCTTCGGATAGTGAAAAGGAAAACCTCTTCAATATACGTCGTAACAAGAAAAGGGGGCGGATTATTTCTAGTTCTGACACCGAGGATGAGAGGACGAGTATTCCAAGTACATCCAGAGATGTAATGGAAGAAATTGAAATTGCAGTTGACGGGACACGGTGGGTGAGACTGAAAGCAGGGAAATCTAGGGGTAGGCCGTCCGTTCATACTATATTCAAGGATATCGTAGGGCCTACTGGTTACACAAAAAGAAATATTATGTCGGGTTGTGTAACTAGTGCTTTTGAATTACTACTGTAATAAAAATAGAAGCAGTAATTGCTGTATATATTGTAAAAATATCGTATGCGGAAAATGCACAAAAGAAATTCAATACGTATGTAAAAAATGTCCTCGATAAATATGATTATGTAGCCTTTATATTATTGTTATCATTTTCGTAATAACTTAACAAAAAATTTGACTTATTAGTATTTTATTTTTACGTGAAGCCTTATATTGTTAAACTCAGATTTAGTTTGAATAAATTGATTTTTTAAAAATAAATACGTATTTTCATCCACCCGTCAATTTGGCGGATGCTCGTAAAGATAGGTATATAAGAAACGCCCGTAAACCTAGTGTTAATAATATAATAAATATAAATATATAATAATATCGGGAAGATTTTCGTCATAATACACCACACATTGTTGTATGTTAGGGTTAGAGATTGCTTTTTATGCTTTGCAGCGACGGCTATGGGTTCGATTCCCACTTTAATTTCTCCGCTCTGGTAACATAAGCAAATTTTTACGCGGCATTTTAAATTACGGCACTCAATACGCAATGCCTCGAAAAAAATCGTCGGAAAGTGAATGACGGACTATGACTATGACGCGGGATGCAGCGTGGAGCTTAAAAAAAATCATTTTAAATATATATAGGTACATACGTCTTATTTTGTTTGATAATTATGTATTGTTAATAATTAAAAATATATATTATTATAGATTTTTATTTATTTAATTAGTTAGTTAATCTTACGAGCTTTATCGAAATAGAAGGACCACTGTTTTTTTTTTATTTTAATTTAATATACATACCTTAACTACGTTTTACAGAGAAAATAAACAAAAATCAACAATTCTTGGCGTCTTTACATACGACTAATCCCTTCAAAACATTACCATCGCGCAAAGGTTACAAAGCCAAATTTTTAATTAAAGTATTAAAAGCTTTGCTTATTTGTTACTCTTTAATCATATTTCATTAAGTATATTCTTCGGCTATTTCAAATCGTTGTAAGGCCGTGGTAGCGCATGGGCATATGACTGTAACGGGACGGTTGTGGGTTCGATTCCCACTCAAAGAATAAATTATTTATTATTTACATATACTTCAGACTCAATGAAACAATTTTGTAGCTTTGCTTGATAACATTTTATATGTATTTTTGATATAACGATAAATAGATTTACTTATTTACTATAAAATATATGTAAATGAGTAGAAAATGATGGAACAGAATAACCTATTATTGTTTTATGTAGATTTATTATACATATTAATAATTGACCCAGTATTTGTAAATCTTCTTAAGTTTACTATTTGATTTTGTTTTTTTAATCGTAAAAGCTTCCTGTTATTGAATTACATAGGTTATAATTAGACTAGAAAACCACAACGCTTTTAATTTAATTATAGAAAGAGATAAAGTAAAAAAAATGTTTAGGTATCCTTATCTTTTATTTAAATGCTATTTATTAGTTTATATTTACTTATATAATTTTTAAACTGTGATCGACAAGTTGTGGCTGATCTGAAGTTAACTGTAGACGGATGCGCAATTTTATAATTTTTTTTTACTTTTCAATATTGACTTGAGTGAACAACGCGCAAAAGTATAATAATAAACTTCAAGGCGGTCACATCTCGTCGACAGTACTGTACATGTTGATGCCTTTTTAAATAAATAATATATTTTTTTTTATTTCCAGAATCACCTTTAAATTTACCAGAGTCAATAAGCAGCTGTTTAAGACCGTCTCTCTTTCCTCGAGTGCCACCATACCTCAAATTCGTCAGCCATGATGAAACTATTCCCTTAAAAATTCCATTGGCAATACAAAAACATCTCAAATGGAAAGTAACTACCATAACGCCCATAGTTGTTAAGAAAACATTGACTAATTCAGGCTTTAAATTGGTCAAGAGTGAGTGTGATACTGCGGAGTGTCCACAAGAAGGTATTTTTTATTTTTTTTGTCTTCTATATAAATTTATATGTATGTGTAGATAGTTAGATTTTATATTATTTTGTAATCGTTCTAAGAAAGTGAGCGCATTATTCGTTACGATACCTAATGCAATTATTGATTTTTTAAAAAATCTAGTTTTGACACTTAAAAATTATAAACTGAATGAGGATAAGGATAATAATCATTCAAGCTCAATATAATATTATAAAAAAAATCAAGATAACACGGGTAAATTTGTAATTTCAGAAACAGTAGACTGGATAGGCATATGGGGTAAACACATGAAGTCAATAATGTTCAGAGCAATAAAGGACGGACAGAAAATGAATCATTTCCCCGGAACCTTCCAAATAGGTAGAAAAGATAGGCTGTGGAGGAACTTGCAGAAATTGGCATCGAAATATGGCGTCGATGAATTTGGTATAATGCCCAAAACGTATGTGTTACCACACGATTTGAAGATATTGAAACATGACTGGGACAAGTACGCGGCTAATAATGAAAGGTGGATTATAAAGCCGGTATGTATTGAATAAATATTATCTGGATAGAGTGTGTGTGATTGTAAACAGGAGTTTTAAGTTCGATTCTAATTCAGGGTAATGAATTGTTTTCATTTCGTCGCTCTGGTAACAGGGCTATAATTGATTGGTGATTTTACTGTTAAGTTCCCTCACTCAACGCGCGATGTCCTGAATATTGGCTAATGCGTGGGGAATGTAGCGTATTGTAGGCCCTCATATACAACGTGAAAAAATAAATGAAACGAAAATTATCATAATGTTACTTACTATATTTATTGTATTCTATGTCTTTGTTAATATAATAGAGCAAACATTATGTTAAGTAAATAGAACATATTTTATCATACAATGAAAAACATAAAAATTGACGATAGAAAATCAATTGTAATATTTATAAAACATTATTTTAAAAAATTACATTTCAGCCAGCATCAGCTCGCGGTACGGGTATCAAAGTAGTATCCCGTTGGACTCAAATACCTAAGAAAAAACCCGTTGTGGTCCAACGATATGTATCTAAGCCTTACTTGATCAATGGTAGCAAGTTCGATCTCAGATTGTATGTGCTTGTTACTTCTATACATCCATTGAGGATATATTTGTATAAGGATGGCTTGGCGAGGTTTGCTTCAGGTTAGTTAAATATTTGGAATTGTATTTAATTTTATTTATTAATGTAAATATTTCACAAGCTAAGTAAAAAAATTATAAGTATATTTATAATATCATTTTTGGATCAATATTATAAAATATGTATATAAATTATTATTATTCATTGATTTATTATTAATAATTGATTTATCTTCTCGCATTGCTTATTATATCATGGGTGATTGTGGTTTACATATGTAAAGTACTTAAGCCCTAGCCTATCTACAGCTAAATTCATGACGGCCACGACTCGTCGATTGCACTGTACATTATATATTGAGATGTACTAACAAATAACTTGAAATTTAAAAAAATTAAAAATCAGCTTTACGCTGTATCCCCGCGCACATCAGGATAGGCAGAAGGAACCTAGTGTTCAGTCGCTCCGTTCCCCACTTTCTGCCGAATTCTGGAGACATTGCGTGTTGAGTGGCAGAACTCAACGCCGCGTTTTGCCTCGAAACTAGAGCAATAAAATGGAAATATACATTTAAGTAAATATTTCATCTCCTCGAGTGGGGATCGAACCCACAACCAGTCGGTCTTACAGTACAGTTACACTGTGCCCCTGCGTCACGACGGGCTTCTTAACAAATAACTTACCATAAAATTAATATATATTTGTAAGCATATTTAAAAGGCGTATTCATATAAATAATGATTTTATTTTTCCTTTACCAGTGAAATATAATGATGAACTGTCATCGTTAAACGATAGATACATGCATTTAACTAATTACTCCATCAATAGACTATCTAAGAATTATACACCTAACGAAGACTTTGCAGCTTGTGAAGGACATAAGTGGTAATTATTTTATTTATTTTAGCTTTGATACTAATTTATATAACATTTATTAAAAAAAATCAGCTTCACGACCGTACATAGCGAGTTAGGCAGGGGGAACCTGGAGACATTGCGTGTTGAATGGTGGTACTTAACGCCACGCGACACCAGAGCGAGAAAATGTAAATATTAAATATTTAATTTCCTTGAGTGGGGTTCGACTTGCTTGAGCTCTCGCGCCACGACTAGCTTCCATTTACTTTTATTTTGATACCGTTATATGCACATATATGTAAAAATTACACAAATGCCAAATTATCATATTTAAAATATTAAAAATAATAGTAAGATAAAAAAAATAGTTTCTTTTTAACTAAACAATATTTTATAAGTAAAAATAGTTTCAATACTAAATGTATTTTTTTACATTCATATTTAAAAATTCTAAATTAAAATAGAATTTATTTAATTACATTCTGTCATAGTCAGTCTGTCTGTTATATATAATTTTGCTAGTTATGAAAAACTATTGCATTTTACGGTTATATGTTTTGTTTTCCATACAAGGTGAATTACTGAATTAAATATTTACTAAATAATTTATATTTTTTTAAATTGACTGATTAAGTAACTATAAAGCATATATATGTTTAACATGTAAAACGTATTTTTTTTATCTTTCACTTTCACGCCTTATATTATTCCGTTCCCCACTTATCGAAAGTGGGGAACGGAATTATGAAAATATTGCGTGCTAAGTTTCAAAACTCAATCTCGAAAAAAATGAAAATGTTAAATATTTCTATGTATAAATAGTTTAAATTAAATTCTGTTTGCAGGACTCTACAAACACTATTTCAATATTTAAAGACTGAACAGAAAGTGGACACAGACAAGCTATGGGAGAACATAAAGGACCTAGTGATTAAAACGATCATATCGGGTGAGGCGAGCATCAGTTCGTTGACCAAAGCCAATATAACCTCGAGGTACAATTGTTACGAATTATTCGGTATAGACGTTCTGTTGGACGAGGATTTGAAGCCTTGGCTCTTGGAGGTATGCTTGGATTTGCTTTTATTGGTGTTAATTTATGAAAATATATTATGTTTTTAGTATTCATGATTTGTTTTTGAGGCCGTCGTGGCGATTGCCTATTCGATTACCGTTCAGGGAATGTTTATTAAATATTCTTTTAATTTTTTAAATAAAAATGTCTTAGTAATCAAATTATTTTTTTAATTTAAATTTCAATTCTCAGTTTTTTTTTCTTAAATTTGTGCTGTATTCCATATAGCAAGATATAGCAAGTCAAGCAGAGCGAATTTAGTGTTAAGACACTTCAGTCCCTACATTCCGCATTATTTTCTAGAAATTGTTTAGTGAAAGATATTAACACCGCGTTGTGTTTAATACTATATGAAAATAAGTAACACAGGTACAAAAACAACATAAACAATTTCAGGTAAACATATCGCCGAGCTTGCACAGCGCGTCCCCATTAGATATCCACGTTAAGGGGCCGTTAGTATCGACTGTGCTCAATATAGCACAGTTCCAAGTGCCCGCCAAGACTAACTTGGAAACTTTGTGCAAGGAGAAACCGAGTAAATTGGTATGTCTTTTTTAAATACTATGATATGTATATACATAGAATACATAGAATGTATGTGATATGTATATAGATAGAAAACTTTCTAAAATCAAATCTGTGTAGACCTCTACAGCTAAGTTTAGGGCGGCCATAAGTCGTTGACCGCATATGAAGGACATATATTTTATAGGACTTCTATACTAATATTATAAAACTGAAGATTTTTTGAAAAAAAAAAGAAAGAAATTGATTCATGAAAATTTAATATTATTTTATGTTGAATAGTCAATTTACCTAGGAAGGCTATAGGCTATATTTCAATGTAAACGTTAATAATTTGATGACAGGCATCAGAGTTACCGGGAAATTGTAATGAACTGTGAGAATGAGAAAACTTTATTTTATATAAATTTATGTTTGGTTGTTTGTATAATCTTTCTTTCTCATTTTATTACCAATGAGTATGTGGGAGAACAACAGAGAGATGTTTTTACAAGTTTAGTCTGTAAGCTCTTTTTGCTAACTGAAGTCTTCAATAAAACATATTGTTATACTTCTATGTTATGTTATTTATTATTGTTATTTATATAAAGCTGTTATGATACCCTATATAGCTTTTTAAGGGTCTCCTTACAAAAAATCAATACAAAAAATATTGATTGTTGTAATTTAATAAATAAATTAACTTAGCTTAACGCTTTATCTCTACATACCTCTTTCGCCTCGTCCACTGTCATCAACCTCTTCATACATTTCCTCCGCGGGATCCTCATGCTTTTTAGGTGACCTTCCTTCAGTATCTTTGATACTGTGTTTTCGAAGGTCAACCGAACTCCCCCCCTACCTCTCTTACCACTCACTTTTCCATCATAAATCTTTTTTTGCCATTCTTTCCTCGCTCATTCGTTCGACGTGCCCAAACCAGCTGAGCACGTTCTTCTTCATTCTCACCTTGACATCCTCGCGGATACCTGCCATTTTGTGTACCTCTTCATTGCGGATTCGATGAGCTAGGCTGACTCCGCATATCCTACGAAGAGATCGCATCTCCATAGCATTCATCTTTCTTTCATTCTTCTTCTGTTTCGCCACCCACGTTTCGCTGCCGTATAACAGAGTCGGTAATATAATAAATAATACTTTAATTTTAAATGTTTTCAGGCGGGCTTGCCTTATGATAGTAGATTATATACAGTATACCTATCTAAAGAAGAAAGAGACAAACATATAATTTACACAAACATGGAAGATAGAGATATGGTAAGTCATTTTAAGTATTGGCAGGTATTTGTACGACTTTTTAATTATATAGTATTTTTATTTGTTTGGGACGGCCTATGCGCTGTGAACGCGATATTTTCTCGCTCTGGTATGATTACAAAGCGTGATCTTGTATTGTATTGATACAATGTGCCGTTTGTTTCCGCAGTACCTGCGCGACATCCTGTCGACGCTGACGCCGGACGACGTGCGGCACCTGGTGCAGGCGGAGGACGAGCTGGCGGGCGCGGCGCACGTGGAGCGCGTGTTCCCGGCCGCGCACGCGCACCGCTACCTGCGCTACCTGGCCGGCCCGCGCTACTACAACCGCCTCTTCGACGCCTGGGAGACGCGCTACGGGCGGGACCGCCGGCCGGGTCCGTGCTCTTTGCTCTAACTACTCTAACTCTACTGGGGTTGGCACCTGGGAACCTACTGTTAAGATATTTCATTGCCATTCAGAATTTTCATTCTCCCCGCTTTCCGCCAAATTTGGGAGGCATTGCATGCCGAGTTACGATTCTCAACGCCGCGTTTTGTCTCGACACCAGAGCGAAGAAAATGAAAATATTAATGTTAATAAATATTTCATTTCCTCGAGTGGGGATCGAATCAACAACCAGTCGATTCTACAGGCACACATTGTGTCACTGCGCCACAACTGACCTCCAGGGCGGCTCGGACTAATAATAAACCCCACAAACAAAATCAAATCGATTATTCACTCCGAGCCGATTCCCAACAGGTATCGAGCTGCTCCGCTCGCTGTGCGACATCGGCTACCACCTGGAGGCGCCGCCCGTCCCGCTCAAGGTAACGCGCGCGCGCGCCCCGCCGCCCCCCGCGCCGCACCCCCGCGCCGCCGCCGTACTGTTGTTGTGGGGGGTGTTGTTGTTGTTGGTTGAGCGGTTGTTGTTGGGTGGGAGTATTGAATGGCTTTAGTATGAGTTAGGCGTTTGTAGGGTACGATAGTTAGATTTTTTTAAGTATACTGTTTGCTTTTTAAATGTTGCAGATTGGGTAGTGGAGCTTACTAGGATAAATATGTAAAAGATTTTTTTCTTGTTCTTCAGAGTGGGAATCGAACCCACAACCGTCATGTTACAGTCAGAAAATACTTTAAATATAGGATTTTATTTAAATATAAGACATTTTAAAAAAAATCTTATTAGAAAAATTCTTTATTCAAAAGCAACTTTGAGTCTGGAACACTACTTTGTTCGAAATACAAAGTAGCATTCGATATTTAAATATACTTGCAAATCTCTTTTCAAATCTAACATGTAAACTACCAATGTTGCCCATTAATAAAATTTTGTCGCTATAAGTATATTCTTGATTGGTTTGTTATCTCCATGCATAGAACATATTCATTCAACTTACAAGACTAAATTTTTTTAAAGTCTACCTCAACAGTAATAGGATTTTTTTTGCTCAGTTTGTCTAGTTTATTAGAAAATAATATTTTATTTATATTACGTTTTTTTTAAATAAATAAAACTGCTTTACTTGCAATTCCTGACTTAATAAATTGCTTTTAAGTCAAATAAAAAAAATATTAATTTTATTATTATTAATATTTTTTTATGTACGTAAAGATATTTAAGATTAATACTAATAATAAAGTTATTACACAAAAAAACCCAACGAGATCCAAAGAGAAAAATCAATGATTTTGCCCAGATTATTTATAGCAGATTATGAATATTTATATAACTTACCTATTTTATGTTAGGTTTTGTGTGCTTGTGAGAAATTAATGCAAGACAACAACAGTACGGATCGTCACAATATCCCATATTTTTGTTCGCTCCTCATATGTGTATGTTGTTCTTTCTATATTGGTTTTGGGTATATATTTTATATATATGTATATATGTTTTCAATTTTCACATTAAAGTAAAAGTTGCCAATATATGCTGTTCTTTCTTTCTGCTTTCGACAAAATCCTAAAATGAAAAAAGTGATTTTTTTTTTTTAAATGTGAAAATTAAAAATTTCTAATATATTTCTGTCCTTCATATATATTTGTATTATTTTATATTAATTTTCTTATTTAATATTACTAAATTATAGATAATATATTTAAAATTATCAGTTATATTTATGTTAGGGTCACTTGAAGTATAGGCCACGTAAATAAATAAGTAGATATATCGACAAACAGTATGTACAATTTTTATATTTGATGGTACCACATTAGGTATTACTGAGTCGTGGATTCCAATTTACAATTTACAAACAATAACTTAATAAAAAGTTAATAATATACGGTAATTTAAATAATGCTTATTTTTTTTCGAAAATTTAAAAAAAAAAGAAATTATAAATACAATTGAGATTTATTAAATTATAGATTCTATTGTATGTGTGACAAAAGGAACAATAGGTTAAAGTAAATATTATAATTACAGGCAAAAACAGGAGTTAGTGTGGTGAGATATTTTACGTTAAAGCATGATTAATTTTTTTAATCTATTTTCTCATATTTCAATACGTGACATGGAATGAATAATAATAATAATAATAATTCAGAACGCATTCTTAGAATCAGACACGTTTTGACAGTAAAAAGGAACATTTATTTCATTAAATGATTGTGCAAGTTTATTTATATTCGGTTCACAAAAACTTAAATTATTATATATCTTGTAATATAGAATATAGAATTAAATTGAAGCATGTATGGATATTAAGATTTTTTTCTGTGGCAATCAGGGCAAAGTCACAAATGCGCTCCGGAGAGCGTACTTGGGTTGTAAACACGTCGCTCACAGTAAGTGCGTAGAACGGAGCCGCCGGTATCGAAACGACACGAGCGACCTTCTTAGTATTTTTTATCTGTACAAGCTACACCTTTAGGGCATAGACTATATAGACGTTCCAATTTCGAATTTCAAATAGAATATGACGCTAGTTATATGATGTTTAGTGCTAGAACGAAGAGGAATATGAATGTTTTTGTACGAGTATAGCTCAAGTATAAATTACTATAATAATTGCATATTAATTTATTTTGGTTATTTGTTTCGTAATAATCGATTTTTAAACTATGAACAAATAGAAATGCATGATTGGCTAACGAGTGACACCTTGATACTTCACTGATGTGTTCCAAATTTAAAAATTTTGACAGTATTTCTAGTATCACTATAGAATATTACTAGACTGTAAAAGTCTACTACTATTAATGAAGTATTGTTTAAACGTAGATATCTTTGAAATTGTAGTAATTTTATTGGTAAAAAAATAAAATAATAATAATAGGTAAATATTAATAATAGAATTCGTATTCTAGTATTTGATGGTATTGCTATATCCCGTATATAGTTATTATGTAATTTTGAATGTGTTGTTTTTAGTCGGCTACGTTTCGGGAACTAGGAAATGTATATGACCTAACAGTTTTATTATCTTCATCATCATTGTAAAAGGTAAAAAAGTTTTGTTTAAACGTTATATATTATAATGTGTTGTGCGTATTTTTTTTTAAATATATATGTAGAATAAGGTAGGATGCTACATCAGTATAGGTAAACGATTAATTTTAAGGATTTTTAGATATTACTATGATGTACTTATATGTGTTTATATTTTCTATATTTATTATGATTATATTATGTGAATTATATATTTTGTATGTATTTATCATGCTTGGCGTATAACTATTTCCTATTGCTTTCCTCATTACTTTTCATGATCGTGTGTGATATTTGTTTTCTTTGTATAGATGATTGAATGTTGAATTTCGAAAGATAAAAATGGCCGTGTACAATTTTAACACTGACATTTTATAATTCATCATTAATTAAAAGAATTTGTGCTTGAATTCATGTATAATTTTTTTGAATATTTACAGCACTTTAATTTTCAATTATTTTTGCTGTTTTGTCATCAATCTTTGTGTGTTGCATGTGTTATTAAAACCTCACGCACCATTCAACTCGCGATTCGTGCTGATTTTACACTCGATGTTCTGTTTAATTGTTATATTTCTAACTATTTATGTTTTTAACTACAACTATAATATTATTATATCGTTTGTGTTTGGTATTTGTTTCATACTTACGACTCACCTTAACTCATGAGCACTAGCTTTACAAATTTCATTTCCCCAATCGCTATACGCTTCAGCATAAAATTTATAAGCTGTTATTATTTTAAGTTATTGATTTCTTTCTTGTGAATTTTACAAATATACTTTATGTTTCAGTCCAATTTTATTTTCATAGATATTACCATAATTATGTATATCAGCACAAACGTAGTTAATATATGCCGTTTTAAACCGTTGACTGTCTAACATTACATAGAGCAGAAAATCCCCTAAATTCAACTTTTCTTGTTACTACAGTTGAGCCATATCGGTATGTTATTTTGGCAATCACAGCTATTAGAACATGGTGCTTAGATTAGATACAACATTATTAAAGCGTGGACAGCGACGGTGATAAGGCGGTAGATTAGCGAGTGAGTAACGGTGCCCCTCCCCCCGCTCCCCCCGTCCCCCCTCCCCGCCCTCCCGCGTCCCGCCTGGTCCCGGTGTTATAGCGGGCGGCTCAGCAGTTGGATCGTTGCAGAATGACGTGGACGCGCCGACGCCGGCCGCCTCGGTCTCTGGCGCCGCCTCGCTCGCGTCGCTGCGCCCCGCGCCGCCCGCGCCCCCCGCGCCCCGCGAGCCCGCCGCGCAGCCCCGCGCCTAGCCGCACCGACCTCAACATGAACGAGTGCGATAAGCGTTAGGCCGCCACCATATAGTGTGTGTCCACCGCCAGCCTTTTGTATCTATACTGTGTTGTGTCAATAACAATATAGATAATTATGTAGACAATAAAGCAATATAATAAACTTAAACGCCATCCACTGCATTTTTTTTTTGTTTAACTTTTGATCGTTAAAAATTAAAATAGTCATGTTAAAAGTTCACAATTATTTTGAAACAATACAGTATCTATAATGTTATTAAAAGCAACGTTTATTTCACATTGTTCTGTTAAATTAAGTTAGTATGTAATATTTTGAAATAAATTTATTTTTATTTAATTGTAATCTAATTTAATTATATTTAGGTTACTACAGAAATTGTTCTGATATGAAACTGACCAATTAAAAAATGACATTCGGGTAATGTTCCTTTTACCTACAAAAATAAAATCATAAATTATGCAAAACATGTTTACTGTAAAAATCTATAAAAAATCTGAACTTTTTGTGTAGTTAATTTGTCCTTCTATTGATTTTATTTAATACTCTGTGCGAGACGATACAAAAAGCGGGGTTTAAAAAATATTGTAAAACAAAAATATTGACAATTTACGTGAAAATTATAAATAAGTTAAATTAGGGATGACTATAATACATACTGAAAATGTATGTTAATTCTTTAACTAGAGCACACGACGCGTTTTAGTCGGTTATTCGCCTTGTGTGTTTTAGTTTCTAAGAGAGCCAGGAGCTTATTTCTCTATAGTATTTCATAGTCTAGATATTTTGATGGTAAAATTATAATTATATTATATAAAATCCCAATTTTCTCCACTAAAATTCGAATCTTTTGACATTCCCTCAATAAAAGTGCTTGAAAAAAAATATTTTGGAAAAATAGCGAAATACAAAAAAAAATGTCTGGAATTGGGGCAAGAAAAGCGAGCCACGAATCAAAGCTATAAATGAAATTGAAATAATATTTAGGACTATTAAATGTCATGTAAAAGTTTTTATTACAATGTGTTCATTGTATACATAGTGTTGCTAGATTAGCGGTTGGGTAAGCTTGTGATGTCATCGAATCGTGTTCACAGTTTGATTTGATAAGAATCGATTTTAAATTTGTGTGTATATATTTTGAAATGAAAAATCGATTTTTAAATTTTGAATATAAACAGTAATCAGTATTTTTTTTTCAAATCTTGTGTCTATATTATCTGTTGAACGATAATATAAATGAGCGTTTATTTGTAAATTATGTTTAATTTTCAATTAGGCTCTCGAAAACTGGGCAAAAGATTGTTACTCTCTAAAAAAAATTGCATTTTTTTCACTAAAATAAGCCAAATTACATTTTCAACACATGAATAAAAAAAAATGAATCGTCGTGAGACATCATAAGTGCACATATATTGTTAAAAGATTTGAAGAAATCTACGTTTTTGCGACGCTAATATAAATAAAATATAATTAAATGGTTTTTTATTATATTGCGTCGGAAATCACAAATTATTTTGTAATACAACATTGACAAAGTAATGTTTTAGGACGACTGACTTTGCAATTTTCTGAATTGCGTTGCTTTTATTACGTCACGTCATATTAAGCTGTTTCATTATATAGATATATATTATGTTTTAAACAAGATTTTTGTGGCCGCAACGTGACATTTTTCAAACCTGTTATTTTTAATGGCCGTTTGATGGTAGTTTTAAATTGTAACAACCAAAGAAATGTCAGGCTATCAAGTTGTGCGATTCCCGAGTGAATGCGTCTTACTCAATCTGAACAACTTAATAATAAATATATACGCATTTTGTGATTGTTTCTTTTTATGCTACTTTTAAAATTTAAATATTAATTATTTTGAGTTTTGTGTTTATTTTATTTTTTTCATAATATGCTCAATTTTTGAAATAATTCAGAAATTAAACTTTAATTAAATTTTTGAAATGAAAAATTGGGTATAAATTATTTTAATTAAATTCTTATAATAGTGAAAAAAAGTTAACAAATAATATATATTGTGTTGGTACATAAATAAGATTGTATAGTTACTATCAAAAGATACTTGTAAAGAAAAAAAAATAAAACATTTTAAAATAAAAATATCTGGAGATGCCGGGGATCGAACCCGGGGCCTTTCACATGCAAAGCGAACGCTCTACCACTGAGCTACATCCCCGATGTATATCTTGTTGTAAATACAGTTCGAGTATTGACGGCCGCAGTGAAAGCCCCAATATGTAAAACGTGTTCAGCATATTGAATTTTATGGATAAGTTGACCTTGACTACACGAACAAATTGATAACAACAAGTTAATATCGTTAATTCTTAATGAATAGGTATGTAAAGGCCGTAGGCTGGCACTAGGGTGTGACGGTCGTGGGTTCGATCCCCATTGGAGGGAAAGATTATTATTTTTATTTATTTATAATTTATCTGCTGTCAGTGTATTAAGACTTATCAGTTTGGTTGTGATAGGAGGTTTTTATTTGGAGCAGGAGGCCTATCTCCATTCAGAGCATGTGGTTTCGTTTCAGCCTTCTCACCTCGCTGGCGTTGCTCACCAAATCCAAAAAGAGATTAGAGGATTAGAATGGAAAATTGCATCGGTGGTTCAGTGGTAGAAATATTATTTATTTATATTTTCATTTCTTTGCCCTGACACCATGACAAAAGCCCGGTGTTTAATTCCGACAATTCACACGCAATGCCTAGAAAAATTCGGCGAAACGTGTGGAACGGGGGTTCTTGACACTAGGTTCCCTGCCTACCTCTGCTGTGTGCGGGGTACAGTCAGAAGCTGATTTAATATTAGGTATGTAAAAACTTAATGTTTGTAAATATGATGAATAGATTCATTATTTAATATACTATACAATGATTCTTTTTTGCTAATGAATAATTCTCATTAAACTAATTTGTAAAATTGTATTAAATTAATTTAAAATATTCTTTAATATTAATATTTAATTCTCGCGTGCGTATTAAATTATTTCTGTTGGATTTGCAATTGCAAGATTGTTTCTTTAAATAATAGTCTATTAGGATTTGCAATTGCAAGATTGTTTCTTTAAATAATAGTCTATTCTTATGGTAATACTGCTTTAACATTATAATAGGATAGCATCACTGTAGGGAATCCAGTCCATCAATCTGCTATTTTTCTTTGCTGATTTTTTTCCCACCTATAAAGACCTTTCCACTTTCCGTTAAATTCCGACGGCGTTACGTGTTAAGTGGCGGAACTCAACTCCGCACTTTGCCTTGTCACCAGAGTGAAAAAAGGAAAATTTGAATATTTCATTTACTCGAATGGGAATCGAACTCACAGCCTGTCGTGTTTATAGTATTGTACCATGACTCGCCTAAAATATTGTTGTTGATGAATGAAGGTTAATTTTTTTGGAAAAGCATTGCTTCTGTCATGCAATATAAGAGACAGAAAAGGAAACAATATGGTGTAATATTTAAAAAAAATAAATAAAATTAGCGTTTCAGTTTCATAAAATTCGAGAACACACGACGATGAAAACAGCTGTTTTACAGTGGCCATGTATGTCACCATCCCATTTTTTCGCCGAATTCTAGAGATATTGCGTGTTTAGTGGCGGAACTCAACGTCGCGCTTTGTTTTTCGATATACAGCCAGGAAATGAAAAGAAAAATTTTTGAGCGAGAATTGAACCCACAATCTATCGCATTTGCATTTTGCGTGTTTGTAGCATTCCACATACTGGTAATATTCTTAAATTATAATAAGAATATAACCAAGTAGATATGATAATGTTAGATTTATAATATTGGTTTTTTTATTAATCACGCCTAGTTGAAAGTAATAAAATATATAATTACATCGTGAATCCTGTATGAAGTGTAAAATATAAATGATGGGAGGGGAATAAAAAAAGATAATATTTTCCAGTTAATACATTTTAATCAGAACATACACAATGTGTAAATAATATATATATCCTAATTGTATTAGGTATATTTTTAAAACTTACTGGTAATAAAAATAAATAACATTTTTAACATCATTGACTAGAATCTAGATAAATGAGTTATTTTAATAATACCATGTTGTATTGAGATTTAAGCTAACAGACTTCCACCATCTATGACGTTGCAAGTTCCAGTTATACTTTTGGCTTTCTCACTAGCCAGATGCGCAATGATACCCGCGACTTCCTCAGCCTCCACTATTTTCTTCAACGGCGTCTTCCCAACAACGTTCTTAGCATATAATTCCAATTGATCATCAGTCAAGCCGAGGTCCTTCATTATGTTGGTCTTCACGAAGCCGGGGTTCACAGAGTTGACGCGGACGCCGTCAAGTGCCAATTCCAAAGCGGTACACCTCGTAAAATGATCTAGTGCAGCTTTTGAAATGTTATAAGCTAAGGCCATGGAGCTAGCTTTACTGCCAAGGACGCTGGAGACGTTCACGATACACCCTTTACTCTCAATCAGATGTGGGGTGCAGAGCATTGTTAAATGGTACACGGCTCGCATATTTGTGGACATCACTTTATCGTATGCTTCAATACTGGAATTTTTTATACCCCCCATGGCTACGATACCGGCATTGTTCACTAAAACATCGATTCTTCCGAAATGTTCAATTGTCTCATTAACGATTTTCTCGATGTTCCCATCATCGGTTAAATCAGCTACGACGGTCAGTGGTTTGATTCCTTTTGCTTTCTCACAGTATAAACCTATTCTTCTTAAATTATTTTCTTTTCGGCCCACTAGTGATAGTTTTGCTGATTGTTTGGAAAAATATATTGCTGTAGCTGCACCGATACCGGAGCTAGCGCCAGTGATGAGAACGACTTTATCGTTGAAATCCATTTAAACGTTTTAAAAAGTGAATTATAATTAAATTGGCGTTTACAAATGTAAACAACGTATAACATAACTGAGTCTTAGAAAATGACAACAATCATTGACATTTGACAATCTATATTTAATCAGAATTTTAGTGTTACTAGCTGTAATTATTTTTCTACTAACAATTATATGTCAATCATTTCATACTAACACAATAAAATTATTACACATTGTTAAAACATTATAATTAAATAACTGTAAATTTATTTTACAGTTATAATTTACTCAAAATTTAAATATAATTACTTTTTAATATAATCATTGTAATGGTAAACATTTTTTTGCTTAATATTATACTAATCAATGTTTATCAAATAGTATTATACAAAATTAAAAAAAAAAACAAATATATAAGTTAGAATATTTCTACCAAATTGGTAGTTTAAAAGAAGGCTGGCAGCACTAGCTTCTAGTGGACATGGCAAGGCCGACGTCAAAACTTAAAGCACGTGATATGTGCATCGAAACAATGACATATTTAGAGGTTGAAATTCGAGAGCAAGATTTGGTTCCAGTTCATCAATGTTGTTTTATATTCTGTCCTGAGATTACTTTTTTTCTTTTTATGCTTTTTTTTAGCTTCACGCTGCATGCCGTACATAGCAGAGTTTACAGGGGGACAGGGTAACAGAGTGTCTTAACACTGGGTAGTATTAAGTCCGCGTTGTCCACTTTCCGCTAAATACCGACGTAGAACTAAATTCCACTCTTTGTCTTGTAGCAAGGCAAATTTAAAATAATATTTAATTCCCCGGAATGAGAATCGAACTCACAACCATCGCGATTACACTCGCATACTGATGCCGCCGCTCCACGATGGCTCACTGTTCAATAATTCATATATTCAATAAAATAACTTTCGAATTTCATAAAATATAATTAATAATAAGAATATATTTTAGATAGACTGAATGCCTTTTTTTTTATTTGATTAAATATATAATCTTTTTTTACTTATTTATTATATTAATATATATTATATTAATATATAATATTACAAATCCATCATGGTCTAGGAAAGAACAAAGAATTCGATTTTTTAATTTCCCTTGGTGTGATGAGTGAAATCGCACTCTTCCGTAATTTACTGCGCCAAAGCGCTTGTTATCTAAATAGTTCTTTATTGTATTTACTGTATGGGATCGGGAACAATTGGACTTTTTAAGAAATATTATAGGACTTTATTTGATTAATTTTAACGTATTTGTATAACAACATAAATGAAACATAGTACTTACAATATCCACACTTTACTATTACTATACTATTGCTTACAAATTTTTGTGTTGTTGTGTTTTTGTGTTTTTTAAAATTATTTTTGTAGCTTCGCGTTGCGCGACAGGCAGAGCCCACTTTCCGCAGAACTCGTCCAGCTTCCGGCGGAAGCTATTGAAGCGTTCCTTCAGTGAGAATGGAACCAATAACCGATCGCATTTATAGTCAATACACGCTTGTGCCCCTGCACCACGACTGGCCTCTAGAGTGATGAAAAATAATTGAAAAAATATTTACATATTATATGATAAATTTAAACTTAATTTTTTACATATATTACCAACTTCATTTTCTATTAAATACATTAGGTACTAGTACCTAGTAGGTGCTTTACTTTCATCTTTAGTAGCTTTACGACGTAAACAGTACAGACAGTTTTACGATCCATAGAGAATAGTAACAATATCTAAGTTTCTATTGTCCACGAACTGACCTCCGGACTCCCGCTTCGCGAACAGATGTTGATTTACTGAACTTATAGTATGATTTATTATATATTCGTGACTGTGCATTATGTTTTAATATAATATTATTATTTAACATTACTCTTGTACCTTTTCACGTTTCACTGTTTTTTTTATAGTGCTTATCTATTATTTCTTCAGCTTCACGCTGCATCCCGCATGTAACAAGGTATGTAGAGGGATTCTAGTGATATAGATAGTCCATTCGCCATTTTCCTCCAAATTTTTACGTCTGAGTACTTGTTGAGTAGCGGAACTCAACGCCGCGCTTTGCATTGTTATCAAAGCGAAGAAATGAAAATATTAATAAATAATAATTCATTTTCAAGAGTATCTTTAAGAGATTTTTTCATTTTCACACACTTATGCCATTGTCCTACTACGGCTTCTATTTCTCTCAAAAATTATGAATTGATATTTCGAGTTCTTTGATCTAAATCCTGAAAGGGGCTAATAATGCTAACTTCTTATGTTCAATTTTAAATAAGGTAATGTTTTCACACATTATCTACATATATAATATAAACTTTTACCCAAATAGAAATTACACCCATAACCAAACTAACTGAGCTGTGTCATTGATTATAAATAAATAAGGTAGTATTAACTATTGCTTTATTTTGTACCACACACTGGACCAACGTTATTACTTTTTAGATATTTATTACCTCGTAATAAATGTTATATTATCTAACGACTTTTTAAACAAAAGATTATTATTAATTACAAAGACGACCAGAAGATATTTAATATTTCATTTTGTCGAGTGAGGATTGAACCCACAACCAGTGGCGTTTACAGTCCCACCTGTGCCCCTGTGATACGACTGGCCTCAAATGGTTTAGTTCGTATTTGGGCACTATTCAGCTTAACGCAGCCACTAAATCATTCAATATCCGTTTCTGGGGCAACACATTCATCTTAGATCACATTTGCATATAAAACATTCCAATATATCAATTCGGCCACGAATGCAATTTGTGAATGGGCCCCATAAATAACTATTTCCGTTTGACACATGGCGACCCTCCGCCAGGGCGGGCAACACCGCGCCACGCTTTCCCGCGTTTATTTGACATATGTATTCCAAATTTGAAAACCGGAAGGATTTTTCAAACCCGCCAGCGCAAATCAAGTGTGAAATTCAATTGAGCGGCCATAAATTTCCTGATTTGAAAAATGTCCGCTTTATCTTTTTTTGTATTGTATTGCGACATATTTCTTGTGGTTACGATTCATTTTGGTTACTCCTTGACCGTACGTATAGTGACATAAATGTTTGGGAACCTGTAAATATTTTCGTTTCGTATAATAATAATTGGTTTTAGGTTCAAAAAGTGAAAGTTAATGTAGTAAAAAACGACAATTTTTGGGGCTTTAATTAACCCATCCATCTTATATCGTTTTAATAATATGTAAGTGTATAATTTAAATATTTTTATTTTAGTATCTACTCGGTTAGTGATATAGTAACAAAGGTTAAGATTTAATGCCTGTGTTATTAATATAAGGTAATAATTTTTTATTAATATTAAAATTATGATATATTAAAATTTAATAAAACTTATTGAAGACTTAATAAGATTTTATAGTTAAAACAAATATTTACATCAAACCTTTAGTAGGGGATGTAGCTCAGTGGTAGAGCGTTCGCTTTGCATGTGAAAGGCCCCGGGTTCGATCCCCGGCATCTCCAAATATCTATTTTATTGAAAATGCTCAATATTTATACTTAATCCAATTCTCTCTTGCTTTTTTACTAAGTTTATTGAATAATAATGTTGTGTAATTAAGAACATTAAAAATCTAACCTGTCTTTTTGAAGGGTCTTATTACACCTATACCATTTTTTCTAGTTCCGCTGTTCCACTATTTCCTAGACATAGATTCTCTTATAAAAGATTCAAGGTAACCGCGAGGTACGGCGCCATTACCGAGATGGATGGAGGCGGTGCTGATGTATAGGCTCATCCGCCGATTGCGCTCGAATGGGCTATAACTGTCAATTTATAAATGTAAGATCTTACTCTAACTGCCGTGTTGCTTAATATTGAGAATGAATTACTGTTATGTTACATATGTAGAGATGAGGTCAGGGTGTGACTGTAACGCTACGGTTGTGGGTTCGATTCCCATTCAAGGATATAAGATATTTATTTAAATGTAGATTTTCATTTCTTGGCTCTGGCAACAAGGCAAAAGCCCGGCGTTGACTTCCGCCACTCAATACGCAATGTCTACAGAATTTGATGGAAAATAGGGTGTGGAATATCTTAATACTACTTTCCCTCTGCTTATCTTGATATGTGCGGGATACAGCGTGAAGCTGATTTTAATTATTGTTATGAATTCAAAAACCTTATCATTCCACATGTGTGTATTTGACCTAAATTATATATATAATTAAGCGATTGTTCACTTTATTCATTTATAATAGTAAACATATTTAATAACACAAAAAACATTTTTTTTAAGTTTTTTTTTGTATGTGAAAATTTGGAATCAATTTAACCCACTTCTCTGTATCCGACTGAGCTGACTTTGAATTCTGACTTCCTGTTTGATGACAATAAAATTGCATAAAATAAAATATTTACTTGTTAATCAACAATTACCACATCAACAAAATGTCGGATATAAATTTCTGCACAATCCACCTAATATGGGTATCAATACAAAATACACTTTAAAAAAGAAAGGAACATCTAGAGAATGTAGAAGGAGCGGGAAGGTGGGCAAAGGGACTTCTAAACTAAAAACGATATACAGGTCGTGTCTGGACTCATTTGATTTGTATGCTTTTGGGCGATACAAACTTTTACAATTTCATAAAATTTTTCAATAAATAAATTTTATGTAAATAGATTTTTTTGACAAATATTTATTTACAAATTACTAGTACATTGAGTTGGATAAAATTGGAGAATGGTGTGACTGAAACCAGTGTTTTTAAGTATACCAGAGAGCAAAGGTATAGAACTATCGACGTGGCACTAAATGTACAACTTAAGAGCGGTTAGGTGGTAGACGTACGGTAGACGCGGCTTCAAATCCTACGACGTCCAAATTTTTTGTATAAAATTTTAAAATCTTTATAAATTTAAATCAATTTACAAAAATATTTCTTCTTAATAAACAAATTTATGTACTTAGTACAAACTAATTCAAGTGTGAAAAAATAAGAAACAGTAAAAATAAAAAACTTGGAGATGCCGGGGATCGAACCCGGGGCCTTTCACATGCAAAGCGAACGCTCTACCACTGAGCTACATCCCCGATGACTTATAAATTATAAATACACTTCAAGATTTTGTTACTAAGTGAAAGCCTTAGTATGTAATATGTGATCAGCATATTGAGTAAACTGGTTGTAAAGCAAGTATTAGCGGTCATTGATATTGGGGTCAATATTATGAATTATTGCAATTCATATTTAATTTGATATTGAAATAAGAATATACAATAATTTTATTTACTAATTACAATGTTAAAATTATTTATGTTGGATTTTGAAATATAGTATTGATTTATTAATGATCATAAATAACTTTTTTAAATAATATCTTAAAAAAATATGTGTTGTACGCAAAGGGCAGAATTTTCAGTTAAGAAACATTGTGTCAGGTCAAAAAACATACATATATTTTTATCATAAATTCTCAATAGTGGAATTAGAATTTACAACCGTCGTATGCACCTAAAACCTTCCCAACTGTTGCAAGACGGCGTCGTCGTATAAATAAGTGCATAATATTTTTTTTTGGCATTAATAAAAAATATTGGATTCTTATATGACGAGATATGCAGAGAGAGAGATAGAGAGAGTGAACTTAAACAGACACTCCATGCAGTTTGGTATATCCTTTCTATTTATGATTCGAAATTATTTTATATAGATAATTACCTGATATAGATATCTACGTAGTTTTATATTCTATATTTTTTAAAGATATAATTTAAAACGAAAAAAAAATTATGGTTAAATCAATACTATATTACAAAATCCATTCACATTAATGCCAGGTGCGTCACTAATAAGCAATTAACGAATTGAATTGCCCGATTTATCTGAGATGCCTCTAAGGCCAGGTAGGTATGGGTCTTTTTTCGAGTACCATTTCGTCACGGAGACATCGTAACATGAAGTTGTTTCTTATATCCAATAAATATATAATCATTAATCAATATATAATAATGATCGGACGCGGAAAAAAACGAAAATTGTTTCAAACGTTCCGTGAATTATTTTGCGATAACTAAGTTATATAGATTCGTATATTCTTAACTACAGTACTTTTAATATTGCGCTATTTATAAAGAATACATTTTTTTATGTTTCTTTTGTTCAGTGCGAGACAGGAATAAGGCTTGTAGTGAGTTTTTCTACATTCAGTGTGAAGAAATGAAAAGAGTGCGGCGTTTAGTTCCTCCACTCAAACGCAATTCCTCAAGAATTCGGCCGTCAGTGGGAAATAACTCTTACTCTTACCACTAGGTGAGGCCAGTCGCAGCGCAGGGGTGCAAAGTGTGACTGCAAATGGTTGTGGGTTCGATCCTCACTCGAGGGAATGAAATATTACCTTAAATGTATATTTCCATTTCGTCGCTCTAGTGTCGAGGCAAAGTGCAGCGTTGAGTTCCGTCACTCAAGGCGCAATGCCTAAAGAATTCTGTGGAAAGAGTGGAACGAAGTGTCTTAACACTAGGTTCCTTCTGCCTAGCCTGCAGTGTGCGAGATACAGCGTGAACCTGATTTGATTTGATTTATCACTAGGTTCCCTCTGCCTACCCTGCTATATTTGGGATATAGTGTGTAACAAAAATAATCGACTTATTAAGACTAAATGGCCACTTGATTCATTAAATAGCAATTTGGGTGAATTAATATTAAAAGTTATTCTCGGCCTACTAGGTAGTTTCACAAGATGAGGGTGACGTTTGGAGATAAGGAAAACAATCGATTGAACATTCATGTACTAGAAAATAATTATTATTTGAGAGCAGCCTTAATTAAAAGGGAAAGCCTAAATTTTTCTCAATCTCCCCGCGATCCAATAAAGAAATGCAAATGAGGTGCGGCCAAGAATGATGGCCCTACAAAATAGTGATGTGCCCGTGAGATAATGGAAATGCAATTTCGATGTTTCATCTGTAATATATTGGTTTTTTTTTATCATTTATCATTTTTCGCAGCAAATTAACTTAAAGAATAATAATAACTTATAAAGCATTAATATTGGTTATCTAAGAGAATAAGTTAATGTGATTTTAAATTATTTATATTAGGAGTTTAAGGCTTATAAATTATTTTTTTAAGAAACTGTGGAAATTTTGACTGAACACAATTGATTGTAGTAACTGACAGCAGTAGGAATTCTTTAATATTACCTCAACCAAAGAGGCTGTCAAATGGGCGTAATGTGCAAGACAAATACACGAAAATAAATCAGCTTCACGCTGTATCCCGCACACAGTAGTGTAGGCAGAGTGAACCTACATACTAATATGATATAAAATACGAATATTTTTGAATTATCATCATATAAATGTTCTATCATACAAAACTTTTGTATTAAAAAACAAAAAAAAATATTTTATCGAAAATAGTCCCCCATAATTTCACCTTCCCTTCGCCCCACGAGGATAGTATAAAAGTTTTTATTGCTAATTCTCGCGTTGCAGGGCGCCGGCTACCACCACCACCACCACCACGGCGTTGTCAATCTGCTGTAAATGAACTTGGAGATCACTCCGACGTTTGTTTTACTGTCGATGCTCGTTTGATTGCGGTTACTTTTGTTTTTTGTTCATTTTATATGCTTTATTTTCTCTTTTTATGATAACCGTAAATTTGAAGTTGTAAGCTGTTTCCAGTGAGTTAAGCTATAAAAGTATGACTGAAAACATAAATTACAAGTACGTTTCACAATTTTTCCATATTTATATTTAGATTTAGGGTGATATTGATATATTAATATAATTTCTTTAAGTACTTATAAAAGTTTTTGCTAAGACTTTTAATCCATGCCGAAATATTCTTAAGTAAAAATTAGCTTTTTTTCAGTGTTTATTTTTAATAATTGTTGAGTAGTACGGCTTACGTTTAATTTTTATATTAAGGCAATTATTTATTCAATTAAAAGAGGTGGGGATCGAATCCACAACCAGTCGATTTACAGTTCCATTTTGTGCCTCTGCGCCACGACTGGCCTCACAAATAATATTATAAAAAATTCTCATTATAGTATTACAAAAAAAAGGTAACATATCACCCGATAAGTCACAAGTCACAACGTTTCAAATTCAATGCTTACTAAAATTGTAAAGAATTAAAAATGTATAAATATATTTATTTTATTATTGTAAGCTGGATTTGTAAATAGTTATTGTATGCAAGTATTATATCAAAATTATAATGAAGTCATTCAAAATGAGTTTATTCACATTGTTTACTGAACTATGTACAGTTTACACAGGTGGTTTGATTGTCTATGTATTTTTTTTAGCTTCATGCTGTGTCCCGCTCTTAGCAAAGTAGGCAGAGGGAACCTGCGAACCTAGTGTTAGGAGATGCCTTTGGGAATGGGAATTTATTAAGATACTTCCGTTCCCCACTTTTTGCTGAATTCAGGATTCGAATTCTGGCGGAACACAACTCACCGCTTTGCCTCGTTACCAAAGCAAGAAAATGAAAATATTAAATATTTGACTTCGTCGTGTGGGAACGGAACCCACAACCTTGCACGCTGGTGTCTCTGCGAGACGACCGACCTCAAACATTTTAAGAAAAAGAAATTACGTAAGTACTTTGGATTATTGAAAGTTAGATAAGGAAATAAAAACTATAGTTAAATGTACGCTGTATGTAATATTACAATTAATGATGTGAATTTGGAATTTGAGAAAATGCGAAATTGGAGATTTCTCCAATTTTAGTTTTTCTTGATATGCGAAACCGCAAACGTGAAGATGCAAAAGAATGACACGACAAAATTTCTTTAAATCATAGAATCCGTCTAAATCATACATTTTAAATAGCACAACCGCATAGAGAGCCAGGCTAAGCTAGTGCAAAATGCTAGTTTTCAATATAAATCTACTTACCAACGTGACTTAAATCAGTGAGTCTAGCCAATTTTTGAAAATGTGAGACTTACAGCAGGAATTGTATTCAGAATTTACTAACACTAACTTCACATTTAGTCCCGCGTATAGCAGAACAGGCGCAGAGAAACTATTGTCAAGACATTTTGCTCTCTACTTTTCCCTCGAATTCGAAACATGCCTGAAACCTTTCTATCAAAGTTTTGATCGAACAGGATCGAACCCTCAACTATCGTATATTTCACTCACGCTGTCCCACTGCACCACGATAGCCTAATTACAGAAATTATCGATTAAACAATATTAAATTATGAAATTATTCGTATAATTTAAAATGGCCGTATAAATTGTAGATTATGTTATAATCAAATAGCACCAGTGCATTAAATCA
This sequence comes from Heliconius sara, assembly GCA_917862395.2. Classification (NCBI taxonomy): domain Eukaryota; kingdom Metazoa; phylum Arthropoda; class Insecta; order Lepidoptera; family Nymphalidae; genus Heliconius; species Heliconius sara. The sequence continues at coordinate 3,233,473 of OU860788.1, read as the reverse complement.
TAGAGTTGTCAAAGGGAGGGAGATCCCTGGCTGATGGCATTCCTCGTTGCCCATAAAAATATCTTCACGGTTTAGATGAAGTATTTAACCCTATTAGAAGAGATCGGTGTACAGAAATGATCTATAGCAACTGGCAAATTCTTCATATCTAGGTTCTTGTGTTATTGATATTAAAAAAAATGTGTTAACAAATTAATTTAAAAAAATGGATATGTGAAAATTGTGTTTTAATACTTGTTTTTCTTTTTAAGAATTTTTACTGGAGTCAAAATATTGTATAAGTCTATGGATTATGATTTTTCAAAAAACAAATGTTGACTCATATACTAAATTTTTCTAATACTTATGTTAATATGGTTTACACAGCCGTGTGGCTATAGGAAGTGTTTTATTTTTATTTAGTTTCTCTACGTCTATCCGCGTGTAGCAGGGCAGAGGGAGCTTAAGTTGTTAAGACACTCCGCTCCCCACTTTCCGCTGAATTATGGAGGCATTGCATGTTGAGTGACAAAGAAAAATCAACGTCGCGCGTTGCCTCAACCCCAGAGCCAAGAAATACAAATATTAAAAATTTAATTTCCTCAAGAGGAAAACGAACCCAAAACCTGTCACGTTTACATGCACAAGCTTTTGCACTAAACCACAAATGGCATCTTACATTAAGTATTATAATTTTCCCGTATAATACGTCTTAACTTCATTAAAACGTGATCCTTTAAGGAAGTTATTCAGCGGAGTATCGACTTCGCTAAGTATATCTATATCTATATCTATATATATCTATTTATATCTTTATCTATCTATACATATCTACCTTTATCTATCCCGCTATAAAGGGGCACGTAGCGCGACGTGACCGGCATGACGGCACGCTGTCACAGATACCCACGAAAAACAAGATGGAAATACGGAAAATTATTTCGAAAATAAAATTTCTTCACACAGACTCGGAATGTTAAGTTTTACGGAATGCTTTTTAAATTGACTTTGTTCTTGTATTTAAATAAAAAAAAAAATCAATATGTACTAATATAATGTAAGTTTTAAATGTAACTAACAAGTGGACCAAGTCTTAATTAAATAAATTATTATTATTATTATTATTATTATTAAATGGAGTTGTTGTAACATAATGTACAATTGTGATGACGTTTGATATTCCTTCTCCTCTTGATTAGGCAAAGACTGTTTTTTCACATTTTGTTTTATGATTTTTTATGTGAATTGTATAATTTTAATTTGGTTGTTTCAAATTAAATTTGTTGTATTTTTATAGTTACTTTTTATGTATGCTATATAACAACTTATAGGTGGCTATTTTCATTATATTCTTAAACAATATTATGTATCGAGAACTTCTGTAGTATTTATTAGAATAGAAATTTTATTCGGCGTAATTAAATATTTTAAAAAATATATGTTTTCTAAAAAGTATTTTTTCTTTCCTAAGTGAGCAACTTCATACTTTAAAAATGTAAAAAATCTAAAATATTTCATTGCCACGAGTGGGAATCGAATCCATAACCGTAGCGTTTACAATCACACGTTTGTGCCCCACTCTGACTGATTTTTATTAAATAAAAATAAATAATACTCTAAAACTCCGAAATAAAATTGAATATAGCCACCACAGACGAGACTATAACTTTGTATATTTTTAAAAGCTACCCGTAAATTTTGAATCTCCTACCACCGTGCGAGGAGTTACCTCGCCACGTAGCGCGTACGTGCCGTGAATGAGGACCTGCCATTATGACACGGTAGGGGATGATTAGAGGAAAGCACGACTTACGCAACCATTTTATATGTTCGACAGAATATAAAAAATGTTTATATTTATAATTTTTTTTGGTTTATTAGTTTATTTATTATTATAATTTTTTTTATTTTGTAAATTTTCTTTTTGTATTATATTATTGTACAAAATAGGGAGTCGCGCAGGGGTACAAGTGCGTTTATAAACGCGACGGTTTTGATTCCATTTTCAAGCGAAGGCGAAGCGCGGCGTTAAGTTCCGCCAATACGCAATGCCACGAGAGCTCAGCAGAAAGTGCTAAACGACAGTGTCTTAACACTAGGTCCGCTCATTCAATTTGCCAATTCTGCTATTGTTATATACAGCGTAAAACTAAAACAAAATCATAATTAACTACATAATAATATACTACAAATACTACTAATATAAAGTTTTTTTTATAAAAGTAAGTAATTAATTATTCTCTATACGATAAAAAAAAATTGGAGATGCCGGGGATCGAACCCGGGGCCTTTCACATGCAAAGCGAACGCTCTACCACTGAACTACATCCCCGATGACATTATGTTAAAAACTATATATACATATATAGAATACATGTAAAGTAGGTAACGTTAGTACCTACTTTTTGCAAAGTGGGTCAAAATTGTGTTAAATATACTTAATGACAATCGTTTTATTATTTATTTTCGCAGGTGCTACCTAGGGCGTATCTTAAGATATTTTTTTTGTTTTATATTTATTTTTTAATTTCATGGTTAATTTTGTGTAAAAAACCTGGGGTGGGCACGGATTAGCCCCCTCCCCCAATTCTACGCCCATGGCTGGAATATGAAATCACTCGTGGAAGTAAGTCGCTTAACAAAATATAATTTTTGTCGATTTGTAAATTTGAAAAAATTACTTTATAGCTAGCTCTGCTAGCTAGCTAGCTAGTTTTATGACGTATATTGAAGGGCAAACAGAGGGAAGAGTTAAGAGCTAAGACACTCCGTTCTCCACTTTCCAACTGAATTCGAAACATTGTGTTTTATGTAAGTAAGTCGGAACTTAATTTAAATCATAATTTATAATAATAATGGAGTGAATCAATAACTCTCTCGTTTACAGTCTCATAATTTCTGAAATTATAAATACAAAAAGTTCAAGTTTTAAGTTATGTTATGTAATACTCGACGTTTTTGACGTAATCCCACATTATAGTAGTAAAATTATAAAAAAATATATATTAAAAAATTGGAGATGCCAGGGATGGAACCCGGGGCCTTTCACATGCAAAGCGAACGCTCTACCACTGAGCTACATCCCCGACGGCGTTATTGTATAAATTTTACAAAATTAATTCATATTCCTTATCTAGTAATGTAACTTCACGCTTTTTACCGTGTACAGCAGCATAGACAGAGGGAGAATCGAAACGTAGTAACAAGACACTACGTTAATGGGAATTAAGACACTTTCGTTCTCCATTTTTTGCTAAATTCTGGATTAATAATATTTCATATTTATCGAATCCACAACTCTAGTATACAGTCGTACGCTTATATCTTAGCGCCACGACTGGCCTCAATATAATATAAATTAATATTAAATGCCGATTTAATAATAAGTCACATATATATACATATATAACAAACGGCCTTGCAGTTGTTTCTCAATGTTATATGAGTTGTGCGTTACAATTGATTAAAATGGTGGAAATAGTTTACAAGATCTTATAGCGTTATATAGTTATACTTTTTGCTTGTAAATTTGCACGCGTGATAATTTCAGAACTGTGTAAATTAGTGATTTTTATTGTATGTTATATACATATACGCCATCGTTTTATTTTAAAACGTTAATTTTATTATTTATTTTGGTTGAACAAATCACTTTCATTTTTGGAAAAAAAATAAAATAATTGTATTAGGCTTTTAAAGAGTAGTTAAAACTGTTGTTTTATTTAAAAAGGTGTTGACACTTCCATCCTGTATAAGTATGTATAGTAAAAGGCTGAGCTCAAGTAGATATATATTTAATTTTTTCTTACATTTCTAGATTTTTGTGATTTACCATCCGTATTATTATTATTAGATCAGATCAGATTAGCTTCACGCTGTATCCAGAAAGACAGAAGACAGAAGGAACCTAGTGTTAAGACACTCCACTTTCTGTCGATTTCTGGAGGCATTGCGTGTTCAGTGGCAGAACTCAACGCCGCGCCTAGCCCCGACACCAGAGCGAAGAAATGGAAACATAAATTTAAGTAAATATTTTATCTCCTCGAGTGGAGACCCATCTCACAACCAGTCGGTTTTACAGTCACACTTCCTGCCACTGCACCACGACTGGCCTCATTATTATTATCTAAAAACACATGTATTTCATTATAAGATTTCAAAAAACGATGGACCAATAAAAAAAAACAATATGCTTCAGTATTTCTTGTATCGATATCGAAATTTCTAAATGATAATATACAAAAAAAAAAACATTTATATCGCGAGGGACATTGGCCAGTTGTGTTGTTTTATTAAAAAAGCTTATAGTCATAAGCGTTAAAAAATTGCTTTTGTGACATGTTGACCGAAGGGGCACGAAACCCGCGATCGTTTTCTAACCGACTTTACCTGAAGAAGTATGTTTAACAATATTATTTTTATGCTTTTATTTGTGATATAACTAAGAATTCTTCTGGTACGTTATACATAAAAGGTATTTTATTAAACGTATTGAAATGCAATTATTGTAATAGATAGAGGCCAGTCGTGGCGCAGCGGCACAAGGTGTGACGTGGAAGTGAAAATTTTTTTACATTTATATTTTCATTTCTTCGCTCTGGTGTCAAGGCAAAGAGCGGCGTTATGTTCCGCCACTTAATACGTAATGCCTCCAGTACTCGGCGGAAAGGGGAAGGAGAACGGAGTGTCTTAAAACTAGGTTCCCTCTGCCGACCCTGCTGTGTGTGGGATACAGCGTGAAGCTGATGTTTTTTTTAATAATAGATCAGTAAATGAGAGATTGAAAATGGAGAGACGATAAATAAAAGTCATTTCAGTCTCTCTAGTAACTTTTCATGTATATTTTTTTACAGTTATGCATATTTATAAAATTATGGAACGTTAAATCATCGGGGATGTAGCTCAGTGGTAGAGCGTTCGCTTTGCATGTGAAAGGCCCCGGGTTCGATCCCCGGCATCTCCAAGTTTTTATTATTTTTATTATTATTTTTTTAATTAACATTGATTGTTTATCTTAGTAGGTTAACGTAACATATTATTAATATCATTTAAACTATCAAAATATAAAATAAATATTTTACTTAAGTTAAATAAAATAGACTTCACAAACAGATTTTTTTTCAATATAGTTAATAGAAAAATAAACATATCACCATTTCTTTTACCTGCAACAATATAATATGTTGATGGCCTCGAGTAGTGGCCACTTGGAGGGCAGTAATGGCGTATGGACGTTCGGAGTGACGTCTCCGTCATAAATCAAAAGTAATTCAAGGGAGATCTTATTGGAAGATTAAGCAAATAGCTTTATATCTTTTATATATCTTTTGTGTCATCCGAGGGAGGTGGGTGGATTTTTTTTACCTTCCCGCTGTATAGTGGGGTAGGCAGAGGGAACCTAGTGTTAACACACTCAGTTTTCGAGGAGTTGCGTGTTCAGAGGCGGAACTCATACCCATGCTTTGTCTTATTACCAGAGCGGAGAAATGAAAATATTAATAAATAATAAGACATTTTCCTGAGTAGCAATCAAACCTATAACCGTCGCGTTTACACACGGACAGTTCTAAGTATTCATTTTAGAGAGACTGCGTCTTGTCCGAATGTCAGAGAACGAAATCATTATTCTTTTTGTTATTGTTGTAAAATTGTATGTGTTTTTAGGACAATAATATTAATAATATTATATAATTTTTTTGCGTATAAATTAAACCCATTAGGTACGTTAAATTTAGTAAAATCCATACTAATATAATTAAGCGGAAGAGTTTGTTTGTTTGTTTAAACGCTAAGATCTCTGGATCTTCTGGTCTGATCTACTTTGTTTTTGTTTTGTATGAAAGCTGCTTTCTTCAAAAGTGCTACAGGCTAAATAACATTAGAGTACACATAAATACTAATATATTAAAATACTTTCTAATTTGACATGCAATTTATTCTTGCAATTAATAACAACCGATCGTTGCTAAGCAACGGTTTGTAAAGTTTGTTTGTTGTTTTAAGAAAACGTCACCCAAAATTAACGCATACATGGCATGCGCTGACTCAAACTTATGAGATACATAACAACAATGTTAAATAAAATATTGTTCTTTAAATAATGTATAAATAAGTCCGTGATGATATATGTTTATCTCTGAAGGTTGAGCTAAAGTAACCATTTTAATTAATTTACTTTAAATTTATTGGGTTTTTAATGTATTTTTTGTATTTTGATATTCATTCATATGAACATAAGTATAATAATCACTTTTAGTATTTTGTTTAGATTTAAATTATAGTTTACTGTATAACATTGTAATAAATAATTAAGGAGATGTCACAGATTCGAATTGACCTAGCCTTCGGGCGGCATAGTATTACCGACGCGAGCTGGCAGATGACATTGACGGATTAATAAGTTTTCATACATTTTCGAATATAATCATATTTTCGAATATAATATATCATACTTAAGTTCTTAATTGTGGAATAACATTTTAAAAATATTAAAAATCTTTGTAACTCTCGTAAAAGTAAAAGATTTAAGCATGTCATATTTTCCAATTCAGTTCTTTAAATATAATTACACATAATACTATGTGTAATTATATTTTTTTCAAATTAAAACCTAAAAATACGACAATATTATATATTTTATATTAATATTATACATTTTTCACTTATTTATTATACATATATTGGTTAGTAAATATCCTATTTGTGCTAGAAATCCAACAATTTTCATTATAGCCCAAACATACCAAATTTTTCTACGCATCGATCGAACCTTTTTACCTTTCAAACGTTCTCAAGACGAGTAATCTAATTTAATTTTACAGCGTACATTAATGGAATATATTGTTTTACCCGACTTCTAATTGCCAATTTCCAAAAAAAAGCCGGCCACGTCTACTCGATTCTGGTGAAGCATCAAAAATGTGAGATACCCACAAAAATCCCCGGCAAATAAGAAAAACTACGAAATGCCGATTTTCGTCAATGCGAATTTAATACGTTTCTGCTTACTTCTCCATCATCACGTCGTTTTTAGCTGCCTCAGATGCTACAGTTTATTATCAAAACAAAATTTGACAGGTCATTTTAAATTATACTTTAACACGAACCAATAAAACTGATTTTCTTTAAACTTAAGAAGAGCAGCCATTTTATTATACCTTCAAGTTATAATATTTATTGTGGAAACGATAAAGTCGAGTTTTGTTCGCTGTTTCAAGCGACACAGACGGACAGACAGCTTCTTACGTGTAGTTCCGACTCACTTATTTTGTCCATACTAAGAGAATGTATGCGATGAATTCGCGGGTCCACGTAAAAACAAATACGGTGCAATAGGGCTGTCAAATGCTTGCTTCTATTTAAAATCTTATTTTGGTGTTTTCAAAAGCTGTTGTGTGATGACTGTTGATGATGTTTTTAACTGTTGAAACAGAAAGTGTTTTAACCACAAATGTATAGATTTAAGATGTTTTCCTGAACTAGTATATAATTCTAAATTAACCAGCAATACCCTATTAATTTTGATTAACTTTATGGTGTTGAAATAAGCATTTTTTGCTATATAAACGTATATATCTTGTTTTATATATGCCATATCTTGTTTAATATAATGTAGAAATACGTTTAAAAATACGTTTTTATATCGGGAAATCATGGGGGCGTAGATCTAGGTATATGTATATGAATTTCAACTTCTTTCCTCTCCTCCTTCCGTTCCTGAGATAAAGGCTCTTGACAGACAGACAGACGGACAACAAAGTGATCTTATAAGGGTTCCTTTTTTCTTTAAAAGGTACGGAACCTCTTAACATGAACGAGTTACAAATGGAATGTATTAATCCTAGAAAACGGAGTGTCTTGGCACTTATCACTATAATACCTATGAACACTTTGTTAAATATATTTTAAAAGTTTTCATCAACACACAGCCCTAAGCGGTTTCGTCACATCCACAAGTGTGACTGAGACGTAGGTATGTAGATCCTAAGCTATTGTTCTGTCCGCTCGACGCTTTATGAATCAACCTGCACTTACATATTAATATTTATATCGAGGGCAATCAAAAGCTTTCGTTTTCCTTTTTATATTATAAACACGCCTTAAGAGGATCTAAAATATGGATTATGGGATAGTGGTGATAATAATAGTGATCCTGATGAACTTTAATTGTAAAATAATATATAATTTTCTTTTTCATCTCAATAACTAGAACTATATAAAATTTTATTTGCAGTAGGTCGTGTCCAGTCTACCCGTGACCACGGACTACTGCAAAGTGTTCGAAACGTCGGGTTTCCCAAAATGTATAAAAACACTAAATATATGCGATTAATCCTGTTAAAATAGTTTCATTTAAAATATAGTCTCGACATTTGGACAATACGCGTTTGTTATGTTTTATTTCGATATCCGGAGAGTAGATAATTGTAATTGTATGCTATATAGTAAAAAAAAATATTAGGTATCATACGAAAAGTTATATACAGTATATTTAAAAATATATATATAAGAGCAAACTAAGGCGAAAGTATAAGAAATACAGACACTGAGAAAAATATTCAATTTATTCTGTTAATAGTGCTATTAGCCATATTAGAACTTAGTTGAAATCAAATAAAATGATGGTATGTTTGTGTAAATCAACACCTCCATATAAGGCTATCAATATATTTAAAGACTTATTAATCGAGATTTTTTAGTTTTTGTCAGTTTCACGTTCTATCCCCTATATAGCAGGGAAGGCAGATGGAACCTAGTGTTAAGACACTCAGTTCCCTGTTTTCCAAGCATTGCTTGATGAATAGCGGAACTTAACGCCGGGCTTCTGTCTTGGTGCCAGAGCGATGAAATAAAAATTTAATATTTTTAATTATACAATAATTCATTCCCCCGATTGTGGATCAAACCTACAACCGGTTACAGTCACAGCCGTGCACCTGCGCCATGACGACCTCATTAAGAGAGATTTATCATGAGTAGTAAACGATTTAAAAAAAACCATTTATCCGCGTTGATGTCTTTAAAACATATTGAATAAAACAAAAACTATTCAAACAAAGGATTTGAACCCATATCTATAAAGTGTAGTGGAATGTTGCTCGGCGAACGTTATCAATAATCGCATTGTTTTATACGTTTCTTGTGAAGTGTCAATGGCGGACGTGTTGTTGACTCTTAGCTGCCATGTACATGAATAAAAATAATTAAAGTTGGAATCAATATGACTATTTATATTTTATCTATATGTATTCGTTTGTTTGTCTTTTTTTCTGTTTCCTTTTTTTATTTCAACGTATTACAATAATGTTAGGGTTCCGTAAATTAAAAGGTACAAAAAGAACCCTTGTAGGATCCTCTCGTTATCCGTCTGTCTGTCATGAGCTTTTATCACAGGAACGCTTGGAGATATCAAGCTGAAATTCAAACCAATTACCTAGATCTACGGTACAATGATTATCTGAAAAAAAAACTTTTATATTTACTTAAAAAAGATATGGTCGTTTATATAGCAATTCATTAGTAAACCAGAGCGCTTAAGTTAAGTTTGAACTTCACAAAAAGCTCGAGGCCATTAATTTTTGTACGGAATCCTCGTGTTTCTCCGGTTTTTATCTAAATAAACGCTAAAACACAATAAGGTACTGTACATAATTTAATTCTTAATTATAGTTATTTAAAATAGTCGTATGTAGATTAATATTAGGGGTCAATTACAATAATTATATTTTAATCAAAGCTACTATAATAGTTTCCTAATCATGTTGTATTATAGTTTAAGCCGTCGTGGCGCAGGGGCAAATGTGTGCAACTGTAATCGCGACGGTTACAGTTTCGATGCTCACTTGGCTGAATGAAATATTTAATATTTTCATTTACTCGCTCTGGTAACGAGGCAAAGTGCGGCGTTGAGTTCCAGTCAGTCAAGCCAGTCAACACTCAATGCCTCTAGAAGTTGACGAAAACTGGAAAACGGAAGTGTCTCCACAGTAGGATCCTGAAAATGTGAAGCTAAAAACACCTTGTTATAATGTATTAAAATATAAAACTCATTTTAAAACATGCAGTCTATAATATAAAAGTCGATAATATAAATTCCTTACGAAAATATTTTCGTAAGGAATTTATTTATTCGACTTTAATCTTGGATTTTATTAACATAAGTTGGCAAACGCAAGGTTTTGTAAAGAGGAGATGAATTTTGAATGTGAGAACGTAAGGATTTTATAAAGAAATTTTATTGCAGTAAGCCATTGAACATCCTAACTTTAACCCCTAATATTATTAAAATTATAAAAATCTAGAATTAAATTAATAAATTAATAATAAATTTTAATCAGAATCGTTGTGGCTTTTATTTTAGGTACTAGGAGCACCTGGCGGCTTCGCCGGCTTGTACTATACTATTGATTATTTTTTCAATTACTATCATTTTAAAGAAATATCCATTCATTAATAGCTAAAGTTTTTGCCAATTCAATAAAAATCTTTTTATGTAACAACATTGTCGCATGCAATTCTTTATATTGACTTAACCTTTTTATTTGTAAAGCGATTGAAATGAAACGACCACTAAATGTTAAGGGAATTTTGATAAATTAGAATAGTGAAAATTGCATTCAAATCGGTTAAGCCGTTTTTAAGATTAGTGTGAATTCCATGTACAGACACGACTCTGTTACGATTTTATTATATATAGTAATAGTATACCTAGTTAGTTATATATTTTTACACTTTCATAAACAAAGAGCTAGTAAGAGTTCGAAGAGATTGGACGTTATGAAACCGTTATATATATCACAACTACATTTTGCGTCTTCTCTCTGCCTTCTCCGTCGAGTGAAAAGCTTAACGTAGAAAAAACATTAAAAATCATCCACAAATAACAAAAATAATGAATCAACAAAACATTCAACCACAGTGTAATACAGTCCTTACAATCATTATCGGGCGATTCAGAGTAATTATAATAAATCCAAGGATGAAAACGAAGTTCTTGCTTTTCGGCCGCTCACTCTCTGCTCATATATGGTGGATGGGTTCGTGTGACGGGCAGTCAATTTACCTTCGATCTGTGGGCTTAATCGATCCTATAGTGAACTAATTAATATAAGATCTTTAAGGATACTGATGCTACCGTTTTTGCATACGATGCCAATATGTACTGATCTGGATCATTCTGTGATACATTTAAATGTGGGCTTGATAAATTTTGTTCAATGATAATATCATAGAGTAAGGTTGTTTTTTTAATTTTTCGTGCGATACTTTTTTTGGTTTCACGCTGTATCATGCACATGGGAACCTTGGAACGTAGTGTACAATTGTAGTGTACTGGAAAAGTAGCCGTAAGTAAGTAAGTTTTTGGGGCACTGCTTGTTGAGTGGCGGAATCAAACCTGCGGTTTGAGTTCCACGAGGGAACAAATGAAAATCTAAAAATATTTCATTTCCTTTAGTGAAAATCTAACCTACAACTTGTAGAGTTTGTAGTCACAAGCTTGTTTGCCACGATTGACCTCTTCTATACTTAATTATTCAATATAGTGATCATAGAGTATCGTAACCTGATCCATATAAATCCAAGTGAAATTATTCTTCAGACAATCACTCCATCATCATGATGGCGTCTCTAATGTCAGCTGCCGTTTGCTGCTGTTGGTTGAAGAAAAGAAAAGGCATTTTTTGATTGATTTATTTTCTATAGGAATGCTTATCATATCGTAAATGGCGGAAAAATTGACATTTTACCTTATAAGATATATACGTACGTAAAGTTATAACTTTACGCAAATTTTCAGAGGTGTTCCTATCCATAATCGTGATATCCATAATCGTTTGTGAATAAGTAATTGGAAAATTAATATTGAAATATAGATTTTTTTTCTGCTTCTATAAAATGCATTTTGTTTTCCCTTTTTGGTGTAAACCTTGAAAAATTAAATTTCAATAATGCCGCATGAATTATTTTTTTTAAATGTTATGATAAATGTACATTTGATGGTTCTCGGCTTTGTTCTGGACTGATTACTCTGCAAAGCGACGGACCCGGCACCAGCAAGGTAAATCTGACCAATACTAACATAGTTTCTTCTGTGGAGGGTAAATCAAAATAAGCTTCTAAGTGGAAACATATATATATATATATATATATATATATATATATATATATATATATATATATATATATATATATATATATAAATATATATATATATATATATATATATATATATATATATATATATATATATATATGTTTTTAGTCTCAACCTGCCTATCTCAACAATAAGTAAACAATAGTGTTAAATCTCAATATTATTTTTAGTAAATGCTGAAGAAAAGTAAAATAAAAAATATCCTTTTATAGAATTTTATAAAATTTCGTAAATATTTCGACCTTGATATAATAAGGAATACCTTCAACATTTTTCACACCCTCCCGTCACATGAGTCAGAACTCGCGACCGTCGAGCTTATATTGTATTCTTTAGTTTTCATTATTCCACTTTTTGCGAGAACAAAGGCACTGCACCGAAGCGAACGCGCCGGGCATCCGAGGCATCTGCGACATCGATTCTGTATCGATACGTAGGAATCCATGGGCGATACCACGTAACATTGTCATATACGAGTAATTGTATATAATTGGTATTTCTCAAGAACAATGAGTTGAAATTACCCTTTGGGTGAAATAATTACAGTATTTTTTGCCCGTGCCCGGCGCTTTGACAAGAGCCGGTGCTTTTCGATCTTAATGTCGATCGGACGATCGGCTATAGTTTATATTTCAATGAAAACGTTTAACGACAACTGGTTTTGGGCTATGTAACGTAATTGGATAATCGGAAATAATTAAATATATTTTTTTTATTAGTAGGCATATCGTATTCCGCTTGGTTCTTCGTATTTCTGCATAACATTCTTAATTCAACATATTAGTGATATGCATCTGTCAGTTTTCTTATAAATAACAGAAATAGAATTCGACGAATCGAACGGAATTGTACAAAGAACGGGTATGTTTAGTGACATATATTCTTATTGTAATATCCGTATATGGCGCTCGGGTAGATTAATGATTATTTATTATTATTTCCATTTCTTCGCTCTGATAAAACAAAATGCTTAGTTCTGTTCTGTTCTGTAATGCTTCGAAAATTCGGCGCAAATTGCGGAACGGAGTGTCTTAACACTAGGTTCTCTCTGTCTACCGTCTGTCTGCTATATGCGGGATACAGCGTGAAGTTGAGAAAAATAAATCGTATTTAATTGACCTTATAAATAAATATACAGAAATGTAATTTGCTTGATTTGAAATAATATATATTTTTAATATCAATGATCAACAAAGTATGCGGAGTAGGTATTGTTTACATACGTCACTTTCATAAATAAAACACTTTCGTCTCGTGTTAATACACGTACATTAATATCATTTTAGATAATTCTAAAATGATATTAATGTACATTACAACACTATACGTATATCAACTAGGGGAAATGTTTAATTTATCTGATTTGAACCCATGACCATCAAAAAGCACGTAAAAATACATAAGTAATCAACTTATGCTGTATCCCGCACACAGCAGGGTAGGCAGAGGAAATCTAGTGTTAAAAAACTCCGTTCCCCACTTTCTGCTGCAATCTAGAGGCGTTGCGTTGTGGAGTGGCAGAACTCAACGCCGCGCTTTGCCTCGACACCAGAGCGAAGAAATGGAAATATAAATTTTAAGTAAATACTTCATCTCCTCGGGTGAGGATCGAACCCACAACCAGTCGGTTTTACAGTCACACTTTGTGCCCCTGCGCCACGACTGGCTTATACATAAGTATTATTTACAATATAACATTCAAGAATATAATACTTTTGGTCCGCGGATTGTACAGAAAATCCGAAGTGAATTCACTTTTTACGCGTCTTATGTTAAAACGTGGAATCTTAGCTTTTTGCTCAGATGCTTTATGTCAGCCCCCCACTCGCTGTGACTTTTTCCGTTTTATTTAAAGATTTAATGAATAAGAATATCGTTTAAAAAAAGCGGCGTCGTTTGATTTAATACGCTTTATCTTTATCGAGATAGTGCGAACACTGAAACCCTGGTGCCTACATATTATGCTGAATGTTATGGGGCGTCGATACCATCGACTACTAGGTACGTGGTTAGAGACGAGTAGTTTCCCATGAGAATAAAGTAAAACAGTTTAATGTTTTTTATTGGTTTTTTTATTGGTCTGTATGTTTTTTAGTAATAGACTGGGCAATATGTTTTGATTTGATATTTGATTATTAAATTTGAATTTAGTTGAGAAAAATGTCTCAAAACATTCGTTCAGTATTTTAATAAACAAGCTGAAAACCAATAGTCAGTCGAATCATCAAAAATCACTTAACCTGTTTTTAATGTAATTTATAAGGCTTAGGGGTGGTTATGATTTATGTCCTATTTTGGAAAGAAATAAAAAAAGGCAAAAATACTGTTTAGTCTGTATCCTAGGTACAGACTAAACAGTATTTTTGCCCGAGAAAATTGAGAACTGTGTATACCTACAGATGAAAAAGCAATATTCAGAACCAAGTATCCATATTTCTTAATGTGCTGTTTTCTTTTATTTTATACATACTTTTATTTTATACATATTATAAAAATAAATTAATTTTCTCAAAACGACAACACCTAGCGGCGGTACGAGCATACTACTTTAACGCCTCTCTAAACCATCCATTGATCGACAGCTCGGAGACTTATTTATTTCAATTAAATTTTAACCTATCAGGAGAACCGCAAGTTACCGTAAGTTAATTATTTTAATTGGTACACCAATGAGCCATAATAGGCTCTTGTCTGTTAACTTCAATTTAGCCGTACATTGTGAGTCACAGAGTGTGACTGTAAAATCGACTAGTTGTAGATTCGATCCCCACTCGAAGAGATAAAATAAATACTTACATTTATGTGTTAATTCTTTCACTCTGGTGTCTGGCGTCGAGTTTCTCCACTCAACACACAATAAAGAATAAAAGACTGAGTGAATTGAAGAAGAAATAAAGAAGTGCTAAGACACTCCGTTCCCCATTCTCCACCCAAAGGATTAGGCGGAGAATACGGAACGGAGTGTTTTAACATAGACAACCTCTGCTTATTCTGCTCTGGGCGGGATACAGTGTGAAGGTAAAAAAAAGAAAAAAAACAACATTATAATTAAACATTGGCGGACAATGACGCCACCTGTCGGTGGAATGCTGAACTAACGATCGATTTATTGACCGATGGATCCTTTCTTATTTGGAACAAAAAGGGGCCTACAGTACCAGCCACGCTATCACGCGTTTCAAACACAATATGTATTGTTAAAATGTTTCAGCGGCCCAATCATTTTCATGGAAAAAAACATAATTAAATGTCAGCTGACAATTTTTCGATTACAGTAAGGAACTCTTGTTTTGTAATTTAATTCTTATTTTTATTAAGAACACGGAGTCGACATTTGTTTCAGGTTAATTGGTTTCATCATTATTGGGATATTTTTAATATAAGTTATTCTTTTATCATCTATAACTTATATGGAGAAAAAGGTTTTTTTTTTACTAAAGACATATCTATAATCTATAAGATAAAAAGGCAGGTGTCATATTTTTTAATATCATGATGAAAGACATGGAATTATTATTTTTAATATACTAGCAAAAAAAATGTCAGTAATTGGACGATTCTAATATAAAATTCCTTAATCTGAACTATGTATCTATTCGTATATAAATTGGTTTGTATTAAACGTGTTACTGTTGCTGATAGGTAGAAATATTTTAAGAAAAACTCCGGCCGTCGTGGCGCAGGGACACAATGGTGTGACTGTAAAAGCGACGGTTGTGTGATCTATTCTCACTCGAGGGAATAAAATATTATTTATCAACATTTTCACATCTCATTTTAAATAAAACTATTTTAACTGGATTAAGCGCGTAAATTTGGTTTGGAAACCCGACGTTTGGAACACTTTGCAATGTAGTCCGTGGTTACGGGTAGACCAACCGAGTCTAACATTTTGCAGTGCAGCAGAACCGTCGTGTTTCCAATAATGTATAATGCTAAATATACGCGATTAACCCGGTTAACATAGTTTCATTTAAAATGTGTAATAGTCGTTAACATCAAAGAGCTGATTCTTTTGATTTCTGCTGTCTGGCACCAAGGGAAAGTATCCACCGTTAAGTTCTGCCACTCAATAAATTGGGCGGAAAGTGCAGAACGGAGTGTCTTAACACTAGTTTCTCTCTGCCTACCCTGCTATGTGCGGGATACAGCAGAGAAGATAAATGTTTAATTTATTTTTTAAGGTAGAAAAATCTATTTCTACATGAGGTTTGGTTGCGGAGAAATTTGTTGACAATCATAACAGTAATAGAATCGTAATAGACGAACAAGAAGATAAACACTATATTGTCTCTAGTTTATGTTTTTTTCGATAAATAATGCAAGTAAACATACTAAATAGGACTCTTCTTACATATTATTTTATATTTAGCGTGTATTTGTTCCAGTACTGTAGCTTAGATAGCAATGAAGATATCACGTACCACACAATCACAATGCCGCACGACAACGCGCCAAAAAATCGCCCGCAGTCTATTGATATGACATTGACAGATTCGGACGGCGTAGGGTTGAAGCTTTTAGCTTTAAAAAAAAATATATAAAAAAAACAATAAAATCTGGATCGGTTTATTTATTAGTGAACTTTTAAAATGGATAATTTTTGAATAAATAACATTATAATTAAATGAAATGGTAATAAATTACTGAAAGTCATTCAGATGATTAAAGTTCAAATTGATATTTTTCTTAATACTTATTTTAACTTATATATAGTATGATTCATCGTATAGTATAATATGTGTTTAACACCCTAATTAAATCTGTAATATATAAATAACAAAAACTATATTTACAAAAGAGGTACCAGAAAAATTTACAGAAGTTTTGTAGTATCTGTTAATCTTATATTCCGTACAAATCGACAACCCTATAATAATATACATGGCAGAGACGCCGCCCTGACATGTTTACGGGCCAATTATTTGTATGGATGCAGAAGTAATAATGATTTCTTGCGACCGTCCGTCCGTCCACGCCGCTCCAACTCGATATATTCAATCTTTTTACGATTTCGCAAATTTTGTTATATCGATTCGGGTGCGAGATTTATCGATTATTTAAGTAAATTAACTTTGTATAAGGGAATCCCGGTTTATTATGCACAACAGCGGCCTTATTTGCAATAACTTTTGTTGCTACCTACCGCGGGTGTCATTTGCATTAAATATTTTAGTATTATATTATAAATGTGTTTTTTTTATTTAATTTTTCATCCGGTAGTCCCGTTTATTGTGAATAAACTTCGAGCTACAGCAGAACGTCCTTATCACAAAATTGTGATCAATGCTGTAGCACTTCTTAAACATTTTGAATAATATTTTGGATTTGCTTTTTTTATTATACTTTATACATTATTATTATACTTTAGGATTTTTTATATATAACAAGCACAAAATCAAAAACGTCAAATTTATTGGGTGAATATTAATAAATTGGGTGAATATTAATTAATTGGGTAATATTTTACAATATCTGTATCTATTTGGACCTACTTATCATATGTATACATATTTTTTACGCTTTTTAATTAATATTTAGCTACATATTAATTTTTTAGCCTTTTTAAGTGGAGGCCAGTCGTAACGCAGGGATACAAACGGCGGTGTGACTGTAAACGCAACTGGTTGTAAGTTCGATCACTACTCGAAGAAATGAAATATTTATTAACATTTATATTTCCATTTGTTTGCTGTGCAAACTATTTTATATGGTAGTCAGGTATAACGCACAACCATCTCATATGTAAGACATAAATCGAACCCACAACCATCTCATATGGTTGTGGGTTCGATTTCATTTTAGAAAGGACGAAATTTGGATTAAGCATGAAATTCGATGGATGCATATTTTTTATATTTAATAAATATCTCTCTTATGTGCTGTAATGTCATAATTATTATATACTTCACAGAATTCGACAGAAAGTGGGAAACGGAAGTGCCTTAAAAAGAACAGAGTGTCGTAACAATAGGTTCCCATTTTTCTGCCCACCCCACTATGTGCGAGCTAAAGAAAAAATATATTTAATATCTAGTCCTTATCAGATATTGAAAAATTTACCTTATTTAAATAAATTTTGAAGCTTACCTACATATAATAAATAATTTTTAAATGCGTTGCTTCCTTTATTCCTTGTCCATCCACTTTACAAATTTTCTGTTTTCCCTGTAATGTCTGAAACAGCCTCCAAAGGCGTCTGCAGATCGATCGATACAAGCACGTGACTTGACAGCTAACCATCTCAAGTATACAATCAGTGGGATTGTATAAAAAATAGAAATATCTTCAAGGCAAATTGGCCTATATGCTTAAGTAATAAATACTATAATGCCATGGATTCAATTTGAGTCAGTAGAAGTTGTATAAATAGTACTAGGATCTTTGGTTCCAGGTTAGCATTAAACTATTAAGTTTTAAGGAATGTTGGGAAGTATATTTTAATGTAATATTAATGGTATTTAGAATAATATTAATAATTAAAAAGAGACTAATTGTGTTTTTGCGCCACTCAATCTTTTACTATAGTAACTGTTGTTGGTTTAAATACTATATAGATATATAGTATTTAAACTACTTTCACAAAAATCAAATATATACTATACAGATGTATAGTATATATTTGATTATTGTGAAAACTGATAAGCTGTAAACGTGACAGGTTGTAGATTCGATTCCCATTCGGGGAAACGAAAAATATTTTTAATTTTCCTATATTTATAATTTTCCGGTCTGACTCGATAAAGAATTGAGTGTCACCATTTAACACGCACGCACGCGTCAGACACCAAGTCTCCTTTTCGGACGGAAATTAGAGAATAGAGTATCTCGACGCTAGGCCCTGTCTCTGCCTACTATGTTATTTGTAAGATAAAGCGTGAAACTAAAAAAAACAGGATGTTTTCTTTTTTTTAGCTCCACGCTGTATACCGTACATTGCAAGGAACGCAGAGGAAACCTGGGTCATTGGAATCGATCCAATGATTGAGGCAATGCATGTTCAGTTGTCGAGCTCAAACTCAACGTTTACAGTCGCCAGCTTGTATCATAATCTTGTATATAAAATTAAACATTAAATTAAGTTTAAAACTAAAAACAACAACTAGGAACTACAGATAGGAACCTCGTTATAAGTCTATAATTGCTCTCATGAAGTGATGTCACAAGCGTGAAACACTACAACACTACAAACGTGAATTCGATTCCCATTTGAGGAAACATAATATTTAATATTTTCATTTCCTCACTCTGGTAATGAGGCAAAGCGCGGCGTTGTCGTACGCCACTCAACACACAAAGGCTCTAGAATTCAGCGGAACGTGGGGAATAGAAGTTTTTAACAGAAACGGAGTGTCAACATTAGGTTCCCAAGTGCCTACTGTCGAACCTGTTATGCGCGTCATATAGCGTGAAGATAAAAAAAATTTTTGCACTAAAATAGCAATTTCAAAATTTTTCTCGTCTTTGCCGATATGCTGTAGGTACTCACAGAGTTATCGATTACTGCCTACGCCTCCAGAATTTCTAATATGAAGCCTAGCGGAATCGCTATTGCGTTTTATATATACCTTAAAATTAACTATCATAAGGGTTAAAATCCTTTCAATTTTATGTGACCCTTGCCTATTAGAGAAGGTCAATGTTTGGAGGCATAGAAAAGTCGTTAGACAAGACTATAAAAAGTCATAGTCTCAGTTTTAGTAACTATATCGTAGAAACTTTAATGTTAGATATATATTATATAATATATATTGAACATCTATTTATTTAACACACATAAATAACAAATTATGTTAATTTATTTTTATAATATTTTAATTTTTATAATTTATTAAATGTTAAAATTATACGTAACTGACCCTGACTTTTTAAAAGGATACGCTATATAGGTATTTTAATTGTAATTAAGTATAAATTGTTATTTAATTAGTCTTTAGTGGCGTTTATTTTGTTTGATTCTTCCGCATATTGCATCGAATCGCATCGTTTATAGGTAAACAGGGCCTTGTGACCTTTTCTCACGTTATTTTTACAACGCCATAATCTGAGAAATATATCAGAGAAACTACCCTGTTAGCGTTAGGTCGAACCCACTACCCTTTAAATAAGCACTAGCTTCAACTATTAACATATCTACATGAAACCTGTCCCAATTTACCTAGACCCAACTATAGAAACACGAATAATTACTTATCAAATAAACATCCAACTTAAAACTACCTAATATGAAAATTCAACGTGATATTTGAAATATTAACTAAATAATATAGTATCTACGTCGTAGCACCGTAACCCCCCAAGGCGAGGCAGGCAAGCCAAGGAAGGCTACGTTGTTCTGTAAAACTTATTTATTACCCGTCAGTATTCACACGTAATCAACGGACACGCCTACCCGCGCCACCCACGCCCCCTCTTCCTCCGCCAATCAGAGGCCGCCATTTGAATTTTAAATCGACACTCGCTATATATATCTGTTTCACTCTAAAATGGATGGCATAGAGTGAACGTAAAAAGTGTTGTGTGTTTATTTTTATTTATTTAGTTTATTCTGGTGTTTGGTTTTTGTTTTTATTTGTTTTTTTTTTTCATTTAAAACTTGTCTTGAGCATGGTGTAATTTTTAATTTAGTTTTTTTGTTTTGTTTGTTATGTGTGGGTGTAGATATTAAATGTTTTAATAAGTTAATATTGTTAGTGTTAAAAATCTTTAACTATCATATTATGACATATTAATAAATATTTTTCAAATATGTATAGAAAGATACAATAGTACTTTTTATAAAGAATAATATTTAAAATAGTAAAAAACTAAGTTAATCCTAAACATTATCATAATAAATAAAAGAAAATGCTTATTCAAGTGATATAACCAGTTAATTATATATTGAAAACAGCATTGTCATACGTTTCTTTTGCTCTACAAAATTTGTAAGACTTCAAATATCTTAACATTTAGAAATACCGTAAGCTTAGTCACACTGTATCATTCTATGAGTAATTACAATCTATATATCCAATGTTTTATGAACTTAGTATATGTATATCGTTTATCTATAGCTTGACCTCTCTCAATATGGAGAAAGCACTAAAAAGAGGCTCCAATTACACTGGTAGTTCATTCACATGAAAATTGCTCGACAGTTACAAGCGTATTCGAGGCTAGGTCATAGGTGTAATGTCGTGAGAAAACAACTTATCTCTTACATTTCCAAGCTATTTCGACGATAATTGTGCATTTCGTTCAAAATGTTGAATTTAAAAGGCAGCCAGTCCCAAATTGGTATGTCAGAAATTTAATGAGAAGATTGTGCGATACGCGACGATTTATTTCTTGATAAGAAGTACTTGTTTTGAAAAGCGAAAGCTTGTTCTTTAAGAATAGCACGCAAAAACATATTTATTAAATTTAATACGATAATTTAATTTTATTAAAAACTAGCTACAGAAACACTTAAATAATATGAAAAACGAAAAATAGCGCGTGCCAAACACTGAAAACCGTACGGATCGATGTATCGAGCTCTAACAACTCGCGAAAGCAATAATTAGGGCACACCCCACTAGAGACGTGACACTCGCCCGCGTCACGTAAAGGTAACCCAATTACAACGTGACGCTCAGCCATTCTAGCACGCCCCGCCAACATCTTGTTTCGTATGCTGCGGGCCGGTTCGGCGCACACTACCATACTATAGTTAGTTTTGATAGCATCCTCTCAATGACCGCTGGACCGACAGACCCGGCACACGTGTTCGCAAAATGCATGTTGTAAATACTCTAACGTTCTCGTATGGGGTGCGTGTATCCGAACGCGGTAACGTTTGACAGTTCGCGCCTTTTTGCTATGTGATTTTGATTGATTGTCTGTGGATTTTTTTTTCGGTGGTTTTGACAGGTATTTTTTTTTGTTTTTTTTTTTACTGTGATCGGCTGTGATTCTTGTGTGTGGTTTCAAGTGACTCGGTTATCCTGGTATAGTACATTGTTTTTTTTTGTTAAATTTATAATTGTAACAAAATATTATCAAATGTAGAGCTACATAATTATATTATAATTAATATATTACTTAGTATACATATAAACTAGAATATTTTCACAAATACATATAAGAAATTACTCAAATTTATTACGTAAAAAATATAAATAATATTGGAAATATAAAGAATTAACTGAACAAACACAATTTAGTGAGCTCCAACAAGCACTCCCGCGCACCCGAGCCAAGTCAAACAGCTGCTATTGCTTTACAAACATCGTCAGTACAAAAACCTGTAATCTGTGAGGTTAACAAAACACTGCGCAATAAATACTTTAGAGTTAGACAAAAGCAAATAAACTCAATACTAATAGGTGATGATAAAACTGACGAAAACTATGACAAGCGTAGGCGCACGGTAAATACATATTGAGAGCCAGTATTTTTTTTTAATATGAAATATTTAATTTAATAATCAGCTTCATCCTGTATCCGGCACACAGCAGGGTAGACAGAGAAACGGAATGTTTTAACACTTAAAACATTCCGTTCCTCAATTTCCGCCGAATTCTTCGACACTCTGCATGTTGAGTGGCGGAACTCAACGCTGGTTCCATTAATAATATTTTTGTTAAAATTATAAATATAACGAAAAATTAGTGAGGCTAGTTCTGTATAAGTATGATTTAAATACCAATTGCATTTTTTTTCAAATTTGGGTATACATGAAGTTAATTATAGAAATTGTAGAGTTATAAGAAAAGAGAAAAAATTATTACAATTTAAAATGGAAACATATCGAATTAATAATTGTTGTTATTATATTTGTGCAGTATGTGTACTAAAACAAAAATAAAAGGCATTTTAGTTATAAAAAAAAGATAAACTATCAAACAACGTTCCTACTATAACATTAAACAAAAAGTGCCAAATAAAAAACAATGAGTAAGTGACAAGTGCAATGGAGCATCCGGGTGGATTCGCCTCCCCCTGGGCCGCGATGCTGGGCCACGGCGTCCATGGGATGATGCAGCATGAGTACCCACATGCGCATGCGCATACGTCCATGCCGATGGACTTGCATGTGCCTCAAGCATTTCCTTATTATCGGTGAGTTTTATGTTCCCATTTTGTTTATATGTTTCTGAAAGTCTAAAAGGTATCATGGTGCGCAAGATGAAAGACGGAAAGTGGTGGAGATAGGAAACTAAGTGTTTATACACTCTACCATGTTTTATGTGGCATATATGAAGCTAATAAAAATTTAAAGTAAAAATAAAAAAAAGCTCTAGTGTAGAAGTATTCTGTTCATTAAAAAGTAGACAAAAATACTAAGCCACTACAATGAACAAGTTTTAACTAAGATACAGCATTTAAGCGGGCTAGTTTCCTCTTGGATATGTATGTATGTTAGAACATAGACCATGATGAGTAATCATATGCGCGAGCGCATTTATGTACATTTTATATGTTTGTCTAATAAAACCTAAAAATTTAATAAATATGTATACAAGCAAATATAAATTTGTTAAGTATTAATTTTTTTTATTTGTTATACACTAAGGAGGATTATATGGTTTCATGTGCCTCTATATAGAGTACTATACTACTATATTTTGTTAATACTACGTACTAATATATTTTATTAATATATCAAATTATGAACAGTATAAACAAGCTTCACGTTGTATCCCGCACACAGCGGGGTAGGCAGATGGAACCTAGTTAGGAAACTCCTTTCCTCACTTACCGCTGAATTTTGGAGGCATTGCTGGAGGTGTTGAGTTACGGATAATATTTAATTTCCTCGAGTGGGGATCGAACTCACGACCACTTGCGTTTACAGTAACAGTTTGTGCCCCTACGCCACGACCGGCGTCGTCGATTTGATTTTTTATTATTATAAAAAATAATTATGCGTAAATATATCTATTTAAAATTTGTATTTAGTTTTGATTTGATTCTTAGGTTTCTCTTAAATGTCTTAATAATAATTTATTACGTATGTGTGACAATACAACGCCAAGTTTAGTTAAGAACGTATCCCCGTACATTACGTATGGAGTATGGACTGTGTCAGTTCGAATGATCATTTTGAAAGCATTGCAAATTTGCGTTCTACTTTGAAATCGCTGCTCGTTGTCTTATTAGATTGTTTAAAATGAAAAGAAATAAATTACGAAGCAGAATAAAGTAAATTATTTTTTTTAAATTTTAAACTTATAAATATTTATTTTTAATTTAATATTGGATTTTTTTAAAGCAACTGTAAAAAAAATAGGAAATGACTTGAACTTGTATATTCCACACTTTGATTAATTACCTCAATTAATATGTGGGCTTAATATTTTGTTTTGCTAGATAACTTGTCAATGCAGATCGTTTTTGTAGTACTAGTATAACATTGTTAGAGATTTTTTTATCAGGTTCACACTGAGGCAGAGAGGGACACAGTGTTTAGACACTCCGTTCCTCACTTTCCTCCGAATTCTCTTTCCGCCGCTCAACACGCCGGCTGCACACTGCCTCCATGCATTGCGTGTTGAGCGGCGAAACTCAACGCCGCCCTTTGCCTTGACACAAGAGCACACAAATGGAAATATAAATTTTAAATATTTTTAATTTCTTCGAATGAGGATCGAACCCACAACCAGTCGGTTTACAGTCACACGTTGTGCCTCTGCGCCACGACTGGCCTCGAGATTATTATACATATTTCTATAACAAATAAAAATATTCTATTAAAATATAATTTATCACCAATTTTTATTTTATAAACTTTTTTATTTATTATAACCAATTAGAATGACATATCCCTGGAAGTTCCAAGACAATATTACAATAGTCTATTAAATGTCTATCCAGAGCAAAACAAACTCTCAGCTCCGAGAGCAGGCTCCCCGCATAAGGTCACCTATTAGGTCTGGATGCCGGGCGGGTTTTTGTTTGTCCTGTCGCATAAAGCACGGGAATAGAAGGAACCGAAGAAAGTTACAATTTACGATATCGTTTTTTACCATGAAGATCTCTTTGTTGTTTGGAAATTTTACAATTTCTCAGAAAGTATTGAAAAGCAATTTTGTATATGCTTGTTTTAGATAAAAGGTTGAGGATGTGGTAAGGCTAAAAGAAGAATATTAAAAGAAAGTATATTAAAAGAAATTGTAAAAATAAAAATTTTAAAATATGAAATTAGTCATGTTACTCGTTTTTAAGGGAAATTTTTGTACTTATTTAGAATATGCGCCTCCTGGTCAGTTTCCAGGATGCACAGGTTCGAGTCCCGCTAAGTTCAAATTTTTATACGTTTTCTTAATAAGTATTTTTCTTTCCTAAGTGTGGATGTGTGGAAAGTGTTACTTTAAAAATGTTTAATAAAATATTTGTAGGTACATTTATATAATCCTAAGTAAATAAAGTGTAATATTACTTTAAAGAAATACTAAAATTAATGAAATATTTTCAATAAATTTTTGTATCCCTTAAAATCGAAGTTATTATTGAAATATCTTTTTTTCTACTTTTCGCCGAATACTAGAGGCATTAAGTGTTGAGTGGCGGAACTCAACGCCGGGCTTTGCCTCACCAGAGCAAAGAAATAAAATTTTAAATATTTCATTTGCTCGAATGGGGAAAGGACGCTATCGCGTTTATAGTCATATTTTATGCCTTTTCGCCACGACTAGCCTTGACAGTCGAGTATATTGACTTTAAATTTGTCAGTAAAACATAGTATTTCACAGAAATTATATAATGTAAGAATTGGATTTATTAAATTATTTATTTATTATTTTTTTACAATTACCGATATTTACTATAATAAAATAAAAAAAAAATTAGCTTCACGTGGTATCCAGCCATCACAGCGGGGTATGCAGAGGGAACCTAGTGTTAAGACACTCCTTTTCCCACTTTCTGCCGAATTGTGGAGGCATTGCGTGTTGAGTGGCAGAACTCAATGCCGCGCCTCGACACCAGAGCGAAGAAATTTAAATAAATATTTCATCTCCTCGAGTGGGGATCGAACCCACAACCAGTCAGTTTTATAGTTACACTTCTTCTTGAAAGAAATGATTTGTTCCTTAAATAACAAAAAAGAATCTATGTTCATATTCAATAAATTTTATTTTAACTACTGATATAAGCATTATGTAGAGTTCAACTGTTCCTGTACCGTTCTTGCATTATTTAAAATATAAATTAAAGCATTTTGGTGAAAGATCATAATTTTTTTCTGGTTTTCTATTTAAAAAAAGAAATTATAGTAAGTCACTGCATGTTTCCAAACAAATCAGGTAAATAAATATTTTCCCATAAAAACCATGCACGTGTAGTTATATGCTTACGTGTTTGACTACGGCGGCGGAACTCAACGCCGCGCATTGGTGCCGCGCAACCAGAGCGAAAAAAATTTAATTCATTCCCCCGATAAGGAATTGAACCCATGATCGTCGCGTAACAGTTAAACGCTAGTGCCACTGCGCCACGACGGCGCTCATAACGTTTTTAAATAAATATTTAACACATATCATTTACTCAAAGTACAAACAAAAAGAAAGTACATTTCTCAGGAACATCGCAGTTCTTAAGGCTTTGACGATCACGAGGCAGGTGATTCAGTGAAAACATAGTACAAAAAGGAATACAATCGCGATCCCTTACTCTACATGCTCACCAAATAAATAAACGTTAATTCTCGAAGCAAACCACTTTTTGCTTACAATTTTAGAGTATCATAAGTTTTCATCTTTTTTATTATGCATGTGCATATTAAACAGGAATTCTGTAAGGATGTTCTCAATGTATTTGAGATTCTTCTCGTACTTAGCTAGGTAGGCAGATGGAACCTGGGAACCTAACGTTAAAGACCCACACTTCTTGCTTGCTTGGCCTCGTTATCAAGGCGAGGAAATGAAAATATTTAATATTTACATTTCCTCGAGTGTGAATCGAACCCACAACCTGTAGCTCTTGCAGCCGCGCACTTGTCCCCTGCGCCACGAATGGCCTCACTACCTACATACTCACTTTCTTTCCGCTGAAAGATACTCTAAAAGTATTACACATAGAAGTAACTGAAGTCAAGCCAATTTTTACGTAGAATTTAAAATTATATAAATTTTAAAATGATATACAGTCCAGGCGCAGAGGCACAAAAGTAATTAATGTTAAAAAAATCGACTGGTATTGGGTTCAATTCCCACTCGAGGAAAAGAAATATTTATTTGAATTTATATTTTCATTTCTCCGCTCTGGTGTAGAGACAAAGCGCGGCGTTGAGTCCCACCACTCCACACGCAAAGCCTCCTGATTTCGGGGGAAAGTGGGGAATAGAGTGTTTTAACACTAGGGTCCCTCTGTCTACCCTGCTGTGTGCGGGATACAGAGTGGAGGCAAAAATCACTTAACATAAATAGAGATACCTAACTTATTGTTTCTGATATCACAATTGTACATAGCGTAATTTGTCGTTAGAAGTTAAGACAAGTTATTGTTTGTATGTGCTTATATTTCTATACTTACTTTATTTAATTTTTTTTCAATTTAATAGTATATTTAGGACTTAATAATGTTTCTTACTATAAAAATGACCATATAAGTGAAATTACACTTACAAAGAATAAAAATAACGAAATCTAAACTATATAACACTTTATTGTACATACGAATTACATAAAAAAAAGAATAATCATAAATAATGTACCACAATCGATTCACAATATTTTTTACCCAAATTGGCCTATCTGGGCATCGCTATCGTTAGTGTCGTCTACCGCACTATAATCTGCGCGTACGCAGCCCGAAATTACAATCAAAATGGCGGCAACCGTGTCATTTCGCGGGTCGATGTGGTCGTCCGATCTCATCCTAATTACGGTTTCTTATAGTATTCTTACGGTTTGTACGACATCGATACCCTGCCAGTTTGCAAAAAGTTGTTTTACTCCCATCTTGCATTCGGTTTTATCATTCGATGTTGTTTTCTTTACTTATATATATACCCATAACTGACTGATGATGTATAGGATTTAATTTCACTTTTGTGTTTTTTTTATTTAATAATTAACATAAATAATAATTTTAAATCACATATTATGTTTCAATTTAATTTAATTGTGTTTCTAAATCGATTTTCGTAATCGATCATTTTCTTGTTATCAATGTGTTTTTTTTATATGTAGGCATCACATGTCATCCTACATTTAAGATCAACATCGCACTAATTCCTATTAAATACGTGAGAAGCATCCTATATAATATGAACTTTTTATATTTTATGAAACACATTAGGACCACCTGCGCCAGGGTGGTTTGAAAAAAAAACCGGACATTTCATCAAAAATTTTTGACGTAAGTCCGAATTAATTGTGAAGAGAATACCAGATTTAAATTTCAAATACTTCTTGCTTTAGTGTGTTGTCAATATTTGGTTTAGTTGTATGTGGACCACTTCATTAGGCGGGTGTCGATTGCCAATCTTGCGTCTTGCTCTTTATCATCAATAATTAATGATGGCAGCCATAATTAAAACAAATACCTCGTATTGGAGGGAATTTCAAGTTTCTTTTGGTATCTGAGCTTTGAGAAAATGAGCTCACGTCTAGAGGTTTTCTTGTTATTTTTGTATTTCTTATAATCTGATTTTAGTATAAAATGTATGTAATATTTTAAAGAAATTGGAGTCAATTTCTAAATATTTTTTACAAATACAATTTTAGAAAATTTTTACAATTAAAATTTAGACTTTTGAATTATTATTATTAACCATAGTTCAAGCTACCTGTATTCCTATGTCACTTAAAAATGTCTATTTTTGAAAATAATTCGGCTTCAGTTTTTCGCCTTAAGCATTTCTACACATTCATATAGTTAGAAAACTACGTTTATCCCCAAAGAACCTAAAGAACGTAGTATCTCTAGGTTCTTTTTGCTTAAAAAAATGTAACAATAAATATTAATACAAAATATATTTTATATAAGAGCAGGTGACTTAACAACTGGCTCGTCATGTCACATTGTTGCTAAAGAGCGACAAATGCGAGGGTTTAATTCTTTTACTTGACTAAATAACTTCAACTTTCGGTCATTGCATGATGATATAATAAAACAGTTAAAATATTTTGTCTGTACATTTTGTATTTTTGATTAAAATGGATAGAGGGACGCTTAAAAAGAATAATAGGAATAGTAAGAATAATAATATACAAAAAACTATTAGAATTTTTGTCTGCCTGTCTGTCTGTACGTATGATCACTTACCTTCGAAAGTACTGAAAAGATTTACTTAAAATTTTCACCAATTTCTTTGTCTTGAGTCAGCAATATATTTTGTTACATCAAAATCGGTTCATGAAAAGAAAATCTATTGTCATTTAAATGAACTCAAATATTATAAATTCAAAAAATGTGATAATGTCTTTAACAATTACCTTTTAAAAATGTTGTCTATTGATTTAATGTAGTTTTCACTGTGGGATTTTGATAAACTTCTCGTAACGTCTAGTGCTTGTTTTATTTCAATTGGTTCAATATTCCTATCATATGAGTATTTTATTGAATTGGTAGAAATTTTAGCTATCAATGAATGGATGATATTTTCTTTATTATTAGATTATAAAAGTAATTCAGATAGGAAAAGTAATTAATTGTGTGGTAGAAGCGGGCGAAGCCGCGAGTGGGTCGCCAGTTATTCATTTTTTTTTGTTACTCTATTATGTAGGAATTAATTTTTTTAATGTAAATCCCTACATAATATATATAAAAATGAATGCAGGAACAGTTCAATAAGACTTACCACTAGATTGCTAGTTACGATTGCGTTGGTGTATGTGAAATGAGCAATATTACAACTTAAGATGCGACGTTGACGGATTGATGAAGGCATAAAGTACTGCCATGCTTTATTTAGACTTTAGAATTATATAAAAAAATATAAATATTCAGCTAAAGCGGTCGTGGCGTAGTGGCCAGGCTGTGATTGTTACGCGACGGTTGTGGGTTCGATCCCTTACTCGAAGGAAAGAATGATTATTTCTTAATATTTTCATTTGCTTTCTCTGATTCTAAGGCAAAAGCTTGGATCTGAATACCGAAAAATCGAAAAATTTGACGAAAAGTGGGCAAGGGTCTTATCACTAGACCCTTGCCCACTGCCCTCTGCCTCCCTGATGTATGCAGGGTACAGCGTGAAGCTGATTATAGTTTATAACTGAAGGCATAAAGTGGTGCCAACCTTTATTTAGACTTTAGAATTATATAAAAAAATATATATTCCATCAAGTGGAGCTGGTCCCTGGAGAAATGTAGAGTCGATTTATACGAGATTGTATTCACGCACGGTGATAAGATAACTACCTTTTTATGTAGAGTCGGTAAAAATATCTTAAGTTATTTTAAAGCCATGTTTGTGAATGAGTGATACTTGTTAGTTCTGTATTTACATATTTGACACTTTTTTATCTACCTAGGCTAGGTGAGCAGGACTTGAAGTTTTTTTTTTATTAAATTGAATCTTGTTTTATGCTTATAAATAAAATTGTATGGTATTATAAAAAAAGCAAATATGAAAATTATATTTTTTTTGTTTAATTAATTTAAGTTTTGACGGAATCGGACGATAAAGAAGAAAAAGCAAAAATATAATTTAAATATTATAAATATCTAATGAGGAAACGAAGTGAAGGAAAGACTTAGTTAAGCTTTCACTCAGGAAATTCACTTTGCATTAAGCATATCCTATCCTAATATCAGAAGAAAACACAACCTAGTGAAATGAAAGTAATTCATTCCCTGGATGTGAGGATCGAACCTACAACCCATCATGTTTACATTCAGAGGCTGTCCTACTGCGTCAACACGGTCTCAGAGTGGCCATCATGGTACAGAGCGTTGTACAAACAGACATTTAATATACATAAGTAAATAATTACAGAAGAAATAAAATAAGATAATAGACCATCGTGGCGCTCATGGGTTCGATTCTCACTCAACAAAGCAAAGCGTGTTACTGTAAAAGCGATGGTCATGGGTTCGATTCTCACTCAACAAAGCAAAGCGTGTTACCTACCCAGCTATGTGCGGGATACAATGTGAAGCAAAAAATATTTAAATATTAATTATTATATAATAAAAAAAGTAGTTAAACAACGTTATGTTAAAAGAACAAGACATAGACATAAGTTCACGGCTTAATTGCCCTATAGACATTAATTTCCATGTTGTCTCCCATTGGATTGCCATGTGAATACACGGGATTTGATAATGGTATAATCTGATTGCATTCATATGTAGTGTACGTAGGTGTACCTCTAGACTTGTTACTGTGGGCTCTTCTTCCTTTCAATAATGGATAAAAGAGTTTTTTAGCTTCTAGCTGTATTCTGCACATAGCAGGGAACCTGGGAACCTTGTGTTAATATACTCTATTCTCATTAAGATACTTCGGTTTCTTGGGAATTCTGGAGGTATTGCTTTTATGAGTGGAGCGGAATTCAGCGCTTTGTTTGTTACCAGAGTGAGGAAATGAAAATACTGAATATTTTATTTTCGTGAAAGGCGAATCGAACCCACAAACGTTTACAGTTGAACGTTTTTACCCCTACGCCACTGGCTCATTTCGAAATTACATTTTTTTTAATTTTTAAATTTTTTGCTGTGATGGGAAACAATTAATATTATTTTAATAATAGGGGAATTTTCTGAAACATGGCAAATCTATTTAAGTAAAATTTCTTCTTGTCTAATAAAAGTAAAGAACTTGTTTCTTCTTTTTTTGCGATTAGATTTTTTTTCCTGCCGACTTCGTTCATCTTTGACAAGTCTTAACCACTATGTTATTAGTACAATTTGTTATACAACGAACATATAAACGTATAACATATTTTTTATGTTATTCATTTACCGACTGAAAACGATTTAATAAATCAACATCAAGCAAAGACATACAAAGAGTTTATAACTGATTTTATAATAGTTAATAATATTTACTATTAATTTTCTGACAAATTCAAGTGTACTTAAAAATATTCAAAAATTTATATATTAATATTAATATATTTAAAAAGGTTAAGTTTGTGGTATAGAGTCTGATAGTTGTGAGTTCGATCTACACATTGGGGAATGATTGTATTTCAATTATTTTTGTCTATCCGTTCTGGTAGGTTAAGTGTGGCGTTGAGATCCGCTGCTTTAAACGAAATGTTTTGAAAATGAGGACAGGAAGAAGTGTAAAGTTGTATTGTCTTACAAATTTCTTTTTAAAATGTCAAGTGTTTCTTTCTTTTTAAGATTTCCTACAGTTAACAATTATTTTTTTGACTTTCACCCCAAGACGAAAAAAATAAATAAATTTACGAATCATAATTACAACGGCATCGGGTACGGGGTAACGGCGGCATTCCTTGAAGGGAAAAAGTGCGAATAAAAGAAACGTGCCAACACCATGCTGGACGATTGAGCGCAAATGAAAGGGCGACGAGCTTGGCACGGAATTAGGAAAACAACGGGAGTAGCGGTGATGTGGAGTCTTAATTTTGATAGTTATTTTTATATTATAGCTTAAGGATGATATTTGTTTTAAATATTATATATATTTACTAAAAACTATGGCATGTCCTTTCTTATACCTCTAAGAATATGCTTACAAAGTATCATGATAATTGGTTGCGGAGTTTTGGCGTGAAAGCGTAACAAACAAACTTACATTCATATTAATAAGATTAGTATCATGATAAGGCGTAGAGAACATAGAGTTAAACACTCTCTTATTTATATTATTAATATGCTTCTAAATATTTATTATTAAAATTGACGACGATTAGTCATCGATAACAATCGATGACGAATTTGAGTGTGCTAGTGAGTTGTTCGTCAATATTTACAGATACATATTTTTCGATTTTAGAATTAAAAGATCAAGTCATATTTAGTAAGGAATGCAACTGCTTTAAGTTGTAAAAGTTATAATAGTATAACATATTAAAGTGAGGAACGGAAGTGTCATAATGATGATGGAGTCTCTTAATATAAGGTTCCCAGGTTCCATTTGTCTTCCTCTACCCTGCTATGTGCGGGATACAACGTGAAGCTAAAACTGATAAAATGCTGTTGTTTTAGTTAATTTTATAATATATAAGTTAAGTACATATCTCGAAGAAACTAATGATTAAGTACTCATACTTACTCTTAGGGCCAGTTTCATCGCTGGACATAAAGTGCTGGATACCTTATCTGCCAGACACGCAGGTCTCGAATAGAAAAATGTAGTAGATACACATTTTACTAATGTATTTCATTTTTATATACTTATTTGTAATTTAAAAATGTAACAAATCGTATGAACAATCGTAACCTACTATTTTCGTTTATTAATGAGAAAATTATTCTTGAAAACAGTAATTTTGTATTATCATCATTTGTCTGTATGATGGCATTAACTATTAGATAACTATCTGGAGCTTTATTCGACACCTACAAACATTTTCTCGTGGGTAACATCGAACTATGAAATAAAACACGCGTGTCTATAGTTTTGTATTTATGGTAAAATGTTAAATATTTTCGTTTTTGTAATTATTAACTGAACATATATTTTAAACCATTTTTACTATTTCTGTAATTTTATTGCACGTTGTTTGATGCCAGTCGTGGCGCAGGAGTACAAGTATGTGACTGTAACATCGACAGGTTGTGGGTTCGAATTCTACTCGAGAAAATGAAACATTTAATATTTTCATTCTTTCGCTCTGGTGTCAAGGCTAAGCGCGTAGTAAAAATCCGAATCAACATGTTATGTCTCCAGAAAGTGGGGAGCGGAGTATTTTAACACTACGCTCCTTCTGCTTACCCTGCTGTATGCGGGATACAGCGTGAAGCTTATATCTAAAAATATTATTTGGTAGGTTTGATGTTTGATATAAAACAATCACAACATGCATGTGGTCTTTCTCATATTTAATAACTTTAAAATTTTTAATTGTTAATTCTACTCTAAGCATTGCCCTGTTTTAACGATTGCATTTCGTAAATGGGGTGTGAGAATTAAAAGGCGCTCAGCGTCCCGTCCTCTATTAGCCGTTTTGATTATTGGCGGACATTTTATAACAGAACTGAAAAGGTTAAAGGTTCCTTTTTCTTCCCATTTCTTTTCCACCTGTTACTTTATATAATTATAATATTTAGATTTTTTTTCAACTTTACGCTTATTTTTCTTCTATATGGCATTAGTCTCTGCTTTTATTGCCAGGTCTGCCTTCTGACTCAATCTTTTTCACTTTGCATGTTATATTGTATCACCGTATATAGAAGAGAGGTAAAGGAAACTTAAAGTTAAGACACTCCGTTCCGCACTTTCCGCCGCATTTTTGGGGCATTGTGTGGCGGAACTCAACGTCGCTTGATACCAGAGCGAAGAAATGAAAATATTGATAAATAATAATTAATCTCCCCGTGTGGGAATCAAACCTACAACCGTCGCGCTTACAGTCAAATGTTTGTGCCACTGTGTCACTGTGTCACGACGTGTAAGGGTCAAATACCACATACGTTTTTTTTGTTTTCAAATACAGGTTTTTTAAGTTATGCTTAAATCAAAACGTAAAGTGAGTATGAATAAGAATATGAAAAAGGGCATATTATTATTATTATGCAATACATTGCACATAACTTATGCTTATTTTGTGCAACAATGACGTAATTGTTTTATTTTAATGTTAAATAGCCATCTCAATGTACCTTTGGGAAGCATTTTGTCCTTGACCGTCTTTTTTATTCGAATATTAGGTTAATGCTTTTAGTAGGTACTCTATCCCTGAGAAATTCAAGTGCTACGTGGTCTCTTGAGAGGATGTCGTCGGCGGCAAGGGCGTCCCCTGCGGGACTCGTGAAATTGTTGTAATTTTTAAAAAGTGCAAATACCATAGTGAACAAAACATTCATATGAGAACCAATTGTAGCATTGTGTGTAATCAAATTTGTTAAATGATATTTTTTATGAAGCTGAATAGACAGAAAAGACGTGAGAATCTAGTGTCAAGACATTTCGTTCATCAAATATTTCACTCCTTCGAGTGGAAATCGAACTCACAACCGTCGCGTATACACGCTTGTGCCCCTGCACCACTACTGCCTCAATTTTTAATACAACAAACATACTAACTACAAATATACTTACACTTTTAATAAAATAAATATTAGATATTAAACAATAAACAAAAAAAATATCAACAACGAAGTGAATCCAACATGTGAATCTTATAACAAACGATCGGACATTAAAGTTATGGTTTTGTCCATATTAAAATTAACCGACCGGCCGCCGTTTTATATTTATGCCAGCCATTACCTCGTACAAGGCAACAGTGACAAAACTCACACCTCATACTCTATACTCTATTTGTTTTATTGTATAAATAATTTCATTATCTGTTCTTGCGGCGGAGTGTCGTGCGGTGCGGAGACAAATCGCGTGACTGTGGGGGTCGTCGTGTGTTGGGGGTTGCGTAAACGCGCGTTTTTTACGTTGCGTTTTAAACGCTAGTTTGTATTATGGGCTGATATTATAATAATATGTTATATGTTAGAGGTCAGTCGTGGCGCAGTGGTACAAAGTGTGACTGTAAAACCGACTGGTTGTGGGTTCGATCCGCACTCGAGGAGATGAAATATTTATTTAAATTTATATTTACATTTCTTCGCTCTAGTGTCGAGGCAAAGCGCAGCGTTGAGCTCTGCCACTCAACACGCCTCTAGAATTCGGTAGAAAAGGGCAAACGGAGTGTCTTAACACTAGGTCTCCTCTGTGTGCCTACCCTGCTGTGTGCGGGATACAGCGTGAAGCTAATAAAAAAAAATATACGTAAACTTATTCGTAGAAAAAAATATTTGAATTGAGAGATTTTTATGTACTAGCGTCTAGCTCACTACCTATTTTTATATCCAAGGGTAATAATTTAAAGAAATTTATATATATTTTAATACAAAATAATTTGAGTAATTTAATTTCAATACACTTTATCTAATAACTATTAGAGTATTCGTACAAAATTATTACATGTTAATCAGTTGAATAGTTTTGAAGTTGAAGCGTAACAAACAAACATACATACATATCTTGACCAAATATGATGTAACAATTCCAATCCAGGTAACGTATCAACGATGACCATACGACTTTTCTCTAGGGTTTTACAATTATAATTTTAAGGCAACAGACAATTTATTTCTTTGAGGCCAATCGCGGCGCATGAGCGGAAGTATGTGACTGTAAGCGCTATAGGTTGTGGGTTCGATTTCTACTTGACGAAATGAAATATTTACTATTGATTTTTTTTTAAAACGCAGCATTGAGTTTCGCCAGTCATCACGCAATGCCTCTAGAAATTTACGGAAAGTGGGGAGCGGAGTATTTTAACCATAGGCTTCCTGCCAACCGTACTATATGCGGGATACATCCCAATCAGCTTAACGCTACAGCGTTAAGCTGATTTATATATTTTTTCTTTGGGACGTCGTTCGTCGACGTGGAACGGTCATAGTGCTTACAAGTTTATATTTCGATACTCATAGTATTGTACCATACATTCTAATATAACTTAACTTAACTTAGCTTCACGCTTTATCCCTAGCGGGGTAGTTAGAGAGAACGGAGCGCCAAGCACCACGGTCTCTACATACCTCTTTCGCCTCGTCCACTGTCATCAACCTCTTCATACATGCCCTCCGGGGGATCCTCATGCTTTTTACGTGAGTTTCCTCCAGTATCTTTGATACTGTGAGGTCAACCGGGGTCTCCCCCTACCTCTCTTACCATTTCTAACATTTTTCCAAATTATACAAGATCTTATATTTTAAATATTTCAATATATCATTATATTACGAAAAAAGATAGATGATACAAAAAAACTAATTCATTTCTCACTAAACGACGGAGGCAAGTAAATTATCATCAAAAGAACATAAAACATCGTCGCGTGGCGCTATCTCGGACGATATACTTTCATTAAACGCTATCAAAATGAACACAGCCCTTAATTATTCGTGTCTGGTGTTGAAAACAAACCAGCTCTGCTACTTGAGAACAAATTTTTATTGCAGAAAACTTTGCGTTTTGTTTGTTTTAATGGATTCTTAAAAAAAGTATTATAAGAATTATTTATTTAATAATTATTAAGTTGTTGTTTCGATTTCCTCTCGGTAATTAGACAAAATGCGGCGTTGAGTTCTGCCAAGCGCAATATCCTCAAAATTGTACATATATAGAGTTTTTTTATTCGGACATAAAGTTAGATTCGAACATAAACTGTAGCCCTATATTGCCTTTAATAGCGACACCGAGGGGAACGGAAGACGTTACTCTGTCCCTGAAAATTGCAAGCACCACGTGGTTGCATGGGAGTTTTTTTTGGTAAACCCGCCAGGATTCGAACATAGGACTATGCTGTTTTTACACAGATGCGCAAAGAGCCTAAATTAAAACACAATAGACCTAAAAAATGTTAAAATTTGCCCTTGCTGACGTTTTCTTTTAAATTCACACTAGGTCTGTAGGAAGTATAATAGTATTCACTATATACTATATTCAATAGTACATATTTGTTCAATTGAATCCTTCTACGAGTGAAATTTGAAGAGATTATTGCAATAAAAAAAAATAATTTAAATCGATAGTGTTGATGTTCTTTAATCCTAAAGATCATAATAATCATATGTGAAGGTCACACATTCAATAATTTTATGAAATATACCTAATATGTGATAAGCGGCTCTATAGTTATAAAGATTATATTTATTATATTTCAAACACATACAACTTGTTATACCTGTTTAACATCGCCGTGGTATAGTAACATAACGTCGTAAATAACAGGTTCGATTTCTTAAGATTTACTTCTTTTTTGTTTTTTTTTAGCTTCACGCTTATTCCTAGCAAGGTAGCCAGAGACAACGGAGCGCCTTTCCTTGCAAAAGATAGTATTTTTTTGTTATTTAGGTACTTTGTTATTTAGTATTTTGTTATTTAGGTAGGTAATATTTTATCATCACTCTCACCTCTTTCTTTTTTTTCAACTTGTTGTATCTCGCATGTAGCAGAGTAAGCAGTAAAAGGCTAGTGTTAAGACACTTCGCTCGCCACTTTCCGCCAAGTTATGGAGGCTAGTGCTGAGAAACTCCATTTCCTATTTTCCGGTGAATACCGAAGGCATTGCGAGTTGAGTAGTTAAACTCAACGCCACGCTTTGCCTCGACACTAGAGCAAAGAAAATGAAAATGTTATATATATTTTGATATTTCATTTCCTCGAGCGGGAATCGAACTCACAAACTATCGCGTTTTCAGTGATACGCTTGTGGCCCTCACGACTGGCCTCCATGACCTATAAATTATGAAGTTGTTTTATTAAATATGATGGTAATTTTTACGAATTTTTAAGTTAAATTTTTTTATTTATTGTATTCCTTACTTTGTAAAAGATCTATAAATAAAAAATATATATTAAATGTCTCTTATTTATTATTTCATATAATTATATAATTAATAACTGAAAATCAGATTTACAAGTTATCTCCTTAGTAAATCAGTCAGGACAATAATATCCAACCAAAATATAATCAGAAATGACATCAATGTTATATAAAATTTCAAAAATCTATAATTTTGTCCAATCCCCGCTCCAGGGAATAAATAGAATAGAATAGAATATATACTTACTTGTTTGCTTTATTGCACACATAAAACAAATAAATATATAAAATGAACAACATAAATATAAAATAAGAACAAAAAATTAAATATTTAATAGTTCCATTTCCCCGCTCTAATGTGGAGGAAATGGAGTACGGAGTGTCTTAACACTAGGTTCCTTTGGCCTATTCTGCTGTGTGGGATATAGCGTGAAAAAATCGTATAAGTAAAAAACATTAAAAAAATCTATAAGTTGTTATTAAAGTATTATAAGAAAAGGTATTATTATATCTTAATTTATTTTTCTTAGTATGTCACTGTACTTTACAGTACATTAAAATTTTGTACACTGTTCATTTATACGTTAGCTTCGACGCGGATACATTCGTATTTTAAATACGTAATGAAGATACAAACGCGGCTTTGCTCACTTAAAATTATTTTTACATTATAGCCTAATCATATTGTTATAATACATCTAAAAATATGCATTCCAAATTTTATGATAATTGGTTGAGTAGTTTTGGCGTAAAAGCGTAACAAACAAACCAAAGGTCCCTAGAACCCCTTAGTATCGAAAATGAAAAATCACCAATTTTTTAATTGAGCTTTTGAACTGAAAACTAAAAAGTGTAACTATAATAAGATTTCAAAAATTCAAATAAATGCATTTTTTAAGCGTGTATCTAATAGAAAAATAACTTTGTTAGTAGTCCAAAACAGCAATAAAAAATAATTTGCAATTTTCCTCTTCCTATATAAAGTACCACAGAGGACTTTCCAAATTTACATTTAAATTTATAATATAAGTACGATTGCATACATTTAAAATAACCCGAATGTGTCACTTCCATTTTACTCTGAGAGGTCGCTGGAAGAGGACATGAGTACAATTTGGGTCCCCGCTGCGACAGTCAAGGAGAGGCGTGTATTTTATTTGTTTAAATTCGTTTAAAGTATTATTTTTACATTTATATCTGTTAAACATGAGTTGTACTGTTATTTGAGTATCGTTTTTGACGTCTCACTTAAAGGCTTGGTTTATTACTGTTTTGTATGAAATATTGATGGTTATTACTTATTTAGTTAAATGTGTAAAAATCATTTATTGAATATTGTATATTTGTTGAAATATAAAATGGTCACTGTTAAAGGAAACTGGATTCGTTTTAGGTAACATTTAATTTGGAATTATTTGGACAGCGTTGAAAAAATATTTTATATTGATTGGAAGCTTTTTTTTAACTTCAATAAATGGATTAATAATAATTTAAATTCTTATTATTTTTTTTGTCTCGCTTTTGTCAAAAGAGTTCCAGTTTTTTTACGTAAAATCGTCAAAAATCCCGCTTTTCATCTGTCATCAATTAAAAATCTGACGACTTTAGTTGACATGAAAAATAAACCTTTAAAACTGTGCTTATCTAAAGATATAGCTTGTAGGGCTTTATTAATATAGGTACACCTATATTATGTTTACTACCTTACAGCAGAGAATACAAATCAATTTTCGAAATTGTGAATTCTTTCTGATAATATACGTATACATGTAGTTTTTTAAAAACGTTTTATATTTTAAGCCAAACGATATGAAATTGTTAGAAAAGAAACGGCATTCCAGAGCCTCCAGAGATGAGGAGGTCTGCGCAATGTCTGGTAATTGTGAGTCAAATGTAGATTGAGAGATGCCCCTTAAAATGGGTATCAACTCTTTCCTCCACGATTTCACGGTTCCCCTCCTCTCCACCTATACAAATTCGATATAATTACTAGTGCTTTGAAGTACATTCTAGAAATGAATTGATGGCAGTTCTAGACAGACTGAGGTCTTTTCGAGAATTAAGTATACAGAAGAGAGACTTCTACCGCGTACAAATTAGTATTATAGTAGATACTATAACATGTTTTTTTAGCTTTACGTTATATCTCGAACATAGCAGCGCTAAACGCTGCGTTTTACCTCGTTACTTGAGCGAGGAAATGAAAATATCAGTTATTTCATTTCCTCGAGTAGGAATCTAATCCACAGTATCGAATTTACAGTAACACGCTTGTTTCTCTGTGCCACGAGAGCAACAGCATCAAAAAAAAGTTAAGCAACTCATATATTTCTTACTTTCTCTAAACGAATTTTACTAATCTTTAAACTTTCATTAATTAACCCTCTATTATAACGACGGCCATTACATACATACGAACGCTTTCAAAACAAATTCTGAGCTACCGAATGCTAAATAAAAAAAAAACTACTAAAAACCCACCAGAGCAATATAAACACGTCCCCAAATGGATTTTTAATATAAATTTTGATACGATTTATCTCGAACAAATCGGGGAGAACGCCACTTAGGCGGGTTCCAAGGGGCCTAATTACCATCACAATCTGGTCGCATAAACTCTTTAGTAATTAACTATAGTGTACCTTGTTAGCTTATCCGCGAGATAACAGAGAGATAATAAATAAGGCGAAATCAGATACCTATGGAATCTCCAATTTAAATATTCGAATCGTAAATCGAACTGATACGTTATAGAGGTGTAAATAGGGATTTATTAGGTACGTCTCCTTCTTTTTTGCTTTTTACTTTATCTGTTTTGAGTGAGTCATTCAAAAGTATCAATTTCATTTTATAGTATAAACTTAAAGTTGTAAAATTAAGTGTTTGAGGCCAGTCGTGGCGCAGGAGCACAATTTTATGACCATTTACCGTTGAATTCTTCCGACAATATAATTATGCTTAGAGAATGTTCAACCGTCGATCATATAAAATTTAGCTTTTGTTAGCGTACTCGTGTAAAAGAGGGTAGATTTAGGTGAAAATAATTATAAAAGCAGTGGAATTGTGTCAATCGGGGAACAGTTGCGTGTAAGTGACGGCCCCTGTTGGAAGGAAACTAGTGTCAAGTATTGTTAATAGGTGATACATATCACTTATTGCAATTACGTAGTATACCTTTCCAAATAGTTTAAAAACATATAGATGATGTGTGTACTTATCGTGTATTTTAAAAACGTTAACAACTTCCGATTTCTAACCCTATGTTCATTTAAAAAACGCAGTAGGAAACCTAAGTATTGGCTTAGATTTACCTGGATATTTAATTATTTATTCATCTTCATCGAGACTTGATAAGAACTTTTACAGGTTTTTGGTGGGATTTTCAATTTCACGCTTCGGTAACGAGGCAAAGCGCGGCGTTGAGTTTTGTCACTTAACACGCAATGCCTCCAGAACTCAACGAATTTTCTCTCTGGTCGTTGTTCTTCAATTTTTTGTTCTTCAAGTCTTCAATTCTATTTAATTATTTTAAAATTAATAACATTTATAAAATTGTAACCAAGCAAAATGAGTAGCAACCATTTAACGATACTTACATTAAAGTTATCAATATTGTGTATCGATTTGTGACGGGAAATTGATTCCAATTCGATCCAAAATGATTCCATTTTAAAATCGAAAATATAATCTGTCATCGAAATGAATCGAATCATCATCGGATAATTTCGCCACCCGCAGCCAATCAAACGCTGCGATGAGATCAGACGTGCGTGAGTGGTTTGTTTCATAAGCGGTAGCGAGTTTTACATTACTTTAAATAAAATATTATACATTTTAATAATATATACGTAGTTAAATATATTTATTTATTAATTATAAATAAAGATTAAGGCCGTCGTTACACAAACATGCTAATGTAAACACGCCAAGCCTCGAGAATTAGGTTCCCAGGTTCTATCTATCCTATGTTCTATGTATCTATGTATGTGCTAGATGTATCCCTTGAAGTTACCTAAGTGTGAAGAAACAAATAGAAAGAAGTAAATATTTTATTAATTTTTATAACAGAAAATATTACAACGTACATTTTAGATTTATATATACAACATACTATATATTACATATTTTATAATTATATTTTAATTACAACAGTGTTTCGCAATATATAACGTAGTCATTGATACGGTTAAAATATTAATCTATTACTACTACTACACCTACTGAATGACAAACAGACAACGCACACCCAAAACTACTTCACGAGAAGGTTCCTTGCGGAATATAGAGGATCACTAAGCGATTATTTCCCAAAATTCAAAGGGGAACAGAGAAAAAACGAGATTTTGAAGTTCACGTAAACAACGATGCGGGCTACAACAAGTCTATTATAATTTGTGGTTCATTTCGAACTGGCCTGTTGATTAAATCCTGACCAACTTGAGTTATATATATTAGTATTAACTGTACTACTACTATAAGAAACCTATATATCTTCATAATTTTTTTTTTAAGTACATATTTTCATACCGAATCATATCTTTCATTCAGCTTCTCGCTGTATCCCGCACACAGCAGGGTAGGCAGAGGGAACTTAATGCTGAGACACTCCATTCCCTACTTTCCGCTGAATTGGTCGAGGTATTGCGTGTTGAGTTTAAGTTAACGTCAGATAAAAAATAATTAATTCCCGCGCATGGGAATTGAACTCACAACCGTCGCGTTACAGTGACACTCTTGTGCGCCTGCGCCATGAAGGCCTAAACAAAACATGTTTAAATCAGTAGATACCTATAAGATCGCTGGTATCCACACCACGCACAAGGCCCGACCGCCGCCCTGTAATTCCAATACTTAGGAACATTACCCGGGATGGCCACTATTATAATGTATTATAGAATATTATTTTACGACTACAGCCTTATAAGGCATTACGGCGGTTTTGAACATCTAAAAATACCATATATAGCATATTACCTGTATAGGTATATTGATAATATCGATATTGTTATCGATATTAGTCTGTTCGGTTAGTGTGATTTCGATTCTCACTGGGTATGGGTTATTAAGATTCTGCCGCTCTGAACAAGACAAAGTGCGGTGTTTCGGCGTAATGTCTTTAAAATTGGAGGAAAAGTGTTAAGTGAAGTGTCCTAACACTGCTATATGAGGAATACAACGTGAAGCTTACAAAAAATTTGTCTTACCTAGAAGGTAACTAAAAGATGTTGTTGGGAAGTATGATTTATATCTTAGATAATCACTTCTGTGGCTTAAGAAAAAGGCGCGGCGTTTAGTTGCGCCACTCAACATTTAACGACGATTTCCAAAAAATTACGTAAAGTCAAAGAAAAAACCTTGCTTTACTTAAATACTTGAAGAGATAATAAATTTATATGAGGAATTGTTTATATGTTAAACGAACTGTTCGCAGCACGACGCGAAACACTTTAATGTTTCTGTTAATGACTTGTATGTTTGTCTTTAACGACAAATAGCCTTACAAAAGTAAACTATGCTCTATTTTATAAGCTTACATAGAGTCCTCATCGTTTTATTACTATAAAATGTATGACAAGAAGATATGTGTTAATGGAGGCAAAGGCAAATTTCTCGCTTTTATTTTCAGCTTCACGCTGTATCCCGTATATAGCAATGTAGGCAGAGGGAATCTTTGTGTTAAGACACCTCGTTCTCAACTTTCCGCTAAATTCGAGGTGTTGCGTGTTGAGTGGCGCAGCTCTACGCCGCGATTGTGAACGCCACGCCTACGCCTTGTGAAGTCACGAGCGAAGAAATGAAAGTATAAATTTCAATATATTATTCATTTTCTCGAGTGGGGATCGAACCTACAACCAGTCGCGTTTCCAGTCAAATACTTGTGCTCTGGCGTCACGACTTGCCTCAATTATTGAACGTTATGCCAAGAAAATATACGCGTGGTGGCATAGAAATATTATTTATCACTTTATAATTTATTATTTTCATTAATATTAGTTTAGTTCCATTCTGTTTTTTTTTTCAATGTATTTTGTTTATTTTTTGCATCATATATGCAGCGGTAAGTTCAAAGAATATTTTAAAAATTGAGTAAAAATTTGGGAACGGAATCTTTTATTATTATTTT
Organism: Heliconius sara; assembly: GCA_917862395.2. Classification (NCBI taxonomy): domain Eukaryota; kingdom Metazoa; phylum Arthropoda; class Insecta; order Lepidoptera; family Nymphalidae; genus Heliconius; species Heliconius sara. The sequence continues at coordinate 3,188,781 of OU860788.1, read as the reverse complement.
TCTCCTCTGCCTCTCGGGCTATGCGGAAAAGAGTGAGGCTCCGTTTTATATTAAAAAAAAATACAAAAAAAGCCTCTTTCTAACTAATGTAGTTTAATTCGATTTACTTTTTTAGTTTTTATTCGATTCTTCAAAAAAAAATCTATAACGTTCTTTTATCTCAACGATATGCCTAATTTAAATACTATTTTATTCTGGCATTAAATCTATACTAGCTGTTCGATTTAAATTATGTATATGAAAATCAATGTAAAAATGTCTGTTACTACTGTCACATAACATTGTATTGGTTCAGTTTCACTATTTTATATGTATATTTTTTAGCACCATGCTATATCCCACTGGTAGGCTGAGAATGCTGCACGAAACGACTTACGAAGAAAGACTAGAATTCGAACCCACGACCGTCAAGTTTACTGTCAAACGCTGTGCCACTGCACTGCAACGTTTTATAGCGATATTTGAACTAAAAACCAATAATTTACATAGCTCCTATTTATTTAAGAGAAAGTAGACACTACACAAACTTCGAAAAAACGAATCGGCCGATTGAACTTTTCAAACATAACGCTAAAAAATATCGTTTAGAAATAACAAAAAATTCTAACAACCTCTCGCGATCTCCAGCCAACGCCATTAACACTGTAACTTAACAATATTACCGAAAAATACCGGGAAATGTCTCTGTATGTTCGTGTGAAAATACCTATTACCGTTACTGGACGGTAGGTTAGCCAACTGCTAGATTAAAACATTGTAATTTGAATTCAAACTGTATAAAAATAAGGTTAACTTTTCAATACAACACTAAATTAGACAAATCTTAGTTCTAAATAACATTTTAAACTTTATTTCTCAGCATTTAAGGTTCAAATTTCAACACATGTTAGATTAAACCGTGAGTCAGTCTAACGATGGCTTATTTCCAACGAACGTGTGATTATTACTGTAATTATTACGGAGAGTTAGTGATTATTTTGTGATCGGTGTAAATTTATCGGTTTATTTTCTATATTGTTGGCTTTGTGGATATCTGGAATATATCAATTTGTGGATGGTGTACGTGCTGAACGTTGTTAGTACAGACCGACATGGTAACGATGTTATAGTATATATAATATTATGTGAACAATATAATTCAGGCCAGGCGCAGACGCAGGGGCACAAGCGTGATCCATTTGAGGACATGGGTCAAAGCGCGGCGTTAAGTTCCTCTAGAATTCGGTGGAAAGAAAAAAAGTTTTTTAATGAGAACAGTGTGTATCTCAGGTTCCCTTTGCATACTACGTGCGGGATACAATGTGAAGCCAACAAGATCATAATTGGTATATAGGTTTTATCTTCAATCAGCAAAATTAATAAAACAAAGTGTTAACTTTTACCCTTCATTATGCAACGTCTCTACTTAGTAGAGAAAAATGGAGAATAGAGTGTCTTGATACTACGTTCTCTCTAGTTGATTTGTTACGAAAGGAAAAGTGTGAAGGTGAAAAAAAAACGTGAGGGTGAGGCCAGTCGCGGTGCAGAGGTATAAAGTGTAACTTCAAAATCGACTGGTTCTGGGTTCGATCCCCATTCGAGGAAATTAAATATTTATTCAAACTTATATTTTCCGCCACTCAACACGCAACGCCTCCAGATTATGGCGGATTGTGGAGAATGGAGTGTTTTAACACTAGGTTCCAGCTGTGTGCGGGATACAGTGTGGAGCTGATTTGGATATGCATAAATAAAATTGAAACCAACTCTACACTAGTATCTATAATAGTATTTTGTATCTATGAAAATTAATAATCTGTGTAGAAAATACATACACCATACGTAACTTTTATGTACTGACCAAAACGACGTATCTATCTAAGTAAAATTAACTTAGCAATACTAAAATCATTAAATTATTATAATATCAAAGACAACATAATAACCACAGCAAGTGTCGACGTTTAAGGCTATACCTTATGCTTAAAATGTTGCTTTAAAATTGAACTTAAGATCTAATAAAGGTAAGGAATGTCTATTACTACTGATTTATTAGGTAGTAAATTATTTCTTCATAATAACTTATATTAAGATTCTAGATATTAATAAATTAATGTCAACAGATTGTTAAGATATAATTATTAATATGGCTAAGGCTTTTTAGTTTCATGCTGTATCACGTACACGGTACACTGCAGGGTAAACAGAAGGAACATGGGAACCTAATGTTAAGACACTTCGTTCATTGAGATAAGTCCGTTCCCCTATTTCCATCGAAATCTGGAGCTACAAAATTGCGCTGAAAAGAGAAAATTATTCAAATGAAAATATTTAATTTTCTCGAGTGGAAATCGAACCCACAACTTGTCGCTTTAATTTTGGACATTAATAAAAACTTTAATGTACTGTTTCGTACGTCAGGTGTGAAAGGTTACGAGCAATGAGTGCGATTACGAGAATTATATCTGATTTGATATTACAATGGAAACTTATATAGTTGGGTATAGTGTGGATAAGTCACTTATTTTTTACTTGTGGTTTAAATTTAATTTATAAAGCTTATGTGAGACCAGTCGTGGCGCAGGGGCATAAAGTGTGCCTGTGAATTGACTGGTTATGGGTTCGATTCCCCACTCGAGGAGATGAAATATTTATTTATCTCTGGTGTCGAGGCAAAGCGCGGCGTTGAGTTCCGCCACTCAGCACGCAATGCCTCCAGAATTCGGCGGAAAGTGGGGAACAGAGTGTCTTAACCCTAGGTTCCCTCTGCCTACCCTGCTGTGTGCGGCATACAGCGTGAAGCTGTTTTAATTTTTCTATGACTATATTCTAGATGTAGTTAGTAAAAATATATTATGCTAAAAAAAATCTTTAATTGCATATATTTATTGTTTAACAAATATTAATCTTCATTTTGTCTTCTTCTTTTTATATTTCAAGATATTTATTTAAATTTATATATTGATTTTTTCGCTCTGGTGTCGTGGCAATGCGCGGCGTTTAGTTCCACCACTGAACATGCAATACTTTTAGAATGTGGCGGAAAATGTCCTCATTTTCCGCCACATTCTGAAAGTATTGCATGTTCTGTCGAAGTGTCTTAACACTCGATTCTTCCCTCTGCCTTACCCTCTGTTCGCGGGTTCGAAAACCACTATACTTCAAAAAGTGAAACCAATCAGCGATATTCTAGTATATTGCAATAACAAATATTGTCTAAATTTTAGAAGTAATAGTATATAAATATCGATATTGAGGTGTATCCATACTACTTAAGCACCATACATATAATCTTACGTATAGTTATTGTTTTTTTCCTATAATAAGCGGTCTGTGGCGGTCATTGATAGAAAATTATCGATTCCGACTCGATACAACGGCGAGCTGATAATGTTGCTCAATGTTTGTTGTGTTTCTGAATGTACCTGGTGTTTAGCAACACTTTGAAATTATTTTTTTGAATTATTTCTTACATTTGTGGCACTGGATTGTAAACGCGACGGGTGTGGGTTTGATTCTCAAGCATTTTGTGATGTTAAGTTCCTACACGCAATGCCTAATTCAGCGAAATAATTCAGCGAAAAGTGGGAAATGCAATATTTTCATTTCTTCGCTCTGGTAAAATGCGGCGTTGAGTTCCACCGATAGACAATACATAATGTCAACGCCAATAAACATAGTCATATACAACATAGTTTTGTGTATATGACTATGTTTATTGGCGTAAACATAGTTTTGTGCCGTGTGATCCCGGCCTAGAATAGGATCATCCTGGTACTGGTGGTGTCGTAGGAGGCGACTAAAGTACGTGTGGTAGAGTCACGTCGCCAGCAATGGCAGCACGCATGGGCAGACTCGACCGGATCATTACCACCCCCGGCATTTAAAACCGGCGTGAAGTAGTGGCTTTATGCCACTGCGTTTCGCATCAGGTAATGCCGGGCCCCGGCGCCCAACCCACCTTAAAGGCCGGCAACGCACCTGTAGCTCCTCTGGGGTTGCACGGGGCCGTGGGCGGCGGTAATCACTTACCATCAGGTGACCCGCACGCTCGTTTGCCGTGTCTTTTCCATAAAAAAAAAAAAAAAGTCAACGCGGGACATTAGGCTAACAAGGTGTCAGGTGTCTCAGTTTGTGTTCCCTTTGTGTAACATTGTTTCGAAATTGGGCGGAGAACAGAGGACGGAGTGTCTTAATTCTTTGCCTAACTTTCATATGCGAGTAAACAAAAACTATATTTTTATGCATTCTATATAATAGATACCATTTCACACGTACATACCTCTTTTAATTTACAAATTCAACGCGACTTTGACACTCAACAACCATCGTTGCGAAGTCGGGCGGAGAGGAGAGGACGGAGTGTCTCAACACATTTCATATAGCGAGAAGCTAAACAAAAACTATATTTTTATAAAGTAGCAATTTAATGTAAATAAGTACCTCTAGTAATTTACAAAGTCAACAAGGTGTCAGGTATCGCAGTTTATCTTCACTATGTCTAAGATTGGCTAATTGCTTTCCTCTGTAATCATATACAGCTGGCTGGCTTTGTTTAGTTTATTAACGAGCGGACGCTAAGTTAGTTTGTTTTCACTGGCTTTGGTTACTTTGTGGTGTTTTTAGTTTCACAGTTTTTATGTATTTTGATACGTTATTGTAGATGGTTGGGGAGAATTTGAACGTTGTACAGTATTAAGCGCCGGCGCGTCCAGCTACGGTAATACGGACGATGTGTATAAACGAACGATTTCAAGCTTTCAAGCAAGAGTCCTTCATAACTAGTAAGCCAAGTCAAATTTAGAGCTTCAATTTTATCCCGAGTGAACATAGAATTCGGCACTTTAAGTGAGCTATAGTACCTGGCATTACTTAATATTTAACTTGGCTCTCATTTCACATTTATGTTTTTGATGGAGATGTTCTTAATAGTTTAAATAAGATATTGTGTTTATAGTTATCTTATTGGTATGAATTTATTTTTCATATAATTTAAACGTCTAGAGTGCTAACGTATAATCATCATACTTTTATATAAAAGACATGCGTTTTATTTCTAGATTCAGTGACATGTTGGGGGTTCGATTCTCACTCGAGGAAATTATTAATTATATATTTAATAATTTCATTTGCCCGTTTTGGTAACGCAGCAATGTGTGGAATGGTGAAAAGTGGGAAATAGCAAGTGTCTTATTGGGACCGGAGTGTCTGATATGAGCGGGTTTCAGCGTGTAGCAAAAAAAATAATTGAGTAAATAAAAACTAACCTAAAACAACATAAGTTATACTACAAGCACATCATATATTAAAGTATTAATAGAATGGAACAGAACATGGCCAGGAATATAACGAAAGGCTTAAAAAAAATATCTTTTTATTTGTAATACCTAGATATATATCTCGCATTTTCACGAAAAGCACCACCGGATGGGGCCCTTTCAGCGTTAAAATCTACTCAGTATGCGCGACGCGACGCCCGCGCTCTCGATATTAGAATGACTTTCGAAATGTATATATACATATATATTATGTTTGTTTGTTGCAATATAGATGTTATTTAGTACATTTTATTGCTTTTTGTAAAAGAGGGAACCGTGTGTGTCACTGCGCCACGAAACGCTTCATTGCCCTGTTTTTGAGAGGTAATGAAAATATTTCATGCCCTCGAGTGGGAATTGAACTCATAACCGTCGCGTTGACAACCACGACGGCTCCATTAGTCATCAGTAAAATGCTCTTAATAATTTATTATCAGTATCAATAAGGTTAAGTTTCCAAAAACAAAGATTATTATTAATAAACATGTTGTTTAATCAACGATAAAATATATTTTTTATTTTGTTTCTTTTTAGTGTAGTCTACGAAGCATTTACTTTTTACTGCCTATATTTTTGATTAATAAGTCTGATTTTATATAAATCTACTCTTTATTAACAGTATAATAAATGTTTTAGAAAACTGAGGCCGTCGTGGTGCAGTGGCACATGCGTGTGGTTGTAAACGCGAAGGTTGTGGGTTGAATTTCCACTCGGGTGAATAACATATTATTTATTAATATTTACAATTCTTCATTCTGGTAACAAGGCAAGGGCTGTGGTGTGTTCCACCATACAACACGCCTCAAAAACTCGGCAGAAACCGAGTGTCTTAGCACTGGATCCCCAATACCTACCCTGCGGGATAGAGCGGGAAGATCAGAGAGTAAGAGAGATAAGAAAACAATCAACCCAAAATATTCACTTTATAAGAAAAAATAGACCAGTAAAAATATATTGTTTACTTAAAATATACCAATACATTGCGAAAAACATCTCACACACGTGTTTCTTGCCGAATTTTTTTAATAAAACGCCATCGAAGAAGGGTGTAAATTTGCAAGATGAAATATGTCGAACAATTCAGCGGCGTTGATGCGATCGTAAAAACAGTTTGCCGCTCTCTCGCGTTACCTACGACTACATATTACACATCCGCAACGACTTTTAAAATGCACCAAGTGAATTTGCATTTTGGAAGCGTCTAGAACTTTTTAGATTATAAAGTAAAAAATTATTTTAAGGATCTTTTTATAGAAAAGAAACAGAAACCTTGTAGTGGATACGTTTCTCCGCATTCCGTCCTTATCAGAGAAATGTCGATATTTTAAATATTCATATAGATTTGTTCATTTTCCTTAGTTCAATTCGAAACAATATCAAATTATTTGTACATAAGCTAATAAAATATTGTTTGAGACCGTTATAGCGCAGTAATATCTGATTATAAATGTGACGATAGTGAATTCTATTCCTATTCTGGGGAATAAATTATTTTATTTTACTCTATATTATTTTTGCTATATTATACTCGCTTTGTATTAATAAATACAAACCACTCAACACGCAATGTCTCTGAAATTTGGAGGAAAGTGAAGTGCCCTAGCACTAAGTTGGGATGCGAACTGATAACGGTCATCTGCAGGACCACTGCCTTACCATAGATAAATCATAGGTCGAATTAAGTCAATAATCTTATTTTTATTATTTTAACTAAGTATGATCGTAGCGTATTTCATTAAAAAGTTAGTTAATATTAAGAACCATATTGGCGCAGTGGATCAGGTTTGGACTATAAACACCATAGTTTGGTATCAATTTTCATTCAGAGTCTGAATTATATTATGTTCCTCGTTTTGAAAAGACAACGTATGGCGTTGAGTGTTGCAACTCACCTGAATAACCTGAACGCAAGCGGAAAACGGAGTATTTTGACACTGGTTTCTCTATGTGAAAATTAAGTAAATATACTTTCCATTTTCTTCTTCTCCACCATCTGCATCAATAACCAGCGTTTAAGTATATTTGAACCCATTTAGTATCGGAAACATGAGCATTTCATTCAAAAACTCGAATACCTAACGTAATAAAACCTAATCGAATTCTGTTTAGGAAGTTCCGGGGACTATTGTCAACACCCGCGACCTGTCATTTCGCGTTTTATCGCCTCCAGCTCGCGCTACATCAACATGCATAATGATGTCGTTTATTTCAACTTTTTCCTTTTTTTTGGGAAAAAAATAAATTTTGCAAATTTTATTATTTATTGAAATTTATATTTTCATTTCTTCGCTCTGGTGTCGAGGTACGCGGCGTTGAGCTCCACTACCCAACACGCAATGCCTCCAGAATTCAGCGGAGAGTGGGTAACGGAGTATCTACCTTGCTGTACGGGATACAGCGTGAAGCCGATTTGATTTGATTATTTTTTATTAAATTTCATACTAAATCCAAAAGCTTTTAATTTGGTAACATTGACTGCATGAGACTGTTGGGGGTTGATTCTTATATAGGATAATGTTTATATTTAAATATTGTATATTTTTGGAACTATTTAAATAGGTTATAGAATAATTTTCTGTTGTTGGCTACTCTTTCTCATTTATAATAGAAACAGAGTGACGTAAGTTTTAATTACAGGAGAAAAATTTAGTACTACAATTAAAAATTACGTATAAAATTTTAAAAATATATTACTTATTACTATTTAGAAAAATTTGATAAAATTAATGATTAGGTCAGGTCGTTGTGCAGGGGCACAACTGTGCGACAATAAGCGCGTTAGGTTGTGGGTTCGATCTCCACTTTGGTAAGGGATATTATGAATATTTTATTTTCCTCGCTCTGGAAACGAGGCAAAGCGCGGCGTTGAATACCACCGCTCCACACGCAATGCCTCCAAAATTGAGCGGAAAGTCGGGAACGGAGTAAAGCTTAAAAAAATATATCAAAACGAAATCTAAACGGCTAATTCTATAGAAAAAACCCATCATTATAACCAATTAATATTAAAAGTCACCAGACACCATTCACCATATTTCCTATCTATATGACAGTAAAAGTTACACCAAAACAGTCACGTTCAAACATTCATCGAAGTTCGCGCTAATCCGTATAATTACTGCGACCAAAGCTCCAAACGATCGAACTTAGCGTCGTAAAGCACACGTGACATGTGCCCTCGCGGCTAATAGCTATATTATTATAATATTGTTGTTAATAATTATTTATATTAAATTATAAAAATATTATTTATATTTAAATTAAATAATTAACCAGGTCATCGTGGCGCAGGGGCACAAATCGTGCCTGTAAACATGTCTGGTTGTGGGTTCGATCCCCATTCCAGGAAACATTTACATTTATATTTTCATTTTTTCGTTCTGGTCTGGAGACCGCGACGTTTAGCTCCGCCACTCAGCATGCAATGCCTCCCAAATTTGGCGTAAAATGGGGAACAGAGTGTTTAGATTTCCCTTTGCCAACCCTGCTGGGGCATGCAGCCTTGGGGCATGAAGCTGATTTTTAAGTTTATTTTTTGGCTTCACTCTGTATCCCGCATACACCAGGTTACATAGGACAGGATGAACTTAGCGCTAAGATATTTTTTTGTTCAGTTTCTGTCTAAATTTCGAGACATTATCATCAACACCGTGACTTGTCTTGTCCCCAAAACGTGAAAATGAAAACAATTTATCCCCAGGAATAGAAATCCAAAATTTAATATTGTACTGATACCCCATGGCGGCCTCAAATTTATACATCTATAGTCAAGTATAATAAGAGGTTGTTTGGTTTAGCGCTTAAAAAAAAGCTTCACAGTAGCCACCACACAGCAGGGTAGACAGAGGGAACCTAGTGTTAAGACAGTCCCCACTGTCTGTCGAATTCCAGAGGAATTGCATATTGAGTGGTAGAACTCAACACCGCACTTTGCCTCGACACCAGAGCGAAGAAATGGAAATATAAATTAAAATTTGTAATAAAATTAATAAAGTAAATATTTCATCTCCTCGAGAGGCGATCGAACCCAAAACCAGTCGGTTTTACAGTCACACTTTGTGCCACTGCGCCACGACTGGCTCTGGCTCTGCTTAAAAAAACTTAGATAAAATAAAACTTACGTATATACTATTACCATTGATCATATAATACATTACATCATACAATATTACAGCAATTTCGCTGAGTAAGGATGTGTGTGATTGTAATTTTATGCGAAAACGCGAGTGCCGAACGTCCTAAATTAGAGAGTTTAAATTCAAAACGCGGCGTTATTGCATCGCTGTGTATGAGCGTCACTGTTTTAGTAAACGATTGTTTATAATGACTTATATTATTTTCTTTCGTCAATTTATTAGTTTCACGCTGTATCCCGCTGTTTTTAGCTGGTTTGGTAGGTAAAGTACATTTTAAGTGTGGCGTTAAGTTACGCCACTGACCGAACAATACCTCGAAATCTAGTGGACAGTTAGGATAAAGTGACTTGATCGTAGTTTTCTACTACTTAGCAGTTTTCGGAAACATTTTAACATAGCAAACGATATTTGAACTCACACCGTTTGGAGACTGTCCGTGCGCTCAGATAATACTAAGCCATAAGTTCTCATCCAGCTGTGTCGAAATTCTTATCCATTTGTTACAACTTATTTATATTGTTAGCATCTCTGTAGGAATATTTTTATAAAAAAAAAAGAGAATAAATATTTGTAAAATATTTGTTATGTTGTGCATTATTGAAGCTAGTCGTGGCGCAGTTAAGGAAGGCAAGTAGTGCGTTTGATTTTCACTCGGGAAAATTCAGAATTTGGCAGAAAGTGGAGAACGGAAGTGTCTTAACACAACGTTCTTCTGCCTACCCTTCTGTGCGGGTTACAGCGTGAAGCTGACAACAATACACATACTATCGATGAAAGTATGAAACTAAGACACGTTTCTATTTAAAAATGTAAATAATGTTTACCTAAAAGCTATTCACTGCATTGAAGGCTTGCTTGTGACAATTTCTACTGCCACTGTTTCGACTCGAGCATTAGAATGAGTTGTTAGCATTTCAATACTTAACATAGAAATGATGGTTTTGAACGGAATAATGTTATAATGTTTTGTTAATTATGTTTTATTATTATGAAGGAAAATAAAGCCTAATAAATATTTAATAAGTGTTAAAATAAATTTAAGGTTCTTATAAAAAACCGGTCAAGTGCGAATCGGACTCGCGCAATGGTTCCGTACCAATTCCAGGATGATGTACCAACGATAAAGTAACTACATAAAAGTTGATTAATTTAAATTTGCGGACATTTTAACATGCAGTAAAATCGATGGGTAAATGCTCGTACCTTTGATTGTGTTGAATTAGACGCTTGATTTTTTTGTATAGGCTTGAATATTAATATGGATCATTCATCATTTAGGCTTGATATCTCTACGCGATCTCGGAATAGAGGATATTCGCAGATGGACAAACGCACAGACGGACAACAAAGTGATCCTATAAAGGTTTCGTTCTTCCTCTTTGAGATACGGAACCCTAAACATATTATTAGTGACATTTAATAAAGTAAAGGAACCAACAACTATGATTTTTGAAATAATGATTAAACGTAATAACTTTCATTTATCAGAACAAATAACTTAAAAGACATTAATAAAATATAATAATTTTAATCATATATTTCCTATTCAGTTCTTATATAGGCTGTAATGTGTTTGACTATTACCTATTAATAATGTAACCACGCTGTACAGAGCCCGGGGACCTGAATTATTCATTATCGCCCGGGAGGTCGTAGACTCTGAGAATAGCCTATGTCGAAGATGTATAGAGTCGTTGAGGAAATGTTGCTTATAATATTTTCTGTTACTAATAATATCATTCGTTTGGTTTAATGCACGAATTTCAGGAATCGAATTTAAAAATTATTTTATGTTTAGATTGTCCATCGAGAATTAATCCTGACAGGATTAACGTGTTATAATATGGTTTATATCTATTTTTATCACCTGAGACCAGTTGTGGCGTAGGGGCCAGATCGTTCGAAACGCGACAGGTTTGTAAACGCGACATGTTGTGGGTTCAATTTCCGCTTTGAAATTAAATATTTATTATTTAAACTTTTTTGCTCTGGCGTTGAGGTAAAGCGCGACGTTGAGCTGCGCCACTAGAACCTATCTGCTTAGCCTGCTGTATGCGGGATACAGCGTGAAGCTAAATAATATAGATATATAGTTTTCTTTCAAGCCACATTCAGAAAAGTATATATCGATGTAGAGTCCAATCGCAATTGTCGCGGTTATGTTTAACTTTAAATACAGAATATTTCATTATCGGTCGTCTCTTGCCTCTGTAATTCTTTTTTTTTATCTTGAGACTCGATTCTTAAGATTAATCTGATCTTTACCAAGATATTTATAAATTAATTTGTTTTTGCTATATAATGATAATATCAAAGAATGTATTCGTTAAGAAGCCAATTGTAGTGCAGGGGCATAAGCGTGTAACTTTATAGTCACCATAAATTGTGGGTTCGATTTCCACTCGAGCAAATCAAATTTTGTAAAATTTTAATGTTGAGGCACAGCGCGGAGTTAAGTTCCGCCACTCAACACAAAATACCTCAAGAATTGAAACTCTAGGAGTGTCCTGACAGTGCGATCCCTCTGCCTACCCTGCTGTGTGCGGGATACAGCGTGAAGGTTAAACAAAATCTATAATTGTTGTCAGTTTAATACTGTTCTGAGCTTTAGAAATACAAATAATATTGATCTATTTTTGTTTCAGATATCGAGACGACGCGCTGTGCTGGTCAGACAGGTAATAATATAAATAATAATAATACTTTGACATCTTTAACTCTGTTTAAGAATCAATTTTGTTATTTTAATTATCTCGATACCGTGGAAAACTAAAATTCAAAAGTTTCAAGAAATAAAAAAAATTGCGTCGTCGTGTCACATACTCATTTTACTCAAGGGACGCAGGTTCAAATGTTACAAAAGTACTATTAATAATAATAAAAATTAAATCACTTAGAAATTTAAATACAAATAACGTCAGATATAAATATCCTAACAACAAATGTACTGAAATTGACAGAATGTGAACATACAGCTTCTTTAACTTTTACATTTTTAAATATAATTCGAAGAGAGAAAATATAGGCTTAAGCCACAGAAGGAGAAACTCGAACCTGGTACTTGCGACTCCACTGTAAGTAAAAGGTTCCTCTAAAATGAGCATTAGCTACGAAAATCGAAATGACTCTTCTAGTGTTACTGAAGTAAGTTGATAGATCGAGATCTTTTAGCGAACTGTAGTTTTATTTCGTAAGATATCTAGCTCTTAACTTCAGCTTGAGTTCATTGGTTTACCCATTATACTTGTTTTTTGACCTGTATCCCACTCTTCAAGGTCAGAGACAGGACAGCGGCAACCCTGGGAACCTACTGCTAAGACACTGTATCTTCTAAAGTCCCTACCGTTTCCCATTTTCCGCGTGAATTCTGGAAACATTGCGTCTTGAGTGGCGCAATTCAACGCCGCAACTTGTTGCTCAAAATACTATCAATTGTTTACCTAGACAAATCACCTATCTAATAGTAGCTCTATACAAATATAACACGCAATAGCAATACGAAATATTAAACCATACACTTAATATTTATCTAAGTTCGATTATATTTAATTTTTAATAATTCAGTAAACACGCGGGAGGCCGCGGCTTAATTAATACAATGCGTAAACAAACGCCGGCGTAGAGCAAACGGACTGACCACTCTAATGTTTTAATCTCGGTCAAAGCAAATATTTGCTGGCCGCCTAATCTCATGGATTTCGTATTAGAATTCGATTTAGGATGTATAAATGGAGTTTATGCGGAAAATCCTTGGATTGACCTGCTCTGTGTGTACTACTTGGTTTTGGTGCAAGATTAAAGGCTATTTAAGTTGATAGGTTAATAAAGCTATAGCGAAAATAGTGGCGCAAGGGTACAAGCGTGGGGCTGTAAGGGCGGCAGCGTGTGGGTTTGATTCCCATTCGAGGAAATTCAAAAGAATTTATGAAACTTGTAGAATTTGTGTAGTTAAGAAATTACCATAGTGAAACAATAGTACATTTTGTGATTGTTGTCTGATTTTTTTTATTTCAAATTCGGAACGACAATTGACAGAAGAAATACTTAAAATATCAAAATATTTTCTTCTAATATTCCATATTTTAACGCGACAGGTTGTGGGTTCGATCACAAGGTTCTAAGGTGGGTACCTTTACCTCCTGTTAAGGCCTGGTGGAGGCCTTTACCAGGATAGTATTTTTTTTTGGTTTCACGCTGTATCCCGCAGTAAATAGCAGCTCAAGAAAAAAAATACCTAAAAAAAAACCCTAAAATTTAAACCGAACATTCAAATCAAAAACCAAATTTCATATCTAAAGTTATCCCACTTAAAGTATAAAAAACACATGGCATCCGGAAACGAGTCAATACATCTATCATTCACCGTTATTAAGGTTTACATCATAAAGCGTTACGGACAATCATGCGGTTTCAATTGGATATCGACATCCCTTGTTCTGGGGGCGGTCAGAAATGGCTTATTTTGTGGCTTGGAAAACAATGGGAACGTGTCTTAGGGGTGGCTGGATAGGATTTTTTAAATAATTTAAGTGTGACTGTAAAATCGACTGGTTGTGGGTTCGATCCCTTCTTGAGGAAATGAAATATTTACGTAAATGTATATTTCTGTTTCTTCACACTGGTGTCAAGGCTAAACAGGGCATTGAATTCTGCTACTCAACACGAAATGCCTCCAAAACTGGGGAACGCTCTGTCTTAACTCTAGGTTCCTTCTGACTACCCTGCCGTGTGCGGAATACAGCGTGAAGCTGATTTTTTATACTGTACACAGTATATTGTACAGTATAAAAAATAAAAGAAGGTTTGGCGGAGAGAATTTATTGTTAGTAGTGGTTGTAGGCTTTCAAACTCCATACCTAAGTCATATTCAGATATGGATATGGAACTTGATATGGAATTAAAAAAAAAAAATATTTAATTCCATAATTTATTTTTTTATTTCAAAAACAAATCCTTTAGCATAATCTTTTAAGATTAAAACACACGCACAGCCCTACCGGAACAATGGGTCAAACCGGTCACCACAGTTTAAGTTAGGGTTAGGGAGTTATGTATCGGGTATCGTGGTCGTGCAATTACGGCGGCTTTGGGCCACCGCTGGCCCATAATGACCGCGTGTCGCAGAACGGGATTGTTGTTTAATTGTTTTTATCACTTGTACACCGAAAGTAACAGGTTCAATTCAAAATAAGTTTCCATTTGGTATAATATTCTACCCGATACGGGTTGGATGGTGATGTTGTTTTATGTTATGTTTCGTAGAAAGTCGAGGCTTTTTGGTTGTGCGAAAGAAGTTGTTTTTTTTTTCTTTACGCGGTGTTTCACTCACCCTCTTGTTGGGTTGAGATCGAAGTGCCAAATTTGTGGTCGCTTTATAGGTGCCAATAGAGACCACAGAGATTTTCTTCTTGACTTCAGAGAGAGACCTTCATTGAGTTTTCCTCTTATCTCTTTTGTTATAATGTTTTTTTTTATATTTAAATAATATTATTTCTATATATTTTTTAGTTAAAATTTTTTGTTGTTAACTAGTCATCGCCCACAATTTTTTTGTGTAATATGGAAAATTTCCATTTTTTTTCTATATCACGTAGGGATCACGAAATCACAAAAAAGATAGTATGGTAAAAAAGGGAATAAACAAATGGATGATAAAAAGAGCTGCCAAGTTTAAATGTACTAAGAAAGTTCGTAGTTTGTACGTTTTCTGTCAGTCAAAATATTTTTATACAGATATATAAATCAAATAGTAAATATTTTTTGAGGCCACTCGTGGCGCTGTAGTTCTAAGTGAGACTTTAGCGAAATATTTATTTACATTTATATTTTCATTTCCTCGGTCTGTTGTAGAGGCAAAGCGCGGCGCTGAGTTCCGCCACTCAACACGCAATGCCTTCAGAACTCGGCGTAAAGTGGGAAAGGGAGTACCTTAATACTAGGTTCCCTCTGCCTACACTGTGAAGCTGATTTAATAGTAATTATTTTTTGTTAATTATCATGATCTAATTTAGTATAGACAGTACCACTAATTGGTAACCCAATAAGATATTTAAACGTAAAAGTCCTCTAATTATCAGCGGTCAGAACAAACAGTATAAATTCTGATTGAATGGCATAAAGCAGTTCCATTTGCATGTGAGATATGCTGTGGGAATGACTAATGTTGACGGACTGACATATACGGATATGACATATAAGGCTTACTATCTAATAAATACTTATAAAACCTTATTTATTTTAAATTAATGGTTTTAATTATGGTTTTTTAATTCTTAGATTTTGTTTATGTAAAAATATTTACTTTTAACAGCCAAACACGTTTTTATGTCAAGTAGAGTTTTATTAATTAGCTTTAAGCTGTATCCCGCAATGAGGGGTAGGCAAAGGGAACCTAGTATTAAGATACTTCGTTTTCCGCTTTCCGATGAATTCTGGAGGCATTGCGTGTTGAACGGCGGAAATCAATGCCGTGCTTTGCCCAGACACCAGATCCAAGAAATGAAAAAACAAATTTAAATAAATATTTAATTTCCTCAAGAAGGCATCGAACCCATAACCTGTCGCATTTACACTTGCTCCTACCCCTGCGCCACGAATGACCTCTGATGTTGTATTTTGACACAATCGTTTATAATTTATGTGTTATATCTGTTTAAAGTCATTTTTGTTTTGTGGTTTAAGGTCATTACGTACCTACTTATATAAGACATTGTTTTTTGAGGTTAAGCTTGGTTATTTATAAGCGATGTCATGATTTAAATGAAAACCGGTCAAGTGTGAGATGGATTCGCCTATTGGTCCCACACCAATTTCAAGAAAAATACTTATTTAGAAAACGTATAAAAATGTTAACATCGCGGGACTCGAACCCGCGCCTCCTGGAAACCGACCAGGCTCTCTGACCACTAAGTTATACGTTCTCTACGAGCTACGAGTACAAATTATTATACATACTTATACAAATTTCATATATTGGTATGTATTCCAGGAGGCGCGGGTTCGTGTCCCGCTACGTTCATATTTTTATACGTTTTCTAAATAAGTATTTTTCGTTTCTAATTGTGGAAGAACTCTTTAAAAATATTTACACATTAAAAAAATCATGACCATTGTAGATACTTATAAAATTTTACACATGGAAATTTGCATTCATATACCTACACAAACATTTCGTACGGTAGGTACGTAACCATAATAAACAAAATTTATATCTTTTTCGACCACACTTTTTCTTACATGCTAAATTCCTCATATAATATGGTAGGCAGAAGAAGCCTAGAGCCAAGACACTCCGCTTTCCGCTTTCTAAATAAGAAATTTCGTTGAAAAGTAATTCTATTGCTATAGTAAATTTCATTAATCGACAATTACATCGTAATTTTTTCATTCTTTTTTTATAAAAATGAAAAAAAAATATCTTAGTTACCTAGCAAGTACCTGTTATATTCTTACAATAAGTAATAAAGCTATATAATTATCATTATACAGTAATAACATATGAACCAAGTATCGGGTATCGATCAAATACAAGTTAATGTTACATCGTAAACTTGGACGTCACTTATTTGCATTTTGGGAACCTATATTTATTAAAATCACCTCTCTGATCGAAATCGAAACCCCAAAACCTCGCCTGCGTAAGTATATAAAGTTAGCTCACTAGTGACCACCCGTGATTTGGTTTGTTATATTAAAAATAATATAGATAGTGACATAAGATAGTGATAAGACACTCAATTCTCAATTTTTTGTTTAAATTCGAGACATTGTGGGTTGAGTGGGACCACTTATTGCCGCGCTTTGTCTTGCTATATTAGAATAATAATAATAATAATTTGAAAGTAACCATCTCCCCAAGTCACCGTATTTTTAGTCAGACTCAGATCCACACGCCACGGTGACTCTCATATTATTCTTTATTTTCTACTTTTAGATTTACGATAAAAATTTCAAAATTTCGTCATCAGTCGCCTAAGCTACCCATTAGTTATAAATTTACAATTAAAAACACGAACTATACTTTTTTGCGCGGTGTAGAACGCTGGACTCTGTAGGTGTGGCATGTAGCCGTAGGTTTCGCTCTGGGGAGCACCATGAAACATTTTTTCAAAAATCCTGCGCATATGCATTCTGTACTTTTGAAAGGTTCTTTTTTTGGCACCAGACTATTCTGAAATGCGCACAGTTCATTCAGCCTCCTATATTTCTACGTCCATGTTCTATGAGAAAAACGAAAAATAGAATAAAAATGCGGACGGTCTAGTATACTTATATGTATATATTATCACGACGGATGTATTTTATTTTTCATTTTTCAATTTTATATAAAAATTGAAGTGCGCAAGCGCAGCCAATATTTAAGTTAAACGTCCCTAACTGTCAGTAATTTGCGTTGGTTGAGTAAGCTATAAATCATGCTAAATTATTTTTTCATTACTTTCGGCCACAGGGTTAATAATCTATTAGTCAAGACTTATCTTACCATTTTATAAAATGAATTCTTTTTAAAAAATATTTTATAAAATTTTTAATAAAAGTTTGAAGAAAAAATTGTTTTAAAGACAAACTATCTATTATATTTGCTGTAGAGTCCCTACTTTTCTCTAATAATAAGAAAAAAGAAATTAAGTCAAGAGGCAGACAGAATACAACCGTAAAAGCATTTAATTCATTCTCAGATTAATGAATTACTTTACTTTTTTTAGATTCAAACTATATCCCACTCACAAGGTAGGCAGAAGGAACCTGGGGAAATCAATACTCCATTCTCATTAAGACACTTCTGTGTCTCACTTTCCGGCGAAACTCAACGCCGCGCTTTGCTTCGTTATCTTATTAAATATTTCATTTCTTCAAGAGGTGGAACTCACAACCTATCGTGTTACTGAAGTAGGCTTGTACCCCTACGCCACGACTGGCCTCTATTTCTTCTTCCTCGCTCTAAAAGACTAAGTGCGGCGTAGAATTCGGTTACCCAAAAACATCTTATGGCATCGCCATTATCATATCAAAAAAATATTTTTAATTTTTTCCATTGTAAACGTTCATTAGTCTACGTTTTAATATAAAAAAGATGATATGATTTTAGATCAGATACCAAAGAAATTATCCAATATCTTCGATAACAACCATTCGTTGCATTATAATATATGCTCATATATTCGATAACCGTATATTATGTAGAACTATGGTTATTCAGTCTAATTTAATTATATAATAAAAAAAAAAAAATCAGCTTCACGCTGTATCCCGCACACTGCAGGGTAGGCAGAGGGATCCTAGTGTTAAGACACTCCGTTCCCCACTTTCTGCCGAATTCTGGAGGCATTGCGTGTTGAGTGGCAGAACTCAACGCTGAACTTAGCCTCGGCTCCAGAGCGAAAAAAATGGAAACATAAATTTAAGTAAATATTTCATCTCTCTCCAGTGGGGATCGAACTCACAACCAGTCGATTTTGCAGTCACACCTCGTGCCGCTGCGCCACGACTGGCCTCAAATTTAATTATATAATAATTATAATAACTATATAATAATTATACGGTATAAGCAAAAATATCTTAAAATCTAAATATGGGCATCTACTACAAAGTAGATTCTATCCCTCACTCCTGATAAAATGAATTGCTTAGTATTTTCATTTCTTCACTTTGGAGTCGAGGCGAAGAGTGAACAGCAACACACAATGCGTTGAAAATTCGATTCGAAAATCGAGATGCAGCGTTGTTTTTAACCCAATGTGGTATGCCCTTAAATTTATTAGAATATTTAGATAATATATAAAAAATATTATCTAAATACTCTATGTGTAGAACCTAATGCCCGAAAAAGTATTTTTCTGGTTTTTTTTACCGACTATTAGTAATTTTGTTTTCTCTCATATATATCTCATTTAACTATGTAGCAGGAAGCTAGCTAACTGAAAGTAATAGAATTTACTGTTTTATCAGATGACAAATTTTGAAAATCTATTTTCTTAATTGTTTTCTTATTTTTTATCTAAAAAAACCATTTTTCGTTCTTTTATTTCAAAAAGGATGTTTTCACTTTGTCTTTTTCTTTTTTGATAGAAACAAATATTGTTAATGCCGTTCATGACTACGTATTAATAATATCTAATATTTTATATTAGATATGCCTATCTCAAAAGTAAGAGATGAAAAGAATTGGGAATCTCAATAACCAATTTTCTTCTATCTATTACTTTGACTTTCATTCTCCAGAAATGGTGTTTAAGAAATATGCAAGACTTTTCTCGAAGGTGCATATATGGTATTTTTATTTTCTTTGAATGGCCAATACTCAGGAACGGTAAAATTTCTGGGTAAACTACAGGGGGTAAAAAAACAATTGGAAATGACCTTCTCTGTCACCTGTCCTGTTATCAGTTTGCACATTTATCTACTAACCACCCTGTATATGTCTTCTTTTTTTTCTTACTTTATAAGGACAACTTACTACTAGTTACAAAGTAACTAGTAACTATAAATAAAGATAGTAATTTAGAATAATTGAGAATTAATTTGTGTAAATATAATTCAATTACGCCTTATTTTATCTAAAAAAGTCAACTTTATTCTTTTGATGAGTTTCAGTGAATAGCTTAATAATTATATTATTATGTAGAAATGTTATTAAGAAATGGCTTGATACGGTTAGTGTTATAGTATTTTTTGACTATAATATAACAAGTGTTTTATGTTCTGTAAACAATATACCTAATATGGCATAAAAAGTGGAGTACTCACCAAAGTTTTCTATATATATACTATGTTAGATACAAAAAAAAAAATAAAAAAAACCTAAAGCCACTATTGTCCCTTTTTTGCATGTTTCAATTATTTTGCGAATAAAACAGCAAGTGTTTTTATCAAAAATTATAGTCAACCTTTTTACTTTAATGGATAGTCGCCCCAAGAGGCAGATGGGGCGAAGTTCTTTCTCGGGAAAACGTCGACCAGTGCAGAAATAAACTTATATCTTCTTGTGAGGCATCAACCGAGAATGGGGTGAAAGGAATCTGGTTCAACTCGAACCCCCAGAAGAACACTAAGAAAATCTCATTTGTCAAATCACCATTTTATAAACTAGGCCTCTTGGATTTCAGATGCTGCCTTGCCTGTTCTTTTTATTTGTGTTTTATTCTTGTGATTATGATTTATAAATTTTATAATCAGTATAAAGCAACATGTTTAATTTAGTTTAGTTCTTACTTTATAGCGTTCACTTCGCCAATGTTACATTATATGAACGCGAAAGAGATTGTGCGGTAAAAAAGAGATAATGTAACACAATAGGAGAATGCATGTCGAAAAGTGATCCAGTTAAAATACTCCCTTTACCTATTAAAATCAATATTAACAATATATACATAATAATGGGTTAGCAAGCAAGCAACATATTTTAAAATCGATACTAAAAACTAGTGATACACAATATACCTAAATATCAAGAGCAGCATACAAATGACGTCAACGTATGTAAGTCACCTTTGAGTTCCCTCACTGTCAGAATTCGGCGGCACTTTCCGCCTGATACGGAAATGTTTTCTTGGGCACGGAGTGTCTTAACACTACGTTCTCATGTTCCGTCTGCCTACTTTGCTGGTAGAGAAAGAAAGACTTTATAGTCGATTGTGATCAGGATGGAGGATGATATCCCTTGCGAACACCAATAACATCACTGTCCATATATTTTTAGTTTAGATCATTATTTTTAATGGGAAGCCTGGAGTTGTTCGCAAGTTGTCGTCGTTCTCATTTATCGGTACTCGTCTAAGGAATGCGATATCGATTATATAGGGCGTTCGTTGTGTGAAGAGAGGACAAGGTGGATAATTATACCAATAATTATCCACCATTTTTTTGGTTATTGATATAGTTTTGTAGATTAGAATTGGTATGATTTTAAAGTTACAGTTTTTTTATGTTTGTACGAAAAAGATTTAATATTGATGCTTGTTGTTGACGTTGAAATATATTTTTTACTGTTATGAAACATAATTAAAGTAGCCATTAATGGATTTGATGGAGGAGGGCAAAAATTGAGCTCTTTTATGATAACTTATATAAATATACAATTATACATACATATAGCTTCACGCTGAATCCCTCATATAGCAGGATGAGCTAAGGGAACGTAGTGTTAAGATAGTACGTTCTCCACTTTCTGATGCTTTTTTCGAGGCATTGCGTGTTGAGTGGCGGAGAACAACGCTGGCCTTTGCCTTGGAGCTAGAGCGAAGACCCTCCAATCCCCCGACTGGGGGTCGAACCTACAACCGTCGCGTTACAGTCACACCCTTGTGCCCCTGCACCACAATCACCTCAGTTTCTTTATGATTACTTAGTATTTGTTATTAAAGTCTAGTCATTTAAGTTCGTGCTAAAAACCTTATGACCCTAAGTATGTAATTGCAATAGAATAAATAATTGAAAATTGTATAGAAATATTTTATAAATTTAACTTAAATTAGTACAAAACGAGAAATACTGTATAATCCTTGAATTATTATAGAAAATTGTCACTGTATCCAATTCAATTATACGCTATATAATTGGCGGATAAGATACTTTGAGAAATCCAATAACAAAGTTTGGAAATCATTAAAAATATACATAATAAGCCTTAATACAACAGGATAAAAGTCAAATCGGTAGCACAGCAAACGTTGTCATTAAAACGATTCAAGGAGTCTATTATCGAATAAAAAATAATAAGGGTATGTTTCGTTGTCATTGAAGAATTGATTGGTTTCTAGGTATCGATTTTAAGTGGCTCTAATTATACTTGGAAATATGTGGGAACTTACGTCTGTGTGCATTCAGCTGTGACCGCGATGCTTTTTAGCATTATTTTTGTATGAGAGTTGATTCGTACCTAGAGTGAGGCCAGCCGTGGCGCAGGGGCACAAGGTGTGACTGTAAGCGCGACTGGTTGTGGGTCCGATCCCCACTGGGGGAAATTAAATATTTGTTTCAATGTATAATTTCAGTTCTTCATTCTGGTGTCAAAGCAAAGCGCGGCGTTGAGTTCCGCCGCCCGAATTCGGCGGATAGTGGGAAGCGGAGTGTCTTAACACTACGTTTCCTCAGTCTACGCTGCTGGATACAGCGTGAAGCTGATTAAATTTAAATATTTACCTATGTGGTACCTGCACATATATGTAACATTAAGTGCTCTAAGAACAACTTTTTGTTTACATGAAATGACAGGATGAGTGACAGGAAACGTCACGGTTTTTATTTATTTACTGTGATATGACGTGACATTAGCGAGGTGTTTAGTGCTCACATGGCACAATTAAGAACTGAAGAGAACTGATCAGTGCTTAACTGTCACGTTCGGAACATTCGAATAGTTCTACACGTAAACCATTGGAGCGGTCAGTATTTTATAAATATACAATTTTTTACTACTAGATAATTTGTAGTCGTGTCTTAATATCTTTCTTATTTCACAGGTGTGCTATGATGGTATTAAATAGCGTTTAATTTTTAGGATTCAAAAGGACGAAACGGAACCCTTATAGGATCACTTTGTAGTTCTTCTATCCACCTGTCGTGTCGTGTAGATGTATCTATCTTAATTATTATTGGAGATCATGCATCTCTCGTCATCTGCATACTTAAGTTTGTGAAGTTTATAAATTGTAAATTTTCTTGAAATTTGTAAGGAACCATCGGTATGCGAGTCCGACTCGCTAGAATACATGGCTAAATGTGCAAGATATCTCGTAGTTTTTGTCGTGGGTGCCATTTTACGTTTGGAAATTTTTATTTTTTAGTCTTGTTCGTGTTTAAAAAATATTTTTAGATAGTACCTATTTATGATCAATATGATTAGATAAAAGTATCGAAAACAAAAGAATAATAAGAAATTTGTTTATTTTTTTCATATTCAATACATTTTATTGAAATTCAATAAAATCATTTATTGAAAATGTGGCCTTTTCTTCCTTTCGGTCGTACAGTATATATATGTGCAGTTATAGCTGCAAAACGAATATAAGAAAATCGATTATATATATAATTGGCGTATAGAATAATTTCTTACAACATACGATCCAACATTAATCCGCGAAGAGATTCAAGAGCTATCACCATAGAATTTTTTGCTCAACAAGAACGAATTGTTCAGAGCCGTTCACAAGTCGGTTATAAAATCCTTAACATAAAACTTCGACCGTTTCGAAGATTCTTCTCTGGATGATTATTAAATACTTAACTCTATTTACAGGGTGTAATACTATTGTGATGGCGACCAGTTCAAAGCAAATGCGCACAAAAAATATTACTCTAAACGAAGTGCTGTCTCGACAGCGCTATGTAGAGAATGCGCGCTCCTCAAAAACACGGAATGCAACAATGGTAGGATAGTATCGAACCCGGTATTTGTTCGTCTCGATCAATTTTCGATTCGATTGTTGCGGAATGGGGGTGTTTGTGAAGATCGATTTGTTTTAGTGTATGGTGGGTAGTGGGTGCCTATTAATTATTATTAAAATTAAAAAAAAAAATCAGCTTCACACAGCAGGGTAGGCAGAGGGAACCTAGTGTTAAGACACTCCGTTTCCCTATTTTCCGTTGAGTTCTGGATGCATTGCGTGTTGAGTGGCGGAATTCAACGCCGCGCTTTGCCTCAACACCAGAGTGAGGAAATGAAAATATAAGTATAAATTAATATTGCATTTCCTCAAGTGGGAATAGAATTTAGTCGCACTTTGCGCCCCTGCGCCACAAATGGCCTCAAATTTTACAAATTATTTATTATTAAATCAGTATCTGTCTATTAAGGCCAGTATAGCGCAGGGGTATAAACGCGGCGTTAAGTTCCGTCACTCAATATGCAATATCCTCAGAATTCGACCGAAACTGGTGAAAGGAAGTGTTTTAACACTTTCGTCTGCCAAGTTAACTATAAATAAAATAGTAGTATAAAAAATCTGGTATCTGTTTACAAATTTAGGTGTAAATTAATATTTAGATATCCACACACATCACACACAGCAGGGTAGACAAAGGTAACCTAGTTTTAAGACACTGTGGGGAACACCCCACTTTCCGCCGAGTTCTGGAGACATTGCATGTTGAATTACGAAACTCAATGTCACGATTTTGCCTCGACACCAGAGCGAAAAATGAAAATATAAATGTTAATAATGACTTCATTTTCTCGAATGGGAATCTAACCCACAACCAGTCGATTTTACAGTCATACTTTGTGCCTCTGAGCCACGACTGGCCTCATGTACTTTGTTGTTTTCTGTTTATTATTTTTGCGTTTTTTTTGTTATTTTTAGACGATCCAGTAAAAATAATGAAAACATTCCTTCCTTCCTCCTTCCTTTTATATGATGTCAAATGTTTACATTGTTCTAAATGTAATATCATATTAAAGTTGCTTATATTCAGAACTATTGATAACAGTTAGTTAAATAAGTTTACCTAAATATGGAATCGTAAATCTGAAACTTACAAATGCTTTAAAGAATCGTTTCTATGATTTTATTTTTTAATCTTTTAGCGTCACGCTGTTTTAGCGTCACGGCGGAGTACATAACGTGACGACACTCCATTCCTCGTCTTCGTCGAATTTTGATGGCATGATGCGTGCCGAGTGGTGGACTCAACGCCGCGATTTTCCCCGACACCAGAGTGAAGCAATGAAAATATTAAATATTTCATTTCCTCAAGTGGGAATCGAACTCACCACCTTTCGCGTTTACAGTCAAACGATTTTGCCTCTGCGTCATGACTGGCCTGTCTATGCTTAATTTTTTTTTTTAACCAATGGAAGAAGCCAGTACTGGCTACCCGTCGTCAATCGTCTAGTAATGGACATCGTCGTTAGTGTCCAACAATGGCTGCGATTTACATTGCACGATTGTTGTTTTGGACTGTTGCACTTGATTTATATTTATTTATTTAATAGACTTTTTTTTATATACAGTTGATAGTAACATATTTGCTATATACAGTCCGCGAGGCGTAAGCTGAGCTTTGTATTTGTGTGTGTGACCACCAAAACGATTGCAATAATCTTTTAAAAATAAAATATATATAAGTTATCATTAAAAAACGTGTTTAAATGTTACATTTTTTTTCTACACCGTTCTTGCGTCCTCTTCGTGACAACTCTCGTCTGATGTGTTGGTTGTGTTGAAAATGATTTGTTCTTTTATATTATCAAGAACAACATAGTGATCAAAATTTGTTTCCTTTTTTTACTGCTTGGTCACATATGTTTCCATTTTTAACAGCATTTCGGCGATATTTTCTTTTATTTCCAATAAATCAAAGAAAAAAATATAAAATATTCAGCTCAGTTCTTTATTTGTGGCGTGTCAAGCGTGCTAGTTGGTCGTGCTAGTGGCTCCAGAATTAGGTGGAAAGTAGATCATGGCGTGTCTTAACCCAAGGTTCCATCTTCCTTCCCTGCTGTCGAACAGCGTCAAGGTGATTTAATTTTTTTTACATGTAGGTTATGATTGCTAAAAATTATGACATTTTATTAGCAAAAAAAAAAACACATTTTAACAACTATTTATAGCTAGTTTATTCTAGTTTAACTAGTAATAAGCGTGTTAACTATGTAATATGTATATATATATATAAGTGAAATGCCGCAATATTTGTCGTTACGTTGTAAATGTATGTCGTTGGGACAACGAGAGGCAAAAGAACTAAAACAGTTCCGCGGAGTTGTGCTCGCGTTGATGTCAGTGAAATCGATGCTAAAGAAAAATGTGTGCTTTCTAGTTTAAACATTGAACAAAATTATGTTTTTAAGTTGTTTTTAAGAAATGGTTTACATGTTTCTTTTTAATAAATGGGAAATGACTAGACAGATGAATAATGTTATTTAATTGTTGTATAAAATATTTCATATATTCATCAGTTTTACTGCGTATATTTTAATTTTTATTTATTTATTTTTTTTAATACTTTTAATTTGGACTAGCCCGTTTCTCTTAAGACTAATTACTTTCTCCAAAGGTTGTCTGTAAGAGATTGTTATAAGCAATAAGATCGCCTTTGCATGCTCTGGAATTATTCTATCATTGCTCTCTATTTTTATCTGTAACAGCTTTGTGTGCAATAAAGTTTTTTCTATCTATCTATATATACTTGTTATTTTGTAAAGTTCGAATATCGATATAAAGCTACAGTACTTACAACTAGATATATAATTTCGATAAAACACAACTAAATTACGTGTACTGTATAATTTTATATTAATATACTCTTTACATGTACATATATTATGACACATTTAAATAAAAAACATGATCGTAAATTTCAACAAATCACATAAAATCAAAAAAAAAACATATATTATAAAATTTATTATATTTGTACCTTAAGCTTAAAAAATTGAGGTTAATTCACCGACAGCAACTCGAAACGGCTTTGTTTAGGCCGTCGACCGAGGTTTTCACACTGTCCCCACTGACTCAGTCGGTCGGACAAAGGGGTTTTTGTGTTCATGTAAATTTGTTATTATCTCCATACTTAACATGCAGATTGGGAACTTAAAGAACCACCGATTGAAACTTTCAAAATGTGTGACAAAACAATGTGTGACTTCGAAAACAACGCTGACTTATTGCTTTGAAAAGTTATTAATGTTGACGATCGTTTTTAAAAAAATGTTCGACTTGAACGTAAATGCTTTGACATGTGACAGGTTTTTTTATAGGTTTGCATAATTTTTTTACGCGGCCATCGTTGCTTAATTGTCATTGCACTTGCGGTGTGGTGAGATATGGCGATTGAGACATACATACATACATGCTTTGTGTTTTTTTTAGTGAAATAATATTATAAATGGTGTTGATTTTTGTAATTGTGACAAATTGTGAGATTTAATTGAAAATTATCGAATGGGCACCGTGCCTTAATGTTATGTTTAATACTCAATTTTTTTATAATTTAAAAGTAATTTCTTGTTAAAAAGTATGGTGATACAGTTAATATTTTTTTACCGTTAAATGAACAATAAAATACTCTGTCTTTAGGTTTCCTCTGCATTCATAAGGAAGAGAAGGTAATTTATGTATCCTTCCTACCCTTTAATCACGCTTTATCCCACAGACCGTCCGAGTGAGGATTGAATATAAAGCCAGTCAGTCTTTTACATTGATACTCTTGTACCACTGCACCATGATATCCTCGTTCTATTTTTTATAACTAAAATAAATTTATAATATGACAATTTAATACGTTAGGCAGAAGGCAAAAAAAAATCTTCAGGTAGATGGAACGTAGTGTTAAGACACTCCGTTCTTCACTAACCGCCAAATTTTCGAGATACCGCATTTTGAATATCAATAAAACAACTTTTAGAAAAAAACTTATTTAGAAAAGGTATAAAAATTTGAACGTAGCGGGACTCAAACCTGCGCCTCTAGTAAGGTTGTAACCAGCGTATAAAATTTCGACGTAGCTTGATGAGAACGTATGACTTATGGTCAGAGCGCCTGGTCGGTTTCCAGGAGGCGCGGGTTCGAGTCCCGCTACGTTCAATTTTTTATACGTTTTCTAAATAAGTATTATTCTTTCCTAAGTGTGCTTTAAACCTAAAACATGTTAAAAACTTATAGAAAAGATTTTAGTAAAAATTTTGATCATATGAAATTGACCAGTAAATACCTTACAAAGTAAAAATATAAACCCACTACTATATACGCAAGTTGACAGTTGCGTCCACATTACTATACATATATAAACTCTGAGTGACGTCTCGCTTCCACCTCTTTGCATTTCAAATGCATCCATTGTGTGCACATTTTTACTGACTTATTACTTTCAAGTACCGTTCGCAAATTAATTGAGATTTTTTGTTGTTGTTTGTGTCGTGAGTTTTTTGGTTTGTTTTGTTTTGATGATTATTCATTTTTTTGTTTATATTATATTTTTTTTTATTAAATTTCATAGTCCAAGGATAATTATGTATTTTTTAATTCATTTAATAATAATTAAGCCAAAGAGACGGAAGACTTTTAACTAAAAAAATAGATCAAAAAATATTTCCCGGTCCTCATAGATGCAGAATTGTGTGCGCTTAGCTCTGCCTAACAACAATCAATGTCTTTAAAATTAGGAGACGCGCAAGAAACAAAGTGTTTTCTAACTTTTGCTTCGGCTTGCATACGTGGGGAAATACCTTGCGCGGAAAATAACTAGATCTTTGAATTAAAAGTACATGCTGGTCTATCAATCTAAGAGATTTTTTTACATTAATTTATAATCTTTCATTTGTAGTAATTTGTACAAAATTCAATATTCTATGATATTCAATAATCTAATTGAATATTATTGAGCTCTTTTATGGTAATTTGTATAATTATTTTATTTTAAATAAGATTATATAATAGATTTTGTGCTGTCCGTTCCTGCACAATAACGAAGCGAGTTCAGGATCAATCTTGAGAGTATTTTTGTTTAAATTGTGACTGATACGAATATACCCGTTATTCTCTTCGAGGCCTAGTGCTTTTAAGTACCTAAAGCCTATGCCCTTTTGTTAACTATCTATAAAAACTAGTTTTTATAGATAGTTAACAAAATTTTTGTGTCAATTTTGAAACACTGCATACTTGTAATGGCGACGGTTGTAGGTTTAATTTCGACTCGTGGGATTGAATTATTTTTATTTGTTCGGTTTAGTAATAAAAGGTGTTTAATTTCGCGACTCAACTCGCAATGTCTAATGTCTAAATTTGAGCGGTGTAGGAGGGAACAGAGTGTCTTAATACTAGTTTCCTCTGTCTACTGTGCTATATGCGGAGTACAGCGTTAAGTTAAAGAAAATCTTCAACCCTCGTATTGATTTTTATGTATTTTCTTCGATAATATAGGCATAAATAACTCTTTTTGCTTATTTCCATTCGAAATAATTATGTCTAAATTATAAACATAAATTGAATATGAAATTGCAACCATCTAGTTAATTATTAGGTTAAATTAGATTAACGACATAAAAAGTGCTTATAAAAGTTTATTTGAATAAAGAATATTTTGAATTTGAATTTGAATTTAACAAAGATATATTATATTAAATACTAGCGGCCCGCTCGCGGCTTCGCCCGCTTAAACCACAGAATTATTTGCTTAATACACTAAAATTATGTTCGTGTTTTAATATATCTATAATGTATGCTTGCAACGCAGTCGCATTTTCGTACCACCCATAAGAGAGATGCAACTGTCAATATATTAATTTCTTTAAACTTTTGCCTTAAGGAGTCTTTAGGACCTAAGTTATAGTTATAGATATATAGTTATAGTAATATCGCTACTTACAATAAAATCCTAACTCTTCGGTGTCTGTACGTGGAAGATATATTAGAAAAATTATTATTACGAACATTTAACAATGTAATAGAACTTGGTCAATTTGTCTGTTTATCTGTGCGTTCAGGATAATCTCAGAAAGGGCTTAACCGATTTAAGTAACTTAACCTAACTTTGTACCCCTGCGCCGCGATGGCCTTTAATATTAATACAGAATGGAAGCGTCAGCGCTCCTTTTACGGGGGCAATATATAGGATAAAATATTTTAAGCCCATACCTAAAGAAATTAATCAAGATACCTCAACAGTTTAGACATAGACTTTTTTTCATTTCACGATCGATGTTTATCCATACCTGTATTTCGTGTGACGCAGTTACGCATAGATACCAATAACGTTAACACATACTACTACAAAAGTATTACTAAATGTTAAGCAACTTTGAACTTTGTCGCCAATACCTACGACTCGATTTAGGAATGAGGCTTATGCGGCGGTTTCCCTTGATAGGCTTATGCCTGTGCCTGTGTAAAATAGCGTTTTATTTTAATATCAACGGTAATATATAATTTATTTTGTATGAAAAATAACTTTTTCACTTTTAGGATTTTTTTTATTGTATTAGGCTTTTATAGAGTGATTAACTATGGTTTCATTTAAAGTGGTGCTGACAAAAACACAAATTGAGCATATTTAATATTTATAGTGATTTTTTAGTGAATAGAACTAATAGTTATTACAATACTTGCGAAGAAAGCATATTTTAGACATTTTTTAAATTCTTACACCTTTTGTAAAACTACCAACATTCTTATCGTTAATAAATTATTTTTTTCAAATTAAAAAATTGTCTAAGTTTTTCATCATAATGGCACGAAAATATTTAAAATGTTCAAAATTAAAAGTTCAAAAATGTTGATTAAAAATAATTATACTGCAGGAGGATACCGTTATATGTACTGTTTTTTTATGATATAATGTAGAATAATATATTCTATAGAGAAATCACACATTCCTCTTCACATTTTTATTCTTTAACTATACGTAAATATATATTTAAGAGGTTACTCTGTACTAAGATGGCAGCTCTGTTTCCGCATTTACGTCCCACATATATAGAAATATAAATCATTGGAAAGAAAAGCAGAAACGCAAATTTTATTACATTTTTTCTTTTTTTCATACTTGAAACGTATTAATAAATTTACATACAATTCATTTGTTTCGAATATAATATTAAGATTGATTCATAAAATAAATTTGATATTTCCCTAACATGATTATTTCATGTATTTTTTACATACAAAGTTTTGATTAAGTTCTCTTGAGAAATATATCTACTATAAATTAATATAACGTACCTACATGCCAATAATTAAAACGTATTGACATCACCACGTGATCCATCTATTATAATCACAACATAAAATTTTATAAAATACAGCAACCAGCTCGCGGCTTCACCCGCTTAAATTTGTGAATTATTTGTTTGTTTCGGTACAGGGAATTACGTTCCTGTTGTAATAAATAATGTATGCTTGCAGTGCACTTATGATTTCTAATGTGTAATTTTCATTAGAAAAATTATTATTGGGGGCAATTAACAAAGTAATAGAACCAGAAACAATAATATTTGTAAATTTTGTTTGTTTGTTGGTTTTTCTGTTAGTCGACGCTTATCTCAGAAACGATTTAAGCGATTTAAAGAGCTAAGACGTGAGCGCGGTGCGGGAGCGGTACAATCAGCTTAATTGTTTTTATTGTAATATTCGTCATGTATGAATGGTGTAATGATTGTTTGTTAAGGAAATAAATTTGATCAAAATACATTTAATTATTTTAAGATAATAATTAAAATAACATATAAAATCTTATTATAATATATATTATGTTGTAATTATTACAACGCATGCAAGGAAAAATCATTTTATAAACTTGTTTAATTCTATTAGAATTATAAAATTTACTAAAAAATATTTAATATATTAAATATATAGATATCACATTAGTATCGATACTTTACTGGTAATAATAATTGAAAAAAATATACACTACATCCATACATCCATACATCCACACATCCATACATCCATACATCCATACATCCACACATCCACACATCCATACATCCATACATCCATACATCATACATCCATACATCCATACATCCATACATCCATACATCCATACATCCATACATCCATACATCCATACATCCATACATCCATACATCCATACATCCATACATCCATACATCCCACATCCACACATCCACACATCCACACATCCACACATCCACACATCCATACATTCATAGATCCATAGATCCATACATCCATACATCCATACATCCATACATCCATACATCCATACATCCATACATCCATACATCCATACATCCATACATCCATACATCCATACATCCATACATCCATACATCCATACATCCATACATCCATACATCCATACATCCATACATCCATACATCCATACATCCATACATCCATACATCCATACATCCATACATCCATACATCCATACATCCATACATCCATAAATCCATACATCCATACATCCATACATCCATACATTCATACATCCATCCATCCATAAATCCATACATCCATACATCCATACATCCATACATCCATACATCCATACCTACCTACCTACCTACCTACCTACCTACCTACCTACCTACCTACCTACCTACCTACCTACCTACCTATCTACCTACCTACCCACCTACCCACCTACCTACCTACCTACCCACCTACCCACCTACCTACCTACCCACTTACCTACCTACCTACCTACCTACCTACCTACCTACCTACCTGCCTACCTACCTACCTACCGACCTACCCACCTACCTACCTACCCACCTACCTACCTACCTACCTACCCACCTACCTACCTACCTACACACCTACCTACATACCTACCCACCTACCTACCTACCTACCTACCTACCTACCCACCTACCTACCTACCTATCCACCTTCCTACCCACCTACCTACCTACCCACCTACCTGCCTACCCACCTACCTACCTACCTACCTACCTACCTACCTACCCACCTACCTATCTACCTACTTACCTACCTACCCACCTACCTACCTACCTACCTACCTACCTACCTACCTACCTACCTACCTACTTACCTACCTACCTACCTACCTACCTACTTACCTACCTACCTACCTACCTACCTACCTACCTACCTTCTTAGCATAATAGCCTTCTTAGCTTAATAGATAGCGTTTCTAGTATCGAGTTCCACTATCTCAAATATAAGCTTCTTGGAAACTTAAATACTTATATCTTTTGATAGAGTGAAGCTATTACAATGAAATAAACACTAAATGTTACTTTGATTTACTGGTAATTTTTACGTATAAAACTTGCTTAAATATATTGTGTACTTTTGACGTGATGCGTGTTCACATAAACAGGAAAACAGACAAACAGACAAACAGACAAACAGACAAACAGACAAACAGACAAACAGACAAAAATTCCAAAAATGTTGGAAATGGATTCTGTTAGTTATCCTTTAACACCCTATCTAATTTTTTTTTAAATATTTTCAATGTACAGAAACGACTTTTCTACAGATTTATTATAAGTATAGATTCAATTCTTCTGTGGTGTAAAGGATTATATTAAAATATAAATAAAATATAATTGAGGCCAGTC
Organism: Heliconius sara; assembly: GCA_917862395.2. NCBI lineage: Eukaryota > Metazoa > Arthropoda > Insecta > Lepidoptera > Nymphalidae > Heliconius > Heliconius sara. The sequence continues at coordinate 3,155,353 of OU860788.1, read as the reverse complement.
GTGGCGCAGGGGCACAAAGTGTATTTATAAAATGGTTGTAGGTTCGATCCCCACTTGAGGAAATGAAATATTTATTAACATTTATATTTTCATTTCTTTACTCTGGTGTCAAGGCAAAAAGTGGCGTTGAATTCCGCGTTAAAAGTGGGGAGTATCTTAATACTAGGTTCCATCTGCTTACCCGGCTGTGTGCGGGATGCAGCGTGAAGCTGATTTTTAAATAAGACCAAAAAAAAAAACAGGAAAAACACACAGTCCGTGGTGCGTTTTATTTAACGACAAAAAAATAACATATATCTTTGTAAAACAGTAGTTTATATATACATATAACTTATGAGGTCAGTCGTGGCGCAGCGGCACGAAGTGTGACTATAGAACCTACTGGTTGTGGGTTCGATCCCCACTCGAGGAGATGAAATATATTTACTTAAATTTATATTTCCATTTTTTTTGATCTGGTGTCAAGGCAAAGCGCGGGGTTAAATTCTACCACTCAACACGCAATGTCCCAATAATTCCGCGAAAAGTGGGGAACGGAGTGTCTTAACATTAAGTTCCCTCTGCCTATCCTGCTGTGTGATTTTTTTAATGTAAATTATTATATATACAAAAATGAATCATAAATAAGATTATGCATATCGCAACTTTCGAAGTTTCTCAAGGCAAAGTAACCCCAGGTTTCAAAGCGGACATTAAAAACTTATAAGACGCGAGAGGAAAGTTTGTGGATTACTCTAATGACTTTACGGCTTTCTTAGTGTTAAGATTGTTCTTCTTCCAGTGACAAACAACGTAAAGCCGAGATTATGCAGTGTAGAACGCCGTGGTATGTAAGTTCCATATGGGAATAGAGGGAGCATTCTTCTAAGTTCCTACGGGAACGAAAATGACGATTTTTTTTAGCTTCACACTATATCTCACACATAGTAAGATAGACAAAGATAACCTGGGAACCTAGTGTTAAGATACTTCGTTCCCCGCTTTTCGCCAAGTTTTGGAGGCATTGCGTGTTGAGTGGCGGAGCTCAATGCTGCCGCTCTTTACCTTGTTACCAGAAAACGGAAATTAAAATTTTAGTATTAAATCCCCTCGAGTGGGAATCGAACCCACAGCCTAGGCTGAATTCAATTATTTCATTATATTTTCTACCATTCTATGTATGACAATTTTGTTTGCAAATCCTCTGTTTATTTCTGTAAAATGTGTACGAGGCTCCGTCACTTGCAGATTTTATAGATATTCAATGAGCGTTCGGTAATTTAAATTAAAATGTAAATTTTTTGCCGTGTGATCCCGGCCTAGAATAGGATCATCCTGGTACTGATGGAGTCGTAAGAGGCGACTAAAGTACGTGTGGTAGAGTCACGTCGCCAGCAATGGCAACACGCATGGGCAGACTCGACCGGATCATTACCACCCCCGGCATTTAAAACGTGAAGTAGTGGCTTTATGCAACTGCGTTTCGCATCAGGTAATGCCGGGCCCCGGCGCCCAACCCATCTTAAAGGCCGGCAACGCACCTGTAGCTCCTCTGGTGTTGCACGGGGTCGTGGGCGGCGGTAATCACTTACCATCAGGTGACCCGCACGCTCGTTTGCCGTGTCTTTTCCATAAAAAAAAAATAATTAAAACGTGTTTTTTTTAATGAACCAATAATTTTGGATTATTAGTGGTAGGTTACAGTTACAGTAGTTAGTGGTAGGGTACATTAGGCTACCCGAACGCTCGTTTGCCGTGTATTTTCCATAAAAAGAATTATTTAAATATTTAACTTAAACTCCACGTACATCAAAGTATGAAGAGCAACAAATCAAAAAACACTTAGAAATATATTCGTATAAAATAATTGTTTCGCGTATTAATATTATTATTAATTCACGTACTCTTTTTAGGTGGCAACCAAAGCACTGTCCAAGGGACTCTTCAAAATACGTATCCCCATATCGCGATCATAACTCCGACCGACATTCTTCATTACGATTCCAATTAATAAATATTAAACAAAAACTCATGTATCAGAACAATATTATGGAATGTCATACATACATAATTTTATTTTTAGTTTTTAATTAAATAAATGGTAACAAATACAATTTTTTACATATATTTATCTTGTTATAATATATTCATCTTCTATCTTCTGGGGCCAGTAGTGGAGTAAAGGCACAAAGTGCGACTGTGAACGTGACTGGTTGTGGGTTCGATCTCTACTCGAGGAAATGAAATATTGATTTAAATTTATATTTCTGTCTTTTTTGCTTCGGTGTTGAAGCAAAAGACGGCGGAGAGTTCCGCTACTCAAAACCGTCTGTTCTCCGGTCGAGACCATTTCTTCTCCATTCTCGAGCTTGCGTGAAGGTCTCCGGTTCCTAATAAAAAATCACCTGAGGAAAAAAAATAACCAGATATTAAAAAATAAGCCCAAGCAAAAATACATTTTCCTCATTGAAGTACTATTCAAGATTGACTTTGTCAATATTATTACCTAGTGATTCACTTCATACAAAATTTGCACTCATGCAAAGTCAACTTTTATAAAGTGTACTTCCCATTGACCTACAATCCTGATATTGGAACCCTCGTGGGTGAACCGGTCTCGCACTTGACTGGTACTTTAGTTTCAACTTCGTCTCATGGCTCCTATGGTCTCAACCTAAACACATATTTTAGTAAATATTAATAAATTAATAATATGTAAATAAGTTTCGAAAAATGATGAAAAATTCATCATCTACCATCTAATGACTGCTTCATATAAATAACTTTATAATTTTAACTATAATTTTTTTTTATATATTATTAAATAATCCAAATTAGTCGCCATATTCAATACCAAAGAAAAACATTAATATTCAAAATTATAATTTTGATTTTCCTTTATAAAAATTTTAAATTCGCCTGTACAATATTTATAAGCTACAAGATACTTAAGTGAAGTACCTCCATATCTTACCAAAAGTAATATTAAAACGAGCGTAAGACTTTACTCAAAATCCTGCCACTTAATGCAGACGATTTAAGATAACATTACAGGGTTTAAATGCGTGTTTTGGGGAGGAAATGCGGTTTTTATATGGACATTAAGGTATAACAAAAATTATACATTTTGTGAAGTATTGTTTTGGTGATAAAAGATATGAGTTTTACTTATTAAGAGAACGTATAAAAAATCAACGTAACGGGATTTGAACCCGCGCCTCTTTGGAAACCGTTCTCAGGGGCGAGCTACTCTCGCCTCTCCTAACCCGATGACGCTGTCAAGACCAGTCCAGGTCAACAGCAAAAAAGTCCATTTCGAAATAAAAAAAAAACAAAATTATCCAGGCGCTCTGCTGCTAATGGTATGGCTTAGTTGATCAAAGGGCTTGGACGGTTTTCAAAGAGGCGTGAGTTCAAATCTAATTAAGTATTTTTCTTTCCCAATTGTGGCATAACACTATTAAAATTGTTGAAAATAAAAACATAAATTTTATTGGTTACTAGTGGCCTCCGCGTGGGTTCGTCAGCTTGTTCTACATCGTTCTTTATATTCTCATTTCTATTACTTTTGTGAACCTTATCGTTTTAAAGACAATATCAATACATGATAGCTGAAGTTTCAACAAATTCAATAAAATATTTGTTTTGTAGCAATATTGTTGTATGCAATTTTTTATATTGATATTACTTTTTTATTTGTGAACCGGTTGAAATGAAACAAACTAAATGCTTTGGGTTTTACCAAAATAGAATAGTGAACATATCACTTAAAACGGTTAAGCCGTTTCAGAGATTATCGTGAACCAACGTATTAACAAAAAAATATTTATTATAAGTATCTAAAGATATTAAAGAGAACTACTACAGTGGGAAACTGATAGTTTTTTTATCAAACAGTAAAATATCAATATCTAAGGAAAAATTGTATGAATCAATAAAGAAATCAATATATGTCGATCATTTTGTGCAACACTGTCGTGATTATATTTTTTAAAAAATTCAATATGTCAATCTGTATGTGGAAAGACTACTGATACTTAATTTGATTGAATGTATAAAATACATTCAATCAAATTAAGTATCAGTCTCCTCCTGCATTTTTTGAAAAGTTGTCCTTATTTTTTTATTTTCTAGTAGGTACATATAAACTAGTAGTAGTAGTATTTCCTAGTATATAACCTAGTAAATCTAAACTTTCCATGAAATTTTCAAGACACAGTGCGTTCACTGGGAGATGAAAGTATTAATTATTTATCCCCGAGTAGGAATCCAATCCACAACCGTCGCGTTTACAGCCACACACCGCGCCGCTGCGCCACGGCGGCCTCACACTGATAATAAATAATATTTAATATAACCAAACACACAAACTACATGTTCACACAGGTGGGATAGCAAAAAAAAATACATTAAAATTGGAATCGTCGTCATCACGGCGCATGTAGCATTATGCGTTCACTTTTTACCCCGCGTCCCGTTCCCTATTTGTATGTCATAAATATTTAATCGACATTTATATATATATATTAGCATTACATTGTATCCAGAGGGAACCTAGTATCAAAGCACTCTTTTTCACCGCCCAATTTTCGAGATATTGCGTATAGAGTGCTGGAACTTAACACCGCGCTTTGCCTAGACACCAGAGTAAATAAATGAGAATATGAATAAATAATAATACATTCCCTTGAGAGGGGATCGAACCCACAACTGTCGTGTTACAGTCACACGCTTGTGCCACTGCGCCACCACTGGTCATATAATATCTTACTAATTATATCTTAATTTAGTTTATTATAGATTATTTAACTTATTTAATTCGTGTACTCCGACAATAAAGCTAGAGCAAAAAAAAAATAAAAGTAAGTAAGGGTCTAACGTCACGGCATTGACAGTTCTCTTCTAAGCACCAGATGAGGGGAACCTTTAGTTCGTCATATATTATTAAACTAAGCTGTTAAATAACGGGAAGTATAATTTATAAAGGTTCACAAACTTAATTTTGTAACAATTATAAGTATTCGAGAAAGAAGGTCTAGACCTACTGCTAGCTAGCAGTAATATCTTATAGGTTTTGATTACTTCATGCCAACTTTTAAGTAGCAGGTCCACGGGAAAAACAAAATACAAAAAAAAAACCTATACATAAATGGTCGTATCTTTTTGCTTAATTGACTTAGAACCATGATTTGTTTCTGTGGTCTTAGAGAGGGAAGATTTAGTACATTTTAGCTTCATATCTTTTACAAATTGTAATTCCAGTTGACCTACAATTTTGAAATTCGTACGGAACCCCCAGGGGACGAGTCCCCCCGCACATGACCGTTTATTCTCCTTTCGAGGTATGAAACTCTAAAAAGTCTTTAAAAAGTCTTCAATTATGACAAAAAATTATATTGAAATTAAATTTAGTTTAAAAAATAATTGCTTCACCCATTGTAGGGTAGTCAGAAAGAACTACTTAATGTTAAAACACTCCGTTTCGAGGTATTTTATTAAATTATAGAATTCAATACTTAATCTTTTTACCAAAGTGAGAAAATTAAACAGATTCATTCCTACGATTGGAAATCGAACCCACAACCGTCGCGTTTACAGTAGCACGACGTCTATTTTATTTTTAAAAAATACAGCAAAATGTTAAAGTACTTGCTGTATATCCCGTTGTTCTGTTCACATAAATCTTCATTACGCTCCCGCCGCTTGTACTATTGCATTACTTCTGAATACACCTGATTCAACTATTTATATGAAGAAAGAGAATATTTTTTAAATTTTATTAAAAAAAATGAGGCCAGTCGTGGCGCAGGGGCACAGAGTGCGACTGTAAACCGACTGGTTGTGGGTTCGATCCCCACTCGAAGAAATTAAATATTCACTCAGTATCCCATGCAGGTTTAACAGGATAGACAAAGGGTGAGTAAGTCTGTGTTGAATGTTGAAACTCAACGCCGAACTTATCTTGTTACGAGAGAGGCGGGATAAGAAATTATTCATCTCTAAATGGGAATCGAACCCACAACCGTCGTCGTCGTGTCACGATGGCATCCTATCGCTCAGTCTTTTTATGATATAAATTTAATTACATTATAATTCCTTACTTGTCTTATAATTAAGTTTGTTTTTTGTTAGATTGTAATTACTTATGTATTCTATAATAAATTAAGATATTAAAATATAAAAGAATTTAAAAACATATAAAATAATATTTTATAAAAGGGCTGTTGTCTTAACGTCATAAATTTATGTGGAACCGCAGATGGATTTGGCCAACAATATATTTCTATATAAAACAGTATAAATAGATAAACTTAAATATAGTCGTTAATAAACGATGCAGTTTTCTCTTAACTAATTAAAATTTAATATAGATTTTTTTCAACTATTATGAAACATATAATCAGTACAAATATCGAAGACGCCTCGAGGCTCTATCGTGGATATATCGTATGTTAGTAAAAGCGACGGTTGTGGATTCGAGTCCAGTTTGCTTATCTTGCTATATTCGGAATACTGTAATTATAAATAAATGACAGCAATATGCATTTTTGTCAATCATATTAATATTATAAATTTGAATGTTAGTTTGTTTGTTACGCATTCACGCCATAACTGTTCAACCCATTATTATGAAACTTTGTACACATGTTTCCATTTAGATCTATTAATTAAAAAAAATACCCGCACACAGCAGGGTAGGCAAAAGGAACGTAGTGTTCAGACACTATGTTCCACACTTTCCTCTGAATTCTGGAGGCATTGCGTGATGCGTGGCGGAACTCATCGCCGCGCTTTGCTTCGACACCAGAGCAAAGAAAAGGAAATATAAATTTAAACAAATGTTTCAGCTCCCCGAGAGGGACTCACCAACCCACCGAACCCACAACCAGTCACACTCTGTGCCCCTGCGCCACGACTGGCCTCAAAAAAATAACAAACAAAAATATATATTTAGAATATTTTTGAAGAAACAAAAAGAAAAACGGTACATAAGTTTATTTTTCAAAATGTTTTAATGTGAGGTAGCTTGTGGCCCTTCGTCTCTCAGCACTAAATCTTCATTAGACGCCCCCGGCTTTACGAGATCCCACAGTGGCAGTAAACCAAGCGCTGTTTTACTTCTGTTGATGTTGATGCACAGGTGATGTGGCACTGACCCGGGGAGAATGGTTTTGATATATTTATTTTTATTGATTTAAGTAAACATAATATTTTTTTTATATTGGGAAACAAATGGCGCTTACAATACTTAAAGCTATTATATATCTACAATACATAAGCCAATAAAGTTTCAACTTATGCACCAAACATGGAGTGAATACAAAAAAAAAAGAACAATACAAAAAAAAATACAAAAAAGAATAAATTATATATAAATATATATTTTTTTAAATTGTACAAATTGTGTAATTAAATCATTTTTCTTTTTCTTTATAAAGAATTTATTGTTTTGGCTGATACTTGAGTTTCGTTTTTTTTTTATTTTTAACAATCTCTTACGTTTATAGAAGTGTCAAAAATTGTGGTTTTTTTATCATCTTGGTTAAAAAATATATTATGCAACAAAAGTATTAAAAGCTTTATATAAATTCCACTAAACCTGAACTATTTTAATATTAAACTAAATAATTTTATCATATAATATGCTGCTTCTAAATTTTAAAGGCTATAGCAAGAAACTAACGATAGAGCCTCGAGGCGTCTTCGATATTTGTACTGATTATATGTTTTTATCCAAAAAAATGGTAATTCAACCTTCATATCAAGATTCGATATCAATTTGCATATAATCATGTTAGCAATCTTGTTGGAGGATGAAAATTAGAGATGCGTTTTGCTTTAGTCTTTTATGTCAACCATCGCGATGTTAATATAATTTACATAATTTATTATAATAAGTTTATTAATAATTGTAATTATTGTTGCAGTTGTTTACACAGGCTTGTATAATATGTATACAAATCAACGCCTCTTGAGTTCAGCGGAAAGTGGACAACGGAAGTTTTTTAATGGAAAAGGAGTGTCATAACACTAGGTTCCCTGGTTCCCTTTGCCTACTATGTGAAGGATACAGCGTGAATGTAAAAAACTATTTACAACTAACATTTGATCATTTTCTTACATTTGAAGTTTTACAAATGGTTTTAGTATCTTAAACAGCATATAAATATTACTCTAAACATAAAAAAAAAGATTATATATGTTCAAGAAGTCTTAACACTAAGTTCTCTCTATGTACACTACCATGGAAAAAACCCCAAAACATACCATTTTGCCCTATGCCTTTAAGCAAAAAAAAATTTTTTTCCTCTCTACACGGTAATTTCTCCCCGAAACAAAACAAAAATACGTAAAGCACTTGCATCATTTGCGAATAAATAATTGACAGCGCGCGACGGGAGTCCCGAGCTGGTTATCTATTATTCAGACATTGTGGCTGTTCTGTCATATTACCCTAATATTGAGGAAATATTCCAAGACTGTGAGGGGAATGCTTAGTTTATATGGTACAGTCTTACAATGTACAAATACGAGGTAGATCAGAAATAAAAAAAATGGCTTTCTTCTAATAGTATTTGTGTTAGGATGTCCCATGGAACAGCCATTTTTTTAGATATTGTGTTGAGTGGCGGTACTCAACGTCGCGTTTTGTCTTTATCTGAGAAATAATTAATAACTATGATTGGAAATTGAACCAGTATTTGCCGTATTTACAGCCATATGCAAACGACCGCAACTAAAATCGACTTTAAACTAGTTAAGGAACTTCCCGCATTTGTAAAGTAAAAGTAAAGAAAGTCCTCAGTGACTAGTCATTCTTTTTTCTCCTTCTCCGTTTTTCGCTAATTGTGAGATGTCACGTGATAGTTTGCGGAGCCGAAAGTCACACTGTCTAACATGGATCGAAAAGATGCCTTGAAATGTTTTTAGCTAGTACAAAATATTTTAATTATTTAATTATTATTTTTGACGATTTTAAATATATTCTACGGAGCTTTATAATTCTAAATAAGCATGAAGCCAAAAAATAAAATACAGAAGAAAATTTTTGAATTGGTTAAAATGTTAATCTAACATCATCCTTAAAAAGTTTCCAGCCTCACCAGATCACTTTTACCACCAACCATCTAGAACTTCCAGAAAGGCGAGACAAAGTCAAGTCGTGTCAAGAAATTAATGAGTCGTTACTCTTAGCGGCGATTACAGATTGTTATTCGATTACACACACCCTGTATGAATGCTAGGGGTTGAATTTTCCGGAGGGCGTTTGACACCGGCCCAGTGCCACCGCACAAACACGAGAAACGCCGCGAAGTGCGCACCGACGCACTCTTAAAACCGTACGAGAAATACTACACTGGTGTCAAAAAACTATTTTAAGTTTCTTTTTATACTTAAGAAAAAATTAAAGTTATTTGTTTTTGCTTTTTACTTACGTGATTTAAATCATACGCATCTTACTTTGTGTTTAAGCAGACTTACAGCAACAGGAAGGCATTTAAAACTTTTTTTTTCACCGCCAATCGGGTTTAGTGACGTGAAACGAGTCTGTGATCGATTGCTTATTCGCAACGTCCCGATTAATCACTCGCAGGCCATATTCGATTTATCGTGGTATTTGACGTTTTGAGGAGTTTTCTCGGAAAGTCGCGATGTGGGAGTTCGATTTTTTACACGAAATGCCGTCCGCTTGTAATGAAGACATTTGTATTGACTTGTTGACCACGTAAATGAAGGAATGCCAAAATTTATTTGTAGTTTATTCTGTAATTAATTATATACTTTTTTTATATTTATTTTCAAGAAATTTTCACATCCAGATCTGGAATATAAAGAGATTATGTTTATATTATTATCCTTAGTTGTTATTGCAAATCTTTTCGAAACAGGTTTGAAAAATAATTTCTTATCATACATTCTTTTTATGTAATTATGACATATTTCAGTGAACTTATAGCGTTCTTTCGATACTAAATATAAATTTTGATACTTATTAAATTAACGATCAACAAGAAATACTCTATAAAGATAATTCAAAAATGCAATATCAATTATGAGTTCGTTTCTTATTAAAACAATACATAATTCAAAAGAACTTATATTAATGAAGGACAAAAGTCGTTGACTCATTCTTATTTTATAAACATAGATTTTTTTAATTTTATTAAAAAATAATTTAGCTTCCATTGTAATAGTATCAGCAAGTATACTATAAAATCTGAATTTATAGGAATAAAAATTAAATCTATGTAACAGTAGAAACATATGTATGTATGTAGGTCATAATAACAATATATATTTTATTTTAACGGCCAGTTCTGATAAATAGAAACATTATATTACGGATATTATAAATTTACAAAACTTAAAAATCAGCTTCATGCTGTATCCCGCATACAACAGGTTAGAAAGTGTTATACAATGACTTTTTGTTTTAACATAAACAAAACGATTAAAACTCCCGTTACAAACTGACAACAAACATACAAACCTACTGGACTTAAACAACAAAAAATTAGGTTCCCTAAAATTAGGTCCTTTACCTAAACAGTGCAGGACATCGCTAAGAACGGATTTTTCGAAATTTATACGCTAAGAACAACGAAATTTTCCATTTTAAGTCTTAAAGTCCGCAATAAAATAGCGGACGGCGACTAATAACTATTAATAACCTAATCAAAAGAACCTTAACAATAACTTACCAAGGAAACACAATTTATTTTTTTAATATTTTTTGTGACGAATCGATGTTTAATCGACAAACGACATCTCGTTTACGTTTCCACGACGAATTTATTTATTTCTTTGATGTGCCGACATCTATTACAATCGAGTGTAAATCGGAATCGGTGCGATTGATCGATTTGTGATTTCTGTGATAAATGTTACGTGGATGCATTGATCTTGATCTCTTTTAACCGCCTTTAAGTTTTCTGAGTTGTTTTGAAATCTATGAGAAGGGTATGGTATGCTAGAAATCTTGTTCTTTTATATGGTAAATAAAAAAAAATATTAAAAAGTTATCGTCCAGCTTATGAAATAAATGGCGAGATTTTTTTAAGATAATATATTGACAAAAATATTATAATTTTTTTTAGTTTCTTAATATTGTGAATATAATAACAAGATCTCAAACAAGAAATGAGACAGTCAAAACCTTTAAATATTTTATAAGGAAACTTTTTTTATTTAAAGGCCTTCTAGACCTATCAAAATAATTTAAAATTACAGTATCATTTAGAAAGTAACTTTAAACTTTAAAGGTTGACGTTAAATAACTAAATAACATAATTATTTATATAAAAAAAAAAAAAAAAAATTAGCTTCACGCTATATCCCGCACACAGCAGGGTAGGCAGAGGGAACCTAGTGTTATGACACTCCGTTCCCCACTTTCTGCCGATTTTGAAGGTCTTGCGTGTTGAGTGGCAGAATTCAACGCCGCGCTTTGCCTTGACAGAGCGAAGAAATGGAAATATAAATTTAAGTAAATATTTCATCTCCTCGAGTGGGGATCGAACCCACAACCAGTCGGTTTTACAGTCACACTTCGTGCCACTGCGCCACGGCCGGCCTCGATTCTAACTATTCTTATATATATTCTTCAAGTATCAATTTTACTCGATTCCTACAAAACGGGTTACACAGTAGCCGCAGGAAAGGAGGAAATGTTTAATTTTTTAGGATAAATAGGCAGCGTTTAATTCCGTATCTCTGCATGTAGCGCAGCGGGCGCTAACGACATCTCGCTAAGTGATACTATTGTGGGATTCGATCCGGTTGAGGCATTTGTCGGCGTTCTGTTGGTCCAGACTTATTTAGTGACGGTCGCGGTGTATTTAAAATTTGGAATGCGTTTTTTTGTTGTCAGCACTCACTAGACCTCCTTAGATTTTATTGTGAGGCTTTTGCCGCCCGTGGCTGTTGTGGTGATTGTTACGGTTGTGTACAGTAAAATTTCATATGTTTTTCTTTTTTATCAGCTTCACGCTGTATCCCATATATAGCAGGGTAGGTAGAGGGAACCTAGTGTTAAAACAATCCCTTACCTTAGTTTTCGACGATTTTTACAAGCAATTGCATGTTGAGTGGCAGAACTGAACGCTTTCGTGAGAGTGAGTCAAGAAATGTAAATAATGATTCATTCTCCCGAGTGGGGATCCAACCCACTACCGCCATGTGACAGTCACACCCCTGTACAACGACGGCCTTAAATATCATATAAATTATATATCGTGGCGCATTGGCACAAGTGCCTGACTGTAAGCTGTAAGCTCGATAGGTTGTAGGTACGATCCAAATTTGAGGAAATGAAATATTTATTAAAATTTGTTTTTATTTCTTTACTCTGGTTTTGAAGCAAAGCGCGGCGTTAAGTTCTGCCACTCAAACGCAATGCCTCCAGAATTCGCCGGAAAATGAGAAACAGAGTGTCTTAACACTAGGTTCCCTCTGTGTACTCTGCTGTGTCTGGCATACAGCGTGAAGCTGATACGAAAAAAAATCTGAGAAATTTATATACATAAATTGAACTATATTTTCATCTTATCCAACATAGGAAAATTAAAATAAATAATAAATTATGATATTATTAATATAAAAGTTATTAAGATAACTTAAAAATTGAAAGTGAAACATGTATGCGGTACCGATGATGAACTTGTGTACTCCATATCATTTGCCTGGACATTATGGACCTCCTGGTTCTGGTCTTGCGGAGCAGTATTGGTTGTAAGTATTAGTATTATTATTCGTCCTTAGTGTTGAGACACTCTATTCCCAATTTTTGCCAAACAACGCCGAGCTTTACTTGAATTTCTCTTCTCAACACACAATGTCTCAATGTCTCAAAATTTGGATGTGCTTGGTGACCACTGTGTCTTATATAAGATTCTTGGTTTTGCCGTTTTTATGCGGGATACAGCGAGAAGCATTTTTTTCTCTCTTACTGTACCTAATTATTTTTTTTTATTATGTAAGTTGTAAGTTCTGTGAATTTTATTCTAAAAATTTTTTTTTTAAAATATTTTATCTATTATATTTTGAAATTATTAATAAAATATTTTATTTTGTGATACGAAAACAAACCAATTGATTCGAACTTTATCTATTTCAGAAAACCGTCGGTAGATGGAGTGAGCAACGCGGCCTCTGTAAATAGTCGGTGAGTTTATAAGTTAATTATATATATTTTAGTTAAGCCGTCGTGGTGCAACGGTAATCATCTAAATCTAAATGTGAAGTTTGTGGGTTTGATGCCGACTCGTGGGAATGGAATACTTTCACATCTTTCGTTCTTTCGTTCTGGTGAAATAAAGTGCGGCGTTGGATTTCGGCCCTCAATACACAATGTCTTTTTCTTAATGTGAAAATTGAATGGTAAATGGGGAACGGAGTACCTTACCACTAGGTTCCCTTCCCCTCATTTGTAGTTTGAGGGATAATACAGCTTGAACCAAAGAAAATATGTTAATAATTTAATATTTTTTTAAGTATCTAAATATTTTCTATTTTCCAGTTATACTATTTTTGTTTCTTCTCAAGACTGAATCTTTAAAGAATATAATATAATAGCAAATATATTATTCTCTATATTATTATTTAAAAAAAAAAATAGAATCTTTTTTTATGTTTAGAGATTTTTTTATATTTGGTTTTGATTTTGTTTGTCTCTACCTATTATATTGATTATCTTAACCAATCAGATATTCTATAGTATAATAAATTAAAGGCCGTCGTGGCCCAAGGGCACAAGGGTCTGTGATTATAACGCGATGGTTGTAGGTTCGATCTCCACTCGAGCGAATGAATTATTATATATTAATTAATATTTTAATGTCTTTGCTCACTAAGCCAAAAAACCCTACGTCCACCACTTAACACGCAATGATCTCGAAAAATTCGGCATAAAGTGGGAACGGAGTGTCTTAACACTGAGTTCCCTCTACCTCTGCGGAATACAGCGTGAAGCTGATAATAAATGAATTATATGTAATAAATTAAAAATGAGGCCGGTCGTGGCGCAGCGGCACAAAGTGTGACTGTAAACCGACTGGTTGTGGGTTCGATCCCCACTCGAGGAGATGAAATATTTACTTAAATTTATATTTCCATTTCTTCGCTCTGGTGTCGAGGCAAAGCGCGGCGTTGAGTTCTGCCACTTAACACGCAATGCCTCCGGAATTGGGCAGAAAGTGGGGAACGGAGTGTCTGTCACTACGTTCCCTCTGCCTACCCTGCAGTGTGCGGGATACAGCGTGAAGCTGATTTTTTTATTTTAAATTAAAAATTAGCTTCACGATGTGTCCCGTACACAGCAGGGTAGGCAGCAGCAACCTAGTGTTAAGACAGTCCGTTCCCCACTTTCTGCCGAATTCTGGAGGCATTACGTATTGAGTGGCAGAACTCAACGCCGCGCTTAGCCTCGGCACCAGAGCGAAGAAATGGAAATATAAATTTAAGTAAATATTTCATTTCCTCGAGTGGGGATCGAATCCACAACCAGTCGGTTTTACAGTCACACTTCGTGCCGCTGCGCCACGACAGGCCTATAGTTATATGTATATATAAATTATAATTTTTCATTTTTGTCGAAGCTATATCGAACACCGCCTATACCGTGTTATTTTAAAGCAATCTACATCGGGCTCCCGATTCGATTGCCATCAGGTTTTGAGAACGACCTCAAAATCCTTCGCATCCGATAATCCAATCTCTAAAAATGGTAATTTCCGTACCGTTCTCACGGATGAAACAAAGGATCAAGAGTGAAAAAATATGGTCAAGTGTGATCGGTGCGATATTTTCAATTAATTTACATAAAAATAAAGATATCAGTTTCTCATGTATGTATGTGATATTATTCGAAAATTAAAATTTTGTAAAATATAGATAATATTTGTATGTTTGTATACAAATGTTTTAGAAATGAAAAGTTATATGGAGTATGGATCTTGGACTCCAAGTTTTATCAAAACCGGTTCACATATTTTTGGACATGGAAGTTAACGTACGTATTGTTTAGACTTAACCCTAGACCTTGTTTACCTGCAATATGGGTAGGTATATAAGAGAGGTGTAGGTATTTTATAGGTATTTGAAGTCAATTTGATGCTTTTTAACTAATTCAATTTTTATTATATTTTCATCTATGCCACGTATTTTGTTGGTTATATAGAACGTAAATAAAATCATTATTTTTATTTATTGTATCTAACACATTATATGGCATTTCGTGTCTAACATGACATCTTTAAGATTCTCTCACTATAAATTTATTTAAAAAAATATGTTAGGACACTCTGCTCCTCGTTTTCTGCCCAAATTTGACACCTTTTTCTTCTAGTGGCGGCTACCAGAGCGGACGGATCAAAAGTCAAATATACAGAGACTTTGCATTTTATAAATAATTCTTATTCATTAAAACATTTATTATTTTACATACATCAATCTTTATATTACAAGTACCTACATTACTACTATACATAAATAAATTAAAATTAAATCAGCTTCACGCTGTATCCCGCACACAGCAGGGTAGGCAGAGGGAACCTAGTGTTAAGACACTCCGTTCCCCACTTACTGTCGAATTTTGGAGGTATCGCGTGTTGAGTGGCAGAACTCAAGGTCGCACTTTGCCTCGACACCAGAGCGAAGAAATGGAATTATAAATTTAAGTAAATATTTCATGTCCTCGAGTGGGGATCGAACCCACAACCAGTCGGTTTTACAGTCACACTTAGAGCCGCTGCGCCACGACTGCCGCTGCGCCACGACTGCCACTACATAAATAAATAAATAACATAAATAAATATAATATATTTTAGCTTAGAACGGTTTTTATATCTCTCCAAAGAACCCCAAAGCAAAGAGATATTGAAAAGGGAAAAAGAGACAATATCCAATCACAATTATGTCGATTGCGGCGTGTTGTTTGACGTTCGCTGCGTAATGGAATACGTATAATACAATACAATATGTTACATTATGTTTAGTGGTAATAAAGGAGTAATAAGCTTTATCAATTAAATGGAGAGTGGAGAACGGAGTGTCTTAACACTAGGTTCGTTTTGCCTGACTATATACGGAGAGTAGAGTGAAGCTAAAAAAAGTTTTATTATAATTGACAGCTTATAAATTATCAAAAAAAATTTAAATTATTAATTTTATAGGTATTAGCAAAATGTATACGTAGTAAATTGTACATATACATGTATAACATGGCATTTGTGAGTGAAGTTCTAAGAATCTAGTGTTAAGACACTCTGTTCCTAATTTTTCGCTCAATTTGCAAGACATTGCGTGTTGAGTGGCAGTACTTTATTATTAGAGTGAGGAAATAAAAATACCTCGTTACTGTTAACGGTAACGTTAACTGGGAATCGAACTTACAACCGTCGAGTTCACCATACGAATCAGACGGACCCAACAAACAAACTTAATAATTACAATATTTACATTATTTTTATTTAAAAGTTATTATACCAATTAAAATATATTGATCACAATCGATTACTTATTACTAAATAATTCGAATAATCGATGGAATCGGTAAATATTTACATATAATTCCGAGCGATAGCCATTATTGGCTCAATTGTCTTTATGAGATATAATATAAGTATTAATTAAGGTTATTTATGAACAGAATATTAAAAACTTATGATAATAAGGTTTCCAAATGCACCGTGACATCTTTAATATAACCTTACATTAGCTACTAGCAAGGATATGGATAGTAAAAAAATAAATATTGAAATGCTTAAAATAAGTAAAATAGCTTAAACACAATTAAAAATGTATTACAACAAACAATCAAACCAGCGACCTTTGGATCTAATTTACGTAAATCACTTAGCAGAACGTTAAAATCGATTAAATCTACCGTCATAATAATCGAGAATTCTATACGCTCATTAAAACATATCGTAATCCATACATATTGTATCGGAGATAAATCTCACAACAATAGTTGCGAGTAATTACTGCATGCCTAGTACGGGACAAGAATCGATAGATCGGTATCGATGTCCCGTATCGATTCCTTATTCGATACAACAATTTATTGTTATGGTTTTAATCAAAACATATTTGCATGCTATAGTTATGGGCGTTTATAAGTTACGATTATTCGAATAGCATTTTTAAATTGGCTGGAAAAATGTATGCTTAAGCCAAAGAATTGGCGTGCGACATTTTTATGGGTTGTTTGAGCCATCGAGTGAAAACAATTCAGATGAATTGGATTTAGTTAAATGGTTGTAGATATTTAAAAAAAATATCTTAATATATTATGCAGATAGTAGAGTATATGTAGTAGAGGAGGCCAGTCGTGGCGCAGCGGCATGGAGTGTGACTGTAAAACCGACTGGTTGGGGGTTCGATCCCCACTCGAGGAGATGAAATATTTACTTAAATTTATATTTCCATTTCTTCGCTCTGGTGTCGAGGCTAAGCGCGGCGTTTAGTTCTGCCACTCAACACACAGTACCTTCAGAATCCGCCAGAAAGTGGGGAACGGAGTGTCTTACCTTTAGGTTCCATCTGCCTACCCTGCTGTGTGCGGGATACAGCGTGATTTGATGTTTTGTAGAGTATAAAATTTTACTTTCAGCTATTCGAGAAAGCGGAGTGAATTTAAATCTAGTGATACGACGCTTTTAATCGCTCGTATTAGAGTTGTACCTGATTGTCCAGAAAAATAACCTTACCTAATTATAAAACACAATGCACTCTGTAAATGTAAATTATTATTTTATTATAATTTTTATTACAAACTAAATTAAAATAGGCTTGATGACTCACTCAAATATCTTCAATACATCAAATTCAGCTTTAAGCCACCTATAATATTGAGGGCTACTGCCTTCTCTCTTGCTCCCGCGAGCACGTGACCAGCGTACAAGCAACGTTAAGTTTTCCCTATTTTATGGCAGTTTCCATGAAAAATCACCTGGCCGGAACCTGCCTGCCTGCCAAATGAGCTACGGATGTAATCGTTCGGCTATGAAGCTTCGGAGAGAATATTATATTTTTTCTTTAATGTAGGAGTTTAAAATAAAGAATAATATTTTTTTTCATCTTTTTTGTCAGCTTCACATCGGTAGGCAGATGGATAGCTTCACGCTGTATCCCGCATATCAGGGTAGGTAGATGGAGCCTAGTGTTGAGAGACTTCGCTCCCTATTTTGCGCCTAATTGTGGAGGCATTGGGGGATAGTCCTAACTATTCTATTTATGAACCGTCGATGCTCTGTGGGATAGCATATCACTGTAATCGCAAGGGTTTCGATTCAAATGATTTCGAGAGAAAACTCACCGCGTCATAAAAAAAACCTTATAGTTCGCGTTACTGCTTATGAAAAGTTAATAACGTAATTCTAGTCATTTAATCCTAAATTTTACCAAGACGTATAGCGATAAAGTCGCAGTAGTCGCCGTTTCATTAAATAATCAAATTACATTAGTGACTCTTTTTTTACTTAATACATTAAATCTCACTCTCTATTCACTCACCTCACCACTTACTCACCTCAGTTTTATTAAAATGAGAAGAGAAAACCTCAGTAAGATCTCGTACATGAAAAAACAGAAATATTGCAATTATATATATATATTACGCATACATATTTTAATATAGTGTAAAAAGACGGGGTTGTCATGTTTTGTCTCCATTTCAATGGCGATCCTCACTTTAAATATTTAAAAAGGTTCCCAAAAATCCTATTTCACGGTTATTGTGGTCTATTGAGCCGAAATATGAACGAAGAGGAGAAAGGGACTAAGTATTGTCGGTACATTCGTATGCTAATTCACTTCTATAGGGAGCGGAGGCTGTGTTGGTATGTTCATCGAAGAACATATTGTTGTTAAATATATTTTCTAATATATCTTTTTTTACTTGATTAAGTGACGTGTCCCGTTTCTCGCGTTCTCTTTAATTTTAGAGACATTGCGTGTTTAGTTTAGTGGCGGAGTTCAACGCTGCGCTTTGTCTTTAATGAGTGATAAAATTTAAATATAATTTAATTAATCCGTTTAGTAAGAATCGAATCCAGAACCAGACGCTGTCCTCACTGATATCCTTATTTCCCTAAATATATGTATGTCCAATATCTTCGATCGATCAATTTAAAAAATTCTTACGTATTAATAGTAACGAAGTAGGCTAAACAAATACAGGTACTTAAATGGAGTTATCGTGTCGTACTGGGACAGTATCTGACTGTAATCGTAATGTTTGTGGATTCGATTCCAATTTTTAATTAAATATTTTTTCTTAACATTTAGTCCATCATAGATAAAAAAGTGCATGCCACAACATTGCTACAAAATAAATGTTTTATTGAATTGGCTCGAACTTAATGAATACATTTAAAAAAAATCAGCTTCACGCTGTGACCCGCACACAGCAGAACTCAACGCTGCGTTTTACCTCGGCACCAGAGCAAATAAATTATAATAAAGATTAAAATAAATATTTCATTTTCTCGAGTGGGTATCGAACCTACGAATAGTCGCGTTTACAGTCAAACACTTGTACCCTTGCGCCATAACTACCTCCGTCTGACAATATTGTCTTCAAAATGATAATGTCATTAGAACATAAAAGTAATTCATATGAAAAATATAAATAATTTTGTGATAAAAAGCAGGTGAAGCCGCGAACGGGTCGCTAGTTTACAATACAAGTATCCATACTACTTAGTCAATATGCAAAAGTGACTTTTGTAAATTTTGACAGCACCCAGCAATGGTAAAGTTAATGATATACGATCGGTAAACGGATAAACACAAATGCAATGCACAAATTAGAGGCGGCTTCGTTGTTTCAAAGAAAGTTGTTCTCGATAAATTATATCTGATATTATTATTTAGATTGTAACCTCTTTAAGGAAACTATTAAATATTGTGATTATCTATATTTAACTAGCTAGTTATTAGTGGCACAGGGGCACATAGGTGTGACTGTAACGCGACGGTTGTGGGTTCATGAGTGACTGAAATATTATTTATTAATATTATAACAAGACAAAACCCCCGGTGTTGGGCTCCGCCATTCAATTCATAATACCTCCAGAATAAATAAATAAATAAATCAGCTTTACGCTGTATCCCGCACACAGCAAGGTAGGCAGAGGGACCTGGTGTTAAGACACTCCGTTCCCCACTTTCTGCCGAATTCTAGAGGCATTGCGTGTTGAGTGGCAGAACTCAACGCCGCGCTTAGCCTCGACACCAGAGCGAAGAAAATGGAAATATAAATTTAAGTAAGTATTTCATCTTCTCGAGTGGGGATCGAACCCACAACCAGTCGGTTTTACAGTCACATTTTGTGCCACTGCGCCATGACTGGCCCCAGAATTCGGTGGAAAATAGGGAACGAAAAGCTAGAAACTTTATTTTTAATAATGGGAATATGACAGGACGTCACCATCGCTGGGCTAAGTCCCACTAATATGATTTTTTTTTCCAAATTAAAAAAAAATTGTCATCCGCCACTCATGACGCAAAGCCTCGAAAAAACGTTATTTTTATTAAGAATTGGACTGAATCATTAAAGCGTTCGCAATTTCTTTCCTACTACATATATTAAAAAGTTCAAAGTATAAAATAAGTACTAATAATTAGAGAAGGCAGAATTTATTGTCTCCATTATAATACCGTTTGACCCTCGACTGACTTGTGATTTAACTAAATTAACGGCTTTGTGTGGATATTCCTTATATTTTAAAAAATATAAATTATTCTTACTATAAAAAAAAGTCAGCATCACGCTGTATACCGTTATTAGCAGAGTAGGGAGCCTAGTATTTACACACTCTGCTCTCCACTCTCCGCTAAATTTAAGAGGCATTACGTGTTGAGTGATTCAATTCAATCCCGTGCTTTGCCTCGTTACTGGAGCGAAAAAATTCAAAATCTTAAATATTACATTCCCTCATGTGGAAATTGAACCCACTCTCTATCTGCGTCTGCAGGCGCGTTTGCAGTCATTCACGCTTGCATCATGACTGTTCACTACGTAGCAATTTCTAATTTTAAAATAACATTAACTTCACTAGTCTTATCCACAACAACCACCCTCGCCTACATAATTAAAAGGAACCCAATTGGGTGCATTAATTTATACCTACTTTTTTTTTCCTTCACACTTTTAATTTGTCGGCGCCGAGTGCTTTGCATAAATTCCTGGCAGAAGAAAACACTGGTAGCATCAATTAGTAGGGCGTTGTAATTTATTTGTTTTATCAAAGACTTTTTGGCAATTCTTTCTTTGTTTCTTATTACTTGCTGGTTTTGTCTGGGTGGGTAATTTTTTTTTTGGTTTCACGATTTTTTGGATATAGCTGGGTAGGTAGAGAAAACTTAGAGTTAAGTTACGCACTATCCACCCGAGCTCCGGCCATCGTGTGTTAATAGGGCGGAATTGCGGAATTCAACACTGCATTCTGTCAAAGCAGAGCGGAGTGTTTCTTACAGTCAGTCTCGCCTGTCGCGATGATCTTATCCATAATATTTTGAGAACTCGTATACATATTTTAACATTTTTAAAGTCTTATTCCACACTTAGGAAAGAAAAATATTTGTTAAGAAGACGTATACAAATTTGAACGCAGCAGAATTGAATCCGCGTCACTTTTCTCTTTTTCTTGGACGGTTTCCTGTGATGTTATGTGAAAATTTAATAAAAATATAACTATTTTTAAAATATCTTAAAAATGTTGTGGTTGCGAGTAACAAATCTTAAATATAATTAAAATTATTTAAGTTTTTTACTCGCAACCTAGAGTTCTAGTGCATTTATTCAATTATTTTTTATGTATTTACTAGATTTATTGAGCCCATTTTTCGTTATTTGAATCATAAATATGTCAACCATAACTACAGCTTAAAGCAATACCATAATCTTACACAGAAATGCTTTCACATTTCAACGGCAAATTCTAGGGGGTCTAAAAATTATTTATAAACTGTATTCTCTTTTAAGTTAATTTAAGCCTTATCTATCTCCACTTTCAGTCTAAATTCGCTTGAAAATACAATTTTTGTTAAATGAAATCTCAGAAATAAGTGAATTTAAGCCTTATTCGGACATTTTAGAGTATATTGTGAGTTATTTTTCGTTACTTATGAACGTCAAATGAAGAGTCCTCTTCCTCCGGCTATTAGTCCCGGGATTAGAGCATGATCCCAGGATCGGATGACCAGCATCACATTATTAAACTGGGATTTGGACCCTTGTACGGCTAATTCGTGTTTGTATTGCTTACGGTTGATCGGTCAGTCTTAAAAATAAGTTAAGTTTGTAATTAAATAAAAATACTGTGTGTTTTTAATAGATTTTTGGTTTGTTTTTGACAGGTTTTTCTTTTTGTGTATATAAGAATGTATATTTTTATTAAAAAAATAGTTAATTCGTTTCGTGATTAATTTTATTACATATATTATATAAATTTATTTTATGGTAAAATGGGCTTCGTATGTTGTTTCGGTAAATAAATTGGTGTAGATATATGACGTATGTATTGATGTTTTGTATTTAATCTAAGTGAAAAAAACGTCATAATAAGTCCATGTCCTTGATAGCATATAAATAAATATAAGAATTCAAAATAAGTGTCCGAAATCGAGTGAGAGAGAGAAAGAGAGAGAGAGAGAGAGAGAGAGAATAAAAAACCAAAATACATTATATCTGAATACTGATTTAAATTAATTTTCAACGTGTACATTATTGCCAGTGCGACGTTAAGATCCGCAACTTCTACGCAGACTTATTACGCATATTTAAAGCGGTGAGGTTTATCTTCCGGCTTTATGACTGAGATAATCGAATTTTGACTTTAACATATATTTAAATTACATCCATTTAAACTAGTTTAATAGTCATCGTGGCGCAAATACACAAGGGTGTGACTGTAACGCGTCAACTGTGGGTTCGATCCCCACTCAGGGGAATGAATAATTATTTATTAATATTTTCATTTTCTTTGCTCTGGCACCAAGACAAAAGCCCGACGTTGAGTTGTGAGTTGAGAGTCACTCAACACGCAATGCCTCGACAAATTCAGCTGAAAGCGGTGAACGGAGTGTTTTAACTCTAGACTCCCTCTGTTTACCCTGCTATATGCGGGATACAGCTGAAGCTGTATAAAAACATATAAATAGTCACCACGACACGAGACAACACAAAAAGCCTGCAAACAATTATTAAGGCAAGGCCACACCGGGCCTCGAGCGAGCCTAATTCCCTTATAAATATTCATATACCTGTTATACTCGTCATATTGTGATACTTTGATTAAGTGTCTTTTACCCTCTAGCTTCTGATTAATGGAGGCGGGTTCTTGAGGCGGCATCTTTGACGGATTTTTTTATTTTTATATTTTTTGATGACGCTACTGACGTTTTCTTTTTGTGACATTTGGTGACAATGAATGAGTGATGCTTGTCAGCGTCCGTCATAGCTGTTATTCAGAGATTTTAAAAGTCATTTTGTTTAAATGATTGAGATATGTTGAATATTTCGTGCCGTGTGATCCCGGCTTAGAATAGGATCATTCTGGTCATGATGTGATCATACTGGTGGTGTCGTAAGAGGTGACTAAAGTACGTGTGGTAGAGTCACGTCGCCAGCAATGGCAACACGCATGGGCAGACTCGACTGGATCATTACCACCCCCGACATTTAAAACCGGCGTGAAGTAGTGGCTTTATGCCACTGCGTTTCGCATCAGGTAATGCCGGGCCCCGACGCTCAACCCATCTTGGGGGCCGGCAACGCACCTGTAGCTCCTCTGGGGTTGCACGGGGTCGTGGGCGGCGGTAGTCACTTACCATCAGGTGACCCGCACGCTCGTTTGCCGTGTCTTTTCCATAAAAAAAATATATATATATATTACATTTGGGGCCCGTGGTGATGGAACAAGAACAAGTGTGCGACTGTAAACACAACAGGTTGTTGGTTTTATTTTCTACTTGAGAAAATAAAATAATTTCAAGTCCAAAATGAAAGTTTGGGTAGAGGTAAAAGCGCGGCGTTGAGTTCCGATATTATACAAAAAAATATATCTTTACAATATTAAAAAAATAACAGCCATTTCCGAGCACTTTTTTATATATTTTTATTGTGAAACGAAATACAAATAGTAAACACAAAAACTATAAATTAAAAAAATATATAATCTAATTAATTTATAGAAGCATAAAATTAACACAATAAACAAAGAATATTTCATCATACAAAATTGCACTCGCTTATCGTTTATTATAGCTAATTTATCTAAACCATTAAACTCGAGTCTGTCATCGAGAATAAAACTGAAGGACCCTTATATAAAGGGGATGTTTTAAATGTTTGATTTTAATTAACTCCATCAGTCAGACGCGAGAGGCGGTAATAAGTTACTCGTCTTGTTGCACGTCAACGGTAATCGGCGACGCTTTGTCTTGGTGTAGCCCCACCTTAAGATGGGAGTGGATGATGTTTTTTAATTGTTGTGAATAGTAATGTGATATATAGTTTTTTTTTTTATTTATTCATATATATTATTGTATTTAAATATATATTTTTGAATGAAGAAAGGTTTGAACTTTTCTTTATATCTTCATTTATCTTTCAAAAATACAATTCAAAATCAAGAATAAAAAAATATAATACAAATGTTATATATTTATACTAAATAAGTAAAGTCCTGTAAATTCTCAAGGAATCTTTGATAAAAACTTAAACAAATTTACAGTTGCTTTAAACAAACTTACATGTATTGGGCCTGGTGTCATTTTATCAGGAGGTATTATATTACACTAGCGACGCTCGCGGCTTCTCTCGTTTACTTCCTATAATACTTTTACTATGCTTCATGAATAAAAAAAATATATAATAATTTGAACATATAATATACAGATTCAATCATAATCCTACTGGTATTTTTTTGTTAATTAACTTGTTAATCACACGGTTTTACTTAATTCTTAAAAATTACCAAAATAATACTACAATTACAATATTCATCTGATAATTAATCGCAACCTCCTCTCATGCATATCTACAACCTTAGGTATTTTTGAGTCTTTTAAATTAAAGCGCTCAAGGAAAACCTCAGGAACAAGATCATTCTTCTAAAAGCTTATTCTCCTTTTTCTAAAAAGTAATGTCTGCGCACGCGCATTGCTCTCTTATCATGCGTCCAGATACGGATGATATCAACTCATGAGATGGGAGTTGTTATGGTAAAAAGAATGGTGGCACCAAAAATAATTGAGTTCCGCCACTCAATATTTAATGCCTCGGGAAATCAACGATATAAAGACAACGGGAGTTATGTGAACATAACAAAAATATTAATAAAATGATCGATATTTAACTTGGAATACGTTAATTTCGAAATAAAAAAATGGTTTCTAGAAGATTTTAGAGCCCTCCATACTGAATTTCGCGCAAGGTTTACCCCTCAATAAATAATTTTACAATATTAGCATATGTCGATTTATCTCGAAGTCGGAGCAAGAGTTATTATTTATAGCCAGCCCCACTACATATGTTAAGTAAATCCCCAACTTGGATTGAACGCGTCAAATGCTTGCAGGATTAAAGAAGGGTTGTTCATACATCACAGGTTTAGATCAAGTGCTTTATCCAAAATTGGAATTTAGGAAAATGGATATTGATTTAGAAAGAAATATTATAGACTTTTTTTAACTTCACGATGTAGTAGGATATTGAGATACTGGTATTGAGATACTCCGTTCCCATTAGGATACTTCCGTTACCTATTTTCCACCAGGTTCATTCAGGTAGGTATTGCGTGTTGAGTGGCGGAACTCAACGTCGTGCTTTGCCTCGTTTAGATTAGAGAGCGTGGAAATATTAAATTTGTTATTTTCTCGGATGGGAATCAAATCCACAACCAGCCCCCGTTTACAGTCACACGCTATTGCCTCTGCACCACAGCTGGTCTCTTATTTCTTACATCTTCTATATTATTTCTCAATTATAAAGAAACATTTACAATAGTGGTATAAAAAATATAAAAAAAGAACAGTGAACCCAACCGAGTATGAAGAAAAATATTTAACTATATTAATTTCAATTTTTTTTTATAAATAAAAAAATATTTTTATATGAAAATTTTTCCACAAAATTCCTTAATAAGATCTTGTCTAGTATAACTTACAAGTTGTTAATAACAAGAATATTATACATTCTAAGTCGAAGACTCCCTCTCGAGTCACTCGGGACCCCACTTTGATTATTGAAGTTTGATATCTTCACCCGAATTGATGAAATTAGCATTAAATAATTTATTTGCTTATATTCCACGTATGGAATGTATTATATTTATTTGACAAAACAATGCATGCAGCTGCACAAACGCGAAGGTTGACAGTTCGATTTCCACTCGGGAAGTGTAATATTTAATATTACAATAATAATATTTTTTCGCTATGGTTACTCTTTGCCGTGTGATCCCGGCCTAGAATATGATCATCCTGGTACTGGTGGTGTCGTAAGAGGCGACTAAAGTTCGTGTAGTAGAGTCACGTGGCCAGCAATGGCAACACGCATGGGCAGACTCGACCGGATCATTACCACCCCTGGCATTACCACCCCTGCGTTTCGCATCAGGTAATACCGGGCTTCGGCGCCCAACCCACCTTAAAGGCCGGCAACGCACCTGTAGCTCCTCTGGTGTCGCACGAAGTCGTGGGTGGCGGTAATCACTTACCATCAGCTGAACCGAACGCTCGTTTTCCGTGTTTATTCTGTAAAAAAAAATGGTGACAAGGCCTGGGCACGGCGTTGAGTTGAGGTCGAAAAGTACAGAACAAAGTGTTCTAACATTAGGTTTCCAGGCCCCTGCTTGCAACGTGAAGCTAAAAAAAGGAATTTATGGTAATTAATTTCAAGTAGATACTATGAAGACGTATGTATGTCTGAAAACACGATGACTGTGGGTTTGATTTTCTTTCAGTGGAATAAACGATTTTCATTTCCAAAAATTTTTCAATTTTACAAAAATGTTATGAAAATATACGAATATATTTTCATTTGCTATTTTAGAAACAATTTGTAAATTAAGTATTTTTTTTTCTTTTACAATATTATTTATAGAGTTTGAGCGGTCTATAGCGCAGTAGATGATCTGCGATATACGTTCATATATAACACAATACGGAATGCCTTGAAAATTCACAGGAAAATGAATTACAGAAATTTCTTAACACTTTCTTCTTTCTTTTGAGGCCGGTCGTGGCGCAGCGGCACGAAGTGTGACTGTAAACCGATTGGTTGTGGGTTCGATCCCCACTCGAGGAGATGAAATATTTATATTTCCATTTCTTCGCTCTGGTGTCGAGGCTAAGCTCGGCGTTGAGTTCTGCCACTCAACACGCAATGCCTCCAGAATTCGGCAGAAAGTGGGGAACGGAGTGTCTTAACACTAGGTTCCCTCTGCCTACCCTGCTGTGTGCGGGATACAGCGTGAAGCTGATTTTTTTTCTTAACACTAGGTTCCTAAATTCCCTTTGGAGAAGTGGTAGGCATACCGCGATAATTTGTTTATCACTTACATATATACATGAAAAACCTTAAATATTAAAAAGTTGATCTTATATCTCTAAGAGTGAAAAATCGGGCATTTATTTCGCACTCCATAGAACGGAGGCCAAATGCCATCGACATTAACTGCGGAACTCGAGACCCCTAACACATAATAAAACAATAATTAAACCCCGCTCGGGGGTCGTGAAAAAATCCAATGTCTTTTACGACCATTCTCCTACTTATTCTGCGTCAGCAACGTATATACCGTCTTTAATTGTGTGTTTGATGCTATCAGAGTTTCTAAAAGTTAAGTATCGTATTACGTTTTTTTTTTGCAACTTCACGCTGTATTCCGCACACAGCAGGGTAGGCAGAGGGAACCTAGTGTTAACACTCATTTCCCCAGATTCTGCCAATTTCTAGAGGCATTGCGTGTTGAGACACCAGAGCGAAGAAATGAAAATATACTCCGTCACGACTGGCCTCGTATTACGTTAATTGTAAAATATACTTATATAAAAAAGGGGCCGGTACATTTGGAGAGGTACAAGCGTCTTATAAACGTGACAGGTTGTAGGTTCGATTTCCAGTCGACTCGACTTTCAAATAAAATAAATACAAGTATTGCTAATATGATTTAAGCAATAAATGTAAAATAAGATGCCAGTCGTGGCGCAGGGGCACAAAATGTGACTGTAATTTCCATTCTTCACTTTCCGCTATTTTATAATTAATATTATCTTCAGTTTCTTGTTGTTTTTACATATATCAGGGGCGCTTTCACTCAACTGTAGAGGGCGGCCGGTGTTGAGGCGGAACTCGACGCCGCGCTTTGTCTTGTGACCAGAGCGAGGAACTGAAAATAATTCAATGCCCTAAATGAGAAACAAACCCACAACCATCTCGTTTACAATAAGAGATTGTGCCTATAGTATAATGTGTAGAAATATTCAAATTACTAAGAAAATTTTAAACACATTAGCACTCACTAAGTAGGAAGTTAGCAAGTCTTAAGGAGTCATTACGGAACAGTCGTTACTAGCTCGTTAACTGCGTGAGATGACCCAGCAGGGATTTTTGCCTTTCCTTCAACTTGAAATTACTGTTTTAACACGCTACTTATATAGTTAGGTGATGTAAGACGTTCGATTCCCATTCGGGGAAATGAAGTACTATATTTTTTTATATTCCGCTCTGGTGACGAGGCAAAGCGGCGTTGAGTTCCGCTATTGAATATACAATGTCTCAACAATTCAGTGGAAAGTCTTGTGTTTACAACAAGCGTGTTAATGGGGAACGGAGTGCCTTAATGCCATGTTCTCGGGTTCTGGCTCTGTCTGCGCAACTACATATATGCGGGATACAGCGTGAAGCTAAAAAAAACTGCTTCATTTCCAATTTAATTTCAATCAATATATAACATTCATTGAAAAGAATCATATAAAATCTTGCTTAACATAAAAAATCCAATATTCCAAATTAAACGTCCATTTTATTACACATATCCAAGAAAATCGAGACAGACAAAGACCTATATGACAAAGATTTCTTCACATTGTAAAGGAACCTCGCGCCTTTTAGGGAAAGGTATTTTCTGATAAGAGTTCAACTCAATAAGAACATCGGTAACAATGCAATCTGTCTATTATAAAAGACCTTGTATGAGATAAAATGCCTTTTTTTTGAGTATATCTCGAATTGACGAGATCAATGAACGATCCTATCGCCATTGTGTAGTCCCTATATCCAGGAAAAGGGATTGCAATTAAAAATGTTTTTTTCTCTGATAGAATTTATGTTGAATTTTGTTTGACAAATTCAATATTAAAAGTAAGGAATGCTCCAGATAGAAAATCAGTTAGTGAAATATGTAGTATGGAAAATAAAGTAAAGTTTTATTACGATGCAATAATAATTTTTTTTTTTTATTTGTTGTCCTTTTCTTTTTTGTTCGAGGCCAGTCGTGGCGCAGTGCCACAAGCGTGTTACTGTAAAGTTGTTGGTTCCATTAACAATCGAGGAAATAAAATTATTATTGTTTCTTCGCTCTAGTGTCTAGGCAAAGCGCGGCGTTGAGCCCCCTACTCAACATAAAATGCCTCCAGAATTAAAAAGTGGGAAACGGCCTTAATGGGAACGGAGTATTTTAACTTAACTGCCTATCCTGTTTCTGCAGGATATGGCTTTAAGCTCAAAAATAGTATTCATCCTAGCGCATCCTGGATTAGTGTCCGAGTCACAATGTCTAGTGCCCAAAGTGGGGAACGTTTCTGCCCATCTTGTTTTACATAGGGCACAACGTGAAACCAATAAAAATACCATTTTTTTTAAAGGAAAACTATATAATTATTAAAATATTATTTTTTATTTAATCTGAAGCAACATATGGTGATAAATAATGAATAAGTGATATAATTCAAAAGCTTACATGAATATTTCAAACGCGGCACTTTCATACCGCAAATGGTGAACCGTAGCGCCTAGACGGAGAAAATAAAAATAAAATGCGGCGGTCATACCCTATTTATTATTTATCAATTGTATAAATTATTGAATAGTAGTACTGTATTGTGTCATAGAACAAAAGTTTGGCTTGGCGTAAGTGGCGTGCACCATGATCGATCTCTCTTTTTTTTCACGCTGTATCCCGCATGTAACAGGGTAGGCAAAGGGATCATAGTGTTGAAACACTTTCGCTATCTACTTTTCGCTGATTTCTAGAGGCACTGCGCCTTGAGTTGCAGAACTCAACGCTGCACTTTGCCTCGGTATCAAAGCGAAGAAATTAAACTATTTCATTTCCTGTAGTGGGCATCGAATCAACAACGTGTCGTGTTTACAGTCATACGCTTGTGCCCCTGCACCACGACTGGCTTATAACCATTTTTATAATCTGTATAGGCATTTTTTCATTGAGTGTTAGTAGAATTTATAATTTTTTACATTACGCTTAATCAATAACAGGGATTTTGTTTATTTTTTTTTTCGCTAAACGTATATCAATTGGTGCAAGTATTCTCTCATAATACGAATTTCAAAACGATTCTAGCTATAAGGTTTTTAACAAAACGTACACATTATATATTTTTTGCTCTGAATGTATTATAGTGTAATAATTAAAAAAATCACTTTTATTGTAGATGACATTTCTATCTTCTTTTCTGTTCATAGTACACTCCAAAGTCTTGACCCTCGGAATGGCCGGGGTCACTTTTACGACCGCTCTCCTCTGATGTCGATTTATCGTTTCATTCTGTGTGCGGCTACTCAAATATATTTAAAATATGGTAAAATTTATATAGAAAATATGTAAAGGTGTAAGAGAACACAACTTCTTTATTTTCATGATTTTTCCCATAACAGGGTAGACAGAGAGAACCTAACGGCAAGACACTGTACTACAATCAACATGATTTTGGAAAATTGCGTGTTGAATGGCGGAACTCAACGCTGCTCTTCATCTTACCTTATAAGTGCGGATCAAACCCATTTACTGTGCTTCAATTGTCTTAACTTTTCTCTTTTTCAATAGTAATTTATAAATCGATGACAGTCGTGGCGCAGAGGCACAAACGTATGCCTGTAAACGCAAGGGGATGGTGTGTTCGATCCCCACACGAACGGAAATGAATTATTTATCAAGTTATGTTTTCATTTTTTCGCTCTGGTCAAGGCAAGATGCGGCGTTGAGAATTCCACCACTCAACACGCAATGTCTCCAGAAATGGGGAACGAATAGTCTTAACATTAGGTTCCCTCTGCCCACCCTGCTGCAAGATACACTGTAAAGCTGATTTATTTTATTTATCTATTTATCAGTAATTTAAAAGAAACCAAACTTATCTTGACGATACAAAGTTTATATGGCAATGTTAGTATCCGCAAAGCATCGACCTTACGGGACGACCGCTAACATTGGAGCATTTATCCTAATACCGCTAGTGCTACTGTATTATACCGGGTAGATTGGTTTTTGGTACTCAATAAGTGATAAGAGATATGCGTTTGTATCATGTTTTATTATACTTAAATTGTTTTATCTAGAAATGTCCATATTATATAAAATATTCAGTATATTTTAGAAAAATATTGTTGTATATTTTATATTTATGTTATATATTTTAATACGTATGTGTAAAAAACAATAAAACTCAATAAACCTTTATATTATTTTTAAATTTTAACCTGTATTTAAAGAAATTGATGAACACCCTGGTATTTCAAACGCATAGTCAAATAAAATTAATATATGTTATAGTATGTGAACCAGTAGTTACTGAGATTAGAGCGTTCAATTAAACAAGCTCTTATGTTAGTATACTTAAATAGCCAATATCAGTTCATGTCCTAATTCTCAATTTAGTTGTACAATTTCAGGCGGTCGTGACGCAAGGGCACAAGTGGGTTCGATTCCCACTCGGGAACATGCATTATTATTTATTAATATTTTCCATATAGTTTATTAATATTTTTGCGAGTTCAGTCACTCAACACGCAATGCCTCAAATTCAACGGAAAATAGGGAACAGGGTGTCTTAACAGTAGGTTTCCTTCTACTTACCTATACGGGATATAGAAAAAAGAAAAAAAAAGTAAAAAAAATCGAAAAATTGTTAGCTATTATAAAACAGACCACAAACCCAACCGATTGTCTTAACCCAAAACCGAATCTAAAAATGCATCAGATAGCCGTAGTGGACGGTTATGTCTCATAAAATGCGGGGCAGTATCGATAAACGTTTGTTTGATCCTATAGCGGGCTGTTAAGTGGAATTCGTCGACAATAAGGACTTTTGGATGGTAGTCGACGTACTGTATTATGTCGATTGACCTTTTGTTTTCGTAATAGAATAATTTAGGAGCTAGGCTTAGGAGTTAGCAGGATTCTGTTGGAGTGTTTTCTAGGTATTGGTTTAAATTTTTATTCGAAACGCTGTTGATAGATAAAATGTATGGTTTAGTTTATGTGTGATACGGGATATACGTTTAATAATGGACATAAAGCATGGGCGTGGTCCGTACCTTCCGTAGCTTAGCTGTTTTACCGTAGCTTGTGCCCACCCCAGACATTTAAGTAACATAAAATTTGTCATGAAAAATGACAAATTTTATGTTACTTAAAGGCGTGTACAGAAACATATTTGTACAAAGTTAAAGTCCAGGAAACGGAATGTATCACCACTAGGTTCCTTCTGCCTATCCTGTGTGCGGAATACAGCGTGAAGCTGAAAAAAGCCCATAAAAAGTCCCAGCGCCATAAAAATTTACTTGAATCGAACATTTTCGTTATTGTATTTATATTATTTAATATTTTATAAACAATTTGGACCTTATCGACTACCAAATATTTTACCCTTCAACAAGCAATTTCCCTAATTGGATGGAAAATCAAGAATAAAATAACTATAGTTATTTTAAAAATAATTTCTTCGATTAACTTATTAAATAATTCATTTATTATATAAAACCTTTAAAAAGTCCACCTTAAATTAATTCAGCTTACAATACTTTTATTCTATAACAGCTCGTTATCGCTCCCGGCAGAAAGTTATGCGCGTGCGCATAAAAAAGAGAATTTTAATATAAATAACGACGGCACGTTGATTGACAACTCCTGCTGGGCAAACATTTCACTTCTAGGATTCCGTCATCAGACCATATAAAGGCAATATGATTTGGAAAATTATTTTTTAATAGGTAATTTTTTTTTTATGGAAAAGACACGGCAAACGAGCGTTCGGGTCACCTGATGGTAAGTGATTACCGCCGCCCACGACCCCGTGCAACCCCAGAGGAGTTACAGACTAAAAATTAAAAACTAAAGGATATAATAAAAAATAGCGTATTTTTTTCTTAAACTTTCTTTAATTCCTTTAAAAACCAATCCGGTTTCGATTCACTAGATTTGTCTTTACATTTTCTGTTGATCTTTCCTGAAATAGTAAAATCCTTGAGTTTTGGAGCCATTAGATATAATTTAACACATTGTGTTGTCCTAACAAAGTGTGTTTTTAGTTTTTTTATCTACAAATCTATACTTCATAAATTTTGAGACATTGCGTGGTGGGAAACAAAACTTAATACCGGTAAAAAATATAAATATAAATTGAAGATTAATACGAAATACTATACTGCTATATGGTTATTTCTGTATGTAGGTTCTGTAGGGACAAAAAGTGAACATTTTGATTCAATTGGTGCAACGATTATTTTGTTCTTCTGCTAGCTAAATATGCCAATATATGCATAGATTATTTGGAAATGCTGTTATAGGAAACGTTAATAAAATATTGATTGAAATTTTTAAGATTTTTAAAGAGACATTTTACACTTTAAAAATATTAAAAACTATTTACAAACTTTATAAAA
The DNA here is from genome assembly GCA_917862395.2 of Heliconius sara. Classification (NCBI taxonomy): domain Eukaryota; kingdom Metazoa; phylum Arthropoda; class Insecta; order Lepidoptera; family Nymphalidae; genus Heliconius; species Heliconius sara. Next base: position 3,121,458 of record OU860788.1, on the reverse strand, counting down.
AATAAATACATAAATATGGAACCTAATGAGCGATATTTCCAAAATCTGTGAGTGACGAATCACTACATTTCCTTTATTACCAATGTTAAAATACAATATAAATATTAAACAAAGTTACATATTCATACAAAAAAGTATATATATATCAAAAAGATAAAATAAGGTATAAAAACGAAACGTTCGCCGATCGAGTATTAATTATCTTTGTTTAGCATTTCATGAATATTGGTCTGTACAGTTTTTGTTACGCGAAAACTCGTTAATGAAAATCAGTACGGGCGCCTTCACATCTGATCTTAGAGATACATACATTAAAATACATTTTAAGTTACATATTAAACATTTTATCACCTTCTCATTTCAGTCGTTCCTCTTTTAACACTAAGTCAATTTTTGTTGCACTCGTTGGAGGTGAGGGCGAAAATTTTGAATTGTTTTAAAAATATTGTGAATAATTAATAGTAGATATGTAAAAGAGGCCAGTCGTGGCAGGGGCATATAGTGTGACTGTAAAGTCGACTGGTTGTGGGTTCGATTCGTACTTGAGAATAAAAAATACATACGGAATTATATTACTTTTTCGAATTTAGTAAAGATTGCAAAGTTGATTATAGCATTCTTTGAAAATATGAATTTACGTTTTATTTCCATAATTAACCTAGTGTTAAGACACTCCGCTTACCGCATACGGCTCGAGTTCGAGCTTATGCGTTTTGACTTACGAAACTTAACGCCGCATTTGCCTTATAACAGCTTATTCTAACATATTCTTACGTTTTTCTATATATTTTTGTTATTGACCTTTCAATATAAGTTTTCACAGTCGTAATAATATGTAGGGTCAGCGAAACGGAAATGTAGATTCAGTATCATTGAATTATATAAAGGTGTTTATTACGGTCGTGCTACGTTTGTTTTCGCAATGGTAAATAAAATCAACTTCACACTGTGTTTCGCAGCAGGGTAAGCAGAGGGAACCTAGTGTTAACCTAGTGTATTGAGTTTAACCACTTAACGCGCAACGTGTTGTATTCTGGCCAAAACAGAGAACGGAATGTCTCGACACTAGGTTATCTCCGTCTACCCGGCTACATGTCGATAACAACGTGAAGAGAGCAAAAAAATAAATTGAGCTTACTTATTTTCATTATAAAATTATTTTTTGGTATTGGTCTTGTTCTCAAATTCTTAATATTATTATATGAAAAAATACAATACTTTTTTCAGATAATATGTTTCCCGAATCGATACCAACCCATAAATCAACTACACCCGTATCAAAGTAAATATCCTTGTTAGATCAGCTCTTGATATTATGCAAATCACATTATTATTCATACTGTTTTTCCAAAGGGCGTTATCGTGCGGAACCCTAATCTTATACTCTCAACATTTACAAAGTTACGTACAAAAGTAATAAACATTTTTCCATTCAAATTTGAACCTTATTTTAATCACAAAAAAAGGTATACATTTATTTTTTGATTAAAAAAGATATTGGGAAATTAGAAGTTAGTAAAGCTACTCGCCCATAGATGGCGCCGGTGGCAATGTAAATTTTCAACGTGATTTCCATCGACGAAATATTTTGGGGTATGCAAAATTTGATTGGCAAAACATCTGTAAGTTATTCCGAGTTATTATAATGTAATAAGATTAAGGTGTCGGCTTTATTATTTCGTAATGTTGTTATAATAGGATTTATTTTCTTCTTTCCTGTTTAAAGATAATGGCGATGCAAATTTTATTAGGAGTAGATTTATATATTTTTTTGTTTTTATCGTCACGTAGCCAGAGGTAAATTAATTAATAATTTCTAATTTTAATGGAGAGTTGAAAAGGGCACTCCAGTCTGTGATTTTTGGCAAGTCCAATCCAAAGTAGTTTGGTCTGGTAACTTCTGTGTTTTATTTTTTTAAATATATATTTTTTACAATCTTACAAATACACATCCTAAATGCTTGTTCAATCTCGCAACACGCACCGTCTCGACTTTCAGCGAAAATTGAGGAATGTACTTTCTTGACACTACAGAATTTATCAAAGACAAAAAAAAATCAACTGATTGTACATTTTCAATTTTAACACATATAAACAAAGGGAGTTAAAAAATGAAGTAAATCATGAAATTGTCAATTTATAAATATTTCACTAAACCAGAATCGAATCCACAATCTTAATTTATTAATAAAATAATTAAGTAAATTATAATTTAGTAGAAAGTCTCTTTCATAACTGCGACACGGGAAGAGCAATAACCACATTGGTTTCCCATATGAAAACATTCACCATAATATTTCGCAGTTAGATTAGAATGCGAGGTCATGAGTCATATGGAATAATTATGTTTCTAATGCTGTAAGGCCTGTTATATACTGTACGTTTTGCAGAGTTTATTTTCATTTTCTCAATCCCTTCTCCATCTCCAGCCATTGTGGTGCTGTCGGACAAAGGTGTGACTGTAAATGCGACGGTTACAGGTTTATTTCTACTTGGGGGCTTAAATGATATATTGTATTATTTCCTTGCTCTGAAAACAAGGCAAAGTGCGGCTATGAATTCGGCTACTTAACATATAATGCCTCGAGAATTTGGCAGACAGTTATATGCAGGATACAGCATAAATTCAATAAAAACTTGTTACGGTAAAAACGGAATATAAACATTATTTTTATATTATCTTCACGTTTTATCCCGCACATTGCAAAGTAGGCAAATGGAACCTGGGAAACTTCCACAGACGCTCCGTACCTTATAAATTTAAGTATACTTTCCAATGTGTACTAGTCCTTATACGCATATGATTTACGATTTCTTACCCATCTATTTTACCATAGGTACTTACTCGTACATGCTTCTTTGTTTCATATTTTTGATATTAGCTTCGTATATATGCATAAATTTGCTATTTAGTTCACGTTTTAAAAAAAAATCTAATAAAACAGTCTTTGTTGGGTGGTGGACCTTTACAATAGCCCACAACCATCACGATAACAGTTCCATTCGATTATTGCACATTATAAATGACAATATTTTAACCGAATTAATCGCGTATATTGGGTAAACTATTATTATAACTATTATTACTACTATTATTATTACTATTTTTATTTTCGTATTATTTTTTTGGAAACCCGACGTTTCAAACACTTTGTAGTAGTCCGTGGTCAAATAGACTACCTACTCCATTATACGATATGTCCGAGATACGCGATTTATCCGGTTAAAATAGTTTCATTTAAAATTCCATTCTGGTTGGCGCCATTATGGCTTTTATCAATATTTTTTACGTTCAGCTGTATTTCACGCATAGTAAGGTAGATAGGGTAGGGAACCTGGAGACTTACTGCTGAGATACTCCGTTTCCATTCCGTTTCCGTTGATCTCTATCAATATTGTAATATTATTAAACATATTTTTTTTGTTTTCTCCTACTTATAACATAAGTAAATAATTTATTCTATTTATAACCTAAATAATAATTAGTGTAAGGTGTAAATAAATAAATATTTGAACTTTATAAGAAAAGTTTAGAAGTTTTCTCTCTTAATTCATATTTATTAGGCTATAATAAAATATTTGGCTTTTAATTTTTATAAATTGAACATGAAACTATTTTAATAAAATTAATAGTCTCTAAAATAAAGTTTTTGAAATTATTTAAAAAAAAAAAAAATTAAAAGATTTTGAGGCCAGTCGTGGCGCAGGGACACAAAGTGTAACTGTAAAACCGATCGGCTGTGGACTCGATCCCCAATCGAGGGCATGAAATATTTATTTAAATTTATATTTCCGTTTCGTTGCTCTGATGTCGAGGCAAAGAACTCGTGGCGTGAATTCGGCAGAAAGTGGGGAACGGAGTGTCTCAACACTAGGTTCCCTCTACCTACCCTGCTGTGTGCGGGTTACAGCGTGAAACTGATTTGATTCAAATCAAAACTTTACAGTAGTCGCTCACGCTCCAACACGCTCTAACTTAAATTCAGGCAGAATGCGGAGGAAAGAGTGTCTTGACACTAGCTTATGGTTATCTCTGCCTACCCTGTTATATGGCTAAAGAGGTGCTATTTGATATAATAGTGATTGATATAATTGTTAAGCAAGAGGTCTTCGCACAACTATAGTTATGATTACACTATCACCATCTAGTGTCAAAGAGAAGAATTAAAAATAAGTATTGTTAGTGCGTATTACAGTTTATAGATGGCGTTGCCGTCTTGGTTTTCTGTTAAATTTATTTGGATGTTACTTTTCTATATAATTTTAGTTTTATATTATATTTTGTATTAATTGCTTTTTATTATAATTTTAAAAGATAATTTAATAAGATCAGCTTCACGCTGTATCCCGTACACAGTAGGGTAGGCAGAGGGAACCTTGTGTCGAGATACTTCATTCCTCACAAAAAAATCTAAAGTTCGTTCCAAAAAAAATATTATATCAATTATTTATAGTATATCCCAAATATATGTGACGTAACTCAACGCTGGTTTTACCAGAGTGAGTCAATGAATTTAATACATTCCATTGAATGGAAATCAAACTCATTATCATCGTGTTTACAGTCAGACGTGCTGCTGTGCTGTGATGTCGTTACCTTTACTATTATTGATATATATATATTTTTTGTATATTTTATAAAAGACAACAATTAATAAATAAATAATTTGTTTCAGATACTATGCACAAGAGAACTGGTTAAGTAAACGTTTTTTTATTTTTTTTAATTCAAGTTTGCTTTTCGCTGCATGTTCAAAGCAACTAGTACATTTTATGGTGTAGGCTGTTCTTAATTTTCCGCTAACTGAGAAGATTATAGGTACGTCGGAGTCTACCCGCACATAGCATGGTAGGCTAAGGTAACCTGGGAACCTAGTGTTAAAACACTCCATTCGGAATAAAACACTACTGTTCAATACTTTCCGCGAAATACTGGATATATTGCATGTTCAGTGGCAAAACTCAACGCTGCACTTTGCCTCGACACCAGAGCGAAGAAATGAAAACACACTTGTGTCCCTGTGTCACGAATGGCCTCACCGAACTGTGATACGGTCTGGATCTAATCAATATAAAAAATTATTAATTAAATCAGCTTCACGCTGTATCCCACTTGCAGCAGGGTAGGCAGAGGGAACCTAGTGTTAAGACACTCTGTTCCTTACTTTCCGCCAATTTTTTTGTGGCTTTGTGTGTAAAGGGACAGAACTCAACTCAGAGTAAAGATATAATTATTAGTTATAATAAATAATAATTATAATAAATATACTTTTTTTGCACATAAAAAATCCAAAACAACATACAATAGTAGCTTGTATGGAATATGTTATTTAATTTATTAAATTAAACACGCAATACAATGCCTTGAATACAAGTTGAATATGACTTAACTATAGGTTCCCTCTGCGCACCCTGCTGTATGCGGGATACAGCGTGAAACTAAAAAAAAAATCTAACCGGATTCCAATAATGGCTAATATATAATTCCACCTAAGTCAAAGTAAATACCACGGTCGATTAACAGTACACCAATAATAATAAAATGGTAAAAGAGCCACCGGTTTTAATTCCTATACCTTCTCATTAGACACGGAAGGGTTAAAGCGTAACGGACCTTGAAATCGAGTCTAACAATAAAAGAAATTAGGTATCTCCTTAAGAAAATAAAATGATTCGCCGATAATGATATTAACCTTCGTCTTATTTGAATTTTAACTCTACCTGGTTTTTTTTAAATAATTTTATTTATATTAAAAATCAAAATCAGTAGTTGTATCCCGAACACAGCAGGGTAGGCAGAGGGAACTTAGTGTTAAGACACTCCGTTATCCACTTTCCGTAGAGTTCTTGAGGCATTGCGTGTTGAGTGGCGGAATTCAATGCCGCGCTTTGCCTCGACTCTTGACAGAGCGAAGAAATGAAAATATAAATGTAAATAAATATTTCATCTCCTCGAGTGGGGATCGAACCCACAACCAGTCGATTTTAAAAGTCACACTTTGTGCCCCTGCGCCACGACTGGTCTCAATAGGCTTTATCTATAATAATGCGACTGTAACGACTGTAACGTGATAGCTGTGGGTTCGATTCGGAGTCAGATGTTTTTTATTTTTTTTATGAAATTAAAGAATTTGATTGGTCTATCCGCTGTTTTGCATAACGTTAATCGTTTTGATGTATCACACTGTACCTGACATCTGACACACTTTGGACAGTTAGAATGAGTCACCATAGGTGAGTCACCCGACATAATTTTTTTTTATAATATTATATAATTTTTTTTTCATAAATTTTTTTTTCAGCTGCTAAGCTAAAAATACTAAAAATATTTAAACTAAGGTAGATACACAAGTAACCTAGTTCTTTAATCAATTATAAATATAAGTAACCATAACTGAGGCCAGTCGTGGCGCAGGGGCACAAGTGCGTGACTGTAAACGCGACCGCTTGTGGGTTCGATCCCTATTCGAGGAAATTAAGTAATTAATACTTTCATTAGTTTGCTCTGCTGTTGAGGCAAAGCGCTGCGTTGATATCCGCGACTAACACGTTATACCTAAATATTCCGCGGTAAGTGGAGAACGGAGTGTCTTAACACTAGGTTCCCTCTGCCTGCTGTTTACGAGATACAGCGTGAAGTTTGTATTGTTCGTTTCGTTTTGTTCTACTCTTGTCTCTTATAAAGTCAATAATACAAATATAGCAATATAAATACACAACACAAATCATTTTCAATCTAAATACGTCATACTACAATTATTCAATGTTTATACGGTATCGGGACCATCTGATTTGTTATTCCTATTAATCAATCCCACCCCTCGACATCGACAGGGTTAATATGGGGGACAAATCGACAGCTTAATGTACATACTATAAATACTGATTTAGATTTTTTCTTAGCTTTAGGCTGTATCCTATATATAGCAGGATATGCAAAGGGAACCCGGTGTTAGGACGTTAGGTTCCCCATTTCTAGTTCAATCTTCGAAACGTAACGTGTTGTGTTTCGGAACTCAACGCTGCACTTTGTCTTGTTAGTAGTTAAGGAAGATTGAAGAAATTTATTTTCATAGTGGGAATCAAACTCACAACCGTCTGTACTGCTCCACGGCGAAAAAGCGTCAAGTGTCATTTTCATTTTATAATATAGGTACTTTAGATTATTCTACAAAATGGTTGCAGGATTTAATCCTGCGTCTCTAATATAAACAATTAAATATATTAATTAATAATAAAAAATGCGATGAGGTCAGTCGTGGTGTAATAGCACAAGCACGGGACTGTAAGCGTGACAGGTTGCGGGTTTATTAAGAGACTGGTACAAAATTACAAATTGCCCAAGAAGATTTCTACGATAATTTCGTTATTTTTTTTTTCTAGTTTCACTCTGTATCCCGCATATAATAGGAAAGGCAGATGGAAACTAGTGTTAAGACATTCTGATCTTCACTTTCTGTATATTTTTCAAATTATTGCGAGGTGATTCTTTGAGTGACGGAATTCAACGCTGAAGTGGTTTTTTATCTATTATACGGGGTTTAATGTATGTCAAATACATCCCCATTACTTTACTCTGGTGTCAAAACAAAAGCGTGGCGTTGAGTTCCACCACTCAACACTTAATACATCCGGAATTCAACGGAAAGTGTGGAGTAGATTATCTTAATGTCTAGATTCCCTCTGCCTACCCAGATGTGTGCGGGAATACAGCGTTAAGCTAAAAAAAAACAAATTTTAAAGGTAATCAAAAATATAATTAAATTTAATACAACTTTTCTAAATAAATAGTAATATTTCAAATTAAATATAATAAAATTTAAACATAAAATAACTAAACAAGGATACGTTACAGCTCAGGTACTGACTGAATTTACATATAAATTGTCTTTGAAACTCCATCACGAGAGACGTGGTGAGAGTAGATGAGGTGAATGTTGCTTTGAGACGGATTCTGTTGAAGATTTTATTTGAAAATTATATGTATTTCTTATAATATATAAATATAATATCAGCTATTTTTAGATATTAAATAGTTCAGTTAAAAATAGATTTATAAAAAAATACGTAATGGTTATGTGTTATGTGTGACAAGACTACGATTGCAAATACAACGGTTGTGAGTTTTTGAGGGAATCGTGTCATATTTTTTTTTCTTCGCTTTGGCTGGCAGAGAGCGGCGTTCTGCCACTCACTAGGGAATGCCTCTGGAATTGGGTAGAAAGTGGAGAATGGAAGCGTCTTATTAGGAACGGAGTGCCTTAATACTTGGTTCTTAGGCTCCTTGTGGAATGGAACCAGTAATTTTTAATTTGATATACATCAAACCCCGTATAATAGATTTAAAACCACTGCAGCGTTAAGTTCCGTCACTCAAAGAATCACCTCGCAATAATTTGAAAAATACAGAAACTGATAATCAGAATGTCTTAACAATAGTTTCCATCTGCCTGCCCTGTTATATGCGGGATACAGCGTGAAACTAGAAAAAATAAATAACGAAATTATCGTAGAAATCTTCTTGGGCAATTTGTAATTTGGTACCAGTCTCTTAATACCATGAAAAATGGGAAAATTCAAAAGTACTCACGTTTTTTTCTTAACATTTATTTATACGGTGTTACAAACACACTCCCTCTTGCATTCGTTTAAATTTACAAACGACAGCTTCGTAAAAATGCTAAACGCTTTATTGGTGGGATAAAGAATTTTTTTCTTTGAGAAGATTTATTGACTTCTATTTATCAACTCGCGAAATTGGAGTGGAAAGATTATGAGATTTTCGTTCGTGTTTCGTGAATATTCTTTTTATTCTTCATATTTACAATGTGTAGGCATTTTTTTAATGTTAATTTTAACGTTTTGCAGTAGCGGGTTCAGTTACCGTGGCTTTAGCTTTCTATCTTATGTTATTTGGCGTGAGATATCATTTTTTCTTTAAATTTTTATCTTTTTTTTTTTTAATTATTATGTTTTAGATATTAAATATATATATGTAAGTTTTTACACTAACAATATCTGTAATAATTGATTTTTTTTTTATCAGCTTCACGCTGTGTCTCCCACACAGTAAGGTAGGTAGGCAGAGAGAACCTAGTGTTAAAACATTCCGTTCTCCACTTTCTACCGATTTTTTCGCGGCATTGCGTGTTGAGTGGCGGACTCAACGCCGGGCTTTTGCCTCACTGCCTAAGAATTGAATTAACATATTATAATAAATAATAATTTATTCTCTCAAGTGGGGATCGAACCCACAACCATCTCGTTACAGTTACGCGAGAGTGTACGCGACGCCACGACGGCCTCGTATAATATTTGAGTAATAATATTTTTAATTTTATTATTTATTAATATATTATAATATATATTTGTCATTGTTATATCTTTAGATGATTTTAAAGAAAAAGGTACAAGCAAAAATGTTACTTAAATTTATTATAAGAATTGTAAGACAAAAACAAAAAAATAGAAAATGCCGATCAACCCGTGCTTATTGAAGCAGATTTTAAAACGATAGCTATAAATACGTCGCACTCGTACAGGTGTCTGGGGAGTGCGAGTTCGAGTCGCAGTTAGTATAAAGGATTACTTTTATTATTATTTTTATTGGCTATCATTTGGCTTGTAGTTGAGGGGTTTAAAATAACGTGTTTTTGAGCGTACAGTGTCTACTTTAATTCGATGTTAGGTATATGTTATTAAGAAAAGATTGAAATATATTTTTTAGATTTACTGTATCTTACATATAGGAAGGAGGCAGAAGGAACCTTTGTTCCCAACTTTTGAGAATGTGAAATGAGTGGCGGAACTCTACGCTGCTTTTTGTTTTGTTACCTGGATAAGAAACAGAAATTACTTTTGGAGTGGGAATCGAACCGACAACCGTCGCGTTTACGCCTAAAGGCAGTGCCACTGATTCATGATGACCTTCGATGTATGTGGTGGTGAAAGTAGGCAATAAATATAGTTTTATTGAATATAGTTATCATTAGTAAATACTATTTGGTATTTCCTAATGATCAAAAGGATTTCTCTGAAGGTCAACAATGTATTTTTTTTGGAACTTTTGGCAGTTGTTTCATATCAAGAAAATACTGTATATTCTTGATTTAACATTTACTTATTGCCTTATAATATTTTAATAAAATAAAATGTTAAAAATATTTTTTTATATAAAAATAAAGAAGTATTGACAGATGTCGTAAGTCTTTCAACATTTGTCGTCTCATTTAAAAATAAATAAAATATTTTCCGGTCAGGAATCGAATCTACGACTGTTTTTTTCTCAAACACTATCCAATTACGCCACGTTAGTGTCAAAAAGTACCCAATCTTCTATAATATAAAAACGCAATAACACGTAACGACAAAGACTTGGACCTATAAACCTGTGAGTTTTGATGCACACCATTTGCGACGGTACTGTTTAAATTCACCGTCGCTGTATACAATTCTTACCTTCTTGTCTTTTGTGGTTCCGTTGGAAGTGATAAAAACGCTAATTCTTTGTAATAAGTAGATTTTTAACTATTGAAACTAGTCTGTTTTAGGCCTGAAAATGAAATCAGTAAATTATCATGAATTATAATATATTATTATTGTGGCTGTAGCAGGCAGAGGCATAACCGTTTGACAGTTGTGGGTTCAGATCCTATTCAGGGGAATGAAATGGTTAATATTTTCATTTCCTCGCTGTAGTAACTACACAAAGTACCGATGCCTCAATAATTGAAAATGCTTTTATAATTCAACGAAAAAGGCTAATTTCTTTAATTTCTTTTGTCTAACGTGCTTTGTGCATGATACAAATTGAAATAAAAAAAAACAAGTTTTATTTAAATATTTATTAGCATATAATTAAAAAAAAAACCGTACGGAACCCATAATAAACTTACAGTCTCGCACTCGACAACTTATATTCAGAACAGAAAAGAGGGTTATGTCTTATTATGTTATTGTCTACAGCACTCCGCGTAGTTTTTATTATCTGAGGGGACGTTTTAAACTGTATCCGCTTAAGAGATGTACTCTACATTTGTACAAGGGGTTGTTTCGTGATTACGTTAGATGCTTTAGGAATTTTTATTAAGTAAGTATATTTTCGTATGTTTTTTTTCGGTTCTTATGTTTTAAAATGTTGTCATGAAGAAAAAATTAAAAAAAAATGTTATTATTTTGTTTAGTATTTTGTTGAGGCCAGTCGTGGCGCAGTGGCACAAAATATGCCTGTAAATCGACTGCTTCAATCCCCACTAGAGGAGATGAAATATTTATTTACATTTATATTTTAATTTCTTCGCTCTAGTGTTTTATTCCTCATCAGACCAATCTGGTCCACAGCAGAGTAGGTGGAGATAGCTCAGTATCAATATGCTCTGTTCCCCACTTTACATCTGAAGCTTTACTTCATTTATATTAGCTGTGGATCGGTGGAACTCAACGCCGCAGTTTATATTGCCAGATCGGGAAAATACAAATAATTAATTTCTGAGAGCGAAGATCGGAAAAATTTTATAAATTGAAATATTTAATGTTTTGTATGCGGTTCAAAGAGTGTAGGACTTACTTCGCTATCCTCTCAGTTTGATTTGATAGATAGCCCTAGTTCTCAAAACAGTTGCTAATAAACAATAGAAGTAAAAAAAACAGTTTTACGTATAGTAGGGTAGCCAGGAGAAGCTACTGTTCTGGTGGTATAAACACTAATTCCCCAATTTCTCCTTTTTTCCAGCTTTTGAATCATGGCGTGTTGAGTGACAGAACTTAACTCCGCGCTATGTCTACAAGAGCTTGGAAATAAAAAATAAATATATATACTTTCCCAGAATGCGGATCGAACACACAACCATCGTGTACACAATCTGATGCAGCCCCGCCACCACGGCCTCTTCAATAGAACTGTCAATTATAATTTTCCCATTAAAACATTAAATTTCGCTTATCCTCCAAAATGAACTTAATAGTCCTTCATTTTAAGCACCATTTTTCCCTAACAGCTCAGTAGCCTCAATAAACATTGCCCAACTGTTGGCTGTACAGGAAACGGTAGTCGATTCGATGCCTGACTAGAATATTATATGTAATTGTCTTTCGTCAATGTCATCATATATCAACACTATAAGTGGTTGGAATGGTAAATAGCTCTCACATATTTTTGACGTGTGTCGTAGTGATAGTTGCATTTCACGTGTTCACATGAATAAGAAATACTTTCAAGTATTTTTGTATTAAAAAATAGTTAGTACTAGCAAACAGTATAATCAATTACATTTTTTTAGAGTCGAGTCCGAGTGACGGAACTTAACCACGCGTTTTGTCTCGTTACCAGAGCGAGGATTGAAAATATTAAATATTTAAATTCCTCGAGCGAAAATAGAATCCGCAACCTGCCGCGTATAGACTTGCATGTTTACATATTTACATACTTACCTACAAAGAAAATCATTTTATTATTTATTATTATATTTTGGTAAACGATCTAGATTCACTGTGTACAACGCCGCAGTTTGCGTACAACGAAGTACACCTACACTTCATTTTACGTTGTAGGTATAGTGAACCCATAAACCGTGTTCATTAAAATACACACCAACTGCACTACGATAGTCTTAATCAAGTTATTCAACCACCAAAAATAAAAAAAATTACAAGAGAAAATGTAAATCAAAGCAAAAAACAGAATGTTAATTAGAATAACGAATAAAAATCATCCGAAAAGTAAGTGCCAGGCGCATATTGTCGAATTTTCATAGTTATAATCTCTATACAGACAAAAGTTACTGAGGAAATATGTAAATTTCGCGCGGGGAACGAACCCCAAGCAACCTCGGAAGGTGTGAAACTCTTTGAAGAAAAAAAATTCGATGAATTTTTTAAGAGTATTCTTGCGGTGTCTTTCTAATGTTTATTTATGTTCTGAGACTAGGCTTATATTATATTAATAGTAGATCAGATTCTTGTACCCTTTTATTCGTACCGCTGTAATGGATGTGGTAAATGCAATTTTACTCTGGAATAATTTTGTTTGTAAGTTTATTTTTGTATTTTTTGGTTTGTTTTTTTGTATTTTCTTTAGAAAATATGTAATGTTTATAGTACTGTTGATATGGTTTCTATGGAATTGGTACACAAAATGGTGCTATGGTGACCTCTAAGTAACCTTTACCTTATCTTATCGTTTTAAAATCGTCCGAAAATAAAAACAAAATCTTGCAAATTTGTTTTAAAAAAATGCAAATATTTTAATATATATAACTATTCAAATTTTAATTGCTAAAACAAAAAAAAAATGATATTACTGGGGGTACATACTAATCTATGTAATACATACATATATGTAAAAATACTAAGGCAAAGTTGCTTTTGAAACAAAATATTTTTAACGAAAATAAACCTCAATTTCACTTCCGTTCCCCACCGTCCGTCCTATTCCCGAGGCATAACCATTTGAGTGGCGGAACTCAACGCCGCGATTTGATATGAATGTTTTATCCTCTCGGGAATCGAACCAACAACCGTCAAGCTTGTGCCTCTGCGCCACGACGGCATCAAAAAAATATTCATAGTTTGTATTAAGTATACAAATCTGTGTCCGTCAGACTATGTGACATGGTATCACCAACATCTGACATGACAAATGACACTCGTTCAAATCCAAAATAATTTGGCCCTTGTGTCTCCAAATAAAAAGTGTTTAAAAGAGAAAAAATATTTTACGTACAGTTCAAGTTAAACTGGTCCATCTTAAAACGGGGGACGTTGATAAACGCAGCTACTGTAGCTTTTAATATATAGAGTTCGTGTAATGATAATATTTGTTTGTCCCTTTCTTAGATATTTTGCTGGACTCTGTGATGGTTTGAATTTATTATTTTAAGTTATATACGTTTAATATTTTAGTATTATAATAAAAAAATAAATATAAGTAAGAATATAACAGTCACTTGGGTGCGTCTTTGTATTTAAATTTTGGATAAAAATGATTTGTAAATTTAGTTTATTTCTTTCTTAAATATATATTTCCTCTTTTTCATATAAATCTTACAATTCTCTTAGGTAACATTTGATTGTTTGAAGATTAGGCTCAAACATACATACGAATAAACACATTACTCTTTGCATTGCACAGTTGGATAATAACCTAGTACGTGATAGCAAATCTCATATTGAGAAACAACACGACAGACTTTCATCATTTTCCAAATTAAATATTTAATCACTATAACAATATTAATAATCTATTAACTTCAACGACTACAGAATATTATACATATTAACACGTAAATAAACGTACTGTAATATTATAGGCTACATCTAACAAACGTTTTATAGCCATTTTCACGGGAACGTATGCGGTCACTGTTCGTCTTTTGCATACTTTATTGACTGCGATAAAATAAATACTCTGTTTTATAATCTGAGCAGGTGCCGCGCCGTCACTCAGTATGGCGGGCTTGTTCTATTTCAGAAATGTGCACTAACGGTTAACGCGCGTGATTCTACATTCGAATGTTCGGTGAAATTCGGGCAGGTGACGCTGAGTGGTCGATTTCTCTTTTTTGTTTGGAGAATATTGAGTCACTATCTTGTATTATGTGTATGTAGGTATATTAATTATACTGGAGCACTAGGGTGTGTTAGTAAATAAGGTACGGTTTCCTTTTGGGAAAATGAAATATTGAACGTTTTTCCTTTCTTTGCTTTGGTGTTTCATATCGCGAAATTTAGTACGCACGCCTATAGAATTTGGCGGAATATGGGAGCGGAGTGCTAACGCTAGGCACTATGTGCCTATACTGCAGATGATTTAGCGTTAATCTGAAAGAAGAAGATTATCTTTTTTATAGATTTTTTGTGTATATATTTTGGCTTCATATATCAAATAATTTATTTATTAAACTTAATTTCTTTATTTATTAGTATCCATTACGTGTTAAGCACTCTCAAAGCCACACATCACATTTTTTCCTTTGGTAATGTGTACTGGAATCGAACTTACAACTATCGCGTGTAATCAAATAATTTTCACCAAACAACAATTTCCAAAAAAAAAACATATACAGCAAAAGTTTACGAAAGCTGACAACAGATGGCGTTACAGTACGTCTGAATCGCGCTATGGTTTGGTTCTTTTTTTACACATAAATAATTCGAGATTTGATATATAGAGTAACTTTGCGCAGAGGCAATATCGTAACCGATGAGGTCAATCCGAGGTGCGATTATTGCTAGTTGAAAACTTTACCAATACCCCGCCGCGTGGTCGTGAAACACCGACCGCTATGGCAATTTTTGAACGGCTGTAAAGGCCTAATAGTTCTTGAAACATTTATTAATATATAATATAACTATATTAATAAAATAAATATACAAAATTTCTTGTTAATTCAAGATTTATGCTTATGCTTTATTTTATTTTGTGACTTTGTAGCGAGGGAGGGAAATATCGATTTATTAAAATATGAATTTGTAGGTCGTTATATGCTTTTGTTTTTTAGGATGGCTTTCGTTTTTTATAGGTCTGCAAAAGAATATTGGATATTTTATATCGAATTTTTTTGTATTAGGAAGTTAGGATATTTAATTATTAATTATAAAACACAGCTGCTAATACATTAATTGGATTTCAATTAGCTCAAACATGTTGTTTACCATATTATTTTAAACAGAGTAGACTGAAGGAACCTGGCAACTAAGTGTTAAAATACCCAAAAAGCAAAAAAAATTTTTTAAATATGATGTATGTTGGTAACATTAATAATTTTTTTTATTTTGTTTTTAACATCGGCCTGTTTTTTTTAGAATAAAAAATGTATAAAATATAAATACTGACTGAAACTAAAACTAAATACGTCACTTTGACGTATCTTTTTTGTAACGTACAAATAATGTTCAGCTTTCCAGGGTTTAGGGGTTGTCGCTAAACAAATTGAGTGTGGCGCTATTCAAGGCACGGACAAGACGCGACCTTTTATCTGGATATAAAAGTAAAAATGGTATAACTGAGTATTTTAATATTTTTTTTAGCTTCACGTGTGAGTATGTATTCCGCATACAACAAGATAGAAGCAGCAGAAGCAGAATGAAACTTATTGTAAAGACATTCCATTCTTCACTTTTTTTTAGTATAACTATTTTAAGGCCAGTCGTGGCTCAGCGGCACGAAGTGTGACTATAAAACCGACTGGTTGTGGGTTCGATCCCTACTCGAGGAGATGAAATATTTACTTACATTTATATTTCCATTTCCTCGCTCAGATGTCGAGAAAAGTTCTGCCACTCACCACGCAATGCCTCTAGAATTCTGGGAAAAGTGGGGAACGGAGAATCTTAACAATAGATTCCCGCTGCCTACTCTGCTGTGTGCGGGATACAGCGTGAAGCTGATTTGATTTCAATATATTTTATGATAAATTGTTACATAATTAATTATATGAGTATTATGTACATACAAGTTCTATGTAAGTGTATCTAGATAAATTATTGTATTTATCTACTCACTCTTTTGGCTTTAAACAAGAGTTAACTATAAATATTCTTACAGTAAAATGTGCTTATTGAAATATAAAATAATAATAATTAGATTATAATTTTTTTTTATTTGGTTCGTCACATTTTTAATTATATTATTAATTGTGTATGTAAGAAGTTTATTGTGTTATTACAGTACAGTACTGTGTTCATTATTGAGTAAAAAAACACAGCTATCTTATCTACAGTTACGTTTTTCATTTGTAATGACCTATAAAAACGAATACAGGACTTTTTTATTTTACTCAGTTACATCACTTTGCTGTAGACTGCCCTTAGGGTTAGATGAAAAACGAGCGGGTAGAAATTAAGTTTCACTGTGAAAAATGTTCTTTTACCGGCCACTGTTTTTAAGATACAGTCCATTATATTAAATATACAAAATTTAAAAAAAAAGCTTTTTATATCAGCATCACGCTGTATCCCGCATACAGCAGGGTAGGCATAGGGTACCTAGTGTTAAGATATTCCGTTCCCAATTCGGGGGTTCCAAATGGGAATCAAACTCACAACCAGTCGCGTCAATTACAGACTTGTGCTCCTGCGCTACGACTGGCCTAGAATTTCAAATATTTTTAATTATTATAAACATTATTGTTAAGAAAACATTTAAAGATTTCAAACATTTCTATTCGCCGAAAAGCTATAAACTGGCAAAATTAACAAGAAAACACAATACTAATGTCTGAAATTGAATACCTTGATATTATCTGTGGCAATTTACAGATAATATATGACTTAATCGAAACCACCATCTTTGGAAGGACGTCACTTTTATTACTATACAAAAAAATATAAATCATAGACAACGGGTCCTGGTTTATTGCCAATTTGTTATTGTTTTTTCATCTGTTTCTAACACTATTTTGACAATCTGTGTGTATTGTTAATTTACGGGCAGTTTTAATTATTTATTACTATTTATGATTAATGTTTTAATGATAAATGCTTGATTTATAAGAACTTTTTTGGTGAGCCGGGGTATGAGGATATGGGAGAAACTGAAATTTGAAAATTATTAGAATTTAATTTTTTAATACCATATATGCGTAAATATTTTTTCTGGATATCTTCCTTAATATTTTTTGTATTAAGAAATGTGATAATATTAGGTGCTTTCTAAAAGAACAATAACATAACTTAATTAAATAAACGAAGGAAGTGAAACTATGTCTAAGTATTCTACTAATCTTATCTTATATGAAAAGATGAATGAGTCGATGGTTGTTGGGGTTCTACATCCATTTTTTATTTTGAAAACATAGAAAAGAGTATCTTGCCACTAAGTTTTATCTATCTGACCTATGACAGCATAGAACAGAAATAAATACAACATTTCATATCCAAAACCGCCAAAAAAAATGAAGCACCCATTCAACTAGGAGCGATCGGGCACAAAAAATTTTATAACCACCAACAAAAACTAGTGCTAATGTATATAAATTACATAAAACAAACACACGCGATTAAGCTATAAAAATGCTACTGTTTTTTGACACCAGCCCCTTCCCGGAACATATAAAATGTTTCTTTTTGTTACATTAGAATGGACCTAATAAAGTAATAAGAATCCAAAAATGGTCGACCCTAGATATAATTTCGCTATTAATATTCAATTTTACCCCAAAATCTTTGCTCTCACTTCAAAGAAATTTTTTTAGATGACAATCTTATAAGGAACGTTTACGGTTCCTAGTACAGAATTATGTTAGAGTAAAGGGAAGGTCTTTTACACGTGTTTTCTGGTTAATCCAACACCGCGCACGTGGTCGTGGCTCCTTGATTTTGTTAATATATAAATTTTACTAATATTATATGTTAAAGTTTGTAAGTATGCATGTTTGTTACACTTTCACGCTAAAACTATTGATTGAATCTAGATTTAACTTTACAGTAATATAGTTTATACTTCAGAATAACACATAGGCTGAAAAATATTTTATAATTACGACTTCGGCTATAACATAAAAATAAGTCTAAGCGGGCGAAGCCGCGTTCAGACCGCTAGCTGTTAATGCTGATTATAATTTAAATGATATAAGTCTGAGTATTTCATTTTCAGTTTTTTTCTTTATTCCGAATATGCCATGCGATGGATAGGCACTGGGAATTGTACTGTATTTTCTCACTTACTGACCCTATGCTCTCTCCACTTTCTCTCCGAATTCTAGATATTGCGTGATGAGATGGGTTGGGAGAGGATTTAATCCAGAATCTTTGCGTTTACAGTCCGACGCTGTCCTATTGCCTTTAATATATTTTAATAAATATAATAAATTTTAGATTTTTGAATGAAAAATTTTGCTATAATTTTGTAAGTGCAATATCTACTGTTCAACGATATTTTTTTATTTTTAAGATTTTTAAAGTGTAACTCCACCCTTAGGTAAGAAAAATACTTATTTAAAAAACGTATAAAAAATAGAACGTAGCGAGTCCCAGTCTGTTTCCAGGAGGCACGGGGGTTCGAGTCCCGCTACGTTTAAATTTTTATACGTTTTCTAAATAGATCTTTTTTTATTTTGATTTGATAAAGATTTTGAGATAAAAGATTAATCTTTAATAAATAAAATTTATGTATGTCAATTTTCATTTACATCAGCTAACCAGTACAACCAGTTCCTGTCAAGTTTACCTTGCTCTTCTTTTCCATACATTACATATGAACTAGATTATTCTTTCGGCAAAGGTAATTCTGGATATCATCTAAAAATGTGGAGGCTCATGAATGAAGGTAGGCAGATGGAGATATGCATAAAGTTAGTTTAAATCGCGATAAAAAATCATGTAGGTGTTAGGACGTGCGTGTAGGCTGTGTTGACGAGTTTTGAGAATTTTGATATAATGTTTAGATTTTTATTTAAGAAAAGTTTTAAGAAAAGTGGGGAATGGAAGTGTTTAACAGAGTGTCTTAACACTAGGTTCCCAGGTTACCTCTGACAAAGAAAATAGCTGTGAAAATTTTGTATTATAAATAAATTAATTAATCCAAAAACTAAATTGTTATAACTTTTTTCAAAAATCACATAAGCATTACAAAATTTCCAAAATAAAAACAATTGGAATTTATAAACAGAAAGACAGTTAAACAATTAATACCATTAAAACAAATAAAACAATAAATTTAATAGTTGTATACTTCCAATACGTAACAGTAGGTGCTATTAATATTATTAATAATAAACAATGAATCTGCATAAGGCCGCGAGGTCTGGCTGTACCTTCCATAAAAATTCCAAACTCAGGTACAGAGGGACACCTGACTTTGTCTGGCTATCGCGAGATCATAACGCATTTAGATTTATGACATCGTAAAATAACCCACAATGCTTTTGTTGACAAAGATGGCGCCTACACCTACAGTAGTGATGCCATGGAGCTTGATATATTAGTTTATTTTTTTAGCGTCACGCATACAGCAAGGTGAGCGAAGGGAACCTAGTGTTAGGACATTCAGTTCCTCATTTTCTGTCGAATGCTGAAGGTTCACCACTCAACACGTAATCGTGTTGAGTGGCGAAGCTCAACGCTTTCTTTCATTTTCTTGAATAATAATCGAACCCACAACCTGTCGCGTTTACAGTCACACTTTGTGCCCCTATGCCACGACTGGCCTCGATAATTTACGCATGCTAAATTTCATTCACATATTATTCACATTAAATAGTCATTCTTATAATACAACAATATAAAAACGTAAATAAATCTAAAAAGATACAAAAACAAAATTTATTTTTATATTTTTATTAAATAAGCGTACGACATGAAAATATTCTGTTTCTTGCTGTTTTCATATGTTGGTACTTACCAAAATCAGCTATCCCATAATTTGGACTTCATTTTGAAGAAAACATAAAAAATAAATATAACTACTATACAACAAAAAATATTTATATAAACTGTATTTATTTCAACAGCTTTCCCGACATAAGTAATAGCCAACCCTCCCTCTGCCGCTACAAATTAAAAAGTACCCGTTATAAATGGCTACGACACTCGCTATGATTAATGCGAGAAGAAATTAAAATAGCACGATAATGCTATATCTTATTTACGACCTGAGATACTTCCGTGGAGATTGTTTTGATAGGCTAATGTTGTTATAATTATGTGATGCAATTGAATATTGAGCTATGTATATAATATATAGGACATATTAAATTTTCATCAAATACTTAGAATAAACATCACTAAAGTTCCTTCTATATAATAGTATTTTTTTTATTATTTTCGTTATGATAATTACAACCTTTTTCAGCTTGAAATATAACTTCATTTATGAATTAAATATATTCAATATTGTTATTAATATAAAATGTTCGCATTAAGAAAATGTCGGAATACATTTTTTTAAAATCTTGAATCTTTACTAATAAGAGGATTTCTTAAAATCTATATTTTAATTTATTTCTTATAAGAATAGTCGTTGCTATGTGCATAAATAGTATGCGAGACAGTGCAACAAATTTTGATTCACTCTATGGTTACAAAAACCATTACAGTAACAAAATGTCAAACATTCTTAACGTATACAATATTTGCATATATACTGCACATACGGCATAAGATTTGTTGTGATAAGCCAATTAACAATACTACAGTTTGTATCTGTAGATTTCTTTTTTTAAGTTTTACCTAGTATTAAGACGCTCTGTCCCTAATAAGACATATATTAATAGGTAGTAGCTTGATCCCACGCTTGGCCTCGGAACCAGAGCGAGGAATTGTAAATATTAAAAGTAGTTCATTTTCTCGAGCGGAATCGAACCCGCAATCTGTCGCATTTACTAGTCACTTGTTTGTTCCTGCACCACGAGTGGCCTCAAGATTTCACTGACTTTATTCATATTGTACTAAATCAGACGAAGTACACAAGAAAATTTTGTCAATATCAACATATTCCAAGTTGTAAGTATCAAAAAGCAGAAGTTCTTTATAAACCAATTCACCTTTTTGGTGTTTCCATTAAGATTGCGATAAGGAGACCTCTTTGGTGCACTTAAAAGAATTGCACAACGACGCCCAGGGGCCTGCTAGACATCGCGCTGTGAAAATTTTGTGAGATTCATTTGAATAAATTATTTGTACCTGCAGTGAAGGGTTGTAGGAAAATTTATTATTGCAATATTTTATTTTGAGAATAAATCAGTATTTTTTAGATAATGTTTCGAGGACGTGTCTCGTAATCTAGTACCTACGAAATGATATTTTTTTTGCATGTGGATAACTCCACATGTACTCCACGTTAATATTTATGATATACTCGTACTTGCCAGTCCTAGCGTTGTGACTGTGAACGTCAGGTAGTGAGTTCGATCCTCACTCACAAAAAGCGGCGTAGAATTCCGCTACATAACACGTAAAACTTGAGAGGTAGAAATGGAGTGTGAGAGGTAGAAGTGGAGGAAAAAAAAATACTCAGATACATTTCAACATTTATTATTTATAAGTAAATATTTTCATTTCTCCGGTTTGGCTCCAAAGCAAAATTTTGGTATAGAGATCCGCCACTCAATACGAAATATCTCAAAAGATTCGACGGATAGTGGGGAACGGCATTTCTTAACACTAGGTTCCCTTGCCTACCCCGCTTCATGAGGGATACAGCGTGAAGCAGACTTATTAATATTTCTACAGTACGGTCAGATATGTTGGCAGATCATCCAGACCTTGCAAATTATCACGTTTCTTGACTATTATAAATTATTATTATAGCCAAATTATACATAATTAATAACATTCATAAAATTTGTATTAAGACTATCTGAAAAAGTTAAGAGTGATAAACTACAAGGAGTTTGATTTTAAATATAAAAAAATATATAAAAAACACATTATCATATAATCAAACAATTCAATACGTTTTTATGATTATCTCATTGAATATAATAAAATTACGATATCCGTCCACTCGTAAAAATTTTATGCAAATATTTTTTAGTATGGGCTTTACAATATTATAACCATACGTTCGAAAGCTCACCATGACATCATCAGCGAAAACAAACGACGGTACGCCTTTAGCAGGAAATAGTTTATATTCTAAAAACAAATTGCAATAAATTTATGTTCATAAAACGATTAAGCAACGAAAATCACACTTATAACATAGATATAAAGTCGAAATTACGATAGCTAATTCATATTCTTTCGGGACGACAAATAAAGACGAAATAAACTGTATGGCAAAAGTGATTGGTCTAAAAATTGAAATTTCGTATACATCTCTTATGTCCATTTGAAATGTGAGGTTCAATTGGTCATTTTATATTCAGTTCGCGAAGCTTTTGATAGATCATTGATGGCGGCGGTCGTACACCGTTCGCACTCTGCTTGACCAGAAAAGTGGACTTTGATGTCCCGTAAGGAGTACGTTGATGTTGTATGCTTTTCTCAGTTATGCTATTTGTATTTGTCGATTTTTGTACGTAGCACTATTTAGGGTTAAGTTTGTACGATTTGAGCTATTATTGAAAATCCACAATATTTAAACAAAATCAAGAAATTGATACATCTTTAGGTATTCCTAAGCGATCTGCGTCAGAAAGAGTTCCTAGTGACGAATCTGACTGATCTACTTCTTTCGAAATAAACATTTTTATGTTTATTTTTAGATATTATTTTATGACACAACGACGACGTTGTAGATTCGATCATCGATCGGAGAATGATTATATGTCAACGCTATATAGACTAACAGCGGCGTTAAACTGTGCTACTTAATGGCAACAAAGAATTGTAACACCTTGATAGAACCTCTATCTATCCTGCTATATGCAGGAAAGAGTGTGTATAGCTGATTTTTAGGGTTCCATATTCAAAAGGAAAATAGAACCGTATTACTAAGACGGAGTCACCGAAACAACGGATTGTTTCGGTGACTCCGTGTTTGTCTATAACCATACTGTATCTCATGAATCGTTATAGTTAATAGACAGTTATATGTAAAAGCAAATATTAATAAATAAAATAAATATTCAAGTCTGCCATACAATAATCATGATTTTTTTGCCGTTTTACTAGAGAATCTGCAAGCATCCATTTCTCTTTGAATGTATAAATTATAATTCTATTATTGATTTTGTAAATAAAGTACTAAATAAATAAACCCTTCGTGCGTTAGCGCGACTCGCACTTGGCCGGTTTTAATACATTATTATAGTATTTAGCCCCGTTATAACTGTCTAGTCTTTCAATTCCTTATCTATATGTCATATCAACTTCTGATCTTATTATATTCCAAGCAAAAGTAAGTCTGAAGGAACTTGCTTTTGACACTCAGAATCAATCTAGAATTCGATTTCGAGTAACTACGCACGACCGACTTCTTCGCGGGGGCTGGGGAACTTCCTTTGTCATACGTTTGAGAATAGTTAATAGTATATCTTTTTATTTTTATGGTGTCATTCCTAACTTACTCTAAGTAACTGTTGTTATATTATTTTTTTGTTACGGCGTTGAGTTTCGTCATCGTTTTATATGCGATTATTCGTTTTCGTTTTAGACTCGATAAGTTAAACTAATGGTATAAGCTGATAAACGTCATTTTCATAAATTAAATAAGAAAAATCGGACGTTTCGTCCATACTTACCCCTTTTTGAACAGTTTTGTGTCATGATATAGAAAAAAAATTGACTTTACAAGAGTCAAGAGCCAAATCTACTAAATTAAGAGCTATGCAGCATTTTATCAACCACATTAATAAAGAGAAAACTATAACTAAGAATTTTTTTTTGCTATACTATTCTAACATATGAAAATTCCGCACCATATTAACTCTTCAACACATTCCCCCCTCCCCCTTAATCATTTCGTAAAAAAATTAACTGATATAATAAAAATAAAAATCTTCACCCATTTTCATACAAACTAATCTTCATATATTTCACGTTATACTAAAGAATATCGATGTACTACGTACTATGCCTTCTACAGAAATGTCAAAGCACCTAATTCGACGGCTTCATAGTTACCATTCAGATTTCCCTGTAGATCCACAAGAGGGACCGAGACTGAGTGATCTGGTCCGCCTGTGTGTGAGAGGGACGTGGTCACGGGTTCGATTCAGAAGATTGGTGTACGTGCGGTGACGACCGCGCTTTTACGTGACTTTTGATGTCGATTTTAAGATCGTTTGATAGGTATGGGTTGATTTTGATACTTGTTAGGAATTATTTTAGATTAGGAGAGTTTTATTCAATAATAATTTATGACTCAATTATTCGTATTGATTTTTAAATTAAAATTGTTAAATTTTAAAAATATTTTATTTTTGTATTATATATAACGTTTTAACAATTTATAATTCTTTTTAGTTTACAAAATAAAATCTACATTTATCTTCTATACTACCTTCTGTCACTTTATATATTAAAAATAAAGGCATAGTATAATAGTTTGCTTGGAAGAATGCGGTAATCTCAGAAATACTAATTAGACATAAAAAAAATGGTGTTAAACAGTCCATTCATTGAAAAAATCAATAAATAGGCGCCATACCTAGTAATAGCTAGTTGTGTTATAAAAAACTTTGATCATAGCTATTTATTAATACAATGATGAAACCACAGTGAATATTTTTTTCAGCTTCACGCTGTATCCCGTTTATGGTATGATAGGCTGATAACCTACCTTTAAGACACTGCGTGGACACAACGTGGAGAACGTTCCGATAATTTTGGAGGAGCGCCTTAGCCAGTGCGAAGAAATGAAAATATTCATTAATAAGAAATCAACAATGGGAATCGGACCTACAACCATCGCATTACAGTTTTGAATTCGATCCCCACTCGAGGAGACGATATATATTTAATTAAATTGGTATTTCCATTTCTTCGCTCTGGTTTCGAGGCTAAGCGCAGCGTGAAATTCTGCCACTCAACACGCAATGCCTCCAGAATTTGTCAAAAAGTGGGGAACGGAGTGTCTTAACACTAGGTTCCCTGTGCCTACCCTACTATGTGTGGGATACAGCGTGAAGCTGAAGTGAAATATTATAGTATTTAATAGCATTAAAGTTATTAAACCATCAAGATTGATCCACCACAGTATAACAGGTAGGCGTTTCAGGGACAAAGGCGCATACCTTAGTTCGCTACCGTCTCTATCCAGTCCATTCATTGTTTTACTACTACTGTAATTATATGAGCGAGTTGCTTTGTTTAGAAAGAAAATATTTTTCCTTTTAGTGGTATGTGTTATATATATATTTCTATAATATAACGAAAAGTGTATTTTTTTATATTCTAATTATAAAGGAAGAAGTTGTATATAAATTACTTTATTTTTGGCTAGTCGTGGCGCAGAGGCACAAGTGTGGGTTCGATGCCCACTCGAGGAAATGAAATATTTATTTAAATTTAGATTTTCTTTTCTTCGCTTTGATGACGAGTTGAGTTCCACCACTCAACACGCAATGCATCCAGAACTCGGTGGAAAGTGAGGAATGGAGTGTTTTAACACTATGTCCTTCTGCCTACCCTTCTGTGTGCGGGATACAGCGTGACGCTGATTTGTTTATAACCAATTATAATTTTTTTAGTTTCACGCATGTAACAGGGTAGGCGGAGAGAACCTAGTGCCAAAACAGTATAATCTCCTCTGCAAGCGGTAGTTAGGCAAATTAGAATTATTAAATGTTAAGTAGCGGAATACAACGTTACCAGCAGAGCGGGAAAATAAAAATAATTAATTAAATGTAAATAAATATTTCATCTCCTCGAGTGGAGATTGAACCCACAACCAATCGATTACAGTCCCACTTTGTGCCCCTGCGCCACGACTTGCCTCGTCTTGTCTAGATTAAAAATACTTTTGCAAAAAATAAAATTATAAATAGCTATATACATTTGTCGCCATTCTATTTACGGTATTATTATGTCCAAGTGTCGGTTGCCATAATGCACAAGTCATGTTTTTAATTCGTACTTTTTTAACAGTTTTTTTTATCTTGAAGTCACCCAAACGTTTTGCGATACTGAGGGGTTGGTTATAGAGTTTTTAATGTATAGACAAGACTGTTTATTTCATATAAAATAAAAAAGGTAATATTTTTTTGATAATATATTGGTATGTACTCGTATATGGCAGGATAGGTAAAGGTAACTTAGTATACTTACTGTGGTTCCAACACATTAGGGAAGACAGCGGGCACCTAGCGTTAATACAATCTGTTCCCTTCCTTCCGTACCCTCTTTTCTACTTTCCGCCAAATTTTGGATTCATTGCATGTTGAGAGATTTTAAAAGAATATAAGAGAAAAGTTTACATAATAGGAGAATGTCTTATCTATATCATTATAAACCTATAGCAATAATCACTGAAGCATACATTCGTGGGTCGCGATTATTCGGCTGTCAACACGTCGTCAACATGCACTTTGTGGGAGTCACAGTCAAGTCAGATGCAATAGCTAAAACAGTACCATCTTTTAGGATAGCTGGTAAAAACTATAAAAAAAAACAATGTTATCTTGTATCTATTCATTCTATTCATATAATTTAAATCTATATATATGTATGTTTAAATTTTGCATATTGAATCTTTGTAGAATATAAGAGAGCACTAAGAAAGTATTTTGTAAGATTAACGCCTAAGGATCGAAGTCAAAAATTTATGATTTATAAAAAAATGTGTACAGCAATTTGCAATGAGCGGAAGAAACATTTATAAAATCAATGTCTTATTATTCTATTGAAAAATAAAGACCCATCAGCGGCTTCGCCTGCTTATGTTTATTGTTATATTATAAAAAAATATATACACAATATTTTTTCGTACATTGTAGTCTGTGTGTTATTTTGATGAGTAACCTATATTATTTAGTATAAAGTTTCATCCAAATCTGTGCAGTAATTTTGGTATGAAACCAAAAACATCAATTTTCATAAACATTTAGATTTATACTATTAGTATGATGTGTGAAAATTAAATATTTAATATTTTATTTCTTCGCTCTGGTGTCGAGGCAAAGCGCGGTGTTGAGTTTCGCCACTCAACACGCAATGCTTCCAGATTTCGCCGCACAGTGGGAAGTGGAGTGTCTTGACACTAGACTCCCTCTGCCTTCCCTGTTATATGCGTGATAATGCGTGAAGCTGAAACAAAAAATAGTTGAATTGCTACAATGGCATTCAGTTTCTTTCAAGAGTTAATAGATGACGAATTGGAATGAACAATGCTAATGGTCCCTTTAGAAAAATTGTGTATGTAAATAGCTGTCATGGGGAGGTTGTTATGCAGAAGGTTCCCCTTAAATTAATTTTTTTAAAATAAAAAACAAATAAAAATAAACATTTAAAAAAGTTACTTGACAATGATTTTTTCTATAATTAACCAAATGAATATTAAAATATAATTTTTTTGATAGTGTTATTTAACGATGTTTGTACAATATTCTTGAACAGTGTAATAAGCTTTACTTGTTAGTATTTTTTTCAAGGTCACTTTAAATTGTGGTAGTGGCAAACTAAGAATACACTGCGGAAGTTTATTATATACACGTATACTCAGACCCATAAAAGATTTTTTAACTTTTTGGAGGCGAAAACTTGGCGTAACAAGTTTATCTTTGTTTCTGGTTCCTATCGTATGTATATCACTATTTTTACTGTGACGCTGTACATTTTGCCGGACAAACAGAATATTACAATATACAAATTGTGAAGCAACTGTAATAATACCTGCATCTTTAAAAACATCTCGCAGAGAATCTCTAGCTCTTAGGGTATAAATATATCTCACGGCTCTTTTTTGAAGGATAAATATTGAATTTATATCGGAAGCACTGCCCCATAGCAACATTCCATAACATAAAATACTATGAAAATAGCTATAATAGACTAGTCGGGCAGTTTCAACGTCCGTCAGTTGTCTTACTTTTTTTATTGCGAACGCGGCTTGTATATAAATGGAAAATAGAGTATTAGAGTGATATGTCACTAAGTTCGTTTTCCTATTTGATGGAAATTATGTTTAATAAATTGTAATATGTAATATTTTTAATTGAATTATTCACTGGTAATAATTATTCTGTGCTGGAACTTACCAACGGAATTTATTTTCTAACCAGAGTCCCGAAATGAAAATTTATAATTCCCCCAAGAATCGAACCTACAGCCGTCGTTTTTCCACTTAAACGCGAATTTCTCAAAACATATTATAGCATAACACCATCATCCAAGGTGTTCAAAACCAACTTAAAGGGAATTGAAAAATTACCCGCGTTATTAGGTTTCCAAGAAAAAAAATTCACTTACCCGCTTTTTATTGGCTAAAGAGGAATGTGCGCCGCCGAGCAAGAAAAATGTACTTCGAGGGCGGAGGTGTTAATGCAATCATGCTTTTTTACGATATACTGTAATTTACTGTAAGTTAAGTTAAATTTTTTAGTCTTTTATTTTTATCCGCTTTAGTATTGATAGGTATACTTTTTTTTTCTTATAGCAGGGTAGACAGAGGGTTCCCAGATTGGGAACTAAACCTTAACGAAAATGCAGTGTTAAAACACTGCATTTTCGTTACGACAATTCCGTTCGTCGTTTCCCGCCGAGCTCTTTGCGTGTTGGGTGGGAACTCAACGCCGTCAACCTTTGTTTCATAAAAATATTTAAAATTATCTTTAATTTCCCGAAGTGGGAATCGACAACAAAACCATCGCGTTTACATTACGATACAAGTCAAGTACCATACTTAATTGTTATTTCGCCGAACGGGAATCGAATACACAACCGTCACCCACACAGTCCCCTTTGCGCCATTACTTAACATTATACATATGTAGGTACGTCCGTTTTAAACAAAGTAAATTAAAATCTTAATAAACTTTCAGTTTACTAGATAGATATAATAAGTCTTACCTACCTACATAGAAACTTGTATATACCTATATACCTACGTGTAGCAAGGGGTCGAAGCGTGACCCGCATTCTTGATTCGCCTCCAAAACTCATATCCGGCTTCTTCCGCTATTTTTAGCTTCGTATTAATATCGTGTCAACAAGTCACTCTCTTAAGATAAAATTTAAAGGAAATTGTTTAATATAATATCTAATGATAGTATAGTAGTTGATTGTTGAGAGGGTGATTTTTAGGGGGAACTACAAGACTAAATGACGCGTTTAGTCTTGTTACCAGAACGAGGAAATTAAAATTTCTTAAATATTACATTTCCTTGAGTGGGAATTGAACATGCAACTGTCACGTTATAGTCACATCCTTGTGCACCACGACGGCCTTTTGAATTAGTATATATCAGCTTCACGCTGTATTCTGCACATAGCAGGGTAGGCAGAGGGAACCTAGTGTTAAGACACTCCGTTCCCCACTTTCTACCGAATTCTGGAGGCATTGCGTGTTGGGTGGCGGAACTCAATGCCGCGCTTAGCCCCGACACCGAACGCACTCGAGCGAAGAAATGGAAATACAAATTTAAGTAAATATTTTATCTCCTCCAGTGGGGATCGAACCTACCAGTCGGTTTTACAGCCACACTTCGTGCCGCTGTGCCACGACTGGCCTCAAGCAATAAAACAAAAACAATCTTCTGGAAATCTTTAAAAAGAATCTTCTGGAACAGTTAATTTTTTATTTAGATAATAAATAACAAATAAGTATACTTAATAAATATAACTATAATTTTTATATTTAAATAACACAATTATTTTAATATAATTTCACATGATTTATATTAATATTATAAGGCCGAAAAGTTTATTTCGATACACGCAATAATCTCAGGAACTACCGATTAAAACAAATATTTTTACTTTGTTTTTATTAATTTTATATATAAAATAGATTAAATATAATCCATAACTAATACAAAAATATTTTAATTTGGTTCATACATACTAACATTATAGCCCAGAATCTTGTTTACTTCGAAACACAGTAAGCAGAAAGGGTTAAAAGATATTATCTTAACTTAGCCCCGTGGAGGGTTGTTTTATTAATTTATTTAGGCGCATATCTTTGAAATTATACAAATTTCATCATAATTGGCCCCATATGCGAAGTTTAATGGTTTACCCTGATTTTATCGTGGCTTAATACATTTTCTTAGTTGGGGTGTTTGTACGTCTCATTTTACTTAGCTAGGGAACTAACAGGCTAAACTGTTTAGTAATAACAATTTGTGCTAAGTATATTATATTGATTTTTTTTTTCAGCGTCACGCCGTATCAGCAGGGTAGGCAGGTGGAAACTAGTGTTAAGGCACTCCGTTTCCCATTTTTCGCCGAATTCTGCAGGCAAAGCGTATTGAGTGGCGAAAGTCAACGCCGCGCTTTGCCTCGTCACCGATACAATGAAAATATTAAATGTTTCATCTCATCGAGTGGGAATCGGACCCACAATCTGTAGCGTTTACAGTCACAATTTATATCAGCGCAACGCGACAGGCATCAATTTTTTTAAATGGCGGTAAATATAACCTTATTTTAAAATATAAACTTATTTTAAGTTGCAATAATAAACACGACTTACATTTATATTACTTTTATTTAGTTATAGAGACTGAAACGCGGCTTCGCTTGCTTTAACTTAATTTTATATATAGCAAAAGCATATTTTTTAATATAAAATATCCTATGTTCTTCCTAAGATCTCTAAGTTTGTACAGTTTCATGATAATTGGTCGTGTAGTTTTGGCGTGAAAGCGTAACAAACAACCTTACATTCACATTTATAATATTAGTTTTAAATATGATTATTAACTATTAGTAACCCAAGCTACATGTATCAGTTTTGTAGAAAAAAATATTTAAAAGTATCTTTACTTTATATCCAATTGCTTTAAGTCATAGAAAATTGAAATACAAATTTATAGTGGTAGGTACACTTTCATCCTTTTTTTTGTATCTTCATCATTTATTTTTTATATCTTTTTTAGATTCTCACTGTATCCCACACGTAACAGGGTAGGAAGAGGGAAACCGGGAACCTAGTGTGAATACTAGAGACCCGGGATCCCGGGAACCTAGTGTTAAGAAACTCCGTTTATTAAAAGACACTTCCGTTTTCCATTTTCCACCTTATTCTAGAAGCATTGCGTGTTGATTGGCGGAAATCAATACCGTACTTTGCCTCCAGAACTGCTACCAGAGCGAGGATATGAATATATTAAATATTTCATTTATTCGAGAAGGAATTGAACACACAACCCACGACGGTTTACAGTCACACGCCTGTGCCACTACACCACGACTGGCCTCTACGCATCATTCAATGAGTGCATTAATAAAATCAATTAGGGATGGAAATAAAACAATTGCCAAGACAAGGCAAATTTCCACTCCACTAATAGCAACACAGTTCGCAATTAAAATTAGAATATCTTAATTCATATCAAATCGGGGTTGCCATCTTAATGCGAGCTCCCTAATTCCGGTAAAGCGGAGATAAACTCGTGTGTTCGGACATGTTTATTTGTGTAAGTGAATGTGCTTGTAATGTTTAGGATTATAATATATTACATTATTTTATAATACAGGCAGTCGTGTCGTAGCGCAGGGGCACGAGGGTGTGGCTGTAACGAGGTGGGTGTGGGTTTGATTCCCATTTGAGGGAATTAATTATTATTTAGTAATGTTTTTATTTCTGCAAAATGCTTTGGCACCAAGGCAGGGTGTTGAGTTCCATCACTCAAGCCGCAATTCGCCGAAAAAAAATCGGAATGTGGGGAACGAAGTGTCTTAACACTTGGTTCCGTCTGCCTACCCTGCTGCGAGCGAGATACGGCGAAGCTGATTAATTTTTTTATATGATATTAGCAGTATTGACTATTAAAGAAGTGAATTAAATCATATGTGGGTAATTACTTAGTTGAAATCAAACGACACGTCGTATGAAGTAACTATAAGATATGTGACTGTAAGCGCTACGGTCTTGGGTTCGATCCCACTCGGGGGAAAAAAATATTTTATTTATTTCCTGGCTCTGATGGCAAACCAAAGCACCGCGTTGAGTTTCACCACTTAACACGCAATGCTTCAAAAATACAGTGAAAATGTCGACATTTTCTGTTTTCTGAAAGTATGTTAATGGAGAAAGGAATATTTTAACACTAGGTTCCTTGGTTTCCAAATTATGATTAATTGTAGGTAAGTCGATTCTTAATGAGCTTTAAGCCTAATACCGCATATAGCAGTGTGAGTAGAAACAATCTAGTATTATAACTCGACACTATCGGACCAATTTTTGATACATTCCATGTTAAGTGGTGAGAAAAACGAATGTTTCAAATAAAGGAAATCTTACCCAAAACCACCGCGTTTGCAGACGCTGTCCTAATACGCCATGATGACCACACTATAAGTTGACCGATATTTTTTTACTGTGTTTCGTGTAAGTTCTCGCATTTTCAAGATTTTTTAAGGTATGCATTATAAAATGTTGTATATGTAGATACACTCTTGGTTAAATTACGTAACATAACGCCGCATACTGTTAATTAAAATGAAAATTAAAGAAATATCTATTAATTTATTTATTTCAAACGGGATTTGAATTCACAGCTAGGGCTCTTAGACATGCATGAATGTGAGAGTTCGTGACTTTATCAACATATTAAAACGACCCGAGCTTTTAACGTTTTACTCAAAAGTTTGCTTATACAAAAAACACTATTATAAAGAATCACTTACTGCCTAAAGTCTGTACTAGACTAGACAAAATTTATTATCTACAAAAGAAGTTAAAATAAAAAAGAAACTATAATAGTGATGTGGCCACCATTTTCATTTTAACGTTAAATCCTTTTTCAATGACAAGAAAAAATTGCAATGTCTACAAAGGTATGCAGGCTTGAATCGCTACTTTTATAAAAATAAAAATAAAGCAGCTTCACGCTGTATCCCGCACACAGCCGGGTAGGCAGAGGGAACCTAGTGTTAAGACACACCGTTCTCCACTTTCTGCCGAATTATGGAGGTATTGCGAGTTGAGTGGCAGAACTCAACTCCGCGCTTAGCCTCGACACCAGAGCAAAGAAATGGTAATATAAATTTAAGTAAATCTCCTCGAGTTGGGATCGAACCCACAACTAGTTAGTTGGTTTTACAGTCACACTTCGTGCCGCTGCGCCACGACAGGCCTCATACTACTTTTATAATACGCTTCTTTTATGTTAATTATCTTAATATTTTCAGAGAGTGTGTGAATAAAATAGTTATAAATATTTAAGGCTATTTTAGTGTTGTCGATTCAGTATCTAAATAATACTGTTAAGGTTAAACGCCGTTTTGACTTTCCAACCACGAATGCACTAACTGTTAGTAGAAGATTTATATGACACCCGACCAATAAAATAAAGGTTAGGTCATTGTACGTGCGTCCCTTGCTGAATGTAGGGCAGAGGCGATCGATTCTGCTTAAAATTCCGTATCGGTGGTATCGTGGTGCGTGGTGGTGGGATGAGTGACGTCACTAGTGTATAATGTGGTAATGTGTGTAAATTGCTTTGATTATAGGTATATATATAAAATATTATCTTTTGTGAGGCTGTTGCTAGTGAGACAGTTGTTGGTTCGATTCCCACTCAGCTAAACTAATAATTATTTATTAGTATTTAAATTTCTTTGCTCTGGTGGCGAGGCAAAACACCGACATTGAATTTCGCCATTCAATACGCAATGCCTCGAAAAATTCGGTGGAAAGTGGGGAACGAAGTATTTTAACACTAGCTTCTCTCTGCCTAGCAGCCTCTCCGCAACGACGACCTCAGATATTGTTAATATTAAATTTAAAGTACAATTGTTTAAAAAAAATTAAACAAAAAAAATAGAATGGTGATGTTACTTTCTGTTTGTTCTATTATTCGAAAATTACAGAAACTAAATTAGTAATAATTAGATTAAATTAGTAACAAAGCCGTTCTATCAATAAGCCTAAATTATAAGCGGTTTATGTAAACTAAGCAGGATGTTACGCGTCATTCCCCACGGACAAATCGTGATTTTCCCACGTTTTCGCCACAAAAATGCTTATCAGCTATTTTACTTGTCTTTAATTACATGAGATGAGGCCAGTCGTGGCGCAATGGCACAAGTGTGTGCTTGTAAGCGCGAATTGTTGTGGGTTTGATCACCTCAAGGAAATGAAATATTTATTTCAATTTCATTTATTCGCTTTGGATGTCGAGACAAAGCGCAGTGTAGAGTTCCGCCACTCAACACGCAATGCCTCCAAAATTCGGCGGTAAGTAAGGAACGGAGTATCTGAACACTAGGCCTCCTCTGCCTACCTTGCTGTATGATACAACGAGAAGTTAATTTATCTTATTTTTAAGTATGTATAGATACGTAAGAATTATCGAAAAAAAATATATTTTAAATATATACGTAAACACTTAGATGTCGTCGAACTGGAACGCCATTGGTGATTCAAATATCAGAAACTCCCAATGTCATGATCGTGGCAGGTTCAAACACCTGTCGGGAAAAAAATGAAAAATCACGAATTATCCAATAAGAAGCTGTTTTCTGGTTGAGTGTGGTACGGGTGCGGGCATTGTGCGGCTGGAATGATTTATCGCTATATTAAAATTATTGATTGATGGGCATTTACTTACAAACTTGTTTATTTCTTGTTATTATATTATATTTTGTTTTTTATTCCAAAATAATCCAAGTTATGCGGAAATCAATTTTTATTGACATACCTACTTATATTTAAATAAAAAAAAATAGGTAAAATACATTTATGTTATAGACCGTGAGGAATTTCGCACATATAAAAATGCCCTAGTGAAATTTGATGCCATACTTTTCAATACAGAGAAACGGAATCAATTACTAGGCGGAACGGAATGAATTAGGCGGAAAGTGGAGAACTGAAGTGTCTTAAGGAGAACGGCGTGTCCTAACTCTTAGATCCCAGATTCTCCCTGCCTACCATCCTAAAAGCGGGATAGAGAGTGAAACTAAACAATAAAAAACATAATTTTTCCATCTGAATGCAAAATTTTAAATTAAGCCCCAAAATCCGCTACCTCTTCCGCCCACACCCAATCCTCACCCCGCGTACCGATGCGTCCGCGCAGCACCGCGTGACCGCGTCCAAAGTCGATCTCTTTATTGATTATAACCAGATACTGTTTACCGTAACTACCCGCAAAACAAAAACTTTGGAATGGTGAAACAGAAGTTGAAGGTTTTAGGAATTTTTGTTCAGGCAACTATGTAACTAGATACAATGTCTTAAGTTTTTGTTCGAAAAGAATGTAGACAAAACATGGAACGTGATAACGAGGCTGGTTATCTTTCTGGTATTTTTTGGGAGGGAAATAGTGGTAAATTATTATATATTGTTAGAAATCGGAAGCGGTTAATGTTTTAAAAAAACACGATAAAACCACATATCGTCTATATGTTTCTAAATCATTTGGAAAGAGATTGCAATAAGTGATATGTATCACTTAATAACAATACTTTACACGAGTTTCCTTCCAATAAGGGCTGTTGCTTACAAGCAACTACCCCCGATTGACACAATTCCACTGCTTTTATCATCTTTTTCATCTACGTATGGCTGTAAGCGGGGATGGTTGAGGTTGAGGAGGATTTCCACTCGGGGAAATGGAGTATTGAATATTTTTATTTCTTCGTTTTATATCCGCACTGCCTCTAGAATTTGGCTGAAAGTAGGGCATCGTAATGTCTTATCACTAGGTTCCCAGATTCCTCTGTCTACTTTGCTTTGTGCCGGGTTCAGCTTGAAGCTAAAAAATTAAAAAATTAAGGTTTTGTTAACAAGAATTTCTACGACTTTAAAGCTATAAGCACAATTTTTTTTCCTTGAGTAAGCGAACTTTCGCGTCAGTGTAGATATTACGATTACGTTGTAGATACAAATTAGGCAAAATTAATCTAGTGTTAAAATACCCTGTTCGCTATTGTTAAGTAACGGAACTTAACGTCGCACTGTGTACTAGATCAGTAAAATGTATAGAATTCGTTTGATCCCCACATGGATCATTTATTTATAGGGGGATCGAACCCACAACGATCCCATTTACAGTTTTAACCATTCTATAGATAATCTAACTGTAATGTTATATGATGCAATTTGCAGGCCCAGCTAAATTGCTGGCTAGCGGACGGAAGCCGCAAGCGTGTAAACGTCCGGCTTGGCTAACAGGACTAAAGATAAATAGAACAATGTTTCATTTCTATTACTATGAGTTTTAATATATTCATTATTTATTAGAGACACAACAGCGGCTTCGCCCGCTTGAAAATATTTTTATGTTATAGTAAATTTATACAAAATATTAATATAAATTGTAGCCTATGTGTTATTCTGATATTTGTATCAGCTTTATGACTGTAAAGTTTCGTCTTAATTCGTTCAGTACTTTTTGAGTGGGACAAACATCCTCACAAACTTTGACTTTTATAATATTAGTAATTTTTAATAATTCTTTCTCCCGCGTAGTAGTATACACAGAAACAATCCAAATTTTGATTTCGCATGTATAAATCCAGTGGAATTATTATTTTCAGTGCGTTTTAACGTAAAAAATTTTTTTTTTTACCAAACCAGTTTCTGATTGTTCTTCATTATCTTAAAAAAATCTATGTAAAATTTATTGAGCTTCATTATAACTGGCTGAGTTGCTTTAAAAAGGTATGTAAAATAAAAAAAACTGAACTTTTTTTATAATTGTTATTTAAACTTAATTTATCTAGAACTTTATTAAAAAATCGAAATATTATTATAAATTTAAAAATAAATATTTTTTCAAGATTCACATTATTATATATATTATAAAATATTATATTTATATTATTATATTAATAATATATAATGTGGTTAAACCTAATTAATAGAGGCAAGGCTCGGGCGTCGGGCGCGGGCGTCCTATGATCGCCGCTCGGCATATTAACTGCTGTTGAGTGTGAACGAACTTGAACTTCGCTCGGTTACAATCGATTTCTTAGTTTATTGTATATAAAATTAACTATATTTAGGTAGAATGTCGGTAAAATATATTTTATATAAAATAAATAAATATAAACGATGTATCCCGCACACAACAGGGTAGGCAGAGGGAACATCGTGTTAAGACACTCCGTTCTCCGCCGTTTATGCCGAATTGGAGGCATTGCGTGTTGAGTGGCAGAACTCAACGCCGTGGTCGGTCAGTCGGTTTTACAATCACACTTTGTGCCCCTGAGCCACGACTGGAATCTTATATACCTATATATATATATATATATATATATATATATATATTATATCATATAATAGAATTAGTAGAAAATCATTACTACATTGAAGCCTCTACGTACGTAGATAGACTATTAATATCCAGATGTTTTCATCGTGTATTCTATAGAAAAAAATAATCAAAATGTTGGTATTGATATTTTTTTATATATTTTCATTTCTTAGCTCTGGCACCACCCTTAACCCTGGCATAAGCCCGGCGTTGACTTACGCCACTCAACACATAATGCAACAAAAAAATTATCGGAAAGTGGGGGAAAAGAGTGTCTTAACACTAGGTTTCCTTTGTAGGCAAGGGGAACCTAGTGTTAAGACACTCTTTTCCTGCTGTATGCGGGATACAACGCACACAAGTTGCTACGACACTATAGGTTTATATATATAAAGAATATTCTTAGCGCTACGTATTGATTTAGACGCGTCGAGGGCGTGGCCTCTATACCTACAACATACTTATAACTAACTACCTATATTTGAATAATATTACGTTTATTGGTTAATTCTATGTATTTTATATTATAATAAAACTAGTTTATTATTTGATCAAAAAAATTGTAGAGACGACTCTATCTTACAATCTTTGTAGCTTTTTAACTAAATTTATCTTATAGGTAATAAGGTGAGTTATAATTATTATTACTGTAGGTTCATGCATTATGCCGTATATAGCAGGGTAGGCAAAGGGAACCTAATGTTAAGATACTCTGTCATCCAATTTTCGAAACACTATGTTAAATGACTGAAATAACGACGCTTTGTTTTTTTTATCAGAGTGAATAAATGAAAACAATTCATACTCTTGAGCTGGAATCGAACACACAACCGACGCGTTTACAGTCAATATGCTTCATTACCTTAAAAAATCAGGATTTTTTAAAAATAGTATAGGTACCCACTGTCATTATGATTTTCTCACAAAAGTGTTGATTTGATACCAGTAAAAACATATTTTAACAAGGTTTAAATAGTATAATTAATTTGGCTAGACCAATTTACATCTAGTTTCTTATTGAATTCAGTAAATTGACATTACGCAGAGGTTCAAATCTACGTGATGCATTTTTTTCATACAAAACACAAAAACACGTATCTACAAATTCGGTACCTGCTAAATAAATTCTATTATTTTTTTATTTATTTTACTTAAATCATTACTATTTTGTAGGTAACAGGTTGGCAGCGACAGTTGGTCTTAGTATATTTCAGTTTTTATACGATTCTGTCCAATATAAACAAACAGTTTGTATAACAATAAAATCAATCAATTTTTTAGTTCAAATTATATCTTGAAGTAATTTTTTTTATCTAACTAGCTGTCACGTAGAAACGTAGCTAGCTGCTTATTGTGATATTTTGTTTCCAGTCACGTTTATGAAGTGTTTATTGAAAGTTACGAATATTATATATGGGTTTTATATTTAATCAGCTTCACGCTGTATCACGCTTACAGCAGGTTAGGCAGAGGGAACTTAGTGTTAATACTCTCCCATTTCCCACCAAATCCTGGGACCATTGCGTGTTGAATTGCCAAACTCAACACCGAACATACAATAAATGTGTCCAACATTTAATGAGACTATAGAAGATGGAGTCCATCAGGTGTTGTGAATTGAAAAATACGTTACGAAATTTATCTAATATATTTTAATTATATTTAAATTAACGTTTAGGAATAAACAGATATATTAATTATATATACATATTATTTCATTCCACAGCTATATCAACAACATAAATAAAGAAACACCTAATATTTATTATTTTACAATAGTACGATTATAACTAAGGTGTCAGTTAGCCATACTGTCGCTTCATTGAAGACTGTTTTATTATTCAACGGCAGAACCACGATGACCCGTTAACGGTGTCTTTGCCAATAATTAAAAAACATCACGCGGAGAAACGAAACACCAACAAGCCTCCTCGCAACTGGCTCAAATCCAAGCAACATCTCTTATTATATTCTATGAGCGGACGCTATAAACGTATTCCTGAACATATCACGTACCCGACTACTACCAATTTTAACCAATCAGAGCGCGACAATTCAACTTAATAGTCCGAGCCACGCCCAATCACGTAACCGCCTATTACGGGCTGTAATACGCAGGCTTTTAACTCCGCGATGACATCCGATCGATGGTTGTCCCGCTCGCTCGTGTAGCGCTGTCTTGCTCTGATGCCCGAGCCCGCCGTTTGTCTAGGCCGAGTGTGATAGAGTCGGGTTTGGCGCGTGCTCGCCCTCAGTCGCACGTTCGAGGTCGAAGGAGGGGGACGCGTGCAACTGTTTTCGATAATCGGCCGCGCGTTCCGTACGTGTAAATCGGACAGTGCACAGCCAGTCACGTCTCCGTAAAAACGGATATATGCCCAGAATATTTATTAAGTGGGTGGCTGTGCGTGACTTTTCTCCAATGAGTAAACCCGTGACGATCGGGAACAGCACTGTTTGTTTGTTGATTGCGAACGCCTGAAACAATTGATAGCGCAGTGTCGCGATTTGTGATTTTTTTGTGGTAAAGAACTAAGGAGCGATGTCTATGTTTGGGTAGAGACGGAACTAGAATAAAAAGTGTGTGTGTATGGAACAGTTTTTTTAAATACTTTATTAGACATTTAAAATGTGTGTGACAACGCGGGAAATTTTGGACTAATTGCAAGGAACTCAGTGAACATGTTGCCGTACCAAGCAGTGGCAATGGACTACGCAGTGGCGTCTGCTGGTTTCCATCACCAGAGGCCTGGAGGGTTGCCGGGTGTGATGGGCCTCCCTGGCCCCGGGCCCGGCCTCAACCCAGGCTTGAACACAGCGTTCACCCATTCCTGGTTCGTACAGACAAGCCCGGATATCTGTCGGCAGCAACAAGCATCCAACCAATCGCATCTCGAACCTGGGCACGTTTCATTTTTTTATTTATATTTTTTCTTTTTTAACTAATTATTATTGACGATTTACATACTTTATTTATACTGATAGCTTAATAAAAAGAAGCAGCTCCAAGAACAGTTTTTACTGATTCTGCTCTCTACTAATGTAGAGTCTTCCATTATGTTAAAATACAAAAATACTTCAAAATAAAGTTATTAAAAGTAAGTAAATCGATGATAAAATCTATATAGAATATCCGATGAGCATTTTTTTATAATTTTGCATATTTTTTTCAAAAGCTTATTTTAATGTGCTTGAAAACACTAGAAATTGTATCGTTCGTGCTGTTATTTTCCTTTTCTAGCATAAACTAATTTATAAGAACCTACTAGCAAAATTAAACTGTGACTGTAAAATCGACTGGTTGTGGGTTCGACCCCAACTCGGGCAGAAATATTTATTTAAATTTATATTTCTATTTCTTCGCTCTGGTGTCGGCGCAAAGCGCGGCATTCACTTCAGCCACTTAACACGTAGTGCCTCTCGAATTCGACAAAAAGTAGGGAACGGAGTGTCTTAACATTAGGTTCCCTCTGCCTATCCTGCTGTTTGCGGAATACAGCGTGAAGCTGATACTAGTAAAATAAACAAAAAGATAATAAAAAAATAATGACATTATTTTTAACATAAAAAGACATTGCATACACTTTACAATTAACATACTACATACTTATATTACATTATTATTACAATATAAATGTATACAAAACTAACTAGGTACCTATGTAAGACAATAAAGTTTTTAAGAGCACGAGCGAAATTACCTTCAAAATTATGCTTTTTGATGTTATCTCTACGACATTGTGGCTGGTTTTTGATTTGATCATTTCTAGGCTAGGCATCGTTACGACTCTACATAGTCGAAACTTTGAATACGTCTAGTTATTTAAGTAATAAAATAATGAACAAAAAATTAAATAATACTTCAATTATTCGTAAATATTATTTTATTGTCTTAATAATCATGAAGTAGTTTAATTTTAAA
Organism: Heliconius sara; assembly: GCA_917862395.2. Lineage (NCBI taxonomy): Eukaryota > Metazoa > Arthropoda > Insecta > Lepidoptera > Nymphalidae > Heliconius > Heliconius sara. Next base: position 3,079,785 of record OU860788.1, on the reverse strand, counting down.
TAAAAATAGTGTGCTGTTTACGTTAATCGCTAACTCTACATTAAAGAAAATATTTATCTTAGATCTAAAAAAAATCTACCTGCGATATAAAATAAGTTAAACAAAAAATATACACTTTATAATATGTATTAATAGTCGTCGCTCGCTCCTTTGTTTACGTGGACTTTAACAAGTAAATAGAAACTCCCACATTTTCCCGTTCTTTAAGAACCTCTCTTGGCACATACACACTCCCTCAACAAATTTTCATCATTCAACTCCCCAAGTCTATATCCAATCTATTAGTTACAATAACGGAAATTTTATATATACATAAAGTTAAAACTCTAATCATATTTCCATATTAAACAACAATACAAAAATTATACACAAGAGCAATCTTACGTAAAATAAGATGATATCATAACATGACTTGTACTTCGTGTATACACTACATCGGCGCGGGCGCAGACTTACTTAAATTTAAATGTCATTTTGTCGATTGACGGAACGGTTGACGTTTTTCGCAAATATTGTGAAACCTAATAAGATTATAAATAAAATTTTTAATTACCTAGCAAAACTAAAAACATGCATATATTTCCCCGCAAAGTGACAGAGCAGTAGGAACCTAGTGTCAAGATATTCCGTTTCTCATTTTCTTTTTAATTTTCCTCAACGCGTTAAGTCTGTCATAGCGAGTAAATGAAAAAAATCCCTCGAGTAGGAATGGAAACCAAAACCATCTTGTTTACAGTCAGATGTCCCTCTACTCCATTTTATTACATTACAGCCTCTAAAAGACCTAGAAGGATTTTGATAATATTACACTATGGAGTCTTCCTCATTTTCAGTAAAACAACTTAATAGGAAGTATTTGGTATGTAGAGTTCAATATCGTATTTTATCCTTAATTTTTATTTGTAAATTACTTATTTTATTGCTTCAGAAAGTATTATTATAATAATTACAAATATTTTTGAACTATTTTGAAGCCATCGAGGTGTAGTGGGACATCTAACTGTAATACTGTACACAATGATTGTGGGTTCTTTTTTGCATTTACAGAGAAAAAAAAAAATATTTCACCGCTATGTAAGACTAAGTTCGGCGTTGAGTTCTGTCACTCAACATACAATGCCTAGAAAACGTGAGGCTGACAACGTTATATAATTCTATTTTTAAATAACACTACAAAAAATATAAAGTTTGTAACGCAACGTTACTTTTATATCTTTTGAGATCTGATTTGCAATAAACCATTTACATTTATTCAGAAACGACTTTTTCATGAGTTAACGTATTTAGATTGCTATATTTAAATTTTTTAATACATTTTTTAGATAATATAGTTCTAATTTAGTTCAATTAATTTACCGATATTATAAAAAAAATAGGTATTTTTAGACTATATTACAGTCTTTATTAAAATACCATATGGAGGTATAACCAGATGGAAAGTTAAAAACGTTTTTGCCCCTCTTATAGAGAAAACAAATTCTTTTGACTCAATTCAAGAACCCTTTCACACTTCATCAAAATCTTCCCTATAAAAACCTTCAAAAATTTTAAGAAAACAAAAAGGCGGTCCACATCCGTTGTCTTCCTTCGAAGTTATTTTGATTGAAAAATAAAAGCCGTGACTAAATGATGCGTCTTATATCACATGACTTTCAAATCAATTGAAAAAATGTATATACTGAATATTTTTTGAATGGATTTTTCTTAGTGTGCTTATTGTAATATTAAAAGGTTGTGGGTTCGATTTTCGCTCATGGGGATCCTCCCTCTAGCAACAAGACATAATTGGTTGAGTTCTCAACTCAACACGCGATGTCCAATCAAGGACGGAAAGTAAAGAACAGATTTAGTTAACACGAGGTTCCCTCTACCTACCTTACTCTACGCGGAATACAGCGTAAACCTTTAATTTATTATTTATTATAATAATAAATTCCTTAACAACTACTTTCGTCGTCTTAACACTACCCTCCCTCTGCCTACCCTGCTGTGCGTGGGTTAAGGCGTGAAGCTGAGAAAAAATAAAAAAAAATGACTTAAAATAATTAAATTGATCACATTTTGAGGAGTTATATAAGAAAGATACTTTGTACTAAAATAACCAAAACACTACTACTGACCTCCAAATCGTAACAATGTTAAAAATAACTAGTGTCCATAAACATAGAAAAACGAGTTAAAAAAAAGTACCACCAGTCATTATAATGTGCTTCAGAACACAATTTGGGTCAAGCATGCCTTTCATATGCTGTTTTTTTTTTCCAATAAAAAATAAACAAATATCAATATTAGACACTATACATAGCCACTAAGTGTCGTGATCTTTAGAAGATTAACAAAAGCCAATATCTAGATGAAAAATATGTGATTTTTCCATACAATTTTGTATTCTATTCCTCTACGTTAGTGCTGATATGAGTTAAATAATTAAATTCTTATTTGAATGTAAAAACGATGGCCGGCCCTTTTACAATGTATGGATCTATTACGTTTTGTCCCGCGTTGTTCTCGTGGGTCATTTTACAGGGTGTTCTTGAATGTTGAAAATTGTTACGTTGTGTTTTTTTTTTATTTTATAATTTATAAAAAAGATAAAAACCCAATAAAAAAACGAAAAGTGAACGATTTATAGAGTAATAGTAATAAAAGGTATCAAAGTTAAATCAAATATGAATTTCTTTGTCATTTGAAACCAATATATATTCTTTATTGCATGTAAAAAAAAACATAAAGAAATAATAAAAATGTATACTAATATATTTAATTAACTTTTTCCATAGTTTTACGTAAACAACAAATATTTATTAATAATGTGTGTATGATCATGTAGAATTAATATTTTAGTTCAAGTACAATTGCAACAAATGATTGTAAGGAAAAAATATATCAACTTACATCCTGAACAAAATTTTTTTAAGTGTTATTCACATTCAACAGTAATGAAAATATTTAGAAATTTATAAAACTGTTTCTTCTTTTCTTCATAAAACATACATACATTACTTAGCTTAAGTACAAAGCAAATAATTAATCATATATTCAGTATATACATGACTTTATATGATTTTATTTCATTTTACCCATTCCGAAACACCCTATATAGTACAGTAGTAGGTTCAATCAACGCTAACGCTGAATCACGCTAATTCGTCGCGCCCTCTGTCCATTGGAGTTTTTGTGCTCCGGATAGCGTGGCTTAACACTTTCAACTAGAACACATTATCAAGTAATTGAGAAAAAATATTCTTTCCAATATGTTTTGAAATTTGACTTCGACTTGACTGCATATCACATATTGAATGGGAATTGGGAGTGCCGATTGAAAAATAATTAACTCATTTTTGGTGCTCCGTGAACAATAGTTAAGTGTGTGTGTGTGTGTGTGTGTGTGTGTGTGTGTGTGTGTGTGTGTGTGTTGTTATTGATATGATTAATAATAAGTTATTAATATGAAGAATAATTGTCAGTAATTCAGGTAGAAATTAAAGAATGAAATGAAGAGAGTTTTGGCACTAGATTATCTTTGAATATCGTAAAAGAAACCATGCAATGTGTAAAGACTATTTCTTAAATTAGTGAAACGACTACATGATCATATTTTTAATGTTTAACTTTAAAATTGAGTAAATATGATCAAAATTAAAATGAAAATTTGTTAGTCCATTGTATATATATATATTTTTAATTATGTACCAATAAATCTGTAGGTTTTTTTGTTAAATTATTTATTTATTTATAAGGTCCACCAACAGAATATACACAGTACATGAATATAAAATAATAATAATAAAAAAATATGTTATATATCTCTAGAAATTAATGGTTATTTTGTTGGTCTCCTTACTCGAGGAGATGAAATATCTATTTGAATTTATATTTCCATTTCTTTGCTCTGGTGTACTGGGAAAGCGTCGCGTTGAGCTCCGAAACTCGACACGCAATGCCTCCAGAATTCGGCGGAAAGTGGGAAACGGAGTGTCTTAACACTAGGTTCCCTCTGCCTACCCTGCTGTGTGCGAGATACATCGTAAAACTGTTAAAAAAAATGTATGCTTAATTATTTTTTATACTGTACACAGTTAGTATATATAAATAAAGTAAGAAAAGTATATCATAAAGAATAACGATCATTTGTTTACGATACGTATAAAATTTTAAAAGTATTATTCAAATACTTTTTTATAAGAAAACGTTAACCTGCGCTCTTATGTAGTCTATTCATCTATTTTATTAATAATATCCAATAATAGTGTCCACAATTATATTTTTTTATTAATAATTGACAAAAGAATTGACGAAACCGTTATTGAATATAAAACGGATGTAGTAGCTAAGAAATAGTTTCAAAAAACTGCGTCAATTGGAGTCTGCGGTCTGTATAATGTTGGTGCAGGTGTTTTTCAATCGAAATGCAATTTTGAATTGAATTTTCTTATTATTATAAGGAATTTGAGATCGTTGCACAAAAAAATATGTTTTTATTAAGCAAAATTGTAAGTTTTAAGGACATCGACAATATTTTATAGATATAAATAGCCATCGTGGTGAAGTGCAACTGCAAGCAGGGTAGTCGTGGGTTTAAATCTTACTCGGGGAGTAAATTATTTATAAAAAAAAATACTTTTATGTTTCTATTTTCTTTATATATGCACAGAGCACTAGAATATGTTCAAAATATTATTATTAAGAATACAAGCACTTGTTTGATATTTGATACATAAATAGCTTACAAATTATAATATGAATTAACCCATCTCAAATTTTTCTTCGAATTTAATTCATTCGAAATTCAACTAGCATTTAGAAGACAGTTTGTAAATTAAATATTTCATTTCCTCGATTGGGAATGGAACCCAAAACTCAATCTAACTGGCCTCAATTCAGTTTGTAATATTTCTTTTTTAAATGCGCAATCGTTACGTATATAAAATTAGACCAAATAAAGTGTAATTTGCTTGTAACTCATATAATAAAGACACTGTCATTTACATTTTTATAGCCGTCATCGTCGTTTTCGCTGACAATAAGTTGGAATGCGGTATCGTGACGACATCTGGCCTTAGTAATAAGATGTAGGTAAAACACATAAATAAATTAGCTTCACGCTGTATCCCGCACACAGCAGGGTAAGCAGAGGGAAACTAGTGTTAAGACACTCCGTTTCCCACTTTCCTCCGGGTTCTGGAGGCATTGCGTGTTGAATGGCGGAACTCAACCCCACGCTTTCTTTCTACAGGAGAGTGAAGAAATGAAAATATGAATGTAAATAAACATTTAATTTCTTCGAATGGGATCGAACCAACAACCAGTCGCGTTTACAGGCGTTCTTTGTACGCCTGGCCTCTTTAATAATAAATATATTTTATAATCCATTATTTCAATACTTTAGTGCTCTTTTGTGGTGTAAAATCGATAAGCTTTTCAAATTTCAAGTTTTTGCTTAAAAATATAATTTCTATTCTACGGTACGTTTTCGGTTATTGCCCGTTTTCATGATGACATGATTTGCATTATATGGCAATATTTAAGATAGGAATAAATTGCAAATATCTAGATTTTCATTTTATATTTAGAAAGTCTACATTAAAATTGAGTTGAGTTTCTGGAACTTAAAACTCAATATCTTAAAAATCAGTCGGCAATGAGGGAACCTAGTGTTAAACACTAAGTTCCATTGCCTAACTCGCTATAAGCGGGATACAGCGTGACCAAAACAATTAATCACTTATATAGAGGAATATTAACAATATTCTAGCTATTTTCGATTAAAATATAATATAAATACCAACACTAAACGATCTATACATCTATCAATCAAGTAAGACCCAGTATTAACGGGAGAAGTCTCCCGAAAATGACATGTTATTTCCCCTTTACCTCATCAACGGACTTTTGTACTGACCCCTGTTGTTTTAATTCTTTCTTTTAGGGTTGAATTGGTAGTAGTGGGGTGAGGGCTATCGACGATTCATTACGGTTGCTATCATCGAGAGATTTCTTTGGTAATGCCTGGCTTAGAACTTTATAAGTAATGTGGTTTGGGCTAATTTAATTACTTTTTTTTGTATCCCGCACATAGCAGGGTAGAGAGGAGGAACCTAGTAACCTAGAACCTCCGATTGAGATTTTCCGCTGAATTTCCTTTCCTCAAGTGAAAATCGAACCCACAACCTGTCGCGTTTCCGCAACCCACAGCGTCACAATTGGCGTTAAAATTAAAATAGCTTATAAAAAAATCATTTGCTTTTAAATTTTGCTTAATACTTTATTTTTATAAAAAATTCTATATACATATTATTAGACGCCACAGTATTGATGTCTTTAAAGTAGATTTTATAACGAAATTAACAAAAAACAAAAAGTTAGTAAATAGTCCCTATAAATCTAAAAAATATTTATACATTATGTATATTTGATATGTAAATTGCGAAAATAAACTTAAAAATGGCCGTACAATTTCTTCTTTTCAAATCGAAATAGACAATTTGGTATGTTTTAAATTACAGAGCGAGTAAAAGGCAATCATATTGCACCTAAACTGTATGTTTCCATATAAAACGGAGTAAAAATTCACTCAGCCCCCGGCGCAATCAGGCGTCCCTTCTCTCGATTATTGCAAATAACTATTATTGCCATCTCCTTTCAATTGCCAGTGAGTTTCGCCCTGTCGGTGTCTTTTGTATTGCTAATTTTAGGTGATGCTAGTTTTAGTGTACTAAGTGACTTCTAAGATATTTTCTTTTCGTTTTGTTTTCGAAGGTATTTTGTGTGTGTTTTTGGGTAAGATTTTTCGTATAGGAAGGAACCTAAAGGGTTTTCGTGTATTTACGATCACATCGTATTTCACGTTTTAAAAAAAACGTAAAAAACATAATACAGTATATGAAAAACGCTAAAATATATTATGAATATACCAACATTCCTACTCTGGCTAAACGACAAAACTTAATCGATTCAACAGTCGATTTATAACAAAAATACTATTATTATTCGTCAATTATACCCAAAATCCTGACCATAAGTGCCCAAAAGTATCCCTGGATAACTTTTTTATACGACATTATCCATCCCGGATAATTTTACCCATTACAAACGTATCCAGGGCAAATCCCGGCGATTTTATTTATGAATGAAACAATTTTCCAGTTTCGTTACAATTTCGACAGGCAATTTGCTAAGCGGCCGCTAACCATTAGTCATGCTCGTATCGACGCGTCGAGCAGATTGCCCATTTTTTGTCCACTGTCCGTGCCCACTAGGGTGCTCGATGGGTATGCGTAGTGATTTTTTTATGGAAAATTTTGTATATTTGATTGTTGTAAGCGTTTGTTGATATATCCATATTATATATTGATGCGTCAAAGAAAAAGTAGTAATTACCTGCGTTAAATTCAACTTCTTTCGTATTTTAAGTTTTTGGGATTAATTTGTTTTTTTTTTACGCCCATGTCCGATCCTAGGACATATAAAAAAAAAGAAAGTGACATAGTAGAACATAGAAATGTCAAAATTTCAATGTACTGGCTAACTTCAGTCTAACAACATACTTTGTCTATCCGAGGCATAAAAATATCTTTATTATTAATAGAAATGTATATAGCAGGGTAGGCAGAGGGTACCTGGGAACCTAATTTTGAGACTCCGTTCCATACTTTCCGCTGAATTCTGACATTGACGGAAGTCAGCGTTAAAATTACAAATAATAAATAATCCATTACACAAAAGATATGTTAAAATTGATAATAATATAATTTAGTCGTTATTCACCGTCATAAAAGAGAAGTGACGAAAAAATTGATTTGTATATTGCAGAAAAAACTCTCGAGACTATTTCATTAAATAAGGTGACGTTCGAAATTGTTTCTTTTACGGTCTAGATTTTTTGCATGCTGTGTGAATCTAGAACCTAATTCTAGTGAATAAAACCTTGGGAGATTGGTTATTTATTCATTTTTCTACGACATTTTTCCTTTATTTTTGTAACTGGCCATTTTGATTATGATTTTACATTTTTTACAGCGGATGTCATGTGAAGTTAAAAAGAGACAAATTGTGGTTTTAAGTGAAAAAGTATGGTAAAAACTGTCTTGCCGGGTTACTGAGTTGGCTTCGAAAATTAATAATCTACACAAAATCAAATAAATAACCGTGACCGTTTACTTTCCGGGTAAAAAGTAAATAAATTCAATAAAAGCTTTGAAATTGTGATGATATTTTAAAAATCATTTTTTCGTTAGTATCTTTGTTAATAAAGAAATAAATGTCAATATATTTTTGCTTCTGAAAATCTATTGCAGGAAAAGTTTAGTTAAATCAACACGTTGGTAAGCTGTGTATGTAATACATAAGTATATGTATATAACATTATTATAATTTACAAATAATTTTTAATCTTATTTGTTTTTATTTTAATTTGATATTTTATACCTTGTATTAGGTTAGGCGGTGGGAACCTAGTATTGAGATACTCCGTTCTCCATATTTCGCTCAATTTTCCAGACATTACGTGTTGAGTGGCGGAACTCAACGCAGCGCTCTGTCTTATTAGCAGAGTAAATAAATAAAACATAAATAATCCTTTCAAATAAGAATCAAACCCACAACCGTCACGTTTACAGTCAAACGGTAGACGGTAGCCACGGCAGAGGGATAGAGTGTCATCACATAACCTCTGTCTACCTCTAACTACAATTATGTAACTATTAATAATTATTACAAATTAAAATCAATTTTAATACAAACAAACAAAAACCCCTATTGTTATTCCTCTCGTGTTTCAAAGGAAAATTGGATATGACGTGATTATTAAAGACCGTCTAAGGAGCGGCAATTTGGACAATCCGAATCCATACTCCCATGGGACTGACCGTTTAGATATATTTGTACGTTTAGCTTTAGTAGTATTGTTAATATTGGAGAGGCCATTCGTGGCGCAAGGGCACAAGTGCGACTGTAAAACCGACCTGGTTGTGGGTTCGATCCCCATTCGAGGTAATGAAATATTTACTTTAATTTATATTTCCATTTCTTCGCTCTGGTGTCGAGGCAAAGTGCGGCGATGAGTTCTGCCACTCAACACGCAATGCCTCCAGAATTTTGCAGAAAGTGAGGAATGGAGTGGCTTAACACCCTCTTAGGTTCCCTCTGCCTACCATTCTGTGTGCGGGATATAGCGTGAAGCTGATTTATTTGTTTTATTAATATTGGTTGTAGTAAAGACGAATTTCTAGTTTCTATTGTATTTTTCGAAGCTATTGGATTAAAGACAGGTGAAGATAATGGTTGTAGGTTCCATTCCCGCTGTTAACATTAAGTTCACTCTACCAACGTTGTTATGCGGGTTAACGTGACAAAAAATATAATTAATTTTTATATTACTACATTAATTACGTTGTAGATCGTAACTAAATGTAGCATGCTATTAAATAATATTTTAATATTTTTTTTATAATAATTATTAAGTTAATTTAAATGTTTATTTATAAATTATAAAATTTAGATTTTAAAGTAATATATTTTTTCACTAAACCACGAGCTCTACACACACAACCTGACAGAACGTTAGCCCGCACCCGTAAATTCCACGTCTTACTGATAAAAAAAATTATCTAGATTAACCTTGTAATAAATGCTCAACAAAGTACTTATTATAACTGTATTTACTTAAATTAACTTAGTTTAAGTAAGTTAACTTAATATACTTAGTGGGATATCGTCTGAATGTGATCGCTTTGGTTGTGGATTCGATTCCCACTTGGAGGATAAAATTATTTTTATTTCTATATCATTATTTTCATACGGAATGTCTTGGCACCTCTCCCTCTCTCTCTCTCTCTCTCTCTCTCTCTCTCTCTGTATCTTCCTACAAATACTGTATTTTAACTTGCCCAGTCTAGTAACAAAAAGGCCGATGTCAAATTTTGGGTATGAAATTTGTCTTCAATCCACTTCAATGGGAGAAAACGAACTAATACTGGCCACAGCTAAACAAATTATACTATAAAAAATCCATAGATAGAGACAAATATTATTAGGGTTCTATAGCTCTAGCTTCGCTTAAATACTTTGAACGTTTGAACGAACTGAGCAATCCTTAAATTAGCGGGAACGTAGTGTCCTAACACTCTGTTACAACAACGCCCAGATTCAAAACACTTTGACACTTTCTTGTTGCTAGAACGAAGACACAAAAATAATACAATCCCCAAATTCGGAAACGAATCCACTACCGTCTATACATAAGTACGTAATTAAAATTGCAATATTTATATTTGTATCCTTATATAGTATTCGATCAAATTAACAATTGCCACTATAAATATGTTAAACTTTCAACAATTTGTGCTTAGTAACGACAGCTTCAGAAGCTTTTGCCGAGTCATATTAAGCTCATCTAGAGGACCGGCGTCCCGTGAGACGTCTTCCGCTCTTGAGGATATCGCTGATTTTGATAATTTTATTAATTTTTTTTACTATTAATATAATTGTTTTTTTTTTTTAATTTCACGTTGTATCCCGCATATAGCAGGGTAGGAGAGGGTATTTGGGAATCGAGTGTTAAAACACTCTGTTGCCATTAAGATATTTCAGTACCCCACCTTCCGCTGAATTGCAGAGGCATTGCGTATTGAGTGGCGGAACTAAACAGCGCAAAACATTTAATGGATATTAATTTTTGTGATATGATACATTATGAATTATAATCAAAACAATATATTTTTATGTTATCTACTTTTTGCTTATAAAGACTGATCAGCGTAACATAATTCATAAATTATACCCAAAAACTGACTTTAACGAGCATGTCAGCCGACATGCTATGCCTCCGGAATTTGGCTGATAGCAGATATTAATTGGAATGGAGTGTCTGAACACTAGGTTCTCTCTGTCTATCCTGCTATGTTTATTATGAAAAAGAAAATAAAAACAAAAAAAAAGTATCAGGATTATTCTTTTGCGCTACACACCTAAGCCAAAGGTGACGAAATGGTCAGCGTGACCTTTGCTTCGACACGCATATTTTAGATCAGGCGAAGTATTCACTATCTTTTGACATCACATTAAAATAACTTTTTAATATAAAAAATATAAGAAAAAAATTATAATATTTAACGGTCTTATTCATAAAAAGTTATGAAACAGATAAAGTGTTCTATAAACCCACTATAAGGAAAACGTCAAAAAATGGTATTCATAACAGCATTTTAGCGCTAAACAGTTATATAAGCCTATTATAAAGTTATAGAGGCCGAGACCCTACTATAGCGGTTCTACTAGATAAAAAATGGCCGATTCTCAACAGCTGATCATCGAAAATGACATTTGATGTAAACAAAATATTGTAAATATTCAATTCCTGTCAATTTAGTTAATACTCAAGTTGTGTTAATTTGCCACTTTTATGATTAAAATGGAAGCGTTACAAAGCAGAGATGCTTCGGAAACGATGGTAGGAATTGAAAACACAACAGTTCACATCGAAGAAGGATGTATAGAAGGGTAATCCATTACCAAGTAGGGGTAATCCATTTTCCTTGAACAACGAAATCTACTGTGAATTTTATAATAAACTTGGTGTGTGATCTCTGATTAGATTATAGAGGTTCTAGTACCTTACATGAAATCAAACTAATAGCTACTTGAAGATGAGGGAGTCGTCGAGAGGTAAGTATTTTTATCTTACTTGACTTGAATATACTATTCATACAACACATACTCATAAAGTGACACGTATTCGTGTACAAGTACTTACAAAATTATCTTTTTCCTTACAGTATTAAGAGGATGCTCAAGAACACCTATGGGTTGTCTCAAAGAACAACTAGCCGGAGGTGCCTGAGTTGCATGTGCACTTGCTCAATACTCAGTTTTTCTTATTAAAATGCCCAGTAATTTTTCTAAAGAAGAGCATATTATGACAGAATTTAGTTCGTTCTATTCTGTACCCTCAAAACCAAAGCGAGAAAAAAATATAATGCAGCACATATGGCAAACAGAAATACTGTAGAAAAATGCTTTGGAGTGACATTCCATAGTTCTTAGGGGTACAGTAGTATAAATGCATATATGCTGTTTTACAAAATTTTTTTAGGATGAATTTTTGTAAGTCAGTTAATAAAAAGAAAATATACATTTCTATAATTTTTATTTGGTCGTCTAATATAATTTTATTTTTAAAGATTTCTTCTAAGTGTTTTGTTTTTCATTGTCCATCTGGGCCTCATACAGCTCTTTTCTGTAGGCAATTTCATTGTCTGCAATTTGCTGAGCAGCACTGTTTTTATTGTCATGCTATAACCAAAAATGTAATATATATATTATTCTTTTTAATATAAGTTTTCTAAACCAGTATGTATTAATTATGTCAAAATATATCTTATTTACAAGTCTGTTATACAAATTATAATATAGCTTGTAGATTGTACTGATTGATTTTTGAAAATTTGTTTCAACTTATTAATATGTTATATTAATACATTATTATAATTAGTTATTGTAGTTATAGTAATAATAATAAAACTGAATTCATTCAACATCCATGTTTATTTTTTAATCTAAAAAGTTTCTTGTTTGCTGGTGTGGTATGCGAGGTATGTAAGTGCTAGTATCTAAAAAATATAATCAGAATTTCTTTCTGAGCATTGTTTAGGTAGTGTAAGTTATTTAATGTATTATGATGCAAAATAAAGTCAAATAAGACTTTCGTACAAGAATAACTGGTTGATAAATATACTAACAAATTATTGGTTTTTGACATTTTTAAAGTGTTATTCCACACTTAGGTATTAACAAAAGGGCTTGGCTGCAAAATCTTAAATAATTAAATTGAAACTAATTTCTGGGTATTGTGGTATTTACAGTTATTTTATTCATGCAGCACAGTTAATTATGTTTAATATGTCTAATAAGTATGAATAAAACACATAAAATAAGATAGGATGGGATAGTATTTGTGTGCATGATTTCAATACATCTTTAATACAATACACATACCATTTCTTTTTCTGCTCCGGAATTGTCATATGGAAGCGATGAATTTTGTGGTATATAACATTTTATTTGTGGTTTTTTTTCTATCCTGTAATATTCCTATATCATACTTTGTTATATACTGAAACAAGAAATAATATAATTACATAATTATTTATTTACTCAAAATGAAATACTATTTGACAAAATATTCATATTTTTATGTAAATCAGATTCAAATTAATTTGAGAGTCACTTTAGGGAGCCACACCGCAAGGTCACCATCACTATTTGCTGGTAGGTGGTGGACCACCATCTGTTTTTAACATCTGCTTTCTCTCAATGTACTTGTACTTCTTTAGATATTTTTCATTTTAATAATACCCCCATTGGGCTTAAAATTGTAGCAGTTCCGAGTGTGAACTGAAACATTAATTGCTTTGATAAAATAAGTAACTATATACACGAAATACTCAATTATATTATTCAAATTTATCTCATTAAGTAGCTATAGTGTAAATCTTGCCATGCGGCCAGCTTTTCACGTTTTATTTTCATTAATTGAAAACTCTGTTTCTGACCAAATCATTCAAGATCATCTATGGAATAAAAGCATAAGCATTAAAGTATAATAAGCGTATGAATGTCTCCAAAACAAAACTTACGTGGTCCAATCAGCTGTATCAGTAAAATCAACTTTATCATCCTCCAACCAAATCTCACTCATTTGCCTTTTTTACTTTCTACAATTTTCGATTCTGATGCTATTTTACAATAATAATTATGTAATATTTAAAATAAAATAAACGAGGGGCACAGAACACAATGTAAACAAATATCACTGAGCGGTAACTTGTCATACCACAAACAACAAAATATGATTATAATCCGTAATAATGTCTATGATTAGACGTATTTGGTAAATTGATACACATTATCTGTAGTCAATTCGGTACAATTGACAAGCTTACTTGCCGATTTCATAGTAGTGGCAACATTTTAGCTTATTAACCGAATATTAGTTATAGAAGGTTTATAGAACTGTTATGAATACGCAAAGTTATCGAACGTTTCATAAACTTATAGAGCATTTTAACTAATGAACGTTTTAAGCGTTCTATAAGGGTTTTTTATGAATAAGACCGTAAAATTATAAAATAGTTAAATTTTATTTGATTATTGAATAAATGAAAATCGTCGTCGAAATTAAACTACTATTATTAATAACCAAAACTATCGTCGTTGGATTTTAAATAAATTAAATCCGTAAAACAAGTAAAGCTTCATAATACTAAAAGCGCCAATAAAATATATTAAAATAATAGTGTCAGGAATAAAAATAATAATAAATAAAATAAAAATATAATATTAAATTATTAAAATATTCATAGTTTTTATTAAAGATATCAATATCACTCTTTATATAAGTACGTACATTACAGACCACAAAAATATATAATATAAAGGTAACTCAAAATTTGCCTCAACAAATTCTATCATTATTCCTATATTATTAAATTTAATCATAGAAACACTAACATTTTATGCAATTATTATAATAATAATCACGATTCAAAATCAATATAATCAAACATGGCGTTGATTATTACATCGGTTGGGAGATAAATAAATTAATCATTCAGCTTCACGCTGTATCCCGCACACAGTAGGGTAGGCAGAGAAAACGTAGTGTTAAGACACTCTGTACCCCAATTTCCGCCGAATTCTTGAGGCATTTAGCGGTGAAATTCAATGCAGTACTTTGCAAAACAAGAAATTAATAAAATTTTAATAAAGTTAGAAAAATAAATAAATCAGTTTTACGATGTATCCCGTGCACAGCGGGGTAGGCAGAGAGAACCTAGTGTTAAGACACTATGTTTCCCATTTTCAGCTGAATTCTGGAGGTATTGTGCATTAAGTGGCTGTTGTTGAGACGTGAAAATATAAATTTAAAAAAATTTTATTACCTGGATCGAACCCACAACCTGTCCTGTTTACAGTCACAAGCTAGTGCCACTGCGCCTCTACTGGCACCACGATTGCGATATCTAATTCGAATAATCGCCAGCTATATCAATAATAGCGTAATAAGTTGACATTTTCATTTCCGACGTCAAATACAGCATCCCCTATTTATGGATGAATAAATATTGGTTTCGTTTCCTAGTTAATATGTTACGTTTGTGTAATTTTTGTGTAGGTTTAATATGATTAATTCTTAGATAGTATAAAAGTGTTATAATTAAACTAAGCTATCAATATCGGTACTCAGCTTCACGCTGTATCCCGCACGCAGCAGAGGCCGAGGGTACCTAATGTTAAGACACTCCGTTCTCCACTCTCCGCCGAGTACTGGAGGCATGAGCAGATTTTACAGTCACATTTTGTGTTCCTGCGCCAAGATTGGCCTCAATATTTTAAAATTCTATACTAATATTATAAAGTTGAAGAGTTTGTTTGGTTGAACGTGCTAAGCTTAGGAACTACTGATCCAGTAAAAATATATTTTTTTGTGGGATTACGTTAATGTTAAAAAGATGCTGGTAACAGAGTAGTACTGCTATAATAATATAAATATAAAAGTTTGTGGTCATTACTACTAAACAAATTTAGATGAAACTTTACAGTTATATTGTTTATACATATTAATAACAGAGGCATTTATATAAATATTTTTTATAACTTGGAAATAATAAGTACTTTTCCAGAACTCGGCGGAAAGTGGGGAACGGAGTGCCTTAACACTAGGTTCCCTCCGCCTACCCTGATGTGTGCGGGATACAGCGTGAAGCTGATATTTTTTTTATAAGTACTTTTGAGCAGGTAACGCCAAGTTTGGGTCGCTAGTCTTATATGAATTGAAAAGTTTGATGTCTTGGATAGATGTCCTCGTTATACGTTATTGTTATATGTTAATACATTTTTAACTTGTATAGATATATGTATAATGTAGTATACTATAATTAAAATTTATAAAGATTTCGATGTATAGAATCCATAAGAATATTTAAAAAATTATACTAAATAATAATATCTCCTAAAAACAGAAGTTAAAAAATCAATAAAATTTTCGTAATACATTTACTTAACTACATCTATATACTATCTAAAAAGCTTCTAAACAAAATTTTCTTAAGAACTTTTAGCACAGGAATTCCTTTATAGTTCTTACATTTGAATTTTCTCCAAGTGACCGTTGGTTCTAAGGGCCCCGGGGACTTACCGGGTGACTAAATTCCGAGGGCTCGAATGCCCGCTTTTAAAGAAAGCCAGCCAACCCTTAGTGTAGGGTGTGAATTTCTTTTTGAAAAGTTTCACTCCGTTTAACTCTATTACGCCCTCTACTTTGTATCGCATTTTTCACGTCGGAATCCTATTTTTCCTTGGAAAAAGAGTTGAATAATACAAATTCTTTTGCCTCGACGACATTTGTTGACATCGATCGATTGATTTATTTGCTATTTCTGTATGTAAAATAATGGATTTATGGTTTAGCATTTTTTTTTTATTAGCTTTACGTTATATCCCGCATATAGCTTGGGGAACCTAGGAATATAGCGTTAAGGCATTTCTTTACTGAAAAATTCCTCTACTTTCCGCTAAATTCTTAAGGAATTCCGTGTTCAATGGCGGAACTCTTGGTGGTGCTTTGTCTTGTACAATTATTTATATCTCCGAGGAGAATCGAATCGAAACTACGACCATCGTGGCTTCAGTCATGCTCTGGTCCGCTGTCCCACGACGACTTCGATATAAAAATATTTAATATTTCCTTTTACAATGACTCATTGATTACGCATCTTGGTTAAATGACAAATACCTGACTACTTTACATTTAGCTCAAATAAAATAAGTATTGAATCAAATTGAAAAAATATATATATTAAAATCAAATTAAATTAAATCAGTTAAACGCTGTATCCTGCACACAGCAGGGTAGAGGGAACCTAGTGTTAAGACACTCTGTTCCCCACTTTCTGCCGAATTCTGGAAGCATTGCATATTGAATGTACAATATGGTAAACAGAAGAAACGAACGAACAAGATTTTGTCGGAACTCAACGCCACCCAATAACACAAATCTTATTACAAGACAAGAAATAAATAATAATTTATTCCATTAAGTGGGAATCGAACCCACTTTTATCGCTACATTACAACAGCCTCATTATATTTAAAGTTTCATATATAAATGACCTATTTTTAAAGTGGTTAATACCTTCTCAAAGGAGATTCTCTCGCGCTATAGAAATATGAAAAAGAATATTGTAAACTATTATATTATTATACTCTATTTCTTATATTCGAGTGGCTCATTTTTCGTCACCACTTGTTTTTGACAATGACGTGTCATAATTGTCAGCTATCGGTAAGAGGTTATTGTGACGATTTGGGGTTGCACCATTCTTATATGTAATAATTTTGAAAGATTTTATTCTTGTATTATTTTTTTATTCGAGGCCAGTCGTAGCGCAGCGGCACGAAGTGTGACTGCAAAACCGACTGGTTGTGGGTTCGATCCCCACTCGAAGAGATGAAATATTTACTTAAATTTATATTTCCATTTTCTTCGCTCTGGTTCCGAGGCAAAGCGCGGCGTTGAGTTCTGCCACTCAACACGCAATGCCTCCAGAATTCGGCAGAAAGTGGGGAGCGGAGTGTCTAAAACACTAGGTTCCCTCTGCCTACCCTGCTGTGTGCGGGATACAGCGTGAAGCTGATTTATTTTTTTATTTTATTTCCATTTCTTCGCTCTGTTGAGTTCCGTCACTCAACACGCTATGCCTATACAATTCGGTGGAAAGTGGGGAACGGAGTGTCTTAACACTAGGTTCCCTCTGCCTACCCTGCTGTGTGTCTGAGACAGCGTGAGGCTGATTTTATTTATTTATTTTATTATTTTTTTAAGCCTTCATGGGGCCTTAGATGAGATTGACTGTAAACGCGGCAGTGTCGGTGAGTTCTATATTCGCTTGATGAATGAATCGTCTATATAGGAAACTGAACCTAAAATTGTTATTTTTTAGTTCAAATAATTTTCCTTTTTAATTTAATGGGAGGCACGCTTACATTTTTCATATAAACCAATTTTGAATTTGAACTGACAACTACTCCTTCTAAATCGTGTCATACGTTTACAATACATTAATAGATAAAAAACTATTTGTTACATACTTTAAGTCGCGATTTCTACAACAAATGATTACTTTACACTCAAATAAAGCCGTTTCCCATGAATCACAACTATCAATAAACAGAGGAACCACAACAAAGAAAACCAATGTTTGGATTTATATCTATTGAGGCATAAAATACTTAAAGGTTCCCAGGCGTCCCCAAAAATTATACAATCGTGTATAACCCCATTTAAACTGTTAATCGAAGTGTCGACTTGACTACCTTCTCTGGGTGTCGGTTAATAATCATCTATATAAAAGTAATAGACCATTAGCTACCTCTAATCCTTTACTACCTGATAGCTTAATCTAAGATTTAAAGTTAAAGTGCGATTTTTTTATTGTGTGTTTAAGTTAAAAAAAAATTGTGTTTTGTCACCTTTTTGGTGAATGTACTTACTTATATGCTATATGCTTCTAGCCCGGTTACGTCTGGGCATTCGTTTAGCATTTCTTTTTTGTTAAAAATAACTATTAGTTGATGCTTGATAGTTGTGGGTTCGATTCCCATTCGGGGGAATGTAATATTTATTGTTTTCATTCCATCGCTCTAATAACGAGGTTTAAGGGGGTGTTGAGTTCC
The DNA here is from genome assembly GCA_917862395.2 of Heliconius sara. NCBI lineage: Eukaryota > Metazoa > Arthropoda > Insecta > Lepidoptera > Nymphalidae > Heliconius > Heliconius sara. Next base: position 3,061,053 of record OU860788.1, on the reverse strand, counting down.
GCCACTCAACTCGGAAATTCGGAGGAAAGTAGGCAAGGGAAGTATCGTAATGGGAATGGTGTATCTAAATACTAGGGTACCCCTCCCCTATGTTGGGTATGGGTTCCCTCTACTATGTGCGGAATGCAGCGTGAACCTTAAAAAAATATCTTGTGAATTATTAATATTTTGAATGTCATTGAAAATACTATAAACAATACTTAGTCACATTTCAATGTAAACATAAATTCAATTCCACAATGTAAAATACAAAAATATACTTATAGATAACATAAGAAAATCGAAACCACGACCTTCGTCTAACAATTGCAAATAATATACGCAATTAGATATAATTTGCAACTACAGTCAATTGTCCTATCGTACATGCTGACAGTCGAACAAATTGCGTCACTATTAGAACTCCAGTACCCAAATGTAATCATAGGCGGGCTGTCATCCACTCATCCCTAGGGTATACTAATTCTCGGTGTGGCACAACTCAATTTGTCCGGGCACATTAGCCGTAACTACCGGGACACGGTTGCGTCGGGCCATTTTATTACCGGGTTCGATTTCTACCCGGCTATTTCAATTTGCACCATTTTTTTCTTCTATGTTGGATTTTACTTGTATTTCCTTGATATAGAGTCCTGTTTCATACGATATTTGAGTTACGATGTTATTCGTTGGGCTAGCTCCAATCAACGTTGACCGCTGTACTGGTTGTATTGGTTTTGTATTTTGAACTTTATTCCTTAGTTTTAAAGGATATTGTTCTTTGGTATTTTCGTTGTGTTATATCTTAGGGGGTCAAGGCGTGAGTAGCGTATTGTGGGTTTGATTCCCAGGTGTACACGGCGTCGGGACACGTACAGGAACACTTAAAGACAGCCACTTCTAAGATGAAGGGAGGTCCGTCATAAAAATTGGACGGAAAGAAAACATTGAAGTGGACTTAGTATTGAGTAGAATTTATAGGGAAACAAACGGCAATAAAACAGAAATGGTATTATGTTTTTCTACTCTTAATACATTTATATTAAATGAAAATATATTATCTATTTATTATCTATTTATTATAGAATATATTATTTATTTTCATAATTGTAAATAAATTATATTATTAGATATTTGATTTTAAGTATCTCAGTTATGATTACACTTAATTATTTAATCGGTTTCGCATTTCTTGGGAAAAGATACAAGTAATAGAAAGAAGTAAATAGACAATTTTTTTAATGAAATTTCGATATTAATACGAAATAAATCTTCTCACTAATTCTGTTTCATCATCTTCTCACGTTTTAGGACGTAATCATAGAGTATGGAGAATATAGTGGCATTTCACCTCAATTTTTCGTTATATCGTCATCAACGACAGTAATTGGGAAGCAACAGTTCTCTAATTAAATTAGTTAAATATATAGACTTCATAAATTTTGAATATTTATGAATATTGAGAGAAATTTACTACTAGAAATTTACTCCGCTCTGTCACCATGGCACCAAGAATTCAGCTGAAAATGGGGATTGGAGTGCTAACACTAGGTTCCCTCTGCCTTCCCTGCTGCTCCTGGATATAACGTGAGGCTAAAAAATACTAAATCGACTCTTTAAAGGATAAATATTGGATAGAATTTACCGTACAAAAGATTAGTGTCGCTAAACACAAAATTGCTGAGAATACTTAAAAGCCAGGGGCGGTGTACCCTCGGTCAGTTGAAAGTTATTTTAAACAATTTAATGCCGGATTGGGTCAAAAGTGACCCTCGAGGAACATTAAATCAAGCTCGAAGGGCTGGTTGTTCTATACTTTGACCGTTTTGTACTATTATCGAGAAATTTGATCTGATATCTTTTAAATGGTATATGGATTTCCTTTATATTTTCAAATTATAAGTCCCTGAGTGGTAGTTGTGTTGTGATAAGACAGTGATAAGACGTTTTCGAAATCGAACAATGTTGTCTTAATATGTATTAATATAGAAAGGTTCAGATAAAAATTTTTGGTAGGTACCAGGTACGCTCTTTGATTTATGTGCTGGTTAGCCCCAAGTTCATATTCAATTCTATTCGTTCGTATTCGCTCTGTTTCTTCATAGAATACAAAATCGATAACAAAATATCTTTCAAAATTGTATTAATGTAAAATTAACTTTTTAATTTATTCAAAATTTATTACACCACTACTACGAAAATCAATCCAGCGTACCAACTACAACCTACTGCATTACATAATATGTATATTTTTTTAGAAGAAAACATTTCGTATATTTAATATCTTAATTTCGCTCTGGTGTCAAAGCATGGCGTGGCGCTAAGTTCCGCCATAGCTCAACGCGTTTAGAATCCGAGGAACAGAGTGTATTAACACTAGGTTCCCTCTGTCTACCCTGTTCTAGCGAGATAAGGAGTAAAGCTAAAAAGAATACTTGTAACGTCAACAAACATTTTGGAATGACCTTACTCAGGTGACTATAAAGTTTTGGTCTCCAGGGACGGCAGTAATCGGGCCCGATCGTAAACTAGACCCATCAGAGGATCGCTTACTCCGCACCTTCGGTTGAGCACCCCTGCCCGTAAACTTAGCTTCTTAATGTTGAATTACTTTACTCTGCGTTTCGTCATTATCGTGTTTTTAGGGTTGCGCAGGTTTTTAAGGAAAAAAGGAACTTGTTGTCTGTCTGTCGGTCTGTCTGTCTGTCTGCCTGTCAAGAGCCTTCATCTCAGGAATGCCATATTATATACTCAAATGACGGCCCCATGATTGCCTGAAAAAAAAAAAGTATTTCAACATTACGGCCATTTATATCGCAAAAAAAGAAAATTCCACTCTATAAAAGGGAATTAAAATTAATAGGGTATTTCCAGTTGACCTATAATTATGAAATTTTGCAGCTAGCATCTACAGGTACTACTAGTTCAAGACAAATCTAAAAACAGGCTCTGCTTAAGCTAAGCTTGAATGTCAGAAAATGCTTGAGACCCCAACTTGGGCTACGGATTCCTCGGTGGGCGAGCCTAGTGGCGGTGGCGGTGGCGAGACTCTTGCTTTTGTTATTTTTTTTGCTTCTCCCTGTATCTCTATAGCAGACAGAGGAAACTTAGTGTCAAGACACTCCGTTTCACACTGTCCACCGGATTTTTGAGACGTTGCCTATTGAGTGGAAGATCTCAATACTTACTAATAAATCATTATATTAATAATTGTTTTTGTAAGTAGAAAACAAATAGGTATTTTTGTTAAAGATTACAATTAAAATGTAAATCCGGCTTGTAATTAGTGCGCCATGTTTTGAATAAACATTAAGTGATGCAATCGCTAATTTGATTAATGACATAAGAAAGACAAGACAAGACATACTTATGTAATGGTACAAATCAAATCAATCCAACTTCACGCTGTATCCCGCACACAGCAGGGTAGGCAGAGGGAACCTAATGTTAAACAACACCGTTCTCCACTCTGCTCTGAGTTCTGAAGGTATTGCGCATTGAGTGGCGGTACTCAACGCCGCGTTAAGTCTCATTACTAGAGCGAAAAAATGAAAATATAAATGTAAGTAAATATTTAATTTGCTCGAGTGGAGACCGAACCCACCAAGCGGCGGAAACAGAACTGAATAATTGCAAAGAAGTGCTTTACCACTTGGTTCCCATGTTCCCTCTTCTCCTATGTTGTGTGGGTCAAGCGTGAACGTCAAAAAATATTTGCTAAAAAAAATGGAGAGACTCATCAGAGTGGGGTAATAACTTATGAGAATTCTTTTGATACATAGGTACTAGTTATACATTTAGAAAAGGTAATTGCTCGTTTATTTCAATAATCACTGAGGCTAGTCGAGGCACAGGGACACAAGCGTACGACTGTAAACGCGACGGTTGTGGGTTCGATTCCCACTACAATGAATTATTATTGTAATAAATACGATTTTTATGATCATATAAAGATGTTTTTTATATCCTTTATTTTTATTGTATTCTATAGCACATATTTAGAAATATATATATATATATATATATATGTACATATATTAACATTCATTTTAATAATTAATACTAACAACAAAAATAATATTATGTATAGGTGAATAAATACCTTAATTTATTTACTAGTGACATCATTGCAAAAGAATTATAAATACCGATATCAAATAACAGATGTAGGTTCAAAACTAATGAAATAAATAAATTGTACCATTGAGGCCAGTCGTGACGCAGTGGCGAAATGAAATATTTAACATTTTCTTTCCCTGGCTCTGGTAAAGAGGGAGAATTCGGGATTCCTCCAGAATTTCGCAGAAAATGGGGAACGGAAGTGTTTTAACAATAATCTCCCAGGTTCCCTCTGCTTGCCCTTCTATGTGGTAGTATCTTTCCTAATCAAGTTCTCCAGAGTACCCCATATCCGTATATTTTTCACTTAAATAGAGTTTTATCATATATTTTTTACTTAAATAGAGGGATCATTTCAAGCAAGTCAGGCACCTATAGTTATATGAAAATGATTGAAGACATCATTTTATAACATTAACGCATATAGGTCTATTTTATAGTATTAATGCGTATGGGTAATATAAAATTATAAAGTTATTAATTACCTCGAGGCCAGTCGTGGCATAAAGTGTGACTGTAAAATCGACTGGTTGCGGGTTCGATCCTCAACCAAGGTAATGAAATATTTATTTACATTTTTATATTTTCATTTCTTCGCTCTGGTGTCGAGACGCGGCTTGAGTTCCGCGACTGAACACGCAATGCCTCCAGAACTCGGGAGGTGAGGAACGGAATGTTTTAACTCTAGGTTCCCTCTGTCTACTTTGCTGTGTGTGGGAGCGTGAAGCTGATTAAATTACCTTCGATTAGTAGGATAAATATCGATACTAAAATTACATAAAAAAATATAAAATATAACATCACCAAGATATTCAAAAATATACCTAAAACTATAATTAATAAACACATAACACAATTTTACATCAACATTAATCAACTTGACCAATAAATATTATATATATTAAGTAAAATTAAATAAAATGAGTTGATTTCCTATACAAAGACCACCTCGAAGTCGTATCCAACGCTTCGGTACTCTCGGTTAGCCTTATTAAAACAAAGTCATTAACGACCCCGCCCGTGGGAGGAGCGTGGAAACACCCACCTGACTGTTCATACAATTTTTTAACGATCTCTTCTACTATGCATGTATGTATAGTATATTATTATATTATTTTGGCTATTTTTGTATTTTAGAAATTTGTTTGTAGATTCGTTTTAATATATATTTTTTATCTGTTGCTAATATTTAAACAAAATGTTTGGATAGCTCTTCGTTAAGTTCCGCTAATCAATACTTGAAGTCTAAAATTCTGTGGAGAGTGGGGAACGGAGTGTCTTAACGCTTCGGTTCCCTCTGTCTACCCTAATCTACCACTTTGTATTACAGCGTGAAGTTAAAAACTTTAGATAAGAAGAATCCTATATACATAATAAATAATAACTAAATAACAATATTTATTTAATAATAATACTAAAACAATAAAAAAACGTACAATCAACAGCTTAACCACATTCTATGACAGAAAAAATAATTTGATCTCTCTTTACAGTATCCTGGAGTTGCGGAAAGAGAAAAGTCGGGATGCTGCAAGGTCCAGACGAGGCAAAGAGAACTACGAGTTCTACGAACTAGCAAAAATGCTGCCGCTACCCGCCGCCATCACTAGCCAGCTGGACAAAGCGTCCATCATAAGGCTGACGATAAGCTACCTCAAGTTACGTGACTTCTCCGGACATGGAGACCCTCCATGGAGCCGTGATCCTCCACCGACCAGCAAAGGCTTTGAAAGGTAGGACAGGAGTTGAATAAGAACTTTTGTTATTAGTTAATGTCGACATCTGTTCTTGGTAGGTGGGAAAATCTGTAATTAAGGGCCTTTATCAATGTAGTAGAACCGAAAATAATGTTCGAGTAAAGAATTTTTTTTTCGGTAAAATTTTTTTGTTAATAATATTTTTAGAGTGCCCATATTTTTTTTGCAGTATATATTTTTTTATCGTGTACCTAAGCTTTTTATTATAAGGTTAAAAGCCTAAATTGAAAATATTAAATATTTAATATCCTCCAATAGAAATTGAACCTGTCTTTACGACAACATACGACTGGTAAACGCCTTATACGTAAAAATTATTTAAATTTAAACAAAAATAATAACCATAAAAGGACAATATTGTGTTGCTCCTAATACACAACCCTCTGGAACTATGCAAAATGACTGAGTGGCTTTAAAATAACCGGGAGGGGTTCCCAAATCTGATTTGCCTTCGTCAAGTCATTGTCGGCACTAACTGCGTTACCTACAGACAGCTTAATAAGATTTCGATTGTACAAGAACTTCACTATTACGGATAAAAATATTTTATTATTAAATATAGTAACTAAAATGACTGTTTAGTAATAATAAAATAATACATTTTTAATAATCGCCGTTTGTTAATAAGAAAATGTTACAAAAATATGTTTTTTACTTAATACATATACAGATTATTAATAAAATTGGTATTTTTTTATGTCGAAAAATGGTAAAATTACATACTTTTTTACATTCAAACAGGCAAATATAAAAATGTTAAATAAAATATTTAACTACGTTAGCCCAAACTAAAAAATAAATAATTAAATAAATGACACTTAAATGCTTATAAAATAGATGTTGCCTAATATCCATTTTATGAAGTTAAATTCTTAGGGGCTATGAGGCGATGGTTATGAATTAGATTTCCACTTGGGGGAATTAGTTTTTATTTATTAGTATTTTAATTTCTTCGCTCTGACACCAAGGCGAAAGCGCGACGTTGCGTTTCATCATTTAACACACAATACCTCGAAAATTTAACAAAAAAAATGGGGAACGGAGTGTGTTAACAATAGTTTCCTACTACCTACACTGCTAAATGCCGGATACAGCATAAACCTGACGAAATGTTAAATTCTTATAATTTGAATTGAATCTGTAAAACTTTCTCCTATTAACAACAAAAAAATAACTATTTAACACTAAAGAACCTATACAGTAGTTCACACATACCTCAATATCAAATAAAAAAACATACAAAATAACACAATTCTGTATAAAAAGCTGACAAAATCACAAACACAGTGAAGCGAAGCGTGCACGCAAATAAAGACGCCTTGGGGACCGTGATTCACCACAACATTTCAAATAAATACATTAAATATACTATACTATACTACACTCCATACTATATTCTATAGCAGAGGTTCCCAACCTTTTCTTGATCAAGGACCACTTTTATATCATTCTTGGTAGCTGGGACCACTATGGATGTAGGTATAATAAAAAAAACTGTGATAATCAAACAGAAACTTCGCCTCAACATCCCCAGTCATAAAATTAAAATCATTCGCGGACCACATTTAGGCGGACCACTGGTTGGGAACCACTGTTCTATAGGATATCGGAAAAAAAAAATAGAAACGTAGAACGTTTGTTTTACTGTTTAAACGTGACGCATAGCTTGGTTATGGTCGATTGTAGAATACATTGTTGAATAGCATTTTCTTGTAATACTAGGTGGTTTTAGTGGTTTCGGTTGCTTTGAATTTAGTTAGATTATTAAAACATTTTTTTTATATGTTAAAAAAATTGTTTTGTATCAGTCTGTTTTAGCTCAATCATAAAATAATATACTGAACATGTAATACAGAGCTTCTAAATGACAAAAAAAACTCTAAATCATAATTTACACTAGCGACATATCGCTAGTACTGAAATTATATAAAAAAATGTTTTTATAATACCTAAAGTAATTCAAAATTAATAATAAAAAAATTTACTCACGAACTATATTAGACATACCATACAAATTACAATTACACCAATCTATTTGCTTAAAAACAAAAACACACCATCCGAAAACTCGCAAAAAAAATCGAAAAGAGCCCAAAATTTTTAAGTTACAAAGTTAAAAATACACACAAATCTCAGTACAAGCGGGTCGTAACAAGTGTACCAACACACAGCCCCACCAAATCCAATTTCAACCCCTAATGCGGTTAATGCGACCGCCGACCGAATCACTACATACGCCGCTGTCATTTTAACTCAATTTTCAAGCCCACCTATAGTCTATAACAGTATTAAAATAAAAATATTCTATTCGACAATAAAACATGAGTATTTAGGGGTGTCAAATTTGTATGGCGAATGCTTATGGGGCTATGGGCAATATGATCACGTATGCAATAAAGTGTATTTGGGAAGAGTACTCAGTTTTGTAAGGTGTTTTTGTTATGATTTGTTCGTTTTTTTTTAGCTGACTACGGCGAAGCGAAAAGAAGAGTTGTGATAGCCTGCCTCCAAATAAAATATAAAGGCATTACAGATTATATTAATCATTAAAAGAAATAATAGATAGTATATTTTGTTAATCAGTTTTCATTAATATGGCGTAAGAAGATAACAATAAAAAGTATAGTATTAAATATGGGACTATGTTGTCATATACCTATCTATAATATCCTATAATTTAAATCTTTAATCTTATGAAAAAAAAAATCATGAAACGTGTAAAGATATAGAAATATATTAAAAATATATATATTATGTAATAAATGTTACAATAAACGTTGATTTTACAATAACATGTGTAAAATATGACTTATCTTAATGCTTTCTGTCATCTATATTGTAGTTTATTTAAAAAAATTATAAACAAATAGAGTTTTAAAATTATCCATTCTCCAATTTTATTTTCCTCCATCTCCTTTCTTCATCTCTCCACACAGAAACCTTAACCAAAATATTAATAATAATTTAGAAAACCGGATTACCATCTTAAACGTCTGTCAACATCCAAATTGTAAAGGACACCTTCAATAAAACATCTAATTATGCAGAGACCGCCCTTCGCAATTTGCTCTGTGGATTTTTAATCTAATCAATTAACAATCAGTGCAAACGATATACTACTTGTTAGTGTTGCTTATTTGTCGTACGTGACTTGACTCGGTTTTATTCAAATTTTAGGGGTACATTTGACGATTTCGTCTGGTCTATTTAATTGGGCACCTCTTGTGGCTTCGCGAATTAGTTCACAGAGCACATTGCAGCGTATCTATAATTATATTATTGTTAATGAAACGAATTTGTGTTGGATTTATGTAATAATTTGCGTATTTTGTAATTGGAATTTTGTTCTTTTTAGGGCAGGATTTGTGTAGGGTAAGTTATGTTGGTAGAATTTTTGCAGATGGTGTTTTTTTATTGAGTTGTTAAATAAAGTACAGACTTATTCGTAAGATACACTGTTTATTTTCACGAGATAATGGCAAAAATAGGGAATTCCTACCATAAATTATCTAAGAAAATTATTATATTTCATACTGAGTACGATCTATTGATAAGCACTAACGAGAAACCTATTCACATACATTTGTTATTTATTTAAGATTTATAACCAAAATACAGTGAAAATAGACATTCTCTATCTCAACAGAATCTAAACGTCTAAGTCTCTAGTATATGAAATGCAATATTTCTCAATACAATAAGGAGACAGCGATAAATTCGACAAATTAACTTGGCGGTAAACATGTGTTTTGTTCCCCATATTGCCGATGGTGGCAGCACATTTGATTTATTGCAGAAGGGTGTTGGCGCTCGTGGCGTTCGGACGTATGTTAACAAGGTTTTGGATACATTGTTTATGATTCTTGTTGAAACGACTGATTTATTATGAATATGAATAGGTAATTTTGAAGATGCTTTAATAATACATATATATGTGATACAAGCTAGAGTAAAACTAAATAAATATTTATGTTTTTTTGCATACTAATTTCATTTGATAGGAATAAGAAACTAGTTTTTTTTTGATAGATTTTTTTAATTTTGTTGTTTGTTTTTTAATCTTTTAAAGTCACTCTATACTCTCCTATACTTATCAGAAAGTAGTTCTATTTGCCTATATAATAAATAAAAGATACAAAATTAGAAAAATTAAAAGGTTTTTGTTTATACACTATATCATTTATAATAATATTAAAGTACAAGAAAAATTGACCAGCCCACTATAATTCTGCTACCTAATACACGACTATCGTAAATCACAACACGGCACATCTGCCAACGAAATAGAAAAATAACAATAAATAAGGGAAAATGCTGCGCGACGGCTCGATTTGATATTGTATTTTGACAATTTTTTTCTTATTGTACGTACATTTTATATAATACTTTTTAATAGTTACGCTTTTTTAGAGTTACCCTGTATCCCACACACAGTAGGATAGGCAGAGGGAACTTGCTATTGAGACACTACGTTACCCATTTTTCGGAGGAATTCATGTAGATTGGCGGAACTCAACGCCCCGCTTTGCCTCGAGACAAGAGCGATGAAAAAGAAATATTAAATATTTCATTTCTTCGAGTCTGAATCGAAGCCAGAACTTATCGCGTTTACACTTTGTGCCCCTGCACCACGACCGGCCTGAATATAAAAACTACATACACATATTACTGTTAAACGTAGAATAATATCAATGTGAAAGCAATTTAAACATTTCATATCGATGTATTATTATTTTTGATGCTCTAATTGATGTTCGCGTAAAGTCGTTATAAATGAGAAACAGAAAATAAGAATTGAATTGAAGTGTTTTTTAAAACCTAAAACAATAATAAAACGGTGATCATATTATAAATAAATCAGTAAAAAATTAAATCCGAGCATAAAAGCAGTACAACTACGATATACATACATACATACATATATATAAACGCATAATATATTTAATGAACAGATTATCGTTTTCATTATCTCTTCAATAAGAAAGCGTAAGAAAGCCCAATTGATCCCCTCATCCATACTTATAACACACCTTGGTCGCTTACAATAAGTTAACCCTATCTAATCTGTCTTTGATGAACTGTAACCCCTTCACAATAAACACTCTTAGTGTATTCTTTTGTTGTTGGAAACCATTAAATACTTCATATGGAATATACTTTTTTTATACGTAACAATTATAGAGAAAGGAGTATCTTAACACTAGGTTTGCAGGAACCTAGTGCTAAGACACTAAAATACATACTATGTTATACGGAAAATACACTAACAGGCATACAATGAAGAAATACGCTCATTCTCAATGGATAGAAATTATGATAATATGCACTAAATTATGATGATATGCACTTTGTAAAAATATAACAAATAAAAAAACATTAACATTGATAATGAGAAAATTCAAATATTTATATATAATAAAATATTATGTATATTTTTAGAAGATGTATACTTTGTAACTCTGAGTATGAACTTTATGATTTCACTTTCTTTACTACAATAGTCAAAAAGAAAACGTATGTCCTCTATTCTACAATAGAAGACGTAAGATAAGCAGTAGGTTGTAGCAAATAAATACTGGTAACAAGGCAAAGCGTGGTATTAAGCTCCGCCACTCAACACAATGCCTCGGAAATTCGGAAGAAAGTGGGGGACATAAAATAATAAATAAATAAAAAATAGTTTATTGGACATAGTGTCTTAACACTAGGACTCTTTTCGACTTCCCTCTGTCTCTCCTGCTACATGCGGTATACAACGTGAACCTAAAAAAAATTAACATGGCCCAGTTGCCGTACGTCATAGTTATGGGTTCATTTTCCTTTTGCAACATATAAGGTGTTGTCATAAAGATTTTCCTGACTAGTTACTGGTCACCAAGCAAATTAAGTGTTTAAATCGGCTAAAAGTAAAAAAAAAAGCGTTACTGTCATTGCCTCCAATCCTGCAAAATATAACGGTGTATTTTCACACATTATACATTATTAACGTATACGTAGTAAAACATTAATCGACCACAATAGGCGCTACGGGAAACTACGTACCTATATAGCTAGGTTTATTTCAATCCTCTGTTGTCGGAACACCATTTTTGCCTTCCCTCCGCCGGTGCATCACAATCATCGCCCGCCATTCTATATTGACAGTACGTGTTCTGAATACTGCAGCATTTTCCGGGATTTTGAAGCCATTTTTATTTAGTATCGATCGCCACCGGCCGCGTAGACCCCCATGGCCGCTTGAAGGGTTATCCGGCCGTGTAATAGGCTAGTTACAATTCATTATTCGGTGTGATAGTGATTTTTTGGTATTTCACAGTTATTTAGGGGAATTTGCGTCGGGTGCTTCGCATCTGTTCTGTGGGTCGCGAAACTAGCTCTGCCACATAGTTATGTCTAAGAAATGATTTATATTTAAAGTGCAAAAATTTACATTAACAATTACAAAAATTTTACATATACTCATTTAATTCATAGAACGCGAAGAAATTTTTTTATTATTTTTCCTTAATTGATATAAAAAATTCAGTTTAAAGATCGATAGGATAACTTTAAGGAACGCTATTGTAATGAACTGATTCTTAATGATTAAATAAAAACAATATTTTTATAACATGGTTTTGTTAACATCATCTACTAATTCTTACAATATTGTTGGTTAGGCGGAGAAAACTTAGTGTTAAATTATAACGTTCTTCGTTTATCTCCTATTTACATAGTATATTCTAGGTGAAAATAAAAACTACATCGGTGATACGAAGATTTTCAAGCAATTCAGTCCCTCGATTGGGATAGGAACACGCAACCAATGTATTCAGTTACATTTATTTAGCTTCAATTTTTAATAGAAATATAACTTATAATTTATATTATCTTATCATTATATTATAATTACTTCAATAAAATATAAAAATACAGTATTGCTGACATCATTGATGTTCGTTGTTTTTTTGAAAATAGGTATGTGTTAGAGTTTCGTTTTCATTTCCATTATATTTTTCATTTCTATATTAAACAAAAAAAAATTAATTGTATAAAAAAAAGATTGTAATATATTTTCATAAATTGCACTAAAATACTATAGCAATAACACTGGATAAAGGTGTTTATTCCATATATTTAAAGAAAAAGGTAATAATTTAGCCGTATTTGTCCATTTCGACGTGCGCGGTCAATGCTAACATTGACCAGGGGTGTTTTCTCAGAGCGAAATTAAATAAAACTCAACGCCTAATAAACCGAGGGTGGGAGATAGTTTACTTAAGATCTATGCGGTTGGTTCATTACTGGATATTCCTGTATTCTGTTCCATTAATAATGTATTTTATTTTATCATTCTTGGTGCATTCGTTGTTAACTTCGAAATAAATAATAATAATAAAAAAATTGCAGCTGCTTTCCCATTATTTTCCTCAGATACTTATTTACTACTACTACGATACTAATTTTTTTTTTGCTTTTACTGATAAGTATGAGCTATAAAAAATCTTATGTCAATTCTCTCCATTCAGTCAATTTTAATCACTGCGAATGCTATAACTAAATCTGTTTTTAATAGCTAATTAGTCTTTTTTTTTCTTATGAAGGCGTTTAGTCCAATGTAATATACGTCAAAATAGCATATATTTTTTTTTATGTAAATATTCAAAAACTTCTAATACAATATAGGCAATAAATAATATTATAAATGTGAAACTTTGTAAAGATGGATGTATGTTCAACTTTCACGCAAAAACTACAGAACGGATTTATATAAAACTTAACTGTAATGCAGCTTACATATCAGAATAATACATAGGCTATAATTAATATCAATATTTTCTTTTATTTGGCTATAATATAGCAATAAGTTCAAGCGGACGAAGCCGGTAGTACCCGCTATTATTATATATACATACGTTTTCAATAGTAAGTACTTAAATAATTTCTAATATCATCATACAACTAAAATTAACTAAACGTTTCGAATAAACGGTCTGACACGCTGCTCCCTTATAAAAATAATACAAGCCGCGTTGATTACCAACCCCCAGGGCACTTGACCGGAACCCGGCGATCTAATGAAGAATAACCACCCCTTATAGACGAAATACTAAGACTGTTCGTCGTTGTCCGCTTTTGAATGTTCGTGAAAATAGAGAAAGAATTTTTAGTTGTATTTGAAGAAATTTATTACATATACATACATTACATATACTTACATACTTATATAAGACTAGCTTTTAGTAACGGCTTAGCTCGCTTAAAATAACTTCAAGTAAATGAGAATAAGGATATGAATGTGGCGTAGCATATTTTAATAAAAATGATTAACCTCGTCAAAGCGGCGTTAAGTTGCGCCATAAACACGCAATGGCTGCAGAATTCAGCGGAGTTTCTTAACACTAGGCTTTTTCTGCCTACCGCATGTAGCAAACATGCGGGATACAGTGTGAGGCTAATTAACGTCAAATATAGGCTATGTAATTATTAAAATTGACTATGCAACTCAAAAGTATTTTTCCATTTGAACCAGTAGTTCCTAAGATTATCACATTCAACCAAACAAACTTTTCAGCTTTAAAATATTAGTATAGAAATATAGATCATGTTAAAGCGTATATCACCTACTACTTTCCTTTATTTACATTTAAATTTAAGATCAAAATTAAAAACGTGTTAACTATTACGGAAAAATATACCAAAGATTACTATAATGTTATTGTTTAATGGAATTAAACGCTTTCGACCACGTTCTGGAGGCATTATGTGTCGCGTGGCGGAACTCAACTCCGCGTTTTACATCTTTACCAGATCGAGAACAAAAAATATTTCATGCCCTTGAGTACCGAACTCGAACCCACAACCTGTCGTCCTTGTTCCCCTACACCACTGGCGTTTATTATTATTACGTACAAATAATAAATCTATCTATTTATTCTTTATTAACTTATAAGTTGTAATGCCTTGAAATTACAGCCATTATTAGGCCCGAATCTGACTTAAGGGTAATTCCGCACAGTGCGGACGGTAATGAGAAAATTATACTGAGACTTAGCGGCTTCTATAAAAATTTGTTGTAGCTTGGGGTCGATAGAGTAAAATAAATTGTTTTAGTTATTACTTTTATATTGGCTTTTGTTGGAGAGATAGAGTATTTTTTGTTCTTTTTTTTTATATCGAATAAATAAAATTAATTATTGAGACCTGTCGTGGCGCGGAGGCGCAATGTGTGACAGCAAAATCGACTGGTTGTGGACTCGATCCCTACTCGAGGAAATGAAATATTTACTTAAATTTATATTTTCATTTTTTCGCTCTGGTATCGAGATAAGTGTGGCGTTGTGTTCCGCTTCTTAATACGTCTCCAGATTTTGTATTCAGCACACAGCAGGTTAGGCAGAGAGAATTTAGTGGTAAGACGTTGCGTTTCCCATTTTCCTAGGCATTGCGTAATAAAGGGGGGTTCTCAACACCGGGCTTGTATTATAATGAAAATATTAGTAAATAATAATTCATTTCTTCGAGTGAGGATCGAACAGACAACAAGATGTAAAAATTTCTTAATATTTATAGAAATAGTTACAGATATTTCAACTGTGTCATAACATTAACAAATATATATAAAAGACCTCAAAGGCCATATTGTCGCTTAATTCGCTTAAAAATTACAAAATATCATAGCGAACGCGAAACAATCAAACGACCCGATCTGCCCTGAAATTTTACACTGATAAAAAAAGTTCACATGCCGCATATGGTCTTATACCATACTAGTACTATATAGTACTATATAATATTATATTTTGTGTAACGTCGCGATAGCCACGGCGTGTGCTTTATTACGATTTAATTCTACATAGCAGAGACAACGGCTCTTTGATATCGCCGCTTTTGTTTGGAGCCATGTTCGTGTTGAGTTTGAGGATATTTTGTAGGATTTTTGTTTTTGGGAGGTCTTTTTATAGTCGTGGTGCAGGTTCATAAGTGGGTGATAGTAGTAAAGGCAGATTGTGGCTTCGATTACCAGTTGGGAGAATAAAATATTTAATTTCATTTTCCTCGCTCTGCTAACGAGGATGGAAATGCAATGCAATGTGCCAAAAAAGACTCGGTGGTAAGTGGGGAGCGGAAGTGGTGTATCTTAATATTAGGTTCCCAGGTTACATCTGCCTACCCCACTATGTGTGGTACACATTATAAAGCTAGATCTAAAAAAAAATTATAACTTCTGCTTTCAGAGATACACAATATCATTTTTCTATATTTGTATATTGCAGTAGCTTCAAACGGAAACACAATAAATATATATTAAATACATATATAAAAAACTGATGGCTTTTGATATATGAATAAAAAAAAGTAAAATTTATTCGTAAAAAAAATCTCAAAATCCTTAAACTCTTGGTCACCCACCGCTAGTGGATAAAGTCATAGCATGAACAGTTTTGCTTTGTTTTGTCACAAGTTACGGTCGACTTCTTGTGACAAAGTTGTTTAAACTTTATACGTCTTCCTATTTATTATTTTTATTAAGATTATTTTTTACTTATCTATGTTTTTATATGAATAAAAATATGTATTATACGGTGAAATCAAATAATAGATAGTGATTAGTCACTCCGTTCATAATTTTGCGTTACCTTATTTTGGGAACCTTTTTCTAGATTCACCATGTATCTCGCACATAGATAGCATGGTATGCAGAGGGAACCTAGGCAAATTTTGTTAAAACATTACGTTTAGCCAATTAAGCTATTACAAGCTTTTTTGAAGTAAGTCACATGAAAATGTAGTCTGAGTCCTCAGTAAGCACAGCGTTGAGCACTGTTACTGAAGACACAACGTCTTATACTTAAATAACATCGAATGCAAATGTGGCGTAAAGTGAGAAACGGAGTGTTTAACACTAAGTTAAAACAAAGCTTGGAATTGATCAAGTACCAATCGGCCGTCGTGGCACAGGGGCGCAATGGTTTGACACAACACGACGGTTGTGGGTTCGATTTCCACTCGGGGGTGTGAATTATTATATATTAATATTTTCATCTCCTTCTTCCTACCCTCTTGTATATGGAATACAGAGTGCAACTGATAAATCAATAAAAAAAAATATCTGAAACTAAAATATTTTTTTAATTACACAATTCCTTCATTTTCCCCTATTAATATCCACACGTGATCGTTTCCACAATGTTAGGTGAGCTCGTGATGGCTCGCTGTAATATACTAATAGTGATATTGCGCTGGTCGTGCGTACGTCTGTCTGTCGCCGCTCACGACCTGGAGTCACGATGTACGGTGTCCTTGTGAGTGTCACTTTCAATAACCATAATGTACCTACGTACTATCGTAGCTTAGGATTTATATGCGTTTTGATTGTAATTTGCGCGCTCTTTTTTTTTAAATTTCGTAGGGTAAAAAGGGTAAATAAAAAAAACAGCAAAAAAAAATCATTGTATACTTATTTATATATATGTATATGTAGACAGTGATAACGTGTAAACATAGTGTTATGACACTCCGTTGCTCGTTATCAGAACGTGAAATTATCAAATAAATAGAGAAAATATCAAATATTTAATTTCCTCAAGTGGGCATTAAACCCACATCCTGTCCCGTTTACAGCCCCACCCCTATACCCTTGCGCCACCACTTCACTCACACAAAATATGATTTTCATAAAATTAATTTAAAAAGCAAGCTAAAAATTAATACAAAAATAAAACTGTCCTCCATACATCTTGCCAGGATACACCAGGTAACTCATACGTGGAAGTTGAGGGCGCTACCGCCTCGCGATACCATCAGTGTCCGATTACATGGTTGTACCCTTTGTTCTTGATGACAATATATATGTTTTTTATATTGTTTATGTATATTTTACTTTTATATCGCATTTTATTATATTGTTGACGTTTGTTGAAGATGAATTAAAAGTAAAAAGTGAGTTTTTTTAAATAAATACCTATAGGTATTTTTAAATCTATTAACTGCTATTTGAGGCTGAGCTGTAATTTTTTGATTTTTAAAGCGATTGTTGTGGATTCGAATCTACTCAAGTGAATGAATTGCTTTCATTCATTCGAGGATTTGTCCATTTCAAATATTTTTTAGCTTTACACTGTATCATGCTTATAGCAAAGCCGGAAACCGGTACCTAGTGTTAAGGCATTTCGTTTAACAATTTTCGAGACATTTGGTGTGGTTATTATTTTTTACTTATATATAAGGTCCAAATCCGCGCTTTGTCTTGTTTCTGAGTGAGCGAGGAAATGAAAATAATTCTTACACTCGGATGGGAATCGAACTTATTATAATTAAAGAAATATTATGACAAATTTAAATTTAAATTTATTTGTTTCAGGTGCCCAGAGCAGACGAACGGCGGCAGGTCTTGCTATGGAACTGTTCGAACAACACCAGGGCACTCACATACTTCAGGTAAACTATGAATTAACATTGATTGGCTGGTATTACTTAATAATCATATCAAAAATCAAATTAGCTTAACGTTGTATCCTTCACACGGCAGGGTAGGCAGAGGGAACCTACTGTTGAGACACTCTGTTCCCCACTTTCCTCCGAATTTTTAGAGGCATTGCGTGTTTAGTAGTGGAACTCAACGCCAGGTTTTTACCTTTTGTTGGTAGAGCGAAAAAAAGATTAAGAAAGACAGTTAATAATATAGTTATTTAATAGTTAAGTGATTATCAAAAACATTGTATTATAACATATATTAGAACTTGTAATGAGAGTTATAGTTAGATATTTTTATGATGGTATTAATAGTTTTCTTATTATTCCTCTGAATATTTTTGAAGGTAGCGAATTCAATTTACATTCCGATAACATAATTTATAAAGGTTACTTTAAACTAACATTAAAATCTACTGCCTATTAGTATTTATTGGTACTAGCTGGCTTAGTAAGCGCCAACAAGATTTTTTTAATATTATAAAAAAAAAATGACATAGCTATAACTGTACTATAAATAAGATTTTAATTTAATAGAATTTTCAACTTCAAGCATAAAATGGTTCAAAATTAATATTTACAGTGAAGAATCACGAGTAAAAAATAAATGAACAAAATATGAAAACAATTTTTTGTAGTATAGCAAAAATTAACCTATAAGAAGTTCTCTTTGCAAAGCTTCTGTAACGGCAAAGTTTATTTATTTTTTATATAGATCTTTTTAAGATAGATTAAAAGATTATAAACTATTTTCATATTATTGAATGCTTATTTATATTTTATAGAACGATTCCTTAAATAATTATAAAGGATAAAATGCATTTAATAGAGTTGTCAAAAGACACTCAGTGTTAATACACTCCGTTTCTCACTTTCCGCATAATTCTTTAGATGTTTTGGATGAAAGTTTTATTGCTTAATTTTTTAATAGCCTTATGATAAATAAGAAATAAGAGGCCAGTGGTAGCGCAGGCACAAGTATGGCTGAAAATGCGACTGGCTGTAGGTTTCATCCCCACTCTAGGAAATGAAATATTTATTTAATTTTATTATTTATATATATTTTTTTTTCTTCGCTTGTGTGTCTAGGCAAAGCACATGCAAAATTCAGCGGAAAGTAGGCAAGCGATTATCTTAACACTAGGTTCCCTAGATTCATCGGAAGAGAGAAATTGAAAATAATTGAAAGAAATCGATAACAAATATGTAAGTGGGAATCGAACCCACAACAAGCACATAGAAAAAGTTAATTCCTATAGTTACATATTTTATGCTCGCTAGTTATAAAAGTCACTAACAAAATGGCTGTCAACGTTTCCGTAGCCTTTATTAAAAGTTTCATCGTTTTCGTCACCTCCGAACACTCAATCGAACTTGACTTAGTTTCTCAATTGGCCGACTTCATGCTTTTTATATCTAAAATTAACTTCTATACAATAGCTAGGCGTATAGTGAACATACAATACTTTCAACACTCCAATTTAATATTTCAACGATTTCACTTAATTTCATAACAAAATTAATTGAATATATACTTTGCAGTACATTTTAACATAGGATTGGTTAAAAAAATGTCGGTCAAGTGCGAATAGCGTCGTGATTTAGGTTCAGTAGGCTATTCTAAAGAAAATACCGATTTGTTATCAATTGTTATAGTATTACGCTTTTAATCGATTATCCATTGTTACGAGATCGCCATAATCGATGTAATGTAAATGATTGGTGCTGAATAGTTGGTTAGAAATTTATTACGCTTACTTTTGTATAGATGAATGTTTTATCAAAAAAATATATGTAAAATCGAGTCTATTTATTATAAGTAGATTGGGGTTTTTTTTTGGTTTTTATATACTTTCACTACAATTTTTTTTACAATTTTATAGATAGTTGGCAGAGGGAATCTGTGAGATTAGTGTTAAAACACTCCGTTCCCATTAAGATACTTCCGTTA
This sequence comes from Heliconius sara, assembly GCA_917862395.2. Classification (NCBI taxonomy): domain Eukaryota; kingdom Metazoa; phylum Arthropoda; class Insecta; order Lepidoptera; family Nymphalidae; genus Heliconius; species Heliconius sara. The sequence goes on along the minus strand of OU860788.1, from coordinate 3,040,794 downwards.
TCCATTTTTCATCGAACTCTGAAAGCATTGCGTATTGGGTGGCGAAACTCAACGCTGCTCTTTGCCTCAATGTGCTTATATCGTTATATAAAAATAGTTTTGCATAAAAAATCACCCTTTAATATTTTTTGTTCATTCTGATACAATATATAATAAATGGACACAGAACAATGGAAGAATTATTATTATTATTATTAACAATGAATATATAACTAATAAGTTATAACAGCTATACAAACTCTAGATGAAACCAAGTACATTCTGTAAAGTTTCATAGCTAATAATTTACGATTCATCGTATTAGACCCATTACATAATCGATTAAATATTAACTCGTTTCACCGTTACAAATGCGGAATGCTAAAAAAATCGATTTAGCTGTCACTCGATCACGTAAATTATAATTTTATGCAATCACCTTGTATTATAACACTGTGGGCGCTGCGGTCAGCATCGAGAGTAGCTAGTACGTGATACCTTGCTTTGGTCGATTTTTTTAACAATTTACACGTTTCCAACAAAAAAATTAAGGACGCACATGTATTTTTGAGGTCACCACTCAATGAAAGATAATAATCGAATTAATTACTCCAAACAATCGTTTCGCTTGAACGAAGACTGTTGAACGTTAAACCTTTGTCAATTAGTATCTGTAATTTAAAAAAAAATAAGGACTGAAAAAAAAAAATATTATCTATTTCGTAAAATATTTAGGTACGTTATATTTCAAACAATCTCGATCAACTTTATGATATGACTGTAAATAAAGAAGAGTTTTATTATATTATATAAAGTCATTTTTTTCTAACATTGGCGGACTGGTCTATTTTCTACTGACACGCTCGTAACGTCATAATTAAATAACTGGACTAGACTACTGTCAGTAAAGTCAGTAAATAACACAAGGCTTACCTTTTTTTATACCTTTTATTTAGGTTGATGCGCGCTAGGGGGCAGTTCGATCGCGACACTTTCACTTTAACCAGACCGAAACAAATACAAATTTCAGCTAAATAATATGCTTTACTTGAAAATATTTAAATTTTGTTATAGTTATTTTTTTTTGCTTTAATTCAACAAACGGTATATAAAAATATCTTTATTTTGAATTATTATAAATATACCGTTGCTTTAAATGTAGATCCTATAGAATTTATTACTTAAACAAAAAGTTAAATCGATTTTTTTAAGAACATAAAAAATTTTGTAGGCTAAAATATATGAATTCTACATACATTTCAAAATTAGAGCCACGTCTGGAGAAATAGACGTGAAAGATTAGAACCGCTTTCGATATCTTTTTCCTTTATTATCTTCAGCAACAACCGGTTAATTGGAGTTTCGATAAAAAAATACTCATCACTTCAACTATTTTGTCAACTGTCTGTCATTATAAATGACAGTGATTTAGGATTGTATCTAGAAACGACAGTGGGTGAAGGAAGGCAGTATTACAGTGGATCTCTTTTTAACATGTATTCTCCTATTATGTAATATTATCTCTTTTTTACCGTTTACTATCTCTTTCGTGTGTTCTCTAACGTGGAATTGGAGAAGGAACAACTGGCATTCATAGATTAGACTTTAATATGTAATAATAGGTCGATATTGAGAATTAAGTAAATGGAAGTAAAATATTCGGTATTCGCGAATCAAAGAATAAAAAATATAAAACCAGTTATTATTTAGTGTAAAATCTACAAATATGAAAATGAATGAATGAATAAATAAAAATAAATCAGCTTCACGCTGTTCCCTCTACCTACCCTGCACACAGTAGGGTAGGTAGAGGGAACCTAGGGTTAAGACACTCCGTTCCCCACTTTCCGCCAAGTTCTGGAGGCATTGCGTGTGGAGTTGGCCTCGACACCAGAGCGAAGAAATGAAAATATAAATGTAAATAAATATTTCATCTCCTCGAGTGGGGATCGAACCCACAACAAGTCGATTTTGCAGTCACACTTTGTGCCCCTGCGCCACGACTGGCCTATTACTTACTTACTTATTAATGAATAATTCACTATTATAGAAAACGAACTACTGCTACTAGCGTAAAAAAAATTACAATTAATATCAAAATTACAGAACCGTGAGTGATATTCAATAATAATAGAATATTATGTAGTTCACGAGTATGTATGGTTAGAGGCTCTAATCTCACAACGCAGGCGAAGCCGCAGGTGAAAGCTAGTATAACTTAACAGGGAATGTCTCATCTAGTTAGTAGAAGGCTGCTTTGACGACAGTGCAGCGTCACAGCGCTTTTTCACTACAAAGTATTTGTTTAGGTTTTTTATCTCTGGTTGAATTGATGGATATGAAACTATTATTTTTTTACCAACATTTTGTAGAGTCCGCAAATAAATGTTCTAAAATTAATTAATTTATTATGTTTTTATAGGTAATTTTTTTTTACTGGCTTAGACTAATTATAAAGTGTAGAGTTGTCGATAATTAGTATTTTTTAGATTTATATTTAAATTTAGATGTTTCTTCGCTTATATATTATGTAATGTACGTCCTAAAAGTGAATTAAGGTTCAGCTTTGTAAAATTTTTATAATCACCATTTTAATATTATTGATTTAAAAAACTATAAAAGAGCTTTGGTTTGCTTGTATCAGGGCACTTTATTTTTCACCAAGACGCTGTATTTACTATCGGCCAGAGTTAGGCAATGAAAATAACTCAATCTCTTGAGCGGGCTTCGAATATACTTCCATCGTATGTTGAGTCTGACAGTGTCCTAGTGCGTCACGATAGCCTTATATCATTAATTTTAAATAATGTAAAAATATCTTATTTTCTTTAATTAAATAAAAATGTAACTTAATTTGTTTTGTCAACAGTACTTACGTTGTCTGGCACTGTAATATTGAACTTGATTGTGCGGCGCTTGCTCAATATGCATAAAATTATTGTTAAATTATAAGTCTCGTGGCTATTACTAGCGTGTTCCTGTAAATGTACTAAGTATATATATGTATATATAATATAATCATATAGTATATACTGTTGGCTTATTACATTATACTAAGGCCGTCGTGGCGCAGCAGTTGTTCGCTTGATCCCAATTCGGGGAAATAAATTGTTATTTATTAGATAATATTTTTATTTCTTCGCTCTGGCACCAAGGCAAAGAGTCCGGCGTTGAGTTCCGCCAGTCTATACTCAATGTCTCTAGAATTCGGCAAAGAGTGGGGAACGGAATGTCTTTACACAAGGTTCTCTCTGTCTACCCTGCTGTGTGCGGGACACAGCGTGAAGCTGATTAAATTAAAATATGCACAACAAAAGAATATTTCTTTGTTTTCAAATTATTGAGTTTTTGTATTGAATTAACGCTTGAATATAAATGACATTTTAACAACAAGAAACCCAGGTAAATTATATTAGTCACTATCAATAATTTAAATCTTAATTAATTATAGAAAAAAAAACATTGTAGCTTTGTAAGGTTTCAAGAGAACGGCTCGAGGTCACTGTTAAAATGTTTGTATTGATACAGATTTTGATTGAAGATGGAGGTTTAGTTAAAATATAATAACATTTGGTCTTTATTCTTTTTATATTTACATATTCGACACATGTAAACAGTAGGAAAAACAAAATAGTTTTCAGACACTCCGTTTACGTATTTCTCCGTTTCTTCTATTTTGAGAGCTTTTCTTCTATTTTAAGATAAATTGTATGCTATAATATAGCTGATACCAAAGCAGCATTTTCTTGCTAGTTTATTAACGAATTTTGTAAATATAAGCGAGATCGAACTCACTGGCGTTCTATTGAAGAGGCTTTTGTCCAGAGGTGAACGAGGACATGCTGATGATGATGACGCATTATCCTAAGAACAAATCGAATCCACAACCGTAGCGTCTACAGTAAGACTTATCAACACACCATGTTGGCGCTAAACTTATGTATTTTTAACATAAAGCATTATTAGGTATAAAAAGTTGGACATAGCGGAATTCAAACCCGCACCTTTTGTCCCGATACGTGAAAATTTTTGAACATTTTTTGAAAGAAAAAAAGTATCTATATAATTTTCTTAGATACGGTGTTGAACACATACATACAAGTATTTATTTACGTGTTTTTTTGTCCACAGTCTCTCGACGGGTTCGCGCTGTCCGTAGCGGCCGATGGGAGGTTTCTGTACATATCCGAAACAGTTTCTATATATTTAGGACTATCACAAGTAAGTTTATTTATGAAGTTTTTGTTTTCTGTTTTTATTTTCTATTGAAAATTATTATTGATTACATTGTTAAATTAAAATTTAATTAAATTAGCTTCACGCTGTATCCCGCACACAGCAGGGTAGGCAGGGGGAACCTAGTGTTAAGACACTCCGTTCCCCATCTTCTGCCGAATTCTGGACGCATTGCGTGTGGAGTGGCAGAACTCAACGCCGCGCTTAGCCTGGACACCAGAGCGAAGAAATGGAAATATAAATTTAAGTAAATATTTCATCTCCTCGAGTGGAGATCGAACCCATATCCAGTCGGTTTTACAGTCACACTTTGTGCCGCTTTTTTTTTTTTTTTATGGAAAAGACGCGGCAAACGAGCGTGCGGGTCACCGGATGGTAAGTGATTACCGCCGCCCACGACCCCGTGCAACCCCAGAGGAGCTACAGGTGCGTTGCCGGCCTTTAAGATGGGTTGGGCGCCGGGGCCCGGCATTACCTGATGCGAAACGCAGTGGCATAAAGCCACTACTTCACGCCGGTTTTAAATGCCGAGGGTGGTAATGATCCGGTCGAGTCTGCCCATGCGTGTTGCCATTGCTGGCGACGTGACTCTACCACACGTACTTTAGTCGCCTCTTACGACACCACCAGTACCAGGATGATCCTATTCTAAGCCGGGATCACACAGCAAAAACAGCCGCTGCGCCACGATGGCCTCAACGTTGTTGTTGTTGTTGTGTAATAAAGTATGACTGGCGGAATAATAGGATCTCGTTTTTTAACTTCACGCTGTATCCCGCACACAGAAGAGTAGGCAGAAGGAACCCGGTAACCTACTCTTAAGACACTGCCTTCCCATTAAGATCCCCACTTCCTGCCAAAATCTGAAGGCATTGCGCATTGAGTGGCGGAACTCATCGCCGCGCTTTGCCTAGTTAGCAAAGCGAGAAAGTGAATATATTTCATTTCCCCAAAATGGGAATCGAAGCCATATCCGGCACGTTTACAGCCTTGCGCCCCTTCGTCACGACATAGTTTTAAATATCATTGTGTAACAAGAGCATTAGTTATATGAAAAGCAGCTTTTTTTCTGCATACCAGGCTATGCAGGAAGAACCTAGTACCAAGACATTCTATATTCTCACTTGACTTTTTGACATTGCATATAAAAAGATGAATTCGATGTCTTATCACTACCCTCAGTGTGAGGCTGAAATCGGACCACCACTACTACGCCACGATGATCCATTAGGTTTCACCTAGTTCCTATACGTAAATTGTCACAGGAATAATAATAATAATAATAATAAATATTCTTTATTGCACCTTAACAAAAAAAACAATGTAAAAGCTTAAAAAGCTTAAAAGGAACTTGTACCTATAAAGATATAATGTTCATTACATAACTTTTTAGTACTTTACGCGATTTATATATATATATATATATATATATATATATATATATATATATATATATATATATATATATATATATATATATATATATATATATATATATATATATATATTTTTTTTGTGCCGTGTGATCCCGGCCTAGAATAGGATCATCCTGGTACTGGTGGTGTCGTAAGAGGCGACTAAAGTACGTGTGGTAGAGTCACGTCGCCAGCAATGGCAACACGCATGGGCAGACTCGACCGGATCATTAACCACCCCCGGCATTTAAAACCGGCGTGAAGTAGTGGCTTTATGTCACTGCGTTTCGCATCAGGTAATGCCGGGCCCCGGCGCCCAACCCATCGTAAAGGCCGGCAACGCACCTGTAGCTCCTCTGGGGTTGCACGGGGCCGTGGGCGGCGGTAGTCACTTACCATCAGGTGACCCGCACGCTCGTTTGCCGTGTCTTTTCCATAAAAAAAAAAAAAAAAAAAAAAAAAAAAAAAAAAAAAAAAAAAAAAAAAAAAAAAAAAAAATATATATATATTTAAATACATCTTGCTATTTTTATTGATTTCCTATGATTACATAATGTATTGAGTGACGTCACTACTATTATATATTTATTTATGGCCCTTTAAATATTCAACTAAATATAATTACAATTTAGTCACGGTTTGCATACTTGCCACCACTCGATACTCGCTAGCGACTGTAGTTAGAAATAATTTTCACCGTCTACTATACAGTCTGGTCAAACTGTTACTATGAAAGTTAAGTTAATTCTACGCTAGTACTAAAATTACATTAAAATGCGAGACGTAGATATCTAGTTAGAAGAATTAACTACATTAGTTAAGTTAATGACAATCAGTTAGCCGTATTATTTAAATAATTTGCAACCGTCTGATAGGTTGCAGTTCGATATTTGCATTAGGCAAGGGCTTTAAATAAGTTTAAAAGACACTATTCTGTATTTGCATACACAGGATATCTGAAAATTATTTTTTTTGTAGAGACGAAGCGCGGCGTTGAGAACTGCCACTTAACGCGTAATGTCTCCAGAATGAACGGAAATTGGAGATTGGAGTGTCTTAACACTAAGCCCCCTCTGCCTATCCTGTCAAAAGGTGTTTTTATTTAAAAAAAAAATCTCTGTTTTTACACAAAGATAGACAATTCAATTCCTATAATATAAAAAAAACTACATTAGATTAGAACTAGAAAAGAACATTACTCCTAATTTGGAATGGAGGACGTTAGAGGTGTCAATACTAGTTACGTGAAATAGCTTTAAGCCTTATATCGACCTTTATAAGTTTTATAGATAGACTGAAAGGGCAGAAATCAGCTTCACGCTCTATCCCGCTCACAGCGGGGTAGACATGGGAAATTTAGTGTTAAGACAATCAAATCCTCACAACAAGGCGGTTCTTATTCCGTTCCTTAATTTAATTGGAACTTAACACCGTTTTTTCGAGAATGACATCAGAAAGTATCTATTAAAGTAACCACTACCATCAGTTATTTTTCATCTTTTTTTACACCTTGCATTTGCTCTACGGTGGTGTTCACTTATGATTTTTTTTTTCATTTTCTTTAACTTCACGCTGTATTCCCCATATAGCAAGATAGGAAGAGGGAAACTGTTATAAGGGAGCCAAAATATAAAAACATACTACCGAATTTCAAGATTGCGTGTAGAGTGACGAAACATAACGCCGCGCTTTGTTCGTTTGTTTGAGGTTATTGCCCTTATTTGCTATCATATACTATAAAAGGCTTTATTTAAATTAAAGAGGCAACGACGTCGGTGCAATTGTTATTTAAGAAAAAGTCTATTCGCCCACGTACAAGTCTTATCCACGATCAGTCGGATGTCTTAACGCCGAAACCGCGATTACATCGCGTCTCATGTGAACTATGAATGAAGGAATATGTTTTTATTTAACTTGTTTTATTTATATATTAAGCTTATCTATGTGGCCAAGTTAAATATGATGTTTTTAACATTAACTTTTAAACTGATATTTTTTTATCGCTGTATCCCGCGCGCAGCGGGATAAGCTGAGGAAACTTAATGTTAAGACACTCAGTTTAGTCACATTCCACCAAATTTTTCGAGGATATTTTTGTGTGTGTTAAGTATCGGAACTAAGCGCCGGGCTTTTGCCTTAGTGCTGTAACCCTACGGTTACGGCACTAAGGCAAAAGCCCGTTTCAGTCCCATCTTTTTGCCCCTGCGCCACGACGGCATCATTTGGCATTACTATTTTGAAATAATATAAATAAGATCAATTTTAATTCTTCTACTAAAATTCTTTGTAAAGTTATTAAATATTTTCATCAAAAATCTTTAGGACCACATAACTACACAGCAGCCGCCTGACGCCAAAATTCTATTAAAATGAAAAAAACGTAGGAAAGTTAAGAAATTAACATCCAGATGAAATTAAACATTACAGAATTAAAGGGAAAAGGAAAAGATCTGAAAACTGAGAAACAGTTGATCCAAAATGGCTGGAGGGTGGTGTGAGACAGCGAATGGGGGGAAAAGGACGATGAGACATGCTAGTCACGTCGCGGGCAAGGCGCGCGCGTGTCTCTCATCCTAATGTGAGCCACTCACACACCCCCGCGCACGCACACCACCACCGACACCTACCATATGTGTATACACGTATACACACCGAGTGATGTAGTGTGCGTTATTAAATACATAAACTTCCTGGTAAATAAGCAGATACAACTTTCTTATGAGCAACGTCTACGTTATATTAAATTCTGGTGCCGCCATTTTTTCGGGACCCTTAAAGACTGATAACGTCGACAATAGGAAATCATATTTCTGAGGATAAATCCGAAAATGGATATTTTACTTTTTGTTTTGACATGTTCCGGCCCTTTCTGGATAATTGTTTACGTGATGCTTCTTGTTCATTATTTGTTTGTATGTTTCTATTTGAGAAATGTAGTCTTGATCTTTTCAATTATTACGTAAACTATAGAAACTATAGTAATTACTATAGTAACTATAGAAACAACAAAATTCGACTTTATATAATTGAAATAAAACATTCTGTAATGCATATTGATATTAATTTTCGATAAAAATATACTTAAATATGTTAACTAGGCCAGCTTGTCTCGTACATTAATCTGTTGTATCTTAGACGACAGGATGGACAATACTGCAAATTTAGACACAAATTACAATTTCAACCAACTTATCCACCACTAAATCACCTGTCAACACATCAAAAATCGTAAACCGTCAATCGAATCGGTAAACACAATAAAATCCCAAGGATCTTTCCCAGAACCGACCACCGTAACGTCACCATTGTCTACAGTATTCACATGCGCGGCGTCACTGCGGATACACGACACCGGAATGCCTAATAGGATCTCACAATTATATTTGATAAATTTATTTAAAGATGCATTTGCATACGCCGTGAAAGGATACACAAGAAAGTTAGATAGCAACCCGTATTGTAATAGAGATCGTAAAAATTCGTTCCTTAAGAGTTGAGGAATTTTCTATAAATAATGGCTTCCTCTGCCTAATGAGGACTTACAGGGTTTGGTCTTGAGGTTTGGTTCGATACTATAACATTCATATACATAAATATAGTTTAAGATCTTTTTACTCCAAATACCTAGAATTTAGGAGGAAAGTGGAGTAGGTACGGAGTGTCTGGACACTAGGTTGCATCTGCCGTAGATGGGATATAACGGGAAGCTATATTATCCATGTTGATGTCAGTCCTGGGGCAGGTAAAAAAGCACGCGAAAGGTTGTGGTTTCGATTCTCACCCTAAAAAGTGAAATATTTAATATTTTCATTTTCTCGCTTTTGTTCTATTACTCAACACCCAATGCCTCCAGAATTCCGTGGAAAGAGAGGAACAAAAGAATCTTAATGAGAACGGAGTCTTCACACTCCGCACCCAGGTTCCCTCGAAGATAAAATAAAAATATCATACAAAAAAACCAAAAAAAAATCACATCTTATTAAAAAAAGAATACGAACAATTAAATTTATCTGCAATTTTTATCTTATTTAGTAGACAAATTAAGTTGTTTATAAAACGTCTAAAGCCTTCGAGGCTGTCTTCGCTAGTTCCAGTTGGTATGTTTTATTGTTTTTGTAGAGCCACCTGCCACGCGATGTATGATAGCGGCCGGTCCATTCATAACTATCGCTGTACGTGAGACAGCGTTTGACTACCTTAAATTTCAATTATATTGTTCGTTGAGGCCAGTGACTGTAAATGAAATTGGTTGTGGGTTCGATAACTACTCGAGGAAATGAAATATTTGATATATTCATTTCTTCGCTCTCATGTAGAGGTAAAACACGGCGTTGAGTTCCGCCAATCTACACGCAATGCTACGCAATGCCAGTGGAAAATGGACAACACTAGGTTAGGTTTGAAAAAAAATCAGTTATTCACTTTATGATTTATGTATATAGCGATAGTGTTGGATACAAATTGAAAAGCTATGTATGCATAGCGCAGTTAACGTTTCTTAATTTAACATAACACGAATTCGTTGTGTTCATATGTTTTATTCGTTTAAGAACTCGAAAGCTAAAAGTTATATTCAATGGTATATATGCTTATATATTATGAAAGGCAGCAGGGACGCAGGGATACAAAATGTCACTGTAAAACTAACTGGTAGTGGGTTCGATCTCCACTCGAGGAGAAATATTTAGCTAAATTTATATTTTCATTTCTTCGCTCTGGTGTCGAGGCAAAGCGCAGCGTTGAATTCTGCTACTCAACACGCAATGCCTCCAGAATTCGGCAGGAAGTGGGAACGGAATATCTTAACACTAGGTCCCCTCTGCCTACCCTGCTGTGTGAGGGATACAGCATGAAACGTGAAAAAAAATGTACTAACTTTTATTTTTTTATCCTAGAGGCTCATTAGATTTCGTCGTAACTTAATATGGATATTTTTGCTGTAAAAGTAACGCAGTTGATATATATTAATCTGACTGATGGTTATGGGTTCATATATGGCGTTAAGTCATGCCATTTATTTACATAACTTTTCCAATTAAAAGAAAAGAGAGAGAGAGAGAGTAACACTTATCTTTTTTGGATACTTCCCTAAATATAATACATTATTTTGATTTAATTACATTATATGCTATATTCTTATTTTGTTTGGTACACAGGTAGAAATGACAGGCAGTAGTATATTCGACTATGTGCACCAGGCTGACCATGCGGAGATTGCAGAACAGCTTGGACTCTCCTTAGCCGGCCGAGGAGGAGCTGGTTTGAACAGTCCAGCGTCAGGCAGTGAAGAGGGCAGCCAGCACGGCACCAATAATCCTGATGGTAAGATATTTTTTTAGCTTTACGCACGCACCCACGCACGCACTGTATGCCGCACGTATAAGAGTAGGCAGAGAGAACGTGGGAACCTAGTGTTAAGACACTAGACACTATGTACTTGTCACCCAGTTGCATAAATAATAACAATTTTTAAGAAGAATGACATCGAATCACAACCTGCACTGTGACTTATTGTAAGCGTGATGGTTGCAAGTTCAAGTACCAATAAGGGGAATGAATTAAATCCATTTATTAGCTTGAAATATGAACGAAGCGAAGTGTGTTAACCCTACCCCTACCCTGTAGGATTCTATATTATCTTGTGTGCAGAAAATGCAATGTTATACGGTAGCGTATCCACAAAAAGTCGGATTTTAATACACTCAAAAAATATTGTTTCATGTAATAATAGAGGCCAGTCGTGGCGCAGCGGCACAAAGTGTGACTGTAAAACCGACTGGTTGTGGGTTCTATCCCCACTCGAGGAGATGAAATATTTACTTAAATTTATATTTCCATTTCTTCGCTCTGGTGTCGAGGGAAAGAGCGGCGTTCAATTCTGCAACTTAACACGCAATGCCTCCACACTAGGTTCCCTCTGCCTATCCTGCTGTGTTCGGGATACAGCGTGAAGCTGATTTTTTTATAAGTTATAAGCTACCTCAAAGTCGCAAAAAATTATAGTTTATTAAAAATAAAAACCAACATTTTTATTTTTTCTATTTGTTGATCTCCGAGCGTTTAATATAAAAACAACAATAACAGTAAACGTGCGGTAAACGTTTAAATTTCAGATTAGCCTTACTTTTTTAATACAGAAGATAAGATATTTTTTTTAATATAGCATTTAATTTTCAATTTAATCAAATATACACAAAAAATTAAACAATTCACAATGCAAATTTCTTTTGTGTCGAATTTTAGAATAATAAAAAAAAATAACATCTTTTAGGAACTATTGTACCGTGAAACTGTCAGTTCTAAATATGTACCTATATTATAAAACGGATAGTAAATAACAAGAATTATTGGCGTTAAGGTCCGCCACTGAATACGCCAATGTCTCGAGAATTTGGCGGCAAATGGGGAACGGAGTGTCTTACCATTATGTTACCTCTGCTCACCATATGAAATATAGCGTAAAGCTAAAAAAAACAAGAAAAAGGAGAAAAGGCAAAATCCTATCAAAATTAATTGAACAGTCTTTGAGTAATAAAATAACATACTATTACAGTCATATAAAACAAAAATACAGCAAACCTACAAAAAACCCGTATAATTTTTATAAAATGAACCATTTTTTATTACTATAAGAACATTTGGACACGAATGAATGTATTCAAATGTTAAACTTGTGGTCAGAATAAAATGATTTAAAATGTCGAATTGATGCAAATGACTGCAAATTAGTCTATTATGGAGACGGATGATGGTCAAATCAGTGGTGTCATTTATGCGACGAATTGTAAATATTATCGGATTATGATATCTAAGCTATAATTATTTTACGGATGAGCTCTACCTTGCCTTGGTTTTTCAAAGTTTTTAATATTTTTTTATAATTTATTCTGATCTGTACTATATGAAAACACTAAAAACTCTTTAAAGAGAAGAAAAAAAACCAAAAATCATTAAAAAAAACAAGATTTAATTTTGGCATTTGGAAGATACGAAAAAAATACACCAGCCTAGTCGCCGGATAGTTGAAACAGTTATAGAGAAAGGAAAAATAAAAGAAACACGTGAGAAAGAAAAGCTATTTAAAAATTATACATGCGAATCAACGCATTACACGCGGTTTAGTACAAAAATTAGAATATAAGAGTTAACTAAAAAAAAAATGAAAAAAAATGCAGTAAGTTATAAAACGGAGCGACAACACCGTTAGCCAATCTACTCAGCTGCATTTTCCAGCCAAAACTGTTCCAACTTCCAATACAAAAAATCGACCTCTGTCAAAACGAGAAAAAACTATATAAAATTCAATTAAATTTCGTACCATTTACGGAGGGTAATGCACCTTTTGGACTGTACTGGTATAAAAATTTTATTTAACCACCTTCAAATTTCAAAGGCAATGTATTAAATTGTGCACCAAATTGAAATTAGATTATGGTCTTCACGGCGTGTTGGCACCTTATGAAACGGTCAATGGGGAGTCAGCCTCACCTTGATCGTTTTTATTATTATTATATTATACTTCGCGTTATGGGAAAGAATTGGTTTGAATATTAAATTTATATAGCTCGGTTCGGCTTTCGAAAGCTTCGCTTCGCTTTTTATCAACAAATATAGGCTAGCTTTAATTAAGATGAAGGAGCAAAAACTGTACGGCATATAATTTCTCTAACTTCGCCAGTTACTCGGTTCAGTGGATTTGAAAATGCGTTTACGTTGTTTCGTCTTAAAAAGTTTGATCTGCATGTAATTCCTCTTTTTTTTCTATTTATTTCGTTTTGTAAATATTAAGATTTAAAATTTTTACATTTTTACTATTACTGAAGATACCTTGAAGTATTCGATTTATACAATGAAATTAAAGCACAATATGTTTGCAATTAAAGCTAGTTAACGTACTATTTCTTATTTTTAATAGTTTTTTTTATATTCCTCTTTCTAATATTTTATGGTAAATTAAAAAAAGTATAGTTAAATTTATCTTATTTAATTAATTTTTGAAATAATTAATATTTACAAGCATCGTTTACAATAATAATATGGACCGAAATTTTGAGTATACACAGAAAACTTTTTAAAAGGAAATAAATTAGTAACAAGGAATAGTTAATTATCTTCTAACTTAACAAAAAAGTTAAGCGTCTGACGACGTCACTCAATTATCCTGTGTTTTTTTCAAATTTACTTGATGCATAGGAATCTATTGATTTACAGAAAAAGTAGAATCTATTGATTTATATAAAAAAAATCAATCAGGACCCGTGTGACAGTGGCCGATTGTTAGGGTGACGTCGTAAAAGGCGTTGACGGACAGGTGAAATGCGTAGATAAAGTCATATTGTCGTCTGATAGCCATGCAAGGCGACTCTGAAATCGATCCAGTGCATCCTAAACTGTGCTACATAGAAAAACTAAATCGGATACTCTATAGTAGAAATAAATTTAAATAGCATAAAATAAAAATAAATAAAAAAAACGCTTAACAGATAACAAATGTTCTAATTGAAAAGAATTTTCTTATTTTTTTTGGTAGTAAGGCACGAATTAGTTGCTACAGCTTGAGAACCACAGCATAGTTAAGCTACGAGATCAGTAAAATCAATTAAGAAACGCTTCGTGGCTCCCAAAGATGTTAGGGTTAATTATAAATTTCTAATCAATCAAACCATCACGTTGGATTCGAATCATTTACAGCGTTAAAGTTTTTTTCAAAATTGAATTTCATTTAGTGTCGTTTAACTTAATTTCAAAATTGAATTTCATTTAGTGTCGTTTAACTTAATTTCAAAATTGAATTTCATTTAGTGTCGTTTAACTTAATAGGTAAATGTGGATTGGAGATTTTGTCAATTCTTCTGTTGTGTGACGATAGTAGTTGAAAGTTATTGTATATTATGAAAAAAATGGTTCCTGGTAAGGTACAATATAATATATATTGTAATATGCAAATATATATATATATATATATATATATATATATATATATATATATATATATATATATATATATATATATATAAATATAAACACTCGCTTAACCTTAGATCTAAGTAAAATTTTGTAAAATAATGTAAAGATAAAAATATAATTTGCTTATTATAGATATTGATTGTATGTAAACGACAATGTAATTAATATATATGATAAGTATATTAGATATAATAATAAATTTAAAAAGTGTACGGACCAAGTGTCTGTAGTGTTAAGAAATAACAATAAAAAAAAAAGGTACAATATTTCTTTTCCTTTGGCACTAGTAGACTATAATAGAAATTAATTTCCATTAAGTATTAAATTCTTTGTTTGCTAACTTTTGACGCAAAAAATACTGAACAGATTTTATAGATAGAATACAATATAGGCTACAGTGTATGCATTTTACTTGTATAATTTGATAGTATCAAGTTAAAGCGGGCAAAGCCTAGTTTGAGTCGATAGTTTTTTTTTGTGCACGGTCTATCCCGTAGCAGGATAGCAAGGTGGCAAGACAGACAGAATCTGGGAACCTAGTGTTAAGACATTTCCGTTCCCCATTTTCCATTTTATTTGAACTCATTGAGTATTGGGTGGCGGAACTCAACCCCTCGCTCGACTCGTTATTAGAGCGAGGAGAAGAAAATATTAAATAATTCATTTCATTGATTGGGTATCGATCTCAAAACCTATCGCTTTTACAGTCACCCTTGTGCCCCTGCGCCATGACTGTCAAGTTTTTGAAGATAATTTCTGTTTTCTACAGTATCAGCACAAATGACGCTGGCAGCTAGCGGGAGCTTGTTCAAGGGCATGGATCGAGCTTTCTGTGTACGAATGAAAAGTACGTTAACGAAGAGGGGATGTCACTTCAAGTCTTCAGGATATAGGGTAAGCATTTAAAGCTTTGGTAGAACTTTCAGAGGCTGAAGATCTTTTGAAGTCAGCCAAATGTTTTTACTTACTACTTCTCTTAATTCTACCATTACTTTCTCATTTTTTAATTATATCATTGTAACTACATAACATGATGTATTAAAGTAAAGTTTGAGAATTCGGTCATTTTCCAAATCATATCTAGATTGAGAAAAATGAAGGCTGAAGTTTCATTTTCGATTTAGGTGGGAAGAAGCAGGGATGGTGAATGGAATTCTTCGCGAAACGAAGTCGGTAACTGGCGGGTGGGTATCTGGAGAAGAAAATGATTTTACGTTTGTGTGTTGGGTTGTGTTTTTTAGGTTTTGTGCTGATCAATCTGGAATCATCCAGATTGCTTACTTTTACATCAAAATGTTTAATTTTGTGACTATTGCACTTTAGTGACACATAACATGCTGCATTATTAAATATAAACTGTTAATCTATTTAAGAAATATATATAAATTAAAAAGTAAGATACATTAGATATAGTTTACAGAAATTTACCAAAAAATAACTTAGAAAGGCCAGCACAAACCATGACCGGCAACGTGACTGGTTGTGGGTTGGATCCCTATTGGAGGAACTGAAATATTTATTAAAATGTATATTTTCATTTATTCGCTCTGGTATGCCGAAAGGTCTGGTGTGTTGATTTCCACCACTCAACACGCAGTGCCTCCAGAATTCAGCAGAAAGTGGAGAACGGAGTATCTTAACACTAAGTTCCCTCTGCCTACTCCGCTGTGTGCGAGACACAGCGTAAAGCTGATTTAATTTTTTATTTAATTTACAACTTAGAAATATTGAAAGAAATTGCTTACAAATAGGTACTTTAAAAAAATCATATATCTTAAACGGTACCATAAATACGCGAGTTACAATTTTATTGCTCCTTAATAATTTCCCAGCGTTATCCGTTACTGGATCACAAATATTATTGTTAGAGTTATAGCGGGCGTGGGGTGCCTCAGGGCGGATTGTGGCCCATAATTTTTGCCTTAACTCGGTGTTAGAACATAAAATGCGATTATATCGCTAGCGACTTGCGAATAACGTACTACTAGGTGGTTAAGACTGTTTGTTGGTAATAGAATGATTCCTTGGATTTTTAAGAAATAATAAATAAAAGAAGTCTTTTAATAAAATGTCTAATGTCTATTATTAAATAATTATATTTAATTAATTCAATAAGATTTCGT
The DNA here is from genome assembly GCA_917862395.2 of Heliconius sara. Taxonomy (NCBI): domain Eukaryota; kingdom Metazoa; phylum Arthropoda; class Insecta; order Lepidoptera; family Nymphalidae; genus Heliconius; species Heliconius sara. Next base: position 3,024,074 of record OU860788.1, on the reverse strand, counting down.
TCGTGTATTTAGTCACTCATATTATAAATGCTTAACTGTTTTAACATATTATGACGAACAATACCAAGAAATTCCTTTGAACGGGCAAAGACATTTCTATATCAAAATAGAATGGGCACGTAGAATAAATTACAAATCTCGAGATTAGTACTTACAGAGTTGAACCCATAATTCGTGTTTATCTAAATCTAAATTGCTCATACAATTCGCAAATATCGACAGAGCAATTAGAGAATATCGTTGGTAACCCTTTACATGGGAGTTGTGCCACGGGCGTCGCGTTTATAGCGAAAATTTTGAATAATCCTTTCGAACTTTAGATACCTGAATACCTTTTGAACGTGATCTTAGCAAGTTTGTTGCTTCTGTATAGAGTTTTTGGGTGTTTGTTATATGGGAAGTTTTACTGTGTTGTGATTTGTTTTAGCTTAGATGAGATTCGTGGGAAAACATATTAAATTTAATTTTTCTTAGAACATTTTAAGGATATCTCTATCATTTAACATTTTTTAGGAACTTTTCAGAATTACGCAGTAATTGATATAAAAACACTGATGTTTTTAAGTGTATTCTATCATAGTTCTATGTATCTTCAATACCATATATCTTCTTTCCAGGTGGTGCTCATGCTGTGCCGTCTTCGGCCGCAGTACACGTTTTCCCATAGCCGCAAGACGCCACCATCTTTACTGGGCATGGTGGCTTTAGCCATAGCGCTACCACCACCGTCAGTTCACGAAATAAGACTGGAATCGGACATGTTCGTTACGAGGATCAACTTTGATTTCCGAATAGCACATTGTGAACCGAGGTATTACAGTTACTTATATGATTTTTAGAATAGTTTAAAGTTAATTGTAGGCTTAAGTTTTAATTCATCATAATTAAAAAATAATTTTCTAATTTATTAATTAGAAGATACTATTATTTAATTATTTTTATCCATTATATAAAAGAGAAATGAAGTTATAGTAAACTTTTCGTTTACTGACATCCCATTTTTGGTTTAAATTGCAAAAAAATATTATATCTCTGCAAAAAATTTAATTAAATTAAATTTGATTACAATAACAATTACAGACTTTCAATGAGAAACCTTCATAAAATCAATTCTTATATTAAGCCTTAAGGATTATACAGGAAACAGTCCATAAAAAATGCTTAAGCCTCATCGTCATCAGACTTAATAGATTATTTTGTATTTACCAGCAGGGTGTCAGAACTCCTTGGGTACACGTCGGAGGAGCTCACTGGAAAAAACTTATACGCTTTGTGCCACGGAGAAGACGCGAACAAACTTCGAAAATGTCACGTTGATTGTAAGTATTATATTGAAAATAATATTACGAAATTTTAATTATTGAGGCCGTCATAACTCAACAGCAGAGCGTCTGATTTTAGCACGATAGGTGTGGGTTCGATTTCCACTGGGAATTTATTATTTTCATTTCCTCGCCCTGGCAACTATACTAGACAATAATTGTAGTAGACGTTAAAAGTGTCTTAGGATACACTAGGTCTCTTCTGCCTACCCTATTAGCTAGTTAGCTCGACGAGGTATGCACCTAAACGTATAAAATCAAAGAATTTTTATACGTTTAGGTTCCGTTCCATTCCGATAGTGCAGAACAGAGTTGCTTGACAGCAGTTCCTCGGTGCGTAGCAACACCAACTTAACGCAAGATATTTTATAGGGTGAAGATAAAAAAATAATTAAAAAATAGACTTGACAAAAAAATGAATGACCAAATCAATAAAATTTATATTGTCAGCCTTGAACTTTTTTACGAAAAAATTATATTACGTAGTCCCATTAATCGATATTTCTAAAAAACAGTAATTAAAAAAAATATTTAAAAAATATATATATTATAATTCTACCACAGCGCGCTGATGGAAGTTTTAGGTTAATTTTATTACATATACAAACACCATTTACATACGATATCAAAATAAGGCATCCCATTTTCATGTGTGTATGTACGTCTGTAACCAAATTACCCGCTTTCTAGCGAACACCGGGCATTTTATGTTAATTATATACATTGTTATTCTACGACTGAAATGTCCACATTTGGTCGGCGTCTATACATATAGGTATATATATATATATAAATACGTATTTTGTATTTTAAATTTAAATTGATGGTCCCATAAAGCTATCAATGTGGTAAAAATGCTACTAAATGACGTTGACGTTTCGTGATTTGAGTTAATCGTGTAACTACATGACCATCGACTATCGGTGGTCATGCTGTTACATAATTGTGGTAGATTTGGAAAATAAGGCTCTTAATCCCAGTCTCTTGAGGCTAGTGATGGCGAAGGGACAAAAGCGTAGTACTGTAACCGCGACAGGTTGAGAGTTCGATTACAATACGAGTAAATGGAATTCAATATTTTCATTTCCTTTGGTAACGAGACAAAGCGCGGCGTTGAGTTCCGCCTAAGAATAGCACAATCTACCAATGTTATGCTATGCTACTATTCATATACCTAACGAACAATGATTCACTCAAAATTCACAATTTTTACATACTGCATATACCTATAGAGTTTTTTACTATGTGGTTACATAGTAAAAAATGTGGGCATAAAACATTAAGGACGTTTCCCACGTCTCGGGGCAGAAAGGAAATGATGCTACTATATTATTATTCAAATCACAAACAGTACGGCGCTAGGCCTAAATTGTATTCTGACGGATACGTGGAAAATAATCATATCACATACAAAAATGACATTATTTGGTTTTATATATGTACGTTTTTTTTCCCACTGCTACATTTATAAAGGCACGTATTTTTTGAATATATTGCGTTATGTGAGTTTGGAAAGATGAAAGATTTTTTTTATCAGTTTCTAAGAAGTACTCAAATTCTGTGAGAGTCAGCAAATTTTTCATTTTTATAATAGATATCAACCAAAATCAATTTTTCGTTAGATTATAATTAGGATTTACATTATTTGAAGGACTGGAGAGTTGCTTTTGAAGTTTAAAGAGTTTTAACGTAAATATATAGAAAAGTAACCTTTCCATATAAAATAGATATGAATAGAATTAAAACCTTACCTTTAGAGAAAAAATCATATTTTTCTTCTTTGTCTTAACACTTGACATAAGCTCTACAGTCCGAATAAACTTCGTCTTTCCTTTAAGAAGTTCAATTATAAAATATATAGGCAAAAAAATATCGAAATACTGCTCAATTGAGATCATCCATAAATTTACCAGCTGCCTTCATGTCTTCTTGACATGAATTTCTACCAACACACACTGAATACAAAGTGACATTACGCCACTAGTGCTGCGATTTCACTCTTATTGGGTCATGGGTGGACGAATAATCGAAAACAATCGATTCGTTCGATCGATAAGGATAAATGGTTTCTATTAAATGGGCAGGAAAATGTGTTTAGTATTGCCATCTTGCCCTATATTGTTTATGATGGTTAGAATATATAACTAATATATGAGTTCCAACAAGTACATCAATAATCTTCTTTTTCTTTCTTAGTAGAGTAACAAAGTTGAGACAGATTTTTTAAAATATATATTATAAATCTCCATCTTATAAATCTCTTTTTCTGCTTATTATGCTTTATTGATAATATTGTGCGGGTGTAGAACGAATTTGGATTTGACTGGATTTGTAGAATAATCCAATTAGAAAAAAATGGATGTATGTACATATAAATATATGAAACATAGATGTTATTCATTTCACGTTGAATATGATCAATGTCTGTCACTTTTTATTGGAAAATTTTTGAGCTTTACACTCACTATATTCCGCATATAACAAAGCAGGCAAAGAGAATTTTGTGTTGAGATACTTTATTCCGCCCAGTTTTGAAGACCCACTGACCCAGCGGAAAACCTCTCCATTCTAAAAGACGTCGCAGGATCACTCGCGCAAGCCACTATGACGCCTCGGTGGAGGTCCCGCCTGTTGCGGGCTACCCTCGCTTTAAGGGTGCTCTAAAACTGGAGCACCCTTCAGAAACTGGTCTTTCTCATTTTTGACTCTTTGTCCAGAGCGAGAAAATGATAACAATATAATATCAAATTTTTATCGAAATAGATATTTTTAATATTTAATTTCAATTTTACCAGACATTTGTACTTACTAAGTAGAAATAAAATCAAACCTTAACGTCGAAAAATAAGTAACAAGTATGCATTCACCGATCATTTTCTGATGATTTTTAAATTAGAAAAACTTCCAATTTACGAGCAATACGTTAAAACCAACAATAACAGAAAATACTATAGGTTAGGTACTATTTACAAATGACGCCTAACATTTGGCTCGCGGCCAGCCTCATTGTAAATTACAACAATAAACAATAAAATAACAAAACCAAAATATTGCTACGTCTTAATGATTCACGTACACAATACACATGTTGGACACTTTGTTTCGTGCGTATTGAATTTAATGCAAGTTGACATGCGCATGCGCAAGACTGAAATAAAAAATATAATTTTTACGTATAACTTTAGCGATTATGATACCCAATATCATGTTATTTTAATTTATTGTTTCTTTGTAATGATTGCTCGGTTTTGTCTATTTGTATGTTTGACTGTATTTAAGGTATTACAAAAACAGAGCCTAAAGTTTTTAGTTGACATTAAGAAAATACTTAATAAATGAAGTTCAAAGTTAAAGAATGATGTGCGGCGTTGAGTTCCAGTAATCAACAAAATGTCTCGACAATTGGGCGGTGCGTGAGGCATGGAGGGTCTCAATACTAGATTCCCTCTTCCTCTTGCCCTACTTTGCTCTAAAGGAAACATAAACATAGGACAAAATTGTCTTAAGACTTATGACACTACTATTGTAATATTATATCGTCATCATGCACTTTAAGTCACTAATTCAAGGTTGCGATTATGAATATCTGTCCTGATTTAGTTATAATGAATATAATTATGGTTGAATTATATGATTATTCTCTATTATTTCTTTGTAATTATGATTATGGTACAAACCATAATATAATATATAGTATAGATATTCTTATTGTATTGAATGTCATGGTTTGACTCGTCTATTGAAAATGAAATCTGAATAAAGTAAACCACTTAAGATTAGAACTCATTATTTGAAATAATATGACATATTTTGTTCAATATTTATGGAACGGGTTATTCTTGAATATTTTTTTTACGATTTGCTTAGTTATCTTCGTTATTTTTTTGCATCATGAGGAGTGTAAAAAGAGAATCTGATTGTTCCTGTTTTCCATAAATTATAAAGTAAATTGAGATTAAACTTTGCCCGACTAGACCATTGAAACGCAATTATTTTAATAACCAATATGTAACAAAACAATTATTTTGTAAGGATAATAATATGTATTCAAATTTATTTTTATTAAATTTTACTTGTTACAGTAATGAACAAGGGGCAAGTGCTGACACACTACTACAGAGTGATGAACAAGCTCGGCGGCTACACCTGGATGCAGACCTGTGCCACTGTCGTCTGCTCCTCCAAGAACGCAGAGGAACAAAATATTATATGCGTCAACTATGTTATTAGGTACTTACTTTATCTTTATACTGTCAAAAATTGTTTCAAATATTCATATTTAAATAATAAAAATATATTCAAAATTGCTTAATACTATTTTATCTTGCTTGCAGTGGTCGTGAATATCCTAATACGGTGATGGACTGCTGTCAATTGGAAGAAAGTGTTCAAGGAGTTAAGAGAGAGGAAGCAACGGGTGACCCAGAAAACGGCCCACCAGATGCTGACACTCCTGGAGCACCTCCGCCACCATCACGACACGTAGACCGAAGCGAAGCTCCTACTAACACAGATTCCGCTTCAACAGCACCACCTACCTCTGATGTCACACATCTTACTAGACTGAATGATCAACCTTTACCGCTACACACAACACAGGATAGAACTGCCACTTCGCCAATGCCAGCCAGAAGACTGAAGAAACGAAAACACACGACTGATTGTGAGGAAGATGTTGACAGAGATGAAGAACGACGAAAGAGCTCGTCTAACCCTGGTGCTGCAATCACTCCTGAACGAGACATGACCAAAGCAATAGCTCTTCCAGAAACGTCTGATGCCACGTCCGTTAGAGATTTGGAAAATGCCATGTCTAAGCATTTACCATCTGTAGCGCTAGATGGAAAAGAAATTTCTCACAGGCCGACAGACTTTTCTACTGATGCACTCTTAAAACAACAGCAACAAAAATCTACCATACAATGGATCGGAACTCAAAATCATCACTTGAATCACTTAAATCGACAAATTCCTGGAAACCACACTCCAACGCCTGCTTCGGCTTTATTGAGGCAGCTTTACGCGAATCGTGAAAGTGTCATTCGAAGTAACTTTTTAGGAGATGGGCGTACAGGTGGCTATTATTCCAGTGATGGACAATCAGGGCCGTTACCCACGCCGCCTGGTAGCGAGGGTTCTGGATATGGAGAACAATTAGGTCATAAAGGAACAGATATAAGCACATTGGCGTACGGCGGCTATGCTGACTACCACTCTGCGATGACTCCGCCCGGCTCAGTGTCTCCAAGAGACAAGCAACAGTATGCTTTACCATACGACAATAGTGCGTATTCTGAGGCTTTAAGGCACTCTTATTTAGGAGAAGCTCCTTTACCTTTGAAGCCTCAAGCCTATTCAGCCGTACCTGGAGCACTGGATTACGCATCGTCATTAGACCAGACGCAGTTCTTCCATCCTCCGTCGTCCTTTCATCTCTATCACCCGCAGGCGCACTCCGCGCACGCTTCTCACTCGCACCAGCCCGTGGACAAGTCCGCTCCGCCGAACACTAATTGGTATTCAACAAGCTCATAGCCATGTTTGCGGTAGTGATGAAATTTTGGAAATATTCGAAGGAGTTTTCCTTGTCGCGATGAATCGTCACATCAATTGTTTGGGTTTTTTAAGCATTGAAATAATTTTGTAATTTAAAATGACGCGTCAAATTTGACCGAATACTGAATGTAAATGATTTGATTAAATAATATTGAATAAGTATTACGAAATACTCAGAACGACGGCGAAAGCGTAGATTGTTTGAAAATTAGTTGTTCATCATGACATAATGTGCCAAATGTTTATACAGCACCGCCACTGGCATTATTAAGTAGAAAATTCTGGTATATTACAATATTTTCGAATAAGAAAAAAATCTTTATTTATATTTTTTAAATGTTTACTTATTGTTTATTGAAAGACAAGTCATTGTAATGGCGATGAAATGAGCCAAAACAGTATTTTGTTCTTAGTGTTTTAATAGGGGAAAGACTTCGCCCGCTAAGCTATACCTATAGCTTATTGCATATCACTTAACGATTTTAAGTAAGCTTCTTTGTAAATTATTGTATAGTATATAGTATAGAGGTCGTATTTAGGCAATATTAACGTGTAAATTATAATTATAAAATAAGTATTGTATATTATTTTATTATTCGAAATAAGATTTCAATGTAAATATGTCGTTTATTATCTATGACAGTTTTTGTTTTCTTGACACGCTCAAAGACTTTTGTTGATTATTTTACATTTAGAATAAGTAGACGTTTTAATTGTATTTTGGGAAATTTTATTTCTTTTCTAGAATTCGAGTAATAAATATAAAATTGTAAAAAATTATATCGAAGCCTCTCTGATTTTTAAAATAACAGCAAATGAATGTCTAGTGTTGGTGCAATTTGTATTTAGAAATCGATTAACTCTAAACGAAAATAGAATCGATATTTTTTTTAAGAAACATTCCAGAAAGTATTATTTTTAATTTATAGAGACAAAAGCATGACAATTGAAATACTCATAACCATTCCAGTAAATACTTTTTACATATTTTTTTTAATATAAAATTAGACGTTATTTCATAATTATTAAATTAATATTTATGCTGTTTGTGCTATTTTATTGTGCAATATGAATGGAAAAGTTGTTCATTTTGATTTTTAGGCTTCGTTATTATATCGTAATTTAAGATTTATCGTAAAAATTGTATTAAAGATGTAATTAAAGTAATTGGGTATAGGCTTGTATCGAAATTATTTGTTATGTTTAATTTTTTTTTGAACTGATATTTTTGATTTTTATTTTTAACAATAACTTGACAGAAATCTCCAATAAAATATTAAGAATTTTAAATGAGCTTTTTTTTCTCTCTTGATATAAAATATGTTTTGCTTGAAAAACGATACATTTTTTTATTAAAATATCAAACTACACGAATAACGATCATTAAAACAACAGATAAAAAAGTATATACATTGACGAAATGAAAATTTCAACTTGTACTACACAAGTACTTAATAGCAAAATCATGCAGTTATGAAAATTTGTTAACTTTATGTTGTAGAGACCACTTAGCAAAATTTTTAGTAAATCAATTGTATTTTTATAGTTTAGAGTATATCTTATAAAAGAGTATCTTAAAATATCTTAAAATTCAACCTGGTACTAATTGAACTTGCATTTTAATGAAGAAATGGAATGGAGTGTCTTAATACTATAATTTAATAATATAGGTTCCCTCCCTTAGTATTATAGATTCCCTCGCCTACCCAGCTCTATGCGTGATAAAAGAAAAAAAGATTAATATATATTATGTCATAAAGCATATTATTACCTAAATTACTATTTTTAATAAGACCTTAGTATGCTACTTCACTGGGGCTTCATAGCTTATTTAAATTCTATACTCAATACCTTATATATAGTACCTTAAACATATTATTTTTATAAAGCAACACAATTAATACATAATTAGAGGCCAGTCATGACTAGCACAAAGGCACAGGGGCACAAAGTGTAAAACCGACTGGTTGTGGGTTCGATCCCTACTCGAGGAGATGAAATATTTACTTAAATTTATATTTTCATTTCTTCGCTCTGGTATGAAGGCAAAACGCGGAGTTGAATTTTGCCACTCAACACGCAATGCCTCCAGAGTTCGGCAGAAAGTGCGAAACGGAGTGTATTCACATTAGTTTCCCTCTGCCTATCCTGCTGTGTGCGGGAAACAGCGTGAAGTTGATTAACTAAATTTTATTAATACATAATAAAATGCAGCTACTACTATATTACTATAACAACAAAAAAATAATAATAACTAACATTCCTTTTGTTTTTTCTGTCTGTTTCATAGAGTATACGCAAATTGAAATAAGAATGTAATTTGGAAATTAAAACAATATTGTAATTATATTGTAAATACAAATATATATTTCATTTTTAAACTTACTTACTTACATATAATATATAGGCATCTTCATATAATGAGGCCAGTTTGGTTTTAAAATGAGGCACATATTATCCTATGTTATTGACGCTACTAAATCAGAATGTCAAAGAAATTCTGTTTTATGTAGCAGTTTTATATGGAGTAGCAGAATTAACGTATTAACGTGGGGAAAAAAGTGTCTCAACGGAGTGTCGTAACACTAGGTTCCAAGGTTACCTATGCCGACCTTGCAATGTGCGTGATACAGCGTGAAGCTTAAAAAAATAGTGTAGTCCCCTACGTGGGGACCAAACCCACAACCACTGTGTTTTTTTTTATTTTCTTAACATTTGTCATTTAAAAGTCATCGACATTATGTTTTAAAGAAATCTTTTCGACTGGGCTTTACAAATATAACTGTTTAAAACGCATCATATTATTATTATTTACAATAATACATAAGGCATTAATAAATTCAGTGATGCCTAAATAACATTCTAGAAATTTATCAAGTTATCAGCATCACGATGTACCCCACACTGCAGGGTACGCAGAGGGAACCTAGAGTTAAGACACTCCGTTCCCCACTTTCCGCCAGATTCTGCAGGCATTGCGTGTGGCATGCTAGATACTAAAATATTTTTTAGTGCCAAAAATCATTGTTTAGTTCTAAATTAATTATAGTCTAAATTTATATGTAAATAAAAAAAAACAAATCTTTTATGTGAATTAAAAAATAAAATATACACAATAAGCTAAGACGGTGGTGTAAAATGGACGGAAGTTTACAATTTAATGCTAATACTAAATCTATAAAAAAAATTACACTTAATATTTTAATAAAAAATGAAAATGAACACTAACAATGTTCTTAATACTACAAACCAAGTATAATTAAAATAGTTTTTTTTTCACAAATTAATTGATATATTATTACATATATGTACAGTGCGGTCGACGAGTTGTGGCCGTGCGTGAAATTAGACTCTGAATTTTAGAGCATTATACGCAACGTCAACAACTCTTACGTTTGTAAGTAATCGAAAGTAAGAGAATATCCTAAAATGAAATCTGCGTAGCCATCTAGAACTATCTTCACGGCGGCCACGACTCATCGACCATACTGTATTTGAGTAACATACAATTCAATTTACGTGGACGGTTATAGTTTAAATTCATATTCATATATTATAGTACATAGTTAAGTCCATAAATATTATTAATATAGCTTTTAGTTTTCTACAATAAGATTTTAAAACTATTATTCCCACAAGTGTTTTTTTTTACGACTCTCAAGAATTACAAAATAAAAAAAACTATATACGACCGGCATTCGTTATTAAATTTAATTTCTAATAAATCAATTTATATAAAATAATCAAATTATATAAAATATATTTAATAGCATAAAATATCAAACGTTCATCATTGTCAAAATCAAGAGAACTTAGTGACGAATCGTACGAAGATATTTGAGTTAAATGACAGAAAACAATATCTCGCTAAGTCCTACTATAACAGGGAAATGAAAATAATCAATTTCCTCATTAGTGGAATCGAACCCATAAACAATTCAATGGCATCTAACAACTAAACAATATAAAGTATTTCAGATCTTCATTTTGAAAATAAAAAAAAACTAAGTAATGAACCATTTGGTCAAAACGCCACAAATATTATTGTTGTGCGACACATTGACACTATTTGTTGAACACATAACTTCTTTTAACTATTTATATTTACCTAGACCCGTATTTATAGCCCGCTCTCAATTCTGAGTCGTTATGAATGAAGATAGCGTCTCACGATCACTCTCAAGTATCCAGAGTAGGAATTTATAATATTTTCATAATTTATGAATGAAAGCGATATCTCAAGATCAATGTCGTTCAAGATCGCTCTCAAGATGGATCTCAAAGTTGAGAGCAGTTTATAAGTAGGGGCCATAATGCAACAAAAGACTTGTTAAGAACTAACTATTGCTCAACCTGACAAAGTTACGGAGCTCTTTAATTCTTTGGAGTAAATGAATGATATTCGCTTAATTTTTTGACTTGGTATGATTATTGTTGACCTGGGATAGTAGTTCTACACTATTGATACATAAACATTGTTAACATTTAAAAATTTTAGTCAATAAATCAATATTCAACCAATATTTCAATATTCGGAGATTGCATTTCCAATATTATTTGGTATTGTGAAAGAACACACATCCAGCAGTAGATCTGAAATATAAAATAACAATTAATATCAAAAAATAATAATTAGTCAGTAATGTAGCTTCATGATATTTCCCATACATAGAGAGAAAGAACTTAGTGTCAAGATACTCCTCTCTCTGTTCTCTGCCCATGTTTAATACATTCTATGTTGAATGACAGAACCAGAAACCGACAGAAGCACATACTTTTTATTGCTAGACTCTTTAAAATGTAAATTTAATTATTGTTTTTCATATTATTGAATTAATTTTTAAACTAAAAATTAAATGATTACACTTACATTATATGACATCCAGAAAAAGTCTAATAAGGCAGCAAAAGTTGCATCAAGCTGTAAATGAGAATAATAAAACATTAAAATATTGACCATAATTAAACCACTCACAACCTGTCACATTGACAGTTGCAAGCATGTGCCCCTTTGGCAGTAAAACTGAGTTATTATTTTTTTTTATTTGGTAAACGACCGGTAGAAGTCAGCACTTAAGTGATTGCGTCACACATCTCCTAAGTAATTTATGCTTTCCTCTAATGGTGGGACAGAAAGGGGATACCTATCTAAAAGCATACCATTTCACTCCGATTTAAATATCTGTATTCGTATGTAAAAGGCGTACTCAAAGATTGAGAAAAAAAATCCTTACAGTTGATAAAAAAATTCTTACTTTTACAGATACAGTTAAGATAAAATAAACTAAAATTTTGGCATAAATGCTAAAATTTAGAGCTCTTAATACCTGTATAACTTATTAAAATTATAATAAATGAGAAATAGACAAAAAAAAAATAGTATATGCAAGGCCGAAACAGTATAGATCAATTATCCAAATGTCTTCCAATAATCAATGCACTACTGTAATTTCTCATTTACAATAACCATTAACAATATAACTTACATAAATATAATATCCACCGAGCAGCCACAGTCCAAATATAAACTGAAACGCAATAATAGTTCCCATAGTAATAAGCCAAGGTAGCATTAAACCTCGTAACCACATGTTAATTCCCATTACCTGAAATTTATAAACAAAATTAATAGCAAAGTATAAAATTTCTTGTAAATTTTTAAAAAATTATATAAAAGCCTTTTATAGCTTCATGAGCTTTATTTTTTTACAGCTACATAGAATATAATAGGTACAGGTAAACTAGTGTTGAGAGGGAAGACTGCCTCTCAAATATGTTGATCACTCCCTGCCTCCTTTTCAAAACACTATGTGTTGAATGGCTTAGCACCATGTTGTATCTTGTTACCAGAGCAGAGAAATGAAAATCTAATTATTTCTTACTAAATGAAAATTAGAAATATATATAGGAAATGAATTCTTGCTAGTATAGTATAACATATATAGGATATATTATAGCTAATTATATAATCAGGTTAACAATTGAATATTTGTATAATGTATTTTTAAAAAAGTAGAAATCTTACTTACCATGAGAATAGATGATATAATAAGACAAATTAAGATTACTATGAAAATTGTTCCAAACACCTGAAGAGCTGAAAAATTGTAAAAATAATATAAAATATTTCTTATTTAACTTAAGAGTTATATTTGAAATAATCACATGAGGTAATTGTAGTAGTTCATGAGGTAATCATAGGTTTAACTTGCTTTCAGGGATAATAATTATCTTTTCCTTACTCTGGTGAGAATTCTTTAGTCTTAAATTGAGGCAGGGTCCGGAGACTGGAATATCTTAGCAGATAGGTAGGTTTTAATAGGTTTTAATTTTGGTAAAAAGCATAAAATTGAATGTTTCAACACAAGGTAAAAATTACAAAAAAAAGGAATCTTATACACTTACATCCTCTTACATCTGCTTCAAATAATGGATTCCATAATTGTGTTGAATCACCACCAGACATTTGGTATGCTATAAATGTAATCAGTACTATGCTCATAGCTGCTGTATATGCCGCCACTACTTTGCTTCCAGTCTTGACGTTCGAAGACCAAATACATGGTGACCAGAAAGATTCCAACACAGTCATGTTTTATTTTATAATATTTATTTTATTGTAGGTCAAAACGTGAGAACTCTGTAAAAATGTAAGAAAATAAATAAACAACAGTCAAAGGAAGGGTGATGCCACACCTTATATATACTATACTTTCGCTACAAAATTCTATGATATTATGAATCAAATCATCTTTTGATTAAAGTTAGTTAGGGTTGTATGTTTGAAATAATATCTTTAAATAACAAAAATATTGCAATTATGTACTGTAACAACCTAAATTATTCAAATTGAAATACGTCGTTGCTTTTTGTTGACATCACAGTTTACGGTTTACACTTTAAATGACAAATGTCAAATGGTGGTACAGCTTAAAAAGATGTGCTTTGCTTGCGTTCATTAATAACTTAATAAACCATTTACTTGAAAAATATATGAATCCAAATATGGATTATATTTAACCTTAATTTAAATGTATATTTTTTTATTATTTATTGTATATTCAGTGTAATGCACATGTTCCTTAAAAAAGGTATGTTTTAATAAAATTTATGGCATTAATTTATTATTGTATATAGTTAGTTTTTTTTAAAAAATGCCATGGGTTCTTTTAAGGACATTTCGTGTCTTATCAAATAAAGTTTTTTTTTATAATAATATTATATATAGCATCTTTAACCCTAGTATTACTATCAATATTGTTATGTACATTCAAGATGTCACGTCATGCGTATGCGTTTTGACGCATATCTTTTATTTGACCATAAATTGGGATATATTTGTTATTGTTAATAAAATGTTTGTAATTATATATCACACATACGTATAAATAATAAAAAAAATCTGATAATTAATTTTAGAAAAAAAAAAACTAAACTTGAACCTAAAGTTTTTTTCTGAGCATTACAAAAAACACATTTATTTTCGGTTTGCCTGTTGCTTTGTTAAATCACAACAAAATATATTATATGATCATGATATATGATAAGTACTTGATATCTTTTACGTGATATCTTCAAGTTTAAAAAGGCAAAATCAATGAAAAAAACATAAATTAAAATCTAAAAAAAAACGTAAAAGAGACCCATGCGTAATTTTAACTCACATATTTGTTATAATTCAAAATCGGTGATACTTGTCTTAATGATACATAGACCTTACAAAAGCTTTTAGCGATCCATGACATGTCCTAATCAGATCCTGATGGATTCGCGATGTTTACTTGGAGTCCCCTGCTCTCTTCTTTACTTTCCTGCTTTCTTGATCAAGGATCACTTTTGTATTATTCTTGGTAGCAGGGACCACTATGCATGTAGGTATAATAAAAATTAACTGTGATAATCAAATAGAAACTTCGCCTAACCCGCCCGAGTCATAAAATTCGCCCGAGTCATAAAATTAAAATCGTTCGCGGACCATATTTAGGCTATTGCGAACCACTGGTGGTCCGTGGAACAGTGGTTGGGAACCAGTGACTTAGAACATTTATACAACGGATGCGTCAATTTGACGCAGCCTATCCTTCTATAGTTTAAAAGGTACTTAATATTAATACTTATTTAGAAAACGTATAAAAATTTGAACGTAGCGGGACTCGCACCCGCGCCTCCTGGAAACCGACCAGGCGCTCTGACCACTGAGCCATCCGTTATCGCCAAGCTACGTCGAAATTCTTATACGCTTGTTACAACTTAAAGTATGGCTCAGTGGTCAGAGGTCGTTTTCTAAATAAGTATTTATATTTCCTAAGTGTGGATTAACACTTTCAAAATGTTTAAAAAAAGGTACTTAATATTGTTTTAGATATTCAAATACTTATTTATAATTGAGGCCAGTCGTGGCGCAGCGGCACGAAGTGTGGCTGTAAAACCGACTGGTTGTGGGTTCGATCCTCACTTGAGGAGGACGAAATATTTACTTAAATTTATATTTTCATTTCTTCGCTCTGGTATCGAGGCTAAGCGCGGCGTTGAGGCCACTCAACACGCAATGCTTCCAGAATTCGGCAGAAACTGGGGAACGGAGTGTCTTAACACTAGATTCCCTCTACCTACCCTGCTGTGTGCGGGATACAGCGTGGAGCTGATTTATTTATTTTTTATTTATTTATAATTTATCGACTTTGTAACAAAATATCTTCGATTACAACGTATTCTGTTACAATTCTTATTCTGTATTTCTTTTTTAATACTTATTCCGACAGGACAACGTCAACTAATGATAGATATTGGAGCGACTTCAATATTAACATATTAGATGATTTTATATGTTACTTGACATATTTTATTATTTTTATTTATAATATAAATTAAAGTAGTTCTTTACATTTGCATAATATTTTATTTCCTCGAGTGGGGAATTGAACCCACAACCACTCGCGTTCACAGTCACACTTTGGTTTTTTTTATTCTTTATTTTGCTTTTAAATGCATCTTCGGCTTATCCAAGGTCTTAGCCAAGTCTAATACAATGAATATCTAGTCTGTAACAAAATAAATATATCGACATTAGGACCTGTAGCACAGCGGTTGAAGAATGTTTGCTGGCCCGGCTCTAACAGTGATGTCAAAAAAATTAAATTAAATCAACTTGACGCTGTATCCCACACGCAGCAGTTCTCAATCCTATCCTATAAGGTACCGTATTTACATTTTAACGTACCTACCTAAGAATTCTAAAAATTATAGATTAAAAAATAACGCGTAAGATTAACCAAACAATAAAACAAACAAGAGATTTCAATAACGATGACTTTGCACTACTCTTTCCAAGAACACATGGCTGATAATGAGAACGCAAGCTGGGAATTGAATCAGTACGAATAGAAAATGTAATTTGTAGTTTTTTTTATAATTATTTATTAAGGCCTATATTATGATCGTGCACAAAGTGCGATTGTAAACGTGACGGGTTATGGATTCGACTCCCTCTCGAGGAACTTAAATATTTAGTATTCCAAATTTGGGGCAGTTCAAGTCTTACGTAAGCGTTGCATGGTGTTGTCTTGGGTTTGCTTATTTTTGATGATATCGGGGGTGGGGGGGTATTAAAATAAACGAAACACGTGTTCAATGAAAATTTTTTAAGAGGATTGATTATTTTTGATGACATAGTGGGGGGGTTAAATAATTGCAAAAAAACTGCTTACGTAATACTTGTACGGCCCCTTTCCGAATTCCGATTCCGTTGAATTCCGCCCCTCAGCACGCAATGCCTCCAAAATTCAGCGAAAAGTAGTGAATGGAGTGTCTTAACACTAGGTTAGTTAACACTAGGCACCCTGCTGTGTGTTACAGCGTGAAGCTTATTTTGATTGTAAAAAAGTTAATAAGAACTGGTTTGCAATAGATATGCTAAATTATAAGTTTTTGACATCGTCGTAGCAAATTTATTTTAGAAGTTTCATTGCACGTGGATGGCTGGTTCAATTGTTATTATTATAATTTTTTTTTTTTTAATTTAATATAATTTGACAAATCGATCTACTAAATAACAAAACAATTGTGACGTGTCAGAAAACAAAAATTGACTGAATAAATAATGCCCCCTGAATTTGGCGGAAAATGGGAAACTGTTATGTGCAGAATAACGTGTTAAGCTAAAAAAAAAAACTTGTCCAGCACAGAAAATACGTAGCAATTAGAAGACAACATTCAATGTAGGCTGAAATCTTGTGTTACTTATATTAACGTCAAATAATAAAGAAATAAAGAAAAGATTGCCATATACACCAGTCGTGGCGCATGGGCCCAGACTGGTTGTGGGTTCGATACATACTCAAGGAGATGAAATATTTATTTAAATTTATATTTCCATTTCTTCGCTCTAGTGTCGAGGCAAGCCGCGGCGCGGCCACTTACCACGCAATGCCTCCAGAATCCGGCAGAAAGTGGTGAACGGAGTGTCTTAACATTAGGTTTCCTGTGCCTACCCTGCTGTGTGCGGGACACGGCGTGCAGCCGACTTCTTTAATAAAAAAAGAAAAAAAATCTTTGCGGAAACTAACGTGCTATAAAAATGATCTGGCAGTTGTTAGAAAAAATATAAACATAATTTATACCTAATAAAATTATTATCTAAAATTTATTTTATAAAGAATGTGAGGCGTATCGACACAATTAGTAAATAACACCATAATTTTTTTTCTAAATCAATAATATTGTGATTATTTCTTATAATTTTACGGCGGTTACTTTGGTGTTTCATTAAGTTAAATTTGTATTATGTAAATCATGGTCGCCATGGCCCACGATAAATTTTATTTTTGTATAAGTACCTATCCATTAAGGATCTGTTAATTAAAAGCTAACATTCATAAATTTTATATCTTTTTTTATAGGTTTTGTGCTCGTAAACTTGTTCTTTCGCTTCATTTTATTGTAAAAGTTAACCTACGAAAAAATCTGAACTATGAGTAGATACCTATATTAGTAACTAGCGCCCTAAACGCGGCTTCGCCCGCTATTATAATATCAATGTTATAGAAAAATTATACATTTTTTTACATAATTTGTATTGTATGTGTCATTTTGATGTATATTACTGTAAAGTTTCATCAAAATCCGTTTAGTAGTTTTAGCGTGAATGTGGAACAAACATTCATCCTCATAAACTTTTACATTTATAACATTGCTAGCCACCGACACGCGTCTTCGCCCGCTTAAGCTTATTGTAATATTATAGCAAAATTATATATTTTTTGCATAAAACGTATTGTATGTGTTATTCTGATGTATAAGCTTTGGTTACTATAATGTTTCATCTAAAATCGTTCAGTAGTTTTTGCGTTATCCACACAAACTAAAATTATTAGATACATTCTAATAGTAGAATACCTAAAAAAAATAAACACAAAAATGTATTGTTGTATCTACAAATCTCTTTATAGAATTCACGAAACGGTTTTAAGTTAATTCTATATTATTATAGCAAGAAATATAAATTTAAGTAAATATTTCATCTCCTCGACTGGGGATCGAACCCACGACCAGTTGGTTTTACAGTCACACTTTGTGCTCCCGCGGCACGACTGGCCTCAAAAATATCATCTAAATTGCCGGAAACAAGATAATGACAGCTTATAACACTAGGTTCTTTCACGTAACCCGCAATATAATATAGAATTAGGAGACTGCCGTACTACAATATGTCAACTGTCAAATATAGTACTTCAATGTGACAGCTGTCAGTGTCAAGTTGCCAACATTTGGCTCGCGCCTTCTCATTGGATATAAGAGTGACTGATTTAAGCCAGAAGGTTTGGCGGTTGTATTCGATGTGATTTGTTATTAGGTTGTTACTAGCTCATTGTTAGCAAGTTATAAAGTAATTTAACTAATAAATATTGTGAATTGATTAAAGGTGCTGCTATATTTAACACTGAGTAAATACCTATATAAGTTGTCAAATGTTATTGGTGTTTTATGTAATTATCTAGTCATTTAAACTGTTGAGTTGTTTTCCTTTTTTTTATATTTCACTTCTGAAACCTAAGTTCAGAAGTGGGATACTTATCTAAGCCCATTAGGCCAGATCCTTGTACTTTATAATTTTGTCATTCTTGTGGTGCAAATAAAATACCAGTTTCATGACTTCTTTTATTTTAAATTATTTAATGCTTATAGAGAAATACAGTGTTAAATATGGGTAATGCAATAAGTAAATCACAAAACAAATCACGTCGACACGATGGTCGCGGGTGGCGAGATAGGTCAACATCATTACAAAGCTATGTTATAGGTCCCGAGTGCTAAAAGGTACCTTAGGCGCTCCCGCTGTCGCCATCATAGTGCTGTTGCGAGACATTCATGTCGCCGCCGTGCTGCGAAGGCGTTCCCGCTCCCATGATGTGTGACGCGTCTGCGAGCCTCTGCTCGTGGGGCGCGACACGTCTCTTCGCGTGTCTACGAGCCTCTGCTCGTGGTGTGCGACGCGTCTGCGAGCCTCTGCTCGTGGTGCTCGACGCGTCTGCGAGCCTCTACTCGTGGTGCGCGACGCGTCTGCGAGCCTCTGCTCGTGGTGCTCGACGCGTGTACGAGTCTCTGCTCATGTGGTGCGGCACGTCTCTGCGCGTGTCTGCGGGCCTCTGCGAGCAATGCGAGTGGCGTCTCTGTCAGTGTCTGCGAGCCTCACGCGAAGTATCTCTGCTCGCATTGGTGTGATGTGGTTGAACTGCCGCCGTACAACCACTGCTGCGAGGCGATTGTGCCTCGTGACGAAGCTACTTCAAGTCAGGAATAATTCTACCAGGGAGTATCCCAATAGCCATATTCTTTAAATACTGTTTGCTATTTACTTTTATCTTTTTGGGACCGTTGTGGTCGGTTAGTGACGTCTGATTGAGCTGAGTCACTATCATTATGCATTGTGGTACAGTCCATAGTAGATCGGGGTCACCAATGTAGTGTTGATGATGGGAGATTAAAAGTCTACTTACAGTTTACACTAAGTATATTTAATACCACTTTAAAGTTCATATAGTTTGAAAACAAATAGTTAATCACGACACAGTTTATATAAAAGTCAACCACAAACATATATAAAAGAGAACAAAGTAAACAATTGAATGGAAAGCGCATGGAGTGGCAAGCATCGACTGTTAGAATTAAATATGCCGGGCTATGGGCTAGACTATACTAACTAAATATTACAGCATCTTACCGGTTCAGTCGATGACAGTGAGCGCTTTGATATAAATAAACTAAATACAAATACTTACTACAAAATATGTAAACAATATTAAATGTATGTTTGTATGTAAATGATAAATAAATAAATTACAATATCGAAATACGTAAATGACACATTAAACAACCTATAAATATAAATAACATTTCCCTACAGAACTTAAAGTTCAAGTAAGAATTTGGGTGAAGTTTTTGGTTACTTTATCTCTGTGGCAAAAGATTTTTTATGAGGTTCTTATTTGTGTGAGGAGTGGCAGAATAGGTAATCAGTTGACGTGATTAATTAACACCTTGTTTCTTGTACAGATCATAGTTACAACAATTTGATGATATCGCTGGAGTCTCAGATGCACCCAATGGCGCTGCTTCGAGTGCATGAGTGAAGACAGCAATCAAAGTTCCTTACTGATTAACTCTCCAGCAGAGAAGTCTTCAGCGCTGCCGATGATGGCGCATGGTCAGGGAAGTACTAGCAGCGCTAATAACTGAAATGATGTTTATCACGTGTCTCGGTGTGCCTTATGGGTGACGCGCATTCCTGGTTAAATGAGTGGATTATAAATGACCGTACGTGATCGAGTTTTTGCTGAGAATTTGAGCCATTATTTCCACTGAAGTTAGATTGTGCTAACATTTTGTTTGACGCGATGGAAGCTAATTCTAACAAATTTCGTTGTTATGCTGAGCTGAGTGCGCTGGTAGGATCATATTGCGACTTAAAATAGTGAAAGGATTAAGTTATGAGTTAAGAGTACTAATAATTATACGTAGTATCACAGACCCACCGGTTAGAACGGCGGCTGCAAACGCCAATCTGACTTGTGATGATCTGGTTTCAGTTTCATCAATATACTAGCTCAGCCCGCAGCCCACCTTTAATACTTTTATTATGCTGCATTTGCTAACAGATTAATACATTCAATCATACATACATGGCTGTATGATAGGACGTCGTCAGCGGCAAGGGTGCCCCCAGTATAGAGATATTCAAGTCTAAGTTGCCGTAAACAGCGTTGAATTATTTTAATTTTACATTTTCTCGAAAAGTATACGTCCAAATTACATGCTATAAAAACGAACCGATTATCTTCATTAAATTTCTTTGATGATTAAATAACTTTCGCTTGTAAGTGTCAATATACATGTGAATTAAAAATCGATGAAATATCACCTTACAATTTTTAAATATTTATGTTACAAAATGACTTATGTCACTTATTTATAAGAGATAGATAGATACATGGCGTCGCGGAGTTTATTTTAGATCTAATAAAATTGAATATATTTGCCATACAACGTACTGACGTATAGTAAGCCATATGTGCAGCGCACGCGCTTAAAGCAATCCTATGACGTTCCTTAATATGGTTATTTCTTATTTAACTAAGACATACACTGTAATGTTATGTAGCACTTTTAAAGAATGCATCTTTCATACAAAACAGACCAGTAGATCCACAGATTTTAGCGTTTAAACACACAGACAGACTCTTCCGTTTTATTATATTAGTATAGATGTAAAGCCTGCCCGCAATTAGCAAGAAATTCTTAATTTTAACGTCCACTACAGAATTATCTCAAATCAAGACGCTTTAATTTACATAAAGTTACATTAATGTACAAAGAAACCTAAAAATTATTCAGTCTCTCAGCAAATTACAAATAGTAACAGTATAACTTTTGTAAGAAGAATAGGTCCGGTTCTCAAAATACCCATAATGTTTATTTATGTAACGAACGGTCTACTCTTGCATCTAGGGATAATGATTTAACTACAACTGTGATACAGGCTATTCCTATGGATGTTTTAAGTAATAGTGTTGCTTTGAATGTTTCTTTTCTAAATTCTAAACTAAACTAATTTCTTGAATATTTATCTTAAAAGGAATAAGAGATACCGTCACTAAGTTAGAGATTTTCGTTACCTTAACTATTGAATTTGACGAAATCTCAATTGAGGCCGACTTTCTAGTTGTTACGGGATCTTGCATAATTGTTTCAATTATAGTAGGTACAGACAGGTCTTAACCGAGATGGTATAATGTACATATGGTCAAAGAATAAACAATATCTAAGAAGATCTATTTAAATGATCTATTTAACAGGAACAAACAAACTTAACAAAAGAAAATTTTCCATAATACTTCAATAATTTTTATTTTGTCAACAGATATTGAATATTTAGGTTGAATTATAAATAGAGATTAGGTGAGGCTGAGTCTCTACAAGGCTGAGGAAATTAATTATTGAATGGTTCATATTGTAGAACCACTTGAGGTACCATGGCATGGGGAACAGTGACTGGAAATTTGTAATGCACTTTTTAGATGACAAGTGTATGTGTCCATAAAACTTCAATAATTTTTATTTTGTCAACAGAAACTGAATATTTAGGTTGAATTATATAGAGAGGTCAGGTGAGGCCGAGTCTCTATAAGGCTGATTCAATTAATTATTGAATGGTTCATATGGTAGAACCACTTGAAGTACCATGGCATGAGGAACAGTGACCGGAAGCTTGTACTGCACTTTTGATGATGACAACTGATTTTGCCAGTATTCTACTAATTCCTGCTTTGTTGTTTAGCTCACTTTCTTTCTAAATCATTGCATCTTTACATACATACAGACCGACATTTTATTTTTCACTTCCTCCAATAATTCCTGTTTCTAATTTAATTTTTATCATTATTTGACAACAAAGGCGGGGCTTAGTTTTATAATAATGGTGTAAGGTGACAGGTTGTTTAATGAGTTCGATTGGACGTTTGGTCCCATTGGACAAATTTTGTGGATATTGGACGCATGGTCTGATAAACACATGGTGTATAATAGACGCTTGGTCTAAAAAGGCGCTTGGCCTTAGAAAATATCTTGATGGGCGCATGGTCCTGAAAGATTGAAAAGAGCGCTTGGCTCTAAATGACGCTTGGTCAATGTGGTGGACGTTTGGTCCTTGCAGACAGAAGGGACGCCTTCTGACTGTTCTGTTCACAGGTTCCAGAGTTTGGTGCACTGGACTGTAGATACTTGGATAAGAAGATTTTACAGGGTTAAAAATGAGAGCTCTCAAAACTTTTTTATTTTTATTTACTTTTTATATTTCTTTTTACAGAATTTTTGATTGTCTGTTTGCTTATGTATTAACATTTATAAAATTCTAGATGATGTAGACAGTGAATGTGGTACTTCTGAAGAATTTTCATCAATGCAGCCACGAAATGACGCTAAAGAGTTGGAGTCTTATCGAGATGCACCCGCATCAGCAACAGATAATAATTCAGCTACGTCGGGGACGACGCAGGGTCAGAAATGGCCGAATTAGGAGACTGCCGTACTACAATATGTCAACTGTCAAATATAGTACTTCAATGTGACAGCTGTCAGTGTCAAGTTGCCAACATTTGGCTCGCGCCTTCTCATTGGATATAAGAGTGACTGATTTAAGCCAGAAGGTTTGGCGGTTGTATTCGATGTGATTTGTTATTAGGTTGTTACTAGCTCATTGTTAGCAAGTTATAAAGTAATTTAACTAATAAATATTGTGAATTGATTAAAGGTGCTGCTATATTTAACACTGAGTAAATACCTATATAAGTTGTCAAATGTTATTGGTGTTTTATGTAATTATCTAGTCATTTAAACTGTTGAGTTGTTTTCCTTTTTTTTATATTTCACTTCTGAAACCTAAGTATAGATATAACACGCAAAGATGAGACGAAATGTATAATTAATGGTAATTAAGAATGATATTGTATAATTAATTAAATTAATTTAGACATAAGGAAAATAGAAGCCCGCCGTGGCGCAAAGGCACAAAGTGTGACTGTAAATGCGACAGGTTGTGGATTCGATTTCCACTCGAGGAAATGAAATGTTTGCTATTTTCATTTTATTTGCTTAACACTCAATGCCTGGAATTTAGCGGAAAGTGAGGAACGGAGTGTGTTAACTCTAGGTTCCCTCTGCCTACCTTGCTATATGCGATATCCTGACGAGGGAACCCAGCGTGACGCTAATATTTAGACACAAGAAAAATATACAACTGGTTTTTCTGAAATGTACTCGTACACTACGGTATCAACTTTTTATCGAAATTTATAAGTGACTGTTTATAGTTTCGTTTACACTTTATACAGTAATTAAGGCGTGTGAATGATAACCATAAACACAATAAAAGTCGACATTAAGATTAAGCATATTGCCATATAAACAAATTGAAGAACCGGAAACACTTAAATCTGACACTCCGTATGCATTTCCGTACAACCATGTACGTAACATAATGTATCGAAATAAATAATTCAATAATGAATAGGCATAATAAATTTTGAGTGTTGCTACATTTTAAATAAAGCTGTTAAATTTAAATATGGTAATTCTTACAATGTTTTTGGCACTTTGAATAATGTTAATGTGTTATTTTTATCTGTTAACTGCCTTAGTTACTATGTAAAAAATGATAGACGAGTTAAAATATTACTTTTTAATTATGTTAAGAAATTTCCCGCCTTTTTGGTGAACGAAAAAATCTTTTAGGCTTATATAAGTTCAGTTCAGTGAAAACAAAAATAATCATTTATTTCAAATACCTTTAATTATTTAAAAATAAATCTATTTTTATTTGTCAACTGCCTTAGTTACTACGAAAATAATTATAGACGAGGTAAAATATTATTTTTATAATAATGTTAAGAAATTTCCCGCCTTTTTGGTGAATAAAAAAATACAGATTTAGGTTTACATCAGTTCATATTCAGCCTAAGGTATGTGAAAACAAAAATAATCTTTTATTACAAATACCTTCAACTCGTAAAAATAGATCGATATATGTAAGTCATTTAAATATTTATTTAGTTTTTTTGTTGATTGACTCTAAAACTAGTATTGCAATTAACGTGACAGTTTTCCTGTTAACGCTATATTAGAGAAAAAAAAGTTGTTTTTTTTTTATTACTTAGCTTAATTACATGACGCGCGCGCTTTAAATGTTCTAGCTTAGATCTTAAAAGCCCAATCGAAGTCTTTTTTATTTGAAATAAATGCTAATTATTATTTAAAGTGTTTTAATAAAAATATATATTTTATTGGTAATCGAATTTAATAATAACTATTAAATTAATAATAGCACCTATTTAGTGTTAAGTATTTCATAATTTTAGTATTGATTGCAAGTTACTATCTTATTCAGGATTTTTCAGTTTTAATGCAGGTAGGAACCTGGGGCTCTAGTGTTGAGACAATCGGGTCCTATTAAGACATTTTTGTTCCCTACTTTCCGAGGAATCCTAGAGGCATTGCGTGTTGAGTGGTCCGCACTCATTAACGTGCTTTGTCTCGTTACCAGAGCTAGGAAATAGGAAAACTGACTACCTGTCGAGTTTACAGTGGCACGCTTATGCCCCTGCATCACGACCAGCCTCTTCTCATTTTTAAATGTAAATTCCTAAAGCAGTTATATTACAGGTTAAGTAAGTGTAAGTTAGTTGAAATGTACATTAGAAACGAAAAGCGAAGAAATGAAAGCTAAATTAAATATATGTAGAAATAATTGTTAATGTTATTGGAAATATTCATTTTTATGAATACAATATAATTATATTGGCGACCGTCGCGGCGCAGGGGCACAAGAATGTGGCTGTAACGCCACGGTTGCGGGTTCCTCGAGGAAATTGATTATTATATGTTAATATTCTCATTTCTTCGTTCCGACATCAAGACAAAAGCCCGGCTTTGAGTTCCAACACTAAACACGCAATACTCCGAAAAAATCGGCAGAAATTGGGGAACGGAGTGTCTTATCACTAGTTTCCCTCTGCCTACCTTTTTGTATGCGGGATACAGCGTGAAGCTGATTTTATTATATACATAAAATAATACAATATAAATAATAAATCCAAGATAGCAAATGACCGATAGTATATCAATAGTACATATCGATGAACGATAGTATTGTGTCGGGAAATATTGCAATGTCAATATATCATAAATGTATGATAAAGTTACACTCACCTTGATATTTATCTCATACAAACTTGGCTTGAAGAAAAAAAATGTATGACTAACACTGAAAAATTGCTTTAAAATGACATAATGATCTAAATGCTTCAAATGAGACCGGCGTGGCTCAGGAACAAAATGTGACTGTTAACGCGACTGGTTGTGTGGGTTCGATCCCCACTCGAGGAAATGAAATGTTTATTTACATTTATATTTTCATTTGTTCGCTCTGGTGTCGAGGCTAAGCGCGGTGTTGAGTTCCGCCATTCAGAACGGAATGCCTCCAGAATTCGGTGTAAAGAGGGGAAGGCAGTGATACGTTAATAAAAACCAAAATAAAAAGATAAAAAACCAAAACTTATTTTTTTTACTTTACTTGTTTACAGGATGTTTTTGTTAGCATTACTTTCAATGAAACCATAGTTTTCCCTACTCTATAAAAGCTTAATACAAATAAAAAAAATGTTAGTATATTTTTACGTTATTGGTATCTATGCGTTACTGAGTCACACGAAATACAGGTATGGATAAACATCGTGAAACGAAAAAAATCCTACGTCTAAACTGTTGAGGTATCTTGATTAATTTTTTTAGGTATGGGTTTAAAATATTTTCTCCTATATTCGGTTCCCGTAAAAGGAGCGCTGACGCTTCTATCTTGTATAGTCTATTTCTACAGTTATAATAATATGTACCAGTAATCGTAACGCGAATTATTTCTGAACCATTAGATAAAGTAATTAGTAAATATTATATAAAATAAATAATCAAAATATTTATAAAATTAGAAATTGTCTTTCTGGCTCTATTTGGTATAAACTTTTCGACCAACTCTATATCATTCAAATTACTCCACAAAATATCGAAATAGGCAATATTTTTGATATTTTAATATAAATATTTAAAAAGTATCTAAGCTTAAAAAAGTTCATTAAATGTAGGTTAAGATTATATTATGAAATGCAATAAATTAAACTCAAACAGTTTTAATTTCGTTCCGTCGTTCCCAAATTAGAATATATCTGGGTTGTTGCAATTTATAGGGATTTCAGTCAATTTTATGGTTTTCAATGTAACTATTGAGTAAATAACTTTTAAAAATCAAATAAAAACAGCTTCACGCTGAATCCCGCACACAGCAGGATAGGCACAGGGAACCTAGACACTCCGTTCCCCATTCTTCGCCGTGTTCTGGAACTCAACACTGCGCTTTGCCTTGACACCAGAGCGAAGATATCAAAGTATAAATGTAAATTAATATTTCATTTCGTCGAGTGAAGATCGAACCCACAACCAGTCGATTTTACATTCACACATTGTGCCTCTGCGCTACGGTTGGCCTCTTTACTAACTTTATATTAACTTTTAAACTAAATTATTTACACAATAATATTTTATCCATCCACTATTAAATTATAAAGATACGATGCATTCTTTAAAGAATCCCTCAGATGCAATACAATTTTGTCCTTTTTCGAAAGTTCCAAAAATTCATATCGATTAACAATTTAATGTATTTAATATATTAAAAAATACATGAATAAACCTTATATCAAATAAATCGCACGAATTTAGTGTCAATACATTCCCTTGTCCACTCTCCACCTGTATTTCTCCTAGTGGAATTCGAACCCAATAACACCTGCAATCAGACTCTCAAATACATATTTTATGAAACATTATCATATAAACATAATATTGTGGTTCAGAGTGAAGTTGGTAACGAGCCGACAGATCGAGCATGGTCACGCTCCCGATCGTAGACAGTTCACACCGGTTTGTTCAGTTTTAGACCGTCCCGCGTCCGCGCACCGCGGCGCCTACCATGTACCCGGCGACTTCCTTTTTTTTCAACCACACACAACTCTCAACGGGATATTGAATACGATTTTTGTCGTATTTCACACAAAATAGTGATATTGGTGATATTTAAAACGTTTTTGTATTGTGTTTTCCGTTTGATCCAAGTGAAACTTCAAGATTTTTGTACCGGTATTGGCTGATATCAGCACCCAATAGCTTCAGTCAAGTTCATTGTCGTGGTTTATCTTGATTCAAAACTGGTAAGTGGATGTATGATTGGGGCACTTTCTTCATTGTTGCCATTTTGTTTGTTGGATGAGCTGTGGTGGTGACTGTAATGCATCTTGTTCATAAGTTTTTATTTTATATAGAGCGGAGAGATTAATATGATTTTTTATGTGTTCTCGTTGAGCTTTTAAAACGTCGAGGCAAGTAATGGAAGTCGTGACTTGGTCAATTAAAAATTTGGTTTCACAGTGAAAAGTTAAATACTGATTTTTGAATTATTGTTGATTATTTAAAAGTATTACATTTATTTGAAAAAAAAAATCGGTCATTGAAAACCGTAAAATTAATTATTAAATATATAGGGACATCAGTGAAAATAAAAAAATATATGTGTAAAACTCCATTGTTGTACAAAACAGAACAAAAAAACAATAATAAATTTCGTTTTCGCCAATTTTTTTTTTAAATCAGCACTTACATTATGTGAACAAGGTCGAAAAATGATGTAACTTGAAAAAATAATACAAAAAACAGTTAAATATCGTTGTATTAAGATTCTTACAGAGTGCGTACTGTATAAGTCACGATTGTGCATAGAGATACCACAGCTTAACGATATATGGAGATTAGTGTTGAGACACTGCGCGTCCCATTTCCACCGAATCATAGAGGCATTCCGTATGCAGTGGCGGAACTCAACGCCGCACTTTGTCACGATCATTTTTGAAAAATTTCAAAAATATTATCCCAATGAACCCTGTGTCGTTTTGCTTAATCAAATTAAGCAAAACTATATTGTTTAACAATAACAATTATATTGTAAGTTTTAATTATATATCGATTGGGATTTCTTTTATCTACATATTTTTTTTAGCTTCACGCTGGCGTGCTTGGTAAATAGCAGGATAGGCATTATCATTCACGCTAGATCCCCTCTGTTGTGTGCGGGAAACAGCGTGAAGCTAAAAAAAATGGAATCATAAAAAAAGAAAAAAAAAGGGTTTAAAAACCATCTAGTAAGCAATGCAGTCTATAAAAATACCTACATAATATTATACATATAAGTTATTATACAATTGGAATGACGAAGAATGATCGACATTGCATCTATCAAAGTCAGTCAAAGGGTAAAGTGGGCGCTATATTGGAATATTTATAAAAAAAAGAAAACGAGAGACGCGCTTGTAAACTCTTCTCTCTTCTCGAGATATAATCTATGCATACTTTTTGGTTTCTCTTTTCATCTGATATTAAATACGGTTCGTAAAGATTCATGTTACAAATCTTAAATCATTCTTAAGATTGGTATCGTTGTCGCGTTTAAAAAAAAAGTAAGTTACGAAATATGAGTTTGTAGTAAATATCGGAATTTATAACGTGAATATATTGTTTTTTTTTTTAAAAAACGTATGAAAATTTAATTGGAATTCGAACCCACACCCCCTTAAAACAATCCAAACTATATGATTCTACTAAGCCATACGTTTTTATTGAAATTATTTGATCGCTCGTTATAGCTTAATATGTGTATGTTTTTTAACATTCTAAAAAGATAATTGAACTATTGAAAAAATATATAAATTTTTTATAAATCCCAAGTCTAGGAAATGATAATATTTATATTATATTCATTTCTAAGATCTGATAAAACAAGCAAAGCGTTAGGTTCCGCCACTCAGCCGGAAAGTAGAGAACGGAGTTTATGGACAAAAAAAATTCTCTGCCTATCTTGTGTGGGATAAAATGTGAAATTAAAAAAAACGACAATCGAACTCACAACTATCACCGTAACGCGCTCACAAATCTATTAAGCCTAAACGGCGCCATTGGTATTTGTTTTTATATTTAACATTATTTATTTATATCTCAAGTGTCAAACGCTGGTTGTCACGTACAGAGTACTAATTTGGTACTTAAAGATCAATTTTATTCGAACCCATAACAACGGTTGCTCACGTACGCTTCGCAATGTGTTAATAAGTCACATTTGTTTAGATTACAAGCGCTTGTGGGCTTGATACTGTTTCAACATTATATTGAAAACAAGATTTACTTTCACGCTGTATCTCGCACACAGCAGAATAGGCAGAGGGAACGTACACTCCGTTTCCAATTTCCCGCCGAACTTTTCGAGGCATCGCGTGTTGAGTGGCGTAACTTAACGACGAGCTTTTGCCTTGGTGCCACAGCGAAGAAATGAAAATATTATATTAGTAAATAATAATTCATTTCCTCGACTGGGGATCGAACCCACAACTACTCGTAGTCGCGTTTACAGTCACAGATTTATGACTACGCCAAGACTGGCTTTTATATATTTATAAATTTATATTTATATGACTATTCTTGTTTAAATTTTAATTATTTTTTTTGCATTTTTGTAAATCTCATTGTCGTCTTATTGTCCTATTCTTAACAAGCTGACTTATTTTGACAAATTTTGTCTTCAAATCTTACGTAGGTCCGAGCGTACATTTTATTCTATCCCTATATAAGGAAACTAGTTCAAAATATAAATACAGATATAGACAATACAAAAAACTGGTTCAATGCGAGTTGAATGCGCAATCTGAGGGTTCCGTATCGATATCAGGATTTATCAATTTATAAAACAACTTATAAAAGCTAATTAGTAAGTTTGCGGGCGTATGCGTTCATTTTGTATAAAATGAATTACAATGATAAGTTTGTAATGGTTTTTTTTCTATGAAATATTTATAAATATTCAAATTTTTAATTATTTTTCTATATTTCGTAGGTCTACATGTAGTCCTATAGGATTTTGTCCTTTTGAAGTACGAAACCCTAAAAAAAATAGTAGAATAAGTGGACACTCAAATGTCAAATAACTCAATTTTTTATTGATTTACTGCTCACCTGCGACGAATCGATATAACAATATATTAGATTTTAGTATTTAAGACCACATCAAGATTTACTCTCATTCCATTACTTGTTTCTAGCATCCTCGACAAGTTTTTACAAAAATTCTATGGAATGATATCGTAAATTTTTACACACATTTTATTATAGCAATATAAATCGATATAGAAACTGATATGGTCGTTATTTATACTTTAAATAAGCCTATTTGATAATTTCATCCAATTTATTTAAATTAATTCAAATGATCTTAGAATAAGATGAAATAACAAACAAAATGGAATTGATTGATATATATTTTTTTTAGTTCTATAGAATTTTGAGATCTTATCAAGTAGTTACGTGTACTTATTTTTGTGTAGGTAATGTATAAAAAGGATCGGGCACTAGAAAGGTACTTAGATAAATAACAAAAAAATATACATAAAATTATGCATAATTTTGTTAATTATCAGTATAGGACAGTCTTGGCGCAGCAACAGGTTGTGGGTTGTATTCGCTCTGAAGGAAATGAAATAAATAATATTTTGATTTTTTCGCTCTTGTGAAGATACAAAGCGCGGCGTTGAGTTCCGCTACTCAATACGAAATGCCTCTAGAATTAGGCGGAAAGTTTGTTGAACGGAAGTGTCTTAATGGGAACAGAGTGTCGAAACACTAGGTTCCAAGGTTTCTAATTTGAGCGGGATACAGCGTGAATCTAAAATAAAAAGTAATAATACCATGTTTATAAATATAACATAAATAATATAATATGGAACAATATTTTTATTTCATAATAACTTTATCACGAAAATAAAAAGATTAGATACATATTATATTATCAACAAACATAATCTTATTTGTATTTACTTGTTAATATTTTGAGGTGTGTTATAGAATTAGAGACGAAAAATTCGTTTACTTCTGTATTGTATAGTAAGGTAATAGATTGCTGCTGTATCATTTTCCAATTTGAATCAGACAATTTATAATAAATAATACATTTTTATTTAATAGTTTTTCTTGAATTTTTTTAAAAGGAATTTTAGTAATAGGGAACCCTGAAAAATACTTATAGATGATTTTTTCTTGTAATTTTTTACTATATGAAGCGGTATATGTGAATTTGGGCGCGACCGCACCGTTTTATAACGCACTCGGTCAGCTAAGCTGGCAAAATTCTTTATCTAAGTACTCTTAAAATATTATTGCTATGAGATATAGAAAATCTGATACTGATAACTCAAAAATAATAATAAATGAAAATAATTTTATTTTTAAAATCTTTAATTTTCCTTTGACCATGTGTTTTTCAGGCAACTTAAGCTTAAATAAAATGCAAATCCGCGGTCAAACGCAAGTTTCACATACATATAACATTACACGAATGGCTCCACACAAAAGAGCATACGTGAGATTTAAAACGGTAAACTTTCATATTAAATTTCAGATGTGAAACGAGATATTTTTGACATCCTTATGCGAAAAAATATGAGAGTACCTCACTATCTCTTAGCAGAAGCGAAACAAATAATTTATTAATTGAGGCCGTCGTGGCGCAGGAGCACAAGGGTGCGACTGTAAACGCGACGGTTGTGGGTTCGATTTCCATTCGGGCGTATGAAATATTTAATATTTTGATTTCTTCGCTTTGGAACGAGGTAAAACGTAGCGTTCAGTTCCGTCACTCAACATACAACGCCTTGGTGTAAAGTTCTAATGAGCAGTGGAGTGTCTTAACAATAGGTTTTCAGGTGATATCTGCATGAAGCTACAAAAATATAGTATTTTTTTCAGTTGAATTGAAATTGAATACTTACATAATTTATTTTTGTATATTTTTACACTATTTTTCTGCTTAAACTGACAATGCATTAAATATATTTCTATTTAAATTTTCCTTGTATTAATGTATTACACCAAAAATTTAAAAATTACAAACATTTAAGTCGACAAACTAACAAGAAATAGAAAACACAATAAAAAAAATCGAAAGTGTCTCAAAAATATAAACAAGGAATTATGTTATCTCGAAAAACTGTGCTTTACATATTATTTTGATCGAATTAGTTCGAAGTTTTCTAATTTATGTCTAATAAAATCTTATATTTTAAATTTCAAATTATAAGACTATTTAGATAATTTTCATATAAAAATCGATATGAAAGGAAAGAAATACGTTCGTTTGATGCAAAAAATTCTATAATACATCTCTACGATGTAGGTCGTAGATGGATCTCGATAGACCACACCAACTATGAACATACACAGATTAATAATAAATCCTAAAGCAAAATCTTTTCCTTTTTATTCTATTAAGTATGTTTCTTTTTGTTATTTGTTTTATAAGGCTTCACGTTGTATCCCGCAGTCAGCAGGAAGACAGAGGGAGCAGAGTTTTAAATCACTCCAATCCCCATTTTCTGTCGAATTCTAGAGGTATTGCGTGTTAAGTGGCAGAACTCAACGCCGAGCTCTGCCTCGACAACAGAGCGAAGAAATGGAAATATAAATTTAAGTAAATATTTCATCTCGAGTGGGGATCGAACCCACAACCACTCAGTTTTACAGTCACACTTTGTGCCGCTGCGCTACGACTGGACTCAATTATTATTGTTTATTTTTTTTTATTTCTTCGCTCTCGCACCAAGGCGAAAGCAATACTCGTACCTCAAAAAAATCGGCGGAAAGTGGGAAACGGAGTGTCTTATCACTATGTTCCCTCTGCCTACCCTGCTGTATGCGGGATACAGCGTGAAGCTGAGCTGATATAGATATACTAAACACGCATAATTAATTTTATAGCCAAGTTTTATTGCGACTTGATTACATGATAGGTAATTATCGTGTTATTTATGTATTAATGGTCCACCATACGTATTATATTATAGTGATTGGCGCCAGATAAAAAAAAAATGATGTCTCAAATTTTCGAGACATTAAGCCTGTTGATTTGCGGAAGTGAACGTCGCACGTACACACACACACATACAGTTTGCGATATTGCTTTATTTCCCATGAGAATTGGACAATATTTTTTTATACAATACTAAGAAGTATATTTTTTGTCTATTGTCTGTAAATACCTTAGAATTTAGTAGAGACAAAAACATATTTAGTAGCGAAAAAGAATAAAAGAATAAGGAGGATACCTCGTACTAGAAATTTTATTGTGAAAATTAAGAAGATAGCACTAAGTAAATCATTAAAATAGATTTATGAAGTAAGAACACTTGGTAAAAGAGTTCTCAAAGATTGACTTTCAAGAGAAATTCATGAAAACCCTCAAATGTCATGTATAAAGAGGTTGATGATGATGACAGTAGACGAGGCTGAAGAGGTTTTTAGAGATCGTTCTGGACTCAGTTCCCTCTGACCATCCCGTTAGAGATAAAACAAGAATCTTAAAAAGAAAACCATAATTTTATTAGGTGTAGACGTATCCCATTAAACGTTAACCAACCAACCAACTAACATATAAAACACGAATTCATTAAAGTCCCTTTATATGTTATTACTACACTATAAAAGAAAATATATGTTTATTTTGTTTTATATATGAATTACAAAGTATTTTATGATCTCTGGAGACTTAATTATTGATTAGAATTATTTATTGAGGCCATTTGTGTCGCAGAGGCACAAAGTGTGACTGTAAAATCGACTAGTAGGTTCGATCCCCAGTCGAGGAATTGAAATATTTATTTACATTTATATTTCTTTGCTCTGGTATCGAGGCAAAGCGCGGAGTTGAGTTCCGCCACTCAGCATGCAATGCCTCAAGAATTCGGCGGAAAGTGGGAAACAGAGTGTCTTAACATTAGGTAGGCAACCTTGCAGTGTGCGGGGTACACCGTGAAGCTGATTTAATTGGATTTTTTATTTACATAGTAACTATGTTTATTTAAAAAAGCTTACCGTAACTTCATATAAAATATTTAACTATATTCATATTCAGAAAACTGACTAAAGGTAGCGAGTTCGATTTCTTCTCAAGCAAAAAAATATTTCGCTTGTCACCTAACTAGATAAATACCTAAATCTAGATAAAATACCTAAATCTCGTTACCATAGCAACTAATTAATAATTTTAACACCTTGGCTGTCATTTTTTAAATGATCGATAACATATTTAAAGTTTGCAACAGAAATAAATGACCGCTACTATCGCTTAAATACTAGACTTCTAATCGGGTATTCCGTTTGATGGCTACCGTTGGCCTCATAGAATATAACTACATGTATATAGAAGTAGCAGGGTTTTTTAGCTTCACGCTGTATCCCGCACATTGTAGGCAGAGGGAACCTGGGAACCTAGTGATAGCCTACTTTCTGTTGAATTTTGGAGACATTGTCTTTTGAGTGGCTTAGCTCAACACCGCGAAAATTAATTAAAGATATTTTATTATTGTTTCTTGGGAAATTCTAGTAGTTACTGAATAGCTAACAGATAACGAACACTGAAACTTATGTATTAAGCTTCCTTAAGGATTGTAGGGAAACACTCAGAACATAAAGCTTCTCGAAATACCTTTAGTTGAAATTAAACGTTTTGATCTTCACACAAACGGCCTACAACTAGTACTAGAATATTATTAAAAAATATCCTTATTCCAGCTGTACTGGTTCAATTACCTGAATAGTCCTTAACTCTACTGTATAGTGTACAATTGATATGTCCTTTCGATACCATCTCCGAAACTTTCGATATTCTATATATACTTCAATTGCTCACATCACGCGACGTCAGGGAGCGGTCGGGCATGTCAAAATAATTACCACAAATATCTGGTATTTGTATGACAACCTGATTTAAAATTTTATTTTAAATTGACGCTTTCACGTACGTACCATAGATTTTTTTAAATTAAAGATGACCTTTGTGCGCGGCGATTGTAGGTTCGATTCGCACGCGAGACATTGAATTAGGTACTTTACGTTTTCTCGCTCTGGTAGAAGAAAGATAAAGCGTGGTATGGAGTTCCGCCATTCAACACGTAATATCGCAAGAATTGTAATTATTAAATTGAAATTTCTATATTCTCTTATATTCACTGCGCGGACGAAAAGAGTAAAATTGAGAAATGAGCAGTTGAGCACCTAGTCCTTTATTTCTGAGCTCAATTTTGGAAAGTAGTTTTTAGCTTCACGCTGTATCCCGCACGAGGTACCTAATATTAAGACACTTCCGTTCCCCATTTACCGCCGCACTCTGAAGGAATTGCGTCTTGAATTGCGCTCATCAACGTCGTGTTTTGCCACGAATCTAAAATAAAAATATTTAATATTTCATTTCCTTGAGTCAGAATCAAACCCACAACCTGTCACGTTTACAGTCACGAGCGTGTGCCCCTGATCCACGACTGGCCTCAAATTAGTATAATAGTCAACATAAACACGATTTTAACGACAAATAATGCAATTTGAATGTTTTAATGTAATTTGTGAATGAGGCATTGTCCTCAACATTTCCCACGCTTTACTACAATTGTCTTATCTTGTGACAGGCTTAACGTGAAAAATCAAATTTTCCTTATATGGAGACGAGGATGACTAGTTCACACTATCTTTGTTTTTTATATTAAGATACATATAGAGGCCAGTATAGAGGCCAGTCCTGGCTCAGGGGCAGTTGTGTATTAGAGCTTTATTGCGAAAAAAAAAACTTTTGTAGTTTATAAAAATTATGATAGTATTATTCTATTTCTACTTATTTTGAAAATTAATAAAAATTTAAACGTAGCGGGATTTGAACCTGCGCCTCTTGGAAACCGTCCAAGCGCTCTGAGCACTACACCATACGTTCTAATTAAGCTACGTCTTACGTTTTCTAAGCAAGTATTTTTCTTTCCTAAGTGGTGACTTTAAATACAATAAATATATTTTATTTCTACTTATTTAGAAGAGTCTACAAAATATTTTTAATAGATACTTATTTAATGATTGGATAATTGCTTGGAAACACTAGGCATTCTATGAATAATTCAAAACACCTTCTTATTAATACTTTTCAATATATTTACTATAGATATGTTAAAATAACAAAATATTTATTTGATATCTTCTTCTTAATAAAATCAGCTTTACGCTGTATGCACACAGGTAAGGTAGACAAAGAAAACCCAGTGTTAAGACACTCCGTGCTCCACTTTCCGCCGAATTCTGGAGGCAATGCATATTGAGTGGTGGAACTCAATGTAGCGCTTTGCCTCGACACGACAAGAAATTAAAATATTAAATTTAAATAAATATTTTCTGTATCATTTCCTCGAGTGGGTATTGAACCAACAACCTGTCGCGTTTCTAGTCTCACTTTGTGACTCTGCGCCACGACTGGCCTCTAACTCATAGTCTTACAAGCTAAAAATACGTATTTCTAATATGTAAGTGTGTCACGTGTTTACGCAAGACCTACATATAAGAGGTGTTAACAATGTGTTATAAATTCTAGTAGCGTTGTAGTGGCTTCTATATAATTGTTGTTTAAGGTAGGCAAAGGGGATGTAGTGTTAAGACACTCTGTTTC
The DNA here is from genome assembly GCA_917862395.2 of Heliconius sara. Classification (NCBI taxonomy): domain Eukaryota; kingdom Metazoa; phylum Arthropoda; class Insecta; order Lepidoptera; family Nymphalidae; genus Heliconius; species Heliconius sara. The sequence continues at coordinate 2,986,529 of OU860788.1, read as the reverse complement.
CGATTTCCGCTGAATTTTGGACGTATTGCTTGTTTAATGAGCGGAACATTATGCCGCGATTTGCCTAGACACCAGAACGAAGAAATGAAAATATTATATATTTCATTTCTTCGAGTGGGAATCGAACCCACGGACCTGTTGCGTTCACAGACTGGCGTTATATGTATATTTACTTTAAAGAGCTTCGCTTGAAGTGGTTCAGCGAAATACTGTAATATTCTGAAGATTATGTGTTTAAATGTTACTTAATTACGGCACGACGCCGTAGTGGCGTAAGGGCACAAATGTGTGACTTCGAACGTGTCGGGTTTGGGTTTTATCCACTCGGTATATGAAATTATTCAACATTTTCTCGCTCTTGCAAGAAGGCAGAACGCGGCGTTGAGGTTCGCCACTTCACACACAATATCTCGGGAATTCGGAAGAAAGGGGAACAACAGTGTCCTAATGGGAACGGCGTGTCTTAACGCAAGGTTCCCAGGTTCCCTCTGCTAACTCTGCCGTGTTCACGACACAGCGTGAATCTAAAAAAGCTGCTGAAACTTAAACTAACATATTAGGATATTTTTCTCTTTTAATTATGTATAGTTTTAATACACATATTTTGATCTTGTTCCTGTCAGTTTAACTTTAATTACAAATATAATTAATCAATCAAAATTAATAATTAGCCACTAATGTTTTTCAGACAAAACCACTTTTGATTAGTTCAATCAAAATTTATTTATTCCCATTTTTATTCAGTTAAAAGTAATTTAGGTCAATTAACCAATTTGACTGTAACATTATAGTAATAAAGACGCACTTATAATAAAGGTGACTTCCAATATGACAATGTTATGGCGCTGGTTTGAAAATAAAACAAAAAATCAAATCAAATCAGCTTCACGCTGTATCGACGAGTTTTTATTATTTTCTTTTAGTATTTTCGGGCTAAAAATGTAAAATATGAAGTCCGCCATTTTGCAGCGGCCGCCATCTTGAATTTACATTTTCTACTGTATTCAACTAACCAAAACAACCTTCATTTGGTACCCATGACAAGGATATTATAAAAAAAAAAAATCTATCTTGTAGAGGCGGCCGTCTTGGATTTGTAATTATAGACTACTATTGTATTATCTTAACTTTGTAACTAACAAGAAGCCAAATGAAGCAGCCAATAATCAACAAAATAAATCCTCGTACAAATAGAAACTACCGCCCCTCGCCCCCGTTTACAGAAAAAGCATATACAATATCCAAACAACAAGTATTAATAAGTCTAATCTTCCAAGCCGGTTGGTCACCGTGGGAGAATATGACCAAAACCCTCCAAAGAAAAATATAAACACACCAATCAAAAACCAAATAAACTTTACATTATGATATTACATTATGCGAAGATTAGGTAACTTTGGAGGAGGCCTTTACCCGTTAAGGGGTTCTTGCAGAATATAATAAAAATAAATAAATAATAAATATTAAAATCAAAAAATCCATCAACATTATGTTAACACACACCACAATAATATTCATTAAGTTACTAACCCTAATATGAATTCATTTTCCCTAGATATATTAGGGACAATGATTGCAATTCCTACATCAAATATATATATATATATATATATATTTGATGTAGGAATTGCAATCATTGTCCCTAATATATCTAGGGAAAATGAATTCATATTAGGGTTATATATATATATATATATATATATATATATATATATATATATATATATATATATATATATATATATATATATATATATATATATATATGTATACATAAAATAATAAAATTTAACAATAGGTTAGTTACATTAGTAAGAAGTATTAGTTAAGAATAGTCGTAATTTACTTTATTTAAGGTGTACTTAGCAAGAAATAAAAGGCTTTTTTATTTTTATTTATTTATTTATATTGTATTATCACCAGAACTAAAAGTATAATATCAATTGTTAAGTCAATCAACAGGAGGGGGGTAAAATTTCTAAGATTAGATAGTACGGATCCACGACTAAGTCAAGCTGAAAAAACGTACATGCGTTCTAATATCCTAATTTTGTAAAGCCGAAGAATTTGTTTCGTTAAGCGCCTTAATCTCAGCAACTTCTGGTTTAAATAGTAATATAGTTTTTTTAGATGAAGGCTATTTTGGATCACGTAACTTGTTTCGGTGTATCATACACAAGTCTTAGTTATATTCATATCAAAAAGGGGCAAAGCCACAGGTACAAGCTAGTCTTATTTGTAAAGAAAACAATTTTATAAGTTCATAGATGCCAATGCCTCTAAGATATCTCATCGAAGGAAAATAGTAGAACAGACAGACATCAGTATTTCCTCCTAGATACTACTACAAGAAAGAAAAAAAAACTCCTAATAAACAGCTTAAAAAAAATTCATTTCCATACATTTCATAGTTAGCAGTCAATTAATATTATTTATGATTACGTTACTTCAAATATACTCTTAATAATAAATACAACAACGCCATATTATTCACAATATTAGAACTAAGTTTACGAACAACTTGTACGGTCGACAAAAAAAGCTCATTAAACCCGTGTAAGCTAACACGTAACAAGTTTTGTTTTTTTTACTTACAGTACTGCATAAATTATAAGCTATTACAATCATTTAAGATAGAGATCTTGCATATTGATGAATAAATAAAAAAGAGCAGTGAGATATTTAGAGATCCTCTGTGGTTTTTCTTAATGGACGTCAATAAAGGCTGGGTTTCGTAGATATACAATATATACAAAATGAAGCACGAGTCAACATGTTACTATAAATTAAATTAATTTTTTTTTGGTTTCACCACGATATAGCAGTGTAGGCAATGGGAACCTGGGAACCTAGTGTTGAGATGCTCCGCTTGCTATCAAGACGGAGTGCCTTCCTACTTTCCACCGGGTTTTGTAGGCATTGTGTGTTAAGTGGCGGAACTTAACGCTGATTAATATTTATATAGATATTTTATTTTAACAGTATTGTTATGATGACATTTCGTTATTTATTTTTTAGTGTTAAAAAACTCCGTTTCCCACTTTCCAACGAGTTTTGGAGGTATTGCGTATTGCGTGGCGGAATTCAACGCCGCGCTTTGCCTCGACACCAGAAATGAAAATATAAATTGTTAACACATTTTTTTTAATATATTTTTTTTATTTAATTAAAAAATAAGTTACATTTAAGCCTGTTCCTTCCTTCTACTTGTACAACACCCCAGTTATTTACGTAGTACTTGAACACACCCAAAAAGTAAAGAATTTAGTGACTTTGTAGGCATATCTTAAATATTTCTTCCTATACTGCATGAAAATAAAAATAGTAAATTAATTTGTTTGCTCTAAAATTATTTTAAATTCGTATCGATACTTATCGAACTAACGATTGAAATAAAGTTGTTGGCCGAGTAACGGTAAACTATTTCTCAAAAATAAAAATCTATATTAATGTGCCCGGCAGATGTAATAGAAACAGGTTGTGGGTTCGATCCCCACACGTATGTAAATTGAATATTTAATGTTTTGTATTGTTTGTTCTAGTAACGAGGTAAAGCGCTGCGTTGAGTTCCGCTACTCTTGAGTACTCAATGCTTCTAGAATTCGGCGGAAAGCGGGAAAGGGAAGTGCCTTAATGGGGAACGCAGTGTAAAATTAACATTAGGTTCCCAGAATCTCTCTGCATACACTGCTATTGGCGGGATACAGCGTGAAGCTAAAAAAAATATTTATTTTGTTCGAAATTTTTCATTCATATCAGGTATGTTTATGTTTTTTATGTAAAAACAAATATTCGTGTTTATATTGTTCTTATTGCGTTATTCGTCAGTGACCTTTATTTACGCTCTGACTACATTTATACAATGTGGTCAATGTGCTTGTAGTGCTGTCCGTTTTGATATGAACAACATATCGTTAATTTGATGTAACAATAACGTAATGATGCTTTTTTAAAAGTTAAATAGTTATGTAAAAAGTATAAAGAGAGTAACAGAGGCGTCTTTATGGCAAAGGAGTGTCTTAACACTAGGTATCCAAGTTCCCTTTGCCACTGCCTCGAATGGAAATCGAACCCACAACCTGTCGCGTTTACAGTCGCCCGTTTGTGCCCATACGCCACGACTGACCTCAGAAATTGTTCTCTGCAAATATTATAGTGTAACCAACGTTATACCTAAAAGTAAAGATATATTTTTCACAGAATTTTGCGAAAACATAAAAGTATGTTTGAACGGAATCATTTGACCCGCCTTTATTGATTTTTTTCCCGTTCAACGATAATTAAGATGGTAAACAGTATTGAATATTGATTATGGGTGCAATAAAATGCTAATAAGTTAGATGTGATTTTTTTAAAGTAAATAATTGTTTTCTACGATTTTTTATTATTTTTTCTTTATATTTTTTACACACTATATTTTTTACAGCGTTTGAAAAAGTTTAATATTTTTTTAGTTTTACGCTTTGTTCCGTATAGTGGTAAAATTAATGGGGAAAGCAGAGTGAATCTAAAAACCGGCGAAATGCGAGTCGGCTTCATACACAAACGGTTCACGGGTGTCGTTTATTGTATGGGAGCTTATTTTTCCATATTAATATCACTTTCATTTAAGTTTTAATATAATATAACTACATATTTTGTTAATATTACGTTAACCTGTGGCCGCTATCAATATCGATCGAATAAAAACGAGCAAAAAAACTCACGTTAGTTGTATACGAGCCCCTATAAATATTTATTTTATTTATTTTATAATATATTTATAATATCTGATTTTAAGTATTTGTTGTTTTGGTTGCAACAAAAATATATCTGTAAAAAAATCAATTGTCTCACTATACGGTTCACGGTTCATGAGATTGGCCCTGGTGACAAACAGACCCGTTGTAACCTTCGGGTATGAAACACTAAAAAAAAAGACAATTGTTGTTGAGTGGTTGAGCTTAACGCCGCGCGTTATCTTGTTACGAGAGAAAAAGTGAAATTAATTCATTTATCCGAGTGGAAATCGAACCATTACGTTTACATTGCAACATTACAACTGCGCCACGACGTGATGACGTGACGTGACTTACTTAGGAAGCATTTCAATTCAATCATTTTCGGAAACGGAACCCTAAATCATTGTATGCGCAGATTGTTAATACTACAGCGCCACGATATCTTCAATATTTATTTTTATTTAAGCAAATGTTGTATATTATTCATAATTGTAATCACAATAAAAATATTGTATGTTCGATGAGATGAAGATGAGAGAGATGAAATATTTACTTAAATTTATATTTCTATTTATTCGCTCTGATGTCGAGGCAAATTGTTGAGTTCTGCCACTCAGCACGCAATGCCTCCAGAATTCGTCAGAAAGTGGGGAACGGAGTGTCTTAACACTAGCTTCCCTCTGCCTACCCTGTTGTGCGGGATACTGTATCCCGTGAAGCTGTTTATTTGATTAAAAAAAATCTAAATATATTGCACATATTTGGTAGCAACACCAATATATTATTGTTAGAAATCGGAAGCGGATATAGTATATGCAAAGCAAAGCAATAGGTGATATGTATCACCTATTAACAATACTTCACACTAGTTTCCTTGCAATAAGGGCCGTTGCCAACAAGCAACTACCCCCGAATGACACAATTCCACTGCTTTTATAATTATTTTCACCTAAATCTACCCTCTTTTACACGAGTTCGCCTACATTATAATAAATAATAATAATACATAATTGTTGATCGATAAATAACATCGTCGCGTCATAAATTTCATTTAAACGTTGTAATTTGAAAGTCGCCTGTGGCTGTACATTTACATTTCCTTACTGAAGTATATTATTAACGGTTACGTGTAATTTGTACCAAATTTACACTATTGTTTGTAATTTTTTTTTGTTTTGGTGTTCTTTTTGTATTCCTAAAATTTATTAATAATCGGAAATATTCGTGGTTAAGGTCGTCGTGGCGCTGGGGAACAAGAGTATGGTTGTAAAGGTTGGAGTTCAATTCCCACTCTCAGAGGAAATAAATTATAAACTATTAGTATTTTATAAAGTACTATGTCAGGTGTGTACGTACGTACGAAAATTGTGTAAATTAGTAGTAAAATATTTTTTGTTGTTTTTGCTTAAATCACATCAATCTATAATATATATTCAGATGAAACTACAGTAATATAGTTTATGTATCAGAACAACACGTAGGTTGTTATAAGTTGTTGGTGCTTTAAGCGGGCGAAGCCGCAATTGGGTTGTGAGTATATAACAATTTAACAGTATATAACAATAAATTATAAAAGGGACTGTCCTTGATCTCGCACCTCGAGCAAATCAATATTTACATCTCTTATCACAGCCTCGCTGTCAGTGTTGAGAATCTGCATATAAAATGCTTTGTCTAACCGCATTCCTTAGATAATACGTAATTATATTGTATTTATTTTGATTGCACTTTATTTTATATTGTATTGAATACCTTTGTGTGTTTTGATAGAATTGTTCGAAAATGTGGTATAAAATGTGACAGATCTCCCCCTTTTTTGTTTCGTCCTTATCATGTTATATCCTTTACATAGTAGAGGGAACCTGGGAACCTAGTGTTAAGACATTCAGTTCTCACTAAGTCACTTCCCTTCCCCACTTCCCGCCGAAATCTGAAGACAAAATAACAAAATTTGTTTAAGCATAATTGGTTACAAAAAATTGAAAACACTAAATACTCATTCTACTTCCTTGAGTAATAACCGAATTCACAACCTGTCACGTCACGACTAGCCTTACATAAAACATTTTATATTGTATACGAAACGGGAACGTAGTGTAACCACACTCCGCCCTCTACCTACCGTGCTACATGCGGGATAAAGCGTGAAGCTGAAGAAAAAAATAATTACAAAAGTCCACTGGCAACACCAACTTATCATCACATACAAGTACATACAAATATAATTGACGAATCATCATATAATTAAACATATTGCGAAGTCAGCGCCATTGAATGAGTTATTAAGCGAGTGTTTGCGTTTACAACAATAATATATTATCACAAAAGACTAATCAACGGACAGCGTGAAAGCCAAACACGCATTCTGTACCGCTATTATCGGGATCTTGATCTTTGTAATGAATATTTTAGGTGATGTTGTGGTGTCGAGGTTTTTAACTGATTGCGCTGGAGGTTAGTTGTGGTACAGGGGTACAGGCGTGAGACTGTTAAAGCGATAGGTTATAAGTTCGATTCCTAGTCGAGGAAATGTAATATTTAATATTTTCATTTCTTTGCTCTGGTGTTTCAGTTTCGCCTAACACGTTATGCTTCACGTTGTGTCCCGTACATAGCGGGGTAGGCAGAGGGAACCTAGTGTTAAAATACTCCGCTCCTCACTTTCTACCGAATTCCGGAGGCATTACGTGTTGAATGGCAGAACACAACGCCGCGCTTCGCCTCGACACTAGAGCGAAGAAATGGAAATAAACATTTAAGTAAATATTTCTTCTCCTCGAGTGGGGATCGAACCCGCAACCAGTCGGTTTTTCAGTCACACTTAGTGCCCATGCGCCACAACTGGCCTCAAATATATGATTCATATTTCTTAATATATTACGGGCACACTCCAGCACTATCAATTAAGAGTTTTGGGTGTACCAATGTAGATACATCCCAAACATGACATTACAGGCTCTTGGCAGCGTGGCCGATCACATTCCAAAACGATGTGTATTCTCTATTTCTTAGAAAATATGTTAATCTTTAAGTACCAATAACAGTAGATTGTGGGCCGTCGTAGTACAGTGGGTGACAGTTGTAGGTTCCATTTCCACTCAAGGGTAAAAATATATTCAATTATTCTCTAACAGCGCGGCACAAAATCTCGAAAATAAAGAAATTGGGAAGCGAAGCGTCATAACACTTAGCCTAGGTGTATCTCGCTATGCGGAAAAAAGCGTACAATGGCGATACTAGTGTGTTCAAATCTCAATAAAATCTATATAGATATATTTTTATAAATTTGATGACTTATCATATAATAAACGCGCTGTTGGTTTCTATCATCCAGGATGATGTAGGATTATTGACTGAGTCACTCTCCAAGGTGGGCAGCCGAAAGTTGTCTGAATATGGGAGACAAAGGACCTATCCTCGTGGTGATTTTAGAGCAAGGGCTATGTCTAACAAATGTATGGGAAAAATTAGATATGCATTCGCTATAACCACTAAATACTTACAAAATTTGTTTTAATCAAAATTCAAATGAATAAAGAAATGTTCCAAATTCACTCTGTTGTATTCGATTTTCTTTTGATAGGATAAAAATTTGCAAGATAGGCCTATCTATGTTAATAAAATTCATATCAGATTAGGAAATTCGAAGGAATTTATTAAAAATATGAGTAAAAACAACTTAATATGTAATAAATAAAAAAAAACCATCAATTTTAAAATCTTAGTCTAAAGTAATATAAACATAATAAATAATGCTTAATGTTCAGTTTTATGACGATTAGATTATTTAGGTTATAAGTTGAAGACAGTCTTGGCGGCGGGGAATAAGCGTAATCGTGTAAACGCGACAAGTTGTGGGTTCGATTCGCACTCGAGGAAATGAAATATTTAATATTTCCATTTCTGCCTATAGAAAGCGCAGCGTTGATTTCCTCCACTAAACACGCAATGCCTACAAAATTCAGCTGAAAATGGGGAGTGGACTGTTTTAACACTAGGTTCCCTCTCCCTACCCTGCTACATGCGGTATACAGCGTAAACTTAAAAAAAAAATTGTATAATATAAGTTACAATTACTCCAGAACTCCTCCATCCACGATCATCAACAATAATCAAGAATAAATAAATACCAGAAACCACAAAAGTATTTATAATACCACTTAAAAGTTAAAACTCTCTACATATTAATATTTATGTAAGAGATCACTCAACTCGGTACATTAAAGTCTTGTCAGTCTGTATGTTGCAACAAACAACGAGAACTAAACGCACCACGATACAAATAGGTACGGCGCCTATAATTACATAATAATGTATTGCAACAATTAACTTGTATTATATTGAGACACCTGGTACTAAATTTTCGTTTTGTATTAAATGGTCAATATGAGAATGTTACTATAATTTATATAGAAACAAATGGCTATAGTAAATTAAGTCTATTTTGTTTTCTCTGTAGTTATGTGTCTAAACTTACAATGGGGAACAGAATGTCTTGACAATAGGTTCCCAGGTTCCCTCTACTTATGCTGCTACATACAGGATAAGTGAAGCTATAAAAAATACACTTATATGACGTAATCTAACGAGACTATCGCAATATTATTTGTTAAAAACTAGTCGTACAAAAACATCATACAGAAATACGGAAACAAATTTGTTTCACGAAACGGAAAGTTCCACTTTATCCTGTTTCCGTAGGAATTTCGAGAAATCCTCCCTTATTAACAAGCCCCTTTTACGCTACAATTAAATTTAAGTAACGATAGAGCTTTTTTGTAAGTATATTTGAAATTTGTTTGAAAATCTTTATTTTTAATGCTTGTTAAGGATTAATATCGACGTATTTCATTTTCATCAATTTCAAGAATGTTTTTAACATACACTTAACTATTAACGTAATATTGTTTGTATGTCTCACCTACCGGGACTTGAATTCGCAACCATAGTTTAATACATACATCGATTATAGTCGTCCCAGCTGGACCACGAAAGCTTCATTAAACTCAAAACAAATATTCACCAACTTTCACTCATTATCTAACTTATAAATTCTACTTATAATTACAAACATACGTAATTTTAATACAAATGCCATATGTCAATTAGAAATATATATATTTCTTGTTTACGTTTATCATTAAAAAGTGATTTCGTCATTAATGTCTTGCAGGAGTGTCATTAGGTTTTTGTCAGCATCTAAACGATACGCACGCTACTTGATCGTTTCACGCAATTTTTTATCTGAATATGGACATGCCTAGATTTAGACATGAATAATATAAATATTATAAAATTCCATCATTTGTATTTATATATAAACTTTTCCGTTACCCAATAATAGATTGAACATGCAGAAACGAAATTTGGAAATTGGCATATAGGTAGGATAGGAAAGGACGTGAAAATATGTCAATCCCCCCCCGAGTGGAAATTGAACCCACATCCGTCGAGTTTACAGTCAGATAATGACTGGCGCGAGAAGATGATTAAATTTATTTTTCATTTATCAAAAATTCCTCTACTTTCACATTCATTAACTAACTTATAAATTCTACTCATAATAACAAAGATACGAGTACGTAATTTTAACACAAACCTCACAAATTCATAAATAGTTAGAGATATATCGGTTGTTTAAAATTATCATTAAAACGTGATTTTGTCATTAATCTCTTGTAAGAGTATCATTAGGTCTGTCAGCATCTAATGACACGCACTTTACTTGATTGTTTTACGCACAATTTTATCTTAATGTGGACATGCCTAGATAAACTTAAATTATGTAAGTTTTACAATATTTCATTATTTATATATGAAATAAATAAGAAATTTATCTTTCGATATCCAGTGATGGATATACAACTCACAGACGAAACTGTCGGGCTTAGAAAATTGAAAATTGGCTGTTGTAGTTAATAATTGGTTGAAAAAGAATTATTATATAAATGGCGAATATTTAAAAAAAAATATTTTTGCGGAACACTATAAACATATAGTTTACTAGAAAATAAGTATCGTCTAATAACATATATTTAATAGCTGTCTAGGAAAAAGGTATTTAAATGATAGCACAATATACGCTATAACTATAACTAATAACTATAATACACACATTGTTGGTCCCGGCATAGAATAGGATCGTCCTGGTACTGGTGGTGTTGTAAGAGGCGACTAAAGTACGTGTGGTAGAGTCACGTCGCCAGCAATGGCAACACGCATGGGCAGACTCGACCGGATCATTACCATCCCCGGCGTTTAAAACCAGCATGAAGTAGTGGCTTTATGCCACTGCGTTTCGCATCAGATAATGCCTAGCTCCAGCGCCCAACCCACCTTAAAGACCGGCAATGCACCTGTAGCTCCTCTCGGTTACACGGGGCCGTAGGCGGCGGTAATTACTTACCATTAGATGACCCGAACGTTCGTTTGCCGTGTCTTTTCCATAAAAAATATATATAAAATACAAAATACACATTCAGCTTATAGTAAAAGAGTTACACTGATATAATCTTAATAGATTTAGCACAATCTAGAAGAAATTTGCTTAAATAATTTGAACGTTCTAAAAACGAAAAAGTAATACTAAAAAAATATTTTCAAAAAAAAAAATGCAAAACACAACGCAAAATTAAATTAAAAAAAAAAGGTAAAACCATGTCCTCAACATATCATCGTTTCCGGTATTTTAAACGGATAATAAAATGTCACCTCTATTAAAGACTGACAAAATACACGTAAATGAAACACATAAATAACCGACGTCAAAAAAAAAATAACACATTGTAATAAATTACTTATATTCTTATACGAGTAAAAAAACACATTGGAATTTTTATTTTACGTAAAAATGATGTGTTAAAACTTTGGGATTCGCAAATATAAATGATTCGTATCTAATAATAGTATTATATTTATATGTTCTGTTCTGCTTTTATTAATTTACCCTGTGTTCTGAAGTATTTATATATTTTTATTTTTTTTTATTATCTGTTTTGTTGTTAAGAAATTTAAAAAAAAAAACATTTTCTTCACAAAGATTCGAATTCGTAATCTCTTAGGTTATACTGTAGTATGATACCATAAAATGTATATGATTTAACGCCTTCTGCTGTGAGAATTAGTTATGCAAAGCCTAGAGAACAGTCGTGGTTCAGTTGCAACTTCGATTCCCTCTCGAGGAAATGAAATAACAATTTAATATTCCCATTTTCTCGCTCTGGTAACGAGGAAAACGCGGAATTGCTTTCAAAATTTAAAGGAAATTGGCGGACGAATGTGGCTCAATGGTAACGAAGTATCTTAACACTAGGTTCCCACTTTCCCCATGCATACTTTACTATGTGCGGGATTCAGCGTGAAGTTGAAAAAATTATTGACAATATAATACCAACAAAATGTAGCATTATTTATAAAACATAAGAATAGAAGTTTCTGAAAAATATAAAAATAAAAGAAGTTTTAGAAGCTCTGTATTTTATCATCTTCGCTTATTGATAGATAAAATTAAAAAGCATAAAATCAAAATAAAAGCTCACAAGCCCGGTTTTTTAAGCTTTCGCCATAAATATTATCGATTTTGAAGTATGCATTATAATCGACTGTATTAAAGTGATTCGATAAATCATTCGAAAGTTATGTTACGAATCGAAACCAGTTCGGTTCAGCTTTGTATTGAGGATCCTTTCGTGGTTTGACGCCTTACATTTTTTTTATTTTGTATAGGTAATTTATGGTGAAAAAAACGTTTATTTATATATTTTTTTGTATTGGTGGATTTCTTAGGGTAGTTGTATATTCAAATTCTGCTTGGTAAAGTAAAAATAAAAAAAAAGTATTAAATGTTATTTAAGATAACATGTTTTTCATCAAGTCAACACAAATTTTAAATTTAATAATTATATTTCTTGGTCTTTAGCACGATCTAATTTATAAGATAAGCGAAAACTGTCAAATGATGATGTATGGAGTTTACACAATTCCCTTTATATATATATATATATATATATATATATATATATATATATGTATATATATATATGTATATATATATATAAATATATATATATATTATATATATATATATATATATATATAAAACCTAAAATACCTTTCATATTACCTCTAAAGATCAAAAATATGAGAAGATATAAAAAAAATATTTCAAATATCATATCGTTTATTTTCTCTACTCTACAGCTACTATTCTACTACAATACATTGTTAAGTACATTTGTATAAAACTACTTCATTTTATTAATAAAAGCATTGATAATGTTGGTATGAACTTTAAACGTTAGCGAAAGGTCAAGTGTGAGTTCGTTTAACTCTGCATATAGTGCTGTGTTTTGACGCTTCTACTCAAAGGTTTTTTGCATAAGAAACTTTTAATAGGCAAATATCGACTTTAAATTTATTATATTAGAATTTAAAATACGAAATTCCGATTCGTTAATAGTAAACATTATATTGTCTCTGAACATCGATATTTGATCGATATCTTTAGCGGTTTTAGGCTTTATTACTATGTTAATAAGATATATATTTGTACTTTCTACCATATAAATATATTTATAAAATAACTAGGTTCTAAGATATTAATTACATTACTCCAGCCGTGAGGGATAGTGGTCATAAATCTCTAAATACATTTTTACTTGACAATTCGACTACCGGAAAATGTAGTGATGTGATGATAGATTCGTTTTATCTAAATGCCTTTCTCCAACTTAACGGGATTAATTGATAAATCGCTTGTTTTTTTCAATGATAAATAAATTTGAAGATGTTGAGTGCTGATTGGCGGAACAAAACACCGCTCTACGTATACGCTAAATAAAAAAAATCTGTTTTTTTTTAAAATAATGAATGGCAAAAACAAAGTTACTATAACTTCGTTTTTGCCATTCATTGTTTTAAATAAAATAGTTTTCCTTTCTTACTTTGGTTGATTAAGTGACTGTTTATTTGTTAGTCAGAGTTAAGGAATCCCACACCTTCAATATCATAGTTTTGTAGCCAATCAAACTCTTTCTAGTTTTTTAGATAAACTCACCATGAAAAAACAATCGATAAATTGAACGGGTGAAAATATAGTAATAAATATCGTAATACATAGATAGGGTATTTTTTTAATATTGTTTTTTGAGCTTCACGCTGTATCCTGCTTGCCAAAGGGTAGGGAGAGGGAACCTAATAAAAATAATAATATAATATTTTATTGTACAATAATATACAGTATATTATGACAACGATTAACAAGTGTTCAATGGCGGCCTTATCACAAAAGCGAACCTAGTATTAAGACAATCCGTTCGAGATTTACCGCCGAATTTTGGAGGCATTGCATGTTAAATGGCGGAACTCAACTATGCTTTGTATAGACCAGAGCGAAGAAATGAAAATATAAATAAACATTTCATTTCCTCGAGTGGCGATTGAACCTACAACCAGTCGATTTTACAGTCACACTTTGTGCCGCTGTGCCACGACTGGCCTATATTGCTTTTATAAATATAAATTATATACATGGTATACTTATATTATAAGTATCTACTAAAAGATATTAAGCAAATAACATCACATTTTTTGTTCATCAATAAAGATGTCAATGGATACTTCGCACGTGCCTAATATAATTATTAGTTTATGCTTTAGTAGTTGAATATGTTAAATTTTTTACGACTTATACTTGATGATTGTGGTCCACGTGACGCAGGGGGAAAGCTACGGGAAGAGGTTTTGGGTTCAATCCCCTATTCGGAGAAGTATTTTTGTTTAAATATTTTCATGATACCTATGATTACCTATGATTTAATCATAGGTAGACACGTTTCCGACGTTCATCGCGCAGTGTCTCTTCTATTTAATTGTCGGATACACAAGATTTCTTCACTATTGGATATCAGCACAAATTAAAATAGATAAATTTCGTCGTGGCGTAGGAGCACAAGCGTTTACTTGTAAACGCGATTAGTTATGAGTTAATTTTTCACTCGAACAGAACACCAGAACGAAGAAGCGATCGAACCCACAACCAGTACTGTTTACAGTCACATGCTTGTGCCACTGCGCCACGACTGGCCTCTTTATATATATTGAATTATTTAACCTTAATATAAATGCAATCCAAATCAAGGATAGTTTCAGCAATTACAATCTTGAACTTTTAAATCTCCTCCCATACAATTGGTGATCGTGACAGGTGACGTATTGATGACAGATTAAAAAATACATCTGTATTTCATCGACATGGCTGATTGAACTGTGGTTTAGACGCTCGTTTTTTTTAGTTTAATATATTATAAATTATTTTATTTTGTTAGACTTTTTTTTATGTTTAGAAAAATTATGAAGAAATTAAACATAAAAAAAATAATTATTTTTTTTATTTATATTGGATCTTACTTGTAATGTTATGTTGTACATAAAAAATATTAAGTAAATTAGTAAATGTAGTTCTGATTTAACCTTTATATTTTTTTTTCAGCTTCACATTTTTATTCCGCATATTAAGCAGGGTAGGCAAAGAGATATAGTGCTAAGACACTCCGTTCCCCGCTTTCTGCTTAATTTTCAAAGCAATGCGAACCAGAGCGAAGAAATTAAAATATTGAGAAATAATAATTCATTTCGATAAATCGCAGCCACAACCGTTACGTTTACAGCCCCACGCTTGTGCAACTGTGCCAAGACGGCCTTTTATAATTCAATATAATATGAAATAATACTTACGAAATTTTAGCATTTCATTGTCATTATCACTTAACACTAGCTGCTTTCATAAATTATATATGAAAATCGATCTATCGTCGAATATTGACAATTTTAAATAATAAATCCTTCTGTCTTATAAAAATCTGCTTCACGCTGTATCCCGCACACAGCAAGGTAGGCAGAGGGAACCTAATGTCAAGACACTCCTATCCCCACTTTCTGCCGAATTCTGGAGGCATTGCGTGTTGAATGGCAGAACTCAACGCCGCGCTTTTACCTCGACACCAGAGCGTAAAAACGGAAATATAAATTTAAGTAAATATTTCATCTCCTCGAGTGGGGATTGAGTCCACCCAGTCGGTTTTACAGTCATACTTTGCGCTGCTGCGCCACGACTGGCCTCTGCCTTCTAAAGAGGTTAAATAAAAATGATCAACAATATTTTTATGCTTCATACAAAGATGTCGCGCCTGTTCCCCAGTTAAGTCTTTGACACGATCACCATATATAATATCAAAGAGACGCCGACGTTAAATATAATTTTTCTTATTCATAAATTAATATTATTTTGATTAATATCCTTTATAATTGATTTGGCATTTTTAATTAACTTGTTTTGTCGTAATAACTTATTAAAGCGATACGTCTATTTAAGATATATATTTTTATTTTGGTTTTAATATAAATATTACAGTTAACACTAGAGTGTTGGTGGTCTAACTGCTTTTAGCTTTTACATTTGACTTGACAAAATGAATAACTTTTGGTATAGAGAATTTTATTAGTAAATACACACCGGTCAAAATTACAACCCTCATTTTTGTATCGCAGCAGTCGGGTAATAAAATGTGTATATGACACACAATTTGAGGCGAACTCAAAGTTTATGTGCTCTGTTTATGTGTGTTTTTATGTTTGAACTAGTCCACCCGCCATTACATGACCATAAGTTCATAATATTCTATAAATTTTACTGCTTCATAGCATTAGTGTTTTCTATACTATACGTGATACTACCATATTTTGAACCTGCCATCGCAAAATCAGCCTAAATTATATATTTTATGCGTACATATTACAAGTTAAGAGGCCAGTCGTGGCGCAGTGGCACAAAGTGTGACTGTAAAATCGACTGGTTGTGGGTTCGATTCGATCCCACTCGAGGAAGTGAAATATTTATTTACATTTATATTTTCATTTCTTCGCTCTGGTATCGAGGCAAAGCGCGGCGTTGAGTTCCACAACTCAACTCGCAATACCTCGGGAACATGGCGAAAAGTGGGGAACGGTGTGTCTCAACACTAGATTCTCTCTGCCTACCTGTATGCGGGATACAGCGTGAAGCTGATTTCTTAGTATAACTTCATTAAAAAATCAAATCTTTATTTTGTCTGATGAATAGTAAATATTTAATATAATTGCACGTTAAGGGCAAGTGTCACAGGTTACGAATAAAGTTTCAGATAGTTATCTAATAATTAATACTATCTCACAGACAGAGAATGGAAATATAAAAAATTGGTTTCCTACCATAATAGTAGGTAACAATTCATACGATTTGTTACATTTTTAAATTACAAATAAGTATGTAAAAATGAAATGCATGTCTCAATCTTAAACCAAAAATGATACAATAGCTTTTAACATTTCCAGGTTATTCCAGGAGGCGCGGGTTCGAGTCCCGCTACGTTCAAATTTTTATTAGTTTTCTAAATATGTAAAAATGATAGCTTCTCTGGCAGATAAGGCTGTCCGGGGCTTTATCAGCCCGTGGTGAAACGGGCTCTATGTATTGTGTACTCTTACAGTAATTGGTTTCATAAAAATATATATTTAAATAAATATTTTATCTCCTCGAGTGGGGATCGAACCCACAACCAGTCGATTTTGCAGTCAAACTTTGTGCCCCTGCGCCTGGACTGGCCTTAATTTTAATTGTAGTTAAATATTAGGAGTAGAGTAGAGTAGAGTATCTATTTTAGTTAAAAGTTAAAACACAACTCTGAGTGCGAAAATTAGTCAAGTATATGAAGAGAAAAAAAAATAGCGTATGTGGGTAGCTTAAAGCTACTGGTATCTGTGCTTCGTTATCCAAAATCAACAATACGTCAATATTTAATGATTAATCATTCGTTGTTTGTATTTTGACTGTACGTTATTTGGACTCGTATGAGTGAACACGAAAATAATTTTTATTATACTGAAGACATTTTAAAGTGGCAACATGACGCATCCTCAATTTTTAACATTAATAAATCATTTTCATGTTATTCGATGTAATGTTAAATATATTTTGTACTGTTTTTTTTATCAAATATTAAAATTCAATTATTCTTTTTTGTATATTTTTACTCTTGTATTTTAATGAAAGCGTACTGTTATGTTAAATTTTCTTAAGTAACTTCTAAATACATAAGAATATTTGAGCGATGTGATCGATAACTACCTACATATATACGAAGCCACTCGTGGCGCATGGGCACATAGTGTGACTGTAAAATCGACTGGTCGTGGGTTCAATTTCCACTCGAGGAAGTGGAATACTTATTTACATTTATATTTTCATTTCTTCGCTGTGGTGTCGAGGCAGTGTGGCGTTGAGTACTGCTACTCGACACGCAGTGCCTCCAGAACTCGGTTCAAAGTGGGGAACGGAGTGTTTTAACTCTAAGTTTCCTTTGCTTACCCTGCTGTGTGCGGGATACAGCAAGAAGCTGTTTTTTTTACATATGTATACTATTGAATACCTTTTTGACCTATTAAATAATATTTCCTTTTGTGCTATAGTAAGAATGACTCTAAATACATACTATTATTCACCATATACCAACTTCAGCTTCACGGCGTATCTCGCACACAACAGGGTAGGCAGAGGACCTAGTGTTAAGACACACCGTTGCCCACTTTCCGCCGAGATCTGGAGGCATTGCGTGTTGAGTGTCGGAACTCAACGCCGCGCTTTGCCTCGACACCGCGATTTTACACTCTCACTTTGTGCACCTGCGCCACGACTGACCACCAAAGGAAAAATTTAATTTTTTTTGTCCTCTATAAGCGATCTTTCACCAGATAATTTTTTCTAACACGTGTAAATGAAAATACTTCATAATCTGGACAACTCGAATAAAAAAGCCATACTACATACAATTACAACCAAAGCTAAAAGTATTAAAATAAAATATGTATTTTATTAAGATAGGTACTAAGCAGACAATTTCTCTTTTTAAATTTCCTAGAAATTGTAAAGTTATGAGGACGTCGAGAACAATAAAATTCCACGCCATCTTACAACGATTAAAGCAGAAATGCATAACTGTTATAATAAATAAAAAAGGGGAGGCTCGTATGTTAATTAAGGTAACGACTTTTTGCTTCATTTCTGATAACTATTTAAGAAAATATTTTTAAACATCTTTAAAGTGTTATCAAAACTTAGGAAAAATATATATTTATTTAGAAAACGTATAAAAATTTGAACGTAGCGGGACTCGAACCCGCGCCTCCTGAAAACTTAAGGAAAGCTCCATTTTCTAGACTTCTCCATGAAAAAAAAAATAAAATAAGAGCAAAATTTAGATATCACTAGTGACCCCCTTAACTACGTTTGCCTTTCGATAGGAATATCGCGAACACCTCTATACTTTCCATGGAATCTGCGTGCTAAATTTTATAATTTTTTCCCGGGTAATTCCTGCTTTGCCTGCTCATTGAGTACCTAATAAACCTATAGCTATTCATATTTTTATATATAGGCCAGTCGTGGCGCAGCGGCGCAAAGTGTGACTCTAAAACGACTGGTTGTGGGTTGGATCCCCGCTCGAGGAGAGGAAATATTTATTTAAATTTATATTTCAAAATGTATAGCAAATAGAACAGTGGACCTAGCACCAAAAATTTGGCGGCGAATGTCTTAAAACTAGGTTCCCTTTGACATCATTGTATGCTGCAAAATACGTGAAGGTACACTCAACTGTAAATTGTCCACTTCAGTACTTGTCACATTACGAGCTAAGTAGTGGAACATAAATTCCTAAATATAAACATTATTTATTAAAAGAGTGAATTCGTTTTATAAATTGAAGATTTATTGATTTTGCTCAATTTCCGAGTAATTCTCTAAGTATACCGCTAAATTGGCGTGGGACAAGAGACGTTTATTATATGTGGCGTACTGCCAATTGTTATTTCTACATTCACTTTTTATTAGGTTATGCACCTTTTTAACACGTTATTCTATTTTAAATAACGCCCCGCCATACGGTCTCGTATAGTTTGGCAGCCAGTGCTCTGTAATCATAGATTAAGAAATTATAACAGAAGTGATTTTAGTATTTTTAATGTATTATTAATTATATATTTTCACGATGGCAGGATAGACGGCATAGGGGCCGTAGGTATCTAGTGTAAGACAGTTCATTCTGCGTTGCTTAATTTCGTTCTTCCGTTGCCCACTTACCGCCAAATTCTTGAGGTATACCGATTGATATTGACTGGCGGGATCAAATACAGCGTGTATTTGATTCCCGCCAGTCAATATCAAGAGAGAGTGTCGTCGTGTTTACAGTCACACGCTTGTTCCCCATCGATACAACGGCCTCTGATAATAAAAAAATAATTTTGTATTAAAGTAAATTATCGATATTCTGTTATGGTAATATTCTCTCCGTTTTCTCTTATTAAAAAGACAATGCGAAATAAATGAAAGCATATATTTAAATGCCTAGATTTGTAATTGGACCAGAAAAAAGAGAAAAATTCAAATAAAGGTTAACACCGTCCTATTCGAACTTACAGCAATCGCATTTATTCGGCAATGTGGCAACTGTATCATCGTAGTGTCATATCGTGTTTTAAAATATATTTTTTATATTTTTTTTCTTCACGTTCTATCCAGCATATAGTAGAGTAGGCAGGGGTAACTTTGAGTTAAGACTGCAAAGAAGAACGAAGAGCGGAACTCAACGCCGCTCTTAGCCTTGTTATCAGAGCGAGGCAATGAAAATATTAATAATTCGTTTCTCCAGCTGGGAATTGAACTCACAACTGTAGCGTTTACAGTACACGCCTATGCCACTGCGCCACGACGGCCTCAAAATTTTAAAATATCATTATACATTTGCAGTCACCACATTATACTTTGGAAGAGTACAATCGACGCGTGCGCAAGCCATTTCTAAATTTAGCTTCTAACATCTCTATACAGTTTTAAGTACTTTATTGGAGAAATTTATTATAGAGACTAAGCGATGATAGATGTTTTCACCCACGGAGGCGTTATTTTTGGATTTTATAGTTTTAATTCTTTGTTGGTTGAGAGTTTAAAATGTAAATCACAAGTGATGTGAATTACTGTTATTATGTTGTTCGTGGTGAAAGTAATGTGTTGACGAAACTACTATAGTTGGTTCAAATAGAATGAGTCTAGTATTTATATTGAGGCCAGTCGTGGCGCAGGGGCACAAATTGTAAAATCGGTTGGTTATGGGTTCGATACCCACTCGAGGATATGAAATATTTACTTAAATTTATATTTCCATTACTCCGCTCTGGTGTCGAGACAAAGCGCGGCGTTGAGTCAGTCACTCAACACGCAATGCCTCCAGAATTCGGCAGAAAGTGGGAAACGGAGTGTCTTAATACTACGCTCTCTCTGTCTACCCTGCTTCGTGCGGTATACAGCGTGAAATTGATTTTTTTTTAGTATTTATATTTGAAGCTAGGTTTTGTTATAGTACTGTGTCAAAAGTTTTTTTTTAAATAAAATTTCTTTTAAAAGAGATCCAAATGCTCAATTAAGTCGTTCTTGTTTATATATATATATATATATATATATATATATATATATATATATATATATATATATATATATATATATATATATATATATGTTATTATACTAATAATTGCTTTATATAGATGTTTATTTATACTAAATAATTTGCATTTAAGCAAATGAAAAAATATCTAAATTTGCGATTTTCTTATTATCTAAATAGTATTTACGTAGAAACGATTTAAACAAAAAAAATATTATAGTGAAACTGCAGATTGCCATTTGCTTCGTATAATAATAGGTAATTTTATAAAATATACCAAATTAAATTAAAACAGGTTCACGCTGTATCCCGCTCACAGCAGGGTAAGCAGAGGGAACCTAGTGTTAAGATACTTATTTTTCAAGGGATTGCGTGTAAGTATTCTAACTCAACGCCGGGCTTTTGACTTGTGCCAGAGAAAAAAAATTAAAATGTTAATAAATAATTATTCATCCCCTCGAGTGGTGATCGAATCAAACCCATGTCGGTGGCGCTATATTTATACCCTTGTGGCCCTGCGCCACAACGACCTCAAATCTTATACTGACTACTATTTAAGTTTTCGATAAGGCTGCTTGCTAAAAATATCGCTTCTCAGAATCAACTTGTGTGTGTTAGACATAGACATACTAGACATTGTTAGCAGATTTTTAAAACGGCGTCGTTATATAAATAATTCGACGTCTGATTCCTATTCTACTGAGTCACCAAGAGACGTTTTGTATTAAGCTTCTAAATTCTATGTAATTTTAAAATGCTGTTATACAAAATAATGTCGTGGCGCAGGGGCATAAAGTGGGTGTGGGTTCGATCCCAGCTCGAAGAAATTAGATATTTATTTACATTTATTATTTCATTTATTTGGGTTCGAAGCAAAGAACAGCGTTGAGTTCCCCCACTCAACACGCAATTCTTCCAGAAATCGGCGAAAAATGGGCAACGGAGTGGCTTAACACTAGGTTTTCTCTGTCTACTCGCTTGTGTGTGGGATACAGCGTGAAGCTGATTCATACATTCATTATCTAAAATTTGTAGAAAAAATATAAAATCGCGAAACGAACAAGGATAATGCTGTTTCACAGGAATAGATGATGATGCCTATCTTGCCCGGTTTGTATTTTAATCCTTCCTTTTCTTAGAGTAAACGTGATATTATAAAGGCTGGATTTATTTATAATTTTTTTCTTATAGAATTACAAAAATTAATCTTTTATTACTAAATTGTGCAAATACGGAGAGAAATAAAAAAATTTGATGTTTTCTGTTCCAACACCAAATCCACGAAGAATGGCTTGACCAGCTCATAAAAAGGTAGTCAGAATCTAGTGCCATGGTTCTCCGGCCCTACTTTTCATCCAAATACATAAATTTGTGTATTGAGTGGCAAAAACCATTCGTCACACTTTTTATTATTAGAGGAGTACAATAAAATAATAAAATAACAAATTACCGAGAAAGAGAGAGATTAAACTGTTAACCATTACGTTTCCAATCCAAATTTTATCTACTGTGCCACGACGGCCTCATACCTATACTGCCCGCGATTGATGTGGAAAGCTAGACTCTACCGCATACATCACAGAAACGATTTTAATTGCTTACTCTCCTTTTCCGGTAACAGGTTCTATATACAGGATGCTCAACAAAGTAGCGACATCCGCCGTCAGGTCGATTAAGTCGGCGGCACAGTACCTAAGTTGAAGTTCCTAACCATGATTGTTATATAGATACTGTTATTTGGTTATGTTCGAAGTAGATTATTATGAATTCGATCATCGCTTCAAGAAATAAATTCATTTCACTTCCACGCTCTATTAAGAAGATAAAGCGCGGCGTTGACTTTTTACAATATCTCGAAAATTGGGCGGCGCGTCCACGGAATTTTTCATTGAACATTATGCTCGAGGATATACTCGACTCATAGACTAATACTCGAGGAGATGAAATATTTACTTAAATGTATATTTCCATTTCTTCGTTCTGGTGTCGAGACTAAACGCGGCGTTGAGTTCTGCCACTCAACACACAATGCCTCCACAAAATGGAAGAAAGTGAAGAACGGAGTGTCTTAACACTACCCTTTGCCTACCCAGCTACACGAGAGTTAGAGCGGTAGCCAACCCGTTTAAATATCATCTTTATATATCACTGTTATATATATATATATATATATATATATATATATATATATATATATATATATATATATATATATATATATATATATATATATATATATATATATATATATATATATATATATATATATATATATATATATATATATATATATATATAGGTACAAATACCTGAGTGATTTGAATAATTGAGTTACTTATACCATAACAGGATTGAAAGACGAATTAATTAACACTTTCCTATGCCATTTAGATAAACTCCTGCTCGGTACTAATTTGTATGTTTATCAGAAGATAAAACGAGTATCTAATAAGATTATGTTGAACTAAGTTATTTCAAGAAGTTAATGGTACTATATTAGGTGTGTGTATAATGGTGTAGTGTAATAAGTTGAGGCTGTCGTGGCTCAGTGGTGTAAGGTGTGTATACAAATGCTACTGTTGTGGGTTCGATTTGTAATCGGGAGAATGACGTATTGAATTTAATATTTTCATTATCTCGCTCTGGTAACGAGAGATTTGCGTGACGTTGAGTTCTACCACTCAACACGCAATGCCTCAAGAATTCGGCAGAACGAGGTGAGCATGAATTGTCTTAATCGGAAACAGAGTGTCTTAAGACTAGGTTCCCTCTGCCTATGTAATACAAATAAAAAGAGCATCGTGACGCACTGCTCAGACGTACAGGTTAGACTGTAATCACGATGGTTAAGGGTTCGATCATGGCTCAGGGAGATCAAATGGTTCCGCTCTTGTAAGGAACCCGTTACCGATAACAGTTCATCATACAATGTCTAGAATTAGATCAGAAAATGGATAACGTAGTCTTAACACTAAATTTTCTATTACTATATACAACGTGAATTTGAAAGAATCTCTCGTCATTCAGTTTCACAGACTACGACGTTCATACAAATTGTTGATTATTAAAAAAAATTACAAGTTAAAAAAATTGATACCCATTTCCCAGTTATAATTATATTTATAAACTGGACCCCAGGCGTATAAATGTGATAAGTCTATTTGAGCTGGAAGTCCAGGTCTCTAACAAGATCGTGGCAGACAGCGTCTCTAATGTTACAAGTTTTTCAAGTTCTAACTATACTTTGTCTATTTATGTAGGGTAAGCAGAATTTAAAAAAATATATTTATTGAGTTAATTTTTTTGTTTAGTAATTTTGTTTATATAATCAACTCACTGATTTGGGAAGATTTTTCGACATAAGCATTTGTGTTGATTTTTTACGAAACACAACAAATGTTGTAATTTTTTTTGTTCTTCTTTTTTTCAAATGTGTTGTTAAATGTTGTATGAACCTAAACTATTGTGTTTAATGATAATAAAATAAGCTCCAAGAGCGTCACTTGAGATGGTTTGGTTTAACGTGACCAAACCATCTCAGGTGACGCTGACGCGCCGGCCTAAGAACTATGTCGGATGCAAGTGCCTTTCTATGTCAGTCCCTGGAGTGAGACTTCTCAGACGCCCAGGACATGAGAGCCAATGGTCTAGCCACCGAGGACGTTAAAGACACTGCAAAGTGAAGTAGGTTGATTAGGAAGGCAGACCCTAGTAAAAGCCAGGGAGAAGAAGAAGAAGAATTATAAAACCTTATATCTTTTTTTATATATTCGGCACTTTATGTATATATCCAACTGTAGACACTTACATAAACACAAAAAACTTTTACTCTTTTCTTCCTATTCTTTCTTATTATAAGCATTTTATTAGTCAAAAAAATATATAAGAAATATTTAAATGTAAAAAAATATATATTTTGAATACATTGCTTACATCGATATCAATATTGCTCAATTAAAGCAAACAAAAAAAACTTATCTCTTCACATATTCACTTATCAACAAAAATATGGACACCCTAATAAAGTCATTAATGGAGATAAAAAATAAAGTACATTAAACAAATGCGCAGTGAACACGTCAATTAATTACAATTAAAATTAAATTAAATTAGCTTCACGCTGTATCCCGCACACAGAAGGGTAGGCAGAGACAACCTAATGCTGAGACACTCCGTTCCCCACATTCTGCCGATTTTTGGAGGCATTTCGTGTTGAGTGGCAGAACTCAACGCTGCGCTTTGCCTCGACACCAGCGAAGAAATGGAAATATAAATTTAAGTAAATATTTCGTCTCCTCGAGTGGGGATCGAACCCACAACCGGTCGGTTTTACAGTCACACTTTGTGCCACTGCGCCACGACTGGCCTCAATTACAATTTAATGCAATTAATATAATTAATTGTTAGCGATAACTTGTGCGTGATAATTTTGGTGTTGTTTTTCATATGTTTTGAAATTTTTACATAACGTGTGGTTTTGTGGTAAATGCGAGACCACAGTGCAAGGGCGTTCCACATACTCTTATATAATGTTACCGTCGTATCAAAAAGTCGTATTTTTAAATATATATGTATATATAGATTTTTTTAGTTTATTTTATATGTATGTACCTGGCCTGGTCGCGACTGTAACGCGATGGTTATGAGGAAGAATTAAATTTTAATTAAAACAGCTTCACGCTGTCTCCCGCACATATCAGGGTGGGCAGAGGGAACTTCGTCTTCGTCCAGTCCATTACTGGGTATAAACGACCTGGTTAGAAGACCTAGTAAGAATTGTTTTCTCAAAACCCTTTATTTATAGGATCGACTAATAAGTTATAGGTAGAGAAATTCATGAATTACAATATAATATCATATCTTTACTTTTACAATTTTATTTCAACATTTGGCAGAAATTGGTCGTTTATATAGTTATGTGTGGTTCACACTAAAAAACATAGAAATAAAATAATAATTCAATTAGCTTCACGCTGTATCCCGCACACAGAAGGGTAAGCAGAGGGAACCTAGTGTAAAGACACTCCGTTCCCCACTTTCTGCCGAATTTTGGAGGCACTGCGTGTCGAGTGGCAGAACTCAACGCCGCGCTTTTTGCCTCGACACCAGAGCGAAGAAATGGAAATATAAATTTAAGTAAATATTTCATCTCCTCGAGTGGGGATCGAACTTACAACCAGTCGGTTTTACAGTCACACTTTGTGCCACTGCGCCACGACTGGCTTCTTGAAACTAAGAAACATACCAAGCCAAAATGATGTGGTACTTCATGCTACGTCAAAGTACATAGAAGTTAGCTGTATTGAGGCTAGTCGCGCAAGAGTACAAAGTGTGACTGTAAGTCGACTGGGTTGTGGGTTCGATCCTCACATGTTAAATGAAATATTTATTTAAAATGTATATTTCTATTTCTACGCTCTGGTGTCGAGGCAAAAAGAAGCGTTGAGTTCCGCCACCCAACACACAATGCCTCCAGAACTCGGTTCCAAGTGGGGAACGGATTGTCTCAACACTAGGTTCCCTCTGCCTACCCTTTTGTGTGCGGGATACAGTGTGAAGCTGAAAAAAAAAACTGTATTTTACATCACTTGTATACAGTTCAGTGTATAAATAAAATATATATATATCTGTGAAACCTTTCAAAGAACCGTATACATTTCTTAAAAGGCTTTCGATAATAATAACAGTATTTTGATAACAACAACCACAACAACAAAAATCCCAATAAATATATGGCTTTTAAGCCAAAAACCTTAAAACTTCAATTCCTGAGGTTATTACCCATCGCGGTAGTAAAAAATAAAGGATATATTGTGGCATTTACAGCGAGGAAACGCGAAATACAATATTAATATCTCACATGCCCTTGCGACATCCTTAGCGGATCAACTTTGAATATATTTAATTTAAAACGTAATTGTTTTTTATCGAGGTTCCCGTTTATATGAAAAATTGTTGATGTGCTTATGTTTGTACATAATTTATGATGGAAATTATAAGTAAGATGACTGTTATTATATCTTTAGTGGTTTTTTTAGTATAGAGTTGCCCACACGTCTACATTTTTATTATTGTAAAAATTTTATATTTGATCGTTATTTAGATTGTCGTCTTTTAGCGGTTCTGTTTCTTTTATATAATACTAGTGGGCGCGCGCAGCTTTGCCCGCTTATTTGCATCCTTAGGTGTGAATTCTGAAAAAACCACGAAACACGTATTCAATAAAATATTTTTAACAGTTCGAATTTAAATTCTTAAAAAAATCGATGGCAATTTAAAGACTTTTCCATATAAACTTTCAACCCCTTATTTGAACCCTTAGGATGTTAATTCTAGAAAATTTTCATAAAATTTGAAATCCAGATTCTCTTAAAAATATTTTATTGAACACGTGTTTCATGGTTTTTTAGAATTCAACCTTACTTGTACTTCGCTGTATCTATGTATTCCTTCATATCTTAAGAGCACTTAAAGTATAATAATTTTTGATATTTCATTGAATTAAAAAAAATAAAAATAAAAATTTTCATAAAATATACCTATATAAAAATGCATTTAATTTAATTTGTTACTTCACATTGAGATATAGGTATAAAAATATACTTTTTATCAATAAACTAACATTTTAATTAAGTAAATAATCATTTAATTTTTATAGCTCCTTCAAATTATATTGAGTCACCTCGCTATATCAACATAAAAGCTCGTGTTGTATTAGGAGGCCACATAAATCACTTTTAAAGTAGGTATTTATTACTTTTTTATAACTTCACGCTGTATCCCGCATATATCAGGATATTAAGAGCGAAATCTGTGTAAGGACGCTCTGTTTCCCAGCTTCTAATAAATTTTCGAAACATAGTGTGTTGAGTGGCGGAACTCAACGCCATTTTGTTAACAGAATGAAAACAAAATCAAGTCAATCGCTGTGCCACGACGACTTCATTAAAAAAAGTATACATTTTTTTTCATACACTTACAAAAAGTATTGTGAGTCAATAAAATTGTAACATTTAATTGCTTTAAGAAATTAATGTGATAGGCGATATGGTCGTGGGTTCAAATATAAAGCTTGTTAATTATTATAGCAATAAGCAAATAGTCCTAACTTTAACTTAAATTAGCTTCACGCTGTATCTCTAACGGGGTAGTAAGGAAGAACGAAGCGCCAAACGGTCAACGGTCTTACATACTTTTTTCGCTTGGGCCACTGTCATTAACTTCTTCATAAACATATCCTCCGGTGGTCCTCATGTTTTTTACGATTTTCCTCCAGTATCTTTGATACTGTATTTTTAAAGGTAAAGCGAGGACTCTCCCTACCTCTCTTATCGCTCACTTTCATAAATCTTTTTTGTTGTCATTCTTTCATCACTCATTTGTTCAACGTGGCCAAATTAGCTGAAGATGTTCATACTTCCCAAATATACCACTTCATTCACCTGTTCTAATATCTTACCATTTACTCTGACTTTGCATTTGAAAGGACGGAGTTCTTTTCTTATTTCTTTCAAATATTCGGAGCTAAGTACTATAACTTTTATAATAATAAAAATAACTTTTTAAAACCGGGGAACACCATCTTTATTATTATTCTTGAACATTCTGAAGTAACATTATTGGTTTAGTATATTTACGTTCTAAGGATTAGATTTTTTGTTACTTTCACACCGTATCCTGCATATAGCAGACTAGGCAGAGGAAACCTAGTGGCAAGACACTCCGTTCTCATAAAGGCACTTCCGTTTCTCACCACCGAATTCTGCATTTTAAGTAGCGGGACTCACTACCTCGCGCTATGCCTCTTTACTAAAGCGAGGAAATTGAAATGCAAAATATTTCATTTCCTCATGTGGGGATCGAACCCACAACGCTTGTACCCCTACGCCACCACTGGCATCATAATGTTAATCTTTAAAAAATGTTTAAAGCGAATGTGATAAAGAGACTATAAATTGAATAATAACAAATTTATTTTAAATTTTTTAATGAAAATGTACATGCTCACATAATATACGCATAACATAATTATAATAAAGCTACATTAACTACATATAAAAAAACCCAATATTTCAATACCACGACATCTATTGATGGAGTTGATAACAAATTGAGCTTTCCCGCCCGCCCAAACTCTATATGCGTCAAAGGTTCACGGGGTTTCTTATAACTTCGTTTCTTCACAGTAGGTGGCACTGCTATGCTTTCCTATATTTAGTTTTTGACTGCATCATTGTTGGATCGGAATCGTTCAGGATTTTAACTTTTGGTTGTGGTCACAAGTTCTAAACACAAAGTTTGTATTGGTATGCTCTGGTATCGAGGTATAGCGCGGCGTTAAATTCTGCCATTCAATACACAATGCTTCCAGAATTTGGCAGGAAGTGGGGAACGAAGTGTCTTAACTCTAGGTTCCCCCTGCCTACCCTGCTGTGTGCGGGACATGGGGTGAAGCTGATTTCTTTTTGACTGTGCTATATATAGTAATTGGAATCGTTCAAGATTATATACATTTTTGGTTGTGGTTACAAGTTCTAATCAAATTAAAAGTTATATATATAGCTGCATAATGACTAATTACTCTTTATTATCAAAATCTTTGATCCGTTTTAATGAGGAAATATCAAACAAATATGATTAATTCAATTTATTCAAAAAATGTGTATTTGTGTCTCCATGTGTATTTGTCAGAGATAGCAATGAGAAAAAAGAGAGAGAGAGAGAGTAAAGTGTTATTTTATTCCTTATTATCTATGTCTTCAGTCAGCCAGGCTTACGGCCTTTATCAATATCCATCCAATTCATATTTAAAAATAAGTTTGTTAGAATAGTAAAATTCGCCACAATTTATTACAAAATAAATCTTTACTAATATATATAAAAAATATTATTTTCCATGCAAAGGCGCTTTAAGCAATCTCTACCAGATAACCTTTGTAACATTACGGATAAGTTGTAATAAGGAAAAGGGGGACAACGTCTCGGTGCAAATTTTATTAAAATGAAATTAATTTAACTTCGCTTCACGCTTTATCCCTAGCGGGGTAGTCAGAGAGAACGGAGCGCCAAACGCTACGGTCTCTACATACCTCTTTCGCCTCGTCCACTGTCATCAACCTCTTCATACATACTCTCCGGGGGATCCTCATGCTTTTTACGTGACCTTCCTCCAGTATCTTTGATACTGTGTTTTCGAAGGTCAACCGAGGTCTCCCCCTACCTCTCTTACCACTCACTTTTCCATCATAAATCTCAATGAAATTTTCTTAATCATCTTTAATGAAATTTAATATATAATAACACATATGGAAATATTATTGTATACTTAAAATCAAGATATATACATGAAAAAAATTATATATAAAAAAAATCTCATATCTTTTACAACTGCTACTCACAAATTACAATATTATATTGGTTTTATTATCCTATTTTATGTCCCGCAGGCGACATTGTCCTGAAACATCAAAGGGACTCCAGCTTTGTGTAACATGATATCGAAATGTAGGGAAAATATAATTTTTGTAAATTACGTTAGCATTGACTTCCGGTTATATTTCGTTTTTCATATGCTGTATAATATTTTTAATATTAATATTTAAATTGTTTCTACAAATAATGAAAAGAAAAACTTAAGAAACAAATTATTACAGCTTATATATTTTTTTTTTAAATTAATAATTAAATCAGCTTCACGCTGTATCCCGCACACAGCAGGGTAGGCAGAGGGAACCTAGTGTTACCACACTCGGCGAAGAAATGGAAATATAAATTTAAGAAAATATTTCATCTCCTCGAGTGGGGATCGAACCCACAACCAGCCGGTTTTACAGTCACACTTCGTGCCGCTGCGCATATTATTTTTTATATTTTCAAATAAAAAAACTTAGTCTGTTACTTACTATGTGACACTGACAAATCACAGTCAAAGCTTGAAACATTTGATCGAATACAACGTAGTGTCGTTCGAATCGTTAGGTACCACATAATCTGTGAAAAACTAGACTGACTTTTCATACAGAGGTCTCCTGCTGATGAGGAGATTCTGGAGAATTGCCTTAAGCCGGTAGATACTTGACGCTGAAATTTCTAATCGTATAGTAAGTTATAATCTGAAAAACGAGTATCATACTCAGCATTTGTATACGTGGCACTTCACTATTGTGCCTATTTGCGCCACGCGCCACACAAGCGCGAAATGGCCTACCTGCGGCAGGGATTCCTGGTCAATACGACATGGATTCCTACAAAAAGCACGTGTATCTCTACTTTAGGGGCTGGCATAGCATCTGTAGCTCCTGTGATGTAACACGGGCTAGAGAGCGTTAGTGAGTGACCATCAGGGCACTGGGATCGTTATCGCACAGGTTAATGGGATTGGAGTGTCTTAAAAGTAGCTTTCCAGGTTCCTTTTGCTTATTCTTCAATGTGCGGGATACAATGTGAAGTTAAAAATGTAACAATTTTATTTTATTTCAGATTTGCGAGTAGGTGCCCGCACTATGCGCGGCGTCACGTGATCAATGGCGACCGTGCGCCCTCGCTCCCCTCAAGATGGCGTCCGAAGAAGACGCGACTTCACCAGGTCCCCTGTACCTATTTACAATTGTATTT
Organism: Heliconius sara; assembly: GCA_917862395.2. Lineage (NCBI taxonomy): Eukaryota > Metazoa > Arthropoda > Insecta > Lepidoptera > Nymphalidae > Heliconius > Heliconius sara. The sequence goes on along the minus strand of OU860788.1, from coordinate 2,954,662 downwards.
TATTTTTTTTAATTTAAGATTATAATAGATTATAAGGTACAAGGCTTACTAACTTTTTTATTGAACACTGTAGGTGTGGATTCGAATCCCGCAAATAAATTATAAAAAATATTCAATATTGATATTTCCGTCAAATAGGCGGTTAGTGATAAATAGTGAGAGATCGATATGCTTTGTCTGATGCGGGAAATACTGAAAGACAAAAGAAATTTTATAAAATTCACATACTCGATGGAGTAAAACACATTTTGTATGGGCTTATTTTATTAAATAACAAATAAATAGCTCAAAATAATAAATATATGCAAGTAACGAAGATTGAGTACAATTTAACAATTCTATTTGTATATATAAACCTCACATTCAACTAAACAGGCGAGTGTGAGTCAGTGCAACAAGTATTATTAGTGTTTCAATCATATTATTTTTTTTACGTGTAGGCAGCGTGGAGGTGTATTCGCGTCTCCTCTGTTTGCTCTCTCATTGAAAACAATTTGTCTTACCTCTTATCTTTCATCTCGAGTAATTCAAGGAATGCATTAAATATAATAACATAAATTAGTCCTCTGCAACAAGATATGAGATGTAAACATTGTTACGAGGTCGCGTATCGCCGAATCGCCAACGTCCACCTATTTATAATCGAGGCGTCTTCCGTCTGTCTGTCCGCCACCTGTCGTCCTCTGGCGGATCACTAGCATTTTTTGTCTCTGGACAGACGTCTTTGCTCATATAAGTGGTACGCTTTGAAACTATTTCAAGTTCACTTCTATACATACGTTTTCCACTCGCGTCCGCGTCGGCTCCTCAGAGCGGGCGCAGATGCGAATCATCCGCTCCGATATAACTCTCCGCCGGAGTGGGTCGCGGGGAATCCTCCCGGAATTCAGCGGCGAGTCGCGCCCGCGGGGGAGGCTGCCCGCTCTAAATCCGGCGCACTCGCCGCCCGACCGCCCGGCGGGTCGCACGTCCCCTCACCGTTGCGCGTGCGCAGGTCCCCGTACGTGACGCTGGGCGCGGTGCGCTACACGGTCCGCCGCGCGCCGCCGCCGCGTGCCTGCCCCTGCCGCTGCTGCTCCGAGGAGGCGGTGGCGGCGTGCCTCGGCCGCGCCAAGCCCGACCGCCGCACGCTGGAGCGCCTGCAGCGCCGCCTCGGCCGCGCCGGCCCGCGCGACGAGCGTCCGCGCTCCGCCGCCAGCCGCCACCAGCGCCTGCGCGACTTCACGGAGCGCCTGCTGCCGCGCGCGCCGCCGCCCGCGCCCCTCAGCGCGCCCGTGCTGCCGCCCGTGCCGCCGCCGCGCGCGCGCCACCGCCACAGCCCGCCGCGCGGCGCCTCCGTCGACCGCTTCGACGACTTCGACGCCGACAAGATCACTCTGGTCCGCGTGGAGCCGCGCTCGATAGTCGGATCGTACGCACAAAAGACTATACCTTATCGCAGCGCGTCTTTCTCTCAGGGTGACTTTACACAGGAGAAATACTATCGCGAGAAGCAACCCTCGATCTTTGATTTCGGTAAACGTAATAAAAAAACAGAGGAGAGTGAGTCCGTGTCGGGTCGCGAGGACACTACCAGTGTCACGGAGGAAAATGTGACGGAAGGTGGGTCCGTTGCTTCCGTAGACTCTGCAGTCGGCTCAGACGAAGGACTTATCGTGCACGCCTCACCCGCGCCACGCTCTTCACCTCCGGATGCCTTACACAAGCAGCTAGGAGCGCGTTCGCTGACGCACCCGCTGCCGCGCCGCGTGCCTCCAGTTCGGGAGGAGGAGTCGACCGATGCCGGAGGGAGTTTGCCGGCGTTGATGGCAACTCGTGTTTTACATGAACTACGTGAAGAAAGTGACGGTTCGCAGGCTGATAGTGCGCAGGCACATAGTGAAGGGACGTCACCTCTAGAGCCCGCCCAACCATTCGCTTTCCCTCCCCTTCCTGATCCTCCTGCGAATGTGTGTGCAAATGTAGACTGTGAATGTGCTAATTTTCCTTCGCGTAAGGGATCTACTAGTGAACTCGACGTTTCTGTTCCGATACCTGTGCCAGTATATGAGTGTATAGTAAAACAGTGGTCTCAAGAACACCCAGCAGAGGATGCGCAGCGTTCAGATGGTGCTTCTGACGGATCTTTAGACCGAGATAAAGAAGATGAAACCATAACCAGTGAACAAGTTGCACATTTGTTAGCAGCTGTACAGAATCCCTGTACAGCGGCGCCAATAGGTGCTAGAGAGAGACGAAGGCCACTAGACAAAACTAAAAGGAGAAAAGGCATATATATTACTACCGCAAGTGATGATGGAGGCGAAGAGGAACCCCCATCTTCCTCACTAAACGGTTGTAAGCGTGAAAGTAGTGACGTATCTCTATCCGATATGCGATTATCTGCTGAAGCCAGAACATCTTCACTGCTTGGAGAAAAATCAGACGACTCTTATACAAATGGACCACCTAGTCCAAGTGAAGCATCAACACCCGTGTGGCCAAGATCTGAGGAATTACGGGCTAGACGCGCCAGATTTTCTCAACAAAGTTCAGATGAAAGAGATGATGAGATGTGTCGAGTCAGAAGTCGAAAATATGGGGTCGTGTCTCGCAGAGAGTCGCCATCAGAGGCGGAGAGTGATTCCTGCTCTCGTGATAGAACAGCCTCACCATCTCCTTTTAGTCCTTCAGATACATCAGATGTGGAAACAAAGCGTCAACATTTTAACAGAGGGCCCTTCGGAAAGACTTTGGAGGCTCCTAATAGATCAACTGAAGTTGGTCGTAGAAGTTTTTCGGACGCAACGGTTCCTTGCAGAAAAATAAGCGCTGGCGCAGTTTCTACGGGCAGCACTAGGTCTAAGGGCCCCACACATGTTAGGGCCACCTCATCACCTTCTAAATTAGCAGGCGTCAAACCTGGTACTGATTTACTTGCTGAACTTCTCCGTGGCAGCTCTGAAGCACTTTCAAATTCTTCAACTTTCGACAACGTTATATTGACCCTGCATCAGCATAACGTGAGTACAGACTTCTTTATTTTATTTTAAACTATATATATGTTATATGTCTCTATAATATACATTAAAGTAAACAGATATGTATTTATGTCACGTTAAGGCAATGTCACCTTCACCAATTATACTCGGAGAACATTGGTGATAAGACTGAATAAAATTAAATATATGTTTTTATAAAAAAAAATCATCATTATTTACTTTTTCTAATAGATTTTTTATTAAATGAATATGGACTTACATAATACCACATGTGACATGCGTTACAAATGCGAGTTTTCCACTAGCTACAACAATATCAATTTTGCATATCATTGATAAAGAAATAAATAATTTCGTTAACGGTTTCTCTTAATCCGAGATCAGATTCATGGTCGAATGTTAAAATATTCGTGTTTCCCGGCATTTCTCAGGCCAATGTCGTATGATTCAACTAACAGCTGTTCCAAAACATTCAAATATTAAGGGTGATGGTGAATGTTAAAAGAATACTGTATTGATAGTTGCTTTTTAAGTCTATATTATGTTTCTACTGTAAGCACTATTTTTATATACCGTGGTGACTATGAAAAATGGGGAATATAAATAATAGTTTATTTTTACATTTCAAATAATCCAGTCGTGGGTAGGAGCACAAGCGTCTGACTGAAACGCAGCAGGTTTTGGGCCCAATATCGACTTGATGAAATGAAATATTTAAATATTTTCATTTCCTCGTTCTGGTGTCGAGGTAAAGCGCGGGGTTGAGTTCCGCCATGCAACACACAATGCATCCAGAATTCAGCGAAAAAAAAGGAACAGAGTGTCTTAACACTAAATTCCCTCTGCCTACTCTGCTGTGTGCGGGTTACAGTGTGAAGATAAAAAAAAATACAGTAATGTGGGTATAAAGGTAATTGTGACACTGCATGTAAGCGCGATGGTTATTGGTCTAATTTTCATTTGGCAAATGAATTATTTTGATTTGTTAGACAAAGCGCGCCGTTAAGTACCTGGTGGTACTCAACAGGCAATGTGTCAAATTCATGTTATAAACTTGTAGATAACAAAGTTATGATGAAGAAGCCTTCATCTTTTGTCTATTATAAAAGCAGTCCCATATAGTATGGCACAAAAAGATCAAGATTTTCCTGATTAAAAAAAAAGAAACGATATTAAAAACAGATATTCGATGAGTAAAGCTTAAGTCTCATCATCATAAAGATAGGCTGTTACCATCAGGTCCTCAATGGAGCATTCTGTATTAACATTTATACAATTTTAAACAAATTAATAAAAAAGCTAAGTGCGAGTCGCACTCGCTCACTGTTGCGGTCGTATATAATTCAGGATTATAGATTAGGTTAGGTAGGTTAGGTAGGTAGGAACACGATTTATAATTAACCAACTTAAGTTTGCGGGTATATGCATTTATTTTGTGGGAAATGAACTACAAATATAAGTTTGTAATGTTTTTTCCTTTACTTGTATTGTAAGTTCTCACTTCAGCTTCACGCTGTATCCCGCACACTGCAGGGTAGGCAGAGGGAACGTAATGAAAGACACTCCGTGCCCCACTTTCTGCCGAATTCCGGAGGCATTGCGTTGCGTGTTAAGTGGCAGAACTCAACGCCGCGCTTTGCCTCGACACCAGAGCGATGAAATGGAAATATAAATTTAAGTAAATATTTCATCTCCTCGAGTGGGGATCGAACCCACAACCAGTCGGTTTACAGTCACACCTTGTGCCGCTGCGCCACGACCGGCCTCAAGTTCTCACTTCTAGCCAAATTTAGGTTTTGATTCCGCAGCGAATGTCATACAAGATGCAGCGAAATCTTTTGATTGTGTTGACTTAAAAGCTTGATGTTTTCTGTTCTTCAAGGAACCATAGGTCTAAATATTTAATATAACGTCAGCTTAAAACTTTCACGCGATCTCGAGATAAATAGTCTTGACTGACAGACGGACAACAAAGTGAACCTATAATGATACCGTTTCCTCTCAAGGTACTACTTTTTTTTTTTTTATGGAGAGAGACACGGCAAACGAGCATTCGGGTCACCTGATGGTAAGTGACTACCGCCGCCCACGGCCCCGTGCAACCCCAGAGGAGTTATAGGTGCGTTGCCGGTCTTTAAGGTGGGTTGTGCGCCGGAGCCCGGCATTACCTGATGCGAAACGCAGTGGCTTAAAGCCACTACTTCACGCCGGTTTTAAATGCCGGGGGTGGTAATGATCCGGTCGAGTCTGCCCATGCGTGTTGCCATTGCTGGCGACGTGACTCTATCACACGTACGACACCACCAGTACCAGGATGATCCTATTCTAGGCCGGGATCACACGGCACGACATCCTACCTAAACATGCAAAAAAATAAAAATATTAAATATTTCCGTTTCCGCGCTCTGGTAACGGGGCAGAACGCGGCTTTGTATTCTACTAATCAACACGCAATGCCACAAGAATTCCGTGGAAATTGAAGAACAAAAGTTGTTGAGTAGCTTCTCAACAATTTTTCTTCTCCAATTATCTTATAACTAGGTTCTTAGTTTCCCTCTGCCTATGCTGCTATGTGCGGGATACAGCGTGAAGCTAAAGAAAACAAAACAGACAGACAAAACAAAACATGTAACGATTAATTTAACGATTTTTAGATTTTTATCAATTTTTTTTACAATCTGTGAAGCTTACAACACGAACTTTACTATATAACTCGAATGTAAAATTTAATTACAGTACCACTTTCACGAAATTCACTCGATTTTAATAGTTTTTTTTAACAAAATGAACTTGTATTATTGATTAATTTAATGAATTTATTACTACGCTTTCTCTTTTGACGCAAAAGTATAAAAGTACGGGTCTGATCTGGTCGTTATTATTGAAGTTCGATTAAAATCATTGCATAAAATTATTTAAAACTCACATTGTGTAACTATATGATGCAACCTTTAAAAGGTTAAAATCGTATTATATATTCATTGCTATCACATTAAAGGATGTCGAATTTTTGTGACTGTAACGCCACGGTTGTGGGTTCGGCCCCACTCGAGGAAATTAAATATTTAGTTAAATTTATAATTCCATTTCTTCGCTCTGGTGTCCAGACAAAGAGCGGCGTTGAGTTCCGCCACTTAACACACAATGCCTCCAAAATTCGGCGGAAGGGGGGGAATGGAGTGTCTTAACACTAGGTTTCCTCTGCCCACCTTCTGTATACGGGATACCGCGTGAAGCTGATTATTATTAAAGAATTTTTTTTTTAATAAGAGTTTCCCTTCGGTACTTTTCCTTATTGCACATAGCTATCCAGATGAGATTGATGAGGTTTTACATTCCGACGTCTTCCTGCGTCTAAACTAGTAAGAAGATTAATGATATTCTAACAGTTCGTAAGTTAAAAGGGTTTTAAATCCGAATATATGCTAATTTATTTTTTTGATACTTAAACATTAAAATATATATATATATTTTAATTTCCTTCCTATATGTTTGGTAGTCAGGGAACCTAAATAAAACGCTATTTTCCCTCGTCTTGTCCAATTTACATTGCATGTTGGGTGGCGGGATTCAACGCTGTGCAAGCAAGGAGCAAGGAAAATAATTCATTGCCTGGAGTGAGAATCAAACCCCCAAATATCATGAACTCATATTAGGTAAATACACATAACTATATAACATACATAATACATAACATACACGTTTAGCGAAGTATTTAAAAATCAAAATTTTGACAACAAAAGTGATCACGACCGAGAATGAAGAACGTGATCAGCTGGTTTGGGCACGTCGATCGAATGAGTGATGAAAGACTGGCAAAAAGATTTATGATGGAAAAGTGAGTGGTAAGAGAGGTAGGGGGAGACCTCGGTTGACCTTCGAAAACACAGTATCAAAGATACTGGAGGTAGTTCACGTAAAAAGCATGAGGATCCCCCGCAGGGCATGTATGAAGAGGTTGATGACAGTGGACGAGGCGAAAGAGGTATGTAGAGACCGTTTGGCGCTCCATTCGCTCTAATTACCCCGCTAGAGATAAAGCGTGAAGCTAAGTTAAATTTAAGTTGATATTCGTTAAATACATACAATTGTTAACATATAATTGTTACCTTAAAATGCCTCCAAAATTCGACGGAAAATGCGGAGCGGTGTGTCTTAACACTAGGTTCCCTCTGCCTACTCTGCTACATGCGGGATACAGCGTGAAACTGAAAAAAAAAATCCATATCTGAAAAACAACGTGTCATCTCTGTGTTATACATACCTATATATACTAGATTCTAGATTTTCCTTTGTGTCACTGTCCAACTTTCTTGACAACAATGGGTTCATAGAAATATCTTGAAATACTTTCGATATGTTCTAAATGTCTATTGTCATTTGGTTGTATGCCGCTTATTAATAATAATACTGGTCCATATTAATAAATTCACACTGTTCCCCGTATATACAAGGATATGCAGGGGGAACCTAGTGTTAAAAGCCCTCCGTTCTTTAAGCACCGCTCAATCTTCGATTGAGTTTTGTGTAGTGGAAATTAACGTCGCGCTTTCCTTCTTACCAGAGCGAGGAAAATGAAAATGATTTCACTTCCGTTAGTGGAAATTGAACTCACAACCGTCGCTTATAGTAAGAAGCTGTACCGCCGCACCACAACGATCTTATATATGTTTTTTTATGTATAGGTATACATTTTCACAGAGTAAGTCGATGAGATTACCCCTTTTTTTGTTTTAAGATAGTGTTTTGCACGCGGCTTTGTCCCGTAATAACCTTTTTTTGCAGAAATTTGATATTTTTCGCGAAACGAAAATTGCGAATATAAATCTTCTTGAACTACTGTCTATCACTGAATTTTAAATTTCGATTGAGGCCATCGTGGCGCAGAGGCACAAGCGTGTAATTGTAACACGATGGGGATCGTCTTGGGTTCGTACCCCAGTCGGAGAAAATGAATTATTATTTATTAATATTTCCTATTCTTCCTATTGCTTCGCACTGACACTTAAGCAAAAGCGGCGTTTTATTCCACCACTTAACACGCAATGCCTCAAAAAAAATTGTAAAACGGAGTGTCTTAAAATGCAGGAAACAGCGTAGATCTTATTTATTTATGTATTAATTTTCTTATTTATTTAAATCAACAAATATGACCTCGCCTTTTTATAATTACAATACAGGTTAAAATTATATTATCTGTTGTTATTTTTTTTATGTTTATTTATTTTACACGGCGGCCTCAATAATTTATTTTTAATTATAATAAACATTTTCCAATGTGCTTAGTTTTAAAATGTTGTATCTATAATAGTGGGTTCAATTTTATAGGCACTTGATTTGTATAATTTTCGATATTAATGATCACATTTCTACAATAATAAGAGAAATAACTAAAAGTAGTTAGTTTATAATGGAATATTTTTGTCATATGTAATAATTAAAAATAAAAAAAATCTTTAAACTTAAATACCTGGACTCTCTTATGAAGGAAATATCTATAGCTAATTATGTCTAATTATAAGCCTGCTTTAACTAACTAGTTAAGTTAAGTAATAGTTTGAAAAGTTGAAAAAAGGTACGATCTTCCGGTTAAAATATTTAAAAAAATAAATTAAAAAAATCGATTGAATTAAAAATATGTTTAATGAGGCCAGTCGTGCAGCAGGGGCGCAAAGTGTGACGGTAATTTGACTGGTTGTGTGTTCGATCCCCATTCGAAAAAATTAAATATTTACTTATATTTATATTTTCATTTAGTCGCTCTGGTGTCTTGGTGTCTGGTGGTGGTGGCGTTGAGTTCCGCCACTCAACAAAAGCCACCAGAACTCGGCGGGAAGTGGGGAACGGAATGTCTTAGCACTAACCCTCTGCCTACTCTGCTATGTGCAGGATACAGCGTAAAGCTGAAAAAAAAATATATAAAAAATAATAAAAGTTTTAAAAAATTAAAAATCAGGATTCATTTAGTTAACTAACTGAAATTTTAACAAAACAACCAAAAAATTGAAAAATTAAAATTAATTTGAGTACTTTCGACAAGAACTTTGCAAAAAGTCTCTAGATTGCTCCACTTAACACTATAATAAATCATAATCGGGTAGAATCATTCGAAACGCTCCAAAACAACGGGAACGTGGAGAAACAACACAAAACTTGCCTTGAATCCAAAGTACAATATAAAGTGTCGTAGATGATTTAAAATTAACTTGTTTCATATGAATTAAATCCCAACAGGCCGATCGTGGCGCAGAGGCACAAAGTGTGCCTGTAAAATCGACTGGTTGTGGGTTCGATCCCCACTTGAGGAAATGAAATATTTATTTAAATTTCTATTTTCATTTCTTACCTGGTGTCGAGGCTAAGCGTGGCGTTGAGTTTCGCCACTCGGCACACAATGCCTTCAGAATTCAGCGGAAAGTGGGGAATGGAGTGTCTTAACACTATTTTCCCTCTGCCTACCCTGCTGTGTGCGGGACACAGCGTGAAGCTGATTTATTTTTGATTTTATTTAAATCCCAACCCCTATATACTTGTGAGTCATCACGGGAAACAGGTCAGTGGCGTTTCGTCGCTTGTTTCTGTTTCTGGATTGCGTCATATATATAAATGTACTCGTATATAGTAAATAATGTAAACCAAGAATAAGTTGTTCTAATATATAGTTGAGGTGAGCGGCACAGTGGTACATGAGTGTATAAACGCAACAGGTTGTGGGTTCAATTCCCACCCGAAAAAATGAAATATTTATATTATATTATAGCGTAAGGAGACAAACCTCTTTGAATTTCGCAACTCGACGCGCAAATCTTCAGAATTCGAGAGAAAATGCTAAAAGGAATTGTCTTATGGGAACGTAATATCTTAACACTAAGGTTCTAGGTTCACTCTGCTTACCCTGTTACGTGTGGGATACATAGTGAAGTTAAAAAAATGAACGCGTGAAACTTGTTTCTTTAATTTACAGGCAATATACTTGATGTATCGCAGACGAATCGATTTGTTACATTTTCCTTCGCAATAATACAAATACTATTATTAATACTAATATTATTATTATTGGTATTATAAATTATTAATAATAACCTGTTGTAGCTTCAGCACATGTGTCTTAGACAAACTATGTTAATTTAATACAATGAGTCAAGGTTCGGTGAGCTTTTTTGTAACTGTCAATTGAAAATATCATCTGAACATGGGCGTAGGATTAGGATCGTGATAGTCCGTGCCCATCCCAAGTTAGTCTTGTGCCCACCCCAGAAATCTTAGTAACCAAAAGCTTACAGAAAAATTTTTCAGATATGAATAGATATTCAAAAAATTATAATTTGTGGCTTCTGTATTTAGACTACAATAGAAATTGGTTATAATTTGGAAACACAAAGAGGACTTTATTTTTTTTTTAACTCTATTTTTTTACAGTGCCTAATTGCTATTATAATTGAGATATTCAAAGAAATTCTTTAATTTACTATGTAAAGTTAATATTTTGTGTAAATTAAACATATTTTTAAACGACTTCTGTAAAAGAAAGAGGCTATCAATTAGACTGTATCTTTTATGTTTGTTATTAAATCAATCTGTATAAGACCATATTAAGCCTAAGTCGCTACTTTCTTATAAGATACAATATTTAAAAACATTTGATTATATATAAAGTTTACTATTAGAGTTTAATCAAGTACTTATGTACCATAAAAAAACCTACAACTCTACATTTATTTTGGTATCATAATATTGATGGTTCCAACCGCAATATCCCTGGCGCCATTTTATTTTAGTTTCCGAGCCAATAAAATAATTAGGCGTGTCATCGAGAGCATTTGAAACAACACTTTGATGTACCTGACCGTTTGATGCACCATTTCATTGATTTAAATCGTAATTTTGTGTGTGGTACAGTTTAACAGGTTGTTACTACTATTTCTTATTATTATATATAATTTTGAACCGATATGGAATTTAAAAATATTAATTATAGGCCGGAGGGGTATAAATAGGTTGTAAGTTCGATTGCCACTCGAGGAAAGGAAATATTCATTAATAGATTAAAAAAATTGTACGACTCGTCGTAATATGTAATTTTAGTAAATCAAAATGATACTATTTAATTTTAATTTTTTAAAACGACAGAGTAACGACTAAGTTTCTAATCGATCTGCCCAATATTAGTAGTAATATTGTTTTTAAATTTATTTGCTTAAACAGCGTCATTTCCATTGATAAAATAATACATACTTTTATAGGAAATTGTAAGAAAAATGGATGAGTCATACATTTTTCTCTGTAGCATGAACCACAATATTGAAAAATGGAATACAACATACAAATATAAATATGCCATATTGTGTTTATTCACACGTTTAGAAACTTTGTAAAACAGACTGACGTTTGTGCGAAAATTTTAGTAAACATATATATACATATATAGATATATATTATCTTGACCGTGTTAGGTTCTTAATTGAATTTAACGCTGTTTCTACAGATTTTCTTTGATTCTTAATAGGCCAGTCGTCTTAATTGGAACAGAGTGTCTTAACATTAGGTTCCCAGGTTCCCTCCGCCTACTTTACTATGTACGGGATATATCGTGAATCTGAAAACAAACTTTATTAAATCTACAGATTTGCTTAATAATACGAAAAAATATTGAATTTATAGTAAGAAAATTTAAAAACCGCGGTGTAAAGGGTCGCCACTTTTCCCTTTGATGTTTTAATTTTAAGTTCATGTTTTTATTCCAGCTCCAGCTTAATGAAAAGCGAAAGTTACATTAACAGATATAATAACAACCAGTATTATTAAGTATTTTTAAAAATTGAAATCAAATCAGTTTCACGTTGTATCCCGCACACAGGACGGTAGACAGTAGAAACATAGTGTTAAGACACTCCGTTCCCCTTCCAGCCAGAGCGCAGAAATGAAAATATAAATGTAAATAAATATTTCATTTCCTCGTGTGAGTCGAGTGGGGATCGAACCCACAACCAGTCGATTTACAGGCACACTTTGTGCCCATGCGCCACAACTGGCCTATTTAATTAATTAATAGATCAATAATATTATGAAAAAAGAAATACAAGAATTGTATGTAACATATAGGAAATAAATACTTTTCACACACATGACGTTTACGATACGAGCGATGCGGCGCTATAAAAATATTGGCAAAAACAAAAATAATAAGTTCGAGCCGTTGCTTAAAAAGTTTATTTGAGGAATAAATAGGTCATATCATGACCTATAAATGAAGGAATTGTGAATTTGATTGAAGTTTAAAATACAATTTGCTTGAGATTGCCTTTATTTCTATTGTAATGGAGTTAGCCGCCGTTAGATTAGTTTGTGTAGTAAAGTTTATGCTAAAGTATTAACGAGAAGAATGAAAGAGCGGTCTGAAAGGCTGTTGTGGAAAGCCCGAGGAGATCAAGGACCAAATTGATTTAAATCTACCCACGAGTAAGATTTGATTCCACAACCATCTTATTCATTATATTTTTTTTCATTTATATTCATTATATTTGGACGGCAAATTGTATAGTCCCTGTATACTTCCTTTCGTCCACTGTCATCATCCATTCATATACGTTCTACGAAGAAATTCGTCCTTTTGACGTGATCTTCCTTCATTATAATCAAAATTGTGTTATTAAAGGTCACCTTTCAGTCTTTCTATCTCTCTTACCACTCACTTTTGTCGATATTTTTAGATATTCCTTTCATCAGCTGAGCAAATTCTGAAAAAAAAAACTGTTTGAGTACGTTTTTCTTTACATAAACTGCATCATTTCTGTTTATACCTACCACTCTTTGTGTTTATACATTAGAAATTTGATCATCTAAACATATACTACTAGATATTACTATAATTTATTTAATTATATGTATCGTAACCACGCAGCATGACATTTATAAAACAAATCATTGATTTATTAAAACAATATTATATAATGAATGATTGAATATTAATTATTTAAATAACCATTAAAAATAGTTGTTAAAATAATACTTAAAAGTCATTGATTTTAACAAAAAGAAAAAGTTAAACGTAAAAAAAAGAGATCAAAGGCTACTCTTCGAATATCAAATTACTTTAGTCGTCTTTTACGACACCACCAGTACCAGGACGATCCTATTCTAGGCCGGGCACACGGCACGAAAATCAATGCCTCGCTTTGCCTCGTTACCAAATCGAGAATTGAACATATTAAATATTTAATTTCCCAAATGGGGATCGAACTTACTAACTGTTGCGTTTATAGTCGCATGGTTGTGCTCTACGTGCTAGTGCGCCACAATTGTCTTATTGGCGTACGGTCACAATAGATCGTAATATTATTTTTGTTTCATATTACCTTTTTGAGGTAAGATATAAGAAACACAACATTAAAATTCCATATAATAAATAGTCTAGATAAATTTAGTAAAAAATCAAAATATTCATATATTTTTATTGCTTGCCAAATTTCATTATGTAAACAAAATAAGCTGATTACATTCTTATTGAGTTAAATCAATTCATTTTATATACAAATCTTATCTCTAAGACCGTCGTAGCGTAGAGGCATGAGATGTTGTGGGTTAGATGCCCACTAAAAGGAATTAATGATTATTTATTAATATTTTTATTTCTTCGCTCTGACGCTAACGCAGAAATTGCGGCGTTAAGTTCCACCATTCAACACGCAATGTCTCGAAAATTCGGCGGAAAATATGAAACGGAGTGTCTTAACACTAGGTTCTTACCTATCCTGCTTTGTGCTGTATACAGATTTTTATTTTTGATCTCTTAGACCAATTAAAAAAAAATAAAAATTAGCTTCACGCTATATCCCGCACACAGCAGGGTAGGCAGAGGGAACCTAGTGTTAAGACACTCCGTTCCCCACTTTCTGCCGAATTTTGGAGGCATTGCGTGTTGAGTGGCAGAACTCAACGCCACGCTTTTGCCAATTATATTAGACCAATTATATATATATAAAAGAGGTAAATGCAATAATTTGTCGCCTATTTTTAATACTGGCGATCATCGATGGAGTAGAAATGTTTTTTTCATAACGGAAGCGGCTGGCTCGACGCCAGATATCATCACCACAGTGCCGCGATTTCGACCACTAGCTAACGCACGCGGCCTTGTTCGTTTATATCTATGCATACGTTTTTGTATGTTATTTGAATTTAATAGTAAATTATTTATATATAAAATTCTGTAGAACTTGAAGATTCAACGTGGACTACCGAAGTACGTACTGATTTTGATGGGATTTCTTTTTGGTTTTGTTTTTTTATATGGCTTTAAGCTGTATTCCTATCAGGGCTGGCCAGAAAAAAGAGAGTTTTTCTTCGTTTTTCTCTGCTGTCTCGACATACTCTTTCGCTGAAGCGTAAACGACTTAAACACGTCCTTCTTTATTTTCACCATCTCATTTACTCTTATCCTTGCAAGTCTGTGTTTCCACACCGGATTCGGACAGCTCATCTGACTCGTCATCTCAACTCAGCATTCATCTTTCTTTTATTCTTCTCATACAGTACGTATTTTTAGAAATACTTAATTACAAGTTAATTCATTTCTTCACTTTATCGGATTTTAAAGTTACCAGTTGAATATTTGAATCTAACCTTATTATTAATTGAACCTCATGTCAGAAAAAAAATGTATTTGATATTTCGATTCATATTTTTTCTATATAACGCTTTTTTCTCCTAGGTTTCTTATTGGCTAAAAAAATGGCTAATGTTACAGCAATTACAAGCTCTTCCTTCAATATATTTTTGAATAAACATACACGTACATTGGCATTCTTAGATAGAGCAGTGTTGATAGCTGGTCGGTGATACGGATATTTATAAAACAACGTGAAGCCAGATAGCGACTAATAATATTTTGTTTATACTATACTATAATATGTTATACGGTACATCCAAGATTGATTTCAGAATCATTCTTTTGCTTTTCTTGTCAGAGAAAAAGAATGGAGAATTTAAATATTTTATACAAATCCGGTCAAGTGCGAGTAGGAATCGTTTACCGGATATCCACAGCAATTTTAAGATTGCAGGTCAAAGGGAAGTACTTGTGTGTACTTGTAATAATTGACAAAGTTAAGTTTGTGGGGAACGGAGTGTCTTAACACTAGGTTCCCTCTGCCTTCCCTGCTGTGTGCGGGATACAGTGTGAAGCTGATTTTTTAAGTTTGTGGGGTGTATGCATTTATTTTCTATAAAACGAAGTACATACATATGTAGGATAGTAATGATTTTTTTCTATGTAATCCCGTAAATTTTTACTTTTCGGATATTTTCTTGATTATATTTTATTGTAATTTCTCATTTCGTGATGCCTTCGTAGTTAGGTACACGGAAAGTACCTATAAGGTTTTGATTACTGGTTTAATGGATTAAATTCTGTGATTCTCTTACAAAGTACAGTAAAAACGATGAAGAAATGCTTGTAACTTTTGAATGCTTTGACTTAGAAGTTAGATTTTAACTGTGCTGCAAAGGACAATAGACCTGAATATTTAATATTAATTTCAAATTGATACCTCCACGCTATTTTGAGATAAAAGATCTTAATAGATGGAGAGACGGACAACAAAGGTCGTAAGGGTTTCCTTTTTTACCTATTGAGGTACGGAACCCTACAACCACAATACGATTGAAAAAAACATATACCGATCCTTTGAAAAAACGGAACTTTTATTGTATGACTTTGTTTTTCATTTATCTATCGATCGCGTGAAGGTATGAATTTGAAATTAATATCAAAGACAGACAAACGAAAAACCAATCTTCGAACCGATTGTATTATAATATAATTTATTCATAAAATATAGGTATTTTTTTTAATTTATAAATTTATTTTTTATTCGTAAGTTCTATATATAGGAGTAAAATACTCGCTGATTAATTAAAATATGCCTGACAGAGCAGGATGGTTGTAGGTTCACATCAAAATATATTATTTTCATAACATTATTTTTTTCAATAGTCGCAAGTTCGAGTCCCGCTCAGTTCAAATTCTCATATGTTTCTACTGTACAGATATAATGATGTTTAGAGACTCATAGCTCAATCCAAAATATAGAAGGAAGTCAAAAAGGCATATTGGCAACCAAATGAAATTGTAATGCACATTTGCATCACACCAACGTGTTTTGAATTTATTTTAATTATAGCAATTTGACTTGGCCTCAGTTCTTACTTAAGACTCATAGAATTGATTTAGTTTATGGCAATTTCTTTCTATTCAAAATTATATTCTACTTATTTATTACTCGTTAAATAGTATTGGAAAGCGTATCAACGCTGTATTTATATATTATACGTGATTTAACAAAAAAAAAAAATAGTACGATAAACACCGCTGTATTTCTCAGAAGTTGTTGATAAAAAGTTTGCACGCTCAGCTTTTTTCAGCTCCAATTTATGCCGAATTCTTGAGGCAATGTGTGTTAAGTGGCAGAACTCAACGCTGCGTTTTGGCTTTACCAGAGCGAGGAAATGTAAATGTCTCTGGTGTTGCACGGGGCCGTGGGCGGCGGTAATCACTTACCATCAGGTGACCCGAACGCTCGTTTGCCTTGTCCTTTTCCATAAAAAAAAATACTAACTCAAGAGGTAATCGAAGCAACAACTGTCGCGTCACAGCAGCGTCTAATATGTAATATGTACTTTTTTTATTATTCGTTCAATAATTATTATTTGTGGGAAGGAAACGGAGTGTCTTAGCTCTAAGTTCATCTGCCTATCTTTCTGGAGTAGAGTTGATATTTATTGAATTATTACTATTAGATTATTATTAATTTTGGCTTATTAGATAGATTTCGAAAATATGAAATCTCGATTTTTCACGTTCTCATAAGTGACATATCATTGTCACGTCGTAAGGAAAGCACACGAAAAAAAAATCCATATAACTTTCCCTATCAGAATTTGCACTAAGTGTCTTATCATTAAATTTATTTTATTATCCAAATTAATCATATATACAACATAATGTTTTAATTAAACAACAATGTTTAATGTAGCGCAAAATAAATTCACTAACTAATTGAGGCCAGTCGTGACGTAGGGGCATAAACATGTGACTGGAAACGAGACAAGTTATGGGTTCGATTCCCACTCGAGGAAATGAAATATTTTTTACATTCTTCGTTCTGGTGTCGAGGTACAGAATGAGTTCTGCCTCCAAAACTCGACGGGAATTGGGGTGTGACAACACTAGGTTACCCTAAATGCAGTAGGACAATGGATAAAACTTGAAGCTGTCGTAATAAATTAACTATACCTTTTAAAAAACATATAAAAATAGAGGCCAGTCGTTGCGCAAGGGCACAAAGTCTGTGACTGTAAAATCGACTGGTTGTGGGTTCGATTACCACTCGAGAAAATAAAATATATATTTACATTCATATTTTCATTTCTTCGCTCTGGTTTCGCCGTTCAACGCGCAATACTCCAGAACTGGAGAACGGAGTGACTTAACACTACTTCCCTCCCTCTGCCTACCATGCTGTGTGAGGGATACAGCGTGAAAAAAATACTATAAATCGTTTAATTTCTTTAATTATAGTATAAATTAGTCCACGTACCGTTTCCCTATCAATATCCTCACAACGTTCCCACCGACGGACAGATGTCGCTAGCTGTAGGTCTTATTGACGTTTATTAATTTTGGTCCAAGATTAGACGCCTGCTAATTTATTTATATTGTGTGGGACGTTCTTCTATAGTGCGGTTAACGAGTCGTGACTGTCTTGAAGTTAGCTGTGAAGGGCTGTGTAGATTTTATATTAGGATTTTTTCATTATTTTTTTTCGTTTAATGCACCAAATTTTAGAATGTATAACTTCAAGGTTGCAACTGCTGCAACTGTCGACTGTACTGTACAGAAAGAAAAGACTGAAGCGAAAATGTATCTGAGTTTTTGTTTCTCCTGAGGTATTCGTGTTGTAGTGTGAGACTGTACTAGCAATGGTTGTGAGTTCGATTCCCAATCGTAGGAATTTTATTTTATTTTTTCCGTTCTAACACACACAACAGAGCAAACCATAGTGCTGTGTTTCACCACTCAAGACGAAGGTGGAATATGGGGAAGACTTAGTGGGAGCGGAATATCTTAGAACTAGCTTTCCAGGTTTCTTCTGTCTGTCTTCTGCTTTCCGTGGGATACGGTGTGAAGTAAAACAACATATTTAAATTAGTGCAAAACGGTGCTGTAAAGATTTTTGGGTTACGTTAACCGCTTCTGCTCTCATAAGAGGAAATGTTGCATTCAAATTCACCTTTAAAACCCGCAATGCCCCGGTAAAAAGTAGTGAACGGACACTAGGTTTCGTCTATATAGCCTGCTATACACGGGATACGTCGTCCAGTAATAGAAAAAAAACGTTATTTAAATAACAAAATCTGTCGTCTGTAACAAAAATAAAAATCTAATAATACCCACATTATACTAACGTACTAAAACCTAATCACATCTAATACTGCCAACTTGAGTACGTCATAACGTACGTTTACGTTCGTTTTCGCCATTCAAATAAGTACTGAAAAAACGTATGAGGAATGCCGAACACCTGTTACGTGGTTTCGAGCTTTGGTAACAGAGAAATCACCTATTTCGTACCAACGTCGTTGTTTGTGATCTAACATCTAAAAATAGTGTTAAATTCAAAATAAATAGTTTTAAAATGTTGAATGTGGGATGTGGAGAACCGAAAATATCTATTGCAAAAAGTAATTACATTGAAATGTGCTGAAATTATGTTCAAAATTTGTTATTTTGTATTGTTTATTGATCATTTCGTTTTGAAATACTGAAGTTTTTTTTTAAATATGATAACTTATCTTTACTCTTGATACATTTGGAGACGTCAAGTATCGTTTATTTATTTATATTTCCTGAAAGGTCAAGGGAAAAGATTCTTATTTTTATTTTAATTGTAGTATAAATACTATTGACTAAAAGTCAACCATGCTCCAATTGTCCTACAACAACATCAATTTTATGATCTAATAATTTATATATTTTTTTTCTCACTAAGCTTGCTGTAATTGTTGAAATTTATTTAGTGAATTAAATAACATACATTCGAATGTAATCAATGTAATAAGAAATACATTTGATAGATCAGAAAAATACTAAGATTATGAATGTTAGTTTTTTTTTCTGGTCGGGTTTCTGGATTATATAAATATTTGTTCTCAATCAAATCCGTGCCGTGTGATCCCGGCCTAGAATAGGATCATCCTGGTACTGGTGGTGTCGTAAGAGGCGACTAAAGTACGTGTGGTAGAGTCACGTCGCCAGCAATGGCAACACGCATGAGCAGACTCGACCGGATCATTACCACCCCCGGCATTTAAAACCGGCGTGAAGTAGTGGCTTTATGCCACTGCGTTTCGCATCAGGTAATGCCGGGCCCCGGCGCCCAACCCGTCTTAAAGGCCGGCAACGCACCTGTAGCTCCTCTGGGGTTGCACGGGGTCGTGGGCGGCGGTAATCACTTACCATCAGGTGACCCGCACGCTCGTTTGCCGTGTCTTTTCCATAAAAAAAAAAAAAAAAATCCACAATGTTTCTTAGTGAGTACTACAAAAATCTAGACCCCAATGGTGTAGGTACAAAGTGTTACTGTAAACTGCCTGGTTGTGGGTTCTATCACCATTTGAGAAAATTAAATATTTATTTAAAATTTATATTTCCATTTCTTCGCTACGGTGTCAAGGTAAAAGGCGGTGTTGAGCTCAGCCACTCAATACGCAATGCCTTCATAATTCGGTGGAAAGTGGAGAACGAAGTGTCATAACACTAGGTTCCCTCTGCATACTCTGCTCTGTGCGGGATACAGCGTCAAGCTGATCTTGATTGTTTTTTTAATTTTGAAGTAAGAGCAAACGGTAAAATGGGCTGATGGAGACCTAAGTTGACATACTAAAACAAAATATTGATGATACTGTAGGAAAGATCACGTAAAACGCATGAAGACCTCCTGGAGGACACGTATGATGAGGTTGATGACAGTGGACGACACGATAGAGACGGAGAGATCTTTTGGTGCTTCGTTCTCTCTGGTTACTCCACTTAGGATATAATTTTCTTTACTAAATGTGAAATAAATAAGCTTCATTAATATAAAAAATAAAAACCTTGCCTTTCCCGCGTATCAATTTCAACACAACAGTTACACAATATTTATTTTGTAAACCGAAATCAAATTAAATTAAAACAATTTATTATATTAATAATGTATCAAGTAAAAAAAGATAATTAAATTTGAACGGTAGCAATCAATAAACAACACTTATTCAACTCATTTATACGATGTTTTTATAAAAATGCAATTAATTCATTTTTAATGATGGAACCTTGTTCTGATTACTTAAATTAAATAACTGTAAACCCATATTATTATATTATATTTACACGACTTCGTAGTCATATGTTTATTTATTTTTAATTTATTTTACTGCATTTAAATAAAATGTCAAATTAAAATTAGCAATTAGAAAAGATTATATAAAAACGATAGATCTTTTTAACGTAATTTGATTATTAGAGATATGAAATAGGAATATTATCATTTTAATTTGGATACTTTTCTGTTTTGAATCTAGAAATCCAGTGTTAAGATATTCCGTTCCTATTAAGACAGTGTCGAGTGGAACTCAACGCTGCGCTTTGCTTCGTTACAACAACGACGAAATGAAAATATTAAATACTTATTTAATTTCTTTACTTTTTCTTCTTACTTTCTTCCTTTCCTTACTTTCATACTTTCTACTTACTTTTCTTTCTTTACTCCAAAAAAGTCACCCGCGAAAACAAATACATTTTTATATAACGGAAAAATATACATATTCAAACAAACAGACGTTTACATTTTATGTGTATATATGTATATATAAAAGTATGTATATAAATTGAGTAAACGAGTTATTGGTAACAAGTACCTACTCAGGTACAACCATAAAAAGTGACATAATATTTTGTCTCATTAATAAAATTTTTAGTTCTCATAAATTACCAAGAAAGCAGGAATACAAGGTTTTTTTTTTGTAATTTTTTTTTTTCAATTAAAATCTCTGATGAAGCTTAAACTTTTCGATTTTAATAATATTAAATATGGTTAAAATCTTAATTACATTACAAACTATTGATTTTTTTTATATTTTTCATGCAATCTAGTAAGAACTTTAAATTATTAAATATAAAATCCTATTTTTTTTCATGTTTCTCTTCCCGTATGAATTTCTAAATACCACCTTTTTCTTACGTCTACGTCAAATTCATTTTTCTAAGTCCAATATCGTATCGAAATATACCGTAGCAGAGAGATGGTACTATCCAATCGTGATCATTGACAGTTAGCCTCAAGCCTGATTTCGATCGAAGCGAGTGCATTATCGAATCGATAGAAGCGATAGAGACAGAGAGAGAGAAAGAGATAGGAAGAGTGAAGTAATTAATTAAAAACTCTTTGTTGGCGGCAATGTACCCATTTTATTGGAAAGGAGTCCTTTCCGACTATGCATGACCCATCCATGTCTCTTTCGCTTTGGAAATTGCCTTTCCGATAAGATAGATATAGCCAGATAGTACCTGGTATTGAGACACCCATGTCTCAGTCTCACCCAAGTCACTCACTTTATTTCACTCAGCGTAGGCTGCGTCTGGAAATGAAAATAATTCTATTAATAAATAAAAATTTCATTTATAATAATGCATTTTCAAATAATTATAATTACTATAAATATCCTTTTCTAATCTAATTGTAAATCTGGTGTACTGTAAACAAGAAGGATTATGTTGTCTAAGTAACCCTTCATGTTGTTTCCTGTACATTGCAGGGTAAGCAGAGGGAACCTAGGAACCTAGTCATTGTATATAAAAAGAATATGATATCTACACGTGTTCGCTATTTTAAGACTAATGACAGTGCCAAAGAATTTGCACCGTTATGCAATATTTATAGTAAGTTGACAATGAGAAGAATAAAAAGTTATTTAATAATATTCGCACTTTTAAAAATGCTCTCTTACTTCTCTCTCTCTCTCTCTCTCTCTCTCTCTCTCCCTGATATAGCTGTATCTGTACACATCTTTAGCTTCTACGGTATAGAATTGGAGAACCTAAAGATGTATAATATATCTTGTCTTTTTACCAGATCTCGGCGAAGTCCAAAATGAACTTGGTTAGGTGAGGAGTACGTAAGGTTATATTTTTATCGTAAATGTATGTTTATGCTTTCTTTTGTTCCCTTGTTCAACTAGTGAACATATTGATTTTTATACAGTCGGCTTTTTGATTACTTTATAATTCACTTACATGAATTGAATAAATTATTATGATTTTTATTAGCTTCGTATATGAATGCCTATTTCTACTTAAAATTAAAAAATAGCCTAAAAGTTTTTTCCAAGTGTATTCTTTCAAAATATTTGAAAAATGGAGAACAAATAATTGTATTATTATTTTAATGTGAATATTTGGTCATCACTTGAAAATTCTATATACGTTAATATAGAAAAAAACATGTGATTTAATAAATAAGGTGATCCTATAAGGGTTCCGTTTTTACCTTTCGAGATACGGAACCCTAGAATAACCTATTTTTAGTATTTTTAATTTACCTAATGTAACCGTTGAAATATGAAACGTCATTATATTTAAACAGATTCATATTTTTAATGTACATTATTGACCTAATTCATTTTTTTTTATTATGTGTTAAGAGATGACATTTAACGCAGCGATTCGTATTCTTATCATAGCAAGGAAATGGCAAAACTTTATTTTATTCTTTTATAGTCGCTGTTCCCCACTTTCTGCCGAATTCTGAAGGCATTGCGTGTTGAGCGGCGGTACTCACCGCCGCACTCTCCTTGACACCAGAGCGAAATAGAAATATATCGTTATTTTGTAGTAAGCACTTATTTGGTTGGTATTTAATATTACTTAGCTTAAATTTATGGATTGTATGGAATTGGCTCTTTGTGAGAGAATTTTGTATTTATTTGAGGCCGTCGTGATGCATCGCGACATGGTTTGAATTATTATTTATTAATATTTTTATTTCCAAGGCAAAAGAGCGTCGTTGAGTTCCGCAACTCTACACATATTGCTTCGAAAATTCGGCGGAAAGTGAAAAACAATAATATCTATTGCCATACTATTCATATAAAGTAGTTTGTACCTATGTGGTATATAGTAACAGACCATATAAGTTATTTATATATTTTTTCTATTTCTTATTATTAATTATTTCAATTGTTATGCTCTTTCATGTAAAATTCATAAGCTTTTTTATTTACAAAAACCAGTATAAAGATCAAATCAGCTTCACGCTGTATACTGCACACAGCAGGGTAGGCAGAGGGAACCTAGTGTTAAGACACTCCGTTCCTCACTTTCTGCCGAATTCTGGAGGCATTGCGTGTTTCGTGGCTGAACTTAACGCCGCGCTTAGCCTCGAAACCAGAGCGAAGAAACGGAAACATAAAAACAGTATAAAGATATTTAAATATAATAAAGAACTCGAACTCGTAAATGGCAGATTGACTTGATTAATTATCTACTACGCTAGGATGGCGTTAATTTTTTCTATACATTAATGTAATTTAATATCAGGAAGTACATACGAAAGATAATATTAAAAGATTACAACTAATCCACATGTCTTGGTCTAAGAGATAAGAAGCGTCCGTTGACTTATGACTCTTAGATGAGCCATTATGATCTCATATAAGTAAAAACTCATATGTTATAAATATACTATAATATGAAAAACATTTGTCATTGAGGTTCGCCATCCAACACGCAAAGCCTATGGAGGCTCAGGCTATCTGCAAAAATTGGGGAACTGAAGTATGGGAACAGAGGTTCCCAGGTTCCCTCTGTGCGTGAAGCTAAGAAAAATCTAAATAAAAGAACATTTTATGTTTGATGATAAAAAGTAATAAATAATATTGAAACAAATACATTGAAATATTTGTAGCTTGATATTTCTGAATGAGGAAAAATATAGTCGATGTTAAATGTGGTCTATTCATCATAATTTGAATTATTAGAGTGTAAATTTTGTGCTTTCATAACTAAAATGTGTCGTAACTAGATATCGTGGTGGAAAGTGGAGGGTTGGAGTATTTTCATGGGCACGGAGTGTCTTAACACTAGATTCCCACGTACACTCTGCCTACCCTGCTGTGCGGGATAGGTACAGCATAAGGTTAAAAAAACTAGCAACCATAAAAAAAATATTCCAACCAATAATTCCTGAGATAAGCGCGGTCAACCAAACAAACTCTTTATTTACAGATATTAATTACTTATAATTTTATCTTAATAAATCTTAATACATTTAGTACCAAAACCTTTTTGTCGTAGAGTTTTACAAAGGAAATTGTTTTATAATTTTATCTTAATAAATCTTAATACATTTAGTACCAAAACCTTTTTGTCGTAGAGTTTTACAAAGGAAATTGTTTTAAATGTGTTCCTGTTTGAGCGGAAATTGAATTAATCAAATTCACTATATAAATTAGGTAATTTGCATTTTGATGTGTTTCTGCGCATGCGTAGTTCGTTGACTGTTCGAGTAAGGAGTGATCTCATGTACGATTGAAAATTAAATTAGGATATATATTAAATTTATTTTGTATGTAGTACAATTAAGGCCGTCGTGGCGTAGGAGCAAGAATATGACTGTAACGAGACGGTTATTGGTTTGATTATTAATCGGGAAAATTGTTATTCATTAATATTTCAAGTTAAGGCCAGTTGTGGCGCATGGGCACAAAGTGTGACTGTAAAATCGACTGTTTGTGGGTTCGACCCCTCGATGAGATGAAGTATTTATTTAAATTTATATTTCTATTTTCTTCGCTCTGGTGCCAAGGCGAAGCGCTACGAGGAGTGCCGCCACTCAACACTCAATGCTTCTAGAAATCGGCGGAAAGTGGGTAACGGAGTCTTAATGCTAGGTTCCTTCTGCCTACCCTGCTGTGTGGGTAATACAGAGTGAGGCAGATTTATTTTATTTTAATATTTAAAGTGGGGAATATAGTGTCTTAACACTACGTCCCCTCTGTCTACCTTGCTATATGTGGGATACAGAGTGGAGCTAACTAAAGTTATGGCTTGAATAAAGATTAGAACTTTTACGCTATTTTAATAGTCGGACACTTTCATAAGAGAGATGTTAAATTTTTGAACTAGTTTTCGTTGCGTTTTGGGTTCAGCCACACACAATGTCTCGAATTAGCGAGTGTTTTGGATTGACACTAGATCCTTTCCTGCCTGCCTTTTCATAGTCCGTAAAAATAACTGTAAAGATTTTCCTAATATCATAACATAATAAACAAATATAAATAAAATATTTTTAAAAAGGAACGTAGATTCTTAATCTACGAGTTTCTATTAAAAAAATAATTTAGTTTCTTTGTACTTTAAATAACATTATGATAACGTTTTTATGAATGTTTTACGGCGTATTCTAACGTTTTCAGTAGTAAACTAACAAAGTAGGTCAAGCTTAAGGAATCAAATAGTATAGGGTTGTTAAAAATTTAATAAATCAAAGATAATATTATCAATATGATTAAACTACATATATGGGGCCAGTCGTGGCGCAGGGGCACAAAGTGTGAAAATCGACTGGATGTGGGTTCGATCCTCACTAGAGGAAATGAAATATTTATTTACATTTATATTGTTATTTCTTCGCTCTGGAGTGGAGGTAAAGCGCGACGTTGAGTTCCGCCACTCAATACGTAATGCCTCCAAAAATAGATGATATATATATATATATATATACATACATATATATATATATATATATATATATATATATATATATATATATATATATATATATATATATATCTTTTCTTTTACAGATATACCTATGTATATCTGTAAAAGGTAAGAAGGTAACCTAGTGTTAGGTTCAGACTCCACCAAAGCGGAGATGTGCGGAGAAGTTGAACGCGAAGACTTAAACTTTTTTTATGCTTTAATTTTTGAACGTCAAATAATTTACCACCAGTTCACTAAAGTTAATACCTCATAATGAGAAGAACCGGCGCGAGAAACGAGGCGGGATTTTTTTTAAATCAATTTTATACAAATACATATTTTATTATTTGTTTATCATTTATAAAATCATTAATTTCTTAGTAACCTTTAACATACAAACGTCTTTTCACAACTCTTTTAAAGACGTGTGAATAACGAAATTATTTTGGTTATTAAGAAAATCTCATCTCTCCACTGGTCCGTCCGTCCGTCTCTACGTTTTGGTGGAGTCTGGGCCTTTAGAGTTAAGACACTCCGTCCCTCACTTATTGTTCAACTTTTGACTCATTCACGCGTTTGATAATGGAACCCAACACCGATAACGTATGACATAAGCTATACTTATAAATTAAATTCAAAAAAATAAATAAACTTCACGTTGACAACCGTAGAGGTAACCTAGCGTTATTACACTCCGTTCCCCATTTTCTACCGAATACTGGAGGCGTTGTGTATTGAGTAGCGGTACTCAACACTGCGCTTTGCGTCGACGCCAGAGTGAAGAGCGAATAAATGATTATATTAAATATTTAATTTCCTCGAGTGAGAATCAAACCCAAGATCTGTTATTTTACTAGCTGATTTTTAGTCTACAGCCAGGAATTATAACATTTAAATATATAAATATATTTGAACTTTTATTTTATATCGCACACCTACGAGTATGTCTGTATGTCTGCATATAACACCTTTGACCCGTTTATCTCCGCAACATCTGTTGTAGATCGTTAATATCACAGCGCAGGTACATAATCTAATGTTACTGCGCCCTTGGTGTGTTCGTGTTGGTTTGTTACGAAATATCTTGTAAACTATTGATCGCTATCAGCATTTTACAAAATATTTAGTACTGACTTTCTGTGGTAATTCAATTTTGATTGTGATTTCTGTGTAAAAAATCGTATTTTAGTTTATGAAATTCACTTTCTATAAATTTATATAAATAAAGAGACTAAACTAGACTAAATTTATTATTATATTAAAGTATACAGTGTGGCTATTCCCCTTAGAGTAAATATTTTTGTAATTTCATCGCTCTGGTGAAACAAGTGCGGCGTTGAATTTCGCAACCCAATACGTAATGTCTTCAGAATTGAGCATAAAATAGGGAAGTATTTTAATGGTACATAATGAAGAGTCAGTAACACTAAGCTCCCAGGTTCCCTCTGCCTAACCTGCTATAAATGGTAGTAGAATATTTACTCAGAATATATACTACAAAAGACAAAGTTCTTTTATTAATATTTTAATAAAAAGAGTAATTAAAATACAAAGTTGAACTAATTAAAAGTCGTAAACGCAAGTAAGAGTCTATAAAGTAGCAAATGAAACAACGGTAGTCGTATGTTCGTTAAAGATGCATAAAAGTACGCTACAAATAGTGTAGAAAATAATATAATTTTATAATTACTAACACTGTATCCCGTATATTGCACCATTGTCTACGTACCTAGTGGGAACCTAGTAGTAAGACACTTCGTTCCCCACCTTCGGCTGATCTGGAGCTTCTCAGATCATTCTCGCCAAGCTTGGTCTCGCTATCAAAATGAGAATAATTTTGCCTCATTTTGTGCACACACACTACACTGCATCCTATATATAGCAGTGTAGAGAGAACCAGGAAACCTAGTGTTAATACGCTCCATTCTCATTACGATTCCACTTTCTTCTTCGGATGGCAGACTCTGGAGGCACTGCGGCAGAACTCAACGCTGCGCCTTGCCTCGACTCCTAAGTAAAGAAATAAAAATAATTTATTTCCTTCAGTAGCAATCGAGCCCTCAACCATGCGTTTTTAATCCGACGCTGTGCCTCTACACAACACGAAACAACGAAAAGCTTTTGACCGTTGAAAATTATATAGTCATATTTTTTTAATTTATTAATTAGAGGCCGGTCGTGGCGCAGCAGCACAAAGTGTGACTGTAAACCGACTGGTTGTGGGTTCGATCCCCACTCGAGGAGATAAAATATTTACTTAAATTTATATTTCCATTTCTTCGCTCTGGTGTCGAGGCAAAACGCGGCGTTGAGTTCTGCCTCTTATCACGCAATGCCTCCGGAATTCGGCAGAAAGTGGGGAACGGAGTGTCTTTCACTACGTTCCCTCTACCTACGCTGCAGTGTGCGGGATACAGCGTGAAGCTGATTTATTTTATTTTATTTGAATGAAATTATTTCACTCTGGCACTAAAGGAAAGGTCCGGCGTTGAGTTCCTCCACTCAACACGTAATACCTCGAAAAATTCCACGAAGAATAGAAAACGGAGTGTCTTAACACTGGGTTCCCGATGCCTACCCTGCTACAGGCGAGATACAGCGTGAAGCTGATTTATTTAAAGGCTATTATAAAAATGAAATATAAACAGCTTGTTAATATAGTGTAAAGGAAACTCCTTCCGGAGGAAGTGTTTCCAATACATGCGGTTAATAGATCTCGATTGTCTTAGATGTCATGTTGTTGTACGATTTATAGTTTTTATTTATAATAGCTTTTAATGTGCTGTTTATTTAAATAGATTTTTAATTAGTTTTATTAGTTAATTAGAGGCCGGTCGTGGCGCAGCGGCACAAAGTGTGACTGTAAACCGACTGGTTGTGGGTTCGATCCCCACTCGAGGAGATGAAATATTTACTTAAATTTATATTTCCATTTTCTTCGCTCTGGTGTCGAGGGCTAAGCGCGGCGTTGAGTTCGGCCATTTACCACGCAATGCCTCCGGAATTCAGCAAAAAGTGGGGAACGGAATGTCTTTCACTACGTTCCCTCAGCCTATCCTGCAGTGTGCGGGATACAGCGTGAAGCTGATTTTATTTTATTTTAAATTATTTAATTATCTTTTTAAGTAAAATCTCTGGTGGGTAGAGGGAACCTAGTATTGGCATACACCTTTCCTCACTTTCTACCGAAGGTTTTCGGTATCCTAGGCTTGTTCAGTTCAGTGTAAAGCTGAAAAAAATAATAATAGATGCAAGTATTACGCACGCTTAATCTAAAAAGTGCTTACACATTAAAAGAAACACGTTACGACCAAATTTGAAGACCACGACGCAGCTTTGCCGTGTGACCCCGGTCTATAATAGGATCATCCTCGTACTGAAGGTGTCGTAAGAGTCGACTAAAGTACATACAAACACGCATGGGCAGACTCGACCGGATCATTACCACCCCCGGCATTTAAAACCGGCGTGAAGTAGTGGCTTTATGCCATCATATGCGTTTCGCATCAGGTAATGCCGGGCCCCGGCGCCCAACCCACCTTAAAGGCCGGCAACGCACCTGTAACTCCTCTGGTGTTGCACGGGGCCGTGGGCGGCGGTAATCACTTACCATCAGGTGACCCGAACGCAAATTTGCCTTGTCTTTTCCATAAAAAAAAACTTATGAGTGCAGTTGAGTTTTACCAGAAAATTATTTATTTGCGGAAGAAAAAGTTATATATTATAAAAGTTAGATGTTATAAATGTTTACAAGGAGATTACGTTGAAACACAAAATAAATTTATTCATGTTTTCTCGTATTTTCATAGAAACTCTCTAAGAACGTCTAAGAATTCTAAGTTCAGAAGTAAACTATAAGTCCTTCTAAGAATTCAAAGTGTTAGAATACTTTTAAAATAACAACATTTATAAAGAATTATTTTAAAATGATTGCCTTCGTATTATATTGTATTATTCTTACATATCTATCAAATATAAACCTTATTTAAATTTTAAAATATCGCTTTACCTGTATCCCGCTTATAACAGGGTAAGTAGAGATTCTAGTGTCCGGACACTTTGTTTTCCACCTACATCAATATCTACTCAATACGCAAAGTGTTGAACTGTATTGAGCGATTTTCCGTTAGTGTTCAGACACTTCCCTTCCCCACTTGCTGCCACAATTTTTTTAAGCGCCGCTTGCTGGGTTGTGGAAATCAACGTCGCATTTGCCTCGTTACCAGAACGAGAAAATGAAAATATTAAATATTTCATTCCCCCGAGTGGAAATCGAACCCACAACCGTCGCGCTTAAAGTCACACGCTTGTCCTACGCCACGACTGTCTCAGCCAGTCAACTAGAGAAAATATTATTAATAATAATTAACTATATACAATAGTTACATTCTCGTCAGTCACTTTTGTATATTTAACGATTGATTCGTTAAATTCACAAAAGTACACTGCTATGTTTATATACAGAGGATGGTTGAGTTGGTGCCAAGATTTTTGGGTCATGAACACGCTACCTACGGTTAAGTAAGCAAGTTAACTATACGTTTTTAACTATGCGGTCTTAAAAATATATTAGATACTTTTGTAAAACACGCACAGCAGGGTAGACAGAGTTAGTGTTAAGACACTACGTTCCCCACTTTCCGACCAGTTCTGGAGGCATTACGCGTTGACGGGCGGAACTCAACGCCGCGCTTTGACGTTGAACTCATAGCGAAGAAATGAAAATATAAATAAATATTTTAACATTTTATTTGTCATGTTGAAACCAGAGCGAAGAAATGAAAATATGAATATTTTATCTCTTCGAGTGGGGATCGAACCCACAACCAGTAGATTTTACAGTCACACTTTGTGCCCCTGCGCCACGACTGGTCTCAGATACTTTTCTTCTTTCTTAATCTAATCTTAATCTTTTACTTTTACGTTTCTTTACAATTATTATTAAGAATAAATCAAGAAAATCCGCTTTACGCTGTATCCCGCACACCAGTAGGCAAAGGGACGCGCAACGCAAGGTAGGTTAAGGTGTTTATCAGTATTTTTAAGTACGTATGTTTGTTCCGATGTTGCGTTGCGGAGATTAAACGGATTGACCTATTTAAATGATTCTTGCGTCAAACGATTCATGTTAACCTTGTGAGTGTAACAATAGGTACTGTACTGAAAAATTACCACAGCGACGACTATATGATATATTGTAAATATGATTCCTTTATAAAAATATGTAAAGGTTCCTTTCATATTTTTTTTTAAATTAAATCTTCCCAGGGAGCCCTGTAACATTTAAACGGATCCCGACTGTTCTTAATTTTTTTCTTTTTAGTTTTAGTGCGTCAACGCTAAATTATTATTTTTTGTATTTTTTTGCTATCGCGTGATATGTATAAAAAACTAAAACGATCATATAATAGCATTATCTATAGAATAGCGGAACTCAACGCCGTGTTTTGCATCGTATTATTAATTAAACTCTACTCATTTAAATCGCTAACAGTTAAATGTACTGCTGCACTCCTAGATCAATATCCGTAACGCCATCCGTTATATAAAGACTCGATCAACGTCGCTACAAGCTATTGTAGTTTATTGTTAAATATATTAGTATCCATAGATATTGTTATATTGAGAGGCCGTCGTGGCGCAGTGGCACAACGTCGGACTGCAAACGCGAAGGTTGTTGGTTTGATTTATTTTATTTATATGGTATGCTATGACGAAGAAAGCTGTGTCAGATTGTACCAACGCATACAATAATTGTGGGTTAGAGCCAATTTCAGAGTACCTAATCATTCTAATTGTAAATTATATATAAACTTTCTCTGTACTACAAGACGAGTTATATGTGAAAACAAATGTGATTGTTATTTTAAAAATATGATTTTTTTTAGTTTTACGTAGTATCCCGCACATACAAGGTAGCCTAGTGTTAAGACACTCCGTTCCCGACTTTCCGCAGATTTTTCTTATTTACAGTTAAAATAGATATGGTTTAGCTTTACTTATTATCGATAGTGTTGAGACACTATGATCTCCATTTTTCGCTCATTTGAAAGGTATTAAGCAATATATATTATAGTATTATATAGTATAGTAGAATTTGTACTGCTTACTTATTATGTTTGTTGATTGAAAAAATCGCTTCGTTATATTTTTATATCATAATATTATAACGATTCACTTTAAAAATCTCTGCAAAAATACTATTTTGAAAAATTATTAAAGAAATCTCAATTTTTTTTCCAAATTTAGACACTCATTACGTCCGGGCATACACAAAAATAACTTAATTTATGTTTTTGAAGTAATAAAGTCAGTCACGGATATAAAACCACAAATAGCCACTGGAAGCTTCTATAAATAACATTTGGATTTGTAAACTAGATGTATAAAATAAACTTTGATCTTGAAATAGAGGGTGTGACGTCATTGAGAACAGTCTTAGATCATGTATTCTAGTAATTTGCGATTTTAACGCATTCCTCACTGAAATGACTGACTGACTCCTGGTGGAATGCTGGTCTTGTTGATAGTTTTTTCCCTCATAGCAGAGTAGGCAAAAGTAAACTAGTAGTTTAAAGTCAATATAGTTCCTGATTTCCAACCTATTTTCGAGACATTGCGTGTGGCAGAACTCTACATCACGCTTTACCTTGAACCAGAGCAAAGAAATGAAAATATAATTAAATAATTATAAATTCCTCCGAATGGGAATCGAGCCTAAAACCGTCGCGTTTACAGTCTAACGTTTATGCCACAGTGCCTCGACTGACCTCTGATCAATTCGGATTGATATCATCTAATTAAACACACGTATGAACATACTTCACATATTCCGAACCTAAAATCAAATTGGTATGTAACATATCTGCACAGCTACGTTCGACTGATTAAATATAATTATTGATTTGTTTTAAGTATTGTTTATTATCAGAGAGAGAGAGAGAGAAAGAGAAAGGGAGAAACCAAATGGAATAATAAAGGCGAGAGTTAAGGCAAATTTTAAAGCGTGTCATTGTTGTTGAGTTCCGCTACGCAAATAGAGATCTGAATGGGATCGGAGTATCTTGACATTAGGTTCCCTGGTTCCTTTTGACCATCCTGGTATGGGCGGAAAAAAAAATTCGTCTTAATTGCAAAATCAAAATCTCAAATGATTCTTCCTTTTTAGTCTATTTTTGTTTCTTATAATTTTAGCAGTATGCATATACAGAGAGAAATTAACTACGACATTCCGTATCCCACACACAGTCCAATTTTCGAGATATTGCGTATTGAATGGCGAAACTCGACGCAGTGCCTTGTTTATCACCAGAGCGATCCCTAACTCATGCATTTTATACAAGTTAAAATCTCAGGTATGTCTAGAAAAGTAAATAATTCTCATTTCTCCGCTTTGCTTAATCACAAAACGCGGCGTTAATTTCCGCCACTCAACAAGTACCTACAAATAATTAAAATCAAATCCTTATTCCAAAAAAAATCGGTGGTTCTCTGCATTGTAAGCACTAATTAAAATATCAACATTTAATACCATTTAAGGGAACCCAACAAAAATTAATAATACTACAAAATTATCAACGCTAGTCCCAGTTGTGTTTCACTGGCTTCCTACACCCGCGACCTATGTACGAGTACGTGCCACGACTTAATATATCGACTCTAATACTATGTAACATAATATGTGTAAATGATCTGGAATACTTGTTGGAGTATGTTTTCAATAAGGTTTTTTAAAATGGAGATTTGTTCTAACAGTTTTTTTTATATATATGTTGAACCACGAGTTAAGCCATTCGTGGCGTAGAGGCACAAGTGTGTGAGTGTAGACGCGGATGGTTGGGGTTTCAATCCGTACTCGAGGATGGCAAATGGAGAACGGAGTGTCTTAACATTAGAATCCGTCTGTCTATTCTACTGTTTGCGGATGCAGCTTGAAGCAGCTGAAAAGAAAACAGTTGTTGACTTTGATCGGCTTGATTTGATGAACATTAGCCCGTCTATCAGTACCAGGGTGTAGTGTTCTCATAAAAGTCATTTCCTGTGATTGAATATCCTGCGCTCCTCGTCAGTCGTTCGTGGTCGTCGACCATATTGATTTAGGTGTAGTTAGAGCTGGTATCGTAATGTCCTAATTGCCTCCTCATCTTTCTAGGAAATTTCCTTTTGTTTTGCCATTTTGATATTGTGTTCCACTATATTTTTTACTAAAGATTCATTTGTCATGTGTTCCATTTTTTGGTTTTCTTCAAACAATAATAACTTTCAAAATAATATTGTATCATTTCGTTAAGGGCTTCAATTTAATAACGTAAAACCACCAGCGAATACTCGACGTGCTGCAATCTTGAGGATCGCTCGAAGGAAAACTTTAAAACCTCCTAGGAAATGAATGTTCTTATAACTTTCTTCTGAATAAAAGTCGACAGAAAATTCTATAGTGAAATTATTATTAAAAGCAGAAATAAAAGTTACTTCATTTAGATATCCTTTGGGGTTTGGAGTTGGGACGTGTCGGATTAAATTCTGTAGTTCTGTGTTCCAATTTGACTAGACTGTTTGTAATATTTATAATATATCGCTTATTTGGTGATAATAATGACGTATTTACGCTTTTTAAAATATATTATGGCACAATCAAAGCTAGTCTTCTTCGGCTAGTCTAAATAGTGTTTTTCAATATAAGATACCGACTTCCAGTGGATCTATATGAAATTTGGCATGAAGCGAAAACGTTTAGTAACAGTAAAAAATGCGTAGGCAGCGGAGTGTCTCAATACTAGAATTTGTCTGCCTACCCCGCTACTGAAAAACAGGTTAGGGAGTGCAAAGAAAATAAGAAAGTATATCTCGAAATTTCTACGAAAATGGACAAAAAAACGGATTTTCCATTTTAAATCCTGAAGTCCACGCAACGTCGTACGTTTAAGCTTAAAATCTCTTCTATAAGCGTAAAAAGCGAAAGTTATTATAATATATTAAGCATGCCCTATAAATGAAACCTGAAACGTAAATAAACTGTCGTGATTGTCATAATGGCTAAATATTTCTTATTAAATATAGATAAAATCGTAAACTATTCAACTTATGTTAGTGATTTTTGTATATATTTTTTTAAGATTTTACTATAGGAGACGCAGCGGCACAAAGTGTGACTGTAAAACCGACTGGTTGTTGGTTCGATCCCCATTCGATGAGATGAAATATTTACGTAAATTTATATTTCCATTTCATCGCTCTGGTGTCGAGGCAAAGCGCGGCGGTCAGTTCTGCCACTCAACCCGCAATGCTTCCAGAATTTGGCAGGAAGTGGGGAACGGAGTGTATTAACACTAGGTGCCCTCTGCCTACCCTGCTGTGTGCGGGATACAGCGTGAAGCTGATTTAATTTGATATTAATTTTACTATAGGAGACATTTAAAAGTAAACGTTTAAAAATCAACATCTGTCTTGGAACTCTTATAGCAATTACTATATCATTTTCGGTGCTAAATAAAAAAAATGCTTAAATTTTTCTATGAAACGAATATAAGTTTACTTTTTGTCTATGATATACATATAACTATTAAATTTCGAGAATGTTTCTTTTGTATGTAATGTATGTTGTCACTTTTTAACAAATTTCGTAACTGTACATCGCCGGGAAGTATCCTATTTTGCACAACAAAATGCAGCTAAAATGCGTTGGCAAAAAGTCTATTTTATCTATGGCTCAGGGGACCGTAGACGTAAATATCTAATTACTAGTTTATCTAATCGGAACGTAAAGTATTTTATTTTTCGAGGTTGCCCCCAACTATATACAATTCCGTCGTTTTTTCTTTTTCACGCACGGAACCCTAAAAATAAGAGGATCATTTTGTTGACCGTCTTTCCGCCTAGACAAACTGAAAGATGGAACCCTTATATAGTCGTGGGCAGCCCCATACAACAAAATACTCCACGATCTGCGATTTACTATCTAGCCATCTCATAAAATAAGGAATATACTTGAAAATTTTCTCAATATCAACAGTCTTACAGAATTCACTATAAATATTGAGTAACTATAAATATTTAACGCTGTCAATAAATGAACTCGGGAAGTAGGTCACAGGGCCTTCGTGTTCGATATATCTCTTTGAAACTCCACAATAAAATTACCATGAAACATAATAAACTTATCGGGTGATCCGGTACTGGCTGTGATTTTATAGCTGTTCCCTTTGACAATTGAAAATTTATACGGGAAAATTTACACGGTTAAGATAGAGCGGTTTTAGAGGATTATAGATTTTAATGAGAGAGGAGAGGAGGAGGTTGCCGTGCTAAGACTGTAAGCGCGATGACTGTGGATTCGTTTCCCACTCGGAGGAATGAGTTCTGATTAATGAATATTTTCATTTCTTCGCTCTGGTAACAAGGTAAAGTGCGGCAGAGGCATTAACGTGTAAATGTAAACGCGACAGATTGTGGGTTCGATTCCCAACACGCAATATCTCAAGAATTTGGCGGAGAGTCGGGTACGGAAGAAGTTTTAATGGGAAAAGTGTGTCTTAACATTAGGTTCCCAGGTTCCCTTTGCCTACCCTGCTATAAGCGGCATACAGCGTGAAGGTAAAAAAATACGAATGTAGAGCCAAGATTATTGCAATTCTTTATTGACTATTATAATGACATCCTCTTCTTTTAGCAAAAAACGGACTGTAATTCAATACTAGTTAAATAAAAATATAATAATCTCTCAAAAATATTCGATGGGGCAGCTTGTACAAGGTCAAGATAAAGGCAAAAGACGCCGACAGGCTGGCTGGCGTGACCAAAAGAGAATTATCAGTTATATAGCATGGTATTTTTATTTTTTTTATATTAAAGATTTATATTATATTTAATTAAAATAATTGGAATCTCTTTTTTTATTTTCAATTAAATGAATAAATTCCTTTTAAATCTTAAAAGTGCACTACATAAATTATTAAATTATGCGAAACCATTAACGAACAATTCGTTTTTACTGCGTTATATATAAATAATATTAATACAATATGGTTATTATAAACTTAAATTAATATTAATAATAATAAGTTCTTAAGCAATAAAACAACAAGGGCCACCTGTGGCGCAGTGGCACAAGCGTGTGACTTGTAAACGCGAAAGATTGTGGGTTCGATTCCCTCTCGAGGAATGCAAATATATTTATTTTTATTTCTACGCTCTAGTATCGAGGGTAAAAGCGTGACATTCAGTACTATTACTCAAAATGTAACGCCTCCACAATTCAGTGGAAAGTGAGGGCTGAGTGTGTTAATACTAGGTTCCCTCTGCCTCCCCTGAAAAAAAGACCAAACAAAAATCAACACACAAGTAATCAAAACAAATAAACAACATAAATATCGATACGAAACTTCTGTAAACTAATTAAGTCCTTACCCCTAGTAATGACAGTTAATAACGATTTTGTACGTAATGAAACTGAATCCGTTGGAAGGAGTGGAGCAAACGTGTTCGGAACAAAAGGGACAGCCCTACAAACATATATTAGTAGTATATAGCAAAATAGCCTTTATCCCTATGGAAATAAGGCAATGGTTTCGAGATATTCTACGGTGCTAGCCAGGTTTGAGCCAGTGCCGCGCGTGGCGCCACTGTACGTGGCCGTCGCGACGCTCCCGAAATTTTCTATAGAAAATGGACTTCGTGTGAGAAACAAAATTTAAATATATTAAAATATAATCTGTTTATTATATTAATAATATATATTTTTTATGTAAAATACGTTCGGTTCGTTATTTGTCGCGTTCTTGTGTGATTTTTGACGTGTTTTCGCTATATATATTATTATCGGCGTGGCGTCTGATGCGTGCGTTTCGGGATATAGCTCCCAGCCTATTTTGTTTACCAACTTTTCCGGTGGATTTCCTTTTCATTATTTTCTTTTAAAGGCGTTATTTTTTTATTGTTGTTATTATATTAATAGTTGCTTATTAATTTATTTAGTTATTAATAAGTTATGTTTTTTAATAGGTTAATTATTTTATTTCTGTATATTTCAATTGAAAATTTTAATATAAAACTATTATATGTATTTATTCTATTTAAACAAAATATTTTCTGTTAGAAATTTTTGAAGTGAAGTTAAAATGAGTGAAAATAAAAGCGGCAAAAGTTGCATTTGCAGTTACTAGGTGTATATATAGGTGCAAAGGGTTCCTTTTTGTGTAAGATTTAAGATTGGTTTTTGTGTGATTTTTATTATTTTCAGGAAATATAAAGAATTTGAGCTGTTGATATATTTCATTGATATAATAGGAAAATATATTTAGGAATCGTTGACTGAATAGATATAGGTTCGATTCGTGTTAGGTGCAATGTTTTAGCTTAAAAATATTTTCGCTTTATCAAACTAAACAAAGCGCGTCGTTAGGTTCCGTTCTGGTATCAACCGCATTTATTTTGTCAATTATCCCTTAAATGCAAAACGGAGAGATTTATTAGGAAATTCTCTCTGCCCACCCCAATAATGCGAGACATGCATAAAAATAAAAACATGAAGGAAAGGAAAATATATTCAAAACAATACATTAAGACAGTAAACGACGATTTTAGTCCAAAAAGGAACAATATGAAATGCTTTGTTATAATTGCGTTTCCCTTAGCGACCATAACGGCTTAAATATTTAATTTTTTACGGGGTTAAGAGACCTTTCCTCACATTTACTAGCCACAGACAGTTCAGTTGAAAAAAAAATACTTTTTCACCCAAAAACAGTATGTTATTATTAACTTTAGTGCCACGTTTTATTCAGTTTCACGTTGTATCTCGCATAAAGAGATATAGGTAGATGGAGAGTTAAGACTCTCCATTTCCCCACTTTCTGTCGAATTTTCAAGCTGCGAAACTTAACACCACACTTTGCCTTCTTACGAGAGCAATTAAATGAATATAACGAATTATTACCCCGAATCGAAAGCCACAACTGTAGTTTAGTATCACACGTTTTGTTCCACTGTGCCAGGAAGGCCTCGTAACTAAAACCTTGTTTTCCGTTTTATTATAACTCAAATATGCTCCTGGAAGCGGTGTTGGCTCTGTCTTCGAATGTCTGCGATCCTGATTGGTTTTTGATGTTAGCCAGATGACTCGAGTACCACGGAAAACGACGTATTGTATAAATTCCTGTACATTTTAGTATATTTATAAATATATATCCTTGAATTTCAACGTTTATTATAATATATATATATATATATATATATATATATATATATATATATATATATATATATATATATATTATAATAAACGTTGAAGAGTGTGGGGTAGTAAAGAAGCACTGCTATAACTATCTTTGGAAACGGGAAAGCGATTGTAAAATATTTTTTATTTTCATGCTGGAGCCCGCACACAGCACGGAAGGTAGAGTTAAGACACTCCGTTCCCCATTTTGGAGTAATTGCGTGTTGCCTCGACACCAGAGCTCAGAACTGAAAATATTAAATATTTCATTTCTTCGAGTGGGATTGGAACCCAAAATCTATGTTGCTATCGATAAAATCCCTACCTACATATATTTAGATGCAGTGATAGGACCAACTTCGAAAGAGATTCAGATAGTGGAAAACGGAATGTCTTAACTCTATGTTTCCTCTGCCTACCCTGCTGCACGCGGGATACAACGTGAAATTGATTAATTAATTTATTATTTCATGTAAAGAATATATATATAAAAAATCACATCCTAAAAGCATATACAGGTAGCTGAAGGACAAATAGAAATATGATAACACGCGTCCTTCTCGCGATACAATATCACAATATTGCGTGTTCGATGAAACAGTCTGCGTTTTATTGTTCTTTTCCATACCTACCCATTACCTTTTTACCCGACTGTGGTGAAATCTCAAAAGGGGGTTATATTCTTTTTTTTTTTTTTTTTTTTTTTTTTTTTTTTTTTTTTTTTTTTTTTTTTTTTTTTTTTTTTTTTTTTTTTTTTTTTAATGCGGGGTGTGGTAGATCCAGGTAGAGGTCTCCTCCCATTGCGTGTTGACTTGATGGCGAAGTCCGTGACTCTACCACAGACCATACTTTAGTCGCTCTACGACACCACCAGTACCAGGATGATCCTATTCTAGGCCGGGATCACACGGCACAAAAACGGCATGTTTTTAATGCGTATTCAAATATGTATGTATGCTCGTCCTTTTGTTCCTTTGTAACTGCTTAACCAGTGAACCGATTACGGTAAATGATACGTCCGGTTCTGACACAATTAAAGTGACAAAATTATGTAATTATAAGAAATCTTAGAAAAAAAATGGAGCAACATGTCACTAAGACACGCAAATTGCAAAATACTGTTTTCTTTGTCTTTAAAGGTGAGCTTAAATTAACGATTGTTTTCTCTATAACTTTTGTTGCAACTATATCATTAATTTAAATCTTAAAAAAATCTACTTATAAATATTTTATCGTTTATAAGTTATTATCAAAATTTGCTTCAAATTTCATTAACCTAGACTAAAAAACATAAAATCTCGTTGGTACGAGTTACTGTTAACAATTTCGAGAAATCCCCACTTATACTATATTAATTTCATCTACACTCCCTAAGAAAACTACAAACCAAATTTTCCTTTCCAGTAGTTTCGACTGTACGTTTTCTTAAAATCAGCTTCACGCTGTATCCCGCACGCAACAGGATAGGCAGAGGGAACGTAGTGTTAAGACACACTGTACCCCACTTTCCGGCGAATTCTGGAAGCGTTGCGTGTTGAGTGGCGGCACTCAACGGCGCGCTTTGCCTCCACACCAGAGCGAAGAAAAGAAAATATAAATGTAAGTAAATATTTTATCTCCTTGAGTGGGGATCGAACACACAACCACTCGATTTTACAGTCACACTCTGAGCCAAGACTGATATACCATAAGGTTATAATATAAGTTATTATGCAAAGCTTATGAGTAAGCAAGCAAAGCTTCTCTTCCCGGGATAAATTAAGTCATAATTTTAGCAATTTTGATTAAATTCTACGTAGAAGCTTTACAACGAAAAGTTCCTGGTATTTAATATATATGTTAGGGTTAAAAATGATATCGCACCTTTAGAATTATAGTGACCTAATCAAAAAAAACCATGATTTTGAGTTTTTGTCACAAATTGACCTAAAAGGACAACCTAAAACGACGCTCTGTACACAACAGGGTAGGCAGAGAGAACTAAGAATTAAGACACTTGGTTCCCCGGTTTTCGCCGACCTTTGGAGGCGGTAAGTGGGAATCAAGGTCAATTTCTGACAAAAACCCAAAATCATGGATTTTTTGATTAGGTCACTATAATTCTAAAGGTGCGATATGTCTTTCTTAAATATTTTTTTTATAATGAATAACCCAAAAACATTTAAGTTTGTAATTTTTATTATATTTTCAATAATAACAACCATGTACATAGCACGAAATTAAATTATAATAAAATGCCCTAATCTCAATAAATATTAACTCTAATTAAAAATGTGTTAGTTCATTTATCGAGGAATACATCAAGCTAATCGTTTTAATTTTACTCCACTATACCAATTTTTTATTAATTAAAACTATTATTTATTTATTTAATTAATTTTACGCTGTATTCTGCACATAGCAAGGTGGCAGTGGGAACCTGGGAACCTAGTTTTAAGACACTCTGACCCCTTATCATACTTCCTTTACCCACTTTCCGCCGACTGAACGAAGCGTTTTGCCACGTTACTAGAGCTAGGAAATAAAAATATTAAACATTTAATTAGGAATCGAACCCACAACCTGCCACTATTACAAACACACTCTTGTACTCCTGTGCCACATCTGGCCCATTGTACTTGCGGTCTTGCACAATTCCACTCCAATTAGTTAATTCCACTCGCCCACGCGGACGAAGCCGCATGTAAAAGCCTGTATGTAATATATAAAACGGAGTAAAGACAAGACCGATCAAAATCCTTAAACCAATAAATTATACTAAAACATCCGAATTAATTGAAATGTAAACTGATCGATGTATTGAAATTGTTTACGATATCGATTATACTGAAGGTTGGATCCAATGGAATGTCTTCAGACAGACATAAAACACATTGGTTTTGAGATTGAGAAAAATAAGGTATTTTTTGTGTGATGTTATAGGCCGTAGTGGTGCAATTGGTGGGACGGTTGTGGGTTCGAACCCAACTAGGGTGAATAAATTATTTTCATTTAGGTATTCTTTTGAATTCCGGTGTGCGTGGAGCGGATGTAGTATGACGTGTTTGTGTGTATTTCCAGTTTTTCTTTAAAAGTTAATTTATTTATTTTTTTAGGTCATTTTAATATTTGTGTTAAGGAGCTTTTATATCTTATACCTAATGGAAGGTGATGAAAGCGAAATGATAAATGACTAATCGATTTTCTCGGTTTTCATGATTCAAGAGATATACCGCTCGTGGCTTCGCCCGCTTGAACTACACAATTCTTTATGTAATAATCTGAATTACTTTCGTGATCTAATAAAATTATCATTTTAAAGGTCTAAACATCAAATTTCAAGTTTCAGGTTATTCAATTATTCCATTAAAAAAATGTACCAAATTTGTCGAACCAAATTTTTATATTTATATTGATATAACGTCTTCCTTTATGCATCGATTTAAATGAAACAGACCTATTCTAGATAGAATTGCGAAAACTACACTTATTTAAGCAGATTCTGAGATAAACGTGAACAAAGAAGAACAACCAAAAAAAAACATTATTTTTGGTACTATTACATTGTTGAATGCCTAATAAAAAAAATCTTATATATTTTTTTATGTACAATTGTACAGACATCGTTGAAGTACGATTATATTTTAAAATATATTAACTATAGCAATAATATTGTTAGCATATTAAAATAATAATTATAATAAATAAACCAGTGGTGGCGCAGTGGTACAAAGTGTGACTGCTAACGCGGCTGGTTTGGTTTGGATTAGATCCCCACTCGAGGAAGTGAGATATTCATTTACATTTATATTTTCGTTACCAGAGCGAAGAGTTCTGGTATCGAATGCATGGCGTTGAGTTCCGCCACTCAACACGCAATGCCTCCAAAAATCGGCGGAAAGTGGGAAACGGAGCCTTAACACAAGGTTCCCTCTGCCTATTCTGCTTTGTGCGGGATACAGCGTGAAGCTGAAAAGTATTAAACTAGAAAAATTGATTTGACGTCTAATATCGAGAAGACAGAGCCAATGCGGACATAAACACAAAATTCCATACAGATGAATAAGAAACATAACGTTTAACGCACCTACAATAAAATCGGCAAGGACATTCTAAATATAATGTTAATCGATTATTCGTTTCTAGTTCCCTTAAATTTTGTTGCGCTATATTTTTGTCATTGCTTAGTTATATTTATTATATGTATTATTATAGAGTTAATTTTGTGTTTTAAAATAAAATTTTCTTTACTTATTTTTGCTTTTGCAGGCCCTGCCTCTTTCGCCTCGTCTCTTATTATCAAACTCTTTGTACTGAACCTATTCGGGAAATCCTCGTGTTTTCTACATATATTATTTTTCACTGTATTGCTGTTTGAGGCAATTGACTCAAATAGTATGGACTATATTTTAACACAATTTTATATCTATATTTGTATATCACATTTTATATAGGCGGAGAGAATATAGTGATTTATCTAATTGTTATCCATTTTCGCCTTTCAAACGTTTTAATTGGGTCGAGCGGTGAATAACTATGTTATAAAAAACCGGACAAGTGCGAGTCGGGCTCGCTCATCAGGGGTTCCATACAAAAATTGGAGGTATTGCGTTTTTTCTGTAATCCAAGCTTAAGTTAGCCAGAGCCCTTTCATCTGATGCTTAACTTGAACTAGCGGCTTTAATGCCAAGTTTTGGCCCCTCTTTAAGGCTGTTATTTTATAGGATTTAACTACAAATATATAGTTTTAGATTTTTTGTTGAACTAGTAATTACTACCTGTAGATGTTAGGTATGAAATTTTATAATTCTATGTGAATCGGATTTACACTATGAATGTTGATTACCTTTATGGAGTCGAAATATGCCTTTTTTGCGATAGAAACGCTCATATCGTTTTTTAAAACATATATAGAAATATGAATTTTTTAAAGAAATCTAGGGGCCGGACTTAAATATATGGTTAAAAATTTGTATTTTTCACCAAGCGTTCTTGAGATAAAGGATGTCGACAGACCGACATACAGACAGACGGACAACAAAGTGTCACCAAATCTTATAACGTTTCCTTTTTTTCCTTTACCCTAAAATTAGAAATTCGTCTTAATAACACAATACTCCAATGATGGGAGACGAAATCTTAGTCCTTCTGGTTAGTACAACTATAAAGCTCTAGATGTTCCTTAACACAGCAACGAACATCACCGGGATCGAATCCACGACCCGTCGCGTTTACAAGCACTGCCACTGCCTCACTGGTCTCGTATTTAAAAATTGTTAGTAAAATCACGTGAAACTGCATTCTCAAAGCATTTTTACTTGAGGATTTAATATTTTGAATTCTTATTCCCTTTCTGACTGCCTTTCATACTGTGTCGGCGAGGTGTACTCGGTTGAAATATTTTAAAAATGTTTACAGAATATTTTTAGAAATATGTAGGTTATACATTTATTATAAATGTATGTTATTTATAATATTTTCTTTAAAAAGTTCTTAAAATGTATCTTT
Organism: Heliconius sara; assembly: GCA_917862395.2. NCBI lineage: Eukaryota > Metazoa > Arthropoda > Insecta > Lepidoptera > Nymphalidae > Heliconius > Heliconius sara. Next base: position 2,910,180 of record OU860788.1, on the reverse strand, counting down.
AATACTTTATACCGTTTTATATGTATGGGGAATTCTGAGTGTCTAAGTGCTTTTACGTTATAAGAGATTTGTACTTTTATGTATAAAATTTTTGCATATATTTTTTTGTTTTTTTTAGCGTCACGCTGTATCCTGTATACAACAACGTAGACAGAGGGAACCTATTGTTCCGCATTTGGCATTATTGACTCGAAAAAGGACGCAACAAAAAATATGATATATTAGTAATACAAATAGATCAATTCTAATTTAAAGAATTTGTCGGAAATATATTAAGGCACACATATCTTGATACGTTTTGTCGTTTTTAAATAGACGCAAGGTTGGAGCCGTTGTGGCGCACAGTTCTTGACAGTAAATGCGACAGTTGTGGGTTCGATTCACATTCGGGTGGGAATTAATGATTGATTTTTTTTTTGTTCTGGCAACAGGAGAAAATCATTGAGTTCAGCCACGCAATTCGTAATCTCTCAAGAATTCGGCGGTGCGTAGGGATGAGGAGTGAGGAGTGCCTTAACACTAGGTTTCCTCCTAGTTTCTTTCCTAGACCTACCCCCTATGGATGCGATACAGCGTAAAGCTGTAAATAGAAACAACCACAACCACGCAGCCACAATCATCTTAGATACATTTGCATACAAATTATTCAAATTTCCATCAAACCAAGCCATTATTGCGTCATAATCACGCGATAAATCATCATATAGCTAGCGTCCATATTCATAAATTATTTTAATAATAACTAATAAATAACTAATATTATATAAACCATAGAGGTCCAGCCACAAAGGTGAAACTGCAACCCGACAGTTGTAGGTTCGATCCACACTCCAGGGAATGAATTATTGTTTATTAATACTTACATCTCTTCGCTCTGGCACCTAGGCAAAAGCCTGGCGTTGAGTTGCGTCATTCAATACGCAATGCCTCGAAAAATTCGGCGGAAAGTCGGAGGTTGGAGTGCTTACTAGGTTTCTCTTGTCTATCCCGCTGTAAGCTGCGGGATACAGCGTGAAACTGATTTATATTAATTTTAATCACATTATAAATGATCAAGAACTTGTAAAAATATTCATAAATTATTATAATAATAGCTAATAAATAACTAATGTTACATAAACAAAAAGTAAAAGCCGTCTACATCGTGTTATAAAGTCATCACGGAGACCGTTGCGGACGCGCTAAGACCCAAACTGTCTCGTCCGAGCAGTGTAAGGTTACAATGTAGGTTCACCATTATTTATGGTTTTTTATGGAACTTCCCACCCAACAAGTAATTCTTTATCACATTTTTTTATTAGATTCACGCTGTATCCTGCACACAGCAGGATTGGCAGAGAACCTAGTGTTGAGACACTCCATTTCCCATTTTCCGCTAATTTCTGGAGGTGTTGCGTGTTAGGTGGCGGAACTCAACGCCGCGCTTTGTTCTGACATCAGAACGAAGAAATAAATTCAAGTATATAAATGTACTTTAAATTTATATTTTCATTTCTTCGAGTGGGGATCCCACCCGCAACAAGTAGCGCTTACAAGTTACACAATTGTACGCGTAAATAAATAAATAAATAAATATATATATATATATATATATATATATATATATATATATATATATATATATATATATATATATATATATATATATATATAGAATATTTTGGATATAAGTTTTCATTTTATGTTTATAGGTACATTTTCCGTATTAAAAATGTGCGCATTTCCTACTAATTCTATAGTAGCCTGAAACATATACTTTGGAACTAGATGGAACTTTTTACTTGATTAGAACTTCGTTTAGATACGAGATATGTCTCACGTCCAATTTTAGTTAGCGTTATAATTGAATTAGACTTTGTAGGCGTTTGTTTATAATTAATATTAAATATTTTTCCACTGCCATTGAGTAAGACGGTTCAGACTTTTTATGAACAGCCAAGCTTTTAAAGTATTTTAAGCATTTTCATTATGTTGTTGTTAATTCCTTATTACCTAGAGAACAATTTTAATATCAATTCTACGTTGAAATCGATTTATCGAAATCTGTTTATAAACTTACGAATGACCAAAGCAAATTAATTAGAAACAATAATTTCAACCAGTTTTAATTTTATAATAAAAAAAAGACAGCCAAAAATCCGTTTCTTAACCAAAAAAAATTATGGGAACCCTGTCTGAGTAGTTATGTTCGTGACAACCGAGGCGAATAATGAACACTACGTAATATCAAACTTAATATATCGAATTATAAACCATAATGCTCTTGTATCAAAACGGATAATGCTTTAACAATGTAATTAGATATCAATTTGCTGATATTGATTGATTTAGTAACTTGGCGACCCGAGTGTTTCGTGAATTACTAGCATCATCACGCAGCTGTGTTTTCTATGAAATTTCAATTTAAATTAAATTAATAATTAAATTGTATAACTCAATTAGTCGCGGCGTTGAGTTCCGCCACTCAACACCCAATTTGAAAATGGAGCACAGAGCGTCTTGATACTAGTTTCACTCTACCTATCCTGCCATGCGGGAAAGAATGCATTCCTTTCTCTTGGATATGATTTATCTAGACTTAGATGATCTAAAGACACGCGTTTTATGATTCTGTAATTTTAATAATATTACGTTATTTTGTATATCGCATAAACAGTATGTCGTTTACAATTTCATTAAAAAAACATGAAATTCAATAATTTAGGAAAAACCTTAATAAGTAATATTATATATCAATAAATATAAAAAAAACTATATAGATAAATAGTTTTGTAATGTTTTCATCATTGTCATGAACATATATACATACATAGATATGGATATGGACAGTGGATACTTTCTAAAAATATTCTTTCTTTCAATATTAAAAATACTTATATCCTCGAAAACCACGCACGCGTCACGAAAAGACGTCCCAAATAACCTAATTCTCATTGGATAAATTCCCAGATGACGTCATCAATAAAAAAATAATAAGAAAACAAAAACCAAATAACCAACATAAATTTTTCCAAAGTGAAACCAAAGAGCAAACCTAAGAAAATATGTTTAAAACATGACAATAATATAAAGCTCTTTACAATGCGTCGTGACTGTTTGAAGTTGAAGCTCAGTGACCCACACTCCGTGTCTGTCAGCTCGTTCCACTCGGAATCTGAGGATGAGAGTTCAGACCGTGGCAGCCGCAGCTCCAGGAGTGGCGATGATGCCAATATGATTCCAGCTGCCATATCTGCTGCCCAAGTGAGTATTTTACGTAGACGACGCCTTTCGAAAGTTGACACAACATGCCAGATACAAAAATATATATTTTTACACAGCAGGGTAGGCAGAGGGAACCTAGTGTTAACTCACTCCGTTTCCCACTTTCTGCCGAATTCTGAATCGATGTTCGATCCCCACTCGAGGAGATGAAATATTTACTTAAATATATATTTCCGTTTTATCGCTTTGGTGTCGAGGCAAAGCGAGGCGTTGTGTTCCACCACTCAACACGCAATGCCTTCAGAATTCGGTGTTAAATGGGGAACGGAGTGTCTTAACAGTAGCTTGCCTCTGCCTTCTCTTCTCTCACAAAGCAGTGGGTGGAAGAAATCTATTGAAAAATTAGTCATGTCTCTCTCTTATGACTATTTTAAAAAGCAAATGATGAAGGAACCTAAGACTATTTGACTATTTTAAATACAAAACTTAAATATTTTCGAGACATTTTGCTGTGTTATCAAAGCGGGGAATAAAACTGAACAAAAAGGCCCTGAGTTGGAATCAAACCTATAAACGTCGCGTTCACAGCCAAACGCTTCATCACGACGGCCTTGGAATTTAAAAATAAAAAAAAATACTAAAACAATTTTCTAAAAAATATTTATCATATACAAAGTCAATGCCTCTCTCTAAGTGACGTTAAGTAAGTTATTAGGAAACCATACTTGTAATTCAAGAATATCAGTTAAGCCGATTACAACGGTCGCCAAAATAAATAACATTTTAAATAGTACAATGTATTTGAGGCCAGTCGTGGCGCAGTGGTACAAAATACTATAAGCGCCACAGGTTGTGGGTTCGATTTCCACTCGAGTAAATTAAATATTTAATTTTTCCCCTACTCAACACATAATGCCTATAAAATTCGGCGGAAAAAGAGTAGCGGTGTCTTAACACTAGGTTCCTTTTCTCTGCTGTGTTCGGAATACAGAGTGATGCTAAAAAATACGATTTAAGCAAAAAAAATATCAGCACCATATCCTGTTAGCTTCTTTATAAGGAAAAGAAAAATTAATTTTGGTTTGTTTAGTTCTTTGATTATGGCGTTCCGAGCGTGCCAGTAGACGTGTCACTTCGCCAATGTCACGTTGTGTGGAGGAAAGGAGAGAACATTTGATGACTAAAAACTTCTGACACAACAAACAAGAACTAAACGGTTAAACTACATCAAAATCGGTTCATTCCTTTGGGAAGATCAATGCCACACACACTTCACATAAAGAAACAAGCCAAACTTATAGCACCCCCCGTTTTAATGGCGATGGGCGTTTTAGTGGGTTCGATCCCCAATCGAGGGAATTAAATATTTATTTACATGTATATTTTTATTTCTTCGCTCTGGTGTCAAGGCAAGGCGCGGCATTGAGCTCCGCTACTCAACACATAATGCCTTCAAAACTTGGCGGGAAGTGGGGAACGGAGTGTCTTCACATCTGATTTATTTATTTCATTTATTTATTACTTAGTATTATACAGGTGATATTTTTCCAATTACAATGTGTTTTTCTATATAAGTAAAATAAATTATTCCACATTGATAAAGAAAACCTAATGCCTAACATTTCTCTTGTCTAAGTAGGTACTTTTTGAACAAGAGATATTTCGTGTTGTGTGGCGTAACTCAACACTGCGCTTTTTCTTACCAAAACCAGTTACCAAATATGGTAATCATTCTAAGTGATATATAAACCTATACATACATATAATAAAATCATTGTTGATCGATGTATGTGCGTAAACGGTATATAATGAAACTTATTATTAGAGACATTTATCAATGAAATAGAAGCTATAAAATTTTTTTTTGTCTGTTTGTCGTTTTGTATGCGCTTTTGTACACACTAATCTCGGAAACGACTAAGCAAATTTATATATACATATATAATTAGAGCTTACTGAGCAGTAGTGCATTGTTCACTTCTTGTATTTTTTGAAAAAAAGGGAACATTTTAACTTTCTTTAACATTTATAGTGTTTATTTAACTTAAACCAGTCCATATATAAAGACTTAGATCAATACAAAATTTTTGTTTACTATATATAAATATTTTTTGTTTTTTATGTATATATAAATAATTGGTTCATCGAATTAGTTCTTTGGTTCCTGTGTTTGTTTCCTGCGCATGGATATTGTCTTTAAAATGATAATGTTATTAGAACGCGAAAGTATTTCAGGTTACTAAAAAAATGATCGTATACTTTAAGCGGGCGGAACCTGGAGCGGGTCGCTAGTAAAATATAAAAAAAAGTATAATAAAAATGAATTTAAACTATATACCCCAAATACACCATTTCATATAGTTTTGAGTATCTATGTATACATTTTGAAATTTTGGTTGTGTGAATATGGTAAGATAATCATAATACAAATCAATGTCTCTAGAATATTCTTAGCCTGCTTTTATACATTTTTTTTGTTCAATCATAAAAATATCCAACATTATCTCGTGAACTATATTAATTTCTAATATGCATCCAGTATATTTATAGGAACATTAAGTTAAGAATAGGTTTATATAAGTAGCTTAGTTAAGTTAAAAGAGGGGCAGTTCACGTCACTAACACGTACGCCGGCGGCGGTACTTGGGTTTTTGCCGATTTATAAAGAAAAGAAATGTAGGTATAAAGTAGAGTTTATGTTTACGTTATTATTAAAATATTTTTTCGTGTATGTATGTATATATATAATTTATGTATTGTAACTTGTATGTAGTTTGTTAGTTTTTCAAGTTCATATAGTTATTATTCATTAGAAATCACCTTCACGCTGTATTCCGCACTCAGCAAGGTAGGCAGAGTAAGTGTAGTGTTAAGACACTTCGTTCCCTACTTTCAGCCGAATTCTGGAGGCATTGCGTGTTGAACGCCGCGCTTTGCATATAAATGTAAATAGATCTCCAATGGGGATCGAACTCACAACCAGTCGCGTCGCGTTTACAGGCGCCACAACTGGCCTTAGTCGTGTATATTTCTGTTGTGTACTGAAAATCAAGGCACTACTTTGTGCTTACTGAGCAGCGGAATTCAACGCTGCGCTGTTTTATAGTCAGCCGCTTCGAACCTACAACCATCGACTTCGTAGTCAGACACTATTCCACGACATACTCCTATATAATATGTATATATACTATTCATAAATAAAAAAAATAACTAATTAACAAGTTTAAAAAAATTACACTTTCATATAAAGCTGTTCCAGAGTTAAAAGTTGTTTCGAACTTTATAGAGTGCTTTTATTTTGTAATTACGATACTATCGCTTCGCTGGTTAGTTCGCGTTCCTCGTTTATTACGATTTATATGTACGTGTTTTACATTTCAAATTTCATTTTTCAAACGTAAGCTTATTGCAGCGATTTTTTTTTCAATTTTTATTGGGATATACCAATATTTTTTTTAGCTTTACAGTATGTAACAGGGTAGGCAGAGGGAACCTGGGAATCTAGTGTTAAGATACACAATTTATTATTAAGCCACTTTCGTTGCCCAGTTTTGGCTGAATTCCGCGTTTTGAGGTGTTGCCAGTTGAGTGGCGAAACTCAACGCCGTGATTTGTCTCATTACCAGAGCTAGGAAATTAAATTGTCAAATACTTTATGTCTGCATTTATAATATGCAGCGCAGATGCTAGTGTTAATACAATCTGTTTTCCTTTTCCCGCCGGATACTGCACTTAAATCATTATTTTTCTATGAGCGATAAGCAAAATGGATACATAACAGTTGTTTGATAAAATATAAAGTAAAAGCCTTCTAAATTATAAATAAATTAGCATATAAAGTGTAATCAAATAAAAAATTCTGAGAAAAATATTCGTTTCCTCCATTACGGAGTTATTAAAGTGAAAAATTGGAGTTAGTACCGCTGCGTTTACTCAGAATGTCATAACAATACAATTTATTGTTATATTTTGATGTTTTGTTCTTTCATATTTTTGTATGGCTTCATGTTGTTTTCCCTTACAGGGAACATAGGGAGTTAGGAGTAGGGGACTTGGGAACCTAGTCTTAAGACACTTCGTTCTCCATTAAAACATTTCCGTTCCCCATTTTTCACTGAGTTCTGTAGACGTTGAGTGTTGGAACTGAAAATCTCGCTTTGCGTTTTTACTAAAACGAGAGAAGGAAAATATTAAGTATTCTATTTATATTTTTCCCCCGATGTGGAATCCAACTCAGAATCATCGCGCTTACAGTCGCACACTCATGCCACTACGATACGACGGCGCGTTATATGTTTGTATATAATATTTTTCTATTATTTATAATTTTTATATATTTTTTACTATCAATATAGTTTGAATAATAATCAAAAGAAGTATATTAAACAAATTTTGTTATATATGTATGACTCTTTAAGGCTTACCTTATTCAATTCATAATACGAGGTACCCTTCTCAGGTAATTTATAGAACCATTAATACCATTCATTCATCAAGATTCATCCATTCAAATGTGAAGTTCATGAGGGAAATTAGCGAAGTGGGCTATAATCTTTTAAATAATCATATTGAATGAAAAGGGCTAGTCGTGGCGCAGCGGCACAAAATGTGACCGTAAACGTGACTGGTTGTGGGTTCGATGTGAGTGAGAGGAACGGAGTGTCTGGAAAGTAGGTTCTTTCGACTTACCATGCTGAGTGCGGGATACAACGTGAATCTGGTTTTGATTTATAAATGAAAATCATTAAATAAAAATAATGAAGCCGTCGTGGCGTAGTGCAGAGAAAACAAGACTGCATAGTGTCTTATCACTTAACGTCTCTAAAATTGAGTGAAAAATGTGGAACGGATTATTTAACTCAACGTTGCGGAAAGTATGGAACTGAGTGTTTTAACACAAGGTTCCCAGCTATATGCGGGATACAGCTTGGAACTAAATAAAAAATCAAAAATGGCAGTGCGAAGTGTGGAACAAAAGAACAAGATACGTAACAAGTACTTGTGAAGCAGTCTGACACGACTTTTAATTACTGCCTTTTTCTTATTCTAAAAGGATTTATCGTAGAGACGGAAAAAAATCTAGATTTTATCTAGTCGTTTTGGTTTTGACATAGCTTTTTTATTTATTTCTTATTTAACAGATTTTCTTAGGGAACGAAAAGCTAAAACTTTCACCTATCCATGTCTATATATATATATATATATATATATATATATATATATATATATATATATATATATAATAATCCAAATAACTAAAGTATACAGTGGTATACACTGTTTCAAGACAATTTTTTATTTTATATATTTTTTTTAAGTTTCAGGCTTAGGTACCTTATAGTAACTACATGTATATATAATAATAATAAAAAAAAAGTTAATAAATAATTCCCTATAAGTATTATTAAAATAAAAGAAAAGTTTACATTTTAATTCATAAAGAACTTAAAAAATCATGTTTTAACAATAGCAATATAGATTTAAAAATTACAAATTACAATGTACTACAACTCCATTTTTGCCGTTAATAGTAACGTTATAAATATCTCAAGCATTCAAATCCTATTTTCTATAACAATATTCATCTGAGATTATCTTGGCGCAGTGGCGCAAGAGTGCAACTGTAAATGTGACAGTTGCATGTTCAATTCTCATTCGATACATTGATTTTTTTTTATATTAAGTGAGTTCTGCCACTCAAAACGCATTGCCTTATTAGTATTCACGACGAAGGAACTAGGGAACGAAAGTGTCTTAATAGGAAGCGGAGCGTCTTAACATTAGGTTCCCAGATCTACTTATCCTGTTACGCTCAACCAATACAAAAAGCAAAGAAAAGACAGGCAATAAAAAAAAATAAAAATGTAAATAACATCTAGTCCACACCTTTCCATGTTCATACAACGAATGTATACATACATATATAACCACATTTATTTGTAGCTACCAAAGACCAAACGAGAAAGCGGACCCAGTTTACTTTATTATGTTGTCTCACCATTGTATTGACTTCCTTCACAAACTATAATAAAAATGTTGTTGGTAACCTACTCGTATGTACTTAACAACCGCTAAGGTATGTATATTCAAAGCCGTGTAGGGTTCTCGGAATAATGGGATGCTACTTCCATATTTTTCGACCTTGGATGCATGAGAAACGGTTTTTGTTTGACGTAACGGTGTGGGTTTTTCTTTTTTGGTTTTATTTTTTTATTTATGGGATGATGGGAGAAGGGGGACAAAGACTTGTGTATATTTAATAATTTTGTGTATTCTTGATTAGGAGAAATTGTTTTTAATTAAGTTTATTTTTTACAGAAGATATTGTGCTTATAATTTTTTATACATACTTTAGAATGGCTTATATGTTCTAGTATTTGGTTATTCTTTTACGCTTTACTTTTTCATTGAATCCCGCACATAGACAAAGGGAACATGAAAACCTAGTATAGAGACAACCTGTTCCCATTATGACACTTCGGTTCTCCAGTTGGTTGTGGGTTCGATTTCCACTCGAGGAAATATTTTTTTTATATTTTTACATTTTCGCTCTGGTGTCAAAGCAAAGCGCAGCGATGCCTCCAGAATACCTCCAGAATTTGTTGCAAAGTGTGGAATCGGAGAGTCTTAACACTAAGCCCCCTACCCATCCTGCTACATGCGCGATACAGCGTGAAACTGGAAAGAAACCTTTGATTATACTTATATAATCAATAGTTTTAGGCATCGCTGCGCTTTGTTTCGACACCAGAGCGAATATATGAAAATATTATTATTATAATATATTTCCTCTACTGGAAATCAAACCCATAACCAAATGGGGAACCGTAGTGTCATAATAGGAACACGCCATCTTTGCACTAGATTTTCATGTTCCCTTTGCCTGGGGAAGGTAAATCGTAAAAAAATAAATAAATACTAGGATATTATAAAGTATGTATGTATACCAATTTAAAGCACAATATCTACTGTAAAAATATTTCTTGAAACATCCACAAAAATACCAACAACGTTTTTGCTTTCGGCTACATTATTATTGTCGTCTGTCTGTACGTTGAAATTGATCACGTTTGACGTATATACATACATACGTCGAACGTATGAAGTGTTCAGCGATGCATTACAGAATGGTCAACGTGACTGGAATTTTGTAGAGACTGGCCAATATATTGCTTAATAAATTGGGAGGCTTCAAAATATGGTAAATTATTTAACTTTGTGACAATTATGCGTATGTGGGTTCAATTATTTTTATGGATATCAGGTGTAGTGTTGAGGAATAAGCGTTTGATTTTAAACGCGATTGGTTGTGGGTTCGATTCTCATTCGAGGAAATACACCATTTAATATTTTCATTTCCTCGCTCTACTAACGAGGCAATGCCTCCATTATTCGACGGAAAGTAAGGAACAGAAATGTTTAACACAAGGTTCCCCGGTTCCAGCGTGAGGTAAAAACTATATTTATATTTCTGTTTTTAACTCAACTACTGTCAGACGCTGTCTTAATTTTGCGGTATATATACAAAGATACTCTTACAACCTAATATATTACAAATATATTACAAAACTTTACAATACAAATACATTACAAAACCTGAAAATGAGGCCAGTCGTGGCGCGAGGACACAAGCATGCGCCTGTAAGCGCAACTAGTTGTGAGTTCGATTTCCACTCAAAGGCATCAAATATTTAATATTTCCATTTCCTCGCTCTGGTAACGAGGTGAAGTGCAGCGTTTAATTCCGTCGCTCAACACGCAATGCCTCAAAAATTACAAATAAAAAAAAAAGAGCGGAGTGTCTTAACATTGGATTCCAAATTTCCCTCTACTAGTCTTCCCAGATATTTGCGGGATACAGCGTGAAACTAAATACAAAGATATCCCTCGTCTCATGTAGTTAATTTCGTAGTACAACACCTACTAGAACTAATGAGGTACGGGAGACGTCACCTTGCCCCAAATTGGTTTGATACTCTCATCAACATCATGTTCACCTTGGATAGCAGATCGATAGTAGATTACAAGGCTATGGGGCTGGGATGTCGATGTATTTTTTTAATGTTTTGGAACGCTTTTTGTATTAAAATTGGATGTATGTGTATGATGGTAGTCTTGGCGCAAGGGCACAAGTGTGTGACTGTAGTCGCGACTGGTTGTGGGTTCGATTCACACTCGAGGAAATAAAATATTTAATAGTTTCCTTTCTTAGCTCTAACGTCGAGGCGTGGCGTTGAATTCCGTCACTCAATACACAATGACTTCATATGCGTAAAAGTATTCAATATATTTATTAAATAATTAAATCAGCTTCACGCTTTATCCTGTACACAGTAGGGTAGGCAGAGAGAACCTGTGTGAAAGTGTAAAAATATTCCGTTCCCGCCGAAATTTTTCGAGGCATTGCGTGTTGAGTGACGGAATTCAACGCACTTTTGCCCTGGTACCAGAGTGAAAGAAATGAAAATATACATTTAAGTAAGTAGGGATCGAACCCACAACGGTCGCGTTACAGTCACATGTTTGTGCCCTTGGAAAAGCCACGACGGCCTCCAATTTATTCAATATATTTATTATTAATTAGCTTCACGCTATATCCCGCACACAGCAGGGTAGGCAGAGGGAACCTAGTGTTAAGACACTCCATTCCCCACTTTCTGCCGAATTTTTGGAGGCATTGCGTGTTGAGTAGCAGAACTCAACGCCGCGCTTTGCCTTAACACCAGAGCGAAGAAATGGAAATATAAATTTTAAGTAAATGTAAATATTTCATCTCCTCGAGTGGGGATCGAACCCACAACCAGTCGGCTTTACAGTCACACTTCTTGCCACTGCGCCACGGCCGGCCTCAAATATATTTATTATTAAATTATTATAATTGTGGCACAACCCTATACTATAGCAATTTGATTACCGCTAAGCTCATGTGCTAACCCATAATAAACCTGGAAATGCTACCAAGCGACGCCATTACAAGCTTTTAACATTAACAAGCAATTATCGACTTTATAATATATGTGATAAAACTTAAATTGTCCTAACTTAATATGCAACAATATTGCAATACCTATTTGGACATTGTTAAGATTTTATTATTTCGCTTTCACCAGATTGGGATTAAGATTGACGTAACAATATGTTTTACTAAACTTTATGTTTGCTTATACATTTATTGAAATGTTAATATAGTTGAGGCCAGTCGTGGCGCAGCGGCACGAAGTGTGACTGTAAAACCGACTGGTTGTGGGTTCGATCCCCACCCGAGGAGATGAAATATTTACGTTGTATGAATTTCGACGTAGCTTGGCGAGAACGTATGGCTCAGTGGTCAGAGCGCTTGATCGATTTCCAGGAGGCGCGGGTTTGAGTCCAGCTACGTTCAAATTTTTATACGTTTCCTAAATAAGTATTTAAATTAATTTACTTATATCGATTAAGGATCTAAAACGATTTTTATTTTTTTCCGCTTCCAGATTGCCAATTGAGATAATTTTTGGTATTCTAAAATAAAAAAAAACAAATTTTTTAGGCTGTTTCTCAACACTACATTTGGGCTCACAATTTTCCGTCTTTAATTCTGATTAAAAAAAAAACTTATTTTCATGTATCCTGCACATAGCATAGTACAAAGAAGGTACCCAGGACCCTATTTTTAAAACATTACGTTCCCATAAACAAAATATACGTTTTATAAAAGACTTTTATAAGTTAAATTAAAAATGCCATAAATAAAAACATTCGGACAATCTTAAGTGGGCCTCCCAATTTAAGCAATGAGGAAAATCCAAAATAAAATGAACAAATCCACTGACACCCAACGCTTTCATCGCGTAGTACTCCACGCTTTAATTTTAGAATGATGACGGGTGCTACTAAATTATATACTTAGATATTTAACACCTCGTCTAAAAAGAGAAGAATGTAAAATTTGTAAGGAAAAATGAAATAATTTAATTATTTCTGATATACATATATATGATTGTGGAAGGAGTTTAAGTAATATATATATATTTTCAAAATATTTAAATATTTGTTTCGGTTCCCATTCAATTTAAAACACGCATGTTTATAGCATAGTAAGACATTTAAATTTTCGAGACATTGCATGTTGAGTTGCGGAATTCAACGCCTTTGGAGGCCAGTTGAGGCGCAGAGGCAGAAAGCGTGACTGTAAACGCGAAGGGCTGTGGGTTCGATTACCACTCGAGGTAATGAAATAGTTAATATTATGATATCGAATCCACAATTATCGCGATTCTAATCAGATGTTAGACCAAGGCGCTGTTGCCTCCAAAGAGGAGGCAGCTTAATAAGTACAGCAGTGCTTTCAGTGAGAAAAGATTGGGAAAGAAATATATAGGCATATTTATGAATTTATGCATTATTACATAATATAATAAGGCAAGAAGAAGAATAGGGGATCGGAGTGTCTAAAAACTGGGTTCCTTCTGCCTACCTTGCTTTACGCGGAATACGACGTGAAGCTGATTTGATTTTAAAAATATTTAATTTTTATTATCAGTAAGTTTGACCTGTATCTCTTATCAGTTATAAAAATCATAATTTAAGATTCCGAGAGTGTTATCTATCTCGACCTCGACTCGCGATCGATATCTCATAAAATATTGTGTCCACTCAGTCTAGTATTGAATAAGGCGAGAAACACATGCATTTTTTATTACTCATATGTAATATTTACACTAGGTTCCCACTGCCTACCTTGCAGTGTGCGGGATACAGCGTGAAGCTGATTGATTTTATAATTAATTGATTATATGTAATATATTAAATTTATATCACATGTTTTTTTTTGTATTTGTACCAACAGAATTGATCTCTATTTATTAATTAGATATTTTTTTACTTGAACACTTTATAGTTAAATAGTCCCGATATTTTTTCATACTCATAAATGCTCCCTGTGGAGGCCCTCGTTTATTACGTGGAAAATCACGTAAAAAGTAGGGGAACTCCCTCAACTGAGGTACCTCCTTGCCTTTCTCTCCCATCACTCTTTTGCGACATAACTTTCGTTACTTTCGTTACTCATTCTCTTGACATGTGTAAAAGCTTTGAACTTCTGAACATATGCTTCTTCATTTTCACTGTAATATCCTCGTATCAGGTTCGTAGTATTTGCCAATCTGTGCCCTAGAGTTATTTATTCAAAGTATATTTAAATCCATTCAGATCTGCATCCGTTTATCAATCTTAAAACGAAATTTAATGTAAAATAAAACTTCTTATAAAGCTTCTTTTTCTATCGAAGCTTTTCTCAATATTGGAAAATTTATTGAAAAGTTAAAAGTACAGTGTGTTCTAGCGACGAGAAGTAATGTATTTTTTAAATATATTAAAGTGCTTTTCAGTTTTATTAGAAAAATACAGCGTTAAGCCCTGTGAACTAAGAAAATATTAAAAATATTATAGGCACAAAATTTAAATAATTAATTTCAAGGTAGGAATCACTGGCTTCTGATTGTAAAGGCCTTATCTCGCCTTTGGCGTTTAATCAATACTTTGTGTAGTGTCCACTTCTGATGTCTGCTACCGAATAGGGCGTTTACACGCTTGCGTCACACTATGAATATAAAATTTAATATTTTTGAGTAGTTATCGGTAAAAACAATATTATTTTGACTACAAGGAAAAAAGAAAAATTATAAATGTTATGCTTTAAATAATGCTATCAATTTTAATTTTTTTCTGTGTTATGTCCGAAAAATACTTTTGTAGTAAACTTATAATTTTCCTATCGCATCACGTTCAATTTTTTTACATACTTTTAAAAACAATATTAAAGCAGTTGAACAATGTTTCAAAATTCCAGAATCGAGTTGAATGAAATTAAAACCTTTAAGTATACACATGTTAAATAAATCTAATTTTATTCCATTTATTATATACAAGAAAAAAATCGATGTATTACAGATATGGTTCACAACACTAGGTTCCCTCCGCCTACCCCTCTGTGTGCAGGATACAGCGCGTGAAAGTGAATTAAAATACTTATAACTATTATACTAATTAATAAAAAAAAAAAATGACACCTTCATGTAAAATATTATATTTTAAAACGAATAAGCAAATAAAACGAGCACCGCCATCCCAGCATCCATTAGAAGATTACGTTGTCAATTATTCGATCAATATCTCATTAAATGTGGCTATCCACTAATACCAGCTAAGGCGGTACTTACTGTTATTGTTTAATGTCTATAATAATAAGCCTGTCGGGTGCTTAACTTATGTGATTAATATGTGAAATTACGATCCCGAGGCCAGACGTGGCTCGGGGGTACTGTATTGTAAATGCGGTAGGTTGTAGGTGCGATTCCCATTTCGAGGAAATTAAATATTTAATATTATCATTGTTCTTCGCTCTGGTGTTGAGGCACGCGGCGTTTAACAATACGCATACCTCCAGAATTTGGCGGAAAATAGGAACGGAGTGTCTTTACACTAGTTTCTCTGACTAACATGCTTTGAAGTGGATTTTGATTTATTTTGAATAATTTAAACTGTAAACCTGTACCTGTACCTATAAAGGTACAGGTAAGATCTCCACATGACATTATTTTTTTTCCCCGCTCTGATATTGCAAATAGTTATATCAATATCGTAGCGTTGAGTTCCGCCACTCTAACTCCGAAATGGCGGAGCGAAGCAATGTAAATATTTAATATTTCAATATTAAATATTTAATAGTCACACGCTTGTGCCACTGCGCTACCACGGCTTTTTAATTATATAGTTTATTAAAAAGCTGTTTGCTGCAAACTCGCAAAATTCACTTCAATTTAAAATTTAAAATATAGTAAGAAGATTGATAAAAATATGATATTATCAAAGTCCACTGGAAAAATCGTAACTTTATTTATTAGTTACGTTTAGCGCGGTAAGCAGAGGGAGCCTAGTGTTAAGACACTCCACTCTCCGCCTAATTCTAGAGGCATTAAGTGCTGAGCGGTAAATTACGTGGCGCTTTGCCTTGAGACCAGAGCGAAGATATGAACATATGACATGACATACTTCATTTCCTGAAGTGGGAATCGAACCCACAAGCGATCGCGTTTACAGTCACACTGTTGTGTCCCTGTGCTACGACTGGCCTTTATTTTATTCGTATATTATACAAATAATTTACATATAATTTATTATTCTGTTACAGGACACAAGAACGCACGTCGTGGTCGAATTGTACGAGACCGAAAAATCGTATGTAGAGGCTTTGGAGATTTTAGTAAAGGTAAGTTTATTATAGAAAAACATTAGTTTTTGTCTAAAGAGGACTCGAAGAACGAAAATATTTTCAGTATATGATCGTTTGCATGTATGTATGTATAAGAAAAAGAGTATATTCGGTTAGAAGCTCCAATCTCAGGAATTTATTTCTTCTTTGTGTTGAATACTGCATTTAGCTATTTTTTACAAGATACTTATGTAGAAAACGTATGAAAATTTGAACGGAAATTAGTGGAACTTGAACCTCCGCCTCCTGAAAACCGACCAGGCGCTCTGACCACTAAGCCATACGTTCTCATCAAGTGGTTCGAGTCCCGCTACGTTAAAAAATTTATACGTTTCTAGGTATTGTTCTTTGACCACGTGGTCGAAGCCGCTGTTAAAGGCTAGTATCTTTAAAAAAAAACGTACTTAAAAAGAATATAGTGACATATTTATGGTAATATTTTTAATACATCCTTTTCTACTTTTTATTACCCCAAACTACCAGGAAAGTACCGATTTTGAACTGATTACAATTAAAACAAGTCATGGAAAACTTTAGCTATATCAATATTTTAATATGGCATCATAAAATTATTACATTAATAAATCCGTCCGTCCGTCCATCCGTTCTAAATTAAGTGGTTGACAAAATTATTATATTTACGGTACCGTCGAGTCACCAGCGCTGGCGATGGAAGGATATACATAGGGACTGATTTTCCTCTATATTTCATAAAGAAATTTGATTGAATAATAAATATTCGGTGAAATGATGTGGAAATATTGGTCCATTTTGACAGCTAGTGATTTATGATAACGGTAAATATTTTTAGTCAGCTATATTTTATAGGATGTCGGTGCAGTGAAAGCGTTATGTTTGTTGGAACGTGAAGGATTTTTTTCATATGCTTGCGGGATACAGAGTGAAGCGGAAAAAAAGTCGATTAAATTTAATGGGTCCCCCATTAAAGCACGCCTTCCCTGACTGAGTTCGTCCCTCTGCGTAGCAAATTATAAAAATATCTTGCAGTTTGTGGTTGTATAAATTTAATATTAGAATATGAATTTTTCAATATTGATAACAACGCGTAGTAGCACAAGCGTATTTTTGTAAATTCGACAATTTGTGGGTTTCATTCCCACTCGAGAAAATTAAATATTTAACATTTGCATTTTTTTGCTCTGGTATTTGGCGGTGGTGTTGAGTTCCGCCATTTAACACCCAATACCACCAGCATTCGACGGAAAGTGGGGAACGGAGTGTCTTAATGCTAGGTTCCCTCTGCCTACCCTGCTATGTGCGGGATACAGCGTGAAGCTGAGTTATTTATTACGTTTCTTTAAGAACACATTCCGTAACTGTTTGGCTACAAATTCTGGAAACCATTATTAGAAGTATCACACACCCGTCTCAATCAAAGTGAAGTTATTTATGACGCTACAAATCAGAAATTTGATTTAAAATCTGTACGATTGCTTAAAAACAGCCGTGGCACAATATTTACTAATATTTTTGACCGATTTTTCTTTAAAAAGCAGGAGGTTTTAATCCTTGACTACATATATTTTGTTTTGTTTGTCCGTCCATTTCTCTTTTTCTATTCCATTATCCGTCATCTGCAGACGGATTTTTATCTATATAAAAATCTTAATATTTTTTTTTGCACGAGCATACTTTTCCATTTGTCCTTTTCCTACCAAGTCAGGTTCTGATGATGGAATCTCATTGAAATTGACGAAAACTCTCAAATTTTACAGGGACGTACTACATATTTTATCTAAGTTTTTATAAAAATCATTTAATTCAGATTAGTAAATTAATAATTATGTAGTTCAAAGCGGTCGAAGCCGCGAGCGGATCGCTAATCCTAACATATATTAATAATTCACATTTCTTGACGAGAATTGAACCAACGTACGTTTCGTATACCATAAAGCAAGGCTCAAACTGTGCTGTGAAAGCGCTCGGACCAAATTTATTTTTAATCACGTAAAAGGTTAACAAAACTATATAATCATTTCAGACTAGCGCGCAAGTGCACAGTTTATACTCGTTATTGTTTATTTTTAAATGAAAATTAATTTATATTCATAGAGTTCATAGAATTCAATTCAGATCTCATATCAAATATGTTAAATATTAAATATGTTTCACTTCTGATCGTTCCCGCGTGTATGTATGACACATTTTCTTAATAATTTATTAATGCTGAGTGATTAAATCTAATAGTATTAATAATTTATATAAAAAATGGTATATATAATTAATATTATTATTTAATTGCATGCTGTATCACTCCGTTCCCCACTTTTGATCGAAAGTCTAGAAGCATTGCGTGTTGAGGTGGAACTCAGCGCTGCGCTTTGCCTCGATACCAGAGTGAAGAAATGGAAATTTAAATAAATATTTCATTTCCTCGATTGGGGATCGAACCCACAACCAGACGATTTTACAGTCACACTTTGTGCTCCTCCTCCTTTGTTTTATATAGTAATTGATTTAAAAAAAATCTTGCGCCGGTTTCTCTGAGATCTCAGACTAAGTTTACCTGGACGTTGATAAATTAATTGACATCCAAAAATTAAGCATCTTACTTTTTATTTTAAAGCAAAATTATTTGAATTGGGGTTTTGGGACATGCACCATATAACATGTAAAAAAAAACAAAAAACAAAAAATGTCATAACCCAAAAACAAAACATATATACATATAAGCCTAAAATTGAGACTAGTCTTGGCACAGGGGCACAAAGTGTGACTGTAAAATCGACTGGTTGTGGGTTCGATCCCCACTCGACGAAATGAAATATTTATTTACATTTATATTTTTATTTCTTCGCTCTGGTGTCGAGGCAAAACGCGGCGTTGATCTCCACCACTCAACACGCAACACCTCCAGAACTCGGCGGAAACTGCGGAACCGTGTGTCTTAACACTAGCTTCTCTTAGGCAGCTAATGCTGCCATGTGCGGGATACAGCGTGAAACTGATTAATTAATACAAACAAAGACAATATACATACATACATACATAACAAGTTTCATATGAAACTCGATTGTGGAATCAAATAAAATTTTCCATATCATAGCAACTCTTAACTTCGTGGAGTCGAGTCGAGTCGAGTCTTTATTGTATTACTGGAGATGTAAGTAGCGGGATGCTGGGTTTTATAAATTTTCCGATTGGGTTTGTCTTTCATTAACCGAGTATCTCGTTGGAACGACATTTTCCAGTAAAAGTACTACTTTTAAAAGCTCTCGATAATAAATCTAGTTGGATTTTTTCTTTTGTTTTGGTTTCTTTTAGGTCTTTTTTTCTTTTAATCTAGTGGAGGGGATGGTGGGATTCGTTTTGTTAGTGTTTTAGTTTTTTATTGTTAACAAGTTTTTATGGTATATGGTAACAGTAATGGGTTTAAATCTTGGTGGCACGTAGTCAATGGCAATATTTACAATCCATAGTCAATATAGATCAATCCCGCTGTATCCAGCAGACAGTAGGGTAGGCAGAGGAAACCTAATGTTAAGACACTCCGTCTCCCCCATTTCTGCTGAATTCTGGAGGCGTCTTGAGTGGCAGAACCCACAACCAGTCAGTTTTACAATCACACTTTATGCCCCTTGCTCAACCTGGTGCTAAAATCTCCGTTCTCTACTTTCCACAGAATTTTGAGGAATAGCCTATTCAGAAGGATATAGTGGGGAAATGGAAATAAATTCAATATATCTAAGTAGAAGCCACGACTGTTTATTATTATATTTTCTTAATAAGACCGACAATATTAACATATTTATATTAATCAACGATTTTAATGTTCTCCTACTATATATTAAATAAAGACTTTTCAATACATAATATTTTATTTAATTATTTACAGAAATACCTCCAACCGCTAAAAAGTCCTGAAAACGCAGGACTTCTCGACGCGTTCGTGGTGGATGAAATATTCTACCAGGTGCCGGCCATATTGAATGTACATCAAGTGTTTTTGGAGCAGTTGAGGCGGAGACTGGAACAATGGGACCTGCAGCAGAAAGTTGGCGACGTTTTCTTGGATGTGGTGAGTGATAATGTTTGGTTAGTTGTTGACTGTAACCTGTACGTAGCAGGGTAGATCGAGGGAACCTGGGAACCTTGTGATTGGGTACTCTAAATAATTAATTCTAAAGTAGAAATTCTGGAGGCAAAAAAATATTATATATATAGTTTTAAAGAATTTATCCTTATGTATCCTATTGTATTTGAAATATATTGAAATTAAAAGTTTGAGTAATCTCAGCTAAATGCAGGTTTTTGATAAATATATGTTATATACAAAATTTTAGTATGTTACTCTAACTAAAAGGTTTACTCATGAATTCTCATTAAACCATAGACGATTCTTGTATTTCGTACTAAAGCTTAAATATGAAATTCCTTATTAATTTTAGAATTTTGCTATTTTATAAAAGGAGTAATTTAGTATAGTAGTAACTTAAAATATTGTGTTGTTTTCTCACTACATACTTGTATATACAAGTATGTAGTGAGAAAAATAAAAACACAAACATATATTTTATCGTTTAACATACATAATTTCTCTTATTCACCTACAAATATTTTTTAATGAAATGAAGACCACCAAACCAAGAAACACCAGAGCAAGGTAATAAGGATATTAAATTTTTCATTGCCCGAATGGGATTCCAACCCACAACTTCTGAAATCAAAATAGATTTTTTAAAAACTTTAACTGTTTCAGTTTACAAAACCCACCGTGATGGACACGTACATGTCGTTCATAAACAATTTGAAGAAAGCAAAGGAAACAATAAAAAACGCAGCAGCTTCGAGGCCGGCCTTCGCCAAATTCCTGGACGCTATGGCGAGGGACCACAAGGGAAAACTATCTTTGGACAACCTCCTTATCAAACCAGTTCAGAAGTTCCCGAGCTATAAGCTCTTAATACAAAGGCTGATCAAACATACAGGTATGGTCTTAGTTAAGAATTTTTCGAACTTTAATCGTAAGAATAAATTACATTTTTTTTCATTTTGAATATTTGTTATTCAGTCACTCAATGGCTAAACGTAATTGTATTAGAGAATTCATTTTTTTTGAAGATAGGTTTATTGAAGCCGTAGAGGCTCAACGTCACAGCTTATGACTGTAAGACGAATAAGAGAGGGTTATGGGTTCGATCTCACTTCGGGCAAATGAGTTATTCACATTACCACGCTCTGCTAACAAAACTAAGCGCGGCGTTAAGTTTCGCCACTCGAAACACTGAGTTTTGAAAATTGACGTGACCTTCCTTCTGCATAGATTGTTATAAGCGGAATACAGCGTGAAGCTAAAAAAGAAATCGCTAACAACTATAATCCAACCAAAATATATCCCCGTCACAGACAGACAAAATCACGAATAAAAGTTAATAGATTATAAAAAACAATCATTTAAACGTCGGCCT
This sequence comes from Heliconius sara, assembly GCA_917862395.2. Lineage (NCBI taxonomy): Eukaryota > Metazoa > Arthropoda > Insecta > Lepidoptera > Nymphalidae > Heliconius > Heliconius sara. Next base: position 2,888,295 of record OU860788.1, on the reverse strand, counting down.
CGTACCTCTATTTCAATTTATATAATAATACTATTCGGAATAGATTTAATCTACTTTACTTAACAAAGAATAATAATATTGTTATTGATTTATTTAAGTATATTTAGGACTTTTTATATATGTATCTTGATAACTGTTCTATTGACCTAGTTTTTAGTATATAGTTATATTAAAATTTGTATTATATACCATTTTATAAGATGAAAACTAATCGTGGACTCTCTTTATATTAGCTTACTAGACGGTATGCGTGACGGATACCGTCAAGTGGGTTCGATTCTCAGCCGGACAATGAAGTATTTTCATTTCTTCGCCCCGCTAAAAAACAAAGAACGCTGTCGAGTTTCAAATTAAAAAAGAGTTGTATCTATGTATGAGGTAGTTGTGGCGTATGGGTACAAGGTTTAAGGAAAAAATATTATTTATTAATATTTTCATTTCTTCTTTCTGGCATCAAGGCGTAAGCCCGGCGTTGAGTTCCGCCACTCAACACGCAACGACTCGCCGAAAACGCACATTCGGCCGAAAGTGGAGAACAGAGTATCATACTAGGTTCCCTCTGCCTACCCTGCTGTGTGCGGGATACAGCGTGAAACTAAAAAAAATCTCACAATTCACAGACAAATCCCACCCCGACCACAAACTGTTACTCGAAGCACAAAAAGAAATCCACGATCTACTGGAACTGATCAATTGCACTGAACGTGAAAGTCTAGAATTGGAACAGCAACAACAAACTTTAAGGGATCTAGAACAAATGATCGAAGGCCTCTCTAACTTAGTGATAGTGGACCGGACGTTCGTACGACATGAAATGGTCACTATGCCTTCCGCCCAGGGCACTATAAAAGATAGGGCTCTATTTCTCTTCAACGATTCTCTCCTCATTACAAGTGTTAAGAGACGAACTGGAACTATCAAGAAACCCATTCCGTGAGTTGAATTTGAATTTTTATGTTATTTTATTTGTATGTGGAAATGAATTATAAATAGTTTTTATTAAATAGTTGAATTTAAAAATTGTATGTAAAAATATTAGCGTAACTTAATCTATCAGGAAGAATGACGTAGTGAGCGTTGCTCTAAATGTAAGGCTGGTGGGATCGATTCCCATTGAATTATTTTCATTTTCCTGTTCTGATACACAACATGGATCTTTGAATTTCACCATTCAAAGATTTCCACAATTTTGGGAGAGAAGTGAAGTAGTGGCTTGAGACTAGGTTCCCTCTGCCTACCCTGCGGCCTATATGCGGGATACGGCAGTAGCCTAAAAACAAATCCACAACTATATGAACTATATTTTCTGTTGTTTAACCGAAAATATAGTCCATATAGTTGAACACAACAACGAATAAACTTAAATTATGCGTATATTAGACTTATAAAATTTTTATTAAATTACTTATTAAAGATTATTAAATTAATCTTGTAAAGATTTTTTTAAAACACACACAGCAGGGTAGGTAGAGGCAACCTAGTGTTAAGACTCATCGTTCCCTAATAAATAGTTCTGATTCAATTTTTTTTAACATATACATTTATTTAATAATAAATTCTCTATATAATTTGTTTATTACAGAACATACCAAAGTAGTATAGCGAGTCAAATGGAAGGAAACAAGTATAAACTTCTAATGAGGATATCGTTAGCTGACGTAGAAATCGTTAAGGGTAAGTTAGTTAGTACCACAGGACTTAATCCTATTAAATGTTTCGTTTTAATAAGATATATAATATATAATTAATTGAAAATGCTATTGTAAAATAATGAATAAAACTAATAAATAATAAAAAAAATATGTTTCTCTCCGATTATGGAAAAGCAATGCGGCGTTCAACACTGAGTTCTCGTTATCTCGCAAAAATAAACCAATATAAGAAATACTACTACACCAGACGCTGTAATAGCGCAGTGGGACAGTTTATTGGTACAATATCCACTTGGAGAAATGATTATATTTAGATAATTATGATTGCTATTGCTATTGCTGTTAAAAACAATTGATATTTTGGGTTATATGCTCACGGCGAACAGTATTTGCCCATCGCACGCTTAATACGAAAGGGAAGGAGAATGAATGAGGAGAGAGAGAAGCATCTGTCCGGAATACGGGTGGTGCTGTGGGTTAGAGTGAGAGAGGAGGAGCGTGCCTGCCGCTGTATGTATGAGAAAGGAAAGCCAGACAGACTGGCGCCGTAACGCGTTACGTAACGAAGCGGTTACCCTCCCATAAGAAGTTTAGATACCTTCGTTCAACATATTACAATTACCACTAAAAATAGCTAAACAAAATATTATATCTAACATAACAATTATTAATTCCACAGCAAAAGACGAAAACATAAGGCGGATAATGCACGAAGTAGAGACATTAACGGAAGACGTCAACACTTTAACTCAAATATCTGAACACGTGGCGGCGTTGCACACACAGCACGGTCAGTTGGAGGAACTTGTGAGGGACATGCTCCATTCTGTCAACAGGCAGCTATCGGAACGTCAGAACAGTGATACGCAGTTGTGCTATATGGAAGTCAGTGTTAATACTTCGTGAGTATTTTTTGATTGTGTTATATATCATGTTTATTATGGCCGTGGCATGTGAGTGCGAGCGTGACAGGTTGTGGGTTCGATTCCCACTCGAGGAAATGATATATATATATATATATATATATATATATATATATATATATATATATATATGTCTTTAATTTTCTTCGCTCTGATGTCGGGGCAAAATGTGGTGTTAAGTTCCGCCTCTCAACACGCAATGCCTCCAAATTCATTAAGTAAATATTTCATCTCCTCGAGTGGGGATCGAACCGATATAAGATATCAAATATTCATAAAATTTCCAGGAGCGGACCAGAGAATCTCACAATAATATTTCCTAAAACAGAAAAAAGAAGTAACTGGGAGGAGCTAATAAACGAGACCAAGCAGAAATTGAGTGAGTTTTAATGTAACAACAATACTTTTAAATTTTAAGTGTAATACACAATAAACAAACAACATATGTCATATGTATACATATTAATTACACATAAATATAATTTTTAAATGACTTTACACATTATAGAAACATGTATCCCTCGGAATACGACTTTAGAACTGTTAACCTTAACACTCAGACAAAGTCAATGATGTCAATTATAAATTAAAATTATACTTTACTAACAAAATATTAAGTTAATTTGCGGAAAATCTTTCTTTTATTTACAATTAACATCGTGCGTTTTGTCCAGACCACCCTGTATATACAAACAATATCATTTTCTAGGTGTATACGGTCCAGAAAGACCAGCTCCCGAGTTTCTATCGCCCGTCCCGATAAGAAAGACTCGTGCCGGACTGCAGTTCACTTGTGCAGCGCCGACGTTACCTCCTAAAGGACAGTCTCCTGATGTTTGGGTGTGTATATACTATAATCTGTTTCACTATATCTAAACATATAAAATCAGCTTCACGCAGTATCCCGCACACCGCAGGGTAGGCAGAGGGAACCTAGTGTTTTAGACACTCCGTTCCCTACTTTCTGCCGAATTCTGGAGGCATTGCGTGTTGAGTGGCAGAACTCAAACTCAGGTAATGAGTAAAAAAAAGAGATAAATAAATCCCAATTAATATAAAATAGTGCTGCCAACATGTGCCAAATTAAATCTAGTTATTATTACACGAAATACTATATTTTTCAATTTTTTTATAATTATTTTCTCTATTCCAGGTGTGTAACAGCGACGGCTACGTCGGCCAAGTATGCGTGCTAACGCTATCTCCTAAGCCGCAAGTGACGTCATGCAACGGCGTGTGCAACGCGCGCATCCTGTGCGTGGCGTGCATCCCACCAGCACCTGCACTCACGAGACAGCAAACCTTGGATATACCGTTAGTTTTTTTTTATCAGCTTCACGCTGTATCCCGCACACAGCAGGGTAGGCACAGGGACCCTAGTGTTAAGACACTCCGTTTGCACTCCGGCATTGCGTGTTGAGTGGCAGAACTCAACGCCGCGCTTAGCCTCGCCACCAGAGCGAAGAAATTGGAATATAAATTTAAGTAAATATTTCGAGTGGGGATCGAACCCACAACCAGTCGGTGTTACAGTCACACTTCGTGTCGCTGCGCCACGACTGGCCTCTATAATATACCGTTAGTTTTGTATTTTTTTTTATTCTTCCATATTTTTTTCTATTTTTTTTTCTATCTATGTACTAGTGTAAGTTTTATCTATGTTAATGAAGCAAAGTATATTAAATACACTAATGTTAGTTATTTAACTGGCGCAGGGGTATAAGCATGCAATTGTAAGTGCAACAGGTTGTGAGTGCGATTCTCACTCGAGGAAATGAAATATTTAATATTTTCATTACCTAGCTCTGACAAACTGTGGCGGTGAAAGTGTCCCAATGGGAACGGAGTATCTTAATACTAGTTTCCTAGGTTCCCTCTGCCTACCCTGCCATATGTAAAATAAATATAAAATTTTTATTTATTTTCAGGAGTACGAGTTCATTAAACAGCACCAGTTCGAAGCCCGGCATCAGTATATCGGATCCAGATGAAAGCTCCAAGAGCATCAGATTAGACAGGTATTTCCTAATGTGACATGGTTTTTTTTTTATTTTTAAACATTTTTAAAGTGTTATTCCCCAAATAGGAAAGAAAAATACTTATTTAGAAAACGTATAAATATTTGAACGTAGCAGGAGTCGAACCTGCGCCTCCTGGAAACCGACCAGGTCCCGATACGTTCAAATTTTATTTTGTTTAGCTTGCCCGAGAGTTAGTCCAAGTTAAAATAATATTAATATATTCTTTTACAATTTTAAAATGCCAATGTTGTCAATTTGATTGTGTTTTTTTATATGAATGTTATACGATTACTACAAGATTTGTGAATTGTTTTTAATTATTATTTTATTGTATGGAAACTCATAATTCAGATGTGATATGGTACCATTTTAATGTGGTTGTAATTAATTCAATTCCACAATATAGATAAAAAAAATATTAATACTAGTATAGTAAAATTTTACATTCTTTTTTAATTTTACTCATAGTTCATCATCCAGCGACGATGAGGACGACGGTTCGTCAAGCGAGAACCAAGACGCTCATTCTGAACGTAGCCAGGAGTCAGCTCGTCTCACCAAGACCCTCACACCTAACCACAGTAAGAGCCTGAGCTCCCCTCACACCGGTCAGAACATTCCTATACACCCCGTGATGAAGTCCAGTTCGAATCCAGCCGTGGATAAACAAGCTATGGGAATCACATCTGGTAAGGCTTATAATTTTGAAACGCTTGAATCTGTTTTTTGATTTTATAAGCATAAAAAAGATTAATTTTAAAAATATAATACTATATTAAAATTTTATTAAATGACTTTATAAACAGATAAATAAAATATTTTAGTAACTAAAACTAAACCTCCGTAGAAAAATGTTTGTAAAATTTTAACACTACTAACACTATTTCTCTCTTCTCACGTTTCTTATAAATATGGTTCTTAATTTTTCTTACTACACATGGAGCACTCCACGCGAAGCGGCTATGTAAAGGATATTAAGCTTCCCTCCCGATTTTTTTATGAGACCTCCAGGGGTTCTCAATGCAGTTGAACAATATTTTTATTGTACTGTATTCAATTTAGGAGTTATAGGGGTTGAAATCGTGAGTGGCTCTTACTCATTATCGGGTAAAATCGGGGATCTCGATTTTATTTGCCTCTTGCTTCGCGGGAATGTCCCATATGCAAAAAAATCATGTCAGAATAGTAAAAGTAATAGTTTTATTACAACGCAGTTAAATGTATTTTTTATATAAACTTTTCGTTTTAAAATTATTCTCTAAGTTATTCACTAGTATTTTTAAACATATTTTTTTATTCATTTTGCTCCTTCCCTAAAAATAGTATAAAAATAGTGAACATTTACATAAAAATCTTTTTATTCTTTCGTTTTCATATCTATTATACTTTATTAGTTTAGAACTAAATACTATTCCTTTATTTCTAACGCCACTTAGTTCCTGGACGTATAATGGCTGGTATGGACCTTCATTTATTTTCTTAATTAATTTTCAGTAATTGTAAAATCTATTCATTTTTTTATTATATATTAGAAGCAGTGTTAAATGTGTATATTTATTTTTTATTTGTCAAATAGCACATATTTAGTTGTTCCAAGTGTTTTTAAAATTACAGTAATATTTATTGGATACATATAAATATCCTTATTTAAATTATTTTCACTGGGAAGCGACGGATATTTTGGCAAAAAAAAAATTGCTTTGAAACAGAAAAGAACACCCGGCCTGTCGTGGTGCAGGGTCACAAGCTTGCCAGTGTAAACGCCACAGGATGTGGGTTCACTTACCACCCAAAAAAAAATGAAATATTTTAATGTCTAAATAAACAAAAATAGGTACATTATCGTCGCCAGCAAGTAGACAGTCGTCGGAGGACAGCGCCACCACCGCCAACCAGCCCACCATGTGGCTGGGGACGGAGGACGGCTGTATACACGTGTACAATTGCTTAGACAATATACGAATTAAGAAGAATAAAGTGAAATTGCAACATAATTCTGGTGTGCATTCCATTGTGTAAGTTCTATTTTAATATAATTTTATTATAGGTTAGATAACATAAAAAAATAAATATATTAAGGTGCGGTAGGACCGCATTTGACTGTATAAACGACGGTTGTGGGTTTGATTACCACTCAGAGAAATAGATTATATTCATTTCCTAATCGTGGTAAGAAAATATGCAGTGTTCATTTTCGCCACGCGGTGTCTTAATTCGGGTGGAAAGCGGACCATGAAATGTCTTAGCAAAAGAAAATAATATATATTTTGGTATTTTTGGTAGGTTTAGTTTAGCTTTTTAAGACAATCGAATGTTTTTATTTCAGATATATGGAGGGTAAGGTGTTCGTGGCGCTCGGAAACGGCGATCTTGTCGTGTATTGTAGAGATATTGGTAAGTTATAAAGGACTATTATGCTATAAAATTTACGTTAATTAAAACTAAATCTTCAACGCCAGTTGTGGCGCGGCGGCACAAAGTGTGTCTGTCTGTAAGGCCGACTGTTTGTGGGTTCGATCCCCACTCGAGGAGATGAAATATTTACTTACATTTATATTTCCATTTCTTCGCTCTGGTGTCGAGGCAAAGCGCGGCATTGAGTTCTGCCACTCAACACGCGATGCCTCCAGAATTCGGCAGAAAGTGGGGAACGGAGTGTCTTAAGACTAGGTTACCTCTGCCTACCCTGCTGTGTGCGGGATACAGTGTGAAGCTAATTTAATTTGATTTTAATTTATCTTCAATTAGAACTCTGCTAAATATTGCGAAAAGTTTAACTGAATCTATTCTGAAGCATACAGTACGATACGCAAACAGTAAGAAGGAATAATAATTGAAATATTAATTGTAAGAAAGACCTAAACCTTAAGAATTTCGAGCAAATCCTCTCTTTGTGGTTCCCTAACCTATCTACAAGTGAAATCTTTGATGATTATGATGTTTGTGCCACTTTTACGTGAACATTTCTGAACGAATTTCAATGAAACTATACAGTATATAGCAATATAGTTCGTACAGCAGCAGAATAACACATAGGCTATAAATCATGTGAAGAGTTTCTGTAATTCAGGAGTTGGGGACAGTGCCCTATGATTACAATCAAAGAGAAAACTGCCTATCCTAAATGGTGATAGATAAAAGTGTGGACTGTATAACTTTTATATATTGATTTCACATATATATGGAAGTCGGAATGGAATTCACAATAAAAGTGAGTGAGTGAACGGCTGCTCTGGTCGTCACCTGAAGCCTCCGCCATCGCTCCACCTCGCGCCTCGCTTTAAACAGGCTTTGAGTTGAGGTGCATAGGTCGCAAGTTTATATACATATATAATTTGTTTTATATAGATGGATCTTGGACAGAAAGATCGACAATACCAGTGGGATCAGGCGCTGGTGGTGTGGGAGCTCCAGTCAGCAGTATGCTACTCTCTGAGGGCAGGCTGTGGTGCGCTTCACATTCATCTATTAAGATCATCAATCCGCATACTTTGCAGGTATATAGAGATATTTTAATTGCCATTTTAATGCCTTATATTAAATATGTTGTAATGTTTTAATGTGGTTTTAGGAGTTAAAAATATTTTATAGAAAACTCATAAAAATTGAACCTATATTGGATATTTGAATTTTTGAAAACAAGCTATGAGCTCTAACTACTATGCCATAGTTTATGTTAAGCCACTTACGTCAAAATATATGTTAAATTTCTTCACACACTATAAGAATTAGTTTTAATAGACTTTCATAGCATTACTTTTGGCATTTATTTATTTTAATTTGTAACAGAGTACTAATACTACAATTTAAATGATTATTGATAAAATGATGTTCATTTTTCTGAAATTATTAGCTATATATTGAATTATATATTTACTTAAATTTATATTTCCATTTCTTCGCTCTGGTGTCGAGGCTAAGCGCGGCGTTGAGTTCTGCCACTTAGAACGCAATGCCTTCAGAACTTGGCGGAAAGTGGACGGAGTGTACACTACTTCACCTTGCTGTGTGCGGGATACAGCGTGAAGCAATTTTTTTTTTAATTTGACAATTTAGTTTTCATAGTGTAAATTTTGAATATTTTAACAATCTTTCCTATAATTTTAAAACAAATAATACCTGCTCATAACCCAAAAATGTTCTTTTTCCAGATTGACGAAACATTCCAAATAAGTTCAGAAACGAAGCCAATCAGCCACATGGCGGTGGCCGGCGCGGCGATATGGCTGTCGCTGCACAACGCCGCCACGCTGCGGTGCTACCACGCCGCCGCGAGAGACTTGCTGGCGGAGATCAACATCACGCCGCATGTTACTAAGATGTTGCATGGTGAGGAAATTGGGTCTTTTTTCTTATAGCGTACTCCGTAACCTGGATTCTGAAAGTGTGTGACTGGAGTGTGATTTTAGAGCCGATGAGATTAAAATATATCTTTCAACACCTATTTCTTATAATATGATTCTATTTTCTCTTGCATTCCAGGTTGTGACGACATAATCCGTCAACATAAAGCAGCGTGTCTCCGAGTGACGGCGTTGCTGGCACACCGTGACACGCTGTGGGTGGGGACCAGTGCTGGCGTCTTACTGACCGCGCCGTTACATAACGCTCCGAATGCTAGAACTGGGGTGTTCACTTTACCGCAGCTAAGTGGTATGTTATAGTTATTTTTTTAGGTTTACGCTGTATAAACATATCACTCCTGTGTTGTGGTGGAATTCAACCTCGCGCTTTGTCTTATTAACAGAGGGAGGAAATATAGCAGGATAGGTAGAGCGAACATGGGAACCTAGTGTTAAGGTACTCCGTTTCCATTCAGACAGACAGTTCCATTTCGTTCCTTCAAATATCTAGCTTTACATAATATATGCACATATCTATATAGCACATGCATATATATAAAAGCGGTTACTGCAATACAGTTTGCACGATTGCAGCTTATTAACAGTTGAGTATATATATTAATAAAATAATGTCAATCTACCATAGTAAAGAATATTGTATTCATAGAAAATATTTTTACTTTTTTACTTTTCTATATTGATGATATCATTTTTAATTTTCATTACAGGTATTCACTATGGTCATACCGGTCACGTGCGATTTCTAACGATCGTCGAAAACCCCGTACCACACAAACCAGCTGCGAAACCAACACAGAGTCTAAAAACAAAAGCGCTAAGCCGACGATCTCAAAACGCGGAGAAATTACAAAAACAGGCAGAGACAACACAAAATAATAAAGAAACATTAATTATTTCTGGTGGAGATGGTTACGAGGATTTCAGGAGTTCCTCCATGACTGAAGACGCGGGAAGAGAGGACTCTACCAATCACCTCTTATTATGGAGAGTATGAAAGAAATTTATCGGCCTACAGGGTTAAAGTACGAAAAATTTGCGTTTCTTTCATATGTTAAACGCAAATTATGATAAATTTTGAAGAATATAGCTACAGAAAGAAGTCCGGAGAAGAATTTGTTATTACAATGTATTTTGATGTGCTATCGTTTATATTTGAAACACAATTTGTGTTTATTGAAACAGAATAGCTAAAAATAAGGTACGGAGAAGAATTTATGATATATTTTGTAATAATGGACCTAAAGTAGTTGATATTTTATCAGATTTGTCTGTTACGACGAAAGATATAAAAATATCGATTATTTGTATCAACTATTGTCGATTATTAATTGATGTTTGAATCTTATCAGATACAGCTATAAGTTAAGAGTTCCGTAACTTAGCGTAATTTGTAAATAAGAGCTAATCAAAACGTACTGTTAACGTTTACTTTAGATGCCCAAATTTATTGTAAAATCGATAATAATCGATTTTGTCTCGCCCATTTTCATTTTGTTAATACATAAATATTGCTGATTTTTTTTAAATTGTTGATATGATACAATTTTAGATATTATTCTTGTTTGCGAGTTAGCTATATAGAGATGTATTGAGATTATTAACTGTTAAGTTAAGACATTAAATGTCGAAAATCATCAAAATTTTACGATTTTTATGGCAGTATTATATACAATGTCTAAGATGGTCTCGTTTCGATCACAAGTATTAGGAGTTTTATGTAATTTAATCATATCATATAGTATTGGATGGGCGTTGCGGTTTCGCAATTTAATAGTATTACGAAAATAAATGTGTAATTTAATATTGATTATGCAAGCGTCTAAACGTTACCCAAATGTCAAGAAAATTATGGTCTGTTTTTATAAAAATCAGACTCTACCAAATCTGGTTTAATTTTTTGTTGTATTACAACTATGCGTAGATCTCTTTATAGTTTTAAATCAAAAATGGACGTGTCATGGCAGAAATAAAAAAAAAATTGCTCAAAGGAAATTTGTTTATGTTACCTTCCAGATAATAAAAAAATCAGAGCAACATTTGTAACATATAATTATTTTATATGAACGTGTATATGTCTAAATGAAGCTGATGATAAATAAAATGAAGTCGCACTTGATGGTTGTTTTTATTTATCCCAATTTTATGCCCAACCATTATATTATAGGATAAAGCTTAAAATTTATAATAAAGTAAAGAATAAATATTTATAAAAAAATCTTCTGAATTAATAAAATATGGAATTTACATTAAATTTACATTAGAATGTGAATGTGAACTACAAAAATTAAGAAAGTTAAATTTAATTATAAATTGGTTTAGTTATTAAAAAAAATCAGCTAAAAAATAAAAATTTTAGTAATGAATACAACATTAAGCATATCTAAAGGTAATTTATTGAAAATTCTTACAAGTATAGCAAGCAGTCAGTCAATGAAAATACATTTTTAACATACTCTACTATGCGTGATATTGCAGCCTAGTCTTACGAACTAAAATTTATTTTTTTACATTTTCAAATGCTTAATTTCCACAATTATAAAGTTTTATTAAAATAATGTTCACCAGCCACGATTTAACATGTTTATTTTACATTTTTATTCATTAGAAACTGCGGAATCTTTTGTATGTGCTAAGACTAGTTGCACATCGTCACAATATTGTTTATAAAGTCTTCAGAGTTGGTTTTCTCATTTAACTTATCGTTTTTCTTACCTCTGCTCACAAAATACGGGTCCATCTGAAGTTGTAAGGCAAGTTTTTTTAATATTGTTCGTCTATTTCGTTCGTTGTCGTTTATTTCTCTTTTGACTTTATTCCCATCAAATTTTGACATCAGTATATCGACTGTAGAGCATATCAATTCTTTGGTTTTAGAAAAATCATCACTTTTTGTCGAATTTCCAGATTTGACTTTATATGATTGCTTTTTGCCTCTGGCTATATAATATGGATCATTTCTTACAGATTTTACAAGGTCCTCTATCGATCCACGTCTGCCTCGCGTCGCACTGTCGAAATCATAATCGCTGTATTTTTTGCCTCTAGAAATAAAGAAGGGGTCATCTTCTGCTGACGAACGGCTACTTCGCTCTACTAAAATATATCGAGGCTCCTCTGCGTAAATCCTATCATCATTGACTGTATTTTGTTCGAATGTTTTAGAACGTAAATTTTTTGCCGCTTTATTTGGATCACTTACGACGTAATGCAATCGATTTCTTATTTTTCCATTAAATAGCGACATAAGTTTACTATCACGCCCCCTATTATTCCAAAAAGGTAATCGCTGTTCGTCTCGCCTATTTCGGTTCAATTTTCCTAACTTATGTTGGATATGATTTATAGTTTCAATAACTGTATCTTTTAGTTTTATTTCAAATGCATTTTTATTTTCATCTAAAGGCTCATCTACCAAATTACTGATATAAATATTTCTAAATTTATTTGAACCTAAACGGTCACCTTTCTCTCTTCTACCTCTGTTACCCCAGAACGGTTCTTGTTCTTGACGTCTGCCACGATTACCCCAAAAAGGCTCATCGTCATCACGCCTGCCAGACCATGGTCGAAGTATATTTTCTCGACGTCCTCGAGTTCCCCAAAATGGTTCGTCATCTTGCCTCCTACCTCTATTAGCCCAAAATAAATTAACATCATTTTCGTCAGATTCGTTTGAGTCTCGCCTTCCGCGATTGCCCCAAAAAGGAGAATTTTCTTCATCTTTTCGTAATTTGTTTACGTAGTTTATGTATAATCTATGAAAGTTGTTAATTTTTTCGAAATGTTTTTGATGATTGTAAGCAGGCAGTTCTACATTTGGAACGATCTCTTCAGATGAATCTCTTCGACCTCGCGAGCCCCAAAACGGTGGCTCTTTATCTATTATGGGTTGTATTTTTACTATCTTTCCCCTTCCTTCAACTATGTGACCATAATGCGTAGAATCTTTAGTAGACGCAAATAACTTATCAAAATCTTCATCTAGCGACCTCTTCGTACGAGATTTGGTTTCTTTTTGTTTAGTATTTTTGTGGAAAAGTTTTAATGACTTAGTTTTATTAACATCTTTTCCATAAACGTAAACGCTTATTATTAATAAAAATATTAGTATCATAAACAGTTTCTTTCTCATGTTTTTTGTCACTGAAGATAAAAAAAATTAAATTAATATTTGGTAAGTTGCTGGACTTACTTAAATTTAATTTATAACTTATTTAAATTTAAAACAGATATAGAAAAAAAATACAATTTGATGATAATATAAATACTAATAAATTCCCTGACAATAAATATAAATTTCTTACGAAATATACTTACATAAGATCAGTTAAAACGAATATTCATATTAAAACTATAACAAAATATAACTAACAGGACGATGATATCTTCACGGTGCTGGAAAAATATGTGAAAATAACCACAGAGTTGCTGCTTTTATAAAGGAATCGTTCGTAGGCGGAATCCCTCAGGGGTGGCACAGAGAAATATATTTTTTTACTTTTTGCTTTCTAATTCAGATGGGACATGTGACCGTTATTACGTTGAAACAATGCTTGCTCGTTATTGTACTGGACTCGCCGTAAGGGGCAGTGCTATTTAGACACGTATTTTTTAACCGTAATGTTTTGAACAATAGTTGTTATATACTTTCTAATTTTTTTTCGGATTTATGGAATAGGAAGAAGGAACATAGTGTAAAGGCACCACGGTTCCTAATTTTAAAGACATATATTGTGGGATAATAAAAATAATTTCTACAACTCCCATCCGAAATCAAATCCCATTTTATAAATTATATTTGTTTTAAATATATAACATTTCTCATTGTCATCATTAAAAACAAACAGCAGAAAAAAGTTGTAAAAAAATATTATAGTACAATTAAATATTATTATAATCATATATGGAACTGATCTTGGAACTTTTAAATGCGTCAACCCTCAAAGGGTTGTTTTTCGTACGAAGACGAATCTATCTTAAAGAAAACTCTATGCATATCTTATGCTTTATTGGTATCACCACAATTCTATTTCGTTGTTATGATATGATGTGATAACTTATAGTACAATTTGAATAGAATATATAAATAATACTATGTGATATTTTTATATTTCTACTAGCTGACCCGGCGAACTTTGTCCTGAATTAGAGGCAATAAATAAGCAGATTTTGTATCTTATCAAGTTATTTTTTTATTAGGATTAGGACAAATAAGAAAGTCTAGTTAATTTTTACGATTTTTAAACAGCCTTATTTTTGACTGTTTAGGCTTTTTTTTTGTTCAGTTAAGTGCCTTAATAATAAAACAAAAAATGTTTTATTATGATGCACAAGAAGAAATAATGTAGATGGTAGAGAGCAAAGATTGGCCTTGTGGTTTGTTAACGAGCATGGTTTTTAAACTCAAAATACGATATCCCATCGGTCGGGATCCGCGAAATGAGGACTTCCTCACTTTCGAATTTTCTATTGAGTATCGTCGCGTAAATCACATTGTTCATTAAATTTCTTACCACCAAACTGGTAACGTGCTCAGTTTTGGTTGGTTTATGTTTAGAAGCATAATTACTACGGAGCCAACGATTAGGCGTAAATTGTGCAGTGGTAAGACAGGCATATCCAAAAAGTTCAAAAATTTAATTGGATAGTTGATGGATTAGACCAGTCGTGGCGCAGGGGCAAAGTGTGACTGTAAACCGACTGGTAGTGGGTTCGATCCCCATCGAGACGATGAAATACATATTTACTTAAATTTATATTTCCATTTCGTCGCTCTGTTGTCGAGGATAAGCGGGGATATGTTGAGTTCAGCCAATCAGCACGCAATGCCTCGAGAATACGCCAGAAAGTGGGGAACGGAGTGTCTTAACACTAGGTTCCCTCTGCTTACCCTGCAGTGTGCGAGATACAGCGTGAAGCTAATTTAACGTTTAAATTTTTATACGTTTTCTAAATAAGTAATAAAAACTAAACTTTTTATAATATTCTTATAATCATTAACCATAATTCTATATTGAATATTTTATTAATATTGAAACTTAATATATTCTTATATAATTTATTAGAGTTTAATCCCAAAATATTTTTCAATACAATGTACTATTATTAAAATTCATCAATTAATATTCATAACTGGAAGTGTATAGGTATATTATTATTTTCTGTTTTTTTTTTAAAACTATTTGGAGATAAAGAAATAATAAAAATACGCTTAAATAACATTCATCTTAACAACATTACTTTGAAACGTCAACCGTTGTGTGTCCAGTTTCCTTGATTAGGTTCACGAAGGAAAGGGGAAGGATTGACCAAAACGGTTTAATTATTATTTATTTTTGTTGCCAATGGTAATAAAAAAAGGCATATACTTATTATTTAATGTATCTATTTAGTTAAATATTCAATTACAAAGGCAAACTAATATTATTAAGCTAAATAGTTTGTTTGGTTGATCGCGCTAACCTCAAGAACTGCTATATATATATATACATATATATATATATATATATATATATAGATATATATATATATATATATATATATATATATATATATATATATATATATATATATATATTTATTTATTTATTTATTTATTTATATTTATATAATCCAAATGTATCAAGGATAACTATAGGCTTAGCTTATATCACATTAATAGTTTCAAAATAGCCTACTGTATCAGAGGTTTAATCTGGCTCATATATGTACAAATTGAATATCCATTTAGATATGGGGGCAAAACTACTAGTAAAAGCTAGTAATTTTTATTTCAGTTTCACACTGTATCCAGCACACAACAGGGTGGGCAGAGGGAACCTAGTGTTAAGACACTCCGTTCCTCACTTTCCGCCAAGTTCTGGAGGCACTGTGTGTTGAACGGCGGAACTCAACGCCGCGCTATGCCTCGTCACCAGAGCGAAGAAATGAAAGTATAAATGTAAATATATATTTCATCTTCTTGAGTGCGGATCGAACCCACTACCAGTCGATTTTGTAGTCACTCTTTGTGCCCCTGCGCCACGACCGGCTGCAGCAAAAGCTAGTTATAATTCATATTAAATTACATAACATTTACTACTGATTTAACTTTTTTTATATCGAAACAATTTTAATATCGAAATTAATTTTTTTATTACTTCACTTCATGAAAATAAAATTAAAATTGCCCATTTTTCCCTATATCCCCTTTATTCCTTAGTGTTTTTTATAGTAATAAGATTGCTTGTGTATCCATTACCCACTCCGTTGCACACGTTTGGCTAGAAACGTATAAATAAGGGGACTTAAACTAGAGGCCCTATTTTCTCACTGAAACTCCTCGAGGAAACCTTATACAGCAAAGTAGTACTAGTACGTAGTAATATTACAGTTATTAGAAAACAACCTGTTAATTGTAAATTGATGAAGGTATAAGACGTATAATAAATGTATAATTACAAATTTAGGTAAGATTTGTTTTGATTTTTAAATAAGTGCTCTTACACACAAATTTAAAAAAATCTCTTTCACGCTGTATCTCGCACACAGCAGGGAAGGCAGAGGGAACCTAGTGTTAAAACACTCTTTTCCCCACTTTCTGCCGGATTCTGGAGGCATTGCGTGTTAAGTGGCAGAACGAATTAATTATTAAACAAATTAATTCAAATCCTATAAATATAGCTAAATAAATGTTGGTATTAATTTATGCATTTCAAATTAAAGATAGTCATAGTGCATGGGCTCTGCGTCCTACGGCTTGAGTGACGGTTGTAGGTTCTATTCCATTTCGGGGGAACGAGTTATTTGAATTTTAAAGCTCAGCGTTGTGTTCCTTCACTCAAGACGTAACGTCTTGAAAATTGTGCGATGAGTAAAAAACTGAGTTCTTTTTCTCAATAAGTAAATAATGTATTAGGTATATCAGCTATACGCTGTATCACGCATATACCAGAGTCGTCAGAGGGAATCTAGTGTTAAGACAATCCTTTCACCACTCCTTCCACCACCAATTTTTTCAGAGTACTGCGTGAGTGGCGGAACTTAACGCCGAACCGCCTTGGTGCCAAAGAGAAAATTATTAATAAACAAATAAATCATTTAAAAAATATGGCACACGGTAACTCTGCGGCACGTGGTATCTGACTGGTAGTCGTAGACTCGGGTCCTACTCAACGAATATTATATATTTATAACTATTTAAGGCTTAAAGAATTTCTTTATAAATCATTTTGAAGATTATTAGTTTATTTAACTTAAAACCTTAAATTAAAGAAAAAATAAGGTTCTATTAATTATTCCTATTAAGGAAAATATGTTAAAAAATATTTAAAATAAAAAAATAATAATAACAAATTTAAATCACTATTGTCTAACAATAATTTTCCATAAATATACCATAATATTTTCATATTCACTCATCGCAGCTATCAATCAAATCCGCCGCAAAATTATACGAAGGCTAGACTAAAATGTTGTCAAAATCAAAAGTTTGTACAGTGTTTATTACATATTTCTCTTAGAACTTTTATGAAGTGATTTTTGAGTAAGTTGTAAAGCTGATTAGGCAATTTCTTGTTTGTGATTTATCGTTCTTATATACATTATTTATCCATTTTAGGGGCAAAAACGCGTGTAAACGCGACTGGTTGCGAATTCGATGTTCATTGGAGGAAATGGAATATTTTATATTTTATTTCCTATCATTAGTGACGAGTCACGGGGCGGCGTTAAGTTTCGTCACTCAACACGTACGCGGCGCCCCAGTTTTTTCTGTCCTGCTATGAACGGGATACAGCGTTAAGCTAAAAACAAATTGATGATATTAATAGAAATAACCGAGTTATTTTGTTTAAGTCAATGTTCATTGATTTTTTTTAATGGAAAAAAGGACAAGGCAAACGAGCGTTCGGGTCACCTGATGGTAAGTGATTACCGCCGCCCACGGTCCCGTGCAACACCAGAGGAGCTACAGGTGCGATGCCGGCCATTAAGGTGGAGATAGACACGCTTTTTGAAATTGAAATATAATTAAACTTGCTGTTTTGCTTCTAAAGATATGTAAAGACTAGATGATGCATATATACATTTGTATATAATATGTTTAAATTAAAAAGCCTATCTTTCGCTAAAAAAAAATTTAATTAATTAGTATCAGCTTTACTCTGTATCCCGCACACAGCAGGTGGTGGCAGAGGGAACCTAGTGTTAAGACATTCCGTTCCACACTTTCCGCCGAATTCTAAAGACATTGTTAGCTGCGTAGCAAAAATCAACGCCGCGCTTTGCCTCGACACCATAAAATAAATTTCTAAATTCTAAATTGGATCGAACGCACAACCAGTTACTTTTACAGTCATACTTTGTGCCGCTACGCCATGACTGGCCTGACTGAAAATAAAATCAATTAACTAATGTAATGAGGCATAGGAGGCAAAGTTTTGAAAAATTGATTCCGACTCGAAAGAAATAATGATTTTCATTTCTCCGCTCTAGTGAGTCATGTAGCGTGTGAAGCAGAAAAGTATATATATGATATTCAGAAGAGCTAAACAACTTATAACTGTAACAAAATCCAACAAAAAAAATGTCGCTTGTTAAATATTAAATCCGTATACATTTTCTCCATATCCATATTATTATTTTTGTTTTATTGTACAATATTTTAACATCAAGTATTTACTATAAGTAAAAGGCAGCAGTGGAAGTTGCTGGAGGAGGCCTATGCCAATAGGTACACCCAGATATGAGATCTATTATAGCATGCAACAGAGTTGTTTATATATAGCAAAAATTGTTATCTTATTTGGGAATAAAAGGCTTTTTCAATTTAATTCAATTTACTTTATAGTAATCTAGTATTTTTTTAAAATATAATTAAACTTGCTGTTTTGCTTCTAAAGATATGTAAAGACTAGATGATATATACATTTGTATATAATATGTTTAAATTAAAAAGCCTATCTTTCGCTAAAAAGAAAATTAGGTATAGTTGAGGTTAAGGTTTATACCTTAGGCTAAATTATACCTAAATTAACTTAACTTAGGTTAACTTCATGCTTTATCCCTAGCGGGGTAGTCAGAGAGAACGGAGCGCCAAACGCTACGGTCTCTACATACCTCTTTCGCCTCGTCCACTGTCATCAACCTCTTCATACATGTTTCGTTAAATTTATGTCTGCAATAGCAAAACTAGTTAAATATATTATTTACACTCTGCGTGCGTAACTCGCGGCGTTGAGTTCCGCCGCTCTATACGTTAACCATCGACAATTCAGCTGAAAGTGGGGAACTGAAGTGTCTGTCCAAATCTTAACTTCTCTGTATACAGTGTGTAGATAAAGTAAGAAAAAAAAATCTATCCTTATGTCAAAATCAAAAAACAACAAAATCTCCACATAATACGATTAAAGAATCACCAATTAATATTCCAAATTTCAAAGATAGGAACAGCCACGACTATCAATATTATAAGATAAACAGAATCGAAGTCGTAACGTTTACACCGACAGCCCTGAACCTAATGGGTTGCTATTTTTAAAGTTATTTAAAACATTTGATGAAGTATTGATAACGTTTTGGGACTGGGACTGGTGTAAGTTTATATTTATGTGGGTAAATGAGGCCGTCGTGGCACAGTGAGATAACGTCTGCTTGTGAACATGACGGTTGAGGGTTCGATTCCTACTCGAGAATTTTATTATATTTAATTTATTTTCATTTCACCGCTTCAGTAGAGGAAGCGTGGTGCTGAATTTGAGTCAATATATCTTGAAAATTTGACGATGCGTGGAGAGCGGAATGTCTTAACACTAGTGTAATATAGGCCGATGTCTACCTTTCCATATGCAGTTTACTGTATGCAGTTTTTTTATATTGATAAATAATAAATAGATATTATATAAAACTTGTTTTTTTTATAATTATGTTTTTTAAGTTGCGCAAATAACTTTTAAAAAAAATCCTCGACACTGTACGCCAAAGGATGTTGATTCTGAAACATTTTTCTTATATTGGCTTATCGGTAAAGCAGAAGCTTATAAAAATTTTGAAAATATTATAATAAAAAATACAAAAAAAGACTAAAATTGTAGTATTTAAAAACTGAATAATTTTTTAATAGGATATTGAATTATTTTCATTTCCTCGCTTCATTAACAAGATAGAGCGCACCGTTGAATTGAGTGCTTTCAGTATAAACAACATTTCGAAAATTCGTCTCAAGTGGGAAACGGCGTGCCTTAATACTAGAATCCCTCTGCTTACCCTATTATAAAATGTTGCATACAACGTGAACTTGAAAGAGAAATTGCGATATCTAAAAATAGTAAAGACGTCCCGTGGTGTAAGTTATGGGTTCGATTCCCACTACATTATATCACATGCTTTAGTAACGAGGCAAAGCGGGGCGCTTAGTCTCGCCATTCAACACGAAATATTTCCAGAACTCGGCGAAAAGTACGGAACGGCAGTGTCCTGATGGGAACGGAGTGCCTTAGCCCTCAGATACCCTTTATCTGCTATGTGCGAGATGTTATACTAGTATTATTCTACTTACAGAACGTGAGAAATGAATGAATATATTAGAATTTAAAAGTTTTGTTATCCGAGTGAAGGTAAACAATCAAGAGAAAATAACATTAGTGATTAACTGTTACATTAACACAGTAGGCGGTGAACCACGTTTCGCTGTTAGGGTGAATATTGAGTTACTATCAATATTATACTAAATTAAATATACTATTGAGGCCAGTCGTGGCGCAGCGGCATGAAGTGTGACTGTAAATGGACTGGTTGTGGGTTCGATCCCCACTCGAGGAGATGAAATATTTACTTAAATTTATATTTCCATTTCTTCGCTCTGGGTTCGAGGCTAAACGCGGCGTTGAGTTTTGCCACTCAACACGCAACAACATTTTATACGAGTTTCCTTCCAATAAGGGCAGTTGCCTACAAGCCACTACCCCCGATTGACACAATTCTACTGCCTTTATCATCTTTTTCTTCTATATCTACCCTCTTTTACACGAGTTCGCTTGTATATTGTTTGAAGAAAAAGAAGAAGTTTTTAAATTTCATTTTTATTTACAAATAAAACCATTTTAAAATAACACATACATTTGAATTATAAATTAAATATAAGTTGTTAACCATTTTAAATGTTGATGACATCTTAAGATATCGTTTGAGTGTAAGTGAGATGGTTGTGGGTTCGATTTCATCGATCCATACACGAGATAATACTATTAACTTCGATCCATGTGATCGTACATCTATAACTTAGAATCAATGTTTTTTTATATGTTCTTTAATTTAATTTTAAAAAAAGTAAACTTTTCTCCATTACAGTGTTCAGCTCCGCGACAAAGTTGTCTGCAAATCAACTTTGTAGATGAGTTCCCTCTGGCAAGAATCGAACTAAATACCCTGCGGTCAAATTACTACGCGTGAGGGAAGAATTATAAAAAAAAGAGAAAAAAAAGTTACCATTGACCGTGACAGAAAATTTGTTAATTTTAAAAATATATTATGTCCGAAAATATTTTATATTATAATCCACGATTATACTTATTTTTTAAATTAACATTGAACTGAAATAACTTATTGTTAAAACAATCCATTTCCTATTTCCCTCCGAAACCCGACACTATATTATAAAGTTAAAGTCATCTTCACGCTGTATCCCGCAAACAGCATGACACGCACAGGCATCCGAGTGTTAAGACACTCCGTTCCTCACTTTCCACCGAATTCTGGAGGCACTATGTGTTGAGCGGCAGAACTCGCTTTTCCTTGACATCAGAACTAAAAAATAAAAAAAGATATAAATTTAAATAAACATTTAATTTCCTCGAGTGAGATCGAACCCGCAACGTGCCGCGGTTACAGCCTTCGCCACGACTGGCTTCTTATTATTAAAATAGCTATAATAATTTATATTGTCATCTCCAGTGTCGTCAGTCGAATAATCCTGGAGGCGATATAATTAATGGATGTGATCCAGGTTAATATTCATAATGGGTTAGCATCCTTAGCACTCGAGCTTGTAATACAATGGAAAGGTTAATAGGCAATTGTTATATGTTATGTATAGTTTATATTTTAAAATATTATCGTGAGGCCTACCGTGACGCAGGCGCAGTGTGTGACGGTTGTGCGGCGTTGAGTGTCACCAGTCAACACGTAATGTGTCCAGAATTTGGCGTAAACCGAGCAACGAAGTGTCTTAAGTTAGTCTCTACCTGTCCTGATGTGTGCGGGATACAATGTGGAGCTAAAAAGCTTTTTTTTTTGTAAATAATATGTTATTATATTTTTTACTATATATGTTCAATTAATTTAAGAAATTCAAAGTCAAAGTCAAATAATTTTGTTCAGAGGCACAATATGATATAAGTATAGCATAAGATCCCAGGGGGCCCAGACCTGCGTTATTTTAGTAAAGCTGAAACTTTACGGACTGTCAGTCTAACATGTAGTTAAGATAGTATATTTATTCACTAACTTGAAAATGTGGCCCTTTTAGAGGTAGACCAATTAAAGGTACAACTCTGTCTGGGAGGATGATTGAGCCATCGGATAAGGGTTCTTAAAATAGTCCGTAAATAATATAGGTAAAACTATAGCCTAGACGTCCTAAACGTCTGGTAGGAGTAGAGACCAACGTAGAGGGTCTTATCTTATCTTATCTTATCTTAACTTCCATATTTAAATACGATAGTTTCTACTCTAACGTATCTGAGCGTGTACCCTAAGTTGGCGCTACGTAAGTATGCATATATTCTTAACTACTTATTAGACTATTAATCCTTAAAATGACAGCTTTGTTAAAATGACGTAGGTCTGGGGGTCCTGGGATCTAGGTGTTACAAGTTTCATTTTTTTAACATCTAATAATTTACCACCAGTTCACTAAAGTTATTGCTTCAAACCTAAGAAGAATCGGCTCAAGAAACTCAGCGAGATTTTTTTTAATTTTACTGAAAATAAACTTTTATGACTTTGAAATTGTATTTAGTATTTTTTATATTATTCAAATTATTTTAGTTAACATTACTACCCATACTAATAATACCCTACGGTATGGTTACTAATATAATACCCTACGGTATGGTTTTTTTTTGTTAAATTATGGATTTATTCTGAATAGGAACTGAAGCTGATTTTTAATTTTTAGATAGAGTTAATAATGATAATAATAATACCTTATTGCACATGGAACAATATAAAATTTACAACAAATTATCAATTACAACAATATAAACATATACGTAGGTACTTAAATTAACATGTGCAATAGCGGCCACAAGCGATCTAAACCACATCTTAAAGGAAAACCATTGCATTTGCTAATTGATATGATATTCATGATTGAATTTATCAATAGCTATATATGCTATTGATAAATTCAATCATGAACGACTTGTTTTCATAATTCTGCGAAAGTGCAAGCACTACGTAACTGTTTGAGAGGATGTCATCGGCGGCAAGTGCGCTCCCCGCGGGACTTGAGCCTAGGCTTGCGTCTGTAAGCATTTAAAAGAAGCTTATCTTCATAAAATTTACTTGATGATGGAATAACTTTCGTTCGTAAGTTTCAATATTACGCTTACGCTTAGTACGCTTGTTTGCCTTGTCTTTACCATAAAAAAGCTATCACCGGCTGCTAGGGTAGGATTACTTCTGATGAAAAGAACTAGCAAAAACCTCAATTGTGTATTCAATAACTGTATTCTTTGAATAAAATATTTTATTTCGTCTTGCCTATTTTTTCTCTTTTCCTTCTCTTACTTTCACGCTTTACCCCGCATACAGCACGCAGCAGAGGGAATCAAGTGCAAATATACTTCTTTCCGCTCAATTGAACATACAACCGCCAGGTTTAAAATTGATTCTGTGCTGCGATGGTCTCTAATAATTATGTATAGCATAAACAAAATTAATAGAGGACTTTACTATATTTTTTTCTGGTAATATTGCTTTAATATTTATTTTAAATCGAACCATATTATTAATAAATATGACCTCAATCAGCTATTAATACAAAATAACACCTATAAATAATTTACATACTATAGAGTTCATTAAATTTCCTTATTTATGTTGAACCAATACAATTAGAGGCCATTTGTGGCCCAGAGGCAAAAAGTGTAACTGTAAAATCGACTGGTTGTGGGTTCGATCCCCACTCGAGAAGATGAAATATTTATTTATTTTATATTTTCACTTCTTTGTCTGGTGGTGAAGGAAAGCGCGGCGTTGTTAAACCAGATCGTTGTTAAACAAGTTGAGCCACTCGACACGAAATGCCTCTAGAACTCGGCGGAAAATGGGGAACGGAGTGTCTTAACACTATGTTACCCCCTACCTACTATGCTATGTGCGTGATACAGCGTGAAACTGATCAATATAATTATAATTATTAATAGCCATGTCATTTGTATCTGAAAAAGGTGGTTTTGAGTTTAAATCTTAGTAGTACTATTTTTTTTTTAAAGAATGCATTGTGAGGGTCTACTTATTTGGGTCAAATGAGTTAGATGTAAGAGAAGAAAATTTAAAGAAAAATCTTTTATAATTAAATTTAAGATTTTTGATACATATATGAAATATTTTGCAGATTGTACTTTACAACTTTGCGCTCGAATTTGACACATTAAATATTGAGTGGCGGAACTCAACGGCCATCTCCGTTCCATTGGGAGAATTGAATTATTTTCGTTCCCTCGCTTTGGTTACAAGACAAAACGTAACGTTGAATTCCACTTAACAAGCTACAACAGAATGTCTCTTAACTAGCTGAGCGGTGTGTGGGATAAGTAGAGACTTTTCCCTCCCTCTGCCTATCCTGATACACCAGATACAGAAGTAAACCACTATAAAAAACTTTTTAAATTTTTCCATAGCCCATTTTCATGCAATTCAGTAAAACCAACTAGAATTTTGCTCTAAACCTTTTCATAATATTACAAACCTGGAACTCCATAAGGAAGGTACTGTATCTTTTGTATTACATAATAATAAAAACTAAACAAACGACCTCATTATAACGTTCATTACTCATTGCTGATGAGATACTCTATTTAAGAGCTTTTGTTTTTTGAAATAATATTGTTGAAATAATAGTTTAGTTATGTATTATTTGAATAAAGTAGGTAATATGTAATATGTGTGTATACTTTATTTTTTTCAGCTTCACGCTGTATCCCGCACACAGCGAGGTAGGCAGAGGGCACTAAGTGTTAAGACACTCCCTTCGCTACTTTGTGCGTCTCCTCGAGTGGGGATCGAACTCACAACCAGTCGATTTTACAGTCACACTTTGTGCCCCTGAGCCTCATGTATACTTTATATACAGTATATTTAAGTTTTTTTATGTTTTTAAAGGAGGCTTATCGTGAAGGAGTGGTTGCAGTTTTGTTTCTCATTTGGCGTTATGAATTATTTCTTCGCGGGTGAGAAGACAATGAGTGGCGCTGAGCTTCGCCGTTCTACAAGAGTAATTATTTTAATTTTCATTTTCTCGCTCCTTTCAAAAGTGAAAACTGAAAGAAAAAACGAATTGCTGTTAATGGCGAGATAAAAAATTCTAAACTGCTGTTTAGATAAGATATTGTAGTTTCTTTTATTCATATTGCTTGTAAATACTTAATTTTAAGTAAGTTTTTGAATAAAAAAAAGGAGATAAAATATGAAATAAATATAAGTAGAGCTTTTCAACACTCCAAATTAGGCACTTGTAAACAAAACGTAGAGTTGCTTTTTGTATTTAATTCATATTTTTTTGAAACATATACAATTACAATAAAAATAAAAACTATTTAAATTCGGAAAAAAGCCCTTCCTCTAAAATCGTCCAAGGTAATATCCACATTCATATTTCCCCATATTTATAGCATTAATGACGTTACTCCATAGCCTGTCTATGATTTTCATTATGAAATATGAACTCACAAAAATATATCTATCTCTTTCACACTTACTGAAAATGTATATGCTCATCTCGTTTCACCACCAACGCGGGAAATTTTGTGTCATTGCGGCGTCAGACCTGTAGATTCGCGCGCGTAGACCGGACGTTTAATTTCGCAATTTTCAGTCGCAACTTTTCATATTTCAGTGCTTGAAATAAACGTGTTTGTGTTTAAATCGATGTTTTTTGTGTTTGTGCTTGTGTGATATATGAAAAACATATTAGTGTGGTGAGTTTTTATGTTAGAAAATCATATTTTTTTTATATTTCCATATATACTTGAAATATCATGAAAAAATAAAAAATAAATAAATTAAAGGTAATATAAATTATTATTAATTACAATATTATATATTTTATACAATTCTTCCTTGTTTTTATTATAAAGGGCAAATATATATTTTTTCCTCAAAGGGGATAATATTATTATATTAAATAAATACCCTACTCTACATACTAGGCCATAGAGTCTGGATTTTATTAAATGTGTACTTTACTAATTATTTATGAATAAAATATTTCATGGATACTGTTATTTAGCGAGAAATTCAGAAGAAAATGCTATTATTAACAAAATTATTAATAATTTATTATTAACAATTCATTGGTAATGTTATTATTAATAAATTACTGTAATAATGTATTACTTTTAAGTAAATATAAATTAAATACATATTTACTTAAAAGTAATATTTTTTAGTAACTTTTTAATAAGTTACTATGTCATATTCCCTTCTTAGTTTTAGTTTTAAGGCAAAGCTTTTATACCTTAAAAGCTCCTTTACACATTGCTATGAAGCAAAAATCATTTTTTAAGTTTCTCGCTGTGTCCCGCACATAGCACGGTAGGCAGAAGGAATGGGATGTGAACCTAGAGTTGAGACACTCTCTTTCCGTTAAACCACTTTCCTTACCTTCCGTTACATACCAGATCGAGGACTTCGCTTTGGTGTCGAGGCAAATCGTAGATTTGCAAATCACAATGCCACCAGAATTCAGCGAAAAGTGGGGAGTGGAGTGTCCCAATGCTAAGCTCCCTATGCTTGCCTGCTAAATGCGAGATACAGCGTGAAACTGACAAAAATACCTTAAAATACATGTTAATATTGTCATGTTACACAAAATAGAGTCTTCTTTAATTTACTTATGAAATTTATCAGAAAGCGAACTCTAGCAACAAAGCAAAGCTTGGTGTGTAGTTCCGCTACTCAAGACACAGTCAAAAAGTGGGACAGAAGGTGGTAAACGGAGGCTCCTAACAACAGGTTCCCTGCCTGTTCTGTTATATGTCGGATACACCATGAACCTAACTAAAGAAAAACAATAGCAATAGTAAACCAGAATGATATATTTGGAAATTTCTTAAGAAACTATTTATTTTCTCCCTTTATCACATTTTTCAAGCAAAATATACAACAGAAATTGCATCGATAATGGAAGCTATCAGATGCCTCCTGTAAAATTGTTCAAATTATATTTTTTAACCGTAGGTAATATTAGTGAAAAAATAAAAAAGAAATGTTTAATTAATTTGGAGACGTATTTGTTGGAAATTCCGATATATAGCAAAGTTAAAGGTTTTTTTGTCTATTGTGATTTATGTTATTTTTGTTTTATTTTTTTTTTCACCTTTATCTCGCATGTAGCAAGGGTTAAGACCTAGTGTTAAGACACTCCGTTCCTCACTTTACGTCAAATTTTTGTGGCATTACTACGTAGTTGGCGGAAATCAACGCCGCGCATTGTCTTTGTACCAAAGCGAAGAAATTAAGAAATTAATATATAATAATAAATTTTCCCAAGTAGGGATCGAAACCTAAATTTACGAACTTAAATTTTGTATATTATATTTATGAATATTGCATTTATTTTTAATTGGGTCTTATTTAAACCAATATTACGGAGGAGCAGAGATATGTAATACTTACGTATTTTACTACTTTACTGTTAAATAAATAAATATATAAAAATAACTAATTAATTTAAGCGCAACGGCGGTTCCATTCTCATTAAAGGAAATGAAATATAATATTTTCATTCTATCAGTCTTCTTCGTGTCTAGGCAAACCAAATACCTGGACTTTCTTAGGAATTAAATACCTAAAAATACTAGCGAAGCCTGGTTTAATAAATAATATATTGGATAATACATATAAAATGGTCGTATCCTGGACTTGATCACGCTGCAGTACTTTTCTGTCAAACGATATGAATTATTTTTCCACTAAATTGGTTTTGAAACGATATAAAAATGAAAGAGTAGCCAGAGCGAAGAAATGAAAATATTTATCAATAATAATTCATTCTACCGACTGGGAATCGAACCCAGCACCGTCGCGTTACAATGCACCTTCGTGCCTGCGCCACGACGTCCTCTAAACTCTAAATCTGTTATATGCGTGAAACTGTCTTAATATAAAAATAATTAAAAATAGATTTTTTTTCTTTTATAGTTAGTTAATAAAGTAAATGTTGTTGATAAAGTATGTATTTTAAATACCATCTTAAGATAATTATAAAAACCTTAAAGTCGAAGAGAGTCGAGCTTGTGAAAATTATGTTTAAGAAGTGGCCACGTTTATAACAAGCTGTTTATTCCTAAGAGTTTTATCGTATCTGTACCGATTCTTATAGAGATAGGGAGGTGAAATGGAAAAATCGGCGGAGAGTGGATAACGTAGTGTTTTATACACTAGGTTACTGCCCTACCCTGTTGTGTGCAGGATACGGCGTGAAGCTGATTTTATTTTATTTTTTCACTTTCTAAAGCTATTACAAAGAAAACCTAAAAAAAAATTGTTAAAATAAATTAATTAATTAAGATATTTTTTATATTTTTTTTTTGTGGAATCGGAATTCATGTAGAAAAACATATATTTTTTAAATGTCTATTAGGGAAAAGTGAGTGTGGCGTTGGGTTCGCCTCTCCGTTCAAAACGAAATTAGAGAACAGAGTGATGACAGTTTTCTTTATAAAAATAGGTACTTTATTCCTAAAGCTAACCAAAGTATATAACAAAATTTATATTTCCATTTCTTCGCTCTGGTGTCGCGGCTAAGCGCGGCGTTGAGTTCTGCCACTCAACATTCAATGCCTCCAGAATTCGGCAGAAAGCGGAGAACGTAGTGTCTTAACACTAGGTTCCCTCTCCCTACCCTGCTGTGTGTGGGATACAGCGTGAAGCTGATTTAATTTTTTTTTTTAACCAATGCAAACCGGCATCACTTTGGTGAAATGATTATTTTGATTTGCTCGCACCAGATAGAGTGCGGTGTTCAATTCCAGTCCATTTCTCCTTCTAAAGTAGAGAATGAAGTGTCTAAACACTACATTTTTTCTGCCTACTCTGTTATATGCGCTATACATATTAAAACTATAATCTAGTCGTGGCGCAGGGGCACAAGCGTGTGACTGTACACGCGACAGGCTGTGGATTCGATTCCCACTCGGGGAATATTGCTTATATTTAATATTTTCATTTCTTCAAAGTGGAGCGCGGAGTGTCCAAACAGGTTCCCGTGCCTATCCCGCTACATACAGGATAGAGCGTGAAGAAGAAAAAAGTATAAAAAAAAAAGAAAATATCAAAACTGCAAATTGCCAAAGTGGCTATCTATATATAATAGAATAATGTAATTTGGTTAATCCATCAAAACTTTCCAGATCATAATGGATCCGCGTCGGTGTTTATAAAACATCGTGTTGTTCCCATTTTCTCTGAAACTGTAACTTACTATGAATTTACCTAAATTGATGTTGGAAATGGCTTAAGTTGTGATGCAGTGTAATCTTGTTTCTCCCCCGAGCTCTGGTGTAGCCATGCTATTTAGATTTTATTATTTATTATATAGATATATATGCAGCCGTGGCGCAGGAGCATATAGTGTGACTGTAAAATAGATTGGATGTAGGTTTGATCTCCACTTGAGGAAATGAAACATTTATTAACATTTATATTTTCGTTTGTTAGTGCTGGTGTTGAGGCAAAGGGCGGCGTTGAGTTTCGCCACTCACTACACAATGCCTCCAGAATTGGGCGGAAAGTAGAGAATGGAGTGTTTACCATTATTTTCTCTCTGCCTACCCTGCTGTTTGTGGGATACAGGGTGAAGCTGATACTTTTACTAAGATTTGTGTACAAATTATGATATAGGATACTAAAAAATTAAGAGGTATATGATTATAGCCTATAAAGTATTATAAAACAAGTATATAACAAAATATAATTTGTAATTTGACCCTGTTCCTGACTTTTGGCAAGCAAACTTTATAATATTAGTATAGAAGTATAGATTTTCACTAAATCATTTGTGAATATTTTATATTATTAAAAAGTATCTTAACATTAGGTTCCCAGGCTCCCTCTTCCTAAGTTGCAAATCATGAAGCAAAAAAAATAATATTATTTAGAATCAATATATTTAAATAATAGAATGAGTAAAGGGCCATTGACCATGTGAATTCGACCTCAATTGTGTAATATATATTTTTATTTGCCAAATCTTGCAAGATAAAGTCTCCCTTTGATATACAAAATTAAGTCGTGAATTTTTACCAAAGATGTCATGTTCTCTTATTAGAAGAATAAAAAGTTCGTACGAATCGAAATATTGTATTTTTCAAATATCCAAGACGAAAATCGTGTTGAAAATAAAATTGTTTCGTTCTAAATCAACAATGAGCTTAATAAAAAGGAGCTTTTTTTCTTCTTGACGCTGTATTCGGCATATAGCACTCTAACAAGGGCTAGAGAGAAATATAGAGAGAATCTAGAGTTAAGATACTTCGTTGTGAAAATAAATAATAATTGATCCCTCGAATGGGAATCGAACTCACAACCGTCGCATTTATAGTCACAGCCTATTCCTAATATAAAACGAACTTCTTCCAAAGTTAGAATGTCGCATTGCGTTGTATATATCGATCTACAAAAATATGAATATTCAAAGGACACCACTATTTTTGCGTCGTAAATGTGCTTAATAAAGATATATGTTTGAAGGTAGCGTTGTGTTCCAAAGTTTTAGACATTTATTTCATTTCAGTTATATTTTCATACATTTTTTAACTTCACGCTCTCTTTCGCATATAACATCAACCTGATGGTTAAGATGCACGTTTTGTTAAGACACTCCACTCTCCTCTCTCTCCTCTATTGTCGATACTGCATATTGAGAAGCGGATCTCAACACCGCTACACACATTGTCTGGCTACTGGAGCGAGAAAATGGATATAATTCATTCCCCCGAGTGGTAATTAAACCCATAACTGTCTTTTCACATATATACACACGAATAATCGGGATAAATTATGGATTAATTCGAATGACTAGATTTCTTTGAAATAAAAGTGGGTCGAGTACTAAATATGAAATAAATATGTTCTTTTTATTGCAAGCCACATACTTAAGTAGAAACATAATGTATTCTTTTTAAAATAAAATATTAATTTTCTTAAGTGAATTTATAAAGCTATACAAGTTTATAATTTTTTTTGAAAGGGCTAAAATGCTGTTGACCTGGAATGGTCTTTATAGCAGCAGTAGCTCGCCCCTGAAGACTAAGTTCAAGTTTTGATGGATGCTCGTGAGAGTGGAGCGATCGCGGGGGAATGCCCTGATTAGTGAATCAGGAGATTCGTTGACCGGTGGGGACCCGTTACGCCGAGGCATGGAGGACGTTCCGCGAGAAGTATCTCACGCGGCAGAGATTGTGTAGTGAGAATAAAGAGTTAAGAGCCTACATACTGGGCGTTTGTTGGGATCTAGAAGCGGGTGTGGATGAGGAGCGTAGTGGGAATGGAAAGCTTCACGCTCGTAGTAGGGCTTGGCTGGGTTTTTACAGAATTCCTTTCACGATTCTGATTCGAAATGTTTGTATAGGTCCACGTCGAGTACGTGCCATGGGCATCTGGAGGAATTTGTTTTAGACCCTCTGAAGGATGTCTATTTTGGCATACACTAAAATTCGATAGGTCATGATGGGACGGATGCAGGTTTCGTACAATGTCAGCTTGTTCCGATGTAATATTTTGTGCAGGCCGTTACGCTCGACCCTGTCCAATCTATGTCTAGGACTATGGCAGTCGTGTCATAATGAATCGATCTACTGATATTGTATTTCGCGATGTGTCCCGTTAGCCTGTGAACTTGGTGTATGGACAAACAGTTAATTTGTCTCGACTATTTCTTTTAATCTAGTGATTCTCTCGTATACTTTCCCTAACTGTACGGTCTCTAACTGGAGAGAAGATTGGCGGTTTTGTTACGCTTGCGAATGTCTATGAATGTCGCTTCCCTCCACTCGATAGAGAAAGAGTAGCCTGCTAGAAGAGCGTTGTAAATTAAAACCACTAAAGAAATGAATTGAGTTGGAAGAAGCTGAAGTGTTGGAAATTGTAAGTTTTTGTTTGGAATTTTGTCGGGCTCCGTTAAATTTTTGGGATTAAGTTACTTCACGATGAACTTGCAAGATAATAAAATTTTAAGGCATCTTACATGAATATATATATCACTTTAATTTATCAAAAAATATAAAATTATATTATGTGGGTCTCGAATTTCGGCGGAAAGCGGAAAATTGTGTTACTTAACACAACCTTCTCTCTGCTTACCCTGATGTGTATAGATAAGATCGTGACAAAACAATATGTACGAATAATATAAATTGTTGTCATCTAATGAGAGTTCAAATCCAGGACTAAAACAATGTTTGTTATATACAATAACTTAGTACACCAATTCATAGATAAGACAACGAACTACTAATGGTACAAAGTTTTGCCTGTTTAGCTTACAACTGTTTTGGAGTAATTGGACTGTGATATTTATCACAGTATAAAGAGGCGAGAGAGGCGGAAATGTAAAAGCGACAGGTTGTTGTGTTTACACTTCCGCTTTTGTATTCGATCCATTAAAGAAATAATGATTTTAAATTCTTCGCTCTGGTGTCAGGACAAAGCGCGACGTTGAGTTCGGCTACTCAACACCCAATGTCTCCAAAAATCGGTGGAAATTGGAGAATGTACTTCCATTCTCCATATTAATAGCAACAGAGTGTCTTATCACTAGGCTCACAGGTTCCCTATGCCTTACTCTGCATTATCTTATCTTACAAAATATCATGTAAATAAGAAAATTAGAACGACCGTGGCCCAGAATTAATTTGTAAGTACGAACATTTCTTTCGCGAAAACATCTACAAAGCTGATTGATGGAATTCCAAATAACTTTTGTATACTAAATCTGTTTTTTGTTTGCTTTAGCTTTAATTAGAATGATTTAGACTCATCCAATATCATATTAAATAATTAATATTTTTTTGACCACATTGTAATTTTACGAGTAGGTAAAATGGAAATATTTTTTTCAGCGTCACGCTGTATACTCATACACTTACCTTCCGCCGAATTCTCGAAGCATCGCGTGTTGAGTGGCGGTACTCAACGCAACGTTGTGCCTTGACCCTAGAGCGAAATAATAGGAATATAAATTTAAATAGATTTCATCAAGTGGGGATCGAACCCTTATCCAGTTATGTTTACAGTGACTTTTTGTGCCCCTACGCCATGACTACATATATTTCATTTCCTCGCTCTGGTAACAAGACAAAACGCATTCTTGACATTCACCATTCAACACGCAATGCATTAAAGATTCGATGCAAAGCGGGGAATGGAAGTGTCATAATTAGAACAGAGTGTCTTAACATTAGGTTCCCAGGTCTTTATTTTTTTTATGCTTAGTAGTATATCTGAAAATTTGATATTAATTTCACCTTGATACCTTCACGATGTCTCGTGATAAATGATCTTGATAAAAGGACAACAAAGTAATTCTAAAAGGATTCCGTTTTTACCTTTTGAAATACAGGACTCTTAAAAGAATACTAGGCCTGGAGCCAGTCGTGGCGCAGGGTCACAAAGTGTGACTGTAAAATGGACTGGTCGTGTGTTCGAGGAAATGAAATATTTATTCATATTTATATTTTCATTTCTTCGCTCTGGTGTCGAGGCAAAGCGCGGAGGTTAGTTCACATGCAATGCCTACAGAATTAGACGGAAAGTAGGGAACGGAATGTTTTAACACTAGGTTCCCTCTCCCTACCCTGCTGTGTGTGGGAGCTGACGGGATTTTAAAAAGAATACTAATAAAATTACCTTAGGAAATATACCATGAATAAATTATAAAAATGGACTATCCCTTTTCAGCCCATAAAAATGGGTCAGTTTACTATTTATCCCACTTCTGCTACTAAGACCGAAGCTTTCTTGAATAAACTTTAAGACTATAATTTTGTTTACAGCATGTACTGAAGCACCCACGTTAAGCTCCAATAACATGATGTTCTTGAGCTTCTCTCGTACAACAATGTACTTACAATATTTTTAACTCGGGCCAGTCGTGGCGCAGGGGCAACTGCCAACGCGACAGGTTGTGGGTTCGATTTACACTCGAAATTAAATATTTAATAATTTTATTTCCTCGCTCTGGTAGCGAGGGATAGCATTAGGTTCAGTTCCGTTGCTTAATATACAATGCGTCCAGATTTTAGCGGAAAATGGGGAACGGCAGTGTTTTAATGATAACGTAGTATATTTTTTCATTTCATATATTTGTGTTATTGTCTTTTTATATATTTTATCATCATATTTGGTATAATAATAATATTTTTAAAAAATAATATGACATTGTTTATACCTTGTCCCCTTCGCTCGGAATTCGCTTTTCGTCCGGATTTCAAGCATTGCTATCCTTGTGATTTTTTTTCAATTTCTCGTTCTGGTAACGTGCGGCGTTAAGTTCCGACACTCAATACGTATTTCTAATTTGGATTCAAACCAAAATAGGGTGTGCAGGGAAGCGCTTTTGCTTATCCTGCTTTACGGGATTAAACGTGAACTTAATAATAAAAAAAAATCTGAAAAAAATCTTTATAAAGACCATTTTCATACATTTGAATTGGGGCTAACAATATGCGCAGAGCAAGTCCCTTCAGGAATTATTTAGTTGGTGCTATGTAAGCCGGGAATTAGTCGAGTAGTTTGCTAACTTTGTATGAAAATAAACTTTCGACATTGTCATTATTTTATGATAAAATGTAGTTTGCACAGGATATAAACTAGGTTCAATTCCCACTCGAGGAAATGAAATATTAATTAATTTCATTTCTTCGCCATGGTAACGATTCAAAGCGCAGTGTTAAGTTCCACCACCTAAACACGCAATGCCTTAAGAATTTGTTGGAAAGTAGGAAACGGATCGACATAATACTAGGTTTCTCGGGTTCCCTCCCATGTTCAGGTTCCCACCAGTATCATGGCAGAGCCATTATATGTTTTATTTAAAATTGTTAATAATTTAATGTTATATTGCGTTCAAATAATAAAACAAAGAAATATATAAATTAAATATTTCGTGTCAACTTGTGCCAATTTACATACTGTGATTTACATGTTATTATAACAATCTCATTTCATAACCATATCTAGACGTCAATAATATTGAGATCTAATTTTAAATAAAAAATAATTATTCAAAGATAATTTTAAGAAGATTATCAATAGCTATGAATTAATGCGCCTTCATGATAAAGGCTTCGCGCCTTCTGCGTCTGATTTTGAAGGTGGTTTTGGGTTCAATCTCCACTAAAGGAGGAAATGAATTATTTTCATTTTCTGCTGTGGTTAAGCAAGGCGTAGAGTTGTTTTCCGTGTGGTAGAGTATGGAGTGACTTTTTTACACTAGAAGTGACTTGATACTCTTTTACTACTGCCATTTGCGGAATTAAGCGTGAAGCTACAAAATAAAATTATGTCACTGTTGTATTGCTTTTCGTTCACTGAGAGATATTATTATATATATTTATTAACATTTTTAACTTAATCTCAAAACTTGGGTAATTCTTATTTGGGAGAGTGACTCTTTTTTTCGATTCTCTTCGCCTTCCAAAATACTTAATAATAAAAAAATATTCTCTATTTTAGAAATCAAAATAACTAGGACTTTTTTTGTTTCAGGTGATCGTATAGTGGTGAAGTGCGTGCTCTACTTACAATATCTTGGGTCGTAATAGTTAAAAATGTAGACTATAAATAAAAGTGTTTTTTTTTTAATATTCTATACTAATAGATAGATAACATAATATTTGATCTCATTAAACTTTAATATTATTAATGAATAACAAGAAATCGAATTTTTAAAAAAATATTATTAAACAAAATTCGAACTCAAAATATCAATTTCAAAAATTGCAGAAAGAGGAATCGGGACCAAATAACAAACAAAAATTAAGAAAAATGAATGTAATTCCAGCAGTCTACAAGTTCGAATCAGTTATTATACTATAAAATTTAACTACAAAAAAAAATTAAAATGGCGTCACCATCATCTACACCCAAGGCACCATCACCGCCGCCCCCAGGACATACACCAAGTAAAATGGAAAGAAGAATGTCCCATTTCAAAGAATATAAGTTCTTCAGAAGTTTCAGCGCAAAAATAGAGAACTGGCCGATGAGAAAAGCTGAGCAGTTGTGGCGGAAAATGCGAGAGAGGAAAAATTGCAGGTAAGCTTCTTTTTATGAAATTGAATTTTTCAATGTAAAGTTTGAGAAGCATAACTTCTCAAGTCTCAATGGAAGTAGGAAATGGTTTTCATTTTTTAATTGAAAAACTCATTTGACAAGACAATGACGTTATTGTTTCATTCGTTACGAGGCCAGTCGTGGCGCTGTGGCTCAAGTGTGTAATTGTGAACAGATTGTGGGTTCGATTTCCACTCGAGAAAATGAAATATTTGATATATTTAAATCTTCGCTCTGGTGTCTCAACCACTAACATCTTTAAGATTACCACCACCACATTACCACTCAACACGCAAAGCCTTGATTCATCGAAAAATGGACAACGGAATGAATCTCTCCGTTCTCATTAAGACACTTCCGTTCCCTACTTTCCACCGAACTCTGGAGGCATTGCGTGTTGAGTGGCGGAATTCAACGACGCGTCATGCCTCAAATAGATGAAAATACCAAACTTATATAGATTTAAAAATAGTCAAATAATATCGTTTTATCTCACAAGTATCCCAGCACTGTGTTTGACAGGCAATATTGGGATGAAAGCGCATTTTGCACGTTTTTTGTTTACGTGATACAAAAACAAGCATAAATCGGTGCACGGAAACAAAACATTTTGTTCAGTACTTTTATTGTAGTTTATCTAAGTGAGTAAAGGCACTATAGCTTTACTGGTGGCTATATCAGAATTTATTTTGTGTATTCTATTTTTTAAATGCGGCGTTTAATTTCGCAAGTATTGACTTGCAAGATTGCATATTGAGGCAATGTCTAGATTGGAAAAGGAATTTCGTCTATTCCTTATAAGATTAAAGTTATTTGATGCAAGAGAATGTTAAAGCACAATTAAAAGAAGCAAAATATTATTTATATACAAAGATATAAATAATATTTTGGAGGCATTGCGTAGAGTAATAACTATTAAATTTCCTCAGATGGGAATCGAACTCACAACCTGTTGCGTTTATAGTCACACGCTTGTGCCCTTGCACCACGACTGCTCTCAAAATTAATTTAAAGAAATATATAATCTCAAAGACTGCACAATTCTTAAATATAGTAGATGTGATGAACCAGTAACCACCTCGTCGGAGACAAATGTTAAAGAAGCCGTCGTGATACAACGAGCCACTCCCCCATCCACCATCCACACTTAGGAGAAACGTTACACTTCATTTATTTTAATTTCTTCGCTATCGTAAACAAATCGCGTTGTTAATCGCCGCCCAATACATAAATAAAGTCTTAAAAAAAATTGCGAAAAGTGGGGGAATGTCTAAACACTACGGTCCCACATCCTGTATTGTGAATATTTAAAAATATTAGTTCCAAAAGTTATCGTTTTCATGTATATAATATGAATTCGCCACATTTAAAGGTCGACATTTAAATACAGTCGTACAGTTTGTACTAGCACAATCTTATTTAAGTAGGCTTAGTCTGGACTTACGTACATTATGTATAAGACCACTAATACCTTTAGGTATTGTTGAATATTTAATGCGTACTTACACTCAACGCTCTCAGTTTTATTGTTACAAAATTGGTCTAAATGGCTACTTGAGAATTTCAATCTAAATATCGCATCTCTCTTGGGAAGACTTTTGTAAATATTTTTATTTTTCTTTTAAATATACCACCATAGTGGTTTTTTTTTACAAACCGATCAAGTGCGAGTCGCAATATAATACTATTTTTTTTGGGAAATCAAGACATTGTATTTGAATATATGATTTGAATTTCAACTATCGAGTCAACATCTCCAAGCGTTTCTAAGATGAAAACTGAAAAGTTCTTGACAGACAGACATAAATACAGACACACAGACAGACAAACAGATGGACACACAAACAAAAGTGATTAGTAATTTAGTCCCGTTTTAGCCATAAAAATACCATGTATGTGGTCATATAAAACAATTTTGATAATAAATATTATGACACTAAACATTTATAATTTTTAATTTAATAACTATAACTATACTACATACAATTGACTGATAGATAATCTAGGATCTTTAGGACCTCTCCTAAGAATGTCCTAGACCACGAACTAGTACTTATCCAGCCACCAGAAATAATGATATTTCATAATAATGATAATGATAAATCTCTTCTTTTTTGTTTTATACTTTAATATTGTTCCAGAGAAAATCCCCACAACCCTTAATTTTCATTTCGTTGAAAAATAATAAAAAAAAATTGTAAAAATAATGACATTATTGTCATATTATGAAGTATGATCGTAAAAGTTTACGACTCTTGCGGTTTCCCAGTGAAGATTAGATGAAAGGGTTAGCTTTTAGCTATAAAAGTTCTAGTACCTATACTAGATAAAAATGAACATAAAAGTTACCTTTTCCGAGATGGCCTATAAAATGATAATAATTTAACGAATTCTAAAAGCTATTGTAATTTATCTACTGCATCATGATAGAAGGTAGAAATTATTTAGTGACTTAACCCACCACCCTTTTCTTTCAATCAATTTAATAATCTGTGTGTGGCGGTTTTCATGTCGCGTTTTGTTAAATTAGACCAATATGCTTTATATTTTTAACTATACCTTCTAACTAAAATGCGTCTGACCATATCTTACAAACAATTCATCTAATTTAATATTATCAAATCCAAAGAATAATAAAAAATATATAAATATGAAAACTATTTTATTATTAATATATTTATGGTGAAGATAAGACAGTGGAGGTAGTGAAAAATCGCAGATATAAATTACTATTTTTTATACGTGTCGATATATATTTACTAACAGTTTAAAATATTTAAAATTTAGTTGTAGTATAGGCTAAATTGTCTGCCTGAAAGCATGGTTTAATAAGTAGTTCAACGTCTGTTAGGATCTAACTGCGGCTTCGCCCGCTCGAACTACTCAGCTGTTTATTAACTGATATGAATAATTTTACTTCACTAATAAAATTATCATTTTAAAGACTTAACTTAACTTAACTTCACGCTTTATCCCTAGCGGGGTAGTCAGAAAGAACGGAGCGCCAAACGCTACGGTCTCTACATACCTCTTTCGCCTCGTCCACTGTCATCAACCTCTTCATACATGCCCTCCGGGGGATCCTCATGCTTTTTACGTGACCTTCCTCCAGTATCTTTGATACTGTGTTTTCGAAGGTCAACCGAGGTCTCCCCCTACCTCTCTTACCACTCACTTTAAAGAGACTCTCTTACCACTCATTTTAAAGACAATATTTACTAATTTAAAACAAAATTACACATTGGAAACTAAAGCTTTATGGTTGAACAACCAGACCAGAGTGAGGAAATAAAAATATTAAATATTGCATTTCATCGACTGTTAATCGAACCTCCAACCTATCGCGTTTATAATCATACACGTGGGAGACGAACCTACAGTTTTCCGCGTTTTATAGTCACGCACGCACTCTTGTGCCTCAGTGTCACAGAATATAAATATAATAATTTCCTCACCAATGCTAGCCTCACTAAGATTTTCACGATTAAAGCGATTTCGAATTCTCGCAACGAAAGGAAGTTGTAAATTTTATGGTTCATATAACATTCTCGATTGTTTGTATCTTTAAAAAAATGTTTGTTTGAAAACGACGTAAACGTAAAAATCAACCGTATTTCTTCATTTAATTGATGGCAAATATTCAATTCAATTGATGAATGGGTAATTACCTTAATTATCTGTTTTTATTCTATAAGAAAGAGGCAGGCCGACGAGAAGTGACTGTAAAACCGACTGGTTGTGGGTTCGATCCCCACTCGAAGAGATGAAATATTTACATAAATTTATATTTCCATTTCTTCGCTCTGGTGTCGAGGCTAAGCGCGGCGTTAAGTTCTGCCACTCAACACGCAATGCCTCCAGAATTCGGCAGAAAGGGATCTCATGACACTAGGTTCTGCCTACCATGCTGTGTGCGGGATATAGCGTGAAGCTGATTATTTTTATTCTATAAGAAAGTAAAAATTGTGTCCGTTCATTATTTTTTTTACGACAGTATTGCTTTGGTTACTAAAAATAAAATAATATATAAGACGAATCTATAGTTTTTAAGTGCGCATACACATTTTCAAAAAGCATATTTCGAAAAAACTTGGTGAATTTGCTATATTTTTTTATTGAATATATATTTTATATAATATGACCAGAACAAGATCTATAATTGTTTTTGATGAATGGCACACCTGATATAAACAACAAAAACACGTAAACAATAAGAAATTGAAATTACACTTATTACTAACAAATGTAGTTAAGCGTTATAGCTTATAGCTATTTGACATATACTTATACAAAT
This sequence comes from Heliconius sara, assembly GCA_917862395.2. Taxonomy (NCBI): domain Eukaryota; kingdom Metazoa; phylum Arthropoda; class Insecta; order Lepidoptera; family Nymphalidae; genus Heliconius; species Heliconius sara. Next base: position 2,847,504 of record OU860788.1, on the reverse strand, counting down.
TAAGAATCTGGAACATCTGACGAAGGACAATAATTGGCTAACTAATCTATAAGAAATAGGAAATATTTACAAATAGATTAATTAAGAATTGGGTTATCGTGGTGCAGTGGGACAGTGTTTAACTATGACTGTAGTGGTTATTGGTTCATCTTCACTTATTGAATAAATGTGTGAAAACATCATATATATGTATATATGTATCAATGTATGTTGACATTTATGAATGTGTTCTTACGTGTGGATGGATAACAGAATTGGCAGATTTTGTCTAGGGGAAAAGCGAATATTAATCTCTGGAATTATTACAAACTTATTACAAAAAATAAAGTTATTAAAAAAAATCTAATTGCGTGGGACCATGTCTGGCCCGTTCGAGACACTTCAATTTTGGCCTAAAAATTGGTATGTCACGCCAAAATCGGGACGACTGGCTACATTGATGGATAAACTCATATCTGGAACTAAAATTTCGGAGTTCAACGCCGCCAAATTCAGCTATGCCTGATAAGGCAAAACAACAACTTCCGTTAAGAGTAGCTGATATCTATTAGTTACTGAAGGAAGTTGTATATATAAATATACAACTACGTATACATACTTTTCATAATCGAAGCGTTACAAACTTCATATTTTTACCGGAACCTTTGAAATAGTTCAGTCGTGAAAGAGCTCGTAGTATTTATGATAACGCCTACTTGCTATACTCGATTGGACGTCTGTTTATCGTCAGTCTCGTATTTTTCATATTATATTCATAACAATTGCAACATTTTTATACTAAACTGTTACTATTTTTAGAGTTTATTCTTTTGCTTCGACCTCTTGTCTTACTTTTACTATTTTACTTGAATAAGAATAGACTTTTTTTTAATATAATAGTTGGCAGTACATCTTAGATGGTGGTACGAGGTCAATTAGTGACAATATTTGGAAAAAAACTACCAGTAAGGTCGAGATTTATAAGCATGCAGATATTGATCAGAGCATGTCTGAACTGTACAATATTTTTTTTAGCTTCACGCCTTCGCCCTCGGTAGACAGAGAGAACGTAGTGCCAAACTCTACTCCTCTCCATAACTTTTCTTCTTCTCAGTCCTTACGCTCTTGTAAGAGCGGTCGTGGTCATCATGTAGTCACGTTTTTGGCTTTTGCTATTTTTGGTTTGGCTAGAAGTGCCCAAAGCACCTGGGCACGTTCCTCTTCATCCTCACGGTGACATCCTCGCTTTATTAGTATATCGCTGTATTAGTGCGTCAAAATGTTGCCTCACATAATTCGACAAAATAATAAAAAAACAAGTACCTATTGATATTACTGACATAAACCTTAGAGTTCGTCAATATCGATATTAACATTTCTTTCGATACAATACAAATATCAATTTCTCCAAAATCGATTCTCCCATCCAATAACTTTGTAGTTTGCACAGTAATAATTGTGATACGAAAATAAATATTCAAATAATATAAGAATTTGATTTGTATAAATTTAATATTAAATGGCTCTGTGAATAGAATCTACGAAATAAAAAACATTTATAATATAAGTTTATGCTCTAAGATATTAAAGCAAACTAGATGTAGCCCATTTTTTTACAGTTAATGATTAAATTCATATTTTTCAGTGTATGTAAACTCACAGTGTAGGTGACGCAGGGGCACAAGCGTGTGAATGTACGCGGCAGGTTGTAGGTTCGACCCCCAATCAGGAAAATTAAATTTTAATTTTTTTTCCTACTCTGGTAACAAGGCCAAGCGCGGTTTGAGTTACGCTACTAACAGGTATTGCCTCCAGAGTTTGGTAGAAAGTGGAGTATGTAAGGGTTTTATTGGAAACAGATTGTCTTAATACTATAGTTAGCAGGTTCCCTCTGGGTACCCTATGGATGGGTGTGGGATGCATTGTGAATTAAAACAAATAAAATAAGCAATTTATAAAAGGATAGAAGATAAAAAGTGTGACTGTAAAATCGACTAGTTGTAGGTTCGATTCCCCACTCCAGGAAATAAAATATTTATCTACATTTATATTTTCATTTCGTAGCTCTATTGTCGAGATAAAGCGTGGCGTTGAGTTCCGCCACTCAACACACACACAATGCCTTCAGAACTCGGCGGATAGTGGGGAACGGAGTGTCTTAACGCTACCTACCCTGATGTGTGCAGCGTTATAAAAAAATTAAAAAAAATAATGTGATATTTTTTTGTAAATTATGCGTTAAACCACTTCGAGCCCTTACATACAACTGATAGATACATGATAAAGAAACAATACCAGTTAGTTACACGTTAGTTTACATTTGGCATATTTCGAATATATTACGCCTCTGAAACAACATTCAAACGATTTTGAATATATTTCAAGATTAATATAAATATACAAAATATTTCAAGTTTTAAATAGCTTTTGATACATGTTGAATTTTACTATAAAATTATTTATTGTATAACATATTAAGAATGTTCTGTATTCACCTTGTTCTAAGATAGAAAAGAATGGGACATCTGGGTTTTGTAATCATGATTTAGAATTTAACTATGAAACTAAAGTTTTACTACTAAATCTTTCTCAATAAATGTACGGTACTTAATTTTGTTTTTATAAACATTTTTTTTATATATTTTTTTTATTAAATTAAAAGTTAAATATCTAATTAATAAAGTAAAACAATTAAGAAAAATAAAAAAAACAGTCTTATCTACACCGAGTGCTATAAATTAAGCAAGCGAAGCCAAGGCCTGGCTCCATCATCAGATCACCTCGATGATATCCTATAATGTCACAGCGAAGCTTAATGATACAAATAATTCAAATTATTATTATATTTAGTTACAAGTCGACTTAATGAAAGCTTGTGTTGAAAGAATCATCCCTAATTTATCCCTAACACTTGACACTGTATTTTATTTGACTCCCTTTAGCAAGGCAGACAAATAAAACATAGTGTCAATATACTCTTTTATTAATTCCATTTTCTACATTTTTTTGCTATGGTACTTCTAAATATATTCCAATTTGTTAAGTTTATTCTACTCTTTAAAACTACGGTAACATATAACAAATAAATTAATTTTAGTAAAAAAACATAATATTATTTACATTTTGCTTTTATTTAAAACTTCACAAGATGCACAAACTGCAAATGTTTTCTCTGATAATACGGAGCGAGCCTCTACAAGAGTCATTCGGTCTGACATTCGTTAAGGAGTGTATATTGAAGATTTAAGTACTCTTTTTTCATATAAATAAATATTATATATACTTGAGAGATAAAGAATTCATGTGAAGTTATGATGAAACAGATTTTAAATGGGAATCGTTAATAATAAATATAAAATCGTTAATTCGACGTATTTTTTTTTACTTTACGTTTTCACGCATTTTTCTTGCCTGGATATATCAGGGTAAGTACAGAGAATGTAGTGCTGGAATTGTCCAGAAAAATGTATAATTCAAGATAAAAAAAATATTGAGGCCGTACCACAAGCGTGTTACTGTAAACACGCTACATGTTGTGGTTTCGAATCCCACTCTAGGAAATGAAGTATTTAATTTTGTTCTGGTGTCGGAGTAAAGCACGGCGTTGAGTTCCGCCTCTGAATACGCAATGCTTTCACAAAATGGGGAACGGAATGTCTCAACACTAGGTTCTCTCTGGCTACCCTGCAGTGTGCGAGGTGTAGCGTGAAACTAAAAAAATATATATAACAAAGGATTTTATCCTTTGTTATATATACAAGAGTTATTGAATATGAACCAGGAACCATTTAATAACCAAGAACCATTTAATAACCAAGAGTTATTGATAATAACAATGCTTGTTGTTACTACGATATTCCATAGGACACTCAGGAAATCTCTGCAGGGTACAGTTTGTAAATATTAAAATTAAAGTATTTTTTCATACGATATTTTTAATAGATTAATGTATTGATTGATGTTTTTGTCTTGTTAAACCTACATATATCCCGAGTGAAAACAGTTAATGAAAGGAAAATATTAATATCTAAATAGCTTCTTTTACTTCTATTTAGATTTTTTTTAGTATCACGTTGTACACCGCACGTAGCAGAGTAGGCAAAGGGAAAATTAAGTGTTTAAGTAACACTTTAAGTGACGGAACTCAACGCTGCACTTTTTCTTACCAGAGCGGTCAAATAAAAATAATTATTTCCTCAAGTTTCATATAATATTAGTGGAAAACAAACCCACAACCATCACGCTAAAATCAGCCGCTAATATCGTCAATAAGAGATTACACGTTAACTCATCAATTAAATTTAAACACTTAAATATGATATTCAGGGCTTAATTTAATAAGTTTCTTAACCTTATGACTAAGGCCACTAACTTTCTATTTTATACGAATTATATGATAAAATAGTCTAACCATAATTTTCCCACAAGCATTCAAAATTATTTCGATCATAAATTTTGGTAGTGTCGTGGCACTGTGCCAAATTTTGAAGTATATTGCGTCGTTGACTACCAAAAGGCAATTTGCTTTACGGTCCATTTATTTATTCGGCACTAGCATCACACTTCAAGCGCCTACTTAAAAATTTATAGCATTAACATTACAAAAGGAATTTTGCTATAAATTATTGCTAGGAGCTTCTGTGGAATAATGTTCTTATTGCTTTTCTTTGCCAAATTATGTATTTATCAATACATAATGCTGTAAGATAAATAAATAATACATATAGATGTTATTACAGTCGAATCAATAGATAAATTTAATGACTTAGATATTTTTATGTGTTTTGCTTATTTTAAGAATACTAATGGTGAGAATAGAGAAAGGAATATATTTACACTATGGTCACTCTGCCTACTATGATAAATATTGAAATCAAAAAATTTACATAATAAAATCTAATCCATAGAGATAGCATTCCGTGTTATAAAATGTGCAGAATTGCTTAATTTACCGTGTTTCTTTCATATAGCTAGGTAGCCAGGAATAGAAAACTAAGTCTTAAGACACTCCGTTCCGTTGTTATTATGATAAAAAATATCCGTTACCGTATGAATTCTTCGCATTGCATTTCCACATATACTTTACATTATACTAGCTATACATCCTAATAGTCACTACACCATTTATTCTGTATAACTCGAGATCTCCTCTTACCCGTACACAGCTCAAGTACCTACTTGTATTAGTAAAATCAGTTTCACGCTGTATACTGCAAACAGCAACATTGTATTGCGTGTTGAGTGGTGGAACTCAACGCCGCGCTTTTGCCTCGACACCAGAACGAAGAAATTACAATATAAATATAAATAAAAAAATAATTTCCTCGAGTGGGGATCGAACCCACAACCAGTCGATTTTACAGTCACACTTTTTGCCTCTGCGCCACGACTGGTAGTAGACACGACTTGTAGTAGTCATACTATCATTAAAAAATATTTAATTTGTAGACTATAAGTATCCGGGATTTTAATTAAAATGCCACTACATGCATCCATCTCCTGCATCAGAGTGCAGGGATGGAACAGGAAAATGTAATAAGCGAGGTGAACAGTCACTTGGATAAACATAGGAAGGGTTAAGGACCGATGTGAGGTGTGCGGTGACCGTGAGTTTTAAAGGGCAAGGATGTTAAAAAAAAAATTTGTTTTTTTTTTTTTTTGAAAAATATAGTGATGTTGTTTTGGATATTAGTGGTGTACGTGATAAATGTTGATTATGGTGACAGTTAATGTAAGTATAATTGTATTAAATAAATAATGTATAATTATATCTTTTAATTTTATTCGTATGTAGTATTACAATTTTTATACTAGTATATCAAATATAGATTATTAAAAAAAAGCAAACGCCAAATTTTATAGTAATAAAAAGTTAAGATTCAACATTTAAAAAAAGATCATTACACTGAAATATTAGTTCTAAGTTAGTCAAGACCCCCTGGAAAATGTTCCTAAATTCGTTCATAATTGAAACGAATAACGTGATAATACAACTTTTCCCCCATAAATGGATTATACAACACATTTTTTTTTCAATATAAACTAGTACTTTCTAAGATTAGTTGATTCAAACAAACTCTTCTGTTTTATAATATTTTTCCTGAGGCCAGTCGTGGCGCAAAGGCAAAGGCACAAAGTGGGACTGTAAAACCGACTGGTTGTGGGTTCGATCCCCAATCGAAGAGATGAAATATTTACATAAATTTATATTTCTTCGCTCTGGTTTCGAAGGCAAAGCGCGGCGTTGAGTTCTGCCACTCAACACGCAATGCCTCCAAAATGTGGCAGAAAGTGGGAAACGGAGTGTCTTAACACTAGTTTCCCTCTGCCTACCCTGCTGTGTGCGGGATACAGCGTGAAGCTGATAAAAAAAATTAAAAAAAAATCTTTATTGTACTTAACACAACACGCTAAAATCAATAAAATGATCGATTTGTCATAATGTCTCAACAAAGTGTGAATGAATTATAAAAACATCGAGAGTGCCAGATGTTTTGAGCTCCAAGGTTACAAGTATCATCATTTTCACTTTCAACACATTCGGCATTCCCTTTAATGATTATATTTATGTAATACTTATATGTTTCTTGAAACCGTTGATATCTTTTTAAACATGTTTCCAAGATATGTTATATAAAAATTTGAATATTTATTACTTAATTAACTAAATAGCTCCATAGATTTCTTTTTATTATGATATAATGAAATAGCTTGACTATTTTCTTCTTCTGATAAAACTATATGTATCTTTTAACCTTTTTTAGGATTTCATTTTGATTTACATCTGTTCATATAGTAAGTAAGACGTTTTATCTTGAATTAGCGAATAGATATAAAGCTAAAATTAATATTTAATATTTTGGTCTATGGTCCTTTGGAGCACAAAAAAATTAAACTTTTAAGTTAATTCAATGAAAAGATACGAGTGATATCACAACACAAAAAAAGAAATAAATCCGAAATGTAAAAATTTATAATTTTTTTATTATAAAAATTTTATTTTTGCACAGATGTAAATTAAAGAACTGTTAAGAAAATCATAATAGAAATCGTTATGTCAAAATTTTCTTCATAAATGTCTATGTAATAGACTAAACAAGGATAATGAACCTGCTAATGACTGTTTTTATTTCCTTATTCTATTAACAAGATAAAGTGATTCTTTTTTCTTTATAGTGACTCTTTTTTCTTTATATTTTTATTTCTTCGCTCTAGTGCCGAGGCAAAGCGCGGCGCTGAGTTCCGCCACTCAATACGCAATCTCTATAGGATTCGGCGGAAAGTGGAAACGGAGTGTCTTAATACTAGATTCTGCCTACACTGCTGTGTGTGGGATTCAGCGTGAAGCAGACGCTATGGTATCGTGATGTTTTGTTGGTATTTTGAGATATACTATCAGTGAAGCTTGCCCGTACTTATCGGGCTAGACTTTATTACGAAAATTGAAGGAAACCCAAGGAACAAAATGTTTTCTTATCCTATTCGGAAAAATAAATATGCGGAAAACAGCAACAATATATTTATAATAAAGATCGCAAAATACCCAAAATCACCTTCAAAATGGCTACCCTACACCTCATTGAAGCGCCCCAGCACGCACATATTGTATGGTAATTACTACGCGTGCGTCGTGTACGATAGTCCCGACGCGTGTTATGTTGGAGTTCTCACCCTCATTAATTAAGTACCTAGTGATAAGACTAAAAGTGTAAACAAGTATTTAGGTGTAAACATGTAATTAGCTTATTAGGTCTTTAGTAATCTTCCATACTTAGTTAAGTATCTTTGACACTGTAAATATAAACATTCCCACATCCCTTCCACAAACCAAAATGATCCTTTATAAGATCCCGACCTCGCTCGACGAGGCAGTCACTACCAGATCTCCACTTCGACATCACTTAAATCTTTTATACTATATTCGTAAATTTAGTTATAAATCGTATAATAAAGTATTAGTTCTTAAAAACAGTGTTTATAAATTCGCCACATAACAAATTTGGCGCAGTCGGTAGGATTGGAACAGCCGAGCTGTATAGCTAGACGACGCAAGAACGTGCCAACGGACAGCATCGCCGAGTACGGTTCCCGAAGGGATTTAAAAAGCGTCGCACGAACCATGTTCCAGTTATTGTTGCTGTGGTGAGTTGTTGAATATTGTTTGCTCATTTCCTCAATTATCTACTTACCAGTATCCATAACTCCTAATATCTAATTTCATTATTTAAACATATATCTAAAAATTATCTTTACAACCATGCCAAACACAGAGAGTGTCACTTCTTCTAGATCAGTCTTAAGCCTTGATAATTTAATCAACCTCATTCCTGTATTTAATACGGCCCTTAGTTCAGAAGTTTACAGATTTGTTCGGTCTTGCAACGCCGCTTTTGACTTAGTAAAAGAAACGGACACTAACATTTTGCTTATATATACTTTAAATCGAATAATCGGTCCATGTTCCGCAGACGTCCATGCTAGACAATTTGAAACATGGGACGAATTACGAGCATTTCTTATCGAGAAATTTTCTCAAGTAAAAACGATGTCCCACCTTTCACTAGAACTTCAATCAATGTTTCAACGTGATCGAGAAACCATTACTGATTATTATCATCGTGTCGATCTATTGAGAAGTAAAATTATTGAAAAATTGTCAGCAGAGGTCAAAGATAGTTCTTTACTAGGCAGAAAATTAAGTATCGAAGAGACTGCACTAAGCGTCTTTATCAACGGCCTTAACAGTGATCTAGGGACTATGTTACGAACAAAAGAATTCCGACAGTTATCAGATGCGGGGCGTTTTGCTATGCAAGAAGACAAAATACGTGCTATGAATAAAGATCGGCAATTGCTTTACAAAACAAGTCTCGCGATGCATAAGCCACCAAATAACATTTCAAGACTTCCGAACACACAAAACTTCAACCATCGACCCGCGAGACCTTTAAACAATTTTAATTCAAATGAACAATCATACAACACCAAAATATGTAATTATTGTAAAAATCCGGGACATCTTATTCACGAATGTCGAAAACGAGCGTACAACAATCAAAGGTTTGGTCAAAAACCACCAAGCCAACCCATGAAAGCACCACCTGAACCAAAAATAAATTCTTTAAACTCCAAGGCGGCCATCGAACAGGGCAGCTCGATGGAAACCGCTTTAGATTACTTCCCTTCGACCCAGATGCCCACAACGTCTCAATACAATCAAATCGAAAACCTACAGATAGACGATTAAATTTAACTACTACATATTCTCTTCCAAATCAAAAGTGTGATGCATCGACACAAATAAATGCAGTCTATCGCAGACAAACTTGCGATGCATCTACGCAAACTTCAGCAAATACTAAATTATCTTCAACGGCCTACGGACAGGGTAACCAGCCCCAAACTCTTGGCCATAAACTTCCTGAACCGATTTCGTTAGCCCACGAACAGGGTAACCAGCCCCAAACTCTCGGCTCTTACAAATCAAATCCTAAATCCAAGTCTAAATCCCAATTCAAAAACCGGTTCAAGAACAAATCAAAATCTCAATCCAATTCTAATTCAAACCACAATAATTCCAAATCAAAACCTAACACAACTTCTGAGCCTGAACTCGTTTCTATATCGGCATTAAATATTCCACCGGAAGATCTGCTCTACTGCAAATTTCACATAGACGGTGAACCTATTACATTACTAATAGATACAGGAGCAGCGATATCCGTTTTACAAAAAAACAAACTCGGAGCTAACCCTCTAGATGTATCGAATATAGTATCGATAGTAGGTGTGGCAGGTAAAGACAGTCCTATTCAAAGCTACGGCACAGCTAACGTTTCAATAGACAATTTTCGTAAACATAAATTCTACATAGCGGATTTAAATATCGAAGCAGACGGCATTCTAGGTTTAGATTTCATGTCTAAAATCCGACGTAAATATATACATCGCATCTAAAACTATGCACGTAGGCAAACGACATTATAAACTTTTCCATAACGGCGAAAGCAAAACCAATATTAAAGACGATAAACAATTCATAGAGCATAGGACTGAAACTGTTATTACATGTACTACTCAAGATATTCAATCCGGAACAGCTATTGTCGAAAAACAAGATATCGGAAACGGACTTTCAATTCCCAACGCCCTTGTAAACATAGTTGATTATAAATTCCTAATCACATGCATTAACAAAACAAACGAAGATAAATCAATCATTATGCCCGTCGTACGAACAACTTTATATCTAAAACGAGGCCCTAGATAATGAGATCGTAAATATCAATACGATAAACATGAAAAACAAAACAGGACCGACGTGACATAGTACACAAACTTATTAGACGAGATCATTTAAATGCGAAGAAAACGAGTCCCTAAATAAGAATAATATTTGATCTCAAAACTGCTGAAGAAATTTACATCAGTTTCTATACAAATCCTCGAAAGTGTAATTTCTCTAGAAACTGACATCGATGAAATATCCTCACATCTATACTTTTTATAAAATCAGGTGCCGTACATCCTTCTATATAATCAGTTGAAAGACTCTACGAAGTTTTACTCTCGTCTTCCCACGTGCGAAATGATAAAAAACTTAGTTCTTTCCTTCCATCACACTGTGAGAATACTCATAAAATATTAGATCTCCGCAACCCTAACGTCATACATATTCATGAACAAAATGACATATATACTTGACTTTCCCCTAGTCCGACTTAATCATTTTACTCTTTACCACCCTCTATCCTATTCCTATTTCACATCGTACTCATCCTTTACTCCGCCATCCTTCCCGAGCAAACTTATTTGGCAACAAACTCAACAAGGCAACAAATGGTATTGTTGCCTCCACGAGTTCCATCGACGAATGCAAGATCTTCGCGCCAGCCAGATGGGTCTGCAAGTTTCCAGTCTACAATTCAACGCGAAGCCTATCTGTGAAATGGCCATCCTTCTACAGACCAACCGCCAACTACCTGGTTCCTGCGAGCTTCCGACCACGTTCCGACAGACGCATTACACTCATCAAAGAAGATCTGAAAAAAGCAATCATCAGGAATCAAACAATTTAATGAAAGGACTTTATTGAAAAGCATTCCAACAATTTATCCCTTTTCTCTGACTTAGCAGGGATAACAATGTTGGCGTATATTCTGTTCAAACTATTTCAATGTCTGCCTAGAAAATTTAATCGACGCCGTAACAACAACCATGACAACGGATGCATCCAGATTTCAAATAACTGCTTCGATAAAAATGGAGGCTAGCGTAACTTCAGCTCATGTCGCCATCCCGAAATGTCGTACGTTGAAACACTGACTTCGAGCCCTGCATCTCACGAAGGAACTCAGAATCTGAAACGACGCCACAACTTTCGACGCCGCAAGCAGTCACATCCTCAACAGATCGGGCAAATTCGAAACCCGCCCAATCTTTGTTTTAAAGGGGGGGAGATTGTTATGTTGGAGTTCTCACCCCCCATTAATTAAGTACCTAGTGATAAGACTAAAAGTGTAAACAAGTATTTAGGTGTAAACATGTAATTAGCTTATTAGGTCTTTAGTAATCTTCCATACTTAGTTAAGTATCTTTGACACTGTAAATATAAACATTCCCACATCCCTTCCACAAACCAAAATGATCCTTTATAAGATCCCGACCTCGCTCGACGAGGCAGTCACTACCAGATCTCCACTTCGACATCACTTAAATCTTTTATACTATATTCGTAAATTTAGTTATAAATCGTATAATAAAGTATTAGTTCTTAAAAACAGTGTTATAAATTCGCCACATAACAAATTTGGCGCAGTCGGTAGGATTGGAACAGCCGAGCTGTATAGCTAGACGACGCAAGAAAACGTGCCAACGGACAGCATCGCCGAGTACGGTTCCCGAAGGGATTTAAAAAGCGTCGCACGAAACCATGTTCCAGTTATTGTTGCTGTGGTGAGTTGTTGAATATTGTTTGCTCATTTCCTCAATTATCTACTTACCAGTATCCATAACTCCTATATCTAATTTCATTATTTAAACATATATCTAAAAATTATCTTTACAACCATGCCAAACACAGAGAGTGTCACTTCTTCTAGATCAGTCTTAAGCCTTGATAATTTAATCAACCTCATTCCTGTATTTAATACGGCCCTTAGTTCAGAAGTTTTACAGATTTGTTCGGTCTTGCAACCGCCGCTTTTGACTTAGTAAAAGAAACGGACACTAACATTTTGCTTATATATACTTTAAATCGAATAATCGGTCCATGTTCCGCAGACGTCCATGCTAGACAATTTGAAACATGGGACGAATACGAGCATTTCTTATCGAGAAATTTTCTCAAGTAAAATAACGATGTCCCACCTTTCACTAGAACTTCAATCAATGTTTCAACGTGATCGAGAAACCATTACTGATTATTATCATCGTGTCGATCTATTGAGAAGTAAAATTATTGAAAAATTGTCAGCAGAGGTCAAAGATAGTTCTTACTAGGCAGAAAATTAAGTATCGAAGAGACTGCACTAAGCGTCTTATCAACGGCCTTAACAGTGATCTAGGGACTATGTTACGAACAAAAGAATTCCGACAGTTATCAGATGCGGGGCGTTTTGCTATGCAAGAAGACAAAATACGTGCTATGAATAAAGATCGCAATTGCCTTTACAAAACAAGTCTCGCGATGCATAAGCCACCAAATAACATTTCAAGACTTCCGAACACACAAAACTTCACCATCGACCCGCGAGACCTTTAAACAATTTTAATTCAATATGAACAATCATACAACACCAAAATATGTAATTATTGTAAAAATCCGGGACATCTTATTCACGAATGTCGAAAACGAGCGTACAACAATTCAAAGGTTTGGTCAAAACCACCAAGCCAACCCATGAAAGCACCACCTGAACCAAAATAAATTCTTTAAACTCCAAGGCGGCCATCGAACAGGGCAGCTCGATGGAAACCGCTTTAGATTACTCCCTTCGACCCAGATGCCCACAACGTCTCAATACAATCAAATCGAAAACCTACAGATAGACGATTAAATTTAACTACTACATATTCTCTTCCAAATCAAAAGTGTGATGCATCGACACAAATAAATGCAGTCTATCGCAGACAAACTTGCGATGCATCTACGCAAACTTCAGCAAATACTAAATTATCTTCAACGGCCTACGGACAGGGTAACCAGCCCCAAACTCTTGGCCATAAACTTCCTGAACCGATTTCGTTAGCCCACGAACAGGGTAACCAGCCCCCAAACTCTCGGCTCTAACAAATCAAATCCTAAATCCAAGTCTAAATCCCAATTCAAAAACCGGTTCAAGAACAAATCAAAATCTCAATCCAATTCTAATTCAAACCACAATAATTCCAAATCAAAACCTAACACAACTTCTGAGCCTGAACTCGTTTCTATATCGGCATTAAATATTCCACCGGAAGATCTGCTCTACTGCAAATTTCACATAGACGGTGAACCTATTACATTACTAATAGATACAGGAGCAGCGATATCCGTTTTACAAAAAAACAAACTCGGAGCTAACCCTCTAGATGTATCGAATATAGTATCGATAGTAGGTGTGGCAGGTAAAGACAGTCCTATTCAAAGCTACGGCACAGCTAACGTTTCAATAGACAATTTTCGTAAACATAAATTCTACATAGCGGATTTAAATATCGAAGCAGACGGCATTCTAGGTTTAGATTTCATGTCTAAATCCGACGTAAATATATACATCGCATCTAAAACTATGCACGTAGGCAAACGACATTATAAACTTTTCCATAACGGCGAAAGCAAAACCAATATTAAAGACGATAAACAATTCATAGAGCATAGGACTGAAACTGTTATTACATGTACTACTCAAGATATTCAATCCGGAACAGCTATTGTCGAAAAACAAGATATCGGAAACGGACTTTCAATTCCCAACGCCCTTGTAAACATAGTTGATTATAAATTCCTAATCACATGCATTAACAAAACAAACGAAGATAAATCAATCATTATGCCCGTCGTACGAACAACTTTATATCTAAACGAGGCCCTAGATAATGAGATCGTAAATATCAATACGATAAACATGAAAAACAAAACAGACCGACGTGACATAGTACACAAACTTATTAGACGAGATCATTTAAATGCAGAAGAAAACGAGTCCCTAAATAAGAATAATATTTGATCTCAAAACTGCTGAAGAAATTTCATCAGTTTCTATACAAATCCTCGAAAGTGTAATTTCTCTAGAAACTGACATCGATGAAATCCTCACATCTATACTTTTTATAAAATCAGGTGCCGTACATCCTTCTATAATATCAGTTGAAAGACTCTACGAAGTTTTACTCTCGTCTTCCCACGTGCGAAATGATAAAAACTTAGTTCTTCCCATCACACTTGAGAATACTCATAAAATATTAGATTCCGCAACCCTAACGTCATACATATTCATGAACAAAATGACATATATACTTGACTTTCCCCTAGTCCGACTTAATCATTTTACTCTTTACCACCTCTATCCTATTCCTATTTCACATCGTAACTCATCCCTTTACTCCGCCATCCTTCCCGAGCAAACTTATTTGGCAACAAACTCAACAAGGCAACAAATGTATTGTTGCCTCCACGAGTTCCATCGACGAATGCAAGATCTTCGCGCCAGCCAGATGGGTCTGCAAGTTTCCAGTCTACAATTTCAACGCGAAGCCTATCTGTGAAATGGCCATCCTTCTACAGACCAACCGCCAACTACCTGGTTCCTGCGAGCTTCCGACCACGTTCCGACAGACGCATTACACTCAATCAAAGAAGATCTGAAAAAGCAATCATCAAGAATCAAACAATTTAATGAAAGGACTTTTATTGAAAAGCATTCCAACAATTTATCCCTTTTCTCTGACTTAGCAGGGATAACAATGTTGGCGTATATTCTGTTCAAAACTATTTCAATGTCTGCCTAGAAAATTTAATCGACGCCGTAACAACAACCATGACAACGGATGCATCCAGATTTTCAATAACTGCTTCGATAAAAGGAGGCAGCGTACTTCAGCTCATGTCGCCATCCCGATGTCTACGTTGAACACTACTTCGAGCCCTGCCATCTCCGAAGACTCAGAATCTGACGACGCCACAACTTTCGACGCCGCAACGTCACATCCTCAAAGATCGGGCAAATTCGAACCCGCCCAATCTTTGTTTTAAAGGGGGGAGATGTTATGTTGGAGTTCTCACCCTCATTAATTAAGTACCTAGTGATAAGACTAAAAGTGTAAACAAGTATTTAGGTGTAAACATGTAATTAGCTTATTAGGTCTTTAGTAATCTTCCATACTTAGTTAAGTATCTTTGACACTGTAAATATAAACATTCCCACATCCCTTCCACAAACCAAAATGATCCTTTATAAGATCCCGACCTCGCTCGACGAGGCAGTCACTACCAGATCTCCACTTCGACATCACTTAAATCTTTTATACTATATTCGTAAATTTAGTTATAAATCGTATAATAAAGTATTAGTTCTTAAAAACAGTGTTTATAAATTCGCCACATAACACGCGGACTAGAACAGCTGTAGGTACTATGAGGAAGTGGTCGTACGAAATACAAATGGATTGTTAGTAATTAAGGAAGCCAGAGAAGCTGTTGATGCGTACGATACGCGTTGCCATAGCAACGTGTATGTGTATGAAACTATATACGAATGTGTGTTCTTTCATATGTATGTTTATTTTATTAATATAAGGTATTTTATGCATAATTACATCTATATATATATATATATATATATATATATATATATATATATATATATATATATATATATATATATATATATATATAAATTTTATTTGTCTGAATTTCCTACTCATAGAGAGGATAGTGGCCCAGGGGCACAAAAGGTGACTGTAAAATCCGACTAGTTGTAGGTTCGATCCCCACTCGAGAAGGTGAAATATTTACTTAAATTTATATTTCCATTTCTTCGCTCTGGTGTCGAGGCACTCAACACGTAATATCTCCAGAATTCGGCAGAAAATGTGGAACGGACTGTCTAATATTAGTGTTCCTCTGCCTTCTGCCTTTTTTTTCGTAATATATCTACAAAGTTTTTCTTTCAAATTGTACTGGGAATATAAATTTCAGAAATTGAATTATTTTCTTTCCTTGTTCTGGTAGAGATTGGCTCAAGAAAAAATACGGTTACGCGTTCCGCTTCCGGAATGTGTCGAAAATTATGTGGAAAGTAGGAAAACTGTGTATTAATACTACTTACTCTGCAATTATTAGCTCCTTCTGCTTACTCTGCAATTACCAATTGCAACGCAGTACCGAAAAATGATGCCGAATGAATGAAACTACTTCTATTGAATATCCTTACAAATCGGTTCAAAACATATATATATTAAAAAATAAAAAAAAATCAGCTTCACGCTGTATCCCGCACACAGCAGGGTAGGCAGAGGGAACCTAGTGTTAAGACACTCCGTTCCCCACTTTCTGCCGAATTCTGGAGGCATTGCGTGTTGAGTGGCAGAACTCAACGCCGCGCTTTGCCTCAACACCAGAGCGAAGAAATGGAAATATAAATTTAAGTAAATATTTCATCTCCTCGAGCGGGGATCGAACCCACAACCAGTCGGTTTTACAGTCACACTTCGTGCCGCTGCGCCACGACCGGCCTCACATTTATATATATTTTTTATATATTAAAATAAATAAATATATTAAGTTCCACCATCTTCCCCCAACCATTAATTACAAAATAAATCGATAGGCAATAAAAATAAAGCGAAAAGCTACAAACACATTACGTAAATTGTTTAAAATGTAAATTATATGAATATACATACATACTTGTAGGCATTATAGTAAAACGATTAGGTATTTAGAATTTTAAAATACTTTCATTAAAACAAAACGGAAGTAAGTACTTATTTAGAAATGCCACAGAGTGTATAACTATAGATATTTTAATATTCAATGTGTTCACGTAACTATTGATTGCTAGTACTTGGCCTGTTTGTATTCTGCTTTTATATTTGATCGTATTTAATCTACATTAGTATGAAAAATAGGTTTTTTCTTCATATCTAATTCGGAGGTCATCTTGTGTTGTGACGTTTGACTTTAGTCGTGATTGTTGTGAGCCCCATCTTAGGGAAATTGCTTATTTTCGATCAGAAATCGCACAGGACAAACAGATAAACCGATTATCAAAAAATTAAATTAAAAAGTATTATTTTTGGTGAGACCAGTCGTGGCGCAGGGGCACAAAATGTGACTGTAAAATCGACTGATTGTGGGTTCGATCTCCACTCGAGGAAATTTTCGAATTTGATTTCGCTCTGGTGTCGAAGCAAAACGCGGCGTTGAGCTCCGCCACTCAATACGCAATGCCTCCAGAATTCGGTGGAAAGTGGGGAATAGAGTGTCTTTACACTAGGTTCCTCTCTGCCTGCCATAATGTGTGAGGGATACAGAAAATAATAGATTTTCTCACAGATCTTCCATGTATAGACAGCGATCAACTACAATTTTATTATAAATATAGAGATTAAGTAGAGTTTTAAGGACCTATCGTACCTCGCTATATACAGAATACAGTATGAATCTGAAAAAAGAAATCTCATCCAAAAAAAATAAATAGAAAGGAAATCTGTAAGAAATGTTAATTAAAATTTATTTCATGACTAATATTTTTTTTCTTTATTCGATAAACGTTATGTTCATATTGTCATACAAGAAAATACTCGATTTTTCAACTATTATTACTGTCACGATTTACCCAAACAGCAGATTAGAGGGAGGGAACCTAGTGTTAAGACATTCCGATGCCACATTCTACTCGATTTTCCAGACATAGGCATGTTGAATGTCGGATCTTAACCTCACATCTGGTATAACAGACCGGGAAAATTTAAATAAAATATATAATCGTGCTCGCAACCATTATATTCGGACGCTGGTCCGGTTACATTTTCTATTAATTAATAAAAGACTTAATTAATAACTAATTAATAAAAATGACAATTTCGTTTTTATTTTGGAAAATCGTGTTTTACGAAAATTTCTTTCATATCTACCTACATATTTTTTTTATATCATTTACCTTCTTAGTACAAGAGTGAAAACGTCAATAAAATTTTAATATTTTCGTAATTTGACTTGACAACAATTAATTATAAGAAATATATATATCTAGGTTAGCCATGTTGGATCAAGGAATTTCGACCATTTAAAGTCGAGGCAGTTTTGAACGAATGGCAAAAGCGTTTTCGGGTCAAGTTTCTTTTTACGGCATAATAATGTATCATTGGAAACTTATAATTGGTCTTAAGAAGTATTTTTAGCTTTAATCTATAAGAAACAAATAAACGAATATGGTCATAATTTACATGTGAGGGCAATCTATAAATCGATTTTGCGTACCGTTGGATTGGAAGAACGATTATCGATTTTTATTGTTGTTAGTTATGTTGAAAAATTGTGACATCATTTGTTGATATTTATGTACATTTTTGTATATAATTGCTCAATAATGTTGTGCAATTAAATAAGTATATATATTTTCTTTAAAAAATATATTTATATAAATATAAATGTAAGGTACTGTATGAAAAAAGTTACCTTATTAATATAATATGTAAATATTGATTTTGTTTATTATATTTTATTTTTCAAAAGCAAACCGAGAGCGATTTAATAGTATACACCAAAATTGATATTTCACACGGGATCGCAAAAAAATCGAAATCGATCTTATTCGATTAATAATGAATATTTTTAAATTAATTTTATTTTTGCACATGGAGTGAATTAAATAAGGTAATAACTTGTTCTATGAACCAGATAGGTTTCAAGTAGTGATTGTTGATATAAATTTCCCTTTTCTGTTACTGTCGTATTTAATATATATATATATATATATATATATATATATATATATATATATATTATAATTGAAAAAGACGTATCGTAATCATACGTGTATATAGTATTTTACAGCCATATATACACACCCGAAAGTATCGATTTATGATTTTATACATGGGCAGTTTATTAAAAAAAAAGTATTAGTGTTGTTTAAATGCGTGATATCTCGACCAGATTGCTTATATTTAATATTTTAATTTTCTACCCCTACAAGACCAAAAGCAGAGTTAAGTTACGCCAGTCAATACGCAATGTCTCCAGAATTCGGCGGGAAATAGAAAACAGAAATGTCTTAATGGGAAATGTGTGTCTTAACTCGTAACACTAGGTTTCCGGGTGCCTTCTGCCTACCCTTGCTTTGTGCGGGATACACAGTGAACCTAAAAAATCATTTAAGTATCAAACCCAAAACCATATTAACAATTTACACACGAATCATTTAATATTTACATATTTTCGCTTTAAAAATTCTATTAACTTCAATAAAATAAATCAAAAGACTGTTCAAAAGCTAAATAAACAGCGTAGCTTTTTGAAGTTGAAATTGAAAAACAATTTTACATGAACTTTCATCTAAACCCGTTGACGTGTAAAAACTAGGCGTGGAAACATACGCTTATACGTTAACTGACACGCCTGACAAAAATATTTTTGGGATATTAATGAAACTCACTGACTCTCAATTATTTTAACCGACTTCAAAAAGGAGGATTTATGTTTTTTTTTTGTATGACATGTATGTATTTTGATTGCTCTATGTTATTCAATTGTGATAGAACAAGAAATGAAAATATTTAAATAATTCATTGCGTCTAATAGACATTGAACTCACAACCGTCGCGTTTACAAACACGCTATACCACACGAACATAGACAAAAAAGGGGTCAAAAGCCAACATATCCGAGGTGTTAATTGATTAAAGATTTCTTCTAGCTTAATACCTACTTCAGATTAACTTTCTATAATTCATCAAGTTGTCAACATTGATAAACGGTACTTAGCCGTTGATACTGTCAAGTGCAATGGCGACCACCCTCGATGGCTATAAAGTAAGTGGAAATAAGATAAAACGACACGCTGTGGATTATAACGATAGTATAATTGATCGAAATTGAGTTTCTATGGATATTTTCTAAAAAAAAATTAGGTTCATGCAGTATCCCGCACACAGCAGGGTAGGCAGAGGGAACCTAGTGTTAAGACATTCCGATCCCCACTTTTCACCGAGTTCTGGAGTAATTGGATGTTGAGTGGCGGAACTCAACGCCGCGCTTTGCCTCGATACCCGAGTGAAGAAATGAAAATATATATGTTAATAAATATTTCATTTCCTCGGATGGGAATCGAACCCACAACCAGTCGATTTTGCAGTCACACCTCGTGCCGCTGCGCCACGAATGGCCTGGCCAAATAGGTAAAAGTAGTATATGGCACACACAATTATAAGAACCGGAGTTACATCAAAACTTAAAGGGATGTAAGCGCTATATAGCGAGGCAGACTGCAAAGCGACGCTCGCGACTGAGAGGAGTATGAACGGAGGAGGAAATGAACGGAGTGTTGTAGAAGATGCCCAGGTTCCCTCCGTCTTTCCTACTATATACGTGATACAGGGTGAAGGTAAAAAAAATATCATTTGGAATAATATTTCACACCAAGCGTAGAAACATATTTAAGAACAGCAATTTGATACATAGCGGGAGTCGAACCCGTGCTTCTACTATTTTTGTTATGCGAGGCAGGTAGAGTGCGATTGGTGGTAAATTATAATACATAGTGATATAAGTATTAATTTTCATATGTCACGTTTCATTTTGATAATTAATGATTTCCAGTTTATATGCGTAAACCGTAGCAAAAGCTAACATTAGGTTTTGTTAGATCTTCAAAAAATACATATATTGAAGCCGGTCGTTGCGCAGAGGCCCAAAGTGTGACTGTATAATCGACTGATTGTGGGTTCGATCCCCACTCAAGGAGATTTCAATATTTATTCAGATTTATATGTTCATTTCTTCGCTCTGGTATTGAGTTCCCCTACTCAGTACGCAATGCCTCAAGAATTCGACGGAAAGTGGAGAACGGAATGTCTTAACATTAGGTTCTCTCTGCCTACCCAGCTGTATGCGGGATACACCGTGAAGCTGATATATATATATTGTATATTATAAACAAAATGTTCCTCGAATGTAATTTAAGGCCATAGCATTTGCATGCGGCCAAATTATCACATAATTCAATTTAAAACCTGACATTAATATTCACAAAATAAACATAATTCTTTAGATAATTCAGAGATATAACATCAAGTCAAGCCTTGGGTGACTGTAAAATCGATTGTCTGTGGGTTCGACCCCCAGTCGTGGTAATGAATATATTTATTTGCATTTACATTTTCATTTCTTCGCTCCGGTGTCGAGGCAAAGCGCGGCGTTGAGTTCCGCCACTCAACACGGAATGCCTCCAGAACTCGGAGAAACTGGGGAACGGAGGCTCTTAACACTAGGTTCCCTCTGCCTACCCTGCTGTTTTTTCAAAAACTGAGAAACGAAAATTAATAAACATATAATATATAATTCTTATTACTAAATAGTTTTTTTTTCTTAATTCAATTCGTATTATGTAAAGAAATTAAATATATAATTTACGGTACACGTAAAGTGGTTTACGAGTAACCCACTTAATCACAATAATTATAACATATTAAAAATAAAAGTATTATGTATCAAACCTAAAAGTCATATTAAAATATTCTTAACGTCAGTTACTATGGTTATGTAAAAGAAATTACATATTGTGAAAAATTGTGTTTGAATTTTTTTATATCTACGCTTTTTACACATTATGCGTAGATGGAGATAGTAGACATATGTCTCTCTGCTGTTTCCTTCTCCGTATTAAAGATACGGATCCTAACCCCGCACTTTCTCTATAAATCAGGAGAGTTACAATATCAGGAGTTTTTGACTGTATGAACGATAAGAGGTTTTGTTAAAATTGACCTTTGTAAAACATGATTTTTAGTTCTATGCTATTTCCAAAATCTATACCCGACACTTGGATTATATTGGCCAATTTTCTTTAAGAATCCAAAAAAATTATAATTTTTTAAAAAATCTGTAAAGCATGAAGCACCAAAAGCTGCTTGAACTGAATAGCCGCTGAACATATAAGAGAGTTAAACGAATAGATACTGAGATTTTTTTGTTATTTTTTTTTTTTATGGAAGAGTCACGGCAAACGAGCGTTCGGGTCACCTGATGGTAAGTGACTACCGCCGACCACGGCCCCGTGCAACACCAGAGGAGCTACAGGTACGTGGCCGGCCTTTAAGGTGGGTTGGGCGCCGGACATTACCTGATGCGAAACGCAGTGGCATAAAGCCACTACTTCACGCCGGTTTTAAATGCCGGGGGTGGTAATGATCCGGTCGAGTCTGCCCATGCGTGTTGCCATTGCTGGCGACGTGACTCTACCACACGTACTTTAGTCGCCTCTTACGACACCACCAGTACCAGGATGACCTATTCTAGGCCGGGATCACACGGCGCTATTCCCTACCCATAGACTATCCGTTGTTCCGTCGCCCGAGTTACATCTTGTTTTTAAAAAAATATTGCTTTTTGACTTTTGCTGTTTTAGTCGGTAGTACAGTTCTCTTGTTTTTTTTCAGCTTCACGCTGTATCTCGCATGTAGCGAGCTAGGCACAGGGTACTTAGTGTTAACACTTCGATCCTCACTTTTTACCCAATTCTGGAAGCATTGCGTGTCATGTGACAGAAATTTACTTAAACACCGAAGTGAGAAAATTAAATAAAAATCAAATAAATCAGCTTCACACTGTATCCCACATACAGCTGGGTAGGCAGAGAGAATCTAGTATTAAGACTAACTACTAACTCAACTCCGCGCTTTGCCTCACCAGAGCGAAAATATGGAAATATGAAAATATTAAATATTTGATTCCCTCGAGTGAAAATCGAACCCACAACCTGTTGCGCTTACAGTCCCACTGGACTGGCCTCACAGCTTTATTGTGTATTCGAGATTCAAAGGGACAAATGCGTAGTGCATTCCTGCCTTGAGTTCTGTAAACGAATTCACAATACAAAGCACTTCGTCTAACATGACAAAAGACGTCATAACGTTAGATATTTTCTTCCTTCCATTTTTCCTACTTTGCTTGAATTACAAACATCCTGTAAAATAAAGAAAAAAATATATTAAAATATTCAGAAGTAAAACTATGATATTTTTTTTATTCTTTTATGAACCTTCGGTACTATATGCAATATAATATGTAAATAAATAAAAATAATAAATCAGCTTCACGCTGTATCTCGCACACAGCAAGGTGGGCCGAGGGAACTTAGTGTTAAAATACTCCGTTCCTCACTTTCTGCCGAGTTCTGGGAGGCATGGCGTGTTGAGTGGCCGCGCTTTGCCGTGGCAAACCACCAGAGCGAAGAAATGGAAATATAAATTTAAATAAATATTTCATCTCCTCGACTGGGTATCGAACCCACAACCCAGTCGATTTTGCAGTCACCCTTTGTGCCTCTATGCCAAGACTGACCCGAGTATAATATGTAGAGCATAGTAATAAGTACCTTAATTTTTTCAGCTTCACGCTGTAACCCGCATGTAGCAGGGTAGGCAGATCAAGCTTAGTGCTAAGACACTACGCTCTCCCCTATCAAAAAAGTCACTGGAGGATGACCTGAAAAAAAAATCTTATCTATAGAAATATAAGCATTCCGCCAAAATAGATTCGAACCCATAACAACAACCACAATACGATAAGACAATTTCACAGTAAACTTAAACGGAAACCCCAAATACGGGAGCGAATGCTAGTTAAACGCTATAAATTCCATCAATAACTCTATATAACTTATTGATTATGTTAAAGCGATTTTAGTAATGGCCGCGGGTATTAATATGGGCTATATAAATTTTATTCGCTAATTGATAGCCAAGAACGAACGTTGGAAAGCACGCTTAATATAATAATGTATGAGGAGAAATCTTTTTCGTTATTGATAAATTGCTATGTTAAAGAGAAGTGAATTTTGACTTTGTTTTATTTTTGTTTGTTCGTTCTATTTTTTTTTGTTTTTATGGTTCATACAATTTAATTAAGGTGTTGGTGGTGGTTGTGTATGGGAGATTGTTCAAGAAGTCTCTATTGCTACTGTAGTGTGTCAAAATTCTGTACTGCAGTGTAGTAAAGAAAGAAATTTATAATACATTTAGTGGGATTATCTTCTAAATATGCAAGATAAAGGGTAAAACTGAGATTTTTTTTTAAATTTTACAATGTATATTTAGTGTGTTATGTATAAAAAAAGCCTGTGTGACGCTGCGACACAGTGTCTAACTATAAGCGCGACCGCTGTAGTTTCGATTCCTATTGTCGAGCATGAACTTTTCTTCTCCATTTCTTCTAGTCGAGTTCCACCAGTCAACACACAAAGTTATCAAAATTGATCGATAAATGAAAAACGGAGTGTCTTGACACTAATCTTCCTCCGCCATACTATTGTGTGAATACATTGTGAATTTAAAAATAACAAAAATATTTTCTTTAGGTAGGTCAATCTAAAACAAAATAATATTATTGAATTACATCAATACAAACAAATGAATGCTTCCCCTTAACCAATACAAATCTAATATTTCTAATCAAATTTACTATGTTTCAAAACGGAGTCCTTTCCAAATGATTTATTCCATCCGGGTTTTGAATGTCATTTGAGGCAATATATAAAAATATATATTAATTTGCAATCATTTAGAGTGCTATTAGCGCATAATTTTGTAAATATGTTTTAAGATATTGAAATTTCGTATATTTTTTTATATAATGGTCTCGGTTTCGGCGGAGAATGAGGAACGGAGTGTTTTAACTAGATTTCTTCTATCTACCCTGATGTGAGAGAAGCGTGAAGCTGCTTTCTTATCAACTTTTTTTTTAATCATCAATATGTCATATTGATATTTTTTTATGCAAACAAAAATGCAAAGTAGTGTCAATAAACAAATGTCAATACGTTATGCTATCCTTTTTTACTTATTTTGAGATATTGGTTTTTGACTGGCGGAGCTCAACACCGCAGATTGACATAACAGAACGAGGAAACGAAATTTCGATGCCTGAGCAAAAATTCACAATCGTCATGTTTATAGACAAATGCTAGTCAACTGCGCCACGACGTTAATATAGTTTGGTTCAAAATATATTAAAGTATATTCTCCATATATTTGTATCAATTTAAAAAAAATAGGATATATTATAATATATTTTGTTAGATTCTATAGAAATTTGAAAACGAAGTATTATGATAATAAAATATTTCGTGATCAGGATATTCTTTCGGATTTTTAAGAGATTTCATAATGGTACAAAATTAAATATATTCGAACGAAATTTTCACTTAAAATATGTTTATAAATTACAATAAATTATTGTATAGAATCTACAAATTTGCAAGAACATGACTCTTCCAACCTAATTTCCTAATACAAAGATAAATTATAAACTATCAACAGCAAATACGAATGAACTCCGTCGACACCAATTGATGGGTTTTATTATAGAAAATATTTCAAAATAACTACGCTAGCTTTAAAGCTAGACGAAACTATCGATTTAATAGAATTCGTTTTTCAATGCTTTCTAAAACAGTCTTCGATTTGGTATTGGATTTTGGTTTTTTTTTAAATAGTGAGCCTACTTTTTTTATACTTCAGGCCAGTCGTGGCGCAGGGGCACATAGTGTGATTGTAAAATCGACTGGTTGTTAGTTCGATCACCACTCGAGGATATAAAATATCGTTATTTACATTTCTTCGCTCTGGTCGAGGCAAAGTGCGGCGTTGAATTCCGCCACTCAATATGCAATGCCTACAGAACTCGGCGGAAAGTGGAGAACTCTACTTAATTTAATTTTTTTCAAAGCGCCTAGTGTTAGGTTACTCCGTTTTCCATATTTAACATATATTCAACAATGTTCGAAAAATGTTTATGAAGAAAAATATTGTAAAATATTAAAGAAAAAGAAAGATCAATTTTCATAATCACGCTCTAGTAATACAAAAAAAATGTAGAGTTCCGCCTCTCAATACGCCGTTTCTCTAAAATGAACCAAAAGTGAAGAGCGGAATGTTTCAATACTAATTTACCTCTGTTTATCTTCTGTGTACCCATTTTGTGGGATACAGCGGGAACCTATAAAAAAATCAAATTAAAAAATCTATATAACTGACAATAGTGTACGATGAATCATGTTGCCAATTTGCCTGAAGGTACAATATATTTTTAATTCTCTTTGTACATATTCTTTTACTGGTAATTAGATACACTGAGCTTGTTGTTCTTGTGACCGGGGACAGGAGATGAATGGAGTCGCTTGAAATATTTGTGTTTTATAACTTATAATATTTATCATTAAAATTTTTTATTATATATATTTATATTATTTTTTGAATTACCGGTGAAGCATTTATTTTACTGTCTTCCGTTTCTTTAATCTGTTTTTTTCTACGCTATCTTCTTTATTGGGAATTGATGTGGGAGCTGTAGATTTATGTCTAATGAGTTAGAAAAATATTTCAAAATATTCTCTTAAGTGGGATTCGAACCGACCGAACCGAAACAATGTAGGCCTCGAGCCAAAATAATAAAATATATATGAAACTTTAGTAACGATAATTTAACATCTTAATGACTTATACAAACAAAACATATGGCTCGGTCCTCGCCAAATGGAAATAACTAAGAGATAAATGTGTTTCTTACATATCAGCGTGGTTTAAGTAATGTAATATCGAAACGAATTCTTCAATTCGCATCAGTAGTTCCTGAGATTAGCGCGTTCAGCCAAACGAACTCTTCTGCTTTATTATATGTGTAGTTCAGAGATTTTATAGTTTATATCACCAGTGGCACAGTCGACAGTGCGTGGTTGTATTCAATTATTGTGGAATCAAATCCCTATTTTATTTAAAATTGAACTATAAAATACATCTATTTACAATATGCCTAGATCTGATGTAAAATATATATTGCAATGGGCTATATCATGCAACTCACCCAGTCTCTAAAAAAACGTGAAATGGAGAACTGAATCACTTATCACAAAACTTATCAAAAAAAATGTAACATAATATTTTTATAGAGGATCTACTTATTTCTGTTAAATGTACAAGGTCCTTCGGATATCCGAACGTACAAAGGGGCCAGTCATTCCACAAATAGGATATTTGGTGGTTCCGTGCGAAATGAATGAAGCCACTGTAAAGGTACATCCCTTAAAGAGTATGAGTAATAATATGTGTTACGAATGTATTGGGGTTCCCTCCCCATGAAAGAGGGTTGTATTTCGGAAGTTGGTCTTTATTGATATACTTGTAACATGGCCGGACAATGTATTACAAACTTGCCTTATGTTACAGTTAAGCTTAAGGAATGAGCGGAAAGCTTTTTAATTATTATTTTTAATCTGTGAGGCCTAATATTAGAGGTTGTCGCGGTTGAGTATGTAAACGATGGTTGTGATGTCGATTTCCGTTCGAGATAAGGATTATATTGAAATTATTTCCATTTACCCGCATTGGCATATAAGGCGTGGTCTTGAAAGTCGGGGGATGGAGGATGCTCCATTGAAAGTGTGAAAATGTCTAGAAAATTAGTCGAAAAGTAGGGAATAAACTATTTTAACCTTAGGTTACTCTAACTTCTCTGCGTATCCTTTGTACAAAAACACAACAATATTTAAAAGAGTATGAGGCTATTTATGGTATAAAAAGATATCATATTATATAAATAGTACATATTTGTGAATTTGATCTGAGTTGTTGTTATTGAAGTAACTCGACACAATGCCTCTAAATAATACTATATATTTATTTCCTTCTTTACAGCTTCACGCAGTATACCGCATATAGCAGGATAGTACAAGAAAAACACTTTGTTACCCATTTTTTTTAATAAATTTAATAGTGGAACTCAACCCCGCTCATTATCTACCAGAGCGACGAAATACAAACAATTAAAATGCAATCATAGCAAAATATTTTAAAAAAATATAGTGACCAATCTCTCTCACCTTAGACCAAACGCAATTGTCTCGTATTAAGTTTGCTTTCGCGCACGCGCCTCGTCTGTTATTTCCTGTCGAAACACGATAACCTTTTTACGTAACGTCTGGTTGATTGCGCGGAACAGGGGTAACGACGTAAATGCTTAACCGACTTTAGTTGTAACAAATATGGAGGTTATAGATTTTGTATTTGTTATTAATGCGAAATAGTGCTCAATTGTGTGTGACAGTCTCTGGCTGTAAATGATGGTAGTGGGTTCGATTTCTGGTCGGGAGATATATTTATTTACATTTCTTGCCTCTGGTAGAGTCAGCATTATAAATTTAACCCAAAAAATTGCAAAATCGGTTAAGTGTGAGTCGTCCCGCCAAGCGATGTTCCGTACCAATTTCAGGATAGCGTTGACTTAAAAGCAAATTTTTTTGTAACTTAAGGGACTTTAGATATAAATATTAAATATTAATTTCCGATTACATAAACGCGATCTCGAGATAAACGATCTTGATAGACGGATAAGGCAGTGATCCTTTAAGGGTTCCATTTTTACCTTTTGAGGTACGGAATCCTAATCCTAATCCTAATCAGTTCCCGCCGAATTTTCAAGACATTGCCCATTGTAATCAGATGTAGGAAAAAAAAACTAATTTCACTGTCTCAAATAGAAATCGAACCCGCAATCGTAAAACAACATGAGATATATTTAAATAAAGCTAATATAAATAAATACCATGTCAAGGTCGATGTTGTACAAAGCGCCATACAACGGTAACTCCTCAATTATTACGTTTCATTCACTATGAAACAATTCTAGTACTTGTAATTCTCTAACTCGACTATGACGTCACAAAGCGTAAAGTTCATAAAAAATCCTTTTAGTTGTATGCAAATTAAATGTTAACCATTTGGGTAATATTTTTTTTCATTTTCTCGTTCTTGTTGAAGGACAAAGCCTTGCTTGAGTGGTGGAACCTTACGCTATGACGTAAGGTTCCACCACTCGACACAATATTGATTAAATACTGTTTTTTTTTCTTCACGTTATATATGACATGTCCGCTTCATACTTTCCGTCGAATAGTGAGTGCTTTGCGTGTTGAGTGGCGGGACTCAGCGTTTTGCCTCAATGAATGAATGTTTTGCCTCGAATGGGAATCGAACCCACAACCTATCACGCTTACAGTCATGTGCCCTTGTGCTACGCGTACCTGACCTACATGCCTCCCACTGTTAAAGTGGTTTAATATATTAAAATTTACGTTTTTAAGTTCGAAACGTCATGTTTCCAAAAATGTATAATCCCAAATATACGCGATTAATCCGGTTAAAATAGTTTCATTTCAAATCAACAATAAGATCGACACAGATATTTCTAGACAATCATAATTAAAATGTGGCCCTGTGGACGCAGCGGTACAGTATTTAACTATAAACATGATAGTTGTGCGTTCGATTCCTATTCAAGGAATACAACACTTATTTTTTCAGCTTCAGGCTTTACCCCGCACGAAGCAAAGTAGACATACTACCCGTGACCACGGACTACTGCAAAGTATTCGAAACGTCTGATTTCCAAAAACGTATAATCCCATAAAACGCGATTAAACTGCTTAACATAGTATAATTTAAAATGTGAAAAATGGTGAAAATCAAAGAACCTACCTAGTATTTGCTAATTTCAAAATTTTTATTTTCGCTTTACACTGTATGGACATAGTGACTTAGGCAGAGGTAACCTGGGAACCTACGACACAATCGTTCCCCAATTTCCGCCGAAACAAACTTGGCTTCGTTAAAGCATTTATACATATCTTTATAAATATTTGTACATAAATATGTAATTATGGACACGTATATAAACATAATATTCAATTAATTTTAATTACAGAGATATAATACCCAAACATAAAAAATAACAATAAACGTTTCTAACATATTATTAATCATTTTAATAATACATAAGAACTCAACTTGAAAGACTAAGCTCTAACATTCTTAAAAGCAAAAAAAAGACAGTCATTTTGTTTATTTTTATTGTAAAATACTAAGGATAAATTTAATTAACAAAACGGATATCTCGTTTCGATTTTATTAATAATATACAACCGCCAAAAGTGATTAAAATGTCGGTGAAGCGTTAATAATGTTACTTAATAATGCCACCGTAATTGCATGATATTGTATGAGGTTTCTCAGAATAGCGGGAAAAACGTTTGAGCAGTTTCACGCGGTATCCCGAAAAATTGAGTAAGCAGATGGAATTAAGTGTTGATACACTGTTCTTCGCTGTCAGTCCAGATTCGTACATTCGAGACATTGCTTATTAATTAGTGGAAATCAACGTCACTTTTTAGGGCGGAGAAATTAAAATAATATTGTTTCCTGAGTGGGGATCGAACTCACAAACATCGCGTTTACAGTCAGATATTGCCTCACTACACCACAATGACCTCAGAACAAATTGTTGTTCTGAGGTCGTTCTGGCGCAGTGGTGTATATTTGGAGGGAAGAACTGTTTGACCTGTTACCTGCCGCCAAATTTTCTAACCACATAGTACCTCACAAGCTCAAGTATCATCCACACCATCTGGATACGTGCTCCTCCACTACTGTGCGGTTTCGTAGGAAGTTTCTTCCACGCGCCACTCAACTGTGAAATGGACTACCTGCGGCAGTGTTTCCAGGTCTATACGATCCGGGTACCTTCAAAAATCGCGTCTATCTCCACCTCAAAGGGTTACGCAGGGTCGAAGGCAGCGGTGTTAACTTTCCATCTTGTTTACCTTGTCTTTTTCATGAAATTACAAGAATGTAATTGTGGTACACCCAGTAGTATTTATGTACTCGCAATGGTTTTGAGTTCGATACCTGCTTGTGAAATTATTATTATATAAAGAATATTCTCATTTTCTCGCTCTGACTCTACATTGTGCGGGGTCGAACGTTATTTTGAGCTAAAGTAGAAATAACGGAACGAAGTGGCTTGCCACTTGTTACATCCGCTATAGAAACCTTACATTGATTATATATAAAGCGTCTCTATTTATTATCTTTTTTTTCTGTTCAGTTTTTCGAGTTATAGATTATTATTATTTTTTATGTTCAAAATAAGTAAAAAAAAATAGCACTAAAGGATACGAAAACACAAATTGTATTAAATATTAGACGGTTCTTGACTACTGCGCCTCAATGAATCGATCTTATCAAGAATAACATATTAAAAAAATAGTAAAGCAAAAACTGTATTTTAGCCTCTCAGCCTTCATTCGTTTTTATACGGAAACTACAATACTTAAGCAAAAAACTAGTCATTGAGAGTGGCGTTGTAAGATACGAATTAACTTCGAATGTAGCTAGCTCTTTTACGTAGAAAAATTTAAGTTTATTGATAATACGTTATTCAATTTTCAATAAAAAAAAATAGTAAATAAATCAGCTTCACGCTGTATCCCGCATACAGCAGATGGGCAGAAGGAACCTAGTGCTTAACACTGGCGTTCTCATTATCTGGAATTATTGCGTGTCGAGTAGCGGAACTAAACGCAGCGCTTTGCCTCGCCACCAGAGCGAAGAAATGTAAATATTATATATTTCATTTCCTCAAGCTCCCATTAGAACTGAACCTACAACCTGTTGCTTTTACAGGAAAATTGATAAGACTTAGGCAGAGGGAACCTAGTGTTAAGACACTCCGTTCCCTACTTTCTGCCAAATTCTGGAGGTATTATGTGTTGAGTGGCAGAACTCATCGCCGCGCTTTGCCTCGACACCAGAGCGAAAAAATGGAAATATTTTTACAATGCTATGCTTGAAGAATTCTGCGGACAGTGGGAAACGAAAGCTAATGAGAACAGAGTGTTGTACAATAGGTTCCCAGGTTCCCTCTCCCTCTGACTGCTATGCTATGTACGGAACACAGCGTGAAGCTAAAAAAAGTAAGGAATCCCTACTAATCAGCCACTGCCGTCCATCTGTTGGTGAAAGACTTAGTAACGCGCTGTTAAGTGAATTAAAAATTCCAGGTTAATGATTCTATATTCTCTCTTATACTAATTAACATAAGAAAAAAATGTAGAGTTAATGTATGATGATAAATGAGAGAAAGAGAGAATAACAGAAAAGGCTTGCGTTTTATGGCAGTGAAACATCAACTTACTGTAAACTCTATGATATGTATAAAGCTAAAATAAAGAAATGGAAATATGAATTTAAATAAATAATTCATATCCTGGCGCAGTCGTGGCGCAGGGGCACAAAATGTGACTCTCACACTCGATACTCGAGGTGATGACATGTTTATTTAAATTTATACTTCTATTTCTTTGCTCTCGTGTCGAGGTAGAACGCGGTGTTGAGATCCGCCTTTCAACACACAATACCTTCAAAATTTGACGGAAAGTAGAGAACGCAGTGTGTTAACACTAATTTCCCTCTACCTACCCTACTGTGTGAGGCATACAGAGTGAAGCGTGATTTATTTATTTCATTTCATTTAACTCGAGTGGTAGTCGAATTCACAACTTGTCGCGTTCACAGTCACACTTTGAGCCACTGCGCCACGACTGGCCTTTAAATACTTGAAAAGACATATATTTTTTGTCCTCCATATTCAGATAGGCACAGATATAATAAATTATAATTATTATAAGAGCTCGAACGTAGCGTCTGTCGAATCTTCTAAGAGCAAAAACCGATGGTAGTATGGCGTGATGATTTTGATGACTGGCCAGTTAGTGAAATGACGTAATTGACAATGATTCAATGGTATTATTGTATGGATATGGATATGGGCGTGGATGGGTCACTAAATTAGTGTTTTTGAAGGCCGCTCTCGTTCACTTCTCGGTTTGTTAATTTTCGAGATTTTATTTAATACTAGCGAACCCGTGCGGCTTCGCCCGCTTGAGCATTACGAGCCTTTTTTTTAAATATATTCATGAAATTATCTTCAGTTTTCAATTGGAGGTTTAAGATAATATAAGCCTAAATATTCAATGTAAGGCGGAAAAGAATAATAAGTTGACATAAGCAAAGTGAAATAATATTCTTAATATTAGAAAAAATACCTGAGTAAATGAAACTAAGAAACAAAATAAGTAAAAATAACTAAAGAAAATTCTTAACATTAAAAATATTATAATAATAGTTTATTATATTGAATATTATTTTGAAATAACAGACAGACATTTAAATTTTATTTATGTATTTTTTTGCATCACGCATGCTGTGTGTAGCATGGTAAGCCACCGGAACCCAGTGTAAGGATATTCCGTTCTCCATTGTCCACTGAATTCTAGAGGTATTGCTTGTTGAGAAGAAGAAATGAAAATTTTAATTAATAATAATTTATTTTCCCGAGAGAGACTCGAACCCACAACCTTTAGGAATATTTTTATTTTATACGAAACGTAATATTTATAATTTTATATAAATTTTCCTATAACAGTATATATTTTCCTATAGCCAAAGATCCTGATTTTTATTCCGACTTTTCAATCCAGTACAAAAAATAAAAATCCATTACTTAAACACAATTGACATTGAACTAACTAGTGTTAAGACACTCCGTTCCTTTACTCTAATTCAAATATAATAATCGCCTCTAGCGGAAATCAAACTCACAACCATCACTTTCACAGTCAGTTGACGCCCCGTATTTTCGTAACCATATATGAAACATTTTTAATCTCCATGACGCAATACAAAGATGCATCTCGTAATTTGGGCCCGACGATGTTTTAAGAAGCATTATCAGAGCCCAGGGAACTGATAAGACTGTTTAAATTTGTACCACGATATACTCTTATGTATGTATGTATGTATGTCCACATAAATAGTTACGGAGATAAAGCATTATGTGACTCTATTTAACATTCAGTTTGGACCACGTGTCGATAATGTAACGAAAATTGTTTATTTACAGAAATTATTGTATTAATCATATTTTGTTGTTTTTAACTGATTTAGATATTTTTATGTATGAAAGTGTGAAAATTTGATGTGTTTATGGTCTAATAATGATATACGACCGAGTTAGATATCGTCACCCACCACGCAACATCTGGGTGGGTGAAAACAAGATAACACATTGAACTCTATCAAAATGGAATAAAATAGAAAAAAATAATAATTTACTTAATTATAGATAACACAAATTTATAATGGAAACGTATGTATTCTTATCAACAAAAAACTTTCATCAGAATTGAATTATTTAACCATAACCAGACAACAGAGTACTAAATCGGAATCTCATAAATCATTAGCGAATAACCTCAGTTTGGTAAGTATCTAATTGCACCATAAAATCACCATAAACTCACCATTAAATAAGTTGCCAAAATAACAAAAATAATTACATATAACGTACACTTGCCTCGAGTTATAAAACAAGGGCTAATGCCCTTGCTCACCCATCAGATAGTGATGCGAATTATTGATTTCAAAACAGGAGTTATCGATGATGTACTCGTATCGTTTTAACTTTTAAGGACGTAGTGCCGGCCCCCCGCCAAAGTGATGTAGTTTGGCTTGGCTCAGTCAGTGTGCTACGGCGACGCGCTAAGCACGTTAGCTGCGCGCGCGCATCGCGTTCGTTCACCCCGAGTTTGCGATCGTCAAACGTCACCTGTCATATTTGACGTTTCGTAACGAGCCACGAGCGATTAAACTCGTGATTTTTGATCTTTGTATATCGTATATATTTTTTTTCTTTTTCAAAATCAAAAAAAAAGAAGAAGAAGTGTTACACAAAGTTATGGCGCGGTTTTTTCTCATGAATAATTCGTAATGTTTTGACGTTTGATACGTGCTAGTGTTGTGATGATACAGATATCGATAGTGCTGTGTTTAACCTACTAATTGCTAGTGTTTGTGGATTTGTTGTTATGCAGTTATCATGACACATTGATGTCGTACAAAGCTGATATGTCTATAATTAGCGAGCTGCGATGGCTGCAAGACGACGAGCTCTTTGCGTTATCCTTACAAAACGGTAATGTTTTACTTTCAAATGTATTTCCTCTTAGAACGAAATTTAACAGGAATCGTAAAAAAAATTATTTGGTTTACAGATTTTTTTTATGTATATATAAATATCTAGAATTCTTATAGGTTCCATATATTGAGGTTACTAAGTAAAATCAATAATTTTAAATTTAAATAGTATTATAAAAATCGAAATAAAAAAAATGAAAATACCAACGTTGCGCGTGCAATATTTCCTTTTATTTTTCATTTGTGCGCGCAAACAAACCGATTATGGTTAAATTTACCAAATTGAGATACAGGAATCGATTTAACATTAAATACGTCATTTACTTACCGGTTCAAGTAACAATGCATATCAAAAGGCGCCGGCTACTTCCTTAATTAGTGCAAAAAGCGCGCTTCACTTGCTTAATTGCATTTTAATTTTTGCTAAGTACCTTTTTTCATTTTTTTTAAAATTTGTTTAACTTAAAAACTTAAAAAAAACAAAAAGCTTTAATTTTTTTTAAAAGTTAACTGTAAATTGAAATATCCACGATATTAATTTGTGAGTACGTAAGTTGTTGTAATGATATTGTTAAATAATTCATTGTTGTACTGAACCCGCATACAATAAAGGTCAATTGTTTTAATGTAAAGATTATCTAAGAATTTATTATCGCGAGCTGTACAGATTACAAATTAGATTGAAATTAAAAATTTAAAAATTAGAATAATAATATTAATAAATAATAATATTAATAAATAAGTAATTTGTGTAAAAAATATCTTATTTCAATATTGTTTTCGAAAAATAAGTTTTTGTGTCTCCATATTAATACTAGTAGTAGTTGAGGTAAATAGGAAATAATGGCCAAGGTGAGCTAGATTCTTGTCGATCCGCTTCTATTTAGCTTGGCACTTCACAGCCGGTATCATTGTCAAACAACTTCCGAGCGTCTCGTAACACATGATAATTTACAACACGTATAAAGCATAATATCTAGATATTAATCATTTCATAACAAAATATATAAATCAAGGTATACTTAATAATTGATTCTAAATATAGATGGATCTTTGTTTTGGAACTGTATGGCTTATGCTTATATAGGTCGGTGTTGAGTTCCGCCGTCCAATATACAATGTCTCGAACAATGCGGCGGAAAGTACAGAACGGAGTGTTTTAGCACTAAGTTTCCTCTACTCTGCTAAACGCATAATGAAAACAAAAACAAAGATTATACTTATAAATCTACACTATATATGGTTTACAAACAGAAACAGGTTCTATTTGATACAGATATAAATTATTTATTTGCCATAAAAAGTTTTGTTTCCCATACTCAAAACCATTTTTTTTCTATAAAAAAAGTCGATTAATTTTAACTTAACAGAATTAACACTCACGCTTGCATTTCGAACCCACTATCAACTCTACATATTTAAAACATTCCACTACGCTACTTAGATGTAATTTAAATAGTATTTAATGTAAAAGTTAGGTAATACCAAATATGTCGATCGAATTTCCAAATCTGTTCTCTCAATACATTTTGTAACACTCAAACTTAGTTCAAGGCCATCCAGTTTTAATACATTAGATTCTTTTAATATTGTACGTATAATGAAATTCAATACTTATCAACGCAATATAAAAACATTAATTTTTTTTAAATTAATATTATATACAGGTATTGATGACGAAATTTTGCGTCTGTCTGTACTTTTAATTTTTAGTGTAAAATAGGTTTTTGTGTTAATGTTATTAAATTGTGTAATGTGTAGAAATGAATATTGATATGTAATTCTTGGTTGGATTTTTAAAAGAAATAGTTAGATATTTTTGTAATTTTTCGTGTGCATTAAGGTAATATTGAAAATAAAAACACGGATAAAATTAAAAAAAATGGTTACACATGTCAATAAAATATTACGAAATTCTGTTTTATTTTGTTATATTATTCATATGAATAACTTAAAACTTAACTTAACTTACCTTAGCTTCACGCTTTATTCTTAGGGGGTAGTCAGAGAGAACGGAGCGCCAAACGCTACGATGAATAACATAAATGATTTATTAAAATACAAAATAAATACAATTACATTTATTTGATGTATCATCATGATTTATTCATGTATCTTTACATGAATGAATCAATATAATATAACACTTTGCATAGTCTTGAAAAATATCGGTGCTCAGTCCATTGGCTCTCAGGTCCTGGCACCATCGCTACCTTAGGGATCCTCGTACTCGATATAGTTCATAGACCAGCGTTCAACGTAGCTATTGGTATGGCTGAGATAGTACTCAGGAGGACTCTTGGAGCTTATTCGCTACGTTACAGACCTCAAGATTACCTCGAATTAATGTGTTACTGTTGTTTCTCTACTAAATAATAAAAATTTCATAAAAAATCTATGTAACTTAAAAAAATTGTACCAACTAAATCTAACAAAATTACAAAAATAAAAAGCTTTTTGTCCGTCCGTCAGTCAATTTAGAACTATTTGGAAACTCTTGAGCTACTTACGCTTGTCTCGATGTCAATACCAGGTCAGCGCTGTTGTTGCGTGCTCATTCAAATACCATTGATAATATTGTAGCAGTATTCAAACACCCACGTGGTATTTTTCCCTGATAGTAGGATTCGGTCACATTGGTTCATTTTTTTTAAGTAATAATTTTTTAACTATTGAAAGATTGATTACTCTATTTTCTGCTTATAGAAAGATGCAAAAAACTAATGTGCTCAATCATAGAGCTTAACGCCGCATTTTGTCTGGCTACAATGTATAAACAATAAATAATATAATAGGTTCTTTCGTATTAGAAACATATTGGAATGCTTATTTATTTTTAGGTTTCACGCTGTATGCCTAGTATTAAGTCACTCCTTCCCATAGAGTCACTTCAGTTGCCCCTCCAATGATATCAACATATTTCCCAAAAGTACCCATTTTATATAATGTTAGATATGTTATAAAGAAATCAATAGAAATCTATAGTTTTTTTGGTCCCTCACAGAACTATTAATTTCGACGTTGTCCATCAATGTCAGTAATATAAAGTACATTCGAGTGCGGCGCTTAGCGCTTTATCTTGACAGTTGTTAAAAGAAAAAAAAATGTTTTTTTATACAATGATATAAATACTTTAGCAGCGGATGTAACACTTTAAATAAATACAGAACGATCTAAGCTGATGGTAATGATGATGACTGTACCGGTGCAACGCTTCTTTGTTTTGCATTCGGATTATTAACCCAGGCCTTGATTACTTTTAGCAACTAGTACAGTTGGACGTGTCACGATGGGTGTAGGTTTGAATTCATTTGAGGGTTTTTTTTTTGGTTTATAGTAAATTAAGTTCTTAGAATAGTTATAGAGTGAAGTAAAGCCTCTTCCTATATCACGGTATAAGGGTCAGCTCCCTTGCGAGAAGCTGCGAGACCTTTTTGTTTCTATCTAAGGGTTTTATTGACACTATATTTTTGAAATTATATTTGGGAGGTGTATGTTTTTATTTATTATATAATAAATTAAGTTATTTCAGTTAGTGTTTGGTTAGTGATAGAATTAAGTAAAATGTGTTATTGATTCTATTCTAAGAGAATTTCTTTTGTACTTGGGAAGTGGGAAACGGCAGTAATCTAATGGGAATATTAATACTAGGTTCCCATGTTTCCGAACAGATATATGCCTTATACAGTGTGAAGTAAAAAAATGAGCTTTCTGCTAAAACATACTCAATAAAAAAAATATATAAACAATGTGACAAAATAAAAAAAAAATAACCTTAATTATAAGCATAATATACGCTTAAAAACTTTAGAAATTTAAAGAAAACAAAAAAGATACAAGAACAATTTGCAGAGCAAGTAACATCGACCTAAAATAATAAATGCTGAATGGAACTCCAAGCGTTCAGCTTGCGGACTTTTAAATTAAAGAGAATAGCATCAGACTAATTGTTTTCTTTGCTATTTAATATCTATAAAAATTTTGAATTTATAAAAAATAATTAAAACTTTTTTCTTTTAAAAAAAAATAAACTGTGATATTAAACTTTCATTTGCATTTGCATTTAATGTGTAATCTATTTTTTTTCCGTTTAAGTTTATGTGCTTGAGGGCGCCGGAACACAAGCGAGCGCCTGTAAACGCAACAGGTTGTAGATTCAATTTCCACTTGAGGAAATTTAATATTTAATATATTAATTTCTTCGTTCTGGTGTCGATACAAAGCGCGGCGTTGAGTTCTGCCTATTATACAACAATCAATGCGTCTAAAATTCGACGGAAAATAGGAAACTGCTGTTTATGGGATACTACTATATATAGTAAAGCTAAAAAAATATTTAAAAAACACAACATTTTTTTCTAAAATGTTAGTAGAAAATCAGAGAGTACCCCAAAATATTATTAACATAAAATATGACTCTCTTAATTACACTATCATCAATATGAAAATGATAAATGGCCACTTTGATTATTAAAAAATTAAACAAAAACTATATTGTATACAGCAACAGCAAAAAAGTGACCTTGCACTGTGTACTGACCCTAATATCTCGGATCATATTACAACATGTGTTGATGATAATACCAAAACGTATTACCATCTTGTTCCTTTTTAGGGTTCCGTACCTAAAGGGTATAACGCGACCTTATTACTGAGAGTCCACTATCCGTCTGTCTGTCTGTTTGCCCATCTGTCACTTGCTGTGTACCTTATGAACCGCGATAGTTAAACAATTGAAATGATCGCAGATGCTGTATTTCTGCTTCTGCTACAACAATTAATAATAAAAAAAATTATAATAAAATAAATATTTAAGGGGTCTACTATTCGACAGATATGACTATGTTAGATTTTTTTATAAATAACGGTGCGGAACCTATGGAGCGCGATCCCGACTCGCAATTGGTCAGTCTTTTGATTGAACTAATGAGGGTCACGCTTTTTCCCAGAAATCAGGGTGGCAGAGCGAAAATTGTGTTCAGATACTTCGTTTTCCACTTTTTTGCGCAATTTTCCAGACAATGCGTATTGAGAGGCGGAGCTCAACGCTGCCCCTTGTCTACCAGTGCAAGGAAAGACAATTTATATAAATTTCAATACACCAAAATCGCTACTGCACTTTAATGTCTGAAATATGCTACATATGCATAGGTACTTATATAAACAAAATATAGAGCTTGACCTAAAGCGCTTGGACTGATTCCAGGAGGCTTGGCTTTAGTCCAATAAGTTTATTTTTTAAATAATTATTTTAAGTAAATATATATAATACAAAATATAAATATATGAAAACAATATAAATTTTGTGTGAACATTGCAAATAGTTGTATGTAAATATTTCTAAAATGGCTCCTCTGCATGCGTCATACTCACAACTCGTGAATAGCATAACTGTCGATAGTGTTGATTAATATTTAAATATGACAGCTCGTTAAGTTGAAATATCATTGATTAAATCCTAAACGATGAAAATCTTCAAGATATTACTAACTTACTAGGCAATGCTCACAAGTTTTTGCGTGAATTTTAAAACGTTAAATGAAGAGTTTTGTTTTTTTCTGTTTTCGTAACTTTTGAGAAGTCACCTCTTAGTACTTCCATATAATTCCTTCAATATATGTAAGTCTAGTTTCGTTTATATGAGTAAATTTTATTAAGATTATTATTGTCAGTTTTACACTCAGTAAAGGTAGAATTTTATATAGATTAAGTCGTATCAGAATTTTAAATATTTTTCCTCTTTTTATTAGTTATTTATTACATAATATAGTAAATGAAAAAAAAATAGAATAAAGTGGTTCATCAAAAAATACCATTTAGCTTAAGGCTTCGTTACCAATATTAAATTAAAATAAATAAAAAATAGAATAACACCAAAAATAGCTGGTACTACCACATACAGCGTCACCATCTAAATGTTTAAGCATTATCACATCATTATTTCGTAATCAGTTCAGGTTTCTAATCAACGGTGTTAAGCAATAATCCCTTCTGTATTCTCATATGTC
Source organism: Heliconius sara (assembly GCA_917862395.2). NCBI lineage: Eukaryota > Metazoa > Arthropoda > Insecta > Lepidoptera > Nymphalidae > Heliconius > Heliconius sara. The sequence continues at coordinate 2,806,447 of OU860788.1, read as the reverse complement.
AACTTGCGTGTGGCAGCCCTGACGGTTGACGGTGATGTCACTGTGCGACGTTTACATTTTGACGCATCGACTTCTATTAGATAGGTAAATGAGGCTGGTGTCAACAAGATTTTATTATAAACGACTTAATGATGTTATAAAATTGATATTAAGTAGATATTTTAAATTTTTTAATGTAAAATTATTTTATATTACTATCGTAGTTTAACATAATTTCGTAATTTGTTCAGGTTTTTAATCAACGGTGTTAAGTAATAATCCCTTATATACTCACAAATGTCAACTTGCGTGTGGTAGCCCTGATAGTTGACAGTGACGTCACTGTGCCACGTTTACACTATGACGCATCGACTTCCGTTAGATAGGTAAAGGAGGCTGGTGATAACGAGACTAAATGTTAAATGACGTATTATTAATATTAATATTTTAAAATTACAATAGTCTTTAAATTGGCAATTTGAAATTATGTATTATATATTTTTTTATATAATTTCATTATATTAGGTTCAAGTCATTTAATTCTGTTTACAATCATTTTATAATGTAATAATTACTAAAATAAAAATTGCTATCGTGGAGCAGGTCCACAAGGGAGTGACTCTAAACGCGACAGTTTTGGTTTTGATTTTCACCCGGACGAATGAAATATTTAATATTGTAATTTTCCTCGCTCTGGTAACAAGGCAAAACGCAGCGTTGAGTTCCACTGCATGTTATAACACTAGATCTACAGGTTCCCTCTCCGTCCCTTGCTTTGTACGGAATAAATTGCAAATCTAAAATCGTAGTCTTTTGTTCGTATTGTGTTTTTATATAACTATTATATTAATATTCCCACAATTTCTTGTTCAATGTCAATATTTTTTAACACGGTTTAGTTAAAAAATATTGACATGCATCGAACCGGCGATACCTTCAAATTCATTCACTAGCCATTGATTATTTTGGTCACCTCTATTGTTCACCGTTGGAATAAAATTCCGAATTATCTAACGTTTATCTGTACGTGAGTATAATAAACAACACTAACAACCTACTTTACATTGTTAGAAAAGTCTGTACTAAGCTTTATTTTTTATGTGATAACGGATACAGTGCAATTACATCGATATCCTCATTTGATAAATTACCTGTTTAATATAAAATAGATTTTCGAACTAATAATTCCTGAGATCGGCACGTTCAAACAAACATGCACATTTTGTGCCGTGTGATCCCGGCCTAGAATAGGATCATCCTGGTACTGGTGGTGTCGTAAGAGTCGACTAAAGTACGTGTGGTAGAGTCACGTCGCCAGCAATGGCAACGCGCATGGGCAGACTCGACCGGATCATTACCACCTCCGGCATTTAAAACCGAGGAGAAGTAGTGGCTTTATGTCACTGCGTTTCGGATCAGGTAATGACGGGCCCCGGCGCCCAACCCATCTTAAAGGCCGGCAACGCACCTGTAGCTCCTCTGGGGTTGCACGGGGTCGTGGGCGGCGGTAATCACTTACCATCAGGTGAGCCGCACGCTTGTTTGCCGTATCTTTTCCATAAAAAAAAAGAAAAAAACATATTCTCCAGCTCTATAATATTAGTATAGATATCGAAATGTGATTTCTAATTACGGTTTCGTTACCTGTTGCCAGAATATAAAAAAGGTTCATGTATACATACAATAATCAATATCAATGTATGTAGGTATTGATATATCGAAACTATATATATTTTACTTTCAATTTATCTAGATTTTTGCCTTTTATTTATTTTTTTCAGCTTTACGCCCTATCTCATATATGGCAGAGAGAATCTTGGTTAAAATTATTATAATCAATTATATTTATACAAAATTCTTTTACAAATTTCATATAAATTTCCAAAAAAAAAGAAAAGATAACTTCCATATTCCATTTAACGTGTCAATCTCTTGTAGGAGCACTATAATAACATTATTTGACGTCAACATAGCGTAATGTGAACGTGCCTGGCTGCACGCGATGCTTTGTGGGCCTAAATTCCACTCGAAGGAATGCTTATATCACGGATATAGTCCATTTGCAGACAAAATGCGGTGTTTTGTTCCGCTAACCAAACTCTATTTACTATAGGATGGCGGAACTTAGCGCTGCACTTCGTTCTGACGATGGTTTATTCGATTCCAACTCCGATGAATTATAATTAATTTTCTCGCTTTGGTAACATAACAACGTTAACTTACAAGTTTAATTTCTAAGGTTAGTTCCAAGTAATATAAAAAATTAGGAGGTTCGTGGTTAACAGAGTGTCTTAACACTAGGTTTTTTCTGTCTAGCATTCTATATACAGAGTACGTGGGTAAAGAACAAGTATTTTTGTCTTAAATCCAAGGAAATAATACTATTTTTCGTATTACATATTAAGTAAGCAACGTCTCGAAAATTCGACGGAAAATGGGGGAAAGGAGAGTCATAACACTTAGGTTCCCTCTGCCTACTCTCCCCCACTCTACTCTATCTCCACTTGAGGAAATGAAATATTCAAATTTATATGTTAATTTCTTAGCTCTTGTATCGAAGCAAAGCGCGGCGTTGAGTTCCGCCACTCAATACGCAATCCCTCTAGAATTCTGTGGAAATTTGGAACTGAGTGTCTTAATACTACGTTCCCTCTGCCTACCTTGCTGCGTGTAGGATACAGCGGGAAGCTGATTTAATTTTTTTTATATCTTAACACTATAGTCATTCATCTAAACACAATAGATCATACGCTCATTTAATTATAGAGAAAATGATTTCTAAATGCTCCAGGCCAGATCATTTCGCTTTCGGTCTAAGTGACTGTGCTAATGTTCTCGCTTAAGATTTACGATCTCCAGGTACGTTTAACTAGTGAGGCGGTGGTTGCAATTAGGTACCTATTTTAAATTTACTCTAGTATATTAGACTTTGATGGTGTGGTTTAATTTGTGTCTGTGTGTGGATTGTTGGTGGTGTGGGTTCGATTGTGGGAAAAAAAAGAGTTATTCAGTTATAACTCTATATAGCTTTCAATTTAAATGAAATCAGGTTCACGCTGTATCCCACACACAGCAGGGTAGGCAGAGGAAACATAGTGATAAGACATTCCGTTTCCTCACTTTGCACTGAATTTGTCAAGGCATTGCGTGTTAAGTAGCGGATCTCAACGCCGGACTTTTGCCTTGGTGCCAGAGCGAAGAAATTAAAATATTAAGAAATAATAATTTATTTCCTCGAGTGGGGATCGAACCCACAATCGTCGCGTTTCAGTCACACTCTTGTGCACAGTATGTCAGACACACAATGGGCCACGACGGCCCCAAATTTCGGTTTAGAAAATAAAAAGTTATAACGAATTAATTATTGAGCTTCACACTGTATGCTGCATGTATCAGGGTAGGCAGAGGGAGTCCTATTGTTAAGTTAAATTCTGAAGGCATTGCGTGTTCAGCGGCAGAACTTAACGCCGCGCTTTGCCTCAACATTAAGAGCGATACAATGAAAATATTAAATATTCAATTTCCTCGAGTACGTATCAAACCCACAACCTGTCGCGTTTACAGTCAAACGTTTGTGCCACTGCGTCACGACTGGCCTCAATAGAATAGGTATTTATACATATGATACATTTGTACGCAAATTATGTGAATATTGTTAAATATTTTATTTTATATGATTTTTTTATCTATTTTGAGATCTTGACATTTATATAATTTTATATAATACTACAAATATATTGAAATCCGATGAAAATATTATTATCTGTGGAGTTGTGTTATACAATAGAATAAACAATTATATTCCGTCGTTGCATAGCAGCACGGCGTCTGACTCTGAACAAGACGGTTGTGGGTTCGCTTCACACTAGGTGGGATGATTTTTTTTTATATTTCTTCACGCTTGTAACTAAGCAAAATACCACTACGCAATGTCTTGAAAGTGGTGAATGCAATGTCTTAATACTAGGTTCCCTGTCTGCCCTGCTGAAAATAATTCAATTCAGAAAAGCGGGAATAGAGTCCTTAGTCTTGTTTACGGTCAGACGTTATGCCACAACTTAAATATTGTTATATTTTTTTGTTCTTTTAGCTTCACGCTTTTCGCACACAATAGGGCAAGGCAAAACCTAGTGTTAAAACACTCCGTTGCCATTTAGACATTTCTGCCACCCATACTCCACTTTCTGACGAATTCTGGGCATTGCGCGTTGGCGGAGCTCAACACCACGCTTTGCATCATTACCAGATCAAAAAAATAAAAATATAAAAAATTCCATTTCCTCAAATGGGAATCAAATTCACAACCTCTCATGTATACGCTCACAGTCACTCACTTTTGCCATTGCGCGACAACCGGCCTCATACTAATACGCATTAAATAAATATTTTATGTGATTTCTTACAAATGATTAAACAATAATTAAAGTTAATGTTAATGCCTTTTTATTATTTAAGTATAAAGTTTTGTGACTTACTTGAAACCAGGAAAATGGTTAAGAAAAAATTTAAATACAATATTTTCCTTTTAAAGTACAATTTAGAGGTCGGTTCATGTAAATGCTATATTTTAGTAATAATAAAGATTCATAAATTTTTTTTTTATAATTTTTTTAAGCTTCACGCTGTATTCGTTAATGTAGTGTTAAGACACTCCGTTCCTCATTTTCGGTATTGTGTACTGAATTACGGAAGTTAACGTCGCCCTTTGCCTCGATATTACGCCGAAGAAATTAGAATATGAAACATTTATTTTCCTCGATTATTGATCGAACCCACAACCCCCAGTCACGTTTACAGTAACGCTTGTGCCTCTGTGCCACGACTGGTCTCTACTAAAGTTTACAATTAATTATTTTTTAGACAACATTGTTTTGTAGTCAAACTGACACTGACTGAGCTGACTGATTGACATGGCGGTAGCTTAAAAATCTAATTTGGGAACCTTTTGATTAATATAATATCTAGATGGAATGGTTTCGTTTTCCAATTACCAAGATATTAAGATACTAAAATACCTTTTTAGGACCGAAATTGTGTAGAAAAAAACTAATATAAAGAAAAAACCAGTTGTCAAAAACATTAAATGTTATATTCATTGGATTACAAGAAGAATTTTCTACTCAACAAATACAGACCTAGGTAAGTCGTCATGGCGCAGTGCCATAAAATTAGCAATTGACTGTAAGCACATCGGTTGTGTGTTCGATTAACACTTGTGGGCATAATTAAATTAAGTATTTATGTTTATTTCTTCGCTTTAGAAATATTGCAAAAGCGCGGCGCTGGATTCTGCAACTCAACGCCGCACTTTTGCCATACATGTGTTATATGGCAACGACTTGAGATGGAGTTACTTAACACTAGGTTCCCTTCGCCTTTCCTGCTAGGGGTGTAGCTAAATAAATATAAATGTAGAAAATGTATATAAAATAAAATATTACCACTAAAACCAAGACAAAACCACGAGAAAACACTAGTATAGGATATCGAAACAGATTTAGTTACTGTTTAGTGTTCAATTATAATCCGTAATTGAACTGACCTAATCCAATTATGTATAAGTCGAATGTAAATACGTAGAGGTGATTATGATATCAGAGTACTGCGAGAAATTGAATTGGCTCCAAAACGATGGCTTGTTATTTGATATTTATTATTATATTAAACACGCTGTATACCGCACACAGCAGGGTTGTCAGAGGTAACCTAGTGTTAAGACACTCCGTTTCCCACTTTCCGCCGAATTGTGGAGGTATTGCGTGTTGAACGGCAGAACTCAACGCCGCGCTTTGCCTAGACGAAGCGAAGAAATGAAAATATAAATGTAAATAAACATTTCACTTTCTCGAGTGGAGATCGAACCCATAACCAGTCGATTTTACAGTCACACTTTGTGCCCCTGCGCCACGACTGTTCTCGCCTAATTATTATATTTTCTTATGATTTTCAATTATACGTCATTATTATTACATAATTAATATCGGTTATATGAAGACGAAACGAATACATTTTCGATACATTTACTTCGCTCTCGTTTACACTCAGTCGAGCGTGGGTGCACAAACATACATACGGTTATCAATCAAAGGAAGGAATGCCCTTGATAAGGAATGCACCTGTGGCACCTTCTAATTGAGAAGCTTGTCACTTATAGGATTTCAGCAGAAAGAAATACTTACTTAATTTTATTTGTATAAAAAGAAACTTTAAACATATACGTTTTTTTTTTAATTTTGATAAAACATATTGTGTTTGAGGCCAGCTATGGCGCGACTGGTTCTGGGTTCAATCATCACTCGAAGCACCACTCAAAACGCCTCTAGAATTCGGCAGAGAATAGAGAACAAGATGTCTTAACTCTAGGTTCCGTTCCATGATGCAGCGTGAAGCTGGATATGAATAAAGAAATAATTATATTTTATTTCTCTGCTATATTCTTATAATATGTAAAAAAAACTATCGTTAAGACGCTCTATTCCCAACATTTCGTCCAATTTTCCAGACTTTGTGTATTAAAGGGAACTCAACGCTGCATTTTGTTATTTGTATTGGTTGCCCGAACAGAAAAAAATGAAAATAATGAATACTTCCACGTGGGACTCGAACCCACAATCCTCACGTTTTTAATTAATCACTGACTACTATATGAAATGAAGTGTACAATCAAGCCCATCATTCATGTTTTATCAATCTTGTTCATACATACAACGTGTACTAGCCCATTTTATTATAGTAAAAAGTTCAACATCCTTATTCTTAGATAAGTTATCAATAAATATAAGAACATATTAGAAGTAGTATATATATATCTGTTATGTTAATTATTTGTACGTTTACCCTTTTAATTCGTTTCGGTTCATTTCCCTGTCCTATTATTTATGTATTTGTATAATATTTGACATATTCTCTATTTAGAATCTAAAGTGAGATGAAGCTTGTATAGTGTAAAAGGCGGAACGAAGCGAGGAAAAGAAAATAAATTACGTACAATATATCTTTGTGGCTATCGAACCCATAGCTATGGTGTTCACGTCCAAACGCTGTGCTACTGCGCCACGGCGGCAGTACGTACTTTATATATAAATATTTATATCTTTAAAAGTTCCTATATGTGTGTATGTATGTATGTATGTCTTATCACCTGTTATACCACTATAGTACACGCATTGCCTAGTTTGGGGACAAGATTATTTATAATTTCTCGATTGTATGAGAACGTATAGTGACTAATCGTTTAATTCGTCTAAGGCAATTAACCTAATTTTGTTGAATGTATCATGACATATCTTATTAAATGAAACTAATTTAACCGGATTAATCGCGTATATTTAAGATTTTACATTTTGGAAACCCGACGTTTCGAACACTTTACAGTAGTCCGTGGTCACGGGTCTACCCGTGACCACGGACTACTGTAAAGTGTTCGAAACGTCGGGTTTCCAAAATGTAAAATCTTAAATATACGCGATTAATCCGGTTAAATTAGTTTCATTTAATATGTGTAATAATCGCGAAAATCAAAGAACTTATTATGACATATCTTTCTTTTTATAGGTACAGGTTCAAATATAATATTATATTATCTTTTTTTTTTCTAAGTCAGGAGTCTTCTTAGCTTCACGCTGTATCTCACACATAGCAGGGTACTCAGAGGGAACTTGGAAACCTCGTGTTAGAACACTCCGTCTCCCTTAAATACAGTTCCCTATTTTGTGTTGAGGCGCGGAACTCAACGCCGCGCATCGTTACTAAAACGAAGAAACGAAAATATTAACTATTTCATTTTCCCTAATAAAACAGAAATCGAAACCACGACCGTCTCATTTACAACCACACGCTTGTGTCCATGAGCCACGACAGAGTCTATCTTGAAATACTTAAAAAAATAAACATTCTCTCGTGCAAGAATTGAAGCGCAACACTCGCAGACCCTGCTCCACTGCGCCACGACTGCCTCTCATACATATATGTATATATAAAAGAACAAGGAACCACTTCAACATATTGCATTTATCTACGTACCTAACATTATATGCACGTATCTTAGTTTTTAGGGTTCCGTCCACTTTGTTGTTCGTCCGTCCGTCTGTTAAGACCCTTTTTCTCAGGAAGCTGAAATTTATATCATATACTCAAATCTACGCAACGCAATCAAAATGTACAGCCGCTAATATCGAAAATTTCCGAAACTTGCAAGGGAATCAAAACAAACAGGATACCGTGCATTCAGAATCTTGAAATTTGGTTCGAAGTTACGTCTTATTTTATTGGAAAAAATATTACAAACTTGTATATGTAGTTCATTGCAAATAAAATTAATACATATGCCCGCATACTTAAGCTTGTCAACTCAATTAAAAATTGTACTTCCTTTTCCCAGTTGACCTTCACTTCTGTTAAGGAATTGGTACGGAAACCTCCATGCGAAAATCCCACTCGTACTTAACCGATTTTTATAACAACCAACCTTGATTTTATATAGTGCATAAATTCGATGGGCTATAAAAAGTGAGCGTAAAAATCGCAACTATTAAAAATGTGTTTACGTGTGATTGTAAAGTGGTCCTCTTTTACTTTATCGTTCGACTATAAATATTTATATTTTATAAATAAAAATGCTAGTTATATATTGGGCTATATATAGTTAGACTATCCTGTTCTTATCTTAGAGGTCAGTCGCGGCGCAGTGGCGTGTGTTGACTGTAAACGCAATTGGTTGTGGATTCGATTTCCAATTGAGTAAATGAAATGTCTGCGGAATGTCTTAACACTAGGCTAGTGGAGTGTCTAAACACTACACTCCATTTGCCTTCTCTATTACATGCGGGATACAGCGTGAAGCTGAGAAAAAAACGTTAGACAATGCTTGGCCCATATCTGCTTACGTGGTCAAATTCATATAGAATTTTATATGATGCATGAAAAATTAAGCATAAATTTGAATATAATAACATTTTAGTCAAGGTTAATAGATATATCTGGGGTGGGCACAAAACTATTCTGGGGCAAACACGCCCATTTATAGTATTCCTTTTTCTCTAGCGTTATATCTAAGAAACTCTCTAAAAAATTATAAAAACAACTTAATTATTTTATGTATGTACCTTTATCATATTAGGCCTATAGGAGGCTCATTAAAAAAATTATAGAGCAATAAAAATCAAAACATTTTTTTTTATTGAACCCACGACCCCATAAAATTAATTTAGCTGTTTGACCAGTTTTCAGTAAAGGCACCTCTATCTCTATATCTAACTAATAAGGAACAATCCGTTGGAATAACGAGATAGAAAGCAGTACTTTTATTATTTTCTAATTAACATAGTGAAAGTATTAAGAATAATAAAATACAGATTTGTCTACCATTTTATATTAAACATATAATTTAGACATGTAAGATCAAGCATTGAATGTAAAAACATGGTATAAATTGCTAGCTGATTTTATAATAGAGATTACATTATAATTAAATTAAATCAGCTTCACGCTGTATCCCGCACACAGCAGGGTAGACAGAGGGAACCTAGTGTTAAGACTCTCCGTTCCCCATTTTCTGGTGTATTCTGGAGGCATTGCGTGTTGAGTGGCAGAACTCAACGCCGCGCTTAACCTCGACACCAGAGCGAAGAAATGGAAACATAAACTTAAGTAAATATTTGATCTCCTCGAGTGGGGAACACGCAATGCTTCCAGGATTTAGCAGAAAGTGGGAGACGGAGTGTCTTAACACTAGGTTCCCTCTGCCTACCCTGCTGTTTGCGGGGATACAGCGTGATGCTGATTTATTTTTTGTAACATTTTCACATAAAATCGTTACAAATACACATTCATTCACGCATTACTTCGTAACAAATAAACATACTTGCAATGGCTTATTCACCTACATTTGTAAATGAATACCATTTATATTCGTGGATATCGAGATGTGGGTCGGGTCAGTGTTGGCGTTCTTCTTTAATAAACGATTGAAGAGTTATTACCGCTTAGTACTGATATGTAATATTTTAAGATGTAAGATATTTTTAGATCTTTATTATAGTAGTATTAAGGCACTATGTTTATTATTGGAAGCCAGTCGTGGCGCAGGCGTGTGTAAACGCGATAGGTTGGGGGTTCGATTCCCTTTTGGGGAAATGATTTACTTTATAATTGGAGGCCAGTAGTGTCTCAGTACAACGTGTGATTATAAACGACACATTGTGAGTTCGATTTTCACTCGATGACATGAAATATTTAATATTTATATATCTTCGCTTTGGTGTCGAAGAAAAGCGTAGCCTCTAGAATACAGGTTAATATTAAGACTAGGTTCCCGCTGCTCACTCTGTTGCATGTGTGATACGATAAGTAGGATAGTATTGAACAGTTTTTGATTTTTAACTTAATTTATGTACTTACTGTGACCCTCATGGGGCAGGGACAAACACACAAGAATGTGACTGTATGCGACAGATGTGGGTTCGATTTCCACGCGAGGTAGTGGAATATTTAATATTTTCCTTTCTCCCCTCTGGCGTCTGCCGCCTGGCTAAGCGCGGCGTGGAGTTCCGCCACTCAACACACAATGCCTCCAGAATATGGTGGGTAATGAGCAGGTGTCTTAACACTAGGCTCCCTCTGATTACCGTGCTCTGTGCGGGATACAGCAAAAAGGCCATTTAGTTTAATTTTAACTTTGTCATTTGATTCATCTCATCTGCAATTTCGAAAGGAGATGACGATAATAATTAATTAACAGCGAATAAACATTTAATAAGCAACAGGAGTTCGATACGGAATGTATTGGGTTTGTTGGAGTGTAAAAATAAATTAAGTGAGATATGCTTAATTTTTAATTGGCTTTGTATGTTCGGTGAAATTTTTTTATAGATAAGCATATTGGACAACCGCTGTTCTTTAGTGTATCGGCTTTTTCTTCTATGGTGTTAATTGTTAGATAGTGGTCATAGATTCGATTTATAAGTAATATGAAGTTATTTAAAGAGGATAGTGTACTCACCATTCAATAGAATACTATTGAAATTGAAACCCTGATTTTTCGGCCGCACATATTAGAGTATACAAGGGAAACCTGGGAACCTAGTATTAATACATTCCGTTTCCCAATAATCTTCGTTTTTCCATTTTCCTTTGAATTCTTGAGGCATTGCGTATTGAGTGGCGGAACTCAACGCTCTGTGTAGCCTCGTTACCATAGTGAAGAAAAATAATATTTAAATATTTCATTATTTGAATTTAATCCAAATCGAACCCACAACTGTCGTGTTTACAGTCACACTCTTGTACCCTAATCAACTTTAACTAACTAACTCTCGAATTCGGACGGAACGTGCAGAATGTATTACTTAGTATTATATATTTTAAATAAAAAAATTAGCTTCACGCTATTTCCCGCACACAGCAGGGTAGGCAGAGGGAACCTACTGTTAAGACACTCCGTTCCTCCCTTTCTGCCGAATTTTTGGAGGCATTGCGTGTTGAGTGGTAAAACTCAACGCCGCGTTTTGCCTCGACACCAGAGCGAAGAAATGGAAATAAAAATTTAAGTTAATATTTCATCTCCTCAAGTGGGGATCGAAGCCACAACCAGTCGGTTTTACAGTCACACTTTGTGCCACTGCGCCACGACTGGCCTCCTACTATATATTTACCTTAATATAAGTAAAAGTTTCAGTGAAAAAAAACGAGATTTTTTCTATATCAACGGAAAGAGAAAAAGCAGAAATCCTGATCATAAATCTCTGCTACACATCGAACTCAGTATTTGGTATACAATCCACCATTGTCACCAAAAGCTATAAACATCGAAGCCATTCATTCTACAATAGTGTATTCTAATGTCGGTTTACATATTATATTTGGATTTAGCAGTTCTAACTGTAATCGACACCTTAAAGAACCAAAAACCTTAAAGAACATATACGTAAAAATTAAATTAATTCAGCTTCACCCTGTATCCCGAACACAGCATGATAGGAAAAGGAAATATAGTGTTAAGACACTCCGTTCCCCACTTTCCGCTGAATTCTGAAGGCGTGATGTGTTGAGTGGCGGCACTCTGTCTCTTGTCTCGACACCAGAGCGAAGAAATGAAAATATACATTTCAAGTAAATTTTTCATTCCCTCGAGAGGAGATCGAACCCTACAACCAGTCGATTTTGTGCCGCGACTGGCCTCATATAAGTAGTGGTTTCCGTTTAAACAATATCAAGGAAAATTAAAGTATAAAGGTAAACAGTTATGGTGGTAGCCTTTGACCGTATTTTGAATATTTTAAAGACACGGCTACCGCAAAGGCAGTGCACGATTTCGCTTACAGAGTTTATAACAAATATGTATATACAGGGTTGTTGTTTCTTTTTAAGGTTCATACATTATCGCATATAATAAAGTAATCAGAGGGGTTATGGGAACCTAGTGTTAACGTAGTCGGTTTCAATTAAGATACTTCCATTCCTCACTTTCAGTCGAATTCTGGAGGTATTTTGCCTTGTTGCCAGACCAAAGAAATGAAAATATTTATTATTTCATTTCCTAGAGTGTGAATCGTACCTACAACCTGTCGCGCTTAGTCGTACGCTTGTGCCACTGCGCCACGACTGGCCTAAAAGTAGTGAGCTTATCGATATTTATGTTAAAAAAAATTTTGAAAAAAATTTAATAAGTAAAACTAACATAAGTTTATTTACGGACCATTTACGCATTACCGTGACATCAAGTGCAGCGTTAAGTTGCAATACTTATATACACAATAATATATCGAAAATTATGGGAAAAAAAGACAATCGAGTGTCGAGACACTAAGAAACTGTAAATATAATTAAATAATGTTCAATTAATATAACCGAGGAAGTCACGTAAATTTTTTGAAGGTTACTGTGAATATTAAACTTTTGGAGAATATTCAATGGTGCTATAGCTAGGTATTTATATTCTATTCAATTCTATAATAGCGGCTTCTGGGCGCGCCAATGTTATTTATGGGGATTATAATTGGTTTTATGTACCTTTTTTATAGTTTTGTATGTTTTTTTGTGTGTTTGTACGTGTACATATTATTAGGTGCTTATATAGGCAATTACATATATAGTTAAATAAAAAATACATATTTTGTTTATGATGCATAAAAAGTCTCATTGTTATATTAAAAATACTATTCTAAAATGATAATCTTCCCTTATATAAGGGTTTTTATTTATTTATTTATTGAGGTAGTGACGCTATGGTCATTGTGTTGTCCGTCTGTCCGTCTATCTCGAGATCGCGTGTACGTATGTAATAGAAAAAACCTATATAAACTTATATTTATTGTTAATTTCATATAAAGTAAGAGCATAGTCCCGAAAACTGAAGTTTGTCTACTTGTCTAAGTTGTACTTCCCGTTCACCTACAATTCCGAAATTGGTAAAGAAAACTCGGTAGACGATACCGACTCGCACTTAACCGGTTTTTGGGATATCACAACATACAGGACAGTATTTAAAACCACAATATATACAGAAAATCTACTTTGGTATGAAAAGGTAACCGCAAGCTTACGCCTACGCCGAAACTTGTCGAATTAAAGCGTAATTAACCGCCCAGGAGTCGGTACCTACGTTTAAGATTTACAGCTTATTTACCTCTTTGTTTGTAATTAACTCCGTTTTGCTATGTTTCTTGGTTAAATGATCTGTAAAATTATATTATTTGAAGGCCGTGTAATGTCTGACTGGATGACGATTGTGGGTTCGATTAAAACTTGAGGGAATTTTTTGTTATCTTTTATATATGGAGAACGGAATATTTTACTACTAGGCTTCTGCGCTTCTGTATGAGCAACTTAGCGTGAAGTTGAAAGAATATATGATGTTCATTGTGTTTTAGATTTATCGTGTCACTATTTTTATATAGGCAGAGGGAATCGGGGAACCTAGTGCTACACTCCGTTACCCACGCCGTCAACGCCGTTTTACCAGAGCGAAGAATTTACAATATGAATGATTAATAATAATAATAATTTCCCCGAGTGGGAATCGAACCTACGACCCGCCGCAACCAAAACCGTAAAACAAAAAAAATATGGATTATATGAAATTTAAACGAAATATTATTAATATTCAAAAACAGTTTATATAATCCAATTGCATTCTAGTTATTCTATTCAATTACACAAAACATCCCAACAAAATTATATAAAGTATATTCCTAATAAACTTAAACAAATTTGCTTCATTATTCGTCATTATAAAACTAAGAGAAGGGAATAGAAATCACATTCGACAGCTGTCGATTTCAATGTAGTACTTAATACTCGAGCGAAGTGTGAACTTTATTAAGTAACTTATAAATGGAGGTATATATTGTATACTGTTTCACTAATAAAACGGCATTATAGTGCTTAAATAAATAAATAAATAAGCTTCACGCCGTATCCCGCTCAAAGCAAGGTAGGCAGAGGGAACCTAGTGTTAAGACACTCCGTTCCCCACTTTGCGCCGAATTCTGGAGGCATTGCGTGTTGAGTGGCGGAACTCAACGCCGCGCTTAGCCACCTGAGCGAAGAAATGAAAATATAAATGTAAATACTCAAATGTTATCTTTTTATGAATGTTAATTGATTATATCATAATAATTAATATTCATGATAAGAAAACAAAGTTATTATCAGTTAAAACGGATACGAACCAAATGTTTAAAGTGTCAATTGTATTAAAAACAAAAAAAGTAAGGCAATACCAGATTGGGATTAGAACCCACGACACTCACGATGAATGATGATTGTATACTAAAACAATGTTGTGTTACAAAACTGGACTTATAGTTAATATACTAATAGTTGCTGTTCAGGTTGAGAAATGCTGAGAATGCTTTCTGAATTTCTACAGAATTATTATACTGTTTCCATGAACAAAGCGGACCGGTGTTTCAGAATTTAAAATATGTGCTTCTCAATGATTAATATTGAGTTTCATTTATAATGATAAAATTTATGCAGCGTTGAGTTCCGCTATTCAATACGGAATGCCTTCAGAAAATGGGGAACGTAAGTGTCGTAATGTAATGGGAACGGAGTGTCTTTTGTGTGTCATTCTTTTTATGTACTCTGTTATGTATAGAATGCAGCGTGAAGTTAAAAATTTATATAAATTTTAATATTACATATAAAACCTCGACGTAATTGTTAAATACATTAGAATAAACAAAAACAACCTAAATTAGTATTTATTTCTGACAAATTTCAAGGTCGTGCGTGTTTGGAAGAACGAAAATATAATATCTAAAAATGCGAATACGGAAACTCAGATTTTTTGTGTAGATTAATGAGCGTATACGGCTTAGTGGTTAGAGAACTTGAGAGATTTCTAAGAGGCGCGAATTCAAATCCCGCTAAGTTTTTTTTTTTTTTATTTTCCGCTCTATATCCATATCACTATATAATTATAAGTTCAACGCCAACTATACGATTAAATAGGTAATAATATGTCACTACACTCTCTTTAGGATGGCTGCTTCTTTTCTATTAAAATAGAGCAACGACCATAATAATTATTTTTTGAGGCTTTTTTAAAAATATTGATAAAAACAATACTGTCTGTTTACTTTTAATTTGCTTTGTCGAATTTATATTTTGTACTTCTTTATAGTAATAAGTTCTTTGATTTTCACGATTAGAACACACTTTTTAAATGAAACTATTTTAACCGGATTAATCGCGTATATTTAGTATTATTATACATTTTTGGGAAACCCGACGTTTCGAACACTTTGCAGTAAGTAGTCCATGGTAACGGACTATCCGGTTAAAATAGTTTCATTCTTTATAGTATTTCTTTAGTATAGCGCAACAGCACGAAATCATACTGCAAACACGAAGGATGTGGGTTTGATTCTCATTCGAAAAAATCGATTATTTCCATTTTCTCGCTATGGTTATAAAACAATATCAATATCTGGATTCAATAAGAAGAAGTTAACATTTTTTGTATAGTTTTTAAGGAGATTTTCAAAATAACAACAAATCTTGCGTACATTTAACAGATAGCGATAAGATTTTTAGTATCGTGTGAATTGAACAAGGAAATAGCGTTAAACGCGGTAGATATATATATTTGTAAATCTGACTAGCAGCGGAGATAAGATAAAGGCAAGTAAGTACCTTTATTTAGTATGATATGAAGTCACTTGGCGAGAGCTGCTGGTTATTTTACAGCTGAAAGTGATTTTTAACGTATTATTATAATAATTTCCTCGCTGTGACGAGGCGTTAAGTTCCACCACTAAGCATAAAATAATATTTCTTTAACATAATGTACAAATATTATTGAGTAGTTTATATATTAATGAATCAATTTGATATTGTGTTTTCTGCATTTTTTTATTTTATTTTGTAAGCGTTTTGCTTATTCATTGTCTATACCGACTGATTTACAAAAAAATACACCATCTTCGCCTTTACAGGGCAATTTTTTATGATTATTACGAGCGAAGCGAAAAAAGAGCGAAGTCCCGTAGTTTAAAAAAAAGATTATTTTCCCGACGGTTGCATATAAGAAAATGTAACTTAACTTTGAAAGTTGGAAATGGCAACCTGTCATCGATCTTTTTATCAACAAGGAAATTTTATAAAGATATATGTACCTTTAAAAGATATCATATGTTTGTGAAATTCTCGAGTGAACCCGCTATGATGCGTGTCAAAGAAAAGAGAAATTAATACAAAAGTGGTATGCGTGAAGAGAACCAAGTTTTATTGCTGTTCTGCGTATTCAATTGTTGGTTTCTACAGTGAAACTTGTTGCTTTTGTGTAAATAATTAATTTTTGAATAGTTAAATTTATATTATATTTAATTAAAATTAAGTATATAATGTTTAATTGAAATTAATTTAAATTACTAAGAAATTTTAATTTTCGATATGGCGCTTTTCGTGTGCATCGTAGTTTTGTTTTGAAAATAGACGTGAAAGGCAGGTGAGGTTTTTTTAGCTGCGAGCTGTATCGGTAGGCAAAGGGAACCTGGGAACCTAGTGTCACTCCACTGACCATTAAGACGTTTCTGTTCATATCTTTCCGACGAATTCTTGAGTGGCGGAACTTAACGCCACGTTTTGGAGATGAAATGTATGTAATAACTTTGGTTTGTTGGTTGAACTGTTACGTTGGCCTTTGTAACATCAGTACATGATATTTCATTACTCTACATAATTTATTTGCTATATTAAATAGAAGTAAAACGATAAAAATAAAAAATATGTAAAAAAAAATTCTCCTCACATCTCGCACACAATAGGATAGGAACGAGGAGGAAACCTAGTGTAAGGACACTCCGCCCCCCGTTATTATTTTGCGTTCATTGAGTGTTGAGTGGCGAAATTCACGACACCAGAGTGAAGGAAATGGAAGTACTAAATATTCCATTTCCTCGAGTGGCAATCGAACCCACAACCTTTAGCATACGAGTGACCTCAAAAAGATACAAATGGGTCAATATATTTTAAAAAATATATTAATATTATAAACTTGCATATAAATTAAAAAAAAACAATAGCCCCATACCATTACCATTTTAATTATATGCACATTATCACTTATCATATCAGCCGTGCGTCAGCTAGACCTACCTACCCGGTATTTTTATCACCAATGACGACTTTGTCAAAGGTCGTCCGTACCGGTACCGGTACCGGATTCCTTTAAACTGGTTGTCCGTCCACAAAACTAGATTCATCTTCCTTTTTATATCTTTTTTGTATCTTTTTAACGCCACCAGATGATTCTTGCAAAATGAAAACAAACAAGATTGGGCAAGGTCGCTTGGTGGTTTCGAAATTGTAGGTGTTAAGTTGTTTCTTTACTTAATTTAAGTGGACAAGCTATTTTAATAGATTTAATGTTTTTGTTGCACTAAAATAATATACACAGCTTCACGCTGTATGTTGCACACAGCAGGAAAGGCAGAGGGAACCTAGTGTTAAGACACTTCATTCTTCTCATCTGGAGGGATTGGTTTGGGGTCGGG
Organism: Heliconius sara; assembly: GCA_917862395.2. Classification (NCBI taxonomy): domain Eukaryota; kingdom Metazoa; phylum Arthropoda; class Insecta; order Lepidoptera; family Nymphalidae; genus Heliconius; species Heliconius sara. Next base: position 2,788,466 of record OU860788.1, on the reverse strand, counting down.
AGCCACAACCAGTCGGTTTTGCAGTCCCACTTTGCGCCCCTGCGCCATGACTGGCCTCGACTACTCTTTAACAATATAAATAAATATCTTTTTTGCAATAGTTTTTTTGGATATGATATTTTTAATCTTCACGTTTTATAATCATATTTTCCCCAGTTTCCGCTGAATTCTAGAGATTGCGTGGTGAGTGGCGAAACCCATGGTCGCGCTATGCTCTCATTACCAAAACGTGGAAATGGAAATATTAAATTACCTCGGGTGGGAATCGAATCCACAACCTGTTGCGTGTATAGTTTGCTTGTGCCCCTGTGATACGACTGATCTTACCGTTGTAATATATATCACATAGGAAACAAAAGCACAAATCGTAACATAACCTCAAACAACAAAAGGCTTATTATAATTAGAAATCACAGAAACTTTCACTTTAAAAAGAAAAAAAAAAGGTTGATATTAACTCTATTGTCCTGTCATCACCAAAATTTTACCGCGAATCAGAGTTGACAGTGTAGAGTAAATTTATTTGTATAAACGTGTGAATTGTAAATAAAATAAAGAAAGAAATGAAAAAGAAAGAAAAAAAAAACAATTTCTCACGACTAGAATAGAATATCATCAGTTCAGTCTCCCATGACGAATGGCTTGAGGCTAAGTGATGTAACATACTTAGTTTGTATGTTAGTACTTGTAAATAACGGTAGTAGCGGCTTCGAATTTAGCTTGTGATGAATATAGCACAGCAATGAGCGTAATATATTTAAATCATCGAAATAATAGATTTGAAAAAAAAAATGCTTTATCTTATATTTATAATAGTTTAGTTGTTGTCGTATTTCCTCGTATACTTTTAATGTGCTGTAACCCGCACACAGGGAGTAGGCACAGGGAACCTAGTGTTAAGACACTCCATTCGCCATTTTCCGCCGAATTCTGGAGGTATTATGTATAATGGCAAACTTCTGAGAGGTTCTGAGAGGCAATCCTCGACATAAGAGCGAAGAAATGAAAATATAAATTTAAACAAATATTTAACTACCCCAAATAGGAATCGAACCCACAACCAGTCGCCATTACAGTCTGGCCTTAATGTTATAGTAAAAGGGAATATAACGCAGTATAGTATTGCAACACACGTCCGCTTGTAACTTTGTATTTCTTCGCTCAATAGATAAGTTACACCTTAAAAAGTGACAGTTTTCACTTAGAGATTATACCTACTAAAATGAAAGTGACATCTATCTATATATGTACATATTAGATAAAAAGTCAATATTAGATATAGAAAAGAGTTGAAGCCCTCTTGGCTCAGTGGGCGTGTTCGCCTGTAAACGCGACTGTTGTGGGTTCGAATCAGATTCGAGCCGTAAATCATTTTCAAAAAATGTAAATGATTTACTCTATCGAAGACAATGTGCAACGTTGATTTCTGCCATATGCAGTGTCTCAAATATGGGTTTCGAAAAGCGAAGATCTAAGTGTTGTAAAAGTAGATTACTTAAATTTAAAATTATGGTAAATCGAATTTTTCATGTATAAACAATGAAAAATATTAAATTATTTTATTTAAAACTATATTAGAATTATAGAGTCGTTCGTTTTAAGTATTTTGTTAAAACTAACTCAAAAATATGAAATATAAATATAATATGTAAAATCGACGGGTTGTGGGTTCGATTCCCATTCGAGGAAATGAAATATTTACTTACATTTATTTTATTTCTTTCTTCGCTCTGGTGTCGAGACAAAAGCGCGGCGTTGAGTTACACCACTCAACACGCAATACCTCCAGAAGTAGGTGGAAAGTGGGGAACGGAGTGTCTTAACCCGCTGTGTGCGGGATACAGCGTGAAGTGGAAAAAATATATATGAAAATATACATAAATTGAGGTTTGTTTAGAATACACACTCTACTGGTATTTGAAAACAAGTGCTTACTTTGCTTGACCCATCGAAAGTTGGGTCACATACAGTAGTAGCACGCAAGCCTCGAGTAAATATTTTAATAGCGAGTAAATATAATACTACATAATTTAATCTTTCTTAAAGAGACCTTCTAGAATCTTTTTAAAATCGACTGGTTGTGGGTTCGATCCCCATTCGAGGGAAAGGAAATATTTACTTTAATTTTTTCGCTCTGGTGTCGAGGCAAAGAGTGGCGTCGAGTTCCGTCACTCAACACGCAATGCCTCCATAATTCGGTGGAAAATAGGGAAAGTGTTTTGACACTAGGTTCCTTTTGTCTTTTGATTTATTAATTACTAACAAAACTATTAATGCTATAAATATTCAAATGATTTGATGACAAAATGATTACATTTTATATATATATATATATATATATATATATGTACGTACTAGTGACTCAAACGCGGCTTCGCTCTATATATCTTTTTCGGTATATATATATATATATATATATATATATATATATATATATATATATATATATATATATATATGTATATATATGTATATATATATATATATATATGAATATATATAAACATATGTAGAAAGTTTCATAATAAAGCCTTGTCATACGAACTTACATTCACATTTATAATATTAGTACGAAAACCACATGCACAACTTAAGAAACGCTCAAAAAAGGCCAAAATTTCAAATAAATCACAAAAAAACGCAATAAACGTAAAAAATCACGTCACTATCTTGATAATTTCTAAAACATTCACAATAGAAAGCGCAAAGTGATAATTTAGATGATTTCGTCACACATACAAACATACATACATACACTCGTTCATAAAATTCTCTTCACCTGTTTTACACATTGGCTATGAGAAATGAAGAACAAACAAGAATAGAAATTGTATGGTTAGGGGATACGTGCAAATTATATTATTTAAATTTCTATTTCTTCACTCTGGTGTCGAGGCAAAGCGCGGCGTTGAGTTCCGCCACACAACACGCATAACCTCCAGAAGGCGGCGAGAAGCAGTGAACGGAGTGCCTTAACACTAGGGTTTCCTGTGCCCTCTCCACTGTGTAAAGCTGATTTATTTTATGTATGATTTATTTATTTATATTTTAATATAGTATATATAAAGATTGATCAATTTTACGACACCACCAGTACCAGGATGATCCTATTCTAGGCCGGGATCACACGGCACATCCCATTTTTCTTCGAAAAATAGATATTGAATGCATAGTTTTTCACGTTTATATGAGATGAGAATATAAATGCGACGGTGGTGGGTTCAATTCCCACTTGGGGAAATAAAACATTAACTAATTCTTCGCCATAGTAACAAGGCAAGTGCGACGTTGAATTTCGTCCCTCAACACGCAATGTCTCATAATTCAACGGAAAGTGGAGCACGGAATGTCTTAATACTAGGTTCTCAGGTTCCCTCTGCCTACCCTGATATGGGCGGGATATATTGTGAAGGTAAATGTAAATTTTGTCGTGGAAGCAAGAAAAAAATACAAATATATAATTTTTAACCTTAACGATCAAAAACATGAAGAGAATTAAATAAACACAGAAGTATGTAAATATTAAAGATCCGCCTTTGTATTTATTTAATCGTGTTGTTTTTAAAGAACAAATTGCGTCATCACTGCGTTTGCAATCAAAATACCATATTTTCTATAGTAACATTTTTTTTCAGCTTCACGCTATATCCCGCACATAGCTACAGGCAGTGGGAACCTGGGACCCATTGTTAAGACACTCCGTTCCCATTCAGTCACTTCTGTTTCCCACTTTCCAGATCGGGGTTTTCGCGGAAAAAACGCATTTGTCATGTTTGTAACTACCGCCTACTAAATATGAAACAACTAAAAGTTTTTTTTATTAATTACAACAATTCTTGAGAATAATTTTCCATAAAATCCCAAATACATTTAAATTACGATTTGATAATTAAAAATATATCATGATGTATAGATAATCATATTTAAAAAATAAAACAATGTTCTTTAAATACTCTGCAATAGTAAAAAGCCAGTTGCACGCTGTATCCCACATATAGCAGGATAGGCAGATGGAGCCGAATGTAAAAACCACTGCGTGTTGAGTGGTGGAACTCAACGCTGCGGTTTAGCCTCAACATTAGAGTGATGAAATGAAATTAAGCTACTACTAAAATTGTGTTTAATAAATATATGTATAGTTCAAACGGGCGAAACCGCGCGGCCTTCATAAAATATAACCACAAAATCAATTTAACTGTAATCAAGATCGACATAATCATTCAGTTTCATAGAAACTAGTTTAATTTTAGGAGAAGCGGCGAGCTTTGCCTATTATTGCATTAAGTGGTACTTTACTATAGGCGACACTCGATAGCGACTGCGTTATGTGAATGTCGTTTTGTTTATCATCATATAAAATCATCGATCTAGATAGATGTAAAGTTGTTTTTTGTGTTCTTTTAATGGGACAGGAGAACCTAGTGTTAAGACACTTCGTACTTCCCGTACCGCTCAATTTTAGAGAAATCGCGTACAGAGTGAAGGAACTTTACGCAGTACTTTTTAGAAAGCGTATAAATTATTGAACAGTATTTGAACCCGCGCCTCTTGGATATTGACCAAGCATTCTCACCGCTAAGCCAAACGTTCTCATCAAGCTACGTCGAAAGTTTTGAACGCTACAACTTATATATATTGTTAACATCTCTGCACATATCATAACATACTGTCCGACGTTCCCTCGCGAGTTCAAATACCGCTACGTAAGAAAAAATTTATACGTTTTGTGGACTTTAAAATTAAAAATTGTACGCAATATTTTGTATTAGAGCTAGGGAATGACAAAATTTATTACCACGAGTAGAAGTACTAGCACATTAGTTTACAGGCGGACTCGCGCCACGACAGCCTCGTTTTAAGAAAGAATTTAGATTATATTTTAGTATTTTTTTGTATTTTAAAAGAATTTAGCTCAATGATAACCAAAAATGACTGGAGAGAATTAAATATTTATTCGATCTGATATCGAGGGAAAACGCGGCGTTGAGTTCCGCCACTCAATACACAATACCTCCAGAATTCGATAGTCTTAACACTTCCTTCTCCTTGCCAACCCTACTGTGCCACGGACAGTGTTGAAAATCACAATATCTATAATAAATGGTAGAGTCTGTCCGTTCTCGACGATTGCCGTCACATTATTGTCGATCAGCGCCTCTATTGAGTCAGCAACAGGTTATATTATGAAATATGATCGATAGAACGCGACAAGTTTATTACAGAAATATTGGAGGCTTTACATATACGTAGTTGCATCAAACGGTTTTGGTTCGTTGGATTGATATATTATTGGAGTATTGGAGAGTGGAGTATTAATGGAGATGTGGTTGTTGGATTCATTGTAGCGTAGGTGGTCAGTTTTTTATTTTTATTTTTGCTTGACGCTGCTTTCTGCAAATGGAAGGGTAGAGAGTACCTAGTGTTGATTTAGACACTCTGTTTTCATTAAGACATTTTTGTTCCTCATTTTTTACCCAATCGACGAAACTCAATGCCTCGCTTTGCCTCCCTACCAGAACGAGGAAGTTATAATATTGAATATTTCATTTCGTCGAGTGAAAATCGAATCCACAGCCTGTCACATTTACAAGTAGTGAGAGTCGTACGCTTGCACCCCTCTGCCACGAATGGTTTTGATCAGTTTTTGAAGCTTCACACTGTAAACCAGGGTTAAGAAAACCTAGAGTTAGGACACTCAGTTCATAAAATAATTAATTCGAGAATCGAACCCTCAACCTTCACTTCTATGTAATTTTAAAAAAGTATATTTTGTTTTTTATTCGATCCGATCTTAAAAGTTCGTGCGTACCCATACAATCAACTTTTCGCTTAGCTGAAGGGGAAAATTGGGCTATTGTGCTAAAGTAACATAAAAGGATAATTGCAAGAGTAAAAGAAATTATTATGAATTATGTCGCAGAAATTACAGCTTTTATTTTACGGTTTTGGAAGTTTGATAGCAATTAAGAAATAAAAATGTTTTTATTACAAAATTTCGTTACATTTTTTACATATAGCTTCTATAAAATGATGTGCTTGATATGATGAAAATATGATAAGGAGAACCAAGTAGAGTATAGATTGCTTCTTCAGCTGTATCCAGCACAAAGCGTAACACAGGGAACCTGGTCCCCTTGTGTTAAGGCACACCAGTCCTGATTAAGATACTTCCGTTCCCCACCTTCCACCGAATTCTCGCGGCATTGCATGTTGAGTTGCATAGCTCAACGCCGCGCTTTGTCTTGTTACCAAAACGAGAAAAATAATGATAACACACTTGTGCCCCTACTCCATGACGGATTACCAAATTGTTATATTTTAGCAAAATTATGTTAATTAGTTTAAGTTAATTTTCATATAATTTTCCGACTCTACAGTTAATTACCATACCGTAGCGTACTAGTATTCTTTACTAATATTAAAATAATTTAATATAAAAAGCCTTTATTTTTGGCCTTTTATTAAAACGAATACGAATATAATATATGAAACGAATGCATTTGAAACGACCAAGTTGACGCTACTTGGTTTAAAATAAACAGTTTTATAAATGGATGAGCTTTTAATGAGCTAGTTATATACAGCTTTTTTATACTTTAGTTGAATGAAATTTTAAATTTCAGTTTTAATTTACTTTTTTGTATGAAATTGTGGTTATAATTTTCAATTTTAAGTTGAAAAAAGAGAGTACGATTTTTTTATTGAGTTTTTTTTTATCTTTCCTTTGATCTATTGATGTTTGATAGCCTAACCTTACGTTCAAAGATTATATTGTCTCTCTTACGTAGGTGCATCATTTCTTCGCTCTGGTAAGATAAAGCACGGCGTTAAGTTGCGTTGTACATTACGCCATGTCTCGAATTCAGGTGGTAAGGGGTTTACGTAAGAACTTTACGTTTAAATACCATTGGCTCTTTGGCTCTCGTTTGTATATGCTGGATAATGCGTATAAAAAATTATTTAGCTTCACGCTATCTTTCACACATAGTATGGTAGACAGAACAAACTAAGTGTTAAGACACTCCGTCCCCATTACCACTTTCATTTCCCACTTACCGCCGAATTCTGGAGGCATTGTAGTAGCGGAACTAAACGCCACGCTTTGCCTCGTCAACCGTTTAACTTTATTTTCCTCCTTTAATTTCTTAGAATAAATTATTATATTACAACATAGTCATTATTAATTGTGTACCACTGACTAATTAATATAACATTAATGTAAGTAAGGTTATTAGATAGATTAGGGTATTAAATCATCATACATTTTCGACACAGGCCTCGTTATTTAAAAAAGTCATTTTGCAAATTTTATCAAATACGACAACAAAATTACAAGCACTGAAGGCAAAGGCAACGGTTGTGTATTCGATTCCCACTCGAGGGAACGAAGTGCGACGATGACTCTTATCGTCGTCATCATCTCATCACTCATCAGGCAATGCGAAAATTGAGAGGAAAGTATGAAAATAGGTTGTTTTAGCCTATCCCGCTAAACGGGACACAGCGTGAACTGAAGAAAATGCTTTTAAATTCATTTTTATTGCAATAAATAAAATATTTATTTAACACCGAAATATGATCTACGTATATTGATCTAACTGTAGAGGCGGTGAATTATTTGGAAAGTAAAACGCAAGCGCAATCTGACCTTAAAACTATAAATTACCTAGCGTTCGGTGCATCATCAATTATCGTGTTTTAACGTGTTAAAAATTAACACAAATAAACGCAACTACTGTAGTAGATAATTGGAGCTTTCGAAAAGCGAAACCATTTTATTTGTGTGTATGTTTGTGTTCTAATTTTTTAATGTTAGTTACAAGTTGTATAATTGGTGAAACTGTTATTGACGGCTTTGGGTAAATTTTCTAGTAGGAAGAATAAAATTTAACTAAACATGAGCGGCGTTAAGTCCCACCACTCAATACAAGACATCTCAAATTTAGACGGAAAGCGGTGTAAATTCTTTCTGCTGGATATATCGTAATAAGCTTCAGCTTAGAGAACCGTATCACACCGTCAGATTTATAAATTCACACGGAGAAGATTTCTTTTTAAGATACAGGTTAACCAGAAAGAACTATGTGGTCTCTGCATACTTCCTCCTCACTGTCCAATATCATCAAACTCTTCATGCAAACTCTCTGGGGTTCTCATACCTTTTACTCGATAGGAAAAACTGTACAAAGGCAATAAACTATAATTATAATAAACAAAGATGTAGTTGTTTTTAGTAAAAATATTCTGATATAATAAAAATTATACAAGGAAGATACTATATTCATTTAACTTAACTTGGCTTCACGCTTTATCCCTAGTGGGGTAGTCAGAGAGAACAGTTCGCCCAGCACTACGGTCTCTATATACCTCTTTCGGCTCGTCCACTGTCATCAACCTCTTTATATAAGCCAAAGGGAATCTTTATACAAGAAAAAGGATCGTAGGTTCCAATCCTTTTTAAGCTTTGAATTCCCATTAATGTAAATATTCCGCAAAAAGTCAATACGCACTGCGTTTTTCGTCCGATTTCGAGTTACCAGAACGAAGAAATGAGTTGATTGTCATAAGAAATTTGACTTTTATTATTACTAACTTTTTACTACAGCTACCATAATATGTAAAGAAATCGTATCGTAATCATGTCGTGTAAATAATATTTTTTACATTAGTTCTTGTGTTTTGCTTAGATTTTTCCATCTCAGTACCTTCTGAGAATTTTGACCGCGGCTATAATTCAATGAATCATCTCGTATTTATTACATAGGGTGTTTTAATCTTACTATATAAGGAATGGTAATATAAAGTATGTTTCTTATTTATATTTTGGTGAATATAATATTTTTGTGAGGCCAGTCGTGGCGCAGGGGCGCAAGATGTGACTGTAAAATCGACTGGTTGTGGGTTTGAACGCCACTCGAGGAAATAAAATATTAACTAACATTTATATTTTCATTACTTTTGCTCTGGTATCGAGGCAAACTACGGCGTTGAGTTCCGTCACTCAATACGCAATGGCTCCAGAACTCGGCGTAAAGTGGGGAACAGTGTATGTCAACACTAAGTTCCCTCTACCTACCCTGCTGTGTGCGAGAAACAGCGTGAAGCTGATTGATTTACTTTATTTATTTAATATTTTTGTATATGTTATTTGTTATTAATTTAAAACAAATTCATGAAAAATCATCAGTTTATTTCTAATTTTCCAAGGCGTTACTAGTAGAATCATTTGTGCCTTTTTTTATTAACCTAGATAAATTAATTATTCTCTTACATTGTTTTAATACGTTACAAGTACAAAAATTTCTACTGATCTTTCTACTTTTATAATATTGTAAATAAGAAACCTTTGGAGGAATACTGTTTGTACCATTTTCACGCAAAAACCACTGAACAGATTTCGATGAAACTTTACAATAATATAGCTAACACATTAAAATAACAAATTGGTTAAAATTAATTTTAAGATTTTGTAAAATTTGGCCACAATATAGAAATAAGTGTAAGCAGGCGAAGCCGCGCGTGGGCGCTTGTAATTAATATATTGTTATAGTAAGAGCCAATCACAAATATACATTATATGTATATGGTATATCTCAAGTATATCAAGAGACCGTGTATTCAATTACTGCTTGAGGCAAACATTAGCTCGTTGGAACCTCAGTCAATAAATTTAAACCAAGAAATTTACTATAAGATCGTAGGAATAAATAGTATTATAGTATAATTATTAAGTCCGTTATAGTGCAGTGGAACCGGTTACATACGCGGTAGTTGCAAATTCGTCTCTAACTTTGGGAACTAATATATTATTTTCATATAGAAATACATTAAAATTTTCTTGAGTACATTTTATATATAAAAAATAGACGGTAACATAGAAATACCTTAATCTTTACGTACTCTAATCGTGAAGTTAAATTAATAGCTTAAAAAACAATATACAATAAAACAATAACAATATACAAAATAATTGAGGCCGTTGTGGTGCAGGAGCAAAACTGAAACGCGAGGATTGTGGGTTCGATCCCCACTCGAGGGAATCAATTATTATTTATTAATATTTTCATTTTTTCGCTCTGGCACCAAGGCACCGGGGTTGAGTTCTCCCACTCAACACGCAATGCTTCGAAAAATTCAGCGGAAAGTGAGGAACGGAGTGTCTTAACACAAGGTTCCCTATGTATACTCTGCTGTATGATGATGATGATACAGCGTAAAGCTGATTTGATTTCATTTATTTTAACTTACTTACAGCTCGACCAAATAAAAGCGTGTTCGGAAATTTGTTATACGAGAAGAGCCCAAGAGAATCGCTCTTATCTCAATAGAGAAATTTTGGGAATCTATATTGAAATTTCACGTATTACTGCTTATTTACTTATCCTACGGGAAATAAGGTATGAAATAAAATAGAAATAGTTCAAAAAATTTCATTTCGCCATTTTTTTTCACTTTTTATTATTATTTTTTACAAGCCACTATATATTACAGAGTTTATTTCAAACTATAAATGATAAACATCGATCTTGAAATACATAAATAAATATATAAATGTAAGTTTTAATGTTACATATGTATTTATAAAAAAAAAAAAAATCAGCTTCACGCTGTATCCCGCACACTGAAGGGTAGGCAGAGGGAACCTTGTGTTAAGACACTCCGTTGCCCACTTTCTGCCGAATTCTGGAGGCATTGCGTATTGAGTGGCAGAACTCAACGCCGCGCTTAGCCTCGACACCAGAGCGAACAAATAGAAATATAAATTTAAGTAAATATTTCATCTTCTCGAGCGGGGATCGAACCTACAACCAATCGGTTTTACAGACACACTTCGTGCCACTGCGCCACGACTGGCCTCAAAAAAATGATGAAAATAACTATTAATTTTAATTTAATTTGATAACATAGATAACATTTCTATATAGAGCGTTAGTTACCCCGGACAGTTAACCCAATAGCATTATACTTAACCAACCGCCTTATTCACACTTAATAAACAAAATATTCAAAAGAAACATTCCTATTTCTAAATTCATCCAAAATAAGGTTTAAAATGTAAATTTCAAAGATAACAAGATTATTTCGTATTACAACATCGATAATGGCTCACTTCAATCTCAGTAGTCAAAGGTACCGTTTTGTGTCTCGGCTAATACAATTTCAACAAGTTGGTAGGTATTTCGAGACTGCACGCCTATACCTTGCTGCGAAATTACAATTGAATTACGATTTAATAGTAATTTTATAACATGGTTTTGATGTAATATTTAATACTCGTATTTCTTAACTCGGGTGTAGAGGCAAAGCGCGGCGTTGAGTTCCGCCACGCAATGCCTTAAGAATTCAGAACGGAACGGAGTGTCTTGACACTAGGTATCCTCTGCTTACTCTGCTGTCTATGGGATACAGCGTGACCTTGAAAAAAATGTTAGGTATTTCGCGACTGAATGCCCATAACTTGCTATGGCCACTTGCTGCAAAATTACGATTTAACAGTTCTTTTACAATATGGATATGGTTTTAATGCAATAATTAATATTTCATTTCTTCTGGTGTCGAGGCAAAGCGCGGTGTTTACTTCTTTCACTCAATACTCCAAGCCTTCAGAATTTGGTGGAATATGGGTAACGGAATGTCTTATCACTAGGTTCCCTCTGTCTACCCTGATGTGTACAACGTGACCCTAAAAAAAATAAAAATAATGTTGTTAGGTATTTCGCGACCGCACACCCCCACCTTGGTATGCCACTTGCTGCGAAACGCACAATTGAATCACGATTCAATGGTTATTTGAAATGATTTCAATGAAATATTTATTGAATTTAAAAGTTTTGTTTGATTGATGAGGCCAGTGGTAGCGCAAGGGCACAAAGTGTGACTGTAAAACCGACTGGTTGTGGGTTCGATCCCCACTCGAGAGATGAAATTTTTACCTAAATTTATATTTCCATTTCTTCGCTCTGGTGTCGAGGCTAAGCGCGGCGTTAAGTTCTGCCACTCATACGTACGTAATGCCTCCAGAATTCGGCAGAATGTGGGGAACGGAGCGTGTTAATACTAGGTTCCCTCTGCCTACCCTGCTGTGAGCGGGATACAGCGTGGAGCTGATTTTTTTTTTTGTTTTATTGACATTTTATGTTTTTTTTTTCTAAATTTACAGAGAGTGCATACTGCATATAAACAAAAGGTCCTGTTTCTATTCTTTGCTTATTAGGAATTTAGAAAGTTTGAAAATCGTTACTACAAAGAAATTACTCAATAATTTAGAAATCTACTTGCATTTATAATTGAATGTAGTTAAATTATGTAAGTTTCGATGAGTAATAATAGGTCATTGTGGCGCAGTGGCACCGGCTGCCTGTAAAGGCTATGGTTGTCAGTTTAATCACCATTCAAGGGTATAAGGTACAGTATGCTTATACACTTGCTTTGATAAAAAAATGCGGTGCTGAGTTGCATCCCTCAATAACTAAACAATCCGTGTCTTAAATTCGTACGGAAAGCGAAAGCGGAGTGTCTTAACACTAGGTTATACCCATATATAATATAACCCATATATAATATATAGCAGTAGCTATAAAGCATGAAACTAAACAAAGTTTATTTTATTTCTTTATTTAGAATATTTTAGACGCCAGTCGTGGCGCAAGGGCATAAAGTGTGAATGTAAAATCGACTGGTCGTGAGTACGATCCTGATTGTATGTAAACGACAATGTAATTAAAATATATGATAAGGATATTAGATATAATAATAAATTTAAAAAGTGTAAGGATCAAACACAATGACATTTATAAAGTTAAAAATAACTGAACTCGGGTGCAACAAGGGTTATATTAAATGTCAAGGGCTGGTGTGAAATCGAAATGTGTTTTTGTTTAAACATATAACAAAGTGACGTCCAAGTAAAGAATAAATATATATTAATGTGATAATTATTTATAGATATACAGGTATTTTGCTGTCATTACAAAGCAGAGGTATGTAAAAAAACCGGTCAAGTGCGAGTCAGACTCGCTTACTGAGGGTTCCGTAGCAGGAATTAAAACTTATACAAGTTGATAAACTTAAGTTTACGTTTTCGTATTCATAATTATTTCGTATGAAATAAATTATAAGTTTGTTATGATTTTTTTTCTATGTAATATTAAAAAAAATCACTTTTCAGATTGTTTTCTTTATTTGTATTGTAAGTTCTCACTTTGAGTTAAATACCGTAACTGGAGGTCCACGGCTCTGGAGGACTCTGTAGGTTGCGCTGCGAATTTCATATTATATGCAGAACAAATGACGTATAAATGCTTTTTTGCTTTTAGTTCTTTTGATTGCGTTGACTTAGAAGCTTGATGTTTTCTTGGGACACATAAAAATATTTACAGATTATTTAATTTTGTAAGAAAGATATAATATGATGATAAAGTGGATATGAAACCATACAAAACTTAACCCAAAAATATTCTGCCCACCAGGATTTGAATTGACGATCATAGCTTGATATATGTAAATATATTTTTAATAACACAATAACATTTAGCCAATAACTTCCCCGGGCAGTGGGGAACACTAGGTTCCCTCCGTCTTCCCTGCTATATACAGAGTGAAACGAATTAAAAAAAAAATACAATTATAGAATTAATGCTAAAATTTATATGCAAAACCACAGCCTAGATGCGCCATCGCGTACAAAACTAACTACACACGCCCACGAATGACTCACAGTAAGTAGCCACAACTCTTTGTGTTCACCGACTTTAGGTAAATACCAATGACTTCCGGGAGTCAGTTAGGAACCTAAACAAGACATTGAAATTGTATCCTTATTATCAATTGTCAAGCTGAAATGGCGAAATAATGTTGTGGAAGTCAATGGTATTCCTTATTAGATGTAAGCTTCAGCCTGTTATAGCTGTTTCATTACTTGTTCTGCAATAAAGATTTTTTTTAAGTTTTAATTATGATGGTTTTTTTTAGTTTTCAGTGTTCACCTTCTTGCCGTATTTTTGTTGACATTTAAGAAGAAGTGGCTATAAGCGAAAAGGTTGTGGGTTCGATTCAAAATCTTGGGTATGAATTATTATTTATTAATATTTTCATTTCTTTGATAGCAAAGCAAAGTGCGGCGTTGAGTTCCGCCCTAAACATGGTGAACTAATCATATTCCAAATATTTAAAGGAAACATTACTTTAGATTGAATTTGAATTAATTATCATTGGAATAAACATATGTATTTACTAACACCGTTATTTTTATTATTTTTACTTTTTATCTAGCATTTGGCTAGGTAAAAAAAATCCTAGTGTAGTGTATTGTATCAAAATACCTTGTTCTCGCCTCCCACCTGAATTTGAGACCAAATGTTCTAAGAGGCGGAGTTCATGAGTGTCATATCTTGTGAGATGAGAGAATATAAATAAATCAATCTATATTGTTAATTGAACTCACAAACATCATTTAATTTAATTTTAATTTAAGGTAACCTACCACTACCACGCACCACTGTGGCCTCTCTATTTAGTTTTTTGCTTCACAAATCACAGTTATATGTAATAATATAATTTAACCGTTCCCAATAAATTGCTGTGTTCGAACAAATCCAATGGGATTACAACCCATTATCTCGTAGGACGGCTCCAGTGACAGGACAGGATAGGATATACGAAAGATGCCTAGGTAATAACTCCTTCATGTGAACAGGAAGACTAGCATTAGCTAGCATGGCGCAGTAACGATTTGCGTAGATTACTCTAATATACCTATTAGATATAATAATTGTGGAGATTGAATATATTAACTTGGTTTGGAGTTCGATTCCATTTATGTTTGAACGTAAATTTTATAGTATTATTACAGAAGTCGTATAGAAGTATTGTGTTTGATGTCGGTTGTGGCGCAGGGGTGCATATGTGTGGTTGTAAGATAGGTTGCCGGTTTGATTTCGATGCGAGGCAATTAAATATTTAATATTTTCATTTGTTCCATCCGGTGTCGAGGCAAAATGTGACGTTGGATTCCACTTCTCAATACGCAATGTCAGAATTGGAAAGTTGAACTCGAAATGCGGAGTGTCTTAACACTAGGCTCCTTCTGCCTTCTGCCTAGCCTGCAGCATGCGGGATACAACGTGATGCTGAAAAAAATATTTTAAAACGTGACAAAATTTGAACGTATCTAGATTAGTTAAAACCGCACTTCTTGAAAACCTTCCAAGTGATCTAACCAATTTAGCCGTTCTAATCGAAATTGGTACATTTATGTCAAAATTTTTATATGTTTGTGTATTTAAATTTAATTTAAAAAATATTGAAATAAATTTTAACATACTATCGCATATCATCTGGTTCTTTCTTTTTATCTCGTATTTGGAACACGCTCTGCTTTTTTTAATTATTGTTAATATGAATCAAAAATCTTCTTAGAAATACTAATTAGAAGAAGTGTAACAATTAAGTTTTATTTTTCTTTCACGATATATTTTTATATGATTATCTTAAATAAGAGGTCACTGTGGCACAGCGTCTGACTGAAACACAAGGGTTGGGGTACGATTCTCACTCAGGGTAACGTATAATTTGGATTCAAAAAAGCTACACAAAGCGTTACCAGAGCTAGTAAATGAAAATATTAATATATTAATGAATGAGAATCGAATCTGCAATCGTTCAATTTTGTGTGCTGTGCTTTATGGTCCATATATCTTAATATTTGATAACAATAAGCTTGATAAATACACATCGAGAACAAAGTGATTCTAAAATGAGGATTTTGTTTTAGGTACGGAACCCTAAAAAAGATTATTTTCTATTGATAAACTATTATTTTTAAATTAAATTAAAGTTAAAAAATTACCAATTTTACGTTATTTAATTTTAAAAAATATACTTATTTTATGATTCTATATTATAATTAAGTCTTGTAGTAATATATTAAAAAACAAAGTTTATTATAACATTCTAAGAAGCGGTTATCTCTATAGCTGAAAAGTATTACGCTTCAACCGTTATTATCAGAGTAAATGTAGAACACGCAATATTAGTTTTAATGTTGGAAAGAATTTTTTTTTTATTTAAATATACCTTAAAGCCAGTCGTGGCGCAGTAGTACAAAGTGTGACTTCGGTCACTCAACACGCAATGTCTCCAGGACTCGGCGCAAAGTGAACGGAGTGTCTCAACACTAGGTTCCCCCTGACTACCCTGGTGTGTGCGGGATACAGCGTGAAGCTGAAATATACCTAAATACATGAGGTGTAGTGGTACAAGTGTGTGACTGTAAACGTTTATACTGAAATATAACGAATATACTATGTTTAAATACGTATAGCATTTTTTTTTTAATTCTGCGTTTTTGTTATATCTATCAGAAGCAGAAAAAAAAATATCTTTTCTCTAAGCGTAAGTAGAACCCACAACCAATACCTTTACAACCAGATGAAGTCCCACTACGCCACAATAGCTAAAAATTATAAAGTACCATATTTTACTAAGGTGTTCATAAAACCGATACAACCATACATTGTAAATAGGTAAGTACGTGATGGTTCTTACCTAATAAGGTAAACAAATCTAGAAACCTGACTATGGAATATTATTTGTTTATACTTTAAACTAGCTTTACTAGGTTTTATTATACAGCAAATAAAATGATAATTTTGCAAAATAACTAATGATTCATTTCATATTTTGTGTTTTTACTTAGCTATCGAGGTATAATAAAGATGTGACAGTTTTAGATTCGAATTCTACTTGGGGATTTCTTCTTATTTTGTTTTTGTATATACAAATAATTGTATAGAAGAGAAAATAGTATGCTATTACTATTATTAATCTGTATATAAACAGATTAATTATAGTAACAGCATACTATTTTCTTACCAGAGCGAAGAAATGAAAAAAAAAAATATATTTCATTACCTCGAGTGGGTATTGAACCCATAACCAGTTGGTTTACACTTTGTGCCCCCGCGCCACGACTGGCCTCTAACAGCCGATTAGATTTGAATTTAATCTAGAAAAAGTTATCACTAACTTTTTCTAGATTCGTGTTTTACACATTATAGTTATCAATTCCCATCAATAGTCCTCTCTTTACCTCTCGTATTTGACCCATTGCTTGTTCAAAGCTGGAACTTAACGCCGAACTTCATTTTGCTAAGGATGGAATCCACAACCGTCGCCTAGATATTGGTTCCACCACACTACAACGGCGTCAATTACAGCATATACAATTTTAATTAACCTAACCCTCACTTCCCTCGGTCAGCGGTCACCCCATTCAAAAGCACGCTAGGATCGTACAGTATGAACGGAATGGAATACGAAGCGGCGTATGCGGTGCACGTAGCGTATTTAGCCTCTACGTTCCAGTGGGATGAGTTTATCCTACAATGGTTTGGTTTTTTTTAGATCTATATACTTTTTTTTTACCTTCACGCTGTATCCCGCACATAGTGGGGTAGGCAGAGGGAAGACAAGACACTCCGTTTTTCACTTTCCGCCGAGTTCTGGAGGCATTGTGTGTTGAGTTACGGAACTCAACGCCGCGCTTTGCCACCAGAGCGAAGAAACGGAAATATAAATTTAAGTAACGTTAACGAAATATACATTTAAATAAATATTTCATTTTCTCGAGTGAGGATCGAACCCACAACCAGTCGATTCCCACTCTGTGCCCTTGCGCCACGACCGCATTAGTTTCCCTCTACTTATTTTGCTAAGCGTGAAAGAGCGTGAAGCTGTAAATAATCTCGCTCTATTAAGTCCAGATATTTTCATATAAAAATAATAGCAATCTAACTTAGGAGATGAAACGTTAAGAAGATTGACGATTGAATAAAATATCCATTTTTTATTGAAATATATTAACTTCATCATTAAAATTTAAAGTAGTTATAGTCATTCCTTAAATTAAAATAAAATAATTTGTCTATGATTTCTGTCTCATGATTGAAATATCCTTACATTTAAACACTAAAAACAATAAAAGAACACTCAATTACCTCTTAATATGCAAATTTAATTGTGACATACCGTTTTATACACGAGTACTGGTATCAGTACCTTGTACAGGGATAGCTAGGATTAGTCCTGGCTTATATGAATACATTGTTACGAACAAAGCGTGTTGGCAGTAAATTCTGAAATTATGCAGAATATTTTGTATTGTTCGTGTTATTCAACGTAAACATAATCAAATTTGTATTAGGTGTTGCAGGTTCGAATCCAATTAATTAATTTGTGTTATTTATTGTGGCGTTTGGTTCCACTTATACTATACACGACTTCTTTGTATAATTGAAACTAGTTTCAACTGACTCTTCATTGATTTCCACCCAAATTTAAAACCAAGGAGTGTTTGTGATGAGTGAGGAGGTGAGGGAGTGAGTGGAGTGAGGAGAAATGTAAATAATATTTTTTTTGAGTGAATCAAGCTTACAACCATCACGCTTACGGTCATACTGAGTCACGGTAGTCAAAATCCCGGCTTTATGTTCCGCCACTCAAGCACGCAATGCCTCGAAATATTCAGCGGAAGGTCGAGAACGGAGTGTCTTAACACTCGGTCTCTACCTCTAAAATTGATTAATTAATGTTTAACGTATCTATATTAACTAAAGCGAGATCAGTAAATCTACATACATACACTCTTTGTTCTGTTCTACTTGTAATGGACCAATGATGCAAGGCGTGGGCTACAGCTTCGAATCAATGAACGTATTGTGACGTGGGCCGTGAGAAATAATATTTTGCAATGTTGTAAACTTATTGAGAATTATGTGTAGGCGAATAAAGGTATAACCGTCGATGGTATTGATTTCATTTTGTAAATGGTATTTTTAAAAAATTAATTAGCTTCACGCTGCATCCCGCACACGGTAGACAGTGTACACCTACAGGGTAGACAGTGGGAACCTAGTGTTAAGACACTCCGTTCCCCACTTTCTGCCGAATTATGGAGGCATTGCGTGTTGAGTGGCAGAACTCAACTCCGCGCTTAGCCTCGACACCAGAGCGAAGAAATTGGAATATAAATTTTAAATAAATATTAAATTTCCTCGAATGGGGATCGAATCCACAACCAGTCGGTTTACAGTCACCCTTTGTGACCCTACGCCACGACTGGCTAGAAAATATATACCTACATACATATATAAAAAAAAACTACAAAAACTTCTTACTTATATAAATAAATGTTTCTCAAATCGCATAGTGTTTATTTTAGAACAAAACTTGTACTTACATTACTTACCATACACGTTGACAGATGGCCACACAGGAAGCGTCCTCGCAAATGTTAAAATATCAAGGCTAGGCAATCTCTTTGCAAGAGGTCGTTTTGGTGTCGATTTTAAATAGCTTTCTTCATAAAATGTCTGATCTGTGAAGATAATGTCATATTTTTATTAGTTATGGATAAAGTTTAAAGATTTTTCTCTTAATAGCTAGTGTTAAGACACTCTGCTTTCCACTTTCCGTTGAATTCTGGATTGCGTGTTTAGTGGTGGAACTCAACGCTGCGTTTTGCCTTAATGCCAAAGCGAAAAAAATTAAAATAGCAAATGTTTTTAGTTTTCTTGCCCGCTTGTGCCCCTACGCTACAGCTGATTACAAAATATAGTGAAATGTATGAATATTATACAGTTAAAAACAGATATTAACTTAGGGCAAAATTATAAAGTACACTTAACGCCAGTCTATTACACATGGACATTAAAATATAGTT
The DNA here is from genome assembly GCA_917862395.2 of Heliconius sara. Classification (NCBI taxonomy): domain Eukaryota; kingdom Metazoa; phylum Arthropoda; class Insecta; order Lepidoptera; family Nymphalidae; genus Heliconius; species Heliconius sara. Next base: position 2,768,746 of record OU860788.1, on the reverse strand, counting down.
TCATATAGAAATAGAAATTGCATTTCTTCAATATTTTCTTTCTTATCTTCACGCTGTAACTCGCATAACGGAGGGTTTTTATGTGAGTTACTGACAGAGGGAACATGGGCACATAGTGTTAAGACACTCCGTTCCCCACATTCCGCTAAGAGCAAAAAAATCTATTATTTGTAACGTGATAACGTAATTTTCGCATAGAAATGATTCTTAAAATTATTGGAATTCCTTTAGGGATTTCAATAAAAACCTCTTAAGACGCTCTCGCACTCAACTGAAATAAAAGATTGCTTTAAATTATTAATTAAGTATTCTTTATTTAACAAAAATTTTAGCCAGCCATTAGAGGAGTAAAGAGATAATTTGTAATGTTATTATGTAATGATATTTTTTTTTACTTATAATTTATCTTGTATTAGGTAGGTATAGGGAACCTAATGTTAAGGTCCTCCAAATTTTCGAGACTTCGAGCATTTTTGGTTTGTCCTAGCTTAAATGAATCGTTTTTTTTTATACTCTTAACAAGATAAGAGTCAGCGTTGACTTCCAACACTAAGCACCCTAATTCGCGAAAATTGGACAGAAAGTCGCAAGCATCTTAACACTAGGCTCTCGTTTTCTACCCTGACATATATGACATATGCGGGATACAGCGTGAAGCCTACAACAAAACAACCTACAAGATTTTCACTCGTTTAAATATTTTGTTAACATATGCACACATATTTGTTTTTACTTTTTTCTTACATAAGTTACGCTACTGAACACGCAATGTGAGAAATTAAGTATTTTAATGGGAACGGAGTGTCTTAACACTAGGTTCGCAGATTCCCTATACTTACTCTGCTCTATGCGGAACACAACGTGTAGCTTATGTCTTGGTGCCATGAAATAAAAATATTAATAAATAATAATAAATTTTCTCGAGTGGGGATCGAATCCACAGCCGTCACGTTACAATCACACCCCTGTGCTTTATTGCCACGAAGATCTCAATAGTATACATATATTTATATTAAAATTTATATATTAATACCATTTTTTAATACCTGTAGACGCCTCGATATCGGCATAAATTTAATAAACAGCAATGATACGCTCAAATCGATGCCACGGCACTTCTGTATAGTAAATTAAGTACCCCAGGGAGTTCATTGTGATACGAACGAATTTTATGTAGGTAATATTTTATTTATAAATGCTAATTGAATGTCGGTTTTATTATTTAGATGTATAAGAATTATAGATATTCGGTTGCTTTAGTTTGTTTGTTTGGGGATTGTGGAATTTGTGGATTTTTTTTTATAATTTATATGAAGTTACAGAGATTTTTTTTAAATACAATCTTTATCATTGGAAACTTGTAGAGTTTCGAAACTCAACACGCTATGTTTCCAGATTTGGGCGGAAAGTGGATGAAATGAAATTGTCTTCATGGGAACGGAATGTCTTAACACTATATTCCCATGTTCTCTCTGCCTACTGTGCTATGTGCGGGATACTTTGACAATTAAAAAAAAATTGATTATTACAATACTTATTTAGAAAACCTATACAAATTTGAACGTAGCGGGACTCGGACCTGCGCCTCTTGGAGACCGACGTACGGGTAGTATTTTTCTTTAGTAAGTGTGGAATAATACTTTAAAAAATGATAAAAAAATATTATTACAAGTTGAGAATGAGTGAAGCACGGCTAAGTGTTAATAGAGGAATGGAGAGATTTCATATGACCATCGAAAACAGAATGTTGATGATTGAAAGGCAACGTAAAATACCATGAGCTATGCACAAAGAGGTCGATGTCGGTAACGAGGCGAAAGAGATATGCAGAGGTCTAAAAAAATTATGAAACTGAAAGTGGAGAATGAACCTACAACTATTGAATGTGAATATACTTGCTATATAGGCTTTTCCACTGTGCCATGATAGCTTTAAAAGTCTATTATAACATTGTGGTTTTATAATATCTAAAAGTAGCTTAAGTAATACATTTTCTATAAAACAATTGAGATCGTTTTCCACTTCTGTAAGGGTAATTTAGAAAACTGTCTCTCAGCGTCTGCTTATAACGCTGCTAGTCTATATTATAGTCTAGTCTATATTATTTATAGAGTATTAATTTTATCTACTTCTAATAATGTGGATATTTTTGAGGCCAGTCGTGGCGCAGGGTCACAAAGTGTACCTGTATATATGATCGGTTGTTGGTTCGATCCCCCCTCAAAGAAACTAAATATTTATTTAAATTTATATTTTTAAATTTATATTTCTTCACTCTGTCGTCGAGGAGAATACGGCGTTGAGTTCCATCACTCAACTCGCAATGCCTCCAGAATAGTATCTTAACACTAGGTTCCCTCTGCCTTCCCTTCTGTGAGCGAGATATAGCGTAAAGCTGATTTATTTATTTATTTTTTATATTTCTTATCCAGCTGTAACTAAGTCACTATGTACTATTTGAATTATGCACTTCTGATTGCTGTATTGTAGTGAATCTTGGTAATTATATGTAGATTAGATGACAATACAATATTATAATGCCATCGAGAAGATCTGATGATGGAATTGGAAGAGCTGATGAAACATTGGACTGCCTAGCTACTAGCGAACCTATTGGGTTTATACTCATAACATTCGGCTTATTAATGTGTTAATTGTTAATTTCTTAAGCTATTATTTTTTTAAGAACAATTTATTACCCCAATTTATTTTGTTACTTCCTTAGGTTCCTTAAAATCCTAGAAGTAATAGATAAACTAACAAACAACATAATTTTTCAATCCACATCATTTAATCGCCAATATTTTCCACGTACTGACGCTTTTTTTACTGTCCTTGGTATTTATTGATAAGAAGAGCATAATTACAAATTAGAGAAGAGATAGCTTCATTAACGTTTTATTACAATAGATAAACAACAAAAAAAGAAAACGGTTTTTGGCGAAGTAATATCTAATCTCGACTTTTTATCTTCAATGAACTTTGATCTTTGCCGATGACCTTTGAAATTCTCACAGAACGCGAAAATATTTATTATTTAGGTTTTTTTTTGATTTGAGGCCTTCGTAGCACAGATAGTTGTGGGTTCGATTATCTGTCAGGGGAATGAAATATTTAATATTTTCATTTCCTCGCTCTGTTAACAAGGCAAAGTGCGGTGTTGAGTTCCACCACCCAAGACTCAATGCCTCGGGAATTTAGCAATTGTTCTAATAGAACAGAAAAATAAAATATTTTACTCTAAATAGGCAACAAAATATAAAAGGTAAAAAATAAAAAAGTGAGTAAAGGAAAATATTTTATTTCTTTTATCAGGAATCGATGCCACAACCGTAGCGTTTACAGCCACACGCTTGTACCAATGCGCCACGTAGGCCTTTACGATATTAATACAGTATAAAGTTATGTTAAATATATTTACCATGATTTTAATTAAAAATCAAATTAAAATTAAAAAAATATTGAGGCTGTAAAGTGTAACTGTAAACGCGACTGGTTGTGGGTTCGATCCTTACTCGAGGAAATGAAATATTTATCTAAATTTTTATTGCCATAATATCTTCGGTCTGGTTTCGAGGCAAAGCGCGGTGTTGAGTTCCGTGAATCAGCACGCAATGCCTCCAGAATTCGACGGAAAATGGGGATAGGAGTGTCTTAACACTAGGTTCCCTCTGCCTACTCTGCTGTGTGAATCTGATTTAATTAAAAGTCTTATTTGGTATTTTACTAATAAATAAGTTCACGGGTATAAAAATAATATAAAAATCATAAAAATATAATTACAATACTATAGTTCGATGATTTATTACTATAATACAGTTATATAGCAAATATTTAATATGCCTCTATACCCATACATTTGTATGTATGAATAATGTACGTTGTTTTACTACCACTTCAAGGTTGTACCAAAATGGAATGTTGTGTGACTTGTTTTTGTCGGATTTGTATGTAATAAGTCTCTATTTTTAAATAATTATTAGCTCTGAGGTCGTAGGTTCGGTTCTTGAATGGGATGTCTGTCTCATTTGTTTCAATATTTTAAGGTCTTATTTTTTTTGTTTCGGTAGAGCAGAGATAACCTAGAGTCAATTAATTATTATATCATAATTGGTGAAGTATTTTAAGTAACCAGGCGAGTCCTACTTGAGGCTAGTCGTGGCGTAGGGGCACAAAGTGTGACTGTAAAATTGATTAGTTGTGGGTTCGATCCCACTCGAGGAAATGAATTATCTACTTACATTTATATTTTCATTTCTTCACTCTGGTGTCGAGGCAAAACGCGGCGATGAGTTACGCAATACGCAATGCCTCCAGAACACAGTCCACAACTGCTGTGTGCCCGCACACAGCAGTTGTGGACGTACTTATACTTCGTGAAGCAGATTTTTATTAATATTTGAAAATTCTCAATTTTGGAATGATACATCATCGCGTCAAGACAGTATAAGTAATATACCGAAATAGAAGCAATAACGTTTCTCATTTTAATCGTTAATAAAACTCTTAAATTATAACTAGATTTTAGAATTTATATTAGTTTAAAATTCAAGTTTGATTATTAAATTTGCCACTTACACAAAGTGACGAGTCACTCAAAATTCCTGCATAAACGAAACTGAGAAGTTGAGAATGGAGCATCTTACCAGGTTCCTTTTGCCTAATGTGTTCTGTATTGGATACAGTGTGAAGTTAAAAAAAAGTATAAAAAGGGTAAAAATTTAATTTAATATAGGTATGTCCTTAACATTAAAGTTCAAAATTAATGGGAATCGAGACTTAGTTTAAACCCCAACCCTATTCTACTATGTAGATCCTGATCTGAGACCAGGATCACGGCTGGCTTTTACTTTACTTTAGCTTGGAAACCATTTACGAAATTAATTAAGCATTCAACTCGTATGTCTTACTAAATGGTTCAGTCGACAAATTTATACTAATAGTATAAAACATATGAAAGTTTGTTTGGTTGACCTAATCTCAGGAACTATTTCTCCTTTTTTGCATGATCCTTTCAGCGAAAAAATCGGTTTCTTATATAACATGACGCTAACAGTTTTAATGTGCCGCAGGCTTCTGGTACCTACTCATATTGGTGATTTAAAAAAATTGACAAATTGGCTATAATTTTAATTTGTGTAACGTAATGAAAAAGATATTATGTATCCATTATACGTATATCAATGAATACATTATTTTTTGTTGAAAGGTATAATATATTCAAGATTTATAAGTGTAGGTACTCGACCTGATTTTATTAATTACGCTCTCGGTCACAAGTCTTAATATTTTTTTCCTTCTCACGTTGTATCCCACACATAGCAGGGTAGACAGAGGGAGCCTAGAGTTAAAACATTCCGCTTCCCACTTTTCGCCGAATTCTGAAGGCATTGCGTTTTAAGTGGCGAAACTCAACGCCGCCCCTTTCCTCGATACCAGAAAGCGAAAAAATGAAAATATTTAATTTACACTACTGGCTATGAAACCCGTAGCCTATGAACGGAACGGCTATTGATGAAACGGCAAAATGTCAGCACAGCTGCGCGTTTGGCCGTACACAACACAGTTTTGGTACCGACTCTGTTATACGACAGCAAGCCTGGGTATTATAGAAGAAGAATGAAAGAAAGATGAATGCCTTGGATATGCGATCTCTTCGTAGGATATGCGGAGTCAGCTTAGCTGATCAGAGAATGGCAGTTACAAGCGAAGATGTCACAGTGAGAATGAAGAAGAACGTGCTCAGCTGGTTTGGACACGTTGAACAAATGAGTGATGAAAGAATGGCAAAAAAGATTTATGATGGAAAAGTGAGCGGTAGGAGAGGTGGGGGGAGACTTCGCTAGATCTTCAAAAACAAATTATCAAAGATACTAGAGGAAGCTCACCCAGAGGGCATGTATGAAGAGGTCAATGACAGTGGACGAGGCGAAAGAGGTATGTAGAGACCGAAACGTTTGGCGCTCCATACTCTCTGACTACCCAGCTAGGGATACAGTGTTAAATAAAGTTAATTTATAAATAATACATTTAAATACTAGTATTTTTCGTATATAACTTAATATTAATAAAATAAAATAGTCTTTATTCCACACACAAAAAATAAAATAAAATGAAAAACATAGAAACATACACCCAAAAAATAATATTTTTTAACTCTACATACTAACTATACATTTTAACCAAATTTCTAATTCAAATGGCGTTCATCCCATATATGATACTCATTAACAGTCCTTTTGGTAACTGAATTTGCAATTTAAACAACTTACATGTCAAAAAAAGAAATCAATTATTTTCAAATTACTCTATTTTCGTCTCTATTTCTTATTAATTAAGGGTTATTTTTATAAATTTCAAAACGTAGGTGTAACATATCGATGTCTCGCTACGAATATATATAGACATTGATGACTTACAAATCGATTATTGTTAGATGTCGATCGCTAACTGCCTTCAAATATGTATGTTTTGTATGTAGCAACAGTTGTTTAAACAATAGATTTTGTATACGAAGTGCATTCTTGCATAGAATAATTATATTTTCATATTAATATTATAAAGAAAGCTGTCGCGGCGCAGGAGCATGAGTGTGTGACTTTACACGCGACAGGCTGTGGGTTCGATTCCCACTAGAGAAAATGAAATATTTTATATTTTTATCTTTACGCGCTAACTTTGGGAACGAGGCAAGCCAGCGAGATTTTAATTCCGTAAAGTGGGGAACGAAAATGTCTTAATAGGAACGGAGTGTCTTAAGATAAGGTTCCCTTTTACAATTTTATGTGTGGTAGAGTCACGTCGCCAGCAATGGCAAAACACATGGGCAGACTCGACCGGATCATTGCCACCCCCGGCATTTAAAACCGGCGTGAAGTAGTGGCTTTATGTCACTGCGTTTCGCATCAGGTAATGCCGGGCCCCGGCGCCCAACCCATCTTAAAGGCCGGCAACGCACCTGTAACTCCTCTGGGGTTGCACGGGGTCGTGGGCGGCGGTAATCACTTACCATCAGGTGACCCGCACGCTCGTTTGCCGTGTAATTTCCATAAAAAAAAAAACCTGCTATGTGCGGGATACAACGTGAACATAAAAAAATCTTAGGTACTTAAAGTGAATCTCTGAAGTGCAGTAAAACTATTTTAAATGACTTTTCTAAGCAAAAAGGCAAAAATTGTTATAATTCCCTCCGGAGAGGAGGACAAGTTGAGTGTCTCCAAATAATACAGTCTAGACTCTGTCCCAGTAGTTATTATATTAATAATATGATTATACATTTTGTAAGTATCAAGAGATTTTGTTTGAAAAATAGATATTGATTAGTTAATATTAGTAATAATCGATTTTTGTCTTTTAGTAATAGTACTAGTTCTTCATTAGGATTTGCTTGGACCTTGGATATACAGTTCACACTTTCAGATCGTATGGTTTAGTGGCTTTAATAGTATACAAGAGGAGGAAATACAAATCCTGCTTTATATGTTTTCTTTTATATGTTTTATTTAGCACGATTTGCAGAGAAAACCTAGAAACTTAGTGTTAATACACTCCGTTCTTCGCTTTCCGCTGAATTGTCGCACTCAACTCAACACCGACTCTCTTTTGCTTCGATGCCGGAGCGAAGAAAGGAAAATATTAATAAATTATAATTCACCCTCTCGAGTAGGAATCGAACCCACAACTCCAGCGTAAACACGCTTGTACCTCTGCCCTATGAATATCCTTAATAGTATGTAACAATTTTTTTCTTATAACATATCTTCATAATACCATACCACAAGTTTGACCTGAATACTTCTCTCAATTGACATTAAAGAGTCAAATTAAAGTTTACACGCGAACCGACACTGTTCGTTTTAATTATAGTTATTAATTAATGAGCATGGGTGGTCATTATAGTAAAAATGGTAACCTTCAAATGGAATTTAAAATATATCTTCGTTTGTGAGCATTATGTTGATCATTTATAATTATTTTTGTTAGTTAAAAATAAATCAGCTTCACGGTGTATCTCGCACACAGCAGGGTAGGCAGAGGGAACCTAGTGTTTTAGACATTGCGTGTTGAGTGGCAGAACTCAACGCCGTGCTTTGCCTCGGCACCAGAGCGAAGAAATGGAAATATAAATTTATGTAAACATTTCATCTCCTCGAGTGGGGATCGAACCCACAACCCGTCGGTTTTACAGTCACACCTCGTGCCGCTGCGTACGATTGGCCTGGCATTTTTGTTAGTTAACGTTAGAAATTAGAAACAAGGTAATCGTGTGATGTAAGAAGTTTTAAATTGCCTTGTGGCGGTGTTAAGTTCCGCCATTCAACATACAATGCCTCCAAAATCAGCGGAAAGTGGAGTGTAGATTATTTTAACACAAGGCTCCCTCTTTCTATTGTGCTGCATTATTGACATAGAAACAAAAAAAAATCAATAAGGTAAGTCACTTCTATTCTGTTCTGTTCTTTTCCTTTTTTCTCTGTTTTTTTTTTGAGTGAATTTTCAAATCACTATTGAATCATCACAAGTTATATAGAAATATCAGTAGCGTCAGTATTACAGGAAGCCACCTCCTACATACAATTCGAACCCACGACCACTAAGTACTACATCACTTCCCAAGCACCACCAACTACGTCGAAATATCAATGATAGTCCTGTATATTTAAATTAAAAGGCCAAAGCAAACGCACGTATGTACAAGGCAAACGTATGTAATTTCTAGCGAAGCATAAAATGTGGCGTTAAACCATGTTAGCACAGTTGTTGATAGAATAACAACCTATTGAATTCTACATTATTGCTGGTTACATTGAAAAGTTTATGGGCCTGTTTACGTGTAAAAATTGAATCTTGTACCTTTGAAATTAAATATATATTTGTTATGGAATGTTATTAAAACGCTGTCGTGGCGCAGTGGTGTGCGTCTAACTGTGATTATTGTAAGTTCGATTTCTATTTGGGGGAATTAATTCTTTTAATTTTCTCGCTTAATAACAAGGCAAAGCACTTATGGAGCTTAGTTGCGTATTTCAACATTCAATGTAAAACAATATGTACTTGACTCCTCACCTTCATGGATAAAACGTAACGTCTTACACAGTTCAAGCATGATAGAATAATTCAGAAAAGTATGAATCCGAAAATACAATATAATGAATACAAATATTTTTTTTTTGACTTTTCGCTGAATTCTGGGAACATTGCGTATTGAGAGACGGAACTCAACGCCGAACATAAATAAAATGCAAATATGTAAAAATATTACATATATATATATATATATATATATATATATATATATATATATATATATATATATATATATATATATATATATATATATATATATATATATATATATATATAAAATTCAAGCAAAGTCATAACAACCAGCTAAGCCATTTAAAGTATCATTTTCCCAGTCAAGATGTTACACATGATGTCACAGGAAGCAAGTACGAGAGCAGCACATGTCGGACCGGACGCTACAGAAATATTTATCGATATCGAAATATAAACATTGCCCACACTGATCCAGCTTCCGTTTCAGTTATGAATTCTTATATTACATAAGGATTGAGGTTCATGGATAAATGGTTATTTGATTTGAACTTAGTGGAACTGGCAGAAGGAATCTAGGGGAAGTATCGTAACTCTTACGATTGTATATATTTCGTATATAAAAAAATTAAATTAGCTTCACGCTATATCCTGCACACAGCAGGGTAGGCAGAGGGAACCTAGTGTTCAGACACTCCGTTCCCCACTTTCTGCCGAGTTTTGGAGGCATTGCGTGTTGAGTGGCACAACCAATCAGTTTTACAGTCACACTTTGTGCCACTGCGCCACGACCGGCCTCATTCATTTGGTATATAATATTGTAAATTAAAAACTGTGGTTTCTTCTTCTTGCTCCTGGCATTAATCCCGTCGTATGTTGCCAGGGTCCGCCTTCCTGCTTAACCTACTCCACTTTGCACGATCCACAACGTCTTGGGTGGTTAGACCATTGGGTCTCATGTCCTGCGTCACCACATTCAACCAGCATTTGAACGTCTAGCCGCTGGGGCAGAACTATGCGACTGTAAACACGACAGGTTATGAGTTCGATTCCTATTCAAGTAAATAAAATATTTAACATTTTCATTTCCTTGCCCCAGTAACGAGGCGGCATTAGTTCAGGAACTAAGCACACAATGCCTCCAGAATTAGAATGGTAGTGTCTTAATGGGAACGGAGTATCTTAATCCTAGGTTTCCCGGGTTTCTTCTCCCCACCCCTTTCTTAGTCCAAGTGGTCATACTTACATCTTTACATAATTTTCTAAACATAATATGTGAAATACTCAACAAAATCGTTGAGCAAAACGGAAAAATATGCTTATTTTAACAAAACAAAATACGTAATTTGGTAATACAAAAGAGAGCCAAGCGTTACTGATGTTTTTATCGGCCGTTGCTCTAACAACGCTAGTCGAGATATAAAAATGGCATCGCTTAAGATGCAAGAGAATCTTAAATCAATTTAATAACTTTAAGGCAAGACGCGGCGTTGAGTATCGCTTCTAGCATTGTCGTGCAATGTCTCGAAAAATTAAGTTTAATTAAATTTAAATTATTGATATTTTGTTATTATGGTGAACAAACATATATTGGTAAATCTCCAAAAATAAAAATGTAAGACTTGCGTTTTAACTATTAAATTGATTTTTAATTTTCTCAACATGCATAATTAAGTAAAGAAATATTTAATTTTTATTTACTTTCTAACTATTAGGTATAAATTAGGACAGTCGTGGCTAAGTACTCGAGTAAATAAAATGTTTAATCAATTTAATAACTTTAATCATTGTGGGAAGGGAGTGTCTTAACACTAAGCTTCCCTCTGCCTACCCTGCTGTGTGCGGGATACAGCGTGAAGCCGAACCGAGAAGACCAGGGGATTATTTCTATACAATGTAGTTATAGAGTAATAGTTATTAAAATCTGTGGCAAGGCAAGACGCGGCGTTGAGTATCGCTTCTAGCATTGTCGTGCAATGTCTCGAAAAATTAAGTTTAATTAAATTTAAATTATTGATATTTTGTTATTATGGTGAACAAACATATATTGGTAAATCTCCAAAAATAAAAATGTAAGACTTGCGTTTTAACTATTAAATTGATTTTTAATTTTCTCAACATGCATAATTAAGTAAAGAAATATTTAATTTTTATTTACTTTCTAACTATTAGGTATAAGTTAGGTCAGTCGTGGCTAAGTACTCGAGTAAATAAAATGTTTAATGTTTTCATTTCCTCGCTTATAGTGCCACTGAACACACGATTGCTCAAGGATTTGAAAGAAAATGAGAAACGGAATGTATTAACACTCGGCTCCCTCTGCCTACCCTGCTACATGCGGGATTCAGCGTGAAACTGAAAAAAAATCTTTTATAAATATCGACATATACCATTTCCATATTCTTAATCTAAGGGCGTAACTGAACTATTTTTAAAGAAAACAATGCAATGGTTGAAGCAATATCTCAAAGAAAAACTCAGTAAGCGAAGCTTCAACAAAATCTAAGTTGTTCAAAATGATGCAATTCGTTGTGGCTAGTGATGTGCCAGGAGCGAATCGATGAAATGATTATATTTTTTTTGAGAATTATTATTAAATGGCTATGATTATTAAAGCAATTTTCAATTCCCATTGTTGTAGACAAATTACGGCGTTGATTTCCACTCAATTCAACAGCCCATGTCCCGAAAACTATGACGTTCCCTGTACCTGCCCCACCACGCATCAAAATGCGTGAATAATTATTACTTATGATTTTGTTGCTTTTATATAAATTGTATAATATTTAGAAAGAGTATTCTATATTTATATTTCTACTTCTTCGCACTGGTGTCGAAGCAAAGCGCGGCATTAACACTAGGTTCCCTCTACCTACCCTGATGTGTGCGTGATATAGCGAGAAGCTGGTTTATTTTATCTATTAATATTTATTATATTCAATATACATGACTAATAATACCCATTTTTTGTTCTAGGTATGTCCTAAATAAGAAGTTATTCATTCGCATAAAATTTTTGGTAAGTTTTTAAAATAAAATATATATATCAAAGAAATCATCTTAAATAAAAAATGTATTGTCATAGTATACTCACTATACTATTACAGTAATGGTAAATATATAAAAAAATATATCTACGATAATTTGTTTGAATATATAAATATTAACATTTACACATTACACGAATATTCTACAAAAAAAATTATACCTATAAATAATGTTAATGATTTAATACACTTAATATCGTAACAATCCTATACATGGCAAAATTAATTACAATAATTTAGATTGCCTAAAATGATTTGCTACTAAATACTTCATTCATTCGTTCAAATTTATCGAGTGCACATCACTATAGTTCAAAGTTGACCTATATATATCGAAAAACACGCTTCCTCGTCGCTCCACAAGGCCTACTGTTCTGTTCGATGGAGCTTCAACAACGGTATTTGGGGCGATGACACCAATGTGTTTTGTAACTGATGACGAAAAGAAGCCAAGTTATATGCTAAATATTATTTTTATATGTATTTTTAAATTTTAAATATTTTAACAATAGATAAATTTTATAGATTTTTTTAAATTTAATGATTTTTTATTTTATTAGTTCGAATTTTTATTTAAGGTCTCATAAGGCTGGGTTGGTGCTGGAGCATAAGTATGTGACGTGAATCGCAACAGGTTGTGAATCCGAATCCTACAATAATAACTTAACTTAACTTAACTTCACGCTTTATCCCTAGCGGGGTAGTCAGAGAGAACGGAGCGCCAAACGCTACGGTCTCTACATACCTCTTTCGCCTCGTCCACTGTCATCAACCTCTTCATACATAATGTTTATTGAAATACTTAAACAAATACTAAAATATTATATATAAACTTAAATAATAAACTTAAAAACCCAACACTTCACAACCTCGTCTAACAGCCAAGTCAATATTTTATATGCACATCCAACGACACAGTGCGGTGGCAACAATACCCTCAGAGATTTACATATTGAATTATGTATCGATGTTCGCGAATGTCGGCGGCCAATAAAATTTTATCATGTCATACGATTTACTTGGAGACTATTTCTTGTGATACTAAAATATAATATATTGTTTCTATTGTCGATATAGATTTATATGGGAAATTACAATATGATTTATAAGAAATGAAATCAGTTTCACGCTGTATCACTCACACAGCAGGGTAGGCAAAGGGAACCTAATGTTAAGTTTAGCGGAACTTAACGTCGCTCTTTTGCCTTTTCAGAGTGAAAAAAAATAAAATATAAATGTAAATAAATGTTTTATTTCCTGGAGTTGCCATCGAACTCACAACCAGTCGCGTTTACAGGCACAGATTTGTACCCGTGCGCCACGACTGGCCTCAATTATATTTCATAGTTAAAATATATAGTATAAAAATGATTCGGCCTAGAAAAACAATAATATTAAACACTACGAGTAAATGTAGTATAAATTTTGTAATGAGTTAATTTAAATAAATATCAATTATATTTAAAAACCTAAAACCTCCATCCATATTTTTAATATTTTTAAAGTGTTAATCCACATTTAGGAAAGAAAAATACTTATTTAGAAAACGTATAACAATTTGAATTTAGTGGGACTCGAACCCGCGCCCAGGAGTCTCCCTACGTTCAATTTTTTATACGTTTTCTAAATGAGTATTGAATTTACGTCCTGTTTTGAACCTGTGTTAAATTAAATGTCTTTCGTCATCTTCACTACTTTACAAACATGTGTTATGAAATAATAAACAATTATTATATTTTATACTGTTAGAGTTGCTTAGAAACAACCAAGCTGTTGTATTTAAATTTATTTCCAAACTAGTAACCGCCTCCGGCTTCGTCCGTATTTCAACTATAACAGCGTGCATCTTTGCATTTTGATGAGGTACCTAGACACATTCACAAACGAACTATAAGAAAATGCTTGTAATATCGATGGCATTGAGTTCGACTTAATATCACTCGAAGGAAACTACGTAAATTATATTTCCCGGTCTGGTCCGATGGAAAAAATCGCGGCGTTAAGTTCCGTTAGGCTTATTTCTACTTTGATACAAACAAAAATGGTAAATGCATTGTTATGACATGAGGTTTTCTCTATAGACTGAGGCCAGTCGTGGCGCAGGAGTACAAAGTGTCAATCGACTGGTTGTGGGTTCGATCCCCACTTGAGGAAATCTAATATTTATTAAAATGTATATTTTCATTTCTTCGCTCTCATGTTGAGTTAAAGCGCGCCGTTGTGTTCTACACTTCAACACGCAATGGCTCCAGAATTCAGTGGAAAGTGGAGAATGGAGTGTCTTAACACAAGGTTCCATCCGCTTATCCTGATTTGTGCAGGATACAACGTGAAGCAGAAAAAATAAATAAAAAAGAACATAATTTTTACTATAAGATCAAGCGTAACCGTTATAGCATACCTATACCGAAATAGTTATTAAGAACGGTATCTAGATATGTTATTTTAATATATTTTATGTTTGACACAGTAAGGTACACATTATAGAGTCGAAGGTCGTGGATACGATCCGCAGCCGCTCATATATTCGATGTAAACACAGCATTTGTGTCAACATTATTAACAATTTATGATAATAGAATGCGTTTCTTGAAATTAAAACTTTTTTGAAAGCTATAGTATTGTAATAGTTTGTATTAATAGATAAAATGTTGTATTGGTTTGAATCGTATATCATAATATTAGTGACAAAATATTCCGTTTTCGTTACTGTGATATATTATGGATGTGTTATGAATGTATCCCGCTCAGAATTTAGTATGCAGAGGAAACGAGAAAACTAGTGTAAGACACTCTGTTCCTATTTCCTACTTTCCACCGCATTTTTGAGGCATTGCGTGTTGAGTGGCTGTGCTCAACGCCTAGCTTTACCTCGTTACCAGAGCGAATAAATAAAAATAAATCAGCTTCACGCTGTATCTTGCACAAAGCAGAGTAGGTAGAAGGAACCTAGTGTTAAGACACTCCGTTCCCCAATTGTGTCGAATGGCTCCGCCGCGGATTTTGCTTTGGCGCCAGAACGAAGAATAGAAACTATTAAATATTTAATTTATTTCAAATGGGAATCGAACCCGTAACCTATAGCGCTACAATCTGGCCTCTGACTTCCCCTACTCTATGGTAACCTAATACTTTTGTTAAGACAGACGAAGAGACACGAGACATTCACTTTAGATACGAGAACATCGTGTGATGAAACACACCATCCAATTCACATCGACATTTTACTTACTAAGTTAGTTTAAAGGCGCTAATATGACAAGATTTTTTTGAAATTTAAGACGTCTTGTGAATGAATCCCACGGAATCGTTATCTTATGTTTCATACATTCATAAAACTGTATGAATAAATTTATTTATGGGTGTGGGTTCATATTCTCTTAAATGATGATTATTATGCTTGTACGAATATACATTATTATTTTGTTACTATGACGTTTAGATTCGGACCGTATTTATAGCGCGGCGTTGAGTTCCGCCACTTTACACATATCTCCGCCAGAATTCGCTGGAAAGTTTGAATTGGAAGTGTCTTAATGGGCAATGAGTGTCATATCACTGTGGTCTCGAGAAGTATAGAAATTTTCTATTAAAAAATACATAGAACAGTTTTGTCATAAAATTGTCTTTGGTTACGCTTTTCTTCAAGATTTTAGGCCCGATAGTAAATAATAATTATATATTTTAATAACACACGCAACTTTACTATTTTTTAAGTGTTAAGACACTCAGTTTTCCACATTTTGCCCAATTCAAGACATTACATACTTACTTGCTGAATCAATGCCGCGTTTTATCTTGTTATCTTAGCTTATTAAAAAAATTAAAAGAATTCATTTCCCAATCTATAATCGAACTCACAACCGTCGAGCTTACAATCAATCGCTGCACAACGACTTTAATTTTAATTATACCACAACCATAAAAGAACTAGAAAGGGCTAAACGAAAGCAATTAAACATATTAATAATTGAGTTAGAATTCGAAAGTTTTCAAATCGCCATTTATATAATATAATGTATGTGGATATTAAGGTCGCGCTTTTCCACTTTTACTGTACAAAAGTAAATGATATGTAGTAATTAACCTTAATACTGGAAGTAAACGGCGGAAGATTTTATAACTCGCTATAGCTATTTGTTCTTTTAAAAGAGTTGACACGCTTTTAAAATGATGATATTGTGTTTTGTTTGCTATAATTTTAACTATGGTAAGAGTGGTAAGAGAGGTAGGGGGAGACCTCGGTTGACCTTCGAAAACATAGTATCTAAGATACTGGAGGAAGGTCACATAAAAAGCACGAGGATCCCCCGGAGGGTGTATGAAGAGGTCGATGACAGTGGACGAGGCGAAAGCATAAGGACCCCCCGGAAGGCATGTATGAGGAGGTTGATGACAGTGGAGGCGAAAGAGGTATGTAGAGACCGTCGCGTTTGGCTCTCCTTTCTCTCTGACTACCTCGCTAGGGATAAAGCGTGAAGCTATATATGTATCTTTGTATGTATGTATACTATGTTTCTCTGTATTGAGAAGATATGATTGAAAACAAGAGATTTTCTTGTTGAACTGATTCTCAATTACAGTTTTTGAATAACGATTGGACAAAAAGTTCCTTTTTCATGACGAGCTTTTGTCAGAAATTTTCGTGAGCGAGAAAAAAATTGAGAGTATTAACTCTCTCGTCTCCACTCTTGTTTCATTTTCATTGACTATTTCATATTTATTTATTTAGAAAGTAATTATAATTACTTTGAAAGATAACTATTATAAATTAACATATTCAAACTTACTAAAGTATATATAATTTACTATTTCGAAAGGTATCCTGCTATAGCCGACGTGGCACATCAAGTTGTCACTTCGATTACGAAAGGTGGCACGTTAGTTGCGCACGCGCATCCATCTCGTACTTTGATAGTCTCAATTACGTTTGAACTGTAACCTTTTAAATTAACTCGTTTACAGATAATAATATACTATTTACTGCTTATTAATGTATTAATTTATTTTGTTTTAGGCACAGGGGCACAAAGTGTGACTGTAATTGTGAATGGTTGTGGGTTCGGTTCCTACTCAAGGAAATGAAATATTTATTTAAATTTATATTTCCATTTCTTCGCTCTGGTATCGAGGCAAAGCGCAGCGTTGAGTTCTGCCACTTAACACGCAATGCCTCCATAATTTGGCGGAAAGTGGGGAACGGACTATTTTAACACTAGATTCTCTCAGCTCACCCTGCTGTATGCGGGATGCAGATTTTTTTTAATTTATTTATTTTTGCAAGTACTTTAAAAATTATTGGCACAATTAATAATGTTTAAATAATGCGATACGAAGAATAGATTGCAATTTCGTGCTAAAGTTTTAATGAATATGTCGCTTTTTCCTAAGACTTATAAAAAAATTTTTTAAAGAATTTATAGGTATACTATGTACATACATTTTTTTTTTTTTTTTTTTTACTATGTACATACTATTATTACCAAAAAGTATATCATTTCTTGACAACAAAATCAATCATTGACTTAAATTACTTTATATAGATAAATCGTACTTTTTAGTACGATTTATCTATATAAAGATTTTTTGATCTTAATAACGCGTCGAATGATCAAAACTTAGCATCTTTCGTTTCATTCCATACGAACATGCCTTATTCAATTATATTTTAGCAAAGAACAGAGAATATTTGAAATACATTATTTAAAACGTAATAAGATACTACAATGTTACAATATTCACACTAAAATATTCGAGTCTGAGTCAAGCAATTATAGTATTGTAATGTATAAATATTTTGTTTACGCGGCGTTGAGTTCCGCCAACACGCAATGCTTCCAGAACTCGGCGGAAAGTGGGGAACGCAGTGTCTTTACACTAGGTTCCCTCTGCCTACCCTGCTGTATGTGTTACTCTTTGTAATAAGTAAAGTTTTCATTCATACGTTCCTGATCGGTTTCCAGGAGACGTGGGTTCGAGTCTCGCTACGTTCAAATTTTTATACGTTTTCTAAATAAATATTTTTCTTTCCAAAGTATGGAATAATATTTTAAAAAATGTTAAAAAAAATCCAGTTATCTATAATATTCTAAATATACTTTAAATATTTATCCAAAAACCGTTCCCTTTCTACAAAACTCTGAACTCCAATACAAGTGGCAGCGTCGTTCACAATTGCTTTGATTTATCGCTTCGCTTATACTCAGTTATTTCGTACCTACGACCGTTATAGATGCCTTCGCTTAGGTGTCCCACACACCTAACCGCATGCGGGTTCGAAGCAATTGTGGGTTTCCTTATTGTCGATGTATGGAATCGTTGTGAATGTGGTAGTATGGTCTTTTTTTTATGTTATTGACGTATTTTCTTTTCCGGGTTATAAGGAAGTGTTACTTTTTTATTGAAGCTAATATTGATAAGAGAGAATCTTTTTTTGGACAATTATTGGTTGAAAGTCTATGTTATAAAAATTTTATTAATGATTAATATGAAATAGCTTAATAAACCGTCGTGGCGCAGGGGAAAAAGGTGATTCCAACAACACGACGGTTGTATGTCCGATTCCTACTCAAGGGAATGAATTATTACCAGACACCAAGTCAGAAGCCCGGCGTTGAGTTGCGCCACTCAACACTTGTACCATAAAGTGGGGAACAGAGTGTCATAACACTGGGTTCTCATTGCCTACCATGCTGTGTGCGGGATACAGCGTGAAGCTGGAGTGAATAGTTTTATACCTACACAACAAAGAACTACTCAATAAATTAATTAAAACTATAGAACACCTAATGAATAACTCTATTTTAATTAAAACACAAAACCAACAAATCGGGAACAAAAGTTCCGTAGTCTGCACCTGGACTTAATCGAAACGGAGTGCCCTTGATTTTACTTTTATTTTATTTGTATACTGGAATGGAACATTGTTAATGTTGCCAGTTGCTAAAATTATATTTTTAATTATATTTAATGTTTGTGTTTGATGATGTGTGTGATTGTGGTAACGTGGGGACTATGGTAACGTGTTCGAATTTCATATTAGGGGAAAAATTGTAAGGGTGTTTTCATAATTATAAACTATTTTTCCTTTAATTTTTTTAAATAAGTACGGCTTAGGATAGAGTTTTAAATAAAACAGACGGTTGAATATTCTTTCAATTTTCTGTATAAGCAGTATAAAAATATTAAATTTATATATTTTTATGAACGTGCGTATATTTCAGGATTAAAATAAATAAATAAATATTGTTTTCAATTTTTAAATTGTTTTAAGCCGCGCTAGTTGCGATCTTTGTTTGCTTAAAAATCCAATGCTACGCTCTAATTCACTAGAATTTTTCATATTTCCATTAACTGAAACAACTATGGCAATATTATAGATATTTTATATAGGCTTTTTCACGCTGTATCCCGCATATAGCAGGGTAAACAGATGGAACCTAATGTTGAGACACTCCCTTCCCTAATTACCGCCGAATTTTTCGAGACAGTGTGTGTTGAGTGGCGGAACTCAACGCCGGACTTTTACCTCGGAAGCAGAGCGAAGATGTGAAAATACAAATAAATAATAATTTCTCCAAGTGGATATCGAACCTATAACAGTCGTGTCACCCTGAGCCACAATGGCCTTACATGACCTATACATATATAAAAAATAAATAATATTGCTATTAGTACGCTAGTTGATAATAATATAAATGGCATTTGTCCGAAGACACCACAAAAAAATTTCAAAATTAAATTCCCAATAGTATAATAAAGGAAGTATATTATAAAAAAAAACGATTTTCGTTTATTTAGAACATGAGAATCAGATTAACTGCATTGCTTTTTGTATGAGAGTAACGTATTTGTGTCGCAATAAGTACAAGCATATGGTGGCCAAATTTACCGCCTACTAAGAGAATGCTCTGTTTTAATAAAAATAACATTAAACTTTTTTATCTATTCTCCGAGTAGGCAGAGGGAACCTGGTAACCTAGTGTTAAGCCATTTCGTTCCCCACTTTCCACTGAGTCTCGAGAATTCAAAACCTCACTTTGCCGCATAACCAGAGCGAAGTAATGAAAATATTCAATACTTCATTCCTTCGAGTGGGAATCGAATCCACAATCGTCGCGTCTGCAACCACAGCTTTGCGCTACTGCACCACGATAACCTCAATCATCATCACTTTTAATTTAGTAATTTAGAATATAATAAAAAAAAAATTCTAATTAGTAATTTCCGAGATAAGTGCACTCAACCAAACTCTTCAGTTTACATACATACATACACACATACATACATACATACAATACAAACTCCTTATTGCTGACGCAAGATGTGACATTTAAAAAAAAAACACCACTACAATAAAATAAAATGGTCTATTTCAACAAAAACATGTGTTGGCGGTCAGTATACAAAGCTATGACGTCACGCTGCTTACATGTCACGTGAGCGGGACGCGGTCCCACGTCGGTGCTTTGTTAACCGACTTGCTAATAGAGAAGGTCTATGTTGTGGATAACAATTTGACAGACAGTTCTGTAGGTCTTTTGATTGTGGTGGGGTGTGGGTTCGAATCAACGTTTTAGTCAAAACGATATTATGGTATCAACTGATTGAAGAACTGATGAAAGAAAATAGAATAAATTATTAATAATAAAAACATTTCAAAAGAATTATGTTTTATTTGCGTTTCTTCTTTTTGATCTTTCTCTATATATTTTTAACATCAAATTAATTAAATTATTTTGCCTCTTATAAAAATATATTAAACTAAAATATTACGAATTTTCACCAATTACCTACATAATCCCAATAAAAATTAAACCAATTTAGTACTAAGCTATCTTCAAAAGTCTATTCTAGTTGGTGACACCACGTTCTTCTTATATGGAGTGTGTGGTCGATGCATTCGAAATTGTATTTTCTAAGGTCGTTCGTGTGCGTGGTATTATATTATGTTTCTTAGAAGAATGTGTTATCATTTTGTTGTATATCTCCTGGTACAGTGTAAGAATTGTATGAGTTTATAATTTAGCTATGAATTTAATTGTTGTTGGTTGTTGTGGGTTCGATCCCCGCTCGAGGAAATGAAATAGTTATTTAAATTTATATTTCCATTTCTTCGCTCTTGTGTCGAGTCAAAGCGCGGCGTTGAGTTCGGCCACTCAACGCGTAATGCCTCCGGAATTCGGCAGAAAGTGGGGAACGGAGTCCTTTAACACAAGGTTCCCTCTGCCTAACCTGCTGTGTGCGGGATACTGCGTGAAGCTGTTAAAGTTAGTGGCTGTTGTGATGCAGTAGCATACGCGTGTGACTATAAGGGCAACAGTTGTGGGTTTTTACGCAGTGTAATTAATTATTTAATGTTTAAATTTCATCGCTCTTGTGACAAAGCGCTGCGCTTCAATAATTCGACGAAAAGAGGGCAATGGAGTGTCTTAACACTAGCCCTCTGCCTTACTATATTCGAGATACACCATGAAACTATTATATAAAAAAATATCTGTTACTTTTTTGCTACTAAATTAAAATATTGGCCAATATATATATATATATATATATATATATATATATATATATATATATATATATATATATATATATATATATATATATATATATATATATATATTTATATCCTCTAAAAATTTCTATCTATAATAATTTCAGTTGAAAACTTTCAAAGATTGACCTAAATTACCATCGTTTCAAATTATTATTATAGAGAAGAATATAAAAACAAACAACTCAAAAGGAGTTAATTAAAATTGATATTACCTTCATTTAAAAGTGCGTAGTCTCGAGAAATGCTTAAGGATTTTTAAGGAGGAGGTCAGAGGCGCAGCGGCACAAGCAGACTGCAAGCACGACTAGTTGTGGGTTCGATTCCCACTCGAGGAAATGAAATATTTAATATTTCCGTTTCTTCGCTCTGCTGTCACTCAATACACACTGCATGCCTTTAGAATTCGGTGGAAAGTTGGGAGTGGAGTGTCTTAACACTAAAGACTGCCTCTGCCTTGCCTGCTACGTGCGGGATACAGCGTGAAGCTAAAAAAAAATATTTTTAAAGATATTTTTATATTCTATAGGTACAAGGTACCTGTCGTACGTAACCAAAATATGTTTAATGCTAGTTAAGCAGTTCAAGGCGGTTTACTTGTGACCAGTAGCCGATGCCCACGTAGGCTAAGATCTTTTAAATGATAGATATATCTATGGGAGAATTTAAAAGTTAATCAAATAATTAGCGAGAATGTTAATCTGGCTGGTAATGGGTTCGATTCCAATCAAGAGCAAATACTTTTATGAAATTCTTTGTGATTTAGTGAAAAAAAAATTGTAAGTATCTTTGTAAGGTCTTATTAGGGATAATTGCTTTATAATAGAGGTCAGTCGTGACGCAGGGCATATGCATGTTCTGTAAACGCGAGTGGTTGTGGTGTCGATTCCTACTACGACTACAGAAAGAATATATTTATTATTTTTATTTCTTCGCTGTGGCGAGCAGGTACACCACGGCGTTGATTTCCGCCACTTAAAACACTTTTAAGAATATCAAGAACGGAGTTTCTTAACACTAACTCTGCCTACTCTACTATATGCGGATAGTATACAGTGTGCAACTGTGAAGCATATTTTGGTATGTTACAAAATAATTTTTAAAGAAATACTAATACACTTTAAAAAAATAAACACAACACAAAAAAATTAAAACTACAACTCAAATAAGCTACAAACTAATTTAAATGTGAACGACGAAGTTATTGTATTCTTATTTTTAAAAGCTTCTGTTATACGAGGACTTTAACATCACAGAGGAATTTTTAACTTGATTTTTAGAAATGAAGTAACAATAGAGGCTAGTCGTGGCGCAGGGACGCAAACGTGTGACTGAACTTCCAGCAGGTTGTGGGTTCGATTCTCACTCGAGAAAATGCAATGTTTTTTATTATAAGAGTTCCGTCATTCAACGTTTTTTTTATTGCCAGTATTCAGAGGAAAGGGGAGAACGGAAGTGTCTTAATTGAAACGCAGTGTCGTAACACGTAGGTTTCCAGCTTCCCGCTGCCTACTCCGCTATGTGCGGGATACAGCGTGAACCTTAAAAAAAACAAAAAAGAAATAACAATACATGGTCCTACTGGTAGATACGCCGACAAAGTGACTCAGGAATGTACGGTATGAATGTTAATATGGTACTTAAAGTCGGCTAGAGTTAGAAGATGACGTGATACCCTTTTTGATTCGTGGATGAGCTTTAGAAGCTTAGGTTGGAATTGTGGTTTTTTTTATTTTTCTAATTTACTTAAATTACATAAATTAGAAAAATAAAAAAAAACACAATTCCAACCTTTTGTACATTCTTTTTTTTTTAATTGTATTTCATATACGTATCTATTGTGGTGTACAAATAAAGAAAAATAAATAAATTAAAAAAAAAATAATAATAATATAATATTAGCTGTATTTTTGTATTATTCAATAAATTAGATTTACTGTAGAACTTTAAGTTAACTAAAATTTCAAAAGAATATATTTTGTATATTGTTTCTAATATATTTTGTTTGTATTTTGAGGCCAGTCGTGGTGCAGCGGCACCAAGTGGGACTGTTAAACCGACTGGTTGTGCGTTCGATCCCCATTCGAGGAGATGAAATATTTACTTACATTTATATCTCCATTTCTCCGCTCTGGTGTCGAGGCAAAGCGCAGCGTTGACTTCTGCCACTTAACACGCAATGCCTCCAGAATTCGGCAGAAAGTGCGGCACAGAGTGTCTTAACACTAAGTTCCCTCTGCCTACCCTGCTGTGTGCGGGATACAGCGTGAAGCTGATTATTATTAATATAGAATTTGTAGATTTTGGCCATAATATTTAACACCAATCATTCTTCAACTCATATATTACGACGTCTAGAAATATATGCAATGTCAGAATGTCATTTTTCATCTGTCCCGAGGGTAAAGAGGCTCTCAACTAGCTATTCGATATTATATTATTTGCATGTTACAACGTGAGATACATTTCATCTCACATTTTCTTAACATTAGTGAACGTGAGGTCGTTATTTAATTAAATTATTGCGAAAAAGAAATATGAAAGACTGTATTATTGGATAGTTATAATAAAAAAATATTTTAAAAAATATTAAACGTACTTACCAATATTACTTACGATACCTGTCTATGATATAGGTACCTACATATATATTTTTTTTCGCTTTACACTGTATCCCATTATAACAGAGTAGACAGAGGAAAGCTAGTGTTAAGACTCCATTACCAATTGTCAGCCGAATTTTCCGAGATATTGAGTGTTCAATGGCGGAACTCAACGCCGGGGGTTTGCCTTGGTACCAGGTCGAAGAAATAAAAACGTAAATAAATAATAATTGACAATAATAATTCACGTTACACTCTTGTGCTCCTGCGCCATGATGGCCAATAGGCCATGCTCACATAATAATATTTATCTCTTTAGAAATGCGTGGTTAACTACTAAACGGATTTTGATGAAACTGTTCATTAAGTTATAATATTTAAATAAAAAAAAACGATTTCATCGATATTAAAATTGATTTATTAAGTATTCAACAACATTTCTCTTTTCAATCAATTTTGATTGGTTTAAGGTTTCTTAAAATATATTTTTAGAATAATTTGTGAATATTACTTAATAATCGTAATATGAAACATCACAACAAAAAGTAAAATGTTAACCGTTTATACACAAATAAATATGGACATAGCTCAATCGTCAATCTCCTCTTAGACATTCTTGTGGTCACTAAAACAACAACGTTACTATTTGTGAGTCACTGTTAAAAGCACTATTATGTAATTTTAGGGTTCCATAAATTTTCGCTGTAAACCGCACATAGCAGGCTATGGAACCAGGGAACTTAGTGTTAAGACACTCCGTTTCTATAAACATATTTTTGTTCCCCACTTCTAATTTGTAATCTCTTTTTAGGGTTCCGTATCTCTTAGGAAAAAGGAACCCTTGTAAGATCATTTTCTTTTCTGTCCGTCAGGTAGTACTAGTTCAGGAAAAATAATATATAAAAATAAATAATAAAGGCCGGTCGTGGCGCAGTGGCACAAAGTGTGACTGTAAACCGACTGGTTGTGGGTTCGATCCCCACTCGAGGAGATGAAATATTTACTTAAATTTATATTTCCATTTCTTCGCTCTGGTGTCGAGGTTAAGCGCGGCGTTGAGTTCTGCCACTTAACACGCAATGCCTCCGGAATTCGGCAGAAAGTGGGGAACGGAGTGTCTTTCACTACGTTCCCTCTGCCTACCCTGCAGTGTGCGGGATACAGCGTGAAGCTGAACTGAACAAATAATAAAGGGTAGTAAGATTTTGTATTAAAGCCACTAGTTTAACGGAAGTATCAGATGCATTAACATATTTTATAAAAAAAATTATGACCAATTTTGTTTTACTGATTTAATTTTTTAATTTTTATCTAATTTTCAATGTAATTAAAATAAAAATGCAACCAAATTTATATTTTATTCCACCAATTTTTATTCTAAGCATTATAACGATAATAGAGTTCAATAGAATTCTAGTTAAGATCCAACGGCGATACCAAATAGATGTAGAGTCTCATCAGCGCTATACGCTATAGCGGTAAACAGATTGTACGTAGGGATCCCGTATCTAATCCCGCGGTATTGCTAATACTAATGTTTCAGTTGAAAAGATATAAGAAAAGTAATGTAAGTTCTAAGTATTCTTTGATTTGTTTCTATTTTATTTCATTTTTTAAGGTTTTCGTTGCATCCCATGTATAGAGGAGGTAGGCAGCGGGATACAAATAAGAGCTAAAAAACGTGGCTAGTTACCAAGAAGCGAGTATTTTTTTCGTTTCCCCGAATGGGAATTGAACCCACAACCATCGAGCCTACAGTCGAACTGCGCCACGGCGGCCTCATTTTAATATAAATTTATTTTATGATTACAAAATTCAGCTTTGTTTTATCCTGCATATCGTAGGATAGGGTAAGAGGAAAAAGAACATAGTTAAGGCACTAAGTTTCGAGACAGTGTGTTGTGTGGCGGGCAATGTTTCGCCTCGTGAACCTTGAGTGATGGACGTTAGATGGTCCATAGTGATTCCAAAAAGGCGCGGGTTCATATCCCGCTACGTTCATATTTTTGTACGTTTTCTTAATATAAATAGAAAAACAACTGTTACACAGTTCAATTGTTTGATGGATTCGAATCCCACTCTGGAGAGTGAATCATTTTAATTTTCTCGCTCCGGTAACACACACAAAAGTACGGTGCTAAGTTCCGCCACACACAATGTCTAGAGAATTGACCGGAACGCAGTATCTTAGGACGAGATACGCTCTACCTACCCTGTTATATGCAGAAAACAGCGTAAAATAAATAAAAAAGTCATTACTTATCTCTCAAATATATTAGTTTATTTTCAACGTTTATTTTTATTAGCATTACACAACGATACAGTCATTTAAGCAGAACAAAAACTATTGAAACAATTTATTTTATTATTTTAAAAATAAACGTAGTTTTTATACAAATACAATAAAATTGTAGTCACGTAGAAATGAATGAAACGTTGTATTTTAATTACTATAGTAGTTATTCGAACATCAGGTTACAAATAATATTGTACAAAAAAAATATTATTTTATAGTCGTACAAAAATAGTGAGATATATGCCCCTGCGATATAGTAATTATCTATATCGCAGGGGCACAAAGTGTGACTGTGAAAGCGACTGGTTGTGGGTTCGAAAAATAAATATTTTTTTACATTTATATCATTTCCTCGCTCTGGTGTCGAGGTTCGGCGTTGACTAACGCCAATCAACATGCAATGCCTTTAGAACTCGGCGGAAAGTAGAGAACGGAGTGTCTTAACACTGCGTTCTCTCTAACTACCCTGCTGTGTGCAGTTCGCATTGTGCATGTGTCGTTAGTTATCAGTTCTCATCATGAATATATACTTATATTTAAAATTAAAATACGATTATAAATGTAGGCCTGTATTTATAAATTGATCATAGATATTAATAAACTATGAATATAATCGGCATCTCAGGATCGGTCTTAAGATTTATCTCAGAGTTGTGAGCGGTCAATAAATACGGGCTCTGGAGGTTCTTTCTATTTATTCAAACTAGAATTATTTTGGGAAATTCTTATTATATTATTTATGCATAATAGTTTAATTCAATATACGATCTCAAAAATTCAATTGAAAAGTGGAAAACTGAGTGTTTTGTCACTAAGCTTAACCTACTTTGCAGAAAAAAGCGTTAAACTAAATCATTTCCTAAGCAATACACTACAAAATGTACACAGTAAAACGTCTAACGCTCTGTTACAAATCAACTTTGTCAGATCAATGGCTGCAAGTATTCAAACATCTGGTGCCAGTATTGTATTTTTGAATGGTTAAACCGAACTAAGGTCATATGGTGATGGTGATGGTGACGGTGATGGCTTTGACATTCATTTTTCTCTTCTAACTGTCCGCGTCAGTTTTGTTGCGACGCGACGTTTTGTTCGAGAGGCCGGCGGTGTGGCGTTTCAGACGGATGGAGGAGATCGTTGCGGTTTTTGGTATTTTAATTATTATTTTTTTAAGTTAGTACAAATTGAATGTTTTTTTTTACTTTCTTTGTACTTACAACGCTTTAGATGAGTAAATAAATATATAAATATGATCTTGTAGGATAAGCGTATATAACAAAAACATTTTTTTGAAAGTGTCACAATATCAAAAACATTATCTTAGTTTTCGGTTACAACAAAGGACTATGACAATGATATGGTCTAATAGGTAACTTATGTATACATTGCATTAGAAGAAATGTGACTGATAATTATAAAAATAAAGTCGTTTTCTCGAATGTTACAAAGTATAGTTTCATGCTGTATCCCACATATAGCGAGATATGCAGAGAAAATTTTATGTTATTACACTTTATAAAATTACTTTAAAATTAAGACGCTTGATTTTTGTAGTTGATTTTTGAGTTGCGGAACTCAACGTCGCATTTTATTGTTGCTTGAAAATTGTATCGTTTACAGAAGCTATGTCGTTGCACAACGACTCTTAAGACGGTATAGTGTACTTTAACTATTTCAAAAACAATTCAATAACTGTAACAAAATAAAAAATAAAGAAAATATTATAAAAAAAAACTAAATAAACATTATTTTTGATACTAAAATAAAAAAAGACGCATTTTACAGCGACACGCCCGTCCTTCTGGAAGCTTCCTGTTACAACCGTCATAGCATTTGCTTCACAGACCGCGTTAACGGTACCATATCGGCGTTTGCGTAACAGTTTTTGCTATTTACAGTGTAGTGAATTTTTAATGGAACCCCCCCTTTGTTGAAGGACAAAGGAATGATATGTATCGATCGGTGAACATTAAAGTAGGATTTTCATTATGCATCTAGCGTCCACTTGTTGTTTCTCTTGTGAATATGAAATATTAGGATAGTGTTGTTTGTACTATTTTTTTAATGTCTAAAGAAATATGTTTTTACTAACGGAAAAAAGTGGTTCCAACGGGTGTAGGTTCGAATCTCGTTATGCAATTTTTTATACGTTAATTACATAATTTTCTATGTGTAGTGTGGAATAACATTTTAAAATTTAATAACATAACAATAATTTGCGTAATTATATTAGAAAAAAAAAAACTAAATTATTAAATGATCTTAGCATTTAAATAATAATATATTTTAATAACATAAATG
Organism: Heliconius sara; assembly: GCA_917862395.2. Taxonomy (NCBI): domain Eukaryota; kingdom Metazoa; phylum Arthropoda; class Insecta; order Lepidoptera; family Nymphalidae; genus Heliconius; species Heliconius sara. The sequence goes on along the minus strand of OU860788.1, from coordinate 2,739,886 downwards.
GATAGCAAAATGATAAATCACTAGTTCTTTCTAATCACCATTCAAAATGAGATAAAACGAGGTATAACACAACAAAAACAAAAACACGAACTGACAATATAATAAAGTTAGTGATTTTCGCCATTAGCATCACTAATAAAAGGTGTCGTGACTTTGCGTTTCAGAGTTCTTCGGTCTGAGCGCAGGTTAAAAGGTTACGTCTGACCCCTGGTTAAACGAATGAAGGTTATTCCCTCGTCTAAATCTAGTATTCTATGAACATCTTAGATTGCTTATATTAAACTAGTCGTCGCTCGCAATTTTGCTTGCGTTTGATATGTAAATTGGTAAGTACCGTCTTGTCCGTCCTTGTGAGAATTTCGAGAAATACTCTTGGAAGGAAAGTAAGAAAATGGGGAACGGAGTGTCTTAACACTAGTTCTCTCTCACTAGTTCAGCCTACTGTGAGTACAATGAGGAATTGTTTTTTTTTTATTTTCTCTTAGTAATTTTCTCCTCTTCCCAATTTGCATATTTGAACATATCAGCTTTCTAAGTTCAGTAGCTTTCATATAAAAATAAAATAGTAATTTCATATAAAAGTAAAATTATTGCTTTTAACCAGTATTGTATATGAAAAAAAATAAAAATAAAACACCTGTTGTAAATTTAAATCTAGTTCTAACAATTTATTTCATCTACGTCTTAATACTATTAGAAGAGAAAATTAAAAATCTGTCAATCATTTTCACTTGTTTATTTATTATTTATAGTGTTATCATTTCTATAACAACATAAAAGATTAAGAAATTTCTAAATCGATTTTACAAAATCGATATACGTATACGAAACGACGACGAAATCGATATACAATTGTATTGAATTTTTTGTCAAAAATCGTTTTAAATCCACTTTTTTACCGTTACGCACAAAATAATAAGGTCAATAGTAAACTTATAACGAATTTACAATAGAAGTTCGTGGCTGTATAAAATTTACAATCGATCACGTAGTAAATCGTGCTTTAGAATATAAATGATATATATTTTTTTCTATTTTAATATATACAAGTTCAATAATAGGTACATAACAACTAAAAAAATTTTTTATTCTAGTGACGCACTTTTTTAATTTTTTTTTTAAATTATTTACACAGTATGGAAGTATATTTAGAAAGCCTTGGACGACGTTTCCTAGAGACGCAGGTTAGAGTCCTATACCATTTATATTTTTTTCTTTTAAAATTTCCTGCTCACTCTTTGACATTGAACATCTAACGTTTGACCACAAGCCAATTTAACCACAAATAAATTTAAAAAAATCTTCATTTTGCCATGCATCATTTATTTAGTGAAGTAGTCAAAGAAATACGAACACGAAACCACATCCGCTTGTTTTACAAAAATTCTTGTCGTAACTTGGCGCCGCAAAATTGCGGAAAATAAATACTTATTTTCCGCAATTTGATGATAAGGAAAAATTAAGTGAGACCAGTCGTGGCGCAGTGGCACAGGCATGTGACTGTAAACGCAACCAGTTGTGGGTTCGATTCTCACTCGAAGAAATGAAATATTTTTATTTCATCGCTATGGTGTCGAGGCAAAGCGCGGCGTTGAGTTCCACCATAAGTGGTGGAACTCAACGCCTCCTGTCTCCAGAATTCAGCGGAAAGTGAGGAACGAAATGTTTTTATTCAAACGGACTTTCTGGATGGTTCCCAGGCTCCCTCTGCCGATGCAGCTATATCAGCGGGACACAATGTGAAACTTAAAAAAACGAAATAGAAATTGAATCCTCAACCACAGCGTTCACAGCTAAACCTACGCCACTACACCACGATTTCCACAACGATAGAAACTACATCTAAATAATAATCGTTTCTCTAAAAGGTTCCAACAAACCTCGACTTCATAACAAAACTGTCAAGGAATGAGGCATTATCTCTATTTTAAAGGATCCCCAGTACTTAAGTTGTTATAATCATAGAAACGTGGGAGGACGGTGATAAAATGGTATGTCCTCACAGGTCAGAGGGATACTTTCATTGTGGAATTGATGTTGAGGTTGTTTTACTATTACGGTTATTAGAAATGGCGGGTGACTTTGATTTAGATATCATGTACGAGTATGTATATGAAATGCCGACGATATTATTTATGCATATGATATGAATGTCGTATTTTGTCATATGTTTAGGCTATTGTGGCGCGGGGGACAAGGTGAGAGTTGTGGGCTCGATTCCCACTCGAGGGAATGAATTATTATTGTAAAATGTTTTGCTTTCGTCGCTCTGGCCTCAAAGCAGGAAACACGGCGTTGAGTTCCGCAACTCAATAAGCAATGATGCGAACAATTCGAAGGATGGACGGAGAGTCTTAACACTAGGTTCCCTCTGGCTATCCTGCTGTATGAGGGATACAGTGTGAAGCTGATTTTATTGGATTTGATTTTTTCGTATGTAACACTAGCTATTATCTCCGACTACTCCTGAGTGGTCGTAGAATATGTTAACATGAGTTGCCTCTATAGGCATCATCGATAAATGGACCATCTAGGTGGTTGGTAGTTCCTAAGATTAGCGATCAAACAAACACTTCACATTTGTGATTTTAGAAAAACATACAAGCATCACTATGACTCAGTTACGACTTCGTCACATGAAGGTTAAGTTTCTAGATTCCTTCTGCCTATCCAGTACAGCGTGGAGTTGAAACAAATCATTTATTGAACCACGCCGAACTAAGCCTGTGTAATCAGTAAAAATTGTACGTTTTATTATTAAATAAAAAAAAAATCTTTGCTTTTCTAGAAGTAATGGCTTGAGCGGCTAAATCAAAATTGTAAATAAACAATTTATATTATAGTAATTTGCTTTTCAATTGTTTTTAAAATATTATTAAACAGCTCAACACGCAATGCCTCCAGAATTCGGCACAAAGTAGGAAACGGAGTGTCTTAACAGTAGGTTCCCTCTGCCTACCCTGCTGTGTGCGGGATATAGCGTGAAGCTGATTTATTTATTTATTCAAAATGCACTAACACAAACATGATTTGAACCTGTGACCCACCATATACATTCACCAATGTACCTGCACACTAAATATTATTTGGACGCGTCAACTAAATCACGATGGATGACGACCCTAAAACACGGAAACTTTATTAATTTATTAGAAAAATACCCCAAAAAAAATTTAAGGAGGCCCTCCAAGCAAAATTTGTAATTGCGCGTCCTATACAAATATTGAGAGAACCTAAAAATAATTAAATCTAATATAATAAGCTTCACGGCTTCTCGCAGAATTATTAACAAAATTGTGTTAAACACCGTATCTTTATATTGCTAGCAGTATAACTAACTAACTATTATTGTAATTAATTTATATAACAAAGAGATATTTTACGGTTATGCTTAGCGTTTCAGTGAATTTAACTGTTTTGCTATATAACATAATAATCTGGCATTCAATTTCGCTATTTCAATATAATAACCTATATTCTGGCTAGTCGTGGCGCAGGAGCACAGAGTGTGACCGGAAAATCGTCTGGTTGTGGGTTCGATCCCCACTCGAGGAAATGAAACATTTGCTAACATTTATATTTTCATTTCTTCGCTCTGGTGTCGAGGCGTTGAGTGCCGCCACTTAACACGCTTGCCTCCAGAACTCTGCGGAAAGTCGGGACAGTTTGTCTTAACACTAGGTTACCTCTGCCTACCATGCTGTGTGCGGGATACAGCGTGACGCTGATGCCAGTCATGACGCAGCGGCACAAGTATGACTAGAAGGTACACTGAGTAAACGCGACTAGTTGTGGGTTCAATACCCACTCGGGGAAATTAACTATTTAATTAAATGTATATCTCTCTCTATCTATTATAAATTAATGAATGTTAGCTTTCTATTAATTTAATAATGTGAAAATAAGACAGAATTATTGTAAACAGCATTTTATAGAGAAGAATTAACATAGTTTACAGGCATCAAATGTCACCTCACAAAAAATAATATAACACCACGCGAATTGCTCTTATTTCTTTGGAATGACGTCTAATATAGATAAAATAAATATATCCTAGTAAACTAATACTATAAAAAGTATAATTTCTTTTTTATTTATGACAACATCGAAGTTAATGTATAACGTGTACCAACATAAGGGAGTTCACCATCGTGACCCAAATGTGAACATTTGCTGTACTGAGAAACTGAAATTTACTGTAAAGGATTTACTATATTTAACATTTTTTTGTTACATTCCGGTCATTGCAGGATAAGCAGAGGGAACCTGGTAACCTAGTGTTAATCTGTCAGTCCCTATTAAGACTCCAGAATCCGAAGAAAGTGGAAAATGACTTCCATTTTGGAAGTCATTTTCCACTTTCTTCGGATTCTGAAGGCATTGTCAGTTAAACGGCTGTACTTAACGCCGCGCTTCGCCTCGCACAGTTGTGCCACTGAGCCGCGTCTAGCCTCTAGAAATATTGAAGTTGATTTACGTTAAATTTGCTATAACTTATTTTTTCTGGATATCTTTGAATAGGTATGTACATGTACTAGCTGTAAGGAAGCAGCAAGCAATTTTTGCCATGAACCTCACCAAAAAATACCTAAAAAACAACTAGTCCTTAACTAAATATCACCAAAAATTGGAGCTACCAACAGTAAATTAATTTGTTGAACAACTTTCCCTTTCATTCGTTAGCCCACAAGAATGTTCAGATGTTACTCTTCATACAAAACAAGAGCGACCGTGAACTAAGGCGTCCTTAGAACAGAATTAATAACTTACATCCAATCTCAGCAAAGCTAATAGCCAATAAAGATCAAAATAAAACGTTCAAAGGCACACAGTTTGTTCTTAAGTCGGCGTATCAAACGAAATTAACTAAATTTGTGCTTGCGTGTATTTATAATAGGATTCAAGTGATATTTATTACCTAGCATCAAGGTAGACAGAGGGAACCTAGAGTTAAGTATTTTGTTATTTGACATTTTCCGCTGAATTATGGCATTGGGTGTTTAGTGGCGGAACTCAACGCTGTGTTTTGCCTGGACACCACGAAGTAGAAATGAAAATATGAAATATTCAATTTCCTACAGTGGGAATCAAACCTAAAACCTATCGCCTTTACACGAAAGTTCCCCCACGCCACAACTAGTCTCTAAAGGAGTCAAGTGTTTTATAAATTTATTACTTTTAAATAACTTTGAAAGTTATTAAGACAAATTAGATATATATTATAGGCATTCTCCAAAGCAGTGACAGCGATTGGAACCGAAGAAGAAAGATGTCATTGGCGTGAGCTTCGATAGGTCTACACGCTAATGTGAATGTAGACAGGCTGGTGATGATCATCAAGATCATCACCAGCCTGTTACCACAGATGATGATGGCCATGAAATTTCAGATAACTCACACTTTGTGACTTTGATTGACTAGTACGACAGTAACAAGTCAAAGTCAAAAGTCAGTGCTCAGTATTTCGAATTTCAACAAATTCAAAATTCGGAGAAATGGAATTTCAATTTACTAGGCTCGATTCTCCTCAAATATTCTCTTCGACGGTAGTTCAGACGAATTAAATTAATTTATATAATTATGAATCCAATATTTGGCTTGTTTTATTCTACTAATAAGAAATTTAGATTCATTGAATATTATATAAATTTATTTATTGTATATTATATAATTTTATTTAAATTTAAAGGTTAATCAAAATATGGTTGTTATATTTTCGAAGTTCAGTTCGAAGATATTCTCTTTGATCTTCATTTTCTATCTACATATTTAACACATTTAATCAGCACTCACGTCAAAGAGCCGAGAAGAATAGTGTAGACTAAGAACTATTTATATGTTGGTGGAGAAGCAGCAGTCATTTTTACTAGGCTGTCTACCTGATTCCTATATATTTTTAGGAGCAAAAGATATGTTAAGCTTCCATAAGCTTCTAACGTTTTATTGTACAATCATTTCAAAAAAGCTGATACACACCTTTTCTCCTAAAACACGATGAACAGAATCTTAGATCCTACTAGTGTTTAGACACTGTGTATTGAACTAACCAAATTTTAGTAATAAATTTAAATTGTTGGCTATATATTTTGTGCTTAATGCTTTTAAGGAAAAAAATGTACTTACGTTTATTGTAGTAAAACCGAGGCACGCCACTAGTACAAAAATAATATGTGATTCAATAAGCACGTTTGGCTTTGTTTATTGGTTTAAATAAGGATTGCTAACAATCTGGCTTCCATTTGTACAGAAATACCGCGTGTCCTCATGTGTGGTATTGGTACAGAAATAGAATATTTATTTTGTCAAGTCCTTTGGAATAATATACGGAATAACGATAATTTCTCTTGCTTTTCTTTTCGGTTGTCTTTAGATTTTTATGGTTTTAACATATGATGGATGGTGATGATTGCTTTACATAATTTTTTTTATACTGCTCTAATTCTTATACCTAAGTTACATTACATTAGTAGTCAAGCTTTTAATATCTAACAACGAACTCCTTTTACGAATACGTTATTTAATAACCTCATTCGGAATGGAACCTCCTATCCATTTATATTTCTCATTAAATCCATATAGAAATAACCACATGACTTTATCTATATCATAAAATACATACTTTATTGTAATACCGACTTTTAAATATATCATTATAGAAGATGGTCCGTGGGGGGTAAAACTTTTGCTGGATATCAAGTTACATGGAGCTAAGAAATGCGACCGCTTGTACAATATGGTTTTTTATTGATAGATCATTATTGTATGAAATTATGGAACAATTGGTTTCTGTGATATTGCTCTTGCATTGTATATATCTCAGGTATAAATCTCTTTTAATAAAAATATTAACGGTTTTTAGGGCCATCGTAACGCAGTAGCGCAGGATCTGATTTTAAATAGATGGTCGTGGGTTCTCCATTCGATTAATGCTTATGTATAAACGATTAACATTTAACTGATATAATGAAATCAGAGTCATTCCAAAATTGTTAGGTTGAGGCCAGTCGTGGCGCAGCGGCACGAGGTGTGACTGTAAACCGTCTGGTTGTGTTTTCGATCCCCACTCGAGGAGATGAAATATTTACTTAAATTTACATTTCCATTTCTTCGCTCTGGTGTCAAGGCAAAGCGCGGCGTTGAGTTCTGCCACTCAACACGCAAACAAGAGTCTTAACACTAGGTTCCCTATGCCTACGCTGCTGTGTGCGGGATACAGCGTGAAGCTGATTTATTTTATCAAAGCTTAAATTCTACATTTATCCATGTCGAAACGTTGGAAATATCTAATGAGAATGTATGTTCGTGTATTAGGTGTATGATACACACACTAGTCTCTCACCGCGGGGGTCTCGAGCCAGTCAAAAGCAATTAATAGGTTATATTAAATTCATATATTAATATACTGTTGTTTTAGATACTATTGGGTTGTTTATAATTTTTGACAGTATACATAAATTATATTTTATTTTGCCTATTTTTTTTTTTGGTTACTTAAGGGAATTGTTCGCAGGTTCGATATAATATAAAAATTGCTATATGGCATAAAAAATGCGTGAAGCTGATTACGTTTCGTTTAATAATTTAATAGTTATAGTGACTCGCAATGATTTAGTGTCAAATAATAAATAGTTAATAATATGACTTTAAATTTAAAATTTCTTGCCCTTTTTTTTTTAAATTTAGCTATTTTTCAGTGTCTGTAACTTTCTTACAAAAAAAAAACTTGTCGTTAGTTTATACCTTATGGATTAAATTGAATTTTCGTATTGAAGTATCATCTAGGCAATGTCAGGTATTTTTAATAGGTTTATATGAGAATTAATAAAAAAATATATACGTTCGTCCTTCCTTTCACCAATTTATTACCTTTACGACTTGACAGTTGGCTTACATTATAAATTATTGCGTTTCATACAGTATCAATGATAGAAAATAAATCAACGTTTGAATCGATATTTAATTTATGATTTTATGATTGTATTTGTATTTCTTAATAAATCAGATTTTATGGAAATGTCTTATTTCGTGGCTTAACGCTGTCCCCATATATACCGAAGAAACATATATACCCTCTTCGGTATATATGGGGACAGCGTTAAGCCACGAAATAAGATTAAGCCGAGTGTTAAGACACTCCGTTTCTTACTCTCTGCTTAATATTATCTGATATCGCGACCCAATTGGCGGAACTCAGCTCCGCGCTACGCCTTGCTACCGGAGTATGATAATAAAAATAATTTGTTCCCACAATTGGGAATCGAACCTAAATTAAAAACATAATGTTTAATTTCATTCAAGTCTGGACTTTACGCAAATAATAGAGAGAATTGACACTATCAAAATAGATGCAAAATATATAAAAAAATCGCAGTAAAAGGAAAAACTATTTCTATACCTATATTTAATATTAATTTTTATACAGTTGATGTTCATTAAAAATAACTTAAATAAATAACGTTTCGTGTCATGTGACATCTGTTGATTCTTTGATCTTATAATTAAATTAACATATTTAAAGCGTTAAAATTTCAGTTGCGTGTGATCTTTTGAACACAATTTTCATATTGTCAATTTAAATTTAGTTTATTATGAGTTTTACAATATTAGAGGCCAGTCGTGGCGTGGGGGTACAAAGTGTGACTGTAAAATCGACTGGTGGTGGGTTCGATCCCCACTCCAGAAAATTGAAATGTTTATTGAAATTTATATTTCCATTTCCTTGGTCTGGTGTAGAGGCGAAACGCGGCGTCGAGTTCCGCCACTCACCGCGCAATGCCTCCAGATTTTAATGGGGATCGGAGTGTGTTAACACTACGTTCCCTCTGTCTACCCTGTTGAATGCGGGAAACGTTAAATTAAATTGTTTAATTTATAATTTAATAATATCACTAGTCGTCATCCTCGACTTTCTTTACGTGTTCTTTTGTCTTAGCGTTCAATAGAATATATAGAAAGGGGAAAAACTAGTTTTTTCCCCTTTCTAGTAGTATTTTTTCTAGTGTTAAGTGGTGAAACTCGACTCCAGAGTTGCGACTACATAGAAAAGAAATCAAAATATAAATTTAATTAAATATCGAACCCACAAGCAGTCGGTTTTACAGTCACTCAGCGCCCTTGCGCCACGAATAGCCTCTACTTAATTAATAAAATAATTAGTAAATGAAGTCAATATAAGGCAACATGTTTAGACATGTATATACAGGAAACATAACAAATACTGAAGTCGTTTGAAAGTATTGCTTTCGTTTGAAACGAAATAATTGCCGTAACCGCTTTATATGGCCATACTAGTACAGAGTTAGTTAACGTTATGGAATTTAAACTTTCAACGCTATTAAACGTGTGAGGAAAGGTGTCAATTGATTTACTCAAGTAAACCAATATATCATGTTCCGTTAGATGTTAGAATTTTTTTTTTGGTGGGCAAAGGGAACCTAGTCTTAAGATACTTTATTGCCATTAAGACACACAAGTTCCCCATTTTACGATTCTAGGCATTGTATGTTGAGAAGTGGAATTCAACTCCGCGCTTTGGCTTATTTCCAGTGCGAAGAAGTGAAAATATGAAATATTTCATTTCCTCGCGTAAGAATCGAACCCACAACCCGTCGCGTTTATTGTCACACGCTTGTACCCCTGCGCCACTACTGGCTTCATAACTGTTAATCATAAAACTAATAAAACTGTTATTTGTTCCAGGTGAGTGTCAAAATCCTCAGGTAAGAAGGGACTCTTGGACCCCATCAAGGACCAACCGAATAAACATCCGGATTATATAAAAAAAATCGCTATTATCCTACTTACTATATGGTCGCATCCACCATTTTCGAACAATTATAAGAATATTCAATAATGTTATATTATTTAAAACCCTATTCATATACAGGTAAGAGTGAAAATATATCAGCCGTATATTATTATAGTTACTCGAAAAAACAGGCGCTAACGGCACGTGGCTAAAAGGAACCATCTGCTCTTCAATTAGGACCTTTGTGATACGACTTTGTCGTTTGTTTTTCTTATGTTAGGGTTCCGTACTACAAAAGGTAAAAAATGGAACCTGTATAAGATCACATTGTTGTCCACCTGTCTGTTTGTCAATCAATCTTCAGGTCCTTTCCGTGGTTCAATACAATTATGAAATCTGGTATGGAATGAAAAATTCCGAAAAGTGAAAATTTATAGATATTTCTCATTAACTTATTATTAATATTAATATATATTAATATTTGTTGCTTATTGAATACGAAATGAGCGCATATGCCGGCAAATATTAAGTTTTTCCACACAGGTTGTACTTCCCGTTGATATACAATCCTGAAATCGATACAGAACCCTCGGTGGACGAGTCCGACTCGCACTTGACCGGCTTTTTTCTTATATTAGATAGAACGGAATTGTGAATAGGAATTTCGTTCAGATAACATCAATTGATATGAACTTAGAGCCAACGACAAAATGTTCTTTATAAATAAAATGTGTATAAGGGCAATAGACTGTGACGATTGAGAAATAAATATGATTAAACGGTATGATTAAATTGTACGGTTTTGATAAGAATGCAGCTGCAAAATTTTGCAAGCGGTCTTAATATCGAATTATTGTTTAATGTTATTTGTCTTTATGGTGTATATTTTTTTGACTTATCGTAACTTAGCTTTACGTTGTATATCTAGCGGGGTAGTCAGGGAGAACGGAGCGCCCAACACAACGGTCACTCCATACCTCTTTAACCTCGTACACTGTCATCAACCTCTTTATACATGCCCTCCGGGGGGTCCTTATGCTTTTTACGTGACCTTCCTTCAGTATATTTGATACTGTGTTTTCGAAGGGCAACCGAGGTCTCCCTCTACGTCTATTTTTGCTGGTGAAATAATTTGTATTTGTCATTGTCGTAATTTTGCAACATTTTTGTTAAGTTTAGCTAATAAGATCGAGGCAAAAGTATTTTTGTATTGTTGATACAAAGGAATATATTTTGGTATAAGTTTATATAAAAAAAATCAGCTTACGCGATCCGCAACGCAGGTAGGCAGAGGAGTAGTTAAGACACTCCGTTCCCCACTTTCTGCCGAATTCCGGAGGCATTGCGTGTTAAGTGGCAGAACTCAACGCCGCGCTTTTGCCTCGACACCAGAGCGAAGAAATGGAAATATAAATTTAAGTAAATATTTCATCTCCTCGAGTGGGGATCGAACCCACAACCAGTCGGTTTACAGTCACACCTTGTGCCGCTGCGCCACGACCGGCCTCAAATATTATTATTATTATTATTTATTTATATATATTGATTGTCTTTTGATCGATACTTTTCCCGGGCTGTGAATTTGGGATTTTTGATTTAGAAAAATCTGAAAGGTAGTGTTCACAGTTTACTTTTGAGGTTAGATTTATATTTGAAAATAGCGGTGACTAGTTACTTTTTTTTATTTATAACAATTTCAGAATATCACATTTAATAGTATAAAAACTTAAACAAGAAACAAAAGCATTTTTACATTTAAAACTATTTAAAATATAAAAATGCTTTTGTCCCGACCTATTATATATAGTTTTATAGTATTATTATTACGTATTATATATTCTTAATTTGAACAAGGAACACCATGTTTTTGTTTTTCAAGTGAAGTTGGGATCCGAAAATTTTAATTAAGGATTAGCAAAAGAGAGAACTTTTTAATTAAATATACGATAATGTTCTTGAAGTGTTGGACTTTGTTAAAAATTTAAGCAAACGATTTAGGCGTTTTTCTTGATCTTTCCCGTTTTTTATTTTAGGTAGAGATAGTGAGAGCGTAGAGTTTAAATACTGTATTTTCAGGTGTTCTGAACACTGAGCCATACGTTCTCATTAAGCTACGTCGATATTTTTATACGTTTGTTACAACTTATTTATATTGGTACCATCTCTGTAAGTAGATTTTTACAAATTTCCGCTACCCAAAGAGGTAACAGCGCTCTTTGCTGTTGTCGAAGCAAGGAGCGGTGTTGAGTTCCGCCACTCAACACGCAATGCCTCCGAAATTCGATGGAAAGTGGGGAACGGAGTGCATTAACACTACGTTCCATCTGCCTGTCCTGCTGAGTGCAGCTGATTTGTAAAATCGTAATTACATAAATTTTGCTATAAAAACTAATAGTAACAAATAATGGCACAGAACAGCTGCTTGTTGCAATTGGTAGCCGTATAAAAATAGATGCACCTGCTTTTGCTAACGATTTTATTCATATTTTATATTTGTAAAGCTATTATTAGGCTATGTGATGGGCATGTAAAAATAAGCCTCACGGAAAGTAGTGGTTAAAATTCAAATAATTTTATTCAAAATAAGAAGTTACATGCTTCAGTTTTTAAGAGTCAAACGATTTACCACCAATTCACTAAAGTTAATGCCTCAGACCTGAGAAGAACCGGCGCGAGAAACTCAGCGGGATTTATTTTTTAAAAATCAATTTTAAACAAATACCTATTTCATTATCTGTGACAATGATACCTTTGAAACAGACTGGAGCGAGCATTACATTCCCAAGGCGTGTTATCATTTACAAAATCATTAATTTGGTAATAACCTTTAACACATAAACGTCTTTTCACATTTTTTTTAAAATCGTGATATAGAAAATTCTCTGACGTTTTTGGTGATCCTATTGTAAAAGCGTACACATTGTCCCATAAAACAATTACGGATTCGATTCCACCGAGTTACAGGTGCACCCAGATTATGCCTATTTCTAGTGTTAATATTATGAAAATCACCAATTTTGGTAAAATTATTAATGGTTTTCTTAACATACATACCATTTTCAAAAATGTATTGAGATGCAATTGTCAATATATTAATTTCTTTAAACGTTTGCCTTAAGGAGTCTTTAGGGCCTAAGCTATAGATTACACGAACAGCTCGCTTCTGCAGGACAAATATTGGCTGAATACCGGCTGCATTACCCCAAAGTAAAATCCCATAGGATAGGTTGTGGGTTCAAATTCAATTTGGGTAAATTTCGTCGTTTAGCAACCGTCATTCACCAGTCAAGCGAATAGCAATCTGTAGGAGATAGATAACTGAATGATGAAAGTCAGGGATTTATATTTTTTTTGACATAATAATATATTTTAAAAAATCTCACATACACGTACGTTTTTATATAATAAAAAGATAAATATAGTGGCTAGTCATGTCATAGGGTCACAAGCGTGTGCCTGTAAACTGTGAAAATCGAACCCACAACGTATAGCGTTGTGGGTTCGATTTTCACTTTAGAAAATAATAAAATAATTATTTTCGTTTGTTCGCTCTAATGTTGAAGCCATGCGCGGCGTTATGAAAAAAAAAGATAGATATATCTATATATTCCTACTATACAAATTAAATAATATATTAAAAAACAATATCTAAATATGTTTAACCGTAGTTTAAACCTATGTTTCATCAATATCGATTTCAACTCTCAACGCCTCCAAACACACGATTTAACGTCCTTACAATGTTGTTATCGCCTGTCGGACTTATGTCATCGTGTCGTATCCATTGTAGGAGTGAGTAAATTTTGTATATTATTGAAATAATTTTATTGCTTCACACTGATCAAACAATATAGACAAATTATACAAATAAGATTCTTGTATGGTTTTTATTTAATTTTGGAAATATTATTCCACATTTAGGAAAGAAAAATACTTAATAAGAAATTGTAAAAATTTAAACGTAGCGGGTTTTGAACCTGCGGCTCTTGGAAACATTCCAAGCGCTCGGTCCAATTAAGCCATACGTTCTTATAGGGTTACTACAATATATTAATACGGTTGTTAAAACTTATTTATGTTTTTAGCATCTATGTAGGGGGGTTTTTATAAATTTCCGCTTCCCAAAGATAGTAACTTAGAATATTTTAAATATTTTTAACATTTTTAAAGCAATGTGAAATATTTCATTTCCTCGAAAGGAAATCGAACCCGCAACCGGTCGCGCTTACATTTACGTATATTCAGTATATATTAAATAAAAATCAAGGTCAATTATTGTATTTTACATCAATAATGTCTAGGCGTATCCAATATCCATGTAGAACAACTGATCATCATTGTAGCTCTAAGTGGGACACGTTTAAAAACGCGTGGGTTTTACAAAAGATATAGCAACTATTCAGCTTTTGTTCTTGTTAAATGTATGTAATAATAGAACAGCTTCACGCTGAATCCCGCGCACAGTATGGTAGGCAGAGGGAAGCTAGTGCTAAGACACTCCGTTCCCACTTTTTAGCCGAGTTCTAGATGCATTGCGTGTTGAGGGGCGGAAATCAACGCCTCAATAGAATTAATATTAAATTTATTATCGATATTTCATAGTAGTAATATGTCGAAAATTTATATTCATATGTCCAAGCATTGTTTTTATGTTATTTTAGCTGCACGCTATGTGCTGCTTATAGGCAGGGAACCTGGGAACCTAATGTAAAATACTCCGTTTCTAGTAAGGCACTTCCGTTTCCGTTTTCTCTCCGAATTCTGGAGGTATTGTTTATTAAGTGGTGGAGCTCTGTGTTTCCTTGTTACCACCAGAGCGAAGACATGAAATTAAATATATTGACGAAATGACATATTTAATTTAATTTCATCGAGAGAGAATCGAACCCAGAACCTGCCGCGTTTACATTTACACTCTTGCACCTGCGGCTGGCTTCATCGCCACTCATAATATTTATTACAATCTTAATAAATATTATGATTTAGAAATTATTCTAAAAATGAAAGAAAAAATAAATATTTTTATATTATAAAAGAATTTCGTGTAATTTTTCTATAGGGAAAATGAAAATATCTTAGATATTTAGATGAGAATTTGAAAAAATGGTATTTTCTATAATACTTGGAGCAAAATGTTATTAATATTTAAATTAACTTATGACGTAATTTGTTGTCTTATTTAAAGCCATCGGCTATCACGTATAGCCGGGTAGTTCAATTAAAGCAAGAAAATTAAATTAAATTGAATGCGAATCGAACTCACTACCGTTTCTTTTTCAGATAGATTGTTAAAAGAAAGTATTAAAAGAAAAAGATATAGTCACTTATATATTTTCGTTCTCGAGAGCCTCTCTAACTTTCAAACCCTTTTCCAAGTTTCAAAATATTATAATTTATAATGAAATTCCCATCCCTTGTCATGGAATGTAAGGATAATAAGGTTAGTTTAATTTTACGTACACAAATATATGTGAGGCCGTCGTGGCACAGCGGCACAAGCGTATAAATGTAAACGTGGCGGTTGCGGGTTCTATTACCACTCTCAGAAATTAATTATTATTTATTAATATTTTAATTTCTTAGCTCAGATAACAAGGCCAGGTGCCGCTGGCCACTGGTCGCTGACCCGACGTTCTACACCACGATAACTCTTGGAGCAAATAAAATAACATGAAACTGTTTAACCCAGTTTCCCTCTCCCTATCCTGCTCTGTGCGGGATACAGCGTGAAGCTAAAAAAAATGTATAACCAATGTAACTTAGTATATTTTTACTTGTATATTTTCTTATACATTTTAACAAAATTTTTAATGCCCCAATATAATAAATAAATGCTTGAATAGTACGTTATATTCAATGCGTGGGTGATTTTAAATCGGTGCTTCTAGTAAAATGAGTTTACCTTTGATAATGTGTTTGTGCCGCGTATTTAGATATATAAAATGTACGTATTTAAGGTTCTTTAGGATAACGTACATATGTCGCAGGTCAAGGTCGTTTTCACAGTAAATTGCCGTACTTTATCTGATAGTATATTAATATTATAAAACTGTATGTTTTATTTGGTTGAACGCGCTAATCTCAGGAAATGCTAGTTCAAGTTATAATAAATCTTTTTCTATTGGATAGATTTTTTTCTTAGGTTATTTAATTGTCATATTACATGTTTCTTTTTTTTGTTTGGTTTTTTGTAGGAGGTTGGAGTAGGCAGAGGGAACCTGGATACCTGGTGTTAAGATACTCTCTTTTTATTCTGTTGTAGATGAAGGCTATATTTTTATTGGATCTTTTTTACACGTATTGTGAAAAGTTACCGTCTTTCTTTGAAATTCCTCGGAAATTCGGAGGTAAGTGGGGAACGGAGTGTCTAACACTAGGTTCCCTTTCACCCTGCTTTGTACATGATACAGCGTTAAACTGATTGTTATAAAACAAAAAAAAATACCTTAAAGTATACACAATAAAATTCTTATCTACAATATAAACGAATTATAAATTCATCTTCTCTCATACATATTACGGAAGCGAAATCAACGAAATTATAATTAACATAATTGTTTGTAATTACATTCCATTTAAACGTAATTTACTGCGGCAAGATTATATATATCTATACCTTTAATACAATATCAACTGTTTGCTGTCTGTCTGTACATGGAAAATGTATGGGAATATCAATTTGGGGGGCTATATAATGGAGGATGTTCGTACTAAATCTATTACCAATATTATGGAATCAAAAATAGTGATTTCAGAAATTTTTGTCCATAATATTTGTCGTTGGCTGTTGGTCTGATTGTGCGTTACTAGCGAGGATGTCACGGTGAAAATTATGAAGAACGTGCTTAGCTGGTTTGGGCACCTGGGACGAATGAGGGATGAAAGCATGAAACTACGGAAAATTGAGTGGTAAGAGAGGGAGGGAAAGTCTCTCTGGATTCTGTTGAAACCTTCGAAAACACCGTATCAAAAATACTAGAGAAGGATCCTGTAAAAAAATGAGAAACCCCCCGATGGCATGTATAAAGAGGTTAATGACAGTGGAAGAGGCGAAAGAGGTATGTAGAGATCGTAGCGTTTGGCGCTCCGTTCTCTCTGACTATCCCGCTAGAGGTACAGCGTGAAGCTAAGTTAAGTTTAATTTTCAACTCACTTTTAATTAATTAAAAGCATAAATAATCAAATTTGCATTTTAATATTAAAATTTTATCCATATATAAGTTCCATATAGTACATAATGCGATATTATAATTCAATAAGGGCGTGTCCACACGGGCCTTTGTAAAACATGAATTAAGTTAGATCCACTGTCTATACTCTATACCGCCCTAACGTGATATCCTGATGCGTGGGTTGATAGATTATAAAATAAATAGATAGCTAGAGATAGATAGAGGGAAAGTCAATATTAGATATTTGTTACGTGTTAAATGAGGCCGTCTCGGTGCGGGCACAAGGACTGAAACGCGATTGGTGTGGGTTCGATCCCCACTCAAGGGAATGAATTGAATTATTATTTAATATTTTCATCTCTCTGGCACCTAGGCAAAATCTCGACGATGAGTTCCACCACTCAACACGCCTCGAAAAGTTCGGCAAAGTGGAGAGCGGAGTGTTTCAACTCTAGATTCCCCTCTGCCTGATAGTGTGAAGCTGAAAGAATAATAATAATCATATATTTTTGTAAACCTTTCAAATTCTTCTCCAAATTTTGCATGGGCATTGAGTGTTTAGTACTAGAACTCACACATGCTTTTGCCTCGGTACTAGAGCGAGAAAATGAAAATAATCATTATTCCATTTCCTCAAGTTGTAATCGAACCCACAACCATTGCGATTACAGTCAAATCTACAATTCACATAATATTTCATGGAATTCAATTATAATATAACTAGGTTCTTGGTTCCCTCTCGGCGTGAAACTGGAAAAAAAGAAAAAATATTAAAATTAAAATAGGCTCAGCTGGCTAAAAGGAGACTCTTGCAAAACTAACAACGACATGTTTTAAACTTTATTTATTGCTATAACAATCTATAACGCTATACAGTAGTACAGTCACTCTTTGTTTTCTATTAAAAACAAAACGCGTCATATTTATAAACGTATTGTTCCAAAAATTAAATTCGCGTCACGTCCCCGATACGTTTGAAAGTTGGTTTTTTTTCTAACACGAGTAATTGAGTTAGATATTTGGATTTGCGCTTTAAATAATCGATTAGCCTTATCGATATTCAATGGCTTTGGTGGTTATCATAGGTCAGTAGGTAAGATCTAATTGTAAATGCGGTGGTTGAAGTTTCAGTTCCTTCTTGTGGTAACCCTTATGTTAATTATTTTCATTTCTTTGCTCCAGAGCCTATCCTGCTATGCAGAATATCTTAATTTCTATATTCCATATTTTCATAAACATAATCCGTTTTCTGATTTTTTTATTGAGTGGCGAACAATGCATTTCGAAACATTATAAAATAAAATACATTTGTGATTACGAAATCTACTTTTCTTATTAAAGATATGATAATGAAGACTATTCATTATATAAAAATATTCATATATAAACACATATATATTCATATATAGAAACACCCCCATTTCAAAGTATTTAGTTATTTATTTTCATATAATATCTCTACTGAAATGGTTTTTTTTTTGTAACTATTATTAGTGGAATGACAATTTGATATAGAATTGTTAAGATCAAACGCTCAAACGATCGACTGTTTTTTTTTTTATCAAGGCGACGCGACGTACTTAACGAGTTTTAACAATTTTTTTATCCAGCTCGACCACACGAACTAGACATTTTGAATTGATGAATACCTTTGAAACCTGGTTGTGAATTTGCTCCCCGCTGTATGAAATTATATATTTAGTTGTGTTGTCTCTTCTCCCTGATAACGAAGCATAGAGCAGCGTTGAGCTACACCACTAACACACACGCAACGCCACCAGAATTCGGCGAATAGTTTGACTGTCTCAATGAGAACGGAGTGTCTTATTAACTCTAGGTTCCCAGGTTCCCACTGCCTACCCTGCTATATGAGGAATAAAGCGTAAAATTACAAAAATAGATAATTATTGTTTACAAACTAAACACAACTAATATACAACCTTTACAACTACTTCTTCAATAAATGTTATCACAAATAACTCAAGCAAATAAGGCAGTGGGGAACCAAGTGGCTTAAGACTAGGTTCCCTCAGCCTTCCCTACAAATTAATTTACTTACTGAGTGTCTTAGCACTAGGTTCTTTGCCAACTCTACTGTGTGCGGGATACATCGTGAACCTGACTTATTTTATTTGTTTAATTAAATTAGAAATACAGGATCGTGTCGAGTTATGAAACGTGTACCTCAGAGAATTTTCAGACCACGACGACCCGCTGTAATTCAATCTTTGGCGTAATACCCTAGAATTGAGTCAGACGGCGCAGAGTAGTGTGCCTACTCTACTAATTTGGAAGATCAGGTTAATATTTTATTAGGATTCGAAGAGTTCATATAGATTTTTTTTATGTATTTTGTATTAGGTTACGTATATAAGTTTTTTGAGTTGAATTATTCAAATAAATACTAAGTACTTATTATGAAAATCGTTCAATAAATAAATTGTATCAAGCGTATAAGAATAAGTTGTATCAACGTTGTTCGATGAGAGCGTATGGCTTAGTTGGTCAGAGCGTTTGGACGGTTTCCGAAGAGGCGCGGGTTCAGATTCCGCTAGGGCCATTTTTTTATTAATTTTCTTAATAAGTATTTTTCTTACCAAAGTGTGGAATAACACTTTAAAATTGTTAAAAATAAATACTAAATATTTCGCTGTTTATCTGGTTTTTATAGTGAAATATCTCAGATACTCAACAAAATTGGTAAACTGGCTGTTATTTTTGTTGACGGATTGTAGCTATGGCTCTGTTGCTTAATTTGAAATGCCTAATTAAGAAATTAATTATCGTTAAACATGTCCCAACTACACTTTGTTGTCGTTTTCTATTATTTTCAAAGATTATTTTCATATAATTTTACTGGAGGCCAAGTTTTGGGTTATTGTCCTACTCGAGGAAATTAAATTTTAATTTTTTTTTCATTTTCTAGCATTTTCTCGACTCAGGCTCTGCACCGCAGTAGAGTTGAGTTCCACTGAGTGTCTTAAACCTAAATTTTCAGGCTCTTTCAAAAGCCTAAAACTAATAAAAAAGTAAGCCAATAATCATATAGCCTCTAAAGAGAACCTAGTACTAAAGGCACAATCTTGAACGGCGGAACTTAACGCTGAATCTTATCTAGTAATTTTGCCTTTTCTCTCCTTTCCAATACGACGTATCTCACTACTACTGGGTCCTTAGCATGCAAGGCTGTGTAAACTGTCGTCAAACAGGAAGTAATTATTGGATTTCCATTATTACAGCCGCGGGAGCCCACAATTTGTGGTTTATCGGTTGGGTGGGCTTAAGTTGTGAGTGATAGCGGAATGTAAAAATTTAAATTAATTATCTATTATATCTATATTCTATATATATTTTTCTATTATTATTTTTATTTTTTTTAAGGCCAGTCGTAGCGCAGCGGCACGAAATGTGACTGTAAATGTGACTGGTTGTGGGTTCGATCCTCACTCGACGAAATGAAATATTTACTTTAATTTATATTTCCATTTCTTCGCTCTGGTGTCGAGGCTAAGCGCGGCGTTGAGTCACTCAACACGCAATGCCTCCAGAATTCAGCAGATATTGGGGAACGGAGTGCCTTAATACTAGGTTCCCTCTGCCTACCGTGCTGTGTGCGGGATATAGCGTGAAGCTGTATTTTTTTTATTTATTGTTTTTAAGCGAAAGATTTTGCTATATTCTATAATTATATTTAGCATACATATATCATCGTGTTATCATGGCACAGAGTGAGTTGGATTACCTTACATTATCTTGAGAATCCGGGGGAAAATGGGGAACAGAAGTGTCTTAATGGGAACACAGTGTCTTACTTACAGTAGCAGTAGGTTTCTCACAAGCATGGCACACAAAGTAACTTAAAAATATATATTTAAAAAAAATCGTAATACTACCGATATCTCCTAAAAGTGCACACACACAAACAGAGTGTCTTAACACTCAATTATATCTACCTACTCTGCCATAAACGGCAAGCGTGACACTAAAACACAAACAAACAATATTAAATGAAATCTATTTAAGCATCAATTCTCTAAAACATTTTGCACCGCAAATTGAACACAAACGGAAGCCCCCAACGATCCATTGTTCGACTATTTAGATTCATAGAAATATATTGATATTTGGACATCATATACCGTTTTTATTGGAAACGAACACCTTACCATAGACGTTTACTTTGAAGTACCGATCATTATATACGTACATACAATTAACTAGCTACATACATATTTATATTTGATAAATTGATTGAGGCCAGAGGCCAGGGGCACAAAGTGGGACTGTAAAACCGATTGGTTATGGGTTCGATCCCCACTCAATGAGATGAAATATTTATTTAAATTTATATTTCCATTTCTTCGCTCTGGTGTCAAGCCAAAGCACGGCGTTGAGTTCTGCCTCTCAACACGCAATGCCTCCAGAATTCAACAGAAAGTGAGGAACGGAGTGTCTTGACACTAGGTTCCCTCTGCCTACCCTGCTGTTTGCGGGATATAATGTAAAGCTAATTTATTTGATTTTTTTTATTGAGGTCATTGTGTGTTAATTCCCAATGTTGTCATTTCCTGGCTCTGGTAACGTGGTAAATCGCGGCGTTGAGTTTCGCCACTCAACATTCAATGTTTCAGTATCAGTGGTGGTGTGAATGGAAGCTGAGAGGTAAAAAAAATTGATCACAGGATTAAAAATATATTAATTAAACAATCATTAACACCAAAATACATTAGAAATAAGTAATCGTTCTTTACTATGAATCTGTATAATATTTTTTTTTACACCTCTTCTTACCTTAACTTCTTCTTTTTTATTATAATCTGTAAAACATATTTTTTTATACATTTTTAACCTACTATTACAGCATTTTATATTACATTCTAACATAATAAACGAAAGTACGTACGACTATTTCCGAGGACCTTTCGGTTCGAATCCCGCTGTGCTTAAAACTTCAGATGACAAATTTACAATTGAACAAATTCAATAAAGTTATATAATACATTTATAAAAAGTATAAAAAGATCCAATTTGACTATCGGAGACTGTAATATAAATAAAAATAAACTATTAAATTTATGTTTACAACGTAATGTATGGAAGAGATATATTATATGTACGTATTGGGTCGAAAAAATAACAATTCAGTTATTTTTTTCTTTATTTATAACATATCATATCTTTATACAAAGCGAGGTGTTGAGTTGCGCCTCTTAGCGTAATGTCTCTGTCTAGCGTATAAATCGGGCTGAAAGTTAGAAGCGGAGTGTCTAAACACTAGATTCTGCCTATTTTGGTATGTGGGAATATTTTAAGCTTTTTTAAGCTTCACGTTGTGTCCCGCATTTAGCACAATAGGCATTGAGAACCTGGGAGCCTAGTGTTCACTCCTTCCGTTCCTATTAAGACACTTCGCTTCTCCACTTTCGCGTAGTTGGTAAAACATCGAATTCAATTAATTACAATAACTTTAGTTGTGGTATAGTAACTTAACTATTATACTTAACTATTATACTTAACTTAAGTATTATATACATATTGATAATATATTTTTTTCTATTGAAATAATTTAGAATATTTAAATGACAAATCCCTATAACAATTTAAAACCGGCGTGAAGTAGTGGCTTTATGCCACTGCGTTTCGCATCAGGTAATGCCGGGCCCCGGCGCCCAACCCATCTTAAAGGCCGGCAACGCACCTGTAGCTCCTCTGGGGTTGCACGGGGCCGTGGGCGGCGGTAGTCACTTACCATCAGGTGACCCGCACGCTCGTTTGCCGTGTCTTTTCCATAAAAAAAAAAAAAAAAAAAACAATGAGTTTTGTCTTGATATGCAACCCGCATTTTGTGAATGGACAAAAAAAAACTAATTAACTATACAAACAAGTAGGTACTTCCCTTCATTCGTAAACACTTTGCGTGGAACCAACGCCTGACTCTAATGAAACTTAATGACCATTTCTATATAAAAATTATTTTAAAATTGCCTATACTAAACTTTGATCTCATGACCATCTTGTAAGGTCAATTATTTAAGTACTGAGCCGGAACTTGATAATGTCTATAGATTTTATTTTTAATATAGTAAAGTAGGCAGAGGGAAACTAGTGTTAAGACACTCTGTTTCGTTTTTTCACACATGTGCATTGAGTTTTAGAATTCAACGCCACTAATATATAATAATCGCAAGTGGGAATCGATCCCACGACCGTCTTGTGTCGTACTTACAGGCCCCGCTGTACCATTGCGCCAATACGGCCTTATATCAATAGATACCATCGATAATATATTAACATTTTGTAAATTTTACGCAATTGTACAATTCGAAATCTACTTGACATTCTCGAGAGATATCTATTTATAAATATTTATATTATGTTCTATTTCGATCACATTCGTACACACAGACAGTCTAAGGTCTTTTAATGAGGGACTGTGAAACGACTTGAATTGATTAGTGATAAATTACCGATTTCGTTATTACGTTTCGTTATACTCTATTGAGTAATTGTGTTTTACACGTAAATTCTCTTAAAAGTATATTTTTTTATTATTTTTATAGTACCTAATACTTATAAAGAACTTTCTTGTTTTGTCCCATACAGCAGGTACAGGGAACCTAGTGTCCGAACGCTTTGTTCCCCACTCTCATTCCAATTTTGGGACTTTGTTGAATGGATTGTGATGGAATTTAGGTAAAATACAATCATTCAACGGCTGATATGGATGAAATATTTTTGCTTTCCTAATCTGACCAAAAAATTTGTTCTCCCTTTGTAATAACAAATGGATAAAGTTTTTTCTATAATATGTTATATTTTGTTAATATATTGTTGAACGTTAATTTATTGTTAGAGGCCAGTCGTGGCGCAGCGGCACGAAGTGTGACTGCAAAACCGACTGGTTGTGGGTTCCCCACTCGAGAAGATGAAATATTTACTTAAATTTAAATTTCCATTGCTTCGCTCTGGTGTCGAGGCTAAGCGCGGCGTTGAGCTCTGCCACTCAACACGAAATGCCTCCAGAATTCGGCAGAAAGTGGGGAACGGAGTCTTAACACAAGGTTCCCTCTGCCTACCCTGCTGTGTGCGGGATACAGCGTGAAGCTGATTTTATTTTTATTTGTTATTTGCCTTAAAATAATAATATTGTCTAATAATAAGGCAAATAACACAAAAACATAACATAAAAAACATCTTTATCCATCTGAAGGTCTAGTGACCATAAAAACGTTTATTTCATCAAATCGCTTTCACTACCAATTGTGGAGTGACCATAATTTAGAATCTTAGCCAACTATAATTAATTTTCCTTTGAATCGTCATATATATATATATATATATATATGTATAATTATGAATGTTGCATCTAAAAATCCATAAATGCCTTTAGAAAGTTCCACAGAGCTGCCTATTAAGGTTCTCGAGTTACATTTTAGATTATGAGATAAATTAGCATCGTTATGCCTTTTTCATACTGGGTTTGTAATAAATTAACTTTTTTTTAATTTTATTTTTATGTTGTTATATATTCTATTGTTTTATGTATTGTTTGGTTTTGATTTTTATTAAATGTTTCATTATTCTTAAGATTTTATGAACGAAAGAGGTTGTAATGCAATGAGATGCTCACTTAATTGGGTTTTGTTACAGAAATCTTCGATATATCTTAGCTTTTGGCATATTGGAAGTAAGTAAGTGGAAAAAATGTTAAATATTTATTGATACAATTTATTTTTGTATCTAATGGATATTAAGTATGTTATATAGTGGAAATCTAGTACCAAGACACTCCGTTCCTATTAAGATCCTTCCGTTATCCACTTTTCGCTGAATTCTTGATTCAATAAAAGCTTAAAATAAAATACATTATCTATCTGATATTATCTTTTTTAGCGAGTCGACGACAAGCTAAAATAAGCTTGTTCTACTTTTGAATTCAATATTGGCAAATGTTAAAAATAAACGTTAAACTTGGAAAGTTAACTTTAACGTTCACTATTTATATCATTTTAAGAAAATGGCTATATAAGTTAGTCTGAAACTATGTTACTACAAGTCCACCGTACATATAATATGCTAATTTATTTATAAATAAATAAATTCACGCTGTATCTCTCACACAGCAGGGTAGGCAGAGGGAACCTAATTTTAAGCCACTCCGTTCTCCACTTTCCACTGAATTCAGGAGTCATTTGTTGAGTGTCGAAACTCAACGCCAGTCTTTGCCTCGGCACCAGAGTGAAGAAATGAAAATATACATTTAAATAAATATTTCATTTCCTCGAGCGGGAATCGAACATACAACCAGTCGCGTCACACTTTGTGCCCCTGCGCCACAACTACGGAGTAGAATTTTAGGCCAGATTTTTATAAACACCAAAAAAAACAAAAATTATAAAAAAATAATATTTTCTAATATAAAATAAACGTCAAGTACAAACACGCCCTTACAATACACTATACAACACCACAGTCCAAATGACAACATATGAATGGTTGCCACATTGCGCCCGTGGTCACCTTATTAGTGGGAGCCCTTAACGAGATTGACATGTAAGACATGCGTGTCTTATTACGAGATAAAATAAAGACATTTTCAGTATAATGTCTCGATTCTGTTTTTGGAGTACCTTAATAATATGTTTTTGGTTATGTATTTGTGTATGTATGTACGGAATATGTCAGATTTGTCGCTATAATTGGGTTAGTTTTGATTTGATGCTTTATTCATCTTGTATTTACATTCGTTATTTATTTCATCTTTACGCACACAGCAGGGTTTTCAGAGGGAACCTAATGCTGAGACACTCCGTTCCCCAGGCAGTTTTGGGGGCATTACGTATAGAGTGCCGGAACTGAACGCCGCGCTTAGCTTTGGGATTGAACACACAAACAGTCGCGTTTATACTTGTATGTACGCCACGACTGGTCACTATATAATGGTTATTTTGAGGCCAAATTATACTGCGTGACAATAGAATGTTAAATCTTGTTATTGTATTTAAATATAGTTTTCCATCGCTGTGCATCAGTATAGCGCGTTTTTATTTCTTATGTTTTAACTTCAAAACTCACAACTTCACAATTTGCGATATGTAACGGAAATCAACGCTTCGCTTCGCCTCGACAACAGAGCGAAGAAATGAAAATATTAAATATTTCATTTACTCGAGTGGGAATTGAACATACAACCTGTCGTTTCATCCCACAGCGTGAAGCTGCAAAATAAGAAGCCTTTAGCGATTAAAAACTATATTTAAATACAAACAAAAATACT
The DNA here is from genome assembly GCA_917862395.2 of Heliconius sara. Lineage (NCBI taxonomy): Eukaryota > Metazoa > Arthropoda > Insecta > Lepidoptera > Nymphalidae > Heliconius > Heliconius sara. The sequence continues at coordinate 2,713,689 of OU860788.1, read as the reverse complement.
ATCAAGCATTCCACTGTCACTCAGAATAATTCGGCTTCAAAATAAATATTATTATATATTCAAACATTATCGTGACTTCTGTGTTAGCCAACACCAGTCAATGGCAAAAAGCGTGATTAGCAATCTCACCTTGGCATAAAAACTATGTCGTACGGTTACCGAATAAGTACCTTATTGATTTGTGAAATCAGAATAGTTTTGATAGCTACTGACCTGGCAAGGTTGGTATGTTCGAGATATTTTGTGGTGAGTGGCGGAGCTCAACGCCACGCTTTGTCTTGCCAAAGCAAAGAATTTTAAATTTATGTTTTTTTGCTGAGTCAATAAAATTACTTTAGTTCTTTCCATCTATCAATGTATGCATCAAGCTTGGAATCCAATGATTATGCTAAATTTATTGAAGGAACAGATTTTTATATTAGGTATTATATATACTTCATTATTATAAAATTAACAATATCAAAATTGATAATTTTTTGACTACCATAGCTCAGCACGAGCAATAAAAACAAGTCCTTTTCTAGAGTCAGATCGAACCCATAAGCGTCACTTGTACAACCAGATCCTGAGCCGCTGCGCCATGACGACCTTATTTTTATAATAATTTTAATGTTGGAGGCCAGTCGTGGCGCAGGTGCACAAAGTGTGACTGTCAAATCGATTTTTTGTGGGTTCGATCCTTACTCGAGAAAAAGAAATATTTATTTACATTTATATCTAAATTTCTTCGCTCTGGTGTCGAAGCAAAGCGCGGCGTTGAGTTTCGCCACTCAACACGCAATGCCTCCAGAACTTAGCGGAAACTGGGGAACGGAGTGCGGGATACAGCGTGAAGCTGATTTAATTTAATTTTAATATTGTATAATTATTTTTTTGCATACAGTACAAACATAATGTAAAGTAACTTTGATCTAGTTTAGCGTTATTGTACGCAATATATAACAGGATGAAACATGGTCATCGCAACACATACACCATTGAACCTAATATGGCGACGTTTGTATGGCTGAGTCGTGAGAGAAAATTATGTTTTCATCAAACGAAAATGTAGTATAGAATTGTATTCACAACTAGCTTAAAGAGTTTAAATTTAAATCAATGTAGTGCTTAACTTATTTTAGAAGTGAACTTGGAAGTTAATTTTAAATAATTTATTAAGGAAAATTTTTAATTTTTTTTTTTTTATTTATATATAAAAAAAATAAAAAATGGGATTGGAAAAATTTAAATTAAATTATCATATAAATATATTAATGAAAATAAACTTATACATATTTATTTTTATGAGGCCGGCCGTGGCGCAGTGGCACGAAGTGTGACTGTAAAACCGACTGGTTGTGGGTTCGATCCCCACTCGAGGAGATGAAATATTTACTTAAATTTATATTTCCATTTTCTTCGCTCTGGTGTCAAGGCAAAGCGCGGCGTTGAATTCTGCCACTCAACACGCAAGGCCTTCAAAATCGGCAGAAAGTGGGGAACGGAGTGTCTTAACACTAGGTTCCCTCTGCCTACCCTGCTGTGTGCGGGATATAGCGTGAAGCTAATTTAATTTAATTTAATTTAATTTAATTTAATTTAATTTAATTTAATTTAATTTAATTTAATTTAATTTTATTTTATTTTATTTTATTAAGGAAAAGATGTATATATGTGTATATATAAATTATGTAGATATATATGTATATATAGTTAGAATTACTAAGAATGGATGGTGAGAGGGACAGAGGGCGATATTAGAGCCTCCTCTAAAAAGTAAAATACATGACGATGCCTCGAAGAGCATGTATGCATAGGTTGAGGTTGAAGCCAGTGGACGAAGCCAAAGAGATGTGCCGAGACTGTAGCATATGACGCTGTACTCTTTCTGACTACTTTTTTTGAAAATAGAGTGTCTTAACACTAGATTCCTTCCTTCCTTCTGCCCACCCTGCTGTGTGCGGTATAGAGCGTAAAATAGCGTAAAATTCAAATCAAAACTTAATTATTTATTTTCTATGTGTTAAAATCATTTAAATTTGATTTATATTTATAATCATAGAAGCTATGATTGATATATTGCAATATACGAGAGTAGATTTAACTTGTAATTTTCAATTAAAATCTACTGAAGTTATTAATTTAAAATTAAAACTGGCGTCGCACGATTGAGGTTAAGTTACGTAATTTAATATGTAGATGATGATGATGATTGATTTAAATCTTATAAGAAAATAAATCAAGAATCATATCACAAGCTATAAGTATGTGAAATTGAGATCAGATGTTATAAATTATAAGTTTTACTTGTTATTGTTAATATAATTCAGGACCATCGTGGATTAGTGGAACAATGTGTGACTGTAAAGAGTGAGTGAGTAAGTTTGATTTCTTATCAGAAAAGAGATTTTGAATTTTTGCAGGGTTATTCCACAGATATAACAACATAAATAACAAGCGTATAAAAATTTCGACGTAGCTTGATAGGAACGTATGGCCTAGTGTTCAGAAGCGCCTGGTCGGTTTCCAGGAGGCGCGGGTTCGAGCCCCGCTGCGTTCAAATTTTTATACGTTTTCTATATAAGTATTTTCGGAAAGAAAATTATTTTCTGGTAACACGCAGTGTTGAGATCCACCACTTAACATGCCAATGTCTCAAATTTGGGCGGTTATTATAAAGAATCGGATATCAAAGTAACAATTTCCTTCGATTAACCACAAAACTAATTAAAGTAGCAAGCGTTGAGAGAGTGAACAGCTGATTTTATACATATTCGGACATACTATCATCCAATTTTAAGCCTTATCACATTAAAATAAAGTTTAAATTAACACTATCCACTGTTTATGAATGAACCATAAAAGTTACCGCTAGCTCCTATCACAAGGTACTAAGGTTCAATATTAGCTTACAAAAAGCTTACTTTCACCAAATTTCATTCAAGGAATTCTGAATGTTGTCTCGTAAATGTGATTTTTTTTGAAGTCACCGACGCTCTGTGGAATTTTTTAATGTTTTTAAGTGTGCTATTCGATAATCGTGTAGGTTTTTCGGGTATATTACAAAGGTATTAGTATGTTAATTTGACGTGTTTTAGCCCAGTGGGTTCCGTAGGTTCCCATTAAGTATCTTTATAGACAGTTTTTAATGTGGCCGTAGTTTAACACCGTGTAGTGTAGCAATAGGGTGGATATTTTTTTTGTTTTACGCTGTATCCAGCGTGACTCTTTGTTGATTTCCCATTTTTCCTGGAATTATATAGGCATTTCGTGTTGAGTGGCGTAACTCAACGCCGGGTATAAGATTTACATAAATTCAAATTATATACATAAAAGCAAATTTTATTACTAAAACATATATGTATCACATAGTATTTTCTTACATATAGCTTAACGAGGCATTACGCGTTAAGTGGAGGAACTCAACGCCGGGCTCATGCCTTAGTACCAGAGCGAAGAAAATAAAATTAAATAATAATGCATTTCCCCGAGTGGGCATCGAACCCACAACCGTCGCGTTATGTTATTATATCCGACGGCCTCATGTGTTTTTGAAAATTATTCATAGAATTGCAATTTTCTCAAATAGTTAGTTTACTTTTTACCATAATTAAGTAATCTGTATCAATCTTAGCGATCTATTTGCAATAAAACTGATGATATGAAATTATACCGTATGTATATATATGTACATAACAGTTTTATATCGACTGCTACTGTAAACGCGACGGGTTGTAGGTTCGATTAGCACTCAAGGGGGCGAAATATTTAATAAATTAATTTCCTCGATCTGGTAACGAGGGAAATCACGGCGTTCAGTTCCTCAATGTATGTTCCTACTCAACATACATTGAAGAAGGCAACAAAAGTATCTTGATGGGAACAGAGTGCTTTAACCCTAGGTTCCCAGGTTCCCTGAGTCTTCTTTGCTTTGTGCAGGATATAGCATATTATATGAAATATTGATAGATTTTCGCCCATAGACTTCTTACTAATCCAAACTAAATTTTAATTAGATTATTTCTTTTTACTTGATTAAAATTTAAGTAGTTATGTATAATAAGCGAATGTTAGATAATCAATATTACCTATTACATAAAAAATATTTAAAAATATTAATTAAACATTAAAAACAAAATCTGCAAGAACTCCGATCACGAAAACAAAATAAAGGCAATTTCAAAAGCACTTAACAGACACATGAGACACAATTCTTGAATAAAAAACCGAAAAGCCCATATGAGACATTTATATGACCACTGCCAAAAATCGCTAAATACAATGCTATCAACGAGTTGTGGCCGCTAAAGTTCGGCTTATTACTATTTTACACGCAAAGTATAAGCAGAAATGGGAAAAAACCTAAAATAAAATATTCGCATCCATCTACAGCTAATTAAGGGGTGGGTCACGACTCTACGACCGCACTATAATTTTGTTTTTGATAAGGTACCACCTACCGGCAAATGATAGCGTATATGATGATAAATCCTTCATACAGCTTTCTCTCTTAAATAATTGTATACACGCATCCGTGCCCATAAAATTGAAAACAAAAGGAGGTGATGTTCAAATATGTATTGTATAAAAATAATAATATAAGGTGTTTATTTTATGACCTTATTTTTTTTTTGTTCTCCTTTTTTTAGTTAGGTAGTGTTCCCCTAGTTGACGGTTCTGATACGGCCCTAGTGATATTTTCCGTCGAATTCTTTAGGCGTTGCATGTTGAGAGGTGGAATTGAACGCCACGCTTTGTCTTGTTACTAAAGCGAAGAAATGAAAATATGAAAAATTTCATTCCTCCTAGTCGGAATCGACCTCAAAATCGTCACGCTTAACTCAACACGCAATGCTTACAGAATTCGGTAGATAGTGGAAAGCAGAATTTCTTAACACTAGCCTAAATCTGCCTACCCTTATACAGCGTGAAGCTGAAAAAAAAAACTTGAATATTTATTGACTCTAGAAAATAAAAAAATATACTTCACACTGTATCCTGCACAAAGTAGGATATTCAGAGGCGTAGTGCTTAGACACTCTGTTCCCCATTATTTCCACGTTACCCTACTTTTTTTTGTTATATTATTTTCAAGGCATCGTCCTAGTACTGGTGGTGTCGTAACAGGCGACTAAAGGACGTGTGGTAGAGTCAAGTCGCCAGCAATGGCAACACGCATGGGCAGACTCGACCGGATCATTACCACCCCCGGCATTTAAAACCGGTGTGAAGTAGTAGCTTTATGCCACTGCGTTTCGCATCAGGTAATGCCGGGCTTCGGCGCGCAACTCGCCTTAAAGGCCGGCAACGCACCTGTAGCTCCTCTGGGGTTGCAGAGGGTCGTGGGCGGCGGTAGTCACTTACCATCAGGCGACCCGAACGCTCGTTTGCCGTGTCTCTTCCATAAAAAAAGACATTCTAAAAAGATTATAATTCTGAATATAACAACAACAAAATTCTTTCTAAGTTCCCAGTGTCGATCTGGACGCTATCAGAACAACTGATATAATCAGTATTCATTTGCAAAACAACCAATTAACTTCGCTAGCTCCCATTTTATGAGAAGAGGCCGTATCTTACATCGTGTGGGGGCTTTTTAAAAGTAAAAACGCGAAATTAAGTTATTAACCAATGCAAATGAATGCGATATGGTAACTTTAGTACTGGTGTAGGGTTGTCAGTTAACGGAAATTTGAGAAATTATATTGTCTAAACTTTTAGTTTACGGTCGGTCTAGATCAAGGGTTCCCAACCTTTTCTTGATCAAGGACCACTTTTATATCATTCTTGGTAGCAGGGACCACTATGCATGTAGGTGTAGTAAAAATGAACTGGGATAGTCATACAGAAACTTCGCCTCACCATCCCCAGTCATAAAATTAAAATCGTTCGCGGACTTTATTTAGGCGTCTGTGGACCACTGGTGGTCCGCGAATCACTGGTTGGGAACCACTGGTCTAGATAGAGATAAAGAATTAAGAATATTTTAGATAGTTATTTCGCATAAGATAAGTTTTTTTTTACTTTTTAATTGTTTTATCTTCACGCTGTATCCCTCAGCAGCTGTGGAGGAAACTGAGTACTCGATAAGCACTCCGTTCCCCCCACAGTGAGGAATTTCGAGACATTTCTGAATTAAATGGCGAAACTAAACGCCGCGTTTTGTCTTATTACCAGAGACAGCGTGTAACTAATATTACTGAATTCCGCTTAATCCAGCCTGACAACCCTTACTATATACATTTCGACAATTAAATCAGGCTTTTAAAGCAATGGAACGTATTTGAACTCTATGCTTCAAAAAATAAAGTATAAATTCCAAAAACAATTACCTATACGGTTACCTACTGTTGTTATAAATTATTGAAGAAATATATTGCGTTTGGAATTTGTATGATATTTCACAATCCATCAATTTCGGACTTAAATTTTTATATTCGATTTGCATTTACTTCGTATGTTTCATTTATGTATGTGATATACGTTATTTTTTGTGTGTATGAGTTATTTTATAATGTAACGTGGGCATTTTTCAATAAGAAAATATGTTTTTTATTAGTCTAAGGGAATAATTTTTATATTATAATGTTTTGCAAATTTCCATATGAAAATACGGTTTTAAAAATGTAAAAGATATCAATCATGTTTTGGTATATTTCATGTATGTTATGTTTATGTTAACAAATTCAGAGATTTTTTAAAAAAACACTACGTTTTAATTTTTATACGTTTTCTTAATAAGTATTTTTCTTTCTTAAGTGTGGAACAACACTTTAAAAAAATCTGTAATTATTTAAATGTTCGATAATTAAAAAAATAAAACTGATATATAGATAAATATATGGTATATATGTTTTTTATTCACAGCTTTATCCCGCCTGTAGCAAGGTAGGCAGAGGGAACCTAGTCAGTCCACTCTCCCAACCCATTTTAAAGTGGATAATATATACAAATACACTCTATGGGAAGACAACCTCGGTTGACACAACAATACTGAGACGCACCTATCACGCTGTCCATCAACGAATATAAAGAAGCAACCGTCGTGAAATAACAAATTGTATGAAATTGCATTGAATTTAAAATATTTCAAAAGACAAATATATAAATGTTCACAATATTATGGCTTTAAATGAAAGATAAGGTCGTCGTGGCGCAGTGGTACGGCGTCTGACTGCAAGAGCGAGGGTCGTTGGTTAGGTTCCCGTGAAAAATATTGACATTTTCTCGATATGGCGGTATGGCGGTCTCGATAAAAAAAATCTTATAAGAACAAAAGTATGAAACATTGGGTTTTGGGAATTCTTGTATTACATAAAAAAAACAGTTTCATCACAGAAATTTCTTTGTAAATATTTTTTTATATAAGCTAAAACAAATGAACAATGAAAATTGTACAATATACGTATGGATGCCCTAGTTTTTGATGGCGAAACTTAACACGGTGCTTTGTCTTAACAGAGCAACGAAATCGAACCCGCAACCTGTTGCCTGTGCCCCTGTGCCACGGCTGACGTTGACACTAGCCTCTCCCGTTATAAAATAATAAATTTTGAAACCTAAACCACCTAAACAACTAAAACCTAAAACATAATCACATAAATGTAAATCACCATATTACTTTAACATAAAAATATATAGGGGAAATGAAATATTTATTTAAAATACTTAAGATACTATAATTATTAAGATTTGAACCCGCGCTTCTTTGTAAACCGCCCAAACGCTGACCAACTAAGCCACGCGGTCTCATCGAGCTATGCCAAAATTTTTATACAGCTTGTTACAACTTATTTACGTTGTTAGTATCTTTGTATTGAGATTTTTACCGCTACCCAAAAATAATTGAATTTAACCCAAATTAACCCAAACTACTTAGAATTATCGTTTGGCAAGAGAGAAACTATTTTTAAATATATATATTTTTTTAAATATTTTTTTTTTTTTTTTAATATTGTTTTAACATATTAAGAAAACGTATAAAAATTTGAACATAGCTGGATTTGAACTTGTGAAACCGAAGGAGAACCCGAAAACAAAGTGTCAAATAACAGTTTAGAAACATATTTAAAAATATTTATTTTAATTTTTGAGTTTAACTTTTTCACTTAGGTGTCGACGGAGCGCGACGTTGAGTTTCACCATTCAACACGCAATTCCTCCAGAATTCGGCGGAAAATGGGGAACGGAGTGCCTTAACACTATGTTCCCTCCACCTACCCTGCTGTGTGCGGGATACAGCGAGAAGTTGATAAAATATGTAACTAAAAATACACAATTTATAAATAATTTAATACTAATCTTGTAAAACCAATATTATTGAACTCTAAGCCAAAACAAAAGTCATATCATCTTATCATAAAAATAAATGACTGGAAATTTGCATATCGGAACAGATCATCGATTTTAACATCTAATTTATGCCAAACATGATTTCGATGATTAATAATCGATTTTTTCACCATTTATTCAAATTTTATGACCGTTCGATTTTGTTTCGAATGGTTTTATTGTATAGTTTACTATAGAAATAATATATTCGAATATTTTTTAAGTAATTTGAGATTTGAAACCAAATTATAATAGCGTCAATATATTTTGTGTGTGTGTGATAAAATTCATTATTTATTTTTATAAAATTGCGTTTTTAAAAGTTTAGTGTCGTATCACTAGTTTTTTCTCTCACTACAAATCTCTTCTAGATCTCTTCTAGAGATAAGTCCACCGTTGCGAATGAAATTTCGAATTGTATGTTTTTTTTTTCTATTATGTATGAATTTGGTGCAATAAAGAATATATATACAAAATATATAGAAATTACACATTAAACCATTTTTGTTATTTTCAAATCGAAAAATTTGCTAGTACGATGAACTCTGTTATTATTTTAATTTACACAAGCAGAAAATGTTTATAGTACTACTAGCAGTATAGAGCAGGTTAAAAAGAAACAACTAATCTTGTCTTTTAGCTCCACACTGTATCCCGCACATAGCAGAATATATAGAGGGAATCCGGAAACCTAGTGTTCAGACTCTCCGTTTCCCCACTACGACACATCCAATTTCCACTTTCCGCTCCATATTCTAAATGCACTGAGTGTAGAGTTGCGGACTCAACTCGATTTCTTTATATAAACAAATAAACAAACAAAATAATAAAAAACCCTGACACAATACCCTTGAACTTATAAACAACAACAACAATATATAATTCGTATTACAAAATCATTTTCACGTCAAAACCGATCGACGATAAACGGACAATGACAGTCGGTATTACGTATCGAGAACGATATCGATGAAAGATATTTTTTTTATTTTGATTGCTTTCGTTTAATTTGTTTCTATTGTACACGTGACAGGTTGTGGGTTCGATTTCCACTCGAGGAAATAAAATATCATTTAAATGTTTCCTTGCTGTGGTAACAATCGGGGAATAAATGAAAATGTTCAATATTAAACAAAGCGTAATGTCACACTCAACACGTAATGTCTTGAGAATCCAGCGGAGAATGAGTACCGAAGTGTTTTAACACGAGATCTCTCCTATCCATATGCGTGATAGAGCGTGAAAATAAAACAAATTAGAAATATTTTAAAATTAATTAAATGAAAATTATATTACCATATTATATTGAACCAAATTACAAAATATTTTATTCCACCGAGTGACATCGGAACCGAACCCACAACCAGTCGCGCTTACATTCACATCTCACATCCTTGCGCCACAACCGTCTTAAATAAGATATAATATTATAAGGCTGTATAACTAATAGGTTACCTTTATACGAACTATCTGTTAATTCAACAGCGCTATCTCAATCTCTTAATATTTTTCATAAAAGATAACCATTTTGAAATTTATAGAATTGCATAACTTAAAGCCTACAATCTAACAAACGAAGCTGGTTGTGACTTTGAAAAATATATCGAATTATAGAATAGATAGAATTTCTATTGTGACTTGCCATTGTGCGAGCAAGCGTATAAATAGGGTTGTGATAGTGTTTGGTGTTATGGCTTTTTCACTTGCATCTTGATGAATAAGTTTTTTTTCAGCTTCACGCTGTATCCCGCGTGTAGCAGGGTAGGCAGAGGGAACCGACGTAGCATCATTTACGAAGCAGTGTGTGTTGATCGGCGGAATTCAACTCCGCGCTTTGTCTAGATATCAGAGCGAACACGCTAATGACTCTGAGGCACAATGTGGACTTAAAATGTATATATTGATAAGAGTCGTAGGTATATAGAGACAAATCAAATTTGTGCTTATATATATATACTTTTTATAAGTTACACATTTTTTTATTTTAACTTTTACAATCAAACTATTAATAATTTAATATTTTCATTTTGAAAATTATTATAATTCAACAATACTATTATGACAGTTTAATTTTTAATTAAATTTTATTAAAAAAAATCTTTACAATATTGTAATATTTATAATACAAATAACATTTTGTCAACATTTACTATATTTGTAATATGTAAACTTAATTACCATTAAGTCACTAACAGTGACTCACGGGTATCGGTGTCACCGCTTGTATTACCGACGTCATATCTTCTTATTTCACAAGCTGCTACTAAACTGAGAAATGTATCCACAACTTCCGAGCCGCGTATCTTGTTTGTAGTTTATGTGATTTCGATAAACTTTTGTCCCGACACGAGCTTTGGTTTTCGAAGGAGTTCATGTCAAGGAAGCTTTCTAGTGCTTTACAGTGGTTTTGATATTTCTATTTAAAATATTTAAGTTGTATATTATTTTTATTAAAAAAAAAAAAAAAAAAAAATCAAATCAAATCAGCTTCACGCTGTATCCCGCACACTGCAGGGTAGGCAGAGGGAACGTAGTGAAAGACACTCCGTTCCCCACTTTCTGCCAAATTCCGGAGGCATTGCGTGTTAAGCGGCAGAACTCAACGCCGCGCTTTGCCTCGACACCAGAGCGAAGAAATGGAAATATAAATTTAAGTAAATATTTCAACTCTTCGAGTGGGGATCGAACCCACAACCAGTCGGTCACAGTCACACCTTGTGCCGCTGCGCCACGACCGGCCTCAAATTTTTATTAAAAAATGATAATATTTTTTATTTAGCTTGACGGTGTATATATAGCATGGTAGGAGGAGGGAATAGTGATAAAACACTCTGTTATCATTTTTGTTCCGCACTCTCCACCGAATTCTGGGGATATTGCAATTTGAATAGCGAAACTTAACACCGCGCTTCCACTCGTTACCAGAGCGAATAAAATGGAAATAACAAACATTTAATTTCCTTTAGTGAGAATCGAACCCACAACCTGTCGCATTTACAGTCACACACTTTTGTGCACCACAATTGGCCTCAAAATATATAATAATTATAACTTAACTAAAATATATCATTTCATATTATTTACTTAAATTTATATTTCCATTTCTTCGCTCTGGTGTCGAGGCAAAGCGCGGCGTTGAGTTCTGCCACTTAACACGCAATGCCTCTAGAACTCGGCAGAAAGTGAGGAACGGAGTGTCTTAACACTAGGTTCCCTCTGCCTACCCCGCTGGATGCTGGATACAGCGTGAAGCTGATTTTAATTTTCAAATTAATAGTAAATAATTTAGCGTTAACTTTTATATACCTATAATTTACATATATGTATATGTTTAGAAAGGAGTTATTCAAACAAGAAAAAATCACGTCGTCAGTAATTCATTTGCTAATAACTAATAATATATGCTTACGAGAAATGGAGGATTTCATGTTAAATCGAAAGTTTTCTAGTGTGATTCACAATAGGATGTAAAATGCTTGTGGGACTATAAACGGTTAATATGACCATAATGTTACATTGAACTGAGTGAGTGATATGTCACTTTCTGTCTGTTTATTCTGTAAAAGAAAGTGGTTATTAGAGATATGAATAATTTTTTAAATAATTTTTTTTTATTGTGAATTTATATCGGAAATATATAGAAATTAATTTGTGAAAAATGGTTAAAAAAACATAAAACTCACTCTGGCTAATCAAAATACGACGTTAAAGTAAACATAAGTACCTATATTAGATGAAAAAGTAGTTGGGATTTTTGCTTAGAATTTTATGTAATTGGACTGCTTGATTAGATTTCCGATGAATTCGAAAGTATCCGAGGCATTGTTTGTTGAGTGGCGGTACTCAACGCCGTGCTTTACCTCGTTACCACAATAAGAAAATAAAAATATTGCACAGTTCATTTAGTCGAGTAGGAATCGAAATCACAACCAGTCGCTTGTAGAGTCACGCTCTTTTTCACCACGACTGACCTCAAATAGCTTTTATACATACAAGCAAAAACACTAAATCTCTTCAAAAAATTCAATTTTAAAGTAAAAATACCAAAAAAAAGAAGTCAAATGATTCATACAACCTTATAAAAGCGAAACCTGTTTCATTCGCTTGTCCCATAAACACCGAGATCACTTTACGGTCTTCCGCGTGATACTGACATTGAAAAATTTTATATAAAAAATACACATAATTGAGTTTACACTCTAAGTAATAATTTTTTTAGTAGCTACTAAGCTACTGTGGTAGTTGCACGTTCAATTCTGGATGAAGTCATTTATAGAAAATTATAAATGAACATGAAGAAAACGATTTTTCCCTGATACCATAGAGAAGAAATGCAAATATTAATAAATGAAAAATAATTCCTCCGCCTGGGAGTGGGAGAACCCACGAAAGTCGAGTTACAGTCACGCACTCCTGCCCTTGCGCCACGACGGCCTCATATGTTGTAGTGTTTTTGACTATAGGTTTTCTCTGCATACAAGAGAGATACTATCTATACTAGAGTTTTTACTATAGTATATCTATAGGAGAATAATATCGATATAAATATCAGTTTAAAACTAAATTTAAAGACAATTTTGTTTACATTTATATCTATCTATTTTTAATTGAGGCCAGTCGTGGCGCAGCGACACAAAGTGTGACTGTACAAACGACTGGTTGTGGGTTCGATCTCCACTCGAGGAGATGAAAGTTTTACTTAAATTTATATTTCCATTTCTTCGCTCTGGTGTCGAGGCAAAGCGCGGCGTTGAGTTCTGTCACTCAACACGCAATGCCCCCAGAACGCGGCAGGTAATGGGGATCGGAGTGTCATAACACTAGGTTCCCTCTGCCTACCCTGCTGTGTGCGGGAAGTTGATTTATTTATGTAAAAGTATGTAGTTATAATGATGAATGAAAGTTCATTCAAAGAAAATATTAACATTCACGAACAAGTAGCAACCGAGTAACTTATAATGTATTAAATTTTTTGTTAAACTAAATGTGAAATTCGCCGTATTTGATATGAAAGTCGATTTCTACATGTATTCAATAACATAGTGTCTCGAATTAGGGCGAAAAAGAATGAAGTGTCTTAACACTAGGTTCTCTCTATCTATATGCGGTATAAAGCGATGAGCGAAAAGAAAAGAATGTACAATGAAAAAAAGGGCTGTGTGCCATACACTAGCAGTAGCCCGCAACCTTGTGTGAGAAAATCCCGTTGTTTCCGTTTTTCCGTTCCCGTAGGAATTTCGAGAAATGCTCTTCTCCGTTACCTTACCTACCTACATATCAAATTTAAACTTTCTAAGTCTAATTTCGTCGATTCAAAAGCGCAGCGCTCGAAAAATTCGGGCTTAAAAAAAAATTCACTTAATGTCTCGAATCAAGAAGGAAAACAAAGAACGGAGTGCCTTACTAACTCACTTTTTTAAGAATTGTATTAATTCGAAAAAAAAACATATTTATACGACACAAGAATTTATATTATACAATTGAATAAATTCCATACCTACTTCAAAATAAAAAAAAAATGCGATTTTTCTAACAAAGTTACGTAGATCTTGATTGAAACGCTCCGTGACGGATGTTTATAAATGGCCGCCATCAAAATTTATTTTATTTCTGTCTGTGCATTCAAATATACTATTTAATATGATTCCTTTAATAAAAGTTCATTAACTCCTCGTTATATGTATATTGGTTCCAATTAAAAGTTAGATTATTGCTATCGGATGTGGCGTCTTAAGATCGATAGCGATGGGTCTTTTATTCTTTTTTTTGACATATTTTTAAAATAAATAAATCAGCTTCACGCTCGATTCCGTTCACAGCAGGGTAGGCAGAGAAAACCTTGTGTTAAGACTCTCCGTTCCCCACTTTCGGTCGAGTTTTGAAGGCATTGCGTGTTGAGTGGCGGAACTCAACGCCACGCTTTGACTCGACACCATAGGGAAAGTAAAATATAAATGTAAATCGAGTGGGAATCGAAGCAACGATCAGTCGATTTTACAGTCGCAATTTATGTCCCTGCGCCAGGACTGGTAAGTGCAGTTTTAGTAATACAAGTTTTTTTTTTAATGATTATTTGTCCTTACTTATGACACATAAGATAGACAGAGGAAGCCTAATGTTAAGACACTCCGCCACCCACTCTCCGTTGAAATCCGGAGGCATTATTATTCATATGACAGTAAATACATCATTATCTTAGTTAAAAAGGTCTTTCGTGGAGTAAGCACGAGCGTGAAGCACCCGGAGAAATTAAATATTTAAAATTTTCATTTCTTCACATTGGAAACAAGGCAACGCCCCTCAATACGCGATACCTCCAGAATTGAGCGGAAAATGGGGAATGGATAGACCTTAACACCAGGTTCCCAGGTTTTCTCTGCCCATTGGTACTGCCTGACGGTATTTGTACTAAAAAAACGAACTTTAACAGAAAACAGTTAAAAAATGAAATTAACATAGCGTTTAGGATAAAATAGATGATGATTAAAATTATAAAGTGATTTATTGCCAAATACGTTTTATATAAAAGCGCGGCGTTGAAAACTGCCCCTTAGCCCACAATGTCCAAAAAATTTAAGAGTTGCTTTGGGAACGGAGTGTCTTAACACTGCGTTCCCTCTGCCTACCCTGTGGGATATTTGCGGGAAATTAAAAAAAAACCCGATTCAATTACTCTTTGGCAATATTAAATAAATATTTCGCATTTCGCATTACATCGTCTGAATACCCATTTTATTTTGTTTTTTTTTTGTGAAACCCGATGCATGCGCTATAAAAGTATCGTATTTAATAATATAAGTCATTGGACATTTATGATTGATCTAGGTGCTTATATGAGATACTATATGCGTTGTGGCGATGTGACTGTAAACGAGACGGTTGTGGGTTCGATTCCCATATGAGGGATTTAATTAAAAAATATTTATTATAAATTTATGTCTTTTCTCTGGTACAAAGGTATGTTATGGCGTAAAGTGGGAAACGGAGTGTCTTTAATGCCCATCCTGCTATATGCGGGATATAGCGTGAAGCTGAAAAAAAAATCTTATCGTAAACGCCACTATATATAATTGAGGAAATGAAATATTTATTTAAATTTCTATTTCTACTTCTTCACTCTGGTGTCGAGGCAAAGAGCGGCGTTGAATTCCGCCACACAACACGCAATGCCTTAAAAATGCGGCGGGAACTGGGGAACGGAGTGTCTTAACACTAGTGTCCCTCTGCCTACCATGCTGTGTGCGTGATATATGCTATTGTTAGCGAACTCGTGTAAAAGAGGGTAGATTTAGGTGAAAATAACTATAAACGCAATGGAATTGTGTTAATCGGGGGCAGTTGCTTATAGACAACGGCTGTTATTGGAAGGAAACTAGTGTGAAGTATTGTTAGTAGGTGATACATATCACTTATTACAATTACGTAGTATCTCTTTCCAAATAGTTTAGAATCATATTAGACGATATCTGTTTTTATCGTGTTATTTTTTTTTTGAAAAAGAAACAATTCCGATTTCTAAGAATATATTTAAAAAAAACAATAATAAAATTGCTAACAATTCATTCTTAATTGTATATTTTATAGTAGTTACAGTTTCTAAGTATATTTTTGGGTAATTGTGCTATCTAAGATTAAAAATATACCGTTTCATATTCCAAATTTTGAAACTTGTTGACTAAAATTTACATGTTTAGTTTAGTTTTTTGCGTTACTTTTTTTATCAAAATACAACATTTTGACTGCGGATGTTGTGGCTGGCTGTACAGTTTTTATATGATTGGTCTTCGTTATATTCTAGATTAATGGGTTAAACGCCGGGACCTGGTCGTAAATTCTGTGAGAATAACAATTTTGATTCTGAAATTTTAAATTTCATTATGATTTCAAAGCGCTTTTTGGACGTCTCCTTACATGAATGACTTCAAATTCCAGTTAAGAAATATAGTATAAGAGACCGATTATGGCGCAACAGGTTATAGGTTCGATTCCCACTCGAAGAAATGAAATATTTAATATTTTCGTAAATGGAGTGTCTAAATACCACGGTCTTTCTGCATACCTGCTTAGTGACAAAAGATGCCTTAAGCCTTAATAAAGTAGGTAGAAAGATGACTACTTTCTGTCACCATAGAAATTTTCTTACCCATATAACCATATGGTCATCACATGGTCATAAAATTAAAACACTTAAGCATTTACTCATGCTATATTGCAGGTTATATCATATACAGTACGGTCAACAAGTCATGGCTACTCTTAAGCGAGGTTTTTGTAAATTTTATTTTTTATTGTTCGATCGGGAAGAAAATAAGCAAAGACAAGAAATTCCTAAAATCATATCTGCGCAGCCATCTTTGTTTTCTTTTTTTCTAACAACAACAACAGGTCAGTCGTAGCGAAAGGGCACAAGGTGTGACTGTAAACGACTGATTGTGAGTTCGATCCCAACTCTAGGAGATGAATGATATTTAAATGGAAATATACTATTTCTTCACTCTGGTATCGAGGCAAAGCGCGGCGTTGAGTTCTGCCACTCAATACTCAAATCCAGAATTCGGCAGAAAGTGGGGAACGGAGTGTCATAACACTAGGTTCCCTCTGCCTACCCTGCTGTGTGCGGAATACAGCGTGAAGCTGATTTATTTATTTTATAACTAATATAGACCAAACACGGTAATGATTTCCGTCTTGCAATACGCAGAGTTTCTAAAATTGTAACTAAAAGTGAAAATGGAGAGTGGAATATTTAGACTTAAAAATAGATTCTCTCTGCCTACCTTTATATACATATGTGGGATGTATTATATGAATTTAATATAACTAATATGGATACACGGATTACAAAAAATATGTAGACGATGTGGCACAGTTAGAAAGTAAATGATTTTCTATTAATACTTAGTATGGTGTTATTCAAACCATAATCTTCTAAAGCTTCATATTACAGCTTCAAGCTGTATCCGGCATATATAGCTATATAGCAGAGTAGGCAAAGAGAACTTAGTGTCGAGACACTCCGTTGCCCAATTTTTGCCATTTTTTTCGTGGCATTGTGGCGTAAGTCAACGCCGGGTTCTAGGTACCAGAGCCAAGAATAAAAATATGAAATAACAATTTATTTCCAAGAGTGGGAACCACTATAAAAACAGCAATATACATTTAAATATACGTAGTTCAATGTTCACAAACATAAAAGCAGCCAAAAAAGCGTCTAATAGCTTATTATATAAGTAAATTTCAAAGGAAAATCTGTAATTCTAATTTACGTGTGTTATTAAAACGACGTCTTCTAGCTTATCCGTATTCAGAGTAATACTTTCCTTTGATCCCATCATTTCGACTAAGTAGTATCGATCTTAAATATGTTTATTTTGCAATCAGATAGTTCTACCCTAATTCATCTGAACTGTATAAATCAAATTGAATCAGCTTCATGCTGTTTACCGCACACTGTACGGTAGGCAGAGGGAACCTACAGTTAAGTAACTGGAAGCATTGTGTGTTGAGCGGCGGGACTCATCACCCTTTGTCTCTATACCAGAGAGGAAAAAATATAAATTTAAATTAATATTTCTTTTCTTCGAATGAGCATCGAACCCACACCCAGTCGCGTTTACAGTGACAGACTTGTGCCCCTGCGCCACGATTGGCCTCAACTGGCCTGAACTCTATATGATTATATTACAACAACTAAAAAATACAATAATAATTTCATCTTCATAAACCGGCGTTGAGTTCCGTCACTCAACAATAGTCGCGTTGCTTCGAAAATTTCCGGCGGAAAATGTCAAACGAAGTATCTTATCACTATGTTCCCTCTGCCTACCTGGCTGAAACAGCGTGAAGCCGATTTAATTTAATTTTTATTTACAATCATAATTGTTATTTTACATTTCATGCAAACTTAGCGTTTGCAGTATAAGCGAAACCTAGTGACACAAATCTCATTAAATCCGCTTACTTTGAAATATATAATTTTGCTAAGCTAAGTATATAAACAAAAAAATATATATAAGTATATTAAAAAGAGTTGAATCCCATATAAATTTCACAATTCCGCGAGCGGGAATTGAAGACCACACCACAACCATATCATAAACAGCAACTCTCTGCACTACTCTCCTCTATATCTTCTTTCTTTAATATCTCCCAGCACCCGTTATATTGGAGCAAAACAAAGGAAATCTGAAAAGGGAACCTAAGACAATCCGTTCCCCACAATCCGCTGAAAGTCCAGCCATTACATGTTGAATATCGCAACTCAAACCCATGTATTGTATTATTAGCAGAGCGAAAAAAAGACTCCTTCACTCTTCCGAATAAGAAACGAACCCACGACCATCCATTTACTCACACGCTTGTGCCACTACGCCACAGCCTCTTATCTTCACATTCTCACATCTCCATATCTTAATATTTACAATTTTTCGTGGATTACAACACTATAATCAAATAAACACCGTTAGCTTTTACCATAATTTTACATTATTCCTTCATTTAATATTCATAAGTCATTGCTTACGTATTAAATAATTAAAGTAGTTTCAACCTGTCATTGAATCGTTAATGAATTCATTTGGCTGTTTATCAATATTTATAGATTACGACATTTTTTTGTTAGAGCCAGAATTCACAGTTCGGAGGTTTTTTTTTTGTTATTTTCCGTATGTTTTGTTTTGTAGGCAGAGAGTTGTGTCAAGACACTCCATGCCACATTTGACGCTGAATTCTGGGGGTAATTAGTATACAGCTAGTGACTATAGAAATTACACTAAAATGGGATAAAAGTTATTGTAAGCGCGATGGTTGTGGGTTCGATTGCTTCGTCGATTATCATCTCTCAATATGTTATACTCGTAATCTTTTTTTTTTAATATATTTCTTCCTACAATAAATTATGCATATTCAAAACGTTTTCGAATATGATTTTGTTTATGGAATCCATTGTTAAAATGAGAAGCACTCGAAGCACCAGCTTTTAAATAAGTAATAAATCATCGAAATAGGTCCATCCAGTCGAAAGTTCTGAGGTAAAAAACCAAAAAAAATATAGTCAAATTAAAAACCTTTGACATAATAAATTAAAAAAAAGGCTAATCACGGCGCAGAAGCAGTGTGACTGTAAACGTGACTGGTTGGGGGTTCGATCCAAACACGAGGAAATGAAATATTTACTTAACATTTATATTTTCATTTCTTCGTTCTGGTGTCGAGGCAAAGCGCCACTCAATACGCCATGCCTCCAAAATCGGCTAAAAATGGGGAACGGAGTAGTTTTCTTCTGCCTGCTGTGTGCGGGATACAGCGTGAAGCTGATAAATAAAAGTTAAAAAAATTGAACCCACGACTAAAACGACTGAAATTACCTTAAATAATTATACAGCCTTACAATATCCTTTTAAATACAACACTAGAATGTATTGCTGTGTAAATAAAAAAATATTTATATATTTCTTATTCATTAAGAATTTCAATTGACAAGGTCTGAAACGGAACGTAACGAAAATTATTTTGACATATTATTGGCGTTCGCAAAAGGTAAATTTGTTTTTTTTATTTTATTTTTCAACAAACAATTAATAAATTAATACAAATATAGTGTCTTATCTCAACATGTTATCTTTATCCTCGTATAAAATATTTTTCGTATAAGTATTAATTTCATTTTAAATTCTTGTTTTGCATATAATTACGTATGTATCGACGTCGGTCGATGTGCTAGCGCCTCCAGCGCGGCTTCGTCCGTTTAAGTTTATTATTTTATTGTAGCCAAATAATATAAAATCTTACAGATTTTAAAATTTAGATTATGTGTTATTCTGATATATAAGCTATAACATTGTAAATATTCATCTAATCAGTTCTGTAGTTTTTGCGTGAAAATGGAACAAACAGACATATATAAGCATTTATAATATTCGTAGGATAGGATAAGAAGACATTTTATTACGAGTACCTACTAGTATAAGACTCCCATGGCTCAGTGGCACGTCGTCGGACTGTAAACG
Organism: Heliconius sara; assembly: GCA_917862395.2. Lineage (NCBI taxonomy): Eukaryota > Metazoa > Arthropoda > Insecta > Lepidoptera > Nymphalidae > Heliconius > Heliconius sara. Next base: position 2,693,371 of record OU860788.1, on the reverse strand, counting down.
TGACAGTTGTGGATTCGATTTCTACAGAAGAGAATGAATTATTTTTATTTCCTAGCTCCGGTAACTACACGTAACAAATCAAAGTAATGTCCAGAATTAGGAACAGATTTGTGAAAGACTTTAACCCAAATATGTTTTTTCATTAATACAATATAAATTATTCTATAATTTAATACAATAATATAAGTCAACGCATTGAGTTCCACAACTCAACACACAACACCTCCAGAATTCTTCGGAAAATGGGGAACAGAGTGACTCAACACTAGGTACCCTCTGCCACCTACCTACATCCGGTCAACAAGGATATATAAAAACATAATTATCACGAACCACAATACAGTACTAAAAAACAATAGAGAGACCAATTTGCGACCGTTTAAACAAGAACGCTATGGCGTAGATTGCTATCAGCCTGTACTATTGATTTTCGATTGGTCTTTTAAATAGAAATTAAGTTTTATTTAATTTAATTCTTATCGATAAGTTGATAATAAAATTTAAATTATTTAATTTTAATTAATTATTTATTTGTTCATTTGGATATTAGTTAAGAGGCCAGTCGTAGCGCAGTGGCACAAAGTGTGACTGTAAAACCGACTGGTTGTGGGTTCGATTCCCACTCGAGGAGATGAAATATTTACTTAAATTTATATTTCCATTTCTTCGCTCTGGTGTCGAGGCAAAGCGCGGCGTTGAGTTCTGCCACTCAACACGCAATGCCTCCAAAAATTCGGCAGTTTCCTCTGCCTATCCTGCTGTGTGCTGGATACAGCGTGAAGCTGATTTAATGAATATATATTTAAGAGGCCTTTTTTACCTTTAGTAGCGGTAATTAATACAAAAGTGGTAACCTCTATTTAGATAAATGATTAAGATTAGATAATTGCAATTGGGCAACACAATGCCATATTGAAAGTGAAAGGTGAAGCGTGAGAGCCGGTGTCCGTAAGCGTGTATGTCCGTCTATGAACGAGTGAGAGAACCAAATTTTATGGAACTGCTAATCGTTTTGAATGGTGGTGTGAATGTGTGAGATTTTATGTGTTGGAGAGTTTTGGTGAAGGTTTAGTGATGAATTTCTCCGCTTTTTTTATGTAGAGGTGCTATGTTTAAATTGGCTGATATCATAAAAAAAAATTCTAGACTGGTTTCAATATTGTATGATGTAAAATCATTTCGTCGTGTGTTATTTTCTTATATGACGTATTTCTTTATTTTGTTTAATATTCTAAAGATTTTACTAATATTATGACCCAAGATCAAAGTTTCAGGACACATTGTATTCATCATAAAGAGATTTCTATTTCTCATAAATAAAATCTAGTATAGTTTAACATTACAAACATAAATTTGTAGTTAATGTCATACAAAATGTGTGTACACAATTCTGAAGGCATTGCGTGTTGAATTGCGGAACAAAGAAATTAATTTAGTTTTTATTTCCCACTTCTACAGGAAATAAGACATTGTGAATACCCATCTACCTATAACTCAACCCATCTTAAAGGCCGGCAACGCACCTGTAGCTCCTCTGAGGTTGCACGGGGTCGTGGGCGGCGGTAGTCACTTACCATCAGGTGACCCGCACGCTCGTTTGCCGTGTCTTTTCCATAAAAAAAAAATTTTGAATACCTACACTCAATTTTCATTTCCCACTTCCATAGAAAGTAAGACATTTTGAAACCCCCACCTTCAATTTTTGTTTCCCACTTACAATATTATATAGGAATTAAGACATATTGAACACCATTTCTCAATTTTCATTTCCCACTTCCATGGAAAGTAGAACAATGTGAAGAATACCTACGCTCAATTTTCACTGTCACTGTCATTCGAAAGCTCTGATAAGCTTTCAATATGACATAATGACCGCTGATATATACTCGTGTCGTTGAAATTGGGTATCGTAGAATAACGTGTCAAGTATATGGGATGAACTGTTTTTAACTTAATAGCTTTATTTTATCTCTTTTAGTTATTTCTTTTAGACTAACATATATTTTCATATAGTAGTAGAATCTTGTGTTGAGTCACTCCGTTCTCATTCTTATTTTTCAGCTTCACGCTGTATCTGGCGTATTGTATATAGGCAGAATGAGCCTAGTGAGGCACTCCGTTCCCCACTTTCCGCCGAATAGTGAAGGTATTGCGTGTTGAGTGGTGGAACTCAACGCCGCGCTCTGCCTCCACACCAGAACGAGGAAATGAAATATTAAATATTGAATTTCCTCAAGTAGGAATCAAACCCATAACCTATTGCGTTCACGTGTTCGTTTCTGTTTGAACTTAATACATTTTATTTATTGGTGGAACTCAACACCGCATTGGCAACATTACAGTAAATTATATAAACTTTTGTGTTATGAATATCTTAGGTACTTAGGTTATTTTAATTTTATTAATTAGAATCAGAATATTAGAAATTCTGTTAGTTCTGCAACAAAATCTTTTTAAGCTAAAATGTTAAATTAATTTATCGTAATTTATTATAGAAACTAAATCACTGTTGTTCAACAATATACTTTTGGTGTTGTTAAGAAACCATTGCGGACTGTCAAATAGGATCAAAAGCGCACGAGGCGCCGGCGGCGGTAGGAAATAATTATCAAGTTGTTTTAGACAATTTATAATATAATATAAATAATGTAAAGAGACTGTATGTACGGCCGTATGTATTGTAAACACGACGGTTGTGGGGTCGGAGTCCACTAGGGGGAAGCAATTATTTTCATAATGATTAAGCGATTTTGAGCGATTGTTCCAACCTAAAATACAATACCTTAAAAATTGGATAGAATGTGGGAAACCTAGTATCTTTACACTAGGTTCCTTTTGCTTTTTTGGTGTAAACTGTAAATCTATAAAAAAAATCTAAAGTAAAAATATATAAGTAAAAAATACTTATAACCTCAACATAATATGATAAAGCGCTGTGTTGAGGTTCCAACCCAACACGCAATATCTCGAAAATTGAGTATAATGTGAGAAACGGAGTAACTTTGCACTAGGTTCCTTCTGAGGTTTTTTTTATCAGCTTCACGCTGTATCCCGCACACAGCAGGGAAGGCAGATGGAACCTAGTGTTAAGACACTCCACCACCACCACTTGCCCACTTTCTGCCGAATTCTAAAGGCATTGCGTGTTAAGTGGCAGAATTCAGCGCTCCGGTTTGCCTCGACTCCAGAGCGAAAAAATGGAACATTTAAGCAAATATTGCAGGCAAGAGATTGGCCGAAGCATTCAAACCATTGCAAAGTTCACCAAGTGCGACCCCTCTAATTGCATCGTACGCTGAACCCTCACGTTCGTTTGTCTTATTACCCACAGATGAAGCCGAAGTAAAAAGTACTATTTTGGGACTGCGAATGGATGCAGCCGTTGGCTGGGACGGCATATCAGCGAGGCTTTTAAGAGCTTGTCTGCCTAAACTTTTAAATGTGGTAACACACATCTGCAATTCTGCAATATCCTCTGGATGTTTTCCGAAAGTGTTTAAAAAGGCAGTCGTTCATCCAATTCACAAGAGTGGGGATAAATATAGTGTCGATAATTATAGACCGATATCAATTTTGCCAATTATGTCCAAAATTTTAGAAAAAATTATTAACAAACGCTTGACGCACTATCTTGAAACACAAAATATCCTCGCATCCAACCAATATGGTTTTAGACGTTGTAAGTCAACTGAAGATGCTGTTGCTTCATTTGTCGACCAAGTAGTTGCAAGTTTGGATAAAGGCACTAAATGCCTGGGAGTATTTATCGATCTTTCGAAGGCTTTCGATACTATTTTTATTCCTTACCTGCTGTCTAAAATGAATACCATTGGTATTCGTGGTATTCCTTATAAAATGTTCGAGGACTATCTAAGCAATCGAACACAGTGTGTTAAAATAAATAACCTAATAAGTGACAGCCAGAAGATAAATTTTGGTGTACCCCAGGGGTCAATTTTGGGTCCAACGTTATTTCTAATATATATTAATGATTTATGTAAACTACCGCTTACAAATTGCTCAATTTTTACTTATGCAGATGACACGGCATTGCTCATAAAGGGCAATGATTGGTCGGAGATATTTATGAACGCAGAAAATGCACTCAGATCGGTGAGGTGCTGGTTTTCTGATAATTTACTGACTATTAACCTAGCCAAAACAGTTTACATGCCATTCTCGTTGAAACAAAATACCTCACGTCCGGATGACACTTTCCTTTTAAAAGTTCATGCCGCAAATTGCTCTGATAACTCCCAAGCTACCATGTGTAACTGTCCTCTGCTAAGAAAAACAAATACCGTTCGGTACCTTGGTGTATTAATTGATATGTCCCTGAACTGGAAGTCTCACCTTGATAGCTTAACTGCAAGAGCACGTAAACTTATTTTTATTTTCAAAAAACTGAGATCATTTGCAGATTACTCGGTTTCAAAGACAGTTTACTATGCTCTATGTCAGTCTATCTTTACATATTGTATTTCTATTTGGGGTGCAGCACCAAAGACACTTTTTCTACCTCTGGAACGGGTCCAGAGGGCTGTACTAAAAGTCATGACCCTCAAACCATTTAGATATCCTACATCTCAGCTATACACAGATTGCGCGGTTTTAACGGTGAGACAGCTTTTTGTCCTCCATACCATACTTCGTGTACATAGGGAAAAGAAATATAAAGAAAATAATGTCAATTCTCGTCGGTCATACAGTGTTTGCCCCACATATAAATGTAATACTGCCACTGCCCAAAGACACTATCATTTTATCGGTAGTCATCTATACAACAAAATTAATAAAATATGCAACATTTTTCCTCTTCCCTTCCATCTATGCAAGGAAAAAGTAAGTCTGTTTTTACGTGCGCAAGATTACAATGAAACAGAGAATCTTATTAAAATAGGTTCATTGTAAGGCCGATACAAGCTTAAGTTAATTTATGAGTTACTATAAAATATTTTTTCATTTGATGAGGTTTTGATACAAACATGCACTCTTAAGTTTTCCTAGTTATTTTTATTATTATTTTTATTTTTACTATTTTTGTATTGTATTCTGCATAGAATGATTAACCAACCAGACACAAGAATGTTTGATGGATCTACCGCTTTCCAGGTCACCTAAAACTGTAAGAGCACTGGTACCCATAACACAAGTTAAATCTTATAATGGGTACCAGAGTTCAATAAAACCAGAGTAAAATTGCATTACTGATTGCTATAACAAATAGTTTTGATTTATTGTATCTGGTTACTGTACTTATATATTGACAATAAATTTTCATTTCATTTCATTTCATTTCATTTCATCCTTTAGTGATGATCGAACCCATAACCAGTCGGTTTTACAGTCACTCTTTGTGCCCCTTTGCCACGACTTGCAGCATTTTGAGATAAATTGTACATTTTTAAAAAAAATCTCAGAAACAAAAATATACAAGTAAAAAATAAAAAAGAAAAAGTCAAAAAATTAAAAATTTTACTCAGCAGTCAACACGATTTCACGCGCATGAATGACTTCATACTATTAAGATATGAATGAATACTAACTAATTATCGTATACGAAGTTATAAATAACGCGATAATTCTCATAATGATAAAATGTTACTAACTAACAAACTAGATAAACGCAACAGGTTATGGGTTCGATTTCCACTCGAAGAAATTAAATCATCATATATAAAAAAGTTAAAAAATCGTATCAGAAATCATTTTTGTTGTCATTCAATTCTGTTTATTAAATCAATAATCATGTAGTTAGTTAATGTGGGCGAAGCCGCGGAACGGAGTGTTACGGAGGCTTCCTCTGTCTACCCTGCTGTGTACGGGATACAGCGTGAAGATTAAAAAAAATGAAATGAATTTATGAATGACTTCATAATATTGAGATATGAATAAATACCAAGTTAATTACTTACAATATTATAAACAACGCGATAAGTTCTCGATTAAAAGCTAATATTAAAATAGCGATAAGGAGTCGTCAATGTATGTATATCGTTAAATTTATTTTTGTATGGGATTCTATCCTTATCACTATGAAAAGGGCAGCGAGTTGAAATTGAACGTAATGTTTTTATTAATAAATTAAATTTATACATTTATATTTTACCGCTTTTTGATAGACAACACGCGGCGTTGAGTTCCACCACTCAATACACTATATCTCGAAAGTTGAGCAGAAAATCAAGAATGGAATGTTAGAACATTAGGTTCCCTCTACGTCCCTATAATACAGAAGGAATATGAATGAATAATGTAAAGCTCTAATAAAATCAATTAGAATAGTCAAAATATTAACTATTTGATTCCCGCTAGTCGGCATCGAACTCACAACGGCCACTCTACAGCCAACCCTTCCCATGACGACGATGAATAGTTGACTATTAATCCTATTATATTATTGATAATATTTTATTCGTTTCAGGTAAGAGCACCCCATCAGTCAATATAAAAACATATTTTTATTGAACACAAAACTTACGCAATCTACATACAAAATGACTGTGAACAATAAAATGTAAGTAAGTAAACTTTTATACTCGCTAATTTTCAATGCCAATATTTGTTCATTGAATGACCGTGACTTGTTTTTTTTTGTGCTGTTTAACATGTTTTGCTGTCAATAATATATATTTAAAATATTTAATTTATATGCTTCATGTATTTTTAATGTCACTTCGCTTTTAATATGGCGAGCTGGGTGGTAGAACACGAAGTAGGAAAACAATAAATATATTATTTATTTTTTTATTTCTGAAATGTACACAGTTACTCTAAAAGTAGAAAAAATTTTTGGATTGATGGATGGATGGAAAATTCGAATCCACACCTCTTGGACTTAAAGTAGCTTCACACTAGATCTCTACCGGGGTAGTCAGAGAGAACGGAGCACCAAACGCGACGGTCTCTACATACCTCTTTCGCCTTGTCCACTGCCATCAACCTCTTCATATATGCGTTCCGTGGGGTCCTCATGTTTTTTACATGGCAGTATCTTTAATACTGTGTTTTCGAAGATCAACCGAGGTATCCTCTTCCCCTACCATTTACTCTCTTACCATTCACTTTTCCGTCGTATTTTTTTGCCCACTCATGCGTTTGACAAGCCCAAACCCACTAAATATCTTCTTTAATCTCACCGTGACATCCTCCCTAATACCTGTCATTCTTTGTATCTGTTCATCGCGGATTCGATCAGCTAAGCTGACTCCGCATATCTTACGAAGATGTCGCATCTCCACAGCATTGATCTTCTTTCATTCTTTTTCTGTAATACTCACGTTTAGCAGCCGTATATCAGAGTCGGTACCAACAGTGCACGGCTAAACGTGCAGCTGTACTGAACGTTTCACCGTCTCGTCAATGTAGCCAAGGGACCGTTAACTCTGTTACCGAGAGCAATACACCTTTCCGGATCCATCTCGTATCTTCCGTCTCTACTGAAGAATATACTTCCCAAATGTACCACTTCATTCACTTGTTCTAATATCTTATCATATTTTGTTTCTGTGTTGAGGCAAAACGTGTTGCTAAGTTCCACCACTCAACACGCTATGCCTCCAGAGTTTGGCGAAAAATAATAAACGGAGTGTCTTAACACTAGATTTCTTCTGCCTATTCATGGGGGTCATCATCGTGAAGCTAATAATGTTTATAAAGAGAATTATAAAAACGATTCATATTTTTGTATGAACATTGTTATATAGTATGATATTAAAATCAATTAAAATTTTATGTATATACCACAAATATGTAAGTAATTGCTGTTTACGTAAGATTACATAAATTAGAAATTCTCCAAAGCCGTTAAAGCGCAGCAGAAAGCGTGTTTCTGCGACTGCGTGCGTTTGGTTTCGATTTCTTAAAAAATGGGCAGAAAAGTAGGAAACGGGGTAACTTAATAATACTATATGATTCCTTAAGACTACCCTGCTTTTTGCGATATACAGCGTGAAGCTAAAAAAGAATTAATAACATTCAAGTGATTGACGTAGCGTTAAAAAGTTACAAAAATCTTTCTTTTGAATATTCATCTCAATTTCGCTCAAAAATGTACAAATCATACTTATGTCAGTTTGGTTCACATTTCTTCCTAACTATAACTACTAAATCGATGATTTAGTATTAACTTTTGATGTTATCACAACACTAACAAACTTTTACTAATGTACCCAAAAGCTTGAGGCCGTCGTGGCACAAGGGTATGACTGTAACTCGACGGTCATGGGTTCGATCATGTCTCGTGGGAATGGATTATTATTTCTTATTATATGAATTTCTTTGCTCTTGCACCATGGCAAGCGCGACGTTGAATTCCGCCAATTCAATAGGCAATGTCTCGAAAAATTCAGCGGAGAATGGAGAACAGAGTCTCTTAACGCTAAGAGGTTCCCTCTGCCTACCCTGATGATGTATGGGATACAGCGTGAAGCGTGACCAAAAACAAAAAGCTCCAAAGCTTATTTAGTAGCAATAAACCAGCAGATGTTTCATAAACAATAAACAGTATGGATCAATGTGATCTTTCAAGTTAGAAACGAACATAGAACTTAGATGCGAGAGGCGATAACGTATTTTTATTTACCAAACAACATTCCATCCAGGGCCGTGACGAGTCAACTCCAACATATGCTTTTTACTCTTTTACTCAAATACGCCATTTTTAACCTTTAATCTCAAGAAATAAGATAGATTTCATATTTTCCAAAGAAAACGTAATTTTTACTCTTTTTACTCAAACACGCCATTCTTACCTTTAAACTCAAGAAATAAGGTACATATCATATGTTTTCTACGTAAATATCCCGTTTACATGCAATTTTAGTTAGGTATTTCCATACAGTTTTAATTTAACGTGGTAAAGTTTAAAATTGTTTATGCCGATGTGAACGGGGTTGTTGTTTTTTTGCTCGTTCTCTCTAACCAGCCTCTAGACTGCATGACGCGTAGATCTTGTGGTTTTTGCAACTGTGCGATTACTGGTAAGCTTAGTGATGTTACATCAAAATATCGATAAATACGGATTTTTTTAGTTTATTATTTAGTAACCAGAGGGAACCTGAGGATCTAGTTTTAAGACATTTGGGTTCCACTAAGTCACTTCCGTGTTCCACTTTGCGCCGATTATTCTGGAAGCAAAGTAGGTAATATTTATTAGATACTATCATATTAGTAATGAATATAGTATAATTACTCATAATATTTCGTATGTTGATGATTTGCATTATAGTAGGCCGAGACCGTCAGGGCCCAAAAGCACAAGCACGTAACTGTCAAAGCGACAGTTTTGGGTTCGAGTCCCACTCAGGAATGTGAAATATATTTCATGTTTTCATTTCCTCGCTCTGATAACGAGATAAAAACCTTTGGTAACTTTTAACGCTATCTCTGGTAACGTTTTTGATTTACTAATAAATAAAAAAAGAAACAAAACTCGACTATAGGTTATGATTTATACTTGTGCGAAATCGAACTCCGATACACGCAGTTTCATTCCAAATTCGTTAAATATAACTGGACAGACAGAGGCAGCCTAGAGTTAAGACACTCCGTTGATATTAAATTTCTTCGAGTGTAGTAGAACCCACAACCTATCGTGCTTACAGTCACACGATCGTGCCACTGCGATACGACGACCTATAAAGGTATAGGACAATTTGTAAATTTCATTAGATTGCTTTATTTTTATCATTGACAATAAACATAAAGCTACCTACAGACGTATAAACATTTGATGGCACTTGCCAGACAGAAATACAACCTTTAACTGTAGGGTTGTAACTGGCAGCTTTCATTAGAAACCTCTTGTGACCTACTTAACCTTTATGAATAGAAGTAATGAAAACCGCATTAAAATGGCTAATTGGTTTTCGAGATGAGCTTTCCCTCAATCTTATGATTTAATCGCTGTCTATTCTTAAAAGCTGACAATTAATTTTATCGGATATTTTAAATGACAAGATTGTCTGGCCTTTAGAAGGTTATTTAAAGGAGTATCTGGGTTCGATGTCCAGTCAGTCATTTGAGGAAATGAAATATGATATAATATTTTCATTTCTAAGCTCTGACGTTAAGGCAAAGCGCGGAGTTAAATTCCGCCACTCAACATTCAATGCCTCCAGAGTTCAGCGGAAAGTGGATAGCGAAGTGTCTTAACACTTTCACTTCGTGCGGGATACAACGTGAAGCTGTTAAAAAAGTTTAAACTTTATTAGAAAGCTTCATATTCTTTCTTGCGAAGCAAAGCAGTATTGGCGATATAGATAAAAGATATAAGATAAAAGATAGATAAAAATGAATGATGAAGTGTCTACATTCTCACTATAGTTATTAAATATATCACGCTTCATTTGCTTTCCAATAAATAATAATCAATGTTGTTAGGCTGATCTTTTTTTCTTGTGCAATCTTAACTGACAGATGAGGTCAAGAGGATATTAGTCGATTTATTTTTACTATTAACTTTTTTTAAGTTCACGATTGTTGTTTTTTTTTTGTTATTATGTTTTAATTTGAACTTGGCTATTTTTTTTGGTTATAAATTTATGAGTTAGGCTATATGTAGAATTAAATTAATTTTAAACTCAATTAGATATTATTTAAGTTTTTAGTTAATACTTAAAAATAATAAGATGAGAATATTTTTAAAGTACAATCAAAATATAGTCTTTTATTAAAAAAAAATCTTGAAACTGCGCTTAATCTTACAACTTTATTTCAGACTAGACAGTGGTGTGGAGTTCCAGCTCAGTCAGCTACACTATAGATATCACTTCTTTTTAATATATGTCACACTACAGACATCAATGTTTCTTTGCAAAGATATTGAGAGAAAATAAAGAACAGACATCATTAATTTCTCTCATGTAGGGCAGTAGTATGTACAAATAAATAGCAATAGAAAAAAAATATAAAAAATGAAATTCTGACAGTAGATGCGATAGTTATGGGCTCATTTTCGGGGAATAATTATTTTTCGTTTCGTCGCTCCAGTTTCAAGACGAAACGTTGTACACCGCTACTTAACACGCAATATGTATAATTTTGGTCAGCGCTTAGGTAATGGAGTATCTTAACACTAGGTTCCTTCCACTTAACACTCTATATGCAGGATACAGCGTGAAGCTATAAAATATTTATAATTGCTCAAACAAAATCATTCCATACTTACTATATAGCCTTAAGAATTTACAACCAATATTATTGCAAATGTAAACTCGAGTGTGGGTTTGTTTTCGATCCGTTGCAAATTGCTTATTACCGTTTTTAATTAACCATTTATTCCCGAACACTGTGCTTCTGTGAATAATACGGGCATAATGACAAATAGCTGTAATTAACTGGAAGTAATTATAGCAGGGTGGGCAGGGGGAACTTGGGAACCTAGTGTTAAGACAGTCTGTTCCCACTGAGACTTCCGTTCCTCAAATTCCTCTGAATTCTGTATATCATTTACTCGAATGAGAATCGAACCCACAACCTGTGGTGTTTACAGTCGCAGGCTTGTGCCCCTGCGCCACCATTGGCCTCAAGAGAAGTTAATTCTTATTTTTTTTATGGAAAAGACACGGCAAACGAGCGTTCGGGCCCCCTAATGGTAATTATTATTTATTTTGAGTTAATCAAGATAATATTGAAGACTCGCTGAATTGTTAAGTATATAATTTTTGTATGGAGTCGCACGGATTGTAGGTTCGATTCCAACTAATACTTTATGTCAAAGTCGCTTTTCGTCGGTAAAAAAAAAATCAAGCCAATAATGTCCCAACCCTATAAAATCATAGACTAGAACCAAGAAGTAAGTGAGAGCGCCGCTACATCACTACTTACTTGTTTATGACAATAAAACGGTAAAGGCTTTCAAGTTTTTTCACGTCCATCTTATTTGTTAGTCATATTTAGTGTTTATTTAGATGCCTAAGTTAGGCTTTTAACTCGTTGACGTTAGGTATTATGGTTGGTGTTTACTTTTGTTTACAAATATAGATGGCCATTAGAGTAACATCATTTGTATTTAATTTAATTCTATACTTATATAATGTATAATATTTGCAACTTCTGTAATATATGTACATAAATTCGTGTTTAAATCAGCTTCACGCTGTATTCCGCTCACAGCAAGGTAGGCAGAGGGAACCTAGTGTTACGACACTCCGTTCCCCACTTTTCGCCACGTTCTGCAGGGTTCGTTGGTTTAGTGGTGGAACTCAACGCCGCGCACTTTTGTCTCGTCACCAGAGCGAAGAAATTACAATATAATAAATGTAAGTAAATATTTCATTTGCTCGTGCAGGGATCGAACCCACAACCAGTCGATTTTACAGTCACACTTTGTACCACTGTGCCACGTGGCCTCAATTCATGTTTATTTATTTGTAAATTGCGATTGTAAGTGAAACAGGTTGTGAATTCGATTCTCTTTCAGTACGGTTTTGAGTTTATCCACTCAATACGCAATGACTCTAGAATTCCGCTGAAAGTGAGAAACAAAAGAGCCGTAATGGAAACAGAGTGTCTCCACACTAGATTACACTAGATACAGTTTGATGCTAAAAATATACGTGCTCTGTGCTTAAATCTGTTGTCTGTGTTTTTTTTTTTCAAAATTTAAATAATTCGACTACAATTCTTAAGTAATCGAAGATTTATTGGACAGAAACGTAATTTTTTAAACATTTTTAAAGTGTTAATCCACACTTAGGAAAGATAAAATACTTAATTAGAAAACGTATAAAAATTTGAACGTAGCGGGACTCGAACCCGCGCCTCCTGGAAACCGACCAGGCGCTCTGACCACTGGAGCCATACGTTCTTGAGAACGTATGGCTGAAATTTTTATACGTTTTCTAATTAAGTACAGAAACGTAATATTAATATAAAGTTTCAAATAGTTATTCAACTTATTTAACGAAAAGACTGTTGAAGATTCAATTTCAAATACAAATAGAAATTTCAAAAGATCTCATTAAAGTTTGTAAAACTTGAAGGTATTGAATCGTTAATAAGAAATTATAATAACAAATGTAAATTCTTTGTGTAAAAACAGTTTTTTTTATATGTTTTTTGATAATGCTCTTTTTTGGAATAATCCAATTTTTTTTAGATATTTGCTGTGAATTGCTCCTATAAAATATTATTTTATCAATTAATAATATACAATAACTATATAGTAGATTAAAACATGAAAATAAACTCATTTGGGCATCATTTTGCCTTCGAGTTCGAGAAAATTAGGAAATTAAATAATAATGAAAATTATTTATGAAGAAAAAGGATGCACAGATATTCTGAACTGTGACAAACTTATTAAGTTACAAAATGTCTATTTTTTTTTACTTCACGCTATATTCCGCATATAGCAGGGTAAGCAGAGGAAACTTAGGAACCTACAGTTAAGACACTCCGTTCCCATCGAGGCACATCCGTTCCCTACTTTCCGCCGAATTCTCGAGGCATTACGTGTTGAGCGCCTCCTTTTGTCTTGAACTTTGATGTAATCTCAGAAACTATTTGTGTTTGATAGTCCATTTAGAGACCAGTCGTGGCGCAGACTGTGACTATAAAATTGACTGGTGGTGGGTTCGATCTCCACTCGAGGAAATGAAATATTTAATTACATTTATATTTTCATTTCTTCGCTCTGATGTCAAGGCAAAAGCGCGGCGTTGAGTTCCGCCTCTCAACACGCAACACCTCCAGAACTCGAAAAGTAGGGAACGGAATGACTTAACACTAGGGTCCCTACGCCTACTCTGCTGTGTGCAGGACACAGTGTGAAGCTGAAAAAAAAACAACCTCATAAATAAAATTATATCAATATATTATTATATAAAAAAATATTTGTACACCATCAACCAGAATCACGAGCAGCATATATTAGGTTATGTTATTAGCCTTCCAATTATTTCCCGCTGGTGCTGCAGCAGGCGGTGAACTTTACGCGATGATGCTATCTGTACGGAAGTTAGTCACCAATTAGGTACTTGTTTATAACTTGGAACCTAATTGTAAGGTATATGCGACTAGTTCCTGCCCCCGGTAGCGGTTACGTTAGTACTTACTTAATTTATATTTAATTCGTTGTATACTGTAAGATAGGTATCGTTGATTTTATGATCTACATATTGTTGTTTAGGTTCACGCTGTATCTCGCAGAAAACACGGTAGTCAAATGGAATTTGGGAACCTAGTGTTAAGGCACTCAGATCTCGTTAAAACAATTCTGTTTTAAAATTTTCTCCAAATTCTCAAGGCATTGCGTGTTCAGTGGTGAAAGTTCAACGCCTAGTTGCTACGTGCCCTCTGCGAAGAAATAAAAGTTGGAATTGAACTCATAACCGTTCCCTGCTTCGAATGACAATTTTCCAGGGAGACAAATTTGCGGTTTCCTAGAATTTACCATATACTTCCCAAGGAACCTGCCTTGCGTGTAAATCGATGATTATGACATAAAAAAAGAAATAGAGGAATAATATTCACAGTTTTAGGCCAATTTTCGAGATTTTGTGGTGGAACTCACGTCGTATTTACTTTTGTTACTAGAGCGATGGAATTAAAATAATTCTTAAGTTGGAGTATAACACATTGTATGGTACAAAGCAGGGTAGGCAGATGGAACTTAGTGCTAAGACACTCCGTTCTCGTTTTTCCGCCGAATTCTGGAAGCGTTGCGCCGAATTGGTGGAACTCAACGCCGCGCTTTGCCTCCGGAGCGACGAAATCTATAACATAATACCAATAATATTAACATTGTGTGATTTTATTGGCTGACGAAGTATACTTAAACTTTCAGATAGACAACTTTCAGGCAGAGTAAAGTTGAAAACAAAAGTCATTAGAAGTTCCAATAAGTTTAACTCGCTTGTAATGAGATACGTGACTTTTTTCTGGAATCACATAAGTTCATGTTTTTGTACAAATGTTATCTTCGTCTTGTCTTTGTTGAAATTTTTATCAATTTTTTTTTATATTTTCATGACATTTTATTAACAAAAAAATATATTTAATAAAATTTAATAGAATTTTTTGTTATGCCTTCGATATTTAATCGTATTACAATATTACAAGGCAGTAGTGGTGTGAAAAAAAGTGCTTATCGTATCTTAGTCAAAAATATATATTGTCAGCGTACTCGTGTAAAAGAGGGTAGATTTAGGTGAAAATAATTATAAAAGCAGTAAAATTGTGTCAATCGGGGGACAGTTGCGTGTAAGTGACGGTCCTTATTGGAAGGAAACTAGTGTGAAGTATTGTTGTAGGTGATACATATCTCCTATCGCAATTACGTGGTATCCCTTTCCAAATAGTTTAAAAACACATAGACGATGTGTGTATTTATCGTGTATTTTAAAAACTATAATCGCTTCCGATTTCTAATAATATATATATATTTTACATTTTTAATATATTACTCCATATATAAGGTTAAATAAAAATATTTTAAGCGCGAACGCGAAGAAAATTTAATGGTTTCCAAAAGGCGCGGATTATGGTTCCGCTAAATTTTCAAAAATAATGTCAAAAATTAGTTTTGTTTATGCTTAAATCTTATATTTTAAAAAACATTTCAATTCACAAAAATATCAATTTTTCTAGAATCAACAGGAAGTATCTAAAAAACTTGGTTAAGATAGAAAAATGTGAAAATTAAGGCTTAGTTAATCGTACGGGGTTTCCTAAAGGTACTCAACAGGTATTTTCTTTATCGCGAAGGTATTCTAAATGAAAGACCTTTCGAAAACTGGGACGAGCAGTTTTAATTAACGCTGAGCGACGAAGTATTTTATATTTGATATTAAAATATTTTTTACGTACAAACTATTGAAATTTAATTTTTTATTTGTTTTATTGTAACATCTATACAATGAATAAATCTAATTTATTTGAAAATCGCCGTGTATTTATTTACATAAAGAATTAGGACTAGGAATCAAATAAATATTTTCTTAAAAAAAAATTATATAATTTCTATATTATTAGTCTTCCACAAATCTAATTCCACAATTTTCGTTTCTTTATATAATACGGAACGATACAAATATAAATTAAATTTAAAAAATAAACGTTTCTGTATCTTCGTTATATTCGAATCTACATCCATCGTACTAAATAATAGAACACATAGCCCTTTCGCTGACATTTCAAAAATATCATATTTACTACAATTTTCCTTTAGCCCTTTGATATTTAACCGCATTGCAATGTATAAGGCAGTAGTGTTGTGACAGAAAATGCCGATATCGAGATGGCTTATCGCCACCGATTGAGCTTAAATGCGGAACTACTGCTAGTTTATTGTTGACATGTTTATCGATAGCCTTATCTTTTATCGGTAGGTGTCACAGCTAGTGATGTATGTAATGACGCTGAAATATATAATTGCAGCTGAGTTACTGAATTGTGATTTATTGTTTATTTATTAAACGCGTGAGTAAAGTAAGAAAAGAAAAGAAATTATACCGAATTGTTTTCCATTAATCTATCTATTCTTTATATCTAGATCTGTGCTAGGTCTTAGTGATGTACCACTTCATTTATATTTTTTTCTTCCTATAAAAATACAGCGTGAAGCTGATTTAGATATGATTAGTTTAGAAATATAAGCGCTCAAAATTTAATGATGTCATTTATATACAATGAATCAGACGATAATAATATGTAGATATATTTGACAAAATAGCTTTTGTAAACAATAAAACTGATTGTTCAACTGTTAATGTATTCTGTAATTTATATCAATTGTTTCGATTTAGATTTAATTAAAGTGAAAATTCCTTAATCGATATAAATTTTTGTGCTGAAAGTGGATTATCTTTTTATGATTTTTCTATTAAAAATAATAATAATTATTGTAATATTCTCTGTTAATATATATTTGTTATAAATGTGAAAAAGAAACTTTAGTTGTGGAATAACTAGTTATCGCTTTTAATCCCTATGATATAATAAAACAGCGATAAGTATAAAAGATAATATTTTCATATTTAAGACATTTTCCCATACAACTTACACAACATAATTATTATTGCATTTCACACGTACTATTGTAGAATTGTTCACAAGAAAAAAAAACTTTCTACTCTACAACTGCAAAAACTACACCTTATTCCCATAAAATTAAGATTCAAAATTGCATTTACAATATTTTTCCTTAATAAAAATCCATGGTCCTGATACCATCTTAATATAGTAGCGAAATCTAAAGATATAATCTGTATCGGAATTAGATCGGAATCGTGCCGATCGGATGTGTCAATATTATTTGTTTCGTCGTTTCATACAGTGCTTATGTACTGTGGTAATGATGTAAAGGCTTCCTGCAAACGATTTTAAATATTAAAAGCTTTTCCTTTTCACCCGACTGCGGAAGCCTAAAAGACAAGTTATGTTCTGGCTCAAATGTATTATGTCCGTTTCTTTATTCCATCATAACTGTTAAATCAGTGAGCAGATTTTGATCCATGATCCATTGTTGGATTTATATCGATAGAGCGACTGTTACTATAGTATAGATACTACTGGCTGGCCTCATATATTTACTATAGTATATATATGAGGCCAGCCGCGGCGCAGGGGCACAAAGTGTGACTGTAAAATCACACGTTGTGCCCCTGCGCCACGTTATGGCTGCCGTTGTGGATTCGATCCCCACTCGAGATGAAATATTTAATTAACATTTAGAAATTTATATTAGTATTTCTTGGCTGTGGTGTTAAGGCAAAGCGCGGCATTGAGTTTTGCCACAGAACACGCAATGCCTCCAGAATTTAAAAAGTCGGGAACGGAGTGTCTTAACACTAGGTTCCCTCTGCCTAACCTGCTGTGTGTGGGATAAGACGTGAAGCTGATTTTTTTTTAGATAACTATACCGACGTAATCAACCAATTTTCTATAAACTTAAATATTAAGTAAATGACTACACTATTATACATAAAGCTAAGACACGCAAAGCCGCGGGCGGGTCACTACTTATGTAATATAATAAAAAAATATATGTTTCCAACCTAACTTTAACTATAAAATGGTCAAAACAAAGGAAACAAAGACCGTTAATTGTGAAAGCAGACGCTTAATTCAAAGTAACACAAATGCGTGTAAAATGTAAATTTGCTATATTAATGCAATCTAATTATGTTTGTATGTGGACGTGTGATGAGTATAACGCTTTGGGTATAATATAAAAAAAAAGACTAATCTATTTAGTATATAATTTATTATGTAACAATGAGCTAGCTTCTGACTAAAAAATGACGGTTGTAGGTTTCATTTTCACTGGAGGTATAATAAATATATTATATATATATTTATTAATTATATATATATTTATTTATTATTTTATATATATATTTATTATATATTTATTAATTTTACTGCTGCAATAAGACAAAGTATGACCACTCAACATGTAATATCTCGAATTCATGTGAGAGGAGAGATGCAAATGGTTACCCTGCTTTGCAGGATAAAGCGTGAAGATAAAAAAATCCTATCATCACATTTTTTTCAAAATTAAAAAAAACATTATATAAAAATTACTTAATTTTCCACACCTGTCACTATCTTAAGGCACTCGTTTTAATAGTGAATTCCTTTTACCTGCTCTGCTGTATGCGGGATACAGCGTGAAAAAAAACCTACTATAATCTGGTCCAGATGGTAATCAAGCATGTTTGTATAACTTCCTAAGTTACTTAAAAAGCGTGAAAGTGATATAAAATATAATATTAAAAATGTCACGTTATTAAAAAAATAATTATGTCTAGACAAATTATATAACTGCAAAGCTAACTGTCATATAATTGTATGAAGTCACGCTGTAAAAAAAATTTGGTTAGCAAAAAAACATAGGAAAGTTAATGGTAAAATTACATACAGAGTAAGGGATTTTTTTTTAAGATAAGCCTTTTAATAACTAAAAATTTTAATATCGCCAATTGTTAATTAATATTTATATTATTTTTAAGTAATTAAATATCATTCATATAGATGAATAACTACCAAGACACTTTGCAACAAGACATTTTCTGCCTAAAATCGCTTATTGAAAGTGGCAGCATAAGTAAGGAGTTCTTCTTCGTTGAACCTCATTCAGAAGGTCGGGTCCGTTCTTACCTAAGCTTCAACCTTGGTTGAGGAGTTGATGACTTTCATCGATATCCACTTGTCTTCAGCTTGCCTTAAATATCAGTACTTAATGGGTACAGTATCCTCTTTGACGAACTGAGGCTCTCGGCTAGGTTATTACCCTTTTCTCCCATCTACTTTACCAACAATAACCAATTTGTCATTGTCAGTCTTTGAGCTTTGAATTATATCTTATATTTTAAATAATATAAATTTTGCTATATTCGCATATTAGTCTGTTGTCGGAAACGAAGTAGAAACTTACTTGTCAACGGATACTAAACGATAGACATCGAGACGCTGATCGTAATCATTCAATCAATTGCAATCGCGTGTGTCGATATGAATTAGTGTTGTTAACGCCTATTATCGATGATCGATATATGAATTTTAATTGCTTAATTCTTTTATTTTTATAGTTCAATATTATTTTGTTTCCTAATTCTCGCCCACTGACGTTTTCTATTCGAGTTCGATATTATATTGTTTAAAAAAAGCAAATAAATAATTCTTGAAAACGTAGAATAGAGTGATTTAACACGTTAGATTTTCCTTGTCATTTAATGTGGAATATATGTCAAAATGTGTAAAATTTAATTTTGGACATTACACATACATAAGGAATGTGAATGTCAGTGGTATTTGAACTCTTAACTATCGCAATAGCATATATAGCTATAACTAAACATATCAAAACTACACCATTATTATACATTATCTAATAATATTTGTAATTGACGGATCTATACTAAACTGACAGCATCAAGCTATTTTCTTTCTATTAAATATGACTACAATAGGTTTAGATAATTATAGTACCGAAATGATTTGTATGGCACATCCGTTTTATTGTTTTCGAAGCTCTTCGCTCAGTTAATATAGAAAAATGATTAGAGCTGTAGTTCTGTTTAATATAAGTAGTTTAGTAAGTTAATATTTATAAATTTTATTCTTATAATTTTTGTAACATCAATATTTATTCAGACCATTCGTGGGCACAAAATTTGACTATGAGTACCACAGGTTGTTGGTTCGAACCCCACTCGGGAAATTAAATATTTCTTTGCCTGGTGTCGTGACATGGCGCGGCGTTAAGTTTCGCCGCTTAACACGCAATGCCTGCAAAATTCGGCTGAAAATCGGAACCGAGTGTCTTAGCACAAGGCGTGACACTAAAAAAATCAATACTGATAATTAATTATAATTATATAATTAAATGGACGAACGACTAGCACATAATTAAACAACAATAAGCACTAATATCTCACTTTACCTATGCGAAGTGCATTTTGACCTTAAAATATCACTCAAAAGGACTTTACCTTGTTGTCTTGACTTCCTTTCTCTGTAAAATGTAAATTCGACGACGTTGATTGGGTCGTGGCATGGTACAATTGACAGTAGTTGACCGACATAAGAGTGATTGAGGCAACACGCGATTTCACACGGACGCTTGTGGGAACAGTAAGTCTTCCGCAATGGAACGGATTAAGTACACAACGGCACGAAATAGAAATGTCCTGATTTTATTGGTTATAAGTGGTGTGCTATTATTTGTGGTTGGGTGTGAATGTTGTGTTTGTTAATGTTTATGGTGGAGATTCGATTATCCGTACTTTGGTTATACGAATTTCATATTATTCGGATTGCCCTGTGTATATATCAGGTATAACATGGTTGCATTTGATTGTATAGTATAAAAAATATACATATATATATGTAAATGAAAAGGTACTAATTTAAATATTTTTTTAAACTTATTTTCATTCATTTTATCGATTGGCATATTAATTTATCCGAATGCTATAGTATAATAATAAACAGGCCGATTGGTTTTCAACATTCTTCTTAGTTAAACAATTTAAACGTACAAAGAAAATGTTGAGTCTATATACCTAGACCAGTTTTTAGGAGATGCACGATCGATTATTCTGAGCTAAGCTTTTATCAATTCAATCTCTGATAAAAATTAGCACCTTGAGGATGTGAATATAATTTTTAAACAAAACATGTAATATCACTTTTATGTTCAGATCTTGAACTTGACCTTGTCTTTATTATTTTTTTTCCTCATTCTTTTCTACAACGTAATTAATTTGTAACTATCCATGTCTAGTCCATGGGTTAAAGAACCCAATGACACATTTACATATTGAGATTCAACAAAATTATTAGATGATAATAACCTAAACAAGTGTTACCAGATTTGTGAATACATATAAATTTTGACACTTAACACTAAATTTGAAATAGTAAACCCATAAAAAGCTACGACTAAAATTTATTAATAAAATCTTACAATGTATTAATTTACATTTTTTCTCATACATTGTAAAATTATTGTGACATCTTATTCATTTCTTTCACCTCTTATATATTACTAAAGATCATAAAAGTCACATTCGAGCGGTCCATCTCAACAAATAACGTAATAAATCTTCAAATTCATCCAAATACAAAATAAAATTGTACTCCGATATAATATTAATTCTTAAATTATATATACATATATGAAGCCAGTCGTGGTGCAGAGGCACAAGTATATAGTAGTATAAGTATACTCTAAGCGTGTTTGGGTGCAGATTGAATTTCCACTCGGAGTAATTAAATATTTAATATTTTCATTTCTCCGCTCTGCTCTGGTATTGAGGCAAAGCGTGGTGTCGAGTTTAGCGACCCTAACACGTAATGCCTCTAGAATTCCGCGAAAATTAAGAAACGTAGTGTCTTACCATCTCTACCTACCCTGCTGTATGCGGAATACGGAATGAAACTATGAAAAATAAATAATTCGACAATTATTCATATGCCGTAACATTTAAACTAATCATTCAAACCGACAGACGAATGCAACGCATTAATGATTGAATTCACAATTTCCGTATTCAATATAACTATAACCGCTATGTTTACGTTTTAACAAGGCGACAGATTGCTTTATCGATATAAATCGTTGACATCTCTATTGCAGTGTAATTTGAATGTGTTTAGTATTAATTTTCCATTGAATGTATGCTGTATTTGAATGTGTATTTACACTATCGTATGGAACTAGTAACTATTTATTATACGCTTATTATACGCTAGATTATTCTCTTGACTTTGCTTTTTTTTGTAATAAAGCTTTAATTGTGGAAGCCTTGCTGTTAGCAGAAATTCCTTTCTATTTTGTTTTGTTTTGATAGTGATATTATATTAATTCTATATATTTTATAGTGAAAGTGACTCAACGCACATACTCCACCCAAATATTCTCTATATATGGTCTATTGGCAGACCCAACAAATGTTGTCAAAAAATAATGTATATATTTACATGATTTCTTACACAAAAAATATAGTCTTGACCCGACTCTAGATCGACTAGATCGACTGCAGCGCCAGTTAACGGGACTAATTATATTTTCAATTATTCTGGAATATATTCAAAAATAGGTACTTAAAATTTTATCCAAATCTGTCCAGCCGCTTAGGTATTGTGACAAGGACACGGACACGTATAAAATAATTTATATACAAAAAAATATAAATGTCATGTATAAAAATTTCGTCAAAAATTTATTTTAATATTAACATTCTGTAATTTGTCGCTACAGCGTATAAATCTCTCCGCATTAACATATTATAGAAAATTCATATATTTATATTTTCTTTATACCTGAATTTTGTTTTATTTTGTATAAACGTATTTACTAAATAAAATTAACACATAAAAATAACCAATTGTATCTAAACAATTACAGTACATTGACCTCGAACACGAAGCGCGATCTAAATTTCAATATCAATTAAAAAGGAGGAAACGCGAATTAGGAAGCTATCTATATATAGGTTTATACGGTCATTGAAGTTGATGATCGTTGATTGCAAGCTTAATATGTTGTATGCAGTTTTATGAAACGCTTTGTCACGAGGTCCACTGTCGTTAGAAATAGATTAGCGAGGGAAGTCAGTTAAGTCGATGGTTAACTTGAAAGATGTTATAGTATTTAACTGGGCTTTAATTGACTACTGACTGGACTACTGTGGTTTTAAACTTATAAGTATTTTGTTTAGCTTTACACTGTTTCAAGCTCTCAGTAGGGTAGGAAGAGGGAATTTTATGTTAAGACATTGAGTTGCCCATTTTTCCGAAAAATTTTGGGTGGTGGAACTCAACGCCGCGCTTGGCACCGATACCAGAGTGACGAAATAAAATATTAAATTTGGAAATCGAATCCACAACTTGTTTTGTTTACAATCACATGTGTGAATCGCTGCACCACTACAGGCTTCATATTAGTGATTAATTATTTATAATGATAAGATAGAAGATATGTGTTCGACACTTAAAAAAGAATATTTTTGTAAACTTTGGATGGTAACAATTCATTTGATTGATGTGAGTATTACTGACTATTCTTCCTTACTTTGCTTGTTGTTACCTATAAATTATTTTAAATAAGTAAACATCACCAAGTTTTCTAAATAAGTAAGTAATCATCATTTTATGAAAATATTAAATATTTCATTTGCTAGCTCTGGTAAAGAGGCAAAGTATGGCGTTGAGTTCCGCCACTCAACACGCAATTGCTCGCACGCACGCTGGAAACGGGAGTGTCTTAATGGGAACGGAGTGTCTTTATCTAGTATAAGTTCGCTGGTCGAATCAAGCTTAAAAAAATAATGTCTTAAACATATCTTTAGGTGTGTTGTGTTATTTAAAAACAAAAAAAATTATAATAATTTTATTTTTAACAATATTAAAGTGTTAACACTTAGGAAAGAAAACTTTTTAGAAAACGTAGCGGGATTTGAACTCGCGCCTCATACCAAATAATAATTCTTAGTACCTAACTACCTTTGGTTAGCGGAAATTTACAAATATCTTCCTACAGTGATGCAACATAAATAAGTTGTTACAAGACGACGTAGCTTGATGAGAACGTATGGCTTTGCGGTCAGAGCGCTTGGACGATTTCCAAGCGGCGCGGGATCAAATCTCACATCATTAAAAATTTTCTACTTTTTCCAAAAATTTACATAATGATTGTTAACTTATTATAAATAATGCAAAATCTGTTATTTATTTACTTATTATTTATTATACACAATCCAAACAAAAAATAAGAGCAAAAAGCGGGCTTAACGCTAAAAAAGCATTTAAATATATATAATTCTCAAATTGTGAAACAAAACTAAGGAAAGGCTACCATTGTCCAAGTAAATCATACAAATAACATCAAATTCAACGATCAGGCAATATGCCACAAACATAACTTCCTATGACACAAGCACAATAGCTCGTTAACCAACTTGGGAACTATGATATCAAAAATCTAGGAACTAAATCTAGCTTTATCTTAAATAGATGCCGCAGTAGCGCAGTGGTACAACATGTTACTGTAGAACGATAGTTGCGAGTTCGATTCGTACGAAACAAGACAAAGTACGGTGTTAAATTCCACCTTAATGCAAGTCTTAAAAGTTGGTCGAAAAAATGGAGAACGGAGTGTCTTGAGTTCTTTCTATCTAACCGACAACATGCGGATAAAAGCGAGAAGTTGTATTTCTATCTTAAATATTAATAAATTTTCTAGAAAATAATGCTTTAACTAAAATGACAGAAACTTACACTTGAAATACAAACGCGAGAAGCAATTTCTTAACAAAAGGGTTCATTTTATTTGTAATGTAGCCCATAGATAAAAATAGATGGTATCAGAAATTATACGCCCGCATACACTCATAGAGATGGTCAATGCGATATCGATGTTTAAAGTGGTAATATTAATATTAATTAAATAATCATCGTATCATATGATTCTATATTATAGATGTAAATGTTAGTTTGTTTGTTACGCCATCTCTCCGAAACTAGTCAACCGCTGTGCACTTAATCTTAGAAGGGAAATAGGATACTTTTTATTAAAAAAACATATGTTTAAAAATATATAATTCTGTGGGTATATAAAACTAAGTTCAGGCAAACGAAGCCACGTTTGGAGTCTCCAGTATATTATATATTTGTATAGTAATAATATTAGATGTCTACAAATAGGTATTAGGTAATTAATAAGATTATATTAGCATATACAAATTTCACAATATTGAAGACAATAAAAAAATGTTACTTGCTTTTCATAATCGAGCGATTTGCGGTCTATATCCAGTGAGATAACAATGGGATGGCAAGTGAGATAGAGTGGGATTGAGAGGAAGAGCAAAGAAAAGAAAATATTAAATGTTGCATTCGCCCTAGTGGAAACCGACCCGTAACCGTCTTACACTCGCACTCTTACTTAACTTACTTATAAGTATATATTATTAATCTTTTTATATATGAATTAATGCATTTCTTTCTATAATACATCACTAATATGAGCCCTCAAAGCGAGCATGTCTATATTCTATAAATAAAATAATCGTTTAAGATAAAACTATAAAATAATTATTACTTAGCATTTGAATGATTATTCACGAAAGTGTAGAGAAAAGTTAATTTTTTATATTGAAATTAGTATAAAAATGAAAAATATACTAGGACGGTAATAGGTAAACGTGTAAACGCGACAGATTGTGGTTTCGATTCCTACTTGAGGAATTAAATATTTAATATTTTAATTTCCTCGCTCAAGTATCGAAGTAAACCGCGGCGTTGAGTTCCGCCACTCAACACGCAAAACCGTCTGCCTACTATGGTAAAAAAACCAAAAAATCTCTGCCTAACATACTAAAAAAAATATACACGTACGTACGTACACGTAAATCTTCCTTCATATTAGTATGTAAGGAAGTTATAGCAATTATTTATATCATATGTAGTAATCTTCCTAGAGCACTGGTTCCCAACCAGTGTTCCGTAGAAGCCTAAATATGGTCCGCGAACGATTTAAATTTTATGACTGGGGATGGTGAAATGAAGTTTTTGTTTGATTATCACAATTAAATATTATTATACCTACATGCATGCCCTCCCTGCTACCAAAAATGATATAAAAGTGGTCCTTGATCAAGAAAAGGTTGGGAACCCCTGTCCTATAGATATGTGTAAAATGTAAAAGATTTTGTAACAAAACGGCTGACAAAAAATTTCACAGACAATACAACTAAATTAATTTAATTACAGTTGAAATTTAACATACCGTGTATTTTACCTAAGATTAGGGAGTGTAGGAGAGCACTCGGAGAACTCAGAAAGAGGATTTCTTAAAAGAGTAAAAATTTTTACTTTTTTCTTTTATTCCCGTCTTAAAATCCACACAAAATAAATTGCAAGCCACGCTTAGTTAAAAATAAAATAATAGGTTACTACTGGCTGAAAATAATTTTCTATATTTCAAATAAAAATTTAGCTATAATATCACAACTATATAATATTTCTTGTACACAATCCCTATATTACATATTTATTATTGCATTATAAATATTTACCGCAACTTAGAATCGAATCCTGAACCTACACTAGCTATTTTAAACGTAAAAGGCAAAACCAAAGCACTATTTTTGTTCTCCATTTACATTCGCAAAGTAACCAGTAAGCAAGTTGTAAACGAATTAATAATACTAATAACAAAATTTACGATCCAGCGCGGCTCCTTTGCCGTATAAAAGTAAAAGTGGTTTGAAGTCTAACGATTTATGGGATTCGATTCATTTATGTTATGTTGTGCTACCCTATACACTGTGCTGTTGTGCAAATTTTTCACCTTTTTTTAACCAGCTTCACGCTGTATCACGCACACAGCAGGGTAGGCAGAGGGAACCTAGTGTTAAGACACTCTGTTCCCCACTTTCTGCCGAATTCTGGAGGCATTGCGTTGAGTGGCAGAACTTAACGCCGCCCTTATACTCGACACCAGAGCGAAGAAATGGAAATATAAATTTAAGTATATATTTCATCTCCTCGAGTGGGATCGAACCCACAACCAGTCGGTTTTACAGTCACACACACACACCGCTGCGCCATGACTGGCTTCTACCCTTTATTTAGTTGATGCATATAGCAACGGAACGGAGTGTTTTAACAATAGGTTCCCTCTGTCTACCCTGCTGTCTGGGATACAGCGTGAAGCTATTTTAATTTAATTTGTTTTAATATTATAGCATGGCGTACGTTCGCCACCCGCCTTATAGCCCGCATCAATGTTTTCTTTTTCATTAATCGCCCGCTTTAGGTCGCTTTGTCCGACCGGTGCGCTGATTTAAAATCTACACGTTCAAACTAAAACTATATTTTTTATTTTCAATTACTGGAAGCGTATTGTAATCTTTTTGTTATCTTCTAAGTAAACAGGACAAAGGTACTCGTACATATATATATGTATATATATATACGAGTACCTTATATATTTATTACGTATATATATATATATATGAGTAAGTAGCTATATCTATTTATTTAGAAAACGTATAAAAAATTTAGCATAACGGGATTTGAACCCGTGCCTCTTGGAAATCAAATTAAAATTTCTAATTTGTATACGTTTCCTTAATAAGTGTAATTCATTTCTGAGTGTGGAATGACACTTTAAAAATGTAAAAAAATATAATATTTAAAAAAAAACCTCGTTTTTTTCTAATTATAGGGGTTGTTGGTTACCAAAAGGTTTTAATTTCCATTAATTTAAATGATAATTTTTTCAACTCATAAGATTAAACGTGACATTAAGCGTCCCTTAACTGTTTTAAAACTGTGTGGGAACGATAGTGCCTAACCTCTATATTCTCTCTGAGATCATTCTTAAAAAAAATTAAGAAAATTCAATTATACAAATCTTATTTTTAAAAAGTTTTGATTAAAAGCATCACTAACTCCATTAGGTATTGAGCTCGAATAAAGAAATATCCTTTCAATTGTTAATTCTGCTTCTTCTTATAGACGCTTTAGCAATAGATTAATTCATTTAACTCTTTAAGAGTAAGACTGACTTTTTCTTAAGTGTTAAAGAGAAATAAAAATCATGTTCAGTTTTATAAATTATTTTAGCTTCACGCTGCATCCCGCACACAGCGGGGATGGCAGAGAGAACTTGTTAACTTCCACTTGAAAAAAATAAATCTTTATGATTTCATTTCCTCGCTCTGGTAATGTGGCACATCACATAGTATTGAATTCCATCACTAAACGCCATGCCTCCAGAATTCGGCAGAAAGTGGGGAACGGAGTGTCTTAACACTAGGTTCCCTCTGCCTACCCTGCTGTGTGCGGGATACAGCGTGAAGCTGATTTAATTTTTAATTTAATATTTGTATTTCTAGTATATTTTAGAGGCCAGTCGTGGCGCAGGGGCACATGACTGGTTTAATATAGTATATTTTAGACGTAACAACAATACCATTCAAAATTAAATCAAAATAAAGCTATAACTTTAACCCAACCATTTCTTCCACAACCAGAAATCAAACCTACATATTACATAATTATAGTCCATACATACATGTCCACCATCAGATTATATAAAATATCTTAATGCTAGATCTAAAACACCTATTATATAGGCTTAATATAAACAATAGAAACATTCGTGTGAACTTCGACTGCAATCGAGAGAAGGAGATCGTATCAGAGAGCGATGTGATGATTTATTTATACTATTATATTAAATTTATTATCGTATATATTTATCGTAGTTAACGCTTGTCTTTGATTGATATTGAAATAAATAAGATATAATAGAAAGATAGATGAAATTAAATATTTTCATTTCTTCCCTCTGGTAACGAGCTAAAGAGCGGCATTTAATTACGGCGGAAGGTGGGGATCGTAGTGTCTTAACACTAGGCTCCCTCTGTTTATCCCGCTAGATACGGGATGCAGCGTGAAGCTAAAAAAATGGCGTAAGCGAGATAGCTGTGAACGCAGGTACCCTGTACCATTTCCTCGAGTGGGAATTGAACCCACAACCTGTCGCATATACTGTCTCACACTTGTACACCTGCGCCAAGACTGGCCTGTATACTTATAATACGCCGTACATCATACAAAACTCCTATTTCTATTTGACCACAGGCTAAAGTCGTATCGTAAGTATCTATTTTAAAAACCCATCGATATCTTAAAATAAATCTTAAGGAAATAAGGACAAGGCAAGGACATATGGGTGTGACTGTAACACGACGGTTGTGGGTTCAATCCCCACTCAGGGTAAAGGATTTTTATTATGTAATATTTTCATTTCTTCGCTCTGGTATCATGGCAAAAGTACGGCATTGAGCTCCACCAGTCAACGTGCAACGCCTCAAAATGCAGGCGAAAAACGGGGAAACGGAGTGTCTTAACACTACATTGCCGCTGCCAACAATACTCAATGCGAGATACAGCGTGATTAAAAAAAATCTTAAAGAAATATTACCAAATCCAAACAAGAACAGGTGTCCGCTCAATTTGTTTTACTTAAATCTCACCAGCGACAGACAAAATAAATCAAACAGCATTTGAATCTACTAAAGAGTGTCTCAATTGATTAATGTTATAAGACATTTCATTTTGTTTAAATTGGCATTTATATTTTATATCCGCTATAGTGTAGCGGTAAAAACGCTGTCTCATTATAAATGTCTTATAATTTATTATCTTTTTATTTAATGTAATTTATAGATATAGATATGGATATATGTATATATAAATTAAAATTAGATAGCGTGGCAAAGGTAGAAAGAGCGGATGTATTTTTGGGATTCAAATTTCAAGGCATTGTTGAGTTTTGGAACTCAACGCCGTGTTGTTATGTTATCAGAGCGAGGAAATAGAAATGGTAAATTAAAAGGGGATTGAACTCGTAACCGTCGCGTTTATAGTCAAATAGACTAGTAAAATGTAAAAATATCTTCTCTTCAGACTGTATCCCAAAAATAGCATGTTATTCAGAGGGAACCTGGGATCTTTGTTTTAACACTAGGGTCCCACACTCCGTTCCTTCTATATAAATATCATCCTTTCCCCACTTTCCGCCGAATTCACTAGGTATATTGCCGTGCTGTACCGCGTTACCAGATTAAATGAAAATAGTTAAACAAGCTCGAAACGAACCCACAACCTTCAATTACTGTCGGACCGTCTCGTCTGTTCCTAAAAAAGGTATAATAAAGAAGAATATAAACTATTCTATTATTAAATTAATATAAAGTGACTTCGAACATATGAAAAATGGTGATCGTGAATGAAAAAGACAAGTTACATCTGATTTGGTATGTTTTGCTCATCAAAATAATTGATCTTCCTATAATGTCGATATGAATTATGAATCAATCAAAATATCATTATGTTCTATGAAGACCATTTTATAGGCTTAGGCGGATTTTTTTTCATTTTCACGCTGTATCCCGCTTATAGCGGGGAAGGAATCTAGTGCTAAAACACTCCGTTCCCTACTTTCCACCGTATTTTTGAGACGTTTCGAGAGTTTTGCTTTGTTACCAGAGCGATTAATGATACTATTAATAAATAATAATTCATTTCCCCGAGCGGGCCCTGAACCCACAACCGTCGCTTACCAATGTGCAAGCTTCACGCTGTTTGTCGCATATAGCAGAGTAGGCAGATGGAACCTAGTTTTCAGAGAAACCGTTAACCACTTTTCGCTAATTTAATTGAGGCATTGTGTGTTGAGTAGCGGAACTCAACGCCGCGCTTAGCCTCATTATCAGAGCAGAAAACGAAGATATGAAATATTTCATTCCCCTAAATGGGAATCGAACTAGCAACAGTTGCTTTTAAAGTCACACGTATGTGCCCCTGCGTCACGACTAGCCCCAATATGACTCCGCTACCACATCACCACCACTTATAACTTAAGCCCAGCCCCATTTTACATTATTTACATAGTCCGTTCATGTACAATGGATATCATCCTGTATGGGTTTAATAATATCTACTATACTATACCTACTTTCGCTAGGGATTATGAACAATAACCTAACTTAATTGATTTTTTTATTTAGATATTTAGAGATTTTTGTGTTTTTTTATGTGTTATATGTAAAATTTGATTAATATTTATTGTGATTAATATTAATGTATTGGATTCTATTTTTGTCCTTTGTGTCTGAAGGATTTTTTAACGAAATATTTTTTTTGTATTTTCATTTCTTCGCTCTAGTGTCGAGGCAAAGCGCGGCCTTGAATTCCGCCACTCAGCACGCAATGCCTCCGGAACTCGGCAGAAAATGGAGAACGGAGTGTCTTAACATTAGGTTACCTGTTATGTGCGGGATATAGCGTGAAGCTGATTTTAATTAAAATACACTTTTTAAACGAAAATGAATGTATATTATATGTATTCTATATATAAGAAACATGTGACAGTATAATTAATAAGTTTTCACTTCGTCTAACATCAATAACCATTAACGACCCCAACTCCCTCCCAGCAAAGTTTACAAGGCCGCAGCGACTACAGAGGGCGTAGGTTCATTCCCTTTGATTTGATGTAATTAGGGAAAACGCTACAGTTCGTCGGGTTCAAAGGAGACGTATAAAATAGAGTTAGAATTTACAAACTAAATATAATTATTGAATCGTTAGTGGTATAGATGCTGTGGTTTAGATGGGTATATTTGATGTTGAAAAAGAGTATACAGAGGAGGAATATGGAATTTTAGGCGCATTACGTACACAGCAGGGGAGAGAAAGGGAATCTAGTGTTGAGACACTTCGTTTCTGAATTTGCACCTATTTCTGGCGGCATTACGTGTTGATTGGGAAGCGGAGTGTCCTAACACTAGGTTCCCTCAGCCTACCCTGCTGTGTGCGGGATACAACTGTTATTGATACTAAAATTGTTAATCTAATGATCGTCTCTTAATTAATTTTCTCAAATGACCTAAAGAGACAAGTTTAGTTAATTTTGATAAAGGTTAACAGAAGAGATATAACTTTATAATCGTGATTAATTAAGCTTTTGAATATTTGAAGTGAGCGATCTCTTAACATAGTGATTATGAATACTTATATTTAGAAAGATTTTCTTTTTTAAATCTAATAAAGCAAAATGTGGCGTTGAGTTCCGCTTGCGAACGAGATCGGAAAGTGAATGAACAGTGTCTAAACAGTACATTCTCATCACCTACTTATCTTAACTACCTAACGCCGTATCCCTAGACATCTAATAAAGAAATTACTTATTTAGTGGTGAAATTCAACGCTGCACTATGTCTTCATACCAACGAGAAAATCAAAATAATAAATTCTCCATATTATAATTAGAACAGACTACCATCGCAGACAACAAGTAAATGTACGTGAAGCAAAATCAAAAATAAGATTTAAAATATTTGAGAATCCGTAAAATTTCAACGGCCATTGTTACGTGTACACCAGAAAGCTCTTTGATCGTAAATAGGTTAAAACGGTTCATTAGCTCACGCTGAGGGGACGAGGTTCATTCATTTGTGTTATAGGTACTTATTACTTTGCTTTTGTATACTATTTATTTTTATTTGAATACGTATATAGGAGGTCAGTTGTGGCGCAAGGGCACTAGCGTGCGACTGTTAACGCTATAGGTTGTCGATTCGATTCCCACTTGAGGTAATGAAATATTTAATATTTTCAAATATTTAACAAGACAAAGGCGTTGAGTTCCACCACTCGCAATCGACGGAAAATAGGGGAAATGCAGCGTATTGATGGGAACGGAATCTCTTAGTACTAGTGTCTCACGTTCCATCTGCTTACTATGCTATAGCTGGGATTCGTCTTGAGATGCCTTTTAAGATCAATCTAAGAGTTGAAAGCCATTATAAAGTAAGTTAAGTTAAGTTTTTTTTTTTTTACATCTAAGTTCCCGAGATAACTCTTATTTGCAAATACATTAAAACGAAACACTGTACGATTTCTCAACGGACTACCCAATTATAAAAAAATGCAATTTAAACCAATATTTTCTAAGATTAGCATTGAACCAAACCAATTTTAGTTTCATAATTTTATATAGAATAAACATATTAGTAAGAATTATTAGACCTATTAGAAGTGAAAATATTGAATATTTCATTTCCTCGAGTGGGAATTGAACCCACAGACAGTTGCGTTAACAGTCTCACATTAGCATCCCTGCGCCACGACTGGCCTCCTAAGTAAAAACCACACACGACATATAAAAAAGCTCTATACTATCTTACCTTATCTTAGGTAAGTCAGTCAGTCAAGTCAAGCGGTGTAGTTACGTACCATTGAACAGTGGTCACGAACAATGGTTGGTAATTGTCGCTCGTGCGCACTCAGCCTTATTAAGCTACGGTAGTATTCTGTTTTAGATAAATTTTGTTTTTTTTTTATTTTTTATATTTTTATTTTTGGTTTAACATGTTTTTGATGTTTTCAACTAATGTTAGATGTAAACAGTTGTGGGTTCTATTCTCATTTGGGAGGATGAGTTATTTTCATTTCCTTGCTCTGGTAGCAGACCAAAAGCTCGGCGTTAGCTTCTGACATCACCCAATGTCTTGTAGATGGGAAAAGTAGTGTCTTAGCACTAAGTTTTCTACCTACTGCTGTTCTCGAAATATTTACACCGTAAAGTTATAGAAAAATATTTAATTATATTTAAATTATACCATAAAAAGCATAGAATAGTATTTATATATGGTTCCAAGAAATCGAATCCAGGACCACATCCCAATAAAGTATACTTTCTTAATCACAACCTGGTATTAAATTGTAATTTTTCTAAATTATACACAAACTCCGCTTAAGAAAAGAGTAAATTGATTGTGACAACTTAATTGAATTTACGATCGAGTTTGCCAAAATTTTAATTGCTTAAGTAACGTTTCTATTTAAATAGACGTAAAGCCTGACGTATAATTTGGTTTCGTTTTAGATAATAAAGATATGATGGTGATGTAGAGTCACATAGGCACGACGGTTCTGAGTTCGATGCCCACTCGGAGAAATTAAATATTTAATATTATTCGCCACTCAACACACAACGCCGCAAGAGTTTGACGCAATTTGAGCATAGGGTTCCGTTTCCAGTACAATTCAATATGGCTAAAAATTAGTGGAAAGAGGACGAAGGTGTTGATGGGCGTAAGTAAACACCGCGCTATATCTTAGTTCATAAGCTAAGCAATGATAACAATCACTGTACGAATTTGACATAAATTAATATTCCTATTGATCATTCGAACCCACACCCAGCGTGCAGTCGAGCACGTCCCTTAATACAAATAAATTCTTCGAACAAAAAATGCAAGCTTAAAATGACAGCAGACGTCAATACCATCAAATAGCTGGTCCCCTTTGGCGATGCGGCCAGAATAGAAATGAACACGTGTCCACCGTCATACATTATTAATACCTTGGTTCTTTAATTTAAACTTGCTTCCTACGTTGAGTGTTCAACATATCGTTGTGTGGTATGTTGTTTTGTTTAGAACTTTTTAGTTTTTTAATGGAATTTGCTTTGAAAATGTATTTGATTTTGATTTTATTTTTTTTTATATTTGTTTTTATTTGACGTTGGTTTATGCGTTTTTTTTATTTTTGAATGATGATCATTTATTTATATTATACTATTTATCAGCCGCGACTTTCATACGAGAAATGGAAAACCATGTTTTCCTGTAGTAATTTCGGGAATTTTTCTCGTACATTCCGTTAAGGAATACTAAGGCTTTGTAGTTAACATTTTCAGCTTCACTGTATCTAACTGTATTATCCCACACTTAGTAGGATAGGGAACCAGGGAACCTACTTCGAGACATTCCGTTCACGTTAACACACTTCCGTTTCCAACTATCCGCTAGATGCTGGAGACACTGTGAGTTTAACACTACATAAATTGATTTATTGCTGTTTTTCTTTTTCAAATTTGTTTGAAAAAGATATCGTAATATGATGTTTTTATGACTTTTCACGTCAATATTTGTACAAAACAACATATAAATAAATTGTTTGAAAGCCAATCCTAAACCAAAGGTGGGCTTAAACCTACAACCTGAAGTTAACATTTCGACGTTGGAATCAAATCCTTCTTAGAAACCGACCTTTTATCATTGCTTCTTTTGCCGATTTAGCGAGGATTATTTATTGTACAAAGAATTTCTATAAAGATATTCCGATAAATACAGAACATACAAAACAATGAAGCCAGTCGTGGTGCAGAGACACAAGTATGCGATTGTAACCAATAGCTGGTTGTGGGTTCGATGTTCAGTCATGAAAAAGAAATATTCATTTAAAGTTATATTTTCATTGCTTCGCTCTGGTATCGAGTCAAAGCGCGGCGTTGAGTTCCGCCACTCAACATTCAATTCCTCCAGAATTCAACGGAAATTGGGGAACGGAGTGTCTTAACACTAGATTATTTATGCCTCATTTGCTGTGTACGGGATACATATAAATTACATCACAATGCTATATTTGAATAAATCTAATACTGTGCCTTAACTTAAATGTGATTGTATAATTCATATTATATAGTCTTACATTTGTGCTATTAAATACCTTACCTTCTATTGTGTATTTTTTAATTAATAAATAAATAAAATTATAAATAAATAAATACCGTTTCCATTAAAAAAAACAACGATATAATCTTGAATAACTCATACAAATTCCGCCTAAAAATTCAGGTGATTCCGCCTAAAGAAGCGCTGGTTCGAATCCCGCTAACCTCAAATCTTGATACGTTTTCAAAAAACAAATGAACAGAACCGAGTGAGGAACTCACGCTGTGACCACGCGTTTTGCATTACACATCAGGTCGTGGTCAGGAAACGGACACGCGTGTTCGCGTACTATAATAACATAGAGTGCTTCCTGTATCCGATTTTAATTGTTTTATATATAGCTTATAGGTTGGTACCGTTGGCAAAAATATATTTACGTCAATTTCTTTTTTTTATCTTTTTACTCATATTTCTTTATGAGAAAGTAGTACTAAAAAAAGGTCAATGGGTTTTTATTTAATTTTATGAACAAAATGTTGTGTTAAAGACGACGTGCTTGGTTTTTCTTAACATCAAATTAGACTTTAGAATAGGAATTGCATGATGCAATGAGGCCTATAGCCTTTCTCAACAGATTTTTGTTAACTTCATCTGTATATAAGTTAATATATTACGTTCTCATTTACCTCAGCTGTTACCAAAGCAATAAAATAAAAATAATCATTTCCTCGAATGGGAATCGAACTTACAAACTGTCGTCGTTATAATCGCACGTTTACTCACGTCACTGCGCCGCGACTGGCCTCCAGTACTACTCAATACAAAAACAATTTTTCAATGCGAACCAGTAGCGGTTCCTATTATTAGCGTTCAATTTAAGCGATACTTCAGCTTAGGCATATGAAAAAATCACAATTTGATATTTAAGTAACATTTAACTAACTTACACAATATATTTATAAGGAAATAACAAAGCTACGTCTTTGTCTCTTCTTAATTAATATAGGCCAGGAGTGGCACAGTGGCACAAAATGTGACTATAAAATCGACTGGTTGTGGGTTCGATCCCCACTCGAGGAGATGAAATATTTACTTAGATTTAAGATTTATATTTCCATTTCTTCGCTCTGGTGTCGAGGCAAAGCGCGGCGTTGAGTTCTGCCACTCAACACGCAATGCCTCCAAAATTCGGCAGAAAGTGGGGAACGGTAGTGTCTTAACACTAGGTTCCCCCTGCCTACCCTGCTGTGTGCGGGATACAGCGTGAAGCTAAATAAATAAATATAAAAAAAATTCTAATCTCCTAATTTTTTTCCTTATCTTATATGCGAAACACTTTATTTTTAACTCAACCATACTGATGTCGCATTTTGTATAACAACATTATACGAGGAGAGCTTTCACCGTGTTTTTCATTTTCTATTATAAATATATACTGTATTATTAAATTATTTTAAAAGCTTTTGTTTTGCCTACATAAGGTGGAAATTTAACATATATTAGGTAAAACAAGATAGTCGCAGTGCATGTGTGACTGTAAGCGCGATAGGTTGTGGGTTCAATTCTCATTCAAGGAAATGAAAAATTAAATATGGTCATTTTTTCGCTCTCGTGTAGCGGCAAAACGCGGTGGAGTATCGCACATCGCAGAGTCCCTTGGGAAATAAAAGTGTCTTTTAGGGTAACGGAGTATCTTAACATTATGTTACTAGGTTCTTTCTACGGGATACAGCCTTAACAAAAAAAAATATATTTTAAATATTTTATTTATTTTGATATACCAACCGTGGCGTAAGGGCACAAGGTGTGACTGTAAAATCGACTAGTTGTGGATTCTATCCCCACTAGAGGAAATAAAACATTTATTTTAATTAATATTTTCATTTCTTCGCTCTTGATTCGAGTTAAGTTCCGCTAATTGACAAGCAAAGCCCGCAGGATTTGGCAGAAAGTGGGAAACGGAGTGTCTTAACACAAGGTTCCCTCTGCCTACACTGCTGTGAGCTGGACGTGAAGCTGATTTGATTTGATTTTGATTTACAACAATTTACTTCGTACTTTAGTCATATATCCACAGACGCCACTATACAATATTCTTCTATGTTTATACGTAATTTAAAGGCACCGATGTACGCAATAGATCGTGGCCCTAAACCGCCTACACTCCATTGTTCCGAGCCACGCATCTATGAAGAAAATTACAGTAAACCAGGTGTAAATTATTCGAAATAAACGCACACGATTCTAGCCTCTATACTGAAGTGTTTAGTTATATATTAGCATAAATATTTATAGAGTATTTATAAATAATGCTAATCTAATGCATGCAATTCTAAAATCTATTTTGGTATAAGGCAACGTTTCATTATGTCATATGTTTTAATTTATCAGCATTATCGATCGTTTGCTTGTAGTTTTAAACTATAAAATAAAATCAGCAAGTTAGGCAGAGGAAACGTAGTGTTAAGACTCTCTGTTCCTCACTTTTCGCCGAATTCTGGAGGCATTGCGTATTGAGTGATGGACCTCAATGCCGCGCTTTGCCTTGACATCAGAGCGAAGAAAAAGAAATATAAATTGAAAGAAATATTTAATTTCCTCGAGTGGGGATCGAACTCATAACCAGTCGCTCTTACACACTTCGTACCCCTGCACCACGACAGGCCTTATATGAATAGACAAAAAATATTTTAAAACACATATACAGTACCTGTATTGTACAGCAAAATGACTTTATAATTTATTGTTAACTGATTGGATTAATTTATAATTAATCTGGATTAATTTATAATTAATCCAGTCGTGGCGCAGCGACACGAGGTGTGACTGTAAAATCGACTGGTTGTGGGCTCGATCCCCACTCGAGGAGATGAAATATTTACTTAATTTATATTTCCATTTCCTCGCTCTGGAGTCGATGCTAAGCGCGGCGTTGTGTTCTGCCACTCAACACGCAATGCCTCCAGAATTCGGCAGAAAGTGGGGAAGCGGAGCGTCTTAACACTAGGTTTCCCTCTGCCTACCCTGCTGTGTGCGTTATACAACGTGAAGCTGATTAATTTTTTTTTTTATTAATATTATAAATGAATAATATTATTAAGCTTAAGGAGTATTTGGTTTAAACGCGCTAATCTCAGAAACTACTGAGTTGAATTAATAAATCTTTTATTATATATGTTCAATAGTTCATTTATCGAAGAAAATTATAGGCTAAATTATATTCGATAAGTTAATTCTGTTAGATACTGCAGACAAAGTTACAGTTAAAAGATAGTATTATGAAGTTAAATTAAAAAAATATTTCACGTAACGGAAGCTTGTTACGATCCGGTAACCGGTAGTGAAGTTTATTACTATTTAAAATATAGATCAAACGACGCCTCTTCAACTAAATTACCCAATAGTTAAGCTAAACAGTAATAGAACGGCTAAGAAAAAATTAGAGCGCGATGTTAGGTTCCGTAGATATTATGGAATAAAATTATTTTGAACATTTTTTTTTATTTGAACTTTTTACTTGAACTTTTATTTGAACTTGTCTCATATTGTTATCAACTTATTTTGATCTATGGTGACTAAAAATCATTAATTAAATCGTAAAAAAATTAATAGATACTATTTGAATTTTAATGATATTAAAATATTTTTTTAATGAAACGTTTCAATTTGAAAGAAGATCAAACGAAAATATAATGAATATCAAAAAGTTAATTTGATAGCTTTTTCTTCGTTTTTTACTTTGTAACAATTTTAAAATAAATTAAATGATGTATAATTCATTATACTTAATGTATGTATGAAATAAAGGCCAGTCTCAGGACAGAGGATAGGTCAGTGTAACTGTGAACCTGACAGGTTGTGGGTTCGATTCCCACTCGACCCAGTGAAATATTTAACATTTTCATTAATTCGCTCTGGTATTGGGGCAAAGCACGGCCTTGAGTTTTGCCACTCAACAAGCAATATCTCCAGAATTCGGCGGAGAATGGAAAATGGAGTGTTTTAACACTAGGTTTCCTCTGCCTACCCTGCTATGTGTGTGAAGATAAAATGTATGAAAAAAACTTATATCCTAAAAACAACGTAACCCTAACACGGATATAAGATTCATATTCGATAAAGTTTATAACCATTTGGTTTTGAACTATATCTGTCTACAATAAAGTTTATTTTTGGATGTACGATTTTTTATGATATGAAAGATATTTTTATTATCACAAGCTGATAAGGGGTCAAGTGGCAAGCTAAATTGGGGACTTACATAAGACTGACCTTTACTTACGTAAGGCTGAAAGCATGTCAGTACACGCTTCTGTTTTAAAATTTAATGGGCAATGAAAAAATTTGATAGGCGATTTGAATATATGTATATTTGTATTTTTGACAAGATCATTGAAAAAAAAACGATTTGTCCAGAACAAGTCTTCTTCTCTATCTTCTATATTTACATGATCTGAGGAAAACTGTAATTTTATATGATTTAATTTGTTGAATTTGTAAATTTACTACAAATATCTTTCATATAACAGGTACACAGAGGGAACCTGGGAACCTACTGTCCAGACATTTCGTATCAATTGAGTCAATTCCGTTCTCCACTTTTTGCTGGGAAAATTATATTTGCAGTATTATGGTCACATTTTATTTATTTCTAAACGTTTCTCTCTCCGCTCTCCGAAGAGACAATAGAATGTCTATAGTTTTGTTTTACTGACCTTACCATAAGCTCCAACTCTAAAAGTTAAATTTGATTATTATATTACCATTGTCGATTACAAAAATGCTCTGACATACCTATAATTTATACACATTAAACAACTAAATTGCCTTACAACTGGCAACATTGAATAACTACTAAGGAAATAACAATCATAAATAAATAACGTATAAAAGTAAAATCTCAATTATTGAGGAAGTAAAAGTGTTATACCAATGTTATTGTATGAAACCAGTTTTGTGGGATTTGGATTTAATTTTTGTACTAGTTTGTACGCCGAATCGAAGTATCGAATGCTACTATAATTGATATCTTCCTGTTTGGTGTAAGTTGTAAAAGTATTGATTTTAAATATTTAGAGCGAAAATCTTTTTTTTTTAAGCTGTATCTCGCACTAAGTATGGTAGGCAGAAGGAACTTGAGAACCTAATATTAAAACCCTCTATTCCCATTAAGACACTTTTGTAAAATATGTTGGAATATTTTCCGCTATGTTCTGGAGGCCTTGCTTGTTAAGTGGTGGAACTGAACACCGCACCTTGCCACGTTACCAGAGCAAGGAAAGGAAAATTCTAAAAAATATATTTCTTCGAAAGGGAATCGAACTCACAACATGTGTTTACAGTAGCGCGCTTGTACTTCTGCGCCACGACTGGCCTCGTAATCATTTAATGTATGACTGTCGGCTAATTCTCACTTGAAATGATTATTTTCATCTCTTCGTTCTGCTGAAAAGAAAAACGCGGTGCTGAACTTCGCTACTCTACTAAATATATTAATAAAATATATAAACTGATAAAAATTATTTAATTAAATATAAAACTATATACAAACTTTTAGTTTTTTTTTTATCGCCTTCAAGCTTTATTCTGCAAACAGCAGAATAGGCAGAGGGAACTTAGTGTTAAGATAAAATATATTATAGAATTTATTTTATTCATAAAATAATTTTCCACATAAGAAGCTATAAATCGCTGTTGCTTATAAATTATCCCCTACACTACCTAAGTAACGTGAGAATTGTTCAGAATAAGCCAAAACGTTGTACAGAGCTCGTTAAGATGACAGGCTCAAATCTTCTAGTTATAGTTTGGTATATTACTATTTACAATGTTTAAGAAGGTCTGTAAGAAAAGAAATTGTATATGTACCGAAAATATATTTTTTTCTCCAC
The DNA here is from genome assembly GCA_917862395.2 of Heliconius sara. NCBI lineage: Eukaryota > Metazoa > Arthropoda > Insecta > Lepidoptera > Nymphalidae > Heliconius > Heliconius sara. The sequence continues at coordinate 2,651,982 of OU860788.1, read as the reverse complement.
TAACTTAAGAATCTGAAATCTAAACCTTTTCTTTTATTCAACTAAGCCTTGTCAGGCAGTAGTGTCAGTTCTACGAAGGATTCTATCGGTTCGCAAGATATCGCTGCTGAAAGGATATCTAATGACGTCGTCAATTTTATCCTTTTATCTTACATTAATTTGAACCTTTGATATAGTCTTATAGCTAAAACCTAGTAGCTTTTTCTTTACAATTACAAAATAATGATATGAGAAATAAGGCTTCTAAAGTGAATTTTCAGAAATTAAAACTGAGCTATCGGGGATGTAGTTTAAAAAGGTCTAACTATAAACGTGATGATTACAAGTTCGATCCCCCCTCAAGAGAACTTGTATTTTTAATTTTAATTCATGTTATCGTTCTTTTACGCCAAAGCTTAGAGTTGTGTTTTGCAACTCAATACGAAATGTATCTCAAAAAGGCAGAAAGTGAAAAAATAAATATCCGAAAACTGTGTCCTCTCTGCCAGTCTATTGAGGCCACGATTGGCCTGCAACAAACTGACAGACAGGACAAGCATGTAACAGGTTGTGAGTTCGATTGCTTCTCGAGGAAATTAAATATTTATTTTCATTTATTCGCTCTGGCATGAAGACAAATGCGGCTCTGAGATCCGACATTTAACATGCAAAGCCTTCAGGATTTGGCAATAAGAGGAGAATAGAAGTGTCTTAATAGGAACATAGTGTCTTAGCGCTGGGTTGCTAAGTCCCCCTTTCCTACCCTGCTATGTGAGGGATACAGTTTGGCCTAAGAAAAAATACCTTGTCTGTTTATGCCTCAAAACGGTAAGTTGAAAGAAAAATGAATGAACCATGCATCCCAAAACATTTTTTTCCAGTAAAAAGAAAGTTTATTTAACAATCCAAGCAAGTTTAGATAACATCTAAATCACGCAACCGCCTCCGTCTGTAATCTATACCGCTATAAATCCTGTACGAGGGGACGTTGACAGCCACTATTGAATTGAGATCATAGTTCGAGTGGAAATATGTATTTATTTTGGTAAAACGTGTTAAAATATGATTTTTATTGCGGTTAAGGAGTTAAAAGATTTTATTTTTATTTTACGTTATATCATGTACACAGCAGGGTAGGCAGAGAAAATCTAGTGTTAAGACACTCTGTTTCCCATTTTCCGGCTAATTCTGGAGGAATTGCGTTTTGAGTTGCGGACACCAGGGCGAAGAAATTAAAAAATTAAATAATCCATTTCCTTGAGTGGAAATTGAATCTATAACCTATCGCGTTTCACACTCCTTTCAAAGGAGGTCCTTTTGACGTTGTCGCTTTAAGCTGTATCCCGTACGTAGTCTAGGTAAAGAGGACTTTGGAATCTAGCGTTAAGACACTCCGTTCCTATTAAGAACTTTTCGTTTCCCAATTTTCGCCGAATTCTGGTGGCATTGTCTGTTGAACGGCGGAACTCAACACTGTGCTTTGCCTTGTTACTTGCAGCCATAAGTATTATTTAACAAGTATTCCACGAGATACGAGATAAGCCAAATTTAAGCAAAAAGAAGAGCAACGAAATTATATACGTTATTTCGTATAATTTCTCGTAAATTTAACGTATCTTGATTAACCCAGTATATTGGAATTTTGTGGTAAAGCATATAAGTCGTTGTCCGTTTGAAATATATTCCAACAAATATGGCGACGTTGTCGTCCAAAGTGACAGCAAATGTGACGATTTAATATATCGTTTTTCCTAAAGAAGAAGAATAAAGAAGTTTCACTTAAAAAGGCATATCATGTGTTTATCTTTATTTATTACTACAAGGTCATAGGTTCCATTACGACAACTAAGTTTTTATAAGTCGTAAATCGATAAACTTAATTTAAGCGTTATTTAAATAAGCGGAAAAATAGATAAAAACCAAATATAACATTAGAGACTATTAAAGTTATGAATAAAATCAAAATCAAATTAAATCAACTCCACGGTGTATTCCGGTAGGCAGAGAGAAAGACGCTTTTGCCTTGGTGTCTGAGAAAAAAATGAAAATATTCATAAATTATAATTCATTCTCTTGAGTGGGGATCGAACCCACAACCGTCGCGTTACAGCCACACCCTTGCGCCTCGACGGACTCCAATTTTTTAAGTATAGAATCTCCAAAACAAAGTTATGCGTCAGTTAATACTTAAAATATCGTGTTGTTTATTCAAAACGCTCCACTGAGTGATTAAGCCATTACCAGATTTCGATAGTGATGGGCGAGGCTATGAAACAATACCAGCACATAAATTATGTTCGATTACGCTTGATGGAGTTCGTGTTTAATTTTGTACATCACTATTTGTGGGTGATTTTTTTTAAGATATTATTGAGTTTGACATTTGGGTTTTTATGAATAATAATTAAAAATCAGCTTCAGCTTCACGCAGTATTCCGCACACAGCAGGGTAAGCAGAGGGAACCTAGTGTAAGACAATCCATTCCCCAGTTTCTGCCGAATTCTGGAGGCATTATGTGTCAAGTGGCAGAACTCAACGCCGCGCTTTGCCTCGACACCAGAGCTGATTTATTTTATTTATGATTATTATTTTTTTCGTATTCCTTGCATTTTTTGGAGGAGATGAAAATTAGGTAGAAAATTTTTTCACCGATCCGATTTAGTCTGATCTTCACTTGGCCACATGAATTGGGAATTTTTGATTTCAACAAATTGCACAAAACAAAGCGCGACGTTGAGTTCCGCAAAGTAATTTCTCAAATTCAAGCTGAAAGTAACCATCGCGAAAAGTGAAGCTTTTTGCGGGATACAGTGCGAAACATAAAAAAAGGAATAATATTTTTTTTAGCTTCTCTTATGTTTCTTTCTATATATATGTACATATTTAGTTTAACAACGCGTCTGTCGGTTCTATTTGCTTTTAATATAACTTTCTCATAAATAATCGATTGTTCGCCATCAAACAAACAACAACGAGAACGGAATGTTTTGTTATTATTTCATTCTGGAAATATCATTATAATTTTCTTCTTATTTAGGTTTCTTATTCACCTTTTTTAGGTTTTCTTTCTTTATATATATATATATATATATATATATATATATATGTATATATATATATATATATATATATATATATATATATATATATATATATATATATATATATATATATATATATATATATATATATTATATCAATTTAAGTATATATTTTTACTGTATTTTCGAAGGTTAGCCCCTTTTTTTCTTTTACTCCAAGGTAAAAAATTTTGTCTTAACACTATGATTGGTCTCGTATTGTGTATAATGATAATTAAAACTAAACTAAATTAACTTCACGCTTAATTCCTAGCGGGATAGTCAGAGAGAACTCAGAGCCAAACGCTACGGTCTCTACATACCTCTTTCGCCTCGTCCACTGTCATCAACCTCTTCATACATGCCCTTCTCCTCCTCATGCTTTTTACATGATCTTCTTCCAGTACCTTTGATACTGTTTTCGAAGGTCAACCGAGGACTCCCCCTACCTCTCTTATCGCTCACGAAAATTGTTGTCATTAATATCATCAATCAAGCTATTTCAATTTAAATATGTGGATACAGAAAGACTACTATTATCTGTACGATTTTCGAAAAAAAAAATGATCAATGATAAATGATTGACCAACAAACCTGTAATTCTGGGGGAAAATAAATGACGCAGTGTCATGAGCCAGCGTTGAGTTCCGCCATTCAACACACAATATCTCGAAAAGTGAGAAGTCGATAATCTCAAAATTAGATCCGCTGCCTATCCTTCTATATACGGAATAACGGATACGTTTACGCTAAAAACCACCTATATAATTGAGTTTTAGGTAATCTAGGTCTATATACCTAGATATGATGCTGTATCGTTAGATCAAAGGCCGTTATTAGCGGTCAGTGTGCGGCGTACCGCGTGCGCTTTGATAGCGCACTCAGAGCGATCACTTAATAGTGACCCGACCACGCCTGTGGGCAGCGCCTGGGTCCACAAAGCGGTGGAGCTATAAATTTGTAGTTATATATGTATTTGTAACTAATATAGCGATAAAATTTACTTTTATAATCATCTTCACGCTGTATCCCGCACACAGCAGGATAGTCAGGGGAAGTCTAGTGTTTAATCACTCCGTTTTCTATTATCCGCTGAATTCCTCAGATATTTATTAGTCGGATCATTCACAGCACGGTGTTGACTTCCATTGCATATTCAATGAATATAAATTAAATAAAATTAAACGAAACATGACTCGTAAATCCACAAAAAATACCGTTCGTTTTTTTAATTATATACACAACAAAAACAAATTAATTATAGACTTAACTAATTTTGTTGTTTGAACACAACAATAGATCACCCCTTCACCTATAAAATGGGCTATTGTATTAAAAATTACACAAAAAAAAATGCATTATTCTAATCATTACTAAGCATTTTAGAAATACCAGCTGTTGTGAAAAAAAACTATTCTACGGGCGTATAGTAGGGGTTGAATGAGATATTATGAATCAACAAACAGACAAAACTACATCCGTTAAATCGACAACAATACGCCATTAGGATCTTTTAGATTTCATATTTGACCTCCGTTTTCATACAAGACACTAGGAAGAGGAGGATATGCAATAATATTAATAATTTATTTATATAATATTGCTTTTTTATAATTTTTATTTTAAATAAAACAATATAAAAGAAATCTAGTTCTTATTATTGAGGTAATTAATAAAAATCATCAAAACAAATAATAAATGCGTTGACTTTCGCCTTTCAGTACGTTATATCTCGAATGGAATGGAAAATGGAAGACAAAGTGTCTTTATACTAGGTTCCCTCTGAATAACCCATTTTATGTCAATCTTAAAAGAAATGTAAATATTATTTGTTTTTTAGTTTTATTTCCTAAGCATCATAACTAAAAATGTTTTTTTAATTATTATTTTTTGCCTTAACCTCATCCCAAAAAATGATATTTAAATACATTTTTTTTAAATTGACAGGTTGAGAAGCACAGAAGGTTCAATCGTAAAATTTCATATTATACCTATACCCATAATTTTGAAGGGTTACTAAAAACCCATTTACTGACAACGCTTATAAAAAATGTAAATATAATACTAGAGTAATTGGATAGGAGGCCTGTTAAACTGAGACGAACGGGAACACTTTCGATAACAATAAACTTTTATAGTTTTTTCTACGGTGATGGATTTACGACTTTTTATTTGGTCGTTTTATACATAAATTTTGCTGTGACTTTACTTCAAATATAGAAGATTTTTTTTGTATTTAAGAGGAATTTGGGAACCTAAATAATTCTATCAAATGAATATTACAAACACATTCTCCAGCTATACTAGATACTACTATAAAAAATATTAGGAAAACAAATAAAAAATATAACGGGATTAGAACTCGCGACTGTTTGCATAAACATATTTGATTCTTCTAATGAGATTTCTGTTAACTTATCCACTGTGCTTTGTTCCAGGTATGCTACTACAGACGTGCTTAACGATGTCCGTGATTTATTATCTAGTGAGTGTAGAAGTGAATACAATCACTTACAGACCGAAGCATTAAAAATGTTATAAATGATTAAATTTTAATATTTTCATGTAAAAATAAATAATATTTATGGATTTCTTTCGACACTTCTCTCTCTATTCATTTCCTGCATTTTAAGAAACAATTTATAATTGTGTCAGTTCTACGTTTCATCCTGCATAGTTGGGTTGAATGTGGGTTGGGTTTTTGTTGGGTTTTCTTAACACAGCGAGTAACTCAAGAGGACATCAAACCTACAACAGTCCCGTTTACAGCCAGACGCTGTGCACCTGAGTCATCATAAATATAGTACATTTGATTAATTGATTTTTCGTGTTTATAATATAATTTATAGTAAGTACACAATTATAGAATACATTTAAAAAAGCTGCCAGTCGCGACAGATTGAAAGTTCGATTCCCACGCAAGAAAATTACATATATAATATTTTGATATCTTCGTCCTGATTTGAGGTAAATCTCGGCGTAAAATTGAGCCACTAGACATAAAAGAAAATGGGGAACGAAGTGTCTCAACATTAGGTCCCCTCTACCTACCCAGCTATATGCGGGATACAACGTGACGCTACAAAAGAGATCCATAATAATATTAATGGTAGGTAAACTACAAATCCAATAATAATGATATACTACTTTTACTATTAATATTTTATGTTATTAGGTAATATGCCGGTTGCCGACAAATAGCCTTTCATATAGTTGCTACCGATTAACGATCTCCATCAAAATTTTAAGATCCATAACTGTAAGCTTTGTCAAATCCTATTATGTACAGGATGTGTTGAAAATGTATATATCAAGAATATTATTTTATTATTTATATAATTTTGCTAATACTCTAAGTTAAATTCTAGGAAAGTCAATCTTTATTTATAGTTTACATCGGAGGAAATCCTTTAAATTATATTTGTTTCTCCGCCCTGATCAGATAAATCGTGGCGTTAAGTTTCGCCTCTTAAATCACTCGCTTGAATTTGGGTGAAAAGAGGAGAACGGAGTAAATTTTGTCTCTTTCTGTAAAACTGAACAAAGAAGAAAGTAGCGAAAAAAACCAATCGTAAACGTATGTTATCACTAACTAACCTATTGATCTTCTTATAAACGTCGACTAAATAAGTAACTCAGTCGAGTAACCCATAATATTTAACCATACTCAACAATATTTATTTATTCTACATACATATATCCCACTCGTGAGCAAACGAAAATAAACCTACCATTTCTTTGAAAAAAAGTCACCCTGTACACAATAGGCTGTAAACTATAGACTCCACAAACGTCCCAGTAGATCATAAGAGGATTATCCTAATAAATATAAGTGCACTCAAATCCTTTGCCACAACAACATTTCACTGGCAAAGCTTATTTGGTCGCATTACAAGCTTTATTATGGTGGAAATAAGGAAAAATTGAGATTTTCTTAAATAAAATTAAGGTTTGGTATTCCCTATTTATTGAGTATTATAGTACTGAATAGATTAATCTGTGACAACATTAATACTTTGATTTATGTCTTGATTCTTTGGAAATTTTCACGTTTTTTTATGTGTATTTAGTGTAAAAATAAGTGTAAGAGTCATAAAATATGTATGTACATATTTCCAGTATAAGCTCAAGGGTGTGGGTTCTTTTCTTTTTTTCTTTTAAACGAGGGTATTTTTAGTTTAATATACTGCAATAGCGATTATAGCTTTTAAACGACTCAACTTTAATTTTAAGCCCATATATGGTTTATTGTATGGCCATAGTAGCTCATGGAATGTTGTGGCTCAGGGACACAAAAGTGCGACTGTAAGCACGGCTGGTTGTGGGTTCGATTCCCACTCAGGGGAAGAGAATATTTAATATTTTCATTTTCTCGCCCTGGGAGCGAGGCAAAGCGTGGCGTTGAGTTCCGTCACTAAAGAAATACAGCGTGAATCTAAAAAAAAGATTTAAATAAAGCTAAAACCAAATATGGTTGCAACATAAGAATTGACTAAATTTAATATATTTAGATTAATTATGTTTATCCTACAGCTCAGTGCTGATAGGCCTACTTTAAATCGGTCTGTCAACAATACATTATTCATTCAATGTATACACGCTGGGTTGGATCGAAATGGCTTGGATCCAAATCTACTATTTTTAACCAACTTCGAAAAGGAGGAGGTTCCCAATTCGAGTTTTTTTTAGGGAAAAGAAAAGGCAAACGAGCATATAGGTCACCTGATGTGATGATGAATAATTTAAAAAAAATAAATTAGCTTCTCGCTGTATCCCGCACACAGCAGGGTAGGCAGAGGGAACTTAGTGCTAAGATACTCCGTTTCCCACTTTCTGCCGAATTTGGAAGGCATTGCGTGTTGAGTGGCAGAACCCAGAAGCGAAGAAATGGAATGGAATATAAATTTAAGTAAATATTTGATGAATGATTGTATATTTGTACTATTTTAAATAACTTTTGCCTCGTGCAATGTGTATTGACAATAATTTGGACGTTTGACTCAATATGATTCTAAAAACTATATACACAAATGTATGCCTACCCTGCTGTGGGCGGGATACAGCGTGAAGCTGATTTTAATTAAGTAGCTAATTACACTGAGAAACTTGAAAATTACGAAATTTTTCAAGGCATTTTTCAAGACAAGAGAAGAGTAAAAATACTGTATCTACTTAATTTTAATTTCACCAATAAACAACAAGACGTGGACAGTTACCTTGAAATGTGTCCCATTGAATTTCCTCCACAAAAGCTTATTTAAAATTTTATTTTACTTCGTCGATGTCTCTCGACTCGTCGTTTTATAAAACACGCAATTGTATAAGATGCTTGTGTGTTTCATTTTTTTGCTATTGAAAACTTCTCATGGGAAAACCACCTATGAGGTAAGTGGATTTGCAAAAACTCGATAGTTATTTCGAAATAAAAAATGTAACTTATGGTATTGATATATATAGTACTGAGAAATATAAAAATATACATCTTAGTCTCCAAGTCTCAAAGAAACAAACTGGCCTTTGTAACTTTTATACATAAAACTAACTTTTTTTGTTGTTTTTTATACTCATTGCTCTATCATTGTATCAACTAGTGGCTTTACCCGCGTACGTTACACAATTATATTTATTTAATAGTATTATCCTTAGTAATTTTGATGCGTAAGCGCATACAAATCTGTTGTTTACAGTAATACATTCAGAATATTAGATATCATCGATTATACTTTAATATAGTTAGTCAAAAGAAAGGTTTTAAATTTTGTACTTGTTATAGTTTTTGAATCCGTCCAAATCAATCTGTCCTTTAGCGAAAACCGTGTACCAGTTCCGTAGTTTGAGACAATAAAACAAACATACATCAGAGAAATGTCACTTTAATATATGTGTACATACTATGCAAAAAAAATCATCATGAGCATCCCAAAATGACATAAAACATTAATTACATCAATACTCTTAACTAAATGTATCAATAAAATCAAATTAACTTTCAATAAGAACTTTTTAACAAAAACCTCCTGCGCCGTCCGTCCGTATAAAAAACGACATACATACATAACTTTAACATTTTTCATATACATTAAAATTACGAAGAAACCCAACGGGACATCCTGTATGTTCCTTTTTGGTGATCCATTCAGAAGTCCTGGCTCGCTCTTTGTTTTTCGTTTTCCGAAAGCTTGTTTTTGCAGACGACACTTTAATGCAGCTTCTCCTTTGCGTTCATGTCCAAATTGAATTTAACGTATTTTGGCAAGGCACGGCGGTGTGCGGGTACCGTTGACAGATAAATAAAATTAGGCTTTTTTGGATTATTATTATTATTTAAAAATATGTTAATATTGTCATTCTACGGATGAGTCCATATTTTGAAATACATATTTTTTGCTAAATGAAACTAATTTAACCGGATTAATCGCGTATATTTAAGGATTATTATTATTTGAATCTTAAATATACGCGATTAATCCGGTTAAATTTGTTTCATTTAATATGTGTAATAATCGTGAATATCAAAAAACTTATTATATTTTTTGTTGCTTATTTAATTTTTTTTTTAAATTTAAAAGCGATAACTATAGACATAGAATATAATATATATCTTTTGTATAAAAATTTATAATGTGAAATTGAACCCACAAATAATACTATCAAAATATTAAAGAAAATCTATTACATCTATTTTCAGCTTTTTATATTAATAACTTATACTAAAGTAAGCACACAGCACACGATGTCTCAAAATCCGGATATACGTGGAGAATGGAGATAAGCAGAAAACAGCTTCACGCTTTTCCTGCATAGTAAGGTAGGCAGAGGGAACCTAGTGTTAAGACACACAACGTCGCATTTCTTTGAAGGACATGAAACTAATTAATTTCTCCGAGTGGGAATCGAATCCCACAATCGTCGCTCTTATACTCACGTGTAGGTACCTCCGTGCCACAACAACCTCTCAGATAAAGAGGGAAACTGAAATTAAAAGCATATTTAACACAATTTAAAATTAAACCAATATTTCTGCTGACGCTACTCAAATGTAACTTTTTCAACGATATCCAAGACATTTGCAAAACAGAAATAAGCGATTCATCGCGATTACTTTATAAATTTTTAAGTAAACGTTCACTATTTTTGGTATTGTCTGTATTTAGTGACACAGTGTACCGTTAGCGATCACCATATTGATGTATTTTTGCTGGATTTAATGAATTATTCATTAATATGCATATATTGATGATTTATCATCGTGTGGTTGTCAACTACAGTTGGTTATTGTTTCCTTTTGGTGTACGCATGGTTTGGCGAGCCTAGATATTTTTCTATTCCGCACATAGCAGGGTAAGCAGAGGGAACCTGGGATCCTAGTTACGACATGACCTACGCATTGCGTGTTGAGTGATAGAACTCAAAACTGCGCTTCGCCTTATTACCTAAGCGAAGAAATGAAAATATTAAATATTGTAACTCCCTCGATTGAAAGGAAAAAAAATATAAATGTAAATAAATGTTAAATTTCATCGAGTGATGATCGAATCCACCACCGGTCGATTTTACACTCAAACTTTGTGCCTCTGTGCCACGACTGGCTTCAAAATATACATGAAACATTCATTTATTTTATATTCTCATTTTTAACTTGTATATTAATATAGAGCTGGCCTTCGAAAATTGTGACCTTGTCCTATTAAAATGTGCTCGTTTTGACCAAATATACGAAACATATTATTAGATAAGAGTATTTATTAAAAATGCAATTAATTCATAATTACTTCCGGCGTCGGTCGCAGGTTGAATTCTGATGTGAGAACAATATTTTTTTATGTCTTACTCATACATTGAGTGTTAAGTATTAAGCCGAGTGATTTATCACTACTCTTTAAATAATTTGTTAGTGATATTGATATAAAATATGAAATAAAATATTTCAAAAATCTAAATAATTGTTTATTTAGATATAAAAAAATATTTTATTATTTAGATGGATAAAAGGTAGTGGTTAGCAGTCGTAGCGCAGCGGCACAAAGTGTACTATAAAAACCGACTGGTTGTGGTTTCGATCCCCATTCGAGGAGATGAAATATTTACTTAAATTTATATTTCATTTCTTCGCTCTGGTGCCGAGGCTGAGCAGGGCGTTGAGTTCTGCCACTCAACACGCAATACCTCCAGAATTCGGCAGAAAGTGGGGAACGGAGTGTCATAACACTAGGTTCCCTCTGCCTACCCTGCTGTGTGCGGGATACAGCGTGAAGCTGATAAAAAAATATTTAGATAAATATTCATCATTTCTGAAAATTTTAACTGTTTCCATAGCAAAGACGGACAGAGAGACAGTCAATGAAGTCTTAGTAATTCTCATTTGCCCTTTGAGTACGGAACCAGTATACCGGTACGCTAACCCCAAAAATAGATATAATAAAAATAGATAAAAATTGTGGAAAACTCAAAAAAATATACATTTCTCACAATGTCCAAACATAAATGAGCATTACAATATTTTAAAAACAACATTTAATTAACAACTTTGATAAAAATAGTATGTTATCCTCGTGTACCTTTAGTATAAGATGTGTTGTACTGTATATCTTTTAAAATGAAAATTGGTGTCGTGGTGCAATGAGCGAGTGTCTAATTGTCAACGAGATCGCCCTTCGACTCCCACTTGTGGGAACCAAATATCTTAAATTTCCTTTAAAATACACATATTAAAACGCTTCATCTTTTCCTTTACGACATGCCCATAAAATCTAAAGGCATGAATGACATAGCTTCACAGAACCCCGCAAAAAGGAGCATTGACGAAGCCAGCCTGGAACAGGTTGTTTTAATAACACAAGAAATATTAACGTTTTTCGACATTATTATTTATTGCACACACACGGTGCCTATTTTGGAATTTTATTGCAACTTATATTATCTTTTCACTCAATGATAATAAACTCGAGGTGTACGATTTTATGGGTCGTAATAAAAAAATTGTTGGATACCCACTTATAATGGTTACTCAGTGAGGAACGGAGTGTCTGAACACTAGGTTCCATCTGCCTATCCTGCCGTGTGCGGGATACGTGTAATTAGTTGTTTGTGTTGATGATATACTTTTATTGTGCTTAATTTTTTCCTTTGTAAATATCTACTGCGTTATGTTTCATTGGCGGAATATAACGCTGCACTTTTTTTTATTACCAGATCGCCCTCCGAATCCTCAGGCTGAAAGAAAGGCCGCTATGTTCTTATAGGTTCCCTATTCCCACCCTGCTATATGCGGGATACAGCGTGAAGCTGTACATCATTATTTTATTTTAAAACAGGTTGCTATGAAAAAACTGCACAAATACTACATTACATGAAATAAACTATACAAAAATCATTCTTTATAGGTTATAAGCCATTATAAACGTCACCTAGTGTCCTAAAGACCGTAACATCGATACCAGTACATTCGAAAGCTGCTAAATAAAACATACGAGAGCTAGACTATCGGCTTTCTACCAGATCTGCTCATCACCCAGCACACCCATCTCTTACGGATTTAGTGCGGGGGTTTGGCGAAAGTATGATTTGAATACAATGTATATGAATAATACATGGCTGGGATGGTATTTTGTAATGATATGCTTATTGTTATCTGTGTAGTGTGATAATTGGAGTTAAATGACGTGTGGTGGCGTGGTTTAGTGGCGTAATATGTGCAAAGCTCGGTGTTGAGTGCCGTTATTCAACACAGTGTCTCGAAAATGGGGAAAGAAATGTCTTGAAATTCCTCTGCCCACTGCATCCACTGTAAAGTGGGGTTTTATAAAGTTTAAAGATCTCACTGAAGCAGTACGGGTCTTTAATTTTTAGCAGTGATTAAAATAAAATTCAATTTTGAATAAAATTATTAGCCATTGACATCGATTAATATAGATTTTTTTATTGTAGATAGTGTGTAGATAGTTGATATAGATTTTTTTAGTGTAGGTAGTGAAAACAGTAGTTTTTTAAGTTCTTTGATTTAAACGATTATTACACATTGTAAATGAAACTATTTTTACCGGATTAATCGCGTATATTTTGTATTTTATACATTTTTGGGGAACCCGACGTTTCGAACACTTTACAGTAGTCCGTGGTCACGGGTAGACTGCAGACTGCAGTCTACCCGTCGGGTTCCCCAAAAATGTATAAAATACAAAATATACGCGATTAATCCGGTAAAAATAGTTTCATTTACAGTAATTTTTTACTTGGAGTCCAAAAAAATATTCTATTCTTTTAGTGAACTACAAAAAATCCACCAACAAACATGGATGTGATATTTAAATTGGAATGAAATATAAGTAGGTACACTAGCTAGAGTCAAAATTAAATAATTATTCAAAATAACAAATTACAAGCATCATTTTTTTATTCATCACATTAAAAAAGCACTCTCCAAATATCTTAAAAAATATATCTTATTTAAGTAATTTAAAAAAATCAGCTTCACGCTGTATCCCGCACACAGCAGGGTCGGCAGAGGGAACCTAGTGTTAAGACACTTCGTTCCCCACTTTCTGCCGAATTCTGAAAGCATTGCGTGTTGAGTCGCAGATCTCAACACTTCGCTTAGCCTCGACACCAGAGCGAAGAAATGGAAATATAAATTTACGTAAATATTTCATCTCCTCGAGTGGCGGTCGAACCCACAACCGGTCGGTTTTACAGTCGCACTTCGTGCCACGACTGGCCTCAAATTGACTTTATTTAAAAAATATTTCATTTCATTCATATATTCATTACTTTTACATGCCATACACTGATTTAAATCAAAATGTTAATTAATATCACTCCATCAGGAAGAAAATTAGAAACCCAGCGTTTTCCGTGTGGCCGGTGCTGGTCGTAACCTGCGTAGCGTGAAATCGACGTCGGCGTATCAAATGTGGCGAAAACCAAACTACATGATAGTTAAGCAATATTATTATATTGTAGTGAAATTACTTAACAGGTTCCTGTGGTGAGAATGTCTTATATCATATAAGTTTTTTTGTAGAAAACTTTTAGTAAACAAAGGAAGAGGTCAGTCCTGGGCAGCGGTGTCAACTTGTGACTGTAAACGCGACGGGTTGTGGGTTCGATTCGTACTCGAGAAAATGATATATTTCCATTACTTTGCTCTGGTGTCGAGGTGAAAATCGCAGCGTTAAATTCCGCCACTCTAAATCAACTCTCCGAATTCAATGAAAAGCGAGGAGCGAAGTGCCTTAACATTAGGCTCCCTCTTTCTACCATGCTCCTTGCAGGACATATCGTAAAAAGAAAACGTACCTCTACAGGATTATTCACGATTTTTCACACATAATAGAAGAGATTCCCGTTTCTGTTCACTATCTTGCCGTATGAAAGCGGAACTCAACGCCGTGCTTCCTCTAACCAAAATAAATAACCAACTTAAACATGGATTATATAATACCAGTACAAAATCTTTGAAAATACATGATTATTTATATACTACCATTATTGGTATTATAAAAAGAGAATGATAACAGGTAACACGGTGAAAGAATACGGCCACCCTTGTAAGCCGTTAAGCGTGAAACTAAAAAAAAATAATAAAAAAAATATCAATGTGCTGAGTAATTTAATAATTTTGAGTAATTAATATAAATGTAATTTAAATATTTTCCTTGGTCGAGATCGAACCCAAAAACAGTTGATTTTACACTCGCAATTTGTGCGTCTGCGCCATGACTAGCCTCAGTAAAAATCTTTAAAAAAAGGATGTTCAAAGAAAGAAATAAAGAAGGAAGACCTACGTATACGTATATTGTTTTAAACAATCTAAAGAAATTTCAAAATCAAATAAACAGAATCACGACGGCCCAAAAGCGAAGAAATAACCAAAAAATAATATTCGCTAACTGGAAAAAAATGGAAATATGAAAATCCAAATGCCATTGTGCATTTTATAGTTCTTAACACAAAGTAATACGGGCTACAGTCGTTTAGCAGTTAAACGAATTTCTTGACTTTAGAATTTGCATACAACGCCGACAATGTCCTTTGTCCACATTTTTAAATAAATAAAGAGAAAAGAGGAAAAAAAAGCGCTTCCACGACTCATCACTTGTAGGTAGTCTAAGTTAAAGAGAAGTTACTTATTGGTATATGTTGTCGAGGTATCTTTTAGTATTAATTGTAACCATTATGGTCGTGGGTTCGATTATAAACCTATCAATCAATTATTTTTTATTATTCGATTTGCTAGGTTTCTTTTTTTTTTTGGCCTTGTTAACGGAAACTCCAATAAATTGTGTCAACAACAAGACCAGTCGTGGCGCAGGGGCGACAGATTGTAGGTTGAATTCCCACTTTAGAAATATATTTTCATTTGTTCGCTCTGGTAGCGAGGCAAAGCGTGGCGTTGAGTTCCGCGTGGGGAACCGAAGTATCTTAATGGGAACAGAGAGTCTTAACACTAGGTTCCTTCTACCTATGTGATGTACTATGTGCTGAATAAAAAAGGATGGATTGATAAGTTCAAGCACCTAAAAACGTACTATGTGCTGAATAAAAAAAGGATGGATTGATAAGTTCAAGCACCTAAAAACACCAGATACGCAGTACATAGATATGAAAACGTGATAGCTATAGGTTCGATTCCCACTCGAATACATATTTTTTTCAACAAATCAAGGTATAACTTTCTATCATCTAACGTCAATGTCCACAAAGAAGATACATCTCAAGACATGAAGATAGAAAAAAAACCAAGAATATCTTAAGAAATAATAGCATATTTAAAATTGCTCCACTCGAAACTGTTTACTAAAAATATTAACAAATTTCAAAACAATAGCGATAATATTTTGATAACAGCTTCCCTAATGAGGAGGTATGCGAGACGCAAACAAACATACATAGATTCGCCTAACGCCTTGTGTTTCGTAAGTGTGATTGCGTTAACATACAAACAAAAACGCAACAGTTGCTTTGCGTATCTAAATGGGACCCAAGTTACAAGATTTTACGTTTTTGTATTTTATGTTCTTTAAATCGTAGTGCAAAAGCCGTAGCTTGTGACTATATCACGATATTTGTAAGTTCGATTCCCAGGGGAATTAATTATTATTATTCAATAATATTTTTTTTTCGCTCTTGTACAAAGGCAAAAGCGTGGCGTTTAGTTCTGTGACTGAACACGCAATGCCTCGAAAATTCGGCGGAAAGTTGAGTAACCGAGTGTCTTAATACTAGGTTCCCTCTGCCTACTCTGCTATGTACAGGATACAGCGTGAAGCTGATTATTATTAATAAAAATAAAGGAACCTTTCAAACTTCTGGTGTTCTGCTTATTAATATGTTAGTGGTTATCGTGGCGCATCGGCTCGGTGAGTGACCGTAAACGCTTTGATACCCAGTTAGGGGATTTCTTATTTTCATTTTATATCTGTGATACATAAAGCGCTGCGTTTAACTCCGCCACTCAACTCACAATATCTCAAAATTTGAAAGCGGGGAACAGAATGTGTTAAAACTAGTTTTGCTGTAGGAAAGAGCGTGAAGCTGCTTTATTTTTTTATATATGTATTTTTATATATATATTTTTTCACTTTTAACTTATACCACATACCATATCAACCAAACAAACTTGCCTGCGTGTGATGATGTCAGTCATCTCATGGCTTATTTGTTTTACATTTTAATGATTTCCAAACAGCGTTTAAGACTGAATTGAAAAACGTTTAGAGCACATGTTAACGAAGTCACGATTATACATTTATTTTATTTTAGAAGTGCCTACAAATTGCAGTAGGAATACTTATATATATTTACATATATACACAAGGTAAGTCGTGGCGCAGATTGTAAATGCGACAGGTTGTGGGTTCGATTACCATTTGAGATTATGAAATATTTTATATTTTTTTAGAATTAAAAACGGAGTGTCTTAACACTAGGTGTATAAGTAAAAATAAAAAAAAATCTAAATAAGAAAAAAACTAAATAAAAAGTATGTCAGACATATTTATAAATATACACTAGTGTATTATATTGTATTGTCATGTATATGTATACCAAAAATATTTTTGGTAGTCTCAATATTATCTCACATATTAACCACACTACCTACACCAGACCAAAGAAATGGATATATAAATTTAAGCAAATATTTTATTTACTTGAGTGGGGATCGAACCCACAACCAGTCGGTTTTACAGTCACACTTCGTGCACCTGCGCCACGACTGGCCTATCTAAAAATGATAAATATTTCCAGTAACATTATGTAGATAAGGAATTCTACAGTGTGTTCACTTTTAATATTAGTATAAGGTAACTAGAAAAGCGTACCATCAAATATTTCAAGTATAATCATGTTTACATTCCGAGAGCAGTGGAGAAATGGTAGTCCTTTGTCAATTCCTACGTGAGACGGGTACAAATACGGGATACGTAATGAAAATAAGCTTCAAATTCGCTCAATAAATCGCAGATTTTTGTTTATTTTTCATTATATTTAATTTTTAAGATATAGTGATCCCGAGCTAGAATAGGATCGTCCTGGTACTGGTGGTGTCGTAAGAGGCGACTAAAGTACGTGTGGTAGAGCCACGTCGCCAGCAATGGCAAAACGCATGGGCAGACTCGACCGGATCATTACCACCCCACGGCATTTAAAACCGGCATGAGTTAGTGGCTTTATGTCACTGCGTTTCGCATCAGGTAATGCCTGGGCCCCGGCGCCCAACCCATCTTAAAGGCCGGCAACGCACCCTGTAGCTCCTCTGGGTATTACACGGGGCCGTGGGCAGCGGTAATCACTTACCATTAGATGACCCGAACGCTCGTTTGCCGTGTCATTTCCATTAAAAAAAAAAACTTTTAAAATAGTGACGGTAGTGAGTTCCAGTTCCACTCTGGGAAATGAAAAATCGATCGATTTATAGTTTAATAATAATTTTATTAGTAACAAAGCAAAGCGCGGCGTTGAGATCTGCCATTCCACAGGCAATGCCTCGAAATTCGTGACTTAAAACTAGGTTCCCCTTGCCTACCCTGCTATATACGGGATACAGGCGAAGCTAAAAAAAATATATAGTTAATATTAAAACTTTATTCATACAAAATGATGAAGTAAATTTTAACTTATTTCGCCATAGTAAATCTTAGATTGGGTTGCTATTTCCTACAATTACCAAATACATTATCGACTTTCGTGTAGGAGTCAGTTTATTACATTGTTTACTATTGATGTTTTCTATAAATATACGAGAGGTTAAATTGCATATAATAGTGCATATATAATTCAATTCGTTAGTAGTGAGTTCAATCCCAAGTTTAGGTTCCGCTGTCCAATAGTTTTTTTTTAAATACGCTGAAAATAAAAATGAACCGTCCATGACACTGTATGACTGTAAATGAAAGGGTTGTGGGTTTGATTCACATTCGGGGGTATGAATTATTTTTAGGTACTCGCTCAGCAAACATGACAAAACATTAAGTTCCGTCACTCAATACGCAATATCTCCAAAATAAGGCCGTGCGTGGTAAGCAAAGCGTTGTGACATTTAAATTAATTCTTAACATGTTAATGCGGGATAAAGCGTGAAATTAAAAAAGAGAATAAAAAATAAAGAGCTTCAACACTAAGTTTCTCTTAGTTAAACCTAAAACTTATTAAATATAATATAAAAAAAAGAAATTCCATTCATACAAGAGTAGCTTCACGCTGTATCCCGCACACAGCAGGGTAGGCAGAGGGAACCTAGCGTATGTACCAGAGTAGCGAAATCATCATTCAAAATATTAAGAAATCGTTAATATAATTATCATTCCACCATATCCTCGTGGGAAGGTGTGGGAGGAGGCTAAAGCGTTACAACACGAAAGTAGCGCGAATCGAACGTTATGTAACCGACTGTTTTACTATTAACAATGTTATTGTCTTATATTGGGAACTTTCGTTTTTTAATTCTGCCATAAGACAATCACTGTGGCATAGTAAACGTGAAGGTTGTGAGTTGGATTCCAATTCGGGGGAATAAATTATTTATATATCACTATTTTGGCTACATAAAACGTATTGAGTTCCGCCACTCAGCACGCAATGTCTCCGGAATTTAGCGGCAACTTAATGGGAGCGGGGTACCTTAAGGTTCCCAGGAACTAAAAAAAACAATAAAAATAAGTGAAGTACTTATTGGGTAGCTTGGCTTGTCTCAACGAAATATGTTGATAATGCAAAAATTAGAATTTTACTCCACTGTACCCCTATTTTACTTTATCACAGGGGGAAAATAGGAATAACTCAATCCGGGAGTGGGACTCGAACTCACAACTATCACGCCATAAGTTGTTCCAATGTACCTTAGTCTATCACTTTTACATTTAATACAGTAAAAATCCGACGCAATTTTGAATAAAAATGAATTGTTAAATTTCTATATTTTAGCGTTTCTTAGATAAAACGTAAAGACAACACAAAATGAAAATCGTAGGCTGTAAAAGTTTAATCTTCAAACGACGTCGGGTCCAGTCGATAAATCCTGTTTCTCTTACTTACACTTAATATATATGTAGGTTTCGAGGTTGACTATTATCTTATTGAATACTATGTTGAACGTACCATTGTATATTTTTTTTCTGCTTCACGCTCTATCCCGCATATATCAGCGTAAGCAAGGAGAAGGAAGGAAATGCCGTTTGGCACTCACAGTAACGAGACGGATACGGGTTCGATTGCTATACGAGGAAATGAGTTATAATTTATGAATATTCTTATTTCTTCGCCCTGGTTTCCACTCAACAGATTCAGAGTGATCCACACTCAGATTCTTAATATTAGGATTTTTTCTTACCCTGCTATTTATAGGATTCAGTATGAAGGTTAAAAAAAATTAATATAATCCAACATGATTTATTTATCAACGCGTTAAAACGACTAATAAATAAATGAATAAGAAAAAAGTCATTTAAGCTGACACAGTGTCTGCGGAATTACACAGTCATATCACCTTGAGGTCGATAAGACCCAATGCTCTTTACTCCACTGTTTTTAGCATTAAATGTATGACAGGTGCTGCATACCTAACCAGTGACCAGGCGTCCTGTTTTGAACGGGACCGTCCCGTTTTTGTCATGTGGGACGGTCCCGGAGTCCCCCAACGATGGCACCGGGACGTATAAATGTGCCATTTTTTGTAATGGATACCAATAAAAAAACGAAAATATAAAGCCAAACGCAGCGAAAATTGACATGAAAATGTCAAACTTCTTTTTAAAACTTTTAATTAAAAAATATACTAGGCTAGTTGTCGCGCAGGAGCATAGTCTGTGACTGTAAACGTGACAGGTTCTAGGTTTAATTCCCTCTCGAAATTAAATATTTGATATTTTCAATTCTTTGCTTTAGTATCGAGGCAAAAGTCACACCACTCAACACGCAATATCTCGAAAATTTGATGGAATGTGGGGGATGGAGTGTTTTAACACTGGGTTCCCTCTGCCTACCCTGCTATCGGCAAGACACAGCGAATGTGAAAATAATCATATTAATAAATAAAATTCCAAATTAACGAAACAAAAACCGATGTCCCGTTTTGAGCCGAAAAAAGAATGGTGACCTTATGCATACCGATACAAGTCGTATTGCCATGAGAAATATTTTTAGTTTGTGCAAGAATTTTATTGAAAAAGTCGTGTTGACATTAAGTTGTATAATAATATGTAAGTTATTTATTGAGGTCATCGATAAGCGCGATAAGTTGTGAGTTCGATTCCCATTCGAGAAAATTTAGTACGTATCCAATATTTTCGTTTATTCGTTCTGGTGTTAAGGACAAACGAGGCGTTGAGTTCCTCAACTCAATATCTCCAGAATTATCAGGGAACGGATTGTCTTAACACTAGGTTCCCTCTGCATATCGCACTACATGCGGGATACAGCGGGAACCAGAAAAAAACAGAAGATATACGATAACAACTTCATTCATCACCGACCACCTACTAAGTTAGCCTTATTACTACTTTAATGAAGAGCCACAGTCTTTACACTGTAATGACCTATTACTAGAATTTATAAAGCGGATGTACGCGACGTAATAAAAAGCCATGGGATGGGATCTATGGGAACTTGCCATGAAAGGATGGTAAAAATATAACGTTATAATAATATATGTTTAGATATTTGTTTTGTATTACTATTACCTTAATTTTTTTTAGCTTCAAGCTGTATCCCGCACACAGCAGGGTAAGCTGAGGGAAACTAGTGGTACGACACTCCGTTCTCTACTGTCTGCCGCATATACACTTAATATAATATATTTTTTTATATATAATCTTTCATCGATTGTGAATGAAATTAAGAGATTAAAATATATATTTAAATCATCTGTAAATCTTTTTGCAAAAAAACTGTTCACTTTTTACTTACTTTTTTAGATGTATGTAAACAATCTGTAACAAGGACTTATTTTTTTTTATTATTTTTCTCCTCTTTATAATCATAATATGAACCTCTTTAAATACCCTTCAAATATTAAAAAAAAATCAAAAGTAAACCAAAAATGGATTTATATCCAATTATGAATAAAAACTCTTTAATCAGTTTTTTTGACATTTAATTGTACCTATTTCCAAAGTTAAATATAATAAATCACCAACTCAACTACAGGTAAGTTATTTACAACACCCTATCCTGTATAGTAGCATATGAATAAATAAAAACGTATAACATAATTGAGGCCGTCGTGACGCAGTGGCACAGGCGTATGGTTGTAGCTCGATGGCTGTAGGTTTGATTTTCAAAGAAAATAATTATTATTTGTTAATATTTTCATTTCTTCGCTCTGGCACCAAGGCAACAGCGCAGCGTTGAGAGCAGAGTGTCTTAACACTAGCTTTCGTCCGCCTACCCTGCTATATGCGGGATACAGCGTGAAGCTGAATAAAAAGATAACACAATTGAAGAAAAAAACAGTTAAGTGCGAGTTGGACTGAAGTTTTCGCACCAATTTCAAAATAGTAGGTCAACAGAAAATACACTGTAGAACTCATAAAATTTGACAAACTTAAGTTTGCGGGCATATCCACTTATTTTATATGAAATAATGTACAAGTGTAGTAGTTTCGATTTTTTTCTTTTGTGAAATACGTATAAATTTTCACTTTTCCGTTTAATCCTTTATTTGTTTTGGAAATTATCACTTCGTGCCAAATTAACAAAACCTACATAGTTATATGTAGGTTTCGATTATGCGACGAATTTCATAAAAAATGCAACAAAATCGATATATAAATGCTCGTCTCTTTTGATTGCGTTGTCTTAGAAGCTTGATTTTATTATGGTTCAAGGAATATTTAATATTAATTTTTTGTAACGAAGTGGTACTAAAAAGGGGTTCCGTTTTTACCTTTTAAGGTACGGAACCCTAAAACAGAACTTAAACTCAAAAATTTATCTACAAAGCTGGAAATTTAACGACATATAAAACAAGGATATAATACGTTCGTCATGGACTGTCGTAAAAGCATCAAGCGTCTTCGTCACGGTTTATGGCGCCACCCTACGATGTTCTGCTAATGCAGGGGCTCCCAACCTTTTTTTGATCAAGGACCACTTTTATATCATTTTTGGTAGCAGGGACCACTATACATGTAGGTATAATAATATTTAATTGTGATAATCGCACAAAAACTTCGCCTCACCATCCCCAGTCATAAAATTTAAATCGTTCGCGGACCATATTTAGAGTTTTGCGGACCACTGGTAGTCCGCGGACCACTTGTTGGGAACCCCTATTCTAATGTATAAAATCTTCTAAGTTTTCAACTTTATTGACGGTGTTGTTGGTGTAGTGCTTCAGAATCGATAGCATAGTAACAAGGACGTGGATTCCATTTGTTTTTGTTAAAATGGTGAAATCTTTTTGTCAGATGAACACAAAACATTTTCTATGTAATATTTATAAATCTAAAATTAAAGATAATTTAGCACAATATTTCTAAAGTATTCATCTCAATATTTATAAATAAATAAATAAAATAAAAAATAAAAAGCCTTTTATTTCTTGCTAAATGTACAAATTTACAATTAATTGTTAATATAAAAAGTTAAGAAATTAATAAAGAAAGTTTTATCGATAGTTTCTAAGTATACTTATGCAAGAACCCCTCTCATTGGAAGGTGAAGGCCTCCTCCAGAGATGACCATTTTTGTCTATCTTCTGCTACTCTTATCCAGTCAGTACCTGCCACTTTTATTATATCGTCGGACCAGCGCGCGTTTGGTCTGCCCCTTTTTCTATGGCCAGATGGTCCTTGCCATGATGTAGCTTTCTTGGTCCAGCGGTTGTCCGTTAGTCTAGCTAAATGTCCCGCCCATCGCCATTTTAGCTGTTGTGAGTGACTTAGAGCGTCGATGGCTTTGGTCATCTGTCTTATGCTAGTATGTCGGATTTTCTGGATCTTTTTAATCTTCGTAACGCTTCTTTCCATACTTCTGTGGCAGGTTGTGATTTTGTGTTTTATTTTCCTAGTAAATTTCCAGGTCTGGCAGGCGTATGTCAATGAGGGAAGTAGGCAGGTGTTCATGACTCTGGTTTTTAATTTTATGGGAAATATATATAGATTTTATATATATTTCCCATAAAATTCAATATTTATAGATTTACTATAAAATCAGAGTAGGCAAAAGGCACCTAGAATTGAAAGTTATCGTTTCGCACTTAACATGTTGGTGCAACTCAACGCCACGCCTTTTTCCATCCCCTGAGTGGTAATCGAAGCCACAACCAACACATTACAATAATACGCTATACTACTGCATCATGAGAAAATAAGTAAAACAAAAAAGTTTAATTTTTAAGAATTCTCAAATATCTTCAATCCATTACCACAATACTAAGAACATATAGTTAATTCCTCATAAATTCGAACCACTTTCCAATACAACTGTTAACAACTTAACCTTTGGGTACAAACGCATACGTCAACATTACATATACTTGAGCTGAAATGACCTGTGGGGGTCGGTGACTGTTGGAATAGGTTATAGCCGACCACCCAAAGCGAAATACAAAAATATATAGGTTCACGTATATCCTAGTGTAGGCAGAGAAAGATGTAAGGTAGGCTGGGAGAGTCTAGTGTTAAGACACTCCGATCTAGAAGAAAATATGTATTGAAATTGTTAAAAATTAATCTTGATATCGTTACTATATCAATCAATCAATAAAATATCCATTTCGTCTTTTTTATTGTCGTTTATGTCTCACTTTTTAGTTCTTAGGATGGAAAGGATAAACTCTTTCCAAATTATCTTAAGGCTACATTTATATACGTTTTCTAAAAAAATATCGAAACAGAAACAAAAATTATGTATATTCGAACATCGTTGAAAGTCTCTTGTTGTTGAATCTTTTGTTGTAATTTTAATTATTATTAATTATTTTACGCATAAACAGTAAGTACTTCTACTGTTTTACACATTCATACTATATAATAATTAAGAAATAATTTTCTAAAATTAATATCCTGGTTCCATTATTCACGCTTTGATATATAATTTCAAAGCGCGGCGTTGAGTTCCACCACTTAACTCGCAATTCCTCCAGAACTTAACTGTAAGTAGGGAATGGAACTGTCTGTCTTGAAATTTAATGTTTTAACATTAAGTTTCTGTTTCCTATGGTTAACGTTCTATTTTCAGGATATATCAGGATTTGATAAGAATATATCCAACGTTATTTAAATAAGCATTTTTTTTTTAAGTTAAATGAGAAGCTCAGTAAAAAATAAGACCCATACAATTAACCAAAACCGAGTGATGAGTCACTACGCATTCTCTTCACAAGGGCGGTACACAAATAAATTTTAACAAACAATAATGTTTTAATACTACGCTAATTGAAATTTCAAGCTGAACCGCCTTTAAGTTATTCACTTGACCTTTTAATTCACAGCGAAAAAAATTACATCGTTAATAGTGGGAGGTCGCCTTTTAAACGGAATAAGGAAAATAATGTGTTTATTATAAACATAATAAGATTTAGCTTTAGAATAAACGCTTAAATGCTGGTTCAATTCCTGTTTTGGGTAATTTGAGGTAATGCATTTTTCTGCTGCAAAGTGAGGAGGAGTAGTCGTGGATCTATTTAGTTTCTATTAAAGTTTTACTGTGGCTCAATATATATTCGATGGGTGTCCGTATAATTAATATATAATATAATAAATATAATAAATAAATAATATATAATATAATAAATATAACAATATATATTCGATCGTTTCCTGTTTGAGGAAATTAATTATTTTCATATTCCAACTCTGGCAAGACAACGCACGCTGTTCAGCCACTCAACCAGTATTATCTTTTTAAATATTTTTAAAGTGTTAATCCACACTTAATGTTAAACAGTTTCCAGGCGGCGCGGGTTCGAGTCCCGCTACGTTCAAATTTTTATACGTTTTCTAATTCAGTATTATCTTGTAAACGGAATGTCTTTTCCAGGGTCTCTTTGCTAATCCTGTGACGAAACACAGCATCTCAAAATTGATCTGATTTGTGGATGGAATTTTAAGAAAGTACTAAACTGAAATCTAAAACTGTGTAAGCGCTAGTTTTTTTTTTATGGAAAAGACACGGCAAACGATCGTGCGGATCACCTGATGGTAAGTGACTACCGCCGCCCACTACCCCGTGTCCAAGAGGAGCTACAGGTGCGTTTCCGGCCTTTAAGATGGGTTGGGCGCCGGGGCCCGGCATTACCTGATGCGAAACGCAGTGGCATAAAGCCACTACTTCACGCCGGTTTTAAATGCCGGGGGTGGTAATGATCCGGTCGAGTCTGCTCATGCGTGTTGCCATTGCTGGCGACGTGACTCTACTACCACACGTACTTTAGTCACCTCTTACGACACCACCAGTACCAGGATGATCCTATTCTAGGCCGGGATCACACAGAACGGTTAGCTTCCAACTATGGCGTGAAACAAAAAAAATCCTATATTACTCATATAGTCCACATTTATCCACCATCATGTTCTAATGAGTGACCCAATTTCTATTTCAGAAGCACTTGCAACATCTGTTCTAACTTGAATCTAACTGCGCTTTCGATATTGATATCGGATTTATTATATCTGACGACCGCGCATCAGCGTAAAGATGATTTATGGTGTGGAGTGACCATATTTAAGTGATAGTTTGGATTTTTTGAGCTTCAAGCATACTGGAAGGTAGGTAGAAGGAACCTGGGAACCTCGTGTTATGACACTCCGTTGCCGTTTCTGTTTTTCACTTTCTTTGATTCTAAAGGCATTGCATGTTAAGTGGCTGAACTCAAAGCTGTGCTTTGCCTCGTGGAGGAAATGAATATATTATATATTTCATTTCCTCAAGTGGGAATTGAATCCAAAACTTGTTGCGTTGACTGCGCCATGACAGGCTAATATCTTTATAACCTTAATAAATAAACTTTTAACGAAGTATGGAAGCTCGCTATTGCAACAATGTTGATAGAAATACCTATCTTGATAACTCTGAGGTCACTCCCGATAGCATTTCGATAGTATATTAGATATTTACAAGTGAATTACGAAATTGCTTAACTTTACAGTTTTATATATATACCTTAAGAAAATCCATTCGTAGCGTATACAATTACATTACATACAGTACATTTTCATACAATTTTACAGTACATTTTCATACAATTTTTCAGTATACACAGTAAATATACGCATTTAATGACATTAAGTTGTTCTTAGTTATAGGCTTTGGCTTGTAAGCATATAAAATCTAAATTTGATCATACAGTTAAATTGAATGCGTACGAAATTTAAATATATATAAAGTATCTTTTATTATATACTTTTAAAATTCAATTGATTTTTTGTAAAAGCCTATATATTTTTCGTATTTTCGCAGTATCAAGTGTGCAATCTCCACTTCCTGTTTCTATATATTAAATGATATATTTAATATTTATACTATTTCTTTTAAGATAAGAAAATTACATTTGAATGGTTTCAAAGGTTTTAACCCTGATACGTTTTTTAAAAAACACATTAATTAATCTCCAAAGATAAGGATGATGTTTCCAAAAACTTTGTGGTCACCATACAATATTACATTATAGTCTTTAAATAATACATGTTAATTATAATTAAAAAAAATCTTAAAATAAATATTCCCTAAATTTAATCAGATTGTACCTACTGTCATTACATCATCGTAATAGTTATATAGAAAAAAATCAAATTAAAGCTAAATCAGCTTCACGCTGTTTCCCGCACACAGCAGGGTAGACAGAGGGAACCTAGTGTTAAGACACTCCATTCCAGACTTTCAGCCGAAGTCTGGAGGCATTGCGTGTTAAGTGGCGAAAGTCAACGCCGCCGTTTGCCTCGACACCAGAGCGAAGAAATGAAAATATAACTTTATTATTTTTTATTTCACTTCCTCCAGTGGGGATCGAACCCACGACCAGTCAATTCGCAGTCACACTTTGTGCCTCTGCGCCACGCATGGCCTCTAGTTATATAGAGATAGATATATTAGAAGGAAACTTCAAACTTTACCACGCATATAGAGGGAACCAAGTGACAAGACACTAAGGGACAGTGTTCTTGTTGAGTGACGCAACTCCAGCCGCTCGTGGTTTTGCCGAAGAAAATAAATAAATTATTTCATAGCCACGAGTCAAACGCTATCTAAATGCGTCATAATAACCTCAATCTATTTTAAATATTAAGTTTCAAATTACTGTAATATATTTTTAAAATAGCTCTAACTATTGCATACCTAAATCATTTTTTGAATATAAACACGTGAGGCCAGACATAGCCCAGGGGCACAGAGTGTGACTGTAAACACGACACCGTGTAGGTTCGATTCCCACTCAAGCAAATGGAATATTCAATATTTCAATTTCTTCGCTCTGGTGCCGAGGCAAAGCGCGGCATTGAGTACCGCCACTAAACATGCAATGTCTCCAGAATTCGACGTCAAGAGTCTTAACAGAAGAACCTTTTGCCTACCCTGCTACATACAGTACAGCGGGATGGGATGCAGCTTGAATCTGAAAAAATAGAATAGAATAGAAAATAGAAAGCATACTTTTTTGAAAATAAAAAAAAAATGAACGTAGCGGGATTTGAACCCGCGCCTCATAGAAACCGTCCGAGCGCTCTGACCAACTAAGCCATACGTTCTCATCGGGCTACGCCAAGATTCTTATATGCTTGTTACAACTTATTTATATTGTTCTTTCCTAAATATATTGTTCTAAGTATTTTTCATTCCTAATTGAGGAATAACACTTTGAAAATGTAAAAAATAACAGTAAACATATTTTGTATGTATGTATATCTCAGTTCAAATGTCAGTTTACCATAAACGATGAAACTGAAGTCAAGATTGCGGATAATTGCAAATTAGTATTACAAGGTGTTTGAGTCATATCTACTCGTAATATAAGTATTTGCTATAGCTATTTTTATCACAATTTTCCTAGTTAAATACTAGATGAGATTACAGGTTATGGGTTCGATTTCCACTTGAGAAATTAAATATTTTAACTTCTTCACTCTGATTTTAAGGTAAATCGCGGCGTTGTTTTCCGCCACTCAATATGAAGTGGCTCCAGAATTCCGAGAAAATATTAATGGAAAAGAACTGTTTTATTACTAGGTTTGAAGTATTTTTACAAAATAACTATAACGAAATTCGGATTATACTTAAGCATTTCAATTAGAATAGGTTTAAGTACCGAGTTCTAGAGGCATTCTCTAGCGTGTTAACTGGCGGAACTCAACGCCGCGCTTTGCCTCGACACCAGAGGAAAGACACCAATGTAGTATATAAATGGATACAAATGAAAATAAATACTTCATTTCCTCGAGTTGGGATCGAACCCACAACCAGTCGGTTTGACAGCCACACTTTGTGCCCCTGTGCCACGGCTGGCCTCTAAAAATCAACTCTATTTTTGAACTCTTTAGGTATATAATAATAAAATATTATTCATTTAAGCATATGACAAACAATGGTTACAGCGTTGCACTTAGAACTGTATCGCAGTAACGTTTTACGTAAATTTCTCCATTGCAATAAATAACCGTCTCGGTCCGTAAACACGACAAGGTCTTAACTTGCTATAGTCATAGAGTATACGATGCGTGAGAAGTGGCATAGAAATTGAATATGATAATAACAATAATAATAAATATTGAACCTTAAAAAAAGATACTTTGTAAATACTTAAAAAATATTTTAAAAAAGTATAATACGGCGGCCTTGTCGCCTGAAGCGATCTCACCCAGGCAACGTTTGGCTGTTGGGATTGTATACATATATATATATATATATATATATATATATATATATATGTATATATATATATATATATATATATATATATATATATATATATATATATATATATATATATATATATATATATATATAAATAAATAAATATGATAAATAAAGAATTTATATATTTATATATATAAATATAAAAATAAAGAAAGAAATTTAATATATTATATAATTTATTATTAAATAAATAAAAAAAGCCTAAGACACTTCCGTTCTTCACTTTCCGCCGAATTTGTAAGATACTGTGTGTTCATTGGTCCCATTTTGCCACGATACTAGAGCGAGAAAAGGAAAATATTAAATATTTAATTCCCCCAAATGGGAAATGAACCCACAAAGTTGCATTCCTATAGCCCAGCACCAATACAGCCTCATTTATATTTTTTAACAATTTAGCTAATCACTACTTCGTGATTAGACCTTCATTCCTTTTAAAATATTTACTCTAAATAAATCAAGGTCTAATCAGCACTAATGACATAACTATTATCTCTAAAAATTGATAAATTTAATTTCTCTAATATTAATTATAAAAAAAATATTTCCTATGTATACATATAATTGACCTTAGCCTGACCTCCTGTCTCATACATAAGGAATGCTTAAACGATTATTTTTTGATATTTTTTTAGACTGCTATAACAGTAAAAATGTACAAATAAATAAATATTACAAAATATGTAAATGGTGAGCAGACCAGTTGTGGCGCAGCGGCACGAAGTGTGGCAGTAAAACCGACTGGTTGTGGGTTCGATCCCCACTCGAAGAGATGAAATATTTGCTTAAATTTATATTTCCATTTCTTCGCTTTGATGTCGAGGCAAAGCGCGGCTTTGAGCTCTGCCACTCAACACGCAATGCCTCCAGAATTCGGCAGAAAGTGGAGAACGGAGTGTCTTAACACTAGGTTCCCTCAGCCTACCCTGCTGTGTGCAGGATACAGCGTGAAGCTGCTTTATTTGATTTTTTTGTAAATGGTGAGGTGTTAGGGAAGTATGATTAGTAATGATGGAAGATAGATGTGGAAAGGCGTATTGCTGCGGGTAACAAGGTTAATGGAGCCTTGGCTGCATTGATGAGACGGCGAAACGTCAGTACAACTGCGCGTTTGGCCGTACACAATGCAGTTTTGGTACCGACTCCTTTATACGGCAGCGAAACGTGGGATATTACAGAAGAAGAATGGAAGAAAGATGAATTCTGTGAAGATGTGATCTCTTAATAGATATGCGGAGTCAGCTTGGATGATCGAATCTAAAAACTTCTAATCTATTAATAATTGGTTTGTTTTTACATCTGCCTTGTCCTTATATTATTATTCTTTAGCACACACTCGCACAGTACACCGTACGTTGTATAATTAGATGTAACATGTTGAATGACAGCCGAGATAACGCCACTTTTAAATATTTTCCTTAATATTTAAACTCATTCGCTGCGGAAGAAGCTTCTTTGAGTCACGAAATATGGATATTCCCAAAAAAACAACTTTTTCTTTTGAGAGTAAATTTATTTATATTTACCTCTAAAATATTAATGTAAATAAATTATCAGCAACCAGTCCATTCTACAGTCACAGGCCACGACTGGCCTCATATATTTGATTTAATATAAATAAACATTCTAAATGATTACCAGAAAATTTAAATCCTCTTTAAATATTCCTATGTAACACAACTAAGTACAGACAACATATTCAAAGTTCTGTATATGTATACATACATATACAGAACTTTGAATATTATTTATATTTATTATTTATATATATATATATATATATATATATATATATATATATATATATATATATATATATATATATATATATATATATATATATATATATACATACATACACACACACATACTAATTAAATAAACCAAATAAGGCTATATATAATTCCACTATATCGAATGTCCTATTACCATAAGAATATTTATTTCTTAAAATCGTTAATCTCAACGCATACAAAGTGCTCATTTCTCCGCTATCTTAAAAATATTAATCAACTTTATGTCCTAAGAGATAAGGGCTAAAATAGCTGTGAAATTTATCCCAATATGATCATATAGTGGTTTTAAATGACCATATATGGTCAGTATTTGTAGACAAGACTGATTATGCCAATTACAGTACATTGCGAATGTAATTTGATGTGAGTTTCATTTATGTTATTACACTATAACAGGTTGCCCTATATGACTGTATGAGGTGGTTTCCTCTAATGCTTAAAACATATAGATATAAAATAGATTATAATATTTAGTTTTAAACTTTTTATTCCTTGGAAAGTGGAGAACGGAGTGTCTTAACACTAGGTTCCCTCTGCCTAACCTGTTGTGTGCTTGATACAGCGTGACGATGATTGTTTGATTTTTAAAACAAGATATATTATAATATTTATGATAGGATTGCTGGTACTCCTTCAAAGAAAAATGTGCAAAATTATTAATTTTCTGTTTTTTACTTTAAGTTTAAACTTTTTTTACGTCGTTCTCTACATAGCACGCTGAAACCAAAATGTTATATTGTTGGTAGTCAATTAAGAAGATAAATATCTATTATCACATCAATTGGCCATAAGCAAGATATCTTTAGAATAAATCGCAGCGTTAGGTTTCACTACTGATACGAACACATAAGTCTTAATACTAGATTTTCCCGTATTTTCCTTTTTTACTTTAAAAAACGTATAAAAAAATTATATAAGCTTAAACCAGCATCACTTAAAAACCGTTCATACTTCAGACCATTTCTAAATAAGGCAACCTAAAAAAATAATATAAATATAGAAAAACTACTAAAAGCTGCACACAACAATATAAGCAGAGGGAACCTAGTGTTAAAAAATTCCGCTATAGTAATATTTATATATAAAAAAATATTGATTTCCATATAAATATCAAAATTTCGTAGCTCAGCGTGTCCGCTATCGGTGACGTGGGCGATTAAAGGACGCAAGTAGTTATGATAAACATCGATAGTCTCATTTTACACCAACGGCTACAAGTGTACGGGTTTCTTTATACAAATCAAATTAAAATTTTATTATAAATTATTATTATTTTAATACTTAATATATTAGTCATCCTATACCAGTATCGCTTTTAAATTAATAGAAAGAGCAATATGTGCGTGATATATTGAAATGGTGTTTTTTTTTTTCATTTTTTTTTTTAAATTCAATAAAAAAATCGTGTTAAAAAAAAAGTTTTAGTGTTAATTACATAGGAATATTACGATATGTGCATTTGGTATGAATCAGTGGGTCGTGAATTCGTTGTGTAGTATTTAGTGATCGTTAGTGAAGAAATGAGCGTTCCTAATTTGAGCGCTGATCAGATAACAGGTAATTTTTTTTAATGTTGAAATTTTTGAATTTATTTGCAATTTTCTTATTTTTAAACGTCTTTTTAACATAATTTTTTTTTTCACTATGAACGTATTGGATTGGTGGTCAGAGCGCCTGGTCGATTACCAGGAGGCGCGGGTTGAGTCACGCTCGGGTAAAATTTTTATACATTTTCTAAATACGTATTTTTTTATTTTAAAGTAAGGAATGAAAAATGTTTTAGAAAACGCAATAAATATTTTAACAATGGTACTCGAACCCGCGCCTCTTGGACATTGTCCACACATTCTAGCCTAACCTTTACGTTTCACATGTGGCTACGGTTACTTTAATTTTTTTATATACTTTTTTAAGATACTTTATGTATAGATACACATGTTTATATCAGGGAACAAAAAACATACAGACAAAACTCTATTTCACTTTGATTCCTTTGAAATAATGCTTATAATTATATTTACACTAAGTAAACAAAAAAAAAGGAACAGAGTGATCTGTCACTTTTCCTTATCTCTTCTTCACTATTTACAATATAAATAGTCTAACTATCAATGATTACAAACACAATATAGGTACATTAAGTAACGAGATGACCCATATATAACCGGTTTTGATAATTTTATAACGGAGCGTCTTTAGGCGTACTTCATTTGTTTATAGTTAATAGTTTCTATTTAACAGTTTATAAATTTCAAAGCCGTAGTGGCGCAGTGGGACTGTATTCAATTTAGCTCGATGGTTGTGGGATTGCCTGCTTAAAGAATGAGTAAAAGTAAGATCAAAATATTCTTTATTCAATTACAAGCTCTTTTAAATTGTCAATATTAATAGAAATGTCAGTAGTGTCAGTACTACAGGATAGCAGTCCTGCTGAGAAGAGCCGGTGAGAAGCTCAAAAGTTGTTGTATTTTTTTTTATTTTGGCGCTGAGATAAACAAAGTGTGGCGTTGAGCTCCACCACTAAACGATATCTCGAAAATTAGGCATAAAGTAGTGAACAGAGTGTCTTAACACTAGGTTTATTCTGTTTCTCGTCAATATTTTAACTTAAAATCTATCTATAACAGTATATGATAATTTTAGTTTGTTTACAACAAGAATAGATTCGTCAAATGGACGTTAGTGTAAATTGTTTTGCAAATCAAATCGAATGAAATTGAACCGAGTAAATATTGATGTTGTAATCGGGTTAATAATATTTACTTCGAATATCGATAGACTTGCTGATCTACCTGTATTGGATACGCAATAGTTTAATATTAGCTTCATATGATGATTTAATGCTTTTGCTTATAAATTATTATTTATTTATACATAACGTTCAGAACATAACGTTCTACGTCGATGTCTGCCTCTAACACGCAACGTATTGAAACAATAGGTTCCCTTTACCTGTTTTGCAAAAAGCGGTATGTAGCGTGAATCTAAATAAAAGTATGTGATCTTAAATCATACGATATAACATTCAAGTAAACCATCAGAGCGAAAAAATGGATATATAAATTTAAATAAATATTTAATTTCCTCGAGTGGGGATCGTAACCACAACAAATCACTTTCACAGTCACACTATGTGCCCCTGCGCCACGACTGACCTGTATTTAAAAGTTTTATCAATATTGGCACTAGCTAAAACGTATATGTAATAATTATATTATATGTACCTATAGGTACTTCCTTAAGTGTCCATATCTCCCTCACTCGTATAACGATGTTGTCACAGGCGTTAATTAGTTTTAATGATAACGAGGCAAAGTCATTCTCTATTTATATTATTCGGAGTATACATTGTTTGTTTACTTAGAGGTAAATGTTGTTTGAAAAGTTTGGTTTATTATGGCTTAGCATTTTTGTGATAGTTCTTTTAGTTTATAGAATACGTTTTGTTAGTCAATTAGGTAGTGATTCTACAGAGAACTTAGTGTCGAGACACTTAATTCTCTGCTTTCGACTCGAAT
Organism: Heliconius sara; assembly: GCA_917862395.2. Lineage (NCBI taxonomy): Eukaryota > Metazoa > Arthropoda > Insecta > Lepidoptera > Nymphalidae > Heliconius > Heliconius sara. The sequence goes on along the minus strand of OU860788.1, from coordinate 2,617,259 downwards.
TCTAAATATGGTGTGGTGAGTGTCAGAAATCAACGTCACACGCTTGCCAGAATAGGGAAATGAAGAAAATCCATTCCCCCGAGCGAGGATTGAACCTACGACCCTTGCGCGTACAATAAGATACTATCTATTGCACCACGATGACCTCAACTACTTATTTAATTAGAATATTTAATCTTATTCGAATCTAGGATACTATAATGACGCAGGATTCGCGTTTTTCCTTAAAACTAATTACGGATAATTTATTCAAGGGTTTTCCTTATTAATCACATGCTAGTACTACAAGTGTCCATTTTGTATCAATTAATATAATTTACAGAGGCCAGTCGTGGCGCAGTGGAACAAGCGTGTAACAAACTGTAAATGCGACAGGTTGTGAGTTCCGTTCCCAGTCGAGGATATGACGTTTAATATTTCAATTTCTTCGGTCTGGTATCGAGGCAAAAGCGTGACGTTGAATTCCGCCACTCAACACGCAATGCCTCCAGAATTCGGTGGAAAATGTAGGGTGGAGTGTCTTAACACTGTATACCCAGGTTCCCTTGCCTCTCTATGTGTGGTATATAAAAAATATAATAACTTCAGCATGAAATTATCAAATTTCATTTCTTGAGGAAAATGATCTTGAAAGAAAAACTGACTGAAAGATAGATTCAACAATACTTAAAATTAAAATTTGAACGTAGCGGGACTCGAACCCGCGCCTCCTGATCGTTTTCTAGGCGTTGGAGGTTCGAGTCTAATAAACATTTGTCTTTCCTAAACGTGAAGTAACACTTTAAAAATGTTAAAGACATTCAACAACTGATCCAAGACAGCTTCCGTTTTTTTTCCTCTAAAAAGAAAAACCACTTCGTATATCAACATATCAAATTTGATATGCAATTTATTCCCACATTTACCTGTTTACATATCGTTTCTAAAATTACGTTTGATTCATTAACCTTGGGAACTCCGAGAACATCCTGAGAGTTGCCATCAGCTACTTTATTAGAACATAGTTAGGTGATTCGATATTTATGAACGATGACTGGATTGTTGAGTTTTTCTACATTTGAGCGCTTATAATATAAGATTTTAGGTAAAAATCTCTGTATATTATTTATTTATTTGTATTTGTTTCACGCTGTTTTTAGTATATTGCCGGATAGGTGAACTAGAGGGAACCTAATATTGGCAGGTTCCGTTTCTCACTTACTTCGCAATTCTCGAAATGTTGTATGCCGATTAGCGAAACACAACGCCGCGCTTTGTCTTGTTACCAGAGAAAGGAGATGAAAACAATTCATTGGGATTGAAGTCCAAACTTTACAACAACTGTCTTAAATTTTGAAAAAGTTTAAGGCGTACAATTTTAGGTATTCCTAGTAAGTAAAAAATAATTATTATGTTATATACCAAATATTATTATGTCAAAAATTAACTTAATTATAAAATAGTCAATATTTTAAATACAGAAATAGACAGAAATATATATTTTTGTTATTGTTTCTACTTAAAAAAAAACAGCTTTATCCATGCATACAGCAGGGTAGGCAGAGGGAACTTAATGTTAAGACACTCCAATCCCCACTTTCAGTCCAATTTTGGAGGCATTGCGTGTTAAGTTGCAGAACTCAACGCCGCGCTTTGTCTCGACGCCAGAAAGAAGAAATGGAAATATAAGCTCAAGGAAAATTTCATCTCCTCGAGTGGGGATCGAACCCACAACCAGTCGATTTTATAGTCACTCTTCGTGCCTCTGCGCCACTACTGGCCTCTTGTTTCTACTTTGTTATATAAAATTTATTAACACAAATAAAAGCCCTATAAAACCAATTCACTGTACTTCCTTACTACTAATATATACATAAATAATTTACTACATAAAAAAAAAGAAATTCAACTGCAATATGAATTAATCAAAATTTCAACACACAAATTACACATCAAACTAAAAGCATTGCTTGTTTTTTTATCTTGCACTCGATGGTGGTCCACGATTCATCTCCCATCAGCAAGTCAGTGGCAGATAGGGTCACCATGATTTTTGTTAAAATAGTACCTATTAGTTTTTTCTTTTATTATTTCTGGTTTATAAGAGAGAGAGAGAGAGCTACAGAGAGGAAGAATTTAGTGAGATCTTATCTGTGGCCTTGTCTCAGATATTATATAAAGACACTTCATCTATAAATGGAAAATTTAACATGAAAATATTTTTTCAATTTGTTTCAGTAGTTCTTGAGATTAGCTATTTCAACCAAGCAAACTTTTCGGCTTTATAGTATAAAAATAAATGTTACAAGCTGGAACGCGGAAATAAACGCTGTACTTTTTTGTTCGTAATATTTACTTTATATTACATACAGTTTCAAGAACACCTTATATGCTTTATTAAATAGTAGGAAGGGAGATAAATACATTTGATTATATAGAAATATCGTAATGACACACCCACTCTTTTACCTTATCTATAATGAATCACTGTTTCGAAGAAAAATACAATAACAACAAAATGATATAGCAATATCATTTATATATCATTTTATTTATTGTTTCCATAATATAATATATTTATCATAAAACAATATAAGTACTAGGAAGGTTTGATAATTAAATAGGTACTTAACCACAAAACAAATGTTAAAATATTAATAAAAAATATATTAAATAAACGATCATTTAGATCGCAATTTATTCTTACTTATCGTAATAGCTTAAATAAAATATATTTTTTACTATTTTATTACCATTTAAAATGTTATTTATTTACCTATTAACAGAATACGGTAACGAAAGAAATTGAATTTTTTTAATGATATCACTATACATGTGGATACCCTATTCTCTTTAATAGGTAAAAAAGAAACATATTAAATTTTTATAGTATAGAAAAAATCACGTCGTTCACAGTACCGCGTGGTTCCGGTGAAAAATTACCACACGAAATGCCACTTAAATAATGTGGACCTCGTGACCTTAACATTGGGTTACCTTACGTAACGATTTGTACACAAATTGGATATGGCATTGGTTCTTATTAGTTATATTTGCTTTTTCTTCAAAAAAATAAGTCAATCAGCTTCACGCTGTATCCCGCACACAGCTAAGTAGGCAGAGGGAACCTAGTGTTAAGACACACCGTTCCCCACTTTCTGCAGAATTCTGGAGGCACTGAGTGTTAAGTGGCAGAACTCAACGCCGCGCGTAACCTCTGCCTACCCTGATGGGTGTGGAAAACATAATAATTCGCCCCCCCCGAGAGGGAATCGAATTCACCACCGAAACTTCATCTTTTTGAAGTTGATTAAATATCAAATGAACATCTTGACGATAAAACGGTACCACCAAAGGTGCAAGATGACAAATCAGAACCATCTAATAAAATATTTAACAAATACCTATTTTCGTTAGTAAATATCTGTTTTCTTGGATTTCCATACATAAATAATATATAATGACATTTAACAGTCAAACGCACAATAGCACTGATTGGCCCTATGCCCTACACTCTAAGTTGGGTCTCTCAACCAGTTATACAAGAACCTCATCGTTTGACCAAAACCGTTATTTAGGGTTGGGTTTCAAGGGCGCTAGGGCTTAACAAATATGGTCATGTTATTAATATTTATAAGGAGAAAGGTGTTTTGTTCTTGAAATTGTATTTGTTGATCGATTTTTGTTGTATGGGTTGTAGTGACTTCTTGTTGCTTGCAAATTATGCTGTTAAATTACGGGCCTCTGATAGTATGGTATAGTTACATATAGCTCAATAGTGATAAAAAAATTTAAGCTCTTTTCTTCGGGCTCTACAATCCACTGTCCAACTAGCTTGCTGCTTAAAATCTTAACTAAATAAACATTCAAAATATAATCGTTTCTAAATCTTAGATTAAATGAGATAAAGAATTAAAAAGATATATTTTAAAATATTGTTAAAATACTTATGTTTCTTTTCTAAGTGTGGATTAACACTTTAAAATTATGTTATGTTTTTAAAAAACGGTAAAAGAAACTTATTAAACATATTGTTATAATTACACATTTAGATTTTTCGAAAAAATAAGATTTACAAGAATATTTATGTATGTATATAATGTGTTAATGGGGATCGGAATGTCTTAACAATAGGATCCCAGGTTCCCTCCGACTACCCTGCTAAGCGCGTGAAAAAAGCGGGTGCTAAACGCGTAAAGCAAAAAAAATCGCAAAATTATTAAATCAACAAATATAAAGTAAATTATATTGTATGTATTTACTTAATATAATTATATATTTAATTAATATTACTATTTTCTTGTTATAGAGATCGAAGCAGCCGAAGCTTGCAAATGGCTGAGAGCTGCCGGCTTTCCACAGTATGCTCAGATGTACGAAGGTAAGCCTATTCAATTACATTTTTACTCTTTTTTGTTGTTAGCTTCACTCTGTATCCCGCACATAGCATGGGAGGCAGAGAGAACCTCGGAACTTGTTAACCTTGTTAAGACACTTTGTGCTCCTTTTTTGGCCCAATTCTGGAGGCTTTGCGTGTTGAGTGGCGATACTCAAAAACTGCGCTTTCATCACCAGAGCAAGAAATAGAAAATGGTTAAAAAAAACAAAACTTAATATAAATATATATTCTAAAGGATTTGTCGAAATTTTTACTAACTAGAAACTCATTTGAGTGGTATTATCCTAAACATATTGTAAATATATCGAAATATATTGTTTTTACTTTAAGTACAGAGAAACCGTTGTGGCACAATGGCACAGCGTCAGACGATTACAAACGTGATGGTTGTGGGTTCCATCTCCACTTGAGGAAATAATTGCATTGCCTTGCTCTCGTATACAAAGAGCAGCAATGTCTCGAAAGTTGGGAAAAAAGTGAAGTGTCTAAACACTTGAAAGAAAAGCTTGTGCCTGTTTTTTTCTTTCGAATATATAATTCTGCGCGGGTACTTCCATCTCACATATACAACAATGATGAATTAAATCAATAAGCACAAAAAAAAGGAGGCTTGTGACCAAAACGTTCATACTAAAGCTGCCCATTAAAGGACATCAAAACTATTTTTTTTTACATTTTACATATATTAACATAGATCTATTGACACAATTGTTGGTATCCCAACAAGGAAATCTAATGCGATCCCGACCTGCCTCTACGGTCTATTAATCATACTTATCCATTGAAATGTGTTTGTCCCACATATACAGGGTGTTAGTTTATGTCCGGATACTTATGTACAAATAATTATTATTGTAAAGTTATTTTAAAAGAAACTAAATATATTCGTAATTAAACACAGATACACAAACACAATAACTAAAAAAATAATTTTGCCTAGTATTGTTTTATCAGCTTCACGTTCTATCCACAGCACACAGCAGTGTTGGCAGAATAAAAACGAATGTTAAGACCCACCATTCCCCATTTTCAACGTCGCACTTTGCCTCGACGACCAGAGAGAAAATATAAATTTAAATAAATATATTTTTTCCTCAAGTGGGAATCGAACTCACAACCAGTCGCTCTTACAGTCACACACTGATAATTAATATTTTTATTCTTATAATTTTTTTTTCTTGAAATTTTACCTAATTATTATGCTACTCTGTCAAGAAATAAAAGTACTAAAAGCGAATATATTCCTTTTTCTATATATTTTTTTAAATATTTAATGCAATCATTTATTAAAATCTTAATTTTTAGAGTAAATATTTTTTTTATCCCGCCTATAGCGGCAGCCACTTCCCTTCCCCACTTTGAGCCGAATTCTGAAGTCAGTATGTTAAGTGGCAGAGCTCAATGACGCGCTTTGCTGCGTCACCAGAAGACGAAACGTCGGAAGCGATGAAATGAAAGTTTTAATATTCTATTCCCTCGAACAAGAATCGAACTCACAACCATCGCGTTTACGTTAAAATTTCAGCTACAAAAATATAATAAAATTTGATTTATAAGAGCACTCTGTATATGCAAATGATAACGAAGTTCAGCTGCAGAGATGTAGCCCAATCCTTCACAATTGATACACTCATCTGTCTAACATGGACATGACTTGTAAATATTAAAACAGTTTAGTTTAGTTATTTTAATAATAATCAAAAAAATCATTATATTATTAACGCATAGAAAAAAAAACTCACATTTGAAAAAAGCTATGAAATGACTGGTTAACCTACATCTCGTCAACAGCAAATTCCTGCATTCAAAACTATAATTCAAAAGAATAAAAACGACGGTAATGGGAATCGATTCCAACTCGTGGGCGTTAGTTATATTAATGTTTCAAAAAATAATATTACAGTTTTAGCAGACAGCAAGCACAAAAACAAAAAAAATTAAAGCACAAATCAAGCACAATCTGTTGCGTTAAAAGACTCTATGTATGTTCCTACATCGTCACTAGCCACTAATATACATATTTATAAGTATTATTACAACATCAAATACGGACGGGTCATCTGATTGATGCCAATGGCATTTCTATATATCTTTTATTCATATCAAAAGGTTCAAAAGGAAATATTCGTCATGTGAATGATTAACTAGGAAATAAACTGAACTAAGAATTTTTATGAGTCATACACACATACATTTGTGACGTCATTTTGTGTAGTTAAAAATACTGTGGTGATTGAGAAATGTATGAGGACTTTTTATAACAAATTTTAACTTAATATCATAATAAATCATTATTACTGTTTTCTTTTATAAGTCGTGGGGTAGTGCTGCAGTATCTGATTTTAAGTACTGTGGTTGTGGGTTCGATGTACAGTTCTGGAGTAAAATTTTTAAAGTACCCCTGATTGGCAAGACAAAGTAGAGCGTTGAGTTCCGGTAATCAACACGTAAAGTGGGCGGAAAGTGACGAACTCAATGTCTTAACACTTGGTTCCCTCTGACTGGCCTGCTCTGATGTATTCCTTAGCTTTATATTTATACGTTCGCTCTGATTAAAGGCAGAGAGAACGAACAGAGTAAGGATTTTTTTTTACTTTCCTTTTTTAAATAATTATAAGCAAGCAAGTTAGTTTTATTATTTTTTTTTCAATAAAAATATAAAAAAATCTGTGATTTGTCACTTATCGCACTGCTGCCAATTAGCTTCAATTTTTGCTGTGTTGTTTTATTTATTAACCTATAATATCAAATAAAAACTTTATTATTTCTTAAAAAAATAGTTCTTATAAGTATATATTAGTAAATATTAATATTTTATAAAAATTATACTATAAAGTCTTATCCACAAGACCACATCCACTATCAACGACAATAAGGCCCAAATTATCGTCTAAAAGGAGCAAAGGTTGACTCCAACTCTTCCTGGTTATTGACATGGTACATTCAAAACCTATATTGACGTAATGGATTTTGATCGCTCTATATTATTTATATTTATCGCAGTGGCACAGGACTTAAATGTAAACATGTGGACGTGGGTTCGATTTCCATTCGGTAGTAGGATTATTGTGATTTTCTCGCATAGGTGAGGCAGAACGCGGCGGAAAGTTCCGACGTTTCATGCATTCAACAGTGTTACGAATTTGGGCTAAAGAAAATACTGATATTGTACAGTTACTGCTTAAATATTTAAAATAGAATATTGAATTTAAATTGATTTCACTTCTTTGTATCCCGCACTCAGGATAGGCACAGGGAACTCGGGAACGAAGTGCTAGGTCATTCCGTTCCCATTAAACACTTTCGTTCCCACATTTCGCTTGAAATTTGGTTAAGTAGCGCAACTAAACTCTCGTTCAAGAACGAGAAAATAAAGATGTTAAATATTTCAATCTTCTGAATGGGAATCGAATCCACAATCGTCGCGCTTACATTCTTATTCCACGAAGGTCTCTTTTACCAATATATTTCGTAAAATTTGAAGCTAGTTGACTGAGCTTTGCAAAATGCATGAATAAATCCAAAGGCGTACCTCCAGTCTTCAGTTCCACATTGCCTATAATAATACTGACAGATATCGAACGAATATCAAACATACACATCATACTTCCATTTAAATATCTCTTATATTGTTATCGGTATATAAAAACATCAAAAACGTGAAGTTGTCACGCTGTATCCCGCTTATAGCAGAGTAAGCAGAGGGAACCTAGAGTTAAAACACTCCGTTCTCAACTTTTCACTGAATTTTTCGAGACGTTGCCTTGGTACCAGAGCGAAAAAATGAAAATATTAGTAAATAATAATTCATTCCCCCGAGTAGAGATCGAACTCACAACATTCATGTTACAGTCACACTCTTGTGCCCCTACGCCACGAGTCATATTGTAAGTGAATCAAATTAAAAAGCAGCTTCTCGTTGTATCCCGCACACAGCGGGGTAGTCAGAGGGAACCTAATGTTAAGACACTCCGTTCCCCATACCCGCCGAGTTCTGAAGGCATCCTCAAAAATTCGGCGTTAAGTGGGGAACAGAGTGTTTTAAAACTAGGTTCCCTCTGCCTACCCTGACGTATGCGGGAAACAGCGTGAAACTGATTTATTTATTTTATTTTTATATGAAAATGTAGTTAAATAGTCATGTGTCACACATACTACGATATTTATACACTACATGGGTGGCTAAGCCCGACGCATTAGATAACAATAATAACATACCTATAATAAATAATTCTATTATATAATAAAATCAAAATGATAATGTATTATAAGCACGATGTTTGATTTTATCTAGGAGCCGGTCGTAAACAAAACAATTTAGCGACACCGTGCTAATGTACGTGCTTCTAAGTAGATACCTTATATAAATAGTAGTTATTAATGTTGAGGCCAGTCGTGGCGCAGTGGCACGATGTGTGACTGTAAAACGACTGGTTGTGGGTTCGATCCCCACTCGAGGAGATGAGATATTTACTTAAATTTATATTTCCATTTCTTCGCTCTGGTGTCGAGGTTAAGCGTGGCGTTGAGTTCTGCCACTCAACACGCAATACCGCCAGAATTCGGCAGAAAGTGGGAAATGGGGTGTCTTAATACTAGGTTCCCTCTGCCTACCCGGTGTGCGGGATACAGCGTGAAGCTAATTTATTAGGGTGAAGGTTATAGGGATGAAGCGAAAAAAAGCGGTTGAAAATAAATAACAAAAAAAAAATAGAAATGCACTTAACATTCTTCAATTTTACGACAACGGATTTGTTCTTTGGAAGGGTTTGTATGAGGCATACTTTAAAATGTTGGGCCGTTGTGATGCAATGAGACTGCGTCCGACTGTAAACGCCGCAGTGTGGATTCAATTGCAAATATAAAAAACATCGTTTCCTCGCTTTGGTAACCTGGCAAAGTGAGGCGCTATGTTCCGTCGTTCAACACGCAATATCTTAATAATTTGACAGAGAAAGGGGAACGGAGTGTCTTAACTATACCCTTAAATTCCTTTTGTTGTCGAAATAAAATCTTCTGCTTTAAATACTATTACTTAATGATAAAAAAAAATACAACACAAATTATACGAATTCCACATACACTCAATTACATACATACACAAAGAAATCATCACTCCTATTACATTTATATGGAAATAAAAGAGTTTCTAACCGTTATATCATACAAATTCGAAGAAACCTCCACCTTTTTTCCCACAAAAATATAATAAGGCCAAAAAGATAAAAGACAAAGCAAAATTACGGGAACCAGTGTCGGCGCCACAAGGATTATTTCTCGATATTAGTAATAATGGTAATTAACGTTACGACAATAGTAAAAAGCCATAGCCATTTCAATGTTGCTACTCTAGAAAAATGATACTTCTTATCATAATCTCTGATAAGATAAGGTTTTGTACGGCTTAAGTACTTATATGGCGTGTCTCCGGAATGTTAAATGACGCAATCGTGTCCTGGGAATGTGTGTGTTTTAGTAATTTAGGCTGAATGTAAATACGGTTTTGGGTGTGTTTTCCATTTAGAGGAATTATTTTTATTTTCTCGTTTTGGTAAAAAAAGCAGGTAGTACTGAGAGCGGGGAACGGAGTGTTTGGACACTAGTTTCCTTCTACCTACCATGCTGTATGAACAACGTGAAGTTAAAAGTCTATGATACCAATTTACGATAAATAATCACTTAATAGATTTGTGTTGTTGTATTTTAAAGAATATAATCCTTAAAATATAGTTAGAATATTTTTTTCTTACAAAATTTTATTTACTTAACTAAATTATACAGAAGACGTGTGAATAGGAACAAATATACAAAAACAACCCAAAACGAAAACAAAAAACAACAAGAATGTAAAAAAAATAATAATAGGTCGTTTAAAATGTTACAAATGACCCAAATGTCTAAATAAATATAAGATTTTCCTTTCAACAATATAATTTATGAATCTCGGCCACCGTAAAGTGAGCCCTATATAAGTCCTTAATGATCCTATTTGTTAAGGTTCCTTCGAAACGATGTTTATTGAGAAACAGGTATGTTCCCATAGATATGCCTTTTTCTCATATAATATGAATTTAAATATAAGAAAACGTACTTACTTCAGTCTTTATAGGAAACACTCAAGACATTCTGTTTTCCACTTTTTACCTCAATTCAATACACCGCGTGTTGAATTGCGGAACTGAACGCCGCAATTTTTCTTGCCAGAGCGGGAAAATGAAAATTATTTATTGCATTTAACATTTATTTATTTATTTAGCTTCACGCTGTATCTCGCACGTAGCAGGATAAGTGGAGAAAACATGGAAACCTAATGTTAAAACTCTCCGTTCCGCATTTTCCGCCGAATTCTCGAGGCATTGCGTGTTGAGTGATGAGACACTACATCATTCCCCAGAAAGGGAATTGGACCCACAACTGAGTTATAGTTCACCAAAAACGCCTCAAAATATAAAAAATCTTAAAACATCCAAAAAAAATGTCCACTCCACTAATCATAAAACAGGCGGAATACCATTTATGTCATACTCAAACAAAATACAAATAAAAACATAACCGATTAGTCTTATCGTTCAGGTAAACGATTCCTGTAAATCATAAAAAAAATAAAAATCATCCGAATTTGAACTTTACAAATACAAAATAAGGTTCAAAACTTGATTTTTTTTATATTTCGCCAACGTGACCTACACAAGGAAAAAACACGCGACGGTCACCCATCCAATTTGAACCTTAAGGTGATACGCAGACCATTTATATGAGATTCAAATGGATTTTAAAAGCATAAGGGGGAAAAATGTCAATTTTTTAGATTAGGGATTCAGGTATCAGTGTTGTGGTGATAGTGGTTGGGTGGACACGTAATTTTGTAAATGAGTATTTAAATGTGTAAAGCGTGATTTGTAGTGTTTTGTGTGATTTCGTGGGATTTTACACGTACGGACAAAATTATAGTAAGTTTTTTTATGTAGTTTTAGTGCTTATCGTATGTTTGTGTTGTTGTGTTTCTTATTTGAAATTTGTGTGTGTGTGTGTGTGTTTGTTTATTTAACATCAAAAATTAAAAAATTAAATTAGCTTCACGCTATATCCCGCACACAGCAGGGTAGGCAGAGGGAACCTAGTGTTAAGACACTCCGTTCCCCACTTTCTGCCGAATTTTGAAGGCCTTGCGTGTTGAGTGGCAGAATTCAACGCCGCGCTTTGCCTTGACACCAGAGCGAAGAAATGGAAATATAAATTTAAGTAAATATTTCATCTCCTCGAGTGGGGATCGAACCCACAACCAGTCGGTTTTACAGTCACACTTCGTGCCACTGCGCCACGGCCGGCCTCGACATTATTTAACATCAGTATGTTAATTATTATGTTTGTATTTTATAACTCGATTAAGTAATGATTTCATTTAAACAAAACGTAAAACTAACGTTAAAATAACTATTTCCATTAAAATCAAAATAAAAGTAATTAATAGGGATATGTTTCATAAACAAGATAAACGAAATAGGTGAATTGATATGAATAGACCTAAACCTAAATTGAATAGAGTCGTCATATTAGTGATTTCCTTACACTCTATAATATAAGCAATAATAGACGAAAAATAACTATTTATAATCGATTATACGTCGATATTATCGCTTTAACGGTCTCTCATTGAACTCTGTCATGATAAAAATAACAAAATAACATAATATGTATATATAGGTATGAGTATGTTACAAAAAATTAAAATAAAATTCGATCGACGAGTCGTGACCGCGTGTAGTTAACCTTTCTGAAAATCCTACAAATTATTCACTCGAAAAAAACACGAAGTAAGAATGTCAAAAAAATCAAATTCGCACAGCAATCTGTAGCCAACTTCACTGCGACCACAACTCTTCAACAGTACTATAAGTAGATTTAACGTTATTACAACGCAATGTATGCTAGGAGGGATACCGTTCAGTGGTATCTTTGTTCGTTTGAGACACATGTTGAGTAGCCTTGAGTCGCCTCTATTGGATGCACGTGGTCGCTTGCGGGTACTTGTCCAGCTTATGCATTTATTTTAAATTAATTTTCTTATTGTAAATTATTTTTCGTATTATCCCGCACACAGCAGGGTAGGCAGAGGGAACCTAGTGTTAAGACGCACCGTTCCCGCACTTTCCACCGGAATCTGGATTCGGTGGCGGAAATCAACGCCGCGCTTGTATCGACACCAGAGCGAAGAAATAGAAATATTAATTTAAATAAATATTTCATTTCCTCGAGTGGGATTCGAACCCACAACCAGTCCGTTTTACACGACTGGCCTCATATAGTTATATAACTTAACATAACTTCACGGTTTATCCCTAGCAAGCTAGTCAGAGGCTTTGTAGTTATATTGTGTAGAACATAGAAAAACCTAGTTTAGTAACGCCATTCAACATGCAAACTCAGCGGAAAGTGGAACGGAGGCGTTTTAATGGGAACGAAGTATATTAACAGTAGGATCCCAGGTCCTCTCTGCATACTCTGCTATGTACGAGATACAGAGTGAACCTAAAAAAACAGTTATGATTTATAGGTACATATATTCAATCAAAAAAACATCAGCTTCACGCTGTATTCCGCACACAGGTGGGTAGACAGAGGGAACCTTATGTTAAGACACTCCGTCTCCCATTTTCCGCCGAACTCAACGCCGCTCTTTGCCTCGACACCAGAGCGAAGAAATACAAATATAAATTTAAATAAATATTTCATTTCCTCGAGTGGGGATCGAACTCACAACCGTCGCGTTACAGTCACACCCTAGTGCCCTCGGGCCACGACGGCCCCTATATAATAGGTATATATCCATTTGGCCACATAAGCAAGGCCACAGGCAAATCTATACTAATAAATCTAATATAAAATCATAAAATCTGCATCCACGAGTTTTATAAACAGTTTATTATATTAACTTCTAAAGTGCATCCGGCGATCGCTTCCATTAACGGTGAATGAGTGTGAAACTCATACTATATTATATATATAGAATTATACTATATTATATTTACGTTATAAAATAAAGCTAACCAAGGTCTCTAGTAAATTAATATATTATTATGAAAATATTTGTAATGGCCAGGCCAGTAGTGGCCTAGAGGCACAAGCGTATAGCGACTGTACATGTGACGGTTGTCGGTTCGATTCCCAATCGGAGGAATGAAATATTTAATATTTTCATTGTTTCGTCCTGGTGTCGAGGTTCAACACGCAGTGCCTCCAAAGTTCAGCGGAAGTAAGTGTGTTAATGAGAAGGGAATGACTTATCACTAGGTTCACAGGTTCCCTCTGCCTACCCTGCTATATGGGTGATACAACGTGAAGCTATAAATATAATATATTTATCAAAGACGAAAACCATTATGAGATTCTTATTATTTTCTCGATTTTTTTAAAACTCGATACTTACCTAGTTTCCTTTGCTCCGTCATGCGTTAACTTTACTCACTTTTCATAAAAGGCATGCGAATACGAATGATTTTTTTTTTGAAAAAAAAAGTTATTTAAAAATAATGAACGACAATATAGCTTTCACTTTATATCAAAAAATGTTTTTCTATAACATAACAACGCTTTCTATAATTTCGTGAAGCGTATTCACGCATTTTCTATGGCAGCCATAGAAGAATTGGGTTTTTTATGTAACTCTACGATCAATTTAGAGAAATTTTGTTACGAATAAAAATTGTATCCAGCCAGTCGTGGCGCAGCGGCACGGAGTGTGACTGTAAAACCTACTGGTTGTGGATTCAATCCCCACTCGAGGAGATGAAATATTTACTTAAATTTATATTTCCATTTCTTCGCTCTGGTGTAGAGGCAAAGCGCGGCACCACTCAACGAAAGTGGGAACCGGAGTGTCATAGCACTAGGTTCCCTCTGCTTACCCTGCTGTGTGCGGGATAGAGCGTGAAGCAGATTTTTTTATAAAATTAACTTAACAGGCAAAACCGTGTTCAGAGTAGTAGTAAACATATTTAAGTATTTCTTGCGCTATAAATTGAACTAGTTATAACAAATTTATACTATGCGAACTAACTCGCGCTTTTCCATAATCAGGAGTTTCTTAATAAGTTTCAATGTACTCGAGGTGCCTTTGATCTGTCTATAACTTATGTTCCTGTGATATCGCGATTATTTGTTTGTGTTGTGCACAAATTAACCTATATACTTATATGAGAATAATTTTTTTTTTCTTTATTGACTCCAGTCGTGGCGTAGGGCAATAGGCATCAGTGGGTTTGCTTCTCTTTCAAGGAAAATAATATTTAATATTTTCATTTCCCCGCTCTAGTAACGAGACAAACCGTGATGTTGAGTTCCACATCAAAATCCCTCCGGAATTACGAGGAAAGTGTCTCAATGGTGTGTTTAAAAACTAGGTTCCCAGATTATCTTTGCCTAAGTAGATTAATTTATTCAAAACTAAATTCCTTAAATTGGATTTCGCCATTAATATATTACACACTATAGTAGAGATGACTAGATAAGTATGGCAAATCAATTGATAATCATCACTAGCGAAAACTATGAGTGATTTAGTCATCACTAGATAACACAAAAGATCTTTTGTTTTTACTCCAATAAAACAAGAGTTCGTGTATTGAAACAATAATCCCATAAGTTGCCAATTACAAAAAGAAAAACAATCAAAGAAAACACCTTTATGTACATGATAGAACGATCTTTATTCCCATATTCCAGTTATATTGACAATTAACTATACACAAAGCGAAGTCAGTCGTCCGTACATTCGATTACCGCTTTAAATGAATCAACCAATGGATTCTCCGTTTGCCCTTCAGTCAACCGGAAATATAAGCAATTGAGGTGTAAATAAATCAGCTTCACGCTGTATCCCGCACATAGCAGGGTAGGCAGAGGGAACCTTGTGTTAAGACGCTCCGTTCCTCACTTTCCACCGGATTCTGAAGCGCGTTGCATTGCGCGTTGAAAAGCGGAACTCAACGCCGCTCTTTGCTTCGACACCAGAGCGACGAAAAAGAAATATATATTTTATTAAATATTTACTGCCTCGATTGGGGATCGAATCCATAACCAGTCGGTTTACAGTCGTACTTTGTACTCCTGCTACTTTTCGCAATTGATAAATTTTAATAAGCTTCTCTTGTTTTGATATGTTTTATTTACATGACGTCACGTTGTTTCCCGCACCTTTTCATCAGAGTAGGCAGAGGGAACCTAATATTGAGATAATTCGTTCCCACTTTTTTTCCCCAATTTTCGAATATTTAATGGCGCGCTTAATGTACCAGAGTAGTTAAATGAAAAGAATTAAATATAATCAATCTCACGAGTGGGGATCGAACCCACAACCATTACGTTTACAGTTTGACGCTGTATTGAAGCAATTGCCTTCTCTGTCCATTTTTTAATACAAAACTTAATGTAGTTTAAATTACCATAATTTTGATTTTGTCTTTGTTGTCTCTTCTCCACGAATAAAAAAGAAGAATGTACCAACCAACAATAGCTTCAACAAAAATCGAAAAATAATGTACACGATAAAATCAATTTCCACACCACACGTAAATATAGAAAGGAAAGGTCAATTTTTGCATTAAATATAATTTGTTGTTTCATTTTTTTAATTAAAACGTTTATTCGCAGTTTATAGGAAATTGGGCATTGCATATATTTTTTTAGCTTCTCGCTGTATCTCGCACGTAGTAGACACAGGAAGCCTAGTGTTAAGACACTCCGCTCACCATTTTCCGCCGAATTCGGGAGAAATTAAAATATTTCTGTAAAAATTAAAATAACACAAGTTAATTTTAATTCTAAATGTAATTCAAGGCTCTGTTTTACAAATATTTAATAAAAAAGTTTTTTTGCTTTATTTTCTTTTAGTACAATCGTAATTTATATACTTACGTTAGAATTAAGTATAAAAAAAATCATTCCAATTAATTTGTATGAAATAACTTCAAAGAAAACGAGCATTTCTATAAATAAACATTTCAAATCTACCTGTCACATATGTATGTATGTATGTACATATGTATGTCACATACATTGTATGTGTCATACACTATATGAATTAAGTTGGGTGTCTAGGATGAAAGGCGGACTCGCTCGGGTGTAGAGCACAGGCCACTGCGCTTGAACTAATTTTACACTGAAGCCCGTTATATGTAGATACTGTAGTATTCCGAAAATTTACTTTTGAATAATAAAAATATTTAAGGCCAATTTGAGGCCGTCGTGGCGCAGGGGCACGAGCGTGTGACTGTAATGCGATGGTTGAGGGTTGAGGGTTGGAAGCAACGAAAATATCATCAGAATCGATTCTGATGATATTTTCGTTGCTTTGCTCTGGTGTCAAGGCAAAAGCGCGGTGTTGAGTTTGTGCCACTCAATAAGCAATGCTTTGAAAAATTCGGTGGAAGTGGGTGACGGATTGTATTAACACTGGGTTCCCTCTGCCTACCTTGCTGTATGCGAGATATATAAATATACATATATAAATGAAAATATATGTAAGCCGTCATGGCACAGCGGAAAAAAGTCTTGCAAAACGGTATTGGAATCTGTGTTCCGAAAGAATATTTGAATAGTTTTTATTTCCATTCATTCTGCACATCGCGGGGTTTAGCGCCGCAACTTCACGTGCAAAGTCTCAAAATTGAACAGAAAATGGGGATCTTTTTGTTTTGACAATTTAAAATAACAATAAACAGTTCTTAAAATAAAAAAAAAATGATTCATCTTTATTTTAAAAACAATTTTAAGTACAAAAATTTGTAACCAAAGCTGTTGATGCGAAAGCATTTCAAATATAAACATTTGTTTAAGTAGCCTTACCTACTTCAAAATCATTAAAATAAATTCTGAAAGAGAATCAAAATGACGAAATTTCGTTCAAAATACGTTCTTAATTTTACACACCGGAAATTTTGTATATAAAGTCAATTTTATAGTAACGATCGAAACCCCTTACCTTTTTTATTCGTGTCAATCAATCTTACTTTACTTTTATATATTTTTGTAATACTAAAGGAAATCAAGTTTTCTTAGTTCTTAGTTCGACTCTCGCTCGAGGGAATGACGAGGGAATATATTTGCTACTAAATACTTAGTCTCGAAATTTAGTCGGAAAGTATGGTATGGGATGTCTACTACCACTAGGTTCCCTGTTCCTGTTCTAAATAGACAAAATATATAGAAAATTTATGTGTTACAGCAAATGCGATGGTTATGGGTTCAACTCCATGTGAAAATAAATTATTTAATATTTTCATATGCTCGTCAAATATCTTGAGAATTTATCGGAAAGTGGGTACTGGAAGTGTCTCAATGGAGACGAAGTGTCCTAACACAACGTTCTCTCTTCTTGGTCACGGCTTTGTGCGTGAAACAATTTATTTTTCGTTACTTTATTTATTTTTATGTCGCTATATTTTCGCTAGCTAAAAAGAATACCGGAAGAGAAATGGGAAAATTGATACAAAGAAATGACGAGAAACAAGAACAAAAGGAAATGATTGATTTTATCCATCTTCACTAGATGACATATCCATTTCAATTACTAATAAAACATTACTATTCCCAGTCGTGACAACGGGGCGCGAATTATGACTGTAAACGCAACAGGTTGTGGGGTCGATTCCCACTCGAGGAAATTAAATAATTGATATTTCCATTCCCTTCACTCTGGTATCGAGGCAAAGCGCGCCTCTAGAATTCGGAGTGTCTTAGCACTAGGCTCTCTCTACCTATTCCCAAACAAAACCAAAAGTTATTCACTAACACTATTATTATTACAATAGTTCTTCCAATATCAATCATAATGTAGCTTTTCCGACATTTCCACGGAAGCGTTTCCTTTGCTACGCGTTAGCGGCCGGAGACAGTATGGCGTTGCGACCCACTTCGCTTCGACTTCGCTTCAAGTTAAATAGACCATTGCACGATTGTGAAATAGAAAATGTTCATATATATATATATATATATATATATATATATATATATTTGGGGAAAGTAGGTTACGGAATATCTTATTTATATGATAGGACCTTTGTCTGTCTTTCTATAAATCTACGAGATTCAGCTGTAACTAAAAGATTTTGATACTAGATATAGTGTGTTGAATCTCATGTTTAAGTGTTGTTAGGACATTGAGATGTTAAAGTTTTCAAACTTAGAGTTCGAAACTTATAGTATTTGAAAGGACTTTTCCCCTCTTCGACACTGTGAATTATATAAATTTTTAATTATATTTTTTTTCTATTTATAGACGTAAAATTATAAAGCTTCAACATAACACAACGTGAACGAAGTGTAATGTAACACTAGGTTCCCAGGTTCCTTCTTACTGTTTTAATCTACTACTACTATATTCCCAGGTTCCCTCTACCTAACTTGCTACCTATGAGACGCAGTATAAATGGATAAAACAGTATTTGCAAACCTAGTTTCACTCGTTCACACACTCAAATTAACAGAACTGGCTTTGTGACTACTGTATCAGAGGGCAGGGTCGATTATAGGGTTGCACGTCAATCAATAGCGTATTTAAATTGTATTGATATATTTTGTTTATCATACATATTTATGTTATACCTAAATTTTATTTTCTATGTTACTTTAAGTTGTGATTAAGAAAAATTTCGTTTCTTTATTAATTTTGCGCACACTGCAGGGTAGGCAGAGGGAACTTATTGTTAAGATACTCCGTTCCCCACTTTCTGCCGAATTCTGGAGGTATTGCGAGTTGAGTGGCAGAACTCAACGCCGCGCTTAACCTCGACACCAGAGCGAAGAAATGGAAATATAAATTTTAAGTAAATATTCCATCTCCTCGAGCGGGGATCGAACCCACAAGCTGTCGGTTTTACAGACACACTTTGCGGCCCTGCGCCACGACTAGTCTGTAATTTTTAAGAGGAATATTATATAAAAAAAACTTTATTATTACAGAGAGATTAAAAGAAACGAAACATTTTATCAGTATATTTAAAGATTACTACGAGTATCGTCAATATTCGAAGGTATGCAACATAATATTCTGGTAGAAAACAAATATAATTGAGCAAAACACTTGCAGAGTTTCATATAAGAAAAATTACTAGTTAATGCGTAACTGAAAACGTCACTGCTGCGTCACTGCTGCGTCAATGCGTTTAGTTAAACAGAAAATATTGAGAATAAATATATAAAAAAATGAAAATTAAAGAAAAATATTAAAAAAAAATTACAGATTCAATATATGTAGAGTTAAAATATATATATTTTTTTCATTTTTTTTAGTATTAATAATTAATGTATGTTTTGTTTTAATTGCCAGCCCTATATCATCAATATACACCGCTACGCACTTTGAAATCTTGGTGAGATTTATACGGATGGATCTGTGCACTGTAAAATATTTCTAATGTTAGTCATTGGGATTTATGTTAAGCTTTTTAGAATCGATTTAATTTTAAGTTCCAAGAATGCTGTTTTTTCCTCATACCTGCAATATAAAACAGAAAAGATTTTTTATAGCTTTATACTGTATCCCGTACATGGCAGGGTAGGCAAGAGAAACCTGGAAACTTAGCGATAAAACACTCTGTTCCCATTAAGACACTTCCGGAACCACATATCACCACAATCGAACTCGCAACGCAAGATTGTACCCCTGCGCCACGACCCCTTAGTTTAAAAAATATAGCCATCGTTACTGAGTTACGCATTTATTCAATGTGTAAGAAATGGTTGTAAGTTTGAAGCCTGCTCCAATATATTTTTCCGGTCTGATAATAAAAAAAAAATTTTTTTTTTGGTAACCTGACGCTCATTTATTCAAAAATATATCGAATTTACTTACAATTTATAAAATGTATATATATGGACTTAAAAAAAAAGAAGTTTAAAAAGCTAATTTTATTTTATTTTCTGTGCTTCTTTAATAAATACAAAAGTTTACATGAAAAAAAGAGAACATTATACATTTAAAACATAAATATTAAATGCACATTTGGTCCCAGCCGGTTGCATCTCTATCCTTTCAGCGATGTTATTTTATACAGGAAATAAGTTCGTACGTAGCGACGAGAAAACGCTTTCAATGTTAGGTAGAGTATAAAATAACTATAATATTATAAAACAATATTTATGGCTGAATTGTTTTAACGTTTTATTTTCTTTTATGCTATAATATTGTTTTTGTTTCTAATTTTCAATTTGGTGGATGGTCTCGGATGTATGTACGTCTGTCTACGTAAACTGTTGTGAGTTCGATTCTTACTCGGGGAAATGTATTAATTAATATTTTCATTTCCTCGCTTTGGTCACGTATGGACTAAGCACATCGTTGAGTGTTGCCACTCAACACACAACGTCTTGAACCTTCGATGGAAGTGTCTATATATTAGGTTCCTAATTACCCTGCTATGTGCGAGATACAACGTGAAAGTAGAAAAAGAATTTACGTATTTCTCCCCTATTGTGGTACACAGAAAGTAATTTCTCCTCTTTTCCCCTTTCCCCTTTCCTCTTTGAACTCTCTCTCTTAATTTTCTGCCCAAGCAGATGTGTAGAATTTACAACTTACAATGTGTTGTATGTTGAATAGCGGAGCTCAACGTCACAATTTGTCGAACTAATTAAACAACCCAACTAGAATTTCAATCTAAGACTGTTGTGTATGACCCAATTTCACAACAATCCGTTATTGTGTATCAATAATAGTATTCACGGTTCAATTCCTCTAATTAATTTGGAAAATGGTTAACGTAGAGTCCTTTTGGGTATCGTACCTTGACACAGCGACAACGTCTAATTGTAAACGCAATGGTTGTGGGTTCGCTACCTTCTCGGTGAAAATGAATAATTAAATTATTCGTTTCCATAACAAGAGAAATGTTGCGTTGAGTTCCACCACTCAATAATAATAATAAATTAAAGGCGGTGCATGTTAAACGGAGTCTCTGTCTCCTCTTCATATATGGGAAATAGCGTTAAATTAAGAAAAAAATATAATATTTACCATACATGTTGACCGCCACGTAACACACAATACCTTCAGAATTCAGCAGAAAATGGGGAACGAAGAGTCTTAACACTAAGTTCCCCTATTTACCCTTCCACGCTACTACCCATAATATACGCCAAACATAATAATATATTGTATAAAACATATTATATATAGGGAACCAAGTGAGGCAATAAGGGAACCAAACAATACTTGTTACGTACCATATAATCCCATACGATGGCATTGTTGAGGCCGGGTACTGACATTGACTGGCATTTCATATGCAAGAGAATGAGTACCCTTGGACAATATGAATACTTCATTGTATTTGAATTTTGATACAAGCATTCAGGAATCGTCCTCTTACTTAGTGTGATATCTATTTGACAATTTGCTATCATGGATTATGTACGTGGATTCGATTCCCTTTGGGGGAAGTTAAATATTTAATATTTCCATTTCCCTCGCTCAATAACGAGGTTCAGCCATTAAATACGTAATGCTTTAACAATTCAGTTGTAAAGGTGAACGGAAATGTGTTAATGGGAACGTTATATCTTATTAGTAGGTTCCCATGTTCCCTCTACAGTTGTGGGTTCAATTCCTACTGGGAAAAACAAATTATTTTATTCAATCACTCCGCTAAGAAAGGAAGAACGGATTGTCTTAAATTATGGCACCAAATGTACGAAATGGCAATTCTGAAGCCGATCGTTTTAAAAAAACCCATACATTACAATAAATACAGTATCGAAGTAGATAATCTATATAAAAAAAATGTTATGACGATTGAAGTCACGAACTTGTAAATTGCGAGTCTCATCCCCAAAGTGATCGGTTATTACTGAGGTCGTTGAACAAAATCTTGTCTGATATGATTTATCGTGTGAACGTAGGAGATTTTTTCTGTATGTCTGTACAGACAATAAATATATATTTTGTATTGTAATAAAATATTATTCTTGAAAAAAAAAACTATATATATACATATATATATTAAACTAATCGACACCTTAGTAGTTTTTACAAAATTAATATGTAGAAATAAATCAGCTTCACGCTGTATCCCGCACACAGCAGGGTTGGCAGAGGAAACCTAGTGTTAAGACACTCCGTTCCCCACTTTCTGCCGAGTTCTAGAGGGATTGCGTGTTGAGTGGCAGAACTCAACGCCGCGCTTAGCCTCGATACCAGAGCGAAGAAATAGAATATTCTGTAGAGTACAGTAGATTTTAACCTACCTGCCTAAGGCTTATTACTACGATCGACGTATCTAAAGATATTTTCTTGTGTTGGCGTCGACTTTTTTGTAAATAAAATTTTTACGATGGGCACGACATCATTTTGGGGTGGGCATGGACCATGCGGCCCCCCAATTCCAGCACCCATGGCTACTATATGCATATGCATGTGTATATATCATGGTGGAAACCCCCTTCCCCATTGAGTTGCAGGACTCAACGCCGCGATATACACAACGCTGTACTAATTCATAATGATTATTATTACACAGTCACAAACATAGCCTTGCTAGTTTGACAATGAAGCATGTATACAAAGCTCGTCATCGTCCATCTTATGAGGTGTCAAATGTCTTCCACACAGTAGCTTCACAAATTAGCCTTCAAATTGAAATATTATATACGTATATAACACATATATTGTCATCAATAGTGATTTATCTCACTAAATAACTATATTCTGTGTGCGCTATAGCAATTAATCCAGTGACAACGTTTGTAGTTTTAGGTTCAAATCTCATTTAAGGTACGAGGCAAAGTGCGGCGTTGAGTTTCGCTATTCATAGCTACAATGCTTTCAGAATTCACCAGTCTTAAAGATATATTGGTGGAAAAATAGAAAACCGAAGTATTCTACTATAGGTACTATATATATAATAGAAACGTGAAGCTTAAAATTGTTACATTGTTCCAGACCTCCAGTTCCCAATCGACGTATCGGGGGTACAAAACGACCACCCGTTCCTGGACGCGGATTCTCTACAATCCCTCTTCAGGCGGCTCACAGCTTTGAACCGCTGTGCCAGCATGAAGCTAGAACATCATCATCATCAGAAAAGATCTGTAAGTCCTTATTATATTATGCCAGTAAAAGGTTGATAGAAATTGAACCTTTGACCTCTGAAATCGCCTATCTTATATGTATTTATGTTATTGGTTTTTGATTATATTTTCTATTGTATAATATTTATATAGGTGGAGAGCATAATGTCAAGACACTACGTTCTCCCATCACGCTTAAAGCTTGCTTTATATTAATATTTGTGGAATTACGATAAATAAAACAGTTTCACGCTTTTTCCTGCATAGAGGTAACGTAGTAAGACAGTCCGTTCACTACGTTTCACCAAATTTTCGAAACGTGGTTTATTGAGGGGCGGAACTTAACGCCGCGCTTTATATACCAGAGTAATATGGAGAATGAAAACAAATTAACTTTAATCATGCTCCGTAGTGGGGATAGAACCCATAACAGTCGCGTTTACAATCAGACGCTATACTACTAAGTTACGAAGGCGAGAAATAAGTATAAATGGAAGTTAAATATATCTTTAAAACTGGTGAAATTTACCAAAGTTAAGATAAATTTGAGTTTTATTACACTTTAATGATTTAAATCTCTTTATAATAGTTTATAGAACAGAATAAAGTTAATGTTAATGTTTTGTTACGAAGAAATATCTAGTGGTTTATTTTACTTGTATTTAATTGATATTTATTTGTAAGAGGCGCAGGGGCGACAAGTTGTGGGTTCGATTCCCTGTCGAGGAAATACAATATTTAATATTTTTATTTCATAAGGTAAAGTGCGGCGTTGAATTGCGCCACTCACCTCGCAATAATTCCAGTTTTGTAACTTACACGAAATGAAAACAAATAAGACAGAGGAAAAACGTATATATAATAATTACAATTTTTACCCTAAACGGGATTTAAATCCAAGTGCATCGTAACTATGTTGCAATACAATACAACCATAGAAAGTAGCTTCACGCTTTTTTTACATTATAAAGTAGGCGGAGGGAACCTTGTGCTAACACTTCGTTCTCCATTTCCGGTCAAGTTTTCTAGACGGTACGTGGCAGAGCTCACCGCGTTTCATCTACCCCTATCGGAACCGAAAAAAAAAATTAAATACAATAATTCTCTCTAGTGCAAATCGAACCCACCACCGTTGCATTTACAATACGTTGAATTGTCAACCTTCGTCATATATCATACTTAGTATTATAAACGTGAATGTGATTCAGTTTATTGCGCTTACACGCCAAAACTACTAAACCGATTAACATGAAACTTTGTACACGTATTTTTAGAGATATTAGAAAGTATATAGGACACTTTTTATTAAAAAATTATAAAAAAATATTATTTTTATTAAAAAATAATAATTTTAATATATATATATTATTAAAGAAATGATCATCATTTAACTATAATATTAAATACATAGAAAGAGTATTATATAAAAAAAAATCAATAAAAACATCAGTTCCTACATTAATAGTCAATAAACAAACATACAAATGCTGTATTAACTTAAGAAAGTTGCCCACTTCGACGGACCATTTGAAGCATGGCCACGATCGTAAAATGGCGGAGTAAATAAAAACATATGTGCTTTATGCTAATATTAGAGTTGAAACTGAAAGTTATTACGTTTTATACAAAATGTATATTATATATGTTAGTTTCACTTTATTTTATTGAGGTCGGTTAAGTTGCTAGATAAATCAGTATATTTAAAAGAGCTGTTAAAAATAAACTTTTTCTCAATCGTATCCTTAATATGACGAAAATTACCTAATATTCTCATATAATTGGGTTTTAGTTTCACGCTGTATAGCAGGGCGGGCAGAGGGAACCTGGAAAGCTAGTGTTACGTGACTCGGTTCCCCGTTAAGACACTTCCTTCCTACACTTTTGAGAATGGCGGAATGCAGCACTTTGAGTTACCAGAGCGAAGAAAGGAAAATATTCATTTTAATGAAAATGTAAATATTTAGTTATATTTCATCCACCTGATTAGAAATCGAACCCAAAGCCACGTTTTGCAGTCGCACGCTTGTACCTCTGCGCCACGACGGCCTCAATATAGTGGATAGGAAACCAATTTCAAATATGACCACACTGACTCAGTGCGAAGCAAATCGAGTTATGTTCCATCACTTCACTTCAACGCCTGGTGGACTAATTATTCTCTTTAACTTTATAAACTGCTATCATCGTTTTAATGGGACATTAAGAGTTTAATTTATCTCTGTAAGTTGGAGTCTGTGGGTTATGGTTCTTGACAATTTTCTAACTATTTTTAATATTAACTAGCGATCCGCCCGCGGCTTCGCCCGCTTGGACTGTATAATTTATTTCTAATGTACTACTTATGTACTTATAGTGATCACTAATATGCTTATATGATAAACAATGGAAGATTCCAACATTTTTTCATTTATCGTTTACTTTAGTAGTCATAGCCTAAACCTTTTTCGATAGGTGGGCAAAGCAATGGTTCCTAAGATTAGCGTGTTCAACCAAACAAACGCTTCCATTTCTTAATATATTTTTTGTACTTGACACTGCACGTATCAGGGCGAGCAGAGAGCCCCAATATATTCCGTTCCCCATTTATCATTTCAAATACTAAAAAAAATAAAAATGTGTAATATTACAATATATTATATACTAAATTAACAAAATAACTATAAACCGCTCTAAGGCTCCCAAATTCCTTTTTACATATAAAATTTATCCATTTTACCACGACATCCAATAACGATGCTAAAAATGTTCCGCAAGTTCGTATTATTGATTATATCCAAAGGTCATCTTTGTTACCCCTTTGTTGTGATAGGAGGGAAAATCATATATCGTTCACTTTTATTTTATGTAATAGTTTATAGTTTTTTTATGGGGTAGGTTAAATATTCGAAATATATATATATTTTTGTTTATAAGGTGATAAAAATCATCTGCACAGTCTTGTTTCTTTTTCCTGAGTGAAGAACATTGAAATTAGATCTTTATTCTTTTTGAGGCTTGTCGTGGCCCAACAGTAGCATTGAGACAAATAGCGGCGTTGATTTTCATCACTCAACATACAATACACCCAGATTTCGACGGAAAATGGGAAGCGGAATGTCTTAATACTAGGTTGCCTAGTATTAAGACATTTAGTATTATCGGCTTTATACGTTTCGTTTCCGCGAGAAATGATGAACCATAAGAAACTGGAGACTTTAAAAGAGACGTTAGGGTGATAATAAAGTAAACTGAATTGAGGGTAATCGATATTTTTTTTGTTATTCCGCTGTGTGCGGAATACAGCGTGAAGTTGATTTAAAGACTAGAGTCTACTGGTGACCACGGTCTTCACTTCGATTTTTCAGTTCAAAATGTCGAATTTTCAAAAATGTATTATACTATGTAGTTAATCAAGTTAAATAGTTATATTTAAAATGTGTAATAATGATCTTATTAGCTAAAGAGTATGTACGTTTGGTTAAAGGCAAAAATTTCAAGAACTACTCACATTCCCACATTCCGCCGAATTCTGGAAGCATTGCGTATTGAGTATTTAAAATTTTCACTATATTGATATAAATTAAACATGGTGATCAAACATAGATATAAAGTAAATACTAAAATCTATGATCTATATATATAAAAGGACTTGTTCTGACTGACTGAGGTAAGACGCACGCACAGCCGTAACCGCTGTGCGTAGAAACGTGAAATTTGGACAGATGTTTATGTTTATAATCTGGACATCCACTAAGAAGGGATTTAGAAAAATTTTAACCCTAAAGGGATGAAATAGGGGTTGAAAGTTTGTATGGTTTTTTTTTAAAACAGCACAGATTTTTATAATTATTCGAAATTCAGACTCTTTAAAATATTTCATTGAACACGTGTTTCATGGGTTGTTAGAATTCACCCCCTAAGGGTTCAAATAAGAGGTTGAACTATTATATAGAAAAATCTTTAAAGCGCCACCGATTTTTATAAAAAATTAAATTCAGACTATTAAAAATATTTTATTGAACTTGTATTTCGTGGTTTTTTTTTAGAATTCACGCCTAAGGGTGGAAAAGCGGGCGAAGCCGCGCGCGCCAACTAGTTCTATATAAATTCCCTTAGAAATTAAGCAACACGAACTAACACGAACAAAGCCAAATCTAGAAGTAATCTTTCCATATTTCTCACCAATTATTTCAAAGGTCACACCCAATTACTCCGACGACGTTAAATAATTTCAAAGGGCACGAAACTGAGCTCGTACTATCTAAGATTGCCTAAACCATATTAAGGATATTATGAGTTCATTTGAAAATTAAGAAAGGTATAGATATTATATTATTGGGTTATTTTCTATATGGTATATATTCATCTCAACGCAAAGCGCGGCGTTGTGTTCCGAGACTTTCCGCCACGGAAAGTGCAGTGATTTAGCACTAGGGTCCTTCTGCCTATCCTGCTGTGTACGGTATAATGCGTATATATAATATATATATAATGCGGCGTGAAACTGATTTTATTTATAGATATTCTAAGTAATTTAATTTTGAGACAGTTGGCTGCCTTATTGTTCGCAGTGATTGTGGATTAATTTTTTTTTTAAGTTCACATTGCATCCCGCGTATGGCAGGTAAAGCCTAGTGCCTAGTGGCAAGACACTCCGTTTCACACTTTCCACCGAATTCTGGCATTGCGTATTGAGTTTTAGAACTCAACGCCTCGCTTTGCCTCGTTACCAAACCGCCGAAATGAAAATATTAAATATTTCATTTCCCAAAGTAGCAATCAAACCTATGACCTTATTATTATCGTATACTTTTTTATTGTATTTATTTATATAGTTTCTCGACTCAAAAAAAAACGTATTTTTTTAACTTCACCATCTTTATACAAAGATATCAATCTTATATCAATGTATTAAATAAAATAGCAAATATCCATTGCATAAAGCCATTGAACTGCTTCACCACACATTACTCCTAAACAAAAATACTCACAAATTCCACAATTACTGCCATCTTCGAATTGTTTCCAGTCATTTGCAGAACAGTCGCTTCGAAAATCCTTTGAGGCTATTAAAATATTTAACTTTACTTTTAACGTAAGAAACAGCTTACAATGTTAGTTTGTAATTCTATAGGAATGTTGTTTTTTGTTGACTAAATTGTAGTTGTTGTTGCATTTTTTTTTATATATCTTGTTTTTTCCTTATCATTTTTTAATAACTTAGTGTAGGTTTGTAGCATTTATATTTTGAGGCCAGTTCAGCCGTGCAGAGGTACAAGCGAGCGACTGTAAAGACAAAAGTTGTGGGTTTGATTACTTTTCGAAGAAATCAAATATTTAATATTAAGATATTTAATTTATTTATTTAAATTTATATTTCTGATACTTCGCTCCGGTGTCGAGGCAAAGGACGTCGTAGAGTTCCACCACCCAACACACAATAACTTTAGAATTCGGCGGAAAGTGAGGATTACTAGGTTGCCTACCCTGCTGGCTGCGGAATATAGCGTGAATCTGATTTATTTTATTTAATATTAAGTTTAATACTAGTAACGAGGCAAAGCGCAGCATCGAATTCTGCCATTTAAGTGTAACAGAAAATCAATGGGAACGGAAGAGACTCAGTGGGAACGTGTAGTTTTAACCTCTAAAATAGTGGATTCAAAAATTCTATCTATAGTAATTTTTCCCTCTAGTTTTCCATTAAAAATTTCGACCACGAGCTAGGAATAACAAAAAAATACACGCTACCGCATACCCGCAACGAGGGACTTCAGAAACCATTTACCCTGAAACGTAAGGCTTTGTGCCAGAAACTGGAACGTGGAGCCAAAAATTGAACTTTGAAAATATTTTTTATTTACGTCCTTGTGAAATTTTGTTAACGAAAATTTAAATGGATAGTTGTTGATAGTGAACACATAACTTCATTTTGTATTGGAATTGAACATTTTCATTTTTTTCCTGTTCTTTCAATAATTTGTTAGGTACGCATAAATGAGGATATAGACATACATACAAATAAGTATTGAGGCCAGACTGGTTGTGGGTTCGATCCCCACTCGAGGAGATGACATATGTACTTAAATTTAAATTTTTATTTCTTCGCTCTGGTGACGAGGCTAAGCGCGGCGTTGATTTCTGCTAATGTCTCCAAAATCCGGCAACACACAATGTCTCCAAAATCCGGCAGAAAGTGGGGAACGGAGTGTCTTAACACTAGTTTCCCTCTGCCTACAGTGCTATGTGCGGGATATAGCGAAAAGCTGATTTACTTTATTTAGAAGTTGTACGGGTACAAAAATTTTAAACCGTCCAACAGGCACAGGTTCAAATACGTTCAAAATGTTATATGTTTTCTCAATATTATTTAACAATTTTCTATACAATTGTCCACGGATCATTCACCGATGGTTCTACCATGTCATTCTAACAAATTGGCGAAGAACGCTAACTAAAGTAAGTAAGCTTACCTTAGTTACTTATTCATTAATTTTCAATGCCACAGTCAAGGCAATGACAGCTACTTAAATATATATAAAAAAAAAATCAACTTCACGCTGTATCCCGCACACAGCAGGGTAGGCTGAGGGAACCTAGTGTTAAGACACTCCGTTGTAATCTTTCGGCCGAATTCTGGAGGCATTGCATGTTGAGTAGCGGAACTTAACGTCGCTCTTTGCCTCGACACCAGAGCGAAGAAATAGAAATATAAATATAAATATTTCATTTCGTCGAATGGGGATCGAACCCACAACCAGTCGCGTTTACAGTCACACTTTGTGCCTCTGCGCCACGACTGTCGCTGGACCACAAAGATTGTCATCTCTACATATATTTATTAACGGTGTAAATATTTTTATACGTTTTCTAAATTAGTATTTAAATATATGAAGAGATGACAATATGAACTAAGACAATATGCCGTAAATTGTATAGTAATAAGGCTGTAAATTTAATATATTGCTGGTTTTATCTCGAGTTTTACGTATTTTGGCTTAGTAAAGATTTTTAAAGGCAAAAGTTGCCGGGTTATCTATTTTGAAAGTACAATCAATTCTATTTTGAATTGTAAGATTTTTTTTGTATATATTGATTTATAAATAGTGATATATTTTTAGGTTATTTATATACTTTCTAAAAATTTGTGAGTTCAACTCCCACTCCATCAAACTTTCACTTCCTCGCTCTAATAACACGGCAAAAGCGCGGCGTTAAGTATCGCCACTCAACTCCAGAATTCGGCGGTAGGTGGGAAATGGAAGTGTCTTAATGGGAACGCGTTATCACTATATAATATTTTTTTTTTGCAAATTATAATTAAATGAAGCAAAATTTATATTTTAATGTAAAGGTAAGAACGTCGATATACGTAAATATAATTTTATAATTACATTTTAGATTTCGACGTTTCAGTGAAAATTCAAATTAAACATATAATTCTAATATTTAATTAAAATAATATACTTAATACTTTCACAGTACCTTTCTTCGTAATTTCCCAGTGGTATTGTTAGACGCTCAGAATTTTCTTCTGTTATATTGGGTATATAAAATTATCACTATATTATATTAGTAAGACGGCGTAAAGACGGCTCATGAGGCAATAAGTCTGAAATTAAGCATCATGGTGTGGGTTCGATTCTCACTTGTATGAATATTTATATTTTAATATGTGCGTTACACATAAATAAGTATTGAGTGATTGATTACCTTATGCTTTATATTGTATTCCGCACATAGCAAACTAGGTAGAGGGAACCTGGGCACCTAGTGTAAGACCATTCCGATCTCCACTTTATGTCGAAATTTCGAAAATAAACGCCGCGTTTTGTCTTGTTAGTATAGCCAAAAAATGAAAATATTAATAAATAATAACTTTTCTGCATTAAAGCGGCCCTATTTAATATAACAAAATTATATAGCATTTTTTTTTAATAATTTTTATTCGCATTACGTACGTTACAACACAATAAGGCTTTTAAAATCCCACATCTCAATCTCACAAAACAGGATATTGGAGTTCTTAATCTGTTATTCTGTTTTTTTTGCATTGCAAATGAAAGACAGTCGAGACTGTTACTTCGGAAACGTGAAATGAAAATCTTAATATTGATTTCTTTTCATCCATATTTATCCTTCATACGATGGATGATGAGTTTTTAGTGTTAAATTAATTACTGTTCTTTACTTTTTTATGTATATTTCAAACACGGAGTTGAGTTCCGCAATTGTAAAACAATTATGAATTTAAAAAAAATATATCTTGGATTCGGAAGAAAAGTGTCTGGGCACTTGGACTATGGGCGTTAAGTTGAAATATATATTGTAAATTTTTGACATATTTAGTCAATTAACAAGGAAATTTAACATTCATGTCATCGCCATAGAAAATAGAATATTATATTTATAAGAAAAGCTATATCGATATATCAAAATATAATAGCTTTTGATATTAAATTGCGTATAATTTATCAAAATTCTAACCAAATTCACAATACCTCAAAGAAAATTTATGTCTCCCCAAACAACAGATTACAATTTGATGAACCGTAATAAGTTATTTAATATCAATCAGCGTTTCTGAATAGTAGTATTTCTTAATAAGCTTAGATTTTATCGAAATTGGCATCTTATTAATAATTAGAATCTGACTGTAAACGCGATAGTTGTGGGTTCGATGTCCACAGGAGAATATATTTTCATATAAGCCAGCTGGATAAATAAAACGCGGCTTTGAATTTCGCCACAACACGCAATGTCACGAATTCCTGCCGAAAACGGGGAACTTAACATTATATTTTTTTTCTTCCTATCCTGATATATTAATTATATAGTATAGCGCTGACGTGTGAAGCTAAAAAAAACCCTTTTGCTGCCATTATCCCTTTTAATAAATATTGTATTATTTTTATTTATAGGTACATCCATGAATAAATTTTTATTATAAGTTGGATATAATTATAATCTGTGGATACTTCATCAATAAAGTAAAACAAACTAACTTTAAATGTCATCTATTGAAATTACAGAAATATTTTGTTCAATATATTAAAATTTTCGTTACAATTACACGTTTTTAATATCACGCTGTATCCCGCAAATAGCAGGATAGGCAGAGGGAACTTGGAAGCCTAGTGTTTGGACAGGCCGTTCCATTAAGACACTTCTGTTACCTATTATAGCTGAATTCTGGAGGCAATTCGTGTTAGGTGGCGAAAGCTCAACGACGCACTTTGTTTCGTTGCCATAGCGAGATAATAGATTTATTATTTTAATATTCGTTTCCTCGAATGGAAATCGAACCCACAACCGTCTCGTACAGTCGTACACTTGTGCTCCTACCCCACAATTGACCTCACAAAATCAACATTTATAAATAATAATTAATCTATCTCGAGTCCAGTCGTAAACACGACTGGTTAAGGGTTCGGTCCCCACTCGAGGCAGTAAATATATATTTAAATTTATATATCTGTTTCCTCGCTCTGGTGTAGAGGCAAAAAGCGTCGTGGAGTCGTTGAGTTCCACCACTCAAGACGCAATGTCACCAGGATTCGGCGGAAAGCGGGGAACGGAGTGTCTTAACACTAGGCGTGAAGCTGACTTTTTTTAATCTATCCATAAAATTGATGTTGTATCTTATTGTTACAGAACGACTCTGACGATGAACAATGCGCTCTAAGCGACAAGTGGCAATACGAGAGGAAATCCAGGAGATGGTCGCGAGTGGTGGAGATAACGCCGCAGGCTCAGAGGAGGTTACAGGTTAGTACTCATTTAGATATTTTTTTAGCATCACGCTGTATCCCGCATACAGCGAAGTAGGTAGAGGGAACATAGTGTCAAGGCACTCCGTTCCATTAAGACAGTACTACTGAAGGAAATTAATATGTTATATTTTCATTACCTCGCGCTGGTAACGAGGTAACACATGCAATCCAAGAACTACGCCTCTAGAGTAAGGCGGAAATTGAGAACGAACTAGTCTTACTTTGAACACTAGGTTCCTTGGTTCCCTCCGTCTACCATGCTATTTGTCGGATACAGCGTGAAACTACAAAAAACAACGTATTTATATACAATATAAATAAAAATATTGCCTTCTAATAATGATATGTTATTGATTATACCGAAATAGAAAGCTGTGAATTTAGTATGTCTTTGTTTATATTTATTAAATAAGGCAAAAAGGAAATCCTCGCCATATCCTTTTTAAGAGGAAAACACTTCACTCACGTCCCGTAAACAATAATAACCATATTCTTTTATGAAAACCAAATATTAGATGATCAAAATTCCTATATATATATATAGAGAGAGAGAGCGAGAGAGAGAAAGAGAGAGACATGACATATATAAAGACAGGATGGATTTTAAGAGGTTTATTTCTAAAATAAAAAAAATCGGTTCACCCAGTCCAGAGTTCTGTGGTAACACACATACAAAAAAAATACATTCGAACTGCTAACCTCCCCCTTTTACAGATATTTACAAGAACATTTCCACTTCTTTCCTTTAAGTGGCCAGTGGAACTTGATAAATACATATAATTTTTCAATCGTGTCGAAGTAAACTCATTTTAACGAAGGTTGATGAATTTCACGCGTCAAATTTGACGTGACGTATTTATTGCTTTGTACTGTCGAATCGGTTTCTTTCTGTAGCTTTTGTTACAGTGTTTAATTAGGTTTTACTTTAATAATAAATATATGATTTACACTTGAGGCCGTCGTAGCGAAGGGGATGTGACTGAAGTGACGGTTGTGAGTTCGATCCTCACTCGAAGAAATTAAATATTATTTATGAATATGTTATTCCATTTCAATCCCAAAGCGAAAACTCTGGCACCAATGCATAAGTCCGGCGTTGAGTTTGTCCACTCAATACGCAATGCCTAGAAAATTCAGCAGAAAGTGGGAAACGCAGTGTATTAACACTAAGTTAGGACACTGCATAGGCAGAGGACTGCCTATCCTGCTGTATTTGGTTACAGTGTAAAACTGATTATTTTTCTTTTCTAAATACAATTTTCTAATCCACTCAACACGTTGTTTCGGAAATCCGGCGGAAAATGGAGAACGGACTAAATTTCCTCTGTCTACCCTGCAATAGGAGGGATATAGCGTGAAGTAGAAAAAAATATTTAATATTTTCTACTGCGTTATAAGGCACTTGTTTGAGTAATTCTTAACTAAATAGTCGCATCAGTCTAACAATCAAAATTATTAAAGTATTTATATGACAATAACATTTATATTTAGCCCAAAAATGTAACTTATATTGATGACCTTAAGAAGCTTAACCCAAAACTTCAAAATTATAATTTCAGATTAGGCTTAAATCTTAAAGTATCTACATCCATTTGAATATTACAAATAATGATGTATTTGTATTAGCTATGGTTATTTTTTTTAGTACTGTAATAAAATGAATAATATACGTAGATGCTAATGCTTTTCATGACGATCATTCTAAGCTTTCCATATGCTTTTTTTTTAATTCGCGCGCATGATAGAGACGATACCTAACGCCGCACTGTGTCTAATAAATATACACGTGACTTTAATTTATTTTTAATGAAAAAGTTATTTTTGTTATTTCTAAATCAACGGGAGTTTCGTTTTGATCTATAGTTAGATACCTTTTCAAATGCCATAATGGTCTCAAATATGTTTTATTAATATAATGTAGTTATTTTTCTATCTGGTCAAAACAATACATATTTTTCTCTTAATACGAACGACCTCCTCATGTATCAGTGAGCTACAAAAATACAACAAATATTTATCAGTACTATATATGTAAGTTCTGACATATTAGATATCTGCTGGCGTATATAGATATACTTAAATATAATTAAAACTTAACTTGAATATAAATAAAAATATATAAATTTTACAGGTAATAGCAGCTCGAGCCTTAGCGGAAAGAGAAGCAAGAGAAGCAAGGGGAGAAGTGGAAGATGATGAAGATGAAACTCTTCCAACAATCAGAGTGGGGTTGGTGGACGCTGATGGACATTATACTGATGTTGAACCTGATTTGTAAGTAACATTAAAGTTGAGTTTGTTTATTTTGTTCTTTTATTTTAGAGTATATGTATATTTAATAAACCTAAAAAGCAAATAGAGAGGAAGCGAAAAAAAGAGATGAATTTAGCCCCAGAGTCATTTTGCACTATGTAATAACTGAGCAACGTTTCACAGTGATAAGAACTGAAAGAAGTGAAAAAGTTGGTCACATGAATGAAAGAGGTTTTCTCAAATCTACTCTTGAAGAATACAACATTTTGTGAATTCAAATGTAGACTTAAATAAGCATTCAGGACACTTTATACCTTATATATAGGCTAAATGTCCCACCAAATTAGGACTTTAGGATTCGTTTAGTTATAAAAATGCTACAGCCTCTTTGTAAACGTCATTAGGTTAATTATTGTTACTGAATTCTTGAGATCTTCTGTACAAAAATATATTTTTCTTTAAGAGCTTTTAATCATATTCATGTGAAGAGCAATCACTGGTGTGTTATAATCATTTATAACCAATTGAATATTTTCATTTCCAAATGTTTACCCATCAAAAGTATAAACAAAAAACTCGCATAATTGTAGTGCGAGTCGTACTCGGCCAGCGAGGCTTCCGTACTAATTTCAAATTGTATTTTTAAACTTAAGATTCCAGGCATTTGTATTATTCGATGGATCCACGGGAAGCACTCTAAAGGTTTTGATTACATCGCGAATTTCATACGCATACTTATGCATAGTTTATGTCTTTTAATTGATTTTTTCAATGCTCCTAGGGACCCCATGGACCCATGGTATTTGAAATTAATTTAAGCTTGATCCACTCCACGTAATCTCGACCTAAGTGGTCTTGACAGACGGACAGATGGACAATGAAGTGATCCTAAAAGGAATCCGTCTTTTTATAATAAAGAAACCTAAAAACATTTTAACAATTTCAATAACAAAATATTACTATACGTTGTTTCGTTCATACATTATTTATCATAGAATATGAATAGACTACTATAGAAGCATCAATCAAAGGAATTAATAAAACACACAATACTACCAATCATCGCTACAATCTTGTTAATAATGTTGAGATAATTGGACTTCAACTCTTTGAAGTTGGAGTTACGTAACTAATTGAAACGTTATATCGACTTCTTTCTAACGCCAATTTTATTGACCCTTCACACGTTTAACGAACCGTTTTCATTGAGTGTTGATCAGGTTTGATTTGAAATGTTTTATTATGCCGTATAAGTTTAATTAAGGCCTTAATGGTGTGTGGCTTAGCTAAGCGATGGTTGTGAGTTCGATTCTCACTCAGGGACAATATTTATTACATTGTGTTCCCAAGACAAGATGCTTAAAGCTGAAATTGCTTATGAAAGGAACAGAGCGCTTTGACTATAAATTTTTTTGGCTACCATTTTGAATTTCCCTTTCAATACGGGATAAAGCGGAAAGCTGCTTTCAAAATTGTGATAGTAAAGCCCTTGTTCGACTTACGCATTATTTTGTTTTCAAAAATTTCGAAAGCCAATTGCTATAATACCAAGATGATTTTATAAGAGACTGTTCTGATTTCATTTTCTTTCAATTCTACAATATCTATATTATCATTTACTTAGGGATATAACTGACATGTATCTTAAATATTTCTTATAATATCATAATCCCATATCCCAACGATATCCTACAGTTATTTACTATGAAAAAACAACAATGTTTTCCAATGTATAGGGCTCCCTAAAATCAGTCGGTCATTGTCCATTATCGTTTCCAAACCGACGCGCTCACGTCGCTACCGGCAAGATTCGCTTTTGTTATTTTCTTTGCCCTTAATTGTATACAAATTTCGAAACTATGCGCTGTCGTGTAATAATAATATGTCAAATCATGTTTATTAATTTATAATCAATATTATAATGTGTTGTGTTTGTTATATTTGTATATTGGTTGTTGAACTTATAATAAGAGTTTGCGGCGTTGATCTCCGCGAACATGCAATGTCGTCAGAATTTGGTGGAAAAGAGAAACGGAAGTCCCTCTTATGTGCGTGGTACAGCGTGAAGCTAAAAACGATACATAAAAAGTATACGTACATTTTCACGCTTATTTCCACATATCAGGGTAGCCAGGAAGAACCTAGTGTCGAGACACTCCTGTCTCCGCTTCTCAAGAGATATTTCGGTACTCATATTTTTAGTTTGTTACAAATTCCATTATATATTGAACGGAGCTGGATACATAAACTCTTTTCTTGGTTTTTTTTCGACAATATGACTATACGTTCTAAACGTGCAAAATCGACATTCTTATAAGATTCTCACAATTTTTAAAGTCTTATATTTGTAAAAATTATTGCAAAGTTTTACCGACGAAATAAAATCTGGCGATAGAAAAGTTGTTTTTCCAACACACAGTTTCTGCATTTTACAAAATGTCTCATAACTATCTATTTCTTTTACTCCTTTTCCTCCTAGTATAAAGAATTTTAATATTTTTTTCGAGTGGGAATGGAACCCACATTCGTCATGTGTATTTAAAAACACAAATCATCAATACTCATATTATAAAATTGAGAAGGGTTTGTTTGAACGCGCTAATCTCAGGAACTTTGGTTCGAATTGAAAAATATTTATATCTCAAATAATTTGTTCGTCCAGGAATGGCATTTTAAATCTAATATGGCCCTGGATAATCCTGGACTGGTGTAGTGGATCACATTTAAATGATATTCGTGATCACGTATCATTTTCTTAGAATGTATCATATATCACACTCCTCTTAGTTATTTCCATTCGACCACAAGAGCGAAGCCGCATCTGTCCTTTCTTTCCCCCCAATTTCAGGGTATTCCGTATTGAGTGACGGGACTCAACTTTTGGCTTAATACCAGAGCGATGAAATGATCAAATTTATTAATAATAATTCACACTTCCCGAGTGTGAATCGAATCCACAACTGTCGCGTTACAGTCACACGCGTTTGCTGTGCCACGACGTCCTCTAAATTTTATATTTTTTTCTGATAAAGTACAGTAGTCGTAAATAATAGGTCTCATGGCGTGCATCATAATACAATAACTAAAATAGGACCCTCGGGCTATTTGTTCTACTTACAATTTGGGCTCTCGGCCCTTCACCTTTCACGTTTCTTTAGCTGATTACTCCACCGTATGTAATGACATGTTATTAGTTATGTTTCGAAATTTTATAATCTTCACGCATTTCCTGCTATTAGAGGGATAAGGTGAGAGAATCTTGTTTGAAGATACTCCATTCTCCACTCTCTTTTCACTTTTGGGGGCATTGAAGACAATGTTAACGAATTAAATTCAAATTAAATAAAATACCAACAGATATCGGTTTGTGGTAAGCTGAGGAAGAAGAGGAGGTCAATTGAGGATCACATTTGAGAACCACCTCCTCTTTTGCAAGCACTTTTGTATCATATAAACATAAAGCAAGAAACTCAACAATTGCTCTTTTGAATATAAAGGTTACAATTTAATACAATAATAGTCTAACACAATATTACAATGGTAGCCATCCTTCATTCAATTCAAATGATCATATTTTTATACGTTATTAATTCTGTGGTAAAATACTATACATAATATTTATGCTTGCATTACATATTGAGAGGTCAGTCGTGGCGAAGGGACACAAAGTGTGATTGTAAAATCGATTGGTTGTGGGTTAGATCCCCACTTGAGGAAATTAAATATATATTTAAATTTCTTCACTCTAGTGTCAAGGCAAAGCGCGGCGTTTAGTTGGCCACTCAATATGCAATGCCTCCAAAGGCGGAAAGTGGCAAACGGAGTGTCTTGTCATTAGGTTTCCTCTGCCTACCATGCTGTCTGTGTGTTGCGGGATACAGCGTGAAGCTAGGTTTATTTTATATTTATTATTACTCTAGAACTTAAAAATATCGCTTTTCGTCCTATAATAATAGCTTCACCTGTATCCCTAGCTAGATGGAAGGACGGAGTCCAAACGCTACAGTCTTTGTATATCTTTTTCACCTCGTCTACTATCATCAACCTCTTCAACCAAGCCATTTGAAGGGTTCTCATGCTTCTTACGTGACCTTCTCCCAGCTTTCCTGCATATATACTGACGTTTCGCCGTTTGAGCAATGCAGCTAAGGCACCGTTAACTCGCATTTAAGTTTAAACTATATAATAAACATAAACTAATAAAATACTCAACACGCAATGCCTCCAGAATTCGACAGAACGTGGGGAACGGAGTGTCTCAACACTAGGTTCCCTCTGCCTACCCTGCTGTGTGCGGGATACAGCGTGAAGCTAATAAAAACTAATAAAATACAAATACTTAAATATTTTAAGTATTTTATGCAAAACAGAAAACCATAAAATTTAGATTTATCATAATTTTAATTTTATCACTAGCGAAGTAGGAGTTGAAACGATAACATTTCTTCTCAATACATAAAATTATATATTTTTCCGTTGGATAAAGTGTTGCGTCAGTCGTATACAACATGAATAAAGGGCGTGCGTTTTGGAGCGGAACAAGTTGAAGTAGATTAAAAGCTAAAAAGTGAAATGATGCGTTCAATTTTAATAGAAAACTTTTAAAGCGTGTATGAGATAAGATAAGTACCCTAGTTGGGAAGTTTTAAAAAGGTCGTATTATTAAGTACGTTCCGTTTTATAATAATATTAACTAAAGACGTTTCGTATGCGTGAACTATAGAACGTTTGAGAAGAGTTATTTTTTGAGAAATCCTCTGTTACGCCTGTATTTATAAATTGCACTTAACTTTGAAATCGATTGAGATGCCGTTTTCATTTGTAAGTTGTAGATTTCAGAATTGAGAGCGTATAGCGTTTAACTTAACTCCTCAAGGCAATTACTTCGTAGTTTTACGCAGCGGCTTCAATGTCGTATCTAGACATATTCGAGGAATATGTCTAGATACGACATTGAATGCGTGTTGAGTGGCAGAACTCAAACCTCGACACCAGAGCGAAGAAATGGAAATATAAATTTAAGTCAATATTTCATCTCCCCGAGTGGGGATCGAACCCACAACACACTTTGTGCTGCTGCGCCACGACTGGCCTCATATTTACTTATATTTTTATTTCTTCGCTCTGGTGTCAAGCGTGGCTTTGAGTTCCGCCACTCAACACGCAATGCCTTCAGAATTTGGCGGAAAGTGAGGAACGGAGTGTTTTAAGACTAGGTTCCCTCCATAATTAAAAAAAGATTTTCTAATTTGAAGTCGGTGTCCAGCTAATGCTATAACAACCTTACTACAATATCAAATAACAAAGCCTGTTTTACCTGGCACCGATTTAAAATTATAAAATCTTTTTAATATTTTTTTTTACCAAAACCAATTAATAAAAAAACAAAAAAAAAACCATAAAAAAACCAAAAACCATTAATTTATGTTAAGTAAATTTATTTTTTACTTTTTTAGTTTGTATAAAATCGGTTTGTTTTTTTTTTAAATAATTTATACAATACCTAATGTCATATAATAAAGTTTACACTTTAATCTTAATCGCAATCTTCTGTCTATGTCACATAGCTTAGCATAGATGGCGCTGATTGAAACTGCATCACACTATCGTCTCGTTCAATTTCAAAGTATAAATATATTTAATTTTCAAAATTTAATAGCACATTTTCGTTTTACCCACTAAAAGTAAAACTAAATTTTTTGAAGACCTACAGTGCTTAGGCATTGTTGCGTCTTAACTTAAACTTATATATGTACCATCTTTTTAATATTAAACATTGATGTTGATATTAAATCAAGTCAGCTTCACGCTGTATCCCGCACATAGTAGGGTAGGCAGAGGTAACCAAGTGTCAAGTAAGACACTGCGTTCCGCACTGTCCGTCGAATTCTGGAGGCGTTGTGTGCCGGAGATCAACGCCGGGCTTTTCTACACGAACGAATAATTGAAAACAATAATAAGTTATAATCGCGAGTGAGAATTGAACCCACAACCGTTGCGTTACAGCCACATCTATGCTCTCCTGCACCACTGCCTCTAACTAACATAATCAACTTAATAGAAACTTACCACTGAAAATGGCTTCACAAGAATGTTAATAGAATAAATGTTGAACAAGTTGCTTTGGAACAAGTCGAAACTTGTCTCAACAACGCTTAACTATAAACGCTCTCGCATAACTTTGTGTGACAGACATACAAATTAAAAGTAGTTATGGTTAGTGTGTTGTTT
The DNA here is from genome assembly GCA_917862395.2 of Heliconius sara. NCBI lineage: Eukaryota > Metazoa > Arthropoda > Insecta > Lepidoptera > Nymphalidae > Heliconius > Heliconius sara. The sequence goes on along the minus strand of OU860788.1, from coordinate 2,575,583 downwards.
CTAGTTGGAGTGTAGGTAAATGTGCTTAATTGTATATTTTACGCGGTGGTAGTGAGTTTGTATTTTTGAATCGTCATCATCATCAGCAGCTTCACGCTATGTCCCGCACACATCAGGATAGGCAGAGGGAACCTAGTGTTAAGATACTCCGTTCCCCATTTTCCGTCAAATTCTGGAGGCATTGCGTGCCTAGCTTAGGCAGAATTCAACGCCGCGCTTTGCCTGGACACCAAAGCGAATAAATGGAAATATAAAAAATAAATCAGCTTCACGCTGTATCCCACACACAGCAGGGTAGGCAGAGGGAACCTAGTGTCATAAGGCACTCCGTTCCCTTCTTTCTTAACAAATGGAAATATAAATTTAAGTAAATATTTCATCCCCTCAAGTAGGGGGATCAAACCTACAACCAGTTGGTTTTACAGTCACACTTTGTGCCCCTGCGCCACGACTGGCCTCAATTTCAATGTTTATTTAAATGTTATTTACTCATTAACAAATGAAAAATATTTGCAAAACATATAAAAAAAATATGTTAGGGACTCGAATCAATGCCTCTTGGATACCACCCTAAGCGCTCTTATATACTGCTTTCGATGATGTCGAAATTATTTTTTTAATGCTAGATAGAGAGATTTTATTTATATATTTTTAAATCAAATCCAGCCTCTGAAGATTTTAATTCTTAGCCGGAAAGAATATTATTTATTAGATATAAAGCACATTTACTAAGTTGGTCAAAATAAAATACTGATAATCATATATGCGGTAGGCATATTAACTAACTTAAATCTCCATTTCACGTCCGTTTAGAGACTATGCGTTAATAGTCGCGGAACCCAACACCGTATATTGTCAAGCCACGTAGCCAAGTGGTACTATGTTTCGCTATCCAGCACTCGTTCTCTCTGATTATACAATCAGCATAAATTGGTAACCATATGAAAATTATTACTAAATTATCGAAGTTTATAGAAAATTTTCTCCTTACTCTACATAAATAATAAAAATAACATTATTCTGAATATCATCAATTTAAACGTATTAGGACAATCCTTTCATTAGGAAACTAAACAGACTGCTTAGTTTGCTTTGTAAAGTACTTAGTCTCATACCGTACCATTCAATTTACATACATTTATATTGTGTCTAACTAAAGGGACGAAGATAATGGGAACCTTAGGACGTAGATAATGGGAACCAATTAATACTAGACATTTTGATTCGTATATTAGCGAATAATTGTAGAGTTTATTCGAGTTTGTCGTAAATTTTATGCTTACTAATATGGGGGTTAATGGGGGTTCTCTGAAATCTAAGATATAGTTAATTTTATTTTATTTATTTTTATATCTGTTTTGAAGATTTTTTATTGTTGCTTTTTATTATTATCTTATATAGATATATTAATAATATGTACCAAATTTGTTTGTTTTACTTACTATTAGGTTTATATTTTTAGAGCATCTTTTTTGTATAAATTAACATAAAAGTACCGAAAGATATCTTCTCCGTTGTATAAGTTAGAGTTATCACATATTGAATAAGACAAGCGCGTTGTATTTTGAAATTAAAATATTTTTACAAAACAAAAACAAACCCACGACCATCGCTCCTAGCAAAATAAAATATATTAACAAACTACCGCCCTGTAAAAGCAATAACTTTTTATTAATCACTATAATGTACTATAATGGCTGAACCCATTATTTAATTTATAATTTATCTTTGAATCTTAATTCTCATATAGAAAATATAGGCTCAATATAAAAGTAGACTAATTAACTAATAAATAATTAATTAATTAAATTAATTTACGATACGATCGTTAAAATATGTTTAAATAATTACAAAACAACAAAACGAAATATTGTATTAGTAGAAGCAAATGATCTCTATCGTTGTTCTTTACTGGATATAACCAAACAAAAGATATGCTTATAATCGTTTCTCTAAAAGAGTTTGAAACTGATACCTTCTAGTTTTTTCAAGAACTTAACCTCTATGCCATGATAGTCTGAATTTCTCAATATGTGTGTATTGATTATTTATCTTATATACAATCTATATAGAACAGGAATGTGGTTGGAATTCATGTTATCGTTTCATCAATAATAATTATGTATATAGTATTTCCTATTAACAAGCAACGTCGTGTATTTATATGACGATAAACTTATATCTATGTAGGTTTTACTTTTGTTTATTTTCACAATTTGAATTAAAATTAATATGGAAACCGTTTTTTTTTGTTTTAGGCTAACAGTACCTGGACAACAAACTCATATACAGTTACCAAGTGATAAGGAAGATGAAGAAGAAACGGGTACTAGGTTTAGAAGAACGGGTTCAGAAAGGCTACGTGACGGAGCCAAAGCATTGCTTCGGAGGGTCGAGTCCTTAAAAACGAGGCGGAGAAAACGACAGAATAGAACTGAAGTGATCGTCTCGTCCCCACATTTTTTAGATGTCCAACAGGATAAATATCCTGATTTGAATTTTATTGATATGACCCCAACTTCTCCTACGGCGTTTCCGTTTCCCGATTTCCATAGTTCCCCCATACATGCACCAGCTATCAGGACGCAGCCACCATCACCGATGACCATCATGCCACCCTCCCCTATAGCACCTCTTGAGCAATCCTTTGTTCTTCACCCTCCTTTCGGTGATGACAGTTCCAGCTACGCATCAGACGGCAGCATGGGCTCAAGCAATAAAAGTTCTAAATCAAAATTAGGTAGAGCAAAGAGAATCTTTCACAGAGGCTTGAAAAGCGACGATTCGAGTGCTTTGAGTGACTCTGAATGTCAACCAGCGAGTTGGAGACATAACTATTATAAAGAACATAATATGCATCATAATACAGAGGTAAAATATTTATTGTATGTTAATTTAATTTGTTATATTCAAAATATTTTTTATACTTAACTTGAGTATAAAAAAAGAATTATATGATTATATATTATGTTAGAAAAATACTGTATTTTTTGTAAATATTAATTAAATTTATTTTTAGGTATACGTTGATCCACCGTCTACTATAGAACTGAAGCCCGACCCTGAAGTGCTAAAGGAAGTCCAGAAATCACCAGGTCATACTCCGCACAGACGACAGGCTATAAGAACGAGTTCATTGAATTTGGGAAAAGAAGGAAAGTAAGTAGTAGTTTATAAGAAAAAATATTTTATAAAGAATATTAAAAAAATTTTAACCAAAGGTGGACGACGAGAAAATATCAATATATTAAATATGATAATCTATTATAATACTCTCAGTTTAATGTTCTAGGTACATCATTCTCCTATTCCCCGATTGTATTAAACAAAAAAAAAGACTATAGGTTTAAATTTTAATTCACGACTATTAGGAATACGATGTCTGTTTTCAAAATATATTAGGGTAAATATGGAAAACAAAATTGAGTCGCGGATCTCAACGCCGCAATATGCCTACCAGAGCCCCATTGCCCGATAGATACCCTCAATCAATCAACATGTCATGCTCTTAACCTCGTTGGCTGTATTGCACTTGTAATGTCAAAAATAATATTGACTTGTGAATTGATGTTCGTCAGGAGCCTCCAATTCAATTTCAGTAGCTTTTGTGACCGGATGTAGCTACGTTAACTTATTTAGTGATAGAAATGATCAAAGGGCTAGTTGAACTTTGTATGAACATACATAAATGCACATATATAAATATTTATATATATACATAAATATACCATTTTTTTCTAGTTCATGAACAACAACAACAACAACACTCCGTTCCCCACTTTCCGCCATATTCTGAATGGCAGAACTTAAAGCCGAGCAATGTCTCAACCGAACTTCGCCTTGACACCAAAGCGATAAAAATATTAAATATTTCATTTCCTCCAGTGGGAATCGAACTCACAACACACACTTTTACTGGCTGATCTAGCTTCCTAAAATATAATACATTATAACATAAGTAATACGTAGAATCAACATCTAGGTCATTTCTACAGCAATTAAGAAAAATAATTACCTATATTAGTAAACGAACGTTTTCACAAAGAGAGATACCAATACCACATTCATATGTTAATGCAAGGTGAGAGAATAATAGTGGAGTTTATGAATCATTAGAGGCAGTGAACTTGAGTAGTTCTGTTGAAGTAAAATGGTTTTATTTTTTTCCTGTTGTTAAATATTATCTAAGGCTTGTAATTTTATATACATATATGTATAGATTTCTAATAGAAAATGATAGTTATAGGTTCAAATGGATAGATATACTGATACACCTTAGTGAAAACGTTGATATCGCTACTTAATACACAATTACAGTATAGAAAGCGGAGAATATAGTGACGCCAGTAAATCGATATCTGTGCCTCATCTGGGAAACGGAGAGTAAATAACACTCGCCGTTAAAAAATAATTTAAAATAATTATTACATCAAGAGAGGATCGAACCCACAACTATAGCGCCTCAATCTAAAATGCTCTCCCACTGCGCCAATACAATCGTACAATTTACCATTCATTTATTTTTTTCCTAGATTTCGCGACAGAAGCCTTAAAAGAGACAAGTCGGCGTCAAGGAGCTCCGAACTGGACAGCAGTCCAAATTCGGCAGGATCGAGGTCGCACGACGGCGACCACGACGACGACGATGACAGCCTTGACATCAAAACTAAGAAGTGAGTTTACTATCAAATGTTTCGAATATTTTATGATCTATTTATAGTTTCACGCTGTATTCCACGTATAGTGAGAAGAACTCTCCACTTTGCGCCCAATTTTCGAAATATAAATTGTATCAACTCTTGTTACCAGAACGAGGCTAATGGACAGAAATCATTCCCTCCAGTGGAAATTATGATTATTGTTTTATTTGAATGCCCGATGGTTCCGGATACGAATTCCATATAGGATATAGGATTTTTTGTATTATCAAAATACAGTATACCTAATAGCTAGATATATATAACGTCGGACAATCCGAAATACGGATTGTGTCAATCACAAGGATTGAGAACCCACAGTGGAAACTCTCGAAAAATACTGAAAAGGGAGCACTATGAATAATCGGAATTTTACATTTTTGTATAGTAACGCTTATATATCTTAACAAAAAGAAATATATTTACTTGTTTTTTTATTATATTTTTCATAATAATAAAAAGCTTAAAAAGATGCTTAATTGAATAAAGTGGCCATTAGACAGTCAGTAGGTACCTAACGATATTTGTGGATATCTAAAAAATAAATGATTCAAACCTTTTTCTATTCCAAAGTTTCACTGAGCCCCAAAATTGAAATGTCGTTTGCCTTATTAGCATTTTGAACGAAATTTTATAATGGGTTTTTAAATTATATTTAACAGATCAAATTAGAGAATAGTACACCTTGAATATGAGTTATTTTTTTTATTTTAAAAAAATTTTTTTTTTTCCACTCGACACGGCGTTCGTTCGACGTGGAATCGAACGCCGTACTCTTTCTTATATATCAATATCTTTCTTTCTTATATTATGTATCTCGTCTTATGAGTTATTAATAGACAAGGCGGAATAGACGGAACTAAGAAAATATATATTATTTCGAATATGTCGTGAGTTCGATTCCCATCCGAAGAAATACTGACTGGCTAGCTGACTTTCTTAGGCATAATGTTCAATACTCCTTATAGGAATCGGAAAAAATTTTTTTGCACCATATCCTCAAAATATTTTTTTTTCCATAATTTTGAATAAGGCTTATCCTTGCTTTTTTTTTGTTTCAGAAACAACATCCAAAGGTGGTATTCGTTTAGAACAAACGCACTTAACGGGGGACCCAAAGCCAACAACACTTTGCAACCCGCGCCTAATCAGAAAAACCCCGAGACATACCGTAAGTAACGATGTGATCTACAATATGAATAAAAAAAACGCTTCACGCTTTTTCCCGCATAGCAGGTTAGGCAGAGAGAAGCTATTGTTAAAACACTCTTTCCCCCAAACGCCACTCAATTTCTGGAACATTGTGTATTTAATAGAACTCAACGCTAAGGAAATGAAGATAATTCATTCCCCCGACTGGGAGTCAAACCCACAAATGACGCGTTTACAGTCAAAGGCTACCACCACCATCACCACGGTGGTCTTTATATTTAGTGATTTAATATAATACTTGTTCAATAAATTTTACACGTGTTATTATATTGTTTATGCGTACAAAACTGTCTATGCATTTATAAATAAATTGTCATTAATTTTAATTGTCGTCGTTTTAATATTAAGTCCTCAATACTTACCTATGGGCAATACGTACAGTACTATTGACGAGCCATGGCCGCCTTACAGATGGACTTTCTGAAATTTGGAGAATTGTACATTCGGGAAGTAAATAACCAAAAATAAAGAAAAGTCCTAAAATCAAACCTACGAAGCCATCTATCTACAGCTGACTTCAGAGCGGCCACGACTCGTCGAATGTACTTTAAAACTAAAAGAATATATTAAAATTTGTATTTTAGGCCAGCCGTGGCGCAGTGGCACAAAGTGTGACTGTAAAACCGACTGGATATGGGTTCGATCCCCACTCGAGGAGATGAAATATTCACTTAAATTTATATTTCCATTTCTTCGCTCTGGTGTCCAGGCAAAGGGCGGCGTTGAGTTCTGCCACTCAAAACGCAATGCCTCCAGAACTCAGCGGAAAGTGTCTGTTAAGACACTGTTAAGACCTAGTGTTAACTAGGTTCCCTCTGCCTACCCTGCTGTGTGCGGGATACAGCGTGATGCTAATTTAATTTAATTTTTTAATTTAAAATTTGTACTCTTATTACAGTATCCCGTCCAATGTCTTCCCTCTCGTGCGGCCAATTGCATATATTGAGAAAACTAGCGTTGTTAAGGCTAACAGCTTGTATGGAGAGATACTGTCCGTCACACAAATCTGGCTGGAACTGGGAGCTTCCTAAGCTTATTAGGAAAATTAAAACACCTGACTATAAAGGTAAGGCAATAGTTCTGTTTGAAGTCTTTAACAATTTTCAAGTGATAGTCCATGTTTCGTACTATTTCGTACTAATGTTATATACATAGCATTCCAACTTTAAGGCCAGTCAGAGAAGTTGAGTTCCGCCACTCAACACGCAATGGCTTCAGAACTCGGCAGAAAGTGAGAAACGGAGTGTCTTAACACTAGGTTCCCTCTGTCTACCCTGCTGCGTACGGGATGCAGCGTGAAGTTAAAAAAAATATTAGATATTCTTATATCTAGGTACATATATTTAAATATATTAATACCAAATATTTCATTTATTTTCAGATAAAACAGTTTTTGGTGTCCCGTTGACGGTGTCGTTACAAAGGACTGGCCATTCTTTACCGAAACCTATACAGTGTGCTTTGAATTGGCTAAAGAATAATGCTCTTGATCAGGTACCTAATATAATTTATTGTGAAAATTTTATAAAATATTTTCAAATTTTAGACTGGTTTAATCACACCATAATGTTAAAAAAATGTTAATATTCACTAAATTAATATATATTTTTGAGTTCTATTTTATAAGTAGTAGTTGCAGTAGATTTACACTTTGCCTTATTGAGTTATTTATAATCTGTTTTTTTTTTATCTTTTAATCGCAAGCATTTTTTTCCAGATGGGTATATTTAGAAAAGCAGGTGTGAAATCTCGTACGGCCAAACTTCGAACCATGGTAGAATCAGCTGGAGCGGTAAACGGAGCGTTTGCCATAGAAAACATGAACACTGTCGAGCCCAATCAATCCAGCTTGAACTTCGAAGGTGCCCAAGCTCACGACGTAGCTGATATGGTGAAACAGTACTTTCGGGAACTCCCCGACGCGTTACTCACTAATAAGCTCAGTGAAACTTTTATTGCTATTTTTCAACGTAAGTTATACCTTTTCCCATTTATATGGAAAATTATTTTTTTTTTTTTATATTTTTTACGAAAACTAAATTATTTTGAATAAAAGATTTAACAATAATTTTACTATCTCACCGTTAAACACATGCACCACCTTTTGATACACAAATTCTTGTAATTTTATTCATCATTTAGATTCTAGATTTAGAAGTTGCTTCACTCTGTATCCCAGATATAGCAGGGTATGCAGAGAGAACCTAGTTTTAAGATACTTCGTTCCCAAATTGCCGTCGAAGTTTTCAAAGCATTGCATATTGCGTGGTTGAACTCAACGCTGCGCTTTCCCTCAACTTAAGAGCGAAGAAATAAAAATATAAATTTAAATTAATATTTCATTTCCTCGAGTGGGGATCGAACTCAAAGCCATTCGCGTTTGCAGTCACACACTTGTGCTCCGGCACCACGAGTGGCTTTATCTAAATTTTAGATTTTTTTTTTTTTTTATGGAAAAGGACAAGGCAAACGAGCGTTCGGGTCACCTGATGGTAAGTGATTACCGCCGCCCACGGCCCCGTGCAACACCAGAGGAGCTACAGGTGCGTTGCCGGCCTTTAAGGTGGAGATAGACGCGCTTTTTGAAGATACCCATGTCGTATCGACCTGGAAACACTGCCGCGGGTAGGCCATTCCACAGTTCCGTGGCACGTGGAAGGAAGTTCCTACGAAACCGCACAGTAGTAGATTGCCACGTATCCAGGTGGTGTGGATGGTATTTTAACTTGTGACGTACTGTGCGGTTAGAAAATTCGGCGGCAGGTAACAGGTCAAACAGTTCTTCAGAACACTCCCCATGATAAATGCGGTAGAGAACGCACAGCTAGGAGACGTCTCTACGCAAAGCCAAAGTGTCAAGCCTTTCACAGATCATTGGGTCCCCAATGATTCGAATGGATCTCCGTTGTATGCGATCAAATGGTTCAAGCTGATACTGGGGTGCACCGGCCCAGAGATGAGAACAGTACTCCATATGAGGCCGAACCTGGGCCCTATATAGGGCCAATCGGTGTTTTGGCGTGAAGTACCGTCTCGCTCTGTTGATGACCCCCAGTTTCTTCGAGGCCAACTTGGCCTTGCTTTCCAGATGATCGCGATACTGGCAGTCACTCGAAACATTAAGGCCCAATATACTGATACTGGGCGCGGCTGTAAGGGGAGTGTTTTGAAAGACTGGTGATACGATAAATGGGATTTTTTTTGTGGTTAACGCGCAAACTTGTGTCTTCAGGGGGTTAAACTGAACTAAGTTCTTTTCACCCCATGAGGAAACATTGTCGAGGGACGCCTCAACAGAAGACACAAGTTTATTTCGGCACTGTTCAGCGTTTTCCCGAGAAAGACTTGCTCGGCCGGAGTAAACAGCGTCCACGGTGCTATCATCTGCATAGCAATGAATGCCAGAATTCTCTAACATGTCATTGATATGCAGAAGAAACAGCGTAGGGGACAGCACGCAGCCTTGGGGAACGCCAGCGTTCACGGGCATATGTTTCGAGCAAAAACCGTCGACAGCGACCCTGATGCTGCGCCCAGTGAGAAAGCTGGCGATCCACTTGCATAAATTCTCGGGAAGCCCATAGGATGGAAGTTTAGCCAGGAGCGCCCTATGCCACACTCGATCAAAGGCCTTTGCCATGTCCAAACCAACTGCCAGGCCCTCCCCCTTGCTTTCAATAGCCGCAGCCCAACGGTGGGTTAGGTAAACCAGAAGATCACCGGTTGAGCGACCATGGCGGAAACCATATTGTCGGTCATTAATCAATCGGTGATCCTCTAGATAGACCAAGAGCTGGCTATTAATAATGCTCTCCATGACTTTTGAGAGCAAGGAGGTGATAGCAATAGGCCTGTAGTTGGATGGATCGGACCCATCGCCTTTCTTTGGGATCGGGTGGATAAGAGCGCTCTTCCATGAGTCTGGGACTACGCCGACTGAGTAGGAGTGCCGAAACAAACGCGTTAGCACCGGTGTCAGCTCAGGAGCACAAGAACGGAGCACTAAGGGAGAGATGCCATCTGGCCCGCTCGACTTGTGGATGTCCAAAGAGAACAGAGCTCGCCTAACAGCTGTTTGGTTAAACTTAACCTCAGGCATTGAGCTCTGGCACCGCGGGATGTTCGGCGGCGTCGTTCCTTGGTCATCCAAAGTCGAGTTTGAGGCAAAGAGAGCGCCCAGGAGATCGGCTTTCTCTTTTGCCGTATGGACCAAGATGTCATTTCCCGTGCGTAATGGCGGAAGCGAAGGCTGGCTAAAGTTGCCAAGAGCCGCCTTTGAGAGCGCCCAGAACTGATGAGTTCCGGACGGGTAGCTCTCAAGCTTCTCGCCAATTTTGGCGATATGCTCGGACCTTGCTCTGGCTATTTGCCGCTTAAAGAACCTAGAGGCTCGATTATACTTTCTTTTTGAGGTTTTCACCTCCGGATCCTTAGTAACCAGTGCCTCAGCCCAGATTTGATATGCCTCGCGCTTGCTAGAGGCAGCAAGCTTACAAGACGTATCAAACCAAGGCTGTGACTTGCCACCGATTGGCACCACAGTGCTAGGAATATAAAGTTCCATGCCCTGTAGAACCACGTCGGCAACAGCAGCGGCACAGGTACTAGGATCATCAGAAGAGAAGCAAACCGGCCCCCAGGGATAAGATGAGTAAAAAGTACGCATCCCATCCCAATCTGCTGACTTGTAGTGCCAGACGCGACGAGTTGCGGGTGATCTGCAGCTGCTGCGCTTAATGGGCACGACACTCCGTACCAGGCAGTGGTCAGAACTATTCAAAACATAACTTAATTTTCCAGATGTTCCTGAACCATTAAGACCGGATGCAGTTCAATGTGCTCTGTTACTCCTACCTGAGGAGCATTTGGAAGCGTTGCAGTCCTTATTAATATTCCTAGCTGAGGTTTGTATTAAAAAAATATATATTAATAATATAATTATTTACAATATATTTCCAAGTCTTAATGTAAATCATTATTAAAATTAAAGAGTTTCTTAGGTGTTTGGCTATCTACGTATGTACGTACATACTTATAAATTTTCCAATAAGCCTCAAAATTACAATTATTGAGAACACTTATAAATTTAAGTTATTTTTTTTAGTTTTACGCTGTATTCAGTACATATCAGGGTAGGCAGAGGGGACCTGGGAACCTAGTGTTAAGTTACTTCGTTCATATTAAGACACCTCTGTTTCTCACTTTCCACCGAAAGCTAGAGATAATCAGCTTCACGCTGTATCCCGCACACAGCAGGGTAGGCAGAAGGAACCTAGAGTTAAGACACTCCGTTCCCCACTTTCTGCCGGATGCTAGAGGCATTGCGTGTTAAGTGGCAGAACTCAACGCCGCACTTTGCCTCGACACCAGAGCGAAGAAATGGAAATATAAATTTAAGAAAATATTTCATCTCCTCGAGTGGGGATCGAGCCCACAACCAGTCGGTTTTACAGTCACGCTTTGTGCCGCACTACTGGCCACAATGGCTAGAGATAATGAAAATATTAAATGTTTCATTCCTCCGAATAGGAACTGAACCCACAACCGTCGCGTTTACAGTAGCACGCTTGTGTCACTGTGCCACGTCTGGCCTCATTTTAATTATAAATAATAAATATTATGTAAACATACCTAACAAAATATAATTTGCATCATAAAACTTCTAAAATTAAACAAATTTCGTATGTATCTTTGAAATATATTATATGAAAACTCAAAGCATGATCAGCATAATTTCAAGCTCAAAATGTAAAGTACATTTAAATTTATAAAAGGTGTTTAAAATTTGAGAAATTAATAGTTGAGGGGCGGAACTCAACACCGCACTTAATCCAATCGAGAAACATCGCGCTACAACTAAATTTTTTATTGATTTATTATGTTCATCTCTTTCAGGTGGCAGAACATTCAGCTGTCAATCAAATGACGGCGTCTAACCTCGCAGTATGTTTCGCGCCCACGTTGTTGAGGCTACATCACGCGCCGCCACATACTGGCAGTACTAAAGAGGGGAACTCTAATAGGTATATAATATTTGGTGGTGATATCTAATATTCAAATCAAAAGTTTGAAAAACAATATCCTGACTAAATATACGGTTGACTACCAATCTTCACTAGTAGGAGAAGCACTATAAGAAGAAGAATATTCAAATATACAATCATATATTATTCTTTAGAAAGCAACTTTTTTAGGCTCACGCTGTATCTTGCACGTAACAGAATAGGCAGAAGGAACGTGGGAACCTAGTGTTAACACATTCTGTTCCCCAGGAAAACTTCTCCTCAATTCTTGAGGCATTGCATTTGAGATGCGGAAATCAACTCCGTGCTTTGCTTCCTTACATGAGCTAGGAAATGATAATATTAATATTTTAGTACCCCGAGTAGGAACCAAATCCATAAAAAACTGCCTATATACTTTCAGGATGATTATAGAGAGTGTCGCAGACCAGCGTCAGATAAGCGAGTCCCGCGCGGCTCACGCGTGCCTCCTGCTGCTTATACAGCAGCATCGTACTCTGTTCTTGGCGCCGGCGGACATGTTAGCCAGATGCAAGTTTAATTATTTCGAAGAGAGTGTGCCGGTGAGTGTTATATAACTTAAAAAAAAAGCGTTTTCACGCTTTTTCCCGCCAAGCAATATAGGCAGAGGCATCGTAGTGCTTAAACACTTCATTCCTCATTTTCCGGAGAGCTTTTTTTATATTGTGTGTTGATTTGTTCAAAGTCAAATATTTTAAATTTATTTTTGGTACGTCATATAATTTATCATCGTTTTACCAAACCCGAGAAAATACTGGCGCAAGAAACTCAGAGGGACCTTTTTTAATCAACTATTTACAGAACCACATTTATTTATTAATGAAAATACTTTTTCTTAAGAGAGTGGGGAAACTCCTTCGCCTGAGTCGTGATTGATTCCACAAAAACCGCGATCACAATTAGATACTGTTCCTTTGCGTCGAAAAAACGGCATCAACATAAACAAAGAAAAAAATGTATAATATATATTATAAGTTAACAATTATTTTATAAATATTATTTTCAGATATTTTTCATACACTTGCAACCTCCATGGTTAATAATATAAAGACTTTTCTAAGTTTATCTTTTATACTATGGGTTGTTATTTCCAGGTTGCTCTAGAAGAGCTAGGAGCAGATTTCAACCAAGACTGGAAAGGTTTCCAACAAGCCTGCATCAAAGCCTTACTAAAAGAAGCCAAAGAAAAGTAAGACATTTTTATAACTTATTATTTTTTTTATTCTATTCATGTAATAAGAAAATAGTTTATACTATAGGTGTATCTACCTTTATATACAATTTTCTGTCTTTTTTTAGAAATTTCTTATAGAAATTAACTTTTTCATGCCTTTTTAGAGTCTGTGGGCGGTCAGGAAAGAGGTGAGATAGGTGTTAGTGATTCACCGTTTTCTCATCTTCTTCACAATCTGTTCTTTACTGTTTTTTTTTTCTTTTTCTTTATCTTATATCTTTAATTTTTAAATATACTATATATTTTATGTTTCTTTTATATTGTGGTATAAAAATCGAGATTGCAATTATTAAATATTATTTTTGGGCAAACAAATGTATAAGTCTGATATTTATCTTATAAAAAAACGATATATTAAAAAAAACAATAACTTTATATAGATATAGCTTTTAAAAATTTGGCAGAAAGCTGGGAACAGAGTGTCTTAACATTAGGTTCCGTCTGCCTGCCTGGCTATGTAAAAAGTACAGCGTGAAGCTTATACAAAATCGGATACTTTCTAAATGTGTCATAATGACATTCATTTTATATTTGCAACATCGATTTTATTTCTAAAATATCACAATAATTTCTTATTGTCCTTGTTTTTAAAAATCTTATTTTTAATTTTTTTATATATTTTTATTTATTATTAATTTATCATTTTTAATTAAAGTAGATTTATCATTAATAAATAAATGACAATAAAGAACAGATTATAACTGGTTTCACTTCACCGCCATTGTAGACGTATTGGTGCAATTTAGATGGTCAATTAGCTGTTTGAAATAATATATCATTAGAATGGAAATGTATTAAAATCATTAAAATAAATAAAATAATAAATAAAATAAATAATAATATATATTATTAATAAAGAATGTTTAGAATAATTTTGTATGTATGTTGTTTGCTGTGTAGCTTATATTAAAAATTTAAATAAAAGAAATTAATTAAATTAAATAATGCTTAAAAAATACTCACACCACTATAAAAAAAACATCATTTATAATAGATGAAACAAACAATCTCTCGCAAAATCGATACTAAATATTAAATCAGCACAAATACACTATAATTTTTTTTAATTGACTGCAAAAATTACAAGTTTCTTTTAAAGAACTCTATCTATTAATTATATGTTAATGATTTATTACTACTACAATTAAAAGAAAATAATAAGAAAAATTGACAATATTTCTTAAACACACATAAACCTACATAATATAAACAATATATTAATATTGATTTTATTAATATATGTACATAATACAGACTATAAAAGACACAAAAAAAAACAAAACCGCTATAGAGCCTTAAAATTAAAAACTTTTTGTACATATAACTTACTGATTTTTTTTATCTACCCTACAACAATACCAATAACAACAACATCAACCTTATATCTATTCTATATCAATAAGGTTTATTTTTAAAATTGTCAGAACACGATGTAACCAACAAATTCAACAAGAACTTGAAACCAACCTTACATAACTAACAATAAAGTATAAATTTCTAAATTTTAGAACGCGAGGTTGGATGTCGGTATCGGGCGCCGCCCCTCATGTAGAGCTATGCTGTAAGAAGGTGGGCGACGGTCACCCGCTGCGGCTGTGGCGAGCCACTACTGATATAGAAGCACCGCCACAGGAGGTTATGCAAAGGTTTGATTTTTATTGTTATTTTAGCTGAACGCTTTACCCTGCACATAGGCAGAGTAAGCCAGTGAACTTAGTGGTAAGACACTCCGTTTCTCATTAAGACATTTAGTGTTGAGTAGCAAAACTCGATGTGCAGAGAAATTAATACAATATAAATATTATTACTTCCCAATTACGATCTGGACCCAACAACAATTTACATATTTTGATTATATCCGTGATTATTCCAGAATACTCCGAGAACGACATATTTGGGACGATTCGTTAGTAAAGTGGCGCGTTGCGGAAAAACTCGGACCCAACGCTGAAGTGTTTCAATACATCACCGCATCCAGCTTCAATTTGCCGACGAGGGACTATTGTGTTTTACGGTGTGTATTGTTATTTCTTTTTCATATATCTATATCCCATTTTATGTAACGTTTAAAGTCAATCTCCATACTGCTAGCCGGAAGCGGCAGGTGGCATTTTCATTTCTGTTTGTGCCGATAAAATAGACCACTCTTGCTACTGGTAGGTGCAGTGACTGCTTCAGAAACCAAATTGATCTGGGCGCGGCTCCACACAAATGGATTCAATGAGGTTTTTGAGTATTGTTTAAGTCACAGGCTTTCCGAATCCTCTGCCTTTCAGCGCCGGTCTTTTGTTTTCGTCCGAGCAGCTCTGAGATCCGGTGTGGGAAATCGTGTGGTGGGCAATCTTGTCGAAGACAGTGCAATGTCCATATTCTGTTCGCGTAGGAGAAATTTCAAAAAGCGGAGACGATTTTTCAAACAGGCGACATTGCAGTAGAACTAATTTTTATGCAGTAGGCATTGCGCTTCGAGTAAACGCTTTGCATACCATGAAACCTGCCCAGGCAATGAGGACCTCCTTGAGAAGTGCCGATAGCTGTGTCTATGGTCATGAGAGCCTGCCTTTGAGAGGAAGGTGATATTGTTTCCTTGTTTGTCTTTAAGTACCGCTCCTTTCCATTTTCTATTCAAATTGCAGAAATAAGTAAATAAAATGTAATATAAAACATATAAATCATTGAATTTCCAGTTCGTGGCAGCAAGGCGGCTCGCCGGGCGGCGGCTGGTGCGCGGTGGCAGAGACGTCGGTGGCGCACGGCGGCGCGGCGAGTGGCGTGGGGGCGGCGCAGGGGGAGGCGCGGGGGGCGGCGCGGGGGGGTGCGGGGGCGCGGGGGGCGAGGGCGCCCGCGGCGTCGTGCTCGCGTCGCGCTACCTCGCGCAGCCCGCCGGCAAGGGCCGCAGCCGCCTCGTGCATCTGGCCAGGGTCGACACCATGTGAGTGTTACAGAGTTACTTTTACAGGGTTACTTGGTTCACCTGGTGGTAGTTGGTCTCGTAGATACCTATTAGTACTAGCTTCACGATACTTGGCCCATACGGCCGGGAGTCTATGTGTGCGTTTCTTACCAATAAAACAGATTAAGTACTATGAATATTTACCCCATGTTCCATGCCCCATGCATATGAAATCTCTACATGTACATAATATATCTATCTATGATCGAAAAATTACCTATTCTTTTTATATTAATAAATATAAATTCGTAATTTCTATTTCAGGGGCAGAACACCAGAATGGTATAATAAATGCTACGGCCACATCTGCGCTCTATACTTAGCGAGGATCCGCGCCTCATTCAAACACAATACAGAAGGCCCGGAATCGAATGTATGATCCAAGCATTCCGCTTAAGTCCCTTTCAACTGAAACTGACTTAAGCTTGACATCAAACAGCCTAACGGCATAAATTATCTATGGATCTTAAAAATATATTATCTGTGGATATCAATATATTTTAAGTTTTAATCTCTTTCAATACAAATTCAATGTTAAGCATAATCTGATCAATATTATTTATTAGCGATTTTACCTACCTCCATGATTTTTGTGTAAGGTGCAAAACAAAATACTATAATACAGCCTATTGTTAAAGCTACAATACTTTTGCCAGTAAAGTTGGTTTATTATAAGCGTAGCAATTTTGTAAATCCTATTTCCCATAAGGGACCTACCAAAAAGCCTGACTGCGTTATGCGTATTTAGTTTCTTAGGTTAGAAAATTATATTATACAAAATGAAATTCGTGATTATATTATATTATACCCTTTATGGTGCATTCTGTATATATTTAATAATAAATTTAAAACTAACATCACATTTAATAATATAAAAGTAATCTCGTTAATTTTTTTATAGGTTCACAATGTATCAGAAGGAACCTAAGGAGTGATAAGACCCTCCATTTCATTTTATGGCCAATATTCGTGAGACATTGCGTGTTGAGTAGTAGAACTCAACTTTGAGCGTTGCCTTGTTACCAGAGCGACTATCTTATTCCCTCAGTTAAGAATCTTATCCACAACCGTTGCGTTTAAAATTAAACGCTCTTAAATATTTCTCACATTTGAAAATGTTTTACCAATCCCTATGTAAAGTTATCATAACATATCACTAGTCATATAAATATAATATTCAATGTTAAATTATAACACAATATCAGTACCTGCCCTGTGCTCAGGAAACAGTATTACAAATTTAAAAAAATAATAATTATCAATAATATACACTATTAATCAGGGATGTTACGGAACTCCGTAACCGTAACTAAAATTATAGGTAATTCGAAATCATAACCTATTATTTTTCCTATATAATTATAAATGTCATTGCTTTGCAGGTTTGTAATTTCGCTTGTTACGATATGGTGATAAGTACGGACTTTCGTTCCAAAAAAAAATAATAATAAATAACAAATATTTCGAAAACTTTCAATAAAATGCAGTCATTAAAACAACCGCAACCAAGAACGATATAAATAGAACTTATATTCGTATCATACAAATCCGTAACGTTGCATCCGTAATATCCCTGATAATAAACAATATTTGCGACCTTCATTCCACTAATATATTATTGCAATATTCTTAATATTTTAAATAATTTCTTATTATTAAAAAAAATTGTAGCTATAAAAAATTGTCTATGGGTCGCAATATCTACGACGGCGTCTAAATTTTTGCAGTAAATTAAATAAATATTATACCTTATTCATAATTTTTAAGTATTCGTGTTTGTTAAAGTTGTAATATTTTTTTTATTGTAAAAAGTCTGATTGTAAATAGATAAATTTAATCATCACAATTTTTATTGTTATTTTATAAGTAATATGAAATGCCTTTTATTTAGCTCAAATTGGGAATTCCTTATAATTAAAAAAATTGACATTTGAAAACGCTAAAAACTATTATTATAGAGTTTCACGCTTTATCTCGCATATAGCGGCATAGGCAGCGGAAACCTAGTTTTAAACACTCCGATTCCCAATTTTTGAGACATTACATGTTAAATAACGGAACTCAACGCCGCGATTTATATTGTTGTCACTGAAAGGAAATAAAAAAAAATAGCACATTCCTCCAATTTCACATGCTTAAGTAAAATGCATTTCATATATATAATTAAAGTATTTCCAAATATTGGAAAATAATATGGAGCCAAATATCACAATATTATAATTATTGTAGATTATATAAGAATAAGATTAAGAATTTTAAATTGATATTTTAAAGTAATCTCAATTAATATAATTTATGTTTTGTTAGTTACCTGTGGAATCACAATTTAATGATAATTTTGGTGCCGTTAAGAATAAGGGCAATATGTATTTTACTAAAATATTTAAATAGCTTATACTAAATTGTTGTATGTAGGTACATTGTATTTTTCATATAAAAATATATAAATAAATTAAAATTTTGACAAATTTCATTTGGGGCTGAATGCTCTTTATTCTTTGCATAATACTTAAAAAGTAAGTATGAAAAATCTTTTAAAAATTAAATTTTATACATAATATGTATAAAATAAGTCCAAATTAACAGAATATACAAATATATTACTATAAAAGAATATTTAATTATATGCACAAAAATATACTTCTATGCACATTAGATATTTATGTAATACTTATTTATTACAGAGTGATCAAAAATATTGTAAAATTTTATTCTATATATACATAAGGCATTATATTATTATAACAGTTGTCTGTATTAATATATTTAATATAAAAAAACAGTATTTTCAATTTTAAATGTGAATGTTTCAATGTACGTATTTTCAATGTAACAAAATGATATTTAATAAAAAAAAATATTCACCGTTAAATACTCCTTATGTGTTATTGTGTAAAATAGTTTAAATAAGTGTAATAAACTAATGCATTGTGATTTATTCTTTATGAATTATATGGACCATTATAAGTGACAACACTTAAATGAAGTTTTATTTATAAAAAAAAAAAAATTAAATTAAATTAGCTTCACGCTATATCCCGCACACAGCAGGGTAGGCAGAGGGAACCTAGTGTTAAGACACTCTGTTCCCCACTTTCTGCCGATTTTGAAGGCCTTGCGTGTTGAGTGGCAGAATTCAACGCCGCGCTTTGCCTTGACACCAGAGCGAAGAAATGGAAATATAAATTTAAGTAAATATTTCATCTCCTCGAGTGGGGATCGAACCCACAACCAGTCGGTTTTACAGTCACACTTCGTGCCACTGCGCCACGGCCGGCCTCAAATTTAGTTTTATTTATTTTCATTTTAAATTTACTTTTCGTTATATAAAAATATTTTATATCTTCAAAAGCTTCAAGTTTCTGAAGCTTCTAACGGTGTCTTTAAAATTTTATTAAAATAGTAGGTAATGTTTACATTTTCATCTCACTGTCATTGTCAATTTCTAAGAACCTCTTAACTCTTGGGAGGTCATTAAAAAGGTAAGGTAAAAAGAGAGGTACTACTGCGTGGACTAATTAAAAGCATTCTGATTTATACGGAGTGGAAACGTCTGCGCTCCTTTTACGAGAGCAGCATATAGGGTAATATAGTTAAAATGTTTATCCATAATGTATTTCGCGTGACGCAGTTACGAATAGATGCCAATAACGTAAACACATACTACTACTGACTACTATCAAGCGTTGCCGTTCTGCCGCTTTTCATTCGCAAAAAAACATACTAAAACGAGAAAGGGATATCTCTCGTTCTATTTTACGCAACTCAACATCGCCGCTATTATCTACGACTCAATTTCGCCAATGAGGCGTGTGCGGCGTTATCGCTGTGATATGTTTTATGTCTGTGTGCGTCATTCTTGACAAATGCGTTTTATTTTACAACGATAATTTTTTTAATTATTTTGTTTGAAAAAAAAATCACAATTTAATTTTTTGAAAAATCTCTTTTGTTTTAATTGTATTAGGTTTTATAAAGTAGTTAAATTTGTAGTTTCATTTAAAGTGGTGATGATAAAAACCCTCTCTATACTCTGAAACTCAACAATTAAAATTAAAAAAAAACGTCTTACGGCGTGCCAAAGTTCTAAGTGCCATAGAAACCATTATACGTTATATTGTATACTTAAACATTTTTTATTTATAGGTAACAAATCTATTGTAAATTTGGAATATTTACGAATATACATACATGTATATATTTAGCTGATGACATATTAGTAGAAAAAAAACTACATATATGGTGTGGGTTCAATCATTATTCGGGGGAACGAATTATATATTTCATTCCGCTCTGGTAATTAACATACAACTCGACTGCAGTCAACCTTATCCTATAAATATTATACTTAGGAAAAAGCGTAAAGAAAAAACACATGGCAGCTTATATAAAAAATATAGTTCAGTTTGGTCAGCGTAGTTAGTTGAATTACAAAGAAGAAATTAAAAGAATACGATTTAAATGTCTTAACTTATAATTTTCTTAATTAAGCTTAATAATTAGACAAATTTCCATTTAAATTTAATTATTAACTAAAAACATTGAACTCACAAGATTCCGTGAAACGAATCGTATAGAAATCACATCTTGTTTTCTCTTGCGGAAACGGCATTGACATTTGACAGTTGAATGAAATAAGCGGGCAAAATAAATCAGTTGACAAACGTACACCGCGATGGAAGGTTATTTTAAAGACGATTTGCATTTATAGTGATTATTTATGTTTAGACACGTATATTACAAATACCCACAATGAAACACAAGTAGAATAAATATTAAGTGTATTTTAAATCTGTGATAATATCCTATCGTCGCAGCATTCTTTCATAGCTTTCACTTATCCACATTCAAAATCTCTTCGAGGTTTTTATTCTTGAAAGTAGATTTTTTCGTAACTTATATTGTATATTAAAATTAAAATAAAATGGAAAATAAAGGAGACGTTAAAGATAATTTCAAAACGAAAATGTGTTCTGCTGTAGAACAAAAGCCAGATGAGGGAACAAGGGAAGAGCCTTTCTGGGTTTTCGGTTATGGATCTCTATGTTGGAATCCAGGCTTTGAATATCAGCAGTCAATTACTGGATATATCAAAGGATTTTCAAGGAGATTCTGGCAAGGAAATACTATACATCGAGGAACTGAATCCAAGGTAATTTTAATAGCAACTGAAATTAACGATATTTATTTATTAAACATTGAAATAATAATTTTAACCTGTTGTGTATTTATCGCTGCGGTGTTTTAACCTATAAATATCAATTTAATATTTAAGATTTCTGTGAATTTTCTCGCTATCGTCACGAAACATATGAAAATATTTCGTCTGATGCAACAAATGAGCGGCCTTTCACATTGCGGGACTTGATGTTACGGTTTTTAATTTTTGTATTTTCATTACTTAATATTTTTGAAATATATATTGAAAATAATGAAAAATATATTGTAAAGTGTGTATTGTATTATGTAAAAGTTTATTTGCAAATAGATTTATGTGATGCGTATATTTTCAAAACAAGGTCAACTGATGGCATAGTTTATATAGACATATGTGACAGTTGCAATCATTTTTAAATTATTTTGTTTATTACCATGAATATTTTAAGAGAATGTTGTATGTTTAATATTTAAGTAAAAATATTAAAATACTACATGCTGTACAACTTCTATTAAGAATATATTTTTTTAATTTTTAAATAATTATTATAAAAGAATATTTTTTATTATGCAAGAAGTGGGAGGCAAAGCAGTGGTTATGTATATATGTATACAGTTCATATTTTAGTACAATGGAACAGCTCTATACACAATATGTTAGAATCCTATCGGATAAAATAAACTGTCATTGATCTCCATCATCTTTAACAGATTTCAAAACTTGGTTGTCTGTCTACCATATGTAATAAAGAAAAAATATCAGCCCTTCAGAGGATGAATTACTTTCATTTCCTCTATCTCACAGCATTAGTTCCACCATTTAATAAGAAATGTCACAAAAAAATTGGCAGTGAGTGGGGAATGCAGTACACTATGTTCCCTTTGTTTACCCTTATATACACAGGATGCAGCGTAAATAAAAAAAAAATGCTATCAATCAGATAATGATAGCAACACTTGATAATAATTTAGATCAACACTCCATATGAAATAAAATAAAAGACTTTTATAGCATTAAGCAAAGTCAATATCTGTGTATTTCAAAGTAAATAGAAGCATTGTTGACATTAATATATACATGCATTAAATGATAAAAAATACATTATTTATATTATAATATATATATATATTTGTGCTGTAGCTCTTGACAGATTCTGATTATAAAGGTGATAGGAAGTTGTAGGTTAGGTAATAATTTATTTTCATGTTCTCTGTTTCGAATATGCGGTGTTCAATTCTGGCTCTCCAGATTCTGTGACTGATTTTGATGCATTTATAAAGTTAGATTAGTTTTCAAATAATATACCAATAAATCAATTTTAATCTGCATTATATATGGAAACTCTTGCAGTGCCTAATTAAATAAAAAATAATATTATTTGCTTTACTTACTGAATAGTAGTATTGATATTAAATATATAGTTGTTATTATAACAATAAATTGCTTACAATTCCATGGATACAATGCTCTGAATAGAGAGGAAGAGAGCAGTGCCTGTCTTACAGCCCAAGTATATTTTGAAAAAGTCATGTTTTAAAATGAACATATATTTTTTAATTAATTTTAATTGTCTTTTAATCATTATTTTTCTTTCGTCAATGTGTAAAACCACTTAATAAATTCTCTGTGGCTTCTTAGGAATGATGCACTTTGAAAATGTAAAAGCCATATTTCATTTTACCATAAAAATTTGAAATGAATGTTTGAAATTAATAAATAATATGATAATATCAAATATTGTTATTATAAACTTATTTTTTTATTAACATTCATTGTAGTCACAACATTGTTATCAAAGAAAAATATTTTTACTTGCGTATGTTTTTGTTATGAACGTGCGCAATTTTTTACAAATTTTTCTGAGAATATAAAAAATAATCATCTATAAGTCAATGTGCTCAACACTTTGATTTCAATTTATAAAGCGCGAGTTCGATTCCCGCTACGTTAGAAATTTTATACGTTTATACGTATTTTTCTTTCCTTAGTGTGGAATAACACTTCAAAAAAAATGTTAAATACCACATATAATTTTTCCCAATTTAAAATGTAATATTTTTTTTATAGGAAATTTATATAACCAAACCAAAACTCGGATTGTCTAAATAGATTGACAAAATTGGAATATTTTCTTATAAGTAGATTTGTCGTGTAACTACATATGTGAAATCTTACAAGTTTAATATGACCTACTTCCCAATGTCCAGTTCAGCTGAAACTTGGTTAACGACTTCAACTTTGAAATTGCTCTTATATCAGTGCTGCCAGATGTCCCGATTTTAGCGGGACGTCCCGATTTTAAGCCCAAAAATGAAATGCCCCGATTGGGACCGGTATAGTCTCACTTTCCAGATTATTCCACGTTCTGTGCGAAATATTTTTTTTTATTATAATATTTTAAGTAACGCATAATTATTCGAAACCAAAACAAAATCGTTTAATTATCACAATTGAAAGTTTTATTTTAAACTAAAATAAAAATTAAACCTTTATTAAAAAAATACCGCTTTTTTTTCCTTAAAATGTTCAAAAATCCCGCTTTTCACCATGAGAAAATCTGGCAAAGCTGTCTAATATTGTTATTAATCCAAAATGGCCACCTTATGCGTATCGTATAGCGGTGTATACAGATTACAAATTTTTTACACAACCCACGATATTAATATGAATACTAAGTGAAAGCTATTGATTTGTAAAATACAATACAATAAATACACCATAAATCTACAGAACAAGAATACAGTAAATCTTCTACAGAACTTGTTTTTAAAATAATATTTTATTATATTAAATTTCCTTTTGAAATATAAATTAAATTAAAATCAGATTCAAACCCACACTTATCGCTTAAATTAGACGTAACGCATACGACCATATCAATATTGACAAAAACAAAAATATTTTTGTTACAAATACTAACAGTAACGTAACAAATACTAACGATTTTCCCGAACATTTTATGTAAATCATTGTTTCCAAGATACGTTTTCGATGAACTATTAAATTATAGTGATAAAAGCAATACAGTAAAAACAATTTATCATTTAGCTAATCTTGTAAACAATAATTTACATAAAATGTTCGGGAAAATCGTTAGTATTTGTTATAAATATTTTTGTTTTTGTCAATATTGATGAGGTCGTATGTGTGTTACGTCTAATTTGAAGCGCTAAGTGTGGGTTTGAATCTGATGTTAATTTCATTTATTATTATTTCAAAGGCAAACTTAATGAAATATTTACTTAAATTTATATTTCCACTATAGATATCTTCCATAGATATTGTTATTATCATATTATGTCACGCGGCCGCGCGAGATTTACGTTGTTTATTTTGGTAAAACACGTTATCGTTGCGTGTTAGTTCCACTATTTGCTTTTTTTATAAGCTATTTAAATGCGAATATATAATTTAAGAATGTAAATTTGAAAACAGATTCAAACCCACACTTATCGCTTCAAATAAGACGTAACACACATACGACCATAACAACATTGACGAAAACAAAAATATTTATATCAGATGCTAACGATTTTCCTGAACATTTTATGCAAATCATTATTTACAAGATTAGCTATACGGTTTCAATGAACTATTAAATTATTGTGATAAAAGCAATACAGTAAAACAATTTATCAGCTTATTTTGTTGATAAATATGTTATTTTTTTATCATCTTCACGCTGTATCCCGCATACAGCACGGTAGGCAAAGGGGACCTAGTGTCATAAGACACTCCGTTCCCCACTTTCTGCCGAATTCTGGAGGCATTGCATGTTCAGTGGAGGAACTCAACGCCGCACTTTTCCTCGACTCGACGCCAGAGCGAAGAAATAGAAATATAAGTAAATATTTCATCTCAAGTGGGGATCGAGCCCACAACCAGTTGGTTTTACAGATCAAACTCTACAGAAATAGCTTATACGACAGGTAACACACAAGGTACAATTTATGTAAAGATTTTGAAAACCAAAGATTCTAAAAACCATCTATAGCAATATGCCTAGATAAAAATAGCCTATAGCTATCTTAATAATAAACTACTTAGTATCTTCTATAGATATTGATATTATCATATTATGTCACGCGGCCGCGCGAGATTTGGCGTTATTTTAGTGAAACACGCTATCGTCGCGTGTTAGTTCTCAATTATTTGCTTTTTTTATGAGCTATTTAAATGCGAATATATAATTTTAAAATGTAAATTTGAAAAAATTACACGTGGTATAACTACGTGAATATATTGCGCAGTTAAACTGCGTTCTAATAATGCTGATTATAATCGATCATATCTAAAAAGAAAAAGTGTAAACAGGACACATCGTTCATTGATGTATGAACGGTTTACATGATTGTCTTTGCAATAATTATATTATTATATTAGTAGTAATACTAAATAATTAAAAAAAAAAACCAATTTTACACCAACCTATAGCTTGGCTATGGGCCTTACCCTAAATTTACAAGTTTTTAAAATATAGATAAAAAATTAAAATTTCCAGAAAACAGAACCTCTCTACTGACTTTGCTATATGCTGAAAACAGCGTGAAGCAAAAGATGAATAAGAGAGTGTTCGCAACGTAATGTCTTCCGCAGCCTGTTCCGATTCTATTCTATCAATTATTAATTTAACGAGATTTAAACTCGCGCTTCTTGTAAACAGTCTAAGCGCTCTGATCACTAAGCCATAGGTACATTTTCAAGTGTGTGTTCAAATCCGCTACGTTAATACGTTGAATTTCTAATACGTTTTCAAAAAAAATATTTTTCTTTTCAAGTAATTACACTTGAAAATAATAAAAAAATAATAATTACATATGCAAAACAATCCAAGAAAACTTTTGCGTTGTAATAATGCTGATTATAATCGATCATATCTAAAAAGTAAAAAGTGTAAACAGGACACATCGTTCATTGATGTATGACCGGTTTACATGATTGTCTTTGATAAATTTATGTTTTTATTTAAATTTGGCCGTATAGCTCAAAATTTGAATTGCCCAAGAATAAAATCGTGTAAACCACAATTTTTATTTTTTATTTAGTTTAAAAAAATATATTTCCAAAAGAAAAACTAAAATTCAATAAAACATTCAGTTTGGAGCTCTAAAAACGCTATATGTTAATCAATCAATATTGACAAAGCAAGACCCATAATTTTCAGTTAATGCACGGTTTACATTTGTGATAATGTAATGCTTTTGTTTCAGCCCGGCCGTGTCGCTACTCTAGTGGAAGATAAGGAGGTGAGAGTTACTCTTTTTTATGTATATTTATATTGTATAATATATTTTTTTATTATATGACGCCAGACGGCGCAGAACACGACAAGTTATGGGAAAAATTCTTACCCCGGAGATGAATTATTATTTATTAATATTTTCAGAGAGAGAGAGGCCAGTCGCGGCGCAGGGGCACAAAGTGTGACTGTTAAACTGACTGGTTGTGGGTTCGATCCCCACTCGATGAAATATTTACATAAATTTATATTTCCATTTCTTCGGTCTGGTCTTGAGGCAAAGCGCGGCGTTGAGTTCTGCCACTCAATACGCAATACCTTCAGATTTCGGGGGAAAGTGGGGAACAGAATGTCTTACCACTAGGTTCCCTCTGCCTACCCTGCTGTGTGCGGGATACAGCGTAAAGCTGATTTAATATTTCCATTTCTTCGCTCTGGCACTAAGAGAAAATTCCGGCGTTCAGTTCCTCACCACATAATGCCTTGACAAATTCGGCGGAAAGTGGGAAACGGAGTGTCTTAACACTAGGTTCCTCTGCCTACTCTGTTGTATACGGGATACAGCGTGAAGCTGAATCAAGATTATTTAGTATATAAAAAAAGAGAAGGTTAATGTACTTTATCTATAGATAAAATATACCACTTTATAGTAAGTAGGTATATATACCTACTTACTATAAAGTGGTATATTTCAGTTTCAAAATGCACTTAGACATGTCAATATTTATACGTCCGCTTATCATCGATCTAGCCTACAATAGCTATGATAATGTCGTTTTATTATCTGGGTCTTATTTTTTTTATTTTGGGAACTATTGTGAGTATCTATGGTGAAACACTCCGTTCTGTTAGTTCCATATGATTTTGAAAAAAAAAATGCGTGTTGGGCGGAACTCTATGCTAAAATCAATTGAAATGGGAAGTTTGTAAACGGAATTGGTATTGAACGCATGACCGTCGTGTTGTGTATCTATAATTAATATTAAAAAACTGAAGAAAATGTGTAATGCCGGGCCTCGGCGCCCAACCCATCTTAAAGGCCGGCAACGCACCTGTAACTCCTCTGGTGTTGCACGGGGCCGTGGGCGGCGGTAGTCACTTACCATCAGGTGACCTGAACGCTCGCTTGCCGTGTCTTTTCCATAAAAAAAAACAATAGTCCATTTGTCGACAAAATTTATAATATTTCACGTTAATCGTTTTGATATAACCCACTCAATCTGCGGTTAGAGTTAGTACGTAAAATGTCCAACAATTAAAACTTAAAGCTATTAACTCTGTTGAACTTAAACTCGTAATTTTGTTTAGGGATTCGAACCTTGAACGAGAAGTTCAACATATTAATCAAAAATAATAGCATCAACAACACAACAGATTACTATAGTGACTTCCGACTGTGATAGAAAATTTTGTATTCCGGCATAAAAAATGGCACTTTTTATTTAATTCTTCAATAGCTTTTGTCTTTCCATTAATGAGAAGATTCGCTTGAAAAACTGTAAAGGCTATATTGAGAGTGCCATTTTAAATGCAACAGTTGCGAGTTCGAATTCCACTTGACGAAATGAAATATTTAATATTTTCATTTCCTCGCTCTGGTAAAGGGCAAATTGCGGCGTTGAGTTCCGCCACTCAGTCAACTCGAGTGGAATGTAGGGAACGAAAATGCTTAATGGCAGTGGAGTCTCTTAACTAGGTTCTCAGGTTCCCTTTGCCCATCTTGCTATTTGCTTGAAGCTAAAAAAATAGATTAGGCTACCCTAAGTGATCTATTCTTCTTATTTGTTACATCATTAGACGTATGTATATTGTAATTACAATTTACAGTAGCTTTTGCAAAATACAACAAAGAATATTTTTTCTTTATCATAACAATCTTTACAAAAGTCTGAATCATAAAAACAAAACAGCTTTACTGCGTTTTTAAAACATTATTTCTCTGTTCTTGTGTAGTAGATACGCGCTGTACTGTTAAGACATTACGTTTTCGATATTCCACCTAATTTTCGAAGCATTGGATGATAAGTGGCGGAACTCAACGCCGCCAAAACTAGAGCGAGAGAATAGTTATTCACCCGAGTGGGAATCGAACCCCACAACCGTCGTGTTTACACTTTCATTTCTATATATATAAGTAATATCCTCTTTATACATATATTATTTTTTAGACATTATTGTTATTTAAACTAGTTTGTGACGCAATTTATTATTAAATAAATTTATATATTTATCAATTTCACGCTGTATCCCGCACACAGCAGGTTAGGAAGAGGGAACCTAGTGTTAAGACACTCCGTTCCCCACTATCTATAGAATTCTGGAGTCATTGCGTGTTGATTGGCAGAACTCGACGCCGCGCTTTGCCTCGATCAGACCAGAGCGATGAAATGGAAATATAAGTTTGAGTAAATATTTCATCTCCTCGAGTGGGGATCGAACCCACAACCAGTCGGTTTTACAGTCACTTTTAGTGCCCCAGCGCCACGACCGGCCTCTGATTTATTTTATCTATATATATGTATTATTGTCTGTTTAAATTATTTTTTTTATCTTCATTTTATCACTACACTCTCAAGATATGTTTGTAAACAAAATATTTCGCCGGTTTCCTCGAGTCTCGATAGATTATTCTGTTTACAGCGTAGTGTGGGTGTCGATATTTTCCGAGACTTCAGTCCTTATCACGGTACGAATATCGCTTTGTGAATCCCCACTTCTATATTTATTTACGAAATTGCGAACAGGAAAATGCCGTCTGTTTATTTTTACCCGAATCCCTCATTTTGTAAGAAAAGCAGAGTATTACCACTTGGGAACTTTCAAGGTTGTGAACGGATATATTACAATTCAAGAAACTACAATAGGTTTATTATTATATTATGTAAAATGCAGGTGAATATACATATAAACCTTAAACTTGTACAGCTTAAACAAAAAAAATAACTTCAATTTAAGCAAATATTTTTAAAAAAATGCAACAACGTCGAGGCCAGTCGTGGCGCAGAAGCACAAGCGTGTGCAGATTCGATTCCTAATCGAGGATATGATCTTCGAAATGTCATAGTGATATACTTACTCGATTGGTTGTACGCGTATAGTTAATGAGATATACGTTTAATGAATTAATAATTTAAATACCTAGCCATAACTGTATGTAGGGATTCCAATGAATATTAAATAACACGTTTACTGGATTGCAATTCGAGACCTATATGGTTAACGCTCTGAGGAAGGCCCGTCATCTGTATACAATGCTGTATAAAAAATAAATATCATTGATACTGCATTCCGTATGAAAATATTATAAATATAACCAATATATATATATATATATATATATATATATATATATATATATATATATATATATATATATATATATTATATATATATATATATATATATATATATATATATATATATATATATATATATATAATCAAATAAAATCAAATCAGCTTCACGCTGTATCCTGCATACAGCAGGGTAGGCAGAGGGAACCTAGTGTTGTGCTTGTGACAATCCTTTCCCCACTTCCCTCAGAATTCTGAAGGCGTTGCGTGTTAAGTGGCGGAACTCAATGCCATGCTTCGCTTCCATACCAGAGCGAAGAAATGGAAATATAAATTTAAACAAATATTTATTTCCTCCAGTGGCGATCGAACCCACAACCAGTGGCGTTTACAGTCACACTTTGTGCCCCTGCGCCATGATCGGCCTCTTAAAGAATAATAATTGTAACTATACAAAGTAATAAACAAACCAACATACTAATGGTTTATTACTAAAACTAAGTATTAAGTGAGATCTGTCGTGGCGTAAAGGCACAAGCGTGTGACTGTAAACGCGACAGGTTGGAGGTTCGATTCCACTCGAGGAAATGAAGTATTTAACATTTATTTTTACTCTGGCTTAGAGCCAAAGTTCGGCGAAAAGTGGACTTAACACTTGGCACCCGTACTTACCCTGCTTCAGCTAGAAGCTATCTAGAAAAAAATCTATTAACATCCTATTAATATTATAAATGCAAAAGTTTGTGAGTATGTATGGATGTTTGTTACTCTTTCACGCCAATACTACTGAACCGATGACGATGAAATTTGGTATGTAGGTAGCTGAAGACCCAGAATAACATATAGGCTACGGCTATAAGGCTTTTTATCTCGGAGTTCCCGCGGGATTATATAATATTGTTACGCTATCATAAGGTTTCCATGCGGACGAAGTCGCGGGCGGCCTCTAGTATTTAATAATTCTGGAATTTAGACCAAAAGACCTTATTTCTTTCAAGATTCGATACAGTGACCTTCCCCATAGTACTCATAGTACACAAGTTAAGCATTGCGCTACAATAGTGTAAATTTAAAGTTGTAGCGATATCAGATCCTGCATCATTCACACCATTACAGCGCCAATTCGAAAATCGCCGGAAGCAATTGATATCTGCGTCGTTTGACGGTAAGACTGACAATTGTTGATTTGTGGGTCTGTCTGTATCTCTTTGTATCTAAAATAAAATAAATCAGCTTCACGTTGTATCCCGCACACTGTTGGATAGGCAGAGGGAACCTAGTGTTAAGACACTCCGTTCCCCACTGTCTGCCAAATTCTGAAGGCATTGCGTGTTGAGTGGCAGAGCTCAACGCCGCGCTTTGCCTCGTCACCACAGCGAGGAAATAAAAGTATAAATTTAAGTAAATATTTCACCTTTTCAAGTGGGGATCGAACCCATAACCAGTCGATTTTACAGTCACACTCTGTGACCTATTATTTATATCTATTTTCTACTGTTTTCTTTTCTCCAGCATGATAAAGCACAGTCACTCTTGAGTGGCGCAAATCGAGATATTGCGTACACGCGACGGTAGCTCGAGCATGATTGTCTTTAATTAGGTTCCCAGGGTTCCTGTTTACCCTGCTCTGTTATTCATAAAATTGATAAAAAATATACGTTGTAATAGAAGCAAGTTTTCGAACCATAAAACAAACAAATCGATACGTAATTCTAAAGATACAGACAGCCATTTGTATATCAGGAATAATCATAATATGACGTAATTAACATAATATATTTTACGTTTAGTTATTACATTATGACATGAGTTGCATCATATTTAAATAAATCAATGTTTCTTATATATTATGCACTCTTTTTGGAATATCTTATACAAATATACGGCCTTTAAGAACTATAATTAAAGTATTATTATAAATTTTAGTGACATTTCGAGCTCGTTTTTTTACCTTCACACTGTATCCTGCACAGAACAGGACAGATAGGGGAAACGTGGGAACCTAATGTTAATAATGGCCGACTTTCACGTCGCGCTTTGCTTCGTTACCAGAACCAGAAACTTACATATTAAATATTTCATTTCCTTGGATGAGAATCGCATCCACGACCTGTCGTGTTATACAGTCGCATGTTTTCGCACCTGCGCCACGACGGGCCTCAGATTTAAAAATAATGTTGTGTTGTTTTAATCTGGGCTTATATTATCAAGTAAATCGTTTTGATGGAACCCAGTACCTGCGATCATAGCTACCACGGGAGCGAAACCGCGTGCAAAATTAGTAAATTATAATTAAATAGAAACTCGTCACTTCTTACACATGTTTCAATAAAAATATCGACATATTATTTACAGAATAGTTATACGATATTATTATAATAAATACATATTTAAATGAGGAGGACACCATCGGTGTATAGCCTTTATTGTCTCTTTGACAATGGGATAAATGTTTAATATTATCGTTTAATAGCTCTATAGACACTACCGTTACTGATATTAAAACAAAAACGTTCCTTATTTATAACATCCTGTATTAAATACAGCTAGTTTTATATTCGTTGAGGCCGTCGTGGCGCAGGAGTACAAGGGTGTGTGTGACTGTAATGTGGAGCTTGTGGATTCGATTCCCAATTGGAGTCGAGAACGGAATGTCTAGAAACTAGCTTCCCAGGTTGCCTCGGTATATGCGTAGTTGGCTTGTCTTCGAAAATACTAATATACAAAAATAGATATTTTTAATTTCCGAATGGGCAGCGTTCCACATACTTATTTATGATGGAATGTGTTCATATTAATACTATAGTAAATTGCGGTAAAATCTTAAATTACTATTTTAAGTTTTAAGTTTTAATGTAAACTTAAAAACACCTGCTATCCGCAAGTATAACTCAAATCTATACATTACCACCTTTTTACCCGACTGCGCGACGCAAAAGCGGGTAATGTGTGTATTGTTATGAATTATTAAATATATGTTTGTTTCTTAGCCTATAATAGATTCTGTGGTCTTAGTCATTAGGATTCTTACGTGACATCCCTCCAGTATCATCAAAACTAGATATTTACGAAGTTTAATTTCCATTTTAAAATACTTCATTTCAACAGTTTTTCAAAAATGACAGAGAGTCAAGACACTCCAGGTCCAAATACAGGTCAATATGAGTTTTATTGGACTGGTGATGCTGAATGACTGGACTGGATGGATAATGGAGTGTTCTAACACATAGTGAATCTATCACTATGCTTAACCCGCTCTGCGGGAAAGAGCGTGAATATATTTTTTTTATAAAATACATTATTATTCCAATGTCTCATTATTCTAGGTCACTACCTCGTTTCGGAGTAGTGTAAAAATAAGTTGCAAGACACGTGGCTCGCTCTTATCGAATCGTAATTACGGTTCGTACGAGTTGATAGTTACACCGTACACATTTTCAATAAAGAGAACAAAGACCCTAATAATAAATGTATGGAAACTGAGCCAAGGATTCGCTTTTGTATGTTTTTGTACCAAGGTCCATTTGCTGCTTATTTTTGTTTAGTCTTACTCATCTCTCGCGGAGAGATGTGTCTCAACATTCAACATTGTGTTTTCTCTAAGAAATCCCTGAAATATTGTTCATATAACTATAATATGTGAACTATTTTTCATTCTATTATCTAATTAGTAATAAGTTAGTTGAGATAAAGAAAAAATATCTTAATACTTATTTACATAGATAGATTCTTTTAGAAAAAATAGGCGCATTACTAGTTAAATAGAGAGACCCAAGTGTTAAAACACTCCATTCACACGAAGGAATAGGAAGGAATAGGTCCGTGCCCACCCCATTATTTTACTAACAAAATGTTTACCCTGAAAATTTTAATTAATACGTTTACATGAACCTTTACAAGGGCCGTTCGTTAATTTTTCTATCTCATACGTTGTGGTAGATTATCTTATTCCGTCCGAAGGTCCAACTCCCAGTTTCCTAAAGATGCGGCTTCAAATCCCACTATGTTCAAATTTAAAAAAAAGTTAATCTTTAACACACTTTAAAAAAATCTTTAACGTTACGACGTGCAATAAATTCTCACAATATACATTTTTTTTATTATTGACTGTATACATATATGTATATATTATATTTATTTTATTATCAGCATTTTAGTCATTACTATACAGCTGTTGCCTAGTTTGGGTTTAGATAACCTTGTGTTACTCAATAAAACGCAGTGGTACAGTCTATATGTAACACAATGGTTGTGGGTTGGATTCTCGGGAGAATAAACTATTTTCACTTCTCGGCTTTGGTAAGAAATTGCGGCGTTTAGTTCTGTCACTTCACACAATGTCTCAAATTCTTAAGGAAAGCGGAGAAGTAGACGTCTTGACATTTAAGTCATTCGGCTGACTCCTGTATAGGAGTCCTTCTTTGTGCCAGATTCACGAGTTAATCTGGCTCAAAGGAAAAGAAATTAAGCAGGTTACCCTAATTTAGCAAATAAATAAAGAATGCATTTATAAATTAACATAATATATACAATTTAATATTCTCAACTATATTTAAAAATAATTAATAAATGTGTAATAAATATGAGGCCAGTCGTGGAGCGGAAACGCAAACGTGCAACTGTAAAAGGGACAGATTGTGGGTTCGATTCCCATTTTGAGGAAATTTGCTATGTGCGAGATAGTGTGTGATGCTAAAAAAATATACAAAATAATTATACAAATTCAAAGGTATAATATTTTTTGCAATGAATTATGTATGATAATTTAATTTAATTTAGACAAAAACAAATAACAATTTAACTCGTTTGGAAAATCCAATGCCCAATCCAATAAAATTCTAAATATAAAAGCAGGACAAATTATATGATATATCAAAATATGCATTTATCATACAGTCAAGATAGTTAACCATGAGATATTTTAAACCAGTTGATAATATTATTTTAACAGTTTCAAAAATAAGTCGTGATAATATAAGATCGGGATACGATTGCTATTGGATAAGGATTGGTATTGGTTTCGAGAGTAGGAAGCACTCCTTCCGAATACGGTGCTACGGCGAGGAGCTGCACTCCTGAACGTATTCAGGAGGAGTGCAGCTCTTCGCCGTGTACTAGGACAATGGGGTGCGCTCGGTATCTAGAGATATTTTCCAGGAGAGCCTGGTCTTTCAGTTTGAACAGATTGGTTCATGAAAGGTTTCTTTTTTAATTTTCAGGGTGAATTTGTTAGTAAAACGTCTAGGGTGGGCACAGACTACTCGATCTTCCCTGTTCCTAAATCCAGGACGATATTTAAAAAAACTGTTATAAATAAATAACTAGCTTCACGCTTTATCCCTAGCGGGGTAGTCAGAGAGAACGGAGCGCCTAAACGCTATGGTGAAATAAATAACAAATATATAAATAAATAACAAAATAAAATACTATTTAAAAGACAAATAAATACTGTTTGATATGCAATCTAAAGGTACTCGTAATGTTACATTTTATATATTTACTAAAACACATTAAACTCTATGTCTAAATAATAGTCACGTATGATTTATTTGATTATGGAATTAAATGTATGTATTTAATATTAACAATGTAGTATATAAATATATAATTTTAAACATTATGCTTATCGTATTGTTACTTCGATTGTACAATTTAATGAATTTAATGCTTGAAATTGTTCTAGAATATTCTCTTAGATGTTTTTCAATATATTTATATTAATAAAATACAACAATATTCCATTTTAAATATAAATTGAGTGATAAATATCTGATTTTGCTCTGTATATTGCCACTAGTGATTTTTTTTTCATAAGTAGCTAAAAGGTTCTCAGTTTTTAAATTGCCACCTTGCTCCAACTCCCCTTACCTAACATACTGTGTGTTCGTAGCTATATTTCTCTAAATCATCGAGGCTATAGATATGGTGCTCTAGTACAGGTCACTTGTGGTGCCCCTCAAAGCCAGGCGACGGTTGGCCTTAAACCGAGGTGTCAAAATGGTGCGCAAGAAGGACTTTTCGCTTGATTTTATTAGACTGTAGAATGGGCTACCTAAGGCAGTGTTTCTGATTTGGAACTACAAGGGCATCAAAAAACGCGTCTATCTCCTCTTATCATCATCATCTATCATATTTAAATTCACCCGGCTCATTTGCGTGGTGTTTTCCGTAAAAAATTGATAGGTGGTATAGGGTTCACCAATTATTCAAGGGTCCATCCAATCACCACACACATTTGCCGTGCGTCAAAAAATATATTACTTCAAAATATATAGTAATAAATTAAGTTTACATTTAATAAGAATTAAAAAAAAATCTTAATAACATAGGATAATAATGGAGGTTATCTAAAAACATTGAGCATAGTGACCTTATTAATAAATGGCCAGTTTAAGCACTGAGGTAATGTTCGTCCACTACACAAACAGTGACGTAGGCGTAATGTACTGATAAAATACGGTCTGGTGGAGTAACCCGGCCTTATGACGATGTACTATGCAGATTGAGGAAAATAATACAATAATAACATTAAATAAATTAAATCAGCTTCACGCGGTATCCCGCACACAGCAGGGTAGGATGAGGGAACCTAGTGTTAGGACGCTCCGTTCCCCACTTTCTGCCGAATACTGGAGGCATTGCGTGTTGAGTGGCGGACTCAAGTGGCGCTTAACCTCTACTACACCAGAGCGAAGAAATGGAAATATAGAGTTAAGTAAATTTCATCTCCTCGAGTGGGGATCGAACCCACAACCAGTTGTTTTTACGGTCACGGTTTGAATTTAAAAAAATTAACCTATATATTACAAAAAAAATATCCTATATATATATTTAATAGTATTTTTTATGATTAATATATAATAGTGGTGGATAATAAGGCCTAGCTCTGCTCGCTTTGCTTGCTTGTGATGATCACATTTTATTCAATACACTCACAGTTCGGTCGACGAGTCGTGGCCTCCCTGATTTAAGATTTACTGAACATATGCGCATTGGTCCCTCGGGAACAATATACATAATCAAAACTAAGAAACATCCTAAAATCAAAATCAATGACAAGAATTATTTTATTTACTCGTAATTCAATTATTTTTTAATATATTTCCAAATTATTGATTTTCCTACGTTTTAATTTTTTGTATTATTATTATTCTTCAGAAGTAAACACTTGACCCTTAGCTGAATTGTTGACCCATAGAATATAAATATGTAAATAAGTATTTAATTATACTATACTAGAGTGCGCGCGCAGCTTCGACCATGAAACACGTGTTCAATAAAATATTTTTAAGTCTGAATAATTTTTTTCATAAAAATTGGTGGTGATTTAAAGATTTTTCCATAAAAACTTTCAACCCCTACTTCATCCCTTTAGGGTTAAAATTTTTCAAAATCCTTTCTTAGTGGATGTCCAGATTATGAAAATAAACATCTCTCCAAATTTCACGTCTCTACCATCAGCGGTTACGGCTGTGCGTGCGTTTTACCTCAGTCAGTCAGAACAAGTCCTTTTATATATATATATATATATATATATATATATATATATATATATATATATATATATACATATATATATATATATATATATAAATATATATATATATATATATATATATATATATATATATATATATATATATATATATATATATATATATATATAGATAGATAGATAGATATTATAATTTGATATTATTTTATAAACTGTCTTCCATGCTTGGTCCTCGTGGTGAAAAGTATAAATAAAGTGATCTTCGCGATACAACTGAATAGTAAATAAGAAAGTATATGTATGTATAGTTGCCTCGTGTATTTCTTGTTTCTTAATCTAATCATATACTGTAGGAAAATGTCAATAAAGTCAAGAATTTTAGTCAAGAGCAGCCAGTCGTGGCGTAGGGCCGTGGCAGCCTCACTCTGGCAACCAGGCAAAGCGTGGCGTAGAGTTCCGCCACGCAACACAATACTTCCAGAGTTCGGCAGAAAAGTGGGGGAACGGAAGTGTCTTTATGAGAACGGAGTGTTTTAACACTTGATTCTTCTAATAATTTTGTTTTTCGGTAGCTGCTACCTTTAAAGATTACTAAACTAACTCGTTTTTATTTATTTATTGCTACCTTTAACATATTCTAAGAATTATACTCACATATTCCGAATATTATAAAAATATCCAACGAAAGTTTTAGCAAAAAAAGTAAAATATTAAAGATTTCTCCTATAGAACAATATCAGTCACTCCATAGTATACAAATTATAATGTATACAACGATAACAGTTGTTATACAATAATTTCATAACCATTTTATCTTTGTTTAAACATACTATCTTCAAGCTTATGATTAATTAGTTTATAAATTTGGCACTGAACTCGAGTTCTTTGGGTTCGATTCCCACTCGAGGTAAGGAAATATTTCCCATTTTCATTTCCTCGCTCCGGTAACGAGGCAACGCGCGGTGTTGAGTTCCACTACTCTACATACAATACCTCTTAGTGGAAGTGTCTTAACAGTAGAGTGGAAATCGAATCCATACAAGTCGGGTACGTTTGCGCGACTGTGCCACGAGTGCCACGACTGGCCTTGAAAATAACAAAATAATCTTAATTAAAATGTTATTAATTCATTATCGGAAGCTTAACGTCAAGTCAATATGAACTTATCGACGTTCGGCATATTTTACGTGCTCTATTGACATTTTGCTACAATAATCATAAACAAAGAATTAAATATTATATCTTATAGCTGCTGATGCCTCGTGCGTAAGCGCAACGTGCCTGTAATCATGTTACACTCAATGGCGTGCGGTTGTGGGTTCAAATCTCACGAGGCGAATTATATACATTGTG
This sequence comes from Heliconius sara, assembly GCA_917862395.2. Classification (NCBI taxonomy): domain Eukaryota; kingdom Metazoa; phylum Arthropoda; class Insecta; order Lepidoptera; family Nymphalidae; genus Heliconius; species Heliconius sara. The sequence goes on along the minus strand of OU860788.1, from coordinate 2,536,905 downwards.
CGGACCGAGGAGTATGAAATTTGGCTTTAAGCTTCACACTTTATTCTTTATGTTATAGGGTAGGCAGAGAAAACTTAGTGTTAAGACATTCCGTCCCCAACTTTCCGTCGATTTTTCTGGGTATTGAGTGGAGAAACTCAACGGCGCGCTTCTTTCTTTTTACTAGATCAACAAAATGAAAATATTAATAAATCATAATTCAATTCCCCGGGTGCAAATCGAACCCACAACCCTCTCGTTTCGGTTACACGCTTGTGAGCGTACGCTAATATTTTTTCTTCTAAATAACTTAATATATTTCTCCTCTCTAATCAAAACTGTATTTCAATGTCATAAAGCTGATTACTGTATTCTCTTGAACGCTCTAATCTCAGGAACTACTGATTAGAATGTAAAAATCTTTTTTTTTTAAAGATTGTTTTATTGTATTTTTCGAAGAGAAGATGGCTGAAGGTTATAATTACATTAATTTTACCGTTTTCTTGTGACTCACTGTACCTGTGGTCAGAGTGCCATGCCAGAGGCCATGCAGGCAAAGTTGCGAATAATAATATAGTAATATAGTAAATATAAATTATTGTATTGAGTGTAGAACAATAATGTAATAAGGATTAGGTATATTAACAACAGCTGCTTTAAACAATAAAAAAATCATTTTAAACCTAAATGGGAAGAAAACGATATTATATACGAATATAACGATAAATATTTAATTTCCTCGAACGGGAATCGTACCCGTCACGTTTGCCACCACACGCTTGTGACTCTGCGCTACAACTGACCTCAAATACGAATGGCTTTTGTATAAATGATAATAAATGATAATCATATAGATACCACGTGTATGTGTTTCTATGTACGCGCTTATCTCGTCTGGGCTCCGTGTATAGCCCAAATACGAATACGTAACCACCAGAAGCCGTGTACGACTTTCTCTTATATAAATTACTAAGATTTTTCTTTAATTTATATATTTGTAAATATATCTTACAGTACGGGAGCATTTCATTAAATTTTTTAGTTGGATTTTTGTTTATTTATTTCAATATGAACTATATCTATAAATATGATGTAAATATATAAAATAATATTTAAATTAAAGATGCATAAAAACATTTTTCCGAATAGCCAAATTCGACACATTCCGCGTTGATTCAACGATGCGTTTTGTCTTATTAGAACGGCGCTATAAAAACAAATAATTGACCTACCCCCGAGTAGAGATGCAACCCAGAAACATCGCGATCACAGTCACATGCTGTTCCACTGCGCTACAGCCATAAATCACGACAAAATCGATCATGGAACGTATGTAGGAACCTACTCGCACATATGTAGAAGCGGCGAGCTTAAGTCCTTTTTTTTATAAATCTAAAAATACATTTGGTCTCTTTTTTCAAAATAACTGAAAAATTTAAAAAGGACGCAAAATGAATGAAAAATACATTATAATATAAATCAATCATTATCCTTCAATTTAATAAAACCTAGTTAACCTATTTACAAGATATTATATACATATCGTACACGTGTCGCATAAGTCATAGGTCTAAAGTAAGATTGACATTGATTCTGTATGTACGTATATTTACTTTTATGTGGGCGATGTTAATTGTGTTAATGTAAACCAGTTACCGATATACCGTTTTGTTCCCAACTTATATAACCTTCTGTTTTTAACTATTATTTTAGAACTAAATATTTTTGTACTATGACTAATTTATTTGTATAAAAATATTGAAAATAATATATATATACCTATTAAGAGAAGAATATAATTTTTCGTTTGACCAGAAATATTTATATTTTGAGTATTCTAAGATTTTTATCTTTAGTCTTGAATGAATCCAGGCGATCCGTCGATGTCTATCTAGTACCAGAATACAGACCAAGTCGGTTAAATTCAAATTCACCTCTATGTACATATAACTCTATATACTCGATTCTATGACATCAAAACGCACCAGGGAATTCATCAGATACAAGTCTAAAGAGTATGCTTGCAGCATATCCTTTAGACTTGGCATTGTCAGAATTTGACTTATTCAGATTAATGGTACGCGCTCTGAACATGAAAAACACAAAAATGCAAGAACTGCCAGACTAATAGAAAAATGATCAAAAAACAAACATATTTTGCTTGACGACCAACATGTAATTTTGTATCAAAAAATTTCGATTTCATACACCTGTGTAAATACTTTACAATGGCTATATTGATTCTAATGTCATAATAGAGTAGAATTTTCCATTCCATTAAATTTTGTTTATTTGTCAAAAAAAAAATTCTTGTGCGTAATCATTAAACAGATGTTTCTATTCATCGTGTCTGGTCTATATTAGTTATAAAATAAATAAATCAGCTTCACGCGGTATCCCGCACACAGCAGGGTAGGCAGAGGGAAACCTAGTGCTAAGACACTTCCCCACTTTCTGCCGAATTCTGGAGGCATTGCGTGTTGAGTTTCAGAACTCAACGCTGCGCTTTGCCTCGACACCATTTATAAAATTAAAATAAATTATTGTGTTAATAAAGTCTTAGAAACTACATTTTTAGATAATACCAACTTTTTTCTGGATATCTAATCCAGAAAAAAGTTGGTAATTGTCTAAAAAATAGAGTGCACCATATACATTACTTCACAATATTATTGATATAATAAATGCAATGTATTACAAATGTTCTCAGAAAAACTAAAAAGAATTAATAAGAAACTGTTTTGGAAAAATATTTTTTATCATTTTGCCCAGTCATGGGATTTAACCGTTGCAACAATGATTGTTTCTACCAAAATTTACGAAATAAATGGTGTGCCTAATGCGTTTCGTCAGTAGATAATTTCTTTCCCAATACCGCAATATCGAAAGCTTTTGAAATTAGTATTAATATTTCGTAAGCAATTTCAGTTTTGTTTTGTCTGAGCCAATTATCTTAAAAATTACTTTAATGTTGTTTATATACAGGGTGCCTCGTAAGTAGTGGATCAACGGAATATCAGTGATAAAGAGGGTTATGAGTTAGAAGAATATTAATAATACAAATATCTAGATCAAATCAAATTCAATTTTCGGATTCTGATATTTTTTAAATAAATTAAAAAAATCTCTCGCCGTGTTCATATAATAATTAAATATATATATTTTTTTATTTTTTAATTAGTTATGATATTAAGGAAATGGAAAGGATGTTCCTCCAACCCTGATACACAACCAACACCTTATAAAATTTCATCTTAACGGTCTTAGAGCCATTTTTTTATTTTTTTAATCTATCAACCATGATGATTGAATTTTTGACTCATACACGATTTCTTTAAAATAACCCCGTAAAAAATAGTCGTGGAGATTAAAGTCAGGCGAGCGCGGTGGCCATAGTATTGTTCCTGCGCGTCTAATCGACCTTTGATTTTGGAACATATGACTTATGATTTTTCGAGAATAATGAGCAGGAGCACCATCGATTGGTAACCATATCCTTTCGCGTACTTCTTGTAACACTTCCTCTGATAAATTATTTAAATAATTTCCTAACAAATGTAAATCGATGGCTTGGACGAGAGGATCTGGTGTGCTATTTGCCCACTTTTAAAACGGTGCCAGCGAGAGAATATAAACATTTAATTTATAATAATTTCCTTTTGCAAGAATTGAATCCACAACCATAATACTTAAAGTATTCCACACTGCCACAATTAAACAAACACCACTATTAAGATTATATCTTGAAAACCACGATAGTACAGTCTACAGTCGTTGATATTAAACAGAATGATGATATAATTCTATAAACATAATATTCAAAGTTTATTGTGGATTCTTGAGTATGGAATAATTAAATTATTGAATATTTACTGTTATAATAAAAAATATATTATCAAATAAACGAGAAAAATTCAAGAAGCAAGTGGATTGACAAGTTACTTGAACTTTATCAATTGTTTTGTAATAAGAGACTATTTGAAACGTGCACACGTGGTACTTATTTATAGTAAATTAAAATATAATTAAAATCAAAAGTCGTCGTGGTGCACATCGTCTGCGTCAAACGCGACGGTTTCGGGTTCGATTTCCAGTTGGAGGCAGTATTGGGGATACTTGCAGCATATTCTTTAATAAGTTATTTTCATTTCCCCGTTCTAGTAACAAGCCAAAGTTCTCATGCAATGTATAGAAAAAAAATTAAGCAGAAACTTGGGAACAGAGTGTCTTAACAAGAGTTCGATCTCATAAATAAAAAGCTATTACATTTGAAGCGAAAAGTTCTTCCTTTAGGAAGACTTCCTTCAGACGTTTTTCTATTGTTTAAGGTCGACATCTAATTACAATACTTAGAAATTAGACACGACGATATTTAATTACTTGGCTCAATGAACACGATCAGCTATTGCTAATAAAGCGTGTTGAAACAAAAAAAATATGGAACTATAAAAAATATATAGAAACCTTCTGATTTCCAAATTTATATATATTTTTTTATTTTATTCACAAATAGTAGCCGTTTATTTTAGTAAGTTAAAAAAGTAATGTCACGACAGGTCCTAGGAATTTAGACTAAGAATATCTTTTAATAGAGCACTAAGGTGCTCCCCTTTACCCAAGGCAAGCAAATCTACAAGCCAAATCTTAGCCAGTTTAGAAGTTTTGTCTGTGCATCCTCTGTCAGTCACTCAGTAACAAAAGACTTTTATACAGATTATAAACATAAGACTATAACATGTATTTATATTATGTTTCTTTTGTTTCAGGGTATAACTTGGGGCAAAGCGTTCTTAGTAGCAGCAGAAAACAATGCCGCGTTACCATATCTGTCCACTAGAGAATGCCAACTAGGAGGTTATAGGATTTACACTGTGAATTTTCACCCAAAGCCCTCGTTCCTACCATCCAGTAGTAATATAGATAAAAAAGATGCCCTTCTATATATTGCTGTGCCAGAAAATAAACACTGGCTCGGTGCTGCTCCTCTACCAGATATGGCAAAACAAATTCTAGATTGTCGTGGTTCTTCCGGTTCCAATGTAGAATATTTATTAAGGCTAGCAGATTTCATGCGAGACGAAATCCCTGAAGCTTTAGATGATCATTTGTTCTCTTTGGAGAGATTAGTCAGGAAATTTGCAGCGGACATGAAGATATGTTTGAGGAGTTTAATGGGTGAAGAGAAGGAGGAACGTGAACCGGAACAGGCCCAATCTCCAGCGCCCAGTTTCCAATTTGCCTCGAGAATTCCTGATAAGAAATTACGTTGTGTCAATATGTGATTATTTCCAGATTGGTTCACAGGGCGCTATTATTTAAATAAGTTAAAAGTATCTTATTTTTGTGGCTGGCCACGTAAATTTTTATTATGAAACTTCCAAATACCAAATGTGATGACGAGTTATGCGTCGTTCCTGGATTTGTGAGTGGTGATCTCGTTAGTTAATATCACTTCTGATTGAGTATGTGAGAGCAATTCAGAAAATTGGTAATAGCGTAGATTAGACGATGCTGCTTGAAGAGAAATAGAGGAGATTCCAGCATATAGGCAAAGACTCCTTATATTATAGCTAATTCTTTGTATATTATTATTGAATTTTGGTAGGACTTCTTAAAGGTAAAGATTGGAGTTAAAACACTGAGAACTTAAGAATGTTGCAAAATTCAAAGGCAGTTTTGGGAAAATTAAGACTAGACAAAAAATATTATGTACTAATTAATCCTGTGTGTATTACCAGGTTTAAAAATGTTCGACTTTTCGAAACTAACTTAAATAAATATGACTAAATAGCTCGAATTCTAAAGTTAATTTCGCAGTGATTTATCTTATTGTCTACAATTGTGATATTTTAATATATAGGGTGATGAAATTGCCTTATTTTTTTAATGCAGGCCATGTTTTGATAACGTTGACATGTAACGTAACTTCCTATTATGACATTTTATACAGTTTTATGAAGATTTTTTTGATATATTTGCTATTTCTATAAAACTTAAGGCCTTGATTACGAATCCTAGGCTGAACTGGCTTTCCTAACATCAAATCTAAATTATTCTAATACTGTCTGTATTGATAATGAAGAAAATACAATTTGGATGACTAAGAAATGATAATTTGGACCATATATACCGTATATAGGTTCCCAGGTTGCCGTCGCACAGGAACAGGTTAAGAAGATGGTTTTCTAATATAAATTGTTAGATGTCGTCGATACATCAATTCTATTCAAAACCCAAATTCAAATAATTAAAGCGTCCATTTGCTCGCCATTGCCAACTGTTGTGGCTTTGTGTTGATACTTTATAGAAACGTGAATAAGGCAATTATAGTTAGCCAAATGCTATTTTACGTTTTGACTCTAAACTAATGTAAAAAAAAATTCGAGTCATAAATAAAATATGGTAGCTTAATAAATGTAATTGAAATATGTAACTTATATCTATGAATATTGTTAAACCAAAACTGACAAAGTATTATAATGGTAATGATCAAGCTGTTAGATTTAAGCTGTGGTTTTATGTAAAGTTTCTTTTTAATGTATTTCTGTTAATTAATTTTGTTGTTTGGTCTAAAAGTATTCTATGTAAATTAAGAAATGTAACAATTTTGTATGGATTTTGTAATCGACTATGTAAGGCTAAGCCTATGTTTAATATAATAAATTAATGACTTATTATATTTTGTTTTTTTTTTCGAAATCCTTTGTAAATAATATTTAATCTTGAATTTTGGTAGAGAGTATTTTTAACCTACAATTGTAAGAGAATGTAATTGAAAAAGTTATAGTTGTGTAGTAATTGTTGTTTTTTCAATAGATTTTTATTAAATTATTGGCATAAATGCATATTTCATTAACTCAATTATTATTTTAGACTAGTAACAAGATGATTAAAAATATTAAATTACTATTTTCTATGATTGATATCTAGTCTGGATCCTATTAAATTCTGTACTATTATGAATTTATTGTCATAATTAATCAGCATTTTTTTAATATTTTTATATTTGAAAGAAAATGAAAACGGAATTGAAATCTTTATAACTACCGAAAAAAATAAAAACATACTTTCCCAGTAAAAAAAAACTAATAATAATAGTTTTTCTTAGAATTCCAAAATTAAAACTACAACTACTACTTACAATAAAACTTTTTACAATAAAATAAAATTATAAAAATAAACAGCGCCCTCTCATAAAATACTTTGTACTACAATTAATTTAAAAATGCTTTAATTAAAACAAAGATGGCGCTGCGTTGTCGTCGTGCCAGAATCTGTTGATTTAAAAATACAGCTGTTCAAGTTGCTTGACCTACGAGAGATAATTAATATATTCTTACAAATTCTTCAAATTTTTCCAATGGTTTGTGTTGAAGTAGTAGTCATACAAATAATCAGAAGAGCTAAAATTTTCAGGTACACATGATTTACAGTACGCTCAACAAGTTGTGACCGCCATGAAATTAGATGTAGCATTTTGAGTTAACAATGCAAATCACTGCAAAGAAGACACGACTTGTTGACCGTAGTCAACAGTGGCTATTAGAGTACGACAAGTTACTGCCTTTGTGACAAAAGGAAAGAAAAAAATTATAAAAAAAATTAAAATCACATTTTTTTTATTATTTTTTAATCAATTCGAAGTATTCTTGATTCAAATAAACTTTCCAATCGTTCAGGCAACTGAAAAGTATAAAACCTTCTGGTGCTCTTATGAGAAAAACAGACGGCGAGAAATTTAACATTTGCTCTTTTCAATATAGAAGCGACAATTTTATTGCTTAATACAATTCTAACCATCGATATTGTAAGTATTAGTACTTTATGATTTACACACTAACACATATTTTTCATCTCTGTCTCTATTGAACCGAACTGTATAAATAAAAATATTATGTTACAAATAACACGAAGGTAATAAAATAAAACACAGGAAATGCACTAAACATATTTAATAATTTCACATCATCATACGACATCAATACAAATAATATATAATACCATCAAATATACAAACAAGATGAGAAACATCGATAAGTTTATTTAATTTAATTTTGATATTTACATTTCCTTCGTTTATATCCATACAAAAATTCCACAGATATTTCAAAAAAAAGAAATACTAATCATTTCTATGCAAAAAGAAATAGATGAACTTAATTATACCGCCATTTTGTTTCTAAAAAGCAAAATTTAAAACCTATTCGTTATTTTTACTATTTACACTAATATTTGTTTTTATATCTAAAATTATAAACTAATTAAGTACAATTAACATATTTATTATATTGTTCGAATCAAAAACAAAAGTTAAACTAAAAAAGAAGACTAGATTTTACTATTATTTTGAAGTATTTATTTTAAATAATTAATTTAGTTATTGAATTTCCTAATGAAAGAATAATTTAAATTTCAAAAATATATTTAATTTTATTATAATTTATTATTATTATTCAACAAATTATAGTGGAACTCAATAAATTGAATATTTTATATCAACTAATAAAGATCAAATTAAAAAAAATGATCTATCAAAAGTGGTGTACTTAATGACTTTTGAATATCCATACACAAAGTATTAGTAAATTATTATTATTCATTATTATTTTTTTATCTAAATTATTTTCTTTTCTGCATTTTAAAAAGTTATTAAGCTAAATAAAGAAAAAAGAAGTCATGGACACAATTACTTAATAAAAAAATAAGATATAGTTGATAATACTTTCTTATAATACACTGATTCACATACAAACTTTGGTGCTTAGTATTTACATATGAAATAATAAAAATAAATATTTACATAATAAATGAAATATTATGCTGTTCCTATAATTATTTTTTATAAAAAATCTAAGAATAAATATTAAAAACAAAAATGACGCCGTACTACGTCTTAATATAGCAACTTAATAGAAAAAAAATCATATAAAGCATCTTATAAAAAAACGGTATAAGCAAAGTATATTTCATTTAAAACTTACACGAAAATTTTGAGATACTCTCATAAATAAATTAAAAAAGTCAATATAGATAATAAAAATATTTAACTAAACTTATTATATAGTCTGTAGACGTTTATGACGTTTATATTCTAAGGTGGGAAACAAGAAATTGCTACATTATATTATATTATGATAATTTAAAATGCAACTAATCTCAAAGAATATAATGATTAAAAGTATTACTAAAAATACTGACGAGAAGATTAAACACGCTCATTTTTTTCTCAGCTTCACGCTGTATCCCGCAAATAGCAGAGTATAAAATATCTTGTGTATTCTATATTTGAACGCTTTGGTAAAACACTTTGCAAATAAACAATTTCTATTAAAAATTTACTTAATTCTTTGAAAAACGTACATTGTATAGTACGTTAAAATATTGTAAAAATAAAATAATATTAAGAATAAAATACGTTAATAGCATGATATATTTATCTCATCTTATAGTAAAATCTTTCCAATCTGCTTCTCTTGTCATTTTTCATAATTTTATTGAAAAAAAATACAAGATACTGTCCTATCCTCACTCATTATTCCATTATTTAATACAAAGTCAATAAAACTGACTTCACCATCGCAAAGAACTAAATCTCATCAATTTTCTCATTATTAATACCAATTTATAATAAATAATTTTATTTTATAAAGGGAAATTCGCTGTCACTCTCGTCCCCGGAGCCGTCGTAGCTGGACGGTGGCGTGTCTAACTGAGGTAAGCCCAAATCCAGGTATTCCTGGTTAGCTGTAACTGTTAGTATTTTGTCTAGATCCTCTACTAATTCGGTAAAGGACGGTCTGTCGCCGGGAGAGAAGGACCAACATTCCCGCATTAACATGTATCTGAAAAAAATAAATAAAGTAAGTATAGAAAATAAGAGTAAGTTGATATAATTTTGTTGCAGGTACAAATTGTAACTGTGGTAAATTTTATATTTTTTATATATCGTCGTTAACATAGCCAAAAATATCTTTAAATTCGTGCAAACTAGAAACTATAACATCAATTAATCCTAATATGGTGGCTGGCTAGCTTCAGCCAGTCGTGACGCAGGGACACAAATCTCTCGAGGAAATGAAATATTTATTTACATTTATATTTTCATTTCTTCGCTCTAGTGTCGAGGCAAAGCGCGGCCTTGAGTTCCTCCACATAACACGCAATGCCTCCAGAATTCAGCGGAAAGTGGGATACGGAGTGTCATAACACTAGTTTCCCTTTGTCTACCCTGATGCGTGAAGCTGAATTTAATTTTGATTTAATATTTTAAAAAAATTAGAAAACTGATAAAAGTATTGTTTTGTATTACTTTTTACCACTCACCAGGATGAATAGAAAGAAAGAATCAATAGTTTTAAATGGTTATATTGTATAAACTTTTCCTTCACGATAAAATATCTGATATATCTTTATAATCAGAAAATTCAAAAAATAATTTTATGCTTAATAAAAATAACTTAAAAACTTACATTTCAAGACTACAACACGGCGGTTTCTCCATCCTGTGTCCGGCGCTTAAATGCTGGTACATGTACTGCCCGGGCACAGTGGGATATGGTGTTCCACCCAAAGTCATTATTTCCCAGAGTAGAACTCCGAATGACCAACTGTAAAAAGAATATATTTTATTGGAATATATATTAAGATGAAATTCGTATAGAAAATTTGTAGTAGCGTTCTTGTTTCTTGTTAATTTAACGCTTTTCATTGAATATGTCATGGTGAACAAAACCGAACCAGATCAAAAAAAAATGATCTACAATATCATCTGAATGAGAAAGTTCTCATTTAGGTACGACAAATAATACATAAGACATGCAATATCTGAAAAGATGACCAGAAAGGTCACCTAACACTTAAGTTCCCTTTACTGTTATATGCGGGATAAAGCGTGAAGCCCATTTTTTTTATTAAATGGCAGTAAAACACTCACACATCAGTCTGCGTAGTAAACACCTTATGATACAAAGATTCGGGCGCCATCCACCGCACCGGCAGCCTGCCCTCAGTCTTCTTGCGGTAGTAGTCGTTGCTGTGGACGTCCTTAGCGAGACCAAAGTCCGCTATTTTGAGGACGCAGTCGTCTGACACGAGGACGTTTCGAGCTGCCAGATCTCGGTGGATACACTGGAAAGTTAGTTTTATTATTATTATCAATTTTGAGGTCAGTCGTGGCGCTGTGGCTCAAGGACAAGATTGTTAAGGCGACAGGTTGTAGGTTCCGCCACTCAACATTCAATGCTTCAAGAGTTTGGTGGAAAGTGGAGAACGGAAGTGTCTTAATGAGTACGAACTTAACACTTAGTTCCCAGGTTCCCTCTGTCGACATTGCTCTGTGTAGGGAAGGGAGACTATTTTACAAAGTGTTCCTTAAATGTGGCATTTTGTGTTTAATTTAGATTAAAGATGTAAAACTTACCCTTCTCGACGCTAAATATTCCATCCCTCTAGCGACTTGATAGGAGAATGATACTAAATCTTTTTGTGTTAACGTTTTCTTTTCTTTCATATCTTCTGCTGGTGATTCATATCTAGAAAATAAATTTTATTTATTTATTTATTTATTTAATAGGAAGCCAACATAATATACAGTGCATTTTATCCCTCATACATAGCTTAGTATAGAACATGTTATTGTACACTATAGACTACACTTAAAGGCTAACTTAACATGTAATACAAATATTTGTTCCAAAACTAACATTATTCTATGTAAAATAAAGTAAAGTAAAAAAAATTAAAAGTAAAAAATTAAAAGTAAGTAAAAAAAAATAAACAATTGCGAAAAAAAAAATGTATATAAAAAAATAATAAAAATAATAATAATAATGGTAAGGAGAGTAGACTTTTACTTATATTATAAATATATATATATACACACACACACATACATACATACACATACATACACATACACACATATACATACATATATATACATACATATATATACATATATACACATATACATATATACATATATATACATACACATACATACACATACACATATATATACATATATATATACATACACACACACACATACACATATATACATATTTAACTACATTAAAAAATTAAAATTAATACTACTAATAATTAAAACCAATAATACTATTGTAAAAAAAAAAAAAAACTTTGTTACAGTACATAGTAAAAGGTAAAAACGAGGTTTTTAAGACTAATTGCATAAAATCATAAAACTATTAAAAAATAATTTACTGAGTATAAAAAAAACGAAAAAAAAATTAAATAGTTAAAAACAAAAAACAAAAAAAAAATGATAGTAATATGTAAATCTTATTAAAAACTTTAAGCAATTTACCTCTATAATTATAATATACTAGTAAAATTTATTAAATATGTATAATATACAAAATAATCAGACACTAAATAGCTAATTTTCAAAAATACATTTGAGTTTTTCTTTAAATACTTTTCCTACCTAAAAGAACCTAAAAACATCTAGCTCCTCCTTACCATTTGTAATGAGATTATATAACTGTAGAATTCTATTTAAAGGTGCATTGAGGCCTAAATTAGTTCTAGGAGTCTTACTTATAAAAGTTGGTTTAGAACTGCAAGTCCTTAACGGGTTTCTAGGGATTGCCAGTCTTATCTTTTGTACTAAGTCTGGGCAATCAATATCTCCATTTAGAATTTTATTCAAAAAACAAAGATCTAAAACATTTCTTCTTGTAGATAGTGACGATATTTTATAGTGTTTCAAAAGATTATTGTAATTATAATTTAAGTTATCCTTATAGCATAATGTGCGTAACATTCTTTTTTGTACTCTTTCCAATCTGTTTTTGTGAGTTTGGTAAAATGGGTTCCATACAATGGAACAGTATTCCAATGTGTTTCGGACATATGAATTAAAAAGTATTATCTTTGTGAATGATTTTTTGAAATCTTTTGTAGTTCTTAAAATAAATCCCAGCATTTTGTAGGATTTTTTAATAATGTTTTCCATATGCGAGATAAAGGTTAGTTTTGAGTCGATTAAAATACCTAGATCTTGTATTTCATTCAAGTAAGCTAAGTTGTTACTTTCAATTTTATAATTATATTTAATGTTTCGAGTTTTACGACTAAATGTAATGCTATAACATTTTTGGTGATTTAGATTAAGGTTATTATGCTTACACCACGATACAAGTTTTTCTAAATCTGCTTGCATTTTAATTGAATCGTCTATTGACGAAATTTTTTTAAACATTTTTAAGTCATCTGCATATAAATATATTCTACAATTATCAAAGCAAGATATTATGTCGTTTATGAAAATTCCGAATAATATAGGGCCAAGATGTGATCCTTGCGGCACACCGGACGTTGCAATAAAAGTGTCAGACTGATTTCCACCAATTACAACGTTCAATTCACGATTGTCCAAATATGATGCAATCCAATCAATAACTTTCCCACAAATACCGTAAATTCTTAACTTATGTATTAGAATACTGTGATCAACAACGTCAAAAGCCTTAGCGAGATCAGTGTAGATGCAATCTACTTGCCCGTTACTGTCCAGCACTTCAGATACATCGTTAATAAATGAGACTAAGTTAGTCATAGTTGATCTATTCTTTAAAAAGCCATGTTGACTTTCAATCATAAAAGGTTTTACGTACCAACTAAGTGATCTGCACATAATTACTTCGAAGATCTTTGAGAAGACAGAGAGTATACAAATGGGTCTATATTTAGTTATATCTTTTTTGTCTCCGCTTTTGAAAATAGGTACGACTCTAGCCTTTTTCCATAAGCTTGGAAATATACCGTCTTCTAGTGACTTTTGAAATAAAATAATTAGTGGGTTTGCCAGAGATTTCGCGCATTTTTTTGCAAAAATAGGTGGAATATTATCAGGGCCTGCTCCCTTGTATATTTTAAGTTTCTCCAATTGGTCTATGATTTCTTGTTTGTCAATAAAAACATTAGCAAGTTGTAAATTAAAATTAGAATTTATATTTGTAAATGAATTTAAGGTTGAATTGTCATATGTCTGATAGGTATTAGCAAAGTGAACAGCAAATTGATTACAAATATCCCTGATATTAGTAAATTCACAATCATTAAATTGCATTAGAGCAGGATAGTCACATTTGTTATTTCGGATCTTTTTTAAATATGAATGAAAATACTTTGGATTTATTTTAATGTTATCTTCCACTGCCTGTATATACTTATTATAATCTAAGTTTATTATAATTTGACACCTAGTCCTAAGTAGCTCGAATTCTAATTTATCAAGAGGGTTCTTATACTTTTTATACCAAATTCGATATTTATTTTTCTCAGCTAGTCTCTTAATTAACTGCTTTGAATACCAGACTGGATATTTCTTGTTAATTTTTGTAGTATATTTTGGTACAGATTCTTCTATAACCTTACGCAGTTCTATGTAGAATATATCTATCATTTGATCCAAAGTAATGCTTTTGTTAAACAATTCAGTCCAATTTATATTATTTAGTTTTTTATTTATGGTGTCATAATCTGCTTTCATAAAATTAAATCGCACTGTTAACTCAGGTGTTAATAATATTTCAGGCTCATAATCATGGTAAATTTCCACAGATAGGGGTGGATGATATTTGTCAACTTTACATACTGAAAAATCACTGTCCTCAACTGTAATATTACTTACATTACTAAAGACTAAATCTAAAGTTTTACCAAAAGAATTCGTGATACAATTATGAATACGCACAAAAAATCGCTTATTAACGAACTAATTATGCTAAAATCACTAGGTATCAAAATATTTTTACATTTAGCATCCGAAATCCATTTAATTGACGGTAAGTTAAAATCTCCTACTATCACAGTGAGTGTTTGCTTATTCATAAAGTTTTCTGTATTTTGTATAAAATTCTCTATTGTGTTATGTTTTAATGGTGGTGGTAAATAGACACCACATATCGATAAGGTTTTTGACCCTAAAATTATATTTATCCAAAGATCTTCGCTATTCGTTTCCCAAGAGTTTACCCTATAGCATTTATACCACTTGGAAACCGCTATCAAAACTCCTCCACCACCCAAAAGGGAAGAACTGGTAGTTTCACGATCTCTGCGAAACACATTATATCTGCCGTCAACAAACTCATTACTAACTATACTATTATTCAGCCATGTTTCCGTAAATACTAATACGTCATAGTTTGAATTTAGCACGGACTGATAGACTTCAGACGTTTTTGTTCTTATACCTCTCACGTTCTGATAGAATAATCTTAGGATACTTGTCATAATAACAAATCGAAGTTTAGTAAAACAATAAAATACACAAAAAACAAAAAAAAAAAGAAGATATTGCCTTATAAATATTATATAAGAAGAAAATGCCTTAATTAGATATTATTGGTATTATGTAGTAAATTATTCCAAAGATTTTAATTGTTCTTTGGTCTTAACTAATATTATATCACTAGATACAGATTTTCGTAAAAAGACTTTCCCATTACGAGTCCATACAAAACGATATCCTTTTTCTTTCGCAAAGATTCGTGTTGCACTGTGAACTTCTTTGGCAATTGCTGTTAAATTTTCCGAGATATATATAGGCGCTTTGTTCCCTGATATTCCAATATGTGCTGTGTTTAATTTGTTCTCCTTATTTGATTTGTTAAAGTTAATAACGCCAGCAAAAAACTGATCTCTGAGAAGTTGATTGGCAAATTTGATAAGGACCGATCTAGGACGAGCAGAATTTCTATTAATTTTGGCTATTCTTGTGCACTTAGATATATGCCCTTCCAGGATTGGAACATTTATTATGCTGCCAATTTGTTCTACTACTTTGACCAGATTTTCACTCCTAAACTCTGGTACACAGTGCAATTCAATATTTTTTGATCTTGATTCTCTCTCCAATAAATTAATGGTGTTATTATTAGTTGTTATGATCTCTCTGAGGTTTCTATTCTCCTTCTTAAGATCAAATATTTCTGCTTTAGCTTCTTCTAATTCTTGCTTTACGTTGTCGAACAGACTCGACAGATAATCTATAGATACTTTTATGTTTTGTAGTCCACTCAGTTCCTCGCGAATTTTAGAGAGTTCGATTCCAATAATATTAGACACAACTTCTTTAACTTCGTTCTTAATTGCTAATAGTAAATCAGAATTCTTATGAAGGTACTGTAGTTCCGCGTTGGAGGTACTAGGTGTTGGAAGTACCGGATTAGTATTATTTTTGTCTTTGTTTATGTCTCCACTATTTGGAGATTGAGTATATCTTCCTCCTTTATTTGCCGAAGATGTGCAGGAAAAACACATCCACTTTCCCCGGGATAGTACCGATTTATTATCGGATGTTAAGTTTATACAGTCCAAGTGACATTGAGTTTGGCATTTTATACATTTAACTCTTTTTTGTGTAACTAACACAGCAGATTTACAAATGCAGCACTCATTCAACATTTTGTCCTCCAATTTTTCCCCTTCTTCTTCTTTCTTTTCTCTCTCTCAGTATATCAGTATATCAGAAAATCTAATAATATTTAAAAATATATATAAAAAAAAATAAAAAAATAATAAAAAAAAAAATTGGAAAATGAAATAAACACGCGCCCGACAGGTATAGGCTTGATCTCTAGTCAGTTAATATGAAAATCGCAGTTATTCAACGCTCGGCATTAATGTTCTATTCAAGCTCAGTACGCTAACGTTCAAATACGCGTGATAATACTGCTTGCTTAATGACTTTCAATTCCAACATATTATTTATTTATTGTCGGTGAAGGTAGTTTTGTTTTGTCACTTAACAACACATTCCCACTTAAAAGTTTTATTTCCGATTTACATGCAATATTACGTACAAAACAACTGTGCACAATTATAGAAATTATTCCAAGAGTCAAAAGTTCACTTTACTTCACTTTTTACAGTCATTATATCAATTTAACTTTGTATAAATTAAATTTAAACACGAGAAGTTACGGAACGACCTCTTTCTCATACATCCATGATACACGTTATGTTTTGATTATGTTAGTAAAATTTTAAAGATTATTAATTTTATTATATTTTTTCTCTATTAAAATATGGAATGATAAGACAATTACATTCAATTTTGTAGTAGAAAAAGATTTAATTTTAATTTATAGTTTATGCGACATATATATAGAGATTAAAAAAATGTTTTCTATAGCTGATCGTATCTCCCATTCACATATAGGCAGTCAAAGCAAGGCAGACGTGGGAACAGTCGTACATATCTAATATTATCATTTCCTCGTTCTGGTAACGAGGCAAAACGCTGGATTGAGTTCCGCCATTCAATACAACACTCAATGCTTCCAGAATTCCGTAGAAAGCTGAGAACGGAAGTGTCTTAATGAAAACGTTGCTTCTGCCTGCCATGTACAGATTATAGTGTGAAACTAAAAAAAACCAACCTATTTCCAGGTCGATGGTTTCTCAAAAATTCCCTTAAATTGCCATTAGGCGCGTATTCCACGATAACGTATAGCGGTCCATCTTGAGTGCAGCATCCCAACAGATTGATTATATTGACGTGTTTTCCTATCATCTTCATCATCTCCATTTCTGATACTAGCGCCATCATTTCAGCGTCTGTGTGGCCCTCTGCAATTAGAAATATTATAATTAACATTACTAAATGAATATAATAAATGAAATTTTATATTATAAAACAAACCATCTTCACTCTGTATCCCGCGCACAGCAGGGTAGGCAGAGGGAAACTAGTGTTATGTAACTCCGTTCCCCACTTTCTGCTGAATTTTGGAGGCGTTGTGTGTTGAGTGGCAGAACTCAACACCGAAGCAATGAAAATGGAACCCACAACCAGTCGAATCAAACTCAACACTTTGTGCCCCTGCGCCACGACTGGCCTCATATTATATTTATAAAAATACGTGACATTGCCAAAGTTATCAGTATCAGATGACACGAATAAACTTTACTGATTGTATTTTCCATTTTCCAGGAGTTTCAAAGTAAAAGTATTCTTTGTTCAATTAGGCTTTCACTTTTAAATTGTAAAGTTACATAAAATGTCAGGGGAGTCAGTGCCACAGCAAGCTACTACAGAGAATACTTGTATTATAAAAATATATGAACAATCTGTACCAGATTTTCACAATACGTCATTTCAGTTCTGATGACTAACACAGAACTACTACAATAAAATGTAATTTAATGGTACATACCTTTCAACATCTTAACGGCCACAACCGACTGCAGCCCCGGTTTCAATATCCCAACGCACTCAGCCTTTACGACTTTTCCGAACTCTCCTTCGCCCAGGACTTTGCCAATACAGAGAGACTCCCTCGGCACCTCCCAGTCGATGTCAACTGGCAGCTCGTATTCGGACATCATCATGGCGTCCGTGTTGCTTTGGACTTGTGATAGCTTTTGTTTTTCTATTTTCACCACTGGCATCAGCTGTTGGGAAAGGTTTTGTTTAGAATTTTTTTTTCTAATTAATATGTAAAACTTGAAGTTTTCTTAGATTAATCATAAAATTGTTAACTAAAATATTTGAATTCTGTGTTTCGTTTTCACAAATGATCTGTTTTATACTGAATGTATGTATATACAATATGCTATTATAAAAAACATTATAAGGTAAAAATATTAATAACAAAATTGAGTGTTAAGTAGCATAATTCTACCCCGCGCTTTGCCTCAACACAAGGGCGAGGAAATTAAAACATTAAACACTTTATTACGTCGAGGGGGATTCAAACTCACAACGCCTTACATTCACACGCTTTTGCATATAGCAAATAAAATAAATCTAAAAATTATTTGTACGTAATATTCATATAATTAAATTATATTTATATAAAATAAAACTTTACTTACCAATCCTTCCCCAGCCGCATTCATAGTCCCGTTCATCTGTGGTTTCTCTACCGTCACTTTCTTCGTCCAATGTGTGACAATCACAGCTCTTGCCGTCTCTATCGCTAACTGCTTCTTCTCTTTCTCTTGCCTTAACTTCTTAAATATCATAACTACTATGATAGCTGCCACGAAGAACATTGCGCCCAATACTGCTGTCACCACGTTTACAACTACCGTATGCTTACCATGGTCAAGCACTTCTGTTATTGGTAGAGCTGTAATTAGAGATTGTTTTATTTAGTAGAAAAAATAAATTCTCTCTCTCTCTCTAGAGAGAGGAGAGAGAGCGAGGAGAGAGATGCAGAGAGAGAGAAGAGAGAGAGAGAGAGAGAGATGAGAGAGAGAGAGAGAGATAGAGAGAGAGAGAGAGAGAAGAGAGAAGAGAGAGATAGAGAGAGAGAGATAGATAGAGATGAGAGAGATGAGAGAGAAGAGAGAGAGAGAGAGAGAGAGAGAGAGAGAGAGAGAGAGAGAGAGAGAGCGAGTAGAGGCGAGAGAGAGCGAGGAGAGAGAGAGGAGAGAGAGAGAGGAGAGCGAGAGAGAGAGAGAGAGAGAGTAGAGACGAAGAGCGAGAGAGCATAAATCTAGAGAGAGAGGCGAGAGAGAGGCGGAGCGAGATCTCGAGAGGCTCTTCTCTCTCGAGCTCTCTCTCTATATCCTCTCTCTCTCTCTCTCTTCTCTCTCTTCTCTCTCTCTCTTCTTCTCTCTCTCTCTCTCTCTCTCTCTCTCTCTCTCTCTCTCTCTCTCTCTCAACTTCACGTTTTCATAGCAGGGTAAACAGAGGAAGAGGAAGGTAATGTTAAGATACTTCCTTCACCACTTTCTGCTGAATTATAGTGGTATTCCGTGTTGTGTAGCGCAACTCAACGCCGCGCTCTGCCCAAGGAAACTATATGTCAAATTTCAGAAACCCGTATTTGCTAAGGATTACATTAAATTTAATTCTTCTCTTCTAGACTTATCGTGTGTGATTGCTACCACCAATAAAACTGTCTTTAGATGCTCTATATTTATTTTTATAATATTCTGCATTTTGTTAAATTGATTTTATATGCAATAAAGTTTTTCCATTATATTCTATTCAGCGTTTCACGCCGTTTAGTTCTGAGAGAGCGTCATCTGTTAGTCGGTCAGTAATGGAAGTCAGTTATATATGTATAATATTTAAATACTCACAATCTAAAACAGTAAGATATCCTTTAGCTGTAGTATTGCCCAAGCTGTTGAGAGCCACACAGACGTACCATCCCTCGTCCTCGTTAGTCACGTTGTATATAGTTAGTTGTTCGGGCTTATCTTCCGGGTTTTCGCTCTGAAAAGCGAAATTTATATTGAAAATCTAAATAATGGTTTGGAAAGGTGACCTAGTTTAACATGCGGTTTTGATGTTAGCGAAATATTCGTATGTTAGTATTGGAGGTAAACATTATAACTAATGATTTTAACGACTTTTGACTAGATAAAGATTTTGGTTGTAAATTGAGACTTTATAATTAACAATTAATGTATTTAAATTTTTGTTTAAAATGTATAGTATTTGTTTAAAAAAAATCCTAGAAAATAGCTAATAAAAATAAGAAGATCAAAGGCCTAAAACTACGCGTTATATTATATTTTTCTATGGATTTTTAATATTCTATAAGTTGAGAGTTTAGTAGCAAGCAATTGTTTATAAACAAATAATCTTATTTTCTAAGTAAACACAAATTGACGTTGGATCATGCATATGAAATTAGTTTAAAATTTATAATATTTATATATTTATTTATATATTCTATACTTATAATAAAATCGTATATCTCTGTATGTTTGTGTGTTCATAATAATCTCAAAAAATTATTGGCTTAAATGATTTAACTGCAGTTCCACTATAGTATTTTAGAAAGTTTGCCTGTATTTTAAAGAATGATGCCATAAAATTGTTATAAATAACTGTTTTATTGATTTGACTGAAATTTCACTTTTCAATATATTATTAGAAAACTATTACATATATTGATATATAATATTAATAAGCAAATTTTAATTGTAGAGGCTAGTCGTGGCGCAGGGGCACAAAGTGTGACTGTAAACGCGACTGGTTGTGAGTTTGACTTCGCTCACTCGAGGAAATGAAAAATTTAATTATTTATATTTCCATTTCTTCGCTGTGGTGTCGAAGGCAAAGCGCGGCGTTGAGTTCCGCCACTCAATACGCAATTCCCCCAGAAATCAGCGGAAAGTGGGCTACGAAGTGACATAGCACTATGTTCGCTCTGCCTACCCTGCTGTGTACGGGATACAGCGTGAAGCTGATTTTAATTGAATCTAAGTGCCAAGGGCGTGGGATTATATTTTATATATTAACACACTTATATAGGCCAATGACATACTTTTTCACGAATACATTAAATGATAAACAAGTAAAAATATTTTTTTAGCTTCACGCTGTATCCCGCACATAGCAGGGAAGGCAGAGGAAACCTAACAACCTAGTGTTAATACACTTCGTTACCACAATAAGAAAGAGATAGTAAGAATATTTTTTTTCCTTCAGCGGAAATCGAACTTACAACTTGCCTTTTACAGTCGCATGATTGTGCCCCTGCGCCGCGACTTCATTTATAAATATATACAAACAATAGATAAAAAACCTAATTTCTAGATAAAATTAATAAAAAAAACCATATTACATAATATTTAACAACAAATCATCATGCCACAAAACCGAACATCCATGCGTTAGCCACAAACCCTCACCGTCACAATTTTGGATACATCTTTATACACAATCGACTCTTTAGTGGACACGTCTGTAGTGGTCTCATTGTAAATGTACTCGTGCTTATTGAAGTACATCCAGTACAGAGACGGATGGAGGTCGGTGAGGAAGTCGCAAGAGAACCTGGCGGTCTCACCGACCAATTTCGTTTGGTTTACAGCGCCTTGGGTCAGTACTGGCTTCGCGTATAGCCGTTCTAGGAAGAAAGATAGTGTTTGTGTTACAGAGATGATGATTGATATATGTTTTGTTAATAAAACATGATTTAGTAATTTGATTTGGAAAATTTGTAAAATTTCCACAAAATGCGAGAATTTTTTTAAAAATTGTCTTATCCACGCCTAATTCTTGTAAAGTTCAGAGTGTAAGATTTTTGTGCATATTATTATTTAGATTACTTTCTTTTTTACTGTTATAAACCTTAACCAATTTGTTTTTATACACTACACACTTACACTACATGAAAGAGTGCATATGAACCATAATGTAACATAAAGAGTTAACCGCCACCACTTATTATATAATTTACCATAGACTCCCATTACCAACATTATTTTGATTATTACATGATTTATACAAATTAATTTAAAAAATTAGTTATTTATACATTTTTTTTCCAACAACGATATTATTATAACCTCCACCTAAATCCAAAAAAACCAACGGCACCTCAACTATATCTCCGAACGGAACCGGTGAATCGCTCGGCCCAACTTCTGAATCTTTAACGGAATTGTTCGTTGGTCTGATCCAGTATACAACGGGTTCTAAGTCGGATACAGGCGGGCAAGTCAAGCTCACTGTATCGTTGACCAGTACCGTTATGTTCCCAGGATATCCCTCTTTAATGTACGGCTTCGATGGATATCGTTCTATGACGTTAAATTATGGTGTTTAAATTTTTTTCCTTACACTTTTGTTTGTATAAAACTTAAATATTATGGAAATATATGTACATAATGGCCACCAAGAAAATTGGTAGCACGAGTGCAAAAACCCTGTATGTAGAATACTTAATTCAAAGATTTCCTTTGTTTTAATTATAATGAACGATTTTATTTTAAATACAAAATTTCATTGTAATTACCTTGAATATGTAAGGTGTATGTATGCTCAATACATCCCAATTCATTGCAAACTTTACAAGTATAGTTGCCATTATCAGCTTTGGTCAGTTCATCGAGTGCCATCGACCACTTCCCGTACGAAGGCTTAAAGTAAACCCTCGATATGGGCGTCCCGTTATTCTTGTACCACGTTATGTTCGGCATTGGGTTGCCTAAATCATAAAAAAGATAAAGTATTAAAGACATTTAAAATAATGATGATATGTGTATTTTATAGTTTTAATTAAGCTAAGAAAATACTTAAAACAGTGTATTTAGATAATTAAATACATAACAATCAAGCTTAATGATAAAAATAATCGATCTATAGGTTTTGTGTTTGAGCCCATCGCTATTGGACATATGTATGTCTGCAGGAAAAATATTTTTATGGTGACCATAAAAATTGCCTAATACTTAATTAAAGCAAAAGTTTAGGAATTAATAGAATAAGACAAAAGTATTAGGTATTTTTACTATAAATTGTTTATTGTTTATTTATATAAAAAAGTACTTTGTAATATTCCAAAATATATTTATTAGATTCACGCTCTATCCCGCAATTGTAGGTATATTTATCGGATCTCAACAGTACACTTTGTCTTATAACTATAATAGATAGAGGTCATAAAACCAAAACCCCGATAGGATTCGAACTCACAGTCGCGTTTACAGTCACACGACGGCTCACATAAAATAACTAAATACAATCCAAGACATGCCACGTATATCTAAAATTTGTTTCAGCATTACTAATATTCCTAACTACCTTCAGATGCACATTTGAAGCGGACGGAACTTCCTGCCGGTTTCATTTCCATCTTGAACAATTTCGACGGATGCTTGAACTTGGGCGCGTACTTAGATTTAGTATCATCAACATGCCCATAATTGAGATGTTCTTTCTCATTCTTCTCATCAAGATCATCGTCTTTGTTGTCGTATTCTTTGAATCTTAATTTTTGTTCTGTGCCATTTTCTTCGATTGTGTTGTTTTCAACTAATGGAGCTGAGTGTTGTGAGAGAATTTCTGGCATCGGTCGTAAGTCCACGTCTATATCTGATTGATATTCTGTAAAAAAATATATATTTTATGGATTATTTTTATCGATATATTTGTATTAAGGTTAGTCGCGCGACAAGTGGTGGGTTCGATTTCCACTCGAATGGAAAAAGAAATTATATATTTCTATTTATATATATTATATATTTTCTATTTTCTATTTCAACTGTAATATCAGTGAAGTATTTATACAACTCTATAGTATATATCAAGTTAATAAACATTATTAACATATGTTCATGAACATAAGAAACATATTTAAAAAACATAAACCGAGTCCAAAATTATAAATAATTAAAATTCAAAGAGATTACGATAATAAAATAAGGAATACACCAGGCAAGTGAAATATACAAGGAATATAAAAAAATCTAAATAAATCAGCTTCATGCTGTATTCCACTCACAGCAAGACGGTCAGAGTGAACTTAGTGTTAGGACACTCCGTTCCCCACTTTTTGCTGAATAATGGAGGCATTGCGTGTTGAGTGCCTGAACTCAACGTCGCGCTTTGCCTCGAGACCAGAGAGAGGAAATGAAATCATTAATTTACAAGGAATGTTTTAATGGAATAAATGTCGACGGTTGTATGGGTTACAGCTTACACTCGCCGGAATCCAGGACGTTGGGTGTTTACACATATGGGCGGTAATAAAGACGCCGATTAAATATATTGAAATAATTGAGACAAACAGACAGGCAGGAAGAAATTTAATATTTTGTACAAAACATAGCAAATTCTGTGGAGATTAAGTAGGATAATGTGTCGAGAAGTTTATGGGCTTTTTTGAATTTAAAAAAATATTTTCAATAAATAGGATTAAGTTTGAACTTATCGCCTATGAATATCTAAAAATGAACGCAGGATAAGAAACAGAGATTTTACAAATAATTTGCGCAATGTATAGCAAAAATTATAATAATAAAATTTTTAATAATCAATATATGTAAATTATTAATAACATTACCTTCACTGTTATCTACATTGAGATCTGGCTTGAGTTTAAGTGTGATGAACATGTCCTTGGCGTCTTCATCGGTCTGACAGCTGTACACGCCGGCGTCTTTCGCTCTGAATGATCTTATTCTGAACCTAAATATGTAGAAATAAGTATAATGAATGTATAACGATCTTCATTAAAATTAAATCATCTTCACGCTGTATCCCGCACACAGCATTGTAGGCATAGGGAACCTAGTGTTAAGACACTCCGTTCCCCTTTTTCAAATTCTAGAGGCCCTGCGAGTTGAGTGGCGGAACTCAACGCCGCGCTTTGCCTTGATACCAGAGTGAAGAAATGAAAATATAAACGTAAATAAATATATCATTTCCTCGAGGGGGGATCGAACCACACAACCAGTCGAATTTACAGTCACACTTGATGCCTCTGCGCCACGACTGGCCTCCATGATTAAGAAAGGTTAGGAGGCCCGTCAAAGCGCAGGGAGGCTCGAGGTTGTGGGTTCGTATCCTACTCGAGTAAATGATAAATTGTCGTCGCTCTACTAACGAGGTAAATCCGGCTTTGAGTTACGCCACTCAATACACAATGCCTTCAGAATTCGACGGAAAATTAGGTTTAATTTCTTTGCTTAGGTAAATTTAAACTAGCGGAGAACAAAATTAGTAGGGTCACTGACTCACAACTCCGCATACAGACGAAAAATTATTGAAATAATTTAAAATATAATAAGTATAAATATTTTTCTGCAATTTCTATTATAAGAGATTTTTTTTGAATACAATATATTGAAATTTTACACCGCATTTTTATTCTAATCCTGTGGAAATAAATTGCATATTTCAACATTCTGTACAAACATAGTTGAAAAAAAAATTAAATAATAAAATACAAACATAACTTACACGGATTTATTATATGATTTATTATTAAATACATCGAATTTATCATGTACATTTGAAACGCCAACCAAATCTCATCAATCGTCGATAATACTCAGATTTGCTATGATTGATACAATCCTTGGTATTGAAATATCTAGAATACCACCTTGTGGGTATTGAATATGAGTTATTACGTGTTTTAGCAACGGATAGAAAAGCATAAATATTGATGAAAGTTGCTTAAGTTAGTTTCATATCAGGGATATTTTTAGTTTTCCAGTTACAGTATGGGAATGTGATTCGAAAACACGCAAACAGCTTAATTTATGTAAGCTTAAGCGTTATTCGTGATGCCTTTATAAATACTTATGCATAATAAACACTCCCTTCCCCACTTTCCGCCGAATTCAATAGACATTGCGTGTTGAGAAGCGGAAGTTAACGTCGCGATTTATCTTGTTTTCAGTGCGAGGGAATGAAAATATTAAATATTTCACTTCTTCGAATGGATATCGAACCCACAACCTGCTGTATTTACTAACTTAAAAAATTATAAATGAATCATTCTAAATGCTGTATGATATAACTACAATTTCAACTACAGTATGGTCCATACAGTACGGTCGATGAGCTGTGACCACTCTAAAACTAGGCTTTTGGAATTTTTGTACCAGTGTCACTCGGGAAGAAAACAATTGAAAGCAAGAAAATTATTAAGATCAACTCAGCACAGATCTCTACGAGTAACTTCAAAACAGCCACGACTCATCGACCGTACTATACAGAACACAGTCACCTACCATGGTTTCTGTAGCCCCATTCGTTGTTTAACTTGGCTGTCCAGATGACCTCCATTGTGAAACCACGATATCTTGCCACTTTGTGTTCTAAGTTTCAGACCGCAGATGAGTCGAAGTCTTTCGTTCGTGGATACCTCAGCTACCGCTTCTATATTGTCTTCTGTGAGAGAAAATTCTTTTTAGATATTTGGTTATTTTTTATTTTAAATCGTCATTGCTAGTAGCTACCACTGTTTATTTAGGTTGAAAGATTCTTCAAGATTTGTTTCTATTGAGATAATAGGTATTATTTTTTTGTATCAAAGACGTTTTACGAAAACTGATGGATTTTAATTAAATTAATCTTTTTGCTTTAGAATCTAAAAAATAATTGGAATTTAAGAATTATGAAAAATGTTTAAATGATATAAGTCATAAATAATTAAACAATTTATGCTCATACAAATGATTATTTATATAAAAGTAGTATAAAAGTAGTATTATATATGTTCTTTTATCATAGATATGCGTAAGGACTATTTGCCCATTGGATTACTTGAGGGAGTACTCTTAACATTTAGTCCTCAAAAGATTTAGATTCAAATATAGCTACGCAAATTAATACGTAAAACAAAAAATCTGAACTTTTAAAAAAAAAAAATGTGCGGGCAAGAGGATAAAATTTTGCGCAGTTATAGCTTCTGTGCGCAGGAGTGCGGAGTTCTAATATTTTACAAAATAATTCATAAATGCGCATTTATTATGTTTGATAATATAAGTTTTGCGTAAATTGCCATGGCAACGCTACTGGTATTGGTACTGACGTACACGTCGATTGGGTCTTATATATACCCTAAATATATGTTTTTACA
The DNA here is from genome assembly GCA_917862395.2 of Heliconius sara. NCBI lineage: Eukaryota > Metazoa > Arthropoda > Insecta > Lepidoptera > Nymphalidae > Heliconius > Heliconius sara. The sequence continues at coordinate 2,509,606 of OU860788.1, read as the reverse complement.
GTTTTAAATTACAAGCACTCAAAATACCAACACAAAAGATGAAAAAGAAAAATTTAAATCCTACACGTGCAGCATATGTCGAATTGTTAACTTTACCCTACCCTACCCTAAAAGCTACACTTATATTTAAAGTATAAGTATGCGGTCGTAAAATGTTCGCAATATTTTCTGTGGAGTGGTATAAAAGTTTTAAAGGATTAACGCCACGAATGATTACTTTGTAAACAATGGAACTTGGCTTCGGTTACTTTTGTGTTGTTTTTTAATTATTCATATTTCAGAGTTGTGATAAAGAAATGTGTTTGACATTATAGTATTAAGGATTAATTATATTTATATTTTTAAACATTTTAAAGTGTTAATCCACACTTAGGAAATATAAATACTTATTTAGAAAACGTATAAAAATTTGAACGTAGCGGGACTCGAACCCGCGCCTCCTGGAAACCGACCAGGCGCTCTGACCACTGAGCCATACGTTCTCGTCAAGCTACGTCGAAATTCTTATACGCTTGTTACAACTTATGTTGTTAGCATCTCTGTAGGGAGATTTTTACAAATTTCCGCTACCCAAAGATAATTACTAAGAATTATCGTTTGGCAAGAGAGAATACTATTTTTTTTTTAATATTTTTAAACATTTTAAAGTGTTAATCCACACTTAGGAAATATAAATACTTATTTAGAAAACGTATAAAAATTTGAACGTAGCGGGACTCGAACCCGCGCCTCCTGGAAACCGACCAGGCGCTCTGACCACTGAGCCATACGTTCTCGTCAAGCTACGTCGAAATTCTTATACGCTTGTTACAACTTATGTTGTTAGCATCTCTGTAGGGAGATTTTTACAAATTTCCGCTACCCAAAGATAATTACTAAGAATTATCGTTTGGCAAGAGAGAATACTATTTTTTTTTTAATATTTTTAAACATTTTAAAGTGTTAATCCACACTTAGGAAATATAAATACTTATTTAGAAAACGTATAAAAATTTGAACGTAGCGGGACTCGAACCCGCGCCTCCTGGAAACCGACCAGGCGCTCTGACCACTGAGCCATACGTTCTCGTCAAGCTACGTCGAAATTCTTATACGCTTGTTACAACTTATGTTGTTAGCATCTCTGTAGGGAGATTTTTACAAATTTCCGCTACCCAAAGATAATTACTAAGAATTATCGTTTGGCAAGAGAGAATACTATTTTTTTTTTAATATTTTTAAACATTTTAAAGTGTTAATCCACACTTAGGAAATATAAATACTTATTTAGAAAACGTATAAAAATTTGAACGTAGCGGGACTCGAACCCGCGCCTCCTGGAAACCGACCAGGCGCTCTGACCACTGAGCCATACGTTCTCGTCAAGCTACGTCGAAATTCTTATACGCTTGTTACAACTTATGTTGTTAGCATCTCTGTAGGGAGATTTTTACAAATTTCCGCTACCCAAAGATAATTACTAAGAATTATCGTTTGGCAAGAGAGAATACTATTTTTTTTTAATATTTTTAAACATTTTAAAGTGTTAATCCACACTTAGGAAATATAAATACTTATTTAGAAAACGTATAAAAATTTGAACGTAGCGGGACTCGAACCCGCGCCTCCTGGAAACCGACCAGGCGCTCTGACCACTGAGCCATACGTTCTCGTCAAGCTACGTCGAAATTCTTATACGCTTGTTACAACTTATGTTGTTAGCATCTCTGTAGGGAGATTTTTACAAATTTCCGCTACCCAAAGATAATTACTAAGAATTATCGTTTGGCAAGAGAGAATACTATTTTTTTTAATATTTTTAAACATTTTAAAGTGTTAATCCACACTTAGGAAAAAAAAATAGTATTCTCTCTTGCCAAACGATAATTCTTAGTAATTATCTTTGGGTAGCGGAAATTTGTAAAAATCTCCCTACAGAGATGCTAACAACATAAGTTGTAACAAGCGTATAAGAATTTCGACGTAGCTTGACGAGAACGTATGGCTCAGTGGTCAGAGCGCCTGGTCGGTTTCCAGGAGGCGCGGGTTCGAGTCCCGCTACGTTCAAATTTTTATACGTTTTCTAAATAAGTATTTATATTTCCTAAGTGTGGATTAACACTTTAAAATGTTTAAAAATATTAAAAAAAAATAGTATTCTCTCTTGCCAAACGATAATTCTTAGTAATTATCTTTGGGTAGCGGAAATTTGTAAAAATCTCCCTACAGAGATGCTAACAACATAAGTTGTAACAAGCGTATAAGAATTTCGACGTAGCTTGACGAGAACGTATGGCTCAGTGGTCAGAGCGCCTGGTCGGTTTCCAGGAGGCGCGGGTTCGAGTCCCGCTACGTTCAAATTTTTATACGTTTTCTAAATAAGTATTTAATTATATTTATACTAATATACAATATTAGCTGCAGAGTTTGTTTGGTTGGACGCGCTTATCACAAGAACTGCTGGTTTCAATTGAAATTATATTCTTATGTCACATACTTGATGTCAGTTGTGGTGTGAGACTGTAAACGCGGCAGGTTCAGGGCTCGTTTCCCATTCGAAATAATTAATATATGCATTTCCTCGCTTCTGATAACGAGGTAAAGTGCGGCGTTGAATTCCGCCATTCATCGTGGAATGCCTCCGGAATTCGGCAGAAAGTGGGGGACGCAAGTGTCTGAATGAGAACGGAGTGTTTTAACATTATGTTCCATTACCCATTTTCCCCCGAATTCTGGAGGCATTGTGAGCGTTGTTGAGTGGCGAAATTGTAATTTATAATTATTAAATAACTAAATTAGATGAAGTTGCAAAAATTAGTAACGTAATAAAGTTTTTAAATACCTTTGTTAGCCGTTTCAAGGTCAAGAGTTGTGGTGTTAAAGGGACATAAATTTGTGACCCGAGATTTATGGCTCAGTAATGATGTGACGTAACCAATAATCGATATCGATTTTTTTAAGTAAAATATTAAGTCTCTTTCTGCAAGCAAATATTTAAGCCTAATGTTCAATTTTATGACAAAGAAGAACAGGTATCTCTTCTACATGGTAAATAAAAAAAAATAAAAAAAATAATAATCGGCTTAACGCTGTATCCCGCTCACATCAGGGTAGGCAGAGGGAGCCTGATGTTAAGATATCCCGTTCCCTACATTCAGCCTAGTTCTGGAGGCATTGCGTGTTAGGTGGTGCAATTCAACTCCTCGCTTTGCCTCAATACCAGAGCGAAGAAATGAAAATATTAATTTAAATAAATATCTCCTCGAGTGGGGATCGAACTCACAACCATTCGCGTTTACATTCACACTTTGTGGCCCTGCGCCACGACTGGCCTCTAATATACTAATAAAATATACTTTTAATAATAAAATGTATAAAATTATGGATCACTGCCTAATCAAATGGCTATTCTAATAATCAATAACACTTTTTGATCTGTCGATAAATCTCTCGATACCCCTATTCGCATACCAAAAATATCGATTTTGTTGCACATGCTGAACAGATGCAGACCTTTGCCTTTGTCTTACAAAAAACGCATTTCTCAAGATTCAATCACAATTTTTTCTTTCAAAATCCCGGCGTGAGAACTGAATGTTGACCATTCATTGCTATTTTTAATTTCAATTCCCATAAGAAACAAGAAAGGATGTAACGTAAATGCAATTTCAAATTCAATTTAAAAAATAAATTACAATAGTCGACCGTATCCTAATTTCTGAGTATCTAAATGCACCACTGGCTTTTTATTTCGTGCAAATATTTTTATGTGATTTCATTTTATACTTTTAATATGTAAATAGTATTATAATCATTTAAAGAACGACAGGATGACCAAAATATGCAAATTATTTGTTGGTTAGAAAAAAATATATTGGTATCTTCAGTCTGTCTGTTAGAACGCGCATTGTTTTTAGATTTACTTCACAACTTTCAAATCGTGCCTTTCTAGAAAAAATAAATGTAATGTGCTTCTTTTCATAAGCTGTGGTTGAATGCTCCCTTTAACATTAGGAAGAAACCACGGTTTGAATTCCCCCTCCTCACTATCCAACTGAATTCTGAAGTCCTTGCGAGTTGAATGGCGAAATTTAACGCCGCGTTTTGGCTTGAAATAATAGCGAATATTAAATAATTCACTTCCTCGATTGGGAAACGAACTCACAACCTGTAGCGTTTACAGCCACACGCTTGTCCCACTGCATCTCGACTGGTCTCTAATTTTCTTACAAATCATATTTTATACAAAATCATTTCCCTTTCACCCGTCATCGTACAACAGCGCTATAAAGCAGAAACAACGTCAAAGGTCAGTACAAACAAGAATATCATAAAAAAATATGAAAAAGAAAATGCAGTAAATCAAAAATTTTCAAACATAATGAGAATAAACGAGATGGGGCGTGTGGATCTTTTGTGATTTCATTTTGTATGGTTTTTTGATTGCTTGGAGTTAGTCCAAATAGATTTTTGTATGTGGGTGTTTAGGATTATTTCACATAAATGTTGTATTTTAAATTTTTTTACATATTTTCAAGCATTCGCTTCTCTTTTTATGTCTAAGGAAAGAAATTAATTTAAATAACTAGCTTCAGAAGGTATTTGTTAAATGATTTGCATTTTAGTTTTAAGTTTTTAAATATTGTCAAAATAATTTTGAAGTGAAATGACATATATTATGTTGTTTTTGTAATTATATTTCGTCAATTCTTATATAGTTTTTAACATTATGTTTAATGTCTCTCATAGAATACTTTACATAGAGCTCTTTTACTATAACTACTTAAGCACATTTTTTAGCGTTACGCTCATAGCAGGGACAGATTGACCAAGTGTCAAGGCACTCCGTTCCCATTACTTAATACTATATCGTTTCCCACTTTCCGCCGAATTAGGAGGCATTAGGTCTTGAGTAGTGGAACTCAAACTCTAAGAGTTACTCGAGCGAGGAAATGGAAATAAGCGTTTAAATTATTATTAACAAACCAACGATTTGACTTCCGAGGTTACTGTATTTGAACCAACAACTATCACAGATACATAACATAACTAAAAAAACTAGTTTAACCAAATCTAAATTTAGTCGATAACTATTCTGGCACTCTGTTTTTCATACAAAGTGTATTATTTGTCGTTTAGAAACTGTATTTATATCTTTATGTCATATCTCATAACTCAGTTTCTTAGAGCCTTGGGCTAAACGAGTCGAAGAAGAGACCTGTCGCCGTTTAGAATCGCGATGACGGCTTTATTAGAGAAGAAATATGAGTCGGTCTTTTAATTACGTTGAATCTACTGAACTTGGACTTATTTATGTGTTTTCTGCACATTTACGTATATATCCTTCTGATATTATTAATGTGGATGCTTGTGAGGGTGGATTTTGGTTCCACTTTACGCAAAAACTACTAAGCGGAATTCGATGAAATTTTACTATATAGATAGCGGTATATGAGAAGAGAGAAAAAAAATCTATTTATTTATCTATATTTCTAAAGCCAACAAGATCCATCTAGCAAGAATAAAAAAATACTTCATTCTCCTGAGTAGGAATCAAACCCACGACCATCGCGTCAACAGCCAGACGCTGTACCAAAACAGAAGACAACAACATCGTATACTGATTATAAATTTGTCGAGTGTCAATTAAAAAAGCTTTTCGCTCCACTCAACTAACCACTTACGTAAAACTCGACGACGTTTTGACGTTTGAGACATCTCTATAAATGAACGTTTGTTGGCATTATAATATTTATGACGTGTCTGAAATGTACAGGGTGTTTTAGATTGGAATTTATAATTATTATGTATTATTTTTGTATATTTATACTGGCTATGAATGCGACTTTATATTGTATCTCGAATATAGTAGGGTAGTCAAAGGGAACGTGGGAAACTTGTGTTGAGTATTAATTTTTTTTTTAGATGAAAGAACTGTTTTAATTTGAGTTTTTAATTTAAATGTTTATAATGCAACTAGAAAACAGACAAAGCTTAAGAATTTTAATTAATTTTATCTCAGATCGGTTGCGCCATTGCCATTTTGCAAAGGTCACTTTTGACCCGACAGGTCTTAACGACTTTGAAGCTACATCTTCGAAGTCTTACCACTGAGGATCCTAATTACTAAAAATTAAATTACTGTTTTTATCCGCACTGCGCCACGACGGGCCTCTAGATCAGAATCTCTCATATTATTTATAGTAAACAAGTACGTTTTATATTTAATAGCAAAATAACAGTTTTAAACATATTAAGTCAGTTCTAGGTAGTATATTTTTTTAAATTAAATTAAGGGCGGCAGAGGTAACTTAGAGTAAAGACACTTCGTTCCTCACTAACTGCCAAACTTTTCAAGCCATTGCGTTAACCGGAACTTAACGCCGGGTTTTTGCCTTGGTGGTATTAATAAATAATATTCCATTTCCTCGAGTGGGATTCGAAGCCATTCCCGTCCCGTTACAGTCACAACCTTGTGCTGTTGCACCACGACGGCATCTTCTAGGTAGTAATTGTGAAATATACTTATAAATTTCATATTTTATTCAGTAGCCATTCGTTTTTCTTTTCGCCCACAAATCATTCCAATATTAGAAAGAAGATATACGGTTAAGATAAGATCTTTAACAAGTTGTCTTGATAAATGTATTCTTTGGAATCGAGTGAATGCATAGATTATATGTAATTTTATATGAATATATATTTAATTTGATTTGACACTGCGTCTCGATTGTTAACGTTGTAGGTTGTGGATTCGATTCCTACTCGAAGAATTGATCTATCTTTATTTCCTCGCTCCGATAAAAAAACAAAGCAAGTGGACGAACGTGGGAAATAACTATTTTGCTACTCAATTCGCAATATATTGAAAATTGGTAGGAGAATGTAGAGGACATAGTGTCTTGACACTAGATTCACTCTGCCTCTTCTTCGATATGCGGGACACGGCGTGTAGTTAAAGAAATGGTAAATCTACATAAACATACTATACCGAATATAATCATCCACTGCATTTTTTCAGTAAAAAACATAAAGCAAAATCTTAACGGTTTTTACGAAAAAAAAAAATGCAATAAAACCCGTCTCATCGTTAGTAGTGTTTATAATAAATTTCGCCTACTCCTGTTTACTAATAACAAAAAAAAGCTAAAAAAGCGAAACCATTTCACGCTACAACAAAAAAAAACCAATTAAAAAACTGCAAAAGACACTCGAAACGTCAAGTATCTATGTCGGTTCTAAAACGATACTCTCACTCGCCCTTACAAATGAAAAATGCCGTTTTCAGCACAAAATACAATGAATTTTAGGCTTTATGATCTAAATAATAGAAAAAATTGTATTTTTTTTGAGTTGTTATAAGAGTTTTGTGTTTTCGAGGGTGTCCCGTGTCTACCGTTACGTCGGTATTGGCGTATGACATTTTTAAATAGCGTCGCTTCCTTTCCAACCAGTGGTGTAATTTTCTGTCATAACTTATATTAAACTATGAACATCTTGGCGTACGTATACAGAATATAAATTATAATTTAAAAATATATTGAGGCCGTCGCGGCGCAGGCGCATGATATGACTGAAACGCGACGGTTGTGGGTTCGATCCCCATTTGTGGGAATGAATTATTATTTACTAATACTTTCATTTCATCGTTCTGATATTAAAACAAAAAAAAATCTATGAGAATATTCATTATTTATATATCAGCGACTTTTACTTAGGAATTTCTGTGGAAAAAGGAATGCTTCACAAAAATAATTGACTTTAACTATAATAACCTACGCGTCGCAAAGATGAAAAGAGTTTTTTTAAAATTATTTTTATTTTTAATAGTCACTTACATTCGGTGGACGCGGGTTGAATATAAAATAGGAATATTAAAAACGCGACAGCCCAGCGGCACATCCGTTTCCTCTTTGGATTTTGGGCTTACGATTTAGTCGTCTTTTGAGTTTTGTATGACAGTTATATTATAATACTGAATAGTAACTATTTTAAATAGAAAAAAAAAGTTTGAATTGATAGTAAATTTTGATTGGGTAGTGAGTTCAAAGCGGTTTTTTTTTTGCTCAACTAATATGTCCGAATCACCATAAAAGAGCTGAATCAAGCATCCATTTTGTAGATAGCCCTCCTTTTATTTTGTCGCGTAGTAAGGTGGTTTTTTGAATGGCGTAACTCAACACTGCCTTTTGTCCACTAGAAGGTAATGAAAATAATTTATATATCTCCCGAGTGAAAATCATGATCAGATTTACGAGTTTATAGTTAGATGACATCCCACTGTACCATGATTCTATTCAAATAGTCACTACTTTACTTAGTATTTTTATTTAAAGAAATCACAAACATTTTTGGCCTTACAAAGCAAAATACTATTTAAAAATAAATTCAGCTTCACACTGTATCCCGCATACATGCACTGACACAGAGTAGGCAGAGGGAACCTAGTCTTAAGACACTGCGTTCCCCACTTTCTACCCAATTCTGGAGGCATTGCGTGTTGAGTGGCAGAATTCAACGCCGCGCTTTGCCTCGATACCAAAGCGAAGAAAATGGAAATATAAATTTAAGTAAATATTTGCATCTCCTCGAGCGGGGATCGAACCCACAACCAGTCGGTTTTACAGTCACACTTTGTGCCCCTGCGCCACGACCAGCCTCTGTACCTCTCTAAAAATACCATTTGTATTACAACTATATAAAAAACCAAAATCCTATACCCAAAGCAGACATAACACTACATTATATCGTACAACAAGACATCCCTTGTTATTATTTCCAGCATCTCGTTAACAAAGATCCATGCACGCCTCTACATCTGTACTTGCATATACAGTAGTATCGACGAGTCGTGGCCACAAAATTAGGTTTTCAGAACTTTTACGCATTGTTAACTCAAAAAAAAAACAGTCATAATTAAGAGAAATATTTAAATTAATAGTACACTGTAATCTCTATACCTAAGTTTAAAGAGGCCACGACTCGTTGACCCTACTGTGCATATGCATCTGCGTTTCTGCTAATAGTCTCAAAACGTTTACAGACGCCGTCTCAAATATATTTTTTGTATTACAACTAGGGTCGTCAGCCATTTCACATGTATTTATAGACACGCTCGTGCCCTTCATACTTCGACATAGTGTAGTATGGATTCAATTATTTTAATTTATTTGAAATCGATTTTATATAGCATTTTCGTACATGTGTAACATATTATTTCAAAATTTTAAGTTTTAATGATGTAGGGCGGAAATGACGTTTCTATTGGGATGACGGCTTTGTTGGAGAGATGTGAATTAGACGGCTTAAGGGTGAAAAATGTTTTGTTTTATATAATTTTTTAGTAGCTGCCAACATTAATTGAATAAACTATAATACGTAAAATCTATTTTATTCCCTTTCTTTGTTAGAGAGTGTAGGGTATCATAAATCTTTTACTTATTAATGGTTCCCAACACTCTCTAAGGAAATTACATAAAAACCAAATTTCAATGTTCTACACCGCGGAGTTAGGAGAGTGAAACGGAAATGGAGTGTCTTAACTCTAGGTTCCCTCTGTCTACACTGCGGGCGGGATACAGCGTGGTGCTAAAATAATAAAGTGTCAATAAAGCGATAGAATTCTATCTATATATTTTTTTAATCTTACAATTTTCTTTTCTTTCTATTATAAAGCATTATCACAATTATGATATAGTAAAAAAATATTATAATTACATAAAAAAATTACAGCATAAATCTAACAATAGAAATTCCCAACATAATATATAGAATTCAAGATTTATAAAAAGCAGACACTAACTAGTAATTCAGTCTCATTAGACCAAGCTGGCACATTCGCGTGGTTTCCGACGCCCGCGCATCTACAGTCTAGCCATTGACAGTGACAGCTCAGTGTTAGATGGAATTACGTTGAAATAACGCTAGATATTTAATTGAATGTTTTATCATTTGAGGCTAGTCGTGGCGCAGGAGCACAAAGTGTGAATATAAAATCGACTGGTTATGGGTTCGATCCCTATTAGAGGAAATGTAATATTTATTTACATTTATAATTTCATTTCTTCGCTCCTGATATCGTGGCAAAGCGCGGCGTTGAGTCCCGCCACTCAACACGCAATGCCTCCAGACCTCGGCCATAAAAGTGGGGAACAGATTGTTTTAACACTAGGTTCCCTCTGCTTGCCCTGCTGTGTGCGGGATAAAGCGTGAAGCTGAATTTGGTAATTTATTTAGATTTATAACTTTTAATAAGTTTATAAATTCAAGAGAAGCCGTCGTGATGATAGTGTAACGTGATGGTCATGAGTTTGATCGTTAATAGGGAAAATTAATTGCGTCCCTGTTCTAGCAATACCAAGCGTGGCGTACAGTTCAGGTAATTAAAACGCAATATACTAAATTTGGGTGGTAAATGGAGAGTGGAGTGTATCTTGACTAAGTCATTTTTTGAAAAATCTTTTCGATTAGTTCTACCTACCAACAAACGTTATACAATGAAAAAGGAAAGAACGCAGTGATTTTTCTAAATTATTATTACTATATAGATTCTATTTTTCACAATGCAATAGAGCTATTTAAACTTAGTTTTTTATATGTGGTCTCTAATATAAATTTCGGTAACAGAATGACTAAAATTCTATTTTGAATTATATAATTTAAGATTCGTAATAAACATATAAAGATAACCGACCATAATACTGTTTAAGCTCAATTTAAGCATTCCATACACTGTTTACTCACTGTAGAAACATTAATTTAGACGCAGTGACGTTTTAGTGTTTTATTATAGTGTCCAGTCGAGCTCCTTGATCGATGCCCACTCAGAATAGCCACTGGCCCACCGTCTTATATTATCCTAGCTTAGATTTCCTTATTAAAGTGAAATTTTGTAATATAACTTGAGAAATAATAAGATTTGCTTTAAGGTTCTAATTTAAAAGAGCGTTTTTTTTTTTGAATGTTTTAAAGATTATAACAGTAAATAGAGAGAACCCAGTGTTAAGATACTCTGTTTCCCACTTTCTGTCGAATTCTGGAGGCATTGCTTGTTGAATGGCGTAACTCAATGCCGCGCTTTGTTTAGCGACACCGGAGCAAGGAAAGGAAAACATAAATTTAAATATTATTTTTATTTTCAAGAGTGGAGATCGAACCCACAACCAGTCGCGTTTACAGTTACAAAAATATAGCGATGATGAATATCTCAAAAAAACATGCTCACTGAATTTTTCTTACTTAAAGTAGTAAACTTTAATAAAATAAAACGTAATAACGACACAAAATGTCTCAAAAATTAAGACGAAAATCGAGAACGGAATGCCTTAACACTAGGTTCCCTTGAAAAAAACGTGAATCTGCCTAAAGAAAATTTTGAAATAAACTTCAAATATATTTTCCTTACAAACTGTAATAAATTTTGGCAAGCTTATAGTGTTGTGTCTACGATCGGCTTCGACTTGTGTTTCTTCTTCCTACACATGCCTATTTCATCTCGTTTCTATCTTTTCGGGTTTCTTCCGGTTAATTAAGATCCCATCCCGCGGCCGCGGAAACCATTCGTCACGGACACTTGGTCCATATTGGTGCGGAAACGGGTATAGTATATTTTTAAAATTTCTATAATAATATGTTATTTACGTAGGATTATTTCGGATTTTGTCATTTTGTTCTGAATATTTTGTTTTCTTTATTGATAATGAGTTGTAGATACACACTTTTTCTATAATTTACAAAAAATACAAGAATTATTCACCATACAGGTTAAATGTATTTTCTTTTTGTTTTTATAAAAAAATAATATACTTTAATGTTTAACGCAACGTTTCAAAATTCCGCGAAAAGTGACAGTAGTGTCTGAATATTAAATTCTCTCTGAATTCTCTGCTGTATGATAAAAAAATAAAATTAAATTTGTAATTTATATTTATAATTATATTGGTTTATAATTATATGTATTTATTTATATTTGTTTTATTATTTTCATTTATATTTGTAATAAAGAATCAAGAACGCGGCCGAGGCCAGAATAGTTAACTAGCGTATAACAAATAAGGCTATATGAAATAGAAGTCCTTATAAGGATAAAACTTAAGAACTCAGTGTAAGAAGTTTTATGTCATGATATAATTAATTAATAATCATTTTCGCACGCAGCGCCTAGATAGGATATTGCACCTCTTTTCTTTTGTATTTTACTTAAACAAAAACAATAATAAGGCAAAAACCAAATCTGAAATTATTAGTAGTGTACTAACACTAGGTTATAACTCTTATATTACAAATTTGAATTGAATAATGTTTGTTACGCTTTCACGCCAAAACTACTCAACCGATTATCATGAAATTTTGTATACATATACTTAGATATATTAGAAAGGACATAGGATACTTTTTATTAAAAAAAACAATTGTCCTTAGGCTATAATATAAAAAAAATCAACCAAGTTTTTAAGTCTCTAGTATAATTTATATGCCTACCAATATACATAAAAAAACGCCTAGCGAAATTATAATGCAATTATGCATCTAGATTACAAGATACTATTGTATCAATATTCAAGATATAATGCTGATATGCTATCACGGAAGCGAAATTTACGGACTCTTGTACATATAAAGTTACTGGAGAACGAATTTCGTATTGTTACAACATTTGTTAACGTATCTAGATTTATCAACGTTGATAAATGTTAGTAAGGAATGTATTACATAATATCAAAAAAAATCAGATTCACGCTATATTCCGCATACAGCAGCAAATATGCAGATGGTGGTATGCAGAGGGAACCTAGTGTTAAGACACTGCGTTCCCCACTTTCTGCTGAATTCTGGAGGCTTTGCGTGTTGAGTGGCAGAATTCAACGCCGCGCTTTGCCTCGACACCACAGCGTAGTAAATGGAAATATAAATTTAAGTAAATATTTTCATCTCCTCGAGTGGGGATCGAACCCACAACCACTCGGTTTTACAGTCACACTTTGTGCCCCTGCGCCACGACCTCAAATATATAAAATTATATATTTTAATTTTTTTTATTTATTTTTAGGGATTGTGTAGTTAATAGTTATCAATCGTTTACAATTTCCATCTCTCAATAATCATATTACAAGAGAGATTCTCTCCGAGATTCAATAGTTGTATTGAAAATCTCCTTTGACTGGATTATTAAATAAATATTTTTTTTGCTTAAAACTTAGGGAAAATATAAGCCAAATATTTCTACAATAATCTATGTTTTTTCCCGTCTTGTCTTTATTGCTGTTGACCTGGAATGATCTTTACAGCGTAACCGTGCGAGATTAATATATGTATATCTAGGCCAGTCGTAACACAGGGTGCAAGCGTGTGACTGTAAACACGACTGGTTGTGTGTTCGATTCCCACTCGCGAAAATTGAATATTTAATATTTTTTTAATCCCTCTCTCTGATCACTAAGCAATACGCAGGGTTGTGTTCCGCCACTCAACACGCAAAGCTAAAAAAAACTAACGTAAATCTATTCTAACCATTGTACCAATAATACAAACTAACAAAAAATTATAAATTTTGGCTATCACTTCGTGGTTTCTAAATATAATCATAATGCATATCAAAATCAAAACTTTCACAGCTGGATATGAATCTGGACCCAACCCTATATAATAAATGACTGCCTTATAAAGAATAATGATTTCACTCCCGGCGCTTACAGTTAGCGTTCGAGAATGAATAAATCTTATATATAAACAAACATTTGACGCAAACGAACCAAACGAGGTTGCTTGCGGTTAGCAGCAATGACAGCGTGTATTGTTATTATTAATAGCTATTTTTTTTTGTTTTCGAAGAAATTCTTTAATTATTTTTTTATGGCTTCCCGCTCTATCCCGCACATAGCAGGGTAGGCAAAGGGAACCTAGTATTAAGATTCTCCGTTACCATAAACATTTCTGTTATCCACCCACTCTGCGCTAAATTTTGGAGGTATTGCGTGTTAAGTCTGGAGGGAGAATCGAACCCACAACTGGTCTCGTTTACAGTTGTATATTTTTGCCACTATATTATTACTTGTTAGGTAAATCCCAAAGCGGCGCATTGTGTTAAGGGGCCGTGGAAATTACCAGTACTTAGAAAGAAAGAAACAAGCGGAAAATAAGGAAGTGCTTTAACACTATGTTCCTCTCTTAATCCTGATTTATGTTCCCTCTGCTTACCCTAATATATGGAAAAGAGCTGCTTACCCTAATATATGAAAAAAGTAAGATAACTTAATATAATTCTCACATTATTATTTAAATCTATACTTTAAATCTAGGTTAATATAAAATAGGTGTCAACTAACAACACTATCGACTCACGTCGATCATTCGTTGCCTTAACAATATATAACTGTACGGTTTCGATTAAAAATAATAGGTCTTTGTATGCAGTGACACGTCGTAATACCTATTGGTCAGTATGTAAAATATTGTATTCTTTTCGACCTAAAATATATTCGTGAGAGTAGTAGATTCAATTTTTTATCTTTTATTATAATATTTTCTTTTAATATATTTTTTTCATTAGCTTCACGTTGTATACCGCACGCAGCAAGGTAGGCAGAACCTAGTATTACCGTTACCCACTTTCCGCTGAATTCTGAAGGCATTGTGTGCTGAGTGGCGGAACTCAACGCCGCGCTTTGCTTCGACAGAGCGAAGAAATGGAAAAAAAAAATTATAAAAATACTTCATTTCATCGAGTGAGGATCGAACCCACAACCAGTCGTTACAGTCACACTTTGTCTCCCTTCTAGTAAAAAAATCTTTTAATATGATTTAGATATATTTTTTAAATTATAATCAGTTGTCGTGTTTATCAGTTTAACATTGTCGAATTTCGCCAAGTAGTTAGTTTAAGTTAATTGAATTGACACACGTCTATATGCTTTTTCAACGTCTAATTTCCAAATATTACATCTAAATCAGCTTTTTACAGGTCCTTACCAAATATCTCTCCTGTAAACTTTTTTTATCTGCTTCACGCTGAATCCCACACAAAACAAATTAGGCAGAAGAAACCTCATAACCTAGTATTATCTCATTTCGTTCCCATTAAAACAATTCCGTTCCCCACTTCCCATCAACTTATTCAGGCATTGCATGTCGAGCGCCAAAATTGAACGCCGCGCCTCGTTACCAGAGCGAGGAGACGAAACGTTTTTTTTTTTATGGAAAAGACACGGCAAACGAGCGTTCAGGTCACCTGATGATAAGCGTTTTTTAAACATTTTTAAAGTGGACTTAGGAAAGATAAATACTTAATTAGAAAACGTATAAAAATTTGAACGTAGCGGGACTCGAACCCGCGCCTCCTGGAAACCGAACAGGCGCTCTGACCATACGTTCACGTCCCGCTACGTCCCGCTATGTTCAAATTTTTAGAACATATGGCTCAGTTGTCAGAGCGCCTGTTCGGTTTCCAGGAGGCGCGAGTTCGAGTCCCGCTACGATCAAATTTTTATACGTTTTCTAATTAAATATCGATGGTAAGTGATTACCGCCGCCCACGGCCCCGTGCAACCCCAGAGGAGCTACATGTGGTTCGCCGGCCTTTAAGGTGGGTTGGGCGCCGGGGCCCGGCATTACCTGATGCGAAACGCAGTGGCATAAAGCCACTACTTAACGCTGGTTTCAAATCCGGTCGAGTCTGCCCATTCGTGTTGCCATTGCTGGCGACGTGACTCTACCACACGTACTTTATTCGCCTCTTACGACACCACCAGTATCAGGATGATCCTATTCTAGGCCCGGATCACACGACATAAAACATATATAATATAACCTCCAACATATATGATATAACCCAAATGTTTATTATATAAAACAAAACGTAAAATCGCGGGGGAACACTGCAGCAAATAGCGAGATTAGGTGTTTCCGTTCGTTTCGAATACTTCAGAACTGACTCACATCGTCCATATAGTGGTAAGTGGAACGAGTGTTAATCACATTAGATTTGTTTTGTTTTCTACGTAGATCGCGGATGCTGTGCTTTCGACAGCATTGGTTAGGTCCAGCCACGCGTGGTGCTTCAATTTTGAAGGCGATTTGGGATTTTTGTTTGTTTTTGCTCGATTTGTATAAGATATTACTATTATATGAGAATAATTGGTTATTGAACTAATGATAGCTGTCTGCTGATTTAATTATTCAGAAATAGTTCGTTGAAGATTATTTTAATAAATATTTTTTCGATGTATTTTGCAGTAATCGCGACAGGTCGGGTTCGATTCTCGACTCAGTCTAGGAAATTAAATATTTAATATTATTATTATTTTTTGCTCTAGTGTGTCGAGGAAAAGCGCGGCGTTGAGTTCCGCCACTCAACACGCAATGCCTTCAGAAGGCGGAAAGTGGAAATAAGAGTGTCTCAACACTAGGCTCCTTTTGCTTACACTGTTACATGCGGGGTATAACGTGATGCTAAAAATAACAAAAATCTTATATCTTTTCTGAAGTGAAGATAAACGATTTAACACGGAAAGAATAAAAAAACAACAGCTTTACGCTGTATCCCGCACATAACAGGGCAGACAGAGGGAACCTAGTCTTAAGACATTTCGTTCCTCCTTTCTCGTTTTCGCCGAGTTCTGGAGGCATTGCTTGTGTTAAATAAAAAAATAGATAAAAACATACGAATCGTGTAAGCTAAGCATGTCACTTTATATTTTCACAAGTTAATAATAAACGATATATAAGTTACATCGTAACTCACTCTCGCTTTCAATGTGAGTCAATCCGATCCCATTTCGTATATGACATCTCATCTTAGAGATGACTAAGTGAAGTTGCTCCGTCTGGATGGCGTCTCGAGTACAAGGTCATGGTAGTAATACTTATTTGTAGTGATTTAAAAAATAAATCAACTTCACGCTGTATCCCGTACACAGCAGGGTAAGCAGAGGGAACCTAGTGTTAAGACACTCCGTTCCCCACTTTCCGGTGAATTTTGGAGGCATTGTGTGTTGAGTGGCGTGTGACTCAACGCCGCTCTTTGCCTCGATACCAGAGCGAAGAAATGGAAATATAAATTTAAATAAATATTTCATTTCTTCGAATGGGAATCGAACCCACAACCGTCGCGTTACAGTCACACCCTTGTGCCCCTGGGCTACGACAGCCTCTCGTATTAGTAATAATAAGATCATTTACGCTAATGTTAGTGTTGAAGTGGTTGTGGATTCGGATCCTCCGTAGAAAAATATTCTTTTTTTTAAATTATTGTATCCCGCTTAAAGTAGGGTTAGCAAAGGAACTATTTGTTATGACACTTCGTTTTGTCTTATTAATAAAACTAGGAACTGAAAATAGTTTATAAAAGTGGAAATCGAATCTATAACTGCGCCACTTCATCACGCTGAGGGAACGAAAGGATCTAGTGTTAAGACACTCCGTTCGCGTTAAGACTTCCATTGGCCACTTTCCACGTAATTCTCAAGCCATTGCGTGTTGAGCAGCGTAACTGAACGCCACGATTTGTCTCGAAACCACATCAAAGAAATAAAAATGGTGAATATTTCTTTTACCCGCGTAGGAATTGAACCCACAACCGTCACACCTGCGCTGGTTGATTATGTAGTGAACCACCTCTCTACCTACCGCAAAATACAAGAAGGGAGAAAAACGACACTATGTACACAGCATCATATTACCATAACCTCCATTTAATATACGATATTTCAATAAATAAACAGACGGAACGTTCGACGCGTACGTCCTCTTAACTATAGCGCGGTACGTTCATTATAGTATTTGTATATCTCTTCAGGGATCTTTACTTTGGTTCTCTAGTGTTTGTTCTTTTAATAAGGTAGCCAGTTGACACCTTTTAGGTACCTTTAACAGATTAAACACGGCATTAGGTGCTGTTAATTGTTTATTTTTGCTTGTAGTCATTATGTTAATAACTATTTTAATATAGTTACTTAGAAAACGTATGAGAATATGAGGCCGGTTGTGGCGCAGCGGCACGAAGTGTGACTGTAAAACAAAATGGTTGTGGGTTCGATCCCCACTCGAGGAGGTGAAATATTTACTTAAATTTATATTTCTATTTCTTCGCTCTAGTGTCGAGGCAAAGAGCGGCGTTGAGTTCTGTCACTCAACACGCACTACCTCCAGAATTTGGAAGAAAGTGGGAAACGGAGCGTCATAACACTAGATTCCCTCTGCCTACCCTGCTGTGTGCGGGATACAGCGTGAAGCTGATTTTTTTTATTTTTTTATATAAGTATTATAAAAGCCGCGATGCACAAGAACAAAGACACAACAAATCGTTAGTGTATAAACTTTAAAAAAAACTATGAATTGATTAATAATTATTATCAAGACAAAATCATTAAGTGTAGTCAATAAAAAACTATACAATAACCGCATTGTTTTTAAAAAAAAACGAAAATAGCTTTTATTACAATATATTTAAAGCTCAAAATCATACAAAAATGTTACAGTAAAACTGCAAATTTAGACAGTATGCACCATGACTATTGCAAATTATCTAAATAGTAAAGTTAAATGGCCGTCTGGCTTTTTTGTCTGTCTGCAAGTAACTGTATATATCAAGGTTAGTATCAAAATTCAAAGTCTAGACCTAGAATTTATATTTTAAGCAAACGCGTGATCACCTGTAAAAGAATATCAAACCTATTACTAAGTTATAATTCAGTCGTTATATTTCTAGCTTATGCTATTGGGCTAAATATCTAAAAATGGGGAACGGAGTGTCTTAACACTAGGTTGTCTCTTTCTAGATTTAGATTTTTTAAACAAATGCGTGGGCTCCTGTAAAATATTGTCAACCCTATTACTAAGTTATAATTCAATCGTTATATTTCTAGCTTAATCTTTCTAGATATAAAAATAGTGAAGGGAGTGTCTTAAGACTAGGTTCCCTCTGCCTACCCTGCTGTGTGTAGATGTGTGAGGGATACAGCGTGAAGCTGATTTTAAAACATCTTCTTAATTAGGCTTGTACTAAATGATCATCGCTAAATTAGAATTTGGTGCATATTAGTCACCATTTTTATTTATTTTTGTATGTTTGTAATTACATATGTATATAAAAACCGAATAAGGACTGAGGATTCCTTGTGGCATTACCTATATAATAAATTAAAATGAAGTAGTTTGAACGAGAAAAGTATGCAGGGACCGAAGTAGCTTCGAACTCTCCGTTTCTCTGGTTATATATACGCAAGATATTTTTTTTATATATTATATAAAAAAAAAACAATTTAATCAGCCAAAAAAATCACTTTATTAATGTTAATTTTTAGCAATGTATTTTTGTATATTTTATAGAGGAAGGCGGAGAAAAATCTCAATGACTTCACTGCATTCTCTCATTATTTCTATATATATATATATATATATATATATATATATATATATATATATATATATATATATATATATATATATAAATGATATTTTCTATACTTCACAAACAAATAACTCGAGATAACTTATTTGCATTAAACCACTTCAAGAACTTGAAAATTCGAAGCTCTGCTCTTTGTAAAGTTTAATTTATGTTCTGTTTTTTAACAACTTAAGAGTACGTATTTGTCTTTGATGTTTTGTAGTAAAATGTAGTTTTATTTAATTATTTGATTTGTATGTACTTTTTCCGAGGCCATCGTGACAACAACGCGGCGGATGTGGGTTCGATCCGCACTCGGGCAAATAAATTTTCATTTTTTGGTGTTTTCGTTCCTTCGCTCTGGCACTAATGGAAAAAGTCCCGCGTTGAGTTCCGCCACTCAACACGCAATACTTTAAACAAATCAGCGGAAACTGGGGAACTGAGTGTCTGGACACTAGGCATCCTTCCATTTCCATACCTTCTCATAGATAAAGAGATGGAGCGTGAAGCTGATTCTATTTATTTATTAAAATATTTTAGTTAACTGAAGCTGACTGTAAACGAGATAGTTGTACTTCCCATCGTAACTCAGAGAAACCATTATATTTTTATTATTTTTATCCTCTCGCTCTGGTCTCGCTTTATCCACCGATATATACTCATTGAATGGCGGAATTGGAGTACAACGCTGCGTTTTGACTTGAACAATATAAAGAATAGATTGTAGATATTATTAAAAAAACTAAATTTTAAAGTACATTTACATTTAAATCTATATATATAAATTTATGGGTTTTCATCTATTTTTGTTTCTCCCTTGCATGTTTACGTTGAGTTCAAGGGCGGGCGGATAGAGTAAATCGAAACTGTTTACTTTGCACGTGTTAGACGTGCATAGATCGTTTATATGGCGTACTGTGGTAATGGATGATCGTTGTCCAAATAATATTATTTTAGTAGGAACCTGGGAACCTAGTGTTAAGAAACTTCCGTTCCCCAATTTCCGCTAAATTCTGGGAACATTGCGTGTTTAGTGGCGGAATTCAACTCGTTTCTAGAGCGAGGAAATGAATATTTTCAATTTTTCATTTCATCTAGTGGGAATCGAACCCACAATCCCCTGGTCCCTACGCCACCACTGGCCTCAAATAACATTATATGAAACATATATATATGTATAATATATATTAGGTGGTTATTATAGAAAAATTATAAAATAAATATTTCAAAATTTAAAAACATATTAAAATTTTAACTATTTACAGAATTGGTCATTTCGCCAAACGAATAAATACATACTGTCTTTCCGTGCTGAGAGCGCACAGTGAAAAACATTACAAATAACTAGATTTTCTTTTTTTTATTTCTTTAATTTACTTCCACGAAATTAATTTTTATACCTATATAAAAAAAACAATTATATATTTAAAAAAAAATCATAAATATTTTCATATAGCTCTATATTTTCACACTTTTAATATTGAAAAGAATCAAAATACACCTACTATTTTTGTAACAATATTACTATTATTTTGTAACAATGTTAGAAAGAAAAAAAAAAGGAAATCTAGTATTGCAACATATTTGAAAACAAGAAATCACTAAGAACTATTTTACTATATTTTCATAGTAAAGCGACCCCTGCGGTAATATAATAGGTACATTCTGTTTTGTAATAACAACGAGATACCCGGATACTGTTCCGTATTCTGTTATTTTTTTTTAAATATGAATTATTATGTAGCAAACTTTTTTGTTTCACATTGTATTCCGCATTTAGTGGGGTAAGCAGAGGGAACCTAGAGTTAAGACACTCTGTTCCTCAATTTTCGAAACATCAACTCAATATCTATCTATAACTAATTCTTATTCATCATCATTAATCAAAATATTCATTAAAAAAAATATTTTTGATATATTTATTAGTGTTCGATAAATTAAAAAGATACAATAAAATATCAAAGATGCATATAAAGATAAAGAATCGATTAATAAATAAGTATTAACGAAATATTTTAATAGCTATATTAGCAAATTATTTTTACGACACTCCACTCTTCGCTTTTGCCCAAATTCCGAAGAATGTGTGTCTATGGCATGATGGAACTCAACGCCGTAATTTTGTTCCACCATAGCAGGCTCAGGTTGAACAAAGGAAATAATATTTTTTCCAACGTAAGGAAGAAATCGACTCTAGCATTCGATTATGCGACATGACGGCCTCAATAAAAAAAAATATTAAAAAAACATATTTTAATTATTGCTTATTTTTTTAAGTATGTGAAACATTTTTATAATAATTTATTGTAAACCACACTCGTTCTTTATATATTTTGAGACTTCGTAAGGTCATTTTTTGTGTAATGACATGACTTTAATTTTACAAGATAAACAAAAGAGACGGACAGGACAAAACATAAATCTGTCACTATACATGGTGATAAAAATTAAACACACGAAGTTTTTTTTTAATTTTTAATTTTTAGAACTTATTTTTATTATGACTTAGTAACGATGTATATTTTATAACAAAGACATATTATTAAAATTAATTTATTTTTTGTTATTATTAAAAATATATGTTATTTTTAAAAATATATTACCTTTTTAGGTTTTCTTTTTTTTTTAAATGCAGCGTAACGCCGAAAAAATGCTACGAATACTTATAGACTTAATGATATATTACTCCTATTTGAAAAATATAATAATAAATAGTCGCACTCAGAGACTTTACAAATTATAGTTTAACTGATATTAAATCTCGAGATTTCGGAAGAAAGTGGGGAACGGAGTGTCTTAACACAAAAATATCTTTGCCTACCCTGCTGTGTGCAAAATACAGCGTGAAGCTGATTTATTTGATTTAAATTATTACCAATACAGTGAACTCATAGATTAATCATAATCAAACGGTAATGGGCATCTCTGTGTGCAACTATACGGCTAGTATACAATAAATAAGTAATTTATGCAATAAATCCTACAGGGAGAGACCACACGCAACCAATAAATATTGTATACCATACTAATTATGGGAATACCTCGAGCGGTAGGAAATGTACGGCGGTGACTGAACGTTTTCATTCGAAAGGTAAAATTGATGTCACTTGCTTTTAGAGATCCTAGAAATTAATTAAATTTGATTCTTTTTTTTTATGTTTATGAAGTGAAATGTCACTTCGTCTATCCCTATACTTGGCGAGATTGAATAGATTTTTAAAGCGAAATCTATGGTAAAACACTCGGCTGTACGTTAAATTGCAGTTTGTACTAAGATAAAATATATAAATAGTGAAAATCTAGATTTTAACATATTATAAATATTTTTTAAGCTAATATAAGCATATAGAGACTAAATCAATGGAACCATTACATACAAATCCAGTCTTACTTATCAAATGTTAATTTAGGTAAAATCCCTTTCGCTCCGTCCATATTAAACATCCGTTACTTGCAGTGCAGGATTCCTCGAGCACATGTGTTCGTGAGAAAATCGTAATAACATACACACATATCACTTTGAGGGACGCCGACACCTTGCAAAAAATCTAGCCTGCTCTGTGATTCTAGCGGCCTGCCTTTTTACTTTGAAATATTTATAAATTGCATTAGGATAATCTTTGTTCCTGTGGGATACATTTTATTTGTAGGAATTGACTTTAAAACTTGCAATTTTAGTGTTATAATTAATTATTTTAATAATAAATATATTTTTTTAATAGTAGTATTAAGAAAAAAAACAGCTTCACGCTTTTTACCGCATAGCAGGATAGAAAAAGAATGTACTGTTAGGATACTCTGCTCGCCAACATTTAAAATTTTATTCAACAATTTTTGGTAAATTAATCAGTAAATATTATTGCTGAATATAAGAGGGCATCGTGGCGCAGTGGCACAAGTCTGTGACCCTAAACGCGACGGTTGTGGGTTCGACTTCCACTTATAGAAATAATGATTATTTATTAATATTGTCATTTCTTCGCTCTGGTAAGTAGGCAAAACCCGGCTTCGCGTTAACTTCCGCCATTCAACAAGCAATGTTTTAATAATTTGGTGGAAAATGGGGAACGGATTGTCTTTACATTAGGTTCCCTCTGCATGCATGCTATATAAATACAGAACAGACTGTGAATAAAAAAGAACATTGCACAGAGTTTCCAGATTCGTACGAATCAACAATTAATCAACGTCGAGTAATTGGGGTGATACGCCGCAAATACTTCAAAACAAGATTAAAAATGAAGACCAATAAATCCATAGCAAGGAGACTTTATAAGACAAATTGTACTCGAAATGACGTCCCCCGCTGGATATTTTGCAAAATGAACAAAAGCCATCCACATCTGGTCACCTGACCGAAAATACACGAAGTTATGGTGGAATATGATTCCTAGAATAGCATCAGACTGTAAAATGAATGTGGAGACACCATGTGCCATCAAAAACTTGCAGCGATATATATAAAATGACTAAAATCGATTTTGAATCTTAACTATCTCTTCCATAAAGTCTCAATTTTAATATTTTCATAATTTTCTTGGTCCAGATACCCTTGTAAATACGGACAAGTGAATAATTTGTCATTTGCTTTGGGTGGCGTTGACATTACGTTACGGCCCGTTGCTAATGGTCTTTTAGGGAGAATCACATGCGAAACCAAAATGGAGAACCTGAAATATTTTCAAGAAGGTGAGCTCAATTAATTTTCGTTTTAAGAAGACCGTTCTTCGTTATTAAATAGTTTATTTAAGTAATCGCCAGCGCCTTAAATGATATTATGAAGTTGGGTATAAATAAATGATATTACACGATCAGATCAGATCAGGAAATAAGCGATGATCAGATCAGAGAAACAAAAAAAAATTTTAGAAAAAAAAAATACTTTCACTTACCAAAAATTATAAAATAAATCACTTGTGCTGCTCGTTGGGTGAACACGCAGCGTTACAAAAAACACTAGGTAAATAGAAAATTGTGGGTTTCATCACAAAAAAATCTCTGTATTTCAATTAAATTATAAAAATGCCTCAAGACCAAAAACTCTGGATATCCAGAAAGCTGATCTATGAATGAGGAAATAATCATTACTAACATTATCGATTACAAAGGAACTTACAGCATCGAGAATGTGCCTCAGATAGACAAGAGAAGAATTCCACCATAAATTAAGTCGGTCGGTGCGATATGGAAATACTAGTTTCCCTTGTGATCACAAATATAGATCGCGAGCAATGAACTGTACATATCACGCTAGCAAATATTTAGAGAAGCCAGCTGCGGCTAGATGGGTACATTGATGACAGAGAATTTGCACGCAATTATATTAAATTTATAAATAAATTAATAAATTAAGCTTCACGCTGTATCCCGCACACAGCAGGGTAGGCAGAGGGAACGTAGTGTTAAGACATTCAGTTTCTCAATTCGCTTTTCGTTGAATTCTGGACGCGTTGCGTTTTGGGTGGCGGAACTCAACGCCGCGCTTTGCCTCGACACCAGAGCGAAGAAATGACAATACAAATTAAAATAAATATTTCTCCGCTCCTTAAGCGGGAATCGAACCCACAACCAGTCGATTTTACAGTCACACTTTGTGGCCTTATTTTGTTGATTTTCCAATTTGTATTTATCATATTTTTTTGTTCTGTTCTCTATCTACGGTCTAATTCTTCGGTCTAGTGTTAAGGCAAAAAACTCGCGTATAGTTCAGCCACTCGACTCGCAATGCCTCTAGAAATCGGCGGAAAGTGGATGGCGGAGTATCTTACCACTAGCTTTTCTTTAATTGGATAAATAGATATAAAATAATATGGCGTTCCAAAAATACCAGTAAGCACTAATCACTTTGCTAATGTCACGTTGTATAGAGAACACACAAAGGAATTTGTACGGTAAAAAGAGAAATGTTTTATTAATTTTAGCTTCCCGCTTTATCCCGCACATAGCCTGGTAAGCAAACGGAACCTAGGAACTATTTTTTATCAATATTAAAAAACAACACAAAATTAAATAATTGAGACAACAACAATGTTAAAGAAACAAAAACACAAGGCATTGAAAAGATAATTTAAGCTGTATATAAAATGAATCAATCATTCAGACCCTCCATCAAATCACGGTGCATTCATCAAAATTACAGCAATTTATAATTCAAAAGCGACTTATTCAAAGTACCCATGTATGCATGTATGTAAGTATGTATTAAGTTACTAATTTGATCCTGCGGCTTCGCCCGAGTGGTTAAATAAAAATAACTAATAGTTTGGTATGACCCATAAATATGACATATTCTAAGCGCCAAGCCTTTGTGCCACAGTAGTGGGACCAAGGTTCGATTCCCACACGAGGATAAGAAATATGCAATATTTTCAATTTCTCGATCTGAATGATGAACGAGGCACAACACGGCGCTGCGCTTCACTCCACTCAACACGCAATGCTTCCAGAATTTGGCGAAAAGTGGTGAACAGAATTTTCTTAATGGTACGGGATACAGCGTGAAGCGTGAATAAAAAACGTACAAACAAAAATAACAAAATTAGTTATTATGATGTAGTATACAAAACAACGTCAGTAGATAGTTCTTGAGATAAACGAGCTGCACCGGACAAACGCTTGAGCTTTATAATATCGATTAATAAAAATAAGTTACATCGTCGACTTGCAAATGTTAACCTGTGGAAGGATATGTCAAGTTATGATAGGAATGTACGCGGTGGAGCGACGTGACGACAACTGATCGCAACAGCTGGTTTAAAATATATACGTGTATGTACGAATCACTAATGTGATATATGAAAATGTGTGGAATTTCTTGTTAATTTTGTTTAGGTTTTCGTATTATCTTGACACGTCTCTAATTTGCGGGGAATGATAATATTTATCTAGTGAATGATCACTCTGTTATATTTAGGTTTTATATAAAAAATGGAAAAATTTTGAAGAAAAAATCTAAAATATCACCAATAGATGCCAGTCGTGGCGCAGGGGCACAAAGTGTGACTGTCAAATCGACTGGTTGTGGGCGCGGCGTTGAGTTCCGCCACTTGACACGCAATACCTCAGAACTCAGTGGAAAATGGAGAACGGAATGTCTTAATACTAGGTTCCCTCTGCCTACCCCGTGTGTGCGGGATACAGCGTGAACGCTGACTATGACTGACTAAAATATCACTAACATACATTCAAACATTTATTTAAGTAAATATAATTACATAAAATATTCTTTTTTTAAATGTTTAAACACCATTAATGTCCGTCCACAATTAATGTACTCAATTATAAGTGTTTCCAACAATACGGACCATTTTAACGCTAGACAGTGCCTAGTGGTGAGGGTGGTAAGAGAGGTAGGGGGAGACCTCGGTTGACCTTCGAAAACACAGTATCAAAGATACTGGAGGAAGGTCACGTAAAAAGCATGAGGGTCCCCCGGAGGGCATGTATGAAGAGGTTGATGACAGTGGACGAGGCGAAAGAGGTATGTAGAGACCGTAGCGTTTGGCGCTCCGTTCTCTCTGACTACCCCGCTAGGGATAAAGCGTGAAGTTAAGTTAAGTTAAGTTAAGTTACAGTGCCTAGTATTTACGATTCTAGAATATTATCGTTAATCGATCTATAATTATACTTCAATTTAACTTTCAACTGGATTATTTTATAATTATTAAACTCATATAAATATAAAATAATAAGCTTTAAAATATTTTCCGCATATATCAAGAGGCGCAATGGGAATGTAGAAGGAACCTAGATATTCTATTCCCCACGCTCCGTTTAATTATCAAGGCTCAAAATCGCGCTTTGTTTTATTGGAAACAGAAGGAAATAGAGAGAAATCTCTCCCCCAAATAGGAATCGAACCGATAATTACCGCGTTTATACGAACACTATAACTAATAAATAAAAATCTATCACGACAACATAATTTTGTATAAATCTCTGCACTTGCAAATTACAAAACCGTAAGTTATTTATGATAGCCATTTGTATCTGAGATGCGTCTATACCATGATAGATAGAGAGAGAGAGAGAGAGAGAGAGATACCACATCCATTTTACATCAGGATGGCTCTCAATCTATTGTAGAATCACATAACTTTCACAAACAACTGTTATTGACTAATCGTGAGTTTAATCCTAAGCTACGTAGGTGTAGGTTGAAATACGGCGTGTGTTGAAACACGTTTCCAGTACCGAATATTGGAATTTGATGTATAAATGATTATAATTTATATTGGCATTAGCGTTACTGTTTAGACATAACAATGTTGGTTGCATAAGTAAAGGTTGAAAATATATTATTTTGTATTTAAAATTTTAATGTATAAAATAGGAGTGTGGTCTCTAAGGGCATCGTGGCATAGTGGAAGATGGTTGGACTGTAAACGTGACGATAGTGGGTTAGATTCCATCTCCAAGGCATAAATTATATTATTTTTTCACTCTGGCCACAAGAAAACGCGGCGTTGAGTTCTGCCCAACCCAACCAACGTGTATGTAAGGTGTCAAAAATTGGGCAGTGAATGGAGAAAGAAGTGCCTGAAAAATACATTCTCCCAGACTACCCGCCGCTCAGAGAGATGTTGAGTATCGCCACTCAACACGCAGTGCCTGCAGAATTCAGCGAAAAATGGGGAATCAAAGTGTGTTGCCCTAACCTAACGCCGCCCACAAAAGTTCCCAGGTTCCCTATGCCTACCCTGCTATTCACCGGATATAGCGTGAGACTAAGTAAAAAAATACATAAGTAGTAAGTTTATTTCATAATATAGTATCGTGTATTCTAAAGTCTACGTAAATATTTTTAGGGATTGTCTCAAGCAGCTGCTGCCTCTTCATTCTAATCTCAAATTTAATGGGCCTGTTTAGGAGGTGATATTATTTTATTACTGCACCAGACGCCTATTTCTATTCACTACACTATAAACTAAAGTTATAAGCGAAAATATACGACGAAAAATTTGTTTTTCAGCAAGAAACTTTTCCCTGCGACTTCGCCTTCGTGACAAAATGAAAAAAAATCAGGGTCGACCAAGATAGCCTAGTGTTAAGACACTCCGTTACTCACTTTCTTATCTAATTCTGGGGGCATCGTGTGTTACGTGGCGGAACTCAACGCCGCGCACAAAAGAGAAAAATAGATAATATTAATTTAATTTGATATGTATGCGTAGAGCCTCGGCCTCGCCGCGGCTAAATGAAAATAACTAAAAATTGCGTACAACACATGTCATGTTCTCAGTGCCTTGACTAAATATTTATCCAACCATATATGGATTTTTCATTTTTTGTGGCATACCTTGTGATCATCATCTTATATCGTTGATAAAAGTTAAATATATATATATATATATATATATATATATATATATATATATATATATATATTATATAATTTTGAATATATATTTAACTAAGCTTAAAAACCCTTGTCGTCGACATCCTCTTAAGCAGCCCTGTAGTGCTTGCACTTCCTCAGGGACAGACCACCCTCTTAATTACTCAACCGGTATCACTGCAAAGGCTCATAGTGCTAACAGCATTATTCTAAAAAAAAATAGGCGTCTGGCGTTTCTTTTCGAAACTTGAGACATCAAGCATTCGGTGGCGCAACTCAACGCCGCGCTTTGTCTTACCAAAGAAGAAATAAAAATAATTCATTGCTGGTTTATTCATATATTTATTTTATTTACACACACTAAGATTACGAAACGGTAGCCATACCAGTACTGGTCTATTTTCTTACAGCTGTAAACTTTTTTATTGTATAACTTTCAGAAGGAGAACAGTGAAAATCTTTTTATTTTCTGACCAACTATAAATTGTTTACGGCTTTTTAAGCGTCATCTCCACTTCTGCACCCTAACTATGATTCAACTGAATTTAATTTCCTCCGAATTATTTATGTGAATTTCATAGGGTTATAATAAAAGTGGCATATCACATGTTTTAAATTTTCTTGTTTTTTGTTATTAGATTTTTTTTTGTGTTTTGAAAGTTCCTCTTATATATTACAAAATTATTATAAAATACCTTGTCGATTCAAGTGTAGTGACATTCGTTTCGTTTCCTTTTTTCTATCCAATTTAGGTATAGGTATACTGATGAATTGAATGACATAGTTAAAAAAATTAACTAAATAGACCAGAAAAATATATTTTAATAAAAAAAATACAAAGAAAAGTATTGACAGTAAAAAAATCTATGTTTTTAAAATAGTAAGTATAATTTATATTAAAAGGTATAAGTTATAATTAAACTTAAAATTTCTGTTTCTTGTTAGTTATGTTAAGGCAGTAAGAAATCCCTTTGAAAAAAAAAGCAATTTTAAAAGCAGTTTCCAATAAGTTATTGATTTTATAAGAAATTTGGTTAACAATATGTTTCTTTATAAATTTACAAAAGTTCTTAAAAATACATTAAACGACTTAGGCCATTTTACCACTCACCGATATATATGTCGCATAATATCCTATTAATTCCATTTAATAGCTTGTTTCTGGAAACAATGAAGTGACTCTGTGGTAGAGCAACAACGCTACGTGTTAGGGACATGCTATAAAAAATTGACGTTAATTTTACAACTCTCACAATGAACTGAAACATTTACTCTTTCTCGTAAATCTGTTTTGATTTAACTCAATTAATTTTACTAAACAGTATTAAAATCAGGAATTCCGTTCTTTTTCTTATAAACGAAACTAAGAAAAAAAATAATATAACCCTAACAAAGACACCGCCTCAAAGGCAGAAAATATATATATTATAATTTTGTATGTTGTTACAAGCACCGGGTCCAAAAATACCATTTCACGTTCGTTATTTTTCGCTTTAAAATAATAATAAAAAAATTATTATGTTTTCGTTTAAAATTGTACATATAAATAGAAATTAGTTTCGCATATAAAACCTATTTTATATCGACTCGTTTTCACGAAACTACAATTATAGCATTTTAATATGCAAAGAGTGACCAGTTATTTTACTTATGAAATTCAAACATAGCCAGTATTAAAAGCTAAAAATATTCTCTCTTTATTAAAGACAATAACTATAAATTTTGACGATAACTATATATCTTGAGTAAATAAAGTCAAATAAATCAGCTTCACGCTATATTCCACACACAGCAGGATAGGCAGAGAGAACCTAGTGCTTAAACACTCCGTTCCCCGCTTTATGCCGAATTCTAGAGGCATTTCGTGTTGAACAGTAGAACTCAGCGCCGCGCTTTACCTCGACACCAGAGCGAAAAAATGGCAATATAAATTTAAGTAAATATTTCATCTCCTCGAGTGGGGATCGAATCCACAACCAGTCGATTTTACAATCACACTTTGTGTCACTGCGCCACGACTGGCCTTGACATCTTGAGGATCTCATTTTTATCAGTTAATATTGATAAGCAGAAAAATATATCAATATTTCAACAAAACCTTATAGTAGAAATAACGATTAGAAAACATAAAAAACCATATAAACATAGAATAACAATAGTCAACGGAAGTCGGCGCTTTTGCACCGTCGGACACACATCCTATGGGAATCCATCATATCTCACATAGCATCATCACGTAGCGTTGCATTCGCAATTTCCCAAGACTGGAAACGAACTCGTGAACTCCGAGTCGTGACTGACGCTGTCCTTACACAGCCTTGCCTTTATATACAATTAAATCGATCTGTCTATGTCTATGTAGTAATCGATTTTGTTAGGATTTTCTATAATAAAATCTAGTTATTTTTTTAATAGCTACAATATATGTTTTCTGTATTGGTGAGTTCGTCTGTATGTGTTTTCCAATTTTGAAATGGGATTTTAAATTACGAATTGAAGCCCATCGTGGTGCAAGGGCACAAGTGTGTGAAAGTAACGCTAGTGGGTTCATATCCCACTCGGAGGTATGATTTATATTATATAACATAACAAGGCATAGTGAGGCGTTGAGTTTCGCCACAAATCGCTGTTAGATGCACTACGGGATGCACCGTGACCTAATAAAAAATCTGGATGCATTGCGTATTGAGTGGCGGAACTCAACTCTGTACTTTTATTCTTGGAGCGAGGAAACTGAAAATATAACATATTACATTCCCTCGAGTGGGAATCGAACCCAGTACCGTCGGCGTTACGGTATCTATCTACATCATAATTATATTCCAAAAAATAAATGTTTTTCTACTTGAACAAAGACAAATGAGACTGCTAGTCTACAATATTTATATTCTACATTGCTTCACACAACGCTGGTACCTATTACCGTATTGTTTTAAAAGATATGTCTATATTTATACATAAACAACGTCGTATTCTCTATTAATCATTTATTATACATATTTTAGGGCAGCATATATTTCTTTTTTTTTGGGAACCTAGTATTAAGACACTTCGTTCCCCACTGTTTGCCGAATTCTGGAGGCATTGCGTGTTGAGTGGCAGAACTCAACGCCGCGCTTGTCCTCAACACCAGAGCGAAGAAATGGAAATGTAAATTTAAGTAAATATTTCATCTCCTCGAGTGGGGATTGAACCCACAACCAGTCGGTTTACAGTTACTGTAAAGGTTTATCCTTACTATGTTTAAACTCAATTAGTTATATGGTACGTTTTTTAGACGGAAACAGCCTGGTGCACACTCCATTTCCCAAGCAAATAGTGATGATGCATTCAAAATTATTACTGAAACCATTCGTGTCGCAGAGCCAAAAACGTGCAGTTGTAAAAGCTATAGATCGTGGGTTCAATTCCTACTCGAGGAAATTAAATATTTAATATTTTTGTGTTGAGTTCCACCAGTCAAATTGCAATGCCTCCATAATTCGACTGAAAGTGGGGAGTAACGGAAGTATCTTTAAGGGCACGGGGAATTTTAATACTAACTTCCCAGGTTCCTTCTACCTACTACGACTACTTATTTCTAAAAGTTCGTTTTATTTAATTGCATAATGATATCTTATCACTGTTTCCACAAACAAGAATCAATTCGCAAAAAAATTTACTATAACTATATTATTTTTTGTCGTAAATCTTTCTTATCAAGTATTTTTTTGTTTGTTAAGGACCAAATTGAAAGCATCGTTGACGCAGAATGCCATCTTTGTAAATATTTACCGACTTTCTGATAAAGAGTGTATTTGTTGAGAACTCGTAAAACTTGATAGCCTCAGTCATAAAATCGAAAATAAATTTCATTGGTATTTACTCTCTTGCCATTGAATCACTTTAAAAAAGATATACAATATAGAAATGTACCTATGTATAATAAGAACTGTCTTGATGTAAATAACTCTAAACAAATATTTAAAGTAAATCTGTTGGTTTTTTTTTAAGGTTAGGGTTTTTTAGGTTTAACTTGGTAATCTAATGTTAAATACTCCTTTCACTTTTAGGCACTTTCAAAAGGGGGCCCCATTTCTGATAAATTCTGAGAGCATTGCATGCTGAATAGATAAACTCAGCGCCGCGGTTTGCCTCGTTACCAGAGCGAGGTAAATTAAAAAATATAAAAATATTAAATATTTCATTTTCTCGAGTGGGAATCGAAACCACAATCTGTCTCGTTTACAGTCTCACATCACCCATTCGCCACGACTGGCCTCTGTTTATACTATATCTTATATCTCTAAATATAAATCTAAAAGTATAAATATATTTAGATGTATATTTTATAATATAACCACAAATGGTCATTACATTATTTTTTTTTTTATAAAAAAAATACCATCTACACTTTTAAACTGCCGCCGGCTCTACGCTCCTGTATATAAATTTATAAAAACATTATAAAATTAAATAGAAATTACCGCGTAACACATTATATCTTCACGGGTTCAAATTGATTGCTCCTAAAATGTCCTAAACCTTTCATTTGGTATTCATTATGCTACCGGATACATTAGACCAAATTATTATAATAATTGGGCGATACAGCTGAAAGCTAAAAAAATATGATTGTAATCATTTTGTACCCTTCGCTTCGCTTTTGTACCCAGATCACTTTGCAATTTTTTTCAGCTCTAACTTGTACCCCGCACACAGTAGGGTAAGAAGGTGGAATCTATTGTTAAGACCCTCCATTCGCCCTTTTCCGTGAAATTCTAGACGCTTTGTCTAGAATTCGGCTTGGTGGCGGAAATAAACGCCGCGCTTTGCCACACCGTAGCGATGAAAATGGAAATCTGTCACGTTTACACTTCGTGCCCCTACACGACTGGCCTCCTATCATTACCTCATTTTTTTTAATGTATTTTTTTATAAATAATAGTATATATTCACAGTTTTCATTACAGCTATGCAAAGAAAGCCAAGCGTATATTATAATAGTAGATATATGACTAACTGTCTCATATTAAGTGTACTTAAATCTACAGTCTTCTCAAAGCAGACGCCTAAATTTTGCTAAATCATCGTTAAATATGCTATAAATAACATAAAATAAATCAGCTTCACGCTGTATCCCGCACACAGCAGGGTAGGCAGAGGGAACCTAGTGTTAAGACACTCCGTTTCCCACTTTCCGCTGAATTCTGGAGGCATGGCGTGTTGAGTGGCGGAACTAAACGCCGCCGACACCAGAGCTAAGAAATAGAAATATAAATTTAAATTAATATTTCTTTCCCCCGAGTGAGGATCGAACCCACAATCGTCGAGATAGGGTCCCACCCTTGAGCCCCTGGGCCATGACGGCCTATAGAAATATGTTGTCATTTTTACTATATCAATAAAAATCTACAGTACAATATAATTAGTATTAGTATACAGTATCAATATAATTTTACATTATAAAATTATACATTATTAAGTATCTTATTGAAATATTTACAATTTAATACGACGTTTATATTTTAATAATACGAAAAACGAAATCGGCAAGTAGCTGGGGCTGAGATAAACGACTTCCGTTTAAACTTGTTCACCTGCTTCTTTTTCATGTAAACTTTTTAATTCTCCATTTGTATGATAAAAAAAATTACATTGACACATCTGTCACAGATTGTAGCTAAAATAAAATTATGCGACGTATATTTTCATTTTCCCTGGCGTTTCCATTACAGTTTTTCAATTGTGTTTTCATTATGTTTTATTTTTATTACGTGGAGAGAGAGAACCTAGTGTAAAATCACTCAGTTCTTCAGTTTCCGCACGAATTAGCATCAAAGCAGTGACATGAAAACAATTAATTTTCCCGAATCATTAATCGAAATAGAACCTACACTCGTAGCGTCTGCAGTCAATGAGCCTCGATGGTCTTTTCTCTAGATAAATTATATATTTCTTTATTTGATTAAAGACAATATTTTTGCAGGTTGATTAACAGCACTTTTTTTGATAATTAAAATTAATATAAATTATTAAAATTAGCTTCACGCTGTATCCCGCACACAGCAGGGTAGGCAGAGGGAACCTAGTGTTAAGACACTCCGTTCCCCACGTTCTGCCGAATTCGGGAGGCCGCGCTTTGCCTCGATACCAGAGCGAAGAAACGGAAATATATATATTTATTTATTTTTTATTAAAATTAATTGTTACTTCGTTACACAACTACCAATTTCATTAAAATTAATTAATTACTTTCAAAACGTTTCAAAATTTGAATGTAGAAAAATTACAATTTCAATCTGATATACAACTATGGTGTCACATAATTTGCAATGAATAGTAATCTCTTGGAACTTGTTCCAAAAATGCATTTTATATTTCGACATACATACATTAATATGCGAGTCATGCAAAAAATTTATATTCGAAGCGTATCTTCGAAGATTTTTGTTAATATATCACAGTACTGTGTATAGAGAATAAATAATTTTGTATAATCAATTTATGAACACAATAAAAATTCGACAAGTGTCGCCCTAAACCCATTGTTGGATCGGATTTAAAAAAAGTATATAGATTTCATTTTTTTTTAATGGTTGCTAAAGATGATTGATAACTTCCACTGGCAAAAAAATTGCATCCTGTATAATATAATTTTTGCATCATTAGTAAAACTGACATGGATGGTCTTTACAGGTCCATTGTCAAAATAAAATTAATTTAAGATATTGATGTTTCAAGGATTTCCTGTTATTATTATACTCTTTATACGATTCAGTGTTTATTGATAAGTCTTTGTAAAATGTCAAAATACAGATAGAAACTAAGTGAAAAATAATGTAATTTTAATTCTATTTTGTTTTAAAACGGCGTGGTAGAAGGTGTCAGACATTCACATCCATTCTCCATTTCGTGTTTAATAAAAGAAATTGACGCTAAGCTAATCTTGTTACTAGAACGCCGATATTAAAATATATAATAAATTATTCGCCTATGTGAGACATATAAATTTTATATAAATCATAAATTTTATGTCATTGTTTTTAGTATAGCCAGGACTGATACCGGGGTATCAGTGAAAAAAATTGAAATATCATAATAAAATACTAAAAAAAAATGCGTGCTAAATCAATTCCAAAAAATAGGTAAACGTAAATTTTAATATAAACATATTAAAAATAAGTTTACGTTTAAAAAAATAAATGTTTATTTACTTACTCAAAACAATGTCTCTGGCTGAAACCGTGCATGCCAATGCCACGAACAGCGTGACAGCGATTGGCATTTCGCGCCAAAACGCAATGGCGGCGCGCGTCATGTTTCTTCAACTCAGCTCGTCTTATTGGACTCCATTAGCTTCTGGAACAATGTAAGCAATAAAATAAGATTTATTTATTTTGTTAGGTTTAATATATATTGTAGTTAGAATAGAATTT
This sequence comes from Heliconius sara, assembly GCA_917862395.2. NCBI lineage: Eukaryota > Metazoa > Arthropoda > Insecta > Lepidoptera > Nymphalidae > Heliconius > Heliconius sara. The sequence goes on along the minus strand of OU860788.1, from coordinate 2,473,485 downwards.
GTTTCAAATTTATTGTCTGTTTGTGGTTTACTTAATTTTTTCGATTTAGTTATTGGATATTCTTTATAACAACTTTTAGCGACATTTATTTTATTGGATTTTCTATATAGCAATAACTTCGACACCAGAGCGAAGAAATGGAAATATAAATTTAAGTTCATATTTCATTTCCTCGAGTGGAGATCGAACCCACAACCAGTCGGTTTTACAGCCACACTTCATGCCGTTGCGCCACGACTGGCTTCGCCACGTGTACATAATTTACGTAAATTATATACATTAAGATATGGTAATTTATAATTTGAATTGACTTATATAAAAAATTGATTTGAAAAAAAATTGACTTGTATAAATCTTGAAATAATTCCTTTACGGCAAGCCAAAGCAAATTATCTAAACTTTTACTCATACATAACAAAATTAATGTAATTTTACTTTAAATAATAATATCATTAGTCATTACAGATATAAAACATATTTTTAAATTATTTTAATATACCTATCATCAAATCAAATGAAAATGTCACACGAACAATGACCTATTAAACACAATAATATAGATATAAACTCGAGCATAAAACAGTTTTAGACAGTAAATATTTAGCACGTCCTATTTGTTAGAATGATATATTATGGGTTGGTTGGAACATCTGTAGCATTCTAAATATAGAAGTACTTACATACATTGGCTGTAAAACTTAAAACGTAATATTGTAACGTTCTCCCCTGGTATACAGGTGCGTGGCAAGTAATAAATGTCAATATCAATTCCTTTTGCGCTCGCCCATATAAGTTGTATACTGATGTGTATGGACTGTAGTCCATATCTATATAGACATAGACCAGTCAACACCTAAAACTAAGCTATACGAGCTCGTATAATATATGGTAGAAGCATTAAAATTAGCTCATATTTATAACTGTAGCTTCAAACTCTAACCCGCACATAACAGGGTAGGCGAAGGGAATTTGGGAACCTAGTGTTATGACATTCCGTTTTCATTACGACATTGCCGTTCTTAATTTTCCTCCGCCAATACTGTAGGCACTGCGTGTTGAATGACGGATCTCTACGCCACGCTTAGACTCGTTACTAGAGCGAGGATAGGAAAATACAAAAATATGTAATTTTCTCGAGTGAAAATCGAACCCACAACCAGCGTTTACAGTCACGCCATGTATTCCAAAATCCTATCCCTAATGTAACATATAAAATACATTAAAAAACTAGTATTTACAACACATAATTTTGTCACGAAAGCCGATCTAAAAACTTTTACATACGATAAAATACTTAATTTCCAATTTCATAGGGCCCAAAGTCGAAACGCTACACCATTTTTATAATAAAAACCGAGATTTACACACACGTGCTACGCCTGTAGGGAAATTTTTAATGCATTTTCTGCAGAGTTAGTATGGGTATAATTTTATCCAGTCGTTGCAGTGAGAGTTCGTTGGTTGGTTATAAAATTAAACATTAAATAAACAGCCACGTGAAATGTTGATCTGCTTTCGGAAGGTATTTTTAAAACGTTTTTCTTGTCATATATTTATAAATAGAATAAATCGGAGTGGCGGAACTCAACGCCGCGCTTTAACCTCGACTCAAGACCGAGAAAATGAAAATATAAATGTAAATAAATATTTTATTTCCTCGAGTGGGGATCAAATCCACAACCAATCAATAAAATACTATAAAATTATATTACATTCTAAATTTATATCACCTAACAGTTTAAACAAAAATAAATAAAAAGATTCTAAATATACTAACGCCATTACGATTAAAACAAAACCAATCTTACCATTCAAAATATGAAACATAAACATAAATAGATACTATAAAATCACAAAGAAAAAAAAGATAGAAAAACTTTCAACTATTAAGCCCTGTTTAATGTTACTTTTCATTAGACCGTATAACACGTGCCCCAGTCTCATATATCATAGCGATGAAGGGTTAACTCGATATATTTAACGTTATAAGCTTAGAACCACACGGGAACCAAAATACAATACACTATTTACGTCAGATGCATATTTTAGATATAATATTATAAAATATATTGGTATTCTATGTTGAAGGTAGCAGATACGATATTTATAATAGATAAAAACTTGTTTCTGAACGTTGTTTTATAATGGTGTGGTTTAAAATAATATCAGCTGAGAATAAATTTACCTTTTATTTTTCCTATAATATTCTACAATATATGGAGTAGATTATTATAATGATGTGTCAGATGATTTCTTATTGACTATCCAATCTCGATTGTATATTCAAAAAAAATAAGTCTCATTCAATACGCAATCCTTCAAAAATTGGGCAGAAACTGTGGAACAGAATGTCGTAACACCAGTCTCTCTAGTGGAGAGTAGACAACCCGTAAAATGAAAAAAAAAGTTATTTAAAGAATTGCACTAAGTTAATTATATAATGGGACGCTGTGATTTTACCACCACGTACTTTAGAGAAGAACGTCAATGAAAAAATAATACGTGAATGTAACAAAATTTTAAGATGGCCTGATGGGCCCATCTTAAAATGGCTACATCAAGTAGAGGGTTAAATCAGTTTTTTATTGTTCTGTTCCCTCGATATAGAAATAGAACTTTCAGCGGTCTCGCTCTTGATTTATTTTAACCGTGTTTTTATAATCCGTGGTATAAATATATGATGTGTAAATAATTGAGACAAGGGCGATGCGTCTACGTTTACATCTGGAATATTTTAGTTATGAATTAATGGAACGGTAATAATACTTTTGATTTGTGTGCATTAACTAAGGTTTATATTATATTCTTATTAAAGTTGCGCCAGTCGTGGCGCAGGGGTACAAAGTGTGACTGTAAACCGACTGGTTGTGGATTCGATCCCTACTCGAGGAAATGAGATATTTACTTAAATTTATATTTCCATTTGTTCGCTCTGGTGTCGAGGTTTGCCACTGAACACGCGATGCCTCTAGAATTCGGCAGAAAGTGGGGAACGGAGTGTCTTAACGCTAGGTTCCCTCTGCCTATCCTGCAGTGTGCGGGATACAGCGTAAAGTTGATTTATTTTTTTATTTAATAAACTATATCGGCTTATTTTTATTAAAAGCTTTAGGTATGTGGATTGAGTGCTAGAGACGTGGTATGTTAGTTTACAAATATATAAATAATAGAAATTGATATGTAATAATAAATAAAAAAAGAACTTTTTAAAATTATTTGATAGATATTAAACACAAGTATACTGTAAGAATAACAAATAAATTAAAAAATGTTAAGTTTAAAATAAGTCACTCACTTAGTACTTTAGTAAATATTTATATCCCATAAAAAACCTTAAGAAGTACTCTGGTAACGAGAAAAAACGCGGCGTTGAGTTCCGCCCTTCGATCAAAGGTTTTTTCATCCAAGGTTCTGCCAACATCACACAATGCCTCAAAATTCGGCAAAAGTAGGAAGTGGAAGCGTCTTAATACTAGGTTCCCTCTACATATGTGAAGATAAAAAAAAGAAGAGCTTACTAACCGAGTGTCTGTATCATTGATATCAGACTTAAACAAAATTGCATCAAAAAAAACGATTTCAAATCTACCCTCAAAAAAGCAAAAAATAAATAAAATCAATATGAAATTTTGCCTTTCAAAATATTTTTCTCTCATAAATTATTTTCACGTTTAAACAAGAGATAGGCGGTCTACAAAGAAGCACGTTGATTCTATGGACTCTCGAGTGTACTCTAGATAAAAGGAAAAAAAATCGTATAAAAAACCCGCTGTATGCACAACAGAGGTGCAGATAACATAAACAATTACATAAGGCGACGCCAGATGGCGCGTGCGGTGGTTTTTTATCCTGATATTAGTAAACATTTTTTTTTATTATACTATCTATGAATATAGAGTGTGATGTTCAAGACAATATAATATTTTATTATTATGCTTCATAGCAGGATAGGTACAAGGAAGTTAGTGGTAAGACACTCCGTTCCTACTATCCTAATTTTCGAGACATTGCCTGTTGTGTCGTCGAACTCAGTCGTGGAGCTCATTATTTAACCCTGTCTCGTTTTGTTACCTATATAATTAATTTTCGAAATTGGGAATCAAACCCACAACGGTCTTATAACGACGACAACCCATCTTACCAACCATTTTTTTCTCAGTTGTATTTAGTATTGTCAATCATATTTGGCTCAGAGCGATTATTATTGTACGTTAAAATTGTACTAAATATTTTTTTCTTTACCTAGTCAAGTTGTACGTAATTTTTCTTATCGCCTATATAGCCGAAAAATAGTATGTTGTAAAATTGCTAATATAAAATGTATAAACATGAAAAGGGAAATATTAAATATTAAAAAGAATATACAAAAATTAAATTTTATAAAAACGAGAGCGAGCCAGACTCAGTTTGATATAAATATTTCGAATTCTTTATAGTGTTTTGGTTCATACAGATGTGAAACAAAAAAAATACAATTAAAAATATAGAAATGTAAAAAAGTAAGAAAAAAATCTCCAATAATACTGTTCTACACAGCTTCACGCTATGTTCCACATACAGCAGGATAGACAGAGAGAACCTAGTTTTAAAATACTCCGTTCCCCACTTTCTGGCGAGTTTTTCGGAGCGAATTGAGTGGCAAAACTCAACGCCGTTCATTGCCTCGACACCTAAGCGTACAAATGAAAATATAAATTTAAATAAATATTTCATTCACTCAATTGTAGATCGAATCCACAAGCGTCGCGTTACAATCACTGTTCTACACTAAGCCAATAAAATAAAAGTAATGAACTCTAGTGACCAATTCGTAATCAAATCACGAATAAATAAACCGCAACGGCTTTACAATCGCCCCCGCGTTACGTCTGTCAATAAAGTGACCGCAATTTTAAATATTAACCGTTTTGTAGTATGGCATTGATTTATAAATTAGTATTATTAATAATGTAAATACATAATAATTCATACATACATGTATATAGTATGTAAATAAATAATTTAAAAATAGGCCCGTTGTGGTGCAGATGCATATGTAACTGTAAACGCGATAGGTTATGGATTCAATTCTCGCAATGTCTTCAGAAAGTGGGGAACGAAAGTGTCCTAATTAGAACGGAGTTTCTTACTCTAGGCTTTCATGTTCCCTCTATCTACTCTACTATATGCGGATTACAGTCAAATTCGTAGCGTAATGTAATATAGTCCATAGTTTTCTATAAAGAAATCCCAATATTAGAGCATTTTTGGATTTGAACCAGTATTTTTTTCGTTTAAATAAACTCTTCATCTTTAGCTGAAAGGAACTCTTGTCTTGGTTAAATTTTTTATTCCTAAACGTATGTTTCTTTTATATTAATAACACATAAAATGTTATTTTACTTCAAAATACTAACAAAAGCCTAATTTAATTTAATTTATTTCTCATTACCAACAATTTAGATATAAAATCCAATAAAATAAAACAAAACAATACTTTGTGGATCGCCATTTCTAACTTCAATTGTAGCGAATTCGTTTCGAATTCTAAAACATCCTGTGCAAGGAAACGCACGTGCTCTAAACTTCCTGCCTATAACGTACGTACATACGTGCGCCCTATTGGATTAGAGACTAATTTCCTTTTACTTTATATCGTACAGTTTCAATGTATTATAAAATACACTTGGAAAATAAGCTTTATTTATATTGATATAAAGACTAGATAAAGAATGATTTTGGAAAATGTTCTGTAGTCGTTTGAAATTCAATAAATATATATTTACATATATAGAATACATAGTGCTTTGACACTAGGTTCTCTGTGTTATAACTATATCTATAGCTCCAATGAAACATAAAATAAAGAAAGTAAAAAATATATGTAATGATTTTATTCTTCTTCTTTTAGCTTCCCGCTGTATCCCGCACATAGCAGGGTAGTTAGGGGGAATCTCGGAACCTAGCGTGTTTTAGAATCATATTTTTTGCCAAGTCAAACTGTGTTGGCGAGCGAAGCGAACAAGAATAAAAAGAATTTCAGCCCCTTTTGCATTACGAAACAGACAAATATTGCTAGTATAAGAAAAAGTAAGTAATATTTTCACATATACTTTAACTAACAAGATTATATAGAATTTTAATAAAACACAGAGGTCTAGAGCGGGTTCATATTTCAGTTTCAAATATCAAAGAAGCTAAATGAAATTTTCGCCTCTTTAAATATAGTCTTTTGCTTATGAGCAATTGTGATATTTTGAGAATGTCTCTGTTCAAAGAAAAACAAACAATTCATAAAGATGAAATATATATTTTTTTTAATTTCTAAATAACTATTCTAAAAGGCATATAGAAAGGATTGTGTTGTTTTCAAAACATTCTAACAAAAAATACCAAATGAATATAGTATAATAAAATCTCATGTACCTTGATGGGTATGGACTGTTTTAACATAAGGATCCCGGGTTCCCAATGCCTAACCTGCTATGTGTGGGATACAACATGAGGCTACAAAAAAAATGAGAAAATCTATGTAACTATTTTAAGAAAACACTAAGGACGGTACATTAAGCTTTTATGGAATTTAAAAAAAAAAAACAGCTTCACGCTGTATCCCGCACACTGCATGGTAGGTAGAGGGAAACTAGTGTTGAGTGGCAGAACTCAACGCCGTGATTGTCCTCGACACCAGAGCGAAGAAATGGAAATATAAATTTAAATAACTATTTCATCTCCTCGAGTGGGGATCGAACCCGGAACCAGTCTGTTTTACAGTCACACTTTGTGCCCCTGCGCCACGAGTGGCCTCTATATGGAATTAGAAAATGAATAGTTTTGTCTTTCATCTTTTTATTATTTGTATAATTTATTATGGTTTCGAGTGCATCACAGATAAAAAATAAAACATGTGAATACATTAGCACACCTACAACTTTCGTACTGCCCACGCTCGCGAACTTAAACAGATAAAGCGCCAGAAATGGCATCTTATTAATATTAATAATATCCTAATTTAATAATATTTTAATATAATAAAATTTAATTTAATAATATTTTAATTTAATAATATCTTAATTTAATAATATATTATTGTAGTTTTATATTCTTTCATTCTTCATTGCACATAGCAAGGTAAACGCGGAGAACGTAGTGTCAAAACGCTCTGTTTTAGACTTCACTTCACGCTGGAATTCAAGACATAATGGGTTGTGAAACTCAACGCCGCATTTTGCTTTGCCAAAGCTCATAAATAAAAATAATTAATTTCCCTAAATAGGAATCGAACCCAAAATCATCGCGTTTACAAGCAGACTATCACATTACATCATGATGACCTTGATATATTTACTTATTTGAGTATTCGTGTATCAACTCTTCTAAGTATATTTTATATTCACCAACAATAAATAAAGCGCATCCACAAACAAGACACCGACAGAGACGGACAGATTGATTTATTTTATTATATTTACTTTTAAAGAGTTACTTAGAACTCTTAGGAGAAGACATGGAGGACTTGTGGAGGACTCAAGTAGTACTTTTTAAACACTTTGCTCCTTGAATACGACATTGAACTTTAGTTGAAGTATATATGTATAATGAATATGAATATATTTATTTACATACTTCAAGAATGTAAATCTCGAGTGATTGATTTCTTAGTTTTTTTTTAACCGACGTCTGTAAAAGGTGGTAAGTATGTAAGTTATCAGTTTGACTGTATTTTTTTTTAAGTTTATACCGTCTGAACAGTTCCTGATATACATAAATAACTGACTGATGCAAGTGTCGTTCTTATTTTTAATGTGTCTGGTTTGGGCGGTCATAAATAGTTTTATAGATAAAAAAAATTATACAATATCATGTTGTTTAATTTTAAATTAATAATTTTCTATAGTATGTGATTATTGTAGGTTCGCTGCCCAATAGGGAAAATGTTTATATAGGCTTATTTATTCACTTAAAATTGGACAGCAACCGCAGAACGTCCTTACACTAAGCTTCGGTAGGCAGAGAAAACCTGGGAACCTAGTGTTAAGACACACCATTTCCATTAGTCGGAAGAAGTGTTGAAGGCATTGCGTGTTGAGAGGCGGAACTCAACGCCGCGTTTTTACCTTGGTACCAAGGCGAAAGAGCCCCTCAAAACCCCAAGTGGGAACAAACCCAAAACTTATTACGTTTACAATCACAATGCCACAACTGCCTTACAAAAACCTTTTTTTTTAATACAAAATTCAAGTAAAACCACAGAACTTGCTCATACAATACACATTTATTGGTCACGTTTCAAGAGCGTCTGTCTGTTTATAAATATTGATGCCAAGAAATACCGACAAAAGCATCGATAAATCACTTATTTCCTGAATAATTCGTTATTCACGTGAAACGTACGTAGTCCGTAGATTACGTTTACGATACGTTATTTCCTTACTGAGAACGACACGCCCGTACAATATATTTTTAGCCGTATATTATTCGACGAATCTCGTTGTAACTCTATATTGGGGTTAATTTTTGGACGTACAAACAGAATAAATTGAAGCTGTACGCTTCATTTAGTACTAATTACTTGATGGTTTCTCTTTTAACGGTTATTTTTAGTGTCAAAATATAAGATTTTCTCAGAAAAATGTCTTAATTTACAAAATTTTATAAGTATTTCTAAAAGTTGTGACTGATTTTGTTTTTTTTTGTACGAAAATAATAATAAGTGATTGAACACTATTGAAAAAATAAATTAAGCACTTTCTCAAACACGCAAAGGATACGATAGCTAAATGTTTTAAAAAAATATAAACAAGAAGAATAATTTATTATAGTTGTAGTATTTGAACACACAGCCAAGTGTATATAGGTATAAGCATTAAGCATAATTTCTTAAAAAAAAAAAAGATAAAATAATCAACAATAGAGTTAACTATACTTGCGTGGCGTTGAGTTGCGCCATTCGCGTCATTTCATGAAATATCTCGAATTCAAGCGGCATTTATAATATAAGTAGGATTGGAGGGGAAGTAGGTTACTATTTAGTTTATTTAAGATTTATTTCGTATTATAGATTAGTAATTATCTGAGGCCAGTCGTGACACAGAGGCACAAGCGTGGGACTGTAAGAAAATTCGTGTAGAAGCAAAGCGCGATGAATTACGCCATGCCTCATGAATTTGGGAGAAACTGGGTAAAATAAGTGTCTTGATGAGAACGGAGTGTCTTAACACTAGGTTCCCAGGTGCCCTCTACCTACCTTAATATGCGGGGGATACAACGTGAAGCTAAAAAAATAATAATAATTTATCTTAAAATGATATATAGTCGTCTAATTTTATGTATGTACGTGAGATCGGTCAAATCTTGCACGCAATAAGCTATTTTTGTAGATTGTATACACGGTGGTACGTTTACACTTGTTGAAACTTGTATTTTATTCTTTTAATATGAAAATTTAATAAAATTATTGAAAGCAATATTAATGTGAAAATCTCTCGCTACAACGATTTATTTGTATGTGACCATGTAAAAAAAAATAACGTCAAGTTCATGAAATATGATTAATCCTTCATTTTTTTGATACATCATATCAAAAACAAACTTTTACTTAAAATAACATGAAATGTTAAAAAATGTCGTAGTTTTGTATACTCCATTGAGCCATTTCATAAAACAGCAGATTACTTGTTTTTTTTTTAAATGTCCATATTAATTTAAATAAAAATATACATAAATGTATATTAAACCCTTAATTAAAAATAATGAAAAATACACTATAATAATCTAATTACAACATTAGCAAATAAATAATTATATTTATTGTAACATAAAACAGGCAAGCCACTCGCCAAATGTAAACGCAGCCACTACCGGCTGCTGTTTTCCATCTATCGGTGGTTTCTGCAAAATCGTATTCCAAATAATGCGAGTTATGACCCGATAATAGCATCTTGTTTAGTTTTAAACGGAAAAGTATGGAAAAATGGAGGATTTTCCTGTTTCGTGTAAAAAAAATATAAAAGACTATGTAAATTCAGGAGGGCGTCGAGTCTGAGTTTGATTCCCAATCAGAGGCATAAGTTTAAACCTTTGCTTCGGTAATATGACAAAGCGCGGCGTTGAAATTCGCAAATTAACAGACGATCTCTCGAAAATTCGGTCGGAACGAGGAGGAACGGAGTGTCTTAACGTTAGGTTTCCTCTGCCTATCTTGCTGTAAGTGGGATACAGCGTAGAGCTAAAAAGTGTAAGTCTGTATATTCTTAGATAAGGAGTTATATCTACATAATATATTGTTTAAAAAAAATGTATAATATATTGTTTGAAAAGTACAAAAAAAGTAACACATCACAAAATTTTCTCAATTGAGTCATAACTCATTCATTATGAATATTTTTTATGTAATTTAAATTCTAACATTGAATCAAGAGCAAACAGTTTTTGAATATATGTAAATACATATTGTTTTTTTATTATATACATATTTTTAAGAAGTAATAAAAAAATACGTACAATAAAAAAAATGTTTTATAGTGAAAAACATTTGGCAATCATAAAAGTTTACAGTACGTAACCACTAAAACGTGAAACTTGAGCGTTGCCATATCCTCCACTGTGGCTCGTTCGTCCTTCGCCATTTCTTATTATAACAAATATCGGATATACTAACAAAAAGCTACACTCGTGTAGAAGATAAACATGTTGTTCAATATTTTTTACCTAAATTCTTATTTAAATATTCCGATCTCGATTTTTTTCGCTCGCCACATTAGAGCCGTCATAGCGCAGCGGTACAGCGTCCAACTAAAAATGCAATGGTTGTGAGTTCGATTATTACTCGAAGCAATAATCATTTTATTACTATCGCAAAGTGAAAGATGCTATTATTAATCTAATAATGTTTATATTACAAATATACTTTGTTAATAGTAAACATAATAGTTACAAATTCGATTCCCAAGCGAGCTTTCTTTGAATAGATTTACACGCCTCGCAACATGCGGGAAGTATAGAAAAAGAAAAATATGACAATATACATCACTAAATCTTACAGTTCCACCCCTATAACCAAATTACAAACAAATAAGTCAAATTCACATAAAAACCCAAATAAATTCGGTGGAATTGGGAAAAAAAAGCTTCCGGATTTCAAGGACAATGGACAAAGGGCCATAGGTTTTAATACTTCGAGCGCTTTTAGCTTTTATTACTATAGGAATATAATATATTTTTGTATTACTTGGTAATCCCTGGTAATAAATTGACTATTGTGACCATATGATTTGTGGATTGGTTTCGAGTATCTCACGTTAACATATGAAGCGTTAATTAAGAGTAAATATTGTCGATAAACTTTAAGTACTGCAGTCGCACTAGTTTGTTCGATTCCCACTTGGCAAAATTAATTAATATTAATTTATATTTTGATTTTTTCGCTCTGGCAACAAGACTAAGCGCTGCGTTCTACCACTCAACTCGCAATGCCTTGAAAATTTGACGGAAAGTGAAAAACGGAGTTTCTTAGCACTAGGTTCTCTCTGCCTACTCTACTGGATACGGAATATAGCGTGAAGCTGAAATAAATTATAATGACTGTCCATTATAAACTGTGGGATGTGCCTCATAAAAGCGATAGTCGAAGGTTCAAAATCTTTTTTAGGGGAATTACTTGTCTACTTAAAGTAAAATTAACAGCCTTATATAAATTTATATAAAAATTAAAAAATCATTCTAATTTTATTTATATTTAATCTTCCTAAATGTATGAAATTTATAAACATTTTAAACAGCTTTGAAGTGTTTAAGAAACTTTTTGATATATTTTAAACTACTTCATAAATAAAACTAAAGTTACTTCGATACGATCGTAATTTATAGAAATATTGCATATTATGAATTTTATACATTTATTTATGTAACAAAGAGATTTGTTGTGATTTAAGAATAGGAATTATAAATTTACTACTAAGTTCCTAGTGGTAATATATTCTTTTAATATTTTAAGCTTAGTCGATTCTATTTTAGTAAGCAATTTACTGTTTTTTGAGAGGTAGGCCGAAAAAAACCTGTGATTTACTATTCCGTTTCACCTATACCAACTTTTCGGCATTAATTACATATTAATATAAAAAAATTGGTAATAAGTACATATTTTCGTTTCCTTCCTCTCGATACTGAGTAAAGCTCGGTGCTGAGTTCCGCTACTCAACACGCAATACCTCTAGAATTTGCCGGAAAATGGATTACGGGAGCAGAGACCAGGTTCCCTTCTATGCACACTAGATACAGCGTTAAGCTAAAAAAATATTTTATTAAAAAAAAAACTATTTTTATCGACACAGTACATCCCTATGCCGCCGATCGTTATTCAATTGAGCGCTACGAGCCATAACGGTGGCTACAAAATGTTACGTGATGCGAATTATAGTGGAAGAGCAATACTTTAGCTTTACACTTGATATGTATTTGTATTTTTTTTTATTTCACGCTGTATCCCGCGCATAGAAAGATAGGCAGAGGGAACCTAGGAACCTAGTGTTAAGATACTACGTTTAGACTAAGACTTTCGTACCTCACTTTCTGCTGAATTCTGGAGACATTGCGTGTTGAGTGGCAGAACTTAACGCCGCGCTTTGCCTCAACGCCAAAGCGAAGAAATTGATTTTTTTAAGCCAATGGCTACAAAACGTGATAAGAATTATAGTGTAGTAGTTTATTTTATTTATTTGTTAAATGTCCTTTGGAAAATGGACTTATGTACATTTATTATCATCATTACCTGAATGAAGATCTAGAATCTTTTATCCTGTTTATCTTTTTGTAGCTACACGCTTTGTACGGTAAACAAAGAGTACCTAGTGTTAAGACACTCCGTCCCCCATTTTTCTGTTTCCCCAAATTTCGAGCCGATCCTGTTCGTATTTCTATGACATAAAAAAAACGTGCGAGTTATTTTTTGTCTAGTAGTTTGTCTTTATATTTTTTTCTTTTAAAATATGTATGGACGAAATATATTTATACCTGGATCGTCCCGAACTCTACATTTTTTTTATCTGAGAAGTAAGTATGTAAATCTTTCTATAAAATATATTTAGATTCATTGCTTAGAACAAATAAATCTCTTCCCATTCAATCCCACCTTGAACTAATAACCTTGATGTGAAAACGAAAAGTACCGTCTATATATTTAAAAGTATCCAGATCCTCACTAAATTAATTTGTATGTAATGTTTACAAAAACTCAGAAACCCGTGTTACAAAATGAATTTGTGTTATATAATTCGAACGAAAAGAAGTAATGGTTGAAGTGAATGTGATAAAATTTGTATTATAAAGACATAATTTAATATTATTTTATAGATTTTTTTGATCAATAGTTAAAAATAGTCTGTTCTGGTAATAGTTTTGATAAAAATACTTTGAGTAAAAGGCCATAATTTGTCAAAAAAAATGTTTAGTGAGGCAGAGAAATACAGAAGTCGGTAAACCTCGTATTATATACAAATAAGGCCGTGGCGCTGTAGGTACAAGTGGGAAGTGATTATTATTTAATAATATTTCCATTACTTCGCTCTGGGCAAAAGCGCGGCGTTGAGTTCCGAAACTCAACACGCTATGAAACGGAGTGTTTTAGCACTACTGTTCTATTCGGGATACAGCGTGAAGCTGTAAAAAAATATTTTCCTTCGTCGCTGTGGTAACGAGGCGAAATCCCGGCGTTCAGTTCTGCTACACAACACAATATCCTAATGGGAACGATGTATCTTAAAACTCATTATCCAGATTCCCTCTGCCTAATCGGCTTCGTGCGGGATATAGTGTGAACCTAAAAAAATATATTGTATGTGCAGTAAAAGACGAGTACATCGCAAATCTTTCGACACATCGTTAGGTAAATATATGAGATCTACATTACACCTTATGTCAAGGTAATTACGAATTAAATTTGTTTGTTTTGCCCACAACGCTGTCAGCGAGACCGTAAGTTTGCTGTGATTTGTCTAAAAATTTTATATTTAATGATTTGGCTTCACAATATTAAAAGACTTTTCAATTAGAACCAATAGTTCCTGAGATAAGCGCGTTAAACCAAACAAAATCTTTAGCTTCATAATATTAATATAATGTATATATATATATATATATAAAAATAATAATAATAATAATCTTATAATATAATGTGGACTAAGGGTGAAACGAGGCACGTTCAAGAGCTAGGACTAGAGAGATCTACTCAAACGTGACGTCAGTATAACAGTATTGAATATTGTATTATAAAATAATGTAATAACGCCTTTAAACCTCCATATTAGAGATGTAAATACATTGGATTATACTATCAATAGCAATTTAGAACCAACTTGTAAAGATAAATGGTTAAATAAATATTTTAATGTTATCAAAAATCGAGTGGAACGCCGCACTAAAATGTTCTCTTCCATTAGATTACGCAGGGTTATTTTTAGGTTTAGTTAGTATATAGAATATACATTTTTTATTAGTACGTATTTCATTAAACTATTTATTTATTAAATTTTTTTTTTATTATCTTAATAGTTTTAATTTTACAGGAATCGTACTGTGATGGTCACTACTTCAAACCTCAGTTAGAAAAAATTTCTTAGCCTGGGTAAATTAATTATAGTAAGCAACGTCGCGCTCAAAAATAGTAACTTTTCCTATGACATATAAAAAAATCGTATTTCTCTCTGTTAGGGCGTAATTTTTCGGGGTTTTTAGGGGTTGTGGGTTCAATCCCCAATCGAGAAGATGAAATATTTACTTAAATTTATATTTACATTTCTTTGCTCTGGTGTCGAGGCTAAGCGTGGCGCTGAGTTCTGCCACTCAACACGCAATGCCTCCAGAATTCGGCAGAAAGTGGGGAACGGAGTGTCTTAACACTAGGTTTCCTCTACCTACCCTGCTGTGTGCGGGATACAACGTGAAGCTGATACATAGTGTTTTAAAATAATCGAAAACTTGATAATAATATATTTTTGGATGATGCTCCGCTCTCTGCTCTGTCTGAAGATAAAGAATATATATGAGAATCGGTGAAATACAAAAATATGTTGTATGATTGATGATGATGATTCTGATTATCATGATTTTTCCACTGTATATACAAATATAACAATAAATATAATATAATAGTATGTTTTGTAATATCGTGAGTAGTTTTTAATATTGTCATCGATTTAAGAAAGTTTTAGTAGTTTTTGAGCTCATCTCCTTCTTATTTTTAAAATTAAATTCAAATATATAAATACAAGTCCAGGAATGTATCGAATATACAACAAGAGAAATTCGAATAAGATTTTTTGTACAAAAATGAAGTTCTAAGGAAAGCCGACCTGATTTAAAAATAATCGCGTCATCTTTATATATAGAACAAAATGTATGTACGCGTGAATGTTTAGTTTACATTGTACGTACAATCTGTATGCATTTTCAGAATTTAAATGTTAGTTTTGGTTAACAACCGCGGATTTAGAAGTAGTCGTGGCGCAGGGGCACAAGGGTGTGACTGTAACGACGGTTTTGAGTTCGATCTCCACTCAGGAAATTGAATATTTTCTTTAATATTTTTATTTCTTCGCTCTGGCACCAATGCAAAAGCCAAAATGAGAGGAGTGTCTTAACACTAGGTTCCCTCTGCCCTGCTGTATGCGGGACACAGCGTGAACCTGTCTAAGAAGTCAATTAGTATTAAACTAGCGTTATGTCCGTTAGCCGGTTTTCACCGCGAGCGGGGCAGGCCCATAACTACGTTGAACTCGCAAGAGTAAACTGCGTACTTTTTCCCTCACCAATACGGCGTACGGCGGAGCGGGTGCTAAATATTTCATTTCCTCGAGTGGGAATCGAACCAACAACCTGTCGCGTTTACAGTCGCATGCTTGTACACGCATGTACCCCTGCGCTACGCAGGCCTCAATATATGTATACACAAGATCATGTCTAACCTTCATGTTACACCCATTGTTGAAGGCGTACCTCTGGAAGTTCGAGAAACTGACAACCGATGGGGAAGAAAGGTCCTCGAATGGCGACCACGTCTCGGCAAAAGGAGTACAGGCCGCCATCCAACCAGGTGGACCGACGACCTAAGGAAGACACTCCGCTGGATTCAAAAGGCGGATGACCGAACAAAATGGTGAGCATTAGGAGTTGCCTATGTCCAGCAGTGGACTTTGAAAAGCTGATGGAAAATTAAGAAGAATATCGAATGCAAAGCTAACCTAACTAACTATTACTTTCTTACCACTGCGCATACGCGACTCACTGGCTTCATAAATAAAAACAGAGATTCCTGTGGCTAAACGAAAATAAACATCTAACGGATATCCCCAAAGAAGCTTATAGTTTTATTGCCAGACATCACAGAGACTTGTAGAAAAAAATACGTATATTTTACGCGCCCACTTATGGCACTCTCGTTTACAAATTACAATATGTTTATACTGTATTCCAATATAAATTATATTAATTGATAGTGAAAGATTTAGTTTCTTGAACTGAACAACGGAAGGAAGAGAAAATTTGTTTTTATTATGCATTTTTCCTTATCTTAAAACTTTTTGTTGAACTTCAGAGTAAGTTAAATGTTTGGGGAAGTATGATAAAGAGTGTTTTTTCTGCTTTTCAGTGGCGTAATTCCACAGATTGTTTTTAACCTGAGTAGGAATCGAACCCACAACGATCTTTTCCTTAACAAATTTTCATTACGATTAGTGATATTTTGTCTATATAGCGACACTATATTACTAATTACAATAATATTGCTTAAGATATCGCACAATAGAATTTTTTTTTAGCTAGAAATTGTATCTTGCTGGAAATTATATCAAGGTAGGCAGAGGGAACCTGGAAACCTAGTACTGCGACTTTCGTTCCAAAATTTCATTAACATTGCTTGTTGAATGTCAGAATTCGAATTGTAAAAATAAATTTATATATAATAGCCACAACTAAACGTTATATAAAAGAATATATAAAATGAAGTACCAACATATAAAAAAATATATATGCACGACTAGTTTATTTGCGGTTAGATCTAAACCACAACATTAACTGAGACGCAGAGTACATGAATAACGTGTGTCAATATGAGTATTTAATTTTTTTTAAATTTTCTATACCGCTATAGCTCAATTGTTGGGTGTCCTGATAAATGTAATGGGTTTTTTCTCAGCTTCCCACTTTATCTATTAATAACCTTCTGATAGCAGTTGCAGAAGGAACCTGGAAACCTAGTGTTAAGGCTCTTGCCATTAAGACACTTTTGTTTCCCAATTTCCGCCGAATTCTGGACGCATTGCATGTTGAATGGCGGGACTTGACGCTGCAAATATAATAATTGTAGATTCAATAACTTTGAATTTGTTTTAGTTGTTGGTTCATAGCAATGGTGGGTGGTAAGCAGGACCAGCAGGGTAGCAGACCTCGGTTGAATTTGGAGACCAGAGACTATTATGTTTACCGTTCTGTTCTCTGTGGATTGAAGTCCTCCTAACAATTTAGTTGTTGGTTCGATTCGCACTCAGATTAATGAAATATTTGGAATTTTCATTTCCCCGCTTTAGTAAACGACGTGCGGCGTTGAGTTTCGCCACTCAACATGCAATTTCTCGAAAATTTTACAGTAAAGAAAAGCGATGCGGAAAAATGCGTGAAGCAGCAACTAACCCCTTTCTAACTAGATCATCGCACTTACACTTCCTAAATCAATTATTTTGTTGGGTCTGTTTAATTTTTCATAGTTCACTATTAAGACTGTCAGAATTGCCCTACTTTTTATAACTCTACTAAATAGAGAAGGATGTTTATATTATACATTATAGTAGTGATGTTCGCTACATCGTCATTCATCGGCATTATAGAAATATTGATTTTTATGGTTCTGTTACGGTAGTTGCGGGTTCAAATCCGTAGAATCAGCTGAGCATGAATAAATTGAAGAGTTCTTATGCAGAAAATGGGGAATGAAGTCTATACTTTATGCGGGATACAGCGTGATGCTCAAAAAAATAAAATAATTCCACATCAAAACATCGCATTAAGAGATAAAGTAGCTTAAATTGTAGCTCCCCCTCTCAAACCACTATATTAGATACATACATAACGTGACCAGATATCGTGTTTTGAACAAGACTGTCCCGTTTTTTACACGTGTGTCCCGTTGTCCCTAAATATGCTACTGGGACGCACAAATGTCCCGTTGTTTTTGGAGTGGCAAGTAAATTTGGTCAGTAAAAATAAGTTTCTCCGCGATTATCGCAGTAACCATAATTTTAAAAAACTAAAGTATTCAATTATTTACTAAATTGTCAAACGAAAGCACAATGAGACATCGAGAAAAATAAGGTAGCTATCCTAAAAAAATGAAAGCGCTTCTCTAAAAATCACGAAAAACCGAATGCTACCCTAAAATGTCCTGATTTGAACCGACCGAAGAATGGTCACTACATACATTGGTTAACAGAAGAGCACTTCAAGTTGATAGATACACGTATGTAGGAGTTTATTTTTAAATCAACTATTGACTACTTTAGCTTAGTGGTTGCGGTTACTTCACTTTGGTTTTACCCTCTTCTGGTTTTTGAGAGGATTGCTGTTGCATTTAAAATTTTAAAAGTTACAAGTGATCTTAATATTTTTTTTATTTTTTTTATTTTTTTTATTTTCAGAGGCCAGTTGTGGTGCAGCGGCACAAAATATGTCTGTAAAACGGACTGGTTGTAGGTTCAATTCCCACTCGAGGAGATGATATATTTACTTAAATTTATATTGCCATTTCTTCGCTCTGGTGTCGAGGCAAAACGCGGTGTTGAGTACTACCACTCAACACGGAATGCCTCCAAAATTCGGCAGAAAATGGGGAACGGAGTGTCTTAGCACTAGGTTCCATGTTTATTATATTTTCAAATAATAGAAAGGAAGATGATTAGAATAAAAAAAATAATATTTTTATGAATGTGGTCTATTTAAATGTGTGAAGGCAACGATAAAAATGATTTTTTTCTGTTTAATTAGACAAATCGTAATATATCCAATATTACGATTTACCAACACTAAACAAATCTTTTTTCTTTTCGGATACAATATGCGAAACACAATGATGTCTCTCTTGAATAGAGTCTCACTGTCTAACTAGCATCAGATATAGTACAGACTAGGAGTCGTGGCTGCCGCTTTATAAACTTTTGCGTATCATTCATAATCGGTCACAAAATAATCAAAAGTATTAGAAAAAATAATAAAATCAAATCTTCGTCACAGATAACTTCAAGGCGGCCATGACTCGTTGTCCGTAGTGTACATAAATCTAAAAGTGGGGAACCTAGTATCTTAACATTAGGTTACCTCTGTCTACCCTTTTGTGTGCGGAATTTTATTTAATATATAGTATAACTAAGACAATATATAAAAAGACACTGCCGATATAAAACCCAAAATACCTCTTGACTACCAATAAACTATTTAGTTACAGCGATGTCAAAATAACCAAAAAATTTACAAAAAAGGCGGCAATTTTACATGCGACCCTCGTCTTACAAATACTTTACGCGTATCGACACATTTTTAACAAAGCCATTCTAAGAAGACTGCCTTATTCTGGAATCATCTCGCGTCTATATCGCGGTGGATGAACAGAATGACAAATGATGCGGTCCTAGATACCATCTCCTGGACAATGGAGGGTGCTATGTTTAACACCTCATTGTAAGCAATTTATTAGATGATGATAGATACGTTTTAATATATTCCACGCCTTTCTCGTAAGAAAGAGAGAGAGAGATAGAATGAATGAAGAAATGAAGAATTAAGAATGTGATGAAGATCAGTTAAGACACAACGCGGCGTTGTTAACCACTATCGTATACCTATTGTCTCTAAAATAGCGTTAAATTGATTTTTAGCTTTACGCTGTATCCTACATATAACAGAGTAAGCAGTAGAAACTTCAGTTATCGAAGTCCCCCAATTTCCGAGGCATAGAGTGTTAAGCGGCGGAACTAAACGCCACGTTTTGTCTTGTTTCCACAGCAAAAAAAATAATTTATTTATTCTTCCGAATGGTAATCCAACCCACGCCTGTCACCTTTACAGTCAGATACTGTACCTCTATGATAAAAAGAAACAGTCATTTATCACTAGACAGTCTCAGCTTAGTACATAATAAGAAAAAATTAAGCCATAAATTATTATACAAAAATAAATAGTCTATTATAAAAACATTACGAAAAATGTAAATAAAAGTTTCATCCCTACATCCAATCTCATGTAAACACCATCTACACAACATAAATGGGACAACATTAGCATTCTTATCGAACGTGTCGAATTCTTATAAAATGTCGCGACAGAATTCTTTCGATTATCGAACAGTTACAGAATAGTGCCCCGAATTCACAAGTGGCGAGCGAATCCTAGTGAAAGTTGTGGTTCGGCTTCTTTACAACTTCGTAGTATATGTTTTTGAACTTTGTATGTAAATTTTTAAATAATACACAGAATTGTCGCTTGGCTGAATAATAAGTTTTTGAGTTTTCGCGTAACACACGTACCGTATGTATACTGAGTGTAATAAACACGCAATGATCTTTAATTAATTTATATTTATATATATTTTTTTGCATCATGTTCATGTTAATATCTTAAAATAAATTTCTGTAGTGTGCATTATTTTAATGTATTAATTGTTTGTGCATCTTTAGATTCAAATTACAAAAAAAAACAAAACAACGTATAATGCTCATAATAATTCTTTTATATACAAATATCAATAATTATTTACAGCTTTTGCCATATGTGTTTGGCTGTATCAATATATTAGACGGCGTTGAGTTCCGCCACTCAACACGCAATGCGTCAAAAATTCATCGTTCATTCATTCATCAAAATAGGCAACCAAAATGTCTTAACGAGAACGGAGTATCTTAACACTATGTTCAAAGGTTTCCTCAGGATTCCGCTATACACGGGATAAAGCGTGAAACTAAAACAAAAAAAATATAACGTTAACGACTAACCAATACTTGGATTTGGTGTCTTACTTGTATTGTATTAGAACGACCTTAACAACATTTCATTCTGTGGGGTCTAAATTAATATTCATAGTTATGTAGTTACAAGTTCTCGAAATTGACGTGATATGTTTAGTTTAGTAGGAAACCGATAAGCGATAGATATATAAAAGTAGGTACTAGTCCTCGCCTCTGATTTTGTATGCGTGGACTTTACTAAGTAAAATGGAAAAACAATATAAAAAGAGGCCATGGTGGAATGGAGTCAGGGTCTTTTGACATGTTGGATGCGAGTTCGATCCCCAGTTGAGGCAATGGATTTAAATTATTTTTAATTTCTCCCGAATAGTTGAGTTATATATCCTTCTACAAGAGGAGTACAGCGTGAAACATTTTATTTTATTTATATTATACATTGCTATACGAGTAGGTCAGTCGTAGCGCAGTGGCACAAAGTGTGACTGTAAAATCGACTGGTTGTGGGTTCGATCCCCACTTGATGAATGAAATATTTATTTACATTTATATTTCTATTTCTTCGGTATGATGTTGAAGGCAGAGCGCGACGTTGAGTACCGCCACTCAACACGTAATGCCTCCAGAATTTGGCGAAAAATGGGGAACAGAGTGTCTTAATACTAGGTTCCCTCTGCCTACCCTGCTGTGTGCTATTAATAATCCTACTTATAACATTGGACCTGACCATTTTAATTGACATTAACAATTAAACAAAGAACTTAATCAATTAATAATCTAATAGCGCACGTATTAACGGTACGGTAACGGCACAGTAGTAGGTATATAAATTAATATTACCACCACGCCTCTACCATCCGAGAACTAAAATAAGGTATGACAGTGTCAAGCCACGATTTATATATAATCTATTTATATTAGAGGATATTTGAAGATACAGTACTTAGGCCAGTCGTAGCACAGGGGCATTTAAACGATATAAGTAAACATGATAGCTTACAGGTTCGATTCCACCTTGAGGAAATGAAATACCTTCAGATTTACATCCCCTCGCTGTGGTGACGAGGCGGAGCACGGCATTGAGTTTCGCCACTGCAGAATAATAATAATAATAATAATATATACTTTATTGTACACCACACAAAATAAAAGAAAACAAAGCACAAATGTAAATAAGGATGAAATGTACAGCAGGCGGCCTTATCGCTATAAGCGATCTCTGCCAGGCAACCTTAAGGTGTAGGAATAGTTAAATCGGTAGGGGTGTACTTGCCTTAAATAAATCTAAATATAGCACACAATACATAATACATAAATAGATGCATACATACATACTTATATAAATATATACATAAAGACTTACATACATACAAAGGACATTACATTATACACATACACATGCATATATATAATACATAACAATACATAATGTTGAGATACATAAAAATAAAAGAGTAATAAAGACAACACAAAAAAAAAAAAAAAAAGAAGGACACACGCATAACGCTAGTATAAGAGGAAAGTTTTCAAAGTGCTAAGTAGTGCTTTTTAAGGAGTGACTTAAAGCGGTTAAGACTCTTAGCTCGTCTTACTTCAAGGGGAAGGGAATTCCATAAACGAGCAGCCTTAACTGTAAAGGAGTTAGTGAAGAAGGAAGTGGAGTGAGAAGGAATTTTTAGGGAAAGATTTTCTTGGGATCGGAGGGAACGAACGTGTGTGTTACTTAGAAATTTAAACTGTTCTTTTAGGTAAAGAGGGGTAAAGGGATTAAACAGCAAGCAGTACAGAAGATGTAATATGTGAGTATTCCTGCGAAGCCTTATAGGAAGCCACTTGAGCTTTTTGCGAAAGTCGGAAACGCGGTCATATTTGCGAAGACCAAATACAAACCTTATACAAAGATTTTGAAGTCGCTCAAGCCTATTAAGATGCTCATCACTAACATCGAGATAACAAGCATCAGCATAATCAAGAATTGGTAGTAAGAGAGAATTTGCTAGCACAATTTTAGTAGGTATGGGAAGAAAATTTCGCAGTCTTCGAAGAGAAGCGACTGCTCCAAAAACCTTTCGACTAAGTTCATTGACTTGCGGCTCCCATGACAAATGTCGATCCAATGTAATACCTAAATTTTTTACTTTTTCTAAATAAGGAATTGGCGTATCATTAAATATTAAATAAGGCAAATTGGACATATTTAATTTCGATAGTAATCTACGACTACCTATAATAATAGATTGACTTTTGATTGGGTTAATTATAAGACCGTAAGATTTACACCATGCAGATATACGAGCAAGGTCTGCATTTATACGGTCAATTGCAGAAGATAAATTTAATAAAGATGTAGTAACATAAATTTGCAGGTCATCGGCGTATAGATGGTAGAGAGAAGAAATATGAGGACAAATTGTATTAATGAAAATTGAAAACAGAAGTGGAGACAACACGCCACCTTGTGGAACACCAGCATTTACAGTAGACCAATCCGAAGATGACTCTTCCACACGAATACGTTGCCGGCGGTCGCACAAGTAACTACGAAACCAAAGAATGTGGGGAACGGAGTACATTAGGTTCCCTCTGCCTACCCGGATATGCGGAATACAGCGTAAAGCTGAAGAAAATATTTATTAAAGCATATTATATTTAAATTGGGCGGAAAGTAGTAAATATATTAAATCAAATTTCTATCGAGTTACCCTCCTTTTTGCTCTAAACGCTATATATATTATATTTAAATAAGACGGAAAGTAGAAAGTGAAATATCTTAATTAACTTCTAACGGGGTACCCTGTATCAGCATTATACTCTAAAAAATATGCTTTAATAAATATTTTCTTCGGCTTCTCGCTGTATTCCGCATATCCAGGTAGGCAGGGGAACCTAATGTTAAGATACATTCTCCTCATTCCGAAGTGGTGAAACTCAATGCCGTGCTCTGCCTCGTCACCAGAGTGAGGATTTGTAAATATTACGTATTACATTTCCTCGAATTGGAATCGAACCTGTAACCTATCATGTTTGCAGTCGCACGCTTATGCCCCCGCTCCACAAATGGCCTCAATTAACTATACTATAATGTCGTGTAATTGCAAGGAAAATTGCAAGAGTAAGTAGTTCTACGAATGATGAATTTCTTAAAGTATCTTATATAAATGTATATCTTAAGTGCATTTATGTTTTTTAAACTTATTCGGAAATAAAACAAACTATATTATATGTATATGGAATTATGATTATTACATTACTTTTCTAAGTATCGGCGTTGAGTTCTGCCACTCGACACGCAATCCCTCCAGAATTCGGCAGAAAGTGGGGAATGGAGTGTCTTAACACTAAGTTCCCTCTGCCTACCCTGCTGTGTGCGGGATACAGCGTGAAGCTGATTTATTTATTTTTTAAGTATTTAGGTTATGTCTAAATAATTATATTTTTTTACAAGAAAATACTGACTTCTTCAATTTCAATCGGATCCCGTAATCAAAACCTAAGAAAACTTTCATCAAACTACACTTGAAATGTATAATTTCCAATAAGAGACGAATTATCAGTTGGCGGGATATTGCGGTATTCATCCATTTGTCGTGCTATCCATACATAATGCTAATATAGGATTTGTGATTTTCTCACGGATACCATTGTCAGAAATGGACCAAATTAAACTGAACCACACGGGCCATCACTAGCTTTCAAATAAAAAAAAAATTTAGGTCAGGTTCACATTAAAAAATGAAGTGATGTATCACTAAATTCTTTGTGAAAATTCTACGTGATGGATAATTTGTAAAATAAACAGATATAACACATATTTAAAAACCATTTTGTTACGTTTCACTCTTGTCCGCTAGAGCGCACGGTACGCTGTCACATTACATAGATTAAAAAATATATATTTTTATTTTATAAACAAAATACGTATAAGTAGAGGCCGGCCGTGGCGCAGTGGCACGAAGTGTGACTGTAAAACCGACTGGTTGTGGGTTCGATCCCCACTCGAGGAGATGAAATATTTATTTAAATTTATATTCCCATTTCTTCGCTCTGGTGTCAAGGCAAAGCGCGGCGTTGAATTCTGCCACTCAACACGCAAGGCCTTCAAAATCGGCAGAAAGTGGGGAACGGAGTGTCTTAACACTAGGTTCCCTCTGCCTACCCTGCTGTGTGCGGGATATAGCGTGAAGCTAATTTAATTTTTTAAATTTAATTTTAATTTTAATTTAAATTTAAATACGTATAATTCGCACGAAATATATACAATATAAATAAAAATAAAATACGTTTTGTTACGTACGTTAAACCTCCGGCGTTAAGTTACGCCAAAAACTCACATCGTTTCGAAAGTGGAAGACGGAGTGTCTTAACACAAAATTCCATTTGCCTACTCTCCTATGTGCGGCATACGGCATTAAGCTTTAATTTGATTTCTTTTAAATAAGAGACAAATTCAAATATATTAAAACTATTACATAAGCAAGGACTCAAGTAATTCACCATTTCTTGAGTCAATGACTTAACACGACCGGAAGCTATAATATAGCCACCACGAATAAAGATGATCGACAAGTAGACATCGTTCTCTCCCTTTCACACATACCATACAATTCTAAAGAGAGAAAAGGACATAAGATAACGTGTAAAATGCAAGACACGCACAAGGAAGTGAGAACGATTTCTGATGAAAATACAAATCAAAATGTCAGATGTAAATAGGTAAAATTTGAATATTGTATTGAGTAATAGACGTAATATCCGATTGTGCTTCATTTTGTATGACCCTATTGTTTCTAGGTGTTTCTATGTTCTGTATCCCGCACACAGCAGAGTAGGCAGAGGGAACCTAGTGTTAAGACACTCCGTTCCCCATTTTCAGCAGAATTCTAGAGGCATTGCGTGTTGAGTGGCAGAACTCGACGCCGCGCTTAACCTCGACACCAGAGCGAAGAAATGGAAATATAAATTTAAGTAAATATTTCATCTCCTCGAGTGGGGATCGAACACACAACCAGTCGGTTTTACAGTCACACTTCGTGCCGCTGCGCCACGATGATGCAATTTTGAAATATAAAAAAATAAATACACAGTATAAAAAAATATTTAGAGTATATTTTTAATATCTGGTGGTTAAGTATTATTTACTTATTATCACTAGGTTACCAAGTTCCCTGTGCCCACCGACAAGATACAGCGTGAAGCTAAACAAATGTAAATTGAATTAATGACCATTTTATATATCTTCTTATAAGACATACTGTACTCTCAATTACATACAAAATCAGATCCCGAATTTAAGCTTACAACCTTTATGCAGTTGGACACGTTTCCACTACGCCCGGATACCATCTCTTTTTGCTTCTATCAGAGCATTTTACAAAAAAAAGAAATGCGAAAAGAAAGACAGCATCACGTTTTTTTACATATATTATTTTTTCCTATCAGAGGTCCACACATATAGTCTATACATATAGTATAAGTCTAGCCTAATATTAAGGCAATCCATTTCTCACATTCATTCAATTTTCATGACATTACACATTGAGTGGCGGAATTCAACATCGCATTGAGACTGACAGAGCTGAAATGAAAATTTAAATATAATGAAAATCGAACCCACAACCATCATGCTTACAGTTCCAATTTATATTTTATTTCTATTCAACGCAAATTGGCAATTCCAAAGCTTTATTACAATTCTAAAACAATTTACAATACGAAACGTCAACTTATTGATTATTTACGCGACAATGTACTTTGAAGTGTTTTTTTATACACTTTTACAATATCTTAAAAAACGTGACTGAATGGATATGACTCTATTATGGTTTTATAATAATATATTAATAATAATAAAAAAAATATATAAGTACATATAGTACACTAGTGACACACCCTGCGGCTTCGCCCGCTTATACCTTTTATATTATATTATGGCCAAATTATACAACAACATCGTAAAGTTTCATCGAATTCAGTTTATTAGTTTTTGTGTAAAAGTAGAACAAACATTCATCGTCATAAGCTTTCTTTCTTTCATTTCTAACTGTAAGATCCGGAGGATAAATTTTAGATAGTACTTTTAGGTTTAGTTACGATATATCCTAAAAAACGCAGTGGTCGTGAGTTTAATTCAGAATCAAGGAGATAGATGCTTTTGATAATAATAATTAAAGGTTAAATACAATTAAAATTAGAGATTTTATGTTGATGTTGTAGGCCATCGTGTTGCAGTGGTAGATCATCATACCACAAAGGGGACAGTTGAACGCTAGCTAGTTCGATCCCCATAGTTTTCATTTCTCCGATTGGAAATTAAGCCTGCGGTGGCGAATCTCGAAATGCAATCTTTAAAAATTACCTAAAAGTGAAAGAATAGAGACCGATTAAGCATCAGGTATCATTATTTCTTTTTCATAAAGAACTACAATAGAAAGAAAGAAAAGAACATATATAAATAAAAAATAGAAAATGAATAATAATGAATTCGTTATTTGCTTGCCAATACGATGAGAACGACCGCTGCACGATTGATATAACATTAAGCTGCATTGAATCCTAACAACTTGTATAAAGGATGCGCTCTCGTGGAATCGTGATATTGTATATGATGTAAATATATTTACGATCAACTTTTACTAGATAGAATTATTTTGAGATAACTATGGAATATATTAATAGGTCGTCATAGCGGGGCGACAGGTTGTGGATTCGATTCCTACTCGAGGGATGTACTAATTTCGTTTCCTCGCTCCGGTAAAGGGGCAAAGCGCGAGTTCCACTACTTAACAAGCAATGCTTCGAAAATGGTGGAAGTATATTAATAGGGGTTACTACGTCTGCTAGGTACAGGATATAGTGAAAAAAGAAAACCAAAATAATTATAATTTTTAACAAAAAAAAAGTTCTGAAGTAACAATCATAAAAAAAAATATAGTCGAATTAATAAACTCTTTCTTACAGAAGTCGGTTAAAAACAACAAATTTAACTTGTTTGCATTTATAATATTTCCATAGTACCACGCTAATACATTCTATGTAATAACACAAACAAGACACGCTCCCAAAAAAAACATCAAAGCATAAACACCAATAAATAATCAAAAATCACCTCACAAATCAAATTAATTTGAAAAATTAATAATATCATCCATTATTATTAATAATGAATGGATAAAAGTTCGCACGACCAAAAGAAATCATAGCCAAATCTCTTTGTAAGACAATACAGGGCTGTCGGCGGCATTAATTGAAATTTATTACTTCTCATACTGTCTCTTTCTGGGACGTTAACGACACTTCACGTCACTCAATGCTATTGGAAAATCAACTCTAAATCTAATAAACAAGATGCATTTTAATTTAACATTTTTTGATATACATGGTGTTTTACAGACAAAGGAATTTAAATCTTACTTTTTGAGGATAGGGTTGGTTTTTGATAAATATGGACAGTATATTTCGTTACGTTACGATCTCCGTAATATTTATCGTCGTTGGACAATCGAAGATAATGTCCCACTCATGTGATTTGAAGCAATCACTGACCGTTTTTGTTTTATTGAATTACCGTGTGTTTGTTTTTGTTCGATGGTATTTTAGTTTTTTTTTTCAGCTTCGCGTTGTATCCCGCACTCAGCACGGCAGGCAGAGAGAAATTAGTGTTAAGATACTCCATTTGTAACATTGCGTGTTGAATGGCAAAACTCAATGGCAGGCTGATTGCCTTGATGTAAGAGCGAAGAAATAAAAATATAAATAAAAATAATTTATTCCGTCGAGTGAGTATCGAACCCACAACCGTCGCATTACAGCCACATCCTTGTGCCATTGCGCCATGACGGCCTCGTACGTTGGTTTAATATGTATTAAATAATGACTTGATAATTAGAAAGCAAAGAAGCTGATACATTTTTCCTGTAAGTACGTTTAAGAAAGGCAATTGATAAAGGACACTTTTAGAAACCAATTTAATTACAATCAAAAATTTAAGAAAAGTATAGATTATATTTAATTTAGCTAACTTTCCCTATTACTCTTTTAATGAATAATGTTAAATCAAAACCATTTTTCAAAATCATTTACAAGTACATGAAGGACAAATTTATTTAAATAATATAGTAAAATATTTACATACATATATGTATTGTAAAAATTAATATGGCCACCATGGCGCAATGCCACAGTGTACGACTGTATAAAGCAAATTACTACAGATACGATTCTCATTTGCAAAAATGAATTATCTCCAATTCATGTTAAAACAAAACACAGCATTGAATTCCTAGCACGCTATGTCTCGAATTCAGGAGCAAAGTGGAGAACAGAGTGTCTTAACACTATATCCTTAGTTCACTACTTTTTATACTTTTGCAAAGGCAATGATTAATTGAATGAGTTATGATAATTACAAAATTCCCATACTAATTCATCTATGGCTATTTAAAAGTATTTAGCACAATTGCGTTCTAGGTATATGACAAGGCATTGATGACCTACATTGCTTCTAAGAATTTTAGTAAGCTCGAACATAAACATATTAGCGGTACATCTCTGACTGTAAACACGACAGCTGGTTCGAATCCTATTCGGGGAATTTAAAATTATTATCATTCGATCGCTTTGGTATCGATACATAGCGCAGCGTTGAGTTACTCCATTAATACGTAATGTCTCGAAAATTAGGTGCGTGGGCAACTGAGTGTAAGGCGAGCTAGGTTCCCCTGCCTACCCTCCTGTATGTATGAATACAGCAAGAGCTAAAAAAAAGAAACTACACTTAAAAAAATATTTCAATTTTGATTCATTAGCTTTAAAATCTATGTTGTGGAATTACTATGATTCTCTTAGATAAACTGAAAGGCACCTACCACGCCACTAGTAAATCGGAAACCTAATGAGAAAAAAAAAAATTGTGTTTTTTAACTAAACTAAACAAATACATTAAAAATAATATTTTCATCTATCCAAACACATTTCGGAATATCAACTCAAAATTATTTATTAATATAACTTTAAAACAAGCTAAATTAAAGGCCGGCGGGGCGTGGGTTCACAAGGGTGTGTATAAAGCGACGGTTGTGGGTTCGATTCCCACTCGAGGGAACGAATTATTATTTATTAATATTTTCATGTCTTTATGGTACCATGATAAAAGCGTGGCGTTCCACCACTCAGCATGCAATACCTTCAGAATTTGGCAAAAACGTAAAACGGAGTGTTCTGACACTACTTTCCGTCTACCCCACCTGGTGTATGCGGGATATAGCGTGAAGCTGATAAAAATAATAAAATAAATTAATAGTCCATAAACGACGCGTCCTTCACTTAAAAATTACGTTGCGTACGAACTTCCTTCACAGCGTACGTCCTACGTTGTAGGAACCTTTGTCGGCATCTTTCTTGTACCCTTTTGTTGGAACTTCAAAAGGTTTGGGATATTATCTAAAAAGCCGTCATTAGTTGTAAAGTATATAATGCTAGTGGTCATCCTATTTGATGATTTGGAATGCTTTCTGGGAGTGCACATATTGGATTGTAATAATATGATTGGATTTTTCTTTTTTTAAGCTAAACGCTGTATCCCACATATAGGAAGGTAGAAAGTAACCTGGGAATCAAAGTGTTTAGACACTTTGTTCTCATTAAGAAACATCGTTTCTCCACTTTCCGCTGAATTCTTAGAAGATTCTGCTATTCAACGTCTCCACTGTTGACAGACATCGTATGACGTCTGTGTAGAGTGGTGAATTCAACGCCGCGCTTTGTCTCGACACCAGAGCGAAGAAATAAAAATATAAATTTAAATAAATATTTCATTACCTCGAGTGGACATCGAACCCACAACCAGTCGCGTTTACAGTCGCACTTTGTGCCCATGCGCCATCCTCATCAAATCTAGATCTTATAATATCTCTAGGATATTATAGATCTAGACTTATACAGTACACTCAATACGTCAATCATGCGACCGTTTGACGCGAACAATGATATCCTATCGTGGAGGAAGTGATGATGTATTGGCGGATATATGAACTGACTCGACCTCTTCGATCTTAGGTGTATCGAACTATTCATTATATTGTATTGTTGGTGGCAAAGAAATAATATATATATGTGTGTATATATATATATATATATATATATATATATATATTGATAATACAGGTTTATTGTACCATCTTCTTCTTTAGGTTTCTCTTCATTCTTGAAGGTTCCGCTTGCTTCCTAGACTCTGTCAGTATTTTTTTTTCGTATTTTACCAATATTTTTTTCAGGTATACGCTTTATCTCGCATGTAGGGAACCTAGTGCGATTTCTATTAATATTGTTTCTGATTTTTTTTTGATTTATTAAAAAGTATTGAGTGGCATGTTATAGTCCACACTATATAGAATTACCTGATTTACGAACACTGAGAAGACAAAGCACGGCGTAGAGTTCCGCGTCGAAGGCCACACACTATGTCTCGAACTCGGGAAATACGAAAACATTAAAATCATAATAAAGACTTAATTTACATGAAGAAATTACAATTCAATTTAATATGTATTTCCAGGATTTTAAATAAATATTCTTGTGCTGGAAAACAACGTAGCTCTTAGAACTAAGACTGGCTTCTACGATAAGAATATTAACTATATTATGCTTAAGTCTATTGAATATAAATTTTGCATTTAAAGATTATTCGTCTTATTATTCAATATTTTTTTATAATAATCAGAATTATTTAAATTGAATTAATATAAAAAAAATAAGAAAACTTCATAATTGAATTGTAAATTATTAATATAAATTTATTAATTACAACTGGTTATTCTATTAATATAATAACCAATTGTACCTAATACAAAATAATTTAATATCTTTCTGTCTTACTCTCTGTCTCTCTCTCTTGAAAATTTATATTTTCTACTACATTCTTTTGCCTTAATCATCATAATATAAAATGCAGAATAAAATGCTAGTTATATTTTAGATGTGAATGTTTGGCAAGATGGATAGTTGTTCCACTATCAAGCAAAACTAATGAACCGATTTAGATGAAACTTTACAATAATATAGCCCATAAATCAAAACGACAAATGGGCAAACATGCGTTTAAGGAAGTTAAAATTCTATAATAAACTACAGTAAATCATAGATAAAATCTTAACATCTGATGGTAACGCGGTTCTGGGTTCGATTTCCACACAGGGGAATGAATAATATTTAATTGCCTCGCTCTGCTAACTGTAAAATGCGCGGCGTTGAGTTCTGCGTTCTTGATACAGCATGAGACGCTAACAAAGAAGTATATGAAAATATATCAATATTCATACATACAAGTTGTATGACACAATAAAAATATTTTCCTAGCCGATACAAGCTAGTACATTACTCCTTATATTATGTCATTCATATTTGTGCAGCTTTGCATACAAATGTCGTAGAAAAAAAAAAGATATTTCAATATGTTTTGCTTGACGTGTTTCGTGACGTAATTGCAACGGGTTTAATAAGATGCACTGGTTATTGATTTCAAAGTCCAGTTTGATTTTTTTTAATTTATAATATATTTTTTTCAACTCTATACTTAAATATAAGTATTTGGGGGCGAGTCGTGGTGTAGGGAACAAGCGTGCAAATGTAAACGTGACAGATTATAGGTTCGATTTCCAATCGGGAAAATTAAATGTTTAATATTTTCAGTCTAAACCGGCCTTGCCTTCAGGATTCGGCGGAAAGTGGGGAACGGAAGTGTCTTACAAGGAACAGAGTATCTTAACACCTGAAGGAATCTCCCACTGCCTAACCTGCTATATGCGTTATTCAGCGTGAAGCTAAAAAAATATTTAGGAAGTATGTTTAGTAGAAACGGCAGGTACTAAAAGCAAATGGGTGTATTGCTGCTGGTATCGGAATTAAAAGTACCATTGTTGGTGAAAAAGTGATATTTTTGTACTTATACGAAGCCAGCTTAGCTGAACGCATCCGCAGTGTGGAAGGTACCAGCGATCTCATATTGACAATGAAGATGAAGATGTTCAGATAGTTTCTTTCTCGTTGAAGTAATAAGTTACGGAATGGCAAAAAGATTTGTAAAGTAAGAGTGAGTGGTTAGGGACTGGAAAGGGAAGACCTCTTCGTTAATATAGAGAAAATCGATACTGACCAAATGTTGGTAGAATGTCATTACATTTAAATTAAAGAAAAAATATACAACTATAGTCTTGTTTTCACTTAGCTACGTTAGAAATATATTTTAAAAATTGAAAGAAAAAATATGATAAACATTTTGCGTACATATATAACGAGTGTATTTTCTTAGATCCTTAGAAACGTCTATTAGATAAAACAAGGAAGCCATGACGTTCATACATAGACATGGGGCCTAAAATAACCATAATTTCTAATTTATTATGCAAACCAAGTCTGAAACGTACGTAGAATATTATATTCTATTATACTTATAATAATATGTACAATATATATCTACAATACATATAAATTAGGCAATGCCCATGTTTATGTGGTCGCATTAAAATTCAAGGAAACCCATTGAACTTAGAACTTGAAGGACTTATTGTAACGTGTGATGGGAAATATTATTTGTATGTTAATATTGATATTATTTTATAAGTGAAGGCTCTCTTTGTTATATTAATTTTAACACGTAAGGTGAGGCCAGTCGCAGAGGCACAGGCTTGCGACTATATTATGGGTTCGATTTCCAATTGACGAAATTATTTTTTTCGATCTGGTAAATAGGCAAAGCGCAGCGCTGAGTTCCGTCACTTAACACGCAATGACTCGCGAATTCGTAAATATAAAATAGATGTTATTATAACTATATTTTTCTTTTAAATTAAAGAAAAATAACAATAGATTTGTAGATTTTTGCATTACTTAAAAATATTGATACTTGAAAATAATAATTTGAATGAACTTAAAAATTTCTCAAAACCATTTACATTATAATCACATAGATTTATTTATTTTTTATAATTTTAATAAAAAAAGACATTGAAAAAATTTATTGTAGTTACTTATAAGTGAAGCTACTAATACATCATTAATTAAAATTAAAGCAGCTTCACGCTGTATCCCGCACACAGCAGGGTAGGGAGAGGGAACCTAGTGTTCAGACACTCCGTTCCCCACTTCCTGCCGAATTCTGGAGGCATTGCGTTTTGCGTTTTATTGCGTGTTGAGTGGCAGAACTCAACGCCGCGCTTAGCCTCAATATTTCATCTCCTCGAGTGGAGATCGAACCCACAACCAGTCGGTTTTACAGTCACACCTCGTGCCGCTGCGCCACGACTGGCCATTAATTAAAAACTTAGTAAACTATAATTAAAAGACGTTAGTATTCCTGTCTCTCTATCACTTATATTTCCTCAATTATATCTAAAGAGGAATCCATCACAACTTGTACAAGAAAATGCTGTTCTCTAGTACACTAATTATTTCCTCAATTATATCTAAAGAGGAATCCATCACAACTTGTACAAGAAAATGAATCATATTGTTACAGTAAATCACTACAAGCATTCTTAGGATATCGCCGTCGTTTTCTCACAAAGTAAATGAATATAATAACGGAAGTATATAACTGAAAAATCATTAATTCCATACAAAAACACAACAAAAACTGTTTTAATTCAATTAACACTAGGCTACTTAGGTTCCTATTACGATGGTAGTAGGTTCGATATTTGCTTCTCTATTCTTTGGTTCGTTAGTTCATATGTATGGGCTAGTGTATAGGCTGACGCTTTGGAACGTCTTGGAGGCAAAATGCTGATTTTAAAATAGCTCACTGAATAGTTTTAGTAGATTCCAATCTTATCTCGTGGTATTGATTCTTGGGGATTCATTCATTAACATAATTAATGGTTTTCATTATGGTTTCTATTTAACTAAAGGATTTTAGATAATTTATATATTTTATTGTTCAGCATCTCTCTGTATCCGACATATAGCAGAGTAGACGGAGGAAATCTAGTGTTAAGACACTCTGTTTACCACTTTACGCCGAAACTTTTCGAGACATAGCGTTGCAGAACTCAACGCCGAAAGTATTAATAATTTATAATTCATTCCCCCGAGTGAGAGTCGAACCCACAACTGCCGTGTTACAGTCACACAGCTAAGACGACGGCCACAATATTTTAGTGTTTTGGTTGGTATTTTTATTAGGTGATTTTTTCTGTTGTATTTTGACAAATTCCTATTATGTTAAAAACTTATGTATATTATAAGGATATCTTCTCTTGAAGTAAATAATAATATTGTTTTTCCATATTGATATTCTATCTGGATGTCTCTGCAAATAAACTCTATACCTACATAAGTTATTTATTATTATTATGTCTAGAAATTTTTTAAATAAATATCAATATATATCTATATATAAAAAAAATGTCCTATTATAAAAATTATATATAACTTTTTAAAGATTTAACCGTCCGCAAACGAGCTAACAACAA
Organism: Heliconius sara; assembly: GCA_917862395.2. Classification (NCBI taxonomy): domain Eukaryota; kingdom Metazoa; phylum Arthropoda; class Insecta; order Lepidoptera; family Nymphalidae; genus Heliconius; species Heliconius sara. The sequence goes on along the minus strand of OU860788.1, from coordinate 2,438,042 downwards.
TTCACAATTTCGTAACGACCATAGGCCCATTATTTATTATTTATGGATTTTTCTTATACTTTTCATTCTAAATGTAGATTATATTTAAAATTATTTGTTTTTCACTCACTCCGTTCAATACTTTCTGCTGAATTCTGAAGGCAGTGCGTGTTGAGTGGCAGACACAGATCGAAGAAATGGTAATATAAATTTAAGTAAATATTTCAATTCCTCCAGTGGGGATTGGACCCACAACCAGTCGGTTTTACAGTCACACTTTGTGCCCCTGCGCCATGACTGGTCTCATCCTTTATTTCAAGAAAAACATTTAAAAGTAGAGTCAAGGCACCGCCTGGAAAATGATAATTAGACAGAAGATAGAGTCAAGACAATGTTCTGTGGTTTTCGCCCAAGTTAGAATTATGTCTTGTTTAGTGGAGAAGTTCAACATTATGACGTAGGAACCGCATCTACAACAATCGCGTTTACAGTCAGACACTTCGTCACGATAGCTTCGTTTTTATTATTTACTATATACTGGGTCCCGCAATACACCGCCGCGTTATGTCTTGTTACAATCGAATGACTTACGGAGTCAAACCCACGACCATCGCACATACAGTCAGACGCTGCGCCACAATAACATATTGTTTTTATTATAACGCGTCATATTCAACATCAGGCTATTTACAATCTATTTACATTTGTTTAATGTTTCGCGAAAAGCGGTCGTAAGAAAGCTATTAGTGATATGGATCACTAAAAAAATTCTATTTCTAAATTTTAATATTTTTTGTTTACATGTAATCCAGAAGAATTTTTATAGAAAATATTTTCATAGTAAATGTTCATGTTGAAAGTCTTTCTGATCTTAAGATCAGCTAAAATATGTAGGCACATTAATTTATTACATGTTTATTAACAAAGAAATTAAATATAACTTTTGTTTTGTATCTATTATAAAACTAATACTCTCCACATTATTTTTTTTTTATTTCGCGGCATTGGATTTTTTTTTAAATAAAATAATATATGGGGTCTCAATTCTCACTCCGAATTTGGACTGAGAATTGAGCCCTCAATTCCGAATCCTCACTTAGGAAAAAACATATTATTATTCATAATTTTTTTTTCGCTCTGGCATAAGGCACACCGCGGCGTCGAGTTCCGTTAATCAACGCGCAATGCCTTGAGAATTCAGCGGAAAATTGAGAACGCAGTGTCTTAACACTAGATCCCTTTACTTACCCTCTTATGTGCGAGATACAGTGTGAAGCAAAAAAAAATTATAAATATATGTAGTATATGTTTAGAAATAAAGAAAGAATCACATCTTTTTAATGAACATGAAAATAAATCTTTGATTTTTAACTTTATTTTCTTTAATTTTTTGTTAAAAAAATATATAAAATATGTTTGTTATTTAAAATTATATGTAATTTTTTACGTAGTAAAGCAATAGAATAGAAAATTTTCTACGAATTCCAGACCCAGAAGGTTAGGTCGTGGTTTGGCAAGTGCTTTTATTAGACGAACGACTGTTTTCTTCTAATCGCGCGGATCGCTAAAACTATTTTGAATCAACATCCAATTATATTTTAATATATATTTTTGATGATGATTTTCTTGTTTATATATTTATTGTTTATATGTATGTTAGTAACATTTTAGTAAAATTACTACCAATAATCTAGAAAGGAATCTTTTTTAGCGAGAACAAGAAATGGTTTATTTTATTCTTAATTGATAGTTTAAAAAAATTGTCGTACCTTCTTGGTTTTGAAAGATACGTGAAAAGCTCATAGTGATAAGCATGCGTATACCGAGAGATAGACTTTAAATCGGAACTATGTTTTTGTGAGAACATTTTTTTTTTTATTTTCCAGGCTTAATTTTACGTTAGTTAAAAAAAATTCTGGAGGTCAAACCTGATTATGGACCCCCCTGATGATGGGCACAAAACTCTCCGTTTTCCAACAATTTTCTAGATATCGTTGAGTGGGGGAGCTGTTCTTTTTTCTTTTAACCAAAGCAACGAACTGAAAACAGTTAATGAATATAATATACAGATGGGGATTGAACCCCTAACCGTATCATTTCCAGTCAGACGCAGTGTCGCTAGGAAACGACGACATCGTTATTTCAAAACATATTTTATTTATACACAATTTATCAATGGTACCCATTGATTCAACCTTTTATATCCATTTCTTACTCTAATATAGGTTAAAACACTAACAAACTGGGTTTATCGTCATTTTTACTGGGAACTTCAAGAAATATTTAGCTTTTTCGGGCGTTTTATTTCTGTAAAACTCTTTGATCATTTCTAATGACCGACGGAGTTGATAAAGTAGTTATGATAATTTATCAAAACCATCCTTATGATAGGAAATGGTTGATTTTCGTTTATTTATATAAACAATGGGTTTTTTTTCTTTATATTTGTACTAAATTCTGGCAGTTTTTGATGATTGACTTTGATATGTTAAATGTGTGATCAATTATCGCCTTTATTTTGGATAATATAAACTAATAACACTACTATATTTTCCATATTTTCATAAAGAAAAACGAACTACAATGTTTTTTTTTTTCGTTTTTTACTTATATGGCCATAATACTCAAAAGCAATCAAAATTACAAATAAAAAATATGTATTTAGTATATTTAATTTTATATGTAGACTTGTACCTAAAATTAAATCAAAATTAATATCTATGTATAGTAAGTAGTAGACTAACATTATTAAGTATTAATACAGTAGGTATATTTAATTTATAATTAGATTAAATAGTAAATAACGTAATTAGTTTAAATAGATAACCATAAGTCAAATAAACGATATATTGGTTCATTTGGGAAGTGATTGATTGACTCGGACGATGCAGGTTTGATTGCTATTCAAAGGAATATTTTTTGCTTTCTGATAAAAAAAAAATAAGACACTATGGGTATCTATTTCTATCCTGTATTATAACAGATCTTCATATAATAATTAAGTAATTAAAATGTTCAAATTATAAATAATAGATTGAGGCCAGTCGTGGTGCAGGGGAACAAAGTGCGACTGTAAAACCGACTGGTTGTGGGTTCGATTTCCACTCGACGAGATGAAATATTTACTTTAATATATATTTCCATTTCTTCGCTCTGGTGTCGAGACAAGGCGCGATGTCGATTTCTGACATTCAATACGCAATGCCTCCAGAATTCGGCAGAAAGTGGGGAACGGAGTGTCTTACTAGGTTCCCTCTGTCTACCCTGCTGTGTGCTGGAAACAGCGTAAAGCTAATTTAATTTGATTTGATTTTGATTTTAATAAATAATAGATAAATTAAGATGTCTGTCAAGCAATAGTTAACTTATGTTTTTTGCTGAGGTCCCTACCACGTGTTTGGCACACGTTTAGTAGGTAAAGATAGCAGATCATAGAAAACAATAGAGTCGTGTTACTGTTACAGTTGTTTCGAATTTTTGTTGTTTTTTTAATGTTTTTTTTTATATAATTGAAATTATATAAAAGAATATGAAATTATATAAATTAATTTATTATTTATTTGTTTTTATGGGAACTTAAAATACATAGCACAAATATGTAAGTTTTCTTATATTGTCAAATATATTTCAATTTATTATAGTAGAAAATAATGTATGTTTTTTAATAAATTATGATCAAATATTTAGAAGCATTCCACCGATAAACACATGTATAAATACTAAGACGTTGTGAACATTACAACTGATGGTCATAGGTTCAGTCCACCATTAAGATATTTCTATTTTACTGATGTTTGTAAACAATGTGCGACATCCACTTTAACTATTGCATGGTTAAAGCTGATGTCGCACTACACTACACTACACTTGTATACTTAAAAACATTTGGATACATTAACAATAAAAATATTGAGTGATATCCCGCTACGTTATGTCTGAATGCTCTATAACGCACAAAATATATAATAATAAAAAAATAAAGAGTTATATGTCTTTTTTAACTGACAACTCTATCCCTTTCACTGTGCCATTAGTAACAAAAACTCATTGTTAACCACGTGTTGCGTTACCCGGGATGCATGCTAAGAACCTTAGCCCAGCCTTGGATTGCCATACGAATAGATGGAATAGATAAACTATGTACGATTACTTATACTATTGGTACTATTAAAGATAGGGTATAAGTTTAAATAATATATTGGGGAAAAACCTTTATTAGGATTTTTTTTAATATTTTTCATGCCATGTCCCGCACAGAGGGAACCAGTGAACCTAATGTTAAGACAATTAATTCCCGTATAGATACTTTCGTCCCCCATTTTCCTCCGAATCCATTTTGATAATTGATAATTTTATATTTTTAAAATATAAATCCACACTAAAAATAATACAATCTGTTTTAATATAGCCGAACTCAAAACCTTAATTTGTGGACGATTTTGAGGAAGCGCGGGTTCGAATACTACTTGTTATATTTTTTTTATTTTGTTTTCTAAATCACAATATATTGATTAGTAATAGGTTCAACCATTTATCTTATATGTCTGTCTTTATCTCATTTGTCTTATTTGTCTCCTAAAGACAATCACCGAGAATTTCGGGATTTTCCTTATACTAAGTAATATTTCTGCCATTCTCTGCCTTTCTAGAAGTTCTTCAAAAATCTTTTAAAAAGTATTACTTTTAAAAATAAAATTATTTAATTATTAGAAAAAAATATATATATTCTATTACTATTGTTACCCACTTTGTATATTAAAATTTAAATTTATAATTTTTACAGAACCATATTTTTTTGAATTAAAAGGAAAGTATTTAATAAAAAAGAATAACCAGATAAATAAATGACGCATTAAAAAGCATAATATTTATAGTTTTAATATACAATAAAATATCCTTAAAAAAATAATTTTTTTTTTAATTAACAAAGCAAAACCACATGCTAGTAGTATTCATCCCTCTACACATGTGTTTCGAATTCCACAACTTCCAGCGGAGCGAACAATTCGTACATTTCTAGCTAACTCTGAATCATGTTTTATATGAAACTAATTATATTTTCATACACCGACGTTCTATATTTAATTATACCCTAAAATAACACAAAACTTACCAAGATCAGATTGAAAATAATTCCCGTCGACACTAAAATGTCACTTATTAAGTCACTCTAACGAAGCCAGTAATAAGTATAATCACTCACAATGAAGTCACTAAGCACGATTAAGTTCCCGCTAAAACGATATCGATATTTTTTTCAGTGAACACAATAGAAAGCACGTCCTTGCGCCTCAACGTTTGAGTTAAAACTGAAGATAATCGAAGCTTTCAGCGTAGCGATGCGCGCGCGCATGTACCACGGGCTCAGTGTAATGTTCTGTCTCTTTCGCTCGTTACCAAGCTTGCGTTTTTGTTTTATCGTTGTCTCGCTCACACCTAATGTCTGCGTGGAAATTAAGAAAAGCCAACGGTCGTATTACGTAATTCGTGTGATTTATTCTGCTTTCTGATTAATAGTTTTTATGTTTTAGCTTTATATGTTAATGTAGATAGAGATTCAAACGAACAAGAACAAATATATTACATAGATAATCGTCTATTAAATTTATATATATTTTTATATAGATTTATATATTTTTTTATCTTATATTTTATAGGAAATTATAAAAATATATATATTATATGGGTTCACGAATTATAATGTAATAATTTATTGTATATCTATTGAGAAAAGAAAAAAACTATAAAATGGGCAAAGAGTTAAATTTCACTAATTGCAGAATAGGTAAAGAGCATTGCAGATGCATTGTGTATTGAGTGGCGGAACTTAACATCGTGATTTGCCTTTTTACAAAAGCGGACAAATGAAAAAATGAAAATATTAATAAATATTAATTAATTTCCCCGAGTGACAGCCAAACCCACAGCCGTCGCGTTTATGATCACACGCTTACGCCACGGCGCCACAACGATCATACGGAAACACGACGCTGATACAACAAAAGACCCCAAAAAACTACAAAAATACATAAATAACATACTTAAAACTGTATAAAGTTAAAAATTCACTTCCTTAGACGAAGCCGGCACGCGCCTAGCCTAGTAGAGACAGGAAACGGATACTTCTGATCGTACATCGACTCGAACAAATGCGTTTGCCAATGATTGCCTCTCGATTGATTGATAGATGTGGGGTTCGGTTTAGAATATTACTAAGACTGCCTCTGTCACGTTATAAATGAAAGTAGGAGGAATACTCCTATATTTTTTTTCGGTTCACGCTGTATCCCGCTCATAGAAGAGTGGGTAGAGGGAACCTAGTGTTAAGGCATTCCGTTCCCCACTTTTCCACGAATTTTGGAGGTGTTGCGGGTTGTGGTGGAACTCAACGCTGCGCTTTGCTTCGACACCAGAGCGAAGAAATGGAATTATAAATTTAAATAAATATTTCATTTCGTCGAGTGCAGATCAAAACTACAACCAGTCGCATTTACAGTCATACTTTGTGCCCCTGCGCCACGAATGGCCTCGTAAAATAAGAGATGGACATGATATTTCTATTTTTTTTTTTGGAACACGCTGTATCCCGCACATAGCAGGGCGGGCAGGCTTGTGTTAAGCATTTTCTCACTATTCCTATATTGTTTGGTATATTCTTTGCCTGCCATACATACTTTTTATGAATAAAAAAATTTTTTTTTACGCACTAACCGAATGTAATAGGGCCGAGAGTTAGTATTAAGACACGCCGTTCTTCACTTTCCGCTTAATTCTAGCACATTGTAGGTTGAGCGTTATTTCATTAAAAAATTTAAATAAAATATTAATTTCAATAAAACGTCTTCCAGAAAAATGAGAATTGAACCCGCAAAGCTAGTTTAGTACGTATAAACTACGAAAGTATAGTGGATTTTTTTAAAGGGTTTATTGATTTCTTTATAGTGCATTCAAAAGTAATTGACACTATCTTATCTGTATCGATGTTATAAATAAATTAATATATTTGTAGGTATATAGATATATAACCCACTATATCTGCGGTCAGAATTGCTTTCCATACGTAGAATGTATCATATCCATACACAACTCTTATTTTTTTATATCAGTTGCCCATAAAAGCTAGTATAGTACTAGTAGTATAGTATAGAAGCCCCAGAATTCGGTGGAAAGTGAAGAACGGATGTGCTTTAATAGAAACGGAGAGTTAATATTACGGGTTCCCAAGTTTCCCTCCCTATCTTGCTATGTGCGGGATACAGCGTGGAATTGAGAAAATGATATAAAAATAGCCATCTATCAAACAAAAATAGTAATTTATCACTAAATGTAGATACGTTAGGTACTATTAAATGTATTTGTAGCGTATCATATATTGAAAACATTGTAGTGTTCTACGGAACCAGGAAGTCGGAATGTGGTGGGTAGATAGGGAAATGGCGTAAAATTGTTTTCTGAGAAGAACAACTTCGCGTGTAACGACTAACGACGCTATAACACATAACTTCCTAATAATTATGTTGGTACTATGTATTTGAACCTATTATAACTTCACGCTTTATCCCGTACACAGCAGGGTGGGCAGAGGGAACCTAGTGTTAAGACACTCCGTTCCCCACTTTCTGCCGAATTCTAGGGCCACTGCATTTTGAGTGGCAGAACTCAACGCCGCGCTTAGTTTCGACACCAGAGCGAAGAAATGGAAATAGAAATTTAAGTAAATATTTCATCTCCTCGAGTGGGGATCGAACCCACAACCAGTCGGTATTACAATCACACTTCGTGCCGCTGCGCCACAACTACCTAACCTATTACACTATTCCTTAAATGGAAAAATTAGTATTTTTTCTTATAACCCCTACTAGGTTAGTGCTTTCGATATTTTACAATAAAAATTATATTGCATTGTTTGTTGCTCTTTTATATGTATATTTAAAAAAATAAACATATAGCCTTGTCGCGTATGATTATAGTAGTGTAGGCAGAATTAAAAAAATAGTGTCAAGACACTCCGTCCCTTGGTGAGTGGCAGAGCTCAATGCTGTACTTTGTTTTGACAAAGCTGAGAAAAAGGTCCACAACCCACGGAGCTACCCAAATGTCTCGATGCACCACATTGGTCGCCATGGCTCAGTTGATATGCGACACATTGAACGCACCAATTATAGGTTCAAATCAAGTACATATATGTAATTAAATATACATACATATACGTGCAATAAATGTAATATATTAAAATTATAGAAAATTAATGTATGAAGTCGGAATTTTGTTCCGCGCTTTACCTCGACACCAGAGCGAATAAATTAAAATACTAATTGAAATAAATATTTCATTTCCTCGAGTGGGGATCGAACCCACAACCCACAAACAGTCGCGTTTACATTCACACACAAATGAGATAAATCTTAATAAATATGTCAATGATACAATCGATTAGATGACTAAAATACATCATTTCTCAAATTGACTAGAAACACCCACAGACTGCATCGTGCAGCATATAGTTGTTGTGAATTAAAATAAAAAAAAAACAATTACCTAGAACCTTGGTGTAACTCAACGCCGCACTTTCGACTTGTTACTGAAGCCAAGAAATGACAATGTTAATAAATAATATAAATAATAATTCGTTTTCACGAGTGGAATTGAACCCACAACCGTCACACCATTCACTGAATGTAGTCTTTTTCCGTACTTTTTATTGAAGTTCATCTTCCGTCTTCCACTTGAAGGCGATAAGGTCAAGACATTCTCCCTCTCATTTGAGATCTTATGCGCATTTTCTATTCCTTATTTTATGATTATATGAAGAAATAAATTTAAAGTGGTATAGGCCGTCGTAGCGCAGCGAAACAGCAAAAACGCGACAATAGCGGGTTCGATTTCTGTTGGGAAAAATAAATTATTTCCATTGTCTCTGGTAAATGAAATGTATCATTGTCTGGAAAAACGGGTTGTTTTAATCCGAGGATTGGTTTAATCCATGCTAATCCTATTATTTACAGGATATACAGCAGTGTGATGAAAAACAATGTTTCAAGTTAGAGGGCCACATCAGGTAAACGTGATTGTTGTGGATTCGAATCCTACCACAGAGAAATGACTTTTGTGCCGTGTGATCCCGGCCTAGAATAGGATCATCCTGGTACTGGTGGTGTCGTAAGAGGCGACTAAAGTACGTGTGGTAGAGTCACGTCGCCAGCAATGGCAACACGCATGGGTAGACTCGACCGGATCATTACCACCCCCGGCATTTAAAACCGGCGTGAAGTAGTGGCTTCATGCCAATGCGTTTCGCATCAGGTAATGCCGGGCCCCGGCGCCCAACCCATCTCAAAGGCCGGCAACGCACCTGTAGCTCCTCTGGGGTTGCACGGGGCCGTGGGCGTCGGTAATCACTTACCATCAGGTGACCCGCACGCTCGTTTGCCGTGTCTTTTCCATAAAAAAAACAAATAGAGAAATGATATTTAATCATTATTTTTATTTCTTCTCCCTAATAGACAGAGTGGGAAATGGAGTGTCTTAACACTAACTATGCTTATTCTGCTATATGGTTGATGTATGAAGCTGCTTCTAAATAACAAGCTTATATTTGAATAGAATCCTAATAATAAAATCATAATATTTATTCGAAATCGAAACTTTTAGAACCAATATATAAATCCAACGTTACAATGTTTACTTGGTAAGTAAGAAGCTTTGAATGCTAAGTTCTGTTAATAATTTCTGCATAGTGAATACCATATTCTGATTTTGTATGCAGAATTTAACATAGTCATGCATATCTAAGAATCGAATTGACGACCCATACATACAAACATAAATATAATGCAAAATCGTATTTTCTATACTACCAGGACACAATGTTGAAGGAAACTAGTCGTATGGCTTAGTGGTCAGAGCGCCTGGTCGGTTTCCATGAGGCGCGGGTTCAAGTCGCTCTACGTTCAAAAATTTTTATTTCTAAATAATATCGTTTTCTAAATAAATATAAAATAAGTGATTTTGTAAATGGGTTAAAAATTTTAAGAAATTATTTTGATTTATTTGACATTTTCCAGGTTTATATGACATTTTTCAGATAAATTTATTAAAATATTAGTAAGAACACGAAATATCATTGAAACTATCATCATTAATAGTCTCATTAAAGAAAGCCAATCCAAAATACTATCTCATAAGAATATTACGACATTTTTGAATTTATTTTATTTAAATTAAATTAATTCTGCGCAACTAAAACTGAGCTCCTTCCCACGATTAAAAAACAACTTTGAAAAACCATGATAAGAGGCCAGTCGTGGCGCAGGGGCACAAAGTGTGACTGTGTGAAAATCGACTGGTTGTTGGTTCGATCCCCACTCGAGGAGACGAAATATTTATTTAAATGTATATTTACAATTCTTCGCTCTGGTGTCGTGTCAACACACAATGCCTCCAGAATTTGGCGGAAAGGGGAGAACGGAGTATCTTAAGGTTTCCTCTGCCTACCCTGCTGTGTTCGGGATACAGCGTGAAGCTGATTTAAAAAAACTCTTATATATATATATATATATATATATATATATATATATATATATATATATATATATATATATATATATATATATATTCATACATTCTCTTATTAACTACATTTTTCTCTGGTACAAAAATAAAATAAATTTTAAATGTAAAAGATATGACACATCTATATCAGGTACCATACGTTAGCTCTCACCCACACAATGTACGCGTTGCGTTCATCTCTTTGTCTCTAATATTTATTATACGAAGTTGGACTTTTTTTCGTTTTTGTTACATGAGTTGAGTGATTTTTTTTACTTTAAAACAGTGTTTTTAATGTAAAATAAATTTTATATTTGTAATGTTACTGCATAATTTGGATCTTACCAGATCACATTATCAGCTTCACGCTGTATCCCGCATACTCAGAGGGAGCCTAATATTAAGAATAGCGCTCCCCATTTACTCCGAAATTTGAAGATCTTGCTTGTTGAGTTCTGGAACCCAACGCCGCGCTTTGTCTTGACACTAGAGCGAAGAAATTAAAATATTAAATATTTTATTTCTTATAGTGGGAATCCAACCCACTACTTGGTGCGTTTACAGTCACTTGCTGGTGCGCCTGCGTAAACACTGGCCTCATCCTATGCAAGCCTTTATTTAATTAAATAAAACAACGTTATTATATTCATAAAACAATATTTACAATTTTTGTTACAACTGTTGGCACCCACACTAGGTATTCTTATACTATAACCAAATAATTAATTTAATTAATCGACTATGTACAAGCCAGTTGTGGCGCAGGGGCACAAATGCATGACTGAAAATACGGCAGATGTATAAATGGGTTCGATTCCTATTCGAGCGAACGAAATATTTAATATTTTCATTTCTTCGCATTGCCGTCGAGGGAAGGCCGGGGTCCACCAATCAACACGCAATGCCTCCAGAATTCAGTAGAAAGCGGGGAACGGAAATTATTTTCAGGTTCCCTCTCTCTATCCTGCTATAAAAAGTTATCCTATATATCCTGCTATAAAATTTTAGTTTCTAAAAACAATAATAAATCCCACACAAAGACCTAGAGTCACTAACTACAACACCCACGGTCGAACAAGTCGATAGATTCATTAAATATTCAATATAGAAAGGAGCTCCTTTATAACTATATAGCTCCTTCATATATATATAACTCTAGATTTATGGCATTTACTATTAAATCGATATTTGCCATTGTTTGTTCATTGTTTTGTTCGACTTCTAAGAAAGATTATTTAACTCATGTATGCTTTATTGGTTTCTGTTCTACAATGTGCATTACTATTCTAAAACTTGCAATATATTTCAATATGGCTCTGTATAATTTTAAAAAATCAAAATCAGCTTCACCGCACACACACAGCAGGGTAGGAGGAGGGAACCTAGTGTTAAGACACTCGTTCCCCACTTTAGACACACGCTAGAACTCAACGCCGCGCTTAGCCTCGACACCAGAACGAAGAAATGGAAGTATAAATTTAATTAAATATTTCATCTCCTCGAGTGGGAATCGTACCAACAACCAATCGGTTTTACAGTCAAACTTCGTGCCGCTGCGCCAAAAATGGCCTCTAATAATTATATAATTTTATATGATATAAAACAGGTCAAATGCGAGTCAGAATTGCATTTCGAGGGTTCCGTACCATATTTCCGTACCGTATTTCAGGATGTCAACGAGAATTCATATTTGAAAAATTTGATAGCTTTCACTTAACTATTAGAGAAACTTAAGTGAACGATATCGATCCCATCAATATTTTTACCATTTTTATAAAAACAAATGATCAGCCGTGTCCTACAGAGGGCACCCTTGCCGCCGTCGACATCCTCTCAAGCGGTCACGTAGTGCTTTTAATTTCTCAGGAACAGAGTACTCTCTTCTCTAACAACCTGGTGTCGCTATAGAGGCCAATTGGGCTATCAGCATAACAACATTAACCTTATATTGTTCGATGATTTGCGAGGAAGCTTATTTGTGTTCGTTTTGATTTTTTTAAAATTAAGTAAGCCCTTACCATTCTAAATTTATTTTATTTTTTTATATATACCGCTCCCTACTGGTCCCTAAAAGTATATTTATAATTGGAAGTCTTCAAGAGTCTTTTAATATTTTTTGTCTTTTAGAAGTTACAAATATTTAGAAACAAAACTAAATACGTAGCAGGACTGAAAACCTTCATTTAATTTTTTTTTCTAAGTTTCTTGTATTAATACAAAATATTTTTCTTTCTTTAGAGTGAGTCTCAAAAATAAGTACGTATTTTATGTCCTCGGGTAGGGATCGAACCCACAAGCAGTCGATTTTACAGTCACACTTTGTGCCCCTGCACCACGGCTGGCCTCATAAAATAACATTATCATATTTTAAAAAAATATTTACAAAATCAAAATTATATCCCTATAAAAAAAAATAGTTTAAGATTACTACTACAATTGAGGTTAATTCAGTTTTGACTTTATCTATTTAGTAATAATAAAAGATCGCATAATATTTGCCTAACTACCTAACTTAACTTATGCCGATTTCTTAGAACATTCAATAAAAAAATAACTTAATAATTCTTTTTGTCACTACCGAAATGTCAAACAACTTTGGTTCAGCGGCAGCACACAAAAGGGGAACAGAGTAACACCGGACGTAAAACCAGCATCCTAACAAAATATAACTAATATAAATAAATTAATCTTTTCGCGGCGACATTTCAACACGAATAGGAAATAAGCTCGAGGAAACTATTAATTGTTAAAAAGTACTTTGAACGCGTGCGCGCGCGCATCCGCCTTATCGTCTTAGGCTTGTATCGGGTTTTTTCAAGTCCCAATATAGAAACTTTTTTTTTCGAGTTCGTATAGTCAAACGTCGGTTGAAATAGCTAAAGTCAATTCTTAATGATGTCCTGTGGGCTAATAGTGCGTGGAGAATGATTTTTGTTAATATCCCTATAGAACAAAATACCGGAAAGCCGTAAATTTTATTTTATTTTTTGTATCGAAAATTATGTTATTAATTTCAGGGTGTGAAACTTGTTGTAAAATTAATTTAAACTTAAATAAAATCAAATATATGATATACTGGCAACCTACCCTGGTTGCTACCCACTTTGACAAATAAAAAAATAATATATGTAATAGTAAAAAAATACTTTCAAATATAAAAGTATTTTTTTACTATTACAGTCATTAATGCAAATTTGCTAATAGAGGGCAGTAAAAATAACCTTTTACATTTAGAAGATTTTTTTTATTTTCTTATAATAATTAATTTAATAAAAGTAAATTAACAAATAGATAAAAAACATTAGAATTGTACTAATTGTAATAAAAAAAATCAGCTTCACGCTGTATCCCGCACACAGCAGGGTATGCAGAGGGAACGTTAAAAGACTCCGTTCTCCACTTTCTGCCGAGATCTGGAGGCATTGTGTGTCGATTGGCGGAACTCAACGTCGCGCTTTGCCTCGACACCAGAGCGAATATGAAAATATAAATGTAAATAATAGTTTCATTTCCTCGAATGGGGATCGAACTCACAACCAGTCGATTTTACAGTTACACTTTGTGCCTCTGCGTCACGACTGGAAGCCCACGGTTGTGACTTTGACAGATACAAGCAATATTATACACTGTCTTAAAAGTTAAAGCACATTGCAGGTGCAGGGTGTATTTGTTTTATTAGTGCTCTTATAATATTTTTCACTCATAGACATTCTCATAACCCTTTTAAAATACATATGCATAGAAGAAACAAATCATCTTATAGGTAACATTAACACACAAAACACCATTCATAAAAAGTTAGTCATAATTATTCTTCTTATTAATCTACGTAAGATTGGTTTATGTTTTTTATTAATAAATTGATGAGCCCGGTCGTGGCGCAAGGGCACAAAGTGTGACTGAAAACGCGACTGGTTGTGAGTTCTATGCCAAAAAAAATATTTTTATTAATGTTTCGAATCCTTCGCTCTGGCGTCGAGGCAAATGCGCGGCATTGAGTTCCGCCACTCAATACGCAATGCCTTCAGAATTCCGCGGAAAGTGGAGAACGGAGTGTCTTAATAATAGGTTCCCTCGCCTATCCTAATGTGTGCGCGATACAGCATAAAGCTGATTTATTTATTTTTATATAATGAATGTAAGTGATATAATAAGATAATCATTTCACAGTTTTGTCTTATTATACCTATTAGAAAAAAATGGAGAATCAATCTAGAGCGTTTGGTACAAATGTATACTATATATTTTTAATCGGTATTAAAAAAATACTTTATAACATGTTTTATACAGACCTTTTAGCCAATAAAAATAAAACGAAAACAAGTGAAAGAATTTAAGCAAACAAAAAAATTGTAAGAAATTGTGTATTAATTGTGAACCCCGGGCCAAAAACCGTTGTAAAAGGAAGAGTAAAGTAATACTTTGTCAAATGTAAAAGAACTTAACGTTTGAGTATAGTTGTAAGCATATTTTTTAATTAAAATATCTATTAAAAACATATAAACGTACATATAAATAGAATTGGAAGTACTTATTAAGGAAAAATATAGAAATTGGAACGTAGCGGGATTTGAACCCGCGCCTCTTTGGAAACCGTCCAACCTCTCTGACCAATTAAGCCGTACGTTCTCATCGAGCTACGTCGATGGTATTATACGCTGTTTATAACTTATTTATGTTGTTAGTATCTTTGTAATGAGATTTTTACAAATTTCCGCTACCCAAGGATAATTACTTAGAATTATCGTTAGGCAGATTTTGTTTGGCGAGAGATTAGTATTTTCTTTAATATTTCAACATTTGACATTTTCTTAATAAGTATTTTTCTATAGTAAGTGTGGACAGTGTGTTTTAAAGTTATAAAAATGTTAAATTATTTAGAATTGAAGTGTCTGTCTGTGATTTTAAAATAAGTAGTTTTTCTAATTATTTGCGCGACACTAAAGCATAAACAAGCATTTTTTTTGTTTTATATTTTTTCGGCCTAATCTAGAACAGATGAACTGATGTTTTATCGGGCTTTGAATGAAAAATAGAAGGAACTCCCTCTATTATCCTCTCTATCTGTGAGTAACATATACTCCACAGATATAGAGAATAATAGAGGGAGTTCCTTCCTTGCTACCTTTTATCCTGGAATTTTCGTAGGATCGGAATTTACGCGGAAAAAATTGGGTTTGTCGTGCACAAGTATATAGATATGTAATAACTTAACATTTTTCTACTTAATATTACCTTCTTTTGCAGGCCAAATAAAATTAAATCCTAATAGATTTAAATCATAATTTATTAAATATATAACATTAAAAATTTATTAAGTATATAACATTAAAGATTTAAATCATAATTTATTAAGTATACAACAGTTTTTTTTTTGTATATAACAGTTTGTTTAACCAATTTTCCCTAAATACTCATAAATAAATATTCGTATAGTTTAAGCGGGCGAAGCCGCGTGGTTATTGTAATATATTTTTTGCAAAAATATGCCTATCTACGTCATATCATACTAATTAATAAACAAAAATAAAGACGGCGTTGAATTCCACCGCTCAACACGCAATATTTCAAATTCTATTTCTACCTTGTTTTGCTTGATAATGTGTAAAAATTATACCATTAAAAACAAATCCAAAAGCAAGTATAGCAACGGCTACGGCTATATTTGGCCTCCTAAGACGGCCTCCTAAAGCTTAAACCTCTTTAAATCTAATTATATCAATCCACCATGACCACTATACTTACAAGATATAACTTATTTAACTCATTTAGTATAGAAAAATAATCCATTTCCACATTTTCGATGCATGTCAAAAGCTCCCGATACGTTGTGACAGACGGACAGGCGCGCACCGTAGGAAGTCATTAGTTACGCGTTACGCGGACGCTACCGTGTACAGTCGGCAAAATAAGATTTATAATGAAAAATATAGTATGCTATATAGAATGAAATGGCTTTTTTACTTAGAAGATATAATGGAAATTCCCTTATAAAGCGAAATTACTTGAAAATAATAAAAATAAAGCTTAATTTTATCAGTGACAAAGAGAAACTTCTATGTAATTCGAAAGTCTGTTAAAAATTGTACAAATTATCAGATATTTTTTTATTACAAAGTATTAACGCCTGTATTACTTTAATGATAAGATTGTTTTTCCCATAATATTTATTTTCGAAAAAATCTAAAAGGATGCTCATTTAGGAGTAATTGGCTATAAAATAGTTATAAAGTCGTTAACACAACGCCTACAGTAACCGTATTACACACTCACGTACTTATATCGTAATTGCATATAGTTGGTTCAGTGCAATTTATGATGAAAGTTTGACGTTTATGAAAAATTACTATTTCGAAATGTCATTGTCAAAATATATTTATTTAAATAAAAAATGTGTTGAATTTTTTATCATTTTTGATGCAGCCAAAGTAGTTATACAAATGATGTCATAATCATTATTTTAATTTAATATGATTTAGTTACAATTTTATCTATTTTGTATTTATGAATCAAGTATACTCTGTTATAGTTACAGTATCCCACACAGAGTAGGCAGAGGGACCCTAGGAATCTAGTGTTAAGACACTCTTTACCCAACAAGGCGCTTTCACTTTCGTTCCTCACTTTCCGCCAAATTCTGGAGGTATTGCGTATTGAGTTGTGGAACTAAACGCCTCGCTTTGCCTCTTAAATATTTAATATCCTCGAGTGGCAATCGAACTTGTCTCGTTTAAAGTCCTACTTATAAGTAAACGTACAAAAATATAACTGAAACGTAATCATTTTGGCTTAGAAGAAAAAAAAAATACTCCTTCCGTTCATATTCGATTCGTACTTCACCGAATTTTCCATTACGGTGTTTCCGTCAATTAGTAACGTTATGTCAATGGGAATGAAGGCGTAATACGGACGTAATCTTCAATTAATTCGGCACCTTTCTTTTACTTTTATGAGGATGTTAAAATAAAGTACTTATAAATAAAATTTTAGATAAGAAGAAATAAAATAAAAATTACGATTCTTTTAATGTAGTTAGCCGATTTTGATAAAATTTTGATTGTTGCCTAAATTGGAAAATCAGTTATTTCAATCAATCAATAACGATACGATATGGTTCTCAATTTCGACAAAAAATGTGGTGAAACGCTCACCTCAAAAAAATATTCAAATCCGATAATCAAAATTATCAAAAACAAAACCAAATTCAAAGTTATTTAAGAACCCCTAGGCAATTAAGTGAAGGTACACTCATCAAAATAAATTTCTTTACGATTACAACCTACTGTTCACACCTCTGCCATAAATTTTAATTAGGCTTTGCTGTTTATACCAAAGATTTTCAATTTAGCGAGAGAATGCTATTTACTCAATAATTTTACAATCTACATACATAAAGATGAATAAACAAATTAAAATTTTACAAAATCTCTCTGTGAATCTCACAATTGATGCATTCGTGGAGCGGTGGAACAGCATCTGATTGACAGTGTTGGTTGGGAGTTCGAATTTAATTCGAACTCCCAAGTTCAAAGTAATCACCGCCGCCCACGACCCAGAAGACGCCGCCCAAGCACCAGAGAAGCTACAGATATGTTACCGCCGTGTGCGCTTTTTGAAGGTACCCATGTCGTATCTACCTAGAGACCCAACCGCCAAGAAGACGTCCTTACACAAAGCCAATGACTCTACGTTGTAAGTGATCAAATGGTTGTCGATTTCCACTCACATACGAGTACATGGATTACTGGCTTACTCTAAATAATTGAGTATTCTTACGGTTGCATTATAGTATATTTATAATAATATTGTCCGCAAAAATATTCTCAATTATTTTAAGAATAGTGATGGACACGATATAAATATAAAAAATAAAAACAACCTGTTCCTAAACTCCTAGAGAAGAAAGACGAAATTGTTTTAAAAATTAAATTAAAAATTAAATTAGCTTCACGCTATATCCCGCACACGCAGGGTAGGCAGAGGGAACCTAGTGTTAAGACACTCCGTTCCCCACTTTCTGCCGATTTTGAAGGCCTTGCGTGTTGAGTGGCAGAATTCAACGCCGCGCTTTGCCTTGACACCAGAGCGAAGAAATGGAAATATAAATGTAAGTAAATATTTCATCTCCTCGAGTGGGGATCGAACCCACAACCAGTCGGTTTTACAGTCACACTTTGTGCCACTGCGCCACGGCCGGCCTCAAATTGTTTTAAAAGTTGCTAAATCATTTATGGGACATGGTATATATAGGTATAGGTTTAATCAAATTACACAATTGATTTTAGATTTGACACTAAAAAAAATAAAATTAAAAAACATATTATTAAGCACATCTTACTATTCAGTCCAAGACTACTACAACGATAGTGCGTGAAATTAAATGCTATTTACTTGTAAACCTAATGTTGGTTCGATTCTCACTCGATGCCATGAAATATTTAATATTTTCATATGCTCACTCTGGAGGCGCGGCGTTGAGTGCCGCCACTCAGCACGTAAAGCCTCCAGATTTCTGAGGGAACACTAGGCCCCCAGGCTCCCTCTGCTTACCCTGATATGGGCAGTATACAGCGTGAAGCTAAAAGAACTTTCTCTGATCCTTGATCTTTCCTTTTCTTGAAACCCATAACCATTGAGCTACTGTCACAAAAATTCTATTTTTCATTTATAATTGTTTCGTTTTTATCTTCACGCTTAACCCGCATATAAACAGGTAGGCCGGCATAGAGAGTACCTAGAGCGAAGAACTTAAATGTTGGAAATATTGCGTACTGAGCGACAAAATTCAAAGACACTCTTTGTCTTTTTAGTAAACCGAGAAAATGTTCCTGAATGGAAATCGAGCCCATCACCGTCGCATTAACAGTCAGATGCTGGGCCGCAGCGCCACAACAGCCTCAATAGATACTTTCTAAATATCCTTCAAAATTTTTCCAACAAAACATCCATACAAACTAATAACCAAACCTAACCTTGAAACTACTTGCCTAATCAATAAAAGATCATCCAAACACATTCATATAAGGTTTGGTGCGCATTGCGTAACAGTGACTAACGTTTTTGTATGCAGCTAGTGCATTCGATAAGGAACGGCCTTCAGCTAGATATGCATTCTTATAAATCAAATCAAAATAATTCAATCAGCTTCACGCTGTATCCTGCACTCAGCAGGGTAGGCAATGAGAACCCAGTGGTAAAATACTCAATTCCCAATTTCCACCTGAGTTTTGGAGGCATTGCGTATTGATTTGCGGAGCTCAACGCCGCGCTTTGCCTCGAAATCAGAGCGAAGAAATGAAAATATATGTATGTAAATAAATATTTCAATTTCTTGAGTGGGGATCGAACCCACAACCAGTCGATTTTACAGTTATACTTATGCCTCTGCGCCACGACTGATCTCAATCGCATTCTTATACTATATATTTTGTATTTAGATCGATTGTGAATGACTGATATGGATGATGATTAACTACTTGTTGATTTGGTCTTTTAGTAGCGCAGTGCAATGCGATAGTTATAGGTTCTGTCCCCACTTAGGAAAAAGATAATATTAAGTTTTTTATCATTTTAATAGTAGACAAAGTGAGACGTTAAGACACAGGTAGCAGAAGACGAAATATTTTGACACTCCGTGTAGCAGTATGCGGCTTAATGAGTTTGTTTTTGCACTTTGCTTTTCCTTAGCCTACCCTTATAGATATATGAAAGTTTCAAATAATAATAAGTAATAACTTTATTTTTACATTAATCTAGATATATAAATATTTTCCATTACGGAGTGACTGAAAGACAACGCACAGAAGAAACTTGGACTTACTGAAGTTGAAATTTGGCATGTACATACATGGTTTTTTTTTATGGAAAAGACACGGCAAACGACCTCACGACTCACCTAATAGTAAGTGATTACCGCCGCCCACGACCCCGTGCAACACCAGAGGAGTTACAGGTGCGTTGCCGGCCTTTGAGGTATGTTGGGCGCCGGAACCCGGCATTACCTGATGCGAAACGCAGTGGTATAAAGCCACTACTTCACGCCGGTTTTAAATGGGTGGTAATGATCCGGTCGAGTCTGACCATGCGTGTTGCCATTGCTGGCGATGTGACTCTACCACACGCACTTTAGTCGCCTCTTACGACACCACCAGTACCAGGATGATAATATTCTAGGCCGGGATCACACGGCCAAATGGTATCTACCACCACCAGTTTAGGGAGTATACAGAATAAATTAGAAATTATTTATCAAAAATGCAACAGGAACGGGAGAAAAATCCATCTTGGAGCGTGTGGCTGTAAACGCGACGGCTTTGGGTTCGATTAATCAATTTTCATTTCTTCTCTCTGGTCAGCAAGGCAAAGCGTGGCGTTGAGATACGACTCAACATGCAAATACGGCGTAAAAATTGGAAACTGAGTGTCTTAACACTGGGTTCCCTCTGCCTACAAAGCTAAATGAAAACGGAAAATCTTAAAGCCCACAAAAGCAAAATTGCAGACGACGACTGATAAAATATAAAAAAATAATATCAACAAACCAATAAAATTGACAAGAATACATAAAATAAATATATGTTTTAGCAAGTATGATGAAAATTCGTGAAAACATACTAAATTTGTCGCGGCTATTTCTGTATGGGTGAGGAAAGGGAAGTGGGTCATAGCTTGCATGTCTCGTTACACTGACAATGTTACTAATGATCACAACTAAATTTACACGAATAAATTAATAATGAAATTGTAATATTGTTTTTACAACTTTAAAGTGTTATTCTATAGGAAAGAAAAATACTTCTTTAGAAAACGTATAAAAAATTTGGACGTAGCGGGATTTGAAGCCGCGCCTCTTTGACAACCGTCCAAGCGCTCTGACCAATAAGCCATACGTTCTCATCTATCTACGTCTAAATTCTTATACGCTTGTTAAAACTTATTATTGTTTGCATTAAAATTTTAACAAATGTATAAGAATCTCGACGTAGCTCGTGACACTAGATCCCCTCTGCCTCTGCCTCCTTGATATGAATATATGATATAAAGAAAAGATTGAAAACCCCCAAATTGTATCCACAGCAACAGAACGCTCACAAAGACGTAAAATATATATGAAAAAAAACTTCCTAGTGAACCTAGTGTTAAGACACTCCGTTCAAGACTCTCTGCCGAATTCTGGAAGCATTGCGTGTTAAGTGGCAGAGCTCAACGCCACGCTTTACCTGGAAACCAGAGCGAATATATGGAAATACAAATTTAAGTAAATATTTCATCTTCTCGAGTGGGAGTGACTGTGAAACGGACTGGTTGTGGGTTCAATACCCACAACCAGTCCGTTTCACAGTCTCACCTTGTGCCCCTGCGCCACGACTGGCCTCTATATTTTTATATATACAACTTTTTTATATAAAAATTACACAAATCTAATTTTTATCAATACTCAGACGTCCGTCTATCCGCCGCAAACTCCGCCTTTGACCGTCACTTTAAATGCAACTACTGTACCATATTAAGCATTTATCTCAAATTCACATCTCGATTTAAAAACAATTCGCATATCGAGTGAATACTAAATTGTATGACAATGGTAGTTTTTTTTTTTTGTAAATTTCGACACCGGAACGGATTTACAACCGGACTTTTTTATATATATATTTTATAGTGTATTGTTGTCTGTTTGCAATTATTGTTTGACGTACATATTTATAAGGGAAACTTTATACAAAATATATTAAGCAAAGCTAAAGCTAAAGTACAAATTAAAAAAATAATAATTGTAGGCCAGTCATTTGACAAAGGCGTGCGATTGTAAATGTAAATGTGGCTGTGGGTTCGATTCTCACTTAAGGAAATGAAATATTTAATATTTTCCTTCCCTCGATCTGGTAACGAGGCAAGGCTCCACCACTCAACACGCAATGCTTTAAAAATTAGGCGGAAAGTGGGAAACGCAATTATCTTAATTTGATCGGAGCGTCTTAACACAATGTTCCCAGGTTCCATCAGCCTACCATGCTATGTGCGGTATACAGTTAGCTACCTCCATTTGGCAACGCGGGTAAAGCCACAGGTGAAAGCTAGTTCAAATACATTTACTATATTAGCCTCTAATGTAAATACCGACAGTTGTTTTAAACCTCATCAATTGGCTTGTGATCATCTTAATCGGGCACAATTGGTTACTTGCTTCTGGGAACGCTTATTGATGGCCCTTGACTTCTGCTCGCTGATCTGCAGTTTAACGTGGAATATATTATTTTTATGGGGTGGAGGAGAGAATAGAGTTTGTTTTTTGTTATTTATATTACACGGAGACATTACAAATTTATTTAGGTGTATATACAAAACATAGATTAATCAATCGCGTCTATGATTGTATCAAGAATTTAGGGGCAGGTTGTCATATTATAACCTAATTCAAAAAGTGTTGTAAGTTGCAGTCTCTTGTATTTTACATCAAAATCATGTTATTTCTCACTGCCCTTTATTCAATTCTCTTTTTTTTTCAGCTTCACGCCGTATCCCGCATGTGTTAGAGTAGGCAGAGGTAGCCTAGTGTTAAGATACTCCGCTCACCATTTTCTACCGAATTCTGGAGGCATTACGTGTTGAGTGACGGAACTTAATGCCGCGCTTTCTCTACCAGAATAAGAAAGTTAAAATAAATGCAATAGAATTATTTCCCTGGGTCGAACCCATAGCTTAAGCGTACACAGTCAGACACTGTGCTTCTACGCCATAACAGTCTGTTCTAAGAAAATAAATAATTAACCACTCACGGCATTAAAATATTTTAATCTCCTCGCCCTATTACATATAACGAGGTGTTAAGTTTCGTTACTCAACAGTCAATAAATAAAAAAATAGGTGGAAAGTAGCAAATTGAATCTAGTCTGAACACGAGGTTCTTCCAGCCTACACTTCTGCAATATGCGTGTAAAAGCGTGATACAGAAAAATATATAATTTTAATAAAAAAAATATAATTTGTTTGCGTGTTATTTGATCAATGAGTCTCTTATAGCCTGAAGCCGTTGTGGCGCCGAGGCACAAAAGTGTGACTGTCATACAACGGTTATGGGTTCGATCCCCACTCGAGGAAATGAATTAATTATTAATATGTCCATTTCTTCGTTCTTACACCAAGGCAAAAGCCCAGCGTTGAGTTGCACCACTCAACACGCAATGCCTTCCAATGCTCAGCGGAAAGCGGATGTCTTAATACCAGGTTCCCTCTGCCCTACCCTACTGTGTGCGGGATACAGCGTGAATCTGAGTCTCTAATACAAAGAAAATATACCTATCAACACGCAATTCCTTCTTCAAAAATCGGCGGAAACTGGGTGTCTTAAAAACCAGGTTCCCTCTGCCTACCCTGCTGTGTGTGAGATACCGCGTAAAACTGAGTCTCTTATAGAAAAAAATAGTCACCTGTTCCTGTAATAGGAACTCTACATAATAGCGTCGACTAACAAAATATCACATTTTCTCGATTGCATCATAGAACATAAAATATATATGGCCGGTGACGGTGGGACGAAAACTATAAACTATATAAGTTTTACTAAGATTCGGGAAGCGCGTGTCAACATAATTTGTCACTATTTCGTTCTTTTTTTATTGGGAAATAAACTAAATGAATCGGTCTTGATTTAGTTTTGCATGTTTACCTAAATTCTCATTTTGTAACTTATTTCTTTTTGTTTGTTCCTCTTAAAATAGGAAATTCTTGTCTATACTATCTATACTAATATTATAAAGAGGAAAGATTTGTATTTTTGTATGTATGTATGTTTGTAGAGGTTTCACACAAAAACTACTGGACTGATTTCGATAATTTTTTCACTATTAGAAAGCTGCATAATCACTGACCAGCATAGGCTATATTACATTTTAAAAAAAAATAGAGATCTCTAATAAAACGCAATAATGTAACCCAAGGTGTGAAGAAATTGATCTTAAAAATTCTATCATCGCGTGCGCTGCGAAAACTGTTGATGATAGAACAAAACAATGTACAGTATCATAGAGCGCATCAATATCTATAAAAAAGTTCGCAATACTATATGTCCAACTACTGTAGTTATGATAGTATAACCATTTTTTTATATTTTAAAAATTAACATAATTGCCTACAATAATCAAACCATATTATTCAGACCTCTGTATTAATCCTTATCCCATTAATTGATAATTAAAATTAATTTCAATACCTGTAAAATATTTTTTAAATTAATAAAATCGGACATTCCATTCAAAAGATATAACGAATTTAAAAATATCAATCTAAAGAAAATCATGTAATAATAACAAATACGGAGTGTGTGTCGTGTGGTCTCTTGCACCGTGGCGAGTAACTCTGCGGGGGTGAGGGGGAGGTGCATCGATATCACTAAAATTATTAAGACAATCGATTAGATTTTTGTTTCTTTACTTGAATTGAATAGGTCCCGAAACTACGGGACCGAATTGTAAAATTCTTTTACAATTAGACGATTAACGTGTAAAAAAATACCAAAATAAAACCTTATGTCGTCAAATTATTGACAATTGAGCAAAGTGATGTACTACAATTTTATAGAAGACATCAATATCTACAAAAAAGTTTACTATACCATGTTTAACTGTTAGAGTTATGCCACAATAACTCATTTTCAAAGGAAAATGTGCAAACTAACTAGAACAGAGCCGCCATCGTAGTATAGAGGGACCACTAATATATATATATATATATATATATATATATATATATATATATATATATATATTAGGTCATAATGAATAGCTTTAAACTTTGCATACATAGGTACGTACGGCCCGGACGTAGTATATAATTTTTTTCAATTATTATTACCAGTACAGTATATCGATACTCTATATATTATACCTCTACTATACCTATACTATACTCTATCTCTATATATTATAAAATAGAAACGCTTTTTTCTCTGTCTGGCCTTTCTAAGTCTTCTTCTTCTGAACCACCCAACGGATTTTGATGCGGTTTTCACTATTAGGTAGAGTATTTTTCAGGGAAGGTTTATATATTGTTTATGATATGTATATTTTAATGAAATTTGACCTAAATATGATAAATATGTATAAAGTCCTGTCCATCCGGATGGATGGATGGGTGGATGGATCGATCAATCAATCAATCAATCGATCGATCATCCATCCGTCCATCCATCCTTCCGTCCTTCCGTCCTTCCGTCCTTCCGTCTTTCCGTCCTTCCGTCCGTCCGTCGGTCGGTCGGTCGGTCGGTCGGTCGGTCGGTCGGTTGGTCGGTCGGTCGGTCGGTCAATCAATCAATGAATCAATCAATTAATCCATCAATCAATCAATCTATCAATCATCAATCAATCGATCTATTAATCAATCAATCCATTAATCAATCAGTCCATTAATCCATCAATCCATCAATCAATCAATCAATCGATCATCCATCCGTCCGTCCGTCCGTCCGTCCTTCCGTCCGTCCGTTCTGTCCGTCCGTCCAAACAAACAAACAAACAAACAAACAAACAAACAAACAAACATAGAAGTTATTCCTCTCACTTCTCCAGTCGTACATTTACCCACGAAGCGAGCAGTTTGGCGAGCGGGTATACCTCTCTGGTTACACTACGCCACAACAGCGATCAACCGAAAGGAGAGTGCAATAATAGTCTTCTTCGATGTGTCTGGCACGCGTATTTCGACCGTGTCTGGCATCCGGGCCTACTTCATTAAGTGTTCAGAGCCGGCACCCCCAGCACGTCACGCATGTCTTTGCCTCCCTGCGTCCGTGACAGGACATTTTGTGTGAGAGTTGAGAGTTCGAGGTCTAGCAGCGACTCGATCGCTGCCGTCGTTCCCCAGCATTTTATCACCTGCTCTCTACGCACTATACACTGATAACATCGCAACGTCCTAGCGAGTATCACTCAGCGAGAAATCTCATAGAACTACTTCCAAGGGACTTTCTATCCTCCTCCAAATCCGACTCATGAAACCGAGTCTCTCTTGACTGAGTTGACCGCCTAGATGGCATTTGATAATGCTTCGAATTCCATACTGTGTCAACGTCCAGATGTCGTTCCGAGCTACTGCGGAGATGGACGAGAGAATGCTTCAATTCTGCGTCTGGCTCTATAGCAAAGTTAATTTAGAAGGGATTGCCCGTATTTTGGTGTTATCCAATAATTATAATGCATTTCAACGCGACATAGTTGCTTACGTCTTTCGTTTAAGTACTTTTGGGTAAGAGAATAGTAAGTAGTCTGTTTTTTTAAACAATTGGAACATCCTTATTGGAACTACGAAAATGCGGGTTGCATAGTTAAAGCGGGTGAAGCCGCGAGCGGGTTACTAGTATTATAATAATTATTTTGCTATATTTATTATTAATAGTCAGATTTCTTTGATAGTAAGTATTAAGCACAAATAACTCCAAAAAATAAAGCATATTCCTAGAAATGTTAAATACAAATCAAATAAAATGAAATCAGCTTCACGCTGTATCACACAGCAGAATGAGAGGGAACCTAGTTTAATACACTCCGTTCCCCACTTTCTGCCGAATTCTGGAGGTATTGCGTATTAAGTGGCAGAATTCAACGCCGCGCTTTGCCTCGACACCAGAGCGAAGATATGTAAATATAAATTTAATATTTTATATCATCGAATGGGGATCGAACCCAAAGTCGGTTTTACAGTCACACTTTGTGCCGCTGTGCCACGACTGGCCACGAATGTTAAATACACAGATTCTATGTCTCCTTATTTTGTAGAGTCTTTTCTATGACGATTTATCTAATGTAAAAAATATATAGTAAATTAAGACAAACTAATTGAGGCTGTCGGGGTGCAGCGGCATAATCGCGCCACTGTAAACGCTATGGTTGTAAGTTCGATTGCCTCTTGAGTTCCAACATTCAACACTGGGTTCTCAAGTTCCCTATACCTCTACATTTTTGGTAGTTTTAAAATATTATTGCACTTAGTAAAAAAAATACTGATTTAAAAAACATATAAACGTTTAAAAGTAGAGGAATTTGAATATTTTTTTTTACCTTATGTATATAACCTTATATATGTATATTTATATAGGTAGCTAGTTAGCAAATCTTAGTGAACTAGATTACACTAGGCGATTTAGTACAATGCCAAATAGAGTCCAGTATCCACTTGACCCAGCCATTACACCGATTGTGCGTCATAATGGTGATGTCCAACAAAATATATCGACAAAAAAACTTAACGTTGGCTGCTAATATGATTTTCCGAGCCATGTGTTAAGATAGTCCATTTACGATATATTTTATATTGAGTAGCGGAACTTAATGCCTTTACTTGTCTTGTTATCTGAACGAAGAAATAAAAATAATTTATTCTCCCTAGTAGAAAACGAGAGACTTATACGTTTGTTGCAATTTATTTATGTTGTTAGCATCTCTGTAGGGAGATTTTTACAAATTTCCGCTACCCAAAGATAATTACTAAGAATTATCGTTTGGCAAGAGGGAATACTATTTTTTTTAATATTTTTAAACATTTTTAAAGTGTTAATCCACACTTAGGAAATATAAATACTTATTTTAGAAAACGTATAAAAATTTGAACGTAGCGGGACTCGAACCCGCGCCTCCAAAAAAAAAATAGTATTCTCTCTTGCTTGATGTTTTTACTTTATGTTAAAAATTATTATTTGCCATAGTTATTACAAGTTCATATATATCGCTAAAATTTCAGTTTCTACATCAGGATTACAATCCAATTAAACATTTATAAAAAATATATTCTATTATTATTATTTAATCAGCTTCACAAAGGTAGGGTAGGCAAAGAGAAAGCACTCCGTTTCCGACTTTCCGAGCCATTGCGTGTTGTATGGCGGAAATCAACTTTGAACTTTTATCTTGTTGTCAGAACGAAGAAATGAAAACATCAATAAATAATAATTCGTTCCCTTGAGTGGCGATCGAACCCACAACCTTCGCGTTACAGTCACACACTTGTGCCGCTGCGCAACGACGGACTTTTTAGATTATTATTATTAAATTTACATTGTATTATAAATAATAAAGACCTGTATACTAATATCTGATAAGGATATCAGTAATGACCTCCAATATATTTACTGTAACAACAACGATTAAAGCTCATTAATACTAAATCTTTATTTTCTTATAATTAAAAGTAATCATAGTTAAATAAATGTTAGGGTCAACTACTAGTTATGTAATATTGTTCTTTACAATTACATTTGTCTCTTCTTCTGCGTAATTATAGTAAGAAATTAAACTACTTTCCAATACTCATCTCTATACATATTGCTTGCGAAACCTAACGTCAACGTCTAACCAAAATTAGAAAATATAGAAAATAAAATAACCTTATAATATAAATTTATTTCATTTTTATATAAATTCGTTTCATCTTTATACAGTTCGCTTCAATAAAATAAAATAAAAATGAATAAAAACAGCAACAAAATCTAATAGATTATGATAGTATAATATAAAAAAATATTAATCATATTAATACTTATTTAGAAAACGTATAAAAATTTTAACGTAGCGGGACTCGAACCCGCGCCCCCTGAAAACCGACTGGTCAGTTATTATTTCCTAAGTATGGAATAAACACTTTAAAAATATTAAAAATATTAATCATATTTATTCATATTTTTACGAAAAAAGCACATCACTATCCCCGAACCCCAGTGAGCGTTACAATCGTTATTCAATTGTCCATCTCGTATTGTGGACCAATGATACCTACTTTGTTACGTGAGATTAAGACGTTTTCTCGCTCTAATCAACTGACCTTAGGTACATCCCTACAGGCTATTGTTTAATAAATCACTTTAACCATTCGTTGTATCTGTGGGATGAAGATGATCTAAAGATTTTATCTCATATAATTCGTTAAAACATATTTGAAACAAGTTTGAAATATTTTTATTTAAAATATGAAAAATAAATTATTAAAAAAGATGGAAAATGTAAATTTTGATACCTTTTCTTGAATAATAAACAAAGACGCGTACTTAAAAAGATCGCAATTATAAATTATGGAACAACATAAAATATTAATAAATATTTTCTTTAATACTGTTTCCGGCCGATTGAGGCCGGTCATGACGTAGGGGCACAAAATGTTGCTCTAAAACCGAATGGTTGTGGATTCGATCCCCATTTAGATCTCAGAGATGCAATATTTACTTAAATTTATATTTCCATTTCATCGCTCTGGTGTTGAGGCAAAGCACGGCGTTGAGTTCTGCTACGCAACACGCAATGCCTCCAGAATTCGGCGGAAAGTGGGGAACGGAGTGTCTTAACACTAGGTTCCCTCTGCCTACCTCTGCTGTTTGCGTGTTACAGCGTGAAGTTGATTTATTTTTAATAATGTTTAAAGCTCAGGACAAATTTAAATTATACTAACTTTTGTCTGAAGTTAAGCAACCTAGTATCAAATAGATAATCATATATTCTTTGATTTATATTTTAGATTTAGTATATTTTTTCTCACACTTATTACCTGCCCTCAGGAACATCCCTACAGGCTATTGTTTTATGAATCACTTAAACAAGTGATAGTTTAACATGTGGGATGAAGATAATGTAAAAATGTTATCTAACAGATTTACGGCTTCATCGGCAACGCACGCCGGCACAGTGCGGTAAGATCTAGTCACTTCTGATTGTAAACGCAATGGTTCTGGGTTTGATCCCTGCTTGGGGGAATGAATTATTACTTATTAATATTTTAGTTTTTTCGCTCTGGTATCAAGGCAAAGCGAGGCATTGAGCACCGCCACTAAAAGCAAAAATTTCGGCGGAAAATGAGATACGAAGTGTCTTAACACAATTTTTCCTCTGCCTACCCTGTTGTATGCGGGATACAGCGTGAAGCTAAAAAAGAAGATCGACTTAACTACACATTAAACGTTAAAACTTATAAGATTCCAACTTACAATCTTTATCTAAGCACGCTTGACACACACGGACAGACGGACAACAAAACGATTTTACCTTTTGAAAAACGGAACCCTAAAAATTATATAAAATACCACAGATTTAAATACCGTATCCATTGAAGTATACCTATACCATCTTGTTATACCATATAAAGATGTGCTCGTACGTGCTAAGATTATGTGAACCAAGCCATGGGGCCACATAGAAAAAAGTTAATTCGCTTTTACTCCTATGGAAACGTCCGTAACGGAATGATCGGAAATATTAACTTCCTTAAATATATATATTTTTTTGTTTATGCCAAATTATTGATATAATAATTTTGGTTGTGGGAACAAAATGTTGAAAATTATTTGATAGGCAGCGTTTCTTCTTATAGAATCCATATACTTACTAAATTTGGCCAAGGCTTTGCAAACAACTTATTTAAAAGAATGCCATTCAAAATAAAAAGTATCATTATTACACAAAAAAAATTACAGGAACAAACTTATTTAACTTTAAGTATTTAAAATATATAAATAACACTAAAGAGTCATCATGGCACAGTATATTCGTAACTTGCGAAGTTTAGGTATTCGAATCTCACTCGTCTAAATATTTCTTAATGATTAGAAATTATTTTCATTACAAACAAATAAATTAAATGCTGTTTTCTACCAAAGGTAAAAGGAGAAAACGAAATGTATAAACACAAAGTTCTTGAAACTAGAATAAATGCATAAAACTAAACGACTTTTTAGCTCTTGCTTAATGGAATGGAGGACGGAGCGAGAGTAACTCTTTCTCTGAAGCATCTGTTTTCTCTTCTATAGATAAATCGCGAATCTGAAAAAAGGAACGAAAAACAAGAAAACTTCTATTACAAACATTATCCAACATTATTTTCACTTATAAAGTACATATCAATGTTAATTTCTTCCAAATAATCCCAATTTCTCATTAACAGTACAATGTAAATACTGTGAAAATACACGAACTACTTCGTGAATTGAAAGCAATGTTACATGTTGCTATAATAATTAGTAATTACCACTATTTAGTAGAGAATTTGTGTTGCCTAGATCTGTGCGCTTTCCAGATATGTTTTTTTTTTGGTCAGCTTCACGCTGTATCTCGCACACAGCAGGGTAAGCAGAGGGAACCTAGTGTTTTGACACTCAGTTCCACATTTTCGACCTAATTCTGGTGGCATTGCTTGTTGAGTGGCAGAACGTAACGTCGCCTACGCCGCACGCCTTGCCTCGACGCCAGAGCGAATAAATAGAAATATGAATTTAAATAAATATTTCTCATCTCCTCGAGTAAGGATCGAACCCACAACCAGTCGATTTTACAGTCCCACTTTGAAAGGTTAATCAGAATGTTGATTTTTATACATGCATACATGATACGTTTAGTAAGCCAACAAATTATAATTACCTAAACAGGAGATTTTTTTTTATCTTATTACATATGAACATATACAAATGCACCTTTAAGATGCTATTATGGTGTAGCAGCAAAAAGTCTGACTGAAAACGCGACGATGTCACGATAAGTTCGATGTCACACGGACAAATGAGTGCGATGCCACAAGTACAATTGAAATATTCTCATAACCTTAGAAAATATATATAATATATAATAGCAAAATTGGGCGGGAAGTAGGGAACGGTGATTTAGCGTGTGCGTATCCCGCAGTTCTCCACAATCCGCTCGAATCAATATCGAGTGGTAGATCTCTACGCTGCGAAATTAAAATAATTTAAACACAAATCTGGACTCAAGATCGAACCCACAAACACGTTTACAACCAAACACAGCCCCACTATACCACAATATACTCAAAACTTACCAGTAAATAAAACCCAATTTGAATTCCTCCAATCGTTTCCGTCATTAATACTGTTCAAAAGCAATCACGGGCAATTCGGCACTGGTTCTATATCGTCTGATGGTGTTTTACAGTTCCTTTGATATGAACGTCGCTACTGTTTGAAACGCCGCATTGTAAACATTGCGTTTTTTCCTTTGCTTGTTTATCCTCTTTCTGAGCAGAAGTTCTCAATCTTTTGATTTTTAAATATATATTTTGTTTATTATGTTTGATCCCCACTCGAAGAGATGAAATATTTATTTAAATTTATATTTCCATTTATTCGCTCTGGTGCCGAGGCAAAGCGCGGCGTTGAGTTCTGCCACTCAACACGAAATGCCTCCAGAATTCGGCAGAAAGTGGGGAACGGAGTGTCTAAAAACACTAGGTTCCCTCTGCCTATCGCTGTGTGCAGCGTGAAGCTGATTTAATTTTAATTTAATTTTCATATTTTCATTTCCTCGCTCTGGTGTCAAGGCAAAGCGCGGCGTTAGTTTCGCCACTCAACACGCAGCCCTCCATAGTTCGGCGAAAAGTGGGGAACAGGGTGTCTTAACACTAAATTCCCTCTGCCTATCCTGCTTTGTGCGGGATACACAATACACGGGTGATCCATAAATGAACATTTATTAAATTCAATACAATGTATTGTGATACAATGAGTTGGCTAGATCAGAATAATCGGAAATCAAACATCATATTCATCCATCTAATAATAATATTTTAAATGATGGTGTCACACACATAATATATATATATATATATATATATATATATTATAGCTTCGCGCTGTATCCCACACATAGCAGAGTAGGCAGACGTAACCTTGGAACCCCGTGGCAAGACACTCCGTCCCATTAAAACCCTTCCGTCGCCATCCGCTGGCATTGCGTCGATTGCCGGAGTTCAACACAGCACTTTGCATCGCCACCAGAGCGAGAAATTGAAAATATTTAATATTTTATTTCCTCGAGTGGAAATCGAACTCATAACCTGTCCGCATATGAATGCTATTAATATTTATCTACTCACGATGCACCAACTATACATCATCAAAGCCAATCGACCCACAAAATTTACTAAAATGCTTTTGGAATCGCCCACATATAAATTTTGAGGTCACGTAGGAGTTATAGAAAAAGTTAATTATAAAAGGAATTGCAATTAATGATCGACTAATTTAAGCTTAGCTATTGTTTAACACTTTTAAAATGAATCATCTTAATTAAAGCGTATATAGCTTTTGTGGGTCAAGTAACGCTTATCACTTATTGCATAGCAACGGTAAGCATAGTAACGGTGATTTGAGATGGTCGCAGGTTGTTATCAAGTTCGTGTTAGAGGGAACCTAGCGACACTCCGTTTAGGAAGCATTGAAGTGCGTGTTGAAGGAAATTTAGAAATTTATCAATGAAATTGTTAATATTTTCATTTTTATTTAATTTTCATTTAGAGTTTTTTTTTATTTCTATATTAATATACAGATACAAATTACATGGTCTCGTTAAATAAAACACATTCTCTCAGTTTTTTATAATATATCACGTCACGCGTGATATCATAATGGGCAAATAAATTATTGAGATACATTACTGTGTTATGTGTTTTCCGCAAAATATACGAAATAAATGAAATTCCTGTATTTAAAAAAAAATTGTCGAGTTTTTTCAATTTGTCGATTTTTTTTTTAATTTGTGAAATTTTTTAATAGAGGTCATCATGACGCAGGGAAACAAGGACGTAACTGTAATGCGACAGTTGTAGATTCAATTCCTACTCGAAGAATAAATTATAATTTATTAATATTTTCATTTCTTTACTTTCGCACTCCACTGCAGTGCACTATCGGCATTGAGGCGTAACTCAAAACGCAACAATTGAAAAAAATCATCGGAAAGTGGAGAACAGAGAGTCTTAACACTAAGTTCCCTCTGCCTATCCTGTTTGAATGATACGGGATAGAATATGAAGCTCACTTATTTTATGTTTTACATTTGGTATTGGTTGGTTTGGTATTACTCTAGTTTGGGAACCACTTAACTCAATTAATTAGACCAATTGATGCGCTTGATGTGGGCTTGTTTATTTATAACACAAATATTAAAGGAAAATCATAAGTATTTTTATAAATAGCTTCTATAGTATGGCTAAGTGTGTACTCTCAGCCACATCACTTATAAGCAATTATAATTGAACATTTGAGGCCAGTAGTGGCGCAGCGGCACAAAGTGTGACTGTAAAACCGACTGGTTGTGGGTTCGATCCCCACTGGAGAAGATGAAATATTTATTTAAATGTATTTCCATTTCTTCGCTCTGGTGTCGAGGCAAAGCGCGGCATTGAGTTCTGCCACTCAACACGCAAGCCTCCAGAATTCTGCAGAAAGTGGAGAACGGAGTGTTTTAACACCAGGTTCCCTCTGCCTACCCTGCTGTATGCGGGATACAGCGTGAAGCTGATTTATTTGATTTATTTATTATTAAAAAGCTCACAGCCAGTAATTACTGTTGGTTGCTGACTGTTCATTTTGCATAGAAATTATCTCGTTTATAACGCTAATAGGCTTTCACGTGCCTAATTGGATTTACTTCGTGCCTACGATAAAAGTAAGATGGCTTTATAATTAAGTAAGGATTATTAAACTGAGTGACTATTATTTTATAATAATTATAATATTATGACGAGGCAGTCATGGCGCAGTGGGAACGGTTCCTTACAGAAGCGCTACGGTTGTGGTTTCCATTCTCATTCGAAGAAATGATATATCTAATATTTTCTTTTTTTCGCTCTGGTGTCGAGGCGAAGCGCGGCGTTGAGTTCTGCCACTCAACACGCAATGCCTCCAAAATTCTTAACCACTAGGTTCCCTCTGCCTACCCTGCTGTGTGCGGGATATAGAGTAAAGCTAATTTTTTTTTAAATAAATAATAATATTATTATTATTCATACCAATTTGCTAGTAAAACAATCTAGTTTACAAAACCACCTTTCACGCACCTAATTGGATTTAATTCAAGTTTATCACATACTAAGCTTAAAGGTTTATTATTATGCAAACGGCCCAACAATTCAATTACTATCGCTGTGGCCGGTATCTGCTGCAAATTTATTATAGGGCTGAGTGCTTCTTAATTACAGACTGTGGGCAATGGCTTGGATGGGGATTGGTTCTGCCACTTGGGGCTGGGTGGGTAGTCTACTGACCTTTTCTTAGTTTATAATGTCGTAAGTATTTATATAAATATGTATATAATGGGTAGGGTCGTAGGCTATGGAAGAAAAGAAACAATGTTTATACAAATAATTCTGTTTTACGCTTAAGTCCAAAATTTGTAAGTGAAAAACCACAACGACGCAGCCTCTGACAAAAGGAAAAGTTATGAATTCGATCCTACTCGATTTACTGAATTACTTAAATTTTTCGCCACTCAACGTGCAACGGATCGAAAATACGATGGTGCGTGTGGAACGGAGTGTCTTAGCACTACGTTCCCTCTGCCTACTCTGCCATACGCAGCACGATAAAAGCAGAAAAAGCAATAACATAAAATAATATTTTCGCCAACACAAAAATTTGTAACAGAATTATTGTATTAATTTATATCTATATCTATACTATCATATAAAGAGAAAAAAAATGTATGTGTGAAAAAAGACGAGAATGTCAATATTTCGGGTTGTTTTCAGGGTTAATAGCTTATATGAAACTTTGTTACTACAAATGCTAGGAATATAACATTTTGCGCGGACGTTATTTTTAGGCCGTAGGTACTCACTAAGACGAGTATTTGCGATATTCGACATTTAAGAGGGTTTTTGGGGTGGATAGTTTGTATGAAATTTCGTTAATGCAAGATTTAGAAATCTCTGTTTGAGATTCTGTTACTTTGCTTACGAATCATATATCACGTATCGTAATCATTCAAAACGTACTAAAAAAATTGTCCGTCAGGAAAATCAATCCGTCAGAAATGAGTTAATTGATGTATAGGTTGATGATTTTGGTATGCTGATGGCTTATATTTTTCAAAGCCAAAGTGTCAAGCCTTTTACAGATTATTCGATCCCCAATGATTCGAACGGCTCTACGTGTGGTTCTACCTGATACTTGGGTGCCTCAAGATGAGAACAGTACCTACTCTATATTACGGATATGGATCGGCCGCCTCTATGAGGCCGAACATGAGCTTTACATACAACGCAAATCGGTGTGTTAAGGCCCAATATGCTAATAACGGGTGGAGCTTCAAGACGAGTGTGCTCAAAAACTGGTGACACCATAAATAGGGATTTTTCAGTGATTAATGAGCAAATGAAATGAAGCAGGTTCTTTTTACCTCATAAATAAATATTTCCAACGTATGGTTCAACAGAAGACACAAGTTTATACAGCGTCTACTGTGCTATCGTCTGCAAAATAATGTATGCTAGGATCTTTTAATTTGTCTAGATAAGCAGAAGCGTAGGCAACGCAATCGTTGCTTCTTTTGCATAAATTCTCGGAAGCCCGTACGCTGAAAGTTTTGCAAGGAGCAGCCTGTGCCACACTCGATCGAAAGCCTTTTTTTACATAAAAAAGCTAACTGCTAGGCCATCTCCCTTGCTTTAAAGTCGCAGACTAGCGGAGGGTTAGGTAAACTAGAATATCACCGGTTGAGCTACCATGTCGGAGGCCATATTGACGGTCATCAACAGATGATCCTTACGTAAACCAGAAGCTAGCCTTCTTCATTTCCTCGCTCTGGTA
Organism: Heliconius sara; assembly: GCA_917862395.2. NCBI lineage: Eukaryota > Metazoa > Arthropoda > Insecta > Lepidoptera > Nymphalidae > Heliconius > Heliconius sara. The sequence continues at coordinate 2,400,943 of OU860788.1, read as the reverse complement.
TCGAGGCAAATCGCGTCGTTGAGTTCCGCTACTCAACACGCAATTCTACCAGAATTCGGTAATGCCCTCTACCTACTCTGCTATGTGAGGAACATCTTGAAGCTGAATACATATTAAAAGAATTTACATATTAAATATTTTTACATATTAAACATTTTTACTCATATAAATAAAAAGTTCACAAAATATTAAATGATAATAATAATACTCTGTAACTAAAATTCACAGAAACATGATCAGGACCCTATCAGGAATAAATCCTTATCAAAGCCAGTTTTGGTATGCTGATTTGATTATTATCATTAAATTTCCAAATGCATTAACAGACAGAAAGTATTTTGATATTTCAAATTAGTATATCCTTATTATCGTGTGGTCAAATTAAAATTTGTGACCATGTTCAAAAGAAGCTCTAAGAGAAAAGTTCGTACATACATATTTATAAAAAACGGCTGAATCGATCTCCTGATTATGAATTATTATGTTACAAAAGTGAGGAACGGAGTGTCCTAATACTAGGTTCCCCAGAGGGAACCTATACTGCTGTGTGTGGGACTGTGTGTAAAGCTGAAAAAATAGCTAAATACCAAAGTTTTACAATTCACTATTTTAAATATCATAAACACAATCTGCAAGCAAAAAATATTAGAACACACGATAATTCATTATTTTGAATAAATAACAGTAGTAGTTCAAACTAGTAATTATATAAACTTCGAATTCAAATAAACAACAAATAAAATCTTTGTATAGTCACTCCGATATCATTGAGACACTTGCGCTCCCCATTTTTAGCCGAGTTCTGGATTCCGTGTTGACGTGACGTAGCTCAACGCCGTGCTTCACCTCGAAATACATTCTCAAGTATAAAAAAAACCAACAATATTATCAACTATTCTCAAAACGACCCACATTGTAAATTATACATACAGACAGTCCCAAGCAGAATAAATCCAGCAATGATAAAGAGATCCAAGTAATTGCTACTCTCGTTGATAGCCGGGTTATATATTGATAATAATGTATGTTAATGTCGCCAACCCATTACGTACATTACAATTAGTTATGTCAATGTTGGTTTATTATTGAGACATATTTCATTCTGTTGTGTTCCGGTGTTATTTGATATTATGCATACAAACATATATTTTCCATTATATTATAATCCTGCAATGCCTCCAGAGTTCGACATAAAGTGGGGAACGGAGTGTCTTAATACTAGGTTCCCTCTGCCTACCCTGCTGTGTGCGGGATACAGCGTGCAGCTTAAATAAAAAAAACAAAAATACACATATTTTGAAGCTGTCGTGGCGAGGAGGCACTAGCATATAACTGTAAATTTGGTGATAGTGGGTTCGATTCCAGTGCGTCGAAAAAGAAATTATCAAAAATTTATCAGCTTCATAGTGTAGCTTTCGAGGCATTGTGTATTGAGTGGCAGAACTCTTGGTTTTGGTGCCAGAGCGAAGAAATTTAAATATTAATAAATAATAATTAATATCCCTGAGTGAGAACCCACAACCGTCGCGTTACAGTCACACCCTTGAGCCCCTGCGCCATAACGGTCTCATATATTAATAATAACTTATGTTAATGTCTCGAACGCATTACGTACATTACAATTACTCGTATCAATATAAAGGACGTTGTGATTTCAGTTCCATTGGTTTATTATTGAGAATTATTTCTTGTTGTTTAGAACGGTTCCTGTGTTATTTGATACTATACATACATACATATATTTAGTTTGATATTTTTTCTTAATTAAAGTTAGTGGTTTTATTAATGCCATGGTAGCACAATTGAGATATTGGGCTTATTTTTAACATTTTTTAAGTGTTATTCCATACTAAGTAAAGAAATTTAGAATATATTATAGAGTCATAGAGTAAATAGAGGAAACATATCCGAGTTCACGGAAAAGGTTCCTAGTTTTAAGACACTCCATTCTCATTAAGACACTTCTGTCCCCTACTTTCCTCCGATTTCTGGAAGCATTGCGTGTTGAGTCGCGATACTCAACGCTGCGCTTTGCCTCCCTACCAGAGCGTGGAAATAAAAATATTTAATTGAACCCACAACCTGTCACAGACACACGTCCCTGCGCCACAACTGAATTTATTCTCAATATTTTATATTTTATAGTAATACAAGTTCCGAGTGGGTCCCTAGCGTGGGTTAAAACGTGAAGCTAACCTTAGTAAAATCAATAGAATACATACAAAAATTTAACCGTTCAAGAAAATCAACATATAATTTAGCTATGGCACTTCATTACTATAAATCATAGCTGAGAACTGTGAAATTACATACAAAGTACTACAAAATGTAATTACCACTTAACCGACTTAACAAATATAAATCTCGTTTTAGACACTTGTTCTACAGTAAAATAATATGGTGAAGAATATTCATATCTATTGTTTTCTAATTTACTTGTGTAGTTTCGACAATACAAGGTGAATGTACCGGAAGTACTTAATACCTGTGAACATTCAAAAAAGTTTTCAAATAAGCTTCGACGCCGTATATAGAGACTTTTTTTCACTTTGAATATTAATTTTATTATATTTATAGCCAAACACTTTTGTTTGTTATATAAATAGAAAGAATGTTCATATGAATAAAAATAAATCAAATAAATCAGCTTCACGCACATTGTACATAGCAGGGTAGGCAGAGGGAACCTTGTGTTCCCCACTTTCTGCCGAATTCTGGAGCCATCGCATGTTGAGTGGCAGAACTCAACGCGACACCAGAGCTAAGAAAATATAAATATAAATTTAAGTAAATATTTCATTTCCTCGAGTGGGAATTGAACCCACAACTAGTCGGTTTTGCCCCTGCGCCACGACTGGCCTCAATGTACAAATGAATTTGATTAAATATGAAATACTAAGACCGTATCATAGTAGCACAGCTTTTAACTGTAAACTGGTTGTCTATTCAATTCCTATTAGGGGCAATATAACAAAATTATATTTTTTTTTTTCTCCTCGCTCTTGTAACAAGAAAAAGTGCGGTGTTAATGGGAGAACATAGTGTCTTAACATAATGTTCTCTTTACCGACCTTGGTATATGCAGAGTAGGTACAGCGATAAACTAAAAAAGACAATTAAATACTCTTCTTCCACTCAATATAGCTTCCTTTCCTTTATACCTTCCGCTCTTTTCATATGAAATATATAATCAAAAAAATATGCTTATAATTTTGACAGTAAAAGGTGAACGCACCGGAAGCATTTACATACGGAAAGAGCTTTTAAATAAGTATCATTTCCATATAGTTCCTTTTTAGCCACCGCATACTAAAAAGGTTGTATTTATATGTTTATAACGATATTTGATACATATACAATGCTTTACACGTATGTTGGTTACCATCGTATTCGTAATTTGGAGTCTTATATATTATTTGGAGTATTTTTTTAAAAATAAATTATAAAATAAATTATTGTTTAAAAATAAATTATATAACTAAGTTTTTCATAAACTATTAATTCCTATTTTATTATTGTCGTCGTATAAGAATATTATAAATTTGAAAATTAAAATATTCAAATATTAGTACTATATTGATGCCAGTCGTGGCGCAGCGGCACGAAGTGTGACTGTACAACCGACTGGTTGTGGGTTCGATCCCCACTCGCGGAGATGAAATATTTACTTTAATTTATATTTCCATTTCCTCGCTCTGGTGTAGAGGCTAAGCGTGGCGTTGAGTGCTGCCACTCAACACGCAATGCCTCCAGAATTCGGCAGAAAGTGGGGAACGGAGTGTCTTAACACTAGGTTCCCTCTGCCTACCCTGCTGTGTGCGGGATACAGCGTGAAGCTTAGTACTATATTATAACACTTAAAAAACTGTTAACCATATATAGACCATCCATACAAATAGCTATTTTTTTAATTCTATAATTTAACAAAATTTAAACGCTCCAAATGGTCAAAGAGAAATTAGCAAATTAAACTGAAATTAACATACGATACATCGCAACAGCCCAACAATGGTCCTTTCTAGAAATTTCCAAGAGTCGATGAACCGTCGGACGTTTGATTTTTACTTGTTAATATTGATTAAATGACCAACCCCATGGCGGGCTTCAATTGTCCCATATCCGCTCACTAATGATGCACAAATGAGAGAAACACGTCCGCCATCTTTACAGTAAACAGACTATAAAAGTAGACGTCTGTTTGTTTACCCGCGCAAATTATTTCTGTAACAGAGTATATAATTAAATCGCAGAATATTTTTTTTATGTATAATATAACTTCAATTCATACTCAAGGAAATAAATATTCTATATTTCTATTATTTAACGGGAAAATATAAATATAAAACGCGGCATTGGATTCCGCTACTTAACCCCATAATGCGTCTAGAATACGGCAGAAAGTGGGCAACAATAGTGTCTTACTGGGGGCAATAGTGTCTTACTGGGGCAAAATAATGTTAAAACACTTAACATTAGGTTTCCAGGTTCCCCTGTCTACTATATGTGAGGGCTGCAGAGTGAAGCTAAAAAAAATACAATAACTCGAAAATTTACTAATTAGCATCTTATATTGACTTTATTTATTAGTAAGATTGAACATTACTTAATTCTTGTTAGTAGAGTAGTTTTTTTATTTTCATATCTATCTAAGGAAGTAAAAATATTAAGAAATGACAAAAAATATTAATGTAGCGAGAGTTTTCTACAATTTTTTTTAAAGATATTGTAAACATGGCGCCGAGGAAACCAGATGGCTCTCAAGTTTTATTATAAATACATAACACTCGAGCTTACTTATATCCTAGCTTCTTAACATTGTTAGCTAGTATCTGGGCCTTAAAGAAATTAGTATTATTATTACAGAATATATGCTGAAACGTAAGATATAATCTTGATTTGTGTCAAGACTACATCTTTATATTTATCCCACAATTAAAAGTAAATATGTAAAACTACTACAGTAAAAAAAGATGAAAAATAAAAAAAATGTGGCGCAGTTCAAAAGCATTTTATTTATATGAAATCTTGTACATTTTCACTCAAAGATAGATTGGTCTATAGCAGAATAGGCATAGAGAATCTGGGAACATCATACGAAGACATTCCATTTCCATTAAGAACTACCATTTCCGATACCATTTTCCGATATATTCTAGAGGCATTGCGTGTTAAGTGGTGAAACTCCGCCTTGTTACTAGAGCCGCCTTTAGCCTTGTTACTAGAGCAAGGAAAATTTTAATATTAAATATGCCATCTTCTTGAATAAGAATCAAACCCACAACCTTTTGCGCTTACACTCGCACACTGATGCCCCTGCTGTAACTTTAATATTACGTTACCAATATATATATATATATATATATATATATATATATACTACTTGTGATTCGTTACCAATATATATATATAATATATAGTCGAACTACTAATTATTTTATGTTCTACATTCTATAAATACTGAGTTTACTGTTAAACAAACACACGCGGTGATGTTCCAACGTTACTATTTCTAGTGGACACGGACAGGTGCGGTCTATAACCCGCTACGTGAAGGTCACAGAGCCACAACTAATGCACTTTTTTTTAATATCTCAGCTTCACGCTATATCCCGCACACAGCAGGGTAGGCAGAGGGAACCTAGTGTTAAGAAACTCCGTTCCCCACTTTCTGCTGGACTCTGGAGGCATTGCGTGTTCAGTGGCAGAACTCAACGCCGCGTTTAGCCTCGACACCAGAGCGAAGAAATATAAATTTAAGAGCGAGGAAATATAAATTTAAGTAAATATTTCATCTCCTCGAGTGGGGATCGAACCCACAACCAGTCGGTTTTATAGTCACACTTCATGCCGCTGCGCCATGACTGGCCTCAAAACAAATAAAATTTACAACAACACATAAAAAGGAACCTAGTAACGCAAATAGCGTACCTAACTACCTAGCAGTAGCCAAGTCCACAACATAATAGTAGTTCTGAATTCACTACAGCACAACATCCTGGCAACGAGGAAACGGCGCGCGTGCCGTAAACTTCCTGTCGACGTGCTAATGTGAAATGTGAAGAAAGTTCACGTTGTACGGCAATGGAGTGATCGGTTTTGATAAGGTTTTGGTGTTGTGATAGTGCATAATTTGGGATTTTATCAGGTTTTGGATTTGTATTCGATTTAATTTATGATACGGTGCAGCGTTGACGTTATAAAAAAAACCATTAACATAAGTGGCAGTCAAACTCGTTCACCAATTTCAAGATTAATTCAACGGGAAGTACAACTTATAAAAGTTGGCAAACTTAATTTTGCGGTCATATACTACACATTTTGTATAAAATGAACTACAAATATATTAAGTTTGTAATAGTTTTTTTTGTTTTTTATAAAAAATATTTATTGCATAGGATACACACGCTGTGTAGTTCATAATGGGCTGCTGTCTTTTTTTTTGAGTATAAAATCCAATACCGTTTCTTACATCTGTATAATCAAGTTTGCAATGGCAAATTACACGTGCATTCGACATACGAATCTTAATGAATTTTTACAAATTATACATTATGTTATTTTGCACTACAGTTACATAATAATAATTAAAAATAAAAAAAACCTTCACATTGTATCCCGCACACAGCAGAGTAGGCAGAGGGAACCTGGGAACCTAGTGTTAAGATAGGTACACGTATAATTGGTTTTTTTTTTGGCTTCGTGCTATGTCCCGCCCATAGTAGAGTAAGCAGAGGGAACCAAGTGGTAAAACACTCCGTTTCCCACTCTCCGCTGAATTCTGGAGGCATTGAGTGTAGGTATATTTTTTTATAATAAAAAAAATAAGAAAAGCAAATATAAAACATATTTTTAAAATGTAGAAGTAAGTCATTAATTAGATATTTAAATATTTCACTGTAGGAATAATTTTTTCTCCTTTCTCACAGATATCGAATCTATATGTAAATCGTTTCTCGAAGCGACACAGAACAAACTGACTGTAATCTTAGCATATTATCAGAAGATACTAATTAGTATTCGAATAAAGTATTTACTGCAAGTATTTTTAGATGTCTTATTTGTTATTATGCTTTGAAAGTATATTTTTGTATCTTTTTTTGTATCTTTTTATTAAACAAAGAGGTTGATTCACATTTTTATAATAAATTATTGCGAATATTAAAACTTATAAATATAAAATTCTTACATTATGTACCTTAAATATTTAAAAAAATCAGCTTCACGCTGTATCCCGCATACAGCAGGGTAGGCAGAGGGAACTCTTAGTGTTAAGACACTCCGTTTAGTTTAAGTAAATATTTCATTTCCTCGAGTGGGGATCGAACCTACAACTATTCGCTTTTAGAGTTACACTTTGTGCCCCTGCGCCACGACTGGCCTCATATAATTTTTATCATATTTAAAGATTGTTAAGTTATTGCTGACGTGATGTCACGTCGTAAACGTGGCCGTTTTTCGCTTGTATGTGCTGGTGTTCCGAAACAAATCGTAAGTAGGTACACATAGGGAAGTACACATGTACTGTTTTCCGAAATGGTACTTAAATTAGGATGACCAAATCGCGTTGCGCATAAGCTTTATAATATATTTTTTGCCATTCACGAATCAGTCATTTTCTCAACGTGCTCAAAACCACCGGAACAGGTTCTTCTTCCTTTTGTCTTTTTTATTTGAGAAAATATTTAAAATTTAACTTAATATGATTAATATTACATTATATCTACGATTTTTAAAAGACAGAGCATGCTGAGGCAACCTTATGTTAAGACACTCCGTTCCCCATGTTCCGCTCGATTCTGGAGGTATTTTAAGGCAGATCTCCGCCGCGCGCCTCCCTTCGTCTCGACTATATTTCAGTAACTCGATGGGGAATCGAAGCCACAATATGTTAATTCACAGTCCACACGCTGCACCACGACTGGCCTCTATTTATACAAATAGGTATATATTTTTCTATGACTGTTTTACGTTTTGGTGTCAACATAATGAAGCTTCTATTTTATAACGGCTTAACGCCTTCACCGGCGTCTTGTTAACATAGTTCAAAGGCGTGCAAAGCTAAAGTTCATTTGTATCTAAATTATAGGATGATTTAGTGTAATAAATATTATTTTACCTTTTTTATTTCGTTATGACTCTCTTCATAAGAATTTGATTGCAGATTGTGGTTGTGGATTAAAATTCGAAATAAAGAGAAAACCTGTACTAATATCGTAAAACTGGAGAATTTGTTTATCTGAACGCACTAATCTCGCTAACTGCTTACTATTAGAAGTTGTTGTGTTAAATCCTAGAATATGTCATATAAAACTTTTAGATATTTACTTTTATTTTATTTACTTAAATTTATATTTCGCAAAGCGCGGCGTTGAGTTCTGCCACTCAACACGCAATGCCCCCAGAATCCGGCAGAAAGTGGGGAACGGAGTGTCTTAACACTAGGTTCCCTCTGCCTCCAGGGCTATACAGCGTGAGGCTAATTTATTTATTGTTATTTATTTCCTTTTGACCACCGAAAGTAGAGGTTAATTATGTGAAATTTTAATTAAGTACTAGTTATTACCAAGAAGGATCGTTATTATAACTAACGTTCAATTTTACCAATAAATAAAGCGAATTTAAGACGCTAATTAGTAATACGGTTTCGAGTTTCTGTACTTAATATGGAAAAATGTTATAAATGTAAATGTGGAAAAAATATTAAAACTTGTTGCCAGAGGCGAAATGTTTATATATAAGAAATATTCGGAAGTACTACTTCTGAAATAAAAAATGTTTTTCTTTGATTCTATAAAACAGAAAAAGGAACGCCGGCTTTTGGTGTAAAACATCACAGCTTCGGGTTCTACAAAAGAAACTTGATTGAGGATACCTCAAAACATCTAAGTATCATATGTAGTAAGGTGACTAATACATGGATATAATTCAAATAGTGGAAATTTGTAGCAAAATTAAATGCATTAAAGTATCAGTTGAGGTTGAGTGCCGCCACTCAACACGCAATGCCTCCAGTTTTCGGCGGAAACTGGGGAATAGAGTGTTTTATCACTAGGTTCTCTCTCTCTCATCCTACTCTGCTGTGTGCGGTATACAGCGCGAAGTTGATATATATATATATATATATATATATATATATATATATATATATATATATATATATATATATATATATATATATATATATATATATATATATATATGTTTTTTGAAAATTATAATCCGCGAAGGAGCAGCCAATATTTAAACAGAAATACCAAGCCCACAACGTACATATAGATCACAGTTTCTAGATACAAAGCCATATAAAATAGGTATCATGGTAAATCACGACTATTTTACCTATCTAGACGTTTCAAATAGGTTTAAGATCGCACTGTGAAAATGTACTTAATGATTTTAAAAAAGTGCACAGACTATATCGGCATATTTGTTTTTTTTTTTTAATACAGATAAGTAACTAGAAAAAGATTTACTTATAAAAAGTATATTTGAATCGAATTAAAAAAGAATAAATCCTATATGTCATTATAAACTTTAGATTTAAGTATTTGATATTTTGTTTTCAATTTATAATAAGCTTCCTTTTTTTAGTCTAAAATTAATTGAAATTGATAAATCGAGTAATATATGACAATATATCTAGGATAATACAGGGAAAGCAAAAAAATATGTATATTTTATTCGTGTTTTATAAACTTCAAATCGAAAGCCAAATGCCAAGATTCTACTTCATTATAATCTAGAAGTTCACAAAGATTTATTATTAAAGTCATTATTCATTCTTGTTCCACAGTAAATAATGTGGATGATAGGTATTTTAATGCTGTCGGCGGTTTTGTACGCCGCATAATAATAAATTTCACTTACTTCACGAGCAATTTCAAAATTTAAATAACTGCGTCTAATTAGGACTTAGTCACAACTTACACTAAAATTAGCGTACAAAAGAAAATATCGTGATAATGACTATTAATAAATGAAAAGCATATAGAAACTGTTTAATTTAATTTTAGCGAGTCTGTACATTGTGTTCAAATCTTAAAATTATTCTCAATTTGTTTTCAGCTTCTATTTGCGTTCCTCGTGTAACAGTGTAGGCAGAGAGAACCTAGAGTTAAGACACTTCGCTCTCCATTTTCCGCCGAATTCTTGAGGAATTATACTTATTTAGAAAATGTATAAAAATTTGAACGTAGCGGGACTCGAACCCGCGCCTCCTGGAAACCGACCAGGCGCTCTGACCGCTGAGCCATACGTTCTCGCCAAGCTACGTCGAAATTCTTATACGCTTGTTACAACTTAGTTATGTTGTTAGCATCTCTGTAGGGAGATTTTTACAAATTTCCGCTACCCAAAGATAATTACTAAGAATTATCGTTTGGCAAGAGAGAATACTATTTTTTTATTTAAAAATTTTTAAACATTTTTAAAGTGTTAATCCACACTTAGGAAAGATAAATACTTAATTAGAAAACGTATAAAAATTTGAACGTAATGGGACTCGAACCCGCGCCTCCTGGAAACGTAGCTTGGCGAGAACGTATGGCTCAGTGGTCAGAGCGCCTGGTCGGTTTCCAGGAGGCGCGGGTTCAAGTTCCGCTACGTTCAAATTTTTATACGTTTTCTAATTAAGTATTTATCTTTCCTAAGTGTGGATTAACACTTTAAAAATATTTAAAAAATATCTTGAGGAATTGTTGAGTGGCAGAACTCAATGCCAAGCTTTGCCTCGACACTAGAAATCTAATGGGAATTGAACCCACAACCCGTCGCTGTCACACTACCACGACTGGTACAAGAAAGAGTGTGACTGCGAAAGTTTGTGTCGTTATTCAGTTAGTTGCAATCCATAATTATTGACATATTTTGGAATGTTTAGAAAAAATGCGTTAGGAAAAAGGCGTTAGCTTCAATAGCTCAGCAGGAAGCTTAAATCACCGAATGGCTACTGCCATTGAAGTTGCTTTGTAAATCACAGCAACTACAATGATGATAAAGATGCCAACAAAACAAAAATAGATAAATACTCTTTTTAGACCTGAATAAATTAATCTTTTAAATAAAAAAATGTAATTTTTATAGTAAATACAGCAACGAACTTAAAGTCGTCTTAGACTAAATATGCAATACAAGTCCTTTTATATATATAGACTATGACATTGTGGTTATACTTAGCGTTGACACTCAAAAAGACGTTTTTTGAAAATAGAAAAAAGAAATATAACAGGCTAAATATTTATTAAACAACAACGTACAAGACTTCAATATAAAAACAAATATATATTATAATATAATAATTTTATACTGAACAGAATAAATTGAAACATTTAATAACTATTCTTAGAAAGGAATTTATTTATAGAATATTTTAATGAGTTGATTTATATGCGGCAACGGACAGATAGACAAATGATTGGTAAGTACTTCAACGGTTCTGTCACTTCTATATCTAGAAGTGACATGATATAATTGCTGGTATTAATGTTAACAAGTAAAATATATTTTTTACATTTTTAGTGTTATTCCACACTTAAGAAAATAATTATATAGAAAACGTAGAAAAAATTGAACGAAGCGGAACTCGAACCCGCGCCTCCTGGAAACTGACCAACCGACCATGGTCGGTTTCCAGGCGGCGCGGGTTCAAGTCCCGCTACGTTAAATTTGTTCTACGTTTTCTAAATAAAATGTTTATTTTCTAATGAAATATGAAAATTGTTTAGATATGAGTGACATTTTACAAAATAAAATAATAAAGAAATAAAAATCAAGCAAAATGATAAAAAATTCTAAAAGTTTACAATAAAATGGATAAGAAAATAAAAAAAAAACCGGGAGGTCCCATCCGTAATAGGATTAACAATATTATTATTCCGCGCGCAAACCTGCAAGGTTCCGCTCTGACAGCTATTTTAATTTCATCTTTGTTGTTTTTTTTTTAATCGCAACAGGTGTCGAGTGCTTTATGCGTCCTGACTCTTGACAAGTCATGGCTGTGAGAAAAATTCTTGCATGCGAACAAAAAGTGAGGAATTAAATTGCAGCATTGCGGCGCGTCATAACAGTTATTAATTATTTATAATAAGTAGGACTTATTATTTTACTTTGCTAAGTATTTAAAAAAAAACATTTTATATAAAATTAATGTGTAGCACAAAGTGATATTATAAACGTGACTGGTCGTGGGTTTGATCCCCACTCGAGGAAATTAAATATTTATTTAAATTTATATTTCCATTTCATCACTCTGGTATCTATGCAACGCGCGGAGTTGGATTCCGCCACTCAACACGCAATGTCTCCAAAAGTGGGGAACAGAGTGTCCTAACACTAATTTCCCTATGCCTACCACGCAGAGAGCAGACAGCGTGAAGCTGATAAAAAAGTATGTAACTTATTTATGACATTCAAGAGTGAAATTGCAAATCTATAAAGCTCACCTTTTATTAAGCTTGTTAGAATGAAAGTATAAAATATTTTAAAGAATTAAAACGGAGAAACGAGTGATTCGTTTTCTCTGCAATCTTTAAGACAGTTTACGTTAATTCAAAGTATATATTTAGCAATGAAACTCCACAACCACTTCTGTCAGAGACATCTCTTGGCAAAATCTATTAACTTAAAAAGTTATTTCTATAAACATTAATAAACATGTACGATAGCACTAGTTGCTTAATGTTTATAAATATATTTTTTATTTTACATATATAATTATTAATCTGTTTAGCAAACATTATTCTAAATTATTGGAAGTTCTTTTTTTCTTAATTTTTTGTGTCATTTTATTATTTAAATATAATTTTCATTTTATAAAAAAATGTAATTAATAAAGAAATATTAAGATTTATATAAAAGATATTTTTATTAAAAATTAATAAGATTACATTTGATAATTGATATTAATTTATATGTCATAGACAACATTGTCAAGGTTTTGACATTGACTTTTGTCATTTTTCAATATTGTTGTTGACGTTTCACTATCACAATTCATAGTTCTTAATTTGCATTAATAGCCGCAATATTGTCGAAACTGGATATTAATGTACTCTTGCTATTTGAATTAAAATTATTTTTCGTACCGGTTTCCCTCAAATAGGTTACGCAAAGGTTAGTAAGCTATTGTGCAACTGAATTCCTACAACTTCTTTGTTATGTACCTTGTTAATAAGATATAAATGATTCACGTTTAATCATAACAAAATTATTTACGCCGTTTTGATCATCAATGATTAAGTGTACAATTCTTCTCAAATTACAATAGAAAAAAAAACCATTTCATTGCCTCATTATGTACAAAATTGTATATTACTTAACTATACTACAAGTTTTAATGTTTCATTAATATATACTACAAAAATCTTAGTTTTTTAACTTATCCAAAACAAGTAAAAAAGTTAATTAAAGTAAAAATTCAGGAATAAAACAATGTCTGAACGGGAGCCTATTACTGGATCCAGCCGTGATTACGGTACTACGGCTGCTCCTCCTACAGTAGCTTTCGCCGACTTCAGTCCAACAGAACTGTACAACTTGAGCGAAGGAATTGCGGATAATATCAATACAATAAATAATGGTTTACGGGCATTGCAAAAGACAATGAAACAGATTGGTGGACCTAATGATAGTGTGCAGCTAAGAGATAAAATGTGAGTCCTTTTTTTACGTTTCTGGTAAAAACCTATTTACCTACTCCACCCCTGTATAAAAAACCTCTGTGGGAATGTTTTGGCACAATATCTAATATTGTCAAAAAAGTAGATGCTGGAAAAAAATATGTTTTCCTCCCTAATTGGGAATTGGTGCCACAGTGTAATCAAACTTAATAGTAACATTTAACAAAAAATAATTATGGTTTCACAATAGTATAATTGGATTATTTATTGTCATTATAATGACATGGCCTTGACTCATACTTCCTAATGTACCAATAACTGTAGATACTGATGTCACTAAACCATTTTTTTATTCAAGGCAATTCAGGGGCAATTTTATAATATAATTTTAAAGACTTTGGAACCAAAAATTAGTGTTTTTCAATACTTACTATAAAAAATTAAAAATAGTATAGTGGTTTATTATTATAAAAGCAATAAGATGACACAAAAAACATCAAATTGGTAGCTAAGTGCCAAAATATTTCAAAACTATCAGAAATGCATATCATGTCTGCATTAATTATAAAATATTACAATTCTAATGTTTTAACTATTTATTAAAAAATAGAAAATAAAAAAAATGTTGTAATGGTAAAAGGTTTAATTTTGCTGCCTTTCACTTGTTACTTTACAGTTGACAATACAATATTTTCATAGAATTTACTTAATGTCCTTGCTAAGATGAATATAATAGCATAAAAGAATTATTATTATTTTTTGTAACTATGTTGTTAATTATTCGTTTTTTTTACTATATTCTATATAAGTATAAGTATTTTATGTATTTTTTTAATATATTATATTGTTTTTTTAAACTTCAATGTTATTCTTATCTTTTTCAGACATGATACTCAACAAAATGTTAACAGTTCTGTATCAGCGACCGCCCGTGATATACAAAGGCTTAGCGTGGTAGTGCGTAAGGGTGATAAACCACAAAAATTACAAGTTGAACGTTTGACTCAAGCGTTCAGAGATGCGTTAGCTAAATATTCTTCAACACAAAAGGTATATTCTTTTATTGTTATAAGTGCGTAATGTTTATTACTTGAAGGCATCGTAGCATAGCGTCGGACTGTGAACAGGACGGTTGTGGGTTCAATTCTCACTCGGTGGAACATTTTATTTTCATTTTCCTGCTTAAGTAAAAAGACCAAGCATTGTATAAAGTTGCCTTATTTATTCATAATGTATTGACAATTGGATGGTGCAGACGCATACAACAACACACTTTAACTAGAACATTTGCACTCAGTGTACTCTACAATGCACCTTAACTAGTAGTATTTGGTGGTATTTTTTTTAAAATTTAATTTATACAATTACATACCATTGCAAATCAATCAAACTTGAATTAGAAAACTAGTGTAATGAAAGGAATATCTTTATACAAAATTTCCTCTGCCTACCCTGCTATTTGCGGAACATGCTTAAAACTAAAGAAAAAAAATAGAAATTCTAAATAATTTCAGGAGTTATCAGAGAAAATGGCGGCCCATATGCCGACACAGGGTCGGTCTAGGAATGATCCGGAAGCGTTGGAACGGCAAGCCATGGCTGATGACGAGGAAGCTTCCCTTTTAGCTAATCAACAGGCTCAGGTAATAAATATAAGATGCTTTTCTATTATTTTGTTTTTTTTTTTCATTATATGACTCATGGATGATTCAGTTGAGTGTCTCGATAATTAATAGATTTTTTTTATGCCTAGGCTAGACCAAAACTGAAAAAATAATTGTTGAAACAGTTATTTGTTTAGACTTTTGCCTTGTTTTTTCTGTTTGAATTGGTAGGAAGTGGGGGTGGAGTGCCTTAACACTGCGTTCACTATATGTACTTTACTTTATGTGGGATACAAGAAGAACAAAAAAAATATTAATTAATCTATTCTTTACTTTAATAGTAACTTATGTATACAGCGGGGTCGATAAGCTGTGGCCTCCTTAAAATAATTTAAGGAAATAATATAAGAAAATAATGAAAAGTAAATAAGGTCGTTGTGGCGCAGGTGCACAAGGATGTGACTGTAACACGATGGTTGTGTGTTCGATCCCTATTCGAGAAAATGAATTATTATTTATTAATATTATCATTTGTTCGCTCTGGCATAGAAGCAAAAGACCGGGCGTTGAGTTCCTCCACTCAACATATAATGCCTCGAAAGATTGAGCGGGAAGCGGGTAACGGAGTGTCTTAACACTAGATTCTATTCTATAACTATATTAACCATTTCAGGCTCGTCTCGTCCAATTCGAGACGAGCATGCTATTAGAGAAAGAAGCCTATATGAATAAAATAGAAGCGGATGTGTTAGATGTGAATCAAATCATGCAAGATTTAGCTGATATGGTCAGTGCTCAAGCGCAGAATGTCGGTAAGAATGATTTTTACCTTTTTTTATATACCATTTCAAAATAAAAATAAATAAAATAATTTATTTTTTTAACATTTAATTCGACACTTAGGAAAGAAAAATATTTATTAAGAAAATGTATAAAAATTTACACGTAACGGGATTTGAACCCGCGCCTCTTTGGAAACCGTCCAAGCGCTCTGGCCAAATACATTCTCTTTCTTATACGCTTGTTACAACTTAGCATCTCTGTAGGGAGATTTTTACAAATTTACGCTACCTAAAGATAATTACTAAGAATTATCGTTTGGCAAGAGAGAATAGTTTTTTTTTTATATTTTAGGAAATTTCACACTTAAAAAACGTATAAAAACTTATAGCCAACAACTAGTGAAAATGTCGGGAACCGGGTGTCTTAACACTAGGTTCCCTCTGACTACCCTATTGTGTGGGGGCACAGCGTTAAAAAAATTTTTATTTATATTAAAAAAAAATTTTTTTCTTCTTTCAGACACAGTAGAAAGTCACATAGAAGCTGCCGGCGCTAGTGTAGAAACGGGCGTAGACGAACTGGCGAAGGCGGCGGAGTACCAACGGAGGTACAGAAAGAAAATGTTCTTTTTCAGCCTTATAGGCATTATATTTGCCATAATATTAATTGTATGGATCGTCAAGGCCTTTAGATAAATTATTTAAAAAAAATTTCGTAACATATGAAATGCATATAACAATCATATTTTAACGTCATATTTAGAAAACGTATAAAAATTTGCACGTAGCGGGACTCGAACCCGCGCCTCCTGAAAACCGACCTGGTCGGTATCTTTCTTTCCTAAGTGTGTGTACATTTAAAAAAATGTTAAACATGTTATTGATTATTTAATTAAAAGAATACAATTTAAAAATCAATGTATTTTAAATTACGATGTCCGCAGCAACAAATAGTCACTTGTTTTATTGTTAATTGCAATTGAAATTTGCCCAAATCTGCCTATAATATATTAATAATATATGTACATTATTAATATATGATAATGTACTATGTATTCTTATTATATGAATGAATTGTGTATCAAGATATAAGAAGTTAGTGGTTTATTTAGATAATTTTAATATATAGTGTAAACTCTGTAATAACCACACTGAAGGGAATATGTATTTTAAAATCTATATTTATATATATATTATGAAATAAAATAATGAATATATTATATGTTTTGTACGTAAATAATTATATATTTTTGAAATTTAGAACAAAAGTTAGAGTTTCAGACGGTTAAGTATTAAAAATAAGCCAAATTAATCAAAGTAAAAAAAATTGGATGCTTTATGAAATTCGACGTTAAACCGTAATATATGGAGTTTACACTGTATACCAGTACATAGTGAAGTATAGGAATTGTTTATTCAAATATAATAATTTTTAATTGTTTAATGAAGTTATTATAAAAAAAATATATAATATTTAATAAGCACTTAATATATACTATTAGCTATATTATTATTCTTTATCTGATATCTGTAACTATATTATATGTATAATATCATAGTAAATATATGTGAAAAAAGGAACTCTTATAAGATCACTATGTTGTCAGTCTGTCTGTCCCTCTAGACCTTTTGAGATATCGAGTTCAAATTCAAACCATAGCAACACAGATCAACGGCCCCGTGATTTACTGGTAAATAACACTATAATGGCAATCTAAATTCATAGGGTACTTTCGGTTGACCCAAATTTATAAAATTTGGCAGCTAGCTAGCTACAGGTAGTACTCGTTTGGGAAAAATATTGAAAACCATACATTTGTGGTTTAATCTTAAAAAATAATAGCATTAAATAGCTAAAAAAGGGGTTATCAGATGAAAGGGCTCTGGAAACGAATATTTAATCATTTTTTAAGTGTTATTTTTTGACTTCTGACATCTCTGTTACGTTTTAATTGAAATTTCCCTTTGAATTTCTACTTAATGTTTATCTAAAAATCTATATCAGTTTTTATTAATTTTTTTCTACTTAATATTGTATTAGGATTTTTAATATATTCAGATTTTAAAGCTCATATAAAACAAAATTATGGAACATTTAAAAAAATCCATTCCTATATATTAAGATTACATTTCATTATCTATTGTTGTAATATTTTTTTTATCGTACGGCTGTTTATTATTTTATTATATAAACCGGTATATAATAATATATGAAAATATTTTATTATTAAAATTGATTGCCTTTTGTGTTTTTTTTTATTTTACGTAACACAGATGTATATTTCATAATCCTTGAATACACAGATTTTATAAATAATCATGATTATTAAATAAATAGAATGTTTATTTATTTTAAAAACTTCAAATAAATGTCTGCAAGTATGTTTTATTTTCAAATATAATAAATAGAAATTGAAAATATCTTGAGAAATAAATTAAATTAGCTTCACGCTGTATTCCGCACTCAGCAGAATAGGTAGAGGGAACCTAGTGTTAAGACACTCCGTTCCTCATTTTGTGCCGAATTATGGAGGCATTGCGTGTTGAGTGGCAGAACTCAACGCCGCGCTTGTGCCTCGACGACACCAGAGCGAAGGAATGGAAATATAAATTTAAATAAATATTTCATCTCCTCGAATGGGGATCGAACCCACAACCAGTCTTACTTTACAGTCACACTTTTTGTGCTCCTGCGCCACGACTGGCCTCAGTATTTCTTGAGAAATTTTTATAACAATTCCTTTACAAGCTTTAATCGTTTTTGCTCAAATTAAACTGCTTTTATTTTTTTCCTTTTACCACAGATTATAAAAACTACTATATACTACTAAGTGAGGTTCAAAACTATGATATTTTTTTATTCAATATATAAAAACTGCATAATTTTATACGTCACTTTTACCTCTTTCAATTGAATTAATGATTTTATATACAGTGGAAACTCGAGTATCCGATCTTTAATTATACGAATTCGGTATTATCCGGATCCGAATGTATGTTTCCATGTAGAAAGCACATTACTAATACTACTTAAGATGTCACTTATATTTGCAATATGAATTTTATTTATTGGTTTAATTCCGTTATTTATTCAAACGTCTTATTTCATACATTTTATTAACAATTAGTCCGAATAATCAGGTTTCTAGTGTACGTATTTCGTAGAGTGCCACTTAGTACTGTTTGGTATGATTTAATAACATATTATTGATAGTAATGTAATGGCCTAAGTTTTAAATATTAATAAAAAATAATTAACAAACTTTTGTTAATTATACAGACTTATACAGAAAAAAACTGTTATAATCTATAATATGTATGGTTATCAAAAAAAAAAATCTTTTTTCTAAACCTATTCAAAAATTGAGACGTGACGCAAGTGACGTCACGTATGAACAGAGACAGGATGTGCCTCTAAATATTAGATTATTATATGATTCATTTATTTATTATAGAAAATGCTTTTATTAATAGTATTTATTAATATAATGTAATAATCATAATCATATACCGACGTATAATATCTATACTTGTAATATTCACTAGCAATGTAATGTAGTTCTTTTATATTCTAATATAAATTTAAAATAATAAATAATATTTTATATCGAATATTTAATTTTTAAAAAAAAAAATGTCTTCATTTCATTTAATTGAAATGTAAATGTTATATTTATAGTAACAATAATTGATTCATGTGTTCTGTGCGTAAACACGACGGTTGTGGGTTCGATTCCCACTTAGTGTACGGATTATTTTTATTTCCTTTCAACAAGACAAAGTGCAGTAACGTCACTCAATATGCAATAGCAAGTAAATTGGGCGGTGCGTTCCTTCTGCCTACTCCTAAAGACATAAAAATAATAGATTTGTAGTATTTATATTGAAAATGGTGTAAAATCATATTTTATTTTTTTCTTTTAACTGTTTTATTATCTACAAAATACAGTGTTACCTAATTTAATTACAGTATTCATATTTTTTATTGTTATTTTTTTATTATCAAATAAAATAATGCATATTGTGCACCAGTCAAGAATTGTAGTAAAAATGTAAGTATCGAAGTTTATCAATGCATAATAAAGAATATTATAATTATACTCTTTTATTTTCACTTGCCTTTATTTAGATTTTTCTAACCTAAGCAGTCTTTTTTGCTATTTTTTATTTAAAACTGATAAAACATTGAGCCTGTAACTTTTTTACCACATTATGATTTTTCACGATTGCAAATTTTAAGTTTATAAATTAATTCAGATGGCAGTCTTATGCACAAAATTCACCGTTATATTATATTATATTTTCACTCATTAAGTTTGCATTGCAACTCTTGATAAGTTAACAATATAGGTAGTAAGCACGCAAAAAATATTCTATTATGGAAAAAACAAAACAGCATTCTGGTTAGAAATGCCACAGATACTTAAAATTCCTCTCTATTTCTGCCGTGTGATCCGGGCCTAGAATAGGATCATCCTGGTACTGGTGGTGTCGTAAGAGGCGACTAAAGTACGTGTGGTAGAGTCACGTCGCCAGCAATGGCAACACGCATGGGCAGACTCGACCGGATCATTGCCACCCTCGGCATTTAAAACCGGCGTGAAGTAGTGGCTTTATGCCACTGCGTTTCGCATCAGGTAATGCCGGGCCCCGGCGCCCGACCCACCTTAAAGGCCGGCAACGCACCTGTAGCTCCTCTGGGGTTGCACGGGGTCGTGGGCGGCGGTAATCACTTACCATCAGGTGAGCCGCACGCTCGTTTGCCGTATCTTTTCCATAAAAAAAAAGTCATCAGTAGCCTTAATAATTTTTAAATTCTACTTATTATATCCTGCACATTGTCCTGTTTTCGAAGGTCATCTTTCGATAGTAAAGACATATATGGTTTCAATCAATCAATTTCTGAATCAATCATCTCAAGTAATGAGCTTGAGCTGAACCATGTTTACAGTCCACCTCCTACTCATCTGATTAGAAATGATCGCTTTGGACGAGTTGATAGGTTTAGCAATATATTGGTGTATCAATATTCCTTTTTCGTTGTAAATACATCACAACCACTGGACAACGGATATGCTGAACACGATTCATCGAAATTATATTAAATTATACTATTCTTCATGATGGGGTTTTTTTACCGTTCTAACCTTACTGTCGATTATTTCTCGTCCTTTGAAATGGTGGTGAATCAATTTATACATTGATTCACCACCATTAACCCTGTAGAGGCCAGTGGTGGCGCAGGAGCACTAAATAAACTGTAAAAACAATTGGATGTGGGTTCGATCCCCACTCGAGGAGATGAAATATTTACTTATATTTATATTTCCACAGAAAGTGGGGAACGGAGCGTCTTGGCACTTGGTTTCCATCTACCTACCCTGCTGTGTGCGGAATACAGCGTGAAGCTGATTTATTTACAAATAAGTATATTGGTGTTATACAAGGTGGAAGTATCAGCGCCCTTATTACTCCCTCTACTTATTTGTACTTTTATGAAATAATCAAAGTAATAAGAAAACATTTCTCACAGTACGTGGAATAATCCTTGGAAAGCGGGGCTAAGCCTGTCCCCATCAGAACATTTAATTTTTAGGCTAAAAATAGGGACGTCCCGCCCAAATCGGGGCATCAATATTAGGTTTAAAAAAAAAACAATCCCAAAATAAAAATACTGTTTATTTACAATGTATCCTATTCGAGAGTTGAGCGTTTCTCTCGAAACAAATTAACGTGAAAAATCTATATTATATAATAAATAAACTGAAATGTGAGCATCAATTACGATATGAAAAATACTTGCTAATATTTAAACGTTTTTGTATATTTAAAGGAAACAAAACTCAATACTAAGAACATATTATGAGACGTGAAGAACAAAAATTACATACATTTAAAACAATTATCAAATTTCATTAAATAATTAAAAAAATTGCTCATAACCACTTTTGTATGAAACATCTTAACAAAATGGCTTTTACATATATAAATACTAAAAACATACATTTATTCAATATCCCCACAAATTAAAAAAAAATTAAAAAAAAAAGAAAATTGTTATTTTTAACTAGAATAAGAAAAAGATAACCTAAATAACGTAAGTAAATTAACTATAGTTCAACTAAACCAATATGGTAACCAGAAATTTTGACTGCCACTTAATGCCTAGATATTTATTGTCGTTACAAATTATTACAGTACGACCGGCGAGTCGTGGCCGCCCTGAAACTTTCTAAGCTTTAGCGCAATGTTTACTCGAGAAAGAAATAATCAAAAGTAATAAATACCCCAAATCCTGCGCAACCATCTACAGCTAACTTTAAGTTAGACACGACTCGTCGACCGTACTGTATTTTATTACAATTATAATGTATATAAATACAGGAACGTTATGAACAATGTATAAAATTGACTGAAACAGTTTTTTTAAAAGAAAATTTGTTTAAATTACTTAATTAAGATACTAAAAAAGAAATTTAACTAACTTATCGTTTTTTTACAATGAGAACCTAAAATATTATTACAATAATATTATTTATTGCTTGTGACAAAAAATATTCGCCATTTGATTCTCTCTGTCTGATTGGTAATATATTAAACTAGTGGTCTCCCGCAACATCGTTTACGTAGGCTATAAAAGGTGAAGTGGGGAGCGGAAGTTTCTTAATGGGAACCGTAGTCTTAACACTAGGCTCCCAGGTTCCCTCCGCCTACCTTGCTATGTGCGGGATATAGCGTGAAGCTTAAAAAAATGTATTCCCGTTTCCGTAGAAATTTCGAGTAATCTTCTATCGCTTCCCATCCCTTCAATTGGGGAATGTACCCCAAGAAACCTACTCTGTACACGTCAAATCAGTCTGTCAATCACGCAGTAACGGAAGACTTTTGTAGATTCACAATTTATATACCTGGCATTTGGGAATTTAGTGAACAAAATCCTATTTAGAAAAATATTTGTAAAACAACCAAAACGCACCGTTGAGTTCCGCAATTTCAAACGCAATATGGAAGGCTGAGATCATAAAAACTTGTTATAATTTATTATCTATGTTAAATGACGGAGATGTTTAAAATTAAATAAAATATTATCAAATATATCAATAATTTTTAAATGTTTCATAATAAAATTAAAAATGCATTTTTTAGCTTCACGCTGTATCAGGGGTAGGTAGAGGGAACATGGTAACCTAGGAAGTGCTAAGACACTCCGTTTCCATTAAGACGCTTACGGTCCTCAGTTTTCGCTGAATTCTCGAAGCATTGCGTGTTGAGTGGCGAAACTCAACGCCGTAAAAATAAAAATGCATCAATACTATTAAATAAACAGAGAGTACCCAACCAATTCGACTATATCAACCAAAAAATGTGTAACAAAATTTATTATACAAAAAACACAATTATACATTTTACATATAGTTATTATTATAATTAATGTTTTTTAATAAATTGTTTTTATATTATTTTCTATTTTTGTAATTCTGTACTATAAGATATCAAATTCATTGAACAGTCCTATAAACATATTTTGGTCTGTAATAATGAAATAAAATAAATTTACTTATATTTTATGTATGTTTAGATAATTATTTATGTCAAAAAAACACATTTATATCCGATGTATAAATGGTTTTTTTTTAACTTCCACGTACCCTTAAATGCATACTGGCGGAACTCAACACCACCCTTGGTCTTGTTACTAGAGGAAGGAAGTGAAAATAAATTATTTCAGCGATTAGAAATCGAACTCAAAACTGTCGCGCCCCTGCGCCTCGAAGGCCTCATTTGTAGGTCTAGCTAAATAAGATCTTCTTGTAACAGATTAAAAATTTTATTCGATAGTAATACCTTTCAGAGTTATTGTATTTGTGCGACAATTTAAATAGGTTTTTGTCAATGTGACAGTTGACAGCCAATCTGGCATTTCGATTTTCAAAAACAGAGCGCCATTTTTAAATATTTTCTCGATTAGTCAAACTATCTTTACATAAATATAATATAAGTATCAATACATCCAAAGCTACAACAATTTATTTATTTTTAAATATTTTCGATATGCAGGAGAACAAAGATTATTATTTGGTGTAAAAAATGCCATTTTGAACTTACGTATTAAATTTGTGTTTAACAATATCTATACAATACAAAATGATATTTACAATTTTTTTACATACTTTCATAATTCTAATCTATTCTATTACAACTAAATCGAAAAAAATGTGAAAGATTTTAAGAAGTAAAAAGGATTTTTCTAGAACTTTGATATGAATTGAAAAAAAATAAGCATAATACAGATAACATATTATACATATTATTACTGGTTAATCGGTTTTTGCGAAGAAACCTTATGCTATACAAGTTTCATATAGTTCGTATATTCCAAAATATTTATAAGAGAAGCTCTATTTTAATAGCAATTTTAGTTTTTAAGTTACATATCATTTTAAAACACTAAAACACATTATAGAGATGTTTGTATTTTATGATAATGTATATGATAAGCATTCTTTCTTTTTTTAACATATAAATTAGCTTTTCGAACAGATTCTATTATTATTTAAATGTTATTAATTTTATCTTATATTATGTTTATTGGTACAAAAGGCAGTCTATTTATTTTGAGTAAGTGAACGTATATCATTTTAATGGAAAATAGTGATAGTTTGGTAGCTTCACCCATTTTCCCGCAAAGCAACAGATGGCGGGAACCAAGTGTGAAGATACTCTGCACCCCTCTAATATGCTATATTTACTTTGAACTTTACTTTATTTAATTTGTTTTTAATAACACTATTTTATTTCAAATCATAAATCAAACGCTATTTACTTATTTTATTTATATGTTGTCGATTTATTATCATTGAACACATATCTTGGTAGCCTAAAAATATTGCTTTTATATTACTTCTATTATTTTAAACCAGAAATTAAAAAATACAGAGATCGTATTGAGAAATTTCGTATGAAAGGATTATTTAAATGAAATAAACGAATATATTTATAATATTACTCAATTTGTTATATCTTAAAAATATGAACAAACTCATATAATCAATATCTGTAATTAAGTCGAAGTATGTTTTTTTATAAATTTAATATCATTAGGATTTTCCGTCATTGAAACGCTTGCCGACGCTTGACAAGCATCCACAAGCTCCGATTGTTCACAAGCGCTTGCTTACCATTTACACGTTTGTGAGTGCTTTAGTATGTTCCTGTCAGACAAACATGACAGACGTAGGTGTCGACGTTTATTTTTATTACTTGGTTTTTATTAAAATAAACAAGATACAATTCTGTACTATTTATTAACCTGTAAATTTTAATATTACGCAGCAAGATACACCCGTGCGACACGAACTCACAAGTGAGACTGACGCCAACGTGTGAACATTTCAAGCTCTTGCCGCAAACGTTGTTTTACCTGTTTCCAAAAATGAACACCGGCCTCGGATCTATGATAAACTCTCGCCAACTGTCACAAGGCACATCAAACACCCCGTTCAGACGCTTGGCAAGTGTCAACAAGCGTGTTAAATATAATGTTTTGATAAATTATTGATAATATGTACTTTTAAATCGGAAGGCTGATATCAATTTTATACTACTCGATAAATGTAATCGATTATATTCGAATATAAAATTTGCAAGCTTATTATTGCTTATTTTAGCGATTGAACACACTATTGTGATGTAATTAATAATTTACAAATTGTACATTATTATTATTTTTTTTAAATTTATGAAAAAAAATTAATGTATTATAATTTGGCAACACATGTTTTGAAATTAGCAAAATAAATGATTAATTTGCAAAATGTAAACAGAACTAATTAAATTCAAATTAAATTCCACTTTTCATAAATATTATAATTTTCATATTAAAATCGTGATCTTTTGAAATAATATAATTTATTTCAACAGATAACTTTCAGAGTATTACTAACAAATGGCTATAGAAAGAAATAGTATCATACTGTCATCCTTTTCTAACTTACTAAATATAAGGAATTAATATTAAAGAGACGGGTATAATCGAAATTTGCCGTCTCGCTCACATTTGTTATATTTATATTCTCTGTTTTTTTTTATATAGAAATTGTTTTGAAAAATAAAACAAACTAAAATATTTTCTTGTTTAAATGGCGGAGTTTGCATATAAAAATATATATCGTTAATATTTTCGATAAATATAATTTATAAAAGTGGAGTCAATATAGAGTGAAGATATTTATTATTTTTTAATAAGGAAATTAAATTTAATAGATTTAACTTGCGTGATAAAATGAAAAAAAAAAACGATGTAGCGTAGCGTTGCAAATCGGTTAATACAACTGTATATTTAAAATGAAAAATAGTAGAAATTTATAATTATATAATAAAATCAATGATATTATTATAAAACTGTACATTTCTATAGTAGTCTGAAATTTATACTATTTAAACGTTTTTATACTATTATTTGCAAATATAAATTTACTAAATACAATTTCATTATACAATACGTTAACAAAGTACAAAAAGTCATCATCATAATCATTAAGACATTATTATCCTTATTATCGTTATATTTTTAATATTCACATGAATAATATAGTAACAGTGTTAATGATATTCATGGTAATGATGGTTATGACATAATGACAGGTGTCATCACCTTTGTCATGATGATGACAACTCATTGAATATTATGATGTTAATGATGTCTCATTAGCATAATAATATTAATAATAATTTAGTACCTCTAATACTTATTGATAACCTAAACGAATGAAAGCTGATTTGTAGAATTAGAATTTCCAGAAATATGTTTTACATATATTTTTTATGGAAAATAAATGAGACAGTCGTGGCACAAGGGTGTAATTGTAACGCGTCGTTCGTAGATTTGATCCTCACTCGAAGGAACGTATTATTATTTTTTTATATTTTAATTTCTCCGCTCTGGTACCAAGGCAAAAGCCCGGCGTTGAGACCCGCCACTCAACGCGCAATGCTTTGAAAAATTCGGCGAATTTTTCAAAGCATTGCGCGTTTGCGTTTCGCGCGTTGCGCGCGCAATTTGAAAAATTTTGAAAGTGCGGAACCGAGTGTCTTAACACTAGGTTCCTGCTTAATGCAGGATACACAATGAAGCTGTTTTTTATGGAAAAAAAACTACTACTTTAATATCACAATAAAAATAACCATAGCTTTTTTTACGCAACGAAAATGTATTGGTTTATATTTTTTTTATAAACGTAAAAATATTTTATTAAGGTATAAAACAACAAGACGAAAAACAGGAAAAGTTATACAACAATTTAACTTATTTATGTTCTCAATTATTATGAATATTAAAATGATATATTCGTAACAGTTGTTTTGAAATATAATAATAACGTATTCAGTACAAAGTATATAGTAACAGAATAATGATAAAAATGATGATAATGAATAATGAACATAATGATGACGACAATGAACATAATGATAATTACTGCGCCAATAATGACGATGTTACCGTAATTTCGCCTGTCTTTGTTGCCATAATGCGTATTTGGCGCACGCGGTGTCTATCATTTGATTCATATGACGTGTTAATGATGTGGCTAACGGTGTTAAGTCCCGCAGCATTTTTTCCTGGAAATTATTATTATATTGTTAAGAATATTATTAATGGTGTTAATTGTTTAATTTTATATTTTTTATTGATATTGGTATCACATATTAATTGACAATATCGATTGAACACGATGGTTGAGATTCGAAGAAATATAATATTTATAAAATATATATATTTAGTATTTCTATATATTTATTATATATTATATATTTATACAACTTTCTAATAATCGATACAAATTGAAAAAAAAATGTTATTACATTTTTCTTTATGTCACTTTATTATATAATGTATAAACACTTCACAACTTCACGCCGTATTCCGCACACTGCAGAGTGAATCTAGTACTAAGACACTCCGTTCCCCACTTTCTGCTGTTTGACAGTCGCACTGACCTCGAAGGGGCGCAGCTTGACGTTGCGGAAGCGCAGCAGCGCGGCGTAGAAGGCGGCGGCGCGCGCGCCGGGCTCGGCGCCGGGCGGCGGGAAGCAGCGCCACAGCTCGCGCAGCAGCTCGCCGCACGACAGGTACAGCCGCTGCAGCTCGCCCTGCACGTCCGGCGGCACCAGCTCTGCGCGCACCGCTACGTTAGTGACATGTGGAGCGCCCCAGTGTGGCCTCATCGAAACTATTTACTCACGAGCCATGGAAGCTGCATGGTGCTGTCTCATGAGAGCGCCGCCGGGGGACAGCTCTCCCAACGCCCCCACGGCCGCGCCCGCGCCGATGCGGACCGGACGACTGCACTGCTGGCCGCCGCTCCATGCCTGACAGAGAGAGAGAGAAACTATTGATGACCGCCGCTCCACGTCCGAAAGGGAGAGATAGATAAATAGATATGAGTAAATAAGTAACAGATATCTATATTAGTACTACCCACACATCTGAGTAAATGAGAGGGAAACAAATATGAGTATAGGGTAAGAGAAGTAGATGTAGTAGAACCCTCACTAATTTAAACAATCATATTTAACTCCAACGACCAAAAGGTTCCCTGGAAAAGATCGTTCTAAGCGATAAGACTGCCCTATTGTTTATGTTATTTCTGTATATTTTGTATATAATTTGTATATGCAATTAAGTATATTGTATTGTATTATATTTCAGATAATGTATCCATAAATATTTAAGCGATAAATAAATGCTATTGGAGTAAACAAGATAAAGATAGTGTATGTGGGAATGAGATAAATACATTAATATTGTGTGACACCATTCCACGCCTATGGAAAATAGATGATAATATATAAATGGGTATACATGATGTGAGTGAGCGAGATAGAAATGTATACCAATATTTGACTCACAAATTTATGTCTTAGTGTTTAGATATAGTTAGTGATGGTGAAAGTTAACTTACATATTACAACTGCAAAGTGGTTGATCTAAGAAAAAAATTGTGTGCACTGATTTCAACTAACTTATCATATCTACAATAGATGTCGCTATATTTCAAGTAATTATATTGACAAAAAAAAAGGGTTTCACAAAAAAAATGCAGTTACAAGGCACTGCACTGACTTTGATTTAAAAAGACTAATTCCGGATTTAGTTTTTTTCTCCAATGTCACCACCAAAACTACGATTTGTTTTTGTTTTTTAATGCAGTAGCTTCGCCCTCATGGCCAAAACAAAATAAGTAGTAAACTATTAACGTAATATAGCCTCGACGAATGAACTATCCAACTGAAAATATTTTTTCAATTCTAAACGTTTCTGAGATAAGCACATTCATCCAAACAAACTCCTTAGTTTTATAATATTAAATATAGACTCTATAGTGAAACACCCCAAAAAAAGTGTACATATAAAAATATAATATTTATTTATACATAAAAATAAGTAAATAATAACAGACAATTAAACAAAAAAAGAAAAATGACTCACTTGACATATAGACACCAACGCTGACAGCGGCGGTGGGTTGCTTGTGCTTGTACTGGTTTGGCTCACCTGAGACGCTGGCCCTAATAAATATCTTTCTACCTGTATAATCAAATTAAATTTTATTGAACTTTTTTTTTCTCGCAAAATAAAGCTTATAAAAGTCTCAGCTTTCCGTTTTCATTTTTATAAAAAAATATATATTTTAAAATATTTAGAGACACTGCGTGTCTAGCGGCGGATCTTTGGCTTATTACATAGTGGGTAAATGAAAATACATGCACAAGTGGAAATCAAATTAATAACTGCCGTACGAGACACTGTGCTGCTGCGCCACAATATCCACAAATAACTAAAAATTAAATCAGCTTCACGCTGTATCCCGCACACAGCAGGGTAGGCAAAGGGGACCTAGAGTCGAGATACTCCATTTCCCACTTTCCGCCGAAATCTGTAGGCATCCCGTGTTGAGTGGCGGAACTTAACGCCGCGCTTTGCCTCGACACCAGAACGAAAAATTTAAATAAATATTTCATTTCCTCGAGTGGGGATTGAACCCACAACCAGCCGATTTTGCAGTCACACTATACCTCTGCGCCACGACTAGCCAATATATATATAATGACATTACCTACAAATAGACTTACAAAACTTACCTTCGATAGTTTCAACTCTTGCGTATCAGTATTCCCGCTGCCACCATCCAAATCCTCATAGTAAATCTTCTCCAGTAATCTTTTCTTTTTATCCGGCGCTTGTACTTCTTCTTCCGCTCGTCTCTTCTCTATACCGTTACTCTCTTTCTCTTTGACGCCATTTTCTATTACTTTTGTTTTACTGTTGTTGTTGTTTGTGTTTGAATTTGTATTTGAATTTGTGTTGGAATTTTTTTGACTAGCTTTTAGCACCTGAAATTTTG
This sequence comes from Heliconius sara, assembly GCA_917862395.2. Taxonomy (NCBI): domain Eukaryota; kingdom Metazoa; phylum Arthropoda; class Insecta; order Lepidoptera; family Nymphalidae; genus Heliconius; species Heliconius sara. The sequence continues at coordinate 2,370,536 of OU860788.1, read as the reverse complement.
GTTTACATAAGTTATTTTATGTCAATTCCTATATTATTATTTTATTTATATGTAAGAAATAATATAGAAATTACATAATAAAATCAATTCTTATTAATTATAACTTATTTAAATTGTAATTTTGTTCAGCTGAATAGTAGAACCCGCATAAAACAGGCTAGGCAGAGCGAACCTAGTGTTGAGACACTCCATTCTCATCTTTTTTTTCTGTAAACGTGACGGTTGTTGGTTTCGTCTCAGAGGAATGAATTGTGTTTTCATTTCCACAAGTAACGACTGAAAGCCTTAAGAATTTTGTTTAAAGTAGAGTATCTTAACACTAGACTCCCTCTGCATATCCCACTATTTACTGCATAGTGTGAAGCTAAAAAAAATATTGTATTAAAATGAAAAATTACAAGTAATCACCATAATAGAGTGTTGGTTAAATCGTTTAATCATACTCCGATGTATTGAAGTACCATCTTTTTCCCTTTCACTATAATCTTCTTCAGGTAATAGAGGTATTGGCTCCGTAAATTGAGGTATATCGACCTGAAATCAATATTTTATGTCTTTATTTTAAATATATATATTTATATACAGATATGATGGTTGTTGGTTCGATTCCCATTTGAGTAATGTTTTTATTTTGTTATTACGTTTTTTTCAACAGCTCTGGCAGCCTATAATGTAAGCAAATAAAAACGAAAAAATGACTGTACTTTTATAGAAACAAATAGTGATATTATTTGTCTCATTTTTGAAATTTATAAAGCACATGTATGCTTCATGCTACTCTAAAAAATACGTTTTCCAAAACGTTGAAATGTTTATTTATATCTATTATTAAACATATTAAAATACCGTTATATCCAAAGGTGTGTGTTTCATTGCTGACGCTATCGCCTGGTCGTCCATTTTCGCGCATTCACCAAATAAATCCTTACTAGACGATGATGCAATACGATCTCTGTAAAAAAAATTATAGAAAAATAAAACATTAGACTCTATGTATAATTATAAACGTGACGGTTGTGACAGTACGCGGCGTTGAGTTCCGCCACTCAACAAACAACATCTCATAATTAGCTAACACTCATTCTGCTTACCCCATTACACATATACTTCATAAAGTGTGACCTTTAAGTAAAATATAAAAATAAAGAAATTAAATAAAATATACAAAAAAAAAACAAAATTTTTAAAGATTTTTCATACAATACAAAGGTAAAATAAAAAAGAAAATAACTTGAGCCTTTTTTAAACTTATTTAAAAAAAAAACATAAACAAATAAAAAAAATGAATTTAAAAATCTATAGTGATGGATAGTGCCTCCATAAAGATTTAAATTTAGTTAAGATTAAACAGAAAAAAAAAAACAGAGCAAATTTTATACAACGCGAAAAAACGGAAAAAAAAGAAATAAAAAAAAAGAAAAGAAAAACAAAAAACATCATAGAAACAGACAATGCCCCCAGAGAGATTTGAACTCTCGACCCCTGGTTTACAAGACCAGTGCTCTAACCCCTGAGCTATGGAGGCTATATACAATGAGGTAAAAATGTGAATCATTCTATAGAAATGATAAGGAATGTATGTAATAGTATATATTATTATCTAAACTTTTCATGCTAGATTAGTAAATTAAATTGTAATTATTAATTAATTAAATTTTTATAATATTTTTTATTATTAATTCCCACTGTATCCCACATATAGCAGAGCAGTGTTAAAACACTTCATTGCCCAATTTTTAAACCATTGGGTGTTGAGTAGCGGAGCTCAACACTGTGATTAGTGTTCGTACCAGAAAATATTTCGTACTCCAGAGTGTGACTCGAACCCGCGAATGATGCGTTTTCCAGTCATGTACCAGGACTGTTTATATTATTAAATAATAAATATATTTTTTTTATTTCATTATAAGGTAATATTAAAAAATCTATGATCTTTTTAATTTTTATCAGGAAAATGAAACTAATTTTAAAAACTATTTTTCTCCGAGTAGACATTGTGTGTATGAAAACGATAGTAAAAAAAATATAATTTTGTTCTAATTTTGGCAACATTAGGCAACAATGTAGTCTCTAATATAGGTGTGGTACTTGAAAAACATAGTGCCTTACTACTAGCTGTAAGTTCCATCTATTGCCTACCCTGCTATATGGGGCATACAGAATAAAGCTAAATTAAAAAAAATACTTTTAAAAAAAATACCTATGAAAATAATGCGATTGAAAAAACTTAGTCCAAAATTCAGCCTCAGTCATTTTATTGGGTACATAGTCTATATGTTTTTTTCTGACCGCTGGATAAGTTTTGAATATAGCATCTATTATGTCTTGCGTTAGATTATATTTTAGACCGTTGCATCCATCTGTTTGTGGTTGTATATCTGCTAAAAATGCTCCCGATACACCTGTGAATAAATATATTTATTTTTTTTAGTTTGATACTTTTGTATATATATATTTGTTGAGAGAATCTAATATCAGGACACTCTGGCCTCATTTTGTCATGAATTTTCAAGCCATTGCATGGTAGATCAGAACAAATAAACGAAAATAATGCATAGCTCCAAATGGGAAACAAATGGAGGCCCCTTTCATAAATAAATACAATGCAATACTACTATACAACATAAATAATTTTAACACAATAGTTAGTTATTTCATTTTGACAACACAGGTGAAACCGCAGATAATAGCTAGTGTTAAATAAAAAATATTCTCTCACCGGCTTCCTGTTTCATATTAGTCGACTCTGTGTAATGTCTTAATGTGGGTGTATTCCAGTACTCCTCACTGTTTATAACTTTTGATATAACTAAGTCTTCATATAAATGCTTCAGCGTAGGATGTAGTGATAGTAATCTGTGAGAGAATGAGCTTAATATAATCTACAGTAAGGTCGACAAGTTGTGGCCGCCACAAAGTAATATTATCGGAAATATTCTCTTGGGAAATAAATAATCAAAAAGAAGAAACAGACAGTAGAGTGACAGAGTGGCTACAGCATATAAACTGTAACATAAGTTAGTATAGCAAGTAAAGAAAATACATGATAAAATTCTTTAAACACCATATGATTTAATGTTACACACATTAGAGATGTCATGAAAACAAAATTAAAAACATTGTGGCTCAACATCTGACTGTAAATGCCATGCCATGTCTTCAGCAACAAGATAAAGCTTGGGCAATAAGTGGGGAATAAGGTGTTAATTATATATATAGTTAATTTAATAAGGTTAAAAATATATTAAGTAAAACATTATATTCTAATTACCATATATATTACAATATAAAATATATAACAACTATAACAATCGCGTCTTCAAACGTATAAAGCGAAGGGCCCCCCAGGATCTTCTCTTATCCTAAAAAAGTATCCTTGTAATACTCCTTCACATTATATGGATATGCCACTGGGTGTATACCATGCACGACAAATACTACGAGATTCACAACAACCAGCTAAATGCCCACAAAGGGCAGATCGCAGGAATAAAAAGAATTTTAAAAAAAAAAAAACTATAACAAACCTAGATTTCATCTCTAATTCACCATCAATCTGCCTCTTGAACTGTGGTAAGAGATTCTGCAATAACATCTTCACTTGATCCCTATCCTTGGCCTGAGCTTCAGGGCCGGCAGCATTGACAAAATGAAACGTTGAACATGTTCCGTCATGTAGAACCACTTGTAATTGCACTTTTGGTTTACCAGCAGGTGAGATTTTTTGAGCTGAAAGATATTTTAAAGTGTAAGTGTGAGTTTTTAAGATGTACTAAAGACATGTTTAATCTACTTGCTAAACAATAGCAGTGATATGATTGAATGATATCATTATTAGAATTTATTTTCAATTCTTCTCTTTGATCATAGCATTGATTTTCACCACCCAACAGGCAATGTCTCAAAAATTTAGCTAACTTTCTACATACCCCGCTAAAAATGTGAACTTAAATAACAACTAGCCTTGATATAAATAATTTTAAATCTGTAAGAGATGTGAATAAGTTGACTTATGCTTATTATTATTTTTTAGTCATAATTGGTATTATTTATAAAATTAATAGAAGCCAGTCGAGGCGCAGCAGCACAAAGTGTGAATGTAAACCAACTGGTTGTGGGTTCAATCCCCACTCGAGGAGATGAAATATTTACTTAAATTTATATTTCCATTTCTTTGCTCTGGTGTCGAGGCACAGTGCTGCGTTGAGTTCTGCCACTTAACATTCAATGCCTCCGGAATTTGGCAGAAAGTGGGGAACGGAGTGTCTTTATGAAGCTGAAAGTGAAGCTGATTTATTTTTATTTTATTAATAAATAACTACATTCATAAGTCTGTTTTAAAGCACAAATTGTAATTGTGACTTTTTAAACAATATTAAGCAGCTTGTTACAATTAAATAAAATTATATATTTAAATTAATTTGTCAAACTATCCACGCCTGGTAAGGACATATTATGATAACTGTATATGTGACAGAGGATCGAATATATCTTAATTTATTAATTTTAGATTTATTGACACAAAATTATAAATAACTAAAAATTATACTTAAAAGAAATATAATTTAAATAACATTAAAGAACATAGCTTACTTTTAATGTCAGCATACTTATGAGACACAGCAACAGTATCTCTATTTTCCAACATCCAAGCCAGTCTTTGGTTCATTACATAGAGGGTTCCATCACCCTTTTTGTACCTGACATGGCCAACGCTCAGCAGAACGTCCTCTGATGAAGTAGTCATTTTGCTGGCTGTATAAAAAATGCCACTAATATTTACGATATCACTAAGAAATATTCCAAGTCCTTCTTAACTGTAGGGCAAACTCTTTGTACACAATAAAATTATATATTATCATTACTTCAAAGATTTTCATGAAGATTGCAGTTTTTGTAACAAATATCCCTCACTACAATAACATATCTACAAGTTTACAAATGATAAATAATAAACGAAATTGCATCCACAAAAGCACATCGTCAGAAAACCATTTGCGGTTTTGTTTGACATTATGCTAAATGTCACATTGGTAATCGGTTACAAGAACTAAGCAATGTTGCTATAATAAGTTGATCACGATATTCTAATCATTGTGTGTTATTTAATTTTGCAGTATTTTAATCAATTTTTGTACTTTATTTAACAAACTAAAATTATAATAATAAGAACGTAGTGAACATATCAAAGAAGCGTAATTATGTTTAAGAATGTTGTATTTTAAGGTTTCTAAACAAATAAAATTATTTTCATTGAAACGGTGAATATTAGTAATTAGTCATGTAGTAATGCACTATATATCATAGTAATGCAAATTTCACTATATATCATAGTCATGCACTATATATCATAGTAATGCAAATTTATATTTTTTTATGACATAAATAATATTAAATTCTAAGCAGCAATCTTAGATAGAAAAATATAAAAGACGACCTTTAGGATAAACAGTTATATACTTTGCCTAAATAAAATTGTTTTATAATACATCACATTTTATATTACTTTAATTTTATCTAATCAATTTACTTAAGAATATAATCATATATATCAATTGCACAATTTTTTTAAGTTAAACATGGTCACTTTGTGTAATCTTGACAGTTTTTATACTTTCTAATCTGCTATCTTTTAATCTATTCTATATGTTCTTATTAGTGAACGCATCCGTATAAGACCGCCATTTTATTTATTATTGCCTTGCAACACAGAACATTGACAACCCAAAATGCAATCATGGCGCACGGGGCACTGTGTTTGTAGAATGCTGAGAAGTTTTTACGTAAACACTTCGTTATATCTCATTGTAACCCATAAATGTGTTATGATAAATTATCCGTGAATTATAAGGATACTAGCGAAGCATACATGTGTGTTCTAAACTTGGAGTTTCCACTTGTTTGCGATATCGTCTCTGTACTACTAGACACTTGCAGGTACGAAAATCATGAGATTTGCTGTTTTAGCTATACTATCGTATATAAACATATCATGTTTAAATGTGAATCTGCATATTGTCGTCAGCAAATTCCACATACCTTATTTGAACATTGTTTAGCCGTATTAATTTTATATATTCATTTGTTCCAGATAACTTTGTTGGTGTCATAATGTCAGAGGCGTACGCCCGTGAGATACTACGGAGGAATGTTGCGCAAATATGCCAAACTATAGGATGGAATGGAATAAACTCCACCCCACTGGATATTTTGGTTCATGTTTTAGAGAAATACATTTGCACATTGGGTACACAAGCTAATAGATATGCTGAACAATTCAATAGGACTGAACCAAATTTACATGACTTAGGATTAGTGTTTCGTGACCTTCATATTCAATTACCTGAACTAGCTGATTACACTCGTTGTGTACCACCAGTACCGACACCTGTCAAATCAGAAAAGTTTCCCAAACCAAAGGAATCCAATTTGAACTTTCTAAAACCTGGCAGTCATGAGGTTGTCACAAGACCTATGCATGTACATGAACACCTTCCTCCTATGTATCCTGAAAAAGAACGAGATACACCAGTTGTTGCGGGTACGGTTGAAATTCGCCAAAATGGTATTGAAAGCAATGACAGCAATGCAACATGTACAAGTCCTGAAATATCTGTCACAGACAGTCCTGAAAAACCTAAAGACCCATTTAAGAGACCCATTGACCCTGTGTCGTTACCAAATAGTAAAAGGCCAAGGTTACGACTGGACGAGGAGGAAAGAACTAGAGAAATCAGTAGTGTTATGATGACTATGTCTGGGTTTCTGTCACCGGCTAGGGAGGGCAAGCTTCCTGAAGCTAAACCACCAACAATTATCACTGAAAAACATCATGATAAACATAAAGTTAACTCACACCACTCCAATGCAGTGAAAGTACCAATGCTAGATAAAGATAAGAAATCTAAAAAGAATAAATTATTGAATGGTAAAATTATGAAAAGTAAAAGAAAAGATAAAAGTCATAAAAATGAAACTAATAAATCTAAGGATAGTAATAAATTGGACAGGTATCCCCCAGGATATCCTATAAAAAGTAAAGATGTACATCCTACACACCATAATCATGTAACCATGCCGGCGCCAAAGCCTGTGCCACCTCCGAAAGCTATGCCACCCCCTCAAATACCTGTTCCAAGTCCAGTGGCTTTGGAACCTGTAAAACCCGTTATTAAACAAGAACCAATTGATCCACCTGTAATTCCTAAAAGTTCATTAATACCAGGTGAAGAGGCAATTCCAGTTCCAAGGAAAATACCTATTTCAAAATCTCCACTTGTTTCAAATTCTATACCTGTAAATAAACATCATACAAATTCTATAATTCCAGAAGTTGACATTAAAAAAGAAGTCATAGATGAAGATGAGAAATTGGCTTCACAGCCAGACAGATCAAAAATTAATATATTTAAAAGAATATCGAACAAATCTAAAGAAGATAAGAATGCTCCAGAGGTTGTTTCTGAAAAATTAAATACACAGTCTGAAACCATGATCTCACGATTGCAAAATTCACATGAAAGTGAAAATATTAGAGTAAAAAGTGAAGAATCCTTAATGAACAATAATAATAGTCCAGTAGATTTGTCAAGAGAAATAGATATAAGATCACATGAAGTTATTAATATTGATGATGACTCATTGGAAGCAAGCCCAGCACCTCAGTCTAGAGTTCAGCCTTCAGAACCTAGGCCAGGAGGATTGTCTATCAACAAGTCACTACAATTACCATTTCCCAAAGAAGTACCTGGTGTCAGTCCAAAATTAAAGAAAGAAAAGAAACATAAGGATAAAAAAGATAAAGCAGCGAAATTAGAGGCAAAATTAAAGAAACAGCATCAACAGCTAGCTTTTGGAATGGTGCAAATGGCAGAGAAAAAGAAAATGATGAAGCTTCCACATGAGAAACCTCCAAAATCTGGTAGACCAAAAGGTGAAAAACTGACACAAATGCCACCTGGTTTTCCATTTTTCCATACAATGCCACCAGGTCGAGGATTAATGCCTGGACCAGGGTTAATTCCAAATCCTGGATTGATTCCTGGGGGTGATTTCCTAGCTGGTTTAGCCAATAATCCAGCATTGAGAGGCTTACAGCCAAATATTCTTAGTAATGCCTTTGCAATGGGTGGTGGTTCTCCACTAATACCGGGACCTAGTTTCTTACCGGGTGGTCTTGGTGCAGGTATTCCAAATCACCTAATGCCAATGGGTAACTTCCCTCATTCGTCCCGATCGTCCTCGGTGAAAATACCGCCAATGCTCCGTCGTCCTAGTCTGGAAGTAATACCTGTAGAAAATGAAGAAGAAAGAATAATGCGTAAGTCACCTATGATGGGCCGTGAAAAAGATCGTCACGACAAGCACAAAGCTACAACCATTCCAAATATTTTACAAAAACAAAAATCAAAGTCTAGTAAAGATCATAAATCAAGTATATACAAAATGCCACCAGTACAGCCTGATATCACAATAGAATTAAATCCTCCGAAAGTAGAACCTGTGAGACAAGAACCGCCGAGAGAACCGCCACCCCCAGCTAGACTACCTTCACCGGAACCATTACCGCCCACGCCGATTCCCGAACCTGAGCCGGATATAGAGCCAGAGCTAACAGTTACAGCTTCAGATTTATCACAAGTAAAAGAAACAGATATATTAGACAAGAAAAAAGATAAATCACATAAAAAGGAAAAACGAGACAAAGATGGGGTTAAAATTAAAAAGAAAAAAGATAAGAAAGATAAAAACAAAGATAAGTCTGAGAAGAAAAAAGAAAAAGAAGAGAGACAGGAAATAAAAGATAGAATAAAAAAAGAAAAAAAAGAGAAAAAGAAAGAAAAATCTGCAGATGGCTTGGTACCTAAATTGACACTAAAGATAAGTTCTTCCAATTCAAATTCGCCAATGCCGCCGAGTTCGCCTGACATATTTAAATTAAATATAAAGCCCGTAGTAAAGAAAGAAGATGACTCTTCCTCTATTAAAGATGATTCTGTATCGCGCGAAAACAGCAGGTCGCCAGAGTTGGCGCAGATATCAGCGTTGGTGACGAGACCGCCGGCGAAACAGAAACATTCGAAGCATAATCACTCAACGGAGGCAGAAGCTCAAGGTTCATCACCGTCCGCTTCGCCTGCAAGGAAAAATCGACCTCCCTCTTCTAAGTACAAGAGAATACTTATTAAGCCGTTAGCAAAGAAAGGTCTAGGTGATAATGGCGAGGAGGATACCGCGTCCATATCAGAAGATTCTCCAGCGCCCGTACCCGCGTCTGCACCAGCGGCGGCGCCTGAGAAACCTTCCGGCCCCTTACCGACCCCCTACTATGTGGATGAGCATGGTAACAAGATCTGGGTGTGTCCTGCTTGCGGACAACCTGACAACGGGTCACCGATGATAGGTTGCGATGGCTGCGACGGCTGGTATCATTGGATATGCGTGGGCATCACCGAAGAACCCGGTGCGACGGAAGATTGGTTCTGCAAGTCATGTCGCGCGAAACGCGCCGCCATGGTATTCGCGGGCGTCACCTCCGGCAAGAAACGTGGTAGAAAACCGAAAGGAGAAAAGACCAGAGACTGTCATTGACCGACGGACGTTTTGTTGTTACTGAGATTAGTTATAATTTTCCATTCGATAGCAGCGAGTTTGGATGCGATTGTTAATGGAATATTGTTGAATGATATCGTGCAGATACGTTTTTCATCATTTATAATGTTATCATAGGATAGAATCTAAGTATAGTTAATAATTGAATATTGACATAAAATGTTGAACATAAAATAGTATAGGTACATGTATTAATTACCATAATTTTTAATTATTTTTGTTAAATTTCTTATTTCTCGTTCGCTCGGTTAGATCAAGTTTAATGAGAATGCGGGCGTGTTGTACACATCTCGCGTGTAAGCATAGATTTAATATAAGATTCTTTTTATATTGTACAAAAAAACTGAATTTACTTAAGAAATTGGTGATGTATAAAGTAATGTAGTGAATATTTAAATAAACAGAAAGAAGGCTGGACGTGAGTTCGGCCGATATTTGAATATTTTCATATTATAATTTTAATATAACCCTGTTTTTCTTTTTTGTTGAATTTGTTCCTTTTATGTATAGGGCTAGCACTATTTCGTACTGCCCTCTAAAATCGCGGTCACGGGGTAGATGCTCGTCCTAATTGAGTCGTACTTGAGGGGAGGTATGTACATTTGATTTCAGCCAGTGGCCAATTAAATATATTGGGTACTCAATATTGTAGTGAATTATTTAAAACCTCCTCATTGTGCGGAACAAAAACTACCGTTTAACGCAAATTATTTATTTTATAAAACTTCGTTACATTTTTCATATTATTATATATATAAAGCAATTATTTATCAGAGAAATGCAATAAATTGTGTTGAATTATTGTTTGCAATAGACTCCAGTTTTTCTGGTTTATTAAAATTTGATGATTGCCAAGTTTTTTTTTTTAACTTTTATAATCCTATTAAGAAATACTGTAAGATGAACATAAAAACAAAAAGCCTTTTCGGTCTTAAATATAATCTATTTATTTCACATAAACCAACTAAAAACTCAACAAACTACAGCTAAAAGGGTTTAATTTTTACTGGGGCTCGCTCCTGAGGGTATGCTTTCTGGGGGTGGGGTGGAAGGTTGTTTTTCCTTGTTCCAGTCTTTCAACCCTTCTGGTAGACTTGTATCTTCCTCTAAGGACCCTGTCCCTTCAACGAATTCTTCATAAGTACTCTTTTCTGGGAAAGGTCTAGGACCTAAAAGCTCAATCATGTCATCCCTACTCAAGATTTCTTGCTTCAATAGTCTCTCAGCTACTTTTTCGATATTCGGCTTGTGTTTCGTCAACAAATCTGTTGTATGTTTGTGCGCAGAATTTATAAGTTCACGCACTTCTGAATCGATTAATTCCGCGGTTTTTTCTGAATACGGCTTGTCTATAACCATTTCGCCAGGTTGTGGCATTTCAAAGGAAACATTACCCACTTTGGGATTCATTCCATAATGTACTATTTGGGCGTAGGCACTTTGAGTTATCTTTTTCAAGTCATCTTGAGCTCCTGTTGTGATTCTACCAAAGAATATCTCTTCACTAACTCTACCACCTAATGTCATGCACATTCTATCGAAAAGCTGTTCTTTGCTATATAGATACTGTTCTTTTGGTAAATACTGGGCATATCCTAGGCCTTTACCTCTTGGTATTATAGATACTTTGAGTAGAGGATCGGCGTGCTGTAGGAACCAACCAGCTACAGCATGCCCGGCTTCATGATAAGCAACAATCTTCCTTTCATCAGGTTGAAGGACATTGGACTTCTTTTCCATACCAGCCACAACCCTTTCTATGGCCTGTTCAAAGTTTTTCATAGTAATATTGTTGGCTAGCTCTCTAGCAGCTATGAGAGCTGCTTCATTACATACATTTGCTATGTCTGCACCAGTAAAGCCTGAAAATTGTAAATATATTTTAAATAGTTAAATAAATTATATAGTGTATGAGGTCATTGTGGCACAGTGTCTGACTGTCAATGCAACGTGCGGATGTGGGTCCGGTTCCCACTGGAGGGATTGAATTCATTTTTTTTAATTTTTTCCAATGTCTAAAAAATTTGGGTACCAAGTGTCTTACACTATGTTTTTTATATATATCCAGGACAAAAAATATATATACATAATTTAAACATAATTCGTTTTTTTTATTATAAATAAGTATATAAATAAAAATTCTGTAGTTTGTAAATAATATATATTATATATCTTACTTATAAATAAACAATGATCTTTCATAATAATAAATTATTTAAATTCTTTTAACTTTCAATATTATCTACTACTACTAATCTACTTTAGTATTTATTTTATTTAAAGGCTTTTTGCTACTACTTAATAAGTTAGAGTTACAGGCCATTTGTGGCGCAGAGGAACAAAGTGTGACTGTAAAATCGACTGGTTGTGGGTTTAATTCCCACTCGAGTAAGTGAAATATTTATTTACATTTATATTTTCATTTCTTCGCTCCGGTGTTGAGTCAAAGCGCGGCACTGACTTCCACCACTCAACACGCAATGCTTCCAGAACTCGGCGGAAAGTGGGAAACGGAGTGTCTTAACACTAGGTTCCCTCTGTCTACCCTGCTGTGTGCGGGATACAGCATGAAAGTGATTTATTTATTTATTTTATCTTTACTTAAACTAAAGCTTTAGAGCAAACAATAAAATAGTTTTTTACAATAATTTACTCATACAAAATACTATAATTTCTTATTTACTTATGAACTAATTTAATTCAAATAAAAAGTAAAAGGTAAGGATAGTGATTAGTGTGCGCAAATACACAAACAAACTGACAAAAATCATTGTTTGAGTTCTATTATACCCCCAATCTGTGTTCTACTGTGCCCCCAATAACATTGTTTCTCATAGTCACATTCTCATTTTCACTTACCCACTCTTGTAGACAAAGCGTCTGTCTCAAAAATTGGGCAAAAAGTAGGAAATAAGGAATAGGAGTATTTCTGGTACATTTCTATTAATTAAATAACTAATAAAGCAACATACCTGGAGTCAATGCAGCCATCTTGCGAGCCAAGTTCTCCTTATTCAATGTAGTCTTTAAAGGAGATAAATGAACTTTGAAAATTGAAGCCCTCCCCTTAATATCAGGGGCTGGTACAAATATCTGCCTATCAAATCTACCAGGTCTTAATAAGGCTTTGTCTAAAATATCCACTCTGTTAGTAGCAGCTAATACTACAACATTGGTTGTTGTATTGAAACCATCCATTTCTACTAGAAGCTGATTTAGAGTATTTTCTTGTTCTGAATGACCTCCGAAACTTCTACCTCCTCTTTTTCTACCAACAGCGTCTATTTCATCTATGAATAATATGCAGGGAGCATGTTTCCGAGCCATAGAGAACATATCCCTGACCCTGGAGGGACCAACACCAACAAACATTTCTAAAAATTCTGATCCAGATACTGTAATGAAGGGAACATTAGCCTCTCCAGCCGTCGCTTTGGCTAAAAGAGTTTTACCAGTTCCAGGTGGCCCTGTTAATAAAGCTCCTTTAGGAATTTTAGCTCCTAAGTCAATATACTGCTGAGGGTTCTTCAAAAAGTTCACAAATTCCATAATTTCAATTTTAGCTTCCTCACAACCAGCAACATCTTGAAATTTTACACCTATATCTGTAGGATTAATTAACTTTGCAGTAGATTCCATTACTCCGCCAAAGAGACCACCACCTTTACGACCTCCTCTACCCATCATGTCAGCTGATCGTCTCATCATATAAATTAAAAATCCAATAATTAACAAAGTGGGCAACATTCCTGATAAGCTTGCAGCTTCTACTTCAGTCTTGTAGATGACAGGAATAAAATTAGGTGGTTCAACATTAATTTCAATTTGTGCATTTTCTAAATTTCTTTCAAAGGAATCTACACTGCCAATGGCAAACCATATAACCTTTCCTTCCAAAGAAGAGCCCTGCAGTCTCACTCTGACCCATTTCTTATTTATTACTTCAAGTTTTTCAACAAGACCTTTATTTAGATATAAGTTAACAAAATCTCGCCAACTTATTTCCTTATATCTTAATTCAAAGTAAGCTATGGAAGCAAGTAAAGTGACCACTCCGAAAGCACCAAACATCATCCATTTTTCTTTATCTGGGCTCTCGTAGCCACCACGACCAGGGCCTCTGCTACCACCAGTGCCAGTGCCACCAGAGAACATGTTCATATTCCATTTATCTTGCGGAGAACTCGGCTTTGGTGGAGGCGGCGAGCTCTTTGAGGGAGCTGGCGATTCATTTGATTCTGCTTTCTTCGCCTGTTTCGGACTACCATCGGGTTGAAAATATTTTTCGAATCCTTTAGGTGGTTTCTGACAAAATTCATACCACTGATTCAGTACAGAATCTAGAGCAGGAACTCCAATAGGTTGCAATTTATGGCCATTGAAATGCAGTTTAGCTAACTGAGACTGTGTTAATCTAAGTCCCTTCCACATGCTGTTATGGAGTTTATTTTATTTACAACTAATATTATGATAAATATCTTTCAATAGCGGCAATATTATGTCACAAAAAATTATCGGGAACTACATAGGTCCTCTCAAAAACATGGTTAAAAATATCTGTCAAAATTTGTTAATCATAGATTGGTGTTGCACAAGAAAACTTATAATCTCGTCATTTTTTCACGTTCACTCACAATTTTGAAATATGTATTTAAATAATTATATTTTATTTATATAGTATAAATATATTTATTCAAATTACAGAATTATTTAATGATAAACTAGCCTTTTAACATATTTTTTATAAATAAAATAATTATTTTGCTTATATTTGCTATTACGTCTTTAAAAAGCTTTATAAACCGTAAAAATTTAAATTTTTATATCGGAATAAAATATCGGAGCATTCAAGCAAAACCGAGATTTTCGATATCGACTTCAGAAAAATCTCTGGATCCGGGATTTTTCGATATTTTCGGTATTTGACAAAATTAGTAATTTTTTTTAGCGAGAAGAATGCAAGAGTGATCTGAAAGGCTGTTGTGGGAGGCCCAAGGAGGCTTTAGACCTGGAAGAGGGTGTATGGACCAGTTCTTTCCCTCCGCATGATCACGATAAAAATTTTTGGTCGATAACCAAAAAGTCTTCTGTGCTTTTGTGGACTTTGCAAAGGCGTTTGACAGAGTTGTAAGAGCGAAATTATGGGTGATATTACCCCGATACAATGTGAGTGGATCCTTGCTGCAGGCTGTAAAGTCTCTTTACGAAGATCACTCAGCCTGCGTGCGAGTAGGAGCTGGCATTTCGCCATGGTCTGACATCCGATCGGGTGTTAAACAAGGTTGCGCCATGTCAGCTTGGTTGTTCAATTTGTATTTGGATAGATGTCTCCAAGGAGTGAAACAAAGTGATGTGGGAGTGAAAGTAGGTGACCTCAATGTGAATTGCCTGCTGTACGCAGATGATGCAGTGCTTATTGTATTATCAGAATACGAGTTTCTGGCATTGGTCACCACTCTGAAAGAAGGGTGTGAATATAATGGTCAAAGCCTCAATGCGAGTAAGACAAAGGTTGAAAGAGATGCAGAAAGGATCAGTGTAAATGGAAAGATATTAGAACAAGTGTTTGAAGTGGTATACTTGGGAAGTATGTTCAGTAGAGCTGGAAGGTACGAGATGGTTGTGGAAAGGCGTATTGCTGCCGGTAACAAGGTTAACGGAGTCTTAGCTGCATTGATGAGATAGTGAAACGTCAGCACCGCTGGCGTACACAATGCAGTTTTGGTACCGACACTATTACACGGCAGCGAAACGTAAGTAGGAAAAAAAATTAAAAAAGATTAATGCTCTGGAGATGCGATCTCTTCATAGGATATACGGAGTCAGCTTAGCTCATCGAATTCGCAATGAAGAGGTACACAGAATAGTAGGTACTAGCGAGGATGTCATGGTGAAAATGAAAAAGATTGAGTTCAGCTGGTTTGGGCACGTCGAACGAATGAGTGAGGAAAGAATGGCAAAAAAGATTTATGATGGAAAAGTGAGTGGTAGTAGACCTCGGTTGACCTTCGAAAACACAGTATCAAAGATACTGGAGGAAGGTCACGGCAAAAGTATGAGGACCACCCGGAGGGCATGTGTGAAGAGGTTGATGGTAGTGGACGAGACGAAAGAGGTATGTAGAGACCGTAGTGTTTACCGCTCAGTTCTCTCTGACTACCCCGCAAGGAATAAAGCGTGAAGTTAGTTTAGTTTAGTTTTTTTAGTAATTTTTCAAGATTCTTATTTTTAGAGGTAAGTTAGGGGGTATTTTTAGAGAAGTAGTAAATTAAATTATATTTACTAAATATATTTTTTTATTTTAATAAACACTTTAGTAATAATATTTATCAAATATACTATAAAAAATATATAATCATTTGCTACAAACAATATCTTATAAGTATATTATTTAACATATTTAAAACAAAAAAAAATATTATTGCATACATTATATTAATCAACATTAACGAAGGACAATAATGACACCTGGAACATCGACGGGCAAGAACAGGGTGTAAAAACGACATGCAATGAGAAAATATGGTATTCGTACGTTCGTGGGTCGGGCCGGTCAAACTCGGTTAATGTCGTAAAATTCCGGAGGAAATTTTGAGGAAAACTCATCCCTTACTTTTGCCGATGTATGTTATGTACCATTGTATATCTTAAAGAAAGGCTTGGATTTGAAAGCAGACACGTTTTAATTCGAATAACTAACTTTTAACTTTGTAAAAACCGAAAATATCGAAAGCACTAGGAGATAATTTCTCAAAATCTTTCAAAGTATTAAGTATGGTTAATGAAAAATAAATTATGATCTACAACTCATTATCAATACTAATAAAATGATAGCCTTGTTCTTGTTACCGTACCGTATTATTTTTGCTGTGGTATATAATTTGTAATTTCTTAGCTAATCTGTGATACGACGTAGTGGACATCTGTCCAAGTAAATAAAAGAAGTTTTTTTTTCAGTTTGTACCGTTGGTATGTCGTACAATTTAATAATAATGATTTAGAAATTCACGTGTATATAACAGAGTACAATTGACTCGACCATAAATCCATAATTGATAGTGTTACGTTTGTAAAAATAAGTGTAACATAATGGATCAAGAAAAGCCTGGGTGTAGTGTAAACCACGGAAAAAGAACTCGACCTCTGTTACTGCAACCAAGTCCGAAGATTGCACGAGTGTCCGCATACGCTAGTTCAACATCGAGTTCTGTGCTCAAAAATTCCAAAAAAAATAATTTAAATAGTAGAAAACATAAAATATCTTATAATAAAAGTGATGTACCAGCTCCAGGTTCTCCTGTGCCTGATAAACACGTTCGTAAAGCTGGTCCTTATTTGCTAGGGCCTAAGTTAGGGCCTAGTCCTGTTAAAAGTATAGTGCAGAGTCTAGCTCGTAAGGAAAAGACTGATGACTATTACCAAATAAAAATTTTAACTCTTCGAACTGAAGGTCAAGCAGAAACCCAAGATGATAGGCAAGGGAAAATGCTATTGCATACAGAGTATTCATTATTATCTTTATTGAAAGACCAAGAGGGAGTTATTCATCATCATGGTTTATTTAAGGTACAAAGATTATTAGGCACATAATTGTTTTATTAATTAAATTATTGGAATATAAGACTCATACATGCTCACAGATAAAATATGATTATTTTTTAAATTTATTATATATTTTCATTTATTTTATTTATATTTTTTTTATTTACTAATAGTATGTATTGAGGCTATTATGGAGAAGTGGGACAGTGAAACACAATGTTGAATCCATTAAGGATTCAATTCAGGGAAATGTTTTTCTGCAATGAAACAATGAAATGTACCTCAATATGAAATATTATAATTTTCTTTTATATGTTTCAGGATCATGCATTAGAAGAAATACCAAATCCAAATGGCCCTGGCTTCATTTACACAGGCCAAGTTAGACAAAGACTATTTCTAGTGTTAGACTCTGTGACCGCCCATCAATTTAGTGAAAAAGGCAGTGAACTTATAAACTTACAACAATATGTTACAAAAGTTAAGAAAGTACCAGAGAAAGAAGCAATTTTAATATTTTACGACATTGTTAGAGTTGTAGCCAATTTACATAAGGTGATTTAATAAATTGTATTATTTGATGATCATATTAAGAACTTTATTATAAAAAAATAAGAAAAAAATATTTACGAATTAATAGTATATTATAAAATGACTTTGTATATGTGAGGTTAAATGTGATGGTTCAATCCAATTGAGGCAATGTATTATTTTCATTTTGCTCTGGATAGTCAAAGTGGGATATTGAGTTTTAAAAATCAACAGTCAACAACTTGCATTCGAACACTAACAACCTCTTTATGTGCCCTGTTATGTGAGAAAAGGAGTGAATAATTTTGCTTTGGAGAATAGAAACTAGAGTGATATGCTATTGGGTTCTTTCCACATACATTACTATAATTTTTTTCTGACCATACAAGCTTTAATTTTCATTATTTATCGATATACTCTGTGTTCAATGACTTCCGTCTTATTAAATTATATGACAATTTTATTTTTAGAGAAATATAGTGCACAGAGACTTAAAACTGGGTAATATTGTACTAAATCAAAGAACGGGAAGAGTTGTTCTAACAAATTTTTGTCTAGGAACACACTTAGGCAGCGATAGAGACTTATTAAAAGATCAGAGAGGTAAGAGGGTATTAGCAAATGGTTTTTGTTTTTTTTTTCTATAAACTAATTCATTTATTGTAAAGTAATAAGATAATTGTAAAGAGTTTTAATTATTACCTATTTACAAAAAAATATTTTAGATTTTAATTATAATACTTTTTCTATTAAACCTCAATGCCTTTTGTACATATGTATTTTTGTTTGATTTACAAATTTTTAAAATGCTTATAAAATATGATTGTACTAAAATTCAAGTTTGTTTCTACTATTTGTATGATTTTTTAAAAAAAATTATTATGCATAATAATAGTTACATTTTTTGTATTTCAATAATTTTTCTTTTGCCTTTCTAACAAAACAAAGTGCAGCATTAAGTTACGTTATCTAACATATGTATAAGTCTTATCACAACCACTTTGTCTTCACTTTCTTTTACGACACTCTGTTCCCCACTTCCCCTAAATTCTGGAGGCATTAAATATTGAGTGGCGGAACTCAACGCCGCGCTTTACCTCGACACCAGAGCGAAAAAATAAAAATGTGAATATATCATTTCCTTGAGTTACAATATAATCCACAATTTGTCACGTTTCCAGTCACACGACTGGCTGCAGACTGTCTGGCTGTTGACTAAAATTACCCTAATAATAAAAAACGTTCCAGGTTCCCCAGCCTACATATCGCCGGATGTGCTTTTATGCAAGCCCTACCTCGGCAAGCCGTCTGACATGTGGGCACTCGGCGTGGTGCTATACACAATGCTGTACGGCCAGTTCCCGTTCTGCGACACGAGCCTCGCCCAGCTGTTCAGTAGGATACAGGCGGCCAGCTATAATATACCGCCGTGAGTTTGATGTTTTATTTATTTTTGTAATTGTTCGCTTTTGTCATCTTGACGAGGTAAAATATAATTTAGTCATTTTTTTATCCCGCTCATAGCATTGTAGGTGGAGGGATCCTAGTATTAAGACTCTTCCGTTAACCACTTTCTGTCGAATTCAGAATTTCGTTTTTATCTTACCTTGCCTGAGCGAGAAAATGGAAATATTAAAAATTTCGATTTTCTCAAGTGTATATATATACATTTAATTTTTGTGTTAAATCTAGCAAATTCGAGACACGAGTTTTTTTGGGTTTCTACTAACGTTATATCGATGTTAATGTTTTTTTTTTAATAATAGACAGAAATATTTAATATATTTTTCAGGGATGGCAATTCAGTTCAAGTGACGGACAATACAGTGTTTCTAATACAGAGGTTGCTGGTGAAAGACCCTAAACACCGACTTTTGGCTGATCAGGTACAATTAATATTATATTTTTAGAACTTGTAGTCATTAAAAGCTAAATTACGCATTCAGAAAAAAATATTGTGATATATTTGATTTTGAAACCACTGCATGCAGTCACATATATTTAATACTAAATAGTTAGAAAAAAAAATGGTTAATGCATTTTCATGCAGAGCAACACTAGTGCTAAGACACTCCATGCTTAACTTAACAGGAAAAAAAGAAAAAAAACGATTGATTCCCGTCTCCCTCTCTTGGAAATATAATGATAATGGTATTTTTACTCTCTTTTAATTCTCTTGCTCTGGTAAAAAAAAGAGAAAACGCGTTGAGTTCCGCCACTCAATACGCAGTTACCAAAAGTAGGTATAAAAGTAGTACATAATTGATTGTCTTAACACTATGCTCTTTTCCTACCCTGCTACATTTGGGATACCATGTGAAGATACAAAAATATATATTTACATTTTTTTTTCAGGTTCTAGACCAACTATCAAGTATAATTGCAAGTTACGTGGTAATACCTAATCCACCTGAGGACCTGCAGGTGGTGCCAGATGTCGCTTTAGAGGAAGAGAAAGAGAAACAGAAGGAGAGAGAGAAACAAGGCTCGTGTGAAATTGATAGGAAGCCATTTTTGAGTGTACCTGATAGTGGGGAAAGGACAGCTGGAGCAAATGTGAGATTTTTTTTAATTTTTAGATACAATTTTTGTTAAAAAAAATATTTTTTTAGAATTCATCAAAGTTTACTGTCGAATTTTTACTTGTGGACACAAAGTGAGTTAGACAAAATGCGAAATACATTTGAATTGGGCAGAGAGCAAAGAATAGTGTCCTGACACCTATGTTCTTTAGGTTTTCCTGCAATTTTTTTTGAGTCAGCCGCTTGTACTACAAAATAATATTTTCTCGTCTGATTTAGTTTCCTTATCTAATAACATTGTAATTTTAAAGACAATACTCATACATTGAAAACGAATGTTTTAGCTTATTTAATAAAGTACTTTTTCCTATGAATATTGTTGCACACAATACTTTATAATGACATCACTTTTATTTTAATAACCTATTTAAATAAAATTAAATAAAATTGAGAGAAGATTTGAACTTAATTTTTGTCATTGGCGAATTGCTTGAAATTATTTTTTAACATAATACAACAAACATATACATAATACAACAAAAATATTATGTGATTTTCAACTTTATGTTGTACATTTTTCCTTTTATATCTTACAGGATGAAGTGGGCGTGTTCTGCGTTCCCCTACCAGATTTCTTAGCACTGAATTTCCCATCGCCGTCAAGAGTGTCACAAAACGGCATCCTCGTACATCCGACAATAGAGAATAGTCAAAATCAAAGACAAATAACCGTACACAGAATAGGCAGAGACGCGCGCCCGCTGCTACCTTGTGAGATATCGAGATATCAGCACATGTTCACAAATAGACAAGAGAATAGAAACGAAAATACAAATTCTCGACTCAGGAATCTAGCTCAAAGAATACCTAGACTCAACCCTGTCAATCCAGATTTTAGAGTTATCCCGTGGTCTGAAAGACCAAGAGTGGATAGATTAGACCAAGATTATGTATTGCGGTTGCCAGTTCTAGATATTTCCAGAATAAATGTGAATAATAACCGTATAATGAACCCGGCGCCGGTACATACGGTCAACCCCGAAGCGGTCGTTAATAATCCAAGACCTAATGATACGGACTTGGAATATAATTGATTCGTTCATTTCAATATAAATGACTCATTAATTTGAATATATTTTTAAAAACTTAGAAAAACAAATAAAAAAGTATTAAACTATATATCATTTTTGTTTTAGTAAAGTGAGGGTAGTTTTTTTTAAATTTGGTTATCGTTAGTTTTAGTACGAAAATAACTAATTATATACTCGGAAATCTAGTTAATCCAGACTTTAGGGCTATCTCATGGTCTGAAAGACCGATGATGGATAGTTTAGACCAAGATTATGTACGGTGGTTGCCAGTTCTAGATATTTCTATAATAAATGTGAATGATAATCATATAATGACACCAGTTAACAAGAACCCAAGACCTAATGATAATGATAAATGATGACCTAATGATAGAATTAAAATATTATTGATTGATTAATTGAATTTTATTGTGATTTTTTTATTTAGTAATATTGTAAATTCAACCAACTATTTTTTTTTTGTTTTAAAAAATTAATAGATTTTTTTGGTTTTAGTAAAATAAGAGTTTTCTTTTATTATTTTTTAAATTTGGTTATCGGTTATACTAGTTATGGTTATAGGTATCTTTTTTATATTTTTTTTTTGAGTACTATAAATCGATTATAAATTAATAAGAGTTTTCTTTTATTATTTTTTAAATTTGGTTATCGGTTATACTAGTTATGGTTATAGGTATCTTTTTTATATTTTTTTTTTGAGTACTATAAATCGATTTATAAATTTGAAAAAGTCATTTGTATAAATATATGTTAGTTAGAAAAAAAAATATTATTTTGAAATGTTATTCATATTTAAAAAACAAAAAAATTCAGTTCAAAATATTTTTATTAAATTAATGAAGGTCATATAGTCAAAGGATACAAATAAATACTGATAAAAATTAGAGAAATACGTAAGAAACCTGAAATTTATTTCAACATTTTTTTATTTTAAAATTTTAAGAAACCATTGCATTCCTAGTTTTTTTTATTAAAAAGTGAACGAATTAATAAATTAAATGAAACAATAACAAAAATATATTGTGTTTAAATTTATTATCATATAAAAAATTGCTATAAAACCAGATATACATATAACATCTTAAAACCGAAATGGTCCATATTACAATGAAATTATAATACATAACTGAAACAGTTACTTTAAATAACAATTTTAATTATATGCATAAGGTAAAAATATTATCTTATTTCGAAATTAATATAGTATTAGTATAGTAAGAGAGGCCAGTCGTGGCGCAGGGGCACAAAGTGTGACTGTAAAACCGACTGGTTGTGGGTTCGATTCCGCTCGATAAGATGAAATATTTACTTAAATTTATATTTCCATTTCTTCGCTCTGGTGTCGAGGTAAAGCGCGGCGTTGAGTCCTGCCACTCAACACGCAATGCCTGCAGAATTCGGCAGAGAGTGGGGAACGGAGTGTCTTAACACTAGGTTCTTTTATATATATATGTATATGGGGCCGTTCAAATATTACGTAAGCAGTTTTTTTGCAATTATTGAAACTCATATGCTGACGATTTAGCGATTTGAGGGAAGCATGATAAATACCACACGTTTTGCATATTCGACTTGCTTGATTAATTTATTTAGGGCTTAAATATTTTACCCTATATGCTGTTCTTCTAAAATAAGCGCTGACACTTTCACCCTGTATATTATATTATATAAAATTAATAGTAATATTACGCCTACCAAATATAGCCATAATATACAAAGACCCCCCGCCCCCCTACAGTGCTAACGTAATACTTGAACGGCCCCTATTCTTGTTGATATATTAATTGAAATACGACTGTAAATGCAAAGGTTCAAATAATTAATTAATTTTATTTTCTCTGTTCTGTGGTGAGCGGAGTGGCGGAACTTAACACTGTGCATTGTTATACAAAACACGCACTTAACTCGCGCTGTCTCGAATTCGGCCGTAAAAGGTTGCATCTACTACAATATTCAACTTAAGCATTAAATGTACAAATGTGTTTTTATTAAATAAACAAATAAAAGTACGAAAACGATTCTAGAAACATTATTATCGATTTCGATTTTTTTTTCATTTTTATATCAAAAAGTGACGTTACTCGATGTAAACAATGATTTTGAATATCGATATTTTCGATTCATAAAGAATATTGTACATTTAAAAGTTAATAGGTATACACATATAATAGGTATACAATGTAAAAATGGTTTATATTTTTGTATTGTTAGGTAATGGTAATATCAAATATTTACCTCTTAGACGTTATTATAATTTTTTTATTATTTTTTTTTAATCTTTGATTGTGATTATTACTATTATTTTTGTTATTAAAAATTTGCTAAAATGAAATGTACGCACGTATTTATTTTAAGTACAAATTTCAAAAAATCATGTTATACTGTGAATGTTATTTTAATTATTTCGAAATATCTGTGTAAAACAAACTATATTACAAAGTTTTGTAAGTAAAAACATAAATAAATAATTGAGGCCGTGGTGGCGTAGGGGCACAACAGGACAGTTGTAGGTTCGATTCCCACTCGAGGAAATAAAATACTTAATATGTGCATTTCTTCTCTCTGCTGTCGAGGCGAAGCGCGGCGTTGAGCTTCACCATTTAACACTCAATTACTCCAGAATTCCACGGAAAGTGGAGAGCGGAGTGTTTTAAAACTAGGTTTCCTTTGCCTATGTTAAATGTTTTTATAATGAACTACAGTAACTCTTCAACTGTCAAGACACGAGAATAAGGAAGTAGATATTTAGAGGATAAACATGTATGGAATTGATGTGTACCTATTGAATGTGATGCAGGATAGCTGCCAGTTAATGTAATAAAATTATATATTATACCATTGACTTGTTGTTGAAAAGAGCAACTGTTGAGTTTCTTGCCGGCTCTTCTCAGCGGAACTGCTTTCCGTTGGAGTGGTAGCTTATTTGTTTATATGTTCATTTAACCATTCAAAAGTGCTTATATATAGTCTATTTGAATCAAGAATATTTTGAATTTGAACTTAACACTAGATTCCCTCTGTCTACGCTTTATAGGTTATAGAGCGTGAAGCTAAAACGAAATATAGATACAAATATAGATACAAAACCTTGTATTAAATATTTTTTATTTATTAATTTTCAAATATGTGAATGTACATTTCATTTCACCTAATAATTATTGATTACTTAATAAAGTTGTCGTCCTTATTATTACATATATTTTTTAATTTGCAACAGTATGTGGGCGTGATGGTATTTTTTTACGTATATTGGATCATAAGACATAAAATTTGCTATCTAGACTTTGTGTCGCCGCTTTTGGTAGATAAAGCGCGGCGTGGACTTGCGCTGTCTTTTAGAGGGGCTGAAAGTAGAGAACGGAGTGTCTTAACATTAGATTCTCTGCTATGATAATGGATATTAGAAATAAAAATCAAATCAAATCAGCTTCACGCTGTATCCCGCACACTGCAGGGTAGGCAGAGGAAACGTAGTGAAAGACACTCCGTTCCCCACTTTCTGCCGAATTACGGAGGCATTGCGTGTTAAGTGGCAGAACTCAACGCCGCGCTTCACCTCGACACCAGAGCGAAGAAATGGAAATATAAATTTAAGTAAATATTTCATCTCCTCGAGTGGGGATCGAACCCACAACCAGTCGGTTTACAGTCACACTTTGTGCCACTGCGCCACGACTGGCCTATTAGAAATATGTATGTGTAATATAGATAACATGATGTCTTGCAAATTTTTTTAAATAAAATTCCATTTTAAAGTGATAATGCCTTACTACTTTAAGCAGGCTCTTTACCAAGCGCGGCGTTAAGTTTCGCCACTAACACACGACGTTTCGAAAATTAAACGGTGAATGGGGATCGGAATATCTTCTTCTAGGTTCCCTCTGTCTATCCTGCTTTATCTTGTTTTTGTACAGCGTGATGCTAAAAAAATGTCTCTTTATGTCCCATTATTTCGGTACGATAAATAATTATTAAGTTGTGTGTTTTGATTGTATGTAAAATACATGTATATATGTATTTTGTATTGTAAGTAGGCAATTTTGTTATCTCTTGCATGGGAATGTATGCAGACGAATAAATTTATTATAAAAACTTGTTTTTGTTTTAATAAAAATTGGTTTTACCTTTGTTTGAAAAAAAAAATATTTTTTTATATTAAAAATCATCTTCACCCTATCTTGATATATTCCGCATTTAGCATGGTAAGCAGAGGGAACCTAGCGTTAAGACACACTGTTCTCTACTTCCCGCCGAATTTCTCGAGGCATTGGATTTCCCGAATGGGAATCGAGGCCAGAACCGCCGCGCACCCTTGTGCCTCTGCGCCACGACGGCTTCATAATTTTTTCTTATGTTTTCTATATATCATATAATATAATTAATGATATAAAATAAATTTGCACTTCACATGTCATTATGTTATGCAGCGTTGAGTTCCGCCACTCAACACGCAATACCACTAGAAAATGGCGAGAATGGAGGTGTCTTCATGAGAACAGAGTGTCTTTTTTTTCCCTTTGCCTACCCTGCAATGTTTAGGAAACAGCGTGAAGTGCAAAAAAGCAAAAAAAACGTGTCGGTAATATAATACACAAAAAATGCTTCAAGTTTTGTAAAACTAAATAAGAACAAAATTTATAAGAGGTCAAAAAGGCGTAGTGGCACAGCATCTGACTGTAAACACGATGGTTGTGGGTTTAATTCCCATTTTGTCCCCGCCCCGATAACACCCCGGTAAATAGAGGACGCAGTGTCTTAAGAATTGCCTTTGCCCTGCAATATTTTTTTTTATTAAATTAAACTATTCACTACTACTACTACTACTACTCTCTATTCTATTCTCTATATATTTTTTATCTCCGGAGATCAGAACCTGGTGTTAAGACACTCCGTTCCCATTAAGATATTTCCGTTCCTTATCTTCTGCCAAATTCTGGAAGCATTGAGTGTTAAATGGCGAAACTTAACGTCGCGCTTTGCCTCGTCATCAGAACGAGGAAAGGAAAGTATTAAATACTTCATTCATTCAAATTAAAATATTTTACTTAAAAAAATACTTGAACTCTAATAACATTATTAACAAAGCTTATTATAATATAAGCTTTTAACCCAAAACGATTCCCCTTCAATAGACAATATCAAACGTGAAATAAAAAGGGCCCGCGGCCCCGGAAACAAGTCACTTTATAATTGTTTTACAATATATTTGATTTATATCAGTTTAAATAAAATTTCTTGTAATTTTTTAAAATGATATCGATCTGTTAGCGGTAACAGTCTATTTAGTATTTTTCGATTATAAATATTAAGTTGAACCCCATGTTGAGATTAGTAAAAATTGGTCCCATTTTTAAAATAGACGCAGGTTCAATTCCCACTAAGTTATTTTTCTTATAAGCTTCTAAATGTTTTATTTAAAAGTATTATTTAATGTTAAAACAAAGTAGTAGAAATTTTAAGCCGTATAATTAAGAAATAACTTAGTAGAGAAGTAATGTTAAGTAAAAAACTAAAATATTCTTCTGTTATTTTATTTTCATTCTAGTTTTTTACACAATGTATATTTTTTTGCATATTATAATAAAATTTATCAAAGATAAAATTTGTTTCATATTTAATCTAATCTAGTCTAGTTTCACTCTGAAAACACGCTCGAATGAAACATGCACCCGCTCCTTGGTTAACATCTGTCATTAGACGTTCAATGTGTAAGCGTGACAGAGCTAAAGCAAAAAACAAGAAATTTCCTTCTCCAGAACATTTAGCTGCATACAAAAAATTGCGAAATATTTGCAACAGAATGTGTAGGGATGCTAAACGCCGTTATATTCACAGCACTATTCAGAATCTCTCTCAGGCGCAAGTTTGGAGATTCTTAGAGTCACTTGGGGTGGGTAATACCATTGATACTAATTCTGTATCAGTGAGTCCACATCACTTAAACTCTTTTTTTACAACTCCACCTTTAAAAGTAAGCCCTAAAGTAAAATCTGAAACTCTCGCGCTTCTATCTAAAATTGACCTACCCGACTCTACTCCCTTTTCATTTAAAACTGTTACTGAGGATGATGTCAAGAAGTATATCAAATCTATCTCCACAAAAGCCATTGGAAGTGACCACCTAAGTCTCGACATGATCCTTCCTGTGTTGGAAAGCATTGCAACAGTGGTCACCCACATAATAAATTTTTCACTGACATGTAATGTTTTTCCTGCTCAGTGGAAAAATGCCTATGTCGTTCCTTTACCTAAAACTTCCAATCCCACCTGCGTTACTGAATATCGTCCCATATCTATCCTTCCAATCCTATCCAAGGTCCTTGAGTCCATCGTAAATGATCAGCTTTACTCTTTCCTTTCCTCCAATAACCTACTATGTCCTTATCAATCCGGTTTTCGTCCTTACCATAGCACAGTTACTGCGTTGCTGAATATCACGGAGGACATACGGTGTGCTATGGATAACACCAAGCTCACTGTGATGGTACTACTGGATTTCAGCAGCGCGTTCAACTTTGTTGATTTTGATATACTTCTAGGTACTCTTCGGGCGGTTAACCTTTCAACCTCAGTTATTGAATGGTTCCACTCTTATCTATTCGGTCGCCAGCAGTGTGTAAAAGCTAACGATGTTGTATCGACGTGGTTAGAACTCACTGCTGGCGTCCCTCAAGGTGGCGTTCTTTCCCCACTTCTTTTTTCCATTTTCATTAATAATATCTCTAAAATCATTTCTTCTCCTTATCATTTGTATGCAGATGATTTGCAGTTATATTGTCATAGCAACATAAACGAATTATCGGAGGCTATTGCTTCCTTAAATAAAGATCTCAGTGCTATTCAATCATGGGCTGAATCTTTTGGATTGTTAGTTAACCCTAAAAAGTCTCAAGCCATTATTATTGGCAGTAATAAGCTTAGAATTAAATTAAATTGGGATTCAACGCCAAAAATTTTTTATTCGGGAGTTGAAATTAAATACTGTAATAAAATAAAAAATTTAGGTCTAACTTTTGACAGTAATATGTCCTGGGCGTCGCATATCAATGACATCAGCAAACGAGTATATTTCTCTTTCCATTCTCTTAAGCGTCTCCAATATTTCCTCCCTCATACAACCAAAATTATGCTAGCGCAATCTCTTCTCTTGCCAATTCTAGACTACGCCGACGTCTGCTATTTGGATGTGACGGAGGAGCTACTCAACAAGCTAGAGCGACTTCAAAATCTCGCCATACGCTTTGTCTTTGGTTTACGTAAATATGATCACGTTTCCGAATTTCGAGCTCAGCTTAATTGGCTCCCAATCCGTCTTCGCCGAGATATGCACATCCTTTCACTCCTGTTTAAAATCCTCAATTATCAACATTTCCCTTCTTATCTACGCTCTCGCTTTACCGTACTCCCCACTCCCACACGCTCTAGGAGGTCATGTGTCATACCGACGCTTGACATTCCAAAGAGTAACACCAAATTCCTGCAAAAATCCTTTTCAGTCTATGCCGCATCCTTATGGAACCAACTCCCAAAATCCATCCAGAAAAGCCCATCCATAGTATCCTTTAAATCCAAACTAAAAAAATTTTTACTCTCTTCTTTAAACCCGTAGAAGTTGAACAGTGCTCACAACTAATTTAATTATCGCATTTTCATCTTATATATATTTATTTTTCTATATATGTATATATTTATTGTTTTTGTATATATATATATATATATTTATGTAACTATTTGTATGTATATATTATAATGGTATACACTTATGTATAATTTTAGTTATATTTAATTACTAGTTTATAATTTTGAATTTCTTTAATTGTACTTTGTCTTTTACTCGCAACTCGCAACTTCTCACTCATCCACTTCCACTGGTTGACTGGAAGAGATCTCTTATAGAGATAAGTCCACCCTTGTACACTATTTTGTTTTAATGTTTTTGTCTTTTATGTGTTTTAGTACAATAAAGAATATATTATTAAAGCGGGGAGTCAGAGAGAACGGAGGCGGATTATTTATTTTTCTTTAAACCATTATGTTTTGTAGATACTTGCTACGTCGTAGGTTTCCTACGTCGTAACCCTCTACGCGTTAGCTTTGATTAGGTAATATTTTGGTTACTATCTCACGGCCGTATCTAGGATGTCCTCGTGGCGCAGGAGCAGAAGCGTGCGACTGTAAACACGATAGTTGCTAGTTCGATTGAGGGGAATTAAATATTCTAATTCTCTAGCCCTGAGTTCCGCCACTCAACTGAATATGCCTCCAGAATTAGCCGAAAGTAGTCAGCGGAAGTGTCTTTTTTTTCAGTTTCACGCTGTATCCCGCACACAGCAGGGTAGGCAGAGGGAACCTAGGGAACCCCTATTATTAAAATAATTCCATTTAAATTATCAAATCTAAAGCACAATCCAACTACATTAATATTATCGTCACAAAAACAAAAAAGAAAAAGAAAAACGCAATAAATTTTATATGATTTAAATCTAATTTCTGCTGAGTTCACAAAGCGATTCAACATCCAAAGCAATAATAACCGGAAGCAGGTATGTAAGGAGTACGAACGTAGCCGTATATAATTTATGAGTTGATGACGTATTATGATATATACGCTCTGGCTTCTGCCTCGCCGTAATCTTTCATACGTAAATTTTAAATATAGGATGTTTTTTTTTATTGTGTTCGATTTGAGTTAGGGGATTTTTTTAGCTTCTCGCTGTATACGTATATTGCAGGGTAGAGAGAGGGAACCTGGGCACCTAGTGTCAAGAGACTCGGTTTCACATTAAGAATTCTTTGCGATTTGCGTGTTGAGTGGTGGAACTCAAAGCCGCGCTTGGCTTCGTTACTAGAACGAGGAAATGAGAATATAAAATATTTTTATTAAAAGACGTATAAAAATTTTGAACGTAGTGGGACTCGAACCCGCGCCTCCTGGAAACCGACTTGGTTGGTTTTTTTTCTTTCCTAAGTGTGGAATAAAAATTTAAAAATGTAAAAAATAAAATATTTTATTGTCCCGACTGGGAATCGAACTCAGAAAGGTCGCGTTTATAGTAACACGCTTGCACAATACTATGTGCAAGATAAGGCGTGAAGCAGAAAAAGAAATCTATAGTAAAATACAAAAGGTAATATAAATTTAAATATTACTAAAAATAAGATTATAATAAATCATCCTGTAGCTAACAGATATCGCTGACAATAGCTGGCAAACCTGTCGCCTCGGGCCGCGAGCCCCGCCTCATATGCTAATAAGAGATCGAATAACTAGGTTTATGAAGAAAAGGAAAATGTAAATATACGTTGTTAAATTACGCTGTATTTTGTTGACAATAATAATGCGAAAGTAGCAAATGATAAAACGGATTTTATTGAATTTTTATTTTTATCTTTTCAGCTTAGTTGTTAAGACACTCCGCTTCTACATCATTTTTCTGTGTTCAAACTATACGTATACGTAAAGTAACATACACAACTTATATTGATGACATATGTATAAGATTGGTTAGACAAAGTGCGGCGTTAGATTCCGTTTTATTATATGCAATACTTATAAATAGGCAGAGAGTGGTAAACTTAGACAACCACTACTAGATTCTCTTTGCTGTAATAATGAAAGCAGTTTAATTTGAATACTCCCTAGAGTTGGAACGGACCCGACAACCAGCCTAAATCTTCAGGCACTTACTGCACCATAATGGCTTTATCATATTCATAATTACCAATAAAAAACACACTCTTTTTAACAATTATTTAATGAAATTATTCATTGTAGCACAATAAATCTTTCCGGACATCTTGAAAACATAAAACCTATTCGAGTGAAAAAGGTAGATTTCTAAAAATTCCACATTTTAAATACCACCTGCGTTTACTTTGTCTGCATTTGTTGACGGATTACTCCGCTCTCTCTCATACTAAATCCCTTAGGAAAAACTGTTATTACGGTTATTATCTAATGGCAGCAATTATAAAGAATGGGATTATATTTTAATTAACGTTTCTTTTTCTTTTGTGTACTTTTTTATGTTTTTTTTTATTGTAGCGTAATACATATAATGTTATGCTTGACATTCTTATATAAATAACTAATAATAATGGAGGTGAGTCGTGGAGCAAGGGTACATGTGTGTGACTGTAAATGCGACAGATTGTGAGTTCGACTCTCACTCGGCACAATGAAATATTTTATATTTTCATTGAATATTTTAATTAAATACATATTTTCATTTCTTGACTGCTGACGAAGCAAAGTGCGGCGTTCAGTTCCACCACTCAACTACTACACATATTGACAACATTTTACACTGACAATATGTTCTCATATTTTTTAATAGATTCAGTATATTTGTATTGGGAAAAAAAGATTAGCTTTATTTTTTTAGCTTCACGATGTATCCGGCACCTATTACCCTGCTGCACAGAGAAACTGGGAACCTAATGTTAAGACACTCCGTTCCCATTAAGGAATTTTCCTTTCCCACTTTTGTCCGAATTCTGGAGGCATTGTGCGCTAGGTAGTGGAACTCAATAAATCAATCAATCATTGCCTCTACAATCGATCAAGGAGACGATAATATTGAATATTTTATTACGTCAGAAAGGAATTGAACCCATAACTTATCGTGTTTACAGTCACGCTTGTGGGGTACGGTTTACTGACTGTAAACACGTGACTGTACGCCACGACTGGCCTCTAATAAAAAATATATACTTATGTGGCTCTAATTTCCTCATCAAATCGTAAAATATACTTTATAAGAAACTTAACATTAACTTTCGCCACCAAACACTCAAAAAGGAGAATACAGTGTCTACACACTATGTCACTATCTATATTACCTTAACATAAACTGTAGAATAATTTGAATTTATGTGAACACTGCATCAAGATGATGTCACGGCTAAATTTCTAAACGATATAGTCATCCAAGCATGAACTATGATTTATGACTTGCTGCGTGTTTAGACGAGATAGCCGGAGAGCCTACAATATAGGTATTTGAGTGATATACCCTATCGTTGTTGTAGCGAACTTGGGCCGTTAGACACTGTATGTTGAAACTAGGTTCTGTCTGTTTTAATTAGAAACAGCTTCGATTTTTTATTTGTTTCAAATAACCAAATAGGCAGTCAAATACTCTGATATCCATTTTTCGCTCGGATTCGACATTGTGTGTTGAGTGCCAGAATCGATATATTATATATTATCCTACCTGCACTCATTCTTATTTTTCATTCTTTTCTTCCATCTGTCCTGGTACAAGCAAGCAAGCCTGGTACAAGGGATACACCGGGCAAAACATTTTTCTTCTCTCTATTTTAATAAGAATCTATCAACAACAAAACAAACTCACCAATCACACATTTACAGGCAGCTTAACCTAATGAAAATGATGAATATATAGGCATAATGAAGGCAAAGCAATAAGAAAACCTAATCTAACACCAAATCCATACAAAATGCTCTCTAAACTGTCTTAATCACCTGTAAAGTGTACGGTAGTTCCTCAACAGAGGCTGTAAGTAACTTTATTTGAGCACATTCGACCCTTCAAATCCCTGTTTAATGACCAGACCTAAGGGTAGTTACGTTGCTGTTGTCGTAATAGACGCTTATGGAATTTATTTTGTTATAATAAAACAATGTATGAAAGTTAATTTCTCACAGTTTATATTGTAAATAATTAATAGTAGTATCATAAACGAGCAAAGTAATGAAATGATCTCCTTTTTTTATTTTTATTCATCAAATATGAATGCAGAAAGTGGGGAACGGAGTGTCTTAACACTAGGTTCCCTATGTCTACCCTGCTGTGTGCGGGATACAGCGTGAAGCTATTTTTTTTTTTTAAATAAGAATGCTTAGTGCTCAACTTACACTAAGTTGTTTCTATACCACTACATTTTAATTTACTATGAAATTAAACATACTACATTTTTTAGCTGCACTCTGTATCCCGCATACAGGAGGATACGCGAAGAGAACCAAATATTTAGTCACTCCGTTCTTCACTTTCCTCTCAATACTGAATTTTCATCTAATATTGAGTTCGATTGGTACTTGCTATTTTCATTTCATTTCATTTCAATGAAAATAGCAAGTACCAATCGAACCCACAACCATCATTTTTATATACCATTTTTATTAACATTACTGTGAACCCATGCAATAAGAAAAAAATATCTATCTCACAAATAAAAAGAATAAAAAGAAATGAAAGAAAACTAAAAATTACACAATACAAATAAATGTGTTTTAGTTATTAATTGATTGTTCCATAATATAAATAGAAAGACCATAACTGAAACACACCTTTCAGTAGTTCCGTATAATTTTCACATCCGTCCGTCTGTCGTGGGCGTTGGTAGCTATCTATATATCTATATATATTTATAAATATATATAGATATAAGTAGTACCTCTATATTTACATACGCGCTTAGTTTGACGCGTAGTTGCTGTGTTTCGTCCCATTCCACCCCTGATATATTGGTATGGATTTGTCAATGCTTTCAGCACAGAATAGGGGATAAGTGTAGTTAATAGTAGTGTAATCTATATGAATAGTTTCGTTTTGATAGGTTCATAGTATTAATTCTAGTTTTTAGGTAGTCGTGGCGCGTGGGTTCGATTTTCTCTCCAGGAAATGAAATATTTCATTTTTTCATTTCTTCGCTCTGGTGTCGTGGTCGCTGCTCAAAACGCAATGCTTCAAAAATTCGGCCTAAAGTAGGCAACGAAAGTGTCTCACCATTAGGTTCCCTGGGGTCCAATGCTAACCCTCCTACATACGGTATACAATACAAAACATGCAATATTTTAAATTAGAATCTCTAATAAAGTCAGTCCTGGTGCCGAGGCATAGAGTGTGACTGCAAAATCGATTTGTTGTGAGCTCGATCCTACTCGAGGAAATGAAATATTTATATAAATGTATATTTTCATTTCTACGCTCTGGTGTCGAGGGAAAGCGCGGCGTTGAGTTCCGCCACTCAACACGCAATGCCTGCACATTGCGGCGGATGTGCGGAATGGAGTGCCTTAACACTAGGTTCCCTCTGCCAACTCCGCACCTGCACACATTGCGGGATACAGCGTGACGCTGTGAATTTTATTATATCAACCTTAGTCATCCAAGCGACGTCTGGATGGCGCCTTTCAAAAATTTTATTCCCAAAATAATTTACAAAACGCAAGAATATACTAAGCTAAAAATATAATCAATCAGTGATTGTTGCTAGTTCATTAATCTAGAATCTCAACAGTACATCGTTAACTCGTTCCTGGGTGCCATTAATCGTTGTTTAGATAAAATAACCCGTTGGAGATCGCGATATTGCA
Source organism: Heliconius sara (assembly GCA_917862395.2). Lineage (NCBI taxonomy): Eukaryota > Metazoa > Arthropoda > Insecta > Lepidoptera > Nymphalidae > Heliconius > Heliconius sara. The sequence goes on along the minus strand of OU860788.1, from coordinate 2,335,893 downwards.
TTAGGATAGCTTCCAAAATATATACTTAGCTGAGATCCTTTGTTTGTTAAGATTTTGATATATTTTGCGATTTTGTGATTTTGCAGGTATTTATATAAATTTTAAATTAAATATATTTATTTATAGGACAATTACAAGGTATCAGATTGCGACGGTTTTAGGTTCGATGTCCACTTAAGAGTATTAATTATTTTATCATTTCTCCGATATGAGAATTTGGGCGAATAGGGAAGATTCCTAAATATTCTCTATCAGCGGGATAAAGCATGAATATCATCACACATGTGCTAGTATTTTTTTGGTTTTCAGTTGTATCCCACATATAGGATAGGATAGGTAGACTCCGTTACCATTAAGACACTTTCTTTTATCATTTTTCGCCGATTTCTGAAGGCATTGCGTGTTGAATGGCGGACGTCAACGCTGCGCTTTTTGTCTGGTTACCAAAGTGAGGAAAATGTAAATATTATTATTTTTTTCTTGAGTTGGAATCGAACTCATAAACTGCCGCGTTTACAGTCGCACCCTGCGTCACGAGTATATTATTAATATTTATTTTGCTAATTAATATTTATATATAATTTAGCAGATGTACCTCCGGCGTCGTTAGGCCAAAATTTTAGCCTCACATATTTTGAGTAGTATCCATAAGAAAGATTGAGAGAGAGAAAGAGAGAGAGATATAAATGAAGCACTCTCAACTCTCCACTGCTGAACTCCACTTGATAGAAACCATGAAGATCTTATTTTATTCATGTAGGGAACATCTGTATTTTAAACATAAGCTGTACTTATATTTTCATAAGGATTTAATTGTACTAACGTCAGAAATTTATACTTTTAATAAAAAAATATTTTTAAAGCAACAAAGTAGGAAAGTATTAAAATTTTCATGTAAATATTTTTATTCCGCATCGCATTACCATATAAAATCGGCGAAATAAAAGAGCTCCACAGCAAATGTAAACTTTTGTCCGTTAATAAATATACGGACAGTACTACGTATTTTCATTATATATTCAGGTATGTAGGCCAGTCGTGGCGCAGCGGCACTTAGTGTGACTGTAAAACCGACTGGTTGAGGGTTCGATCCTCACTCGAGGAGATGAAATATTTATTTAAATTTATATTTCCATTCCTGGTGTGGAGGCTAAGCGCGGCGTTGAGTTCTGCCACTCAACACGCAGTGCCTCCAGAATTCGTCAGAAAGTGGGAGACGAACACTAGGCTCCCTACCCTACTATAAGCGGGATACATCGTGAAGCTTATTTAGGTATTGTTTGTACTTGTATAAAGTAGCCAAGTGGAATAGTAGCCAAATTGTAAATTAAAAAAATCATACAATATAAATTAAATTTAATTGTTTTTTTTCTTTCTTTGTATGTTGAGCGGCACATTTCGACACCACATTTTGCCTAGACATCCAAGAAACAAAAATATTCGATATTTTATTTCCGCGAGTGGGAATCAAGCCCGTTCACCCGTATCACGTTTACAGTCACACGCCCGTAACTTTGCGCCACGACTGGCCTCGTTCATAAAAATATTCAATTCGAGAACTTAGTGAATTATTGTAGTAGAAACTCATATTTTAATACTAGCGCAGGTTGCATATTAGCATATGAAATTAACTCGTCACGGCCGCAGCTGGCGCCGGCTGACCACTCGCCTGATTGAAATTGCATGTACATATCATAATTTGTTTGTATTATTTGAATTGAATATTCTATTGAGAAAATATTTTTTTATGGTTTCCGTTTTAAATCTTCGAAATATTGCGTATGAAGGGGCGGAACAGAACGCCGCGTATTGGGTCGGTTAGAGCAAGAAAATGAAGATAAATAAAAATATTAAAAAATATTCCCACGAGTGGGGATCGAATCGACAATCGTCGCCTTTAGAGTGAGACGCTGTCCCACTGCGAATTGAGAAAACTTATATAAATATAACCTATTAAATTCTACTATTGCCTGTAGGTTTAAATTCAAATGTTCTAAACTCCATTAAAATAAATATAAATAATGCAAGTACTTTTAAATCGATTAATAAACATAATGATTTGAACTGAGCACAAGCGTGTGACTGTAATCACGAAAGTTTGTGGGTTCGATCCCACGCGGGGAAATGAAATATTTATGTTGCATTTTTTCCAAAGCGCGGCGTTCAGTAGTGAAACTCAACTCCTGTCCTTCCCTCTGCCTACCATGCTACATGCGGAATATAGCGTGAAGTTAAAAAAATACATTAATGGAATAAATATATATGTGTGGGTATCTAATAATGAACACCTGTCCTTTTAAACATTAAAATATTCCCGCAAGAGCTTGAAATCTTGAATTTCGATTTCTAATATCTAATAGCGAAATTCAACACCGCGCTTTGTCCTAACACCACAGCGCAGAAATAAAACCAAGAAATATAAATTATTTAAACCAGTCGCGTCACACACTAGCCTGCCCCTACGTAACGACTAGCCTCTAATAGTAGATAAAAAAAAATCGAATCAGCTTCACGCTGTATCCTGCACACAGCAGGGTAGGCAGAGGGAACTTAGTGTTAGGATATTCCGTTCCCCACTTTCTGCCGAATTCTGGAGGCATTGCGAATTGAGTCGCAGACCTTAACGCCGCGTTTAGCCTTGATACCAGAGCGAAGAAATGGAAATATAAATTTAAGTAAATAAGATATAAATTTAAGTAATAAGGAGATGAAACTCCTCGAGTGTGGATCGAACCCACAATTAGTCCGTTTTACAGTCACACTTCGTGCCGCTGCACTACGACTGGCCTAATAGTAGATAAACAAGCATTTTAAAATAATTTGATTATAAACTCAAGCACATAAGACATACATATAAATAAACAAGCCAGCCAGCTCCACACCAAGTCCACACCAGTTATTTAATCATCAAAACAATAATGTAGGCTGAAATGTTTGGTATCCACCACACCGTTATATGGTGAAGAGTCTTCCATTGTCCAAGTACAAAATCTAAATCACCCCGGTGAGGCTATAGCCGTAGGAATAAACCAGTAGAGAGTGGCCGTTTCGTGCAAAATTAACAACTACAATGCGTACAGTCCACTCGGATGTCCTTCTGATGTACAGTCAGTGTGTACCGGTGATATCGAGATGTGTGGTACAAGTTGTAAGTGCGTTCGCCTAGTCATAGCGCGGCGTTGAGTTCTGCCACTCAACACTCAATGCGTCCAGAATTAGGCAGAAAGTGGGGAACGGAGTGTCTTAACACTAGGTTCCCTCTGCCTTTTTTTTTAATGTGAGGAAATCCCATTACGGATACCGGCCTGAGTGGGGACTCGAGCGGGTTATGTGAGACTCGTGGACTGGCTGATGTAGGCCGTCCAATTACCCACTAAAACCTCACGGTGCTCCTCTTCGACCGCCACTGGCCATATATATATATATATATATATATATATATATATATATATATATATATATATATATATATATATATATATATATATATAAGAATTTGAACGTAGAGGCTCGGTTTCAAATTTTGTTACATAATTTTTTATCATGTGTTTTTACCTAATAAAGTTTTTTTTTGCAAAGTGTTTTTAGCTTAATAAATTGTAACAAGCCTATAATAAGTTCGATGTAGTTTGTTAAGAACGTATATTGTTACAATGGTCAAAGCACATGCACGGTTCAAATCCTTTTAGGTCAGAATACCTCATTTCTTAGTAAACGGCGACACTGAGAAATTAAAAGAAATTCGCTTTAACAGTCACAATCTTTTTTTACTTAATATTCTGCAAATAGAAGGCTAGATAAAGAATATAATCCTAATATATGTGGTTCCCCACCCTCTGCTCAACTTTTCAAGACATTGCGTGTTAAAAATCGCTTGTAGACTAACAATTGTACCACAGCAACAATAAAGAGCTCGCGCCCAATGGTCCATTGTACCGCGACAGCGAGAGGTTATTGCACGTGAGCAGGAAATACTCATTTTTTAAAATTCCTCCCCAGTTTTCCCAAACAATATATAGGTGGACTAATTGTTTAGGATTTATGGAGGTTCCCCGAATGAAACTGAATTCTTTTAGAATATCCATTTTTTCGAGTTTTTGAACTAAAATCGGTGGTACGATATATTTAAGAGATTGAAAAAATATTTACGTATAAAATTTCGATAATAAAATATGTGATTTGATATATATCATTTGATAATGTAAGTGGGAAGTTTAATTAAATTATATCAGCTTACCCTGCTGTGTACGGCGTAAATGTGCTGCATACAGCAGGGTAGGCAGAGAGTACTTAGAGTAACGACACTCTGTTTCCTGCGAAATTCTAGACGCTTTACCGAAACCAAAGCAAAGAAATGAAAATATTAAATATTTCCTTTTCTCGAGTGGAAATTGAAGCCACAACTTGTTGCGTTTACAGTCACATTTTATTTTCAAAAAACAGTGAGATTTTCGCTTAATTTATTATAAATACTTCTCTTTACTATTTTTGGTAGTTCTTTTACCATAAACTCCAGAGTTTTATCCTTAATAACCTAAACGGCATACACTGTTGTCAAGGACATAAATATTGATCTTCTAAAGTAACCAACCAATACAGTTAAAGTACAATATTTAGATTACACAAAAGTACTGTATATGTACTGAATCTCTCTACTTATTCCATAGTTGTCAATACATTTTCATTGTATAGAAAAATATTACTTCTCTAAGTAGAAGCAAATGGGATACGTAAATATGGCGACGTTTGAATAGGTACGATGCAATTGTAAGCGATACTCTTACAAATTGGATGGAGGTTTTGTGTAAACTCACATTTTACATTTTGATATTAAATAATAATATATTATTATTGAGATGGAGCTAATAATAATCTTGCTATTTTGGAATATGGTTCTATTCCGATAAATCTAAGACGAAAATTAACTCGTTGTCCTATGTATAGACGTAATATCAACGCACCATCCGCGTTCGTCTGTAATGAGACTGTATATCCCACTTAAGTATGGAGATCGGAGTATTTTGAATGTCAATAACCTCAGAAATCACGAGGAATGCAGTCTTAGACATTTTCCAGAATTCCGCCGAGAGTGGGGACCGAAAGTGTTTTCATGGAGACGGAGTGACTTAACATTAACTTACTAACTAACTTAACACTGGGGCCAAAGGTTCCCTTTGCTTAACCTGCTAAGTATATAACACCAATATAATATAGTACCAGTATTACATATAATCAAATATTGGTATTTATACATGGTATAAGTAATGGGTAACTAATGAACTGTAGTCGTAAATCAAAGGCGCCGTATATCAACGTTGCGCTGCATTGACAGCGGACACCGTATGCATTTATCAATAGATAAATATTCGAGTTTAGCCTATAATATTATAAAATTAAATTATAATTGGTTTTGAAATTAAAAAAATATATTTTCGAGAGGCCAGTCGTGGCGCAGGGGCAAAGAGTGTGACTGTAAAATCGACTGGTTGTGGGTTCGATCCCCACTCGAGGTGATAAAATATTTACTTACATTTAATTAAGGCTAGGTAATAAAAAAAATTCAAAATTTATCAGCTTCATGCTATATCCCGTAAACAGTAGGGTAGGTAGAGGGAATCAGGTGTTAAGACACTTTGTTCCCCACTTTCCGTTGAGTTCTGAAGGCATTACGTGTTGAGTGGCGGCACTCAACGCCGCTCTTTGCCTCGACACTAGAGCGTAGAAATGAAAATATAAATTTAAATAAGTACTTAATTTGCTCGAGTGGGGATCGAACCTTCAACCAGTTCGTTTACAGTGACACACTTGTGCCTCTGCGCCTCGACTGACCCTCACTTGTACAATATAAATGTGTACTAATATAATAAAGCTAAATAACAGAAATAGAAAAAGTTTCAGATAATATTTATTATACAAAATGGATACATTGATAATTCAGTTGATGCTTATTGTCGAAACGTCAAAGAATTTTCTATATCACGATTAAAAAAAATTGTGACGTTTCAGTGTTAAAGGTTATTACCAAATTAATGATTTTGTAAATGATAACACGCCTTGGGAATGTAATGCTCGCTCCAGTCTGTTTCCAAGGTATCATTGTCACAGATAATGAAATATGTATTTGTTAAAAATTGATTTTAGAAAAATAAATCCCGCTGAGTTTCTTGCGCTGGTTCTTCTTAGCGAACTGGTGGCAAATTATTTGACGTTCAAAAAATAACTTCTTGTCTTGAATAAAATTAATTGAATTTGTTTAAGACAAACACACAGACAGACACGTATTTATATACTATAAAAACCTCGAAACAATAAAGGCAATGTTTCATTAATCGTGTTGTATGCAACTGCCGAAACCAGTACAAAACCGCCTAGACATTTGTATGAATCGTTTGTCGATATATCAGTGTCGATTTTAAGCTCTTTATTAATGTTACTGGGAGCTTTTAAATAATGGAGGACCTGAGCTTACAAATATATTTAGTTGATTTGTAGAGTTTTGTTGCAATTATTAATAAGATTTGTTAGAAATTATGTTTAATTATTTTTTTGAAGTGTAAATTCATAGAGACAAGAAAAACACGTTTATTTTTTTTTAATGGGGAACAGAGAGTCTTAACACTAGGTTTCCTCTGTTAATCCTGATGTATGTGTGATACCGTATGAAGCTGATTTAATTTGGTTATTTAGAGGAATTTGAATCGCGCCTCTCTTGGAATTGTCCGTCTGTTCGTATTAGTCAAAACCCCGCTACGTTAAAATTTTATACGATTTCTAACAAGTATTAGTTTGAATTTTTTTATTCTGTTTATACTACATACTATTGTATTGTTTGGCTTCACATTTTATCCGGCATATGGCATACGGTAGGCAGAGAGTTCGAATTGAATTTGAAATATTACGTGTGAAGCGGTGGAACTTAACGCCACGCCTTATCTTCGGGGTAAATGAAAATAATTAATTCCCCCAAGTGAGGATCGAACCCAAAACCACTGCGATCCAATCCTTGAGATCTTTGTCCTACCCCGCCACAATACCAACTAATATTTTCTCTTCCATATTTTGTGACAGAAAGTTTATTATAATCCTAAAAAAAATATAATAATAAGTTCTATAGAATTTCGTAGCGTCATGTTTCGGGCGCTCTTGTCTAAAGGCATTATTGGAACTCTCGATATAAATTTATTGCTGTACGTAGATTTAATGTTGACTAATTTAATAATAATTAATATTTGTCGCGACGTCTCGTTCACTAAGCTTAATTGAGTCGGTAAATGAATTGTAAATGTTCAGAAAATATTTATATATGACAAAAGAAAGCTTTCAGGATACATATGTAGTTTTTAGGGTTCCTATAAAAAACTTAAAACTAAAAAATATATTAAAACTCCGGATATGCGGCGTTAAGTTCCGCCTCAAAATGCAGTTTCGTAAAATTGACACAAAGTGTGAATGTCTTGATAATGGTTGTTACCCTTTCTTCATCCTCCACTAGGGGACAGAGAGAATTGCTTAAAAAAAGCTACTTAAAATAATTTTCAGTTCTTCCTTACTTTTTTCTGTTCCATCTTCATACAATAAATTAAATCTTTTTGTGTGCAGCTAATGAAAAGAGTCAATTTAACTTTTGAACTACCGCACTCGAGGGACGGGAGATGATGGATGGCGAAAAATTCATCTGTTTGTCGCCGAGGGGCAGCTACTTTGACACATAACTCTATAATTGCTAACTTCCTGTACTTGATCTTTTGAAAATAAATTTTGAAATTAGTATCTAAAATTATTAACAATATTTTTAATTAATATAATACATGCACTAAGAATTACAAGAATGTTTTGAACGTTTACTTACGACCCATACAAACAATAAATAATACATATATTTATATATATGTATTTATATATATAAGTTAAGAAATAGACAAAGCGCAGCGTTGATATCTGCCACTCAACACGCGATTAAGGAAAAAACATTCACCAATGTAAAATAAATAATCTTGTTAATTAATAATAAACATAATAAGGAAGATTTCATTAGTCAGTAATGAACACTGATTTGTAAGCATCACGCTGTATCCCACAATAGTAAGGTACGCAGAGGTAACCTAGTGTTAAAACATTTTATTTCTCACTTTCTTCTAAATTTTTGATACATTGTGTATTGGACGGTGGAACTTTTGTGCCGTGTGATCCCTAGAATAGGATCATCCTGGTACTGGTGGTGTCGTAAGAGGCGACTAAAGTACGTGTGGTAGAGTCACAGCGCCAGCAATGGCCACACGCATGGGCAGGCTCGACCGGATCATTACCACCCACGGCATTTAACACCGGCGTGAAGTAGTGGCTTTATGCCACTGCGTCTCGCATCAGGTAATGCCGGGCCCCGGCGCTCAGCCTATCTTAAAGGCCGGCAACGCACCTGTAGCTTCTCTGGGGTTGCACGGGGCCGTGGGCGGCGGTAATCACTTACCATCAGGTGACCCGCACGCTCGTTTGCCGTGTCTTTTCCATAAAAAAAAAAAAAACTCAACGCCGTGTTCTTTCTGGATACCAGACTTATCAGTTATTTCCATATGTGGATATTATAAAAGATTACTCGATAAACGATTGTCTGTTATTCTTCAATCTCTATCTACACTGAGATGATAATGTTTTAAAAAAAGCTGATTTATATGGTATAAATTTGATAAATATGTATGTTATTACATGACATACGAATTAAGGTATTTCGCGCAAATTGTGAATAATGTGACATAAAGTCGAACGACGTCTGAATGAAATTATATGAATAATTCAACGGTTATACGAATAACCAGTGTTGGGAAGCCCGTCGAGATGAATGTACAGAGTAATGCTTATTTAATGGGGTAAGAATATAGAGATTTTTCCTATAAAAAATCAGAGCACAGGAACTTGTGACTTTTGGATATCGTCCAAACTTTCTAGACGTAAAAGAGTCTAAGTAAGTAAGAACTTTGAGTCATTTTAAAATAAATATTCAATATAGATTGCTTATTTTTTTTTTAAATTCATGTTTAGGGTCAAGAAATCGATAAATTTTATAATATTTAACTAGTCAGTGCCACAAGAGTGTGACTTTAAACGCGACTGGTTGATGGTTCGATCTAAACTCGAGGAGATAAAATATTTACTTAAATTTATATTTCCATTTCTTCGTACTGATTTCAAAGCAAAGAGTGGCATTAAGTTACGCCACTCAATACGCAATGCCCCACAGAATTCATCGGAAAACGCTGAACGGAGTGTCTTAACACTAGGTTTCCCTCTGCCTACCCTGCTGTGTGCGGGATACAGTGTGAGTCTGATTTATTTTATTTTTTTATATTGTTTTATAATAAACCAACTATGTACAATAACGTAAAGCTTCGATAGCACATCTCAAAATGCACTGGTGATATAATTTCAACAACAAACACAACACAACCTATGTTTTGTATGAAACAGTATTGTATGAGAGGTCAATACAAACTGGCCGCAGTTCTCATTTGCTATACAATACTGAAATCATCAATCTTATTGAGATTACAAGTTGACAGTTTTTAAATCGCTACTGGGATTTGGGATATGAAATGTGAATTTTGTATGAAAAAAAAAATATAATTACAACGTGATTGAGTGATGTTTTCTTATGATATTAGAAATAGAAAGAATATTTTGTAAGTCTATACTTAAATTCCTAGGACGTTATAAATGAAGTTTCACTAATGTATTTTTTAGCTTTACACTGTATTCTTCATACAGCAGGGTAGCTATAGAGAATTTGGGACACTGCCCTCAGAGCAAGAAAATGAAAATGAAATTAATGTACCTCACTTGGACTCGACCCCACAATCATCCCCAGTCGAACGCTGCATATATCTTGACTCATTTTGAAATAATTGTAGTATTGATCATTGTTACACACGCAATGACATTATACAGAGGGAAACGCAGAATGGCGTGACGGTGAGTTTTCTATGTTTAGATGTAAATAGGATACCAAATCCAAATGGTTCACTTTTTACTAATATCATTAAATGTATTTAATATATTTCTTTCATATTCACTGATGTTTTTGTAATTTTTTTATTTAGTTTAATTTTGTTAAATATTTAAATTTCTACATCATAATTATATATTGAGCACTCTGTAGTCAATTAATTGAATTTTTATAATCTTCGGTTCTTTTTAATTTAGTTTTTTTGCATGTATTGTTTATGTTTATTTTATTGTGTAAAATAATTAGATACATGGTTATATAGTGTATATTATTGTATGTGGTATTCACCTTAATAGGTAATGCTAACTATAACAATTTAGATTTAAGTAACTGTTACTGTATGATTTAATGTAATTACCACTGGTGGATCTAAATAAATAATAAAAAAAGACAACCTCACACAGAAATCGAACTAGTGATATAAGAACATTTCTATAAAAACAAGTTAAATATATCACTAAAATTATTTGTACAGTCAATTTTCCTTCAGTATAAATATATGTATGTATGTTAAATCTGAAACATAAGTCCTAAAGCAATTATCTCTAGATCCTTAGTTTCCACAGTACGGATATACGGCAACTACTTCACGAGTGAAGTCGGGTCGTAAATTATGTATTCAAGTTATAAAATCCCGGACGAGATTTCCCTGATCCCGCGTGTTTTAATGGCACTACGGGTGGAGCTTTACTTTTGACCTCACATACTGTTGATAAGAATGTAGAATAAATTTTCTTTTAATTGTTATCTATATGCATATTTGGCATTTAGTTGGGCAGAGTGAGCTTAGTGCTAAGACACTCCATTTTCAACTTTCCTGGCATTGGGTGGCAGGCGACGGAACTTAACGCTGCGATTTGTCTAGCCAGAGCAGTAGAATGTTACTATTTATTAAATTTAGACATTCTCCGGAGTGTGAATTGAATTAATAAACACAATTTGGATATCTGCGAGTAAAGAAAATGAGTTTCGTAATAAAATACAACTCAAGTATTTAAGTACGATCTCTAATTTTGTTTATTATTATTTTTTCATGACACAGAAAGAAATATAAATACAACAGGGCAGACAGAGAGAACATAGTGTTAAGTCACTTCATACCCTAATTTCCGCCGAATTTTGTAGTTGTGATGCCTGTTCTGGGGCGAAACTCAACGCCGCACTTAGCCTCGACACATGAATGAATGAAGATATAAATTTAGATAAATATTTAATTTTCTCGAGTGGGCATCAAAACCACAACTAGTCGCGTTTACAGCCAGACACTGGTGCGCTTTGTCTTCTTTGTGACCTTTTGTAGTATTGTTTAAAATTTATTTAATACTTTCCATCCCCATAAGCGGTGAGTAACGGTGTCAATGGCATATTCACTGTCATGAGTAGTCTTCATGAATTTTTCAGATTTTTACAAAAATCAGATTGGATCTTACGGAACGTTACTGTGAACTTTTATACGACTGTACGAATGACGAATACCTTATTATATGAAGAGGTGTTTTAATAATATTTCTTGTTGTTGAAAATGATATTTGCATGAAAATATTGAAAATTGTTGAAATAATTACAACATCATCAAAAAGGAATACGTGTATCGCTTTACACTCGGTTAAAAATGAAACAATGACTCTGCGATAATTAGATAAAGTTGTTATTTAAGGAATATAAGTGAACAAAAACGTATAAACTTAGTAGGATTTAAAACAACTTCATAGATAGTTTCTAGAGGTCCAGAAAAATGCGATGAAATATGAATTTTATTATATGTACATGTTATGTTACCTAATATTCCGACATTAAGAAAATTCTTATTTATTCATTGTAGGAAATTTTATATAATTATTTTTTTAGTCAGGTCATTGGTGGCGCAGGGGCACAAAGTGTGACTGGTTGTGGGTTCGATCCCCACTCGAGGAGATGAAATATTTACTTAAATTTATATTTCAATTCCTTTGCACTGATGTTAAGGCAATGCACGGCGTCAAGTTACGCCACTCAACACGCAATGACCCACAGAATTCAGAGGAAATCGCTGAACGGAGTGACTAAACACTAGTTTCCTTCTGCCTACTGCTGTGTGCGGTATACGGCGTGAAGCTGGTTTTTTTTATTTTCTTTGTTTTAGTAACGAGGCAATGCGTGGAGTTGAGTTTTGCCACTCAACACGCAACGCCCTCAGAGTTTGGCTAAAAGTGGAGAACGGAATTGTTTTTATGAGAACGGAGTTTCTTGACATTAGGCTCCCAGGTTCCTTCTGTTTGCCCTGTGTCCGGGATACAGCATGAAGCTAAGAAAACTAGTTATACGTTGTTGTAATACTTTATTTAACATGAGAAAATTGTGCAATGGCTATCAAGTAAGTTATATACATATTAATGACCATCAGAGGCAGAGTTGAGTTGAGAGGAATGAAATTACATACGCGAAACTCGAATGGTCTTGCTTCTATGTAATCTATGAAACGTCTTACGTCAGTTATGTGAGGTTGACCTGTAAAAAAGTATTGTTTGTATTAGTTTCACGCTGTATCCTACACATGGAACCTCCCGTTCCCTAATATTCGCCGAATTCTCGAGGCAATGCTTTTTGAGTGGCGGAATTCAACGTGCTTTACATAGTAACCTGAGCGATAAAAAGAAAATATTAAATATTTCATTCCCTTGAGTTGGAACAGTTTTTTTCACTGTTCTGACGTGGGGTTACCTTCCACCGATGTACGCAGTAACACGCAGTGTGTTGTAGATTGAATTGTATTCAGTTAGATAGATATATGGCCTTTCAGCGAGTTTGGTGTGGGGCGTTCCTTGTAAAACTTCCATCTTACGGGCTTTCTCACTGGCGCAGGATCAACGTTACTGTTGACGATTTTTGCTCGAATGCTGATGCCCTCTAAGATGACGTGTTAGAGGATTCATTCCAATCAGGTGATAGCACAGTGGACGATATTTACTCCAGAGTAAACATCGTCTACTGTGCTGCACTGCGCAAATCTTTCTCGGGAAAACGTCGACCAGTGCCGAAATAAACTGATGTCTCCAGTTGAGGCATCCCACGAGACTGTTTCTAAAAGGAACTGGGTTCAATTGAACTACACAAAACACAAGTTTGAGCGTTAACCACTAAAAAGTCCCCATTTGCCGTGTCACCAATCTTCCAAAACACTTCTTTTGTAGCCGCACCCAGTATCAGCACATTAGGCCTTATAGCGTTTCAAACGACTGTCAGTATCGCGATTATCTGGAGTGCAAGGCCTCAAAAAAACTGGACGTCATCACTAGAGAGAGATGATATTTCACGCCAAAACACAGATTGGACCTGTTCAGCCCAGGTTCGGCCTCATATGGAGAACAATTTTTATCTCTAAACTTGTTTCAGCTCAGCTTGACCCCAGTTTCAGCTTGACAAATTTGATCGTATACAACTTTGAGCCGTTTGAATTATTGGGGACACAACTGACCATTAGGGGACTGCATACGTAGCAGTCCCCTAATGGTCAGTTTAGTAGGAAGTTTCTTCCATGCACTACGCAAATGTGAAATGGCCTTCCTGCGGCAGTTTCCAGAGGAATACGACTTAGCCACCTTTAAAAAGCACGTCTATTTCCTTAAAGTCCGGCAACGCATCTGTAGCTCTTCTAGAGTTATACTGGGTCGTGTACCCACTTACTACGTTTGCCTTGTTTTTTATTCATAAATAATAATAATAAAATAATATGTAAAAATTGCAGCAAAACACTTTTTTATCATTATAACGCGATACTTACCTCTTTCTAAAAGTAACCTATTATGTAGCAAAATTTTTATATTATTAGCTTCAGCATTAACAAAAGTGGCTAGGATGGCGGGTAAGAATATCAATATTAGGTTTTGTAATACATATAAATATATCACCATATGACGAAAGACCTCGTTCTGAAAAAAAAGAAGAAAAACGAAAGGTTTTACTACTAAATCGTAAGATATAATATTACTAAAACTAATTGGTATGTAGTAGTAAAGAAATCTTCTAGAGATTAGTGGTTATTAAGACAAGGACTGTAAAACAAGAATATTGTTGCCTCTCCTTAGCAAACAACCTACTGTGCTGATAGTAGCCTCCTTTAAGACTGACATTGCTGACATTATTATGTAACTAGACGGTTTAGAAATGCTTACAATGACCTAATTGGATAAAGAATATTTTGATTTTATATATGCTTGTAGCAGAAGAATTTGTTAGGAGCTTTCGTGTTATATATTATAATAATTGTGGTTCCTTATTCCCACAAAGCAAGGTAGGCAGAGAGAGAGAGAGAGATACCTAGTGTCAAGGAATTCCGTTTTTCTACTTTCTGCCCAAATGAGATTTAACATGTTCAGTGAAACAGAAGGTTGTGTTTTGCCTTGTCAGAGCGGAAGAATGAGACTAATCCAAAGTCGAATACTCAACCATCACTACATACACGGTTCCATCGCCCCAGGATTTATTGCCTATTCTGTTTTGAGTCTATTTAATTCATACCGTTATTTATACTTACTAACGAAGGATTTATTTCGCTGATTGTGTTATAAACTGTTATGAGTAGTTCTGGTATTTTTATCAATAACCCTAGAAAAAACTTAAAAGAAAAGAAGAGATTAATATCAAATTCATAAAAAATATATATTTCATTTTGATGATATCCAAATATCAATTTATAGATTTTTAGATCAAGTATAAAAATTCAACTTACTAAATAATCAATCTTATCTTTTGCTTTCTCTGTACAATCATAGAGAAACTTATAAAGAAATTGGCCAGAGATTATATTGTAATTTTCATTTTCAAGACGACCTTTTAGATTTTTCACACGAATAAATACAGAATATAACAAATAGAAATAAATAATAAGAGGTAAATTTAAACCTGAAGCTAAAATAAAGATAAAAATATGATCAATTTGGGAATATTGACACACAACATCGAAATAAATGCACGATATTATCCAGAGTCCCAACTTGGAAAGTATAAAAAATACTGTATAAAATATAATAACAAAGTGAACAGAACGACCGATATTTAATTGTAATTCATAGTCGAATAAAAGAAGGTTCTCTAAAAACTGACGTATCGTTTTCTGTCTGTCGCAGAGAAATAAAAATATAATATTAATGAAATATTGAAAGATATAAACACTGTACCAATACTTTATTAGATCAGGAAAATCATTGAAAATACAAATCGGCAATACAATTAAGTAGAAAACTGTTTGAAAGATTATCGTTAGCTTCAATATTCTGTTAATTCTCGCTGATGAGGATGTAACGAAACCGAAATCTAAGGCATATACTATGCGAATTATAACAAAGTATACATATAAAGTACTTGATATTTTTAAATTGTAATTTTTTATGTTATTTTCAGTTGTTTTTTCACAAACATGGATTATTGTTCCTTGATTTCCCTTGGACATTTCCTCGATTATTTACACAACGAGTGTTATCTAGTCAGAAAGAATTGCTTAAGTAAAATTGATGTTTAATGTTTCTATTATAAAGTAATTATAATTACTTAATTGATCCACTATGGTACTTCTATTAACTTTTGATGGATGGTCTTTAATCATATTAGTTGATTACATAAAGTTATTACAAATGTATGTGGGAATGAGAAAAGAGAACACGCAAATTAACAATGTTTTTTATTTAATATATTCAATGGTTATAATAATCGTAACAGCTTGTTATGAGCTCGTTGAAGAATCGGGCCTTCGCTGTGACCGATTTTTCTAAAATCGTACCGGTCATTATTCTTCTCCTTTGTTATTTCGTACGGACCCAGATACTTACGGTTCAGCTTTAATCCTTGAACAAACTGTGTCCGCTTAATGGCAACAAGATCTCCTTATATTGTTTGGCGTCTGTTCGTATCTTATTATAATTCTTTCTATTTTCGCTCTGAATCTTGTACATGCTCTCTTTTGCTTTCTTCCTTAGCTCTTCCCCGTGCTCATCAACATTTTTGAAAATGTTCCTCTTCTACTAGTTTCAATATTTCATATTTTTTTGTGTATAATTTTTTATACACAAAAATATATAATTTTTTACCTTTCATTTTGACTCCTGTTAGCTTAAAAGGTGTAATTCGAACACTTCTCTGATAAGAGTTATTTAAGCTTAGTTGTACCTCACTCGCTCGTTGATACCATTATAATTATTCTTCGAGGAGATCCGAAAGTCTGTTGTTGTAATTTAAGTTTATCTAAAACCTCTTCCGGTGTACTGACACCGGAAGTTGTACCAAGTTAATGTTAAAGTACCTAGATCATCAATGTGGTATGTATCTAATGGCATATTACCTTTGTCAATTGGCTGAAGATAGCCCTCTCTTTTCCCTCTTTTGTTCGCTATTAGTATAAACTCCACGCAATTGTCAAATAAATTCAGCTTTGCACTGTATCCCACACACGGCAGGGTAGGCAGACGGAACCTAGTGTTAAGAACAGAACTCAACGCCGCGCTTAATCTCGATACCAGAGCGAAGAAATTGAATATACATTTAAGTAAATATGAATCGAGTGGAGATCAAACCTACAACCGGTCGGTTTTATAGTCACACCTCGTGCCGCTGCGCAACGACTAGTCTCTGACTGCCAATTGTCTAACGAGGCAATGCGTGGTGTTGAGTTCTGTCACTCAACACGCAACGCCTTCAGAGTTTAGCTAAAAGTGGAAAATGGAATTGTTCTTATTGGAATAGAGTATCTTAATACCAGGTTCCTCCTGCATACTCTGCTTGCGGGATACAGCATGAAGCTAAGAAAACTAGTTATATGTTGTTACAATACTTTATTTAACATGAGAAAATTGTGCAATGGCTATCAAGTAAGTTATATACATATTAATGACCATCAGAGGCAGAGTTGAGTTGAGAGGAATGAAATTACAAACGCGAAACTCGAATGGTCTTGCTTCTATGTAATCTATGAAACGTCTTACGTCAGTTATTTGAGGTTGACCTGAAAAAAAGTATTGTTTGTATTAGTTTCACGCTGTATACCACATATGGAACCTCCCATTCCCCAAATTTCGCCGAATTCTCGAGGCACGTTACGTTCCACCTATCAACACGCAGTGTGTTGTAGATTGAATTGTCTTCAGTTAGATAAATTATATGACTTTTGAGGTAGTTTCGTATGAGGCGGTCCTTCCTGAGAATTTATGCAAGTGGATCGCCAGCTTTCTCACTGGGCATCAACGTTACTGTCGGCGATTTTTGCCCAAATCACATGTCCGTGAACACTGATGTCCCTTAAGATGACCTGTTAGAGGATCCTAGCATTCATTGCATTTTATTGCAGGTTATTGCAGAGTGGACGATGTTTACTCCGGCTGCGCAAATCTTTCTCGTAGAGCCATTCGAATTATTGACGACACAATGATCTGTGAAAGGCTTGACTTTGCGTAGAAATGTCTCTTCCGGGAGTGTTCAGGGGAACTGTTTGCCCTGTTACCTACACTGCCGCCGAATTCATTACCTCAGGACCATTTGCATACGTAGTAGTCCTCTTTTGTTCGGTTTAGTAGGAACTTCATTCCATGCACTACGCCACTGTGGAATGGCTTTCCTGTGGCAGTTTCCAAATGAATATGACTTGGGTACCTTCAAAAAGTGCGTCTATTTCCTCAAGTCCGGCAACGCATCTTTAGCTCCTCTAGAGTTATATGGGGTCGTGGGCGGCGGTGATCACTTACTATCAGGTAACCCGTAAGCTCGTTTGCCTTGTTTTTATCCAAAATATATATATATATATATATATATATATATATATATATATATATATATATATATATATATATATATATATATATAAATTACATCAAAATACTTTTCTATCATTAGATAACGCGATACTTACCTCTTTCTAGAAGTAACCTATTATGTAGCAAAATTTTTATATTATTAGCTACAGCATTAATAAAAGTGGCTAGGAAAGCGGGTAAGAACATCAGTGTTAGGTTTTGTAAAACATATACATATATCACCATGTGACGAAAGACTTCGTTCTGAAAAAAAAGAAAAAAAAAACTAAAGGTTATACTACTAAATCGTAAGGTATAATATTATTAAAAATAATTGGTATGTTGAAGTAATGAATCTTCTAGAGACTAGTGGTTTTTAAGACAAGAACTGTAAAACAAGAATATTGTTGCCTCTCCTTAGCAAACAACCTACTGTGATGATAGTAGCCTCCTTTAAGACTGACATTGCTGACATTTTTATGTAACTAGACGGTTTAGAAATGCTCATAACGACCTAATTGGATAAAGAATATTTTAATTTTATATAGGCTTGCAATCGAAGGATTTGTTAGGAGCCTATTCTGTTTTGAGTCTATTTAATTCATACCATTATTTATACTTACTAACGAAGGATTTATTTCGCTGATTGTGTTATAAACTGTTATGAGTAGTTCTGGTATTTTTATCAATAACCCTAGAAAAAACTTAAAAGAAAAGAAGAGATTAATATCAAATTCATAAAAAATATATATTTCATTTTGATGATATCCAAATATCAATTTATAGATTTTTAGATCAAGTATAAAAATTCAACTTACTAAATAATCAATCTTATCTTTTGCTTTCTCTGTACAATCATAGAGAAACTTATAAAGAAATTGGCCAGAGATTATATTGTAATTTTCATTTTCAAGACGACCTTTTAGATTTTTCACACGAATAAATACAGAATATAACAAATAGAAATAAATAATAAGAGGTAAATTTAAACCTGAAGCTAAAATAAAGATAAAAATATGATCAATTTGGGAATATTGACACACAACATCGAAATAAATGCACGATATTATCCAGAGTCCCAACTTGGAAAGTATAAAAAATACTGTATAAAATATAATAACAAAGTGAACAGAACGACCGATATTTAATTGTAACTCATAGTCGAATAAAAGAAGGTTCTCTGAAAACTGATGTATTGTTTTCTCTCTGTCGCAGAGAAATAAAAATATAATATTAATGAAATATTGAAAGATATAAACACTGTACCAATACTTTATTAGATCAGGAAAATCATTGAAAATACAAATCGGCAATACAATTAAGTAGAAAACTGTTTGAAAGATGATCGTTAGCTTCAATATTCTGTTAATTCTCGCTGATGAGGATGTAACGAAACCGAAATCTAAGGCATATACTATGCGAATAATAACAAAGTATACATATAAAGTTCTTGATATTTTTAAATTGTCATTTTTTATTTTATTATCAGTTGTTTTTTCACAGACATGGATTTTTGTTCCTTCATTTCCCTTGGACATTTTTTTACACAACGAGTGCTATCTAGTCAGAAAGAATTACTTAAGTAAAATTGATGTTTAATGTTTATATTATAAAGTAATTATAATTACTTAATTGATCCACTAAGGTACTTCTATTAACTTTTGATGGATGGTCTTTAATCAACTAATAACAAAAAGTTATTACATATGAATGTTATAGTTATATGTAGAGAATTAATGTACAAGATGTATTTTCATGGTATTTAAATATTTAAGTAAGTATGATAAATATGAAGGAATTTCGCATCTACATAAAAAACTAGTTCATTTTTGGAGCACTTTTAGTCTTCAGTTAGATAAGTTTTATTTAAACAATGGATAATCTGGATGTCATATGTGTACCAACGGTAATTTTAATATCAATTTCGAATTTCAATATATATCGTTAGATATATCGTTAAATATATCGTTAGATTGTTTGTTGAGCGGCCACGGAGTTTTGTATATTATTTAATTATTCCCAAAAATAAAAACCTCCTACACTGCGCTCCACATGTACCTGACTGACTGAGGTAAGACACAGGCACAGCCGTAACCGCTGATGGTAGAAACGTGAAATTTGGACAGATGTTTATTTTCATTATCGGTACATCCACTAAGAAGGGATTTTGAAAATTTTGAACCCTAAAGGGATGAAATGGGGGTTGAAAGTTTGTATGGATTTTTTTTAAATCGGCACCGATTTTTATAAAATTTGAAATTCAAACTCTTAAAAATATTTCATTGAACATGTATTTCATGGTTTTTTAGAATTCACTCCCTAAGGGTTCAAACAAGGGATTGAAAGTTTATATGGAAAAATCTTTAAATCGCTACCTATTTTTATAAAAAAATATATCTATACTTATAATAAATCTGTAGAAAAGTCGTTTCTGTACATTGAAAATATTTTTAAAAAATTAGCTAGGGTGTTAAAGATAACTAACAGAATCCATTTTCAACGTTTTTGGAATTTTTGTCTGTTTCTCTGTTTATCTGTTTATGTGAACACATATCACGTAAAAAGTACACAATATATTTAAGCAACTTTTATACGTAAAAATTACCAGTAAATCAAAGTAACTTTTAGTGTTTATTTCATTGTAATAACTTCACTCTATCAAAAGATAAAAGTATTTAAGTTTCCAAGGAGCTTATATTTGAGATAGTAGAAATCGATATAAGTAACGCTATCTATGGACAAAAAATAGTAGGTGCTAACAAATCTTGATAACGCAAAAAACATTCTGTGGAGTTAAACACTAAACTTTAAATCCTTAGTAGATGGCGCTGTGCATAAGAAAAAATTATAGTCTGGAAAGGCTACCGCTACACTCAATTCGTAACTATTTAACACAGTGATAAAGAGTGACTTAATATTCAAAGAAATATTTTGAATAGGTTCTTCAGTCCGTTCGTTCGTTTATGTTATTAATATTTTTTTAAGAAACGTATAAAAAAATAAATTTTGGGAGCAACGTCTAAAAAATTACTCTCAAGAAAAAAATGCTCTGACACTGTTTATAAA
Source organism: Heliconius sara (assembly GCA_917862395.2). Taxonomy (NCBI): domain Eukaryota; kingdom Metazoa; phylum Arthropoda; class Insecta; order Lepidoptera; family Nymphalidae; genus Heliconius; species Heliconius sara. The sequence goes on along the minus strand of OU860788.1, from coordinate 2,315,073 downwards.
AATCTCACTATTGCACTAGACTAGACATAGCACTATTGCACGTGTATGTTGCATGTATGTATGTGCCAAAGGTATTTTAGGGTACATACCTCAAAATTCTTATATGATAACATTGTTGTTTGTCGGTCTGTCCGTCTGTCAAGTCAAGTTAAAGGTTAAATATCTCAATTTTTAAGTCTATATAGAGCACAAAAAATCTATCTTCTAAATCATCGCAATCAAATGACTATGAAATATGATGGTTTATGCTTTGTTGTTTGTCGCATTTTCTATAATAACTATAGGTATAAAAGCAACTATACGTATAAAGGCAAATTATAAAAATTATTTTTCAAAAATTGACTACTTATTGTATTTGTGTCACAGAAAAAAATCATTAGGTACAAATTTTAATGTGTACTTAATTTGATAAAAAATTACAACTTAATTAGTTATTCTTTTGGTGTATCCCCATTTATGAAACTGGTACGAATCTCTCGGGTCATGAGTACGACTTGAACTTGACCGATGAAATGTTGATTATTTTATAGATTATATAAAAATGCCTAAAAAAGTGCTTTCTATGTATATTCCGTATACCAATTATATATTTAACTAATAATATATGTTACTATTTTAAAAACTGTACAGGACTTAATGTAAGTTATCTTACAAAGAATTAATTAATTATGAATTAATTAACTAATAATTAAGGCTGCTTGTAACATCTATATATATTTCTTAAATGAATAATCATGCAATTTAAGCCGCGAGCAGGCCGCTAGTATATAATAAATTTAATAAATTTAAAATTTCTCGAGTGGGGATCGACCCACGACCAGTCGCGTTTACAGTCACACTTGTGCCACTACGCACGACTTATAGTAATAGTATATACTAATAAATATTACTGTTTGAATATTTTATCTGTATTCTGTGAATACAATATAAAATATTCAAATTTATTATATTATTCAGATATACATCAAAGCAATTAATGAATTAAACGAATTTACGTAAATTAAGGAATGCTTATATTCATTACGTTAGCAGATATGAAACAGGTTAAATGCTAATATTAAAAACATAAAAAAAAATTAAGAAAGTAGTAAAAATATCACAATGATGCAAGTAAAATTTCAATTAATAGTGAAAAAGTTCTCTAATAACAAAATCATACCACAATCAAAAACGTTGAAATGTTTTTTTATATTATTACATATTATATTCGCTATTGATAATGGATTCACAAAATTCATTCCTATACATAGATTTATTATAAAATTTTTGACAGCATTTTATGCGTTATCCATTAACATGGTCTGCTTCATCCTACTGGAGTCTGGAACAAATATTGAGTATCAAATGTGGTATACTAAATATCTCTTAGAACACTTAACTTATGTTTTTATTTTTTTAATTATACCACAAAACAAGTCGTTTTGTGATTTTTTAGAAAATTTACAAAAACTTGACTGTCAGATTGGCGTAAATTGCAAATATTTCAATTTTAAGATAATTTTGTGTACCATAACGTGTTTTTCGATAAAAGTAGTGTTATCAGGGGTATATTGCTCTAAAAATGTGGACTGTATCATTACGGCATTAGCACAAATTATATATTTCATTCCTTTCCTCGCCTTGGATTTACCTTTCATTATGATGGTCTTCACGTTCTACGCAGCTCGATTACGACTAATGGCTATTGAAAAGTGTCTTTATCGTAAAAAAATGATAAAACAGATGCATCACGTATACAAATCACTGATCAATTTGACAGAAACTACTAAAAAATCCTTTGATCCTGTGGTAAGTTTATATTTTTTCAATCAAAATGAAAAGCAAAACATTTTAAATTACAAAAATGCTGATTTTAAATAATCATGTTGTCAAAACTGTACTGTATAAAACAACCTAGATAGTAACGCATAGTATGTATAGTGAGTGATACACTATACTCCTATATATTGAACAAGATATACAGCCCGCTATCAACAGCTATTCATGTATTGTTTTACCTGACATAATAACAAAAAAATATATTTTCCCCAAAAATATTAGCCTTTTTTAAGCTCCACGTATTTAATATATTTATAGATGAGAGAAAATTAAATATAGCGTTGACTATTTTAATAATCTTATTTATTTCAGATCATTATAACCTTGTTGTTAAATATACCAAGTGTAATGTTTGTTATGTATCAAATAATAAACGAGATTAAATTTAATACGGTAAGTGACTTTTTTTATCGTAAATATCAATAGGGTGTACGAAGCTACTATGAATTATTAGATGTGATGGAACTGGATGTTATTTGTGTGACTGAGACCAAGCAAAAGGGCAATGACACAACCGATTTACCAGGGCAACCGGGTCACTTTCTGGGCCCGCGTATCTGTAAGCGATGTTGTCGAGGTGTAAGTGTGTTATTGTCCTCTACATTTGTCAGTGCAGTGGTTCTGGAGAAAACAAGAGTATTCTTGTTAGCGGCGTATGTGACAGTGTCCTCAGCTTCGAGCAGGTTGGGAGATTGTTAGAGATGTTCTAAGTGCTTTTAAAGGGTATGAAAGATTTGTAATTTGTCGTGATTTGAACGGATGCTTGGTTACGAGGTTCAGTCAGTATGGTATCAAGAGAATGAATAAGATTGAGTTACAATCTGTACATATAAAGTTGTGTATGTACTTATGAAGATTCATCAAAATTTTACATACAAAAGTATTTAAGGAAACAGAACATGATGCATTAAATATTCACTTGCTACTTTTACCTTTTACAGAAATCACCCGTAGGCTATGTCGCAGAGAGTTTTTCAGTGACTTCATTGTTGATAGTGATTTTTGCTCCATCTATATTTGCATCATCTCTTCTAAGTGAAGCTCAGAATATAAAAATAACTCTACATGATATTAAATTTGAAACCACAGGTAGGAAAATAGTTTTATTTAATCTGCAATTTACATGGGAGTATTAGCTAAAACATTGACTATTTCACCCTCGTACAATCTACATCCATATTAATTTGTTAATTTAACCAGATCAAGAGCCTTACTCGTCAATAAATGCAAGGATAATGCTGCACATGCCAGCATTATATGATTTTAGGCAAAGAGTCAAGAGTTCATTCAATGTATATGACGTTTCAACACCACGTGATAAATATCTTCTATACTATTACAATTAAAGATACAATTCCCAAAAAATATTTTTTTAACAAAAAGAAAAAACCGACTTCAAACAACGAACTAAAAAGTAAAAAATAATTTTACGTAATGTAAAACGTACTTAGATTTTATTAAACAAAAATTATTAAAAAAGATATTATAATTTTAAAGTCGGTGTCAAGCTAACGCTACAACAACTTTACTACGATATCGAATTAGTAAGCCTGTTTTACTTAGCGAAATGCTTAAAAGATCACAGACACGTATTACATTGTATGACGCGTTAGTTCGCAGCCTGTTAGAATTTTGTTGTATGGAGGCCTCACTACGCTACCCATACACTAAAAATAGAGAGGGGCCAAAGAGGTTCTTCATTAAGTAAACGTATAACTTTTTTGGTCCTTATATTTATGGATAACATTTTCAACAATCTTAATGAATGCCATCAGCTTCTTAAACTTTTTAAATTTAAGATACCGTAGGATAGGAGGTCACACCACAACAAGTGGCACGCAGTGTGTCTGTAAAACCGACTGGTTGTGGGTTCGATCCCCACTCGAGGATATGAAATATTTACTTAAATTTATATTAACGCTCTGGTGTCGAGGCTAAGCGCGACGTTGAGTTCTGCCATTCAACACTTGAAAGTGGGGAACGGAATGTGTTAACACTAGGTTCCCTCTGCCTACCCTGCGGTGTGCGGGATACAACGTGAAGCTGATTATTATTATTACTATAAGTTTTTTTAAAAAAGATGCCAACTTAAAGAAAATCATGTATATAAAAATTATAATTGTTTCACGTCAACGTCTGATCGTACATACGGTGGTAGTGGATGGGGAAATGATTATATTTAAAATTAGTCTTATATTCGCGGTATGGTAAGACAAAATGAGTTTCACCATTCATATCATTTTCTTTCTGCCTACCTTGATATATTCGGAGTATACGTGTACGTGTATTATTAAGAAAAGGCAACAATAATCTTAATGGCTTAATAAGATGATTATTCGAAGCTTTTCCTTCTTTGAATGATTTTTTACTTACATACTTTAAATATTCATAAACGATTTCAGATCAAAATCAAGTGCAAGATATTGACCGTTTCATTCAATACGTGGAAGCTCGTCCTTTCAAATTTTATGTATTGAAGATTTTTCCAATGGATGCAACATTACCTATTATGATAATTAATTTGTGTGTCACTTATCTAATTGTTATATTACAACTAACGCATACATATTAAAATGTCTAGAATCTCCTGAAAAAACAACTTGAACTTGAAAACTATTTATTTGTATGTGTGCCTGTGTGTGGGTGTGTGTGTGTGTATATTGTATTTTGTTTACTGTTGTTTTTTACTTTACTTTATCTTTCATAGAATAATGTAAGTTTTGAAGCAAATCTATGTTTTACATGTTAACACTTAAAGGCTAGTGTTCTACTACTGAGCTATGTACGAAAAATAAAACACACTGTATATTATGTTGGCTTCTTATTACATAAATAAAAATAAAATATAGCAGCAAAGATACGAGTTAAATTTAATTTTAAGACGCTACATGTTCAGTGTGATGATTATCCGAAGTATACTTCCATTTTTATATTATTTTATAAGTGAGGGTCATGATTTCTTGTACTTCTTCAAAATGTTTTTATTATAATTACAATTGTTTGTAACTAATATAAAAAGAATAATAATGTTTGAGCATTTATGGTGTAAATTTAAGTGTTTAAGAAATTCGAAACTTAAACTCGAAACTATAGTTAAAATTTCGACAATGATTGATTGATGATTCTGGGTAAAGTGTAGAACTGAATAGATTTTCTCTGCCTACACTTCATAAAGCCATAAAATAATAATGTTAATTTACAGAAAAAGGCTATCGTGGCTGACTTAACAACAATATATTTAGAAACATTGGTGACAGACAGCCTTTTTGTAGAATTAGAAACGGCTAAAAATAGATAAAAGAAAGACTTTTCTTCGAGCTCAATTAAAATAAATATATTATATGTGAGTGTGTTTAAATAAAATTATTGTTTTAAATTGATATTATATATTCAGTTAATTTGAAATAAATGAACCACTTGGCTTTCGGCAGTTCTTCCTAAATATCTTCTTACATACTTCTCTATGAAAAATAAAGGAATGACTTGAGTGGGACAGCCCTCCCCACGTAGTCGGTGATGCAGCACGCACTAACGCCAATCTAACACTTACCCAATTGGCATTGTGCGCAATAAGACACACAGTGACCTCGGCATAAGGCTTAAAATTATGTAGCCGGAGTATTGGCTGCGCCACTCGGTCGGGTAAAATGAGTCTCCGTCAGAAATAATAAAGCCGGCCGTTTCGTCTCAAGATAGTAGTGGACGGCATTCAGGGCACATGGAGGTCTCTAATTTTACAAAAGTGTAGGTTAGGTTAGGTTAGTGACTGGCATGGAGCGTGTATCTCGTTTATCTTGTCCATAATGTCCCAAAATTTGACGGGCATCCTGAGTTTATGGATTCAGGTGAAGTTTCTCCAACAACGGATGTGCTCCTCCTGTCTTCTCCGTACACTATCTGTGTCTCTCTTAGTGCAGCTGTCATATTCCAGGTAGTGGTATTAGTTGCGGGCTGGAGCCCGGTATTACCTAGTGCTCGGCATTACGCAGTGGCAAAAAGCCAGTATTTAACGATGGTTTTAAATAATGAGATACACTACGCCAGTATGTATTTTAGTCCCCTCTTCACACTACTTGTACCAGGATGATCCTATTCTGAGCCACAGTCACACGGCTAGTTATAAAAATGACATGCTTAGCCGAGTGGTAACAACAACATTTTTTCTAAACAAAATCGATGCTAGTCCATATAAATCGATAGATTCTTTCAACCATCGGGTTATGTAGTACCTAAGTTACGTAAAGTTAGTTAATATAGTTAGAAATATTAATAAATTGTATTAAAACGATTATGTAAGTGGTTGTAACGCTTACAAATGTCACAAACATCGACATATCAACTGACATAAAACGGAAAATAGTGTATTTGAATGGTCGCAGTTGCAAGAATTTTAATGCATCATATAAAGAGTTGCTTATATTTTCATCTGAAAAAAAAAATCAATAATTACATTTTTATTATAAATATACCGCTGATATGATTGTAATAAAATATCATATATACTTGAGGATCTTGGGATGAACATAGGCTACTTTTAATATTCTCGAAATATATTGATATGCAATTGTTGTCTGACATGCTAATTACAACCGTCGCTAAGTAATAAGGAATTTCGTTGTTTTAAGAAAAGGTCGCCCAAAATGGGTTTCCTGAACGCTTACATGGCGGGCGCTGACTCAACACATGATGTTGTATGTAATGTAACCATGTAACATTGTATATAATGTAATGTTACCATTTTGACATAATTATTTTAAATTTAAATTTATCGGGTTATTGTTAATGTATTTTCTATAATTTGACATTCATCTAGTAAAAATATAGTTATCGTTGTAATAACTAGCCTACGAGCCGCACGGTGCGGGGGCTTGGTTACGGAACGGCCGACTCGGACGGGAAGACGACTTGACGGTTTTGTAAATTTTCATACTTAATTTAATTTTTCTTGTTAGTTATGTGTTTTCTCTAATATTAAGGATTTATGTATTTTCTCTAATATTAAAGTGATCCTATTACTCCGTTCCTCTAGCACTGCCTAATTTTCAATACGTTGAGTGGCGGAACTCAACGCAGAGTTTTACCTTGTAATCAGAGCAAGAAAATGAAAATCTAAATCTATGCCGCTGCGTTACTTACGACGCGCGACGGCATCAATAGCATAAAATATTCTTAACATAATTTTGAGTGCTACTTACCTGTAATCTGAAATCTCTTTTTACATAAGAAACGTTTCAGTTTTTCCAAATCTATGTGTATACATTGACAATAAAAGGATGGTAAAAATGTAAGCGCTATTAAAACAAATTCGTATATCGTTATAAATATTAAATTCTGAAATAATAAGTATTGAATGTTAATTACTTTGTAAACACAAAATTAAATTTAATATTAAAAAAATCACCTGAAGTGGATCATGGGCAGTGATAAGTTTTGCAACTTGAATTATAAAGTTTCTAATACAAGCAAAAGCATTCCAGAAAATCTAAAAAGGAAACCAAATATATTAACTATACAAAAAAATATATAAATATTCTTAAAAAAATGGACATAGAATTACAAGTATCTTTGGTGCGATGCCTGTATCGTCGAGGGTATCCAGTAGCTTTGAGTAAATCTTCAAGTAATACACAATCTTCTTTAAGTTATTTTCATTGAATCTTTTATCTCTCACTCTGCAGAAAACCAAAGTGTATTTCATTGTTTTACGCATAAATTTTATCCGATGCGATAATATTTCGAATATAATGATTCCAGGGAAGTGACTGATTGAGAGGGACGTTGAGGAAAATAGCATAACCACATGTATCTTAAGTGGTATAGGAAATGGAATTTTTGCTACATACGCTGCGATTGTAGAATACTTTATAACCATTAATCCAAAGAAAACATAAAAAGTGATGTGACCCTCCATAAAATCGCCTTTAAAGTCCAATTCATCATCAATTATATTGATTTTTGATAAATACGTAGAGAAATGATGGTTATTACTCCATATTGATAGAATACTAGCTACGCTGTAATCTATTAAATCCTGTATTGATAGTATACCTCTCCCGTAATATACTAAACAAATTGTTGCAATAGCACAGTATAACCTTATTAAAATTGATATATAGAAATTTCTGCATACTTCCGAGTACATGCCGAAGACAACTCGTATTATACAAATAACTTTAATTAATTTATTCGATGGTCTCAATTTTTCTTTGTAAATATAAATGGACATCATGTTCTTCCTCTCCTCGCCGATCACTGAATTTTTTTACTTTAAACTAAAAAAAATATATTTAATATGTTTTTTGTCAATTACTATAGTTATTTACATTTTCATTTGTTGGATGGAAACTATGTATAATGTGTGTATTTATATTTCGAAAATATACCAATCACTTAAATGAAAAGTGTCGCTTGTAGTAAATGTATTGTGTCGATAACTTAATGAAATGGTAGTCCCTTTTTATGTGATACTTTTTAGGTATGCAAGCCTAATCTAAAGGAACTAGCGACCCGCTCGCGGCTTCGCCCGCTTAAACCACAGAATTATTTACTTATCACACAAAAATTATGTCCGTGTTTTAATATACCTATAATGTATGTTTGCAACGCGCTTAGGATTTCTAATGTGAAAATTATTAAAACCTTAGGTCGCATTTTCGTACCTCCCATAAGAGAGATGCAACTGTCAATATATTAATTTCTTTAAAATTTTGCCTTAAGGAGTCTTTAGGACCTTTAGGAGTTATATAGCTATATAGTTATAGTTATATCGATACTTACAATAAAATCCTAACTCATCGGTCTCTGTACGTGGAAGATATATTAAAAAAAATATTATTACGGACATTTAACAATGTAATAGAACTTGGTCAGTTTGTCTGTTTATCTGTGCGTTCAGGATAATCTCAGAAAGGGCTTAACCGATTTAAGTGCACTTTTGTAATTTGGTTAACTTCCCTTAAATATTTAGTATTAGTTTTATTTTAATCGGTTCACACAAAATTAAAAGCAGATCCACGCTGTATCCAGCCTATAGCAGGGTAGGTAGAGGGAACTTAGGGTTAAGATACTGCGTATGATATATGACTGACGTGCGAAATGAAAATATGATAAAATTACAATTCAATCCTCCAAGTGGAAATTGAACCCATAACGTCACGTTACAGGCACAACTTTGAGCATCTGCGCCGCGACAGCCTTCTTATCTACCATCATTCTTATCGTTATTTTTTTTTCAAATTAAAAAATAGCTTAAGTTTGCACAGGCAGCACTGACCTGTATACGCGTCACTTGTCATCGCTGATATATGAGAGCCAGCCGTTGAGTTACCATTTTTAAATAAACGCGTAAGGATCGCAGAGATCCAATTCAAAGTATATGGTTTTATTTAATCCTCTTTAAGTTAAAATGTTACTTGAAAAAATTACGTTTGTTATTTTTCAAATACCACTGAGGCAGCTTTGAACAAAATAAAGGGGGCAGTTTTGAATATTATATATAAAAAAATATCGTGAAAGAAAAACAAAACTATACTGAACTTTTCTTAACAAGAAACTGACTCAAAAATGCGTTTGGAATTAGAAGAAGAAACTGATACCTGTGCGTATGAAGACTACGAAATGAAATTAGACAAAAATGAAATTATATTGAAGACTTCTTTTTAGCGAAAGTTTCATCTGTGAATAGTAAAAGATCATTGTTATTTGTAAGAAACATTTTAGAAAAAGATAGTCATGGTTTAATTGTTATATTTCTGAAACGGAAGGGTAGCTTATATAATTTTTTTCTTTCCTGAGAAAGAGAACAAGTTCTATGTTAGTTTTTACAAAAGTCTTACGTAGACTACCTCCACCTAATTTCAGTTGCTGGTACGTCACGTATTACATCCATGTTTTCTTTTAAATTTAATTTCTCTTAGTTCAAATTAGGGTAATAAGCTGTTTATTATAAACCAACGACGATGTGGGCATCTGCTGGATTTAAAATGGCACCTATTGTAACTGACTTCCCATCCTACACTCAATAAAATATTTAAATAAAATTATTTAAATAATAGTTTTAATATGGCTCGTGATACGTCTAATATAGTTAGAACCCTTTCGTAGTGATCGTAAGTAATCCAAGATCTTTTAGAGATTCAGATATAGCAGTATTAATATGAAATGTACCATAAGTTTAATATAAATACAAATAAATATATTATGATAAATAAAATGTCATAGTCTGTCCGTTTCAATCTCCGTGATATTTCTTAAGAATATCGTAGACGTCCTATTCGCCTCTCTGTTATACCCAATCATTACTGATAGATATAACTAAGGGGGGATAGTGAGTGGCCCCGCACCCGCCACTTACCGTGGATTCCGGCTGTTCGGCTCTGAACCCTCCGGGACGGATCGGAACAGTTAATATTTGTGATTCTTATAATGCTTTTGCGAAAGATCAATTATTAAATAACTAATTCAAAGACCAAAGTCTAATATGAATATTTGCAATAGAGTTGAGATTATTATATGTAGACCGTAGCCATAATTACATGACTTATAACTCTCTGCTTCAGATATCAGATCGAACTCCCTACCGCTAGGCGGCCGATTATGTGAATCCACTTCAGTTTGTTTCTTTAGAGGGCGTTATATTAATATACCTTCGTGTGTCTTGCTTATAACTATATATTTATTAATTGTATCTTAATAATATTAAATTCTGTATGGATAATGTGACGTTTGTTATATCCGTATTAATTCGTTAATATAATATATTTCATATTATATTTATTACCTACGTGCTCTTATTATATGCCTTAGTTCCAATATTAATATAATTTATATTCATTGTTATTGTAACGCCTCTTTTAAACAGAACCGTTGTAGAATAACACGCACAGCACACACCCTGCAGCTGTTTGTCTGAACTGACACTAGACTCAGGGTTGTGGGAATGTAATATAGAAATCATTAATTGAAAATACTCAGTTATCGCTAGAACAGCCAGCGACTCCAAGTAGGCGCGATTCTACTACCAGTTCAGTAAACAACCTCAGTGCTGAGAAGAACTGGCGGAAGAAACTCAGCAGCAGAATCCAACATCACTAAAGCATTTCGCTTATATCAAATATGTCAGCGCCAGTGACGCCCGGCTATATATTATAAGCATGTCTTCGACATCAGTCGATTGATACGATACGATAAAGCGTTAGACAAATAAGCGGACACTGCTATATACGTACACCAGAGCTAGGACATAAAATAGCACCACACACCCGTATAAGACGGGCGGAGACTACTACATACACCAGTACCAGGACATAAAGCAGCATCACACACCTATCCATCATACACTAAGTGTTATCGTTAACGCAGCGCAAGGCACCGCGAAACTATCTTATTATAATATATATAAAATTAGATGCCATAGAATTTCACTTAGCCAAGCACATTAATACCAGCGAAGCCAAGCAGCAGTCGGTTGACTATATTGTTTAATACTAGTGTACATAGGGTCAATGAACTCTATCAGTCGTATGCATCGTAAATAAATATTTTGAAATAATAGTTTTATGTCATATTATAAATGATACTATTATATTTATATTTCCGTTTATAGTAACATGTTAAATATTTGCTAATATATATAGAAATTACAGTTATTATAATTCACCTAACCTATTTAAATCTCATTTCACAATTCCCATACACGCATCTAACAAAGATGGCGGCAGGCATTCTGCGTACATTAATATAATTGTAATTTTACATACCTCACAAAACATCTTCATGTAATTATTTCCATTTACTAAATAAATAATATTTATCTCTGGATATTGACGGCATTATATGCATTAATATCATTCCGCTTTGTTTTAATAATAATCTATTAAAAACTTACCGACGAAGTATTTCAAAGATACCAATAGTATATAGTGAAAGCACTCATAACTTATCTTAGCAACCTCAAATACTCATATCACAATTGAAGACATAATTTCACATACTTTTATATATTAAATATAACTAGATATGTGTTAATTATAAATTAAAACTCCTCTAAACATTTAAAACATCCATCCTTCCTCAGACGCGTCCGCCATCCCCTTTTCTTAAAAACATGACGATGACGTTGACGGTATCTTATTCGGCCAACATGATATTTTACAATGATTAAAATATTAATTATGTTATTATGTATTTTAAAAGATAATACATAACGTTTGAATATAATTATTAAATATATTTTTAATAAATATATTTTATATCTTTGTGTTTTATCCACGGTATATTACGTCCCTTTAACATTACTAGTGAATGGAACGCGTAGTTAATGAAGTGAACTAAATTTGAATTAATTATATTATTTACACATTTTAATACTGGTATGGATCGTAACACTATCCCAAGTGAGAAGTGAGAAGCTACTTTAGATGTTTTAGCATAAATTCATAAACGGAGCAGAAGAGGTTCTCTTTATCACCCCACTCTTAATTTAATATCGTAAAATATTTAACAATATATTGGGAAGACAATAAGAAAAGGTAATGAGGAATCGTAAAAAATGACGTACTGATTATTGGTTCCAAATTCAAAAGTGATATGATATGGCCATATTAAGTAAGTGCATTATATTTATAGGTAAAAACCATTTATAAATGGAAAATGGAGTGTTACTAAGTTTCCTCTTCTTATCCTGTTATATAATTATGTACGTGAAGCCAAAATGTGAACAATCCTCAATTAATATTTTTTGTTTGAAATATATATTTATGAAATGAATAAGTAAATTTTTAAGTCATCGTATTTTGATCATAATTTAACTTCTAATTTTAAGTTCAATTTTAACTTATTAATTTTTGATAATGGAGTTCAATTAGGCATTATTAGTTAGTTAATTATGTATTATAATTATGAGATCTTATAATGATTATATAACGACTTATATTACGAAATACGACTAAGAAGGCCTAATTTTATATTTGTATGTCACCCACATACTTAATTTGTTTGATTTTTGGACATCAAAGGATATGAAAATATTAAATATTTAATTTCCTTATGTGGTAATCGAAACCTAACAACCTGTCGCATGACTGGCTTTAACTAAAATAACAATTAATAGACATTTTCAACATCAATTAAGACAAATGATACAAAACGACGGCAACCTCATTAGTAAATACACTAATCATCACAAATTTGTACAACGGATATATTATGTACGAGTATATTACAATATATAGTTAGTTGCATGAAGTGTACATAGGATTGGTGTCTGTAATAATACGTTGGAACTTTTGGAACAAGCAATCAGAATGATTCTTTATCGATTAATTTGGCAAAAGTAAGTATTTTTTTTGTTTCTTCTCTTTTTTATTCTATTCTTTTCTCTATTTACCAAGATTCATAAAATATATTATTAATATTTATACTAATATAAGCATAGATACAGAATGATTTGTATTTCCTGCAATTTTATACTACAATAAAATTAAAAAAACACATATACGATCATTTTGTTTTCTCCTTTTAGCTTATTGTTTATTTAATTTCACTTATCTAATATATGACAGGGTCATAGAGTTTCTTGGATTGAATCAACCACGTCCGGAATTTGCCAGAAGGAATGTAAAATCAGTACCTTATAAAACTAAATTAAAAATCAATGAAACACTTAATTTCTATGTATCCATATTGATGTCAATATTCGGAATATTACTGTGGATAACAATGCCTTTCGCGCTATTAGAGGAGCCTTATGAAATCTACAAAAAGAAGAAAACTTATACAATTTATGAATTTGTAAAATCATTTCAAAAATATATGCCGATGATGGATAGACTAATAGTGTCTGTCGGAGTAATACTGGCTGTCGTATTAATCAGTACTGTCGTTGATGTTGTCAATATTACAAAAATCCACTTAAGACCATGGGTTGAAAAAGGAAAATACAAAATTGTAAAGAAAATGCCCGTTGAAGTTAAAAAATATGAAAGGCTGTTCAGTTTCAAGAGAAAGGTTCAGAAAAAGGTTAGAGAAGGAACAGAATGGTAATTTTTTCCAATAATACAATTATTTTTGATATAATAACGTATTTTAATGACATATATAGTCAATGAAAATTAAATAAATAATTTCCCAAGAATAAACACATAGTATAATTATTATCCTGTTTCTGTACCCCACACTTTTTAATATGTTTTAAAAGTGTTCACTAAGGAACAAAAAAAAAAACAAAAAATATTATAAAAACTAAAAATATTACAAATCATAAAAAAACTTAATTCTTGTGATTAAATTATTGTTCACTGGCCAGTATCTAATACATATTATACGTATGTAAGTGTCAGCGATCCTTTAACAGGAACATCATATAGAGTAAGATATTTTAAAGAAATGAATCAAGACACTTCAACAGTTAGACGTAGGATTTTTTTTTCATTTTACGATGTTTATCCATACTTGTATTTCGTGTGACGAAATTACGCATAGACACCAATAACGTACACACAACTACTACAAAAATACTACTAAAGGTTAAGCAACTTTGAACTTTGCCGCCAATACCTACGACTCTATTTCGGAATGACGCGTATGCGGCGATTTCCCTTTGATAGGTTTATGTGTGCATACGTCGTTCTTGACAAATAGCGCAATATTACAACTATAATTTTATTATTTTCTGCGTTTGAAAAATAGCTTTTTCATTATTTGGAAAAAAAATAATTAAATTGTATTAAATTTTTATAGAGTAGTTAAAACTGTGGTTTCATTTAAAGTGGTGCTGAAACTTCCATCCTGTATAGTCAAAAACAAATAATTTACATATTTCACATTTTGAACGTCAAACAATTTACCATCAGTTCACTAAAGTTAATATCTCAGACCTGAGAAGAACCAGCGCAAGAAATTCGGCGGGATCTTTTTTTTCTAAGTCAATTATATTCAAATATATATTTTAAAAAATACTTAATATTTAACCTTATCAACTAGCACAATGTGAAATTTTCTTTCTTTTTTAGTTTTTTATTAAAAATTTATATGGGCTTGCGTTTGATATAGCTTCAGGCTATAGTAGAGTTGGCAGGGGAAACCTAAACCCATAAAGATATTTTCCTAACTTTCTGCCAAGTTCTGGATGAGTGGGGTGTTGAGTGACATAAATCAGAGTGAGGAAACGAATATATATAAATATTTCATTTCGTCGAGAGGGAATCAAACTCACAACCTGTGCAGTCTCACACTTGCGCACTTGCCCTGCACGGCTGCCTGATGATGGTTGTTTATTCACCTGAATAAATATATTTAGGTTTATTAGGTTTAGACTATTTTATCACACCCCTAATTAGACTGGCCATAAATACAGTTACAATTAAAAATAAATAAAATATTACTTTTGAATTTGGAATCTGTAATTTTTACCCAATTGTTCATTATTATTATTATTATATTCAAAATATTATAATAACACTCTCAATGATATTAAAATGGAGTAGAGAGATAACAAGGATCAAATCGCTGTGCCTTGTGCTTAGCCAAATGTTTTGTGTACTGTTAATTGGTATAAGATGACCGTATGACCGTATTTCTCCTGAACGCTTTGAAGAAGGTATTAATTAGCCAACTGAGTGCAACTGAGGGCATTATTTGACTTCAGTGATAAGTTAATGGGGTGTCAGCTATGAAGTGTGACAGAACCATGTTTTGCAAAAATGTATAAAAACATGAGGAACCTCGTTCGTTAAAGTTAAGTTCACTCACACGTCAGTATCTTTTATAAATGGAAGACGAATAAGGTTGTGAATTAGCAAGTAAGATCGATTTTCGGATCAAACCCCAGAAAAAAGTAATAAGAGAATTTCTCAGTCTCAGAATAATTTGTTTCATATTATTTATAGTGTTTTTAAATATATTTCAATTTGAAGCCTTCACATGAGCACACGCGTGCGACTGTAAACGTGATGGTTGCGAGTTCGATTCCCAATCAAGGGAACGAAATATGAATATTTTTCGATTCTTCGCTCTGGTAGTCCGGCAAGGGGCGGCGTTAAGTTTCGCGACTTAACACATCAATACACTACGCCTCGCGGAAAGTAGATAACGGAAGTGTCTGAATGGTCCTAATATTAAGGCAATCTATTGGAGAATGGATTGGGTTCCTCGGATACCTCTATCTACCCTGCTATGTGCCGGATATAGGGTAAAGCTAAATAATATATAATAAATACAATTCATAACAAAACTTAACGTAACTGGCTGACCCATTTAGTCAGCCATAGTTGGTTAATTCTTGTCATAACGTTAATTATTTAGTATTCGATTGCAGTAACTATGCATTTCAAACGTCAATATAGTTGATTAAATGGTATTTTTAAATGGTACAGTAAATAATGTGGTAATACATTTGCAACTTTAACTTAGATTAAAACGTGTAAAACAGTTAACAAAATACGCAGGAGACAATTATTTACGGGAGCCAAAATCCTAAATTAGAATGAATCCAAAAAGAAGATAAAATCAAAAAGTGTCAAAATTTTCTTCACAATATTTCTTGTTTTCTTTATGCTAGACTTTGATGATCTACTTTGAAACAATTAAGGATCACCATTAAAAGGAGCCACTATGAAACTATTTCTAGTCATATTTTATACAAATATCTTATGGATGCAACAGAGCGAGCTATAGAAATATTTCATTATTATTTGGTAAATTTTACAAGCGTATTGCAATTGGAATTAAAGAGTTTTTTAAGGTATAAATTATAGAAAATTATTTTTTTAGTTATTATGTTTGTTAATCATTAAAGTATCAAAAACCATATTGACTATACTTAACATAATACGAGAATTTAGGGATGCCGGTTTTAAATGCCGGGAGTGGTAATGATTCGGTCGAGTCTGCCCATGCGTGTTGCCATTGCTAGCGTGACTCTACCACACAATTAAATTTTTGTAATATAGTAATTCATGTGAATAATAGCATTTAAAAATATGATGATAATAATACTGAAAAAATCAACTAATCAAGTTTAAGTTTAAAGAAACGGCGTTGAGTTCCATTACTCAACACGCAATACCTGCGGAATTCGGCGGAGTAAGGAATGTAGTTTCTTAACACTATATTCCCTCTGCCTACCCTGCTGCGTGCGGAATACAGAAAAAAAAAATTAGAATCAATAACCTCATTGAAAATATATAGCAATAAATGTTATTCTTTGAATATTTTATGGTTGTTCTGTGGATACAAAGATAAAATATTCAAGTTGTATTATACAATTTGAGCAAACATCAAAGTAATTAATGTATTAAACGAATTAACGTAAATTGTTGAATGTTCATTTCATTCATTGCTTTAGTACATTTGAAACAAGTTGCACACTAACAATAAAAAGAAAGAAAGAAATAAATAAATTATTATAGTATAAATTTATGAAAATAAAAAAAAATTACAATGATTCAAGTAGAACCTCGATTAATAATAAAAAAGTTCTCTAATTATCAGTTCAGACCACTCACAAAAATGTTGAAATGTTTTTTTATATTATTACATATTATATTCGCTATTGATAATGGATTCACAAAATTCATTCCTATACATAGATTTATTGTAAAATTTTTGACAGCATTTTATGCGTTATCCATTAATATGGTCTGCTTCATCCTACTGGAGTCTGCGACAAATATTGAGTATCAAATGTGGTATACTAAATATCTCTTAGAACATTTAATTTATGTTTTTATTTTTTTATTTATACCACAAAACAAGTCGTTTTGTGATTTTTTAGAAAATTTACAAAAACTTGACTGTCAAATTAGCGTAAATTGTAAATATTACAATTTTAAGATAATTTTGTGTACCATAATGTGTTTTTCCATAAAAGTTACATTATCAGGGGTGTATTGCTCTAAAAATGTGGACTGTATCCTTACCGCATTCACACAAAATATATATTTCATTCCTTTCCTCGCCTTGGATTTACCTTTCATTATTATGGTCTTCACGTTCTACGCAGCTCGCTTACGACTTATAGGTATTGGAAAGTGTCTTTTACGTAAGAAAATGGCAAGACAGATGCATTATGTATACAAGTCACTGATTAATTTGACAGAAACTACTAAAAAATCCTTTGATCCTGTGGTAAGTTTACATTTTTACAATTAAAATAGACAGCAAAACACTTTTAAATTGCTAAAATGCTGATTTATTATAATCATGTATACTCACTCATATACACAACCTAGATAACAATTATCCATATTATTAAGTATAAGAAAATAAAAAAAATTAACAACAAAATCTGAGTATGTATTGTTCTACATAAACAAGACCAGAATAACATAAAATTGATTTTCCTCAAAATTTTAAGGCTTTTTAAGTTCTACGCATTTAATATATTTAAAGATTAGAGAAAATAAAACATTTTGTTCTCCATTGAGTATTATAATAATCCTTTATATTGCAGATAATTATAACTTTGTTAATCAATATACCCAGTGTAATGCTTATCATGTATTCAATAATAACCGAGATTAAATTGAGTGCGGTAAGTGTATTTTTTAATAGTAGATATTAACAGGCTACGTGGAATGTTAGAGAAGGGATGGAACAGAAAATGAGGAAATTATTAGATATATTAAATGTGATGGATAATAGTATACAGCCGTAGAATACAAGCGAAAAAGGGGAAAACAAGAGTATTCTTGTCCGCGGCGTATATGCCGGTGTCCTCAGCTCCGTTAGGCAAACTCGAGGAGAAATGAGAGATGAAAGGTTCACAAATAACTTCAGTGAGAACACGAAGCTTTTCTAGCGAAGAATTGCCGAAGTTGAATCGAATAAGGTGGTAAAAATTTTATAGAAAAACCACACGTTTAGCAGCGATGGGTGAAATTCTTCAAGGAGATGTATGAATGTGATGGCACGTCTGCCTCAAGTAACAGCGAAACGCTGAGTCTTAATATAGCTGATCGCGAAACCAGTATGAAAGAAGATAAGAGTGCAATACGGAGTCGGAAATGTTGTGAGTGAGTGTGGAGTGTGTTGTTCATCTCGGTGAGTGTTTCTAAGACTTGTTGTAGATTTTGTACAATTTATGCTGGAAGAATCAAAGGAGGCCCGAAAAAATTGGCGAGGTGAAAAAATCGTGCCTTTGTATACAAACAAAGACTGTGACAGCTATATGCCTATCAGTTTGCTTAGCTTGCGTAGTATACGTCTATGAGTTTGAATAGCTTGGGTTTATGGTGCGAGAAGCGAGAAGAATGCAAGAGGGATCCAAAAAGCTGTTCTAGGAGGCCTAAGAAAATTTTAGATCTGAAAATTTTAGAAATTTAGTTTATGGATTTGTTTTTTCTCTTCGCATTATTACGGAAAAATCTCAGCTGTTAACCAAAAAGTTTTCTATGCTTTTGTGGAATTGTAACATTGAGAGAACAGACATTGGTATTGGTGCAGCAGAGGACTTATCGCGAGGTAGCAATGTTCGCGACATCCAGTGTGGCTCATATCGTGGGACGGATATGGCGGCTGGGTCTAAAGATTGCACTCGGCAAGTCTGAGGCAAGATACTTCAATACTCCGAAGCAAGCTACAAATCGCCATCGTCAGTGTCAGAGGAGTTTTTACAACAATTTTACCTAGTTGGTCCCGAAACTATTGAAGACAGCGGCGGCCTTTGCGCGCCTTGTGTGCAACGTCATGGGCCGAGCTCCTGGAGACCTCGCTTGCTCACTGGAGTGACCAGGTCGATTGAAACGAACAGTCAACCGACAGAACGTTGCCTTGCTGCGACAGGCGCAAAGGATAATGGCTATCATGGCCATTGTCACCAATGCGACTGCCTCGAAGAGGTGGCCTAGCAGACGCTGGAGGTATGCTTACCCAGACGTCAAAGGGGACCTTGCTATGCCGGCCGTGGTCATTTTTAATGACATTTATTTTATTTCTATTGGACAGTGGTCCCAATCTGCGCATTGTCCATTGTGCTTGGATAGTAGTCTCCAAGGAGTAAAATAAAGGGGCATGGAGTGAAAGTAGGTAAACTCAATGCAAATGCCTGCTATACGCAAATGTTGCAGTGCTCATTATATGATTAGAATGTGAGTTGCAGATTTTGGTCACCATTTTGAAAGAAGGAATAATAGGCTAAGCCTTAATATGAGGAAGACACAGGCTCTCGTATTTGAAAGACATCTAGAAAGAACGGAATGCAATATCACCGTCAATGTTAGATAAATAACAATTGAATGAAATGGTATATCTGGGAAGTATATTCAGTAAAGATGGAGGATACGAAATGATATTGCTGCCGGTAACAGGGTTGACGTTGCCTTAACTACATTGAGGAGACGGCGACAGGTTAGCACAGCTGCACTTTCAGCCGCACACAATGCGGTGTTGGTAATAATGTTGTTATAGATGACTAAGAAAAAATGAGTGTTGTTTGGTGCTACCTCTTCGTAGGATACGCAGGGTCAGCTTAGCTGATCGAATTGGCAATGGCAGGCAAGAGATACACAGGATGGCAGGTACTCAGCCTCGTGAGTCACTGTGGGAATGAAGAAGAACGTGCTCTGGTGGTTTGGGTTCGTCGAATGAATAAGTGATAAAAGAATGGAGCAAAAAGGTATTCGAAGGAAATGTGAGCGGTAAGAGTGATAGAGGGAGACCAGTTAACCTTCGAAAAAACAGCATTAAAGATATTTG
The DNA here is from genome assembly GCA_917862395.2 of Heliconius sara. Lineage (NCBI taxonomy): Eukaryota > Metazoa > Arthropoda > Insecta > Lepidoptera > Nymphalidae > Heliconius > Heliconius sara. The sequence goes on along the minus strand of OU860788.1, from coordinate 2,294,562 downwards.
AGGAAGATCTCGTAAAAAGCATTAAGAAACTCCTGGAGGTATGTTTGATGACAGTGCATGAGGTGAAATAGGTATGCAGAGAACGTAGCGTTTGGTGCTCCGTTTTCTCTAGCTACCAACTCAGGGATATAGCGTAAAGATAAATAAAGTTTAAAGGGCTTAAATCGATCGACGAATCAAATATTTTTATGAGTGTTAGTAGTTTTTAAGATGTGCAGTAAAAAATGCTTATTAAATATTTCTTCTGCCTCTAAAAATTAATATTAATCACTACCCAATTTTATTTACGAATTCACGGCCTGCTCAAGTATAAATTTATAATATCAAAATATTTGTACTGTACTAACTCCAACTATAGTTGACTGGTTAGAAATGCAAACACAAATATACGATGCATAAAATCGAAAACTTGCTATATTTGCCAATATGCCGTGTCTTACTTATCTGTAATATGCCATAGAATGTATATATGTATGTATGTACTAAGAATTAAAAAAATACAGATAGGGAGCTAGGCTTATTATCACTAATCGACATTATTTATTTGATTCAAAATTCATGAAGAGTTTCATCATAAATAAGGGATAATCACATGAGTGGCTTACTGTAGAAAATAAAAATTCGATGAGCTTACGATTTATTATCATCAGAGCTAAAGGTATCATGTAAATCTAATGTAATCCAAAGGTATCAGATATCATGTAAAGTGAACAGGAAGGCGGATAAATTTTTAATTACTAGAATCTTGAAATTGCCTAATTTTTTTTAATCTTGAGCTTTAAATTAAAATTAGTGTTGATAGTAAAAATATAATATAATCGAATTACCTTTTACAGAAATCACCCATAAGCTATGTGGCGGAGTGTTTTTCAGTGACTTCGTTATTGATAGTGATTTTTGCTCCATCTATATTTGCATCATCTCTTTTAAGTGAAGCGCAAAATATAAAAATAATTCTATACGATATGAAATTTGAAACCACAGGTAAGAAAATAATATTTTAAGAAAAATGTGACAATAATGAGAAAAATATGTGAGATTTAAAAATTATAATTGTTTGACATGGCGAAATAATTATAATCATTTTTTTTTCATTTCTGCGGCCACGAAAAAAAAATCCGCCATTCATTTCGTGTTCTTTCTGCCTACATTCTATATTCGGAATATACGTCAATAATTATTATGAATAAATAAATATACAAGTAAAATTAGATTTTTTACTTGTATATTCATTTCATATATTATACCATTTCAGATCAAAATCAAGTAAAAGATATTGACTGTTTTATTCAATACGTGGAAGCTCGTCCTTTCAAATTTTATTTATTGAAGATTTTTCCAATGGATGCAACATTACCTATTATGATAATTAATTTGTGTGTCACTTATCTAATTGTTATATTACAACTAACGCATACATATTAAAAAACGAGAAGTGAGAAAACTACTACCCGTATATCTATATGTAAATCTTAATTCTCTCTCGCTATTACTTGATGAGATTTATTTTTATAAGTAACCAGACCGCAAAGTATTGTCGAATATATTCTATTCGCATGCATGTAATTAAGTTTTCGGATAACTGCCTTCTCTCGATAGCCTCTTTTGTAACTTGGAGGTACATAGATCAGAAAGAACAATAATATTCTATTTGTATGTCAACAAATTCATTGTTAATCTAAAACATTGATAGGCTTACGCGTAGTTATCGCTTCAAAAAAGTTAAATATATTTCAAAATTTGCGGCTGTAGAAATTAAAAGTAACTTATATTAATGTATTAAAGCACAAAAATGTGTACTGTGATGGCTCCATGCCCTCTTACTACTCTAAAGATAGAGGAAACTCCCTCTTAAATATTGATTAAAAATATACATAATAGATACGCATAGGTGCATATTTGATATTTCAATCAATACAATGTACTGTTATTACATTGATGGACCGCATGATAATGTGTTCATTAAACTATCTTGAATAATTAAAGTATTTCCAATAACACTAATAAAGATCGTGTTGAAATAATATTGTTATTATATTTATCCATTTCTCCTTAGACTTACATACAAATAAACACGTTCTTTGCTACAATGACAGACACTGAGAGCAAAACTGTTCGTTAAGTATTCTACTTCTATAAAAATAATTGTATACGTCCAACTTTTCTTGGGACTATATACTGACATAAGTAGTAATAAAATAATGAAAACTATCATGATGACTTATTGCGTTCTCTTTAATCTATTGGCTTGCTTTCGCTGTTACTACTATTTAACTTATACAGATATAATATCACCAAACGTGTTTGACTCTATCGTTAAAATAACACTATATAAGCTTTCGTACTGCATTACAACAGCTTTAATCTCCTTATCTAGTAAGGGTGAAGACTTCAATAATTTTTTCAATACTAATTTAACTGATCCTAATTGTTTATTGCAACAACAAAATTATGTCATTCTTAAGTTTATGTGCATTCAGTGTGATGGTTGTCCGAAGCACACTTCAATTGTTATATGTTTTTATAAGCAAGGATCATGATTTTTTGTACTTTTTCACAATGTGTTTATTATTATTACAATCGCATGTAACTAATATGAAAAGATAATAATGTTTGTGCATTTATGGTGTAAGTTTAAATCATTGAGAAAGACTATACTTAAAGATTTAGATTTTGTTTCAAATGTTAATGAGACAGTGATCGATATAAACCTAAAAAAACTCGAGGATTTCATCGAGAAATTAATTGACAGTGTGAAATATGTAGGTCATGTAACAAAATTCTTGGTAAGTTCACACATTATGTAAAATTTTGACAGATTGTATTGTAACTGAATAAAATTATATTTACTAATACTTCATTTAAAATTTCTGATTTGAATAAGCTTGCCAACATTCTTCTTCTACGTCCACTATTTTTTGATTCAGCTTACAACTCATTATTATATTGCTCTTGTACGTATTAAATATATGAATATGATATCTATTTGAGAATATCACAAAAACATATAATGCTATGAAAATTAATAACAATAAAATAACAAAATAACAACATTTTGTAGGAAGTCACTGATTTATCTAATATTTTAATTATTAAATTAATTGAAAATTTATTTATAATTAAAATCATATTAAGAATTACAAAAAAATCAAACAATGATAAAATGAAAATGATGTGATTTTTTATGGTGTGTAATACTTACAGACAAAGGTTATCATGGCTGATTTTACAATATTATATTTGGCAACATTAGTGACAGCCGTTCTTGTAGAATTAGGAATTGCAGAAATAGATAAAATCAAGACTTTTCTACGAAAACAATTAATTCATGATACATGTGAGTGTATTCAATTAAAATGAATTATTTCGAATGAATGGTATATAATATTTTAATTTAATTTCAAATGAGAAAATTATTATGCTTATTTTAAGCATTCAAAGAGTTAAACCACTTTTCTTACATCAGTTTCTTTTAAAATATCTTCTTTCATCATTCTCTATTAAGTAAGCGAACTTGACTAGTGGATATTCTTCTTATAGACTATAAAGTCTATAAGATGAATAAGACTGTACCTTAATTGATCTTAAATAAAAATAGCAATTTATTGACCTTCGAAAACACAGTATCAAAGATACTGGAAGGAAGGTCACGTAAAAAGCATGAGGATCCTCCGGAGGGCATGTATGAAGAGGTTGATCACAGTGGACGAGGCGAAAGAGGTATGTAGAGACCGTAGTGCTTGGCGCTCCGTTCTCCCTGACTACCCCGCTAGGGATAATTTAAGTAATTTAAGTTAATTTAAGTAAGTAAAATTAAAAAATTAAATCAGCTTCACGCTGTATCCCGCACACAGCAGGGTAGGCAGAGGGAGCCTAGTGTTAAAACACTCCGTTCCCCAATTTCTGCCGAATTCTGGAGGCATTGCGTGTTGAGTGGCAGAACTCAACGCCGTGCTTAGCCTCGACACCAGAGCGAAGAAATGGAAATAGAAATTTAAGTAAATGCTTTTTACGTGATCTTCCTCTAGAATGTTTGATACAGTGTTTTCGAAGGTCAACCGAGGTCTCCTCTTATCTCTCTTACCACTCACTTTTCCAACTGAAACAAATTGTTGCAAGGGTACAGTATAATGTTATTAAAATTGATACATACAAAAAAAATTAAATTAAATCAGCTTCACGCTGTATCCCGCACACAGCAGAGTAGGCAGAGGGAACCTAATGTGAAGACACTCCGTTCCCCGCTTTCTGCCGAATTCTGGAGTCATTGCGTGTTGAGTGGCAGAACTCAACGCCGCGCTTAGCCTCGACACCAGAGCGAAGAAATGGAAATATAAATTTAAGTAAATATTTCTTCTCCTCGAGTGGGGATCGAACCCACAACCTGTCGGTTTTACACTGCGTGCCGCTGCGCCACGACCGGCCTCTGATACATCATACAAATAACTTTAATTAATTTATTCGATAGTCTCAATTTTTCCTTGTAAATAAATATAAATGAACGTTATGTTCTTCCTATTCTGATAACTGGTTTTTTTTGTTCTAAACTAAAAAAAACATTTAAAATGTTTTTTTAACAAATTAAAAAAAAAGAGGTTCTCAATTTGTCGGAATCTTTTTTTTATTATGTAAGTTCAGTGATTATTCAAAGACGCCTAAATCTATTTTTATAATTTTTTTTTATTTGAATGGATATACTTCACTGGTGGTCCCACAGTGACCATGTCAAGATCTGATAATGAGATCCTGGAGAAATCGATGGAACTCTTTAAATTTTATAAGTACACTTACAAGGATTTGAGTATTTTTAGTAAAAAAATCGTGTGTTTACTTTCGAAAATCACAATTTGATGACATGTAACCACCAGTTCACTAAAGTTAATGCCTCAGACCTAAGAGGAACTGGCGCAAGAAACTCAGCGGGACTTTTTTGTTAAATCAATTTTATACAAATACATATTTAGTGACTTGTGACACTGATACCTTTGAACCAGACTGGAGCGAGCATTTCATTCCCAAGACGTGTTACCATTTATAAATCATTAATTTGGTAATAACCTTTGACACACAAACATCTTTTCACAATTCTTTTAAATAATGTTATTGAAAATTCTCTGAAGTTTTCTGGGATACTATTGTAAAATCGTATACATTGTTTCATAAAAGAATTCCGGATTCGATGCAATCGAGTTACGGGTGCACTAAGTTTAAGCCTTTTTTTAGTATTTATAATATTAATGAACATCACCAATTTTGGCAAAATCATTATTGTTTTTCTTAACATACATAACATTTTCAGAAATGTATTAAGGTGCAACTGTCAGTTCATTATTAAATTTTAAATGCGCGATGAAAATTATCAAAGAAATTGATTTTGCAGTTAAAATATCTATTTACAGACAATGGTGTATAAGTAGGTACGCTACTAAAATAAAGATATTTGACAAGCACATACCTAAAGACGTATTATTTAAGAACAACATGAGTCAAGTAATTAGGGAGATGAATGTAATGAGAAAAGGAATGCGACATATGATCGCTTCCGAGAAACTAGTTGTTTTGATAGTAATTAAGAACTAATGAGGAGTAGTGGAGTTGTTTAGAATCAAAAGTGGTCTCCTTATCCGGAAGAGATAGAGCGAAATGGATAGCAGAAATTGATTTAGCGTGGCCAAAAAAACTTTTTTTTTTCAGATGGAACATACCTTGCGATTACCAGAAGCGGTTCTGGACCACCACCACTACTGGTTCAGAATTCTCGATTGCAAATATTGAGTATTGAAATGCGTTACAGAATATTTGAAACATACTGGTGTCGAGGCAAATCCCGACGTTGTATTTCGCCACTCAACACGCAATGCCTCCAAATTCGGCGGAAAGTGGAGAATGGAATGTCTCAATACTAGGTTTCCTCTGCCTTCCCTGCTGTGTACGGGATACAGCGTGACGCTGATTTATAAAAGTCTAATACAATAAAAAAAGAGAGATTTTGTGAACAATGAAAGTGTTTTTTTTTAAAGAAATTGATTAATAAAATTGTATTAGTATAATTAAACACCATTTGTTAAGAACGACACACAAACCTATCAAAGCGATGACGCCGCACGCGTCTCAATCACGACGCCGAATCCTTCCAAGCGTTCGAACCAACAAAAAAAGCTATGGGTTCTCATAGGTCTACGCCGAAATACATTTATGCTTGATGTTGCTTATTGTTGCTATCATCTCTATAGGGAGATTTTTATTATTTACAAAGTGAGGATATTATATAATAAAAATTTAAAAATGGAAAAAATATTTATTAAATAACTTCCTCTCTCGCGAAATGATAATTCTATGTAATTATTATTGGGAAGCGGAAATTTATAAAAATCTTTTTTTGTTGAAAAGGTTTCAATAAAAAAGGAATAATATAAATTGATAGGCAATATAAAATAATGAGTTATTCATCTATCTGTCGCAAACTTAATGCAAATTAAGAGTTATTTGATTTTCTTATGGTACCATTGTCAGAAATGGAAAAACATAATAAAAAGAAACATTAAAATCAGCTTACCCAGTCAAAAGTTCTTAGGTAACAAACATAAAAAAATACAGTCGAATTGATAATCTCCTTCTTTAAGAAATCGGTTACAAATATATTGTCATGTCAACTGTCATGTCAATTTGACGCAGTGTACCCATTTGGTTAATTGGTTTTTTATCATAAATAAAATATATTAAGTTCTATAGAATTGTGTTTCATTTTTATAACAGTAATCTACTACCAACTAACTATGATCTGGACGCAATATCTATAGGTTGAACCCACCGTTAGCTTTTTTCTGTATCCTGCACATATCAGCGTAGGCAGATAAAACAAGTTAAGGCACTCCGTTAAGCCACTAAGTTAACAAGTAATGTTAAGGCACTCCGTTTCCATTAAGACACTTATATCCTCCACTTTTCTCTGAATTCTGGAGACATTGTGTTTTCACAGACGAAATTCAAAATCGCCCTGTGCCTCGTTACCAGAGCAAGAAAATGAAAATATTAAATATTTAATTTTCCCGAGTGTCCATCAAACTCACAAGCTGTAACATTTAAACACGCACACGTGTCCCCTTGCACTATGACTAGCCTCATCCCACCATCATTGATTGCTTAAATTAAGGATATGTTAAAAAGCGTAGCGTCGAGAATAGCTTCACTGTATATGAGTTAGTATTGTATAAAACGTAATGATTTATTATTAATTTAACTCTATCTACCCAGCAACTCACTGAGTTTCAGATTTGTGAAAAAAAAATAACATCGCTATAGCAACATACGAACAAACATATAGTAATTAATTATATGATCATAGATTAACTACACTCACAAACTGAACAAAATCAATTGTTTCATAATAAATTAACATAATGTCTTTCGACTTATTATAGAGTTAAATATACAGATTGTGTTAGTAAATTGGTAAAAGCACACGTCTTCGTCATTCCCTGAAGCAAAATTGGGGGAGTATTATAAATTTGACGTATTCGTGTCTGCGTGTCTATCGATTGATTTTGCGATTTTTTTGTTTTATTCCTGAACCAAATTGTAATTACAATTATGGCTAACCTAATAAAGCCATGTCCACAATTCCAACGATCAGTTTCTGTAAATATAATCTTATATGTTCGTCTTTTCCTTGGTCTATACGCAAATTTGAGTACTAGCAGAACAATTAATAACATTTTAAAATTGTATTGTATCAGTGCTACAATTTTGTTATTCTTTTTAAATTTTCAAGTATTAACGTTTTATGTTGAGAAACAAAGTATTCTTTTAGTCCCTTTAACTTTCACCTTATTATATATTGTTCTAACATCCATACTATCCTTGTTCAGCGATGGTGAAAACATAATACATTTTTTCAAAAGTATCAATTCAATTGATGTTAATAATCTACTGACGCACAGAAACAACGAATCAACCATTAGTTTTCTTATATTTATCGGAATTATAGTAAAAAATATCATAAGATTTATGTATCTTTATAAAAATTATGGACATATTAAGATTTATTTCTTTATAACATCGTCTATGTCATGTGCAGTATACGCTTTAACACATATAACAAAAATAATGATGTTTGAATGCCTCTGGTGTAAATTGATTTTACTGAAGAAAGAAATAAAGGAGTGCTTAGAGTCTACGAATATTTCGAATGATGTCAATATAAAAATAAAAGTAAAAAAGCTACAAGAATTAATGCATCTCTACGGTAAAATATTATATAATAAAAAATATGCTGGAAACGTTACAAAGTTTTTGGTAAGTAGTAACATATAACGTGGCACCGTAGGACTGGGTCTGACGATGCACAATGGTTCTCTGTTCAATATCCACTTAAGTGAATGATTGTATCTTGAGAACTTACAGTACAAATAAAGGAAATACCCCATAAACATTAAAATTATAGATATTTATTAGAAAAAAATCAATAACAACCTATTATTGTAATTAATTTCATACATAACTAATGCAAATTTAAGTAAAAAAAAATGCTTAATACTGTATCACGGACACAGCAGGGTAGGCAGAGGGAACATAGTATTAAGACACCCTGTTCTCTCACACTCGATAACAGAACGAATAAATCGAATAAAAAATTTAAACAAATATATCATTTCCTTTAGTGGGAATCGAACCCACAACCAGTCGTGTTGACAGTCACAGTCTGTACCCCTGCGCCACGATTGGCTTCGTTAATTTGGCAAATTTAAGTTTTATATACTTACCGTTGGTATACAATCATTAAATTGTATCAATTGTTCTCAGTATGCGAGTCTGACTCGCATTTGACCAATTTATTGTTTTTCTTTGTCTTGCTCTGGTAAGGTCGGCGTTGAGCTTCACTAGTTAACACGCAATGTCTCGAATTCAGCCGTAAAGCGGGAGAAAACGTAGAGTAAGAACAGTACAACGTATAAGAAAATTTTGACATAAACAAACAGTTTTAATAATTTTTTTCTGATACTTTGGTTAATCTTCGATAATTACAAAATTAAATAAAATCCCAAATTATTTAAATGACTATAATAATAAACAGCAGTAGTAAATACACGTATTACAGTAGAGATAACCGTACTTAAATAAATAGTCAATTTTAAATATATACACTTAAATATATATAATAAAACTTTTTCAATACATTAAAGAGATCTTTATATGATTTTTAGCATCGGCTGCGTATTTAAATTCCACTTTTAGTATTGCCTTTCTTGTTTGGTTATACATTTGTTACATGGCAGAGTAGGCAGAGACAACCTGTCAAAACATTCTCCGTGTTTTGTCTTAATTCAAGACATTGCGTATTGTTTAACGGAACTCAATACCGAGTGAATCATTAACGGTGGGATAATTGAACTTTTTTATTATAAATGAATACAGTTTTATAATTACAAATATTATCCCTTTTCCAGATACTTGTTAATATGGCGTCGTATTTCGTATATATTCATAGTTTTGTGGTAAATACTTTTAAACCAAACGCTTCAAAAGTAAGTACCACTTGTGTTTTTGATGTAATTTCAAAATACATAAATTATAATAGGTCGGTCACGGTGCAGCTGCACCAGCGCCTGATTATAACCACGGCCGTCATAGTTTCGATTTCCACTCAAAATGTACGAAATATGCAAAAAATATGCAGTATAAGACATTTCCGCAGAAACGACTCCAGGTAGAGAATGTACGATGCCGTCCTCCGGTGGAGTGCATTTGTGAAGGACGAAATTAAAGATCCTCACTAGATTTTCCAAAACAGGCCTACCTTCTACTTTGAGTAGCTGTCCGGTTATTCCATCCTTAACTGGAACTTGGTTGCTCATAAATTGTCTAAGAGCTATCCTATAGATGTCATGTTTCCTCCATATAGACGTCAGGAAGCTCGTCTGATAGGTGGCGGGTCAATATGGCTCGTGGGTCATCCGCGTTGTCCAGTCCATATGATAATTATGTACTGTGTATATATTAAATATTTATTTTCTTAAATTTGCAGATAGAAATAATTTACTTCGTTGATTTAATAACAAATTTGGTTATACCTCTAGTACCGGCGTTGTTTATTGAATTGGGAAATGTCGAAGTTGGCACCATTCAATCGCTTATTGAGAATCGACTCATTCATATTACTAGTAAGAAATATGACAATAATATTTTTGTATAAGAATTATCGTCCCGGGCTCACTTTGCTTTATGGGAAAGTGAGGGATAAGAGTGGTAGGGGGAGACCTCGGTTGACTTCGCTTCACGTAAAAAATACGAGAGCTAGGCCGGAAAGCATATATGCAGAGATTGATGTCAGTAGACGAGGGCAATGACATGTGTGGAGACCGTAGCGCTTGGCTCTGACAACTCCAGGTTTAGCGACTGACGCTTTAACATCAGAAATGAAATATAAATTAATGGTTTTATTTTAGGTTCATTGGAAAGAAATAAAATAGTCAGCATTCTGAAGTATTTGGAGCTGCACCCTTATAGATACTCTGTATGGCGAACATTTTATGTAGATGCATCTTTACCCTTATACCTTATAGGTGCTTGCACCTCATTTACTATTTTAATTATTCAGTTTCTTCAAGTGCAATAATTAATATGGAATATTTTTTATTTTTTCAAATTTATTATAAATTTTATTCTCTGCATATCTATATTAATATTGTGTATTATTAGAATATAGTTGTTTTATGTACTAAGTGTCTGGTAATTCATATTAAATAAAGTAGTAGCTTTTAACTTTTATTTTTTTATTTAAATTACTTCTGACATAAATTTAGCTAATGCTATTTGTATTAAATATGTTTTCCTATAATCACAGTCCATTAAAACTGAATTCCTATTGAGGTGACAGGTTCACTATCATAATCACCTTCGAAAACAGTATTAATACTTAAAAACTACGTAGTTAAATGTCTATTTCGGTCTTAATTGAAAAAAAAAAGTTAAGTGCGAATTTCACTCACCCAGTGGGGTTTCCATATTCAATCATTTTGTATGAAATGAACTACAATTATAAATTTATTATGATTTGTTTCTATGAAATACCTTTAATTTTTTTCATATTGGTTTTTTAAATATTATTTTATATTGGTTAGAATTAAGGCAATAATAAGAGAAAAATTGTGAAATTCGCAATGACAAGTTCACTCCTCACCGTTCATCAATGGCTGGCCTCTATGAGACGAACTCGTCATCGGTCACCAAAATGTTAATACAATAAGTACATGTGAATGAATACATATATACATATACTATAAATACATATACATACATATACACATTAAAATTAAATTAGCTTCACGCTGTATCCCGCACACAGCAGGGTAGGCAGAGGGAACCTAGCGTTAAGACACTCCGTTACCCACTTTCTGCCGAATTTTGGAGGCACTGCGTGTTTAGTGGCAGAACTCAACGCCGCGCCTTTGCCTCGACACCAGAGCGAAGAAATAAAAATTAAAATTCAAGTAAATATTACATCTCGAGTGGGGATCGAACCTACAACCTGTTGGTTTTACAGTCACACTTTGTGCCACTGCGCCACGACTGGCCTCACTTATATACAATACATATACACAACACATACATATACACAAACAAATATATGTACAAACCGAATATATATGTTGTGTTTTCAAAAAGTATCTCGCGAATTACATATATTATATTGAGGCCAGACATGGCGCAGTGGCACGAAGTGTGACTGTAAAACCGACTGGTTGTGAGTGCGATCCCCACTCGAGGAGATGAAATATTTACTTAAATTTATATTTCCATTTCTTCGCTGTGGTGTCGAGGCTAAGCGCGGCGTTGAGTTCTGCCACTCAACACGCAATGCCTCCAGAATTCGGCAGAAAGTTGCGAACGGAGTGTCTTAACACAAGGTTCCCTCTGCCTACCCTGCTGTGTGCGGGATACAGCGTGAAGCTGATTTATTTTGATTTTTATTTTATATATTTTCGATTTTTTGTGACGTTATGTTGGTATATATGTCTCTCACTTATGCTGACAAGTTCGGCCATTTTGAATGTTCAGTTAATTGTTGACAGCTGCTTTGCGTGCACGTAGTTTGGTTCGTCTTCGATTTCTACCTATCAAAAACAGCATCACATAAATATTGCTAATGAGATGTTGGAATCTGTCCGCGACGATCCGATTTCGTTTCGAATCGTGAGTTTATGGTTATGACGTGGAAACGAAGCTCAATCATCCCAATGGAAGCTGCCGCACGAACCAAGACTGTGAACCACGGTTCTGGTAACCACGTAAAGCGCGGGCGGTATCAACTTCCACTCAAGCCCACCTCAAAAAAACACACCTCGCAGGAAGTGGCTAACGGAAGTGTCTAAACGGTCCTAATTATAGGTCACTCCAATGGAAAACATTAGGTTTCTAGTTTAACTCTATCTATCCTGCCATGTGCGGGATATAGCGTGAAGCTTATAAAATATATAAGAAATAAATTTTATAATAAAATTTAGAACTGACACATTTTATGTTAGTTAGTTAATTCTTATTACGTTTATCATTCAGCAATCGATTGCAGTAACTTTGCATTTCAAACGTCAATATAGTTGATTAAATGGTTCTATTAAATGGTACAGAAAATAATGTTGTAATACATTTGCAAACTTAACTTAGCCATATTAAGACGTGGAAAACAGTTGTTAAAATACGATGATTTACGGTAGACCAAATCCTAAGTTAAAATGGATCCAAAAGAAGACAAAAATATGAATAAATCAAATATTATCAAAATTTTCTTCACAATACTTCGGGGTTTTTTTATGCTAGACTTCGGCTTTATAAGATCTTTCTCTAGGAAACGGAACTTGTTATTTTCATTACTTACTGTAATGCAACTTACTGCCCTTTCAATTTTGTTTGAGTTTGTTTTATTTTCAAAATTTCCCTTCAAATACGCGATTTGGTGGAATCTATATATCATTCAGTACTTTTTTAATGTTATTATTCTTTTGTTTTGTAATCAACGCAAAACTTTGTATATTCTATTCAAAAACTTGCTTTCAGCTGATCAAGATTTACGATTAAATGTTAAAAACGCTGTTGAATGGAAAATGATTGTTTCTATAACAACTGCATTCGCTTACAATACAGGGCTATGGATAGTTCATTGTAATTTCTTTCCGGAGATCTGTAATAATATCAAGAATTATTATTATTGGCTATACATTCTGTTTTTGTTCGGTCCGAACCTTCCTTTGATGATCTACTTCTTTTTATTTTACGCCGTGTACTGTCGTTTGAAACAATTAAGGATCACCATTGAAAAGAGCCACTATGAAATTATTTGTAGTCATATTTTATACAAATTCCTTATAGATGCAACGGAGCAAACCAAAGAAGTATTTGATTATTTGGTAAATTTAATAAGCGCAGTGCAATTCGATAATTATATATTTTTTGGAGTTCTTAAAGGCATAATTTAAAGATAATAATTTTTTTTAGTTCTTATCAATGCTAATCATTAAAGTACCAGAAATAATACTGACTATATTTAACATAATACGAGAGTTTAAGGATGCCGCAGTAAGTAATAATCTGCACTATATATGCATTATAGTTACTTATTTAGAAAACTTCAATATGTTTAAAAAAAAAATGCATTATAGTTGTTCATGCCAATAATAATGGTTATAATAATTAATAATCATGGATTTTTTTTATGTTTCTTATATTATTATTTCTTCTTTCTTTCTTACATCTAAGTACATAATGACATTTCAAGAGTTACAAAAAACCGAAGAAAAAATATTTAAAAATAAATAAAATATGCGAATAAAGATTTTATTGACACTCTAAGCTATCATTAGATAAAGAATATTTTTATTATATTAATGTTTAATTCTTAATTTCATTGATTCTAGAATATTCCATACCATCATTTATTGATTTATACAACAATATTGCAATATATGCTACTTTTAGTTTTACCGGCGCTCTGTGCTACTAAGCTCGAGGCTGAAGCGAGTAAGATAAAAATTATTCTTCACGATAAACTTCTTTACACTACAGGTACATGCAATGTTTCCTTTTTAACTCTTCTCTGCAAAAACAATCCCACATAGGCAGAAAGAACCTGGGCACCAAGTGTTAAGACACTTCCCTGTTCCCACTAAGATACTTCTGTTCCTTAATTTCCGCCGAATTCTGGAACCATTGAGTGTTGAGTGTCGGAACTCAACGTCACGCTTTGCCTTATTACCAGAGCGTGGAAATGAAAATTAAATATTTTATTTCCTCAAGTGGGAATTGCACCCTTCTTGGAGCGCTTACGTACGTTTGTTCCTCCGCGCTACCATTTGCCCCTACCTTAACTAACTATTTTCGTTTTATATAAATTTACTGTTGTAAAAATTATTGCTTCAGGTCACAATCAAGTTAAGGAGATAAGAAGATTTATCCAATATATAGAAACCAGACCATTTCAATTTCTAGTTTGCGATCTTATACCGCTGAATTCTAAATTACTAGTTACTCTTGTCAATGTTCATATAACATATGTGATTGTCGCTGTGCAACTCTCACATTTGTATTAGTTTATATGGGATTATATAATATTGTTACATTTACTCGTAAGTTATATTAATTATAAACCAATAGTGATTAAATGTAAATATAAGCTTAAAATAATTATTCAAATTAGAATAATATAGGTACATTTCTGTGGCTCACAGTTAAAAATATAATTTAAGGATACTTTACAGTCTACAGAATCAGACCACAATCAAAAACTTTGAATTTTTTTTTCATTTTATTACAAATTATATTTGCCATTGATAATGGATTCGCAAAATCACAACTATCACATAGGTTTATTGTAAAATTTTTAACAGTATTTGATACGTTATCTATTGATATGATCTGTTTTATCCTACTGGACTCAGAAACAAAATTTGAATGTCAAATGTGATGTACTAAATATCTTTTGCAACACATAAATTATTTTGGTGTAAATTGTAAATATTGTAGGATAATTATGTATAGGATAATACATTGTTCTAATAATGTGAACTGTATCATTATGGCATTTGCACCAATTATATATTTCATTGCTTTCCTCGTCTTGTATTTACTTTACATTATGATGGTCTTCACGTTCTACGCAGCCCGCTTACGACTTACGGCTATTGGAAAGGGTCGTATAGTACAAAAATGTCAAAACAGTTGCATCACGTATACAATTCACTGATCATTGATTTGATGGAAACTCCTAAAAAATCCTTTGATCCTGTAGTAAGTTTACATTTGAATAATTAAAATGAAAGGCAAAAAAATTACATTACTAAAATGCTGATTTCTCATAACCATCTTGTCAAAACTAGACTAGAATTATTATGTCACCAGCTCTGTATACTCGTATACATAATGTACTAGTTGCACCAAAGTGTACGCAAAAATGTACCTTAATTGTATAAGAAATTAAAATGTTTTATTTATTTGAGAACCGAATCAGCTTCTTTATTTAATGCTTTA
Organism: Heliconius sara; assembly: GCA_917862395.2. NCBI lineage: Eukaryota > Metazoa > Arthropoda > Insecta > Lepidoptera > Nymphalidae > Heliconius > Heliconius sara. The sequence continues at coordinate 2,279,043 of OU860788.1, read as the reverse complement.
TTACACCAATAAGATTATTAATATTATAAAAATAATAATAAAAGTAAAATTTTAGTATAAAGGCGGCCAACAGGTGACCTTTACTTTGAAAGTAGTTGGTGTATAAATGATATGAGAACAGACAGTTGGAGAACATAACACTTACTTAAATATCTTTATAAATATGATTGATACTAACATAATAATAATAATATAATAAAAATAAAGAATATATATAATCTTATATAAACGATGATATATTATTTATAGCGATAGGAAGTAGTTTTTACTGTTTTAAGTTTTTTAAGTTGAATCCTATGCTCTGCATCGTGATCGATTTTTTTCAGTGAAAATATGAATCAAATGGCATTATTTTGCAGATGATCGAACTAAGGACTAAGAGAAGGAGTTTTTTCCATCTTCTCAAACGACAGATCACAGAGAAGAATTTTCTTCTAACCTCTGTTATATGGGGTGACCAAGAAAAAGTACTATCCATTGTTAGCCCCAAATTCTTCACAGAGTCACAGAACTCCGATCGAGTCCCATCAAACACTATGGGACATAGCAACAAAAATAAATAGTAACAAGCAGAGAATAATTTTTACGTAGTTCAATTAGAATATATGGTTTAGTTGGTCATCGTGCTTGGACGGTACGGCCTCTATAGTATTATAGAGGCAAGAAACAAAGAGAATCTTCCATCTAGTTATTGCCTCCAAAAAGTAAATGAATCATAAACATAATATTGAAGAGTAACGCATAGGCACATATTAAATATTTCAATCAATACAATGTACTGTTATTACATTGATGGACCGCATGATAATGTGTTCATCAAATTGTCTTGAATAATTAAAGTATTTCCAATAACACTAATAAAGATTGTGTTGAAACAATATTGTTATTATGTTCATCCATTTCTCCTTAGACTTGCATACAAATAAACACGTTCTTTGCTACAATGACAGACACTGAGAGCAAAACTGCATCTTACGTTAAGTATTCTACTTGTATAAAAATAATTGTATACGTCCAACTTTTCTTGGGACTATATACTGACATAAGTAGTAATAATGTAATGAAAACTATCATGATGACTTATTGCGTTCTCTTTAATCTATTGGCTTGCTTTCGCTGTTACTACTATTTAACTTATACAGAAATGATGTCACTGAATGTGTTTGACTGTATCGTTATGATGACACTATTTAAGGTTTTGTATTGCAATATAACAGCTTTAATATCTCTATTCAGTAAAGGAGAAAACTTAAATATTTTTTTCAATGCTATAAAATTAACTGATCGTCATGGCTTACTGCAACAATACTATCATAGGTCATTTATAAATATTAGTGTATTTATTGTGATGGTCATCCGAAGTATAGTTCAATTTTTATATTATTTCTTAAGTGAGGGTCAATTTTTGTACTTCTTTACAATGTGTTTGTTATCGTTACAACTGAATGTTACTAATATGAAAAAAATAATAATGTTTGAGCATTTATGGTGTAAATTCAAGTCTTTGAGAAAGATGATACTTAATAATTTTGATTTTACCTCAAATGTTGATGAGGCATTGATCGATGGAAATATAAAGAAGCTCGAGGATTTCATCAGCATCTATGAGAAAATAATTGATAGTGTGAGATATGTAGGTCATGTAACGAAATTCTTGGTAAGTCCACACAATATGTAAAATTTTGATAGAATGTATTAGAACTGAATAAAATTACATTTACTACATCTTGTTTTAAATTTTCAGATTTTAATAAGTCTGCCATCATACTTCTTGTATATCTACTATTTTGTGACTCTACTCTCTACTCATTATTATACTGCTCGTGTACGTAATAAATATATGATTATATTTTATTTTAGTGGTATTTATGTATTAACGCCACCGCAGCAAAATTTCCTTTCATATGCTGCTGGTGCGAGGAGTTAATGTCAATTAAATTTTATAAAAAACCACTTGACTTATCGGACAAATTTGTTATATATTTAAATAATAATAATTAAAACTCATATTTAACTTATAAAATTCGCACATCAAAAATCAAGCCCACAGATATCATACGTAGAACCTTCAAAAATTTTAATAACCTGAGTTTCATGAAAAGCTTAAGATAGATTTGATAGTGTGTTTAATGCTCCAAGTACCAATAGCAATATTAACATATTTAACTCTCTTCTTATTAAACTTTGGAACGATGAACAAGAGCAAATTATGCATATTAATGATCAACAATGTGAATGACATTGCGAAAGCTATTAATCTAGTAAATTCCAATCTACATACAATTAGTTCCTGGAGCAAGTCATTTGGTCTGGCAATAAATCCTCAAAAGTCACAATTTCTTCGGCAGTTGTCAGCAATTGTCTTAATGAAAGGTTCCTTTTTTCCCGCTTTGACAATTACTTTTGATAATTTATTGATAAATATTATTTTCACAATTGTAAGCTGGAGTGTAGTAACGCTGTTAAAAATCTAGGTATCAAGGTGGACGACCTGCCTCTTGGACTCCGCACATCTTTGAACTGATGTAGTAAACTATTGTTAGGCTACAGAAAAGTGAACATCTTTTGCCTAACCAAATCTGCTCCAAACCAAGATTTTACTGGCCCACTCACTTTTATATCGGACTATCGGACTATGCTGATACCTGTTACGTGGATATTCCACAATAATTGCTCAATACTCTTGAACCTACAAAACCTGGTTATTAGATTCATTTTCGCGCTTTTAGCTAAGGAACGCTTTTCTTTCCTTGGTTCTAACTCCTGTATTCCGCTGTCTCCGCTCGAAAAGTGATTACGTGCTAGAGACCCCGCTGTGCCATACTCACTGCAACAGTAAATCTTTTACTGTTGAAGCAGTGACATTATGGAATGCGATACTACAATCTACGACCATGTGAAACAGTCTACTTTTATAAATATCTTTAAACATAAAGTTAAGAATTATTATCTTCGGATGTAGTATCTGTATTATTATCATTTATTTTTTGAATATATCAAATGATTTGATTTATTTGATTTTATATATATATATATATATATATATATATATATATATATATATATATATATATATATATATATATATATATATATATATATGTGTATATATATATATATATATATATACACACACGTGGCGTTAATACATAAATAGCATTTAACTTTTTTAAGGAATCTTTTTTGACACAAAATATAATCTCTCTCTCATGAAAATAATAAAAAAACAGGTGTTATCATGATTACAAAATAACAACATCTTGGAGGAAGTCACTGATTTGTTTTATATTTTCATTAATGAATTAATTGACAATTATTTTTAATTAGGAGAGGAGGATGTAGGGAGGCCTATATCCAGCTGTGGACTTTGAAAGGCTGATGGGTGGATAAATGGAAAGTAACATTGATAATCATGAAAAATCAAACATTTATAAAATAATACTGTTTATTTACAGGCAAAGGCTGTCGTTGCTGATTTTACAATATTTTATTTGGCAACATTGGTGACAGCCGTTCTTGTAGAATTAGGAAATGCAGAAATAGATAAAATCAAGACCTTTTTACAAGCTCAATTAATTCATGTTACGTGTGAGTGTGTTTAATTAAAATCAATAATTTTATATGGATCTTATATATTAATTTAATTAAAGTGTTAAAATTATTATACTTATTTTGATCATTGAAATAGTTTAACTACTAGTGTTTCATGAGGTTCTTCTTAAATATCTTAAATATCTTCTTTCATCATTTTTTATGAAGAGTGAGGGTGGGAATATAATGACTTGGTTGGGATTGATACATATAACATGTATGTCATGTGTTCTTGAATAATAAATAAACTACATATGACTCGACTTATAAGAATAAAAATATTATCAATAATAATATTTATATTTATTACAAAATATATAATTATATTTAAAGCTTAAGTGATTATTCTCAAAATCACATTTAGTTAGGCATTAAATATGTACTTGTTTCTTGTATTATTTCAGATTCACCAGCAAGAAACAGAGTAATTGATGTTCTCAAATACTTGGAGCTACGCCCCTATAAATACTCCTTATGGCGCATTTTCCACTTGGATATTTCCTTACCATTGTACATTGTCAGTGTATGCACCTCTTACACTATTATAGTTATCCAGTTCCTTCATTTGTATTAAATATGTATATTTAATAAAATTTAGCTGTTATATTATTTTTAGATATATTTCTAATCAACCTATTTATGTACTTATTTAGAAAACTAAATTTTCTAAATAAGTATTTATCTTGCCTAAGTGTGGATTAACACTTTAAAAATGTTTAAAAAAAACTATTTATGTGTTTCTGTCGGAGATACTTCTTTCATATAGTCTAATTGAGTTAAAAAATATACTACATAATTATATATATTTCTGTTTTGGTGTATCGTCATAATAATTTTTCCACCGCACTACGCCCTCTCCTCTCGATCTATTCCTACAATTCGGTTGCCTGGAAGAGATCACTTTCAGTGATAAGGCCGCCTTTTCATATTTTATTATTCTATAAGCTCCTGTAAATAGTATATTTGTATTATTATTTTGGTGTAAAATAAAGAGTTCTATTATTATTATTATTAATTTATTGATGATTTGTAATGTGTATTTTGAATAAAACAAGTACAATACAATTTTCCTTGTTAGAGGTACTCCAATAGGATAACTTTCAATTGAGCGATGAGGATTTTCAACAATTTGAAGCTGATTTGTAGCTGACGACTACGACTAGTAGCTACGATCTACGACTAGTAGCAACGATCTACGACTAATAACAAAAAAAGTGCATTTGATATAATGAGAGTTAGAAGCACTTCACTCTCCTCTTCTCCAGCAGGGACACTTTTATAGGATACGGACGTTAGCCACCGGAATAAGCAAAAACTTAACCAAAATAATTTTAACATAGTATTTCCCAAGACGACTGGTCATCGTAGGAAATTAGACTACTACCCTCCACTCGCAAATATTAAAATAAATACAAAACATAATAAGAATATATTAAAAATCTGTACTTTAAATTTGAAAAAAATGGGTAAATATGGTTACGGCGAACGAAAAGAAAGAGGCAAAAGATTAATAGAATATGCCTTTGAGTACAAATTAGCAATTATGAATACGTTTTTCAAAAAGAAAGATAATAGAAAATGGACCTGGATTTCTCCTAATCAAAAATTTAAGAATGAGATAGATTTTATAATGACAAACAAGCCAAAGTCCATTACAAGTATAGAAATAATAAATTTTGCCTCTGATCATAGGCTAGTGAGAGCAACAATAACTTTAAATACTCCAAAGAAGACCAGAACGAATTTCAGACCCACATTTAGCAAGTTAAAATCGTCAGAAGAAAGAGGAAATTTTACTAATGAATTGAAAGCTAACATTGAAAACCTGACAACGAATCAAAATGATGTACAAATGTACTATAATTTGCTTGAAGAAAAAATATTAAATAGTCTAAAAAAGGTACACGCCAACAATAATGTTAGAGAAAACTCGATTTTTAGCAATAGCACGAAGGAACATATAAAACAGCGCACTGAGTTAATTTTAGTAAAAAAAAAGACATAAACACAAGAAATAAACTTACACTACTCTATTTGAAGACACAAATAAATCAATTAGGAAAGACTACGCCAAGCACAGGCACAATGTCATTTCAAAAAATTTAAATAAATACAGACGAACGAAAAGAGCTGTAAAAGAATTAAATATGCAGAAACCGTGGATATTAAAACTTAAACATAATTCAAAAGAAATAAGAACGGGGCAAGACGTGACAAACCTTGCGACAACATTTTACAAAGAATTAAACAAAAGAAGAGATGATGAGAGAGATGTAAAACTAGTGGAAGAAAACATAGAATATGAGATGACTTCCAATATAACGATTGCACCAATCAGTGAGAAAGAAGTGTACGATAACATTAAACACTTAAAATCAGAAAGAAGTCCAGTCATCAGTCCAGGGCCTGATGGTATAACCAATGAGGCTTTATAATTGGGTGCCACTATCCTGATACCTCATCTTACTCAACTATTCAATCTGATACTTAACACAGAAACCATCCCAAAGCAATGGTGTACATCGGACATTAATATAAGCATAATAAATTACAGGCTCATTCTGGCAACTATGTATAAACTTTTTACATCAGTTTTATTAAAACGCATAACACATGATATTGACAAACAATAACCTATAGAACAAGCCGGATTTCCCTCGGGTTTTAGTACAATTGATCACATACAATCATTGGAACAAGTGATAAAAAAATATAGAGAGTTTAATAGAAGAGTTTAATAGAAAATAATAGAATACTAAGGCCTTTGACAGCATAAGCCACAGCTCAATTTGGAAGGCACTAGAAATGTCCAATGTTTGTAAAACATATATAAATATATAAAAAAAAACATATATAGAAATAGCACTAGTAAAGTGAAATTAGAAAACAGGGGAATTCAAATAGATATACAGAGAGGAGTGAGACAGGGAGACCCTCTGTCGCCAAAACTTTTTATTGTTTCGAAAAGTAACCTGGGCACAAGGGGGAATCTATATAGACGGAAATTATATGAGCCACCTAAGATTTCCTGATGATATTGCTATATTATCCGAACAACCTAAAGAATTAGAAACAATGATAAATACTCTAAATCAAGAAGGCCACAAAGTTGGCTTAGAAATGAACTTTTGTAAAACGAAAATAATGACAAACAGCCTAAAGAGAGATATTATAATAGAAGGAAATAAAATAGAACATGAAGATAATTATATTTATTTAGGGAAACAGATATCGTTTAGAAAAACAAGTAATGAAGAAGAAATAGAAAGAAGAAGTAAGTAAGAAAATAGCATGGAAAAAGTTTTAGACATTTAAAGAGATTTTAAAAGGTAATTTTAATTTGAAAATGAAAAAGACCGTCATGGACACGTGCATCTCACCTACTCTTTTGTATGGCTGTCAAACTTGGATTTATACAAAACAAACGGAACAAAAAATCATAAGAATAGGAGAAATATATTGAAAGTAAGAACAATACAAAGAGTTGACAATCATAAGATAAGACAAAAAACTAATATATCAGATGCATTCACTCAAGCCCTGATATTAAAATGGTGGTGGGCTGGGCACATATCACGTTTTACTGATAATAGATGGACAATTCAAACAACAAGATGGAAGGGTCCACATGGAAAAAATATGTTGGTAGACCAATTAAAAAATTATTATTATTAAACTGCTGGACAAAATTGGATGACTCTAGGGAAAAACAGAAAGTTGTGGAGCGAAATGGAGGAGGCCTATATCCAAGTAAATGGGATCCATATCACCAAAACAAAATCTGATAATAACATTAATAACTAACAAACTAATTCACTATTTTATAAGACATTAAATGTTACTAATATTTAATTAACACTACTAACAACATTGTAATAAGAGTGATATATGAAATAAAAGGCTTATTATTATTATTATTATTGTAGCTGACGCTTTCAAAAAATTTGGTACTAATATTTGGAAATGCGGGAAACTATTTGACCATCAGGTAAAATAGTTACCCGGATCCGTGGCAAATACGATAGAAAATGCACAGCTAGAAGATGTCTCTAAGGAAAGCCAAAAAGTCAAGGTTTTCACTGATTATTTTGTCCCAAACGATACAAAAGACTATGCGTTATTTATTTTAAAAAGTATAAAAATTTGAACGTAGCGGGACTTGAATCCGGGCCTCCTGGAAACCGACCGAATAAACACTTTACTAATGGTAAAAAAAAGACTACATTATATGCCATTAAAGGATTCAAGCTGATACTGTAGTATTACCATATATCATAAAATGTTTATTTAATCGCAGTATGAACCATTCTTATCATCTCATAGGTAGTCCATGATCTTTATTAAAAAAAATATTCGTAAAAATACTCCATAGTAGTTGAATTTTTACACAGTCCATTTTAATAACAATTATTGAAACATTTTATTGATTTTATTTATTCGATTACTATTTAAATAGCCCTTGAGCGACATACATCATGGCCAACATCCTTCGTTATTAAAGCATATAAAACATATTAAAAAAAATTAGAAAAAACATATTTTAATTTTTTTTTCCATTAAAAATTTATTTATCAAATTATATTCCACCTTTTCACCAATCGTATATAATTAAATAAAAATATGATAAAACATAAACATAAATACGCATAGCAATTACACTTAATTAAAAAAGTTAATTATTAATTACGTAAATGACACATTTTTTATATAGTATTAAACGAAAATTGTACATCAACAGATTTCTTCATACCTAATAATAAATAATATTTTATGAGTTTTTCCAATCTAGTTATCGGCCGGGAATATACCACCATAGCACTGGTACAGCACTCAATAATGTATGTGATGATATAAGAAGTGGAATAGACAATCAAAATGTTACCATAATATGGTAACCATATTAGATTTTTCCAATGCTTTTAACACAATTTATGTGGACATACTTTTAGTTGTACTTAAATCTATCAACATATCACTAAACGCTGTTGAATGGTTTTATTCTTACCTGACCGACCGTGTACAATACATACGTGCTAATGAAAAACAGTCCTCATGTTATCAACTCAATGCCAGGGTACCTCAGGGTGGTGTACTTTTTCTGTTACATTTTTCCATCTTTATAAACTTACTTAAACTTACCTTAATTCCACTGCAAATCTCCGGCTTATACACAAGTTGATATTGTTTGTTAGTAACTAGATCATATTTGCCTAATATAATAAATTAAAAATTATGACGGAAAGATGACGCTCCGTTCTCTTTGGCTACCCCGCTAGGGGTACACAGACAGCAAAAATATAAAAAAATACATTATGACCATTTTTAATTTTAGTCAATGAGTCACAATAACACGTCAAAGTTTTGCTATAACATAACATACTTACTGCATTTAATGCGCGTACTCTTGCAAATAATAATTGTTTTTATTTTATCAAAATTGGTTCAGAGTTTCTAAAGTTTACAGCGAGACATCACGCGGAGATACGGAGGAGGGTTTACGGGCAAGAAATTTAATCCAGTAGATTGGTTTGCATCTAATATTTTAAATGTTTTTTGTTTTGTATTTATTCACAATTTCTTTAGACATTATTCTTATTAAATTAACATAGTGATGAATGTGAGTTATGTAAAAGGGCAGTCAGCTAACCTACTTATATACTTTATTTTTGCGTGATATATATGAGAGCGGTGATAACGTAGCCGCTGAAATTCTAGGAATGAAACCCAAATAACTAAGTAAATATTTAACTACTCATTTATACATATATTTCGATCAAGTTTCATTAAAAGAAAATGATTTATTTGACGAGAGTTTAACATATACTTCCAAAAAATAAAACAAAATTAGTATTTTTCCAATGATACTTAATTTTTTTGTGTTTATCAGACAGCAGCAGGGGCAGCAAACTTGTTGATAATTTATTTAATATTAACTTTTAATTGGTTCAGTAGGTCAGTATAAAGTTTATTTCATTCTTTAAAGCAAATAAACTAAATGATGTTTTATAGTTTGGATGGGATTGATGTAAAGTATATGTTTTTAAAATGTTGCTTGTCTTAAATAATAAAATAATAAAAGAAAAAATTATAACAGACCAGAAAGAGAAAGGTATGGTCGTGATATATACTTTTTTTAAGCTCCACAATGTATTCTGTAGGCAGAGGGAGCCTAGTGTTACGACAATCCGCTATCACTTTCCGCCGAATTCTGGACGCATTGCGTGTTGAAAATGAAAATATTAAATATCACATTTATCGATCGATCGATTGAACCCAAACCCTGTGGTGGGTGCCCCTGCGCTGCAACTGAACTCTATGGACTATACAATATTTCCTAATTATTTTATTTACTTACTATAAAACACAATATTAGCAAAACCGCGATCACTAAACAAGCCAGAGTACGAAAGTGTTCGTAAGCGCCGACTAGCAAGACGCAGCTAGACGTCACCGCGAATGCGGTCACTTAATATTTATGTTGACATCGATGTCAACATAGATGTTTATCTCACATTGGGCATCAAGATCTGATGTCCCTTGCAGATATTCATTTGCGTAAGTCCTGGAATAATTTATGGAACGAAGCAAAATCCCATAATGGTAGGTATTACGCATTTATTCAACCTGATATTCCTAGGCGACCTTGGTTTTATTCTCAAAAGCTTATTGAACGGAGGATTATAAAAACAATCTGTCACTTGCGCCTTGGGTATGCTCCTACTCCTGTGCATCTAGCCAAGATCAGGGTCAGGGACCACTCACTGTGTGAATATGGTCTGGACGACGGCACTTCTTCTCACATCCTTTTCTCTTGTCCTAAGTTAACTCGTCCTTTATATGATCTCAATCATTTTTGAAGATAAAAATAAAGATTTTTTTCTCTCGTGTTACCTATTTTTTATATATGCTGATAACGAAAACGTTGGTGTGACTCATTAAATAACAAACAATTGTTGTAGCAAGCATATAAGATTATCGACGAGGGCTTGGACGGCTTTAATCCAAGATGCGCAGGCGCATTATAGAATCTTCCATTATATATTATAATGAAATTATATGATTCAAATAAAACGGTATTCAATTTATTATTATTTATATTAATAATATGAAATAAAATTACAAATAATAATCTTAATATTGAATTAAATGATTGAACTGTATGGCAATAATAGTATAAGTTGTGCTTAAGCTGATGAGCGTCAATGGCAAGGTGATGTTGACACAGAAAGCCCTTAGGACGCTGTACTTCAGTGGTTTGAGTTCAAGAAAAAGTATTCCATCGTAAATTTTATTTTTGAAAGTTGCATCTGAAATAAACATACACTACATAAGTAGTATCTTCACGCTCTATCCCGCATTTAGCAGCATTCGCAGCATAATCCTAGTGTTAACATTATTCCGCACTCTCCGTCCTAATTGTCGAGACATTGTGTATTGAGTATTAGATCTCAAATCTGCGTTTTATCTTGTTACAAGAGCGAAGAAATGAAAATAATTCGTTTCTTCGAATGGCAATCAAATCCTTAATCGTCGCGTTTACAGTCAAAGAATGCTGCCGATACGCGACGACGTCGTCTATAACATAAACTTAGCTAAATGTCAAAAGTCAAATCTGGGAAAAGTAGAGAAGGAAAGGAAGGAAAGAGAGGCCTCATTCTTTTTCTGTCATACACACATAAATACGCAACATTTTTTTAGTTTTTCTATTGCTTCACGCTGTAACCTGCACACATTTTAAAGAGTTATTACATACTTAGGAAAAAAAAATGTATAAAAATTTTAACATAGCGGAACTCAAACCCCCTGGAAACCGACCAGGTATGTTAGCATACTATTTAGTCCATGTAAATAATTTATTTTTTAATCATGGTTAATTACTTGAACATTTAAGAAGTTGCTTTTTAATATGTCTTTTAATTTTGTCCACTTCCGCTATGGCTAATTCTGCAAGCACAGCTGAGGTACATGGGTATGTTATGTTTAGTATAGCATCTGTTATATAAATTGAATCTGCCTGTAAAATAATGACAGATATTTTAATATACATATAGGAAAAAAAATCGCATTAAAAAATCATATATATGTAGCTGCATACGATTTTTTTCCCTTTTTTAATTAGTTTTACGTTGTATCCCGCACATAGCATGCAGGCAGTTGAGACACTTCCGTGCTACATAAAATTTAGTTAATTTTCAACTTTTATCCCTTCTATAGCGGCAGAGAAGTTTCTCCTCAGAAGTATAAATTGCGTGTTGAATAGTAGTTTTCTTGCTAGAGAGGGAGAAAATAAAATAATTCGTCGAGCAAAGGTCGAACTGACTCGGTCCAATTAAGCCACAATGTAAATAAATGCAATTAAACAGAAATTGGACAATAATATTAAATTGTTAAATAACTACATATATAACAATAGTCAAGTATACCCGATTGTTTAAAGTTTACAAACATTTTTTTTGTATTTACCCGAGGATTTTGATTAAGAACATCTATAACTGTAGAAATCACGTAATAGAAGAAAGATGGAAAATTTAACAGTACCTGAAAGTAGGAGATGGCGTAATATTAAAAATTATATTAAAATTAGTATTAGTATTTACTATACTTTTTGAAGCTAAACTTCACGTGAGCGCTCAACTAGCACACACGGATCACCATAATCGAAAAACAGAACAAACTCTCGTAAGTCAAAACCCAGCGATAGATGCTTAGCCACTTATAATTCTAGATTGTATCTACGAGTATATCTATTTGGATTCCACTTAAAATTTTACAGCTAATCATCAAAAAAAATATATTTCCAAATAGTGAAATTTATATTTCCATTTTCTTCGCTCTGGTGTCGATGACAAGCGCGGCGTCAACGCCGCTCAAGAACTCAAGTTCTGCCACTCAACACGCTATGGCTCCAAAATTCGGCAGAAAGTGAGGAATGGAGTGTCTTAACACAAGGTTCCCTCAGCCTACCCTGCAGTGTGCGGGATACAGCGTGAGCTATTTCTTAAAAACTTACCAAGCACTTCGAAGCTACACCAAAATATTTATTATTATTCTCGATTAATCTCTTATAAGTTTTTAAATAAATTTTTAATTTTACACTTTGAATATTGATTTGACTGTTGCTCGATATGTGAGAGAAATTAATATTTTTTTCTATCATTTTCCTAAGAGCCTTCATTCTACTCAACGTCACTTCAAACATTATGATTATTGTCATATGGCTAAGGCTAATGTTTACAAACACAATAAATCCTATGAAAAACATTAGAACTCTTTCAAAACCAAATACCGTTATTGTTAAAATCCCTCGCACCACATTAAACGTTAATATAACTATGAACATGCACGAAGAAATCAACGTTTCGAAATTCTGTGACTTTCCTTTGTAAGTATATGGTATCGCATTCAGTGCGGATAAAAATTTTAACAAATCCGACCCACAACTCAAAAGAGATACTAAAGTTACCGAATTAAAAATAATCAATTTGTAAAGCAATGAATAATAGTCAATTAACGTATCATATTCTTTAAATATCTTAAGTAAGTATACACAGTTGACAGTACAAATACACGATAAAGAGACGCAGTAGGCTTTACCAAGGACATTTAAAAATTTCTTGCTGTGAAATAAATCCGAATATAAACCTACTAATAAACGAAAATACATAATAATAATAGTACAGATATTTTTGTTGGAGTAAGACATTTTATATTTTCTTACAACATTCACTACATTTAGGTTGAGTAGTTTAATACCGAATAACATTTACTTTTAATAACAACTGCCTTTTGTATTGCAATCAACATTTCTATAACACGTTCGTTGTTGTGTTCATTAATCATTATTAATGAACATTGTGACAAATTGATCAATATGGGAAAAGGTTTTGCTCCCATAATTTTTCACGTTTTAAGTAAATTAATAATTATTACAATTTTTGTTTCTTCATACTGTATCCTGCTCATAACAGAGTGGACAGAGGGAACAGAGAGGATGGGAGGTGGTGAATAAAAATATTCAATATTTTATTTCGTCCATTGGCAATCAAACCTTGCTGGTTGTCGTGTCGCGTTTACAGTCACACGCTTGTGCCTCTACGTTAAGTTAGTTAAGTTAATTAAAATTATATTAAAGTAATATTTTTTGTTAATTACAAATAAATATCTATATACGTATATCTTAGGTTACGACATTATTGTGCAATGGGTTAGGGTCAGACTATATACGTGATTATTGTGGGTGTAATCTCTGACCAAGCACGACGTTGAGTTGTGAAACTCAACAAGCGATATCTTGCAACATGAGGCTCGTACTGACTTAACACTAGGTTCTGTTTGCATACACTGCTTTTAAGGAAAATATGTTAAGCTTTTTTATACATGAAAAACTTTTACTTCTTTTTAGAAAACGTATCAATATTTCAACATCATAGCTGGATTTGAACCTGTATCTCTTGAAAAACGAAACCGACAAAACGGTCTAACCATAAATCTATACGTTTTTATCGAACCTACATTTTAAATTTATTTCGACGTAGCTTTGAACCTAGGATCATCGTGCTCACTTATACAATCCAAGTGTATCTCACCCATATTATGGTAATGATATCTCCTAAGTTTGTCTCAATTTCCAACAGTTGGGGCAATTTGTGTAAATTGGACGTAAAGGAGTCGATAGTATCAAGAACTTCGTACTTCTATGGGATTTGCTAATGAAATGCGTCTTGAGAGTTATGTAGAGGAAATAGAGTTATAAAAAACCTTTATCCTTAATACACATATTCATATTGTAGATGGTTTAAGCTCCTGGGGCCTTGCGTCATTTATATCAGACATAAAACGGAAAAAACTCTGATATAGCCATGTAATGAAAGTTGCCCATTAAAACAATGAAATTTGCCATTTAAACTATGATTAATCGACAAAGATATATGAAACTATTTTATTCTCATTACAAATGAGTCTTAGCGCGCGATTTTGCCATGTGATCCCGGCCTAGAATAGGATCATCCTGGTACTGGTGGTGTCGTAAGAGGCGACTAAAGTACGTGTGGTAGAGTCACGTCGCCAGCAATGGCAACACGCATGGGCAGACTCGACCGGATCATTACCACCCCCGGCATTTGAAACCGGCGTGAAGTAGTGGCTTTATGCCACTGCGTTTCGCATCAGGTAATGCCGGGCCCCGGCGCTCAACCCATCTTAAAGGCCGGCAACGCACCTGTAGTTCCTCTGGGGCTGCACGGGGTCGTGGGCGGCGGTAATCACTTACCATCAGGTGACCGTGCTCGTTTGCCGTGTCTTTTCCATAAAAAAAAAAGATTAGTAATTTTACTATGTTTATAAGGATTATCTGTTTTCCCTAATTGAAAATAAAAATTAAATCAGCTTCACCCTGTATCACGCACACAGCAGGGTAGGCAGGAAACCTATTGTTAAGACACTCCTTTCCTCACTTTCCTCCGAGTTCTGGAGGCATTGCGTGTTGAGTGGTGGAACTCAACGCCGCGCTTTGCTTCTACACTACAGCTACACCCAAGCTGTACACGTGTACAGCTTGGGATTATTCCATGATGATTTGTTAATATGAAAGTCGAAAGTATCGCCTTTTTTTGTCAAATAATCATTAAACATGGTGGAGTAGTCAGAGAGCGTATTGAAAAATATTAAAATACTTAATTCTTTGTTTTCTTTTGAATCCAAGCTATTTTGTGTTGAGTGGCCAACTTTTGTTTCACTAGTTCGAGGACATAATAATAATTCATTGTCACGAACGGGAATAGAACCCACAGCCTTCTCTACAGTTCGACGCTGTTCCATTATAACACCACCACCAATGACTATGTAGTTATTAAATATACATAATATAATATATAACTTATACAGGCGTTGCTTTATATGAATATCTCAGTGACGCGTGCGATATCAAATCATTAACGGATCGGCGATGTCAACAGATTAGCATATTGTTTGTTCATGCCCATATATACAAAGTAAGGATTAAACCAATGGTCCGTATTTATATTTGATCTAGGATTTCCTTTTCGACTGTTTAGCCTAATGATTGGAATTAATGCAGGCTATGATATATATATTATAAACTAGTACGGAGGGTAGTGTTTTATCAATTTTTGTTGCTTAACCTTGAAAATTGTAATATATAATATAAGCCATCATTGTATTAGGTTAAGATTTATATGAATAAATAAATAAATAAATAAATATAGAATAGAGACCAGTCGTGGCGCAGGGGCACGGAGTTTGACTGTCAAACCGATTGGTTGTGGGTTCGATCACCACTCTAGGAGATGAAATAGTTACTTAAATTTAAATTTACATTTCTAATCGGAGAAGACCTTGGCCGGAGAAGTAGATGACGTAAACTGCAACTATTTTCGATAGGGAAATTAGATGAGAAATAAGAATTTATTTTGTAATTTTTAACTTATTATGGTCCTCGCTCGTTAACGAGGTAAAACGTGGTGTAAGTTCCACTATTCAGCATGCATTATTCAGCATGACTCAAGAATTCGGCGAAAATTGGAGAACGAGAATGTTTTACAGGAACTGAGTGTCTTACTAGTAGATTTCCAGGTCCCCAGGAAGCAAAAAAAAGAACATCAATAGGATTTTAAGAAATATATCTGACCTATGCAAAAAAAAACTATTAGGCGTGTATTTTTTTTCTTTCCAGCTTTTTTTCTACCATCGGCCAAGTGAAAGCTTGAAATTAAAGTAGTACAGACATCCCTCCAAAGAATATTCAAATTTATATCCATCATATTTAAGTTTGAATCAGGAAAGACTATTTACAGATATAATCGATTTTGTAATACTTCAAAAAGTGTTACAAAATCGATTAAATCTGTAAATATAATATATTTAATATAATATAATAATATATTTCAATAAATTCATCATTGCTGTACTGAATGAGCAATACTTACGAGATTTTTTGTGTAAAAAAAACTTTATTATCAAGTAATATATATAAAACAGAAACGTATATCAATGAATCTTTTATGTTGCCGCTATTCCCTCAGGTCAAAAGTGGTAGTGGCACCCTACTAAGCTAGGTAGAGTCACCCCCCAAGTTGTCACTAACATATTAACATAGAGACCCGCAAACCCTGTGTTTGCTGGTGCATTGAACTCGGCCGTATTGTACATCCTGCGACATTCCTTTGAATTTCCTTTATGCACCCTTTACCTGAGAATTAGCGATGCTGGAAACTATCTAGGTTAATACTTACTTTTTTCTACCGTTGTCTACCGTCATGACAGTAATAAGGATTACTTAAAATTTTAATTGAAAAGTTGTTGCAATTGTGAGTTTGATTCCCACTCAAGAAATGTTTAATTTAAGTGAAATATTTAATATTTTCATTTACTTGCGCTGGCAAAGTGCAGCGTTGAGTCCCGTAACTCAACACGCAATACTTCCAGAATTCGGCGGAAAGGGGTATAAAGTAATGGTCTTAATGGGAATGGAATGTCTTAACATTAGGTTCCCTGGTTCCCTCTATCACTACCACTATAACAAAATACAGAAAAAAATAACTTATCCGTAGTTAACAATGTATAAAGATACATTCCCCTGATGCCGTACTTGCAGCTCGTGGGAGCAATCAATAGAGTTCAATATAATTTGCTGAGTTAACTATTTTCAGTAATATAAATTTTTAATTAATATTCTTTGTCTTCAAATTGCTCTAATACAGACAGGTTCTTTGTAAAATTAAATAAATATATTTTTTTTTTAAAAAGCCTTTTTCTCGCCTGCGTAATTTAACTCCGTTTCGGCCTGATTTCTGTCGAGAGAGAAGGCCGAAACGAAAGGTTGAACTATTTAATTTTGAAATTGTTTAACTTGAAGTAAAGCTTAGATTTTAAGCTTATTACTTAAAGTATCTATAGATAATGAAACGAAACATTATTTATTAATAAAACGCCGTATGCGTGAAAGGGAAGCCAGACAGACTGTCGCCGTTACGCGTTACGTAACAAAGCGGCTTATCCTCCCATAAGAAGTAATCACTTCAAAAATACTATTTTAGGTTTATTTATGAAGTCTCATCCAGTAAAACGCATTACACATCATAATTATTATAGAAAATCCCTTTCGTATGCATAAAAAAGATCATTTATATTTTCTTATAATTATTCCGGTACATAGAATGTTAGATGCAAGGTGGCTTTGCTCCAGTCGTTTGATCTGCAATGTTAAAGAGATGTGATGTAACTTATGTATATATTTAAGGAAAAGGGTTAGAAATAATGGCGTCTAACTTTTATTGAATGAACATAGAAAAAAAATATTATATGTTAGTATATTTTTTTCAATATTGATAGCGTGGTATGTATGTGAAGTTAGAATCAAGGACATTGATATAAATTACACACTCGTGCAGTGTAATTGCTAATTAATTAATTATAATTTCTGCGAATTTTGATAGTTCCCCTGTATCCCGCACACAGCAGGGTAGGCAGAGGGAACCTAGTGTTAAAACACTCGGTTTCCCATTTTCTGCCGAATTCTGGAGGCATTGTGTGTTGAGTGACAGAACTCAAAGGCGCGCTTTGCCTTGACACCAGAGCGAAAAAATGGAAATATAAATTTAAGTCGGTTTTATAGTCGTACTTCTCAAAATTCTTTAGAGTTATAAAATTTGAATTTGCAGCTCTTGTGATTAGTGTATTGAACAATTTAAATTAATAAATATAATTATATTAGTATAAATATAATAAAACATTAAGATTATATTTTAAATAAGAAAATCCTCAAAAAATACACTAGCAGGTATATGAATAATACATTCTCATGTACATAAGTTATTTATATTAAAAGCGTGAGTATTCAGTTTGATACTTTTTCATCATCATTTTGTATTTTTAATAAATTGACTATTAATGCTTGCGAATATTTAAAAAATAGTTATTTTTCTTGTTGTTTAAAAAGCATGTTATGGCACACGGTGATGTTTTCATAACGAAATTCTGAAAAATCTTGCCTAGAGCTTGAATAATAAGTAATCAAGCTCACCAAAATATGTATATGAAAAATAAAATCAGTATTCTTTTTTTAAAAATACCTTTAAATTTGTCTTTTTTTATGCAAGTTTCTTTATTTTTTATTGTATCGAATATGATAAAGAACTATAAATTAATTTAAAAGTAACATTAAAATAAAATACTTATTTTTATACTTTTCCGTAATCTTAGTATATGCATTTTTGTAATCTCAGGCCGTTTCCCGAATATAGCAAGGTAGAGGGAATCTTGTTTTAACCGACTTCTGTAAGAAAAGGAGGTTATCAATTCGTATTGTATTTTTTTTAATGTTTGTTACCTCAGAACTTTTGACTGTGTGAACCGATTTTGATGATTTTTTTTTATTTGAAAGTTAATACTTTTCATGTGGTCCCATTTTTTAAATTAATTTCAGACAATGACATCTATGAGAAAATCACATAAGTCTTAAATTTGCATTAGTTACGTGCACGACAAATGAACTCCGATGATTCTTTTTTTTTATTTGAAAAGATACACTTTAAGGAAAGTTTGGTTCGGTTCTGATTATGAGGTCCTGATGAAATTGAACAAGCTTGTTTTATTCTTTTGGTGAAAAATATAATTGTACTGTAATAGTCACATGGAAAAATATTGGTGTCAGAAGTGAGCTTCCTCATCGTTGCATTTCGTTTCAACCAACTTCATAAAAGAGAATGTTCTCATTTTCAACTGATTGTAAAAAAGAAAGAGAGAGATATATGTTCTTGTCAAAATGCCAAAATGAAGTTTTACCACTAACTCGAGAAACATCTTCTTATGGTCGGCCCATCGCTTAAAATAAAAAATATATTTTTTTTAACAACTAACAAAAACCGAAAAACGAAATAGTTTTACATAAAGTAAACTGTACTTTGATTTTGTTAAACAAAAATAATTAAAAAAGATTTTATAATTTTGAAGTCGGTGTCAAGTTAATGCTAAGACAACCTTACTACAATATCCAATTACAAACCCTGTTTGTTTTACTAGGCACCGAAATTTATGTTAAAAATTAATTTATTACATGTTGAATGGTGAAACTCAATACCACACTTTGTTCTATTAACAGAGAATAAATAATTTAAATAATTCAATCTGCCCGGTAAAGATCGAACCGTCATCGAATCATAACCGTCGTTTATAATCAGAAGATGTGCAGGTGGCAAAATAAATCAGCTTCACGCTGTATCCCGCACACAGTAGGGTAGGCAAAGGGAACCTAGTGTTAAGACACTCCGTTCCCCACTTTCTGCCGAATTCTGGAGGCATTGCGTGTTGAGTGGCAGACCTCAACGAAGCGCTTAATATGCGGAAAAAAGCGTGATATTTAAAATGATGATGCAACAAAACAAAACTTTAACTAATGTTCTTTACTATAATCATCATCTGTGCTTTATATGAAAATTTATGTGTAAAATGGTAGAATGTTTTTATTTAGAAATAAATTTTTTAACGTAAGGACATCTTGGATTTTTACACGTATTCGATTCTTATATACTTAAATAAAATTTTAGTAAAATTGATAACATGTAATAGAGTAGGCTAAGAAAACGTAGTGTTAAGACACTTCTCTTCCCAATTACTTCTAAATTCTGGAGGCATTGCATGTTGAGCGGAAATCAACGCCGCGCTTTGCCAGCACACCAACAAACAAATGAAAATATTAAATATTTCATTTTCTCCAATGGGAATTGAACCCACCCACAACTATCGCACTTACAAGGCCTATCATTATTAAAATAAAAAAATATATTTTGATCTGTCCACTGTAATATTCTCTACATATCTAAAATGAACCCTCCAATAAAAACGCACTTTGATTGCGAATGTCCATTCTCCATTTGTTTCGATGTATTCGAAAACAATGTTGTACTTGAAATCCATTAACGCACAGCGCCAAAAGCTGTTACCCATATACAGGATGCTCCAAGCTTTGTATAGAACAAAAATTTACTCTACAAAGTAATTTCGCCTTTATTTTTTATGTAATTTCATATCAAAATTGCTTGTTCTGTTTTATGGCAGAGGAATCGAGATAGGTTGTAGGGTGGAATACAAATATGCACTCGCGAATAGTCATTTCGCGGCGTCAAACAATACGGGATATGCATATTGGCTTTTTAACTCGAACTCGTAAAGTTTGCGTTATGGAAACTATTTCATTTAATAGATTGCTTGCATTAATATTGATATAAAGATATTGAACATAGATTGTAGAGTATTGAAACGTTTATTAGAAATAAATGACTTTTTGGAAATTTGAACCCGCACCTCTTGGAAATCATCCAAGCACACTAACCACCAAATGTCGTTTTATCGAAGTTCTCATCAAGTCACGTCAAAATTTACCATCTCAAAAATTCTTATACATTTCCTTACGTTTACGTTATTAACGGTTACATGCATCGTAACGGATACGTCGCAATTACAGTCACACGTTTGTACCACTGCGCCATGATGGCCTTAGTAATATAATGAGAAACGATTAAAAGAAATTTTACAAAAAAAAATCGAAGCCCACTCTATTTTTCCTTAAATAGAGGTGGATAACCCTCCCATTATGCTTCAACACGCATAGTATACCATCAGCAAAAAACTTAAGGGAAACCACAATAGGAAATAGTTATGGTAATACATTTTCCACTGAAAGCCGAGATATGGATCGTTTTTCTATGAATAACTGAATATTCTAAATGGTGACTCTATCACGTATATCGAAGGTATGCTATTCAATTTCAATCATCTCAAGAGATACTTTAGATTTGATGTTGATGACGTTTTTTGGAAAATGGTCGTGTTTTTGCTGTTTTTACTCTTAATATCTTTTATTATATCTTCGAAACCATTAAAGCTGTTTTTATTTTTAATTTCATATTTAACATTTGAAACGGGTGTGTGTATAAATATAATTTAGATTTGAAAATGTACAGCAAAACACTCAATGTATTTACGGGTAATTATTACAAGCGCAGACAAAATTAAGGAAAAAAGTTTTTATTTTAATAAAATACAGAGAAGATTCTTATAACTAAATTATTTTCCCACGGAGATTCGGAAAAACTGATTAAAAGACAAAATTTCAACAATTTTTCCATTTATATTTAATGCAGTAGCCTTGATTATATTATATTTGAAACATTACATTGTTTGTATTTTTGTTATCGAAGATCTCTGATTTAATTCTTGTTTGTGATTGTGTATTTGCAATCTATGTTTATGTAATAAACCTGAAAAGTTAGTTTTATACGACGTCACGTGTTACATAGGCCATACATACATATATTCTCTACATATGGGGAAAGGCATACATAAATTTAACAATGGAATAAATCCCATCTTCTAAATCCCGTCTTTTAGTCTGATTGGGGCAAAACTTAAAGTACAGGTTGTAGGTTCAACCTTCACTCGCGAAAATTAAATATTTAATAATTTAATTTCATTGCAAGGTGGAGGTGGACGTGTGGCCGTATACAATGCAGTGTCAGTACCGACGCTGTTATACGACAGCGAAACGTGGTTATTACAGAAGAAGAATGAACGAAAGACGAATGATTTGGAGAAGCGATCTACTCGTAGGTTATGCGGAGTCAGCTTAGCTGATCCGCAATAAAGAGATACACAGAATAACTGGTACTAGCAAGGATGTCACGGTGATAATGAAGAAGAATCGTCCTCTGCTAGCTTGGGAAACGAATTCGAACGAATGAGTGGTGAAAGAATTGCAAAATAGATTAATGGCGGAAAAGTGAGCGGTAAGAGAGGTAGGGAGACTTCGATTGACTTTCAAAAACACATCAAAAGATACTGTTCCGTAAAACTGGTTACGTAAAAAGAACGAGGACTCCCCGAAGGGGCATGTATGATGAGGTTGATGACAGTGGTCGAGGCGAAAGAAATATGCAAAAACCGAAGCGTTTGGTGCTTGCGTTCTGTCTGACTACACCGCTAGGGATACAGCGTGGCGAAGCTAGCTTAGTTTTTTAATTTCATCCCTCTGCGAGGCCAAGAGCGAGATTGAATTCCGCCACTCAACAATGTTTCCAGAATTCGTTGCGTTTCGTCGTTAGTTAAGTTTTAAAGAAATAAAAAAAATAGTAAGATTTCAATAAACACTTTGAAAATGTTGTCTCTGTATGTTGTTAATTAGAAACAAACAATAATTTTATGGTATACCTAGATGAGTTGCGGGAAGCTAATCATATTTTGCAACGCACTTAACCCTATTTTAAAAATGCAGTACTATTTGAACTACTCGTACTAAAGGGTTAGTAACAAGTAAAGGTTGGCACCCGCTTCCGGTGAGGTTGCTTTTCTTTTCGTGTAAATATTAGATTTTTTCTAATCTTTATTTAGGAGGCTCTTGTAAGGCGTATGACGTAGCGGCACGGCGTCTGACTAAACACGGCGTAAACACGAAGGTCTTGGATTCGATTTCCACTCGATGATATTAATTACAAAATGCGCAATGTATGTTTCTTATATATCTCCCATGAACAGACACCATTCCTTTCCATTCCTTTACGATTTTATTATAAGTAAAAATAAGAGTCCAGTCGTGGCGCAGCGGCACAAATTGCGCCTGTAAAACTGACAGGTTGTGGGTTCGATCCCCACTCGATGAGATGAAATATTTATTTAAGTACATATTTCCATTTCTTCGCTTTGATGTCGAGTTGAGTCTGAGTCTTGAGTTGAGTAGAGTTCTGCCACTCAACACGCAATGCCTTCAGAGTTCGGCAGAAAGTGGGACGGAGTGTCTTTACACTAGGTTCCCTCTGCCTACCCTGCAGTGTGCGGGATACAGCGTGAAGCTAATATTTAATAAGTTATTGAATATAACACACTCTATGGAAGTATCCATATCCGAGCACAACAAACAAATTCATAAACATATATTTTGTTTTTATTGTATATAATTATCATCTGATGAACCAACCCTAAATACTTATATATTATCAAAGCTCACATATTCCGTTTCAGATACGCTCAATTAACTTGTTATCGCGATAAAGCGTCAACGATCACAAGTTCGATTAAAATTTTCAATGCACCAAAGCCTGGTGAAGATCAAAGGGACGGGCTATTCATTTGAATGGAAAATGTTTCATCAGATGTCGCGTTAAGATTTTACTTTACTAGATGTGTTCACCAAAAGAATATTTATTATAAAATATTGTTTATAATTATTTATTATAAATTATTATGATATTATTGTTCAATTTATAAAAAAGGGATTTAATTATAAATTAATCTATTAAGTGAGTGGAAAGGAATATCGAGAAGTTTAAATAAATTAAATTAGCAGTATGTATAGACGAAGGGAACCTAGGGACTCAGTGTTAAGATACTCCGTTAGAATACTGTTCCCCACATTATATCGAATTGCGTGTTGATTGGCAGACCTCAACAACGTGCTTTTTCTGTACCTTAAAAAATATATATGCTAAAACGGAATCGAACTCATAACCTGGTACGTTTACCCTCTCACGCTTGGCCACGATTGACCTTTTTTTGATTTTAGGATAATGGAAAAAAAATGATTTAGCGCTGGACTCATTCTGCTTCTTGCACAACATATGAAAGTTGATTAATATAAAATAAATTACGCTGTTTTTCTGTATTAGGAGGGTTTTGATTTGGGACGCTATCTATTAGGTGACGTAGTTCAACGTCTTCTAATTGCAGCGGTGGAATGACATTGACATAAATATAGTTATTACCAAAGAAATTAATGAGACATTGCGTGTCGAGTTGCGGAACTTAACGCCTCACTCGCCTCATGAGAGAATCATTACCAGAGCGAGTAAATAGGGAACCTAGTTTTAACACACTCCGTTTCCTTTCTGAATTCTGGAGGAATGTGACCTCAAAATATAATATTATATAATATTACCATTTCATAATAATCTACATCGATGTCCATGTTTGATTGAGTGTTTATTGAATTAGGCTTCCGGTTATGTTGTTTCAATGTATTATGTGTGGCTTTTGAGGCCTTTTGACGTAACATTTGAAAGGATTCTGCGGCCAGACGGTGTTTACGGTTTTCTGTCTTTTTAATTTTTTATCAAAGGTATTGTATGATGTTATTTTTTTTATTCTGAATATAATATTAGGAATTATTGTGGAAAATTTTATTAATAATTTATAAGGTAGTTCGTCAAAGCGCGTGTTTACAAGTTTGAGGGAGGGGAGTAAAAACTCTTCGGAGTGAATTCGTATATTCGATCGATCGGATATTTAATATTTTCATTTCCTCACTGTAGTAACAAGGCAAAGTACAGCGTCGAGTGGCACTAATTTACTAATTATATATTTTTTATATTGTGTTCCCTTATTTTACAGATTGTAACCCTCCGCGAATGACGTGGTTTGTATTCTTAAGAAAACAATCAAATCAGTTTTGCGCTATATCACACGGCAGGGAGCAGCAGGCAGTAGAAACATAGTGTTAAGACGCTCCGGTTCCCACTTTCCGCCAGGTATTGGAGGCGTTGCGTGTTGAGTTGCGGAACTCAACGCCGTCCTTTTGCCTTGATGTTAGAGCAAAGTAATGAAAATCACACTAGGTTCCCTCTGCCTACCTTGCCGTGTGCAGGATATTGCGTGAACCTGTTTTTTTTAGCATAAAGAACGATTTCTTTACAACTAACATGATGTTATTAGTATTTAACTAATACAATTTTAATATTTCCATCTTTTTAAACCTAAGTCACGTTGCACATTTTAAAATAAATTATGCTCGGCATTACCTAGTCTCTTTTGAGTGTAATGAAGTGATAAGAGTGTGATGATTTTCATACTCCCCTAGTTTCAGGCTCTGGAGGGATGTACAGGTGTTGAGGATCCCCGTTCTGTAGTATTATTCGGTATGTTGATACTACTTAAACTGTGGATTTAGTTTGGTAGTTTATTTTTTCTTATATTTTTCGTACAACAGTCTAGAGGAACCTAGTGTTGAGACATTTTCCGCCGAATCTTGTAGCATTACGTGCTTATTTGCGGAACTCAAACACCGCGTTTATCCTCGTTACCAGAACGAGGAATTGAAAATATTAAATTATCCCCGAGTAGGAATCGAAGTCATAACTCGCGTTAGTTATTTTCAGAGTCGCCCCCTACCCCTGTGCCACGATGGCCTCAAGATATAGATAATTATGAAATTTACAGATAGTTACGATTTTTATGATAAATCCGAGACAAATTAAGGATCACATTGTCACAATTTACTAGTCACGATATTGGATTCGATTCCTCTTTTGACTTATCACATCGTTGGTAGTTTGGTGGTGGGTGTGCGGTGGATATTTAGAGTTTGTAGACGATTAGTATCAATAATCAAGTCTTATATACAACACAAAATATTTATTACACATATAAAGAAAGTCACATATATACGAAGAAACACAAAGAAAGATAGTCCACACAATTTACCAATAATACAGAAGGAGTGAAAATTAAGAGTGTACATATATCGGAGACAAAACTACAAGAACGTTCACTAAAAGGTAGGTACGTGACGTAGTGGCCGATAGTATAGCAAGTGCAAGGAATCCGCGACGGTTGGGTGTTTGCGACTCACTGGTTGGCGAATTGTCTCGCGCGATCGGCTGTGGACGACCCAAAATGACGTCACACGGCTCAGGTAGCAATTGCCGTGCAGATAATAAATCATTTTAACCGACGTCGGTGATTTGTGGGTTGTGTGTTTAATTGTATATATTTAATAAAATAAATAATTTTCTAATATATGTTTTTTGATATTTATATAATAAATAAGATTCTGAATAGATAAATATGTGACATTAAAATTTAGTATAAATAATATTGAATAAATTAAATAAATTAGTGGGAGTAGCCCACAGTAGTATTACCAGAGTGATCAGTCACTCAATCATTTTCCATTCCTTATATTTTAAAATAATACAGATAAAAAAATCAAGATGTATGTATGTACATGCCGCTTAAACCATCGTTTTATCCCGTGTTTGCGCGTTGAATATTTAAAGTCACATTTACCGTGGTCGCATCTCATACCTTAGGGTACCAACAAAGCCGTGGTGAGTAATTACAGAAAAATGGGGAATAACTGGGTCATTGTGCGTGTGTGCGTGCGCACTTACACTGTGACGTGCGTGCTTGTGCATGAGTGCGTAAGCGTAGTTGGGTGACTGCACTAGTAGGGATTAAGAGTTCAATGACTCTTGAAGTGTTGGGATGACGATGATTCAGATGTAGGTATGATATAGGTATTATGGAGGTCGGTGTGTGGTTATCGTTAAAAAGTCGAAAAGCTTAAAAGAATATTTATTAATTTTAAGATGTTATTATAATCGTTTTATAAAATAAATCAGCTTCACGCTGTATCCCGCACACAGCAGGGTAGGCAGAGGGAACCTTGTGTTAAGACACTCCGTTCCCCACTTTCTGCCGAATTCTGGAGGCATTGCGTGTTGAGTGGCAGAACTCAACGCCGCGCTTAACCTCGACACCAGAGCGAAGAAATGGAAATATAAATTTAAGTAAATATTTCATCTCCTCGAGTGGGGATCGAACCCACAACCAGTCGGTTTTGCAGTCACACTTCGTGCCGCTGCGCCACGACCGGCCTCCGGCCGGATCGTTTTATTAGTTTTAATAATATGTATGTATGACTTACAAAACATAAAACTGAAGGTCGCAACATTAACTATTATACGTCAAAATTTATTTTTCCTGATCTCTTAAGAAATTGAGGAACTCTTTTTATTGTTTCAACATGTCAAATTTCACTCGTTTATGCCTAGTAGTTTTGGCTAGATACGCGTCGTCTTCACGTTCCGCCCAAATTTGAGAGGTTTTCTGTTGCGTAGCGGAACTTAACGCAGCACTTTTTGTTACCATGGCAGGTAAATCAAAATAGTCCATTGCAAAATTGAGAAATGGAAGTATCTTAATGGGAACGGAGTATCTAAGCACTAAGTTTCCAGGTCCCCCCGGCCTACGCTACTAGTATCTTAACACTAAGTTTTCAGGCTCCCTCTTTCTACCATGATATTTAGTGGATACTGCTAAAACAAATTTAGGATAAAACATACAATATTGTGTTTAACCTTTGCTTTTAGCCTTCAGAAGTAAACCTTTTTATTCTTACTCAATTCACCTTATTTATTATGTTAAATTTTATTGAAATCGCCATGTTTCAGTACTATTACAATATGCTTACAGGAAATAGCTGCCCTCCGACCACGCGGTTGTTACAATTATACAAAATATGTTTATGACTTCCTGCAAATTATTAATGTTCCGTGTCCAGTTAACGTTTTTGTTTTGATTTTGTGATATAGATATAAATCTTTATATCTATCTATCGATTTACATATATGTTTTTTTTGTATGTGTTTTCTTATCCCGCACATAGAAGGGTAGGTAGAGGGAAACTGGGTAGTGTTAGGACACTCAGCCACGCCTGGCTCAATGTTTGTTTACTATAATAAAAAAAAATCTAACTAAATCAACTCACGCTGTATCCCGCACACAGCACGGTAGGCAAAGGGAACCTAGTGTTAAGACATATCGTTCCCCACTTTCCACCGAATTCTGGAGGCATTGCGTGTTGAGTGATGGAACTCAACGATGCGCTTTGCCTCGACACCAGAGCGAAGAAATGAAAATATAAATCCAAACAAATATTTCATTTCCTCGAATGGTGATCGAACCCACAACCAGTAGATTTTACAGTCACACTTTGTGCCGCTGCGCCACAGCTGGTCTCTAATTAAAAAATATATCTATTTAAATAGCCCACATACATATTTTTGTATGTATGTTTGTACATATATCCAGGTTTAATGTGCAAGGGGACTTACTCAATAAAGCTCACATTATGGCGATGCAATTTCATCTACGCGTAACGAATGCGGTATTACATTGCGTTATAGGGAAACATACCAACTTTGCACGCGACTAGTTTTTTTAAATTTCTCATGTATTTTTTTAAAGACGAAAAATATATTTTTTTCTCTCTCTCTCTCTCTCTTTCATTGTTTAAAAAAAATAATACAATTATTATATTTGACAAAAAATCCGACTTCAACCGGATCCCATACTCAGAATGTAATCGAACTGTCATCAAACTACCTTTGAAGTGTATTCAATAAAAAAAAAATAACGGAACCCTCTGGCGTGATATTGAGTTTTTCGTCCATTTGTCAAGCATATACTTAATGTAAATTTAAGATTTATGTGATTTTGTCATGGATAATATTGTCAGAAATGAAACGACACGGGAAGCACCAGTTTTCAAATAAAAAAAGAATTAAAAAGGAAAGAAATTCTGAGGCCTCAAAACAAGACATACAAAAAAGACAATTTATTTGATAACCTTTTACAGACATCGATTAAAAAGACAGAAAGGAATGTCAGAATCTGATAGGTTACAAAGGAATAGTTAACATGAAATAAAAAAAAAATATCAGCCCTTTTAAAAAATGCCCATACTGTTAAATAATGTAACTGATAGTAACATAAACGCATTCAGAACCCTTCTGTCAATGACGTCATTGGACGCAGAGATGGATTTAACGCAAAAAGCCTAAAGTGGGAGTTTTCACTGCCATATTGTTAATTTAATCGTTCAAAGCCAGCCCCGAGGCCAGTCAAGGCGCAGCGGCACAAAGTGTGTCTGTAAAACCGACTGGTTGTGGGTTCGATCCCCACTCGAGGAGATGAAATATTTACTTAAAATTTTTATTCCCATATCTTCGCTCTGGTGTCGAGGCAAAGTGCGGTGTTGAGTTTTGCCACTCAATACACAATGCCTGCAATGATGGTCAAATTTCATAGACTATGTTTATATCTATGACCTTTCATTTGTTAGGTCTTGATGAATGCCTAATATATTAAGGAAAATGGTTTTGATAAAAATAAATTAAAGATAATGTAAATTAATGTAAACTCCTTCCTTGTTTTTTCTGTAACCTACTTTAGTACTATATTAATTGTTGGTAAATTTATGATTATACATAATATAAAACTGGAGCTGATTTGTATTCAAAATATTTCTGTTTTAAGGTTTATTATTCAAGGCTAGCAAGGCATTATTTGATTCCGTCTATACAATCCATAATAAATTATTAACTTTTCTGCACTAAGAATAGAAAAACGTGTCTGAACACTGTTCTTTCTCCATACCTTGTTAAAAGAGTTTTTCTTACCTTCATGCTGTATTTTTAAAAATTAATGTAAAGATACGTGATTTCCTCACTCATACTACAATTTTCGAGATATTGCACGATGTGTAGTTGAACACAACGCCACCCTTTGGCTTGTTACCGGGGAGGAATAACAATTAATTTCAATCCATAAACGTAGCGCTTACAGTCAGACAATGCGCCACGACGCATTCTTTTTATTAATTTATATTAAAGAATAAAAATTAAGAAAATAACTTTTTTAACATATCATTCTTTATGCTTTAGTGATAAATAAAAATGTTCTTTTCCGTTCTTTTACTATACTATAGTTCTTTCGATCAGATCAAGGCCATATATACATATATATTAGATACTACAAAAACAGGTACTAAATCCACTCGACTACGTACAACTCTATTTTAAAGGAAAATGCATAGTTACTTATAAGTGTATTTTAAAATTATGGATCATTTCCTTTGCTCAAGTGTCCATATATTCTGTATTTCTAAGAAAACTACAAGTAATGAGACGTAGCAAGCTAGCATTGAGATCCTGCAGCGTAATATTAATTTCCTTCATTTCATATAAATTCACAATCTCCGCGGGAGGGAACCTTGAGCTTCCCTTTTACTGCTTTTATGTGAGACGACCTTGGCCTTGGTTTTCCAGAAGGTTTCTTTCCTGCTCGACTAAACAATATTTAATTAAGAATTTAATTTTTTCTTTGAAATAACCTTTAAGTATAATAATAAACAGAATACAGATCTTTCAGGGAAAAAGGAAAGGAAATATTTTGAATCATGTTTAATAATAAAATATGCAATTCTTACAAATGATTATTTGAAACTTCACACTGTTGTATCCTGCACATAGCAGGGAACCTGGTAATAGGACACTCTCTCTGTTCCTATTTAAACACCTGTTCTTCACTTTCTGCCGAACTCTCGAAAAACCGAACCAGAGTGAGAAAATTAAAATATTAAAGGGATAAAATTAAATTTCCCGAGCGGGAATTAACCCACTACCATTGTGTTTAAAGGTGCACGCTTGTCCCTGCGTAACAACGGCTCCAATGATTTAAAACAAAAAAATAAGTCGAACAGGGAAAAGTAAGATAGTCCATGACATTCAAGCAAGGTTGCGATAACAAAGACGTAGAAAAGATAAACGTAGTATAAATTTATATTTATAAGGAAAGTGAGAAAGCTTTTGAGTAAACTTAAAATGAGTTCTGTCAGTATAAACGTATTTTTATTTTTAAAATATATAATAGTTACTTTATGTTTACTGATATTAAGAGATTGAGGCCAGTCATGGCGTAGGCGCGAGTTGTAGGTTTTATTCTCACTCAAGGAAATGAAACTCTTAATATTTTTATTTCCTCGCTCTGGTAACGAGACAAAAGGCGGCGTTGAGTACCGCCGAACTATTCTGCTGAAGCTATTTAGTTTTGTTTGTCACGATAGGTATTATAATATATTTGGTTATATTCCATTTTACTACACCGTGCTACGTGCTACGTGACTACAACGTGCCAAAGTTTATTATATTGCTATGCTATTAATAATTAAGGAATAACGTGGCACTTCATGCAGAAGTGCCTTGTAAAAAAATGCTTAATTCAAAATTAATAAACATTCTAGAGACAAAGAAATTTTATTAACATTTTCTATTAATAATAATATATAAGAAATCAAAATCCGGTTAGATTTCCACTCGGGAAACAAATTATTCTATTTATGTTTATATTTATTTCATTAATCCGCTCTAACAACAAAACGCGCTGCGTCGTGTTCCACATTTAGTACCGTAATGTCTTGAAAATTGAGCGAAACATGAGAAACAGAGTGTCTTACACTAGGTTCCCTCTATGTATATGTGGGACACACCATTAAGCTAAAAAATACATTTACGTATACATATATTAATATAAAAATCTACTTGAAATTCCACACAATTTGCCAACGAGGACTGTATAAACTTGTACAAAAGCCTCTACATCCTCGCCTTACCCTTCGTGTTCAAAGGTCCTTTGAATAATTGAAAGAGATCTCAAGGGTTAGGTATATTCAGGTCAGTGGTGCGAATATGTAAACGGAGAGTGCTGTTGATATTGTTATGTGGGTCTTTCATTTTTCAGGAAAACTGTCCTAGAAAATAAACAATTGTTTTTTTTTTCTAGTTTTTTATTTTATAGAAAATGTAATTATATAATATTTAATATTGAAGAAAATACTAATATTTTTTTATCAATCGAAGCAGTTTAATTATTTTCATTTCCTTACTCCAGTAGACATAATTTCCTTACTAGGTAAACAAAATATGACGTTTAATTCCGGATAGTGTAAAACGGAGTGTCTTAACACTAGGTTACTTCTGTAAAGGTGAAAAGCTGTTAAAACATATTTTCTCTATACGATATACAAACAACATTGCTGTCATGGAACTCAAAATCATTACGAAGAGCCAAGCGTATATCCACTGCGTCACGACTGACAATTTCTACTTTACAAAATTAAAAAACCGAGAATAACAAATATAATTTCAAGCGATATGCATAATCATGACCTGAGGGGAATAAATGCTAAATGTTGCCATCAAAAAACAGAAAAAACGACAATATTTATATCCCGTACGTACCATTGAACTTTAGAAATGAGACCTCAAATGTATGCAAATTTACTTGGATATGGCAACAAACGCATTTGCATAAACGTTCTATATTAAATGTATGTGGAGCTATTAAAAAAGATTAGGGGACAAAATATATGTTAATGTATAGATTTAAAGTCATTTACTGAATTCATTTTAGATAATTAAATTGGTGGAGGCCAGTCAGGAGCAGTGACACAAAGTGTGACTGTAAAACCGACTGGTTGTGGGTTCGATTCCCACTCGAGGAGATGAAATATTTAATTAAATTTATATTTCCATTTCTTAGGTTTGGTGTCGAGGCAAAGCGCAGCGTTGAGTTCTACCACTCAACACGCAATGCCTCCAAAATTCGGCAGAAAGTGGGGAAACGGAGTGTCTTAACACTAGGTTCCCTCTGCATACCCTGCTGTGTGCCGATTTCCGGAGGCATTGCGTGTTGAGTGGCAGAACTCAACGCCGCGCTTAGCCTCAACACCAGAGCGAAGAAATGGAAATATAAATTTAAGTAAATATTTCATCTCCTCGAGTGGGGATCGAACCCACAACCAGTCTGTTTACAGTCACACTTTGTGCTGCGGCGCCACGACCGGCCTCATTTTCCCATTCTGGGGCCACGACCGGCCACAGAATGGGAAAATAGAAAGTAGTTTTTAATAATTTCTATTTTCCCAGTCTGGGCCTATAAGTGAAAATTGTATGAAAACAACCCTGCCGTGGGCAGCTTACATCGCAATTCGTATATTAAAACAATACATATCCAGTAAATACTGTGACCACATACTAAATTGCTACAATTATGTGTGAAAATGTATTCGACGGGCCCTAATGACTTCAGGTCTCAGTTTAATTTAATATCAACTTGTAAGACGGCCTCAAGATGCAAGTTAAGACTAAAGTTTATCACACACGTGCGCTTATAGAGTTGATTTATTTATTTTTCTGTCGATTTTTCTTTAGCTGACTGTTTGGGATTGACGGTTATCGGTTCGATTCCCACTCGGGGAAATTAATTTAATTTAAGCGTTCGCGCTGGTTATGTCTTAAGATTATTTTACTGCTAGCCTATAATAAAATAAAATTAATTAAAATTATGAGGCTAGTTGTGGTACAGGAGCGCAAGCGACATATATTCATTTTCTGGTTCTGATAACGGGGCAAGGCATGGGTTTGGTTTCCGCCACTCAACTAAAGTCATTGGAAAGTGAGGAATATATTAATGGAAGCGGAGTGTCTTGTCACTAGATTCCCAGGTTCCCTCTGCCTAACTTGCTACGTGCTTCTTTCTATCTAAGTCTTTTACCGTACAACCTCCTGCGTATATTCCTGAACCCTATAATCTAAGAACACATCTTAAATCTTAAGTGTGCAGATCCACTTACAAGGCTTATACGTTAAACTGTTGGGTCCGTATGTACTTATGTATATAAGCTGTCGGTACCATGCTGTAAATTGCGGTGTGATTCTACATTAAACAATAACCATACTATTATGTTACATTATTACATAGTGAAATTAATTTTAATTAATATAATAATGAAGCCGTCGTTGTGCAGTGGCACAAAGGGGTGCCTATAATCGCGGTGGTTGTGGGCTCGATTTCCTCTTGTTGGAATGAGATATTTAATATTTTAATTTTCTCGCTCTAGTAATGTCGAGTTCTGTCACTAAATACGCAATGCGCAAAGTGGGGAACGGATGTCTTAGATAAGGACAGAGTGTCTTAACATTAGGTTCCCAGGTTTCTTCTGCATATCCTGCTGTGCTATGCAGAATACAGCGTGAAGTTAAGAAAAAACTTAAAGAACTTGACCGAAAACGCGATAATTATGGTTTCGATTATCGTTATATGATCAGAACGAGAAAATGAAAATAGTTCATTCCTTTCAATGGTTGAGGGAATGGATTATTCTCATGTTCTCTCTTTGGTATCACGACAAAGCGTGGCGTTGAGTTCCACTATCTAACATGCAACGTCCCGAAAAATGTGCAGAAAGAGAGGACGGAGTTTCCTCTATCTACCTTGCGGGGTACAACAGGTAACCAAAACAAACGAACATTAACAATATCGTCCTATCGCAAATCGGTATCCATTTTCGTAAAGTAAATATATATGGTCTATACATCCAAATACACATACATATAAAGAAACATTCATACACAAAATTGTAAATCGAAATGTTAATATAATAAGATAACCTAGATACAGTTCATTTGGGAGAAAGCTTCTCTCATTCGTTCTCTTTTTGTCATTTGCAATGGGGATTTGACGTTGACAAATAAAAAGATATTTCCGCCTACATTTGTGTTTATTTGAACAGATAATGTATATTGGTGCTTTGGAATATTCAAATTTGGAACGTCGTGTAGTATTTTCTAATATTTAATTTTTTTAAAATGATAGTTAGTAATTATATCAGCTGAACACTGTATCCCGCAACTAGCGGGATAGGCAGAGTGAACCGAGTGTTAAGACACCCCGTTGCCCATTTTCCGCCAAATTATGGAGGCATTATACGTTAAATGGTGGAGCTAAGAAATAATAATAATAATAATAATAATTTATTCATATCAAAATTACAAACAAAATAATAATTTATAACGATAATAACCGCATTAGTTATATACTGTGTAGCAGTTATTAACGTAACGTAACTGTATAGCAATTATTAATAAAAATATAAATTTAAATCAATATTTCGTTTCCTTGAGTGGGGATCGAACGCACAACCAGTCACGTTTACAGTCATACACATGTGCTTCTGCGCCGCGATTAGCCTCTACAGAGTACATTATGTAAAGACCCCCGATATCAAGATATTATTTTTGATTGGCGGAGCTCAACGCTGCAATTTGTCTTGTTACGAGAGCGAATAAATAACCTTTCTGAAGCTGTCCCACTGCTCTGCGATGGGCTCGTGCATCTTCATTTTACTATATTTCAAATACCTAAGCACGGTACAGCTATAAAAGTTTTGTTAAATCCATTTACAGCTTCATAATTTCATCTAGACACCCGAAACGTTATCTCTGGAAACGATCACGTAAAACGTTAAAATTTTAACCATAACCGTTAACTCTAACGTGGTACGGTTAGAATGTTTTTATAGACTACCAGTTAAGCCTGTGGCTTTTTCTGTTTTAATTTTTTTATATAACCTGTAGTATGAAACTATTATATAATGTATATTATGAGATCTCATAATATATAATTAGTGCATTATATTATTTTTTTATTACTTTAAACTTTATGTTAAAATACTTCGTTTTTCGCTTTCCACCAATAAGACATTAGTGCGTTAGTGCGTTAAATAGCGACACTCAACGGTAGGCATTCTGTTACTATCCTTTTTTGATTTATTTCTTTGAAATATATTTTTTTAGATAACGTATAATAACTTGGGCGTAGTGGGACTTGAACCTACACTTCCTGGAAACTGTCTAACTGTTGGACGCCATATGGGCTTAGTAGTTAAGGCTCGCTCTAGTCATTAGCTAAAAATATTTTTCTGGAATGTGGAATAAAACAAACAAAATACGTAAAAAAAACTTAACGACGTCTTCGTTTTTGATAGTGAATGCTTTTTCAACTCTATTTCTTCTCTTCACGTCTTCTTTACATAGAAGATTTGCTAATTGTTAAAAAAATATACAGCAAGTTTATAGCTTAACTGAAGAAAAAATGCAGTCAAATGAATAACCTTCTTTTACGGAAGTCAGTTAAAATTGTAACAAACAGATAGACTACAATATTTAATATTATTTATACATTATATACATAGATATTAGATAAACGGTGTAACGTAAACGGTGAACGTAAACTAAAACGTACTATGCCGTTAAAATTCAGTTTTTATGAACTTTTTAAATATTTTCATATCAAAAACTATTGAGATTTGATAGCTATTTTTAGTTTTTATATCATAGTTTTAAATTTTTAACTGTTAGTAGAATATAGTTTGAATATGGATGTAATATTTTATATTTATATGTACATTTTTATATTTTTTACATTAATTTACTTTTAATAAATTTATTTGCGAATTTCTTGTATATTAAGAGATTTAATCTATACATATAAAAAAATAAATTATCACTATCTGTACATAGAACATATATGATAAATATTATTGCAATGTAATAAAATTCGAAACAATAATGAAAAAAAATATATGATTGTCTGAGTGTAAACGCGATGGTCGTGGGTTCCATCTCCACCCCGGGGCGAGAATTATTTTATTCCTTTTATGGTAAGGCAAGGCTCGTCGTTGTTCCAACCATTAACACCAATGGAGTTAAAAATGAAGAGCGGAATGTTTTGACACTAGGTTCTTATTGCCGACCCTATTGTACGTGATAAACGTGTTAAACCAAACATTATCGAATATATAATTTAAGCTTATTTAAAAAACGTATAAAAAATTGAACGTAGCGGGTTTTAGCGTATCGGATTCTTATACGCTTGTCACTTATACACTTATTTATGTTGTTATCATCGTTGTTTTATACGTTTTATAAATAAGTATTTTTCTTTCTTAAGAGTGGAATAATATATTTAAAAAAATAATTAAAAATTTCACCTTATTAAGATTTGTGTCCACAACCGTCGTATCCAATTGCTTTAACACCAACTGCACCATAGGAGTAAATATTCAACTCATTCCACGTGTAAATAGCAAACGACATCGAAGAAAACATAAATCATCCATTTTGCATAATAACTCGCGAACATCGAAATGCTACTTCAATTTCAAACTTTACTGTGACAGTAACAGGAAGTACATAGGAAGATTTCTTAAGGTACGAAAGTATATTATAGTGTATATGGCAGTTTATATTTTTGGTAAATATTTTTTATGGGTCTGAGTATACGTGTATATAATAAAGTGCCGCAGTGTATTCTAATTTAGCCACTACATGACTACCACAATGTAAAGTAACTTAAAAAAAAATACTAACAAGTAAAGCTTATTACACTGTTCAAAAATATTTCGAGGATAAACATGTATGAAATTAATGTCTATTGAATGTGATGCAGGATAGCTGCCAGATAATGCAATAATACCATTGACTTTGAAAAGAGCAGCTGTTGAGTTTCTTGCCGGCTCTTCTCAGCAGAACTGCTTTCCGAACCATCATTCTTTGGCAATTAAGGTATCTTTGATTATTCTACGATGTACTGTTTTGTTTATGTGTCCACACGACACAAACAGCCTCCATACTAGCTAGTAAATCAATAAATATATAAATAAAAAAAGTAAATAAATAAATCTCAACCCACAACCAGTCGCATTTACAGTTAGACAACTGGCCTGGAAAAACACTACCTTCTCCATTTCTTGCTTCATAGTTTCGTAAGACAGTGCATAAGTCGCTTTGATGCGAAACTTACGATAATATTCGTAGAATTTCTTACTCTCAAGTTTTGTTATTTAATAGGTAGTTACAGCACGTATGATGCATCTGTTGGGAATATTTAAAGTGATTTTTTAGAGTTTTAAAGGCCAGTTGTGGCGCAGGGGCACAAAGTGTGACTGTAAAACCGAGTGGTTGTGGGTTCGATCCTGGGGACTCGAGGAGATGAAATATTTACTTAAATTTATATTTCCATTTCTTAGCTCTGGTGTCGAGGCAAAGCGCGGCGTTGAGTTCTCTCACTCAACTCGCAATGCCTCCAGATTCCGGCAGAAAGTGGGGAATGGAGTGTCTTAACACTAGGGTCCTGTTGTGTGTGGGATACAGCGTGAAGTTATAAAAATATATATATTAGAGGCATCAGCGTGTGACTCTAAAGCGACGGTTGTAGCTTCTATTCCCAGTTGTTTAAATTAATTATTGTTTTAATATTTTCATTAGTACTGCTAATAAGGCAAAAGCGCGGCTTTGAATTGTGTCACTCAATACATAGTGCAATCAAAATTTCGATGGAAGTGGGAAACGATGTGTCTGAGCACTTAGTTCCATCTACCTATCCTGCTGTATGCGTGATACAGCATGAAGCTGAAAAAAATACTTGTCAATAGCGTTTTTACAAGGGAGGTCGTTTCAAATTCAGCTACTTAATTTTTAGGGATAGATTTTTTTTGAAGAAAACAATTTTGGAATGTCTTAAAACTAGGTTCCCTGTGTCTACCCTACTGTTATCGGAATACAAAGTGAAGCTGACTTAATTTAATTTTTAACTATTGTAATAATAAGTCTATAGTAACTAAGTAGTGTATATTATTTATTATAGCTTTCAAGCAAAAGCTTATTTTGCAAAAGTTATTCAAAGTAAGGCGCATAAAGGGGATATGGAAAATTAAGTTAACATACATTAGAACAATGCAAATTTCTAGACTAGTATCATTTTGAGAGGGATTCGGTTACTTAATTTATTATGAAATGTATACGATTATTTTTTTTAGCTTCACGCTGTATCCCGCACATAACAGGGTAGGCAGAAGGAACCTGAGAACATAGTGTTAAGACATTTCGTTCCCATTAAGACTCGTTCATTGCTTTTCGCTGAATTCTGGAGGCTTTAAGTATTAAGTAGCGGAACTCAACGCTCCGAACGAGGAAAGAAAAATATTAAATATTTCATTTTGTCGAATGGAAATCGAACCCACAATCTGTCGCGATTACGCGATTACGCTTGTGTCTTAGCGCCACGACTGGCCTCGTAATAGAACTCTTAGTTATTCAACCCCGTATTCGAATCTGCTACAACCTTGTAATATATAAAAGATATTGCAAAGCAACATGAGTCATAATATTGGTTTTTATATTTTCAAATATTGAAATATAAAAGGAGTGATTTTATTTTCGTATGTTTCTGACAGTTTATTTAGGTGTATTCAATTGGATAAAGAATGGACAGTGATGCTCTTTTATTTTTATGTGAATATCTGAATATAATAAAAGTACCCTGCCTGTCTCATATAAATAAAAAGAGATTTTGTGAAGCTCTTTGTTTTATAAAATATGATATGAGTTTGAATGGATAATATCCAATAACTGTTTTGTATGTAATAAAAAAGAAATACTTTTATGGAAGCATGTTGAAATATTTCGTTCAATCCTTTAGGTATTGTGGTATTATTTGAAGCTGAAAAAAATAAGTCAGTAAGCAAGTTTTACTGATTAACGCACACAGCAGGGTAGGCAGAGGAAACCTAGTGTTAAGACACTCCCGTTTCCCATTTTCCGCTGAATTCTGGAGGCATTGCGTGGCGGATCTCAACGCCGCTCTTTCCCTCGACACTAGAGCGAAAAAATAAAGATATAAATTTAAATAAATATTCATCTCATTGAGTGGGGATCGAACCCACAACCAGTGGATTTTACAGTCACGCTTTGTGTTTTTTATTCATATAAAATTATTTTCATATTTGTTTCATTTATGTGCACTTGTCGTTCTTTTTACCTTTGTAATAACTACAATACCATACTCAGTTTAAATACGTGAATAATATTTTAAAATAATATAAAAAGGGAGCTCTAAGCTTTTCCCCGAACAGCACCAGCGTAGGCAGAGACAACCCTAGTAAAGACATTGCATGTTAGGTAATAAAAAAAAAAACAGCTTCACGCTGTATCCCGCAAACAGCACCTGGAAACCCAGAGTTAAGTTACTCAATATTCCGCCGTTTTGAATAGTTTTTTTTGCGTGTTGATTAGCGGAACTGAATGCCACTCCTCGTTACCAAAACGAGGACATGGAAATATTAAATATTTCATTTCCTCGACAGGGAATTGATCCTACAACCTATCGCGGTTACTGTCGCTTGTTCCTCTGCAC
Organism: Heliconius sara; assembly: GCA_917862395.2. Classification (NCBI taxonomy): domain Eukaryota; kingdom Metazoa; phylum Arthropoda; class Insecta; order Lepidoptera; family Nymphalidae; genus Heliconius; species Heliconius sara. Next base: position 2,238,795 of record OU860788.1, on the reverse strand, counting down.
CACGACTGGTCTCACTATAACTAATAATACACATAAAAAATGGTTCCACTAAGAAAGAGGTGAACTTTACTTACCAATTCATATGGTAACTCTTTTTTTAAGTTAACCCTTTCCACGTACTTCCTTTCCTTTTGCAATCGTAAATTTATCTCCGAAGCTATTAGTTCGATAAAATTCAACTAAAACGATAAATATACTCGACTTTGACGAATCACCGGTTTCTCTCGAAAAGAATACTAATACCAACTTTATTTTGCCATTTATGAATTATATTTCTTTAATAATAAACTCAATTACAATGGTATAAGGTTTAAATTCTATTTTAGCTCAATATAGTTGCAGTAAAGATAAGTTTGTAAAATTTTTGTATCTGTGTCACTTGGGATCGTTTTGTTCGAACAAAACTTATTACTGGCGCCTACTGAATAAAAGATTGTATGAAAATGTAGACAGATGATATGGGTTGATCATACTCAAATAGGTATAATTTATAAGAAAAATAGCTTATGTGGACTATATACTTACATATTTGAATTAAGTGTAACTTATTTTATTTTAGAGGCCGTCGTGGCCCAGGGGCACAAGAGCGTGACTGTAACGCGGCGGTTGTGGGTTTCGATCCCCACTCGATGAAATTAAATATTTATTTAAGTTTATATTTCTATTTCTTCGCTCTAGTGTCGACACGAGAATAAAATATGTGAAATAAAATGATATAATCAGCTTCACGGTATATCCTGCACACAGCAGCACCTAGTGTTAAGACACTCCGTTCCCCACTTTCTGCCGAAATTTGGAGGCATTACGTGTTGAGTGACTCGAGTGGAGTGGTAGAAAACAACGCCGCGCTTTGCCTCGACGCCAGAGCGAAGAAATAAATATATAAACATAAATAAATATTTCATTTCCTCGAGTGGGGATCGAACCCACAACCGCCGCCTGCTTGCGCCACAATTGGTCTCAAGTTCTTTCTATATAAAATTCTTTTTATTTTATAAATGACGCATATAAGAATGAGTTACCTAACAAATATACTAGCATTAGCATGGCTTAAGCTAAAATAGTAACCATTGTGCTTATATTGCAAAAGTGGTCACCAGACTGTGAAATGTACTGGAATTTATCAAGCACAGTACTCACGGTGTAGTCGGAAAAGTAACCGGATGTACCTTGGAGCTTTTGTGAGGACGAACAGATATTTCAAATTTGTTGATAATGTAGTGTTTGTTTTGTTGAGAAGCTTAATGTGTGACTTAAGAGCTTTGAGGTTTAATAGTCTTAATTATTTTTTACTTTATTTATTCTGCCATTCAACACGCAATGCCTCCAAAATTCGGCAGAAAGTGGGGAACGGAATGTCTCAACACTAGGTTCCCTCTGCCTACCCTGCTGTGTGCGGGATACAGCGTGAAGCTAAACTATTGGTCTTGTTTATTTTCTTTTTAGTTTTTTTATTTTTCAGTTTTTGTTAGAATTTATTATGATAATGATAATCATGATGTACCTTTTTGAAATCCTTGTATTGAGCTCTTGAATTTAATACCCATATTGTGGTGTTTGAAACGAAAAATATTTTTTTCACTAAGTCTAATGGCGACCCACAGCCGTCATTATTATCCTTTTTTAAAAACGTCATTTATCTAAGAACACTTGGGCTGCTAATACGAATCTAACGATATCTCATATGTAAATCCGTTCAGTGGTTCTGGAGATATGAGGTAATAAAGAATATTACATACATACATATATGATACGTGCGAACAACATAACCCGTTCCTTAGCAGTCGGCAAAAATTACGGTTGTACTAAACGAAAGTTGTCTTAATCCCAACTAAATAAAAATATAACTTGAGGGATATAGATTACTTTTGAATGAATAGAATTAATGTATTATTTTTGTAACCTAGTGTAAAGACACTGTTCATTACATTACTCCCAAATTTGAAAAATTTCGTGTCGAGTGTTAGAACTCAGTACTGTATTTTACCTTACCAGAAATGAAACAATTTTTTTGCAATATCTTTTTCTACAGATTCAACAAAATGAAATTTCTAATTTGTGTTTCCCATGCATTTTATTGTTTGCAAATGGTCTATTTGTCGCGATTTAACCCTTACAATGCAGATGGGGTCCCGAAGGCCGAGGATTACCAACTTCGCCTCAAACCGTCAAATGACGTCATTTGCTATAAACGCCCACAATTTATTGACAAGGAAATTGACAGATATTGTTCAAGATATCGTAAAATGCAAAGCAAGTTAAGGATTGGTGGGTAAATGGTTTTCACAAATATCTTTAGTATTTATCATAGAATTTGTGAAATTTCTTTAGAAATTATATAAAGTTTTTTAATAGTATGGATTATGTTTTACTATTATATTTTTGTTCTGTTGCAATGAAAAATAATATAGTAACAATATTAATATAATATAACATATTATACTAATAATCAGCTCAATTGAAACATAAGTGTACAATATAAAATAACAAAATTTCATAAAAAATATTGTAAAATGATATAACAATTTGCTTTATAATAATATTTTGAATTAAAGTATATTAGCATAAATTATATTGAATTCACTTGCGTATAAATTTATTATGAACTTAAAAATATTATGCATGATGCGGCATTGTCATAGAAGCTTAACATTGTTATTTTTATTTCTTTCTTGAGATCTGAGTGATGTGTTTATAAATATATGCGAAGGATACTAAAAGAAAAAATTATGTATACGGTAGTTATACATCAATATATTTTTTGGATTTCAAGGTAATGAAGCAGAAGTTGGGATTTATAGATATTGCACTTGCTAACAATAAATAATAAAATAGGGTAAAATGCCTTTCTATTTTCCGTAATAGCCTATATAAAACACGATATAGAATGGACAAAATGAAAGGGGTCATCTCAACCCCTTGTAATGGAAAAATGCTAAATTTACCGTCAGGAACTGGTCATTCAAGGGTTGTGGAGAGGACGTCGTGATTTTTTTACTGCTTTTGTGTTTCCTTTGAAATAATTTTCTTATACAGATGTAAGTCATGAGTCAATGCGGTGTTCATAATATATTTAAACATTAAAATTATATACAAACCATTTTTAAACTAAAAAATAAATAAAAGTTATAGATATATTTGCTGCTAACAAGATAATTATAAATATTATTGTATATATTTATAATTAATTGGCTTAGCATCAGATATTATAAGGTCCTTATGTTGAAATGAGGACAATCTACTTTATATTACTTTTATATTACTTTTGAAATGCATATACTTCTGTAGATAACTTTTAATTTTGTATTATATTTTTTATTGAACTAGAAATAAAATATACAAAGAAAATAAAGTTACAGAAATGAGGTTAACAAAGGTGGACTTATCTCGATAAGAGTTTTCTTCCAGTCAACCTGTGGAAGTGGGGATATAAACAAAATATAGCGCGACGACAAAATTTTAATTACTACTTACATATACATATTAAATAAGAAAAAAAAATGTAACATAAATATGATATATTAAAAAAACAAATACCTACATATACATACATACAAACATACATGTACATATATACATATATGACGTACATATATACATACATGCAATGCATTAACACTAATACAATTATGATGATTTTCTTTCAATCTTTAATGATAAGTAAGTAAGTGGTAAGGTACTTTTAACTTGAACCACACAATCTCTGGGTCTTTTCTGCGATTTTCCGTGCAATAAAATACCGTTGAGTTTGACACTCGTTTCAAGGGTTAGTTACAATAGAAAAATGGGAATTTAATTTCCCTTTGACTCTTACAGTGGTCAACAAATGGGGTGTCGAGCCATAAATTTCTAACTAAGGGGCACTAAGTAAGATGTTTTAGTTACTTATAAAAAAATAATTTTGTAACTAAACAAAAGATTTTTTTTTACAATGTTATAATTTAAAAAAAAACGTTTTGTAACTGGTTAGCTTTTAGCTCGTAAATCGAAACTTGCCAAATAAGATGTTTTTGGTTTTTTTTAGTTATTAAACTATAGGTATTTTTTTTGGACCAAGAAAAAAACATAAATATGATAAAATAATATACTAAGTAAAAAGATGGCTCGATGTTTGTTCGTATACGTATGCATATATATATACATCACTTTTTGAATCGTAAAACTTATTACTATCTTATAAGTTTATATCTTATATAAGCCAATACGATCTTTCACGCATTGGCTTATAAAATTAATAAGTAAAATACAGACAAACAAATAAATAATACAGGCATATTCTTAATTTATGTTCTTTTGTACTTTCATATAAAAAAAATACTTTTATAGTAACAACTTCTTAGTCCTTATTATAATACTATTTATAAATGATTTCTACGCATAAAATTTTAAATGATAAAACTGACGATTTCACTATCAGTTATACGTCACGGGATAAGCAAATTAAGTACTTAAAGCTTATCTCGTTGTAAACGGAAACTCAATTATCTAAATTTACTTAGGGTCTTAAGTTATTAATTACATTACATTCGCACCCGCTGACCGGGAGGTGGACAGAGATGGACAAAAAGACCGTACGCATTACATATGCAGGGCTTGAAGCGTAAATGGATTGTGTATTGTTACCAGTTAATTGATTTATGCAATTAGATTAATGGATTTAGCGCAGTACTCTATTAAAATACTAAATCAGATTAAAGTTTCAATTGTTCAAATTCAAAGATGGACGTTGATCACTTCCATCTTTGTATTTGAACAATTGAAACTTAATTTTTTTACTTTTGCTTGTATGTTTGGAATTAAAGTCGTGAGTTTGAGTGTCACTAAAGAAACATCTGATTTTTGTTTTAAACTAAGTTAATAAAATTATTAAGTTAGCAGTAAGAAAGTCGTAGTGTAGTAGGGCAGTGTGTAACTGTAAACTACTGTAATCCTAATTTTATCTTTTTTTTTAATCTTTCATGTACAGAATCGAATTTGTTATCCTTTTTTTATATATAGAGATAATAATTTCTTAATGTTTTATTCATATACAAGCTTTAGCTTATTATGCTTGTTATAAAAATAACAAGCATGCTACTGTAAATGCAACAGGTTGTGGGTTCCAATCACTCTCTCTGACAACGAGGCAAATGGCGGTGTTGTGTTGGGGAACACAACACCGCCATTTGACTCGCCATAAATACTTCTAGAACACCAGAATAACACTAGGTTCCCAGGTTCCCTTTTCTTCTCAATTCCAGGAAATAAAGCCGACCGGCCGTTCCCGAGATTAACGTGTCGAACCAAACAAACTGTTCAGCTTTACATAACCAGATATATATACAAGAATCATTCGACCATCCCTTAATTTACTATTTATCTAGTTAATTGTATTATATAATAGCCTACCTATTGTTTCTAATATCAATATGAGTATTTAACTAATTATACGCGTGGATTATCCGTTATGTCAATTGAGGCCTGATTTCGGGTTAATTATAGTTGGATTATCGATACGTAATTAGTGTCATATATCTGATAAGGTTTTCAATTACGTGTCAATTTGTATGTTATCTATTGGCTTCTGTGTGGCTATCTATGTCTTAATTATTGTATGAGTATGTATGGGCATGTATGTATTGTATTGTTGAAGTAATAGTTTAGTTTGTGATGTGGGTTCTAATTTTATGAAGGAATTGAAGTATTGCAGCTTGATGCGAGATATATATATATATATAAATGTGGTAGGCGCGGCGTTAAGTTCCGGCACTCAGTAAGCTATTGAGTGGAAATTGGGAAGATGTCCTGTAAATTTACTACACTATTAAAACAAAGTTTTTTCTGCCTACATTGCTTTATGGTAATAATCCTGATGCTGCCAATAATAACAAAATTTTCAATTTTGACTTGGTAACGAACAGGCCTATATATATAAATATCTAGATTCGAAAATTAACTATATATAATCCTAACAATTATATACAAAATTTTAAATTCTCAATTCTTTTTCCCAACAATAAAGTCCAGAAGAAAATGATATATGCTAGTATATTTACTAGTTTTACAGGTAAGACATTGGAATAATATCGCTATATAAAATATAAACACTAGCAAGCTCAACAGATAAATCCATTATAGGAATTGCTCAGCTCACAATAAATCACGCCGTGAACTGTCATTGTTGTTTTTGACAAATGACCCGCAGAAACAAGAGATGTGAACAAATGATGTGTGAAATAATATCATGAGGAAGATATTTGATCAGTTTCTCGCTGTATTCATGCATACAGCAGTATGGGTAACGGGAATCTAGTGTTAAGACTCTCCGTTCTCCATTTTCCGCTTTTTTTTTCGAGGTATTGTGTGTTAAGTGGTGGAACTTAAAGCCGGACTTTTGCCTTGGTGCCAGAGCGAAAAAATGAAAATATTAATAAATAATAACTCATTCCCTCGAGTGAGGATCGAACCCACAACTGACGAGCTATGTCCCACAACGACCTCGCAGAGTTATTTGTTATTGTATTGAAAACCAAGACTAAGTTAGGAATGTGAAGAAGGACGTGGATGATGTGTTGGTTCTTTTTGTTGAAATATTTTAACTAAAAAGTCGCCACGACGCCAGCGGGTCTAGGTTCGATTCCTTGTCGTAAGTATGAATTATTTCCATTTGTTCGCTCTGCTAATAAAATAAAATACCGCGTTCGTCTGGCTTTTTGAGATATTATCGGGAAGCTAAATTAATAAGATACAAATTCACAGTGATTGCAGATTTAAATTAAACTCGTGAGAAATATATAGAGATACTTACGTGAAAAATGGATTGAAAAGCAAAAGTTTTCATTTAATTTTTGGAACTTCATAACAAATATAAAAAAATATAATTTGAATTTAAATACAATAAATTATTATTTAAAAAAAAATATTTTTTACACGATATATTCCAATGCAATTTTCTTAAATTTTACCTAATACCTTACAGCGTGATGGTTAGTTTATTGTTATTTTTATTTCAAAAAACCCTTTTTGTGGCTATAACTGTCCGTATCGATGTTACAGACCCACATTATTGAACTTTATTTCCTTGCTTTTAACAGTTTCTAAGCATGAAATTCACGAATTCACGTACCTTATAGAGACTCTGTGGGGAACCTTAATATGAATGTAAACAGAGGTAACATTAAGCCTAATGTTAGATTGTATTGCGTTTCCCGCTGTGTTTATAATAATATATTTCATATACTTACACCTACCTAACTTAAATAGCTAAATTGTTAGTAGATCAGCATCTCAACTATAACTATCAACGCAATGATTATTGAATACTATAGACCAAAAGCGGCGTTGAGTTCCGCCACTCAAATGAGGAAAGCGTTTCTTGCCCTAGTTCTTTCTAAACATTAAGTTCTCTCTGCCTACTGTCATGTGCCGTAAAACTCGTGTAGTGTATAAAAAATTAAATTATTGGACTTTTAGGCTACTTTAGGATTAAATAACTATAAAAATAATCATGCTGTTTTTGTCCGTCCGTGTCGTTAAAATGTAAATATAAAAATGGTAGCTAAAATCAATAATATATATATGTTTCCTGTTTGATTTTTTTTATATTAATATCACCGTTCAATAGAATAATAAAAAATAAAAAAAAAATCAGCTTCACGCTGTATCGGTAGGCAGAGGGAACCTAGTGTTAAGACACTCCGTTCTCCACTTTCTGCCGAATTCTGGAGGCATTGCGTGTTGAGTGGCAGAACTCAACGCCGCACTTTGCCTCGACACCAGAGCGAAGAAATGGAAATATAAATTTAAGTAAATATTTCATCTCTTCGAGTGGGGATCGAACCCACAACCAGTCGGTTTTACAGTCACACTTCGTGCCACTGCGCCACGCCTGGCCTCCAATAAAATAAAATAATAGTATTTACGAAATAAGTATATACAATTAAATAATATTTTTACTTTAAAACATTGCTTTGAAAATATATTTTACACTATAGTGTCGTTAGTACGATAAATCAAAAAGCTCACTTAATATTGTATATCGTGCTTAGCTTAGGTCAGATCCTATTCTACCTCCATTGCGTCAGTGATTAATGATAGAGGCAGTGACAGGTATACAATGTTATTTTATGTTGACGCCGTAATCAAAGAACAGAAGAGCTTTTGTAGTAAGCTTTTAGAGCAAGGAATGTAGTGTTATGACACTGCGTTCACATTAAAATACTTCCATTTCCCACTTTTTGGTAGGCATTGCGTGTTAAGTGGCTAAACTGTACGTGGTGCTTTGGCTCGTTACCAGAGCGATGAAAATTAAAATATTTTTTTTTTCTTCGAGTGGGAATCGAACCCACAACGTCGCGTTTACAGTGTTATGCTTGTGCCCCTGCGCTATGACTGAGATCAACAGTTATTTTATGTTATATACAGACTATGTTTTTGGGATATTCACATTATTATACTTATTTTAAATCGTTTATTGGAAAATAAAATGAAGATATTATATTTCTTCAAATATATCTTTTAAACTTTCATATAACACTGGTAAAACACATTGAAAAAAAGAATAGACACCAATTTTCAACTGTCACTCAAATAAATTAAGAAAAAAAAGGTGAAATTATAAAACGTAATAGCCCACTCAGAACCAAACATCAAATACTAATAATGACCATTTCTCAATGACATTCACACAAAAGAAAAACAATAAGATTAAAAGAGTTGAGGAGTGCATAAAATGCTCCGGGCTAATACTTCCCTGTGGTAAAGGGTTAAAGATTTAAACCCTTTGGCGACGACAGTAATTAATAACAGATTTCTTTGAAAAATCCCCTCGAAAGGAAAAAAGTGTGAATTTTCTTTAGTAAAATTGTTATTACTTCGAAGCTAATAAGCTCTCCGAAGGTATTGTTGCGAGGATCAAAGAGGTGAGCTTATATAATTTTTTGCCCTAGTGATTGATTTTATATATAGATATTTATATTTTAATCAAAATTGGTATTGGTCGTGGTTCAGGGCAGAAACTTGTGACTGTAATCGGGACAAATTGTGATTTGAGGAACGAAAGCGTCGAAATGGGATCGTAGTGTCTTAACCTACGGAACCGGAGGGCTTAATCCCTGGTTCCTCCTGTCTACCTTTGTGCGGGATACAGCGTGATGCTTAAAGAAAAAAATATATATATACTTATATAATTCTTTTTAGTTTCACGTTGTACCCCACCTAGACAAGAGGAAACAGAAAAAAAATTAGTGAACACTACCTTTTCATTGATACGTTTTTTTACATACCTTATTAGATATTATTTCATCTTTACGTTATATCGCGCACAAACTACAGTAAGTAGTTGGAACGTGGGAACCCAGTGTAAAGGTATTTCGCTTAATTGAGACTCTTTCGTTCCCCAATTTCCGCTCGATTCTAGAGACATTGCGTGTTTATTGGTGGAACTCAGTGATACGCTTAGGCTCGTTACCAATGCGAGGAAATAAAAATTCGCATTCGAGGATATGAAATAATAAATATTTGATTGCCTCGACTCGAAGACACCAAACCCACAGCCATCGCGATTACAGTCGCGTACTTGTTGTGCTCCTGCGCCACTAGGGTATTGTAATGTTCATTACAACACCGCAATCGGTTACATGATTAAATGGCCTTGCGGCTGCTGAGTTATATCCAGTCGTTTTGCAATTGCTTTTTAGGGTTGACTAGGATTAGTTTATATAATTTTACATTTTGTTGCTTTTTGTTTCTTTATATATTTTTTTTCAGTGATTTTACTCTCTTTTCGATTTGTCCCTGCGTCTCCTAGATTTACCAGTACAACATATTTTAATTGGAATATAATGGCGTCAAATTATTTTTTTAGAAAGAAATAATTTGAGCGTAGTAAGCTCGACGAAATATTAATAAGTACTATTAAGGAAATTAATTCAATCCAAATATTTTTCCATCTTTAGTGTGCGATGAACTTTTTTAAAAATATATTTTTTTACTATAAAATTTTTATTTGATTGGAATTTCATGAAAATTTATTTTAACTTTTAAATTTTTGCATGCAGTATCAAATTATATTAAATATATTAAAGAAAAAAAAAGAAAAATGAGAAAAATTACGCTTACTTTCTTTTTTTGTTTTTTTTTGTCTTACGCTATATTCTTTACAGCAGTGTAGGCAAAGGGTTCCCCACTTACCACCCAAGTTTCGATAAAATCGTTTGTTCATTAGAGTTTTGTTACCAAAGCGAGAAAGAAAACAATTCATTCAAAAATTCACCATTCGATTCTCAAATCGAATACTGTGCAACATAACCACGACATATTTATAAAAAGGAATAAAAATGGAAAAACCTCTCTCCATCCATCTTAATCCATTTAAAAATGCAGATCATTCCTAGTAGGAAAAAAATGACCTGTAAATAACATATTGACAACCCTAATACCGCTAGGTCTATTAACCGTCGATCTGTTAATCACCGGTTTGGTTTATATCTCGACCGCTGTTCACTCCAAATTGATATTTATTGCTTTATTGTGGATTTTCATATTAGGCAATACGAATTTGATTTTTACAATTGAGTTATTATTGAGGAAGATTAATTGTTTGAGGTCAGTCGTGACGCAGGGAAACCAAATATGACTGTAAACATGATTGGTTGTGGGTTCGATCCCCATTCGAAGAAATTAAATATTTAATATTTTCGTTCTGGTGTCTTATAGATTTATGTTATATGGACTATTTCTCTCCTCAGAGGGAACTTAATGTTAAGACACTCCATTCCTAATTTTCCGAAAAATTCTGGAGGCATTGTGTTCTAGTATTGCGAAGAAAATACTGAATATTTCCATATCTTCGAGTGAGGCGGTCCTCAACCGATAACCTCTCGCGCTTACTGTGACAGGCTCGTGTCCCTGCGCCACGACTGGCCTCAAAATAATAAATTATTAATAATAATAAAACACCCTTTAGTAACTAAGTAGTAAGTTAAGTTTCATAATTTATAGAATTATGAAAATTGAGAAATTTACTAGAAAATTCTCTATTTCAAGAAAATTTAATTTTAACTTCAACAAAAAGATTCGACTCGACTGTTTTAGATTTCTTAATTGAATACAGACCGAATGTCTGTCTGTGAAACAGTTAAATGTACGGAATTGAGGTGGAAAAGAAAATGAACAAAAGCATTGAATCGGTTACATTGATTACGTTTTGTGCAATAGCTTTCTCTGAGATGGGAGTATATTTCACCTACTATATAGTAGGTTCAATAGATTTTATCAATATATCTATATACTTACAATAAAATCGTAAAAGATCGGGGTTTGTAAATTGAAAGTATATAAGAAAAAGTGTTATTAGTATATTTTATAACGTAAAAATAAAAAATAAATAAATCAACTTCACGCTGTATCCCGCACTCAGCAGGGTAGACACTCCGTTCCCCACTTTCTGCCCGAATTCTGGAGGCATTGCGTGTTGAGTGGCAGAACTCAACGCCGCGCTTTGCCTCGGCACCAGAGCGAAGAAATGGAAATATAAATTTTTTTTTATGGAAAAGACACGGCAAACGAGCGTGCGGGTCACCTGATGGTAAGTGATTACCGCCGCCCACGACCCCGTGCAACCCCAGAGGAGTTACAGGTGCGTTGCCGGCCTTTAAGATGGGTTGGGCGCCTGGGCCCGGCATAACCTGATGCGAAACGCAGTGGCATGAAGCCACTACTTCACGCCGGTTTTAAATGCCGGGGGTGGTAATGATCCGGTCGAGTCTGCCCATGCGTGTTGCCATTCCTGGCGACGTGACTCTACCACACGTACTTTAGTCGCCTCTTACAACACCACCAGTACCAGGATGATCCTATTCTAGGCCGGGATCACACGGCACCAAATCTTTGCCTCAATTTTATAAGGTAATAGAACCAAAATTAATAATTTTTAATTATTTTATCTGTTTGCCTGTGCGTTTGTTTACGCTAACCTCAGAAACAGCTTAATAAATTTATTGCAGTCGCTATTGTGGCTTTCCTTAAATTGTTTTGTTTATTTTATTTCACTCGTTTCAGTATGAGCGATGACTAGAATTAAATAAAAATACGTAGAGTGTGTGTGGTGTGACTGTAAAATCGACTTTTTGTGGGTTCGATCCCCACTCGAGGAAATGAAATATTTATTCACATTTATATTTTCATTTCTTCAGTCTGGTGTCTAGGCTAAGCGTGGCCTTGAGTCCACCACTATTGAGTGGCGCCACCAAGCTCTGGACTTCTACCAAGTTCTGGAGGCATTGCGTCCATACGCATCATCATGGGCATGGTACCGGGAAAGCTCTGAATATAAGCGAAATGTTTATGTGTTTGATTCCGGCTCGGTACATTGAGTGTTACCCCATAACACCCTTGAGTGACCCTTCTCTCTCGTTAATTAAAAACACACAAAACGAAAAAATTTGGCCAGCCACAAAATCATTTTATTAAAATTAAAATAATTCAAAATCACCCTTACGCTTATACCCTATTTGTATAGAAAAGGGATACATGGAAATCAAAGGGCTACTTTGGCATGTTGACAAATAAACGTATGAAAATAATATCTTATAAGCAGAACACGGGAAAATAGACTTTACGACATAAAGTAGTATTACCTACATAAGGACTGGAATCCCATATATCATTTGACAATGTAAAGGTTTCATACTGTCGAGGGATTACACTGATTTATTGCGAAGGAAGTGGTCGCTTTTCATTTCGAAATATCTTTTTCAAATTTATATTTATTTCGCTATGAATAAGATATTTTTTTAATAATCCGCTTATTATATATTATATAGGTAAAAGGGTAATTTTAATATGGGAAGTGAATCTTTTGTATGGGATTGTTATGGTAACTTTGAAAGAATTATTTTGACTATTATGCATATGTGAAACCAGTTCTGTATAAACTGTAAGCGCGACAGGTTGTAGATTCGATTCTTACTCGAGGAAATGAAACATTTAATATTTGTCGTTCCTCGTTCTGGTAACGGGGCAAAGCACGGCGTTAAGTTCCACTCCGCAACCTACAATTCCACCTGTATTCGGAAGTGTCTTAACACTGAGTTCGTAGTTCTGAGGTTCCTATGCTTACTCTGCTGTGAACGGGATACAAAGTGAAGCTAAAAAAATATGCATATCCTATTGTGGCGCAGTAGGACAGAGTCAAACAGAGAGACTGTCAACGCGATGGCTATGAGTTCGATCCTCGTTTAAGGAAATCATTTTAATTCACATATTATCAAAATATCTCTTTTTCCTGGAAAACCAGACATTTAGGCAGGCAGGGAGAACCTTGAGTCATCATATTTATTTTTTTCGCAATATTCATTTTTTTTATGTAAACAATTAGCAAATATATTTATATTTGTAACAAAACATATTATTATACAAAAGTTCGCAAGGGTGCACCTTCATGTCCTACTCGTACCTACATGTAACCTTAAACCGATTCATCATATCAAATAAAGCGATTTCCAATACAGCCCTACGGTTCTAATGTTTAAAACATATCTTTCGCTAGTGTTGCTACGAAAAAATAAAAATGGAGTGAAGAGTGAGTTTGTGTGAGTGATAGTTAAGAATTCCGTAGGAAAAAAAATTGCTCTGTAATTAAGGATTTAATTGTCGATTACACCATAGATATCAAGTAGAAAGTAGGTACCTACTATGTAACCCAATAGATATTTTATTAAAATTTAAAATAGATTTTTTCGCTTATGTATGTTTTGTCTGGGTTGATCTTTAAAAATACTATGTCAATGATACTGGAGAGAAGAAACGTCACGTAAAATTAATATTTGAATGTATATATGGATGAGAAGTTACATGGCAGTTGACGAGTCGAAAGAGATCTCCAGAGACCGTAGCGTTAATCATTTTTTTTTTCTATGGTAATCAGGTAGGCGCTAAGAATAACGCCAGAAATAGGAGAAAAAAAACCTTTTAAAAGAGGTTTTAATAAATTCAGTCTGGGGATCCCCAAAAATGAAAACACCAAAGCGGGCAGGAATTTCCCCGGTGCGGTGTTGCTAGACAATAAAGTACGGTGAACGCTTTTTTGACGGATGACTGAGTGGGGGTGATGAATGTGAGCGATCTTTGCGTATAACGTAGAGTAGGTAGGTGCGGCGTATAATATAATATATTGTTCGTAAATAAATTTCTGATATTTCCACTGCTTCGCAATGAAATGACAACGATATTGTTTTTTTTTCGGTTTTCTTTTTAGTATGTGAATTTGGGTGGTTTTCTCAGTTTCAATAATATAATGTTTGAATGTGAGGCCGTTTTTGTATAACTGATGTTTGACTATAAACGCGACGATTGTGAGTTCATTTCCCAATTGGGAGAGTGAATTATTTTCATTTCCTCGTTCTGGTTTTGCAATAATATGAGGTCCGCCGCTCAATACCTAATATATTGAAAATTGGATGGGAAATGGGGAACGGAGTGTATGAGTACTAGGATTTCCAACTACTGCTGCTATTAGTGGGGTACAACGGGAACCTGAAAAAAAAATGCTTAGACAATTAAGTAATGACTAATCTGGATAATACAGTAAATACAGCAACAAACTAATACATTTCACAAATACACGAAAGCAAAGATAAGAAATTCAATAACTTAAAACTACCTTTATAGATATTTTCGTCGTCGATACAGTACATTGAATAGAAAGCAATATTTATAAGAAAATTCTATTTGCAAATACAAACAATCGTGTGGAGTAGTGCAATTGCATTGGGTTTTTTGTTCTTATTCTGTAAACAACATGTAAACGAGGCGACTACATGGCAGTCAGTCTGTCTGTTAGCTTTTGGCAGAGGTATACGTGTACACACGGTTCGATATTTTGACAAACCATTTTATTTATAGAACCGTTGTAGCAAGTTAACTATCTGGTTGTGATCGTTGTGGGTTCGATTCCCATTAGACGTAATGATTAATGTATTGACGTAAATTATTTTGAGTTCCGCCACTAAGTATTGGACTGGAAATTGGAGTAATGGAGTTTCTAAAACATTGAACAGAAGTAACAACGAAATTTTTGGCATTTTTTTTTTATTTTATTTTGCTCGACATTCTTTCCCGCAGTACATTTTCAATAATAGATTCATCTGTATTCAGGCAAGTTTTTTCCGTTACTTTCTTTCTGCGATTGGTATAAAATCGTTTCCCGCGTACAATTGTTTCGTATTCCCTTGATTTCGAATTTCATTAGGGGATTGTATGGCTGGCATGTTTTGGACTTAATTTTTGCTAGCTTACTCTAGATATAAACAAAAGCTAATAGAAATTCGAAAGGACAAACGTTGTATAATTTTAAATTTAAATGTATGCATGTGCAATCGAGTTTAGAATTGTATGAGAAGGTCCTTGTGTTATTTTATGTAACGTAAATGTTTGAGTATATAGACTGTAGAGTATAGCGTAGGCTGCGGGTTCGATTTTAGGTTTAAGTTGTTTATGGGATATAGGATAGGAAATAGGTGGAAATTAGGGACGAAGAATATGCACCATTAGGTTCCCTTTAATGTGTATTCTTATATATTTGTTTTAAATTATAATATATTATTGCAACTTTTCATGAACATAGTATGTGCTGTATGACCTCTACATTTCGACTAACCGGATCGAAAAAAAAAGATTATAATAAATTATAAAGTAAAAAATAGATCGAATTTAACACTATAAAATTTAATTTTACTATAAAATTTAATATTATAAATTTACCGCCACACATATTTTACAACTGTACCATAATATCGAAGTCCAACTTTTTTATGATTATAAAATTAATATTATATTTGAAATGGACAATCCTTATCTTTCTTGTATTGTATGAAAAGAACAAAAACACACTCTACTGAAAATGAGAAAGCGTGAAGAAGACGATTTAACTAAAACGACCCTTCTTTTATCTGGCGATGAGCGCAATATTACGGCTCCGGTTGAAGTTGGTAATATCCGGATTTCAGTGTTTCATTATCTATGTATATGGAAAAATGTATGGTTTTATGTTAGTTCGTTCTTATAAAATATGCTTTTTATTCGGATTTTTGTTTTTTTCCCAGCAAAGCGGAATCTAGATTAAAGGCACTGCGTTCTCCGCTCTCCACCCGAATTGGTGTGTGTTGGAGATTAGAACTGAACGCTGTGTGGTTAGTTCATTTTTACAAAATAAATTCCTAAATAAAATTATCTTCAGGTTCCCGCTTTTCCCCTTTAAAAGGATAAACGTAGATAAAATAAACCTAGGCCAGTCTAGTCAAACTAAATGCTTCAGGTTGTGGGTTCAATTCCTATTAGAGGAAATGAAATATTTAATATTTTTATCTCCTCTTTCTGGTAACAAGGCAAAGTGCGGCGTTAAGTTCCACTAATCAACACCCAATACATCCAAATATCCGAACATAGGGAATGCAAGTGTCTTAATGGGAACAGAATGTAAAGGATACTAGACGTCCATGTTTCTTCTGCCTAGCTTGTTATGTGCGCGATACAGTGTGTAGCTAATAAGAAAAAAAATACAGATTCAAGGTTTGGCTTTCTCCACCCAATTTTAATTTTCTGGAGGCCAGTCGTGGTGCAGAGGCACAAAGTGTGTATATTACTGACTGACTGGTTATCACAACCATCGATATCTACTCGAGGAAATGAAATATTTATTTACATTTATATTTCATTTCTTAGCTCTGGTGTAGAGTTCCGCCACTCAACACGCGATGCCTTCAGAACTTGACGTAAAGTGAGGAACGGAGTGTCTTAACACTAAGTTCCCTCTACCTACCCTGCTATGTGCAGGATACAGCGTGAAGCTGTTTTTTTTTTTAATTTTAATTTAATTTTCGTATTTGGCGAAAGTACGAGGAGAGGGCTAGTCAAGTATCACATCCCCAGTGGCAGCACTTTCTATTCATTGTATCAATAAAGTTTTTATTCGGTGCTCTCGAATAGTTTTTATAATGTTTTCTCAAGCTTACTTAAGCTCGGTCCTTAGAGAGTATATCTTCAGATATAAGATTTCAATTGCAATGGTTGGAACTAAATTGCCATCACAAGAATGCTGTCTTTATTATTGTATGAAATATAGTTTTCTTAATAAAAACTTAAAATGACGGCGTGTCAAAACACTAGATCCCCTCAGTCTACTCTTCTTTGCAGGAAAAGGCGTGAAGGTGTTTTTATATAATCCTTGAAATAGGCCTATGTCCAGCAGTGGGTGTCATAATATATAAGTAATGCAAACAGTTTTTTTATTTTCAAGGTTTCCTCGCAAGGTAAAATGAAAAATGGAGTAAATTATCATTTTATAAAAACAGATGTAATACATGGAAGAAGCAGGACAGCGTGATTTCAGAATAATGATTAAAGGCATTTTTTCTAACTTTACGTTGTATTCTGCGTATAGTAGAATATGCAGAGAGATTTCAGTGCTAAGACACTTCATTTTCTACTTTCTACGTAATTTTTGGGACATTGTCGGGTGGCGGAAACACCGGCTAACATTTAAATAACTTATTTGAGAGTTTTATAGCAACTTTTTTCTCATTACAAGAATTTATAACTCCAAAATATGAAGTTTTACCCAACATATACTTTTGAAACTAAATAAATAATATATTTCTTACACAATATATTAGAAAAAAAGTAATTTGACTTATCTCCTCTAACAGCCATGTAGCACTAAGCGTTTATACAAATTCACCCCTTCTTAAGGCATGAGATACATCACAAGAAAGACCCCCTTCAATCACCATTAAAACTTGCTTGTTTCAACGACAAGATAAAATGCCACATCAACGAGTTTACAACTCATCAAGAAAATATACTTGTCACAGAACAAGCTTAGAAGCGGTTCAAAAACTAATTTTCTATATCTGAGCTGAATACTTAGAAATTACGTACGTCTTTAGAGTTCTGTATCCAAAATGTTAAAATGGGATCCTATTACTAAGAATTTGTGGGTCTGGTCTGTCTATTTGTCCATTTGTCACTAGGCTATATCTCATGAACTGGATAATTTACACAGTCGAAATTTTCACATGCGGTGTATTTCTTTTGTCGCTATAGCAACATATCTTAAAAAAACAATATTTTAAGGGTAGTACTAGCGCTAGGGCATAAACTGTGACTGTAAACGAGACTAGTTGTGGGTTCGATACCTACTCGAGGAAATGAAATATATTCAAATTTATATTTTCATTTCTTCGTTATGGTGTCCTCCAGAACTCGGCGGAAATTGGGAAGCGGAGTGTCCTAACACAAGGTTCCCTCTGCTTAACCTGCTGTGTGAGGAATACAGCGTAAAGCTGATTTTTTTAAAATAAATATATAAGTGAGGACATTTCTATTTCATTTTTGTTCTGTGTTCGGCCTAAGATAAATCTGCTAATGAGTCGTGAGAGACTTTCGACATTATTTCATAGCATTTGTACGATGAAAGTTATTATAATACGTTTGTTGATTGCGCTTAGTTTATGATTTGCGGAACATTACTTTATAAATACATATATAAATAAGCGTATATTGCGCTACCATTTTGTGAAAGTTGTATTAAAATAACAGAGAAGAAAATATATTGTTAAATCAGCTTCACGCTGTATCCCGCACACAGCAGGGTAGGCAGAGGGAACCTAGTGCTAAGACACTCCGTTCCCCACTTTCTGCCGAATTTTGGAGGCATTGCGTGTTGAGTGACAGAACTCTACGCCGCGCTTTCTCGACACCAGAGCGAAGAAATGGAAATATAAATTTAAGTAAATATTGGGGTTCGAACGCACAACCAGTCAGCTTTACAGTCACACTTTGTACCACTGCGCTACGACTGGCCTCAATATATTATTAATATAATTATTTCTCCGTTGGAGATTAGGGCTAACAATTATTAAAAAGTCTTTAATTTAATAATTAAAGATTCTTTAGTTTTAAGAGTATTCGCTATTGTAAAATTGCAAAACATAAAATAGTTCACAGAGGAAACACACGACTGTTTACAATGAGACGTCGCTACCGCGCTACGAGACAGCTTCATTCGGTAATACTTAAATAATACTGTACGAAATTTACACTACATACATTTCTTATCAGAGCCTCTTTAACCGACGCTCTTTATTTTTAACGACACCAAGCGTATAGAGATAACGTTAGAACGTATTAAATGCGTTAAACAGCGTAACGGCGTAACGGATTAACGGCGGCGTTACTTACGTTAGGCTATTACACTGCGTGCTAATCACTTTCATGTCGTTAACTGGTTTAAGTTAAACAATATAGTACGATTTGTTTAGTGCTTCTGGTTTTATTTGTGTTTCAGGTTTATTAGTATTACGTTCTCGTCTTTACTGTAGGTTTGAATTTTTAATGAGGGAAAATTTTAGCTTTGTGGTGTAGGTAGCGGTAACTCAGTTTCCATTAAATCACTTCCGTTTTTAAAGTTTTTTTTAAAGTGTTATTCCACACATAAAAAAGAAAAAATACTTATTTAGAAAACGTATAAAATTTGAACGTAGCGGGACTCGAACCTGCTTCTCCTTCGTCCCTTTTTCGTTCCGCGTCGGTTTCCAGGCCCCATTAAGACTCTTCCTTTCACCTTTTACCACCGAATTATTAAAGTAACTTAGGTTCTTAACTAACTTAGGTACCCATTAAGACATTTCCATTCACCACAAATTAAATTCTGGAGGCATTGCGTGTTTAGTGGCGAACCTCAACGCATTTCTTTGTTTCCTTATCAGAGCAAGAAAATGAAAATATTAAATATCACACACCACGATTCGCTTCACATATGCGAACTGACTTCTATACTACTATTATAAAACTGAAGATTTGTTTAGTGTAATATAAAAATCATGTGTTCGAATTGAACCGTTATTTTTGTAGTGTACAAAATTGATTTTTTTTTAGTTTTGCTCATTAAATAATACTGTCCTATGAATTGTAGGGTCTTCGGGTTTCTTTTAAAGTATCAGGTTGCGTGTTTCCGCCTTATTATGTATCATTTGTAATAAGGAAAAAGACTACTAGTACTGTCAGTTCTCAGTGTAGTAGATTAATTGATTAATTGTAGTGAACTAATTGATTTTTTTTCTTTTAAAGTGATATTTCTTGAATTTTTTGAGGCGGACGAGACAAAAACATTTATTTTTATTTTTTTAGCTTCACGCTATATTTTAAACATGGTCGGGTGGGTAGAGTGAGAACCTGGGAACCTAGTATTAATACACCCTTTTAAGAAGACATTCCATGTTGAATGGTGGAACTTGACTATGCGCTTTGCCTTATTACCAGAGCGGGAAAACGAAAATATTAGAAATTAAATTTGCTCGAATGAGATGTCCTATTCCTCCTATCATTAAGTAATTCCGATTAAACTTTTCAGCAATTTCAATTTGAGCCGCGTAACTTGAAATTTTATGTATAATAAATCAATAAAATAAATCAGCTTGACGCTGTTTCCCGCACACAGCAGGGTAGGCAGAGGGAACCTATTGTTAAGATACTCCATTCCCCACTTTCAGCCGAATACTGGAGGCATTGCATGTTGAGTGGCAGAACTCAACGCCGCGCTTTGCCTCGTCACCACAACGAAGAAATGGAAATATAAATTTAAGTAAGTATTTCATCTCTTCGAGTGTTTAGTTTTACAGTCACACTTTGTGACCCTGCGCCACGACTGGCCTCAATATATATAAGTTAATATTTATACTAAATGCACAATTATATATTTTGTGGTCGAACATAAACCATAACCAATTTTTCCTGTTTATGTTTATAAAACAATCATAAAAGATTTTTTTTCTAAATTTCGTTTGATAAATCTTTGTAAGTAGGTATATCGTTAAATCAATGTGCAGCCAGCTCGTCAAACCATACCCTTCGAACTGTCAATAAGGCCTTAAAGAAAAGATACAATGGTTTTGTAAGCTAAAAGTAAAATTATTTAAAAGAAAACTTTTTTGGAAATATTCTTCAGCTTCATATGAACATAGGCAAAGGGATCCTTAGAACCTAGTGTTAAAACACTCCATACTAAGTAAGATATTTCCGTTCTCCGTTTCCCATCGATTTTTGGAGGCATTGCGTATTGAGTGACGGAACTCAACGCCGCGTTTTACCAGAGCTTTTAGGTTGCCAGGGCGTGGTAATAAAAATTTTAAATATTTAATTTCCTCGAGTGGGAATCGAATGCACACCCAGTCGCGTTTACGGTCACACTCAATTTAAAATATAACATGGGAAAAAATAAAAGACATTATGATCCTTACTTTTATGTCCGTGTATTTTATTCATACAAGTGCGTGAAATTAATAATCACAATCATAGTAGAAGCGCACATATTTGCGATCTCTATAGGTAGGTTTATATTCATCGGAATGAACCGCCATATTTTACTTTCGAAATTCCTTATGTTTGTATACATTAGAAAATCATTTATAAGCGATTTAATATTTGGATCTGTAACAATACATCATAATAGACTGAGATCCCAGGGTCCACAGACATACGTTATTTTATTTGAAATTTTGAGGATTAATAGTCTAAATAGTCTAATTTGTAGTTAACACTGTATTCGTACTTATTAAGTTATGAGGGTACCTTTATTTGGCGCTACCTGAAATGGCCCCATTTTCAAGCCAGTTACTCGTGGTACGCATACTATAATTACATATTAGACTAATAGTCCTCAAAATTTCAGCTTTGCTAAAATTATATGGATCTGGCGACCCTGAGATCTTGAGCTATAGGTTTGACAATAAGATAAAACAAATGTGTGAATCTAAATAATTTGTGAAAAAGTATAAAAAATGCTACATAAGATTTTTATTATTTAATAAATCTTTCCCATACGCGAAATAGATATTATAGTATAGTTATAACATCCATTGCAACACTACATTATAGTATTTCCACGCTCTTTCTTTAATATAATCATTATATTTAGTTAGACAGCCTAACTAGCTGCCTTAGTACAATGTAAATATCTATATAGAAAACAATAAATACAAAATAAATAACTATATGCCGTCGTGGCGCAATATCACAGCGTATGTACTGCAAACGCGACGTCGACGTTTGACGTTGTAGGTCGGATTCACTTTCCAGAAAATGAATGATTATCACTTTTATTTTCCTGCTTTGGTTACAGCGCAAAGCGCGGCGTTGAGTTCCGCCACTCACTCAATACGTAGGGTCCCGAAAATTGGGCGAAAACGGCGACTTCATACTCGGTTCTCTCTACCTACCTTGCTATATACAGTATAAAGCTAAAAAACATATTATACTTAGTAAATATGCCACTCAATACGCAAAGTATCCAGTTCAGGCATAATATATAGAACTGAGTGTCACGACACTGTGTTCTCTACGTCCTACCGTACTATATGGGTAAGCGTGAGAGAAATACGAAAAAAATGTACCTTTTTCTTCAATAAGACGATGTAGCAAATGACACCTTATTTTTTCTACTTCAACTAAATGCAGTTCAATAAGTATGCATGGCGAAAACAGGAGAAAACACACGTGAAAAATATGCATTATAAGAAATCCGATGGACTCTGCTGGTTCCTAAAAGTTATTTCTATATATTTAATAACAGTATTCGTATATTTTTCTAATTCATTTTGTATAGTTCATTTGTAATTTATTTTGACTAAAAAAATATTATTTTTTATTCTTTTAACCTCAATCAATAACTTTTTTGATAACATGGCGTTGAACAATTTTCAGAGTTAACCCACTAAACACAGAACAATATTTAGAAACGTAAAAAAAATGGACGTAGGGAAACTTGAACCTAATCCTCCTCCTAAGATAAGTTGCTAAGCTTATAATTAAGCATATTTAAATTCAATTCTATTTTAAGTAAACATCATGTGAGCCTACTAACTAAGATCTACATCTATGTAAAATTAGGTGCTATTAATTTTTAATAAGCAGTTTTGCCTCAATATTTCATAATATTTTTAAATTTATTAAAGAAAAATTAAAAAATATACTTACTACACCTTCTAATACAAGAAGTACGTGATAAATATTGATTATCAATTTTGGTATACTGCATACAATACTAACAAACATCTGAAAAAAAATGGATAGTAAGATTATACTGTATTACATTATAAAATAATAAAATGTAGTGTGTTTTTCATATTTTCTATAGAAAATATTTTTTAAGCTTCACGTTGTATCCCGCACGCAACACAATAGATAGAGACAACATGGAAACTTAGTGTGAAGACACTCCATTCTGTTTTGACACTTCCGTTCGTGAATTCTGGAGACGCCACGCTTTGCCTCGTTACCACAGCGGGGAAATGAAAATATTAAATGTTTCGTATCCTCAAACAAATATGAAACCTGTAACATGTCGCATTTACAGTCGTACATTTGTGCCCCTGCATCAGGATTGGTCTCTAATTAATAAAATTGTACAAAAATATACTCACAGAAGCATGTAACTCTGGAGAAATTAGATCAGTGATATCAGCTATACTTCTATATAAGTTGATGCAAAATTTAATTTTATTTTCCTTGATAATTTTATTTTTGTTTACATATAAATAATAGTTGCATTCAGTTGTTTCTTCTAGCCTTTTACGGAGCAAGGAAAGACGATGGTACACTATATCCAAAACTATGAAACGCCACACTCGGTTTAAATCCAATGAGAATGGTGCAAATAGGCTCAGTATGAAAACGACTAAATGAATAGAACAGTTATAGGACAAACAATGAATACCGGTGTAACAAATTCTAATAATCCAGAGTGAAATTATAGTTATGACGACTTTTTTCCTGATGCTAAAGTAATGGTTGAAGTTAATTCTTAAATAGATATCAATTTCATGAAGCTTGAAAGAGAATTTGGTTATTTTGCTGTTATAAATCATTAAAATTAAAACAGACAATATATATTCGAATAAAGAAAAAGTTTGTAAGATATTTGTGGACGCACAGCAATATACAGTGGCTGAAGTGGTTATGATGATGAGAGAAACGCTATAAATAATTGATAAAATTCTAAATCTATTGAAAAACTTAAAAACTCTAAGATTGAAACCGCAGAAGAATAAAATGGCAAGAAAACATTTAGATCGGTCGAGTAAGTTGTTCAATTTGCGGTTGAAATTGTTTTTAGCTTTTATGTGCATTGATGTTGGATATTTTTCAATATTTGGATTGATTTACGTGCAAATGGCACCGTGCTATGTTGTTTATTCACAAAGTAACGTCACAACAGTTTGGGGCTGACTGTCAATAACAACGGGATTAACATTTAACATGAGGTATTTCGTTTCTGATTTTATATTGAATACTTTTTTTTTTTTTTTACTTTATTATTTTATTTTATCGCGGATAGAGCGAGGTAGGCGGAAGGAACGTGGGACTTTAGTGTTAAGACACTCCGTTATTTATTAGGAGACTTCTGTTCTCCACTTTAATGGAGATCCACCTTGATGAATGGAATTCTGGAGGTATTGCGTGTCGAGAGGCGGAACTCATCGCCGCGCTTTGTCTCGGCGCCACAGCGAAGAATTGAACATATAATCAATATTTAATACCTTGAGCGGAGTGCGAAGTCCTCTGCACCACAATTCGGTTTCTCTAAAATGGGAAATGGAAAAGAGTATTTTAACAATAAGTTGACTAAACATATTAAAACAAAAAATAAAATACAACCTTTCTAACTAACAAATAACGGTGCTCTTGATAGTTATATTTAAGCATTTAAAAATATATGTTTATGTATAAATAACATAAATAAAAAATCTTATAAATTAAAAAAAATATATTTCCGTCAAGTAATTAAATATTGTGAAAAAACATTATGTTAATAAAAATAAATTTTACAACGGCATTTTTTTTTTCTTTTTAATTATTTCAAATTGAAAATATTTTTTTACCTTATCAGAATATCTTTACGATATACTTACTTATACTTAATAATGTTTTTAATTCCTTGGTTAGTATCTAAGGTTTGCACTAGACCATATACGCCATCAGCAACACGAACACCACGAAATAGCTTATAGAATTTCACAGTAAAATGACGTGAACTAACCGCAGCGCTTACAAAGCCTTTCAATTCGTTTATACGTGTCTGACAAAAGGTAACTGTGAAAAGGCGACATAAAGTTTATCAGACGGTTTCTGCCTTTTGTCCAATAGATTATGTGTATTTTAATATTTATATTTGGTGCTTTATTAAGAATGTAAGATCTAAATAATATTGACATGAATGTAATATATTTAGGACGTCCCAAATCGATTTTTATGAATTCCATAATAATATAAGAGGTTACAGCGTCTGACTGTTAAACTAGGTAAGGGACAACGAAGTGTCTTCACAGTAGGTTATTTCTTTTCTTTTAGTTTCATGCTACGTCTAGCTCATAAAAGATTAGGCAAAGGGAACCCGGGAAGCTAGTGTTAAGACACTCCGTACACATTGAGACACTATCGTTCCCTACTTTACGCCGAATTTTGAGGCATTGCGTGTTGAATAGGGGAAAACAACGCTGCCTTTGCTTCTTTATTAAAGCGAGGAAATTAAAAAAAAACAGTTTAACGGTATATCCCGGACGGATCACGTATAGGAGTAGGCAGAGAGAACTTAGTGTTAAGACACTTCGTTTCTCACTCTCCGCTGAGTTCTGGAGGCAATAGAAACATAAATTTAAGTAAATATTTCATCTCCTCGAGTTGGGATCGAATCCACAACCAGTCGGTTTTACAGTCACACCACGTGCCGCTGCGCCACGACTGGCCTCAAATCGTATAGATGAGTATCTAACAAAAATCGATTACCAACTCTCTCATATATAATAGAAAAATGTGAAATTTAATTATACGGAAAATACAGACAATAAAACATTTCTAAGAACTATTGTAGCAATAATCAAAGAAAGGAAAAACATTGACATAAAGCAAGGTAAATTGTTTAAGACTCACCATTAGGCGGCTCGCTCGACAATCACATGCTCTTACACTATTAAGTTGTTATTGCTCCTAGAAACAGATAAGTTTATATGAACTAGATAAATGGATGCGGTATATTTTAGATTCGATTTACTGTATAGGCTTTGTATATTAATTTTATTGAGTTTTTGTAGGCGGTTAATCTTAATTTTAACCGACTTTCAAAAAAAGGAGTTTCTCAATTCGTCTGAATCTTTGAAGTTAATGCTACAACAACCTTACTACAATATCAAATTACAAAGCCTGTTTGTTTTACTTGGCACCAACTTTAATATTATAATGTCTTTCTTTAATTTTTTTACCAAAATCAAAGTACGTTTTGCTTTATGTTAAGTAAATTATTTATTTAGTAAAGTATGTGAAGACGGTTTGTTTTTTGCTAAAAAATAATTTATAACATATTATGTTACATTTAGAGTGGTCATCGTAGTAGTGCTCTGATGGTTGTGGCTCCTCTCCAAACGGGGGGAATAATTATTTTTATTTTATTATTTAGGTAAGAAACACGTATTCTCTCGAATTCGCTTATAGAGTAGAGAAGAGCTCTTGTTATACAGCGTAAAACTATAAGAACCATAGAGTTGTTTTTGGAAAAAACCTAATGAATTTAGTAATTTAGTCAAATACTACAGTCTAATCAACAAATGAAAAATATTATATATTCTAGGTTATCAGAATAAATAAGACAACCAGAACTGATAAAAAATAGGGGGCACGAGTACGAGTAGATATTATCACATTTTATCAGCTTCACGCTTCGTGACTCTGCCTAAGTTACGAAGCGTAGTGTTAAGACACTCCGTTCCCCACTTGCTGCCCAATTCTGGAGGCTGGGTGGGGATCAAACCCACAACCAATCCGTTTTACAGTCACACTTCGTGCCACTGCGCCGCGACTTGGCGTCAAATTACAATTTAAAAAAATATTTTTTTATAAAAATTTCACACAAATGGGGTTCATGTACGAGTATATAATAAACATCTTAATTACGTTATATAACACCTGTTTTTAATCATTATTATGATACTCTATGATACTATTGAAATTGCCGCATCTATTTAAGATTTTAGTTATTCTTAGAGCAACCCCTCTTCGCAGTTGTCGTTAACTTGAATGATTGAGAACTTACGCTTTCGACTTCATTGCTTTCAATTTGTCTATGTACAGTGTGTTTCATTTTAGAGATTAAATGAAATAAAAAGATTTTTTATCATCTTAATATATAAGATAAGACTGTTAATGATATCCATAAAAATTGGGCTTGGATATTTCATTGTTTTTACTACTTTCCGCCCAATTTCAAGATATTGCATTGAATATTGTAACTTAACACGATGATTTATCTCACCAAACAAGAAGGTGATGTCTATTTCCATTTTGGGGAATGATTCCTTACTGTGATAACAAGAAAATTCACTGTGTTGAGGTCGTCGTCGAAATACACAATATTTAGAAAATCCAGTACAGTCGCTATATTTGACTATACAGCTACAAAATAACAGCTACAGGATATAAAATTGAAATTAAAATTTTAATATAATTTATATATTTAATATTTTACATTTTACCCAATGCGACAGTTTAACCTATATCTGACATGTAAAAAGCATAGACTAGTTTTTCCCTTAAATATAGGACATTAAGAAAATCACAAGGAACACCCTGTATGTTAAGGAAATATCGCAGGTCACAATGTTCAATGGCGCGCACATCTGAGCTGTTGAGTCGCTGTAAATAATAAAAGCGTTTTTTCCCTTATTACATCATTTAGTTCTTACTTCGTTTTATGATTTGATTGTATTGAAAATAAATTATTATATAAATGGAAAAAATAATTATAGTAATAAATGTAAAATTGACATAAAATATAAATATACAGATGTTTTTTAGTTTAACGCTTAATCTTAATATAACTAGGAAGGTCTATGGAACCTAGTGTTAAGACACTATTCCCCACGCAACGCTCAATATAAAAGATACAACGCCGCGCTTTGTCTTGGTAACAGATTGAATAACAAAATATAACTAATTTCTCTGAATGCAAATCGATGCCAAGAGCTTCTTCTATACACTCAAATACTATAATATAAGATAATAAACAGAATTACACTAGAAGTATCAAGTAACCAGACATTTTACGTACAAGTTGAAAATTCGCAACGATAAAGACAAACGTAGCGTCAAAGGAATTTTCATACTGCCACAGTGGGATTAAGTCGTTCATCTTTTTGCTTATCTGCTGGTTTTGTGGGAGTTTTGTCTTTACTGAAATACTGATATTATTATGTAATTTTGTATACCTTATAGTTAGACTGTCAAGTTGGCACAGTGTCTACGTGGTAACGTAACCGTTATGAGTTCTCACTCAGGGGAATTGCTTGTCATTCCCTCGCTCTGGTAGCAAGAAAGAGCGTGGCGTTGAATTCCGTTACTCAAAACGCAATATCCCGGTAACTTGGTTGTGTCTAGGAAAATAGGGGGTAGAGTATCTTAAAATTAGAATCTTAAGAATTTAGTTTAAGCAAAAAAAATATACTTATTAAGAAAACATATAAAAAAATTAACGCAGCGATATATTTTTCTTAATAAGTATTTTTCGTTAAGTATTAGTGTGGCATAAAATAATATATTAAAGAATTTCCAAAAATGCTTCGAAAAATTTTCTTTTATATTTTGCTTGATAAATTAAAAGAGTGTCAACTGACTAAGACGGATTCTGCGGAAGAGGAAATGATGTGTCCAACAGCTCTTAGATATACATTTTTCACCAATGAATAGATGGGTGTTAGGCCTAATGATGGCTCTTACGGTTAGTATATGTATATTACAGTAAAAATGGTTCCAATAATTATGTAGAAAATTGTAATTCGACCCATAGGTATTCATCATTCAAAAATAAATTTGTTTCAAAATTTGTAAAATTAGATAACATATACTTACTTATTTTATAAATAATTATTATTTTCAATAAACAGTAAAAAAATTAAACAATATACATTTAATTTTTACTTTCCATACATTTAAGATTGTAATCCATGTATATGTAACGTTCATTCGTTATGCTAACGGCATTCAACACAGCGTTTTGTTTATCAGAGCAACAGAACAAAATAAACATACATAAACTCGTATTCTAATATAATCAGAACCCACACTATATATTTTAATATAACATTTTGAGTACAGTACTGTAGTTATTGAAATTTAAATGTTGTAAGTAAAAATCAATAAATAACTTCACGCTTTATCCCGCACACAGCAGGGTAAGTAGAAGGAAGTAAGTTTTGTGCCGTGTGATCCCGGCCTAGAATAGGATCATCCTGGTACTGGTGGTGTCGTAAGAGGCGACTAAAGTACGTGTGGTAGAGTCACGTCGCCAGCAATGGCAACACGCATGGGCAGACTTGACCGGATCATTACCACCCCCGGCATTTAAAACCGGCGTGAAGTAGTGGCTTTATGCCACTGCGTTTCGCATCAGGTAATGCCGGGCCCCGGCGCCCAACCCACCTTAAAGGCCGGCAACGCACCTGTAGCTCCTCTGGGGTTGCACGGGGTCGTGGGCGGCGGTAATCACTTACCACCAGGTGACCCGCACGCTCGTTTGCCGTGTCTTTTCCATAAAAAAAAAAAAAAAAAGGAAGTAAGTGTTAAGATACTCCATAAGGTGGGGAACCTTTGGCCGAGTTCTGGAGGCATTGCGTGTTGAGTGAAATGAAAATATAAATGTAAACAAATATTTACATTTATATTTCCATTTCTTCGCTCTGATGTCGAGGTAAAGCGCGGCGTTGAGTTCCACCATTCAATATGCAATGCCTCCAGAATTCGGCGGTACACGAACTAAATTCCTACATAGACATTATTAGAATACCGTCTGGCTATAAATAAATAACTTATAATATATTCTTATACTATTCTTTTAGAAATATATATTCTTACTTATATATACATTTTGGTCAGCACATTCGCCCCATTTCCTTCACGGCCCATTAACTCAGTATATCGAGGCGCGATCACTCCGTCTTTATATTCTTTTATACGGTTAAGGAAGTACTCAAATTTAGTTATTAGACTATTATGCTACTATATATTTTGTTTAAAGAATAAGATTTATTTTACAAAGAAAATAAGGGCAGGTGCATAAGCTTAAGATAGGTTGTGGGTTCTATTCCCTCTCGAGGCATTGGAATATGTAATATTTTTATTACCTTGTTTTGGTTACACAAAGCGATGAGTTAGAATTCTATTTCATTGATTGTTTAAAGAAGGGCTTTTCTGTTCTTCAGTTTCACGTATATATTTTTACTTCTTCACTCTGGTTTTGAGGTTAAACGCGGGGCTCAACCTCGCGTATAACCTCAAAACCACTACTCGATAATGCCTCTGGATAGTAATATCGACAATTCGGCGGCAAATAGGGGACGATGTGTCTGAACACTAAGTTCTCTCTGCCTACCTTGCTGTGTGCGGGATAAAGCGTCAGGATGTTACGTACCGACGTACTTAAAATCACTAAATAATTGTACGGGAATCCGCCATCATAAATCAAGCGACTGCTTAGCACACGATTAGCATCGAACAAGTGAACAAGCGACGTAAATCATGGCGACACTTTCCTCCCGCGCCGTGTCGACTGCAAATATACTCATTTAAGAATATCTATTGTATTATAATTAATAATATGTATTTTATACTTATTCTTCTTTTTAGCTTTACGCTGGATCTCGGGTAAGCTGAGAGTACCGAGGAACCTGGTGTTAAGTCACTTTGTTCCCATTAATAGACTATCGCCATTTTCTGCCGAAATTAGGATGCATTGCGTGTTGAGTGGTGGAACTCAATGCCGTGATTTGCCTCGTCATCAGGGCGAGGAAATGAAAATATTAAATGTTTAATTTCCACGAGAGGGAATCGAATCCACAATCAGTCGCGTTTTCAGCCGCACGACGGGCTTCAAATTTAATAAATAAATAAAACGTGAAGTTGAGCTCCGCCACTTAACACGCAATGTCTCCAAACTTTTTACGAAAAGTGGAAAACGGAAATGTCTTAATGGGAACGCAGTGTCCTAACTAGGTTCCCAGATTTCCTTTGCCTACTCTGTTATACTAGTCACAGTGTGAACCTAAAAAAAAATCAAAAACTTCAAATCCACACAGACGTTACACACAAAAGCCAGTTACCCAATCATTAAAGTGCATATCAAGTTAGTACTAACTAGTTTTTCCGTCAGACTCAACTAAAAGGATTATTGCTGCTCCTCGTACCGTCATCAGCGCAATCATCGGCGTCGATGACGATGTAACCAGATTAGGCTTCCATTATGTATTGTTCCCCCCTTTTTATTAGGGATTGTGATATGGATGTAAGTTAGCCTTTTTTCCCTGATTTTGCTTGGACTTTGGATGTTTTTTTATTGAAATGCAAAATGCAGTTGAAATTTGCATGACTGCAGGAAATCCTTGTTTAATTGTTCCAATTATTATTTTACAAGAGTATATTTTTTATATGTATGTTTTTTTTAGCTTCACGGTGTATCCCGAACATAGTGGAGTAAGCAGAGTCAATATGGGTATCTGGTGTTAAAAGATTCCGTACTTATTAAGACACTTTCAATTTTCACTTACCGTAGAACTCCGGAGTCTTTGCAGGTTCTCGTTCTTCGTTACCACGGCGAAGGAATAAAAATATTAAATATTTCATTCATTCGAACGGGAATCCCTCATCCGCACCCTTGTGTCTCTGTGCCACGATTGCCTCATATAATATTTATGTATGTAATTTTTTATATTTTTTTCCATGTGTCCGATGGTGCAGCTGCAAAATGGCTGGTCGGAAGCGTTGGTTGTGGGATGATAGCCTCGATTTACACCATTTAACACCCAATATGCTGAAAATTGGATAGGAAGTTGGGAATTAATTGTCTTAATACAAATTTTCATAAGTGTACTTTGTATTTTTGTTTTGTATCCACGAGATGGTGCCTTAAAAATATATAAAATTATCAATTGGATTGTTCTGAAGATGGCAAATACAGAAAAAAGAATAGAATATGAAATATATACTACGAAATTTCAGAGTCACGTAGTTTCTTCTGTACTTTATTTGCCAGTTACCGAAGAGTTTTTTATATGTATATATACATTTGCTCTACAAAAATATTAACCATAAAATATGCATTCTTAATTCTTACAATTTAATATTTCCAAAACCAGACAGTCAGACTGCATAGAAGCTTCATGCAACGTATTCGAAAAAGAAAAAATTCTCGCCACGTCAGAGTATCCTCGATGTAATTAGTACCGCTTTACGGTACCGGATCAAGAAACGAGTAGTTTGGAACCGTGGTAGGCATTCAATTTTATAAGACCACTTTGTCTTTTTCTATTGGTCGATTAGATTTTGTGAAAATGTTGGTTGTAACTTGTTGTTTATGTAATGTTATAGTGTTGAGGGTATCAATTCTGATCGCGGTGGTTATGGCTTTGATCTTCTTTATAAGTGCTGCGTTAAGTTCCGCCTCTCAACATCCACTGTCTCGTAGATTATGTGGAATGTGGAGAATAGAATATGTTAACACTAAATTTTCTTTGTACATATCAAGAAGTAATGTGCGGGATATAGTGTGAAACTAAAAAAATATATAAAATATACTAAGCCATAGAGCAACCGTTGAGGCTAGTCGTGCCGCAGTGGCACAAAGTGTGACTGTAAAACCGACTGGCTGTGGATTCGATCCCTACTCGAGATGAAATATTTACTTTCAATTTCTTCGCTCTGGTATCGAGGCAAAGCGCGGCGTTGAGTTCTGCCACTCAACAGGAAATGCCTCTAGAATTCGTCAGAAAGTGGAGAACGGAGTGTCTTAGCACTAGGTTCCCTTTGCCTACCTCTAATGTGTGCGGGATACAACGTGAAGCTGATATTTATTAACTAAACCGTATCTGTATGTAAACAAGGATCGGGTATAATAGATAATATTCATTCAATCTCACCTAGTTATTTGGAACCCGTGAATAGTTCGATAGGGTTCTAAACCAGGATCAACGTACAAAGGCGATGTGAGGCAATAGCCATAAAGATTTTATTGTTCCGGAACCGTGTCACATTCATCGTAAATGTAAATTCTCGTTTACTGGACGACGCGATGCATATTGATGAAGAAATGAGCTTTTGAATTTCAGTAGTAAAATTTATGGTATAATATCTTAGTTACTCGGTATTTTAGGGTTAGGGGTTTTAGTAGATAGTTCTGTTTAATTTTTAGGGTTCTGTACCCTAGGGGGTAAAAATAGTACTCTAATAGGATCTCTTTGTTGTCCGTCTGTCCGTCTGTCCGCCCGTCAAGATCATTTATGTCGAGGTCGCGTTTGGGTGTCAAGCTGAACTTAATATCAAATATTCAAGTCTATGGTTCCTTGAAGAACAGAAAAAAATAAGCTTCTTAATGAATGCAATCTAAAGCTTCGAGCAGTTAAGCATAGTTTGTGCTATATTTTGTATAAAATTAACTTCTTTTATTGTTATTTGTTTTTAACTTGCCTTTGCCTACTTTACTAAACATAGGGGAAAATTAAAAAAAAAAGGTAATATCTTTAAATGCAGAATTATTTAATAACTTGATCTAAGTAAAATTAATAAAACTATTTTCGTTAAGATATATATCTTGAGGCAGTCGTGGCGCATGGGTGTGATTGCAACGCGACGGTTGAAGGTTTGATCTCCACTCGAGGGAATGATGATTGATTATTTATTAATATTTTCATTTTTTTTGCTCTTGCACCAATAAAAGATACCGGCGTTTACTTTACTCAACATGCAATACCGCGAAAATTCGGTAAGTGGAGAACGGAAGACAAGGTTGCCTCTGCCTACCTTGCTTTACGCTACACACATATTATATATTTTCTTTTAGAAGCTGATTCATTTGATTTTTATTTATATATTTCATTTACATTTACGAGGCCAGTCGTGGCGCAGGGGAACAAAATGTGTGCCTGTAAACGCTACTCGTTGTGGGTTCGATTCCCATTCCAGGCAAAGAAATAGTTATTTAAATGTATATTTCTGTTTCGCTCCGGTATTGAGGCAAAAAGTGTCGCTGAGTTCCACCACTCAACACCCAATACATCCAGAATTCGGCGGAAAGTGGCAAACGGAGTGTCTTAACACTAGGTGCCCTCTGCCTACCCTGCTGTGTGCGGGATACAGCGTGAAGCCGATTGATTTAATTTTTATTTATATATATCTCATTTACAAAAGATTGGTAGATAATCATTTACTCTTGAAAAAACATTGACTTGGCTATAGTTAATCAGAGTTAACTGTATTAGAGAAAAAAACAGTTCGCCATATTTGTCTGACGTCGGTGCAATAAATACGAGGACTGCGCCTTATCTGACCTCATCAGTGACTATCTCTGTAGACGTGGAAGAAAGTAAGTATTGAGTTGATATTACATTTAATTTTCATTATATTTTTTTTTAGTTTCACGCTGTATCCCGCATATAGCAGTTGCTGTAGAATATATTGGGACCGATTTTCATGATCTTCTTTTTCTATTGCCCGAGAGTGACGGAATTTAACACCGTGTATTGTCTTGTTATCAGAGCGGGGAAATGGAAATAATTGACATCTACGAGTGGGAATTGAATTCAGAATCATCGTGTTTGCTGTTAGACCCCCGTTTCTAGGATGCGCGGATTCATATCGCGCTATATTAAAATGTTTATACCTTCTCGATAAAAATTCAAGATAAAAGAATTCGGCGCAAAGTCGGGAACGGAGTGTTTTAACACTAGGTTCCGTCTGCCTATCCAGCTCTGCGCGGGATACAGCGTGAGGCTTATTTCATTAAAATAGAAAAAAAATATAGTGTAGAATAATTCTATATAACTGCGATTCAATTACAACTAATAATTGTGAAACTACCATCAATAGACTGTAGCCAAATATAATATTAAAAAGAAATAAAAAAAAGATACATTATTTTTTTTATTTCTCCGCTCTGGAGTCGAGACAATGCGCGGCGTTGAGTTCCACAGCTCAACACGTTTCCTCTGCCTACCCTGCTGTGTGCGGGATACAGCGTGAAGCTGATAAATATATAATTATTTTGCTATTAAACGACTCTAGCAGTTCCGTACTTGAAGTTAAACATTCATCGAAAGGTTCGGGGCCATTACTCCTTGCCCTTATTGTGTCTATTCGAGTTTATTTATTAGTAGAATTTGTTTCTTCTTATTTTCTTTGATCTCTTATTCTTGTTTTATTGATACATAAGATTGTACAGGAGTTTCTTTTTTCAATAAATATTCTATTTTAATCAAGTGTTTTAGTAAATTTAGTATTATCTATATGCATATTATGAAATTTAATAAATAAAATCGACAAGTTCATATTATACATTTTGTATTGTATAATGTTCTGATAATTCATAAACAAGTACAAACTATTATGTTGTTCTTTTTTGACGTTTCACTCTTGACGCCTGAAATTTATATGATAGGATCTTCAAATGTTAAAGTTAAAGAGAAAAAAAAAATGGTTAATATTTAATTTTCCTTGGTGGGAGTCGAACCCATAACCGCCTTACAATGCGCGCTGATTTCCTTACAAGAAAGATAATTTGTAAAACTTTTTAGAGAAAATTAAAAACTCAACGCCGCGTTTCGTCGATCAGAGTGGAATAGTGAAAATAATTTAAATATAATTCATTAATTCACTTCATTCTTTATAATGGGAATCGAACCAACAACCACCACAGTCTAGAAAAAAATATTTTTTATTTACTACATACATATAAATCGCCGAGTCAGTCTAGTCACTTAACAGCGTTATGTAGAACATCTTCAAGCAATCACGTATCGGATGTCGTTATTGAAATCTCAGCGTTTATGTCACAGAGTAATGATTCAGCTTAACAATCTCCAAAATACATAAAAATATTTATTTTTTAACTATAGTTACAATATTTGCGACTGGCTTGGGTTCGATTTTTAACTGAGTAATTTTTATTTCCTCGCTCTGGTAATAATACAAAGGCCAGTGTAGATTCTTGCCCCTCGAAACGTGATATCTCGATTTTTGGGCGAAAAATCGGGAACTTAGTGTTTTAATATTACGTTTTCAACGTGTGACATTGCGTGTTGGGTGTATGTTTCTCAAACATTTTTTGACCGACGTCAAATTTATATAACTATACATAAATCTTCTGTCACTTAGTGACCAATACACAATACACATACGAAGATACTGAACTTCGAAAGTTAAAATTTTATATTTGGTAGATTAGAAAGTGCCAAAATTCCTATCGGACTGGTAATATATGGATATTTTTGTTGTCTGGCGTCATATAGTCGATGTCTCCAATTCCGGCTTATTCGAGCTAAGAAATTAAATATAAAATTAAATAAATATTTCAATTCCTCAAGCAGAGATCGAACCCACAACCAGAGGCTTTTGCAGTCACACTTTGTGCCTCTGCGCCACGACTGGCCAAACGAAAATAATAAAAAAAATATTATCCTAAAAAAAGTAAATCCCTAGATTATTCTGACAATATTACTCTGCATCATATCATTGTCAGATAGATTAAGAGGCTAAGTTCATAAAGTTTTACGATCGCTGTCGACATGGAGCTGTAATACATTCCGTAACGAGGGGACCTACTGTTGCGGCGAGGCCTACTACTGAAACCTATTGAAACTGATCGAATTGTAAACATCATATAGAGATTACTAACGTCAGACATTTGTTTTAATTTTACCGCTCTGGTTGACAGAGTACGGCGTTGAGCTTCGCCACTCGATACAGAACTTCTCAAAAAAATCTGTAGAATGTGATGACCGGAGTATTTTAGCATTATGTTTCATCTGTAGATATTTACAAAAAAACTGTAAGTGAGTTAATTGATAAATTATAAAGTTAAATTGAGTGGCGGAACTTAGCGCCGCGTTGTGACATATGGGAATCGAACCAGCAACCTCCACGTTTATAGCCTATATGCTTTTGCTGCTGCGCTAACATTTAATTACTTCAAATTTAAATATTAATTATGCATAGAAGTTTCTTTACTTTGTTAATATTCTTAGTTAATGATGCTAGAAATTTAAGTTGAAAGATGAAAGTTGTTCGTTTTTATTCGCTAACGCTAACGGCTCGTGAAAGGGTAAGATTAATTACTGACATTTTTGCTATCAAATGTTATGAAATCTCATCATAAAATATTATGTTTTTAATGTCGTTCTGAAAATAAAGCTGACTATTCATTTGTAAAAGAAAATTAAATATCTTCATCTACATGGTTGACGAGTTACGTGAGGCGAAACTTAACGCCGTATATAATCGGTATAGATCAGAAAATTTTAATATTTAAAATAAATTGGGGCCGTACTGCGACTCAAAATTTTAACTATTGCTCCATTTAGAAATTCGTTTATAAAATGACTTTCAATTTCTTTAGTATGTTACTATTATACTATTTATTTATATTTTCTTTTTTCTTCATAGCTAATGCTTGAAATCACTTGAGTTGTGACATAACACATTCTAAATGTCTAAAATAATTCTGACCGCAGAAATCGTGTGTTGTGTGTATATATAATATAATCTTCTTCAATAAATATACTATCCTATACTATGCTTGGTGCAAATTGGAGAGGATATTTACATATCCTCTCCAATTTGCACCAAGCAGTTCCTGAGATTAGGACGTTCAACCAAACACTTTTTTCACTTTTATAATATTAGTCAAAAGGGCATAAATAGACGACTGTAAACGGGTCGGTTATGGGTTCGACAATATTGAAATAATGAAAATTTAATATTTCATTTCTGGTTCGCCGGTTCTTTGTCTCGTTCTGGTAACAAGGCAAAGCGTGGCTAGTTCCGCCTCTCAACACGCAATACCTTGAAACTTTGGTATAAAGTGGAGAATAGAAGTAGAGAGAATAGAAGTAGAAGAT
Organism: Heliconius sara; assembly: GCA_917862395.2. Lineage (NCBI taxonomy): Eukaryota > Metazoa > Arthropoda > Insecta > Lepidoptera > Nymphalidae > Heliconius > Heliconius sara. Next base: position 2,200,837 of record OU860788.1, on the reverse strand, counting down.
CTTAATAGATAAAGAATATATAGAATAGTAGGTTCCCAAGTTTCCATCTGCCTACTTACTATATTATGTGAAGGGATACAGGGTCAAGCTAAAAAAAACATAATAAATCGAAAAATCACCTTACTTTTACCTTAATTCGGGCGCGGACAATCAAATTCAATGTCTACTAAATAAACTACCAAAAATCTAATAACAGAGCTGTAACCTTAAAAGCTGGTGCTTATTGAATCAACGAACTTATGTCCGGCAGGACCAAGGGTCTAAGGGCCACCATGTGTTTTCTATTTCCTTCACTAACCTCAATTTTAGATAAACGATTGTAGGGGACTTTATTTTTATGCATTTTTTTGTGTAAATCTTTTTATGCTTGCTCAAGGACGGCCTTGAGGCTTGATAGGTGGTGGAACTTAACGCCGCACTTTTATAAATAGATATATTAGTTCGAAGCGTTCTGGAAAGACACTTAAATTTACGAGCTATTCTTACCTAGATGCAAGTGGATGAAAGCGTGAAGTTGCAAGAAAAAGCTAATGGGAAGTAAGCCAACAATAAGCAATAGTAACAAGACGAAGCACGGCATTGAGACCCGTTCTTTAACACATAGTTTCGAAACTGTACTGAAAATAGGGAACAGAATGTCTTAACATTAGATTCCCCCTGTCTATCCTGTTATACGTGATAGATAAAAGAAAACAAATATAATAGAATAAAAAAACAAAACGTTTTCTTATAAACTTAAAACATAATTAGAATAAGAAACCAAGATTGCTAGTAATTGGATCCTTCAATTATTTTCCAGCACTAATAGCAGCTAACAACCTTAAAATTACGAACCAACTCCTACTGAAGTTGATATTTCAAAAATCATTAACTACCGAAGTAAGCAAATTCAAACTATTTTGCGCTCAAGTATTTTATATGACTATAAATATAAATATATTATGTTGAAGTATACTTTATATGACTATAAAAATATGACTTTAAAAGTTATCGTTGACTTCGAACCCACTAATTGGCTGATATAAACAATGAACATCACGGCTTTTTAACTGCGCGAGTGTTCGATAAGCGATAGGGATACGCGCTATGTTTTACGCTACTCAAGTTTTATGTTGACGGTCGTATTGGTTTTGAGATTGGCTCCTGTGGTAAATGCGGGTTCTAAATTTATTTTAATTTCTGTAAAATTTGAAAATTCAAATTATTTAACTGACAAGTAAGAAAGCTCTTTTTTTTTTCAAATAAAAAAAAAGTATAAACTTTCGATCGATTTTTTAAATGCTACAGATTTTTCTTGTAATTTTGTGCAATAGTCGAGTCGAGGTTTTATATATTATATCAAAATAATGTTCATATAAAAGGGAAAACCTTAAAAACATAATATTTTTATAACACGCAGAATTAAGGATATAAATTTTGCCATTATGTTACCAGAAACCGAAGAAACAGAAATAATTCGTTCTAAAATGTGGGAATGTTACATGTTACAAATGTATGCAAATATTTTTTCATAAATCTTTAGCGCTATTCTACCACTCAGTTGAGTAAATGATCGAATTTAAAAAATTTGAATATCTTACTTAATATTCATCAATAAAATAATGTAAAGCTTAGAAGAAATATTTTCTTATAATAGGTATTAATTGTATGTTTAAAAACAATAATATAATTGTTTTATATGATAAGGAAATTAGATAAAATAAAAAAATAAAAAAGGGTACTGATTTTTTTTAACTTCACTTTACCTTGTTAACACAGTGACAATGCAAAGCAATGAAAATATTAAATATTTCATTTGCTCAAATGGAAATCAAACCCACGACCTGTCATATTTACAGTCGCACGCTGTCTTGGCGCCACGACTGGTCTCAATAAATATGAAATATATGTGAAAAAAAAAATTTATTTGTAAATTCAGATAGTAATGTAATTGAATGAAATCAGTGTACGGGAATATATTAAATTATACCCACCTTAGTTTTGTAGTGCAGGCTCTTAATAAGATATTTTTTGCTGAACATGACGGAATGTATATTAGATTAGAGGGAGACTAAAGCGCTTAACTATTTTTGATTGAATAAAACTTCAATTTTACTAGCTCCCTGAAAAATGGCATGGCTTTGATAAGTTTATTAAATAATAGTGTTACGCAATTTTTATTTAATTACATTGAATAGTAATAAGGGTTATTTGAATAACATGAAATATATAATACTTGAAAATTTTAATTTTTTCATAAAACATCTGAAACTGGACACACGTCCAGAGATAAATCAGTGTTAAAACACTCAGTTTGTGACTGTTTGCCCGAATTTGAGATATTGCGTGATGAGTGGTGGAATTGAACGCCGTGCTTTGTGTTACTAGTGAACATTAAAGAAATAAAAAGAATCTATTTGTCAAATTTTTTTATTTTTTTTATTTGTCCTAGTTTAGTTTAAGCCTACAACCTTAACGCTTACAGTCAGACTCAGGTCCCACTGCGTCAAGAAGAATATAACAGAGTTTTTCATATAATACACGAAATACATTTTTTGTTTTTTTTTTTTAATTTAATATGTAGATAACAAATTAGCTAACATAATATTTTATTAATTTCAACCCTTTTCAACCCCTCAACCATAAAAAGTTGACACAAGCCTGTGTTTTATCATATATAATATCTAATAGGAAATAAAAAAAAATGTAGCCCGATAGCGGATGTCCAATTAAAAAAGGGTAATAATTTCCTAATTAATTAAGTTTATTCTTCTAAACCGTTCGCTTTAGCTTGTCTCCCTCGTGGGGTAAAATGAGTAAAATAACGTTGTGAGGGGTAAAAATAGGTCATGTGGATATGGAGTAATATGCTTAATTAACATGTAGTAGGTTCGATTTACGCCCCATAGGAGTTAGTGACGTAAGGATTATTCGTATTCGCGATTATTTGCACATTTTTGTAATTTTTTTTTTAAATTTAAATAATCAGCTTCACGCTGTATCACGCACACAGCAGGGTAGGCAGAGGGAATCTAGTGTTAAGATATTCCGTTCTCCACTTTCTGCCGAATTCTGGAAGAAATGCGTGTTGAGTGGCAGAACTCAACGCCGCGCTTAGCCTCGTCATCAGAGCGAAGAAATGGAAATATAAATAAGTTCTTTGATTTTCACGATTGTTACACATATTAAATGAAACTAATTTAAATTAGTTTCATTTAATATGTGTAACAATCGTGAAAATCAAAGAACTTATTTTGTGAACCAGTACGGACTGAACGTCGGGTTTCCAAAATGTAAAAAAGAAAAAAAAAAACCTAAATATACGCGATTAATCCGGTTAAATTAGTTTAATTTAATATGGAAATTAAATTTAAGTAAATATTTCATCTCCTCGAGTCCGGGATCGAACCCACAAGTCGGTTTTACAGTCACACTTCGTACCACTGCGCCACGGCTGGACTCAATTTTTTTTAATTTAAATATGAAAAAAAAAAATTGATATTAATATTTCGTTGAATGTAATTTGATTCGTTTCTTATTAAAAGGCATTTTAAGCCCTTAATAAAAATTACTTTTGTATTAAAGCTTCAAGTTTCTGACTTATATTAATAGCTTCCTATTAGAAAAAAAAACAAAATACTAAACTAACAGACTAAATTTAATTTGCGAATTCAAAATATGACATTCGTTACATCACTAATAGAAATGTATAGTTAATGATGTATTAATCCATGGGATGTAAATGTTGATATGAAAAAATAAAGCTTAAAAAGTTAACATAAGCTCATATGGTTGTAGAGCCATTGGTCCATGCACGAGGGTATTAAGTCCCAATACGATAAACTAATATTGTAAATAAAATGTTTTTTTTTTAGTTTTTTTTAGTTTAACGCTGTATCTCGCAGGGTAGGCAGAGTGAACCTGAGGACCTAAGACACTCCGCACCTCCACTGAATTCTGGAGGAATTCCGTGTTGAGTGGTGGAACTCAACGCCGCGTATTTGCCTCGACACCAGTGTAAAAAATTAAACAGAAGCATTTATTGGTATTATTTTTATTGGCTCAATTGTAACGTGTTTAAGCTCAGTTCAAACTCATCTCAGGGTGATGTTAATCTTAGTAGCGATGATATACCAGAAAAAAATATTAAAATAATCACCCAAGTAGGAATTGAACCAACAACTATCAGAATTATAATCAAATACTTCCGAGAGTTCTGTAATAATTACACAATTTAATTTACTTCCTCAACTAAGCTTAATATTTTATAGCCTTTGTCCAATTAAATTCAGTACAATGAGTTCTTTGATAATCAAGATCAGGTGGCTTGTTACAGAATTATTATATTATGAAAGGGACCCATCTGGTTAAGAGTTTTGAATAGGTTTATTGTTTGTTTACAATTATTTTGGTAATATTAAAAATTGCTTAATGTTATTTATGAACAATTTTTAAATTGGCTGAGGATATGTATTATTATACGCATACAGCAGAGTAGGCAGAGGGAACCTAGTGAATGAATGAAACTGAATTTTCAGTAACTAATCAGGCATTATATAAACACGGTATATTTAAAATTTCAGTCAATTTGAACCAGTAGTTTAAGAATGACAACTTGTTAGTTTCTAAATTTTGTCACTCACTGACTGACTGACTCACCGATTATCAAAAGTCCAAAGCACTTCTAGCAGACATAGAAGTTTAAAATTTAGAATACAAATAGAGTTTAGTGTCTTAATTATGGGAAAACCTAAAAATTTTGTAATTTCGGTCCAGTTTTCCTAATACACCAACTGCATGAATAACTTTGTAATCCCATGTCTTAAAGTACGAAAATCTAAGAAATAAATATAATATAATATAAATATAAATCCGCTATACATAATTAATTAATTAATTTATGAAATTAAGTACCTATTAAGTTTCTATCGCGTGAGGAGCGACAGACTAAAGAATCTAATATAATTGTAATATTCATTGTGTTTTCATGCGATGTCCAAGTCGATTTATTTGTTTAAAACCTAAAATATTACTTATGTAATAACTTATGACAGAAGGTCCTTTAAGTAGAGACTAAATAGATTAACCGACTTGGTGTTACATGGATCTCACAACTTTGTACGGTAGAAAGACTGAGCTGCGAGCCTTGGGTTTTTTACAGGATGTTTTCGATGGCATAATAATAGTCTGTAATAATTAATAATTTACTAGATTACTTATTTTTTTCTTCATGTTATGAGTTAGTTCCACTCGAGGAAATTGAATTTCGACACCTTAATACAATACCTTTAAAATTCAGTAGAAAGTGGGAAATGTAACTTATCGACAAATATAACAAGTTAACACTACAAACATTATAAGGATAAGAGAAAAATTAAATATTAGAGGTCAGTCGTGGCGCAGCGGCACTAAGTGTGACTGTAAAATCGACTGGTTGTGGGTTCGATCCCCACTCGAGGAGATGAAATATTTACTTTAATTTATATTTCCATTTCTTCGCTCTGGTGTCGAGGCTAAGTTCGGCGTTGAGTTCTGCCACTCGACACGCAATGCCTCCAAAATTCGGCAGAAAGTGGGTAACGGTGTGTCTTAACACTAGATTCCCTCTGCCTACCCTGCTGTGTGCGGGATACAGCGTGAGAAAAATTAAATAAAAAATGTTACTTAGTGTTTTTTTTAACAAAATTATGATTATTTTGTAGATATTGCAAAATAGCTTTAAATAATTGGAAATAAATGTAATCCGCGTGAAGCGACAGCGTGACACGTGCTGCTGAACGTGACAGTATGCAAATATTGTATCGTAAGCCCAAGTAATGATACCGACAGAATATTTTTTTTTTGCTGTTGTTTATTTTTGTATTTATAGACACAGAGAAATATAAAGTCGATTTTGCAGCTGTGACTTCTATCTAGAGAGAAATTTATATTTCCATTTCTTCGCTGTGGTGTCGAGGCAAAGCGCGGCGTTAAGTTCTGCCGCTCAACATGCAATGCCTCCAGAATTCGGCAGAAAGTGGGGAACGAAGTGTTTTAGCACAAGGGTCCCTCTGCCTACCCTGCTGTGTGTGGGTACAGCGTGAAATTGTTTTTTTTTTGGACTTCTATCTATCTATCAGCTTCACGCTGTGCCCCGCACACAACAGAGAAAACATTGCTTGTTGAGAGTCGGAACTCAACGCTGCGTTTTGCCACGGCACCAGAGCTAAGAGATGGATATACAAATTTAAATAAATATCATTTCCCCGAATCTGAAGGAACGCACCCACAACTAGTCGCGTTTATAGTATATAATTGTATGGAGATACATAGCTATCGACTTAAACCAAGTCCAAGCATCCCCTACATAAATATGTATGGCCAGCGAGGGTCGTCCACGCTCAGTGAAGACAGATGGCGTTGATCAAGAGCCCTTCACAGTAAAGTGTCTTATTTCATCTTATATCCTTATTTTGATATGATTTAGTGTTAATAGATACTCAGTTTTTTGTTTTTAGTTCCAGTTTTAGTTATTGTTTTTTTCTTTTTTTCAGAGAGCATGAGAAACACGAACAAGTTAGAAATTGTTTAAATTTTTTTTTAGACAATTTTTTTATGAAATAATATTAAATATTTTTAGCATGATGTTGTTACCATCCAATGATCTCTTAGATATCTATATGATTAGTTTAAAAATAAATAAATCAAATAAATCAGCTTCACGCTGTATCCCGCATACAGCAGGGTAGGCAGAGGGAACCTAGTGTTAAGACACTCCGTCCCCCACTTTCTGCCAAATTCAAGACGCATTGCGTGTTAAGTGGCAGAACTTGGAAGCAGAAATTATTGTTATAGCATAATTATATTATACTATTCATAAGTATAAGCACAAAATCAGACACATTAAAATGAGTACAAAGGGCATATACAGCGTCATGCTCTCGCCGCAGGGTAGGTGGAAGGGAACTGGGAATCTAGGGTTAAAACACTCTGTCCCCACTTAACACCAAATTTTGGAGCCATTGTAAATTGATTGGCGGAATTGAATATATTTCATAGGAAGTGAATATATTTCATATTTCATTTCATCGAGCGATAATTGAACCCACTATCTATCACGTCTACAACCACACACTTGTACGCCACTAAATTCTTTTAAGGTTTTAAAGATAATAAAAATATATAACACGATAAAAAATAATTATTATTTAGTAAAATATTTTTATATAACATTTTAACTGAAAACTGATACTATTCATTAGAAAGCTGTCTTAGACTGAATAAGCAATCTCGAAGATGTAGTTTCAAAGGACAAAAGACAGTTGCCATTTCAATGCAAATAACTATGTAATACACAAATTCTGATGATTTTAAACAATTGTAACGTTTACATTGCGTATTATTGATATTACATATTTTGTAGGCGTATTTTGTAGGAATCAAAATATTCGCTTTTAGCGAATAATTAACATTTTTATTTTCTCGCTCTGGTGACGCAATGGAGGCAATGTGCGGCGTTGAGTTCCGCCACTTAATCTGCAATGCCTAAATAATTCAGCGGAAATTGGAGAACGAAACTGTCTTAATGGGAAGAGAGTGTCTTAATATGAGTAGCATAAGCCTAGGCTACCTTTGCTCTATATGCGTGAAGCTAAAACATCCTGAAACATATTTGACTGTAAATGGGGAATACTATAACTAAGGGAAATGATTTTATATAATTTGTTTTCATATTTCCGCTCTCGTAGACTAAGCGCGGCGTTCACTACCGCTGATTAACACGCAATATCTCGAAAACTCAGTAATTATTAGTAAAATTTTTATACATATTGTAAAATACGCATATTGTCTCAAAGCACATTAATAATTTCAGTTATTATTAAAAAACAATAAAAAAGTCATATATTTTATAAGCAAACAATGAACTAATAGTAATTTATAAACCACTTCTAATACAGTAAAAGCTTATTTATTCCCAACAAGTAAATTCACGTACACTGCGTTGATTTCAGTTTAATATATACCAATGTATTGTTCAGATTTCACAACAGATAGTGTATTAATTAGAGATGCTAATACCTTGTCGATAGTAATTTTACATTTTAATCGTATCTAAAGATAGAGGCAAAGCGCGGCGTTGAGTTCCGTCCCTTAACACGCAATGCTTCCAGAATACGAAATATATACAATGTGACTTTTTTTTTCTGCTTCACACTCTATCCCGCACACAGCAGGATAGGCAGTCCCTCTGCCTAGTGGTAAGATACACCGTTCCCCAAATTCTTTCTGCCGAATTCTGGAGGCATTGCGTATTGAATGGCAGAACTCAACACCGTGCTTTCCCCTCGACACCAGAGCGAAGAAATGAAAATATAAATGTAAATAAATATTCCATCTCCTCGAGTAGGGAGTAGAACCCACAACCAGTCGATTCACAGGTACATTTTATGTCCTTGCACCACGACTGGCCTCTAACGTAACTCTTGTATAAAATTAATTTTTTTTAGTTGTATTTAACAAATTGAAATACGATCATTGTAAGCAAAGAAGTGAGTGTTATGTTACTAACTATATTCCAAATTACATTTAATAAGTAAATTATAAAAATTTCAGCTGATTACATTAAAATATTGTTATCTAAAGTAGCATAATATAAACAAAACTTAAACTGCCATCCATTACTGGTCTGAAAGTTACGGATTTGGATCTCATGAATAAATGTTCTATCGACAACTTGCCTCTCAGCAGATTGGCTGCTCTAGCGATATGGTCAAAGGAACAAAACGTTCAGAACGAGATGGTAAATAATTAATTTTACTAATAGCATAGTTTGTTAGACCCGAGGTGATATTTGTCACTGCGGTACTAGTAATATCTTTAGTAGTCTTGATATTGAGGTAGTATGAAATGTATTAATTATTGGTATATATATATATATATATATATATATATATATATATATATATATATATATATATATATATATATATATATATATATATATATATATATATATATATATATATATATTAGGTTGATGTTCGAACAGTTACTGTGGAGTGATTATTTATGAGTGACTATTATGACTTAACGTTTCGAGTAGTTTGTTCATATAATTCAGATTTGACTATAGACTATGACTCACTAACAAGACACGCACTAGCGTATACAGCCAAGTTAAAAAGCTGGAAATGCGCAAAGTGTATTTTACACTAAACGTTACAAGTTACTTTTCTACGGATGTACATTTATATATGTAGATTAATTAGTTAACTAGTTAATTAATTAAGTTAGTTTTTTCGTCTACCAATTAGTCTACATGTATTAAATTTTGCTTATTTTCTATAACCCCGTAGCTAAAATTTCAATAATTTAACTGTAATGTGTTAATATGCTTACATTTAAATACCTGTTCCTTTTTCACTGACTTACTTACTCATCAAAAACCCATTTGTAGATGTCCTAGAAACGTGATATTTGGTACTAATGTAGACTTTTATATAAGTTATATGAAAAAAATAAAGTGATTTCAAAAACAAAGTATTAATGAGTTATAGTTTTATTATAATATTTTTACAAAAAGTAATAATGGAATATCAACCATCAAAAATATAAACGTGAAATAAGAACTAAGTGAAATCTTAAGTTATGTACCAGTATCGTATATGGGTGCTGAGTTCTGTATTCACTTGGGATAACATTTAAGCTATAAAATTGACTTGGCTACTTATTACTATCAGGCACCAAGCGAGACGTCAACCTCTAATAGGTCCAGTACGGGCTGGAATTGCAATAAAATGTTATACTTATATATTGTTTCTTTATAAAATTCTATTATATAAAAAAAATAGATTAGAATTGAAACCGCCGGTCAAAACTAGTTCAATACAAATTGAAATCGGTCTGTTCGACCACTCCGCATCACCGACATCGATCAATGTCACGACTAATTCCTGGACGCGGACACGATAAAGTAAAACGCAAGCGAGTACGTGACGTGAGGAGAATTGGTTGTTTTTCTCTCGATAGAATTATTTAGGATCGGACAAACAGTTTGGAGTGGACGTGGACACTTGTATGGTTGAGATAAAGCTTGTAGGTAATAGCTACAAGAATTAAGTGGCGATCAGATTGTGTTTTAATTGAACTGAGATATTTTTATTGAAAATTAAGATGTGATCTTATCTAGGTTTAAATTTAGTCTACGTTTTAAATTGTTTTAGACGTTATAGACGATTATTGCACTGTGTGCTTACTATGTATTTTTCAGATATAAAAAACTGTTTAACGCTGTTTCCCGCACACCGCAGAGTAGGCAGAGGGAACCTAGTGTTTAGAACTCCACGGAGTGTTCAAGCACTCCGTTCCCCACTTTCAATAACACTTGATATAATTTAAAGTTTTACACATTTATTTTTCCAAGTTAAACAAGAATCCACAACCGTCGCATTCAACGTCACGAGGTTTTCATAATATTTTTTAACATAAATATAACATATTAATATGGTACATATATATTTAAAAAAAAATAAAGTAAACCAATCAGATTTACCTTCATATCGCAAGATTTACTAAGCCACTGTTCCAGAAGCAGTCTGTTACATCAAAGGCTACATTCAAGCCGTATCGACAGCGCCCTAATTGGATTATTCAACTGCAATATTAGTTCAATATCCTGTTTTAGTACGGTGACCCTGCATTTGGACAATGGTCCCCTCGCCTCAGGCGGTGCTGGGGAGATGTGACAGCGCTGTAAGGGTTAGATCCACTAGTTTCCTTTATATGTATGTATATTTATGTAGATAGTTCTGTTACATTGGTATAGTTAACGTGGTTTGTATAATTGGTAAGTATCTATGTGTTTGTATTTTTTTCTATTTACTTTTTACATATATCCTTAGTTAAGTTTGATAGGCGGATGTTAGTTATACATTTTTTTAATTTTATTTTTAGTTTTATGCTGTATCTCGCATGTAGAGTGTCGCAAGGTGTGCAGAGGGAACCTAGAAGCCAATGTTAAGAAGACAGTCTATTTCAATTAAGACACTTCCGTTTCCTAATTTGAGAGAGCGAGCCAATGAAAATATTAAATATTTAATTTTGTCGAGTAGGAATCGAACCCACAAACTGTAGCGTTTACAGTGATACTCTCAGGCCTTAGTTCTTCACTTTTCACCTTTATATATGCATATTTAAAGTTTACAGAAATATACTATGGTATATCATCAAATTCTCTTCATTTTTGTCATACATTCAAATTAAATGGCGTTTTTTGATAGTATCTACTAATACTTATTACTGAAACTTAGTTCGTTACCGATCTTATATAAAATATCATTAATCTTACTAGTTGTAAGCAAATCTCCGGTCAAACGCCATACAATATTTTGTATGGTCATCAGTCATCCTTTTCAACTGCAAAGTTGGTATTTTATGCAACGATCTTCTTGTTATAGTGTCAAACTGACCTGCTCTTGATTTATGTATTTTAGAGTAACTTGAGAAGACTAATTCTTTTGTAGTTTATCAATATACGTATGTGTGTTTAATGACTGTCGTTGCACAGCATTTGACGTGATAATAGTGAGTTCGATTCTCACTCAGGGGTATTAATTATTTTTTATTCATTCGCTTTGACAACAAAAGAAAGCGCGGCGTTGAACTTCGTTATTCAACACGCAATAGGCACATAGAAAACGGACTTAACTTAACTAGGGTCCCCGGTCTGCACTTTAATATATCTTAACTCTTGATAGATAACTTTACACTAAAGATAAGATACGTAGACTCGATATGCGTATGTTTGAGTGAGCATATTTTAGATTACGTACATGCTAGGTATATGAATATGATATCATATCTTAATGTATATATTAAAAGACTATATAAGTAAAACAAAAACAATTAATTTATATTTTATAAGTTTATAAGTTACAGTTTTACATAATTTCTATAATTAAATAAATTAAATTTAATAGCGATCCAACGATGATTTTTTCTTCCTCTTGAGAATTAGACGCTCTTGCGTGACAATATAACTTTCAGAAGTTTCAGCTCCATTTCCTGATTTTCTAGATACAAGGGTTTAACTGGTGGAGGACCTAATAGAGTCCGGCATCACTATATACTTAAATCTTTTAATAAATTGCCTTAAATTTCGTTCTCCGACCCATGAAATCACAATATAATTAAAATCTCAATATAATTGTATGAAAGTTTAAGCAAAAACATAATATAAGTATTTTACACAAATAAAAATTCTTTTCAAATAGCTAACACATTTTGAATCGTTTTATATAAATCGTTCGGACCAATTTCTTATTCCGCAAAATGCTTGTCCATCCAGATGGATGCCCCACTGTCTGTGATTTGAAATTTGCTTTAGAAAAAGCTACTTTAAAATATAGAGCCGTAGAGCTTAAATTTGATGTACTGAATATGGCTTAGAAAAATCAGATAAAGTCGTTAAAAAACGAGTGCAATTACGTGAGACTTATCGAGATATCTTCTTGAGTCACGATCACTTTGAATTGCTAAAAGACCAAAAAAATATTTAAAAAATAGATAGCGATGTACCTGAATGGAAATGAAAATAGTATTTATTGATTTTGATAATACGTATCATATTAAATGGTCATAAAATTACAGAATAGTGTTTAATCGCCACTAAGGACATATAGTTTTTTATTCTAACAAGAAAAGTTCAGCGTTGTGTTCCGCCATAAGAAGCGGAACACGGATAGTACGAAAAATTAAAAACGGAACAGAAAATAAAATACAAAGAAGCAGAAAACGCGATTTGACTAGAAAAGCCTAAAAAAGTGTTCGCTTTCCACAAATTCCTTTGACATAATTAATCCTCTACCAAATCTCTATAAAAGTAGATTAACAGACGGCCACTCGTACAAATTGTGTATTAATATTTTATGCGTTCACACCGCCAGGCCTCGGCCCGGACTCATAAAGCTGTCAACGGCGAGATAAGTATTATTTCTTACCCCATAGTGATTCAACCTTAGATTTCTGTATTGTTGTTTGAATGAAGAAATGTATGGATCTTATATTTGGGTGTTATTGGAAAGTATGTTTTTATAATTTATAAAATAAAAATTTGAAAAAATATGCTTCACGCTGTATTCCACATACAGCATAGTAGGGAGAAGGAATTTAGTTTTAGGGTACTTTGTTTCCCATTTTACGCCGAATTCTGCAGGCATTGCCGCATGATGAGTAGCGGAACTCAATTCCGCGTTTGGCTCGACACCAGAGTTAAGAAATGGAAATATAAACTTAAATAAATATTTCATTGCCTCGAGCGGGGATCGAACTCACAGCCAGTTGCGTTTACCAAACGTTTTATGTTATGCTATATATCAACAGATACTTATGAAAACTCTAGTTAAGGCTATAAACCTTATTATTATATTTCAGAACCATATTTACCAACATTTGAAATAAACATATACCACAAATGGACTAAAACAGACATAACCACTATAAGTTGGCATTTAACAATTGGACCTTAAAACAAAATTAAAAGCTACAGGTCCTATGAAAGGGGTCATCATATTCTGGTCTTCAAAATTCAAACCGGACCGACCTGTCTTTGTTCGCCACAGACAGAAATCCGCTTGATATGTATGGGATATTTCGAAGAATGTCTTTGTGTTTCGTAAAGGATTTGATTAAAACGTGGTCATAATTAGAATGCTTTGTCGTTAGTCCACATTTACTAGCGGATGACAGGCTAGTTGGTGCTATTGTTTTAGAGAAATTAGACTAGAAATTTCGTTTAGTTTGATGTAATTTAGTATGTTTTTGTTGTTTTTGTTGTTTTATTTTGAATGTTTTTAAATTTGGATCTTTAATTACACATATCTAATATGAGGGCAGTTACAACTGGGGTACTGGGATTGTGAATTCGATTCCTAGTCGAGAAATCGAAATATTTAGCATTTTCTTTTTCTCGTTATTGTAGCGAGGCAACGCCGCGCTTTGACTCGACACCAGAGCGAAGAAAATGGAAATATGAATTTAAGTAAATATTTCGTCTCCTCGAGTGGGGATCGAACCTACAACCAGTCGGTTTACAGTCACACTTTGTGCCGCTGCGCCACGACCGGCCTCTGAACTAATATAATCTATAAAAAAGTAGGACGCAGTTACAATATGTTCGTTATGGATGTGTTTTAGATTTCATTATCTTCAAAATTCCATTGCCCAGATATATGCCTACCTAATATATATAGGAAAGTGGGGAGAAAAGTGACTTAACCCTGGGCTCTTTCTATCTATCCTGCTATGCGGGATACAGCGTGAAGCTGATAATTTTTTAAATATAAAGACAATATATTCATTTTAACATATGTTAGCTTGATGTTTGGAACATCTCTTTTTTATTTTAACATTCTCTATTTTAAATTAAGGCTTGTCTTAGACTTTTAACGAATTTGTATTAATAGGTACCTACTTTGATTACACCAATACAGTTATATCAGTAAATACTAAATACCATATTGTACTGCAAATTGCTATAGCACAGACTATAGAGTGTGGACGCCGATCACGAAGCAATTTAATCGGAATGCGCGTCACACGCACGTAATTAGAGCCGACATCTGGCGGTCACGCGTCGTTGGAGAGAGGTGCAAAGTGAAAATAGGATAAGTTGTACTTGATTTATATGTATGTAGAAGTCAAATACAAGTGAGGCCAGTCGTGGCGCAGGGGCACAAAGGTTGCGGGTTCGATCCCCACTTGAGTTATAGTATTTTCTTTTCTTTTCAGCTTCATGCTGTATCCCGCACACAGCAGGTTAGGCAGATGGAATAAATATGAGGAGGAGGGATAAATATGTAACAATGAATGTATTGTTGAGGCCATTCGTGGCGCAGGGGCACAAAGTGTGATTGCAAAACCTACTGGTTGTGGGCTCGATCCCCACTCCAGGAAATGAAATAATTTATTTACATTTATATTTTTATTTTTTTCGCTCTGGTGTCGAGGCAAAGCGCGGCGTTGAGTTCCGCCACCCAACACGCAATGCTTCCAGAACTCGGCGGAAAATCGGGAAAGGTGATGGATGTATACAGAAGTAGTGTATGGCGATAGGATATTTATATCTGTATTTGAAGAAATGTAAGATTTAATATTTTCATTTGTTGGAATTGGAACAGAAGTGTCTTAATGGGGTACTGAGTGTCTTAACACTAGTTTAGCCTACCAGTGCTGGATAAACCTTGAATCTGTACTAAATTTTGTTATTGTCGTAGAAAGTTGTAAAGTATGTAGGTAGGTTAGGAAATCTAGGGAAGGGCTAAGAAAGGATTTCAAGAAAATTTCTACGGGCACGGAAAAAAAACCATTTTCAAATATCTGAAAGTCCACACATAGTTTCGGAATTGTACACTACTCGACAGATTTTAATACAACTTTTTGTTGCTATGTCTGGAGCGCAATATAATTGATAGCATAATTAAGAAACAACAGACTACGTATATTACAATTATAAGTTTGACTTACATTCTTTCCTTTTAACAAGCTGTATCCCGCACAAAGTAAGGTAGGCTAATGGAACCTAGTGTTAAGACACTCCGTTCCCCACTTTCCGCCGAGTTACTGGAGGCATTGCGTGTTGAGTGGCGGAACTCAATGCCTCACTTATAACATAACGCCGCGCTTTGCCTCGACACCAGAGTGATCTAGTCCCTCGAGTGGGGATTCAAGCCTACAACCATCCGGTTTTACTCACACACTGTGTGCCCCTGCGCCACGACTGACCTCATGATCATGATTTATGTCTCATCTCATTAAGACTACAAAATTTACACAAACATTAGTCGAATCCACACTTAATCGGTATCAACGAGAATATTTAACACCAAATTGTCTAAAATTTGCATTCGTATTCACACTCGACGCGATCGTTCAGGTGATAAATACTGTGTCACTTAGCTTAATTAAACCAAACGCTGATTTGTTTCTACGTTAACAATTGCAATAAACTCTTGTTATCGATAACTGGAATGTTTTCGTGTATATATTTTTGTTAGGGAACCATTTTATTTATATTAGGTAAAAGGAAGTTGATGTTTTAAAATGTTGAATTCATTGCTATGTTTAAGTTTAATATAATATTCTAATAGTTTTTAGATTCTACATTCTTGAATTAATTACTTTTCCATCAAAAACGTTAAAAAGGTTCATTTCTGTTTAACTTTAAAATTATATTAAAAAAATCAGCTTCAAACTGTATCCCACACACAGCAGGGTAGGCAGAGGGAACCTAGTGTTAAGACACTCTGTCCCCCCATTATCTGCCAAATTCTGGAGGCACTGCGTGTTGAGTAGCAGAAATCAATGCCTCGCTTTTGCCTCAACACCAGAGCGAAGAAATGGAAATATAAATTTAAGTAAATATTTCATCTTCTCGAGTGGGGATCGAACCCACAACCAGTCAGTTTTACGGTCACACTTTGTGCCCCTGCGCCACGACTGGCCTCAACATTATATATTACTAGATTTTACCACAGACTTCATCCACATAGTCGAATGTAAATAAATAGGAGCTGTATATGACATGATATACTCAGATCTTAGTCATTGAATTTTATACAAGAAACCATCATTTAAAAATTAACATGATGTAATATAGCCTTCCCCTACCTATAGGTAGATATTAAAATATTTTTCGGAAATTCATGCATCAATAATATCCGCATAATAATAATAAATATCTAAGCATTTTAAAATACAGTTTGTATAATATAATTTTGATATATCAACGCCGATAGCTATCTAGTACTATTTTCGAAAGTTTTCGACACCGCCATCTTTTAGCCGTAATATTGTGAAGGCCACCTTCAATAACTTAACTTAGCTTCACGCTGTATCCCTAGCAAAATATCCAGAGAGAACGGAACACCAAACGCTACGATCTCTGCATATCTCTTTCGCATCATCCACTTATAATCAATCTCTTCATATATACCCTCCGGGGGGTCCTCCTGTTTTTTACGTGATCTTCTTCAGTATCTTTAATACTGTGTTCTCGAAAGTCAACCGAGGTCGTTCCCTACCTCTTTTACCACTTACTTTTTCTTCATAAATATTTTTTGCCATTCTTTCATCACTCATTCCTTTGGCGTGCCGAAACCAACTGAGCACGCTCGTCTACATTCTCGCCGTGACATCCTCGCTGATACTTACCACACCTCCACAGCATGTATAATCTTTCAATATCTTTCTTTCGTACAGATTACTAAAAATACAAATACTGAATAAATGAAAACAGCAATTTTTAAAGTATGTTAGTAAAATTTACCTATTTCTCTGAGTATATTATGCACTTAAATGTTACTTCAGGGAGTACTATATCTCGTGGATTTGTAAACGGCGAATATACTGACAGCGTTTGTATAAAATTTACAATGCTTTTAGTTTCACTCCAATGGTCGGTTCATATAAGCGATCCTGAACATGAATTTACTAAAAATGGATATGGCATTAAATTATTAGACAATAAATTATTTATAATTTACATTTTTTTTTATTTTACCAATGTACTCATTACTAGTATTTTACGCTTTCTATATATATTAACCTTTGGTTAAGACCACAGTGGAGCAACCGCAGCAGGTATAAGTGAAAAAGCATCGATTGTGGGTTCAATTTTGCATACAGATTAGTGGGTTAATTTGATTCCCTAGTTCTGGTTGAGGGGATAAAGCGTTGAGTTCTGCCACTCAATAGGCTAGATTTGAGCGTAAAGAGCAAAGCGGAGTGTCCTAACACTATGTTCCCGTCCCGAGAATAATTATTAAGCTGTTTTCTCACAATATCTTTTCTAAATTGTTTCTACAAAAAGCGCAAACTCAAAGAGTGCAAAGGGGAAGACGTGGATTTCCTTATGCCATTATCATGTATATTACCTCTTATTTATGGCGAGAGCGTTTTTGATGGCATCGCGAACGTTTTATTTGTAATTCATTCACAAATATCTGTTTTCAACATCCTCTCGGCTCGATTGATTTGGTAATAGCTTTTAAGGGCAATTGAATATTTGGTATCATCTTTTACTTATTGGAAAACTTTTTTTTTGTAATTTTTTATACAGCATCGTTTCCCAGTCAGTGGTCCGCGGACCAGTAGTGGTCCACAGCAGCTAAAATATGGTCCACGAATGATTTAAAATTTTGTAAAACATAAAATGTTTTGACATTTAAATTTAATATACTTTGAAATTCATGAAATTTACTTAAAAAATATCACATCCCATCATACAAAATGTCAGATTTTAAAAAAAAAATTGACTTTAAAATTAAAATGTTTGTTTAATTATTTATTTATTTTTATAACACCTACAAAGTGGTCCCTGCTAGCAAGAATTCTATAAAAGCCGTCCCTGATCGAGAAAAGATTGGAAACCCCTGTTATACAGTATTATAATATTCTTAAAACTAGCATACCGCTGTTAACAAGACGGCCGTTGGTTCAATTCTTACTTGGGGAAATGAAATATTTAATATAACACTACCTCCGCAGGTTTTCTTTACTAAGCAAGCAAGGTAACTTATGTTCGGAATACAACGTGACGCTAAAAGAAATAATACATTATAATGAATTCTATTCCTTCATATTGTTATAAAAATCCAATTTAAAAAATATGTACTTTCGAATACCAGTTCTCAGAAAACCAATAATAATTTAAAGCGCAATTTCTCATAAATCTTCATTATACTCAGTCACTATTGTTTCTTATGCAGAATCATATTTTGTTCGAATCCTTCCTTTATAAAATATCATTATTCAATGTCAAACAAAATGAAATGGTCGAATTTGAAAATAGTATCTATATTATATTTAGTTCATTAAAAGCATTTTAAAATCAGTTTTCATTTACTCCAATATTACCTACAATTTTCGAGTAATCAGCGACGAAGAAATATTAAATAAACCACGAGTTTAACCACCATTACTTGGTCTTTCACTTCAATAGTTATTTTAGGCTGGAAATTTTATCCGTGGCTCAAAATAAAATGGTCCATTTTAGGTAAAACAAGAGAAACGCTACGAACATATTTAGAAGGAAATCTTGAATATCACTTAGCTGGAGGAGTTATAACAATAAATTGGCGATAGCATTTACATACGGCTGTTTGAGTCGCGAAGGGTGATTCTGTAACGGGTCGCTTAGCACGGTGTAGGTTCTTAAATTATTTTCCTGTTTTGCCTATTTATGGTAAGTAAAGTGAAGTGCAAATGGTTATATGTTGAAAATATAGTGTATATATATAGATATGACTATTTTAACATGCGGATTTGGAATCTTGGAATAGCGTCTGTCTGAAAATGCGATGGTTATTGGTTATATGTTAAATTATTTATATAGATATTTCTAGATTCTATAGACTAAAAATAAGCGGTCAGTCCCTTCATTCAATAAGCACAGTCACAAAAATTGTTGGGCTAAATTTTAACGTATTTTCAATCGTTATTTAGAAACTAATGGAATAATGTGGCCAGTCGTGGCGCAGAGGCACAAAATGTGACTGTATATTTACTGGTTGTAGGTTCGATCTCCACTCGAGGAAATTAAATATGAAATATTTATGTACATTTATATTTTCATTTCTTCGCTCTGGTGTCGAGGCAAAGAACAGCGTTGAGTTCCGCCACCCAACACGCAATGCCTCCAGAGCTCTGCGGAAAGTGGGGAACGGAGTGTTTTATCACCAGGTTCCCTCTGCCTACCCAGCTGTGTGCGGGATACAACATGAAGCTTATTTAATTTTTCATTTTTATTTATCTGAAAATATTAATTATGAATAATGAGACTTATTGTGTATTGCTGTTACAATATACTCTATTTTTTTTTACTGGCAACATCTATGTACTCAAAATAACTTTATTCAAAATAAGAAACGAACCCACACTTACCACGTTAAACAAACACACGGGACACAATAGTGTCTATTACTTCATAAAATCTTATATACATATATTAAATATCATACAGAATGTTTCATATTAAAAATCGAAACAAAAATAAAGAGCGAAACATCCGAACCGCAGAGGAAATGACCGGGGATTTGTCTTTGTCAAATTTGAATGTGAGAAAAACGAACGTCAGTTACTGTGCAGCCGTCTGGTAGATTATGCCGTTAGCCATTTGTTTTGATACTGTCTGTTTATTTTATGAGGAATAAGCTAGCGATATAAAGCTTAATAAATACTGAATTATGAAACGAAACGAACGCGACGGTTGTAAGTTCGATTTCCACTCGTAGGAAATGATTTTTTTTTATTGTCGTAAGTTCTGAATATGATCGTATGTTATGTATATCTACGAAATATTTAACTTTTTGGTTACTGAGTGAGTGACAGACAATAGACAACGTACAGCTACGTACAGCAATATTTGGCGTGTAGTTAAGACATGTAGTCAGAGGCCGGTCGTGGCGCAGTGGCACAAAGTGTGACTGTAAACCGACTGGTTGTGGGTTCGATCCCCACTCGAGGAGATGAAATATTTACTTAAATGTATATTTCCATTTCTTCGCTCTGGTGTCGAGGTAAAGCGCGGCGTTGAGTTCCGCCACTTAACACGCAATGCCTCCGGAATTCCGCAGAAAGTGGGGAACGGAGTGTCTTTCACTACATTCCTCTGCCTACCCTGCAGTGTGCGGGATACAGCGTGAAGCTAATTTGATTTTTAGTTAAGACATTGAGACAGAATTACTCAAAATTCCTACCGAAAAGGGGAAATAATCAAATATTTCAGTCTTCTTCTTCTTCAAGCAAAGCTGCGGGCAGCAACTAGTTTTTCTATATCTATATAATATCTCATCATATTAACTTATCGTTTTAATATCACTTGAAAAAAGATTTTCTATATTTTTTTATTAAAGCGACGTCGACACGAATTTTTCAACAAATCACTATCACGAAAATGAATAATGGATATCATAATTCCTTCAGGAGTTTTCTTCTCATACATTATTTAGCGGTGGCTTAATTTAGATTTACAGCTCCCGTTTGTCTTCGTATCGAATACGCGCATTTGTCATTTTCATACTGCACTCGTTTTTACACCTGTGATACCTTACTATGTATACTATGTATAGACATTTTAAGTGATATTAAAATATGCATACATTTTTGGCATCTTTTTTTAATGTCTATTAAAAGCTTTACTTTTTTGCATAAAAATGATTGATTTTAATACATAACAAAGAGGCCGTCGTGGCCCAGGGGCACAAGGGTGTGACTGTAACGCCACAGTGGTGGGGTCGATCCTCACTCGAGAAAATTTAATTTCGACATTATCTATTTAAATCAAATCAAATCAGCTTCACGCTGTATCCCACACACAGCATGGTAGGCAGAGGGAACCTAGTGTTAAGACACTCCGTGCCCCATTTTCTGCAGAATTCTGGAGGCATTGCGTGTTGAGTGGCAGAACTAACACGAACTAAACAACTAAGGATATATTGAATTAATGATATTTCAGTCAAATCTTATCAATTTAAATCAGCTAATATATCAACTGTACTACATACATCCATACATTTAATCCGCGTCGGTCGTACTGACTGCGTACAACGCACCACGTACGGGCATTAATCACGCTTGGATTTTATGTAAATTTTGTTAAGTGCTGCTGATAAATGGATGGTCAAGCTTCTACAATAGGGCCTACGTAGGCGATGGGCATGGCAAAAACCGTATAATATATGGGGAAAATATTTAAATTATATATTAATGTTTTAATTTGATTTCTTTATGGGGAACAATGTGTCTTCACACTAGGTTCCCGTTGTGTGCGGATTTGGTAAGGTAAATTTTATCAATGCAACGCTTTTTGGAGACTAAGTGATGTATTCGCCTAGGTACAATATAATAAATTCAAAATACAGTTAAGGTACGTGTCAAATCCTCCCATCGAGGACTTTACACTAATTTACAGGATTGTAGGTTAACGGAAAGTACAACTCTTAAATGTTGAGAAACTTCTGTTTGCGGGCGTTAAATTTTGTGTCAAATATAAATTTGTAATTATTTTTTCTATAAAATATTTACAAATTTTCACTGCACTTTTTTTTTTGAATTTTCATTTAAGTTCTTACTTTGAGCCAAATTTCGTCTCAAAAATATATATTGGTCATTAAGAGTGGAACAGAGTGTCTTAGCACTAGGTTCCCTTTGCCAACCTTGGTATTTAAAAAGAATATTCAAGATATTTTTTTTAAGCGATATGTATATCGCATACAGCAGGGTAGACACAGCGAACGTAGTGTTAAGGCACTCCGCTTTCCATTTTGTGCCGTTTTCTGGGGAAATTGCATGTTGAGTGGCGGAACTTAACGCCACGTTTTGCCTTGAAAGCAAAGCGAAGAAATGAAAATATTAAATATATTAATTTCCTCGAGTGATATAGAACGCACAACCGGTCGCGTTAACAGCTTTTAGTGCGTACACGCCACATCTGGCCTCAGCTAAGAAAAATAATACGCTTTTTAACCATTTTAGAGGCCGGTCGTGGCGCAGCGGCACAAGGTGTGACTGTAAACCGACTGGTTGTGGGTTCGATCCCCACTCGAGGAGATGAAATATTTACTTAAATTTATATTTCCATTTCTTCGCTCTGGTGTCGAGGCTAAGCGCGGCGTTGAGTTCTGCCACTTAACACGCAATGCCTCCAGAATTCGGCAAAAAGTGGGGAACGGAGTGTATTTCACTACGTTCCCTCTGCCTACCCTGCAGTGTGCGGGATACAGCGTGAAGCTGATGATTTAACCATTTTCATAATATATTTTTTGTACTAAGTTCAAAGTCACCCCACTCACACAGTACGCACTTCGCAATGTCCACTTGATTTCATTTTTCATTCTTAAAACGTTTTGTTTCGCTGACAGCGGCTCGGTGTATTGAAGAGCGTGTTTTTGTTGGACCCTTTTCAATCAGTTTATATGAGAGTTGATGTTGGTTGGAGTTAGATACATCATTAACCGCATTTGGTACGGTGGGTCGTATCTACATAGGTAAGGTGATATAATATAGTCTAAAGCATTCCTAGATAAATGGACTGTATAGCAAAATTTAATCGAATGGTTCGAATTGAATAAATATTAATTTATTCAATTCGCACCAGTATTTTCTGGAGATAAGAGCATTCAACTCAACATACTGTATCCCGCACACAGCAGGGTAGGCAGAGGGAACCTAGTGTTAAGACACTCCGTTCCCCACTTTCTGCCGAATTCTGGAGGCATTGCGTGTTGAGTGGCAGAACTCAACGCCGCGACGCCAGAACGAAGTCATGAAAATAGAAATGTAAGTAAATATTTCTCTTTCTGGAGTGTGGATCGAACCTACAACCAGTCGATTTTACAGTCACACTTTGTGCCTCTGCGCCACGTCTAGCCTGAAAAGATATATTATTATACGTAGTTTTTATACAAAAGTAACCAAATATACGATACTTATTTACTATACAACAACTTCATTACTCCAATACTCTCTCTACCTCCGAAATAAAGCATTATTCGAGATTAATAATCCTCCATAACAACCCTCTAAATCACGCTGATCGCGCACTCGATCATACAACACTAGTGGTTGGTCACTAAGAATTTGTCTATGACAACTTAATTTGTACATATAAAAAGAGGGTATATTATTAGTTTGTTTATAAGCAATATTTGTTTTTTTATAGAAATTATTTATGGTATAAAAGTATTTCTTTAGTTTCACTGTTTAATCTGTTGTAGCATGTTTTGAAGAAGAAGGAATGAAGAATCATATTTTCTTATGCGTGCGTCTACGGATGTGGGTTCGATGTCGACTTGGAGGAATAAAGTTTTTTAATTTCTTAGAATGTCTAGAAAAATGAGATGAATAGCGGGAAAGGGAGTGTCTTAGGACTAGTTTATGCTGCCTATTCTTTTAGGTATTTGAAAGAAAAATTATAAAGGTGTTTTTAAAATTATTTATTCACCTACGCATATGTCGGCACAGGAATTGAACTAAACATAAGAATTATACAGAACCTGAAAAATGGTACCCGATTATTCAAATGTACAAAGAAGAATATTTAGCAAAAAATAATTAATTTTGTATTCATTTTAGGTCCCCCAAACATTATGACATATTTTAATTTTGCAAAGTCATTTTAATTTAAGGATAATCCGCTTTCAACAGTTTGTTAAAAGTTAACTAGTGATGTTACATTAGATATCGATGAAACTCGCAACAGTGCTCACACAAATTTAAAGTAAAATAAAAAAAAAATGGAGACACATAAAAATTCAATATTATCGTCGATATATAATAAAAAAAAACAGTAATTTTTTTCTATATTAATAAATATATATGTGATTTTTTGTGTATGTTTCGCAAGTGAGGATAATTTACAGATTCATATTAATGTATAAAAAAGGTATAATATTTTCTTAATTATGTTCATCTTCTGTATGTAGCGATGGGTAACGAAAACTTAAAGTTAAAATTACTTTTTTTGCTCTTCAAATTGGAAACAGGAAATAATTATATTAATTAATATTAAACTATGGCACCGAAATTGCAACGATCACTTGGAAAAATTAGTCTGCCTATTGCGTCACGATTTATGACAAAAAATTATAATAAAAATATGTAGGAAAATGAAGAACAACACTATTGTGCTTAGAACTGCAATTAACACTAATCCCACCGCGACAGGTTTCTTATTAACACCATTTGTCAGTTGTGTGTAAGTTATCAGCACATCACTATTTGTTAGGGGAATATAATCTGTGAGAGATTATAAATTAAACTAAATTAACTAATGAAAAAATGTTTTTAGATATTATTTACATTATGCAATACATATTATATAATTTTTTTTTTCAGTACTATCTTTTTACTGTAAAATTTAAGTAAATATACCAACGTTAACAATTTGATTTAATAATATATAACAAATTACCACTATTGTATTAGTTTAGAATGCCGGAATTCAGCTCTCATTTTATATTATCAGAGTGGAAAAATGAAAACAACTCGATTGAGGATCGTATAAGCAACTATTAACTAGATTAACTAGATTTTGCCCCACTGCACCACAATAGCCTTAGCTATTACTCATATAACAACTTTAGAACCATTCGAAACTTACCAGACGCAGCATCTTATATAACCATAATCCATTTACCGTTCAATCTACGAAATATTCTCAACAAACATCAAATTTCACGCTTCAAAACGACAAAGACAATAACCAAAAGCAACGTACCGATAACACTCAGAGATTTAGACATTTCCAACTTGGCTCATTTAAGGACATAACAATTTCCTATATTCATGACCGCCATCCATCCAACAGAACTAGCGTAGTGACGTACTATCAAAACACAATACGTTATAAATGATACACATTATGCTGGCACATCACTAGTTATTCTGGATATAAAGTCGTATTGCAATGGATTAGGGTTGTTTTTCGTAATTTTGAGTCTAAATAAGTTTGTGTAGACATTGCCTTCTCAACTCTAGGTCGTATCCATCCCGCTGTGATAGGTAAAGAAGGAATGGGTTTCGATAAATTCTGTCGCTTTATTGTAATATGTTGTTTGTGTTTGAAATGATAAGCAATAAGGAATAACGTAACTTTTGTATATACAATATAATATTTATTGTGTGAGCAGAAATACAATATTAGGTACTAAGATTATATTGAGGCCAGTCAGTGCAGGGGCACAAAGTGTCACTGTAAAACTGACTGGTTGTGGGTTCGATTCCTACTCTAGAAGATGAAATATTTACTTAAATGTATATTTACATTTCTTCGCTCTGGTGTCGATGCAGGTCTGGCAGAAAGTGGGGAACGGAGTGTCTTAACACTAGGTACCCTCTGCCTACCCTGCCTGTGTGTGGAATACAGCGTGAAGCTGATATATTTTTGTCTGAATATAAATGATATTGTAATGGGTTCAATCTGTTAAGCAGGTGAGTGATCACTTTTTCGTAATTACTTGAACTAAGTTGCTTTTGATTAGTAAATTTAGGCTGCGGTTTTCTTTATACGCGATATGCATATTTATGATTTAATTCATTTTTATTTTTAATATGAACTATTACATATATACTTACATATCGATACTTTAGTTGAAAATAATCAATATACATCATAGTGGTAATATATTGTATAAGTATTCTCTTAATTTAACATTCCCTAGTAACTACATAAAAAAAACTGATCGGCAATTTCCATTTTTATTTATCTTTACAATATTAAATTAAATCCATCCTAGAGAATTGTGACAAACGCCATCCGTCA
Source organism: Heliconius sara (assembly GCA_917862395.2). Lineage (NCBI taxonomy): Eukaryota > Metazoa > Arthropoda > Insecta > Lepidoptera > Nymphalidae > Heliconius > Heliconius sara. Next base: position 2,174,562 of record OU860788.1, on the reverse strand, counting down.
TCCAGCCCCTCATTTGCATGAGAAAAACTGTTGAAGAACAACTATTTATCAAATAGCGAGAGCGACTTCCGGCGTGATGAACGCGACGAGCATCCGGTTTTCATTCTGAAGCCTGTATCCGGTTGAAAGAATTAGTTCAATTGTTTATTGAATTAATAATATTGAAAAAATATCGCGGCAGGTTGTGACACAAGGGCACAAACGTGTGACTGTGAGAGGTTGTGGGTTCAATTCCCACTCGAGGAAATAAATTTTTTAATATTTAATTTTTTCGCTTTGGTGTTAAGAAAGAAGGCGGAATTGACTTACAACATAGACGTAGGAACTTAACACTGAATTTCCTCTGCCTACTTTGTTGCCAGTCACAGCAGAGTAGGCAGCGTGATGCAAAAATAATATATATGTAAATAGACAGAAATAATCTAGTATTATGACACTCCGTTTCCCTTTTTCCATCCAATTTGTGAGGTTTGACTTAATTTGTTATTTGTAAACATAATCATTTTATCAAATCCTTATCACAAAAATAAACAAATAGTCAATACGTCAATTCACATAATAAAAAGAGAATGTAAAGTATGCGGCGTACGCTCCTCTCGAAATTACACTTAGCCGTCGGCTATCAATTGCAAAGCAGGAAAGAAACCGTCCACTCCATTTGGTTTTATGAATGAGTTGACGGAATTTTTAACGGGGTTGGTCGTTGAGACGATTATTTTTATAATGTAGGTGTATATTTATGTGTGATTATAAACTTAATACTGTGTTATTATTTTTGAGACCAGTCGTGGTGCAGGGGCACAAAATTTGGCTTTATTTACATTTATATTTTTATTTCTTCGCTCTGGTGCCGAGGCAAAGCGCGGTGTTGAGTTCCGCCACTCAACACGCAATACCTCCAGAACTCGGAGGAAACACACAAAAGGGTAAGCAGAAGGAACCTAGTGTTAAGCCACACTATATTATGTAAATGACATATAATAAATAAACAATAAATAATTCCATACACCTCCTCTTTAAGCCCAGACACTTGTTCTCTATAACTGCTAAACATAAAAAAAACTACATTAGGCAGCCCCATACATTTCCTATTGGTGTCAATGGGGGTGTCCACATTGCTCTATGCTATCCAAATGACCCCAAAACAATAATCACTCCGCCCTCCACTCTCCACATTATGCGGGTTGTAAATTGGCGGGCGTTTGAACGCGATCGGCTTGAATTACATTAATTAAGCAAACCATCAAATTACCGGACGAATGTGAATACTCTAATTAAATTGTGAATATGATTTTATATTATTTTGGTATGGACAGTGTTGTGTGTTAGCAGTGGAGTTATTATTTTTGGTCACGGGTTCGATTTTATTGATATAAAATAACAAAATGTGGTATGAAAATTTTTAATATTGAATTTTTTAATATCATCGCTCTGGTAACAAGGCAAAGCGCGGCGTTAAGTTGTGCTAGTCCACACGCAATGTCTCAAAGAATTTGCCGGAAATGGTCTTAACAGTAGGTTCCCCCTGTCTACCTTTCTATAAGTGGGATAAAGTGTAGAACTAAAAAAATATACATTGATATATATGTAGGTATTCTTTTATCTACGCGTTCTGGTAAGGTAAATGTTGCGTTGAGTTCCGCCATTTAAGACGCAATAGTACAAGGTTGTGTTCTATCTTCTCTGCTTTACTCTTTATAATTAATAAAATTAAATCTATTTGACAACGGAAGCAAAATATAAGGCTAATTAATATAAGGCCACAGTACAGTACGGTATTAAATATTAAAAGTTCTTGTTGATGACGTCAAAGTGATTACAAATAACTATAAAAAAATCGATCGTAAAAAATATAATTTTCTTTTGTTTTGGTTCCACGAGATAACAAGTGATAAGAAGGATGATATCGCTTAACTTTATGTTGTTTGTTAATTAGTTAAGTACAGTTTTGTAAAGTTTTTATGTGCTTGATATCGTTGTGGTACGTTTGCGGGTCAAATTGACGGCGCACGGGAACAAGTGTACGACTGTAAACGCGATGGTTGTGTGTTCGATGCCACGACAGGGAATGAAACTATAATAAATTAATATTTTTATATCCTCGCTCTGGTAACAAAGCGCGGCGTTGTGATCCCTCACTTACCACGCAATTTTTCAAGAATACGATGAAAGTGGAGACAAGGAAGTATCTTAATGGATAACGGAGTGTGTTAACACTAGCTTTCCAGGTTTCTTCTGCCTATCTGCGGGATATAGCGTGACGCTAAATAAATGTGAAATTATTCAAAGGCAAGGTTTATGTTAGTCAAAAAGAGAAGATTGTCCGTCTTTATTGTCCGTTTGTTTGTCTATCTGTAGGTCTGTCTGTAAGTCCGTTGAGACTATTAATTTCTAGATCACGAAAGTATAAGTTGAAATTAATATTAAGTCTCTACGTTTCTATATAGCAGAGAAAAAAGTGAATCAACGCAATCAACAAATACGATGGTTTTTGCCTCGATTATGATGCATTTTGTAACGGATTTAAGTTTTACTTTTGCCGCAAAGCAAAAATGCTGCGTTCTAGGCTAGATCCATTGTATAATATATATTCTTTGTTGTACATAAAAAAAAATAGTAAAGAACAATTGATAGATATGTATACAATGGCGGATGCCACTAAGAGGGATAAGACATATTATGAGAAACGGAATGTTATAACAGTATCTTCTCTTCTCTCTGTCTTATGTGCTAATTGAGGCAAAATAAGTTACAAACAAACAGTAATTATATTTATTTTATGGTTAGTATTTCTGTTACAACAACCAAAGTCCAGGTTTATAGCTGACATTTTCATTAAGCAGCAAAACATTACGTAAATACGTATTAAGTCGACCAGATGTCACAGCTCGGGTCGTAACTCCTTTTTGTTCCGTTTTATTACACGAACTACTGTTCTGCAGGCTCTGTTCTTGTTTATTGTGATTTAACAACAATTAAAGAACACAGCGGCGAAGCGTAGCGTTGCGGTTGTGAGTTCGATTCCGATTGAGACAAGGAACTATTTTAATTTCTCGGTCTAATAATAAGACCGAGCGCGGCGTTGAGCTCGACAAGCAATGTCTCAAAATTTGGTGTCTTTTCTATCCTTTTTTAAAATTAGGCATCTCCAGTTGGCATTGAACCCACAACTATCATATACACACACACATACACCCAAAGATACACTTTTTAAAGATTGATTTCTTAAATGGTGGCGTTTCGAGCGTGCCAGTTGAGCACATTTCATTTCGCCAATGTCACGTTGTATGGGAGAGACAACACAATATGATATTTATAAAACACAATTGCTGCAATAGCTTGTATCAAGGTTTTCTATGTTCGTTTAGATCGTTAGTGGAAATTCTTTTTTTTTTTAAATTTTATGCTATAGTTATTTTTAGAGAAAATGATGGTCAGTGCGGCGTTGAGTTCCGACACTATCAGAAGTATGGGACGAAGTGTCTTTAGTTCTACTAGGTTACCGCTTGCTATATTCGCGATAGAGCTTAAGTGGATTATTTATTTATTTATAAACTATTACACAAAAACGAGACATTGCTTGTTAAGTGGCGACATCGAACCTACAAGCACCCCATTTACAGTCGAATGTTTTCCGATTATGCTACTAAAAGCTACAAGAAAATTAGGAATTTATAATTTAACAACAAGAAAAGTTTATATTTAAGTTGTTTAATATAAGTAAGTGAGGAGCGGAGAGTCTAGCGCTAGGTTCATTCTGATTTGGCATGCCTAATATGACTTTTTTATTATACAAAAATATAAATAATACGGTACGATATGGTATTTTATAATACTGGTATAATTCTAAATTATTTTATTAAATTAATAATACAGCCGCATCCACACTATCCTATTGATTTCCTCGTACACGAACAGATTCTACATATTATGATCATACTTATATCACAAACGTTATAGTAAATGATATGAGCTCTTATCTAGAATTATTTAAGAGACATGTCCGCAATAAAATGAATATTATACGAAGATGTGATGATGACAATATCAGAAACGATCTAGTAAATTATATAGAGGGGGGAGGAATGAAGGGGGTAGGATTTATTCCAGTATGTAATAGAAGTTCCACTGCCCAAAGTAGTTAGCTATGTTAGTAAGTACTTAAATAAACAAAAATGCTTCACCACTATTTGACATTAGTCCAAATATACTGTATTATTTATTAAAATTGCTTTAGTTAAAGAAAATGTATTGAAATATGTTCTGTGTTTGAATTGATAACTTTTGTGTTCAGTTAAACAATAAATTTTATACATAATTGGTTTCGTTAGTCAATAATAAATCTAAAAGTACTGTTATTTCTAGTTCACTTCTTTGAATATGGCGTTTCAAACCAGTCAGTACAGCATTAATCACTTAGCATTTGTCACGTGATAAGGAAAACACATGAGCGCTTCTAAAAAAATTAGGTGGCTTATCTTGTGTTGCACCTAACTCGAAAATGCGATTGATAAAAAAAATAACATAAAAGACAAAGTCATTCTCATGATTTAAAAAATATAACATGTATCCGTAATAGGCCAGTCATGGCGCAACGGCACAAAGTGTGACTGTAAAACCGACTGGTTGGGGGATCGATCCCCAGTCGAGGAGATGAAATATTTACTTACATTTATATTTCCATTTCTTCGCTCTTGTGTCGAGGCAAACCGTGGCGTTGAATTCTGTCACTCAACACGCAATGCCTCCAGAACTCGGCAGAAAGTGGAGAACGGAGTGTCTTAACACTAGGTTCCCTCTGCCTACGAAGCTGATTTATTTAATATGTACGTATTTTATATATTATAAAAATAACTATAATATACATATATATTTTTTTATAACATCTTTTTCTTTATATGTGAGCTGTTTCAATAAAAAAAAAACTATCAGTATATTTAATCTGGCAAGTCGTAAATGTTTACGAGCGCGACTCGCCGCGGTGCGAACGCGTCCTTATGACGCCTTGTGTCAATTTAATAAAGAATGGAACACAATAAGCTTCAGGCTATATCCCGCACATAGCAGGCCAGCCACAAGTAATCTGGGAACCTATTGTAAGAAAAAAATACCATCTGTTCCAGCGATCTCCCGAGGCATTTCGTGTTTATTTTTTAAAGTCATCGCTGCTTTTAGTCTTGTTAGCAGAGCCAGGAAATAAACCCATTAAATATCTCATTTCATAAACTGGGAATCGAACCCAAATTCTGTCACGTTTACAGCCGCACTTTTGTATCCCGGGGAAATGATTTCCCAAGTGGCAATCGAACCCACACTCTCTTCTGTCTCAGCACCACGAGAGCCCGAATCATAAAGTTACGGTACTCAGAAACATTTAGAGAATTAATGTAACGCTTTATCCCTTGCAGAGTAGACAGAGAGAAATGAGCGCTAAACGCTACGTCTCTGCTTAACTCTTTCGCCTTGTCTACTGCCATCAACTTCTTCATACATGCCCTCCGGAAGGTCACGTAGAAAGCATGAGTACCCCACACATACTCTTTACCTTCCTTAAGGTACTGGATACTGGAATATCTGGATCTCTATCTATCTTTTTCCCGTGTGTTCCCGGCTTAGAATAGGATCATCCTGGTACTGGTGGTGTCGTAAGAGGCGACTAAAGTACGTGTGGTAGAGTCACATCGCCAGCAATGGCAACACGCATGGGCAGACTCGACCGGATCATTACCACCCCCGGCATTTAAAACCGGCGTGAAGTAGTGGCTTTATGCTACTGCGTTTCGCATCAGGTAATGCCGGGCCCCGGCGCCCAACCCATCTTAAAGGTCGGTAACGCACCTGTAGCTCCTCTGGGGTTGCACGGGGTCGTGGGCGGCGGTAATCACTTACCATCAGGTGACCCGCACGCTCGTTTGCCGTGTCTTTTCCATAAAAAAAAAATACTGTAATATCATTGATATCGCGGTTTCGAAGGTCAACCTGCCTTTCTCTCCTAACTCCTTCAAACTAACTCTTTTTTCCTTATCGGTCTTATTTAATTTAATAATCTTATTTAAATTGTTTTTATATCCCCGCTCCAAAGTATGGCATTGAGTTTCACCACTTAACACACAATATCTTGAAAATTTGAGGAAATATGGCGCACAAAGTATCTCAACACTAGGTTCCCTCAGCTGTATGAGGGGAACAATGTGAATATATTTTTTTTATATTATTATCTCCTTAGTGTACCTCACCCTTTATACTGTTTCTAGATATCACTCTCAATATCGCAACTTATTGTATTTTGTATTATTATTTACACACTCACATTTATGGTCCATAACTTTCGTATTTTTAAGTTGATGCTTCTTAAATTTTTATGTCCTTATTTATTGAAGATTCAAAATGAAACCTTTCTATTTAATAAAATAACTTCTTTCATTATTTATAAATAGTCCAGATATAAAAAAAATAATTTTTGGAAAATTGATTAATAGTTAACAAGGAAAGCGAGGCCAGTCGTGGCGCACGCAGGGACATCAGTGTGACTGTAAAACGTGATTGGACCGATCTCCGCTGGAGGAAGTGAAATATTTATTTAAATTTATATTTCTTCGCTATGTTGCCTAGGCAAAAGGTCGGTGTTAAGTTTCGCCTTTTAACACGCAATGTCTCTGTAATTCGGCGAAAAATAGGGAACGGAGTGTATTAATTTGATATTGGTTCCCTTTACCTACTCTGCTGTGTAAAACAGATATTTACATATAAAGAAAATTTCTATTACTTCAAAGTTAATTTATTTTTACGCAATACATCTTACATAATCGCCAATCCACCGCACTTTGGATACCCACGTCCATAAGTCTTTCGGCGATAGAATGAACTAATGATATTATATTTAAATAATAAAAAAGAATTAATTACTATGAGATATTACGAAAACAAAAAAAATAAGGTATCAGGCTCAAGTGAAGTAGTGGCGAAGTTAATGATTTTTAAAATATAATTTCATTATATTATTTAATAGAAATGTTAAAAAGTAGTACTATTTCTATATTCCTATTCAAATCAGTTCAAACTAGAGTGGCAACAATTTATAGGACTCCAGTCTCGTTATGTTAAATGTAGCGAAAATTTAGTTCAAAACACGTGTACTTGCGAACAGCGACTAATGGATTTAAAATTTATTACCTTACCCTCCTTTCAGGAGTGTATGAAAATAGAAATATAGATATATGTATATACATTTATACTTATTTTATTTTCCTTATTTACTTGTTTACGTTAGTGTAGTTACAAAATATCCCGAATCATATAAATTAAAGTATGTTAATTATTTACAATTGTATATCTCGGTAAAAGCCTGGCGTTGAGTTCCGCCACTCAACACGCAATGCCTCAAAAAATTCGGTTGAAAGTGAGGAACGGGGAGTCTTAACATTAGGTTCCCTCTACTTACCCTGTTATGTGCGGAATAAAGCGAGACGTGGATGTTTTGAATTGTATCAATTATAATATTCAAATCATAAGTGGGACAAGTGATCTACTTACTTAAAGTAAAGACTAAAAAAATATTTCTTTACGACGTCATGTGGGGTATCAGATGAAAGAATTTTCTTTGCACATTTCAAATTAAAAACAATAAAAGCCGTAACTGCTTTATTAGGTTTGCTCTGCATAATAAATATAATTAATACGAATCTTTTCTACTAATACTTTTTAATTTAAAAAAATATACTTCAATATGAGTCTCCATTCGATAACTAAAACCTGACTACTAAAACACGCTATAAATAGTACGACACTAGAAAAAAGTCTCCGCTAAAATTACCATTAAGTGGAGACTATTTTCTTCTTTCGTACTTTTTAGAGCGTGTTTTAGTAGTCGGGTCTTAGTTTTTAAATGTAGACTCATATTAAATTCTACTTCAGAATTTAATTTAATTAAAAAGTATTAGTAGAAAAGATACGCTAACTAGCATGTAATGCATACACGTATATTTAAATAAGCAGCAAAGCAAGTGAACTTAATAATCTCTAATATATATAAATAAAAAAAATATAATATATAAAAAAAAAACAAAAAAAAGAACAAGCTATAACTTTTAAATAATTATTTATTAAATATATATGTGCGTCTTAAATAAAGATAGTACAAGATAGAATGCAAATACGTGCTGAAATATATAAAATTATTCGTAACATCGGAACCCTTTCTCGTTTCGGAAGGCGATTGGCGATATCGTAAAAGTTTACGACGAATTTCCTGCGAATTAACGTCGACTCTCCTCATGACATATTGCTTTGAAGTACTACCGTCAATCTTTGACATGGCAATTTTATTTTTATTTTTACGAATCATACAATTGAGTGTTATACAAAAATTGTTTTCAAAATTAAAAATATAGTAAAATTAAAGTGCGGAACGGAGTGTTTTTACACTATCCTGCCTATTCTGCTGTGTGCGGGATACAGCGTGAAGCTGATTTGGTTTTAATAAAATTATATAATTAAAACCAACTTCAAGTATAATTCCGCACACTTAACCCTAGCTTTCCTCTGATTACCGCAGGGTAATCTAAGCTAGGGTTAAGTCACTCCGCTCCCCCGTTCCGCTGAATTCTGGAGGCATTGCGGAACTAAACGTCGGGCTTTGCCGCAGAGAAGTGAAAATATATATTATATATATTTAATGAACATTTTCTCGAGTGGGGATCGAACCCACAAGCCTCAATTGAATGTTTTATAATAGTTTATTTGTTTCTAATATATAAAAAAAAATCCCGATAAAATTTCTTGATTTTGTAAAGTAATATAATTAAATTGGTGACGCAGAGAAAATTTTCTAAATAATATTGAAACCTTTTACACAAAGTACTAGTTGAAATACATGTATATTCTTCAATAACTTATATGAAAGCGTTACCAAATAAAACCCAAAACATGAAGATTTAGTAACTAGTAATATTTTAATTATGCTATTATTATTTAAAAGCAATAATCCTTATCGTTAGCACAAAAATTAGAAGTACAATTAAGGATGGTTTAAGAACTCTTGTTGACCCTAACACCGTGTTCGTAACAATGGTCGAAGGTACCCTCGTTAAGTCCAGCGAAAAACACGAGATCAATAATCTATTAATTATAATTGACATATTTCATACTTCAATTGCAATTTGCTGATGGTAAAGCCACGTGGCTATATTTGTTTTGATATCCAGGGGTCTTAACGGCCGGCCGCGCTCATTAGAGGGTTAGATTTTGCGAGTGGACGCCAGATCAAGTACATAATTTGATATTTTTTTACATTTTTACTATTTTTACTATTATGGACGGAAAGTATAAGTTATTAAGTCACTTCGCTCCTTCTAGTTTTACTTATAGTGACAAAAGTCTATTTTAGTTGAGAATAATTTTATTTTTATTTCAGAAGTATTAGTTAGTGGCAGTAGTTAAGAAATAATAATTTAATTGTTTTGAATTGAAGTCACTTACCTAACTATTTTTTTTTGTATTTTGAACATATCTTTTTTTTTTTTTTATGGAAAAGATACGGCAAACGAGCGTGCGGGTCACCTGATGGTAAGTGATTACCGCCACCCACGACCCCGTGCAACCCCAGAGGAGCTACAGGTGCGTTGCCGTCCTTTAAGATGGGTTGGGCGCCGGGGCCCGGCATTACCTGATGCGAAACGCAGTGGCATAAAGCCACTACTTCACGCCGGTTTTAAATACCGGGGGTGGTAATGATCCGGTCGAGTCTGCCCATGCGTGTTGCCATTGCTGGCGACGTGACTCTACCACGCGTACTATAGTCGCCTCTTACGACACCACCAGTACCAGGATGATCCTATTCTAGGCCGGGATCACACGGCACAAAACGGCGTGATATATGTCTTCCGCATATATCACGTTAGATAGGAAACCAGGATAGGGCAGTGATAGAAACTAGACACTCCGTTCTCTACATTCCAATCCATTCTCAATTGAGCACCGCATTTTGTCTTGTTACAATATTAAATAGAAAAAATAAATAAAAATATAAATCAGCTTTAAGCTGTATCCTGCACACAGTAGGGTGGACAGAGGGAACCTAGTGTTAAGACACTCCCTTCCCCATTCCCGCCAAGTTCTGGAGGCATTGCGTGTTGAGTGGCGGAACTCAACGCTCTTTGCCTCGATACTAGAGCGAATGAATAATAATATATATGTAAATAAATATTTCATCTCCTAAAGTGGAGATCAAACCCACAAACAGTCAATTTTACGACTGGCCTCAAAGAATAATAAATCTTATATATATATTCCAAACTATTTGAGGCCAGTCGTGGCGCAGCGGCACGAAGTGTGACTGGCTGTGGGTTCGATCCCCACTCGAGGAGATGAAATATCTACTTAAATTTATATTTCCATTTCTTCGCTCTGGTGTCGAGGATAAGCGCGGCGTTGAGTTCTGCCACTCAACACGCAATGCCTCCAGAATTCGGCAGAAAGTGGGAAACGGAGTGTCTTAACACTAGGTTCCCTCTGGCTACCCTGCTGTGTGCGGGATACAGCGTGAAGCTGATAATATTCCAAACTAAGAGACATTTACCAAAAGAATAACAACCCTTGTTCTATAATTGAGTAGCCTCTAGCCACTCTGTCTCGCGCACGTTCATGTAATTGTGCGTTATTGTTACATTCACTTCAAGCGGAGATAAGTAGCGAAATTTTGATTTGATGCGTTTAAACAAACAATTTGTTAGGGCAGGCTTGGAATTAGATTTTGACTTGTAGAAAAGCAAAGGAAATTGAAGATTATAGAAAATATAAATATAGAACAAAAATATATATATTTTATGATGTTTTCAACTTATTAAGGAATAAATAGCGCAAATATGTAAATAAATCAAATAGAATGATATTTACATTATTTTGAGGGAAATTTCGAAGATAAGATAATATTGTTATCTTAAAACAAATCCAAAGTAATGTGTCACTGCTGCTTATTAACGTTGTTTGTCTGCTTAGTAAACTACAGCTGCACTGTAACTGCTGCATACCAGGACAGGTAGAGTTCCACTTCTCAAATTCAGTGGTAGAGTTTCCCATTATTTAGTCAATTTTAGAGACATTTGCTATCTATTGAGTGGTGGAACGGAATGGAAGTGGAGTTTTGTCAATCAATATTTTTTTCCATTTTTTTTATTTAACCATCGCCATCGTGTTAAATTATTAGTTACAAAAATGCGATACAATATATTTAACTCAAGAACAGTTATACAAATACAAAAATATTTTATTAACATTAAATAAACAATAAAAAAATATATGAGAAAAACGATCGAAATTATATTATAGATTCTGAACAAGAACAATACATTTAGAGGGAGTGCACGAGCGCAGTGGTCACGCGACCAACACGTGTAACTCGATAGAAGTGAAATGTCATAGAGTACTATAGAATATTGTTTGGTACACTAGTATTAAAATTATATATATTTAGATTTTATTATCTTTCAGCTTCACATTGAATCCCGCAAATAGCAGGGTAGGTAGAGGGAACCTAGTGTAAAGATATTCCGTTTCACATTTTCAGCGGAATTCTTGAGGCATTGCGTGTTGAGTGGCGGAGTTGAGAGCCGCACGGAACATCAGAGCGACGAAATTATAACATTAAATATATAATTTAGGAACGTAAATCTTTATTTATATGAATCTCTCATATTCTTAAAGTAGGCCGTGTTGTAAATTTTTGATTAATACAATGGTTCAATATATATAATCAGCTAACATTGAGGTTGACCAAAAAGTGAGAGCATTTTCAAAATAAAAAATTTCTTACATAATTTTAAATTTATACTTAAAAATGACTGCATCGTTCTACAATTCTACAATATTATTGCCAAATATTAAACAAATCATAAATACAAATATAAGTAAGAAATACTCTATACCATCTCTGTTCACATTCCCATTCAATTGTCTATTTTAACGAAAATTCACCCAGAGGAATAAAACATCAGTGGACGTGTGGAGTTGCTTTCATACAATTTATTTTGATATTGTTCTTAATTTGTATACAGGCGTTTTGTTTAACTTGTTTTTTTTTTAAAGTTGATTGACACATTTTACGGCACAATATATCAATGTTTATATTAATTTAATGTGATTGTATTGAGTCAGTCTGTCTGTATGCAGAAAGTGATCGTAGGTTTGATTGTTCAAAAAATATTCTTTAGATTAAAAGTAATTAAATAATATAATTAATGAAACCACTCATTGCGTAATATCACAAAAACGATGTCTAGAGTTTATCTGTAAATTAAATAAAAGTACTGATATTATATTTAAGTGTATCCAAATTATGTAATAAAGAAATACTTTAATTTGAAATAGAAATAGTGTTATTTTTATGTCGCCAGTAGGTAAAATGGATAAAAAAGCATTAATAGATATTAAACTCGAGTCCCGCATTCCCTTTAATGGACAACGGTAAACCGCGAATGCTGTAACACAGAATAAAACTTAAAATAATTACTTTGCTGCACAATTGTATTCTAAAAAGTTATTCGTTTTATATATAACTTAACTAATTTTTACGATGTTTCTCTAGTAATGGAACAGGCCAGGTAGAACGGAGAGCCAAACTCTACGGTCTCTACATACCTCTTTCTCCTCGTTTACTGTCGTCAACAACAACGTTTTATATTTACAAAAATCTTACTATACGTACAATTATATTTAATTTATAAGCGATTAAAAGCAATATTAAAATAATTACAATTTTTAATAAAAAATACCGATTTCTTTATTTTTATTTCAATCGGATCCCATAATCAGAGCCTTTCCAATAAAAAAAATCATCGAAATCGGTTTGCAGGATATTATGTAATTCATCCATTTATCGCGTACATACTTAATACAAATTTTAGACTTATGTGATCTTCTCATGAATATCATTGTCAGAAACAGACCAAATTAAAATGAGACTACACAGGAAGCATTAGAGAAAGAAAATATCTTCAAAATCAGTTTATCCAGTGAATAGTTCTGAGGTAACAAACACAAAAAATATTGTCGAATTGATAAGTTCCTTTTAGCAAAGTCGGTCAATGAACTAAAAATAATTTGTAAAATAAGGCATTTTAAAAATTAAAAGGCTAGTGATATTCGTGTGCAAACGCGACGATCGTGAGCCTTTGAGATTACAATTTGTAAATTATTTTTTATCACTTATTTTTATTTTCTCGCTTTGGTGTTTTTTTAAAACAAAGCGTGGCGTTAAGTTCCGCCAGTCAACACTCAATGTCCCAAAACCTTTTAACTCTTCGTAACTGTTGCGTACCCTGTCTTATGCGTGATAGATACGGCGCGAGATTATTATATTATAATTATTTATACTGTAACAACTTATATTTCCATTTCTTCGTTCTGGTGTCGAGGCAAAAGGGCGGCGTTTAGTTCCGTCAGTCAACGCCTCCAGAATACGACGGAAAGTGGGGAATGAGGTGTCTCAATACTAGAATTCCCTCTGCCTACTCTGAAGTGTGCGGGATACAGCGTGAAGCTGATTTATTTATATTAATTTATTAATATTTATATTTATTCTACCACCTATCATGCTTGAAACTAATGCAATAAGTTATAATTATTAATTTCCTTTTTTTCAGTAAAAAAGGCAAAAAATAAGAAAATAATAATTACAAATCCACATACACTCGTTCATGCAATCAGTTAAGTATCTATAAAAACGTTGAACAACAAAATTATATCAAATTACTTTAAATTTTCCTTCTTAATTAAACGTCAGTGGTTTCTACGTTCAGGTTCGTTCGTGTATTAAATAAATTGGATAACGCAGTCGTATCAGGGCAGAGCGCTCGTGCTAGCGCTGTCATCGTCTTATTTGGTTTCCTCTGTTTGGTTGGCTAAAGGTCTTTTTTTATTTATATTTAGTTTAAAAATGCATGTGATTTAAGTTTGTTATGTTATTGTTGTTGTATTGAAATGGATATTTTAAGTTTTTTTCGGCTTCATGCTGTATTTCGTATACAATAGGATAGGCAGAAGGAATGTAGAGTTAAAAAACACCGCCTAATATTCGAAAAATCTCGTGTTGAACTCAAACTCCGAAATGAAGAAATTGAAAAGTTTACACCACTCCACTGCGACGGCCATATTTTTTTTATATTGTATTTTTATTGTTAATTAAGTAAAAAAGCGACAGTGTAATGAAAATTATGTTATTTATCTATTACGTAAATACATTCAATAGAAAATATTAACGTAACATGAAAATTTATTGGATATAATAACACATCTCTCACAAACTTTCGGGACGTAGCGTGTTAATAGGTGGAACTCAACACCGCGTTTTGTCCTGTTATCAGAGCGCAGACATGAAAATAAATCGTTCCACGATTGAGAATTGAACCCATAACCGTCGCATTTACGTTGACATATTATTAACAAGCAATGCCTCAAGAAATCGGCGGAAGTGGGTAACGGAAGAGTCATACTGGAAACGAATGTCAAACGACCATTTTTGTTCTGTCTACTCTGATATGTGCAGAATTCACCGTAAACCTTAAAATAAAAATAAAAATAAATACCATTTAATATTAAATAAAAAAAATAAATAACACAATACTAAGACACATATCTTACATTTTATCACCAAGATTTAACGATTATATCTTAAAGCCAAGATTTAGTTCCACTGTATTTCAAGATATGACTCATTTGGGTGTTATATAAATGAACTTGAAGTCATAGATGAACATGTTAAACAGAATATGTATTAATATAGATAATTCCTTATATATACAATATATTCATTTGATTTCCGCTCAGGATAAAGAATTATTTAAATTTTCCTAATCTGGAAATAATTGGACAAAGCGTGGTGTTGAATTCCGCTACTTGAAACGCAACGTTACGAAAAATTAAACGGGCAAAAAGTGACGAAAATATTATCAAAACTCTACCTTTTCGTCAGCCTACTCTATTTGCGGGATACAGCGTGAACGTAAACAAAAAATCTCACGTCCTAAAGAGTCTGTCTGTCACACAAAAACTCACTAAAAATAAGAATATTACTAACTCACTCTCTATCTCACTCTATGCTTCTAAGAGTAAAACTTATAATTGAATTTCTGTTAACTGTTCCCCTTTGACTGTTAAAACGTGGTCATAACTGCATCTCATACGTACGGCTTTGTTCTACATACATTGTAAAGGAATAACCCAATCAAATGATACTACATGAACCTAGGTTATGGTCTTTCAGTCAAATTTGAATATAAAACAGTAGATTAATTACATAGTTATCTATATAATTAATCTACTGTCTTATATATCGACTTATGTCGATATTTTGTGATGATATTTGAAAAAATCTTTTTATAATGGTCTAGAATGGTTGTGAGTTCGATTCCATATCGGAAGAATTTGGGGCCAGTCGTGGCACAGGGGCACAAAGTGTGACGGTAAAATCGACTGGTTGTGAGTTCGATCCCTACTCGAGGAATTTAAATATTGAAGCTGATTTAATTTAATTTTTGATTTTTATTTAAATTTCATTCCCGGTTTAAAAAAAACATGAAGTTAAATTCCCTTAAGCAACACACAATATCTTATCGCACTTGGGCTACTAGGAACATGTAAAAATTCTAAAATGATATTTTATATGTACAATATGCATATTGTAACACTTGTTTCTTTTCTTTTGAATCACGCTTTATCCCGCGTATAGCAGGGCAGACAAAAATTAGTGCTAGGACACTCGGCTTCCCACCAATATTTCAAAATATTGCGTGCAGGATGGCTATGGCGGCTTAGTAGCTTATATTTTCTATTTTAGAGAATATTTTTCCATTTCTTCTTTTGCCTTTACAAATTATTTATATACTTATATATCTACTTCGACTTGAGACTTAGATTAATCTACCTAGAGCCAATACTAGGTATTAGTGAAAATCTGCTCGAGATCGATCTCATTAGATCACCCGTAAGCATGTGGTTAGATTAGTTATTCGAATTAATACTGTAATCTGAATTAATACTGATTTCCCATAATAATCTTTGTTGAAATTGGATTGATGTATTCTGTCAACATTTGTTACCTGACTTTTCTGTTTATTTTCTATCTGTGATAAAGAAAACTTAGTGTCAAGATATTTCGCTCTCCTTTCACCTCTTGATAAAGCTGATTAAAGAAAATAAATTTAAAAAGTAATCAAGGGTAGTAAAGTTGATTTATTCAATTAAATGTTTTGAAGAAAGATTAAGTTACTAAAAAGTCGAACCCAAGTGCAAGTTAGAAGTGTAGGTTTGAATCCCATCACGTTCAAATTTTTCTACGTTTTCTAAAAAAAAAATTCTTTCCATAGTAACATTGTCAGAAAATATGCATTAAAAAATTAAAACCCGATTTAAAACCAAGCTTTAGATCAAAAAATAAGTTGTACTAAAATGAAAATAATAATTTTATGAAACTGCATAAGCTTGTATCGCGCAAGAAATTTCTTTAGTTTTAATTATCTGTTTTTTATTTATGCGCTATAAGCTCTTGAAATTTCATAAAATTATTATTTTCATTTCAGCCTGATGGTAATGGGCGCGACTGGTAATGGCTTCGATCCTCACTCGAGGCATTAAAATTTAAATTTATTTTTTCATTTCTTTCACCACTCAACGTCGAATGCCTCCAGAATTCGGTATAAAGTGGGCCTCTGCCTATCCTGCTATATGCGAGATACGGTGTGAAGTTGAATTTCTTCTTTTATTTTCATTTTAGTACAACTTATCTTTTGAAAAGCTTTTTTTGTTTGTGTTCTTTTTCCTTTAGGTTTCTCTTAATCTACTCATTTATGCATCATGTTTCTTGGTCAACTTCCATTTTCAGGTTCAATTTATTACGGTCAAATTATTAAAATGAATATAATATTATACATATTCACATCAATATTTTTAATACTAACATCAAAAGCAGTATAAGTCTACTGCTTATATAAGAAAGGTAAATTAAAAAAAATATATATTATATTGTAAAGCGATATTTGCTATTGAAATAACAAATTTATCTTATATATTTTTTGTATAGTTTAAATTTATAAATACCTTCGTATTTAAACAAAAAAAAATGGATTTCTGAAGAGTCGACTAAAACGTATAATATTTCCATATATTTTTGCAAGTACTTAGTCTTTGAATGACCGTGCAGCTGAGAAAAGATAGCAAAAATAATTCATTTTTCTACTTACTTTTAAATAGGCTCAAGTAATAGCTTAATCACTGTAATAAATAAAATTGGTTATGGGGTTTTTTAGACAGAGTAGACAGAGAGAACCTAGTGTTAAGACACTCCGTTCACCGTTGGAGGAACTTACAAATAAAAATATTTACCCTATTGTATTTCGAACCCACAATATAATAAGATATCTCACTGTACTATAACGGCGCCACTATTCATAGTAACAATGATCTTTAATTTCAATGTTAGTTATAAAAAGAAAGTACTACATATTTCCCTTCACATACGAGTGTAAGTACGGTGACTCATACTTCTCAGTAAAGTGATTTAGTCGATATGTTTTCGTCGATTAAATATATTTATATTTTTCTAAATCTTCTTTTATTATTGAGGCCAGTCGTGGCGCAGCGGTACGAAGTGTGACTGTAAAGGTTGTGAGTTCGATGCTCACTCGTGGAGATGAAATCTATCTGTGTGTCTGTCTGACTGTACAGCGCGGCGGTTGTGGATTCTATTCTGACTCATAAAAATGCATTATTTTTATTCTTTCGCTCTGGTAAGATTGAGAGCGGCGTTCATTTCCGCAGTAGTATATTAAGAACAGTGTCTTAATATAAAGTTTCCTCTGCCTACTGAGAAGTATACAGTGTCAACCTAATAAAGACACTATATGTATTTTTTTACAAAAAAACCCCTGTATGGCCCTTGTAATTCACCCTTTGAAAGAATTATAAAAATGATACGTAACAAGTACCCATTATGAAAATGTTGACATAAGGCAAGGTGAATAAATGATTTCATAATATTAGGTTGCGATTTTTAACGAAGCGATCGTATTGACACGACTGCTGTATTATTATGTATGAATTATGGACGTTTCGAGAAAGAAGCTATATTTTTAAAATGTAGAAAAAAATCTAATTTATATTTTGTTTTAAACAATAAAAAAATGTAGGTACATGCTCCGTTTTTTATGAAGAAGGCAAAAATCTTTTCTTTTTTGATAATTTTAAAGTGTTATTCCACACTTAGGGAAGAACGATAGTTATTTAGGAAATCTATAAAAAATTGAAATGCGCAAGGTCTTTGGACGGTTTCCAAGAGGCACAGGTTCAAATCCCGCTACGATCAAATTTTCAAATATTCGCTAAATAAGTAATAATATTTTAGTTCGCAAAAAAAACACATTCTTTTGAATATCAATTTGATTAATCAAATGAGAGGAATAATATTACTTTTTAATATTTATAATGTTATATATTCGTTAAGTTTCATGTGAACACCCAACCACAGCGTTAAGTTACCGACTTTGTCATAATAGTCATTGTTTCCAGATTGTACATAAAACATATTTTACAAGTTTAATCAAATTAAATTGGTTGAGCATATAAGGTTGAGTGAAAGAATTTTTATTAAAACATACAAGCGTTCAATGTCGGAAGACGAATTTAACAAATACTATTATTAATTTTTTAACAAAGTAATAAAAAAACAATACAGATAAAAAATAAATATCAAATAGCACAAGTAGTGATGTACATTCTACATACATATGATAAATCATTATCGATATTGCAGACGCGGAGTGACGCGCCGGTAAAGGGTGACCGACTGTGTGACGCCACCGTATTATGGAGCGTTACAGCACTAGGGTTGCTATTTCATGCCAATTTTGATGACATAATGAATGATTTTTTTTATGCGATTGTTTTACAACTAAATAAGAGTAAATATGGCTGTAAAATTGTGTATTGCCTATCGGTCGTATTAGATTAAGTTTTTTTTAGCGGAAATTAACGCTGCATTTTGTCTTGGCTACTAGTTCTCTCTTAGTTAATTTAGCGAGGAATAAAAAAAACTCTCCGAGAGAGAATTGTATCCAAAACCTCAAAGAATTACATCAAGCCTAAGTTAGATTAAGTTAAGCCTTAAAACCTGCCATACAACACGTAACGTGTTCTAAAGTGAACTGAAAGGTAAAACGGGATAATACGTTCCTAGTACTTTCGATTTTACTAAATAAATCCCAAATAAAAAGTAAATGACAAAAAATATAGTAAAACTATTAAAAAGTTATCAAGTTAAATTTTATTTTAAATAAAAAAAGACAACGGAACGGAGTGTCTTAACACTAGGTTCCCTCTGCCTACCCTGCTATGTGCGGGATACAGTGTGAAGCTGATTTTATTTACTTATTTAAAAAAAAAAGACAATAATCACTACCAACCCTATTTATTATAAGGGTTGGGATGAATTATTCGACTTCAATAGAACATTTCGATTGCACCTTGCGCCCACAGGAGCAATTGTAGACTTTATTCCTATATAGAGAGAGTTCAAAATTACATAGTAACTTAACAAAAATGTCTTTCCATATTAACCGTAGCTGACCATAGAAGGGAAGTATTGTATATCAGTATAATTTACTATAAATAAGACCTAAGTCCAATTTAGAAAGGTATAGGAAATTTAAACTCTATTTTATATTAATAAGAGCTATTTTGCTTAGTTTTAATATATATGAAGTTAATGTTATTCGATTATTTAGATATATCCATGTCAAATATAAATATAGTGGTATCAGTTATTTTATATGAGACTTTTGTAAAATGGCCTAACATTAGCTTAAATAGCAATCGAGGGCTAACCAGTATTTTTTTAGGTTCACACTGTACCCCGCATAGAGCATAGTATAGGGTAAGCAGAGGGTAAAGACACTCCCCTCCTCACAATCAGCCTAAATTCCAGTTTTTAATGTAGATATTTTGGTCTCCTTATTGGTAATCGAACTCAAAACCTTTGCGTTTACAACATATATTGAGCCGCTGCACTACAGATTTATTGGCCCTAATTTGAAAAAATCACACACGCTTGATGCCGATTTTGATTCCTTAATTTTTCCGATGATTTTCTTGACACATCCAACTCAAAATAACAAAAGAAGGTAATGTATTTTACTTAAACTCTTTATTTCTATATATATACTTTATTATACGATATATGTATACCCCTAGCAAATATTAGAAAACTAACCGTTTACCTAACAGCGTGAGCGGCCCCACCATGTCTATCCCACCATAATACCATAAAAGGAAATGAGAAAAACAACTGTACACATAAATACAAAATATCATGCGATACAATTTAGAAGTGGACAGAGCGTTATAAGCTTAGAACTTATAAGACAAGACTTCTACATGTTTATAAATATCGTAAAGTAACGCGTTGGAAATGACCGATGAATCGGTCTCACAATTATTTTCTGCGTAAATTCACATATATTTATTACTATTGGGTATTTTAAATGCGGGTGAAAACTAGTTAAGCATCTCTCAGTTTGAACTGGGACCATTCGAGACTTTCAGCTGCGATCAACCGTCTTCTTATTACCATTCGAGAATGAACAACATCACTCGTGGTATCGAACCCACCCATCGATTACAGCCCGATGCCTCTACCGCAGGGATCAATTTTTTTTGAACTTATACACCGATGATTAAGTGAGTCATTATACATAGTCATAGTCATCAGATCTTAGACGTATAGTCGTTAGCCTTCATGTGGATTGATCTGATGCCTTTTCATTCTAATTAAATAATTGTATAATTAATGAATGAAAACGCATCTCAAAATCGACCTTAGATAAACACGGGCCCTAGAGACGTACATACTTACGACGACGTACATATACAGTAATAGCATTTTCCAATGATTAGTCAAATCAGTTTCACGCACACAGCAGGGTAGGCAAAGCGAACCTTGTGTTAAGACATTTCGTTCCCCACTTTCTGCCGAATTCTTGAGGTATTGCATGTTGAGTGGCATAACTCATTGCGCGCTTTGCTTTGCCGCGTTTGCAAATATAAATTTAAGTATTGAGTTTTATCTCCTCGAATGGGGATCGAACCCACGACTAGCCCCAATGTGTCCATGTTTTAGAAGTAATAATATAATTTTAACGTATTGTTTAATTTTATTACCGCAATCAGTATGAAATATCATAGTTAAGTATCACTTTTACGTACTAAAAGATGTTCTGCCGCGAAATGTCAGAAATTACACATTAAACTTTAGTAAATATGTTGAACTATATGTATTTTTACTAATTCGTAGTACTAGAGGCTATAGGAGTTCTAGAAAAAGGTTTCACTGTAAGCGTGGTGGTTGTGGGTTCGATCCTTTCTACATGTATATTTATTAGATTAATTTATTCGCCTTGGCAAGATACAATGCGGCATTGAGTTACGCTTATGTTTGATCGAGTAAAGCAAAGAACCTTGGTACTGCTTTCTTGGTAACTCTGCGTAACTGCGGTTAGGTTATCTTTGCTTACCTTGCTATATCTGGGATAAAGTGTGAAAAAAATATCATTTCGGAATTTCATACCTACGCACCTCATGTTATCAGTAACATTTGATAAGGTACTGATTTGCAACACGTCGTCACCCGTAATTTTGTTTTCAAGTATTTCAAAAAACAATGAAAAGTCTCGTTTTTTTGTCTCAGCACCTTTAGCCTATCCGGCCTAGAACAGGATCATCCTGGTACTGGTGGTGTCGTAAGAGGCGACTAAAGTACGTGTGGTAGAGTCACGTCGCCAGCAATGCCAACACTAATGGGCAGACTCGACTGGATCATTGCCACATTTAAAACCGGCGTTAAGAAGTGGCTTTATGCCACTGCGTTTCGCATCAGGTAATGCCGGGCACCGGCGCCCAACTCAATTTAAAGGCCGGCAACGCACCTGTACCTCCTCTGGTGTTGCATGGGGCCGTGGGCGGCGGTGATCACTTACCATCATGTGACCCACACGCTCTACTGCCTTGTACTTTTCCATAAAAAAAAATCTCTACATGCCTAATTTTAACTTTCAAAAATTTTTAGTAGTTTCGTCGGTGCGGGGTTTTTCTGTCACTCACTAACGAAAATGTAATAATATATATGTAATTTTTTAATGTTGTTTTTTTGTATTCCGCACATAGCATGGGTGGGCAGAGGAAACGTGAGACCCTAGAGTGTTAAGATACTCTGTCCCCTGAATTATGGAGACGTTGAGGAGAAGGTGCCTAGTTGATATATAATGAGACTCGAACCCGCAACCTGGTGCCTTTACAGTCGCTTGATCCTCTGCACCGCTACTGGCATCACATAAATATAAGTTACGTATATTTACATAAAAAAACTATTCAAACATAGGTTAACCATTTCATTATCATTTTATCCTACCTTATAAAAATTTAATTCCGACATTGAAATATTACCCATAAAGCATATGGCTCTTTCGAGTTTGACTTTTTCAATAAACACCAAGATATTGTAGTCACATTGTCCGTTTAAAGCCCATAACGGATTAACGATGCACGTCCGCTAATATTTTGTAGCAACCGTAAAATTGAACAAATCTAGTCAATTTTTCTGAAGAATTACTAAGAATTACTAATGTTATTTTCATTTCCTTGTTCACTAATAAGACAAAACGCGGCGTTGAGCTTCTAAATTATACGATGTAACAAGCTCGCAGATGAAACGGCGTGGGAAATAGAATGTCTTTAGAACTAGTTTCCCTCTGCCTACTGTGTTATATATGGATTACAGTTTAAAGATTAAAGATTTTTTTTACATTTAGTACGAAAGGTTTTCTTTAATTTATATTTTTATTTATATTCTACTTTTATTATTCGGTGTATGTAAATAGTGTATAGAGTATTAAAATAGTAGTATCTAAATGCGGCGTTGAGTTACATATTTTGAAAGTCTTAAGTTTTGACAGAAAGTGGACAGCAAAAATGCTTTAGCAAAAGTGTAGCTAATAAATAACGTGTTTAATGTTTTGATATAAAAGATATTTTATCTTTTCTAAGGCCGCATTTCTTTATATCTTCTTTATTACAAACAAATTTTACAATAGACTTGTACAATCATTCAATTTTAATCAATAATAATATTTATAAATTTACATACAAACACGTAGAAAAGAAAATAACGAAAAATCTCATCCAATTTTCAAGTCATGGTTGTTTCCTGTAAAAAAAAAATGAAAAAAAAACCTTAGCAGCGTCATGACGGTTGACAATGATTAAATTTACGAGTTATTTTCATTTCCTCGCCCTGATAGACAAACCGCGGCGCTACGTTACGCCGCTCACCATTTAATGTCTCTACAACTTGAAATTGGGCGAAAAGTGGGGAAAGAGTGATTTAACACTAGGTTCCCTCTACAAAGAGGTTTTTTTAATTAATATATTAAGCTATAAAATAAATATTTACTTAATAGTACAGATTTTCGGATCCATAGACAGCAAGTAGCCGTTCAGGCTATTCTCACAATTGCTATACGCCATACCGAACCCTAGACCACCTCCTATGTACATAGGCCACTTCCTGTAGCCACGGAGAAAGAATCCGCCCAACATACTTCCTATTAAAATGCCGGTCGCTATAATACAAAAATAACAAATTTTATATATTATCTAAAGTTTAAATTTCTAATTCGTCTTTTTTTCTAATTTCAAAAATTTTAATAACCAAAATGAATTTAGTGTCAATATAATATCTAGTGATTTCATTGTGTGAGGCCGATCGTGGCGCAGGGGCACAAAGTGGTTGTGACTGGTTGTGGGTTCTATCCCCACTGGAGGATATGAAATATTTACTTAACTTATATTTCCATTTCTTCGCTTTGTTGAGTTCTGTCACTCAAGACGCAATGCCTCCAGAATCCGGCAGAAAGTGGGCAACGGAGTGTCTTAACACTAGATTCCCTCTCCCTCCCCTGCTGTGCGCTGGATATAGCGTGAAGCTGATAAAAGTGTTTTTTTTTCAAAAATACTTACTAATTTTTAAACCAAAATCTACAAAACATGCGGTATATCTTTCTTCGAAGTCTCGATTATCTTCTTTACGCATTTCCTACAATATCTCCAAATATCTAGTTATGGTTACATATTGAAATATAACAAAATATAGACATTTTAATGTCATTTTTTTACTGACATTTGTATTAGAAAAGAAAATATATATATACAAACTATTTATTATGCTCTGAAATGATACTTTTATAACGAGTACTCTTTTAAAGAAATCGTTGAAATAAAATGACAAACACGTTAATTATTTAATGAGTTATATTCCGAAAGTTTCCCGCTGTATCCCGCACATCACAGGGTAGGCAAAGGGAACATTCTTTTACCTTACCTTTTGTTCTACTTTCGAGATATTGCGTGTTGAGTGGTGGAACTCAACGCTGCACCGTATCAAGCGTTGTTAAACTACTATTACGATGAGATTAAATAGCGTATGAAACCAAACATAGTACTTTCACGATAACTTTAAATTTACATATCTTTTCACAATTCAATTATTTTTAACTTAATGTCGACCTTTTCACGTTCCTACATATATAATATATTCAATATAATTACAACATAATTGAAATTGGATGTGACATATTAGGCTTCTGTAGCTTAAGCAGATTACTCTTGACGTTAATTAAGAGCATTAATCTAGATAATTAATAATTTCAATCAATTGGTTCATTTCCTGTGGATGAATGTCTATTATTGACCTTTGATCTCTTGGTAAAGATATCTATTGAACGTGATGACTATCAGTTCGAATTAAAATATTCTATTGTCTTCTTTTTTTAATTATATGTAGTATTTAAGTAAATCAGTCAATATCCGCTTTTTACATTGTAAAGTGTGTAGGTATATAAAACAGTATTTTCTTACATTTCGTTTATAATAAATAACTTATTAATAGATAATAACATATTGTTCCACTACCCAACAAGCAATATCTCATAAGTTTGCGTAATAGAGGGTAGGTCCGGATACGGAAGTGTCTTAATGGGAACCTCATCTCTTAATATTAGGTTCCTGAAAAAGAAATGAAAATGCGCGAATATATTTATATTGGATTAATACATCAAATTCCTCAACATCACTTCGTTGTCCGTTGTATCGATAACATTTATACCAGTGCTTTGTTAAAACAATAAATAAAACACTAAACAATATTTTCTTTAAGCCTACAATATTCGTTTGATATTTACACCAATCTCTCAGAAGATCATATGGAATTATGATCTGGTCTTGATTAGGCCTACAGTTTGTAATCCTTTGTCTATTACTAGTTCAGTCTACATCGATTTTGTGCTAAATTGTCGTACGTCTGCTTAGTTAGCGGCATTAGGGAGGGTAGTTGAAGGCAAATCAGTAAGTAATTGGGTTGTGATTTTGAGATATCAGTACTAAGAATACAATAAATACTATTGTAAATAGTTTTATAATTAAGTTTGTTTGTTTAAAATAAAATGAATCTGCTCAGCTTCAGTTTCAGCTTTTCGCCGAGTTCTGGAGGCATTGCGTGCTGAGTGGCGGAACTCAACGCCGCGTTTTGCCTCGACACCAGAGCGAAGAAATGAAAATATATATGTAAATAAATATTTCATCTCGTCGAGTGGGGATCGAACCCACAACCAATGGATTTTACAGTCACACTTGAACTTGGTGTGAAACGGAAATTTCTTAATGTGAATGGAACGTCTTAACTCTAGGTTCCCAAATTCCCCCTACCTAGCCTGCTAAGTAGGCTGAAGTCGCATGTAGCGCTGAAGGCAGTTTGCCACAAAACACACGAATAATAATGTTTAATTTTCTCAAGTGGAAGTTGAACCTACACTCGTCTCGTTTACAGTCAGACGGTGTCTTACTGTGCCACGAGAGCCTATATCCTAGTAATGTATTAATATTCTTGAGATTGTTAGTAATTTGTCCTTTAAACAACCCTAATTTAACTGCAGGCGCTTAATAACTTAAGTAGTAGGTATCATTGTACAGTAAAATGGCTTTGAAAGGAGCTTAAAAGCTTTTAAGAATTTAATTTATTATAGAAATTGTAACATCTTATACTATATTTATAAAGTGAGAGGTGCATACATGTATACATATATACCAAATTCATCCAAAAACCTCCTTCTTTGAAGTCGGCTAAAAATGAAACAATATACATTTTCAAAACATGCTAATTGGCTCACTTATGCAGTTTAAGCTTCGTAAATTAAATAGGTCACGGCTCTAAGTGCACTTGTACTTATACATACTACGCTTAAGATCCTTATTACTATAAAAAATTTCTTTTGATATTACATACTAATTAGAGACCTTGTTTCTTTGGCTGTAATTAATAATTAATTATTCATTATAAAATATTGTGTTTAGTTTCACGCTGTATACCGCACATAGCTGAGTAGGCAAGGAACCTAGGAACCAAGCTGCGGTAGTCCATGATCACGTGTACTGTCTACCCGGGTATTACTTTAACTTTTTTTGGACACCGCCGAGGTAGTTCAAAACCATCCTAATGAAAGGGCACAAGAGTGTGACTGTAACGCGGCGGTTATAGATTCTATCCCCACTCGGGGGGATTTATTATTTATTTGAATTATTATTTATTAATAATTTTATTGCTCTACACTATGGCAAAAGCCTGGCGTTGAGTTCCTCCACTTAACACGCAATGCCTGGAAAACTCCGGTGGAAAGTACGGAAAAACGCGCGTTTATAGCTGAAACTTAACGCCGCAAAAGTCAAAGTCTATTAAATTTTATATTTTAAATTACTATAGAATGTCTCGCATTATATTGTATAGTGACAGGATTGTGTCTTAATCTGGTTTACGATATCCCAAGCTTATATGTTTTATAGTCCCTTTAATTTAATGTCATATGATTAATTCTTGGCTTTGTCTTCGTTATTAAAACTGTTGGTTGTAAAAGTAAGCCCTAATATGAAATTTTTATGATGTAAGGCAGTATATGTATTATGGGATTAATTTGGTCCGTTATATTTTACAATGGTTGTAATAACTAGATGATTTATCTTTATCTGAGCAAACTCGCAGCGCTCGTAGTGCGAATGTAAGCGTGGTAGGTTGTTGGTTGGAATCCTACTCGAGGAAATTTAATATTTAATATTTTAATTTCTTCACTCTGGTTCACAATCAACACGCAATGTCTCCAGAGTTCGGTGGAGAGTGGGGAACGGAAGCGTTTTCATGAGGAACGAAGTGTCTTAACACTAGGTTCCTAGGTTCCCTCTGCCTACTTATAATCGCGTTTAGCGGCAGCTATCCTACTCCACCACGATGTCTTTATAAATAACATATTGAAAATAATAAAGATATAAGAAAAAATATACCTTTTCGTGCCAATGGTTGTGGAAAAAAGCCACTTGTTTGGTTTGTAGTTATTTGCATAATGTTGATTTATCAACAGTATTTGTGCACCATACTGTAGCTCACACGGCATTTGTATACTAATTCGAATAATTAAGTGAGGTTAAAGTAGGGAAGGGTAGGGCTTGTACATTTTGGTATAAAGATAGTAAATACTTACAACTTATGTGAAATAGGTCAATTCGAGTTTTTTTCCAGCTTCACGCTGTATCCCGCAAACAGCAGGGTAGGTAGAGGGAACCTAGTGTTAAGATCCTTTGTTCCTCATTTTCGCCTATTCTGGAGACATTACGCTTTGTCTCGACACCAGAGCGAAAAAAAATATTCTCAAATTTTCTGGAGATCAGGATATTCAACTTGGTAGGCAGCATGAAGCTGAAAAAAAACAAACAACAACTTTATCAGGTAAATAAACTATATAGGTACATTACACTTTGATATATCACATAAATTATTAAATTTATTATAATTTTATGCACCTCTTCTAATTTTATGTATCTGAATCACGCATCAAGTGAACATTTGGTCATATATCTTTTTAACAAAGAAACAAATGTTGCTTTCCCAAAAAAATATTTATTCATAAGATGACAATTGCACATATAGTGCAATTGTATTTTTTTTACATTCTGTATTTTTTTTAAAATCCCATAATATCCAACAAGATTGATAGATACTGACTAATTAAAATTTTTAAATACATAATATACTGGGTGTCTCAGAAATCAACGATAGACCGAAAACGGGTGATGGACCAAGTCGGGACAGATATTTTTTTCAAAGTAATCTTTTTCATGTATTTCTCATATTCTATAGATTTCAAAAAAATATCGGAAAAAAATGATATCCTGTGATGATCTTTCAAGCCCTAAGATTAAAAATTTTACTCTTTCTTAATTGTTTTTCTGTAATATAGTCATGACTGATCCTTCAGTATATAACAGTTTAGAATTAAAACCTACATGCTTCAGTTGTCAATAAAATGTTGTGTTTTCGTTCAATTACTCTACACTTAATATTGCGAAAATGGGACGGTACGTGGAGGACGGAATGTTTTAACACTAGGTTCTCTCTGCTAATTCTGCTATACGGGAAAAGGCGTAAAGCTGCTTTTATTTTATTAATCATGTCTGCATCTATATGCATATCGCTTCAGTTAAACATCGAGTACTCCCATATTTATATATGTATATCCCATATAATCTTAATACCATTAAAAAGTATTTTTATTCCACATATAGCAGGCCATAAAATTTTGTGTTAAGATAATCTATTCCCCACATTCTAAATCTAGTTTTTTTTCAATATTCGAGATATTACGTGTAGAGTTGCGGAATTTAATGTTTAATGCCTTCTTGCCAGATCGAGAAAATATAAAAAATACTCCCAGTTGGAATAGAACCCACAACCGTCGCATTAACTATCAGACGTGTCTCGTACTATACTAATATTGTTGTATAAAAAATAATAACAGGTGAGCTTATTAAGTACAGCCCACGTTCACTTAAACGCCATCTGTTTATGCGATTATGATCTATTCAATGATTTACTCGTGACTCATTGAATTATCATATTACATGGTTGGTTAATTATTATAGTAAAAATAAAAGTTTTAATTGTTTTTTTTTGTTGCACGCAGTATCCCGCACTTGGAACCCAGTGTTCAGACACTCTGTTCTTAATAAGATATGTTGAGTTGAGGACTTCGTGACTCGTTTGACCTAGTTACCAGAGAAAAGAAATAAAAAAATATTTAATATTTAACTGCCTCAATTTCTTTACTGAAATTCTTACAATAAAAAAAAGATTTTCATTTTTCCTCGTAAAGTCTATACAAACAAAACTTACAGATCATAGCCTCTTTAAAACGTTATTAATTCCGTAGTCTATCTCTATTCTCATACATTACATTACCCCTTTTATAATATAAATCTTCTTTTGTAATCTAACTAAATAGAATCGACGACTCATACGCATGTAGTGTGGCGGCACAGGTGTTCAAAAATTGATATAATAGGATTACGTATAGGTAACCCTATCATATCTTATAGTTAAGCGTGAAATTCGAACTGACTGACAGTTAAAGGCAACTGTGCAATATTGTTGCATAATATTTATTTATATGAAATATATCCAATTTTATTTCTTTCCCTGTCTCTTATTTTGATAAAATAATTTTGTATATTACATTAAATAAAAAATCGGCGAATCCAGAATTCGGCTCGAAATGGAACACGGAGTGTCCTAACACTGGGTTCCATCTGCCTACCTTTCTAGTGTGGGATACAGCGTGAAGCTAATTTAATTTTGTATCATTTTTATATTATTTATAAAAACTTTTATATATCTTTATTTTGTTGCAAATTGGGTAAAAAGTAGAGACACAAGTGTCTTAAGGTTCCCTTTGCTCCCATGCATAAAATGTAAACCTAAAAAAACTGGACAAGCGCGAGTCGGACTCACCCGCCGAGGGTTCCGTACAAAATTTGAGGAGTCAAGCTTTTTCTGAAATTCAACTATCACTTAGCTAGAGCCCTATCATCTTAGTTTTAAGTAAATGTAAAATATATATTTTTTGAGAAAATAATGAGTTGATACATATAAGTATATGATTTGAGTATCAACTCGATATTTAAAAGGGTTCCTGAGATAAAAACTCTTGAACGACAGACATACGGACCACAAATTGATCTTATCTATCTACTATCTTCTTCTACTACTATCTTACATATCTTATTATCACAATTTCCTTTTTCTTTAAAAGGTACGGAACCCTAAAAAGCAGATAGTATAACAATTCAACATAAGTAACATAGTGTTACTTTTTAAACGATCTCCAATGACTTGTAAAATATTACAAAATGGACTAGCAAATAAATCATTGGTAATTCGATTTGGCCTAAGCATATTTCCCCTGATGAAGATGACTTTACACTATAGTCGTAAGCTTTCAACGGCCCTCAATTTAGTTATGAATTTAGGATAGTTCTTTTGAGTATATGACAGTTTCTTTTAAGATACAATGACTTTATAAAAGGGGAGACGAGATGTTGTAAATTTTTTTATTTGTGCGCTTTTGTAAGGACAAAGTGATATATTCACTCGTGGCACAGCGGTTGTGGGTTCGATTCCCGCTTGGGAGAATAAATGATTTTCCTTGTTTTGAGTGTCGATATTAAAATCTTCCATTACTAAGTCTACGTCTGTTAGACAAAGACCTACAGACGAAACTACTGTACTTAAAAACTAGAAATAAACAGTGTTGAGTACTTAGGGAGGATCTCGAAATTTCCTACGGAAACGGAAAGAACGAGATTTTCCATTTTACGTCTTAAAAGCCACACAAATAAAGTTGCAGGCAACGATAAGTCTCTAATAAGAAGAGAATGAGATAATCATCTATATTAATATTACGATAAGAGATTATAGTACAGACCCCGCGGCTAGATCGTGCATTAGCTGAATCAACATTCTTGCTTCATCCACTCATCGCTGCTCTGGTCAAAGTAAACATGGTTGTGTGTGCTCATAATGTAATATGTAATTATATTGACTTTGTTTTCAAATTGTAGAGAAAAAAAAGATATTAATGACAGATTACTGCGTTATATTTTGTACAACATTTTCAACATACATTGAAGGTATGGCTGAGTTATTCAGAGCATTTGGACAGTTTTCAAAGAACAGTAACAGTAAGTAACAGGTAAAGCAGAGAGAATCTAGTATTAAGGATACTCCATTCATAACATTTAGCCGAATATTCGAGGTATTGCGTGTTAAGTGCCGTGACAGCCGTACTTGTGCTTTGGTTCCAGAACGAAAGTGAGAAATGAAAATATTAATAATTAATAATTCATTCCCCCGAGTGAGGTTTGAAGCCACTACCGATGCGTTATAATCATTCGATTGTACCCCTGCGTCACGACGGTCTCAGATTTCTTAAATATTTTTTGTAATATAAATAGTTATTATTTATTTTAAAAATATATAATTATTCTTCAAAACTACCAACCTTACAATATGTCGCTAGTGACATCACATTAATAAATGGTAATAAATATTACCATAGCGACTCACAATATCTCTAATGGCAGCAGTCTAAGCCCATTCAGTGAACAATTACCGCTGTAATAGAATAAACAGAGTAATCAGGCCACTTCATACTGGTGAGAGTGGGTTTGTATACACCGTACGGTATATTTAGGTGGCATCTTAAGTTATGTTTCTATTGAAAATATTTGTTGACTATTGGGAAGCGAGGAAGGTAAAAAAACTTGAGGTTCCCGCGGACGACATTTAGGAAAATAATTATGACAGTGGATAAAATAAGTATGCATATAATTTGGTGCTAAAATGTCTAATATTTTAATAATGTACATTTATCGCTTCACATCTTTGCTCGCTTACAACAAGATAGGATGGAATGGAATTTAATGTTAAGCCTTTCTCCATTTTTGCCATTATTTTCCACTTTGACTCAAATTTGGAAATATTATCTATAGAGCATTGAGGCCGGTCGTGGCGCAGCGGCACAAAGTGTGACTGTCAACCGACTGGTTGTGGGTTCGATCCCCACTCGAGGAGATGAAATATTTACTTAAATTTATATTTCCATTTCTTCGCTCTGGTGTCGAGGCAAAAGCGCGGCGTTGAGTTCTGCCACTTAACACGCAATGCCTCCGAAATTCGGCAGAAAGCGGGGAACGGAGTGTCTTTCATTACGTTCCCTCTGCCTACCCTGCAGTGTGCGGGATACAGCGTGAAGCTGATTTATTTATTTATTTATCTATAGAGAGATGAACTCATTTTGTATGCAGTAAACTATGACATTAATTTTGTAATATTTTTTTCGGTGATATTTCAATTTTACTTTATTTACACTCTAAATTCTCCTTTCTCGCCAAATTTTGTAATTCTAAATGACGATAAACGACTATAAGATCACGTGATATAAAATTTTGATTTCGTGACGAAGTCTATACAAAAAATATTTTTTTCAGACACGGAACCTTAAAAATTATATTGCACTTCAATTTTACAAACATACATTACCAAAACAAAAACGCGTTAGGTCCATAGACAGACACACCTTTTGTGCAAGTTATTTGGATGCTAATGTGTTAATTACTACTTTGCTCCCCCGGTGAATGCGTTATGAATATTGTATTTCAATTTTAAATGGAGTTTGATTGTGGTGTAATAGATAAATAAGTGGTTTGTTCGAGGCCAGTCGTGGCGCAGTGGCGTATGTAAACACGATAGGTTGTGAGTTCGATTCGGAAAATGGGAGTGTCTTAACACTGGGTGCACTCTGCCGATCCTGCTTGTACTGGATACAGTGTGAAGCTGATTTCATTTATTTTAATTTTTACTTAATTTAATGGTGATTTAATTTTTTTTAATAGTAATAAAATTAAACAATTTTTAATTTTAATTTTAATTTTAATATGAGGCGTTGAGCTCTGCTACTCAGCACAATAAAATTGAAAAATATTAAAATCTGTGATTTTTATAAAACGAATCGTTTTGACACTTTGCTACCTCTGCCTACGGTGCTATTTCTCGCTAAAATAAAAATTATTCATTCTAACAGTGTTGATCGAACTCACAATCACCGTTTCTACAGTCGTACCTTACACCACTGTGCCACTTACCAACCATAACAAAAATAAACTCAAGAAAACTAAAGTATAATAATTATATATTTCTGTGTGGAGTCTAACAATAAATTTTAATCGTACAGTCGCATTGAAGCTCGTCTTTTGTGTTTTGAAGTACAATATCAGAATTTCTGCGCTCTTTGTCGGATAAACTATGGCAATCTGTGACGCTATCATAGAACGAGAAAGTAGAGTTTTTGATGGAAATGTTTTATATTTATAATAACTAAAAATATTTCAACATATATTTTAATACATAGTATATTTTAATAAATAGTAAAATTGAGTGGTAAGAGAGGTAGGGGGAGACCTCGGTTGACCTTCGAAAACAGTATCAAAGATACTGGAGGAAGGTCTCGTAAAAAGCATGAGGATGTATGAAGAGGTTGATGACAGTGGACGAGGCGAAAGAGGTATGTAGAGACCGTAGAGTTTGGCGTTCCGTTCCCCCTGACTACCCCGCTACGGATAAAGCGTGAAGCTAAGTTAAGTTAATAAATAGTAAATTTTAAAAGATAAACATAATATTATTTATAGGTCATTACACTATTGAGGCCAGGCGTGGCCAGCGACAGCTCGAGTAATCACCATTTTACCTTCACACTGTGCCCCGAACACTAGTGGAACCTAGTGTTAGGGCACTCCGTTCCCATTAAGCCACTTCTGTTCCCCATCCCCACCTGCCAAATTCTGGATGCGGTTAACAGTTGATAGCCTCTCTACGACAACGAAAATCTCTTTCATAATATAGAAATTAAAAAGAAAAATAGCGTCATTATTCCGCATAATTTGCAATTTTTATGTCTGAGAGACTCCAGGAATGATACTAATCGTCCCCTGCAGTGTATTTATTGAAAGGAAACCTTACTATTGACTGGTTATTATGTAGGTACTTGTTTTTATTTTCACTTCAATTTATGTTTAGTACTTTTGCTATTGGTTTACTTTATTTTGTTTTGTTTTAAAAATGTCCATGAAAGATGTTAGATTTTTTTAAAATATTTTTTTAAAGAAGAAAATATTGCTTATAAACTTTCCTGGAGTATTGAAACAGCGTCATGCGATAGTTGTAGGTTTGATTCCCAAGATTTTAAAAGGAAATAATTATTTTAATTTACTCACTCTAGCAAGACAACAAAACACGGCGTTGACTTCCAGCACTAAAATCAAAAATGAGACTCAAAAATGAAGATTTAGTATCGTATCACTTACCTTCATCAGGTTCCCTTTCCATAAACTACTTTGAGTAAAAAGCGTAAAGTAACTGCTTTTTTATGTAGAAAACCAAGCATAAATGTAAAAACAACACTGCAGTATAAAGCTGTATAATTATAATATTCCCATGGACTTCCATATTAGAACCAAGTAACTAAATCCAATCGTCAATTGAGGCCAGCCGTAGCGCAGGGGCACAAAGTGCGCCTGTAAATCGGCTGGTTGTGGGTTCGAATCCCACTCGAGGAGATGAAATATTTATTTACATTTATATTTTCATATCTTCGCTCTGATGTCGAGGGGAAATCGCGGCGTTGAGTTCCGCCACTCGAAAGTTGGGAAGGGAGTGTCTTAACACTAGGTTCCCTTTACCTACCCTGGTGTGTGCGGAATACAGCGTGAATCTGAAAAAAAACTAAATCCACATGGAACCGCTAATATAATAAATAATTAAATAAATTTTGTAAACGCCGAGTTTTCGTTTATTCCTCGTTTCCTCAAATGTAGACATTTGACGTTATGTCCGTGAATCCGCTTATCTAAAGCCTTACCATATGATGTGGCCACCAAATAAGTGATTTTGTTTTTTTATTTAACAGAAAGCTAATGTTGTATGCAACAATATTTCTTATTCTGATATAGAAACCTTGAAAGACTAACAATAGTTGTATATTCCACTTAAAGGCTAACTTTTATGTGCTTAATGAAAATTTATAAAAAAAATATACTGCCTTCAATGTTGGAAAAACAGTAATCTGCTTAAACCTAAATTAATCTTACTTACCCTACGACTTAATTACTCCACGATGGAATAATAAGTGTGTGAAAAGAAGAAATTCCTTTCCCACCGGCGCTGTTCACCCGATCTCTCCTTTGCCAGCATTTTGTGGCACTCGGCCGCCTATCAAACGGACATATTATAATATTAAATAAGTTTTCCGCCTGTGACACCGAGCGCTATATAACTGGTGTTATATTAAGTAAATATTTTCTTTTTATATAATAAAAATATTGAAAAATATTAAAAAGAATCAGATTGAGTTCAACTCAGAGAAGTTCTAATGAAATCACATTTCATAATTATTACGCTATTTAATTTATTTCGTATTTGTTTCACATACTTTGATAAAGAACGTATCTTCCTAATATTATAAATGGGAAAGTTTGTGAGGGTGGATATTTGTTCCGTTTTCACACAAAAACTACTGAACGAATTTAGATAAAACTTAACAGTTATATAGCTTATGCATCATATTAAAGCAGAGGCTACAATTTATATAAATATTTTGTATACTTTGGCTATAATATAATAATAATTTTAATCGGACGAAGCCTCGTTCAGGTCGCTAGTTAAGTAATAATCACGTAAACGCTATTTTAGAGAGCAAACCATGCTTCTTCATTATTTAAATGCAGCTTTTAATGTATGAGGAAATTAATGATGTTGGAAAGTTTCAGCGACACATTAGCGACAAAGTAGTCATTTAGTTGAAATATCTACATATATATTTTGTATAGTATGCATTTCCATTTAGAAACGAGAAAGATAAAAAATATATTTATTTATTACATTACTTTCGTTTCCTCGCTTGTTAGATGCGCAGTGTTGAGTTCCGCCACTCAACTCGCAGTGTCTTCAGAGTTGGATGGAAAGAGAGGAATGGAGTGTGTTAATATTAAGTCACCTCTGTTTACATTGTTATGAGTAAACTGCAAAAAAACGGAAAATTATTACATATTAAATAAATCAGCTTCACGATGTATCCTGTGCACAGCAGGGTAGGCAGAGGTAACCTAGTGTTAAGACACTCCGTTCCCCACTTGACAGAACTCAACGTCGCGCTTTGTTCCACACCAGAGCGAAGAAATGAAAATATAAATTTAAGTAAATATTTCATTTCCTCGAATGAGGATCGAACCCACAGCCCGTCGTGTTTACAGTCACATTTTGTGCCCCTGCGCCACGACTGGCCTCACTACATTTGTAATGTATTATTTGGTTGTTTATCTTTTTTTAGGCTTACACTGTATTCCGCACGTAATAAGACACATCTGTTCCCCAGTTTACGCCGTATTCTTGTGGTATTGAGTATCGGAAGGCGAAACTCAACGCCGTGCTTTGCTTCGTTACCAGAGCAAGGAAAAGAAAATATTAAATATTTCGTTTCTTTCGACTCAAATCCACCACCGTCGCGTTTGAAGTCGTACATGGTCTCAATATTTAATAATATTATATTGAATATTTTTCAATTATTATCGAACATTTTTTTAAGTGGTAAAAGCGCGGTACTCAGTTTCTCCCGAATCCTGCAGAAAGTAGAAGCGGAGTGTCTAAACACTAAGCTGTCTCAGTCTCCCTACTAGATACGTTCAAAAAACAGTATGAAGCGGAAAATATATTTTTTTATAAGTAGCTCTAATAGCATATTATATCTGCCCTTAGAAGGCCACAATACATTTTTATACACAATAATGCCATGACATTACACTTTAAACTCAGACACCATTGTTCGGTTCGAGGTATATTGACCGACGTGAATCAGTATACAAAGTTTAATATAACATGCATATCGCTATATAAACTTATAATAACTTCAATGATATCTCTCTCTGAAATTATATTTTACCTTATTTCCCTGTAACTTTGCAAAAACAAAAATAAAATAATACAATTTAACGGTAGTGTTTTTACACTGTTTAAATAATACGATAAATTATATATATATATATATATATATATATATATATATATATATAATTTATCGTATTATTTAAACAGTGTATATATATATATATATATATATATATATATATATATATATATATATATATATTGATTTCGAGCCAAGGAAATGAATATTTAATATTTTCTATTGTTCGCTCTGTAGTTGAGACAAATGCGCGGCATTGAATTCCGTCACTCAACATACAACGCCTTCATAAGTCGGCGGAAAATAAGGAGTGAAGTCTTAACACTAGACTCTACTACCTACCACTCTCTCTCTCCTCTACCACTAGATTCTGCCTACTCCGCTACATATAGTATATACTAGAGGCCGGCCGCGACTTCGTCCACATGTAAACCCTATGATAACGTAACAATATTATCAACTTAAGAAATATGGTAACAATGTATTGCAAAGCTCTAACCATAAGTCTATTGGTTGCTACTGCAGTATGCTCCTATCGTTAAAATTAAAAAAATGAAGTACTTTTCTTAACAAAAACACGTAATACCTTTAAAATGCAAGACTTATCTATTTAATTAAAATTATAGCTTAATAGTAATTATATTAATAGCCAAAAAATAATTCTAATTAGCCAATTAGAAAACAAAACCACGCATCCGTGAGTCAATTAATTTAAAAAAAATTAGGTATCATACAAAAAAACAATCTGCTAATAAATTTATTTTTAATTAGGAATCAATCCCGCGGGAACTTCGGGATAAAAAGTAGCCTATATGTTTGGTATGTAGCTGTAGGTCTTCAACCGATTACGATGAAATTTGGTAGGTAGGTAACATACCAAATTTCATCGTAATCGGTTCAGTAGTATTTGCGTGAAAGAGTAACAAACATCCATACATACTTAGTCACAAATTTTCGCATTATAATATTAGTAGGATATAGCATGTATGTAATGCTGATTTTTTTAACACTTCTTTTGCCCAAACTGCTAAATGCGGGATAGAGCGTGAAACTTATTATTATTATTTTTTAATTTAAATTTAAATGAACACTATAGCAGCTTGAAACATCGTGTTAGTACAAAATACAAATGTTATTGTAGACGTCTGCCGTGCAGGTGTTCTAGTAGTTAAATGAGAGGTGTTGATAAAATTATTATAGCTTCTTGAATAAACGTTTGAAACGTGTTCAAATTGAATTTGAAATTTAATATTATTAATAATAATTTTCTTTTGCGAATTGACTGGCATGAACGTTGAGTTAAATATTATTTTTTTATTGTAAGTCTTTAATTTCGTACAACTTTTGGTTGTAGACGCGATGGTTGTTAGTTCGATTCCTACCTAGGGGAATGTTTATAGAGAAATTGAGTAGTGAATGGCGGAACTCAACGCACCATTTCATAATATTGGGTATTTTTTAACAATAATCTAATATCTTTAACACAATTGGATAGTGAAGAACGAGATTCGTTAGGTTTCCATTGCCTACTTTGTTTTATGTAAGAACATAAATAAAAAAAAAATGAATAGGTGTAATTAGAAGCTTATTCATATTTTACAAATACATTGAACGATTTGTATGGTTCACTGCCCTCTTAATAACGACTTTAGACAGCCTTGGATTTGGATTTATTGCTTAGTAATTGTTCTTTCTCTTATACCTTTTCTACATAGCTAGGGGTGAAGGTCGTGAGTTCAATACCCGTGAGATAACTCTTATTATATTCTTTATTGCATTTTTGTTGAGGTTATGGATTTGATTTTGTTTGTTTTTATTGATTTGGATTACTAAATTATTCTAATGACCAATTATCTAAATATAATAATATTTCTGCTTACGAATTGTTTACAAAACATATGTTTAATTTTTGATTTTTCTCGATTCTGTAGGGATTTTGGAAATACTCTCTTACTACTTACCACACTCCCTAAGGAAATTGTACCAGCTGTTCGCTATCTGTGATTCGCTCAAGAAAACAACAGTTTTATATTTATAGATATTTGGTACCTTATTATTTTTGTATATTATTATGTGTAAAATTAATATAAAATAATAATAAGTCTATGTTTATTCTAGGTTTATTGTTATTATAGGACTTTAGAAAGTTGACATCAAAATATAAATAAATATATAGTATATTTCATATACAATTTATACACTACAACACATAAAAATCTAAATTAAAATAAAAAATATATATCTTTAATCTACATTCGTGGAATCATAAAAGTTAAGCATTATAAGTAATTTGATACAAATTATTTAGCGATTTCTTCTCTGAAGGTAAAATAAAAGTATAATTTAGTTAATTTCTGAGTATCGCATGCACAACGATGCAGTAACTACTTTATATTGAAACCATTTCTTGGTAAACATTATTTTTGTATGGAAGCTTTTATAAAGTTCATCGCTACTATAAAGATTTGAGAGATTGTATGGTTTTTTTTAGCTTTGCACTGTATCCCGCACAAAGCAGGGTAGGCAGAGGGAACCTGTGAACCTAGTAGGCACGGAGTGACCGTACCGATTAAGACATGTCCGTTCCCTACGCTGAATTCTGGGTAGCGGAACTCGCCGCCGCGCTTTGCCTCGTTGCCAGAACGGTGAAACGAAATTATTAAATATTTAATTTCTTAGAACAGGAATTGAATCAACAACCACACCAGGCACAGTCAGTTACCGTGGCTCTACGCCGTTACCATTTTAACGTATGCAAAGTAAATATTTAAACAACTATGATAATAATATATTTACTGTATATCAGTACAAATAGCATAAAAACTGAAAAACTAAATTAATAAAAAAAAACCTTTCCACTCATTAAAATTTGCTATTGAAATACAAAAGTTTCATATAAATTTAATATGACAAAGGCAACTCCTATAATGAAATATTTGTATCGAAATTATTTCTCTTTCAATGAAACCGTAATGTTAGGCTCCGACACTGAAAAGTTTGAAACGTTTTTCATCCATTTTGGGTCCATGTAAATTAAATTATAGGTTGTAATTGTATGAAGAATTCACAATAATTGAGCGATATTAACTTTATACGAGATATGATGGAAACTTTTGTAATATTTCATGAAAGAAACCTTTTTGATGTTAATGTTCATTGTATTAATTTGAGGTCAGTCGCACAGGGGTATAAGTGTGTGTGTGAAAAAACGAAATGTTGTAGGTTGTGATTCCGTCGTGGGTTCGATTCCTACTCGAGAAAATTACATATTTTATATTTTCATATCTTCGCTCTGCTGTCGAGGTGAAGCGCAGTGTTGAGTTCCGCCACTCAATGAGCATTGCCTCCAGAATTCAGCGAAAAGTGGAGGAGCGTGAAAAAAAATATGTTTTCAATAAATAAGTGTTGGTTTAGTTAGTACTATTTACTTATTTAGGAAACAAACGTAATGTATAATTCTACAGTTCATTTTATCTCTTGTCCACAACTTAGTAAAAATATTTTATTGTTCACTATATATATGTAATAAAAAAAATAGTTTCGAAACTTATACTATTCTGTGAAAATAAAG
The DNA here is from genome assembly GCA_917862395.2 of Heliconius sara. Classification (NCBI taxonomy): domain Eukaryota; kingdom Metazoa; phylum Arthropoda; class Insecta; order Lepidoptera; family Nymphalidae; genus Heliconius; species Heliconius sara. Next base: position 2,134,008 of record OU860788.1, on the reverse strand, counting down.
TAAAGTAGAAAGTACAAAAACATTTTTGAGTGCACACGATAAGTGTGGGTTCAAATATAGCTTAGATTTTTTCTTCCCTTCACGCTTTATCTCTACCTAGAACTACATCTAGGTAAGGAACTTCTTGTTTATATTAATCATTAATATTGATTTGCTAATTAACGAATACACGCGGTATCACCAAATAGCTCTCAATAGAAAATGTTTTGTTTTTCCTCTCCCTTTTATCTTTTCCTTAGAACAGTTCCAAAATGTAACCAAGAAAGAAAATGTAAAGTAATAATATAAAAAAATATATACATATGTTTGTTGATATTAGAACTATCTCGTTCTAGTTCTTCCATTTCAATAATATTAACAGTTTTAAACTAACCATGTTGAACTCCTGACTGATTAATTTTCCAGTTTTAATACTAATAGGACGCTCAGAGTATTCGATATTCTAACTAACGTGTGAGTTTCGAATAAACTTCGATAGTTTGGGTGAAGCAATTAACAGGAGCATCGGCGTGGAGGTGAAATTTAGGAAGTGACATTTAGACCAAAATTGTGACTGTAGTTAAGTTTGTGGAATCTATAAGTTCTTTTTTTGTTTTTTGATTGTGGGTTCCGATACCTAATCGAGGAAATGAAACGAAATCGAGGAAACGAGGCAAAGTATGGCGTTGAATTTCGACACTCAACATGCAATTCATCCGGAATTGGGCAAAAAGTGGGGAACGGATGTGACTTAATTTGAATGAAGTGTCTTAACACTAAGTTTTCATGTTCCCTCTGCCTATCCTGCAATATGCGGGATAGAGCGGGGAGTTTTTTTTTCAACTACACGCTTTGTTTTTCATAGAAGAAAGACTCTAATCTAGTGACCAAGTACCTACACTTCGTTCTCTACTTTTGGTAAGAATTTGTGACATAAGTGGCTGAAGCTGTCTTACTTCATGAAAGTCTCAATAATAAGGTTATGTACTTTAATAACGTAAAAAAAATTCTTAACTTTCAAATACGCCTTTCATTTTTTAATATTAAAGAAGATTTATAGCATTACAGTTTGTTGTACAAAGGTGGGTGTGATAAAAATTTTACATAAATTCCTTTTATTATTTCTTTTGTGGCGCAGCGGCACAAAGTGTGTATATAAATCGACTGGTTCTGGGTTCGATCCCCACTCGAGAAGATGAAATATTTACTTAAATTTATATTTCCATTTCTTCGCTCTGGTGTCGAGGCAAAGCGCGGCGTTGAGTTCTGCCACTAAACACGCAATGCCTCCAGAATTCGACAGGAAGTGGGTAACGGAGTGTCTTAACACTAGGTTCCCTATGCCTATCCTGCTGCGCGGGATACAGCGTGAAGCTGATTTATTTTATATTTTATTTTATTCATAAAAGTATTATTTATACCTGACACAATAATGCAATATTTTTCAGCAGGTATAAGTAAACATTAAATTGTAAATTCCTGAAAGGCGAGGCGAGGTAATTTTTCAGCGTCTCGTAGCCCGTCAGCTTAACCCCCGCTTAAATGAAAACTAATTTTAATATTAATATCTTGTGTTCCGCAAAACTGAACATTAATCTAAGTTTGTTTAAATTGAATTGAATGGTAGCATATTTTTATACATATTTTTTTTGTTTTTTAAAACTGATTCACGTGTAGCAGGGTAGGCAGAGGGAACCTAGTGTTGAGACACTCCGTTACCCACTTTCCAATTTTTCCTAGGCATGGCTTGTTGAGTGGCGGAACTCAACGCTAAGTTTTTGCCTTGGTGTCAGAGCGAAAATACAGCGGGATTAAACTAACAACCGTCACGTTACAGTCACGTCCTTGTGCCCCTGTGCCGAGATGGCTTCTTTTATTTGTTATATTTTGTACATAAATTTACTGCTTTACACATTATTTATAGCAGGGCAGGCAGAGTGACTCAAGTAATGTTAAGACACTCTGTTCTACACTTTCTGCCTAATATTGGAGATATTGCGTGTTGAATGATTTAACTCAATATCGCGCGTTATCTTGTTATCACAACGAGGATATGACGACGACTCCAAATTAATTAAATGAGAACATATTTGATATTGAAAAGTTAGAAAATAGTTATACATTACAAAAATTAGACTACAATTCTGGACTAGTGTTCACTAACTTAAGTTAATTATAATGTTTATATGGTTTATTGTGTTGGTTTATATAATATGAGAGAAAAGAGTTCCTACATAATATAAGTATAGAACAATATACAATAAATATCATAAAGTAATTGCAACAAGAAACTCGAGTATAAAAATCTCAACCAATCTAAAATCGTTCACAGCTGATTAAATATCCAATATTTAAGAGACATAAACGTATCGACACTAAAACAATCATAAAATTCCGATTCTGATCGTAAATTTAAAAATTCTGAAGGAAGTGTATCTATTGAGGAACGTTTTATGGTTCCCGGGGGCAAGCTGCTTTGTTTATTTTACGGTCTTAGTCATAGGCAAACTACGGTGTGGATGGAAATAGGTGGGGTAGTATTAATTTTATTGGGAAAAAAAATCTATGGGTAAAATAAATAAATTAGCTTCAAGCTGTATCCCGCACACTCAGCAGGGTAGGTAGAGGGAACCTAGTGTTAAAACACTCCGTTTCCCACTTTCCGCCTAAAATCTGGAGGCATTGGGTGTTGAGAGGCAAACTCAATGCCGCACTTTGTCTCAACTCCTGAGCGAAGAAATGGAAATATAAATTTAAATAAATATTTAATCTCCTCGAGTGGGGATCGAACCCAAAACCAGTCGATTTTACAGTCACACTTTGTGCTCCTGCGCCACGACTGGCCCCAAATCTATAGGTATTATGTGATTATATTGTTATTATAATTTAATTTCTTATTTTGAGGCTGTCATGGCGCCGTGACACAAGTGTGTAACTAAACGCGACGGTTGCGTGTTTGAGTTAAAATGATAATATTTTTTGGTTCAGAAGAACCTCGCCTTAAAACTCTAGTAACGAAGCAAAGCGCGGTGTTGAGTAAACGTAGGAAACGGAAGTCTTTATTTATGGTGAACGGATTATCTTAACATTAAGTTCCCAGGTTCCCTCTGGCTACCCTGATGTGTGCGGGATACAGCGTGAAGCTGAAAAGAAAGCACTGCGCGCGATGGCTGTAGCTTCGATCCTCACTTAAGGATAATATTGGTTTTAATTGCTTAAAGTTTCTCGTTTTAGAAGGCAAAGTATGGAATTATGTTCCACCGCTTTAAAAAGTTTTGCGTATTGGGCAAAATGCGTAGTTATATTTTATTATATTTTATTATTAATTTTTTATTTTTATTATTATTATGAAGAGTTTGTTAGTAAACTACAAAAAACGATTAAAAGGATTTGAATCAATTATGTTTAACGTTTGTGGTTATGGTACGTGTCTACGCCGTAGACCTTCTTCTACGTAGCACATTGCTATTGAAATAATATTATGTTTATTAATAAAAAATCATTTCATCATGCTCATTATACCAACTTCATAGCTTAACTTTAGTAAGATTAACGTCCATTAAAAGTTCAGGACACAGATTATTCATTTTCTAAATAAAGTCGTTTCTTTATATGAATTTAATTTAAACCCACCGAGTCGCACAGGCACAGCCGTGGGATTGTAAGCGCTATAGATTGTTAGTTCAATTCCCACTCGAGGAAATTAAATATTTAATATTTAATTTCTTCGCTCTGATGTTGACACGCTCTACCCTCAGATTTCGACAAAATTGGAGAGCGGAGTTTAGCACTACATAATCACATAAAACAAAATAATATAGAGCAATTTAATAAAAAATATATTTCAACGATATCTTATATATCTATTCCAAAGAAAAAGATAAAAAAGATACCTTAATAGTCCTATGTGGTACATCTATTATCTCGGGGTGGGTAATAAAAGAAACATTATTGTGAGTTATTGTCTTACCTTACATGTGAAATCGTGACCGCTAGCGATTATTTTATTGACCCCTTATATTTGATTTTATTTATGGATTTCTATTTTATGAAAAAAAAAAAAAAAATCAGCTTCACGCTGTATCCCGCACACTGCAGGGTAGGCAGAGGGAACGTAGTGAAAGACAATCCGTTCCCCACTATTTTACGAAGCTTGGCTATATCCTAATCTTGAAATATTTATATAATTAAAAAACGGTCAAGTGCAAGTCGATCTCGCCCACCGAGGCTTCTGTACCAAATTTGGAATTGTTCGTCAACGGGAAGTACTACTACTATATACAAATATACACTCATTTTGTATGAAATGAACTATAAATATATATTTTTTTGAAACCTTCACTTTTCAGATTTTTTATCATATAAGGTTTTCGTTTTTTTCGTTTTTTTCTTTAGAGGTACGGAACCCTAAAACGAGGGCACAAAATTGACCACAAAATTTTCTTTGCTTTAAAGCATAAAAAAATAACACTATCGTTACATAATTTTTGATTATGATAATTTTTATTATACATATACACCATATAAGACACAAAAAGCAATTAATTATTTAATTCCAATTAATTCCAATTAACATATACAAAACTGATAAGTAATTAAAATAGCACATACATTAGGTAATTTGAGTAGGTTCGTTAAAACCTCGCCTCGGGCTGTAGTTCAGTGGGTGAATTTAATACTTGGTATTGGGGTACAATTTCAGGTTGGATTTGGTGAAAAATATGTGGTTAGGTGTATATTTGTTTTGTTCATATTATATGTTTGTTAAACAAAATTTTCTATTTGTTATTCTTAAGCCTTTTAATGTGGAGAAATATTTTTTTTTCATTGTTCCCCTTTTTGGTCATAAAACACTTGAAGATTTTTTTTTGGGAAACGTATAAACTTAATGAAACTCAAACCCGGGCCTTTTGGAACCGTCCAACCTTGATCACAGTGCCATATGCTATAATTAAGCTACATCGATATTCTTGTATTATTGTATTCTGTACCCGATCATAGCAGAGTTGTTACCAGGGCGAGTGCTGCGCCACTACTAACCACAATATAAATATTAATAATAATTGTGTTGGTACAAATAATGTTTTAAATATTTCTAAGTAGAGCGTTTTGTATAAAGAGTTACTAAGATATTTACTAATCAAAGTATACTTTCCCATTATTTTCGACATAAAACAAAAATAAATACTTTTTATAACAGCTTTTCAGCTTCACGCTGTATCCAACACACATCAGGGTAGGCAGAGGGAACCTAGTGATAAGACACTCCGTTCCTCACTTTCTGCTGAATTCTGGAGGCATTGCGTGTTGAGTGGCAGAACTAAACGCCGCGCTTAGCCTCGACACCAGAGCGAAGAAATGGAAATATAAATTTAAGTAAACATTTCATCTCCTCGAGTGGGCATCGAACCCACAACCTGTTGGTTTTACAGTCACACTTCGTGCCACTATGCCTCGACTGGCCTATATAACAGCTTTTAATTTTGATATATACGACCCATAACAATTAACATTTTCTTTTTTTGTTGCACTGCAATGTTTGCATGTTATATAATATGCATGAAAAACTCAATATTAACTGACAAACCAACAACAAAATTCGGAAAAATAGTTCTAAACTGGTGGGAGTCGAACCTACAAAACATCAAACATGGTTTCAATCCAGACGCTGAGCCATTACACCACGACGGCCTCTAAAACTTATACAAATCTATCAAAATACCCTAAATATTCAGAACATTCACTTTGTAGTATCTAAATAAAATGAAGCAGGTTCAAATCTATCTTTCAAGCCCTTTACCCGAACTATTCCCCTGCAAACAGTAGTTCAAAGTCAAACGGATATAGCCCCAAGACACAATTTGCCTAATGCTTGTCAAACAAACGGCTGATATCAGTTCTGTATACGTTGTACGTTAATGTGATATCATTTAATTTATATTATTTGATTTCCCTGAACGCTTTAGGGCAGTTTTAATATGCATCTTTATTATGTTAAGGGTGGGATCGGGTTCTGGTATAAAAATTAAATTTATTATATAAGAATTAGGATATATTATTAAAGTTTCATTTATTCGCCTTGGTGGGTTTGAGATTTCAATGATTTTATGAGTGGGTCCCAGGTGGTAGAAAGCTTCCAGCCATCCTCTCTATTGCAATTAGCATGTTCGCGGATCATTCTAGGAATATATCGGTGTCTCTGTGCCCTAAGGATTTTTTATGACTTAAACATCGAGGAAAGCTAAGTAATTATTTGCCTGTAATTATATTGTGAATTGAATATTGTTATCAATAGAATTGAATAACTATAAATATGGAAAATTGTAATGTATTGAATGATATCTATACTAATATTATAAAGAGGAAAGATTTGTATTTTTGTATGTATGTATGTATGTTTGTAGAGGTTCACACAAAAACTACTGGACCGATTTCAATATTTTTTTAACTATTAGAAAGCTGCATAATCGCTGACCAGCATAGGCTATATTATATTTTCAAAAAAAAATAGAGATCCCTAATAAAATGCACTAATGTAACCCAAGGTGTGAAGAAATTGAACTTAAAAATTCTATAATCGCGTGCGCTGCGAAAACTGTTGATGATAGAACAAAACAATGTCCTACAGTATCATAGAACGTATCAATATCTTTAAAAAAGTCCGCGATACCATGTGTCCAACTACTGTAGTTATGACAGTATAACCATTTTTTTATATTTTATAAATTAACAAAATTGCCTACAATAATCAAACCATATTATTCATACCTCAGTATTAATCCTTATCCCATTAAACGATATTTTATGAAAGATAATCTCAATACCTGTAAAATACGATGTAAGCGATTGCACGTATTTTGGTGTTATCCAATAATTATAATGTATTTCAACGCGACATAGTTGGTTACGTCTTTCGTTTAAGTATTTTTGGGTAAGAGAATAGTAAGTAGTCTGTTTTTTTAAACAATTGGAACATCCTTATTGGAACTACGAAAATGCGGATACCTTATTAAAGCGGGTGAAGCCGCGAGCGGGTCGCTAGTTATTCATACAATAATATGTCCTATAAACAAAACAAAATGTTACATTTAATATATTCAGTTTTTAATGTAAGCGTGAACGTAATGACGGACGTATATTTATGTATATGATACAAAGCTAAAACAAATGGGTGCTATCAATCCAACCCGCTATGGAGACCTAATGCACATCATCTCTGCAAACGTTTCAATTCGCTAAAATACACTGAGTTACGAATTTAAAGCAAAATAAAAAAATAATAAAATAAATCAGCTTCACGCTGTATCCCGCATACGGCAGGGTAGGCAGAGGCAACCAATCAAGACACTCCGTTGTAATGAATTATTATTTATTAATTCGAGGTAATGAATTATTATTTATTAATATTTTTGTTTCTTGCTCTGGTAACAATATAATGAGCGTCGTTGAGTTCCGCCACTCAACATGCAATGCCTTGAAATTTCGCCGGAAACTAGGAAACAGAAGTGACTTAATGGGGTTGGAGTGTGTAATACGAGATTCTTAGGTTCCCTCTGCCTATACTGCTATGTGCGTAAGCTAAAATAAATAAAAATAGTAGGAGTGCCACATCCAAAATATAACATAATTTACTGAATGCTTACTTCAGCAACGTATTCGTGCCAAACAGATGACAGCCAATATTTCAAAACTTCTATCTTTCTAAATTATATTATTTTATGGTGACAATTTTTCAATTCTATTTTCATATTCGTTTCTTATGATGATATTTTTACTGATACTCATCATATATTTTTCCTTTTTGTAGCTTCACTTTATACCTCAAGGCATTATTGTTGAATACTGAAACAACACCGTGCTCAAAACGTAATATCTCGAAAAATTAGGGGACGGAATTAGGGAACACACTATCCCAGGTCACAACAGCAGTAAGCCAAGTCAAAAAAAAAAGAATTTTGATAACCACAACGCAGTAAAAACGATGCATACGACATAAAAGCTTTTGCGTTGACTTTTGATTGCCTTGATACTTTTTTTGGTACTCCAAGGACTTAAATTACTGATAATAATTTCAGATTGACACGAACGATCCACGGACAACAAAGTAATCCTATAACGATTCCGTTTTTTTTTATTTTGTGGTACGGTAACCTAAAAAATATAACTTTGTATTAGTAATTTAAATTTATATTTCCATTTCTTCGCTCTTGTGTCGCGGCAAACCGACAGCGTTCTGCTACTAAAACGCAATGCCTCCAGAATTCGGCAGAAAGTGGAGAACGGAATGTCTTAACACTGGGTTCCCTCTACCTACACTGCTGTGTGTGGGATACAGCGTGAAACTGATTTATTTTGTATTAGTATATAAAATGTGACGTCAATAATATTGAGTATGAGGAAGCCCAGTTGTAAGTGCCATAATAAAAAAAATCATTCCCATTAAAAGAGTAAAATTATAACGAGCGAAGCGAACACGTGAGCGAAGTCATCTATACAATTTTAAATAGAAACTATAATAGTTTCCAAGAACAATAAAATCCAAAAACATGGAAATACCGTTCCATCAGTTCTAAACGTCATAAAACTTATAAAGCATCATGAATACGTTGGATGGAGGACAGACGACGTGCGATCGAGCGGGAAATGTCGTTTACGATTGCACTCAATAGCTTTTATGGTTTATGGTTAAATTGGTTATAGGTATTGATATTTTATAGGGCTGGAGTGACGTCTGCTAAGATGGCAGTGGGTTCGATTCTTACTTCAAGGATAGATGTGGTTAAATATTTATTGGTCATTTGTCTTGGAATTCTATATAAAAATTTAATGACTTAAGAGATAAAAGAACTTTTTTTTGACATACCTACTCAATTCTCTACTTTTCGTCAAATTCTGAAGGCATTGCATGCAGAGTGGCGGAACTGAACGCCGCGCTTTACCTCGTTGTCACAGCGATAAAATGAAAAAAAAATCTTTAGTTAAGTTTATTTACGTGAAAAATATTATAATTTCTCCGCTAGGCACAAAAAATCTAAGTAATTGTCACTCTTTTCTCCATATAAAAGACAAACAACATACATAATATCATTATAAAATTGACGAAAATGTTATTATTTAAGTATTCATTTAAGAACGCGTCTTTTCTTACAATCATGTTATATTAAAATTTAAAATATTTTCTTGTAAAAGCGAAGCGAAGCGCGGTAGAGGAAAAGTGGACGGAATTTCTTAACACTAGGTTCCTTCTGCCTACCCGGCTTTGTGCAGGATACAGCGTGAAGCTGATTTTGATTTTAAAATATTTCTTTTTGGTTGGCTTTTTGATGCAGTAATTAATTCTACAGCAAAACATTCTCTAGAATATTCATATTTCAAACTCCACCTGAGTTTTTTGAGTTTTTTTCCTTCTATCTTCCATTTCGTGATGAATTACCAGCGCTATGTAATAAAATCTCTTAGAACAGAGTTATTACAGCTATTAGGGATGCGATTATAAAGAAGAGGATTATATTTTAATTAGTGTTGTTCTTTGTAAATTTTGATTGCTTTTATTATTTAAATGTTTTTTTTTAGGATTCTATACCTTTAAAGGTAAACACAAAATACTTATAGGATCAATTTATCATCCGTTGGTCAAGACGATTTATCTCGAGATTACTTGGAGGTATCTTGCTGAAATCAAATATTCAAATCAATATAGATTTGGTGTCAGTTTCATCTCGATATCAACTCATACTCTTGCAGTACAAAAAAATATATCTTCTAAATCAACACAATTAAAAGGTAAGGATAAATGCTCGATTTATGGATCGATTTTGCTGCATTTTTTATGAAATTCACCGTGTAATCATAATCTATAGGGTCCTTTAAGTGGGCCTACTGTAAATTTTGCGAAACACGAAATGAGAGCGTACTATATGAATAAGGGAAATAATCCGAAAAATGGAAATTTATATATATATATATATAAAAATATTTCATTTCACAACATACTAATTGCGGGATATATCAGCGTTAAACTGAAATATGTTATTGTAATGTAAACTAAAGGAATACAGGAAACGACGCTTAATATACTGCTTTGTACGCCAAAAACATATATTAAAAACTTTTTTTTTCTTGTTTATTTATGTTTTCATTTTTTTTTTAATATTTCTTTGTGTGCAATAAAGTTTATTGTATTGTATTGTATTGGAAAGGTTATAGATTTGGAACGCATCAATTTAATTTTATAAAAGTATTCATAAAAATATTTTAGACTTATAACTATTTCAAGCAAATACAACGTGATATTATTTATTTGACAGCAAAATTCATAGAATAAACATAAACTGTATAAAGTGGAAGATAGTATATCATTTCATACAATTCTGCTTCAGTGTTTTCTCGCCGCTCTCAATTGGAAATCACATAAATATTTATATTTTATCTCAAATGGTATTTATTTTGCATTTTGTAGAATGGAATTAAAGTAATCACTATCTAAAAATTGACGTGACCGTTGTGGGTTCGATTTCTATTTAGGGGATTTTTTTGTTTATTTTTTATTTCTTCGCTCTGCTAACAAAGCGAAGCGCAGCGTTGAAAATGGGGAACGATATGTTCTAACATAAGGTTCCCTCTGCCTATACAATGCAGCGTGAACATAAGCAGCATTGAATCTATAACCTACAATCATTTATATTAATATCTAAATATTAATTCTCTTACTCTCAAATATTATTTTCATTTATAGAATAAATATAAAATGGAGGACAGTAAATCATTTCATACAGTTCCTTCCGGTTCAGTGTTTTCTCGCCACTCTTAATCTAAAATCACATTAAACTTGATACTTTGTTTCAAATTGCATTCTCTCGAGCGCCTTATAAAAGTTATACATAATGTTCGCCTGCAGCTGTCTTGGATACCGCTACTATAGTACAGAACTTAGAAGAAAATTTACTAATATTAAAAACTAAAATAAATCAGCTTCACGCTGTATCCCGCACACAGCAGCATAGCAAGAAGGAACCTAGTGTTAAGATATTACATATATACTATCTTAAAATTATAATAATAATAATAATGTATATACTCCGTTCCCTACTTTCCGTCAAGTTTAGCGCTTCGGAGGAATTGGTGTGTGGCGGAACTCAACGCCGCGCTTTGCCTCGACACCAGAGCGAAGAAATGAAATGATACGAAAATGCCTCTAGAATTCCCCAAAAAATTGGTAGCGGATTGCAACTCGGAGAGCATCGAAAATAAACTTTGCCGCCACGTGTGCCTCAACACTGGAGACTGAAGAAATATGAAATTTGAACCCATAACCTGTCACGCTTACAGTCACTCGCTTGTGCCTCTACCCCACGACTTGCCCGTGATCTGGATTGTTATTATTTTTATTAAATTAAATAAATTTTAAAACTTAGTGAAATCTCATAGTACTAGTATAAAAGTATAAAGATAACGAGAACAGCGAGTGGAAATACACACGACTTATCGGACTAAAGCGCTTCTCGATTCCGCAGCGCCTCGAGGATGACGTCTTGAATTACCTTTGTTTAAGATACTGCAATGTAAGAATGTTTGTTTTATTCAATTGTATTTTGAATCCAGTTGTGATACAGAAGCGCAAGCGTGTAAATGCGACCGATTGTGGGTTCGATTCCCATTCGAGGTTCGATTCGGTGGAAAATATAGAATGGAGTTTATTAACAATATGTTTTCATTGCCTACCGTGCTGAGTGCGGGATACGACGAGAAAATGAAAAAAATAATAATTGTTTTAATATACTACACGGTGTGGTAATAAGAAAAAACGCATCACGCAACGTCTCGAGAATAGGATGAATCGAGAATAGGATGTACAAAAAAACGAGTATAAACATTTCGTCTAGACGTAATCGAACCCATGATACAAATAAAATTACACGTAAAACAAGACAATGCACCCACAATCCAAAACCACGTTACACACAAGAGATTTGTTTGATTCCCAAACCAATAGAGCGGTCGGCTTTGCCGATTCACATTATTAATTGAACTACAAACCACCGCACAGTGGAGGCCGCGGGGCATCATTACGATACGGACAGTGACCGTCCATTGATATGTTAGTAGATTGGGCGTGATTGAAGACTACAGTAGGTACTCAGACACTGTGATTGGAATCTTACAAATTTCATCACAAATTTCTCCTCTTTGGTTATGAATTCTAAATTCAAATTTATATTGCTATTTACACATGTTGTTCGTTATGTCATTCTTTTAGGTTGATTATCTTCTTTTGTTTCTTTTCTGTTTGCGTCACTCAGTTTACAAAATGGAAAACTTGAAATATCGTGTTATTTACGAGTTCTGCCGCTCAACACGCAATGCCTCCAGAATTCGGCAAAAAGTGGGGAACGGTGTGCCTTAATACAAGGTTCCCTCTGCCTACCCTGCTGTGTGCGGGATACAGCGTGAAGCTGATTAAAAGGCTTAAAGTTGGGTATAGTGTCGTGGCTCAATACACGATGCCTTGAGTTGAGAACAAAAATACCCCTAGGTTCCCTCTGTCTATCTGAAGCTAAAAAAGAACCTAATATTTTGTATTACATTAATAATTTCCAATTTTTACAAATATTTCTTTAGAATTCGGTTACTAAACGAAAATTGTGTTTTTGCTATATCAGCTTCAACTAGATCAAAATTCCCTTTCAATAAATATAATAAATCAAATGTTTATTACGTATTGGGTCGTTTCTATTGATGTATGCAGTAATAAAGATTTTATGCTTAGATAAGATTTTTTATGTAAAAGTTATAAAAAAAGTCTATAGTACTCGTATTTTAATATTTTTTAAACTGTTTATTAATTAATTAATTTTTTTAGATATAGATTTTCATTAAAAACCTTACTATTAAAATTGGTCAGAAGTAAGGAAAAGAAGGCTTGAAGGCTTTCAAGGTCAAGGGGACCAAGGTATATCAACCAAGTTGTATGCATAAATATATATATATATATATATATATATATATTTTTATATATTTTTTTGCTTCACGCTGTACCCTCATATAGCAGGATAGGCAAAGGGAACCTAGGACCCTAATATTAAGAAAATCTTATATAGAACTAAGTATCGTAAATTAATTTGCAACTGTTGAAAAAAGACGAAATATATTCAATGGTGAGGTAGTTACTTAATATAATATGTAATTATTTTCTGAAATTATATTTTACCTTGTTTCCCTGTAACTTTGCAAAAACAAAAATAAAATAATACAATTTAACGGTAGTGTTTTTACACTGTTTAAATAATACGATAAATTATCTCTATATATATATATATATATATATATATATATATATATATATATATATATATATATATATATATATATAGGATCTGACTGGATGTTCACCTCTCCCCATTCATTTCATGTATTAATTTTATATGTTTTTTAGCTTCACGCAATATCCTAGATATAGAAAGGTAGGAGAAAAATCCTAATATTTTAATACTAGCGCAGGTTGCATATTAGCATATGAAATTAACTCGTCACGGCCGCAGCTGACGCCAGATGACCACTCGCCTGATTGAAATTGCATGTAAAGGCTATGATTGTTATTTCTTATGTATGTATGTTTCTATACAATACCTCAGCAATGTATAGAATATCAAAATCGTGTAAATCAACTTCACGCTGTATCCCGTACACAGCAGTGTAGACAGAGGGAACCTAGTGTTTACCTAGTGGGAACCTAAGACAAGGTACTCTATAAAATGCTGAATACTCAACCGGTAATGTATGTCTCAGACGAAATAACGATAGAGAAGGTGGGGAGGTTAGTAAATTTGTTGAGATTTGTTTATTTGCTTGCATTTCATGCAGGTTTCTATTGATACTACCATATGAATATGTATGACGCCATCGTAGTTACAGATTTAGCGGGTTATAGTTTTAATAATAACTTGAATTTTATGCCGAATGAACTGGGCGTCTATATATATGTAGATCTCCCATTCTTTCGTCAGTGAAATCGTGATCGACGCATTACTTAGCATTTAACTTGGCTTTTATTTCACATTTATGTTTCAGATGGGGTTATAGTGTCATGACACTCAATTTTCAGCTTTCCTTCTTAATTCAAGATTTTTATTTTTAAATAATATTATAATTAAGTATAACATTTAAATATGACAAAATTGATAGATCAATGATAGATGTATACTTGTCAAGCATTTTTATCTATACAAATCCTAGCAATAATACATCAAAGGCCAAATCAAATTTTTCCATTATTGAATGTAAATAAAAAACCCTATTATGGCACATTTTGTTAAAGTAGTTGATAAAATGCTGAGTAAATATATTTTCTATTAATGCAGGATTGGGAGAAAAATAAACATCAATAAACCGAAAGGTAGCTTCAAAGGGAAAGCCTAACTATTGCAAAGTGAATCTAAACAGCTTGCAGAGTAGTAAGTATTATAAATAATATTGTGATATCAAAATATATCAGAATATTGTGTATTTCAAAGGACAGTCGTGGTGCAGTGGCACAGGTATCTGACCGTGAACGGATGAGGATTCGAATTCCACTCGAGGAAATTAAATATTTATTTTCATTTCTTCGATCTGGTGTCGAGCCAAAGCGTGGCGTTGAGTTTCACCATTCAACACGTAATGCTTCCAGAACACAGCGGAAAATGCGAAAAGTTTCCCTCTGTAACGCTGCATAGCCCTGCTTATCACATTCATTTACTATACATATAACGAAGATATATTGTATGATGTTTTCCTAACACGATGGATTCAAATTTGGTTGTTAATATTTATTTTTATAATTTAATAAGGCCAGTCATGTCGCTAGGGCACAAGCTTATGACTGTAAACGCGACAGGTTATGAGTTTGATTCCCATTAGAGGATATGAAGTATTTAATAATTTCATTTCCTCGCTTAGGTTAAATAATGGCGTTGAGTTCCGTCACTCAACACATAAAGCGTCCAGAATTTGTGGAGGATAAATACTAGGTTCCCTCTGACTACCCTACTATGGGGGGGGGATAAAGCGTAAGCGTAAAGCTAAAACAAAAAAGAAAATAATAGAATCAAGAAAATAAAAATACACATATGCTTAGAATCAACACATATATTTCATTCTATTGAAAAATATTACTTCTCTAAGTAGAAGCAAATGGGATACGTAAATATGGCGACGTTTGAATACGATGCAATTGTAAGCGATACTCTCACAAATTGGATGGAGGTTTTGTGTATTTTCACGTAGTATTTTCATTTCTATGGATTTTCTAAACATCGTTTACAATAACTAGAGATATTGAATATCTCGAGCGGCTTAGGTAAACAAAAATAAATATCACACAATCAATGAAGACGGGTGTTTTATATTTATTATAATATGAAAATAAATATGCAGTAATCATGTTCAAAATCACGTTCAAAGAAATATTTTGCTTAGATGGGCGCAGAATATTAATAACAAGCAATGCCTTAAGAATTAGGCGGAAAATGGGAAACGGAGTGTCTTACCACTATGTTCCCTCTACATGCCCTGCCATGTTGATTTTTTACAAAGTAACATGCACAGTGATATAATTATTTGTATACGAAAATATATCGGCTTTGTAAGAAATTTAGAGAATTAGGTCCATTCTTTATACCACACATAGCAAGGTACGTACAGGGAACCTGAAAACTTCCGTTCCCCACTTTCTGTCAAATTCTGAAAGCATTGCGTAATGAGCGGCTAAAATTAACCGCGCGCTTAGAGCAAAAAAATTAAAATATTAAATATTTAATTTCCTCGAGCGTGAGTCGAACCCACAACCTGTCACAACTTATAATTTAAATATAATATAACCAATATAGCTATAGTACTTTCAGTATCAATACATGAACTCATGTTTAGACACATTGATAAATGCGTGCGGTGTCCGCTGTCAATACTGTGCGATG
This sequence comes from Heliconius sara, assembly GCA_917862395.2. Lineage (NCBI taxonomy): Eukaryota > Metazoa > Arthropoda > Insecta > Lepidoptera > Nymphalidae > Heliconius > Heliconius sara. The sequence continues at coordinate 2,118,079 of OU860788.1, read as the reverse complement.
TTAATATACGGCCGCTTTGATTTACGACTTCACTTCATTAGTTTACGTGCTATCTAACTACTGGATTATATAAATATGAATGTTATATAAGATATATGAGTAGGGTAGAGCGCGACGATTATGGGTTCGATTCAAGTTTGGGGGAATTAAATATTTACTATTTTAATTTTATCGCTCTGGTAGCGTGGTGAAGCGTGGCGTTGATTTGTACCACTCAGCACGTGATGCCTCGAAAATTTTTTAGTAAGTGTGGAACGGTACTGTCTTAATGGGAACGAATTAATTCTTAATACTAGGTTCCCAGGTTCCCTCTTCTTGTAATAAATAAAATAAATATAAATAATTTTATAGATTACGAGAAAATCAGACGTCAACTCATATAAAATCATATATTTTTGGTCCAATGCTTATTGATTGGGTCATAAGCCAAAAAGATATTTTTCCATATATGGTAGGCATGGGAAGCTTAATGCTAAGATACCCGGTTTCTAACTGTTCCGCCCAATTTTGGAAACATTGCGTGTTGAGTGACGCAACTAAACGCCGCTGTTCATTTACCAGAGTGGGGAAATGAACATAATTAAAATATAATCTATCCCCCGAATACAAGTGATTAAGCGCTAAATTAATTTAAACCAACGCGTGGACAAACGGACAGTTAAAGATCCTAATTATTTTATTATAATAAATTGAGCCATTCCAACTAACCATTTACTATTACTCCAATATATGTATTTGGAAAATTGGTTTCATATTAGTGAATATTTGTTGGATCGTTCCATTTGCCGATTGTATCTAATTGAGCTCATTTGAACATTTTGGTTTTACCTAAATTAATACTGTTTCGTTATTAATCATGTATGAAATTGGTGTTGGTAAAACATTTAATATTTAACTGTTAACTAACAATTAATATAAGTTTATGAAATAAAAAGTTATAGATTTCAGTTTTTGAACTTTCTTATTGGACTTAAAGAAGTGATTGCATTTTAAATTTATCTATACAGAGTAGACAGAGGAAACCTAGTGTTAAAACACTCCATTTTTTGCTATCGCAATGTTCCAGACATTGTGTATTCAGTAGTTGAACTTAATGCCTTACGTTGTCTTCATACCAAAAAAAAAATCAAGTCAGCTTCACGCTGTATCCCCCACACCGCAGGGTAGGCAGAGGGAACCTAGTGTTTTAGACACTCTGTTCCCCACTTTCTGCCGAATTCTGGAGGAATTGCGTGTTGAGTGGCAGAACTCAACGCCGCGCTTTTGCCTCGGCACCAGAGCGAAGAAATGGAAATATACATTTAAGTAAATATTTCATCTCTTCGAGTGGGGATCGAACCCACAACCAGTCGGTTTTGCAGTCACACTTCGTGCCGCTGCGCTACAACTGGCCTCACACCAAATTGTCTTCATACCAAAGCGAAAATATGAAAAAAAATACTCTAAGTAGAAAACGAACCCACAACCGTAGATTTTTCAATCATAAACCGAGATTTGTTAACATTGCGTTATTTTGGGGACCTAGTGTTGAAACACTCCGTTCTCCACTTTCCGCTTCCATTTTTTCGCTCTGGCATCGAGGCAAATCACTATGCCCACAAAATAATATAATTTATTAATTTAATTAAACTCCAAACGAAACAGTAAAGTATTAAGAACCGTTCAATCTCTATGTATCTTTATAAAGTGCACTCAATTTAACTTTTGAGCTACCGGACTCGAGGGACGGGGGATGATGGATGGCAGAAAATTCATCTGTTTGTCGCCAAGGGGCAGCAACTTTGATACATAACTCTATAATTGCTAACTTCCTGGACCGCAGCCAGTAGCGATATTGTTTCAGAAATTTTAAAAGTTTAAGCTTCGAAATTGTAAACTTGTATTTTTAAGGTTCCGTACATCAAAAGTCACATTTCAAAGATAAAAACGGAACCTTTGTACGTTCCTTTTGTTGTCCGTCTGTCAAGATCACCTTGAGATTGCGTGGAGTTATTACGCTGAAATTTTTCACGAAGTGAGAATTTATATTAGAAATAAAGGGAAAAATCCGAAAGTTTGCATTCCGAGCATTGCTCGCTACTTCGTTTGCCCTCATCATCTATATGTTTATACTATATTGAAAGTGTAAAAAATTTTTGGCTGTTAATCTGTAGCTTCATATGATTTCGACTTCCATCGAATGATGTAGACACGTAGTGGTCCAGCTATACTATTATAGGTTAACTGGATCAAAAAAGTAATGTTGGAATAACGTTCAGAAAATTATTGTTATTCCGTAACGTAAAAATAATTATTATGACGACTGATATTTAAAAAATGAATATCTGGTACATCTGATGTTACTTATAATGTTATGGTTATTAAAATGACGCCTTAGTGAAAGACACTCCAAAAAAATCTGTAAAATTTGGTGAAAAACTATAACTAGTGGCCCAGCAAAATTATCTATACACATAAATTAGGCAAGACAAATACTTAATTAGAAAACGTATAAAAATTTGAACGTAGCGGGACCCGCGTCTCCTGGAAACCGACCACTGAGCCATACGAACCGAACGCATGGCTCAGTGGTCAGAGCGCCTGGTCGGTTTCCAGGAGGCGCGGGTTCGAGTCCCGCTACGTTCAAATTTTTATACGTTTTCTAATTAAGTATTTATCTTTCCTAAGTGTGGATTAACACTTTAAAAATGTTTAAAAATATTAAGCAAGACTTCAAAATAACCGTGTTTATTCAAGTGTGATTGCCCTTACTCCCTGGAGTTCTTAGTGTCCATCACTATAACAATAGATCCTTATCGCCACAAAAAATTCAGAATAACAGCAAAAAACGGAAGAAAAGAAAATATTTTTACTCACAAATTATCACCTAGCTTTAATTATTCAAATCGTCTTCAAAGGTTTAAGTAGCCCTTAAAATATAAAAAAAGCTGGGGCGCAAGATAATCCTTTGGAGGCTCAGAAATTTTATGCCATCTTTATGCTACCCCTTAAAACTGTTCAAATTTAATGCAGCCATAAAACGTGGATTATATTCATAAGAGATAAAATATTTTACGTTATTTTATTTGTTTATACAATCCAAGTTATTATTCTTGACGAGTTTTATTGTTTATCGTCTTTAGTTAGGTAGGGTATTGGTATAGCTGTCGCACCTGGGTGTACTTGTATAAGATAACAATCTTATATAAATATTAACAATTTTATAAAATTAACAATTTTTTTGTAAAAATTAAGTCGCCAAGTACATCAATCAATACAGTAAATATTTTTACAAACTTAATACTGCTTTACGCACCAACATCGCCAGCGAAATTTCTAGCCGAACAGTACGTTACAAGCTAAAATATCATCTACACCACCATACATGGTAATCCACTACTGTGCGGTTTCGTAGGAAACTCTTTCTACGCGCAACGGAACTATGGAGTGGCCTACCCGCAGCATTGTATCCAGGTCGTACCTTGTCGGCCGGCAACGCACCTGTAGCTCCTCTGGTGTTGTACGGGGTCATGGACGGCGGTAATCACTTACCATCAGGTGACCCGAACGCTCATTTGCCTTGTCCTTTTCCATTAAAAAAAACGCACATTGGAGAAGTGAATTTCACAAAACAAATGATGAGGCACCACTCAACACGCCTCGAGAATTCGGAGAAAGCGTTACGTTAAAGTTTAAAAAATAAACTAATCAGAATACTGTTCTTTATTTGACTAACTACTTTATAGGCAGCTTTAAAATGTGAATATAAATATCTAAAGACAGTTCTAGTAAGATATTTTATTAAAACCCTATTAATGTTAGATGCTTTACCTAAGACTTCTATGTGTTATTTATATATAACTGAAAATAATATTGGAATTGGGACCTGATGTCTTATATAAGTGACATAGAGAAAAACTACAGTTTCCAACCAATTTTTCGTCCAATTTTTTCTCACTTATTTTAAATAGATTTCTTAATTTTTTAAGACTATTTTTTCTCTCAAGCGTCAGTAGGTTAAATTGCTGTTATGATCATGTACTATATAAACACCGGACAAGTGCAAGTCGGTCTTAAACTTTTTTCTGAAATTCAGGCTTAGTTTAGCCAAAGCCCTTTTGACTAATACCTCACTTGAACTAGCGGCTTAAATACAAAATTCTGCCCCCTATTAAGGTAATTATTTTTTACGATTTAACCACAAATGTATAGTTTTCAGATCTTTTTCTATATTAGTAATACTTGTAGATGCCAGCTGCTAAAATTCATAATTATATGTTAACTGAAAATACCATATTCATTTTGTTTTCCATCATGGTGTTGAAATAATATAAACGACCGATATAAACGATCATATCTTTTTTTTGAGTTTAAATTAGACTCGATATCTTCAAGCGTTCCTGAGGAAAAGGATAGACTAGAGTTCCAGATAGACAAACAGACAGACAGACAGATATACAGGCAGACAGACAGCCAGACAGACCTTTTTATCCTTTAACTTCCTTTTGACCACATGGTGCTATACTGCTCACGCGTATGTGCTATATTTTTATTGAAATGTAATGAAGGAGTCTTTTGTTATCACTACCAGTTTATTAATAATAATGTATCCAAGAAATATATGTATTTTTAAATATAGACATTTATTTCATACAATACGTTTAAATTTCCTTTTTTTATTTTAGAAAAAAAAAACAAGTTTTGAAGCTTTACAAAATTTGCCAGGATCATCCTCATCCAAAATATGTTACATCTTTAAAATATCTTAAAAAATAACTAAACTCTTAAGCTGTTGCTTCCAAGACTTGCTTGACTAGACATTAAAATATGTTGCATATCAGCTTCTGCGTTTGTAATTCTATATATATTCTAAAATGTCATGTGGATTTTACAAAAAAATCCGATTAAAAATTAAATATTGACGCGCTATATGTATTTTATTCTGAAAAAGTAAAATTATTAAATTGTGCTACGACAATTACATAAGTGAAACAAGTGCTGACAAACTTCAAGGGCAGAGTTACATCTAGGGCTATCATTCGCCATGCGTAACACTTTATGGATACTAAGTTAATGTATTCTAATGCACGACGAATTTCTTCTTGTAAATCATAATCTGTAAAGTAAAGTAAAGATTATTTATAAGAACCTTAATCTTATGCTTTTAAAGCAAAGTGGAGTAAATAGATTGCAATTCTCATTCTTTATATTAGTGAAATTATTTCAAGAAACACTTGATGAGTTTTGAATATACTTTATTTTATGTTTATTAAAATCACTTGAGTTTAATTTAAAAAATAAATTAAATATACAAAACTCCTCAAGTGTTTCTATAGAACCGTCTCGATATGATTTCAAATTCAAATCTGGTATATATGGATAAACATAAAACACTTCGATAAGCATTAAGTACTTTATACTTGGAAGCCTAAATAGATAAAATCGTAAATACCTACAATAATAAGGCTATCAGTTTGACAATTAATAGGCACGTTTATTTAAAGTCAGTTTATTTATTTTTTTCAAGGTAAGGACCTATGGGATCTTCGGATTTATACTTTTTTACCAGTGTAATTGATGCGAGATATACTTGAAAAAAAAAAATTAAAACATTACAATTACCTGTTGACACCAGCAATTGGTTCACCAACACCTTTTTGATGATATCTTCCTCATTTAATGTTTTTTCAATCAGTAAAGCCGGTAGACATGACATATAAATTGTGTAGAATGTGACAATGCAATGGACGATCGTACGGTATATGTCCTGGAAGACACATAAATGTTATGGACTAATAGATTAATTGGATATTACAGGAAATATCCAGGAAGTATAAAAATACATCGTCATATTAAATATTATAGTACATAGCGTTACAAGTTACTCTTGTTAATAACGCGATGTGCAAATAGGTGACATGATAATTAATACGTTAACCTCGTTCATTGCTAAGCATATAGCTGTGACTGCTTTTGGAAAGCTAAGTAATAATGTTAAAAGGATCTGAAACAAGATTAAATTAGTTAGTATAATTAATATCAAAAATAAATTTTCACTCAACACGCAATGCCTCCAGAATTCGGCGAAAAGTGGGAGACAAAAGTGTCCTAATGGGAACGAAGTGTTTTAACGTTACATTCCTAGGTTCCCTGTGCTAACGTTGCTATGTGCAGCGTAATACACTGCTATGTGTTGCCATTCTTTCAACACAAAATGTTGAACACACAACACAAAATTTTTGTCAAAATGCCTAAACGAGCTGAGCACGTTCTTCTTCATTCTCACCGTGACATCCTCGCTAGTACCTGCCATTCTCTGTGTCTTGTAGGTGTATTGCACGTTCATTAATATTGCTTATAAACAACATTTATAAATTTATTCACTACAAATACAATGTAGTGTGCTTACAAATGTTGTTTATAAACAATATTAATAAATGTGCAATACGCCTACAATCTCTTCATTGTGGATTCGGTCAGCAACTGCTATGTGCAAGATACGAATAGATAAAAATAGATAAAAATAGATAGAAAAATATTACCCAAGTTTGTAGCTCAAAATCAATATCCACCATAAAACTCGCTAGGTGCTTATACATACACAGATTATTTTTTATATTTTGTATCCTATAATTTACTCTTTGCCTGTCAATTACGTTTGTAAAAACATATCTTAATTGCAAATTATTTCTTATTTGTTTCATTGTTTGATAGATGATATCGAAGACTACAACTTTTGTCATATGATTAATAAAATAGGATGTTAGGGCAATAGCACAAGTCCAAAAGCGGATGTCTGTTACTGGATAAATTGAGAAATTAACTAAGAAATACAAGCGTAGTATGAAAATTACAAATAAGCACATATAAACTAAGCAACTTATAGAAATGTTAGTTATATTCAAAATCTTTTGAGATTTCTCCACTAAGATATACATTTTTTTTACATAATGTCCTTGAAATATAACAGACACCAAACTATTAGTTATCACTTCTACCATTGGAAAAGTATAGTATTTGTCAAAATTCAAGGGCTCAGGAAATAGTAGAAAATATATGAAAATTAAATTAAAAATGAATGCAATACAGTACAATCGTATTAGTGAATTTAAATATTGCGAATTATGATAGTGTCCGAACAAAAGACGTATATTTATGACATTCTTGAATGTTTTCAAGGATATAGGCATATTTCACTTTTAAAAAGATTAACAGCTGTGTAAAACAGATGTAAAGTAAACTAAGTATCGAATTTTACTGAAGTTGGACAACAAATAGTAATAAACTTAAAGCATATCAGTAAAAATATTACCTACATTTTGATTAATGACTTACAAAACTCAACACGCAAATACTGTATAATTGAAGCATTGCATATATAGATATGATTGAAGTGTCCGTCTATGATGTTATACTATAGATTTTAATTTAATTCATATTATTTTTTTAGCTTTACGCTGTATCCCACAAATAGCTGAGTAGGCAGAGAAACCCTGGGGAAATAGTGGTAAGACACTCCATTTAAATGAACACACAGTTCCGTTACTTTCCCTTTCCCTCGTTACCACGATCTTTGCGCTTAGAGTAGCGCGCCTCAATTATGATCGTTATTATGTATACTACAGATTTCAATTTAATTTATATTGCTTGCTAGCTGTATTTGTTTTTAATTTTTTGGTTTTTATAATTCTCATGAAAAAATCACGATATTGTCTATTTGCTAGTTACTTAACTAATTAAATTGATTGAAGTTGAATTATATTGATATATCATCATTGAACATAGAATCAATATCTCATGATTGGGTTTCTAGAATTAACAACAGTTAATTCTAGAAGCTCAATCACACATACGTAAAAGTTACGTGTAAAAATAAAATTCTCTCTCTGTTTTGTCATTGTATTCTAATTTGGAACTATTTTTGCATTAGTTATTAAGAATATAGGTTTAATTAATAAGTAAGATACGCTTATGATAATCTTTTTTACAATCACAGCCCTATACCTAAATCGTAGGAGATAATCAGCAAAAAATTAAAAAATCGTATATTTAGGTTATTTTTCCAAAAATCAACTAGCTTTATCCATTATTTTCAAATATAATAAAAGGATAGAAAAGTCAATTCTATAAACGAAAGATAAAAAATCAATCCGTAGAATTCTTGCATGTATGTATTTTTGTTTGTTTTCCAATCGCATAAAAGTACCACAAAAATCTATGATTTTTTTTATAGTGATAGCATAGGGTCTAGAGGTACATCTTTCTTTCATCGGATTTCATCCCGGTATATCCCGGTCGTTATAGTTTCATTAAAAAAAAAATAAAAAACGACAAAAGCCAAATTACTTAAAACAACCTTTTAATTTCTACGTTATGGCACCAAGGCCTAAGTTCCGTCACTCAACACACAATGCCTCGAAAATATCTCTATATATTGGTTATTAACCAAAGTTCCAGTCAATTCAATAAAACAGTAATTTTACAGCAATTTAGAAAATAGTTTATTATATATTAATATAACCTTTTTATTTATGAAACCATTGAAATAAAACAAACACTTAATGTTAAAGTAAGTTTGCCCAAAATATAATAGTGCCAAATGTGCATTTAAAATCAGGTATAAATCGGGTTAGCCGTTTCTGGGACTAGTGTGAACAAATGCACAAACAAACAGACATACCTAACGGGTTCTATTACAATGTTAAATGTCCTCAATAAGTTTTTTTTTTATGTATCTTCGACGCTTGTGAAGAGTTGGCAAGAGCATCATTCGACCGTATGCTGGCCACCACTATCGCGGCGTACTCAGGAGCTTCAAATGAAGGTGCTGTGGTGGAGGGTCATCGATCTGTGTGTAAATGCAACTGTTTTTGAAAAGCTTATAAATAAAGTTAAAAACATCTGTAAAAAATAAACCCTTCTAAATTTAAATAGAAAACACGATCAATTAACCTTTATTTAAATAGAAAACATATTTAATAATTCATTAATCAATATTATTGAAACACTCTTATTGAAAATTTATTTACAAAATTCTAACTGACTTTTTAATTGTTATTTTAACATTCTCTAAAATCGAAAACAAAATTCAATAATACGTATCTTTAATTGTTTATTTAGTAAACCTTGAACTTCGAGGTCCATATTTTTCATAAAATATACAAGTTCATTATATACAAATAAGCATGTCTTGATATTTTGAATTCTGTACCTGACCCTCTCCTTACCAATAATATTTATATACATATTTTTAAATTCAAATTGAATCCTAATAACTTTCATGCGATGACAAACACTATCGAAAACAATGATTTTAGAGACGTAATTGACGCAAAGTGACTTATTAAATTACATATTTCTTTTAAATAATTGCCGCGCAGTAATAAAGACAATAAGATATATATAGAAATAAACAAAGAAAAAACCGATAGCATAAACTAAACAGTATAACAAAAATAACGAGAAAACGAGAAAGAAACGTTAAAATGTGATTGTGTGTAATTGATTTAAATAAAATAAGTCCCGCTGAGTTTCTTGCGCCGGTTCTTCTCAGGTCTGAGGCATTAACTTTAGTGAACTACTACTTGACGTTCAAAAAATGAAGCACGTAACTTCTTATTTTGAATAAAATTATTTGACTTTGACTTTGATTTATTGTTCACCAAATTTGAATAGTTAGGAAGGTGGTAGTGTCCAAATTGTAAACGTGAATCCATAAGTTTCTTCAATTTTGAAACAGTATTAAGATAATACATTATAATTTTTTTTTTATGGAAAAGACACGGCAAATGAGCGTTCGGGTCACCTGATGATAAGTGATTACCGCCGCCCACGGCCCCGTGCAACACCAGAGGAGTTACAGGTGCGTTGCCTGCCTTTAAAGTGGGTTGGGCGCCATTACCTGATGCAAAATGCAGTGGCATAAAGCCACTACTTCACGCCAGTTTTAAATGCCGGGGGTGGTAATGATCCGGTCGAGTCTGCCCATGCGCGTTGCCATTGCTGGCGACGTGACTCTACCACACGTAATTTAGTCGCCTCTTACGACACCACCAGTACCAGGATGATCCTATTCTAGGCCGGGATCACACGGCTAACACATTATAATACACTATCTTTAATATTAAAATATTTATACGAATGAACATCTATGGATAAAATATTATATTCAGAACGTCACTATAACAGCACACTTAATGTTAACTAGAATATATCAACCTTTTGTAATTACTTGAAACTTTGTAATTGATCTATGTACGTAGTAATATAAAAAATGGATTTGTTTCATTTGTTAAAGCATTTTTTTTATTTAAACTAATATATGTCTAGCCTAAAGAGCCCATATCTTTAGGACAGAAATATAAATAGTTTAGATCCAAATAACATGATCATGTAAATTTAAAAGTTGAATGCATTCACTTAACAATTTAAGTTTTTAAAGAGTATAAAATTATGTATAATCAAATTAAATCGAAGAATTGACCTAATTGTGAGATTTGAACATTGTAAAAGAGAGAGAAAAATAAATAAATTAAGGGAAACACGGGGAACAGATATATGTATTAACAATACATTTCTCCAACGAACATTAAACTACAGTTCGATTACAGTAGTAGTTATAGGTTGAATCGAAATGAAATAGCTTTTACTTCGTTCTTCATTGCGAAATATCCATTTTTTTACACTTTAATGTTTCATCTACATACTTTCGGTGGGAAGCATTTTGAAAAACCCTTATTTCAACAATAAATTGCTAATAACTAACCTAACATGCTTAAACATTGTGACTTGAGTAGACAAATGACGCTGTTTTGACACAGTTGGAAAGCGACTCCAAAAGCAACGGTTGGGATTCGGGTTTTAGTAAGGGGGTTTTTATAGCTTCATGCTATCCCTAGCGGGGTAGCCGCAAACAGAGCCGGGGTAAAGGGGACGAAGCATCAAACGCTACAGTTTCTACGCTACTAATACCGCTTCGTTCACTGTCATCAACCACTTCGTACATGCTCTGCTAGGGCTCTTATTTTTTTTTCATGAATTTCAATATTCTTCTTCTTCTTCTTCCTGAGCGTGTCAGACATTGACAGAGTCCGCCTTCCTGCTTAACCTACTCCGCTTTGCACGATATTTAACATCCCTATCATCGGTAGTTAGTCCAATGACTCTGATGTCCTGCTTCACGATATCGTAAGAGCGTTTTCTTTAGTGTCCGGGAAGGCACTCACTTATGTCAGCGCGCAACGTGTCCAACTATGTCAGACGATGCTCTTGGAGCTTATCCGCTACGTCATGGACTCCAAGGTGCCTGAACTTTTATGACTTAACGGCTGGTTCAGGGCATCTATATGGAAGTACTCGAATTCGAGTTTTACTTTACACTCCAGTATCAGTCAGTTCTCGTTAATGAGTGAATATATCATCAGGCACTAAGTGTCTTAACACTCCCAGTCCAGACTCCCAGTTTTCCTGTGCCTACCCGATGAGCATGATACAGTGTAATACTAAAAAATAAAAAAAAACACACACACAAATTGAACATTTTAAATTTTTATTTCACATAATCACCTAATCTTTGTAAATTTAATTTATACTAAAATTTGTGAATTGCGCGAAAATAATAATTTAAGTTATACATAATTCTGTTAATAATGGTAGCAGAGACGCGTTAATTTTCAATACTCTCCATATATTGAATTCAAAATGAACAACATTGATGTAGTCCAAAGCGTGCTGCGTTTCTTCGCGGACGGCTTGATCTTTAAAAATAAGATTATATATTAGTATAGATGACAAAACGAGGTTTTTTTACAAACAACAGGGTAGGCAGAGGGAAGTTAGTGTTAAGACACTATTTTCTCTACTTTCCCCTTAAATATATAGATATAGTAAATTGAAAATTCTCTGGATACAGTTATGTTTGTGTATTTAATTCAAGTGCAAAGGATTTTTCCTGTTTTTTTTGTATTACACATCTACTGAGACAAAGTATAGCGTTAGGTTATTCCTAATAAATAATTATCCTATCCTTATATATAAACAAATAGATACCAAACTTTGTAAATTCATATTATTTTTGTTGAGATAGTTTTGTCCTATGTATAACAAGGTTGAGTGACGAAACTAAACGCCGCCGTACTTTATCTTGCCACTAGAGCAAAGAAATAAAACTTTTACATAATTTATTTTCTTGTGCTGAAATAAATCCACAATCGTCACGCTTACAGTCTCATGTTGTGCCCTGTGCTACGACGGCCTCTACATATAATAAACATTTAAATGTGATTGTTTGTGCTTTATTTAAAAAAAATGTAGTCGCAACATTTATTTATTATACATTTAAAAAACATAATAAATTTACCTTTACTTAGTAAAACACACATTTATAAAACTTTTCTGATACTATCAACTTCATTTGCTGCCAATTCTATCAAAATTAGTATATACATAAAAATTAACGTGTAAACAGATACTACCACTTATTACTACTACATTATTATTTAATATTTTTATATATAAAGTCTTGAAGTTCTCTTGAAAAATTAATCTACTGTAACTGAATGCAACGTACGTGCCATTAAAGTGTATTGACATTACCTCGTCATCTAAACACAATACAAACTTTTATAAACTATGAACTCACAAACAGAATTTACTTTCCAAATACATATACTTTTTATTCTACACATCGCCATTTGAGCTAGTCCCGACAAATATACCTACTTTATTATTTTTGTTAATATCACCAACGTTGGCGTTTAAAATAATTATTATGGTAGACTAAACAAATATTAATTATACTTTTTTTAGCTTTACGCTGTCTCGCACACAGCAGGGTAGGCAGAGGGAACGTAGTGTTAAGACGCTCTGTTCCCTACTTTCTGCGGAATTCTTTAGGCATTGCGTGCTGTGTAGTGAAACTCAACGCCGCACTTTGCCTCGACACCAGAACGATGACATGGAAATATAAATTTAAATAAATATTTCGTTTCCTCGCGTGGGAATCGAACCCACAACCAGCTTACAGTTACACTTTATGCCCCTGCGCAACGAACGGCCTCAATTTACTTTCTTCTTTTAAATTGTGGTTAAATAAAATAACCGTAATTTAATTATGCCAGATTACTATTAACCGACTTCTTAAAAGGGGTCATCAATTCGACTGTATTTTTTATACTTATTACCTCAGAACTTTTGACTAAGTGAACCGATTTTGATGATTCTTTTTATATTTGAAAGCTAGTGCGTCCTGTGTAGCCCTATTTTAATTTAGTTCATTTCTTACAATGGTAACTATGGCAAAATCACATAAGTCTCAAATTTGCATTAGGTATGTGTGCGACAAATGGATGAATAACTCAATGTCAACTGAACTAATTTTAATATTTTTTTTTATTGTAAAGGGTACACATAAAGGGTAGTTTAATGAAAGTTTGGTTAAGTTCAGAGTATGAGATGCGGTTGAAATTGAAAAAGTCGATTTTTTTATTACAAAATATAATTATTTTATTTTTTCTACTAAATTTTCTGTATACTTCATGATGAAAACTATAATACAAATTGCATTAGGCTTTGAACTATTACCATGCTAAAATTCATTTAATTGTATACAGTAGTTATCGGTATTTTTAGTAATTTTCATTTTTGAGTTTTTATCTTTTTCAACAAGATTATTATGAATTTCGGAATAAAACCCAAAAAAAAAACTAACCTGAGACCCTAGGCTAATACCATGCAAAAATTCATCAATTTCTGTCCGGTAGTTTTTGCGTGATTGACGAACAAATAATCCGACAGACAGACAGACAGACAAGAATTCTGCTGAGTGGTTTTTTAGGTCCTATAATCAACATATTAACCGACCTAATTTTTATTTTTTTTATATCTTTCATGTACAGAATTGACCTTTCTATCCTTTTATTATATAGAAGATTGGTGTTTTTGTTTTATCTGCTTTCATATGTTCCTGATAGTGATTCGATCCTTCTTCACATAGATCATTCTATCGATCTCAATAAAGTAAAGAGTAAGTATAAGATTTCAATAAAGTATATTTTAATTTTGGTTTCATTATATTGATGTGATTACCGAAAATAATGAACATTAAGAATAAAATAATATAAGTAATATAATATAGTTTCTAGGTTTTTCTATGCCTGTTCGTATATCAAGAAATAAATAGGTACCTTCTAAAAATTTTGAGGCCAGTCGTGGCGCAGTGGCACAAAGTGTGACTGTAAAATCGACTGGTTGTGGGTTCGATCCCCACTCGAGGAAATGAAATATTTTACTTAAATTTATATTTCCATTTCTTCTCTCTGGTTTCGAGGCTAAGCGCGGCGTTGAGATCTGCCACTCAACACGCAATTCCTCCAGAATCCGGCAGAGAGTGGGGAACGGAGTCTCTTAACACAAGGTTCCCTCTGCCTACCCTGCTGTGTGCGGGATACAGCGTGAAGCTGATTTATTTATTTTTTTACCTTCTAAAAATATTTATAACTTTTTGTTTATAAAATATAAAAATATAATAAAATCAAAAATATCAGGTGAAGATCAAGACTAACAATAGTCAATATTATCCATTAACTGATTAATTTATTATCAAGTCCTAATTACATGGAATGATTTTGGAGAACGTATGGCTTAGTTGGTCTGAGAGTGCTTGGCCGGTTTTCAAACAGGCGCGAGTTCAAATCCCACTACGTCCAAATTTTTATACGTTTTCTTAATAAGTAGGTATTGGAAATATTTTGTCGGTGAGGAGATAGGATGTAGTAAAGAGTTTAGAAAACTTGATTGACTTACATAGTAAAAGTAAATGTAAATTTATTATATGTTTTGTGTTTTATATGTTCTTCTTGCATTGCAGATAAACAAAATTAATATATTTATAATATAAATACGACCTTATATAATGCGACTCAACGTCATAGCGACGCGTTATTTTATTTAGATTTAAATAAATTTATTTATAACTTGACAGAAGATACATTGTATCCGCCATTAAAATAATCCGTTATATTCCGTTAGAAAAGAAGAAGATTAGAATATTACTAATGTTTCAGTAGAAAATAATAATGACTAATAAAGTTTAAATTTAAACAAGACAACAAGACGACGTGTAGGCCGTTTAAATTTAATGTCATACACCAAAATATACAAGGCATAGAAGGCAAAGAGCTGAATTGAATTATTGAACAAGCCCCCATGTCGTGCCATGCCATGTGCGGGATACTGTGTGAACTTAAAAGATATTAAAATATGTAACGACCATCATAAGACGGTTAAATACAATCAAATTGTCAAAATGGTTAAAAATTTATTTATAAATAATTCTATATTAGTAGCCAAATATGGTCAATTTTATTTTTATGGTCAATTTGGGCTAAATTATTAATGATTACTGCATAAAATAAATAATACTATAAATTTAAGTTTCATTTATTTATTATTAATGTAATGTAGACAAAATTATAAAATAGTATATAAGTATTAATAAAATTAAATGGTTTGTTTAATTGTTTATTATTTTATTTTTAACCAGAGACTTATTATTAGACCAGAGACTTATTTTATTTTTTAAGACCAGGCAAAAGGGTCATCTGATCATAAGTGATCACCTCTCCTCATGACCCCGTGGAACGCTAGAGGAGTACAGGTGCGTTGCCGGCTTTTAAGGTGGAGATAGAGAATTAAATATTTAATGTTTTCATTTCTTTTTAGGAACGAGGCAAAGCGAATGAGTTCAGCCACTCAACACGCAAAGCCTCAACAATTGCATGACGAGAACAATCGAAATTGGAAACTGAGTACGTATCTTATCACTAGGTTCCCATGTTCGTTCTTCCATCGCTGCTATGTGCGGGATATAGCGTAAAACTCAAAAAAAAAGGAAAAGAACTATTAAAAGCATATATTGTATCGTTACGAATTTATTAAAATCAGCTTCACGCTGTACCCCGCGCATAGCAGGGTAGGCGAATGGAACCTAGTAATGAGACAATTTGTTCCCCACTTTCCTCAACACCAAAGCGAAAAAATCTAATTATAATGTGGGTATCGAACCAATAATCAGTAGCGTTTACAGTCAAATTTTGTCCTCCTGCGTCATGACTGGCCTCTGACAAATTTATTTAAGTTTTTTAAAATTAAGTATTGATTTTAATACCACTAAACTGAGCTACTACTATAATATAAGTTACACATAATCCAGCAAATTTAAGTGGAAGAGATGCATTTACAGGTATTATCCGCCATATATTGTATTTGAATGGTTGTAGATTAATGTAGTCTAACGCGTGTTGCGTCTCCGATAGTAGATCCTGATCTGGAATTATATATAATATTAGTTCTTAGCTATATGAATCGAAAAAAAAATTGTGATAATTAATTTTAATATTAATAGTCTAAAGTAAATTAATATTTTCAACAGTTTTCTTGTTTTGCCATTTCTCTTTTTTTTTTTATGGAAGAGACGGCAAACGAGCGTTCGGGTCACCTGATGGTAAGTGACTACCGCCGCTCACGACCCCATGCAACACCAGAGGAGTTACATGTCCGTTGCCGGCCTTTAAGGTGGGTTGGGCGCCGGGGGACGGCATTACCTGATGCGAAACGCAGTGGCATAAAGCCACTACTTCACGCCGGTTTTAAATGCCGGGGGTGGTAATGACCCCGTCGAGTCTGCCCATGCGTGTTGCCATTTCTGGCAACGTGACTCTACCACACGTACTTTAGTCGCCTCTTACGACACCACCAGTACCAGGATGATCCTATTCTAGGCCGGGATCTCACGGCATCTATTTAACCGATGATATAAATTTGCACCCAAAAAAATCTATTAAAAAAAGTTTTAATTCTAAAAGATACCTAGTTAAAATTTTTTGCCTTTTGCTAATAAAAGTACAAATAAGAATATTAACTTCTATCAAAAATATATTAACATATTTCAAACTATAATATTTTACCAGAACATAGCAAAAGGCTTCTGGCTAAAATTTCCTTAATAATATCAACTTCATTCGCCGCCAACTCCACTAACACAGCCGGTATACACGCAATGATCACCGTGTAAATTGATACTGACAAAGTTATGAAAGGGCCAAGGTCAAAAGACGTCTGAAATTGAATAGATACTAAATATTATAATATGTGTAATATGTAAAATTTTATCTAAATTAGGTACATGTATTATATGTTAATTTGTAATAGGAGCAAGTTTTTTATAAATCTTCTGATATATTACATGCCTTGCCTGAAGACTATGACAAATAAATATTTAACCATTTCTATTTTGACAGAAGAACATGAATCAGCCACACGCCATAAGTCATAAGTTGTGTTTTATTACGTGAGTATCTCAATTATGTTTTAATACTTTTTTTTTAGCTTCACGCTATATCCCTAGCGTATCTCTTTTACTTTGTCTACTGTCATCAACTTCTTCGTGCATGCCTTGCGGTGCCTTTTCTCGAGTATCATACGATACTGTCATGAAAGTCAACCGAGGTCTCCCCCTGCTTCTCTTATCACCCACTATTACCTTATGTTACATTACTTAATAAATTATAAAACACATCCAATACCATTTTCAACAACCGTGGCACCGATCTATGTGTAAATATTACTGTTTTTGGGAAGCTTATGAACAAAGTAATAAATATCTGAAAAGAACAAAAAAATTATCGAATAATCTGATAACATAGCGAAATATCAATTAATATTTTTAAAATTTACCCAAGCCTGCATTTCAATGTCCATATTTTCAATAAAATAAATCAATTCCTGATATACCGATAAACAAGACTTGATATTATTAATTCTGTATTTCACCCTTTCTTTACCAATCAAATTTATAAACACATATTTAAATTCGAACTTAATTCTGATAACTTTAAGACGATGGTAGATAACATCAAAAACAACAATTTTGGAGACGTAATTAACACACAGAGATAAATAGGCAAATGCAACTATCCAAGATCGAAAATCCGATAACAAGAATGGACTATTGCTTAACACAATGTATACTCGAAGAGAAGAACAAAGAAACAAGAATAAATATATACCACGTGATATGCCAAAACCTTTTATATTGAGCATGTCTTGAGTTTGATTTATAAAATCATATAGTAGTTTTAAATATTTTCCACGAAATATGAGAGACAGTAAATTGTCGAAGACAGCCTCAACCATTGTATAAGTATATGAAATGTGACTATAAAAGAAATCGAGTGGACTGGGAAATATGTAAAAGTAGATAAAAATGATAAATGCAGTATAAATAGCACAGTATAAACGAAAAATATTATTTGTAAATGTTGAATATTGTGGATAATGATAATGTCCGAAATATAAACGAATATTCATGATTCTTTTGAAATTATACAATGAATGAAAATAGTACATAATGATACAATATTTCGAATAATTTTTAACAAACTATAAATAACTTATAACGTATGTATACTTCGAAGACTGTGTTGTCTGTAATGGGCGTCGAAAAAATTGTAATACACTTATTGAGCTTTACTAAAAATATTGACTTGTACCTTATGATTAGGACTTAATACGGCTGAAAGCATTTTAAGTATTACTAGTTTTATTTTAGATGATGTTTTTTACTGCTTTTTTCCTTTTTAATAAAAATATTGGGCAATCAACAGCAAATAAATATTATATACTGCTACTTTCGATATAGCGGAAGACGAATGAAAGGAACGAACCCGGTTGAGATACCATCTTGTCATCATCAGCAACACTACAATAAGAAACATAAAGGTATATCTGTAAGATTACATCAAATTTACAATTCAATTGAAACGCTATAAATTCCTTTAAAACAATTAATCAGCTTCATGCCGTGTCCCGCACATAACAGGATAGACCGAAGTACCTGGTACTAACACTCCGTTTCTCATTTTTCGAGACATTGGCTGTTGAGTGGCGTAACTCAACGCCAGGCTTTTTGTTTTGGTGCCAGAGCGAAGAAATGGAAATAATAATAAGAATAGAATGGGAGTCGAACACACGCCACGATGTCCTCAAAACAATTAATTATTATTACCGTATCCTCATCCAAGCTGATCCACTTATTTTATTTCACTAATAAAATGCGATCTGCACCTAAAGCCAACTACACACCGCCTAGCTAACGATATCTCCTAAGTTTCCCTCAATTCGCTGCACTCGGAGCAATTTGTGCAAATTGGACGTAAAGGAGTCGACGTCGACGTTATCGCGACTCCAACTTCGAATGTGACTTGCTAATGGAATACGTCTTGAGAGAGTTACAAGGATAATAAGAAAATTTAATTATTGACTTAATTTAATTGTTGTTTTGGGTGATGTGTTGTATATAAGATATTTAAAAAAGGTGGTGATGTCTTGGAGTTGTCTCTACGCGATACCGAGATGAATGGTCTTTGACAAACGTTGAGACGGACAACAAAGTGATCATATAAGGGTTTCGTTTTTTGATTTACGGAACCCTAAAAAGGAAAATCATATTGTTACTTTTGGACACTATGAAAATAAAACTTACCTTTAACATTTGCATGCCAGATGTAAATCAACTATGACGCGGACGTGTTGTCATTAATATGAAACGTTTTATATGAAACGTCTGGACACTTGTATGTAAACAATTACTCTTATCTAGTCTGCTGCATTAATTTAATTGTATCATGTTTATAATAAAGCATATTATGAAGCCAGTTGTGGCGCATGTGACTGTAAACGCGACAGGTTGTGGGTTTGAATACTACTCCAGGAAATTAAGTATTTTATATTTTCATTTCTTAGCTCTGGTGTAGAGGCAAAGCGTGGCGTGGCGTGGAGTTCTGCTACTCAACACGCAATTCTTCTATAATTGAGAACGGTGATATGGAACATAGTGTTAAGACACTAATACCTATAGGTACATGCCAGAATTCCGTGGATAGTGTGAAACTGCCCTAATGGAAACGGAGTGTCTTAACACTATGTTCCTTTTGCTTACTCTCCTATGTGCGGGATACAGCGTGAAGCAAAATAAAATACCTTATAATCTTACTAAGAAGAATCAAGTGTAAAATGAAAGAACAGATTCAGTATAGGTTTAATAAGGGCAGTTAATTGTGATCTTCTACGAAGAAGTTCGTGTAATTTATTTTATTATTTCTTTATTTATTTTAATATAAGATGTATACCATCTACTGTAAAATTTAAGTTACAAATTAGTAATCATAATGACATAAAAATACATCAGAAAAAATATTATATAAGAAATAACAAATAAGTATTATTTTCATTGAAGGAATTTTTGATTTGATCATCCAGTTTAAAAAAAAACAATGTCCTGGAGTCTCAACAAAGACGTCAAAACCATTTCTTTCGGACAAAACTTGCAAATTTTTTTTATGCTGACATCCCATTGAATTCTGGATGAAAAGTCATAACATTTTTGCTAAAACTAGACAAATCTAATGTGGATTTCCACATTAGATGAAAATCCACATTAGATGCCCTACCGGCGGCAGTATTACCAGGTCGATATAACATGGGTACCTTCGCGGCGGCGGTAATCACTTACCATCAGGTGACCCGAACGCTCGTTTGCCTTGTCCTTTTCCATAAAAAAAAACAAAATCATTTCCTTTTCAAAGGTCATTAAGACGAAAACTCGACTTACACCCAACTTAAAAAAAAAGAGGTTCTAAATTCGACAACTATATTTTTTTATGTTTGTTCACCTGTAACGATTACTCTATCATTTGTAAAGAGATTTAACATTTTTTATTATATGTTGTACGTGTATAATATATATTATATATTTTATATATATTATGTATAATATATATTATAATATATATTATACACGTACATTTTGATAGACAAAAATATTTTTTACCGACAAAGTACATATACAAAAAAATAATATTTATAAAACATTTTAATTTTTATAAATGTTTATTGTTTAATATTAATAACATTGTTTTTTATCAAATAATTCAAGCAAAACATGGCGATGAGATCTAGGACTCAGGATCAATATTTCTTAAATTAGTATTAAGCAAATTTATCACATAGTTATATTTTAGGAAACGTATAAAACAATTCAACTTAACGGGACTCGAACGTGCACCTCTTTGAAACTTTTAGCGCTCTGGCCATTAATCCATACATTCTCATCAAACTAAGTCAAATTTCGTAAACGATTGCCAAGATCTTACCAAATAATAATTGAAAGTGATTAAAAATATTTTACCACATTTTTTTTCCATTTCCACTAAATTTATGTACTCCTTTAAAAATATATGAAATAAGTGATATTTCGCGGCGTTGAGTTCCGCCACTTAACACGCAATGCCTCGAGAATTTGGTAGACAGTGGGGACCGGAGGGAATTTGGGGACCGGAGTGTATTTCACTAGGTTCCCTCTGCCTACCCAGCTATGTGCGGGATACAGCGTGAAGCTGGTTTATTATTTATTTCAAGTGATATTTTTTTAGCTCGTATGATTGCTTGATTAAAATTCTTACAATTGCCATGTAACACAAAAGTCAATCATTGTCCCCATATTTATATACTACTTTATAACTATAGCCTTAATATAAGCTTTAAAGGGATTGCGTTTTAAAGCTGTCGTGTCGAGAGAAGCAATTTACGCGTTTGATTGATGCCCGTTTTGGGTGTAACCGGATGTAGAGTTAGGAATTTATAGAATTTACTAATATTATGTAAATAAATAAATAAATCAGCTTCACGCTGTATTCCGCACACAACAGGGTAGGCAGAGGGAACCTAGTGTTAAGACACTCCGTTCCCCACTCTTCGCCAAGTCTGGAGGCATTGCGTTTTGAATGGTGGAACTCAACCCCGCGCTTTGCCTCGACAGTAGAGAGAAGAAAAGCAAATATAAATTTAAATAAATATTTTATCTCCTCGAATGGAGATCGAACCCACAACCAGTCGATTTTGCAGTCACACTTTGTGCACCTGCGTCACGACCGGCCTCAATTTTATTGTAATTTATGAAGAATTCAATTTTTTTTATTCATAATTAGTTGCAGCTTTCATAACATAGGAGTTACTTCTACTTAGTGCTCCTCTATACTTCAAATGAAACTACATGAACTTTCAGCTTTCTACCATGTGTAGTTTCGTTTTAGTCATTGAATAACGATTTTTACATATTTTTATATCAAAATTATAAATATACACATTTTTGTATTATGTTATTATATTAAAAATGACATGATGATTGTGATTAAAATAATTAAAATAAACCAACGTTCATTTTATAGTCAAATGATACATTTATTTACATATATATTAAACCACAAAATTATTCTTCTCAGTAAAAAAAATATAACATGTAATACAATAAAGTAAACCCCAAAATCTAACAAGCGTATAAGAATTGTGATCTAGCTTCATAGGGACGTATGACAGAGCGGTCAGAGGGCCCGAATAGCTTCAAAAGTTGCCGGTTCAAATGTACGTTCAAATTTCATGTGGTATAAGTTAAGATCAAAAATATTATTATGGGAAACCTAATTAGGCTACCTGTAATAATATTTTTGATCTCAACTCACCAGTCATCACGAAGTTTCTCTGTAAATACGACTAGTTGTGGGTTCGATTCCTACTCCACGAAAAGAAATATTTAATAAAATAATAATTTCATTTACTATATTTTAATTTCTCCGCTTTGCTCGGTTTGGAGGCAAAGCGCGGCGATGAGTTCCGCCACTTAACACGTAATAGCTAACACGCTTAGACAATTCGACGGAAAGTGGGGAACGAAGTGTCTTAACACTATATTCCCTCTATCTACCCTTCTGTGTGCGAAATATAGCGTAAAGCTGATTTTTATTTATTTTAAGTCATGTAATATTATTCATAGCTCTGTTTCGCCATAACGTATTGTCTATTGGTTTGTCAGAGAGCCATTATGGGCGGGAAAACAACTATAACGGCATTTACATGACTCCTTTGTGATTTACATCTGCCCACTGCTTCATTTATACGAAACTCTCGTCAAAATTGCCTTTTAATTTAATCGATATTTCATTCTATGCTGATTTTTTTATTCGAATCGGATTATAAGTTTTGTGGTGATCGATTTTTTTAATCAATTATGTTTCTGATTTTTTTTTTGAATTCAATCTGAATTGATATAGATTCATACTTATCTTGTAAACATGTCCACCTCCTGATGATCCTGGTGGTTGGTTAGTATTATTTGAAAAAAAAAATAGAATTAATATTAAAAATAAAAAAAAAATCCTATATAAACTAATATTTATTTAATTTTAGTGTATGTAGGGAAAAATTATAATATGTTTTTTTTAACGTAGTTATCTATACTGTTACTTATTCAATAAATCTTTTGAGATTTTATTTTGATTTTTCTGGCCAAAAATGTCGTAATATAAAAATTTTTTGTAATTTCATACCTTGCAATATAAGACAAACGCAGTTTTTTCTGCGTATAACTCCTGATCCTGCTTTTGTTGTATTCCCGAGATGTGGTCGGACATACAAAGAGACAGACACAATAAAATAAATGTTATTCTATATTCTGATATATTGGTATAAATAACTACTATGTACTTGGGAAAACACGGTTCTTTTGAAAGTACAGAGAGTCTCTTAAATTTAATTCATATGTATAGTTAGATTCGTATATAATTTATTATTTTATATTAACTATCTATGTAATTTCAATATTATGAAATGCAATTAAAAACCAAGTGCAGTTTGCTTACAACAACTAGAAATGACAATGGGGTGACAATTTTCATACTCCCCAGTTTCAGGGGTGCCAAAGTAAAATTATTATCATTGTTAATACTATAGCTGTCTTTGTATGCTTATTTAAATTTGTATTTCCATATTTTCACTCAGGTGTTGAGGTAAAGCCAGCGTTGAGTTCCGCCAATCAGCATGCTTGTCTCCAATTGTGGGAAATGGGACAATATATATGTTGGAGAACGGTCTCTTCAGGTATTAAATGAAATATAAATTTAAGTAAATATTTCATCTCCTCGGGGGGGATCAAAACCACAACCAGTCGTTTTTACAGTCAAAACTTGTGCCGCTGCGTCACGACTGGTCTCAAAAGTTTATACATCTACACATTTTACTTCTTGACTTCGCCTTAAAATATAATACGCGAGCAAACTGCGGTAGTTTTTTTATGAAAAGGCCGCACGCAATTATCAGGGTACGCCGAGGGAACCTGGGAACGTAGTGTTACAATTTTAATTGTTCCGATTAATTTACTTCCGTTCCTCTTATCGTACGTATCGTATCGTACTTCAATTCTGCAATTAATTATTATATATATTAGATTGGAAATCAATGCCACGCCTATCCTCATTACAAATAAAATGAAAATATTAAATATTAATTCTCACTCGAGGCAATGTAGCCTCGAGTGAGAATAGAACCCATATCCTGTCGTGTTTACAGTCCGCGTTATACCTCTGCGCCACAACTTGCATCATATATGTATTGTACATACATATAATAGAACAACAAATACACAAACACAATGATCGACAGCACAATTTGAATGGTGGCAATACTATGGACAAATGCGCTTTCGTCGCCCTGTCGTTGCGACGCGGAATGACGTCATTGAATCCAGAGATGGATTTATCCCATAATTCCTGAACGGAAACCTTTCACTGTAACATGAGAATTTTAAAATTCAGTACAAATTGCTTGTTTTAGCTTAGTTTTAGTATTTTCTCTCGTATTCGACAAGCAATGGTCGAGAAATTTGTGATTTCGTTGATTTGTGGAGTTGAAATAGGGAGAGTGACGTGATATCAGGTGCTAGGTGTTTCAAGCGTTCCCTGTAAAACTACTGATAGTTAGAAGTTTGCGTCCTTTTCTGTGATGTAAAATTATTATCATTGTTAATACTATAGCTGTCTTTGTATGCTTATTTAAATTTGTATTTCCATATTTTCACTCAGGTGTTGAGGTAAAGCGCAGCGTTGAGTTCCGCCAATCAGCATGCTATGTCTCCAGAATTTAGTGGGAAATGGGGAACAAGTATATATATGCTATGGAGATACGGTCTCTTTTCAGGATATTCAGATTTAGTTTAGCTGATTGCATATGCAATCAAGAGATACAACGCAGACTAGGTACTAGTGAGGATTACACAGTGAGAATGAAGAATAATGTGATCCAGTGATTTGTGCACGCCTAGAGAATAATGGTAACAAAGATTTATGAAGCAGCAGTGAGTAGTAAGAAGAAGAGAAGAAATCAGGAGACCTTTAAGCACATTTATTTAACTTGAGAAGACCTGACGAGGTTTTTTGACCGAATCCATTGATTTTATTTTATGAAGATTGTTTTTTTTTTTTGACACAATATTAGGTATAAAGCAAGGTAAGTAAAAGGGAACCTAGTGTTATGACACTCCGATCCTCAAGCTTTAGCGGTGTCAGCAGTAAGAAAGATTGAGAATATAAAAATAATTCATTTCTCTTAGTGGAAATCGAACTCGGATGCTGTGCCGCTGCAACATGATGGCTTCATGATTGAAATATTTAAATAGTTTTTTAAATATTTTTTTTTTCTCAAAAATAATATGAAAAGTCACTGTAGTCGAACCTTCTACCTCACGCAGGGAAATTAACAAAGCCGCGGTGAGTAATTACAGAAAAATGGGGAATAACTGGGTCATTGTGCGTGTGTGCCTGCGCACTTACACTGTGACGTGCGTGCTTGTGCATGAGTGCGTGAGCGTAGTTGGGTGACTGCACTAGTAGGGATTAAGAGTTCAATGACTTCAGAGTAAAGGATAGGATGACGTAGAGATTTTATTATAAAACTTTTAATATATTCTGAAAACGGAGTTAGAGCTTTGAATAAGCCTGAATCAGTAACTTGATAAAAACATGATATTTTTTTATCACTTTTTTACTTATTCAAACGAACTAGATAAACTAAATAAATAAGATATAAATATATATGTAAGTTTATTTCTTAAAAGATAAGATCGTTAATGATTCTACTTTGGAAAGCAAAATCCAAATTATCACTTCAAAATGTAATAATTTTTATTATTAAAATGTAATATTTTTATTTTTCAAGTGAGGTTACAATCCACGAATACTGGATTTAATAATGTTATGTACCTACAAACCCATATATTTCGTATAACCTTTCGTGTATCATATCTAATTATGGTTGAGCTATCAAGATGTTGAAATAATTAACTAAAAAGCATGAAACGTACTGAAATACTCATAAAAATGAAAAATTTATAAATCAGCTTTACGCTGTATCCCGCACGCAGCAGGGTAGGCAGAGGGAACCTAGTATTAAGATACTTCGTTTCTGCCGAATTCTGGAGGACTTGCGTGTTAATTGGCAGAACTCAACGCCGCGCTTTGCCTCGAAACCAGAGCGAAGAAATGGAAATATAAATTTAAGTAAATATTTCATCTCCTCGGGGAGGATCAAAACCACAACCAGTCGTTTTTACAGTCAAAACTTGTGCCGCTGCGTCACGACTGGTCTCAAAAGTTTATACATCTACACATTTTACTTCTTGACTTCGCCTTAAAATATAATACGCGAGCGAACTGCGGTAATTTTTTTTATGAAAAGGCCGCACGCAATTATCAGGGTACGCCGAGGGAACCTGGGAACGTAGTATTACAATTTTAATTGTTCCGATTAATTTACTTCCGTTCCTTTTATCGTACGTATCGTATCGTACTTCAATTCTGCAATTAATTATTATATATATTAGATTGGAAATCAATGCCACGCCTATCCTCATTACCAATAAAATGGAAATATTAAATATTACATTGCCTCGAGTGAGAATAGATCCCATATCCTGTCGTGTTTCCAGTCCGCGTTATACCTCTGCGCCACAACTCGCATCATATATGTATTGTACATACATATAATAGAGAAACAAATACACAAACACAATGATCGACAGCACAATTTGAATGGTGGCAATACTATGGACAAATGCGCTTTCGTCGCCCTGTCGTTGCGACGCGGAATGACGTCATTGAATCCAGAGATGGATTTATCCCATAATTCCTGAACGGAAACCTTTCACTGTAACATGAGAATTTTAAAATTCAGTACACATTGCTTGTTTTAGCTTAGTTTTAGTATTTTCTCTCGTATTCGACAAGCAATGGTCGAGAAATTTGTGATTTTGTTGATTTGTAGAGTTGGAATAGGGAGAGTGACGTGCGTCATTTGAGTACTGATGGTCAGACATTAGAGTGTCTGTGGGCATCCATTGGGGGTTGGTAATTTTGCAAATGTAACGCTAACGGGCTGGGCGCAAAAAATTGTAAGTGGCATTTCTATTGACAAAAGGGTAGGTTTTAATTTTGGCTGGTTTTTTTGTTTTGTCGCAACATTGTTTTGGAGGAGAATGTTGATGTATTTGATGTTATTTGTTATATTTTTGTGTGTTTGTTTTGATAAATTTTTCAATAAGATTAAATTTGTCGTAATAATATTTTAAATTACCGAATTGTAATTTGAGGCCGTCGTGGCGTAGCAGTACAGCGCAGCGTCTGACTGTAAACGAGTGAAAGTTGATGCGCGGCGTTAAATTCCGCTATTCAAAACACCATTTTAGAGATTAAATTGAAATCAGTGTCATTTTAACTCTCTAGACTCTGTATGCCTATTATACTATTAAAAGAATATGCTGCTTTTGTAATCTTTAAGCATATCTCTCTATGTATAAATATGTATTTAAACTACGATAGCCAATATTGAACTTGTAAATCAATTATGTGAATACGTATCTAATAATTGAATATTAGACATTATTCTGTAGTACTACTCGTACTTTTATCAGATAGAGCTCTCCCTAACCAAAAAATGGAATAAGGAGAGTTATTAATCTTTAATTTCTTAAGAATATTCTGTAAAAAAAAGGAAGCCAGTGAAAATATAATAATAGGAGTTGAAAAAACACCATTTGAGGCCGTCGTGATGCAGGCGACCAAGGATGTAACTGGACGGTTGAGGGAATGAATTATTTATTTCTTAATATTTTTTATTTCTTCGCTCTGGCACCAAGACAAAAACCCTGCGTTGAGGCCCGCCGCTCAACACGCAATGCCTCGAAAATTTGGCGTAAAGGGGCAAACGGAGTGTCTTCACACCACCAAAATAAGGCCAGTCGTGGCACAAACGAGTGCACAAACGAGTGATTTATAAGCGTGACAGGTTGTGGGCTAGAAACTCATACGGAATTACTCATTTTATTACTATTTATAATATTTCCATAGAAAGTTGCGAGCGACAACTAGTTTATAATAAAATCTCTTTCGCATTTCTAAAGGCTGACATTGAATGGGAATGATTCAATAATAATTCCTTTCACGTCTTACATAAACTCTCGATCTCTTTGTGGATGGACCTTGTGTTTCTTCGTGGGAGACGACCTTGCCCTTGGTTTTCCTGAAATGGTTCTTTCCCTACTCTACTAGCAATATTTATATAATTATACAATTTATACCATTGTAACATAAATTAACTACTAGAAACGCGATGGTTGTGAGTTCAATCCAGGGATAAGCAAAGATAGGCAAAGGGAACTATTAAGACATGCCGCTTGCCACTTTCCAGCCAATTTTTGAAACATTGTAATTTCAATACCATACTTTATTTTATCAATAAAGCGAAGAAATACAAATAATGAAATCACCCGCGTGAGGAACGAGCCTACTGAAGTCACGTTGGCCACCAGACGATGACGATGACCAAGACGGCTTCATAGAGGTAAATAAAGATAAATTAATAAAATTATAATATTGTAAATTAATAATTTTAATAGTAGAATGAGGGAAACCCCACCAAAGACCGTGACATTTAAGCAAGGCTATATGACTACAAAGACGAAACATATAATTTTATGCTTATCGCTAGAACTTCTGGATAAAAAAAATAACTATATTTCTGTATTTTTAATTTATATTTTAATTTCTGTGTCAAATAAGTAAATATTTCATCTCGTCGAGTGGGAATCGAACCCACAACCAGTCGGTTTTACAGTCACACCACTTTGTACCGCTGCTGTATAGTACCTCCAACTAATCTGCTATTTGCAGGATTAAGCATGAAGCAAAAACTATATATATATATATATATATATATATATATATATATATATATATATATATATATATATATATATATATATATATATATATATCAATGAATTAAATATTTGTATTACAAACTCCCGGAAAAATATGCAAACCAGCCATTAGAAAAACAAAAACGTATTACTTATACTCCATACGTACCATTGAACATCAAAAATGAGACCTCAAATGAATGCAAATTTACTCGGATATGGCAAAAACCGCATTTGCATAAACGTTCTATATTAAATGTATATTTAGGAGCTATTAAAAAAGATTAGGGAGTGGTGAATATTATAGAATTTTAAAATAATGAATTTAATGATTGGACAACAACAGTGCGTTGAATCTTTTTTTTTAGGGTTCCGTACATCAAAAGGTAAAAACGGAACCATTATAGGATCGCTTGATTGTGGCCTTGGCCTTGGGTGAGGCCAGTCTGTCTGCCTGTGTGTTAAGACCATTCATCTCGAGATCACATAGAGGTATCAAGCTGAAACAAGTCTATAGTCCCTTGAAGCATAGAAAAAATCAAGCTTCTAAATCAGGGGTTCCCAACCTTTTCTTGATCAAGGACCACTTTTATCTCATTATTGGTAGCCGGGACCTCTATGCATGTACGTATAATAAAATTAACTGTGACTATTAAACAGAAACTTTGCCTCACCATCTCCAGACATGGAATTAAAATAGTTCGCGGACCATATTTAGGCTACCATACAGGCACTGTGCCAGTGGTCCGCGGACCACGACCCACAAAGTGGTTGGGAACCACTGTTCTAAATAAACGCCATCACAAGGTACATTAAACTATTACATTACCTATTATATTAAAACATTAATTATACATAAAAATTCGACTTCAAATGTGACGTTGGGGAACGGAGTGTCTTAACACTAAATTCTCTCTATCTACCCGCTATATGCGGTATTCCGCAGTATGTAGTATTCTACATGCGGAATAAAAAACTTAAGTAATTTTTAAGCTGATCCAGTAAGAAGATATTAATTACTAAATAAGAAAATACAAAAACGAATTAAGCATCATTTCATTAATAACAAAGAGGACCATTTATCTAAAACAATTAATCGGAGTGGAAGCAAGAAAATCATTGTTAAGCCTATTAGTAAGCAAGACATCTTGTGTCCGCGGAAATTGTGGTACAAGTGGTAAGAGAGGGGAGTTCAAATTTCTTAACGCGTTTCCCCGTTAGTTATAGTTATGGAGGTGGTGGAAAACCTAGACGTATGTTAGTTCGTCCTCCGATTTCCGATCATTCTAGAGTTGAGTGTTATGTTGCGAAATTAAACGCCACGCAGTTTTTGAAAATAAAAATATTTGGTCTGAGAGTCAACACCGTACGCTTCCTGTAATATGATGAAGAAACGAAAATGATTGAATTTTTTTTTATTTTTTCCGCAATCTAAATATGAGATTTTTTTATCTAAAAATATATATACTTATTTACTAGTCAAGGAAAAGTATTTGAATAATTACCACGTGAGGGAAAGCCGTCCTGGTAAGGTCTGATTGTAATGCGATGGTTTTAGATTCAATCTTTTGGGGGAATGATTACATATAAATTATTTTAATTTCTCTATTTCGCTTTTTGACAAAGCGTTGCATTGAGTTCAGACACTCAACCTGCGATATGTCAATGACTAACTGAGTGTCTTCAAACTAGATTTCTTTTGCCTATTCTGTTTTGTGAAAAAAAGAAAAAAAGATGTGACACATTATTAATTTAAAGGAATCCAAATATATATAATCTTCAAAACGCTTATTAAATAGACCACTCAATATCTTAAGGCTGACAACGATCTATCAACGTCACGTCTCGGGCGCCCGACCATCCGATTACGCAGTGACATCTTCATTCCACCCCCGTTCCTAACATCACTTGTGACTCGCCTTTTGACTTATTATGAATCTACAACATCATTAATTAACATCACAACAGCTTATCCATTAAGGCTTTTGTTTTATGAAATTATTTTTTGTGTTGAAATTAGATTTGTATTTCGTGTTGTAATTGGAATTGTATGGAGTTCATTAGTTTACGAGATGGAAATGTTAATAATATGTCAATTAAATTTAATAGTATTTTTATTATTCGAAATGTTATAATTAACGGCGGGATAAGGAAATATTATACATAGAATTTTTACTAGCTTACTAATAACATGTTTTTGGCTTCACGCTGTAACCTACACATAGTGGGGTAGGCACGGGGAACCTAGGAACCTAGTGCTAAGATACTTCGTTCCTATTAAGCATTTCCATACACGCATTTCGCTGAATTATGTATGCATTGCGAAAATAACGGAACTCAACGCCGCCGTAGTTACCAGAACGAGGAAAAATTAATAATTAAACATTTAATTTCTACACCACGACTAAACTCTCTACTTCATTATAATACAAGAAAATGGAAAACATTATTGAATATATTAAAATATAGTTATGTTAACACAATTTTAACAGACCCGTAGCTTTCTACGAGATCCAATTTGCTTAATTCATCTGATCTGCACGTAGAGTGCATTGCTAGGAACAGGTGCATATTTGCATTATCCAGAACGGTAAAAATAGTTCGCCACCTGCTTCTTATTTTCCATATTAAAATTTTATCTCTAATCCGTTAAGTTTTCTTCTATTTATATGGAAAATACTTATATGTATATAGGACTACTGGCTTAAAATTGTGTTTGTGAATGGAGTGTATTTACCTAGGTTCCCAGGTACCCTACAGCTATACAGTTTGAAGCTAAAAGTAAATAGAGGAATTATAAAATTACAATTCAAACCAGTAGTTCCTGAGATTAGATCGTTTCATAAGACAAATTCTCCTGCATAGTTGATATCTGCATAAAAGAATATATTTACTGATATATGTAAGTGCGATACGAATATACTCACACATTACAATATTCGGGACTCGTGGTGGTGCAGCGATATATTGTCCGTCTGTAAACGCTGTGGTTGTGGGTTCATTATATCTCAAGAGAATGATTACAATTATTATTTTCATTTCCATAAACAAAGGCAGCGTTAAATTCCACAACTCAACAATAAATAAATATTTCATTTTCATCTAAAACAATACTTATTTAGAATATATATAAGTCGATAGAATATAACTAAATAAAAAAAACGCTCTCGGTGAACAGCCGACAGTTTTTATTGACCACTTCTGAAAGGTTTATCTAAAAGTGCAATACTGTGTATGCCGAATGGTCGGGAATAATAAAACAGCTATACAAGATTTATGTTTTGGAAACTGTTCTTTGATTTCGCGATATATGCATTTTTGAATACAATAGAAGTCTCTCTGGTCTATTTATATTTGAAAGTGAAATGTATTTATAATATCTATTAAAAAGGCTTTTAGGTCACCATGAGGCATCGATAAAACTGTCTACAAATGACGGTAGTGAGTTCAAATTGTTGGCAGAAAATAATGAATTATTTTAATGACCCTGATGTGGTATAAAAAAATCAGATCAAATAAGCTTTACGCTGTATGTCGCACATAGCAAGGTAGGCAGAGGGAACCTAGTGATAAGACACCTTACGCCGAATTCTAAAGGCATTGCGTGTTGAATGACAGAACATCACGCTTTGCCTCGACACCAGAGCAATAAACTGGAAATTTAAATCAATATTTCATTTTCTCGATAAGGAATCAAACCCACAGCCTGTCGCGCTCACAGTGACAGGCTAATCCTGCGCCACGACTGCCCTTAATGTTTTTTTTTATATAACTTATTATTATAGTTAAAAAGAATTAATACATCCACAACCTAAAGAGATAAATAAAAGAAAACCTTCCCTTGCCTAAATTTTGTATATTTAATAAATGATTTTTTAAATATAACTCTACAAATTGATAGATAGCCAAAACTAATACAACCGTCGACCGACTAATGCTCACAAATTACAGGCCGCGGCCAAATTCGAAACAGATGCACAGAAACACCAATCAAACTCATATTAGCGAGAAATGACTTGTTTTACCTCTTTTATAGGGGATTGATTCATTAGTGATGGCTATTAGGGGAATATTTTATATTGAATTTTATTTTTACAAAAACTCTAGGCTAGACAGAATTCGTCGGGAATTATAGAAAGGAGTGTTTTAATAGTAGGTTTCCTCAGCCTACCTTGCGGGATAAAGCGTGAAGCTGATTTATTTTAACACTGCATAGAATTATCTTATTTCCTATAATTTAATACATTAATTAGGCTTAATAATTAATTACACTTTATTATATCAATAGAGCAAAGATATGTGCTGTAACATAGGTAAATAGGTTCGTTTTGAAAATTCAAAACTAAAAATCGAAGGGTAAATCCTTAACTAACTTCTTATCATAATCTAGAATATAAAAAAAATCGAAACGTCGTAGTGCGACATATTGTAGGTTCGATACCCACTCTAGGAAATTAATATTTAATATTTTTATGTAAAGAGCTAGCTTAAATTCAGCGGAAAGTTTGGAACGAAAGCGTCTTAATGGAAAAGAAGTGTCTTAACACTAGGTTCACAGCTTTCCTCTGCCTATATTGCTATGTGCGGAAAGCTTAAAAAAGAAAAACAATGACCATTTAATTCAGAGTGCAACTCGAAACCATACGCAAATGGCTTTAACCCTACCAATGTATTCGACGGGTCTTAATGACTTCAGGTCTCAGCTTAATCTAATATGAACTCGTAACAAGATGCTAGTCTTAGGACGCTCTTAATATGGATAGAAGGTTTGCACACTTACGTTCATTTTATTTAAACATTAATTTATTTATATATTTTATACAAATGTATGAATGACTTAGTTTTTCACATAACATCTTTGAATAATTAGTAAAGTTGGATAAAAAATGCTATTTTTTTATTAGCGACACGATAAAAGAAAACACACTTTTTTTTTTTTTTATTTTTCTGTACAACATATTTGAAGTAATAATTTTATTTTACAAAATAATAAGTATTCATCATTCATTCCCATAAAAAAAATTGCATACATAAAATCATACATACAAACATAAAGAAATGTATTCAATTTAAAAACCATAACATTAAAAAAAAGACAACGGTTGCAAGTGTGTAGAGTTCCATATCCTATTGTAGTATCGCATAACGTTGGGTCTGCGCGTGTATTGCCTGTCGGGAGCACGCGGCGTGTTGATGTGCGGTGGGATTCGACACTTAGCACTAACTGTGCAACTAAGTTGCTAAAAGCTTGCAAGTTGTTAATTTCGATTTGTATTTATTTATATCGTTTCGTATTATGTATACGTGCAATTTTTATTCTTTACATTATTATTAATATTTCTTGATATTTAAATATTTTATCCACTGAAATGAGATATTTTTATAAAACAAAAGATTATTGAGTACTCATTGTTAAACTATATATTTTTATAAATTATAACTGAATAACACATAATTTAACTATACTTTCTACTGTTACATAGATATTGTGTTGATAATTAATCAAAAAAATTATAAACATTTTCATGAATCGAAAATTTTCTATGTATAACTTAAATTTATATTCCAATCGAAATTATCTAATCCATAGTAAAAATAAGCAACATACTTAATATGTTTTATAAAAAAAAAAAAACGATATCAACAATATTAAAAGAACGTGTGACTTCGTATTACAACAACATAATATAAGCGTATAATGCAAAGTCAACAATAGCGACCCTCCGCAAATTGCTATTCATTTCCGTAAAATAAACATGTAGATACGTGAACACACAGAATTGTAAATCGACCTGTTAATCTAATAAGAGAACCGAGACACGGTTCATTTGCGAAAAAAATTACCATTTTTTTTGTTACTCCGAGGCAATGGGCGACTTGACGTTGACAAATATAAAAGCATTTCCGTAGTCTGTTTTTATTTTTTTTACATTTGTACAGATAAAATATATTGAATAATATAAAATGTAAGTGAGCGAACAATGGTGTGTTTCTTTCGCATTGTTTTTTATAAGTATAGAATTGGTTTTTATTTTGGTTGTATTTGAAAAATATATTTATATAATTGGATTAGATTATATTATATTAAGATTTAATATAGCGTTGGTGTATAAGCTGTTTTTTTAATTCATAGTTTATTGGTTCTTAAAGGGTGTTGCTAGGTTCAATTAACCAACACATATTGTTTAAAAGCAAGAATAAAATAGAAAACGTAGTCTCATTATATATTCCATATCGCTATTCATATAAGTCGAATATAAACTAAAAGAAATTATTTTTTTTGTCTATGTACTATGACATAATATTTTACTTAGTATTATTTTTTATTAACATTAATTTGTGTTGTTATTTTACTTTTTAATTACATAAAAAAATGTAACAAAATATTATTTTGAGTACGCTATATTTTATAAACGTTAAATGAATAATACTTTGATGAAAGACAATCGTTTCTATAATTAAAATCTAAAGTAATACCAGTTTTCAAATTAAATTTCTCCACTGAGACAGACCCATCTGCGTTGAAGGGTTAACTCGTCAATGACTGAGACTAAAGAAATAACCGAATTATGTTTAATTCAATTAACAATGAGTCGTAGCGGAATATCGTTCGAACGGTGTCATTTAACCCTCCTAATAATATTAGGACTTATAAAGGGTTGCGTAAAATATTTTATTTAATCTTTACAGATCTTCCAGATTATGCCGGAAAGACATTATCATTTTATAGTTGTAAATATCGCTTAATATTAACTTACGCTTAATATTAACTACGTATCTAGTAAAAAAATCTGCATTTTAGTAAAATTTAGAAATATTTGATATTATTTTTTTCCATTTTTGTAATAAAGTAAAACTATTTTTATTTGAAATGTTTATAAAACAGTTATTTTTATTAAAACTCTTTTAACGTTTCAAAAACTAAATCTTTATTCACACATCGCTAAATCAATCCCGCCAGAGAAACAAAACCAAACAAAAAAACTATTGTATTGTAAGAAGCAGATTAACTAAATATAATAGGTTGTTAAGTGTGACAAAAACTCTGCTTCAGGTCACGTGTCAGTTTGATTAGTTTCGTGATTCATTGCATTTGAAATATTTCAATATTTTATGTACATTTAAATTGAATTTTAAATGTATAGACATTAGGTATATAATAAAGCGAAAAAAATGTATACCTAAGTTTCTTTATGCTACTTAAAAACCTCTTTATATACCGAGAAGGTTGATATTTGTTTATTCATCAAAGATTTAAAAATATAATAACGCTGAAAGAACATTTCAATAGAATTTGTTGACCACCCGCAGCTTCTGGTACACAAAATCCTTTAGAACTCAAAAGTAATCCTATCTAGTAGTTTAGTGAAAAAGAATTCTGTCGTGATCGCTGTAGAAAAAAGGCAGCTTTGTATATTCATTTTGTTATTGAGATTATAAATTACAGTCATATTATTTTTCATTACATGGAAATAAACTAAAACATTTTATATTTTTGAGAGCAGGGTGAGAAATAGAAAAATGAAATTCCTATATTTGTTCTGTTTACAAATTCAATATATCAATATTACAACTAAAAGTATATTAATTAATATATATACTTAAACTAAAAATTTAATACGTCCAAATATGACTTTCAAATAATGAATGTGGAATTGTATTTCATGAACCCCAATCTAGCTCCCTGTCGGAGCTCAGCGTGCATTTTATGTGACGTTTAGCAATATCTGTCTGGGCCTAATACGATGAAATATTTGAGTAAAGTAATGACAACGTCTGACAGTATGTTATACAGGTTTTCCTTTGTTTAAAATTCAATTTAATTTAATATAACTATTGAATAATATGCTGCATAGCTATGTAGTATTTAAAAAAATAATAATAATTAATATTTAATTGCTTTCAATTGAGATATGTTATCAGCTTAACGCTTTATCCCGCACACAGCAGAATAGGCAGAGGGAACCTAGTGTTAAGACACTCCGTTCCCTACTTTCCGCCGAATTCTGGAGGCATTTGCATTTTGAGTGGCGGAACTCAACGCCGCGCTTTTGCCTTGACACCAGAAAGTAGAAATGAAAATATATATGTTATGGTAAGTGATATAAAGTACAAATTCCATACTTCATCTAGTATTCAGAGGTAATAACGGAATATTTTTTTAATCATGTCAACTAATTCATGCCAAATTTGGTAGTAGATTGATTAATAAAAACTGTTAAAATACAAAAATGATACTACGACATACTAATGTGAAAAAACGTCGTGACTAACAGTTTTAATTATTGGTTAAAATCGACCATTAGATTATTAAACTAAAATCTGTATAAAATATATAAAGAGTACAAAAAAAGGCATATTATAAAATAATAAATAACATTCGTAATAACATTTTCAAAGAGTTTTGCATATTTTTATTAAATTAAAAGCTAAAATATTTTTTTTTTATTTATATAGATGTACAATTTTTATATTATCGTCTAATATTAGGTATATGAAATTTTCCAATACAATGGAATCTGCTGTAAATAACAACCTACAGTACTTTCACCTTAACTCGAAATTACGTTTACTCGTATTAAAATGACCCCATCTGCTTTGAAGGGTTAAATTGTTATGGCTATTGCGAATAATGAGAAGCGCTTAAAGATATTTAGAGGCGCCGGGGTGGTTTTGTCACGTCACCGGGGGATGGAATGACTTGCGGTAAGGGCTTTACTTTGTTATATTTTTTT
This sequence comes from Heliconius sara, assembly GCA_917862395.2. NCBI lineage: Eukaryota > Metazoa > Arthropoda > Insecta > Lepidoptera > Nymphalidae > Heliconius > Heliconius sara. The sequence continues at coordinate 2,080,228 of OU860788.1, read as the reverse complement.
AGCGGCTTTTTATTTAGTTTTAGCTCCAATTTGATGATGGGCTTTTGTTGAATATATAAATTTATACAACTGCTGTGCGCGGGATACATCAATCCCGCACACAGCAGGGAAGGCAGAGGGAACATAATGTTAAGGCACTAGGTTCCGACCGCCGAAATCTGGAGGCATTGCATGTTGAATTGCGGAACTCAACACCGCGCTTTACCTAGACACCAGAGCGAAGAAATTAAAATATAAATTTAAATAATTATTTCATTTCCTCGAGTGGGGATCGAACCCACAACCGGTCGAATTTTCAGTCACGCTCTAGGCCTCTGGGCCACGACTTGCCTATATATGACTGATATAGATTTATGATTATAATATTTTATAAAAAAAAATAAACGAATACATTTTAAATGTAATATGAATTTGTTGCAGATTGTATCTTGATATCTATACAACACAAATGATTGAACTTAATAATTTTAATATCTAAAATAATGATTCTATAATAAATTTCATACGAGTATGCCTTGGGACGAAAAATTGCTGATTGAATTGAATCCGAATAAAATATCCAAAATACTAATTTAGAAAACGTATAAAAATTTGAACATAGCGGGACTCGAACACATAAACGTGTGGCTTGTGTAGTAGTAGTCAGAGCGCCTGGTCGGTTTCCAGGAGGCGCGGGTTCAAGTCCCGCTACGTTCAAATTATTATACGTTTACTTAATAAATATTTAGAAAATTAGTCAAGATAACATATATTAACTAATTATTAGGATAGTTTGTTATTAACTATAATTAATTATAAGAGGGAATATATTATGATGTTTGTTGAGTAAACGGCAAAATCTACCTACAGGGTTAAATGCCTGGCGGGTGTAATTGGCTAAGTGGTCTTCTCTCATATCCATATTGATATAGTATTAGTTAACACACTTTCTATAAATAAAGACGTTGTTTATTATATATAGTATTTATACATATGAATAAAGACACAAAAGTTTCTTAATGATTTTGTCATAGCGAAATTAAAATCCAACAAGAAAATTATAATTTATTTGCTATTTTTTAACTTTTTTACATTAAAGTTATGTTCTCAATAAAACGGGGAAGCAAAGGAATTAGGTTCCCTTTGTTAAAATTACTAATTTCGAGGGATTGCGCGATAAATAGCAGAATTTGGCTTTTTTTCTTCCCACTACCAACATCAACAGATCCAGGAAAAGGAAATAATTGATTGTCATGAATATAAATTGAACCTTCAACTCTCATATTTACAATACAACGCTGTGACACTGCGATACCTGTACCAGTTGCAGAGTAAGAAAGCTTTATTACGCTTCAGCTTGCCTAGAAACTTGCTTCCCCGGGTGAAAGTCAACTAAATCTATACACAAAATAAAATTGCAACTGATTGATGTCTGTACATGGTGAATTTATTATTGGTGACATGAAACTAAAAAATTATTTATAAATATGTATCTGGAAACCGCAAGCAACCGCGCACGGCTTCGTCCACTAGTTAAAAAACATATTTTAACCTACAAATTCGACTTTAAATCAAAATATAAACCATCCATCCGTTTTAACCGAAACCCGATATCACAGACCGCAAATATTTAAACTACAGTTACTGTATCAGTTAATTAATCTCTTTAGGTAAATCATGTTTACAAATCATAACCGCGTTTACCGTTTAAAGGCATATTTGTATTGAGTGACACCGGATACGTTGAATTTAACGAAATCCAACCAATATTGGTTGAGCTATAAGCCGCCTAATGTTGTTTGTTAATATTGAGTTTTGCTATTGAGATAGGAGGTCATATAAAATTGGATGTACATTGAAATTCTCTTTGATTTCTGCCTGTTTGCTTTTTGATAAAGATCGTATGTGGATGAAGTCCTCGTGCGGTTGATAAATAGCGTTTGGCTGAAAACGCTTTGTATGTGAGTTCGATTCCCATTCGAGAGAATGATTATATTTAGATCATTTTTATTTTTTTGCTCTCATTAACAAAGTCTGGCGTTGAGTTCGTCCACTCAACAAGCAATGTTTCGAGAATTGGGTAAACAAGGATTTTTAAAACAGGTTCTTTCTATCTATCTTGATAAATGCTGAAAAAAACGTTAAGCTGTTTTTTTTTGTATGCGGATGAGAATCGAACCGGTTGTATGTCAATAGCAAAAAAACATTTTATTTTAATTTTTTTTTAGCTTCTCGCTATATCCACATAGCAAGGTAGGCAGAGGGAATCTAGGGTGCGAGTGTTAAGACACTCCGTTCTCAATAATATACTTTCGTTCCCCGCTTTCTGCTCAATTCTAGTGACTGGGTGTTGAGTGCCGGAATTTAATACATTGCCTCGTTATCAGAGAGAGGAATTGAAAATATTAAATAATAAATTTCCTCGAGTGTGAATCGAACTTGAGACCTGTCGCGTTTACAGTCGCACGACTGTCCTGAATGTCTCTATTTAATTCATTCAGTAATATAAACAAACAACCTAATCAATACATATATTTTTATATAACTATCTTTGAAATACATAATTAATTAGTTAATCTTTTTATTAACAATCGTTATTTTAAATCCAATTGGTTATGAATATCTAAATTCGAATTATAAATTTTTAATAGCATTTTTTTATAATTATTTAGAAATACAAATTTGTAATACTAAATAACCCAACTCATACACGTTTGCTACATGTCAGTTATGATAGAGTATAAATCATGCATTTGCATGTTTGAACAGTCACCATGTACATGTAGCTACATCGAAATGCTACTTCGATTTTGGAGTTCAGACTTGAGTAATGGACGTGAGAAGGAGAAGAAAAGATGGATATGAAAAAATATTGTTGAGTCTTGATATAAAATCTTCTCGTCTTCTAAGTCTTCGGTCAGACTAAACCCCTAAACCTGGAATCTAGAAAATTAGGAAAGAGGGAGAATATCCTTAAGAGAACGGTAAGAAAAAAAGCGCGTCTATCTCCACCTTAAAGGCCGGCAACGCACCTGTTGTGTTGCACGGGGTCGTAGGCGGCGGTGATCACTTACCGTCAGGTGGACAGAAGGTTCATTTCCATTAAAAAAAAAAGGAAATAAGCCAAAAAAGGGAATAAAGGCCAAGCGCGACGATGAGTTCCGCCACTCAACACGCATTGCCTCCAGAACTCGAAAAGTGGGGAACGGAGTGTTTATATATATATATATATATATATATATATATATATATATATATATATATATATATATAGTTTTCTGAAATTGATGGTAAAAGAAACCTTATAAACTCTGTGTAATTAGACAACATGTAGCACCGAGCTTCGCTTATTCCGCAATCATTTGTTTATTCCAGTTAGGAGATTGAGGGGAACATAATGTCTTAATACTACTTACCCTCTGCAATCTGTTCGATTATGGGCAACACAAACACGACTGGTCGTGGGTTCGATTCCCATTCGAGGAAATTACACATTTAATATTTTCATTTCCTCGCTCTGATAATAAGGCAAAGAGCGGCGTCGGTTTTCAGCTACGTTCTTTTTAAGCTACGTAGCTTGATGAGAACGTATGGCTTAGTGGTCAGAGTGCCTGGTCAGTTTCCAGAAGGCGCGGGTTCTAGTTCCGTCAAATTCAATTTTTTATACATTTTCTAAAAAAGTATGTATTTTAACCTTTTAAATACCGTATCCTATATTTACCAAGTCAACCTCACTGCATAATAATGAAAATGCAGGAATCGCTTTCCTCACGACGAACGAAACTTACGCTAATATTCAAAGACTTCCAAGAAACTTTCACAAAATTTAATATTACCTGTGACACGTTTGTTTTACACACGTTCGGCTAATTATGTAGAAAATTTTACTCAAAATTTATTAATTTTTGTGACTAACATATTCTAAAATAATCTTATTTTAGAATGGTGGTAAAGGGGTAAAGGCGTGTCACAGTAGACGCGACTCTTTCCCTTACTTTCCGCCGTATCGAGTGGCGGAGCTCAACGCCGCGCTTTCCCTCGTTACCGGAGCAAGGAAATTAAAATATCAAATATTTCGAATTTTGATCTTCACGATTATTTCATATTTTAAACGAAACTATTTAACCGGATTAATCGCATATTTTTAGTATCATACTTTTTTGGAAGCCCGATTTTTCAAACACTTTGCAATAGTCCGTGGTCAAAATAGACTGAGGTGGTGAGGTGGAGGTGGAGGGTGATTCGTCTGTCAGTTAACTTAATTTTTATATCAAATTCGTCTGAATTGCCTGGCCTACTACTTATTATTCCTTCAGATTGAACTGACTATATATTGCCCTCTGGTATGGTGGATTGGAGATTTCAATAATTATAAAATATGAGTGAGTCCTAAATGGTAAAAAGTTTCCAACTATCCTCTCTATTGAAATTAGGTTGTTTTTGTATTTCAATAACCTCACAAATCATTCTAGTAATATATCTTTTCTCCTTAGCGGGGATTTGGGGTTTATCAAAACCAACGTTATGGCCCCGTTCACATGTGTGTGGGTGGCTTAATCATTAAGTCAACTGACAACCGAATGCCACCACTGTCAATCCGTGACCACGGAATACTGCAAAGTATTTAAAACGTCGAGTTTCCAAAAAAAATGTATAATACTAAATATACGCAATTAATCGGGTTAAATAGTTTTATATAAAATCAAGCTCAATTGAGGTCAGTCGTAGCGCAGGGGCACAAAGTGTGACTGTAAAACCGACTGGTTGTGGGTACAAATATTTACTTAAATTTATATTTTCATTTCTTCGCTTTAGTCTAGAGACAAAGCGCGGCGTTGAGTTCCGCCCCTGCGACCATATGCGACCTAAATTTAAAATTCCACTTCATCGACATCTAAAGCAACCTAATCAATATTTTTTATTTACAGAATGGACTTTTCTATCTTTTATTGTATAGATTTTGTTTTGTAATTGAGTATTGTAAAAGGGTATCACACAACGAAAGTTCAGTCATTCGAAAAAATACCAATTGATACGTAAAATTGATGCTTCGTTCAACCAAAGGCGGAATTATGATATTTTTGTTTTTATTTGTATACGTTTATGACGGTATTGGCCTGAGGCATTTGTTTAGGTCCACCGATGTGGTTAGGTGAACAAAGGCTTGGAGGAACAGTGATTTAGATTTTTTTTTTCGTATTATTATCAAATCATATGAAAAATATTTTTAATTTAAATGAAAAACGATAAATTTTGGCGTGGCGGGACAGCGGTCGACGGCAAAACTATTGTTGTGAGTTCGATTCCAAATTCCCCATTTTAATCAAAATTCTGGAGGCATTGCGTGTTGAGTGGTAGGACTCAACGTCGCGCTTTGCCTTGACACCAGAAGGATAAAATGGAAATATAAATTTAAGTAAATATTTCAGCTCCTCGAGTGGGGATCGAACCCACAACCAGTCGATTTTACAGTCACACTTTGTGTCACTGCGCCACGACCGGCCTCAATAAAATAAAATATATTCATTAAACAAGGCACCGTGTATTGAGTAGCGGAACTCAACGCCATGCTATGTCTCTGAGGCGAGAAATAATAATAAATAAAAAAATCTAAGTTATTATTAGAATAGATCCCACAATCATTGAATTCAACGTCAGACACTGTTCAATTGCACTATGTTGGCTTCGCGAAAATAATATTTATAAAATCATATTCCTTTACTCATTACAGATTTTAATTAAGATTTCTTTCTCTGAAATAGCACTGCAGTCGTCTTTTTTTGTCTTCAAATGAAAGTATTGAGTTACTCGTTATACCATATATTTCCCTTTTCTTTTCTTTTTATTACGTCTGTTTTATTATCGTATAGATTAACGAGATTATCATATATCCATTCCCACGTTTTTTTATCTTCACGCTTTATCCCGCGTGTAGCAGGATAGATAGAGGGTCCAAACACTCTGTTATCCACTTTCTGCCAAATTATCGTAATATTGCGAGTCCGCCAGAGCAACGATACGAAAATAATTATAATATAATCAAAGTCAGAATTCACAACCACATCTATTTACATCTATTTACATTTAAATCGCTGTCCCACAGCGCGCGGAGTTAAACAATGTAAGATATTGAGCATGTAAGATATTTGTACTTGAGCTTCACGTTGCATCCCACATAGTCCCCGTCAGAAGGGCCCTTTGAACGCCGCGTTTTGCATAAACGGTAATAAACAATTTATTTCTTCGAGCGGGAATCGAACTCAATACTCGTCGCGTTTACAGTTACGCCCATGTATGTGCCTCTGCGCAACGACTGTTATGAATAATATAATATAATATAATATAATATAATAAACATTAATTAAAAATATATAACTAGTAAATATTATTGTATCGGAAGCCAACAACCCTTTCCACGTGCAATTCCTTTCCTTTTGCAATCGTAAATTTATCTCCGAAGCTATTAGTTCGATAAAATTCAACTAAAACGATAAATATACTCGACTTTGACGAATCACCGGTTTCCCTCCAAAAGAATTCTAATACCAACTTTATTTTGCCATTTATGAATTATATTTTTTTAATTTTAAGCTTAATTACAATATAATAAGTCTATATTCTTTATATTCTTGGTCTGACGGAAGTATAAATGAGTTTGTAAAATTTTTGTATCTGTGTCACTTGGGATCGTTTTGTCCGAATAGAATTTACTACTCACTACTGAATTAAACATAAAGATGTACGTAAAATAAATATTTGAGATCCCTTTGGAATATAGTAATTAAACATATTCTTATATCCTAGAATCCGCCACATGCTGTGCACGGCGGGCAAAGCGGAGCTATGTTGCGCAAATTTTTGCGACTTTTTTTTATTTTTTTTGCGAAATTTTTTATATTGTCCGCACGCGCTGGATTAGGTTAGTCAAAGTTCAATCTCTGAGTGTAAATTTCAAGACGTCCCGCACCTTGACTTTATGGGACACATTTTGACCATTTACTCAAAAATTACAATTATCACCAAATGTCGCTGGAGTCACCGTGTGGTCGCCGTGGTCACAACGTTCCTCCCAAATTTCCAAACTGTAGGTTTTAACGGTCTAGGAGGAGTAGCAGTACAATGAAACATACTTTTGACCAGAAAGAGTTTCGCTTCGCTCAGCTTAACTAATTGTCATAGCAACGAATATATACCTTTCGTTCCCTCTGCCTATCTCGCATAAAGCAGGGAACTACGTAGACTTAAATTTATTATAAACCATTCTAAAATATCACTTATCATAAAATATCTGTAAGAATATCAATATAATAATCTCAACAATATACATTTAATATAAGAATATTAAGCAAAGCAGTAAACTTTGTGTTTTTATCGTTGAAGCAATCGCCAGACTGTGAAACGTCCTAATATTTGTCAACGGTATTCAAGAACAGCAGAATATACGAATTTGCATGTAAGAAATATAAATATAATATGTATGTATTTCATATTTTATTTTATTTAGGTATCTATGTAACTAGTTTGTAATATATAGAATGTAATTTTTCCTTTATGTAGGTTTATCATATTAGAATAACATATTTTATCATTTGTACACCAGCCAATATCCACACATTCTTTGATCTTTTTAATGGTAAGGGTTGCCTGGAAGAGATCACCTGTGTGGTGATAAGGCCGCCTTTACACCATACTTTTCCATTGTTTTCTTTGTATATTTTTATTATTAAGTTGGTGTAATAAAGTATTACTTAAATAAATAAATAAATAAATAATATTCGATGAAAAAAATGTCGTCGTGATCCCTTCGGGGCGCAGTGACAGCGTCTGAATCTAAACGCGACGATTTTGGGTTCGATTTCAACTTTTTAGCTTCACCATGAAACTCGCACATAGGGTATAGACAGACGGAATCTTTGATTCTAGTATTAGGATACTCTATTGCCATTAAGACTCTAGCGTTCCCCATTTCCTGCCAAATTCTGGAGACATTGAGCGTTGAAGGTCGGAACGCTACGCCGCCTTTTGTCTCTAACGAGGGAATTATAATATTATATATTTTCTTGAGCGCTGCTGTGTACGAATGTATAAAAAATTTATAAAACCGTCAACGTCATATGCCCGTTCGCGTCGGTCATATTATGCCGCCCGAAGGCGGCAGTTCATTTTGAATCAGTGACATCTCCTTAATTATTTATTAAAATGTTATCATGTTATCAGTTAACTTTTCAATCTAAATAAAATGCTAAAAGTAACTTTTATATTTATTTTCATAAGGATGAACATCAAAATATAAAAAAATACATTAACAAAAACTCAATAAATTTAAGGTTACTAAATTAATTAAAATGGTTACCTCAACCTTCAGAAATAAACATATACCATCGCGGAGCTTTTTATACATTCTTTAAAGAACAATATTTTTGTTAAATGTTGTTTTTATGTATCTCATAAGGTTGTGTCAGCGCACGCCATATATGCGTTAAGCAAGTTCATTTTGGGTGACATTTTCTTAAAACAACAAAATTTGCAAACCGTTGCTTAGCAACGATCGGTTGTTATTAACATGGCAGAATAAATTGCATGTCAAATTAGAAAGTATTTTAATTTATTAATATATATGTGTAATGTAATGTTATATCTATAGCACTTCTGAAAACGGCAGCTTTCATACAAAATAATAACAAAGTAAATCGGACCAGTAGATCCAGAAATCTTAGCGCTTAAATAAATAATCAAAAAACCTCTTCCGCTTTATTATATAAGTATAGATAAGTATTTTATTTATTTAAGAGTAGAGCCGCTCGGAAAATACAGCGCAGTGTCTTCTCACTCACTCATGTTAATACTGTTAATACTGGATTTTTTTAGCTTCACTCTTTATCCAGCGCATAGCAGGATAGGTACAGGGAATCTGGGAACCTAGTCTTAAGTTTCGTGAATAATTCTATTCCCCATTAAGACACTTCCGTTCCCCACTGCTCGCATTCCTCTTTATTCTCTTACATAGATAGATAAAGTTTGTACAATAACAAGAAAAGGCTTTGTAAAGGGAACTAAGGATATAAATAAGGATATAATAATAAATAAATATTAAATAAAAACATTTTAAGCAGTATAAACAAAATTGATTTTAGAACCGTCCCGTGCTGACAGGTTCCAGGTACAAAGTCAAAAGATAATATTTTTGTTTAAAATAAAATGTTATATGCTTAATTTTTAGAACATCAATTAATTTACCATTTGTTCACTAAAGTTAATACCTTAGACTTAAGGTTAATTACAGATTTCAGTGTAATAATGATACATTTCATTTCCAAGGTATAGTATTATTTATAAAAATCTATATTATGAGGCCATTTGTGGCGTAGAAGCACAAAGTGTGACTGTAAAACCGACTAGTTATGGTTTCGATCCCCACTCGAGGAGATGAAATACTTACTTAAATTTATGTTTCCATTTCTTCGCTCTGGTCTCGATGCAAAACGCGGCATTGAGTTCTGCTACTCAACAAGCGACACCTCCAGAATTTGGCAGAAAGTGGTAAACGGAGTGTCTTAATATTAGGTTCCCTCTGCCTATCTCGCATAAAGCAGGTTCCCTGCTCCGTAGACTTAAATTTATTATAAACCATTCTAAAATATCACTTATCATAAAATATCTGTAAGAATAGAAATATAATAAACTCAACAATATACATCCAACATTAGAATATTTAGCAAAACAGTAAACTTTATGTTTTTATCGTTGAAGCGATCGCCAGACTGTGAAACGTCCTAATATTTGTCAACGATATTCAAGAACAGCAGAATTTACGAATTTGCATGTAAGAAATAATATTCGATGAAAAGAATATCATTGTGATCACTACAGGGTGCACTGACACAGCGTCTGAATCTAAACGCGACGATTGTGGGCTCGATTCCGACTTTTTAGCTTCACCCTGGAACTCGCACATAGGGTATAGACAGACGGAATCTTTGATTCTAGTATTAGGATACTCTATTGCCATTAAGACTCTAGCGTTCCCCATTTCCTGCCAAATTCTGGAGACATTGAGCGTTGAAGGTCGGAACGCAACGCCGCCTTTTGTCTCTAACGAGGAAATTATAATATTATATATTTTCTTTAGCGCTGCTGTGTACGACAAAGCATAAAGGTTGTTTCCTTAACTTGAATTGATCGATATATATTTATCGAGATTTCTCAGTAAGACCAAACTAACACTTGTGGAAAAATAACAATATATAAATAAATAGAACAATAAAATTCAAGGCGTGAAGCAATAAGAAAGACAATATTAATTACTATTAAATATCCATTTTCATATATTTCGCTTCAACTTTATTACAATTGAATAAAGCTCACATCGGCTAACAATTTTTCCATGGACTTTCCAAGGAAGATATATCCCATAGGGCAAGGGCCGGAAGAATAGCAAATATATGGTGTTTTAGGTAATTAAATGTCACATACATCTGAGATTAATGATGTGTTACGACATGTTGGATGCCGAACGAATGGTCGGTATTTATATTGCTACTCTATTATTTTGTATTCTATATAAATAATGAAATGAAAATGTTTGTAATTGAAAGTAAAAGTCCTTGACGTGACGTTACAAGATTTCTGAGATTTTTCACTAGTTTTTTTTTCTATGAGTTTTTGAGCGCCAAAGACTTTAATCTTCGCTTTCGGCCTACAGTAAAATTGACTAAATAACTCTCGTTTATAATGCTTAGTAATGTCCTTATTAATGTCAATAAGATGTCACGGTGTTTGATGAACTAGAAGAGGTTCCTCCCTTGTAAAGGTTACTTCCTGGCTTTCCATATCCTGTGCTTTTCTGTATCAATATTCAGTATGGTCGTTGGTGTTAGTTCATTACGATGCAGTTAGAGTTGGTCTCGCCGCTATTATCTCCTCAGCTCTACAGAGTAATTTTGATGTTGTGTTCCACTATATCAGTCGAGGATTCTTTATTTGTCCGGTAACCTGCCGTCTTTCTCTGCTACTCATGTTAACGTTTTTAGTACCACTATTATATTATACGTCCTTATAAAATGTTTAAATTCTATTCTACTATTTTTATATGAAATAAATATGTTTGTCAAGTATGGTATATATTTATTATTCTTTGTGAAAGAAAATTGAAATAACCCATTTCATTTTTTTTTATTGTATACGATATCTTTTAAGGGATAGTAGTATGTTATCTATGATCTATCATATATTGAACAGAGCCACGTAGACATTTTAAAACGAAATTTTTAAAATGAACCTTATTTTAAATACAAAACTACTGTCAAATTTTGTCAGTCGTGAGTAATCTACAGGATACACGTCGCCATTGCCCCCCGGAAGTGCCGCCATTGCCGGAAGTCGCCGGAAGAAGGTATAATAATTATTAATTGGCTTTCTAAGATTCTCGCCTTAAGATATCATCTCCATGGGGCGTCCAGAAACAATGATCTATTGGAATAATAATAAGATTTCCTTGCATAATTTTCTTGTGTTTCACTGGAGAAATTGTTTGGAAAATTCATGTTTTTCATCATTTTAAAATAATTTTATTATTTATGTTGTCACGCTCGAAACGCCATAACTTAAGAAATCGATCAATCAATTTATGTTGCTTGTCTTATATTCTTATTAATAATGCATTATATAATACATTTACATATTTTAACTTACAAAATAATATATTTTATAAACATTCTATTCGAGGTAACCTTTATATAAAAGTAGTATGTATACTCATTCATTCAAATATAAATAATATTTTATACTGGTTAGTATGTCATTATATTCCTTCAATGTCATTGGAATATGTTGACGCTAACAAAAAAAAATATTTATTTCATCTTGATATCCGACTATATTGTAGAAAACAAAACCAATCAACACAGTCATATACACAGAACCCCCAGCCAATAATTTATTCTTTCATTGCGTCTTATTATTTGCAAATGGTCTATTTGTCGCGACTTAACCCTTACAGTGCAGATGGGGTCCCGCAGGCCGAGGATTACCAACCTCGCTTCAAACCGTCAAATGACGTCGTTTGCTATAAACGCCTACAATTTATTGACAAGGACATTGACAGATATTGCTTGAGATCTCGTAAAACGCAAGGCAGATTAAGGGTTGGTACGCAAATGGTACCCGCAGGTTTGAACTCATTATCCTCGGGCGTTTTGTGTGAAATTGTACGAGATTTAAAGGGTATTGTTGTGCAAATTTAACACAAGTGTACCATTTACCTTAACTGGGTCTATAATGTGGGTGATAAAAGGTTTAGTGTATAGTTATTGAAAATGTTTGGCAAATTTCAAATAAAATAATTAAATAAAAAAAAATAAATCAGCTTCACGCTGTATCCCGCACACAGCAGGGTAGGCAGAGGGAACTTAGTGAAAGACACTCCGTTCCCCACTTTCTGCCGAATTCTGGAGGCATTACGTGTTAAGTGGCAGAACTCAACGCCGCGCTTGTCCTCGACACCAGAGCGAACAAATGGAAATATAAATTTAAGTAAATATTTCCTCTCCTCGAGTGGGGATCGAACCCACAACCAGTCGGTTTTACAGTCACACTTTGTGCCGCTGCGCCACGACCGGCCTCAAATAATTGAAGCCCATTTGTTTTATTATTATATCATCCAAATTTAATTGAAGCCAGTATGGGCGCAGGGGCACAGATTGTGACTGCAAAATCGGCTGGTTGTGGGTTCGATCCCCACTTGAGGAGATAAAATAAAAATCCACCACCATAAAACAGTATTGTAGTAGTCTCGAGATAGTGAGGAAGGTAAGTATCAAGCAGACATAATCAAATAAATATTAAATATTCAAGTTTATGATCACCATTATGAGGCCAGTCTAAGCGCAGCGGCACAAGTTTGTGGGTTCGATCCCCACTCGAGGAGATGAAATATTTACTTTAATTTATATTTCCATTTCTTCGCTCTGGTGTCGAGGCAAAGCGCGGCATTCGGTTCTGTTCTTTTGGCAGAAAGCGGGGAACGGAGTGTCGTATAACTAGGTTACCTTTATGGTCCCTTGATACACAGAAAATTCAAGTTTTTTAGTCAACGCAACTCGCACCTAACCATTTTTTTTTGCTTAAGTTATAGCAGGATCATAAAATAAATCTTTCCTTTCTAATACGAATTTCTTATATTTTAATCTGTTATTGTTTCTCTTATATTTCACGGAGCGTTCCTTTCAAAGTGATGAAAAGAGCGAGGTGCTATGAAATATGTTCCTGATGCTTAATGGCGTCTTAATGAGAAACGAACTTGTGAAAACCGTAGACGACGTGAACATATTAATTACCCTCCATGCCTTAATGCTTGTCGCTGTATGATTAATGCGCAGAATATCTCTTAGAATCATGTCTTGCTATATTTTTAAATAGAAAATCTTAAAATTTCCTTTTTCAGCTTTAAGTACAGCGTATTTCTGACATAGCATCATAGCCAGCCAGCGTTAAGACACTCCATACCCATTGAGAAACTTCCTTTCTCCACTTTCTACCAAATTCTGGAGGCATTACGTATTGGTTAGCGGAACTCAAGGTCACTCTTTATATTGTCATCAAAGCGAGAAAATAGAAATGATTGATACCCCTAAGTAAGAATTGGATCGACGGCCGTCATGGTTACAGTTAGACGCCGCTGTGTTAATGCGACGTCTTCATATAAAACAAATATATATATTATATATATTTATTCATAATAAATAGTAAATATATCACAATAAAGTGGCTTTCTATTTTTCCTAATCGCTGATATAAAAAACATAGCTTGGTTGAACACAAAGGGTCTGTTCAACCCCTTGTTGCGGAAAAACGTTAAATTTACTGAGTGTGGGTCATTCAAGTATTCTGGTAAGGACATATTTACTACTGTCGTATTTCTTTTGAACTAATTTTCTTATAAATGTGAATGGTGGGAGCTGGAGCAATATTCTATATTATTTGTTTCATATACTAGAAAGCATAGAAAAATATAAATGTTTTTTTTTTGTTTATCTTATGTATAGCCTGGTATGTAGAAGAAACTTAGTGTTAAGACAATCTGTCTGTCTAATCGAGACATTTGCGTAATGCCAAGTCTAAATCGAACCTACAAATGTCGGATTTATATAATATGTATAATAAAATAATTAGAATACAGTTGTAAAAATTCAAATTTGTAATGGAAATCTCAGCTTACATATGGAAAAAAAGTGTTAGTGGTACTGGAATGAAAGTACACACATAGCAAGGTAGGCACAGGGAACGTAATGTTAATACACTCCATTCCCCATTTTCTGCCTAATTCTGGAGGCATTAAGCGTTGAGTGACAGAACGCAACGCCACGCTTTGCCTCGACACCAGAGCGAAGAAATGGAAATATGAATGTAAATAAATATTTCATCTCGAACGCACAACCAGTCGGTTTTATAGTCATACTCTGTGCCCCTGCGCCACGACTGGCCTGCAATCAAAAAATAGATAACAAAAACAAAAATAAAAAAAGAAAAACATACACTTATTCTTAAGTTATTTTTATGTGATTTTTTTCTAAAACTCGAGCGAATGAATGATCAGTACAGTCAGTTAGATTATAAATCCAAATGACAAATAGTCAACGCTTCAGTTATCAAATATACTCAAAGAAATGAAAAAGTTGCTCATTGTCTGAATTTACATGGCATCATTACATACTGTGATTAATGATGACGGTGCAATTTCATTGGAACCAAATTTTGTTTGGAGATCTGTGTCATGGGGTGACTATATTTTCTTATAATAGAGTAATAGTAATGTATATATTTGGATACTGGGATAGGAATATTTAGGATTCTGTGAAAATAAAGTATATATTTTCTTACATAGGATTTTGTAAGGATTTTATACTCTAAAATGAATGCATACAAATTGTCTTTATGTCTACATAAAAGACTAATTATCAATAAATAGTAGGTGATTAAATTTTTTTAGTGCACCAGAAACAACATAAGATAACTAAACTTATTTAACTTGATCTTATTTGAACATTTGAATGGTAAAAGCTTGTGCTGAAGAAGCTCTTTGTAACATTGAAACGTTTCTATATGCAATTGTTTGAAATATATTTTATAACATTTTGTCAAGGAAATAAAAAAAATGATATCAAACCAAGTTGTGATGGTCTGATTATCAACGCGACAGTTGTGGATTCGAACCCTACTCGGGCGAATGGTTATTTAAGTATTTTCCTGTTCTGATAGACAAAATTCAGTGTTGAGTTCTCCCAATGTTTCCAAAATAAGGCAGAAAGGAGAGAGTTTACGAAAAACACCATGGAATTATTTTTTTCCTATTTTATACAAATATCTAAGTAAAATAGTGTCATGGCGCAGTGGCACAAAGTGTGACTGTAAAACCGACTGGTTATTGGTTCGATCCCCCCTCTAGGAGATGAAATATTTACTTAAATTTATATTTCCATTTCTTCGCTCTGGTGTCGAGGCAAAGCGCGGCGTTGAGTTCTGCCACTCAACACGCAATGCCTCCAGAATTTGGCACAAAGTGGGGAACGGAGTGTCTTAACATTAAGTTGCCTCTGCCTACCCTGCTGTGTGCGGGATGTTTTTTTTAGTTTTATCTAAGTAAAAAACAATAACCACAACCATTGTCACCCTACTATCTATCAAAAATATAATACAATATTTATCCATTACACCAATTGCTCGACTAACAATAAATCACGCAGAGGACTGACATCCGAGTTTTTGACAAATGGCTCGCAGAAACAAGAGACGCGAACGAATGATGTGTGAAACAGTCTTGCTGTGAGGAAAATATGATTTTCTTATATTATTCTATTGTCGGATTTTTAAATGCCTTGCCTGCCACTATGCAAAAGATTGCCAAAAATCTAGATTTTATTGTATAGGGAACCTAGTGTTAAGACATCTTTTTCCTCTCTCGCTGTCGTAATCGTCGAAAATCGTAATCGATTGGTACGCGACGTTTGTGGATTCGATTCCTACTGGGGGAATGAAATAATTTTATGTCTTCGCTTTGGTAACAAGACAAACCACAGCGGTGGGATTCACCACTCAGTAATTGAAATTGAGCTTAAATTGGAATAGAATGGAGTATTTTAGTATTAGTTTCTCTTTGCGTACTATATACTCTACTATGGTTTGTGGTAAAATTTTACAATGGTAAATTAAAAAAAATCTACGGACGATAGTATGTATCGCACTAAAAATATATTATTTTATTTGTATTATTTTTTCTCAAAAGTAACAAAGGCAACTTTTTCTTAAGCTTTATGTCCTCAACCCAACAGTTAGTGAGCACTGGGGTCACATTGAGGTAACTGTTACGATCGTGCAACTCTATTGGGATTTGTGTGTAGCTTTAAAACTGTATAGCATTGTATTTTCTTTTTCTAGTTTCTAGTTGGTTGTATTTTAACATAATATAAATAAATAAAAAAAAACCTAAAAATTTGCACCACGCTTGTTTCAACAGAACACATGGTTAGACGAATGTAATGAGCACATTCACACAATTTTCCAACCACTATCTTTCAATTCCATCAAAAGACCAGCTCGACGGTACTATAATATTATATTGTCGTCTAATCTATATATAATTGCCAAATAAAATCAGCCTCACGTTGTATCCCGCACACAGCAGGGTAGGCAGAGGGAACCTAGTGTTTTAGACACTCCGTTCCCCACTTTCTGCCGAATTCTGGAGGCATTGCGTGTTGAGTGGCAGAACTCAATGCCGCGCTTTGCCTCGGAACCAGAGCGAAGAAATTGAAATATAAATTTAAGTAAATATTTCATCTCTTCGAGTGGGGATCGAACCCACAACCAGTCGGTTTTGCAGTCACACTTCGTGCCGCTGCGCTACGACTGGCCTCAATAATTGCCAAGTTGAATGATTATACAATAATTAGATGTGTGTGTAATTCAGATTCTTATCTACCTGCAGATCAAATGGAAAAAACTAAGAATAATGTATAACACGTAGTATAATATTTATTTACTAGAATATTATCATAAGGCTTCCATTGATACGATTAACGTAGTGTAATATGGCCTATAGTTTCCTCGATTCATACAAGTATTGGAATCACTAGGTTTCGAGATTAGCGCCTTCATCCAAACATACTCGTCACGTAATATATTTGTGTTTATAAATATAGCATAACATAGAAACTTAAAACAGAAAAAAACTCGATTAGGCATTACTTAGTTTTATTTATAAGTAACCATTTTATCAGCGCTTATTAAATTTAATTGATAAAAGAAAAACAGCAAAACTACATATCATTTTTCTACATAACATTTCCTTTTTTATCCCAGTTGTTGCGCATTGGCACAGGCGTGTGACTATAAACTTGACAGGTTGGTTGGTTGGGTGTGGGTTTGATTGCCACTCCAGGAAATGAGATATGTAATATTTTCATTTGTTCGGTCTGTTACCGAAGCAAAGCGCTGCGTGATGTTGTGGCTGCACTTGCACATGCAATGCCTTCAGAATTCGGTGAAAAGCGGAGAGTGGAATGTATTGACACTAAACAGTTAGGCAGCAAAAGTCCCTCTGACTACCCAGCTACATGAAGTATATAGCGTGAAGTTTAAAAATAACCTGTTTTAGTGACGCATTTTCACAACATAGCAGCCGAAACAGAATCGACCACAATGACTTCTAATATGATTTTTTATTACTTTAAACTGTAATCTTCTAATATGATTTTTTACTATATTATCATAAATTCTATGATGATGTTTAGTTTGTTCTGAATTAAAAAATACGACCCGTGATACTTGTTATTTATAATAATATACTTTGAGCATTGATACATAAAGCTAATTATTTGTTATGCAATACGTATATATTTTTCTAACATTATGATCTTTTTACCTAAAACTCTGTTAAATGTGCTTCAGAAATAGCCAGAGGGAGGATATTGTTAAGATATTTCGGCTAACCCAACGCCGTGCATTGTCTCGAAACCAGAGCGAAGAAATGAAAATATTAAATAGTTCGATTTCTCGTTTTTGAATCGAAATACAACCTGTCGCGTTTGTTGTTCACACACTTGAGCCTCTGCATCTTGACTGGCGTCAAGATTTGACGAGTTACAAAAGTATATTAATGTGTTACAAGAAAATATATTATTATTAAATCTATATAATATAAAAATCTATATAATTTAGTAAATATAATATGATATATAGATCTATTAGTTTATAAAGATATATATTAACAAATAATTTCAGTTTCCAGTGATTTCATAATTTGAAATTTATATTTCTACTAACATCAGGAGCCATTAATCAAAAGCTCATTCAATCTCAACCGTATCCCGTTACTTAGGTCTCAGGTTAGGTTATATCCGACGCCTAGAGTCTAGTGATTAACGACGTGATGGTGATGACAGCTAGAGAAGCTAGCCATTTATTATGTACAGGGTGCTTTTATTACAGTATTACATTGTTGTAATCTTTAAATTGTAATTTTTAAATTATACTTTTTGGGAACGTATCAAAATTTAGATTTGGTGGATTTTGAATGGAAACCCTCTGTTTTTTTGAGAGTCTTTTTTTCTTTTACGTTTAAAATAGGTGTTTTTTACTTTTTAAAATTAGCATTTTTTACTTCATGTCAAACCAAAAATATTGCACACACATCCCACACTCTACTCATCTTGTAACAAAAAAAATTACATTTTAAATAAATATTAAGATGATTGAACCTAAAACCACCTCGAGTACAATCAAAATCTCCAAGCTCGCTTGGATACACTAGTAAAAATAAAAACAAGTAAAACCGAACACGCTGTATACATGCACCTATATCTAAGATGAGTCGGCATGTCTCGGTGCAGTCGCCACTTTAGCTGTCAATTACGTGTTATTGATTCTATGATGGACGAGCTTAGCTTACCTTGCTGATACAATGCACAAAGTTCAAACAAACAGAAAATTATTATTAGGTAGAGTATAAAGTGCTTGGACCTGCGCTTGATTCAGTTGCTAGATCTAGATCGCTTCGCTCGTTATAAAGGTTAAACTCTTAGAATTCTCCATTCATATATAATGTATAAAATCTTGTTTTCAAATTGCTATTTTAAAATTAATTAGTTTTGTCATCTATACTTATAATAAATCTGTAGAAAAGTCGTTTCTGTACATTGAAAATATTTAAAAAAAAATTAGCTAGGGTGTTAAAGGATAACTAACAGAATCCATTTCCAACATTTTTGGAATTTTTGTCTGTTTGTCTGTTTGTCTGTTTGTCTGTTTGTCTGTTTGTCTGTTTTCCTGTTTATGTGAACACGCATCACGTCAAAAGTACACAATATATTTAAGCAAGTTTTTTACGTAAAAATTACCAGTAAATCAAAGTAACATTTAGTGTTTATTTCATTGTAATAGCTTCACTCTATCAAAAGATATAAGTATTTAAGTTTCCAAGAAGCTTATATTTGAGATAGTAGAACTCGATACTAGAAACGCTATCTATTTTATATTTTAAGTAGGTAGGTAGGTAGGTGGGTAGGTAGGTAGGTGGGTAGGTGGATGTATGGATGTATGGATGTATGGATGTATGGATGTATGGATGTATGGTTGTATGGATGTATGGATGTATGGATGTATAGATGTGTGGATGTGTGGATGTGTGGATGTGTGGATGTATGGATGTATGGATGTATGGATGTATGGATGTATGGATGTATGGATGTATGGATGTATGGATATATGGATGTATGGATGTATGGATGTATGGATGTAAGGATGTAAGGATGTATGGATGTATGGATGTATGGATGTATGGATGTATGGATGTATGGATGTATGGATGTATGGATGTATGGATGTATGGATGTATGGATGTATGGATGTATGGATGTATGGATGTATGGATGTATGGATGTATGGATGTATGGATGTATGGATGTATGGATGTATGGATGTATGGATGTATGGATGTATGGATGTATGGATGTATGGTTGTATGGATGTATGGAGTGTGGATGTGTGGATGTGTGGATGATGGATGTATGGATGTATGGATGTATGGATGTATGGATGTATGGATGTATGGATGTATGGATGTATGGATGTATGGATGTATGGATGTATGGATGTATGGATGTATGGTGTGTGGATGTGTGGATGTGTGGATGTGTGGATGTGTGGATGTATGGATGTATGGATGTATGGATGTATGGATGTATGGATGTATGGATGTATGGATGTATGGATGTATGGATGTGTGGATGTGTGGATGTGTGGATGTGTGGATGTGTGGATGTGTGGATGTGTGGATGTGTAGATGTGTGGATGTGTGGATGTGTGGATGTGTGGATGTGTGGATGGTGGATGTGTGGATGTGTGGATGTGTGGATGTGTGGATGTGTGGATGTGGGATGTGTGGATGTATGGATGTATGGATGTATGGATGTATGGATGTATGGATGTATGGAAGTATGGATGTATGGATGTATGGATGTATGGATGTATGGATGTATGGATGTATGTGATATCTATATATTTAATATATTAAATATTTATAATTCTAATAGAATTAAACAACTTTATAAAATGATTTTTCCTTGCATGCGTTGTAATAATTACAACATAATATATAAGATTTTATATAATACTTTAATTATTATCTTAAAATAATTAAATGTATTTTGATCAAATTTATTTTCTTAATAATTAGGAGTGTCCAACAAAGCTATCATTTCTCTATGAAGATATAAATAAATAGTAATAAAGGTCAGTTATTTAATCATTACACCATTCATACATGACGAATATTACAATAAAAACAATTAAGCCGATTTTACCGTTCCCGCAGCGCGCTCACGTCTTAGCTCTTTAAATCGCTTAAGTCGTTTCTGAGATAAGCGTCGACTAACAGAAAAACCAAGAAACCGACAAAATTTATAAATATTATTGTTGCTGATTCTATTACTTGTTAATTGCTCCAATAATAATTTGTTTAATGAAAATCGAAAATGTCATGGTTTTAATAATTTTCACATTAGAAATCATAAGTGCACTGCAAGCATACATTATTTATTACAACAGAAACGTAATTCCCTGTACCGAAACAAACAAATAATTCACAAATTTAAGAAGCCGCGAGCTGGTTGCTGTATTTTATAAAATTGTATGTTGTGATTATAATAGATGGATCACGTGGTGATGTCAATACGTTTCAATCATTGGCATGTAGGTACGTTATATTAATTTATAGTAGATATATTTCTCAAGAGAACTTAATCAAAACTTTGTATATAAAAAAAATACATGAAATAATCATTTTAGGGAAATATCAAATTTATTTTATGAATCAATCTTAATGTTATATTCGAAACAAATGAATTGTATGTAAATTTATTAATACGTTTCAAGTAGGAAAAAAAGAAAAAATGCAATAAAATTGCGTTTCTGCTTTTCTTTCCAATGATTTATATTTCTATATATGTGGGACGTAAATGTGGGAACAGAGCTGCCATCTTAGTACAGAGTAACCTCTAAAATATATATTTACGTATAGTTAAAGAATAAGAAGTGTGAAGAGGAATGTGTGATTTCTCTATAGAATATATTATTCTACATTATATCATAAAAAAACAGTACATATAAAGGTATCCTCCTGCAGTATAATTATTTTTAATCAACATTTTTGAACTTTTAATTTTGAACATTTTAAATATTTTCGTGCCATTATGATGAAAAACTTAGACAATTTTTTAATTTGAAAAAAATAATTTATTAACGATAAGAATGTTGGTAGTTTTTCAAAAGGTATAAGAATTTAAAAAATGTCTAAAATATGCTTTCTTCGCAAGTATTGTAATAACTATTAGCTGTATTCACTAAAAAATCACTATAAATATTAAATATGCTCAATTAGTGTTTTTGTCAGCACCACTTTAAATGAAACCAAAATAGTTACTCACTCTATAAAAGCCTAAGACAATAAAAAAATTCCTAAAAGTGAAAAAGTTATTTTTCATACAAAATAAATTATATATTATCGTTGATATTAAAATAAAACGCTATTTGTCATTAAACACGCAAACAGGCATAAGCCTATCAAAGGGAAACCGCCGCATACGCCTCATTCCTAAATCGAGTCGTATGTATTGGCGAAAAAGTTCAAAGTTGCTTAACCTTTAGTAATACTTTTGTAGTAGTATGTGTTAACGTTATTGGCACCTATGCGTAACTGCGTCACACGATACAGGTATGGATAAACATCGATCGTGAAATGAAAAAAAAGTCTACGTCTAAACTGTTGAGGTATCTTGATTAATTTCTTTAGGTATGGGCTTAAAATATTTTATCCTATATATTGCCCCCGTAAAAGGAGCGCTGACGCTTCCATTCTGTATTAATATTAAAGGCCATCGCGGCGCAGGGGCACAAAGTTAGGTTAAGTTATTTAAATCGGTTAAGCCCTTTCTGAGATTATCCTGAACGCACAGATAAACAGAAAACTGACCAAGTTCTATTACATTGTTAAATGTCCGTAATAATAATTTTTCTATTATATCTTGCACGTACAGACACCGATGAGTTAGGATTTTATTGTAAGTAGCGATATTACTATAACTATATATCTATAACTATAACTTAGGTCCTAAAGACTCCTTAAGGCAAAAGTTTAAAGAAATTAATATATTGACAGTTGCATCTCTCTTATGGGTGGTACGAAAGTGCGACTGCTTTGCAAACATACATTATAGGTATATTAAAACACGAACATAATTTTAGTGTATTAAGCAAATAATTCTGTGGTTTAAGCGGGCGAAGCCGCAAGCGGGCCGCTAGTATTAAATAAACCTATACAGGTTGGAAGCGTCTGCGCTCCTTTTACGGGAGCTGCATATAGGGTAAAACATTTCAAACCCATTTGTAAAGAAATCAATCAATATACCTCATCAGCTTAGAGTTTAGAGTCGTTGTATTATTATTTTCATTTCACGATATTTAGCCCTACGATATTACGCAGTTACGAATAGATACCAATAACATAAACTACCTACCTACAAAAATACTTCTAAGCGATGCCGATTTGTCACTTTTCAGTCTCAAAAAATATACCTATTCTCGTTCTCTTTTACGCAGTTCTATATCGCCGCCGTTACCTACGACCCGAGTTCGTGAATAAGGTGTGCGTCTTTCTTGATAAATGACGTTTTATTTTAAACCGATAATTTTAATAATTATTTCGTTTGAAAAAAATACTTTTTCATTTTGGTAAGAATCTTTTTTGTTTTAATTGTATTAGGTTTTATAGAATAGTTAAAACTGTGGTTTCTTTTTAGAGTGTTAATGACAAAAACACTGTATATTTTGAAGGAATGTAACATATTTTATAGACATATTAATTGTAAGCTTACAACAAATAAATATTTTAAATTTTGTAAGAATATTTTCTGGTTGTGAGGCGAGTAAAAAGTTGAAAACGAAGGTTTACTTTAAGTTTCTACTATCTCTCTCGATATCCCCCGGAGCATGAGGACCCCCCAGAGGGCATGTATGAAGAGGTTGATGAAAGTGGACGAGGCGAAAGAGGTATGTAGAGCCCGTAGCGCTTGGCGCTCCGTTCTCTCTGACTACCCCGCAGTAAGTAACTAAGCAAGTCTTAATATAAAACATTTGTATGAATTAGCCATAAATATTTATGACATGTAGGTACTTATTATATTTAGAATTTTTAAAAAGAGATCCTTACAAAATTACAATCCAACATCAAACGATAGCCACCATTTTTCATAGTCCCTTTAGAAGAAGAAAACAATACGTTTAAGAGTTTAGGAGTGCGTGAAAATGCCTCCGGGGCCTTTTATAGCAAAGGGTTAAAGATTGAACCCCTTAGTTTTGTTTTTAACATCAAATTTATTTGATGAATCATCCCCTCGAAAAAAAATGAGATTTTTTAATAAAATCATTAAGTTTTAAGATAATAATAAACACTTCAAAATAATAAAGTGACACATCTGTATAGACATAATATAATCGGGTTCGATTTTCCGTCGAGGGAGAGTTTTTATTTGGAACATTAAAGCATACAGTAAAAAAAATCGTCAAGCGCAAGTCGGACTCGCCCACCGAACTCACCAATTTCATGATTGTTGCATGATATTTGCAGGCAAATTCACTAGTTATGTATGAAATGAACTACACATATAAGTTTGTAATAATTTTCTCTCTTATATACTTAATACTAATTTATATTTTTCTGATTTTGATCTCATGTCTTGCTAAATTTTGATTTAGTATAAACCTAGTTTATTCTAAGTTTTGATTATGGGGCCAGCCGTGGCGCAGCGGTAGAAAGTGTGACTGTAAAATCGACTGGTTTTGGGTTCGATCCCCACCCGAGAAGATGAACTATTTACTTAAATTTATATTTCCATTTCTTCGGTCTGGTCTCGAAGGAAAAGCGCGGCGTTGAGTTCTGCCTCTCAACACGCAATGCCTCCAGAATTCGGCAGAAAGTGGGAAACGCAGAGCCTTATGACACTAGGTTCCCTTTAAAGCTGATTTTTTTTTATTATAATACGTATTTCGTACCAAAATTCGCATATCAAAATTTAAACTTAAAACAAGTTAACATTTAATTTCATTGAATTCTAAATTCAAATTCACACATAAAATTATTTTACTTTACTATGAAAAAGATAAAAAGCAACCATTTAATATATTTAATTTATACATTAAATTTCTGTGAGCTTTAGCAAAAAGCTTAATAAAGCTGTGTAAGTTGTTAGTTTTCCTTTCCAAGTATTTCCGAGTATCAACCGTTACGTGACGCAAATTTATATACGTCTTAATAACTTGTTTCGTTTTATTATAGTCTTGGACAATTCTTAGGTATTCTGGATAAGTTTATAAATTTAATTAAATAATGCATTCTTTAAGGATAATTTAATTTTATGTTGATATATAAAATGAAGGACTTCAGTATCTCTTTTTGTGTCTTCTTTGGCAAAAAGAAATTCTTTAGAAAACGTGCTTTAGTAAGAATCTAAGTAAGATTCATCATGATGAATCATTATTTAATAAGACAACCTTCTTAATGGACGATGTCTGAGAAGCGAAAAAACGAATATCTTACGTTTACTGTATTTTTTATACATTTCTTAATATCACCATATTTTTTTTAAGTTTGAACAAAAATTATAAACAAAAAAATGCTCAATATCTATTCGTTCCGCATACCATGCAGGTTAGAGAGAAATTAATTATTGAGACACTGTCAAGCACTTTCAAGACTACATTCAGCGACAAGTGGCGTAACTCGACAACGCACTTCATCTGAGGTTGAAAAAATCAAAAGGGGCTCGAACCTTCATCGATTGACTTTACAGTAACTTTGTCCTCCTGTGCTTTGGTGGTGATAAAGGCGTCGTATAATTCTGTTATATACATAAATTTAAAATTATATTCACTATTTTATGTATCTCTCATACAGTGTGAATTGGTAAAATTTTACATGTTACTACCTACATAAATTCTTCTATTCTAAATATTCTCTAAATCGATTTTCTGTTCTTTTCGAAAAATTTTATATCGCATCAACGAGAAATTCTTAGTTTTCTTTTTTTATTATATTACAAATTACGTTTTTTATCACAATTGATTTGAACTTACAACCATCACACCCAACCATCAATCAACACCAACTTATACAAATTTAAACGCTATATCGTCGTTAATTGACACACTTAATGATGCAAATCAGAGTTAGAATCTATTACTGTAGTCATCGCGGTGTTTACATTGTATTATACATATACATATATAATATATATATGTAAGCTCTTAATTATATTAGCAACAATTTGATTATAATAAATTAATTATATGCACGTCGGCATTGTGGGATGGTTTGTTGGATATTAATTATTAAATATAATATACTATAATCATACAAATATAGTACTTATATGTATATGTTCCCCACTTACAAAGTGGGGAACGGAGTGTCTTAGCGCGAGGTTTCCTCTACCTACCCTGGTGTCTGCGGGATACAGCGTGAAGCTGATTTTTTATATGTAAATTGTAATGGTAGGCAGAAGGAATCTGTTCTGCCAAGTTTTCGAGACAAACTCAACGCCGCACTTTTTACATTGGCAAAGAAACGAAAATATTAATAAATAATGATAGATTCCTTCGAGTGTGAATCGTACTCACGACCGTCACGTTACAGTCACACGCCTCTGCACCACGACGGTTTTTATATCACTGTTATATTATATTCTTCTATTTATTTTAAAATTATATAGAATATTTCAAAAGCTCATTTTGAAGGTAGCATAATTTTCAATATATTTTAGAGTAAGAAAATAGAAGCGCTATATTCAGGTCTTGGCGAGAAACTTCAATATTGTTCGTCCGAAATAAACAGAATTGGCTCATTTTTATTAAACCGTCACTTTTGTGCCAGCATTGTTTTTATTTCGTCCCTGTGTTTTGTCTTTTCTTTAAGAAAATATATTAGAAAAGCAATAATAAAATATAGAAAACGTTATTTTGAGGTCAAACCGTGACGGTTGTAGGTTTGATTTCCACTTGTGCAAATTAATTATTTTCGTTCATTCATTCTGGTATGATAGAGCGCGGCTTTAATTTTGTTTCTTAACCCGTTATATATTTAAGAGTATACTTATATTACCGTTTTACTTGTCATAGTTTTAGGTCAATTTTAATACGGTTTTTTTTTAGTTTTACGCTCTATCCCGCATATAGCAAAGTAGGTAATAGGAACCTGGAACTTAGTGTTAAGACTCTCCATTCCCATTAAGACACTTTCGTTTTTCCATTGCGTGTTGAGTGGCGAAACTCATGGTGGAAAAGACTTCGAACACACTTAGAAAAAAATATACGTCCTTTACTTTTCATACGTTTCGTATGAAAATAGAAAAATAACGATTTTTAAGACCACACCTCCCGAAAAGTATCCAAGATGCGCGGTTCTAAAATCAGAAATAAAAATCAGCGTCACGCAGTATGATGTACATACAGGATATGCAGAGGAAACCTAGTGTCATGCCTTAACAGTCCGTTTCCTACTTTTCGCAAAATTTTTCGAAATAACGAGTGGTGAGTGGCACCACGGCGCCACGACAGCTTCAATGGGCTTAATTCCCATTAAAATTATCTAGGACAATTAGTGAAAAATTGCGTAAACGAAGCGAGCGAGAGAGAATCTTAACACTCAGTAAATTATGTAAAAAAAAATTAAAATAAAATCTAATAGTTCAGCAAATATATCAAAATCCAAGCGCAAATGATATGCACATTGTAAACAACAATTGCCGCATCACGGGGCCAATGCAGTCTAGACTGATAGCAGGACCATTAATCAATGTTTTTGTGCACTTAGCATAATTACACCTTCCACGTTGCACTCAAGGAAGTATCTAATGCAACGTACATTAGATGTTTTCATGTCTTACTTTTAAAAGCTCTTTTGGTAGAGCTTTTTATGAAAATTGAGCTTTGTTGTTTAGAACGTGGCTTGTGTTTTTATATGAAGATTACGAGATAAGAGGAGGTGCGCCAAGTTCTACGGTGTCTTGACTTGAACAAAGATGACCCAAGGATAGAAGGAATTGTGCCCATTCTCCTTCGGTGTGGCCGGAGACTGTAGCGTATGTCACACACATCTGAAGTGAGACCATTGGCAGACATGGCGAGGAAATCGTCGTTGTGCCGACACAAGTACCTGTTTATCGGATTTCTTGAAGGATCAATCTACACGAGCAGTCGTGGATGGCTGATCGTTAGATTTAATTGATATAAGTGTTCATCAAGGGTCAGTGCAAAACTTTTCGTGCTTCATATAAGTGATTACTATAAGCCTGGAATTTTTGGGTACGCCCAAGACAGTACTGTTACAGAGAGTTACATAGCCAAAATAACTGCACGTGAGCATATACAATATACGCTTATGGATAATATAGCTGAACGCCCTTATTTTAACCTCAAGACAGTCTCCGATTGAGAAGATGTTAATCTGGTCGAATTGAACGTCACTAAGATCCAGGCGTGCTGTTAGATTTGTCTTCCAGTTTACAAAATGCATCGGTCCGGTCATCGATCATCCTTAATTTAGGCTCTTACATTGAATTAACCTCATTTGGCTGCTAAGCTCTTACACCTCAACATCTTCCAAGTCTGTATGAAACACAAGTGAGACCACGTCCTGCTCTCACTTATAAGATGGCTCTGCTGAGTATCAAATACATGATTTGAAGTCGATTGAGAGACGAGCTAAAAGATTCTATTGAATTAAAGATCAAAAAACAACATCCTCGTTGACTGTATTTAATATGAAATATAATGGTCTCCAAAAACAGAGTAAATAGATATTTACTAGGCAAATGTGACCGTGACTGTAAACCGCATCAACGCTCATCAGGCTTGTTGCGATAAAACGTAATATTATTTCAGTATAAAAAGAAAAACAGGAACAAAGATTCCATTTTAATTTAATGACTAGTGAGGTCGATAAGGCAATCGTGCTATAGTTAATTTTCATTTTCACTTAAACCACATCTTTTCTCTTCCTAAGTTAAGTTCCTAAGATAGCTTAAATAAATATATAAAACAAAAAACTTAGATATCATTTACTAGGGGCAGCATGTTACTTTGGGTGAGGTATAAAACAAAAGATCTCGTTTTTTCCTGTTTCCATTTGATTTTCGAGGTTTCTCTCCTAGTAGGATAAATTCACGAGTTCTACGTCTCGCAATTTCATCTGTTTCTTTTTTTCAGAGTTTTATATACTAGTATAATATACATGAAAAATTCACGATGTCGCCTAAAAATAACATTTGTACATTAAAAATGCTTTGTGCATGTCTCATCAAAGAGTAACACGTATCCTGTGAAGCATTTATTTTTAATGGCATCACGTTTTAATACGGTGTTAACAAATTTAATTATTTTAATATACGAGTGAGTACATACGTATGTATAAATATACATGTAAGAAGCCTCCATGAAAGTGGTATAACCAGATTTTGATGTAAATATTTATAATATTGTGGTACTGTCGTGGTGCTGCGTATTGACTGACAAAATGCGACGGCTATGAGTTAAATTCTTAGTTGGGAGAATTAATTAATTTAATTGGTTTAATTTTGTGATAATAAACCGAAGTGCGGCAGTGACTTCCCCAATACACCATATCTCAAAAATGGCGTGGAAAGTGAGAAACGGAGAGTCATAACACTAAGGCTCCTTTCCGAATTCTGCTCTGGATAAGAGTCCAAAATTGCTTTTTTTAATATATCCCAGACAGTGCATCAGCAGCGAGTTTAAGTTTAATAAAATTTAACACATAAGTTAGACTCTTTTTCCTACAGACTTGTAATTCTAAAACACCGTCAACATAACGACAGATACAAACGCTAATGTTAATGAGGTGGTTCCTTGTTACACTATTAAGTGAGCATTAAATGAGATATGCCAGTTGGATAATTAAAAGCTTAATTAATTTTGCCGTAACACCATTATATCAGTAGGTATATGGCTGAAGCGGTTTAAACGTGGCTTTGATAACATATTATTATCCATCCTGGAAGCTATTTTAGTATTCCTGTAAGTTTTTTCCTTATATATGTGATAACATTTATTATGAAGAGGCCGTTGTGGTGAAACAAGCAGTGACTGTAAATGCGATAGTTTCGAGTTCGATTCCCATACGAAGAAATTAATTATTTTCATTTCTTCATTCTGATAGCATAATCGTACATGCATGCATGCAGAATGCATGCATGGTAAATGAGATAATCATTCATACTAACATAGTAACAGATACATACGGACAGATAGACTAACATGACGAAATTATAAGGTTTTCGTTTTTTGCCACTTGGCTACGGAGTCCTAATAAATTAATCCATTGTGGCGCAGTTGGACTGCGGCTGACTAAATGCAACGATTGTTGCTTCGATCTTCAATCGGTGCTTGTAATTATTTCGATTGTAAAAAGTTGTGCATTGAGTTTCATAGCTCATCAGATATTGTTAAAATTGTAAAGGAGAATGAAGATAGGAGTGTCTTGACTCTGTGTTATCTCTTTCTATCCTACTATGCGAGATAAGTCGTAAAAAATATAAAAGGTTAATATTTTTAAAAAATAAATATTTCTTGTTTCATATCTACTAATAAAAGATTAAGAAGTTAATCAAAAAGCATGAAATATGGCCCTAATTACAAAGTCTCGTTTGGGGTGGAATTAAAATTAAAATTATTACAAAGCGAGGCGTCGACGCGTGACCTGGTCAAAGGGAATTTGCGTTTGATCCGACAAATTATTTTTGAATTTCAACAGCTTTTTACTGTTTATAATATATTTCCAAAAGATAGATAAGATAAAACAAAATAATTTGTTACTTGTTTATCTTTTTATGTATTTATCTTTGAAATAGGCAGTGGGTTCGATTTCCACTCGGAGAAATATAGTATTTAATATTTTTACTTCTTCGCTGTGATAACAAGACAAAGTATAGCGTTGAGTACCACCACTCCTCAAGAATTCGGCGGAATATGGGTGATAGAAGCGTCTTAATGGAAACGGAGTGTCTTAACATTACGCTCCTATATTTTCTCTGACTACTTTGCGTAGGTATGTGCAGGATACAGCATTAAGCTGAAAATATCTGTGTAATAAGATAATATATGGCTGTCGGGGCGTAATTGCACAGCGTCTAACTAAGAACGCGATAGTATTAGGTCCCATTTCGACTGGGGGAAAGGAATATTTTCCTTTCTTCGCTCTTGTGAAAAACGTGACGTTTTCTTAAGACACTCCTTTTTCCAATCCTTGCTTCAACTAGAATTGAAAACATTGGTAGAACTTAACGCAGACTTTCTCTTAATACCTAAGTGACAAATTTAAAATAATTCATACCCCCGAGTAAAAATCGAACCGACAACTTTCGCGTTCTCAATCAAACACCACAAATATCGTAAAATAAACGCAAAATACATACAACATTCTAAGTATTCGCTCCTTAATCACAAACCCCATAAAAGCCATAAAACTAACAATCACTTTTCAAATGTCCAGTATACATCTATAAGATATACATTTCAAATATAAATTGATATCAATTTATTGTAAAACAGAGGGTTTGTATTACATCAAAGCTTCACATGATGTGCTCAGGATTTCAACTGTCCTCACAAAATTAAATTGCTCCCCCATTTCGTTTTAAAGGTCTTCCTGTCCATTTTTCTTCTCTTTTTCTTTAAAAAAATATCACGTTTCGTGTGTTTCTCTTATTATGTGTTATTGGTCGGTAATAAGGTAACCCGAGGATGAAGGGAATAATAGGAGTAGAAATGAAAATCAACTATTTGTTATGTTTGTTTTAGCTGATGATATTTGTATTTTGTTTTTAAAGTATTGGAGAATGAAGATTTAATTAAGTGAAGACAAAATCATTTGTAATTTATTTTAGATTAGGTTAGGATCACACTGTATCCTGCACATGGCGGGGTACGCAGAAGCAGTTTGGTAAACATATCAAGTCAAGTGTCAAGGCACTCCGTTCCCATTAGGATACTTCCCTTGTGCACTATCTAAAAGCATTGCGTGTTGTGTGACGGAACTTAACACCGTGCTTTGTCTCATTACCAGAGCGAGGAAGTGATACTATTAAATATTTCATTTCTTCGGGGGCGACCGACTCCACAACTTGTCACATTTACAGTCATATGCGTATGCCTCTGTCCGACGACTGGCCTCATATATATATCTAACTTTAAAGAAAACTTCTCTTTGTTTATCGTACGGAGAGAACATAGTACTAAGACACTATGTTCGAAACTATTTGTCCAGTTTTCGAAATATTGAGATATTTGCCTGCCAGTGCAAGGAAATAAAAATTATTTAAATATAATACTTTCCCATGGTAGGCATCCGGCCTCCAAACTCCTGGGCCTTTAGATATTAATAATAAAAGGCCTTATAAATAAAAAAAGTGTAATAGAACACTAAAGCTGCTTCCTATAACTAGTGTAAAGTAGTGACTATATAAGTAGTATATATATATATATATTAGTACAATTCTATAAATAATTTTAAAATTTTAACAAAATCCTGCCCGTGACAACCAATCTAGGTGTTATATGATAATGGGCGTCACAATTCAATTTGTATGTACGTCTTTGTTTACATACAAAACAAAAGAGATGCGACTGTCTAAACCCTTCGCAAGCAATTCAATCACAGAATGGATAATACACGTATTTTGCTAACACTTTATTCCCAAATTATCGAACAACTTACCAAAATCTTTCATAGCTCTTATTTTTATCAGAAATAAGACTTAAATTGGTAGTTTAGGAGATATTTTGGACGAAAATGTATGTTTGTAATGGAACAATTAACCCGGCAAACTCTACTTCTCGACGCAAATGGATTGGATTGCCTCGAATCGACGAATCTACAGAATTGCTCTCTTGTCTATATTAGGTACTGTTAATGCCGGTGTTGACGTGTCTATGTTTTGTTACAGAAAAATCTTTTTTTGAATACTATTTGCAAATTTCATTAAGTATAGTGAAGTTTTTGCTCATTATGTAAGATTATACATAGTGTAGGTTCGATTTCTATTTGGGGGAATTAATTATTTCTGTTTCCTCGCTGTGGTAAGACAGGCTACCCTCTCGGGTTGAATTCCAAATTAACACGCAATTTCCGGAAAATTAGTGTCTTATCACTAGTTGTATTGTCTGTCAGTCCCTCATTAAAGGAAGTTGGGATAAATGGAGATACGTAGATTGAACGATTGAATTGATACATAGATTGAATGATTGAATTGAAAAGAAAAAAAAAACTTAGTGTTGAGACTCTACGTTTATTATCCTGCTACCTAGCTACACACGAGATACAACGTAAAAATGAAAAATAAAATTCCAATACATTCATAAATTTGTACCAGGTACGCTATATACAAGTAACGATACTTTAAACCCGGCAAGATGAATCGCTCTAACCGCTGCACATTTGTCAGAGTGCAGGGACGTGTGCACAGTGATTGCATGTGTATGAATCATGATTCATGAGTGGTGTTGGGATGTTCGTGCTGGGTTTTTGTGGGCAACTTATTGGGACTACAGTATTGTTTTTGTAAATTGTTTTGGTTGTTTTTTTTTTGTTTTATGAGATATATAGTTATAGTGGAACGGAAAATGGGACGCGTTGTTGGCTTTTCGTCAGAGAAGCTTCGAATTATGACAATGTAATATTGTCGAGTTTCAGTTACTTTAATAAACTTCTTTTTTTATTTTTTTTATCCTGTATCCAGCACAATGCAGGGTAGGTAGGAGGAACCTAGTATTAAAACACTCGGTTTCCCACTTTTTGCTGAATTCTGAAGACATTGCATGTTGAGTGGCAGAACTCAACGCCGCCCTTTGCCTCGACATCAGAGCGAAGAAATGGAAATGTAAAATTAAGTAAATATTTCATGTCCACGAGTGGGGATCGAACCCGCAATCCGTCGGTTTTTCAGTCACACTTTGTGCCCCTGCACCACCACTGGCCTGGTAAATAAACTTCTGATGGTACATATTTTATTAAAATGATATCTTTTGATGATATAATATACCCAGCGTTCGAGTATCCCAAGCTAAGAAATGTTAAACAAGTTTCCCCTGAGCGAAAAACGCATTTTCAACTATCGCACTTACAGTCAGACACTGTTCCACTTCGTCACGACGACCTCTACATCTAGATGTGTGATAGTAATATAATTTTAAATGCTGGACGTAAAGGCACGAAGGCAAACCCATAAACTGTCCGATTCACTATTTAAACGTGGTTTAATGCCGCCAGCTACCAATCTGCTTAATTGCCAATGATTCCTTAATGGCGAATATATGGCTATACGTTATGTCGGATGCTTGGATTTACAACTCTCTTTCATGATTACTGTGGAGGTACTGGTTTATATAGAAGATTATGGTTCCGGTGGAAATGTATTAGATTTAACGATTTGTAAGTTATAATGTAAACCAACCCTAATATGCTATATATGTATGTGTATATTATTTATTATTTTGAGGCCGTTAGTGAAATTTGTAGTATATTAAAGGCAGTCGCGGCGCATTTTTCGCCGAATTCTCGAGACATTGGGTGGAGTGTTAGAACTCAACACCGTGTTTTGCCTCGTTACTAGATAGGATAAACGAGAACATCAAATATTTCATACTCTCGAGTGGCAACTCACAGCCTTCATATTTACAGTTTAACACTTATGCCCCTGCGTGTCCATAACCTATTATACATATGCTTATACTAACATATTGGATGGATAACGAGTTTTCCATAGCTTTTAATCAATATCAATTTTAGATAGATTTTAAATCCTGAGTGGTTACCAGAACGAGGAGACTTGACTTTAAGCACATCTAAATTACTCTGCCACTGAATTTATTTCTGTATCTATAGATATATAACAGGATATAATAGGTTCGCTCTGCCTTCCCAGCTGATTTTATATTTATTAATTTTATAAAATCCTTTGTAAACAGATATAAAGAAAATCAAAATATACTTCACTATTATAATAGCAAACCGTGGTTACCGAGCTCCTGTATCGGCCGCAATTTACTGCCCCACGTTCACGGTTTGATACTCGCGTTTTGTTGGTGTTGGTGTAGATATTGGTGCGTTCTCATTGAGATACTTATTTTTTTGTTTCCAATATATAACAGAGTAAGGTGTAGACTTCCTTCGATTATTCGATAATAATTAATTTACTAAGTGGGGATAGAACCCACAATCATTGTATATTAAGGGCAGTCGTGGCGCAGCGCAGGGACACAAGCATGTGACAGCAAATGCGACGAATTGTCGCTACGCTTTCTACTCGAAGAAACACATTTTTTAATATTTTGTTCCCTTGCTCTGACAACGAGGCAAAGCGCGACGTTGAGTTCCGCCACTCAACACTCAACATCGAAATTCAGCGGAGCATTGCGAAAGGTAGTGTCTTAATGGCAACTGAGTGTCTTAACATTAGGTAGGCCTCTATTACTAAACACGCAATATATAGAAATTAGGCAGAAAATATCATTGGAAAAAAATATTATCTAAATCTACTAATATAATAAAGCAGAAGAATTGCTTTATTTGTTTAAACAGGGAAGCACATCGGACAGTGATAAGATCTCTGAATTGACTGGTTCGATTTACTTCTTTTTGTTCCGTATGAAAGCCACATTCTCCAGGAATGCTATAGGCTATATATATAGGCATTGCAATGTAAGTTTTGATAAGCGTTAAGTTACGAAATAACAATAATAATTAACGCAATCGAATTGCTTCAGAAATAGTTAAATATATGTCAGTACATTGTATGGCAGAAACATTCAATTTTATTTGTTCAAAAAAAAGTTCACGATATATATCCGTATATTTCTTATATCCTTCTCTTATAAATAACTCACAATAAGATAAGAAAATAATTAAACCTACAAGGTAATTTCTCCGTTTTTTATTTAACAAATAATATATAATCTATTTATTAGCAAATACAGCGTAATAAAAAATATAAGTGGTTTGCGGGCGAAGCCGCGGGCGGGCCGCTAGTTAAATATATAGGTATTGAAAAGTCCCCTATTATGAACATCGTCGATATTTCCTCCAGTCGGATTTCTTTGTCCATTATTCGTAATCCGATATTATTGGGGCACAAATTGAATTGTCATACATACGGCTGTGCGTTTTAATGGCGTCCGCGCACGAAGCTAACAATGTAGGGGGATGCTAGAAAAATATGATTGCGTTGAATATACATAAATACGATTTATTTATTTAAATAAATATGATTTACCTTCTTTTGTTTATTTAACATCTAAATATTGTTTTGGATAAAGTCAAGTTATATAGGATCAGGCTAGTCGTAGGAACACAAAGTGTGACTGTAAACGCGCCTGGTTGTGAGTTCGATTCCCACTCGAAAAAATGAAATATTTATATATATATTATTAAATTTATATTTCCATTTCTTCTCTCTGGTGTTGAAGCAAAGCGTGGGGTTGAGTTCCACTTAACACCAGCAATTTAGGATTAGCCGTTTTGTTTAAAATGAATTGAAAAATGTTTTTCCTACAGAGAATTCTCTAAGACGAAGTATTGATAATTTTTACATTTTTAGCATCACGTTTATTCCACATAGGAAAAAGGGCACCGACTCTTAAAACATTCCGTTTCCTACTTTTTGTTACTTTGCCTACTCAGTGGTGAAGCTTAACGCCGCGCTTTGTTTTAGAACTAAGAAATGAAAATTAATCAATTAATCACAACCTCAACGTTTCCAGTCGGATGAATTGCTATTACACAACGATGGACTATACATTTTTTTGTATAAAAAAATTACAATTATAACATGATTATAACTTTTTTTATTATTATATTATATTGTTTTGCACTGTGACCAGAAAGGAGTTCAAAACTAGTTAACTTTCAAGTTAAACATCAATATGTTTGCCTTCATTCATTTTGTATTATTTTCAATATTAGAAAGTGTTATTCTGACAAACACTGAGAGTAGAACTTTTTTTAAATAGCATATGAGAAATCTAATATAGCAGAACTCGAACCCGCTCATATTGGAAATGGCCTTAGTACACTAACCACTAAGCCATGTGCTCTAATCAAGCTACTCGTACGTCAAAATTCTAATATACTCGATATAAGCTATTTAATATGCTTACAACATTAATAAATAATATCAAGAAACTTTTTTTCTTCTATTATAATTATTTACTTCTAAATCTTACATGCATAAGACTTTTCCAATATTATACACTTACTTTAAATATGCTTTCAAAAATATTACTTTGTGTCCGTTGTTCTAGAGTGGATTGAAGTCAAACACCGTTTCACGTAAACGTTCGAGATTATCGAAAGAATATTATATTGGGAGCCCCTACTATGTGAATAAGTTATACTAGCCTCGATCCCGTCGAAATTTCAACTTTTCAAGTTCAATAGTTTGTGTGTATTGTCCATCAATCACTCTCATCAATTAATCATGTACCGCTAAGTAGAATTTGCAAGATCATACATAAAGATTTTGCACTTGGCAGGGTAGGCAAAAGGAACCTTTAAACTTAGTGTTAAGACACAGTTTCCCATCAAGACACTTCTATTCTCCGCTTTTCGCCAAATTCCTGAGGTATTGCATGTTGAAACTCATCTCCAAACTTTTCATCGTTACCAGAGCGATGAAATGGAAATATTAAATATTTCATTGGCCTGACTAGGAATAATTTACATACAATAATATTACATACCTCCGATTGAATATCGAACCCATAACCATCGTATTTACAGTACAAATAAAAAATATATAATTAATCCTATCCAGATACCGTAGTACACAACGTCTCTCTCCGTCTTTCGAAACTTCCAATATTTCAATAGAAACTTTCACCTGTATTAAGTGATTAGTTCCATTTGTGAATATCACAGCTTGACGAGACTGCATCTACAGTGCAAGAAATAATGTACGGTGGCAAGTTTTACTAGTTCGTAATTATACAAATATGGAATTTGTTCGAAGGATTATTTTATTTGAGGAACGAGTTTTAGTTTAAAATTGTTTTTAATTAATATATTAGAAGAGTATGAGTATTTAAAATATATTAAGTTATTATGGCTGAGGTTTTAAATTCGATTTCGTTGGGGGGAAGGACTGATTTTCAATTTCAGTTCCGGAAAGATGGAAAATGTGCAGTAAGTTCCACCACTCAACAAATAATGTCTGAAATTTAGGCAGAAAGCTAAAGAGGATAGAAAGAAAGAGAAAGAGGATAAAGTATTTAGACACTTAGTTCTCTTTGCCTCATCATCTCTATGTAAGATAAGAAGTAAAACATGAAGCTACGTATTTTCTTTTATTTTCTTTCATTAATATATTTAGTTAGGTTTTGTAGCTTCACGCTGTATCACAACAGGGTAGGCAGAGAGAACATAATGTTAACACGCTATGTTCCCATTGAGACACTTTTGTTCTTCATTGTTCACTGAATTGTGAAGGCATTACGTTCAATAGCGGAACTCAGTATAAGGGAATGAAAATTTAAAATTAAAATTTCCTCGAGTTATATCGAAACCTGTCGAGTTTACAAATGCACGCTTGTACCCTTGCACCAGGACTGGCCTTATGTGACAGTTAGTGAGGACAATATAACAATAACTTAAAACGCGCAAAGCCGGGCTTTTAATGCTATTAAAAGGATACCTAGAAAGGAATTGAACCCACAACCATCCAATTTATTTGGACAAATCCTATCTGCTCCATACTAATTCATAATTTATGCGCATATGCCTAAGTTGCCGTGTCGGTTTATTCGTGTCTAATTTGTATCGACATGGAAGACGTGTCGTGTAGTATTATACAATAACATTGCATTGTAAGTTATAAATAGAAATTGAATTGTAAATAAGTGATCAATTTAAAGAAAAAAATAAACAAATTAACGAATTGAAGACTGAGAAGATAATTTGTCATATACTTTTTGAGATAAAAAATTTGAAACCTTAAAAGCTTCAGTCGTTAGTTAAATATATATATATATATATATATATATATATATATATATATATATATATATATATATATATATATATATATATATATATATATGTAAAAATATGTTTTTAGAACAGCGTGATGTTTTTGTACATCATTGTTTTTGTAAGAGCTATGATTAAAAAAACACAACGTTGTTCTTAAAAGTTTTTTTTTTTGTATATACTAAAGTAGTAGTTGAAGCCAGCCGTGGTATAGGTAGGTGCACAACCGAGCGACCGTAAAAGTGGGTGACTGGGTGTGGGTTCCTCCTTGTGGAAATGAATTATTTAATATTTTTATTTTTTCGCCTTTGGAAGTATCTTGATAGGAACGGAGTATCTTAACACTAGGTTTCCAAGTTCCGTTTGCCTAACCTGCCATATACGGCATAAAGCGAGAAACTAAATAAAGAAAATATAGCCCCACGTGACTTATCTCTACTTTCTCTCCATTAATATACGGAGAAACCTATAAAAAATATCATAATATCCCATACATATGCGTAAATATTAATGCCGTAGCTCAAGCCATAACTTTTATGGTGACCATAACACCGTGGGTATCACCTGCTTTATACGTCCGTAGTTTGATAGTTGTAGTCCTCCATCGTAATACTTAATTGTCGAATGGCAGTTAAATTTAGATTAAACGGTTTATATGTAAAATATTTATTGTTTAGTTTAAGTGCTCTTGGTTGATATGTTCTAACTACGTTTTTAGGCCAGTTGTGGCGCAGTGGCACAAGCGTGTGACTGTAAATATGACGGGTTGTGGGTTCGATTTTCACTCGAGAAATTGAGATAATTTAATATTTTTATTTTCTCGCTCAGGTAACGAGGCAAAGCGAGTTGAGTTCCGCTCTTCACCAAATACCACGCAATGTATATAGAATTCGGCGGAAAGTGCGAATCGGAAGTGTCTCTCAATGGGAATGGAGTGTCTTAACACTAGGCATTTAGGTTCCCTCTGCCTACCATGGTATATGAGGAGTACAGCGTGAAACTAAAAATTCAAAAATATTTTGTAGATAGTTTCGATATGTATACAAACAGGTGCCATATTGAATATGATTGAATATTTCTATCTCGCTACAACGAAAAAAACCATAATATAATTAACCAACCTTAGGTGTAATCGATCCCACCGAAGTCATCACACTATGCTGTTGACTCTTTTGCTTATCTTAATTTTGAAACATCTAACACAAGAAGACATTTTCAAATATTAAAACAAGAGCAATATAAGAGGCCTTTGAATCTTAAATAATGGAACACGCCACGCGCTATCGTATAATGACTTGTTAATGTAATTAATGATACTAAGAAAGATCATTTATATGTAAACTATTAATTGTTTTTGTTTATATTTGTACTAAATTATCTCACAAAGAACTGTTTACTACATTTTTGGGATTATTTTTTAACTATTTCACCTATTCAAGGTAGTTAAATAGAAATTTGTCCCACCTAAAATATATCAGCGATAAAAAGTGATGAAAATAACAATAAATATAGAGGATTTTATCAATTTAATCGACACGTCTACAGCTTTTAAAAGGTAATCATAACTTAATGAGTTACATACAATTTATATCATTAACGATTTGTCTACATATATTATTTTCTTTATGGAGTTAGGTTTTAGTACAGTTTCTTTGTGCTCAATTCAAATACTGTAAAACTAAAAAAAAAAAAGTTTACTTTATACTAATATTATAAAATTGTATATAAATTGTGAAGAGATAATAATATGATTTAAATTATATAAATTATTAAAAGTGTTTGTCTGATTGGCCGCGCTAATCTCAGGAAATATTGTTTCGAATTAAAAAATATTCTTGTATTGGATAATCAGTTTATTGAGAAACTTTTAAGTTAATTCGTTTCGGTTTAACCCCAATGTTAGAGTTACCTCAATCTTTAGAATTTTTCATATAAAACTCTGAGCTATTTCTATTTGAACCCAGATGAGACCGCAGGTAAGAACTGTTCTCAAATATCCTAAGAACGAAAATAAAAATGTAATATTCAATAATATTT
This sequence comes from Heliconius sara, assembly GCA_917862395.2. Taxonomy (NCBI): domain Eukaryota; kingdom Metazoa; phylum Arthropoda; class Insecta; order Lepidoptera; family Nymphalidae; genus Heliconius; species Heliconius sara. The sequence goes on along the minus strand of OU860788.1, from coordinate 2,039,574 downwards.
TATGGAAATGAAGCTACAAATAAAACACATACTATTATGGCACGATAAGAGCCTGAGTATGATACCAAATTATAGTCGTCATAAAGTGCGTTCGAGGACAGAATTACGAGTTGTTTACAGATTGGCTTGTATAGTAGACTTCGATATTCGAAAAGGATTTTATATTGAAATTTTCGAATATCTTTGCCAAGTTTTATTTAAATTATGTAATTTATAGTGTATTTATTAGATTTTGTGAAAATTTTTAATAAAAGGCAGAAAAATCCGTTGTATAACAGTTTGTTAGTTTATATTTCATTCTCTAAACTAATTTTACCGTAAAATTCAAATTATGATAAGTACGTGATGTAGAAGAGGCCGGTCGTGGCACAGCGGCACGAAGTGTGACTGTAAAACCGACTAGTTGTGGGTTCGATCCCCACTCGAGGAGATGAAATATTTACTTAAATTTATATTTCCATTTCTTCGCTCTGGTGTCGAGGCTAAACGCGGCGTTGAGTTCTGCCACTCAACACGCAATGCCTCCAGAATTCGGCAGAAAGTGGGGAACGGAGTGTCTTAACACTAGGTTCCCTCTGCCTACCCCGCTGTGTGCAGGATAACTGTGATGTAGAATGGTATAGCTGAGCTTAGTGTTTGTGTGAGTGTAGGTTAATGGTAGTAGTGTGCAATACACGTTTTTATAGTGAACGCTACAAGTGCTACAAATTAAATTATATGAGGCTCAAGGGGTTTATTAGAAAACTGTAAAGAATTTCTCCATTCAAGTCCTGGCTCCATAATACCACCAATATACCATACTACTATTCCAAATGGGTCAAATGAACCTTAGATGTTATTACATAGTTACAAAAAATATATTAAGCCAGTTTAGTATTTGCAAGTACAAGATGTTCATCGAGTGGTATTTTAAGGAAATATTTCTTAAATCTAATGTACATGTTGATATGTCACAGAACAGCACCTTAAATTTAAGTTTAGTTTATTTAGTTTTAAGTTGAATTACGTTTAAAGACTATAAAAAAATCAGCTTCATGCTGTATTCAGCACATAGCAGGGTGGGCAGAGCGGGAGAGACTAGTGTTCCCCACTTTTCGATGAGTTCTGGAGGCATTGCGTGTGGAGTGGCAAAATTCAACGTCGCGCTATGCCTCGACACCAGAGCAAAGCAATGAAAATATAATTGTAAATAAATATTTCATTTCCTCGAGTGAGGATCGAACCCACAACAACAGTCACACTTTGCGCCCCTGCGCCACGCTGGCCTTCAAAAATAAAAATTAATTAAAGTAATTAATATAAAACCAAAAAAATAAAACGAAGTGCCTAAATTAAAGCGAAACCAGAAAACCAGAACTTCACAGATAAGTAACTTTAAAAACCGTCAAATCATAAAGATAAACGTCGTCAAAGGGAAAACGGAATGGCACTTCGTTTTTTTCGTTTATTACAATGCTTTGTACGAACTTTCCATACTTCCCGTTTCAGTTTTACAGCATTTTTCACTTACAATGGGTGGTTGGTGAATACGGTTCATTTAATTTGATATTATTTTGGATAAGGCTGTATGCTTATTTATGTGTTCGGCTTATATTTTTAACTAGCTTTTATTAGATTGACTTTTACCTATGTTACCTTGTATGTATGTACTCTATATACAAATCCACCTATTTACATTACCTCCAATTTAGATCAGAGTTAGAAATGCTTGACCATTTTCCTGGATTTGACCAAGGCTTTTGATTCAATTCCAAGGATTTGATTTTCCTATCCTTCTGACAAAGCTTTATTATTTAGATATTAAAGTAAATCAATTAAACCTTTTCTAAGACTATCTCACTGTTAGATCTCAGCATCTTAAAATTGGTAATTATATTAGTGATGAGTTAAAGTCTGAGTTAAAGAAAATTTGCGATTTGGTGACCATATAAAGAGTCATGCTGTGTGTATACGTAAATTCATTTGTTTTTTAAAACTTACGACATGTTGCTGATTCTTCACTCATCAAATAAATTTAATTTGCTTTATGTCAGTCACTTTTAAATTATTGTGTTGTTTCCCGGGGTGGAGCTGAAAAATCAAACAATCTTGAGATTGCGATACGCACCTTACTGAATGTCGATGCTTTTCGACATTTGTTTTCCACTTTTGCAAGGAGAAAAAGGAGAGATTGCTAGATGTTGAGTATGAGACAACTGTTTCTACTAAATATCATGGAACTCCAAAAGAGAATTTAACTCATCACTAATATAATTACCAATTTTAAGATGCTGAGATCTATCAGTGAGATAGTCTTAGAAAAGGTTGAATTAATTTTCTTTAATATCTAAATAATCAAGCTTTGTCAGAAGGATAGGAAAAGAGCTGGAATCAAAAGCCTTGCTCAAATCCAGGAAAATGGTCAAGCATTTCTAATTTGCGCTGTGTGATCCCGGCTTAGAATAGGATCATCCTGGTACTGGTGGTGTCGTAAGAGGCGACTAAAGTACGTGTGGTAGAGTCACGTCGCCAGCAATGGCAACACGCATGGGCAGACTCGACCGGATAATTACCACCCCCGGCATTTAAAACCGGCGTTAAGTAGTGGCTTTATGCCACTGCGCTTCGCATCAGGTAATGCCGGGCCCCGGCGCCCAACCCACTTACCTAACAGGCAGGCAACGCACGTGTAGCTCCTCTGGTGTTGCACGGGGTCGTGGGCGGCGGCAGGCACTTACCATCAGGTGTCCCGAACGATCGTTTGCCATGTTTTTTCCATAAAAAAAAAAATATCGTCCTCGAACAACATTTCAGATTGACATTTTACCCTTATGTCCTTACTAAGCGTCGTAGCCACGCACGATCTGGTATACTTTGTCTTTTAAAAACTGCATTTATGAAGATGTACATTATGTATAACAAGGCAAATAAAATTTTGAAAATATATTCCTTATTTTTCATTACAATTGTGCACAACTGTGCCACACACATACACACACATTTACTCATAATACACATCCTCGCACCTTCACTCATGCACACATAAGAGACGTGACCTTTGTACGTCTCATGAATAGTTTTCTATTTTTATATTTTTTTTACTTTGAACTTTTTTCCTAAAAGGCTAATTCTTTTATTTTATTGAGAGTATTTGCGCTGTATACTTGAATACAGGCAATCAGTCTGGATACCAATTTTCTTATAATTTGTCTTCTATATTTTTAGACTATTGCTTATAAAACTGTATCTAAATACTACAGTGAAACTTCTGTGTAATAATGTTTTTATTATTATTTATTACTTTAAATAACGAAAATCTGTCATAGTAAATACTTGTTTAAATTATAATTTCGATTGAAATTTTAAAAAAAGCAACAAAAAACGTTTTAAGTATAAGAAACCTAACAAAATGCCTCCCACAAATGCACAATACCCATTTTCTCTAAAACCGCATCCAAAACTTTTTACATCCAAAGCGAATGATCCAACTCTTCTATGAAGTAGAAAATTGTTCGAAACTCCTTTGTCCGCTGACCACTCTGAATTTTTTACTATTACTTTTACTATTAACTTCAGTGGCTCTCGAGTGAGAGTATTACAGTAATTTGTGCTACCGTGAAGTCGGATTGTCTTCATTATAAAAGTTTTTTGTGAAGTCGATTTTTTGTATTTTTGAATGACTTAGAAGTTAAAGGAAATTGGTATATTAAGTATATTTAGCATTAAAATCAATCAAAATAAAAAAAAATACGCAGTATCATTCCTTCTTCTTCTATACGTTTTTCATAGATTAACCTATGTAGAGGATTTTAAGTAGCTTCATACTGCAGTCTGTGGTAAGAGAGGCGAGGCGAGGAGCGAGGAGCGAGGCATAGCAAGGTAAGAGAGAATTTCTGAAACATTGCGTCTTGAGTAAAGGAATTCAAGAATTCAAATCAAGGGAAAAAAAATCTCAGAATGAAAATCGAACCCACAACCGCACACTCTTTTCAACATTATATCATATTATTAGCCAATTTATTGCTAAAACCACATAAACCCAATACAATGAAGTACACCTTCACCATAAGTTACGTAGTCCGTAACCATGGTTGCTCAATTAGAGACAGACGGACAAAAGATGGACGTAATGATCGTCATTATCCTCTACACGCCATTGTATGTATCAGTGTATGGTACTCGAGCGTATTGTATCCGGCTATTAGTCCGTCTTATCGTTGTAACTGACCAATAGCTTTAGTGTTTTGAATAGATATCTATTGGAAATGATTTTACCGGTTATCTGTGAGTGCAAATATATTTATATTTTGCTTTTTTTGTTAGATTGATATGTAACATTGTAGTTTTAGAAGAGAGTATCGTGGTGCAGTCCTACAATCGTGGTTGTGGATTCGATTCCCACTCAAGAGAATGGAATGTTTAATAATTCGATTTCCCCGCGACGGTAATAAGGCAAAGCGCGACGTTGAGTTCCGCTACTCAATACGCAGTGCCTTGAAATTTCGACACGAAATGTGGAACGAAAATGTCTTATTGAGAACGTAGTGTCTTGATACCAGGTTTTCATATTTTCTTTGCCTACCCTTCTATCATTTATGCGGGATGCAGAATAAAAATAAAAATGTAATAAAATTTAAGAATTTTAATTTCATTTATAATATTTGAGATATATGTAAGGCTGCCTTTACATCAAAATTGTATTGTTATTTTGGTGTAATAAAGCATTTTTTAATAATAATAATAATTGTATCATTATAAAGCTTCACAGTTATATGCTTGGATCGTAATACAACAATATAGTAGATACCATCGAACTGGTCTGATGATAGAGCCAGGATCTGAATGAACTGGAACTCTTCAGAGCTCCAAACACATATTATACCACACTTTTTTATGCATTGCGCATTAAACATATGTTTTTTTACTATTATTCTTAAGTTATATAAAAGATAAGTTAAATTTGTTCTTGAGTACGTATAAATTCTATAAGCATCTCGCGGACTACCTCTATAAAATCTTCTTCACTCAACAAATAGTGTCTTAAGTAGTGATTGATCACTATATTTTAGATAAATAAACAAAGACATTACGCCGCATCGTCGATAAGAGCCATCATTAAGCCTCACGCCCAGCCATTCATTGGTGAAAAATGTATATCTAAGGGCCGTTGCTACATCATTTCCTTTTCCGCAGAATCCATCTTAGTCAGTTGACACCCTTTAATTTATCTTGTATGATGTTGATTCGAAGACATGTACATAAGCTAAGCATATGTGATGCTTAGTCTTTTTACCTCACTATTTTTTTAGCTTCACGCTGTATCCCGCACGTAGCAGAGTAGGCAGAGGGAACCTAGGACCTAGTTCTAAGGCTTCTCATTAATATACTTGCGTGTTGAGTGGTGAAAATTAATGCCGAAGTTTTGCCTCGTTACCAGAGCGGGAAAATTAAAATATTAAGTATTTTATTTCCTCGAGTGGGAATCGAAACCACAACTTGTCGCACTTTACAAACACGCTTTTGCGCCTGCGTCGCAATTAGTTTTATAATTACCTAAATCTGTACAAAATATATTGAGGCAGTTGTATTTTATGGGTAAACTAGCGGCTCGCCCACGGCTTCACCAGCTTAAAATACATGATTATTGATTTAAAAAGTTGATTGACGATAATGACTTCTAATATAATTTTTTTATGACTTTAATATGTAATATTCTAATATGATTTTTTACATTATCATAATTTCTATAAGAATTTTTGATTGTTTCGAACTAAAAAAATGTTGGTAATTGATATTCATAAAATATATGTTCTGTTCTTTTTACTTATGTTATGTTTTTTAAAACTCTGTTACATGTCAGTTAATAATTTAATGTACCTACTGCTTCAGAGACAGCCTTAAATGTTAAATTATTGGCTTGGGTAAGGATTCATAATATTCTTTGTAAAATAGCTGTAATGATTGCATATTAACTCCTGTACAGTTTTTAAATTAAATACATATTTTATTAGCTAAAAGTATCTACAATTGGTAAATATGTAGTTATTACAGTGTACACGTAGAAAGGATGTTTGTTTTTATATAGATTTATTTTAAAGCAACGAACGAACCAAAAAATCTATGTATTTACTTGATATTTCTTTGCTTTATTGTATAAAATATTGTATAATAGTGCTTCAAAAATATATATTTTTATCGACAGTCATATAACCGAGACGTTTCGAGTGTCATTCTATAGCCAGGAATCTTACCAGCGCGATTGCTATATAACATTCGCAGGCAAACTAATGCCTTGAGTTGTGTTTTTACTGTTTTTTTAATGAACCGATTTTGGTGAAACTTTAATAGTTAAGCTGAGTTAAAACAAAGCTATTGATGAAACTCTTAAGTAAATCGGTTCAGTACTTTCAGAGAAAAATGTAACCATACATATCGACAGACAGAAAGACAGACAAGAAATTAAAAAAATATATTTTTGCTTTCTATTATTCTTTTTAAGTGTCCCTCTATCCATTTAAGTAAAAATCACTAAATATACAGACAAAATATTTTTATTATATAGATAATAAAAATATTCAATTATTTGAAATAATTATGTTATGACAGACAATGATTTATGATTCTTCAATCGCATATAGCAGAGAAAACATAAAACTTAATGTCAAGTCACTCCGTATTCCACTTTCTGCCATTGTTCAAGATACAACCTATTGAGTGGCGGAACTCAACTCCACATTGACTACAATACTACTACGAGAATTTAAAAAAAAGCTCAGCCGCCTACGCGGCTGTGTGGGGGAATTTTCTAAACTTTTGAGGCCGGTCGTGGCGCAGCGGCACAAAGTGTGACTGTAAACCGACTGGTTGTGGGTTCGATCCCCTCTCGAGGAGATGAAATATTTACTTAAATTTATATTTCCATTTCTTCGCTCTGGTGTCGAGGCTAAGCGCGGCGTTGAGTTCTGCCACTTAACACGCAACGCCTCCGAAATTCGGCAGAAAGTGGGAAACGTAGTGTCTTTCACTACGTTCCCTCTGCCTACCCTGCAGTGTGCGGGATACAGCGTGAAACTGATTTTATATTAGTTTTTTTTATTTAATCTATACAATATAAGATAATTACAACTATAAAATACAATTTCTTGTACAAAACACAGCTACTCTGTTTCATCTTATTCAATATATTATCTGTAGTTCGGCCAGCACACCCCATTTCCTATGCGGACCATTAACCCCGTCTGTAGGTGCTATCACTCTTCATTTTCAATAAATACAATTTTTGACGGATTTCAGAGTAAACATTATGTAAAAATATATTATAATCATGTTAAAGAATTGATCTTTTATTGTATTTATTAATATTATAAATATTAATGCATATTTTACAAAACTATATCATTTTTTTTTTAATTTAAAAGAAAAATCATAACTTAATATGTTTACGATCTAGAAACTTAATTTTTGAAGAGATAATAAAATGTATTACCATATTAAGCCTCATTTCCTTCTCGTCGACTTTGCCTAAAGAAGTTGGAATAGATTTTGAAACGATTTTCGACAATTCCATCTTTTTTTCAGATCTTATAAACTTATAAAAATATATTATAATTATGTTGAAGTTTTGACCTCTCATTTTTATATTAATGCATATTTTTCACTATCTGTTCAGAATATAATAGATACATATAATTATATTAGTATGGCAGAAAGTGAAGAATGTAGTGTGTTAACACTACGTCCCTCTGTCTATCCTTCTGTGTGTGGGTTACAGCGTGAAGCTGATTTAATTTATAAGTATCACTGTATTCCTCACTCCACAATCTCTCACGTAGAATAACGGAGTGTCCTGACACTGGGTTTTCTTTGCGGATATATCTATATTCATATGCAAAACAAAGCGTAATACTTATATTATACAGCACGTGTAATAAAATTTTACTAAATACTCAAAATATTATAAAATAACAGAAATTACATATAAACCAAAAGTCTTATTTATTACAACAATATAAAGCGTTGGCAAAGCAGCAGAGCGTCTGTCTGTAAGCTGTAACAAGACAGGGCGCGGTGTTAAACTCTGTCACTCAACTCATAATGTTTTAAACATGAGTCCAAAAGTGGAGAGTGGCATGTCTAACACTAAGTTCCTTATTTCAACCCTTCAATATGCCGGATACAGGGTAAAAGTTAAAAAAATATCATTTTGACAATATTTTTTTAACTTTAACCCTTAACCCACAACATTAGCATTCATGTAAACCAAAATCTCCAATTAATCTTTACCCGATAGAGTCATCTTATAATATCTTTAAAAGATAACAACAAAGATTAACAAAAGGCAAAATAATTATATTCGAATCCGCCATCATAAATCAAGCGACTGCTTAGCACACGATTAGCATCGAACAAGTGAACAAGCGACGTAAATCATGGCGACACTTCCCTCCCGCGCCGTGTCGGCTGCAAATATACTCATTTAAGAATACCTACTGTATTACAATTTGAACGTACTATAGGTATTTGTAACAATCTGTACCTACTTTTATACTAATATTATGGGGTCAGTCTTGGCGCGTCAGACTGTAAACACAACGGTTGTAGGTTCGATGGCCATTTGGGGATATTTTCAGAATTAAGTGGAAAGTGGGAAACAATAATATCTTATTAGGAACGGTGTGTTTTAACACTAGGTTCCAAGGTTCCCTATGCATATAGCAGGGTTGCTATATGTGAAATTTACCGTTACGCTAAAAAAACTTTAACATTAAAATGAAACTATAATTTATAACTCTACAACATCTTGAAGCATTGAGTTAAACAGAAAAGTTACTAAAAGTACTAATGAATATCATTTATATCAATTATTTTTTTTATTTTATACTATAAAATTCAAAGAATTTGCGATCCACTACTATATTAAATATTGGCTGTAACCTATAACAGGTAATTTAGAGATGAAACCTGATATGAAACAACAAAAACCAACTATCTAACAAAGTAAACGAGTAGTTCAACTACTAAAACATTTAATAAAACGCGGTCAAACTCAACAGACAGTCTAAGACAGTTAAAGGAAAGACAAATCTCACCTGTAAGTTGACTCGGTTCAGTCAACTTTATTTCGCGCTTCCACCCCATTTCAGTGATACGACTGTTTGTACACTAGTTTACGAGCTTAGGAAAAATCTGATACTGGCAGTAGACAAGGTGTATTTTTAGTAATGTTTTTGTATTGGATGCTTTTTGATTTTAGAATTTTTTTTTTAGTTTCACGCTGTGTAACGTATGCAGTAGGGTAAGCATATAGCTTTTAGTTCTGGAGGTATTGCGTATTAAATTGCGGAATTTAACGTCGCACATTGCCTTAACACCAAGGCGAAGATATAAAAATATTTATTGTTTAATTTCCTCGAGTGGGGATTGAACCCAGAGCCTGTCATGGTTATAGTTACACGCTTGTGCCTCTGCGCTACAACTGGCTTCGAAATTTAGAAGAATTAATAAATTGAATGATAATCATAATAGCTGAACAACTCTTTAGATCTAATATTTTTTTTTATTATATTCTATTTTGTGAAAAATATATATCACGAGTTAAAGATGTATAAACATTAAAATAACAATTATTAAATTTTGGTTTACCTAAGATCTATTTTGAAAGCGTTCTTAATATGCCTTTTAAGTTTCAGTGGGTATCCCTATTAGCAAGTAAGACCCTTCGAACCTAAAACACTATACAAATACAAACCATTGTAAAAACTCACAATATCTAATACGAAAGTCAATAACAAGAATAATTCGTAATTGCCTCCAAGATAGCAACTAAGAAGACAAAGGACAGTAAAATGGTTGATTGCTCACAACACTGCCGTACAGGTCGACATAAACTACATACATATCGATATTTTGTTAACAATAGTTAAGATTTTGAGCAAAATTTAATTAAAATTTTAAAAAAGAAAATAAAATCTGTTAAAATTGACTGTTAGGGTAGTCTAAAGGGAATTTAGGTACCCAATGCTAAGACAAGCTGTTCCCATTGATACACTTCAGTTTCTGTTATTCCTAGTTTTAATACACCAAATTGTATCTATACTAGTCTATACTAATATTATAAAGAAGTAAGATTTGTATTTTTGTATGTTTGTATGTATGTATGTATGTATGTGTGTATGTTTGTAGAGTTTTCACGCAAAAACTACTGGACCGATTTCAATATTTTTTTCACTATTAGAAAGCTGGATCTTCACTGACCAGCATAGGATATATAACATTTTCAAAAAAAATAGAGATCCCTAATAAAAATGCAATAATGTAACCCAAGGTGAGAAGAAATTGATCTTAACAATTCTATCATCGCGTGCGCTGCGAAAACTATTGATGATAGAACAAAATAATGTTCTACAATATTATAGAGCGTATCAATATCTATAAAAAAGTCCGCGATAGCATATGTCCAACTACTGTAGTTATGACAATATAACCATTTTTTTATATTTTATAAGTTAACAAAAGTGCCGACAATAATCAAACCATATTATTCATACCTCTGCATTAATCCTTATCCTATTAAATGATATTTTATTAAAGATAATTTCAATACCTGTAAAATACTTTTTAAATTAATAAAATCGGATATCCCATTCAAAAGATATAACGAATTTAAAAATATCAATCTAAAGAAAATCATGTAAAAATAAAAAATGCGGAGTGTGTGTCGTTTGGCCTCGCGCACCGTGGCGAGAAACTCTGCGGGGGTGAGGGGGAGGTGCATCAATATCACTAAAATTATTAAGACAATCGATTAGATTTTTTGTTACCTTATTTGATTTGAATAGGCCCCAAAAGTACGAGACCAATTTGGAAATTTTTTTTACAATTAGACGATTAAGGTGTAAAACAATACCAAAAAAAAACCTTATATCGCGTACGCTGTGGAAATTATTGACAATAGAGCAAAAGTGATGTACTATAATTTCATAGAAGACATCAATATCGACAAAAAGTTGACGATACCATGTGTAACTGTTAGAGGTATGTTACAAATACTAATTTTCAAAGGAAAATGTGCAAACTAGAACAGAGCCGCCATCGTAGAACAGAGGGACATCTAAAATATATATATTTTATATTCTGTCATAATGAATAGCTTTAAACTTTGCATACAAAGGTATCCTGTACGTAGTACATAATTTTTTTCATTTATTATTGCCAGTACAACAGTATCGATACCAATGTGGTATTTATATTTTTATATATATTTAATATTTTTTCTCCCCTTAGTGTTTTTCAGGTGGAAAACACAGAGAATATTTTATTCACCATAAAAATGTTAGTAGTTTTTATAATTCTAATATAATTAAACAACTTTCTAAAATGATCTTTCCTTGCATGTGTTGTAATAACTATCAGGAGCTATTAAACAAAACAATATATTCTCATTTTGATAAATATATTATATGTTATTACAGTATAACAATATAATATATAAGATATTAAAATTTAAATTAAATTAGCTTCACGCTATATCCCGCACACAGCAGGGTAGGCAGAGGGAACCTAGTGTTAAGACACTCCGTTCCCCACTTTCTGCCGATTTTGAAGGCCTTGCGTGTTGAGTGGCAGAATTCAACGCCGCGCTTTGCCTTGACACCAGAGCGAAGAAATGGAAATATAAATTTAAGTAAATATTTCATCTCCTCGAGTGGGGATCGAACCCACAACCAGTCGGTTTTACAGTCACACTTCGTGCCACTGCGCCACGGCCGGCCTCTATATATATAAGATATTATATATTATTTTAATTTTTATCTTAAAACTAGCGGGCGCGCGCAACTTCGCCTGCTTATTAGCACTTTTAGGGGTAAATTCTAAAATACCACGAAAAGCGTGTTCAGTAAAATATTTTTAAGCTTCTGAATTTAAGGTTTTATAAAAATCGGTGGCGATTTAAAGATTTTTTCATAAAAACTTTCAACCCCGTCCATTGTTTTTAGAATTCATCCCTAAGAGGATGAATTCTAAAAACCATAAAACACGTGTTCAATGAAATATTTTAAAGAGTCTGCTGACTTTCAAATTTTATGAAAATCGGTGCTGTTTTAAAAAAATCCATACAAACTTTCAACCCCTATTTCATCCGTGTAAGGTAAAAAAATTTCAAAATCCCTTATTAGTGGATGTCCAAATTATTAAAATAAACATCTGTCCAAACTTCACGTTTCTCCCATCAGCGGTTACGGCTGTGCGTGTGTCTTACCTCAGTCAGTCAGGTGCATGTCCTTTTATATATATAGATAAATAGATAAATAAGTGTATTTTGATCAAATTTATTTTCTTAAAAAGTTAACAGTGCCCAAAAAAGCTATCATTTCTCTATGAGGATATAAATAAATAGTTATAAAAGTCAGTTTTTTAATCATTACACCATTCATAGATGACGAATGTTACAATAAAAACAATTAAACCGATTTTACCGCTCCCGCACCGCACTCACGTCTTAGCTGTTTAAATCGCTTAAATCGTTTCTGAGATAAGCGTCGACTAACAGAAAAACCAACAAACAAACTGGTCCTATTACTTTGTTAACTGACCCCAATAATAATTTTTCTAATGAAAATCTAAAATGCCACCATGGTTTTAATAATTTTCACATTAGAAATCATAAGTGCGCTGCAAGCATACATTATTTATTAAAACAGGAACGTAATTCTCTGTACCGAAATAAACAAATAATTTACAAACTTAAGCGGGTGAAGCCGTGAGCTGGTTGCCACAGTTTATAAAAGTTTATATTGGGTTTAGATGGATCACGTGGGGATATCAATACATTTTAATCATTGGTACGTAGGTACGTTACATTCATTTACACTACATATATTTCTCAATAGACCTTAATCTAAACTTTGTATATAAAAAAAATACATGAAATAATCATGTTAAGGAAGTATCAAATATATTTTATGAATCATCCTTAATGTTATATTCAAAACAAATGAATTGTATGTAAATTAATTTTCGTGAAAATATTCAAAATATTAAAATAAAAAATATTTTGAAAAAAATAATTTATTAACGATAAGAATGTTGGTAGTTTCTTAAAAGGTATAAGAATTAAAAAAATGCCTGAAATATGCTTTCATTGCAAGTGTTGTAATAACTATTGGTTGTATTCACTAAAAAATCACTATAGATATTAAATATGCTCAATTATATAGTATTTTTGTCAGCACCGCTTTAAATGAAACCATAGTTTAAACTATTCTATAAAAGCCTAATACAATTTAAAAAATCCCAAAAATGAAAAAGTTATTTCCCTCCGTAAGTTCCCTCTACCTACTCTGCTATAGGCTGGATACAGCGTGAATCTGATTTTAATTTTGTGTGAATCGATTAAAATAAAACTAATACTAAATATTTAAAGGAAGTTAGGCGTTGCAAATATACAGTATAAGTATATTAAAACATGAATATAATTTTAGTGTTTTAAGTAAATAATTCTGTGGTAAAAGCGGGCGAAGCCGCGAGCGGGTCGCTAGTATAATATAAAACTAGGAATATTATAGGAGGCGTTAAACGCTATTCCATATAAATAGCGTTATTGTGAACGCGACAGTTGTGGCTTCGATTACCAAATGGTGGGATAAATTATTCTAATTTTTCTGCTATTCTAAGACAAAGTGCGGCGTTGAGCTCCGCCACTCTATCCACAATTAGTGTCCAATTTAGCTGGAGACGAAGTATTTTTCCAGATATCAAGATATAGGGTGAAACCATATTATCATTATTATAATGTAATATCTGTAACCCAACTGAGATTGGACCTAAGAATTGCTGCAGCACATAACTCTTAAAACTGAACAATATAAGCCTTATTGGAAATGGAAGGGTCTTAATGGGAACGGAGTATCTCAACTAGGTTCCCAGGTTCCCTACACTGCTATGTGCAGAAAACAGCGTGATGCTAATAAAAACAATTTAATTCTTATTAACACTACCACTAAAAAATATCAATTATTTACATACTATATTGCCCAGTAGGTTCGTAGTTTCACTTTAATCTCCCCAGTAACTGCATTCAATCTCGTGGAGTACACAGTAAAATTAGTTTGTGCACCGCCTATCTGCGAGACAATTATTTTCAACTCTACCGTGCGGGGCCTTACATCCGCTTGCATCATTGTTTCAGATGGACAGTCTTATGTAACTTTTTTGATTTGTTTTAATGTTTTTTAGGTTCACACTGTTTCCTACACGTAGCACGGTAGGCAGAGAAAACCTGGGAACCTAATAACATTCCGTTCTCATTAAAGATATTCACTTTTTGTTGAAGGCATTAAGAGCAATGAGATTAAAATATTAAATATTTCATGTCCTCGAATGGAAATCGAATCGGTATTGGTTAGTAATGGTCTCAAAAATTCTTTTCAATACCTACACTAGAAAAAGCAGTTTCGTGGTTTTCCCCCATAACTGGCATAGAAAACCTATTGTTAAGACATACCATTCCCCAATTCTTGCCTTTTTACTTTAAATCGTTGTTTTCTTTACCTATTCTAATGTATTCTTCTTGACAGCTCCTCTACTCGCCCTGGTAAGAAAATTAGGTGGAGAAAAGAGTATGTTAACACTAGTTTTACAATTTGCTATACTTCCCAATTGACTATTAATATAGTATTTATATACACTATAATGTTTTGCATACAGTAGGGAACGGAGTGTCTTAACACTAGGTTCCCTCTGCCTATCCTACTGTATACAGAACACAGCGATAAACTGCTTTTTCCATATTACATAAAACCATCCAAAGTTAAATGCAAATCACTGATAATCCATTAGTGTTCGTATTGTACAGTATTATGAGTATGTTCAGTACAATGTAGCGGGTGCAGCACTAATGACCTTTCTGACGCTGACTTGTATTAATTAAATATATTATTATATTATATTTGTATGTATGTTTGTTTGTATGTACCATACAATTGCACTATAGTGACTACGCTTAACAAGGTTTGTTGGAATTTGTGTGTAGGTATATGGAAATGTACTTTAATGTTGAGAGAACGATCTGTCAGCTGAAAGACGCAATTATGGGTTCGAATCTCATTTTAGAGAGTAGAATGTTAGAATGAAAATTTTCATTTTGACGCTCAGACAAGATAAAGTGCGGCGTTGAGTTCTGCCTTTAATTCGTCTCTAATTTTAAAGCAAACCGCATAACAACTCAACGACTCTTACTCTTACTCTGCTCTATACGATATACAGCGTGAAGTAAAATTGATAAACAAAATTGCTAAAATTAAATTAATTGCAATTATAATTTTAAATGCGGGTTATTTATTACTGTTAATGTCAACACTTACTTTATATTCTCTCAGGCAACGCCATAGTTAGACGAAAAGGGAAAATGGAAAGGTACGAACTTCAAATGAAAACGAAAGAAATAACTAAAGAAGTTTATAAATACTATGAATAATTTCATGAACATATAATTATTGTACTTGTGAAGAAAATATAAAATCAATCAAACCATTACTATTTTAGTTATGTTAAAATTATAATTCAAAAAAATATAAGGATTTATTAATAATTTAAAATTAAACATTTTATCCATATGAATAAACTCTTAGTAACTGATAATTACTGATTTTCGTTTATTATAAGGGAATTTCCCGAAAATTTTACTGAAATAGAAAAAAAACTATATTTTATATTCCTTACTTCACGCAAACAAAGTCATAGGCTGCAACTAACCTACACTCAGAGCTCTTAAAAAATTGAATTACTTATATAATCGAGTAGACTATCAACTATCTAACTAGTTTTTCCGTCAGACGCAACTAAAAGGATTATGCTGCTCCTCGTACCGTCATCAGCGCAATCATCGGCGTCGATGATGATGTAACCAGATTAGGCTTCCATTACGTATTGTTCCCCCTTTTAATTAGAAATTGTAGAGTATGATGCCTTGATGATCTAATTCAAATTTGAAAAGTATATATCAGTATAAGAGGCCGTCGTGACGCAGTCACTACTACTACCATTCAAAATATTCTTTATTCAAAAAGACTTTTAAGAGCACTTTTGGATCGTCGAATGAATACGAAGCCAACACTGGCTCGCATGGCATTTCTACTGAGAGGAGCCGGCAAGAAACTCAAAATTTGCTCTTTTCAAATTGAGGTTATATTTTTATTACTTAATACAATAGTAGCTAATCTGCATGAAATTCTAATGATCTTTATAAAAAAGAATCCTTCAGTAGTTCTTGGATAGTATAAATACTAATTAACGTTGATTTTACAGTCTCTTTAAATTTCTGCAGAGACAAGTTAAGAATACATTGCGGAATATTATACAGACGTATACTTAAACCCCTAAATAATTTGTTTATTTATTGGAAGAGAAAACTACAAGTTTAGCCACTCAACACGGAATGCTTCCAGAATTCGGTCAAAAATGGGAAACAGAAGTGTCTTATTGGAAACGTAGTGTCTCAGCACTAGGATCCTGGGTTCCTTCTGCTTACCGTGCTATGTGTGGGATACCGCATGAATCCAAGAAGATAAAAAAAATGTATTTACTTATGACATAAATGTGATCAAACCACACCAAGTCTAGCTAAATAAAGTGCTGATTTTCCTTTGCAATATGCAATATTATTATTTTTTTGTATTTTCCCAACCTACTTTATCAAACAAATACTTGAAGAATAATAAAATAAAGAAAAAATACTTGAAGAATAATAAAATAAAGAAAAAATACTTGAAGAATAATAAAATAAAGATTTCCAATAAAAACATTGTATAGAATCTCAAAAGAACACTCGACAGTTATGCTTATATATGCTCACGATCCACCAAATACTTGAGATCCCCGCGATAAATTCTGTAACGGTAAGTGCGGAGGACAAGAGTCCTATTATTGAAGCAAATTGCAACACCCTGCGGGCTCCGGCTAATACAGGCCACGTGGTCGTGGATATAAAGTATTCTTTTGGGAACTTTGCATAAATTGTTATTTATTAATTAACGAATTAATTTGCAATAAAATTATTTATTTAGTAAATTGTAATTAACATTTTGTTAAACTTAAAATTACTTATTTTTCCAAAAATATTATTGTTTAGATCGACAAGTTGAAATAAGTACAATTTTTGTCGTTTTAATTTTTTATTCAGATTCGTGACTTTTAAAACAATTTGCTTTATAAACATTGCTTTTCCAGAGTAGAACACAAATTAATTAATCCTCCAAGTAAGGGTCAATATATAAACGTCAATTTTACAGCCATATATGGTACGTAAATATTGTTGTATTTACATCAATTTACTATATTTGGTAAATTCTTGGTCTGTCCAATTGTTGTTGGTCGGTTTCCGAGAGTTTAAATACTGTTCAACTTTTTATACATAAAAAAATCTATTTTTCTTTTATATATTTTTATTTCGTGTTTCTAAAATATTTAAAAATGGTTAAAATTATCCCACAGCATAATTTCTCTAACTATACGAAAATTGTAAAATTATTTCATATTTTACTCGTAATACTTATAATATAAATAACTTATAATAAATAGAAATGCAATAAGAGAGGAAGAGAGAAATGTTTTTATTAATAAGCAATATCGATTTACATATATTTCTCGAAAAATAAAAAACCATACCATACTCCTTCCAGTTCTTCTATATTTTTTTCTCCCAGGAGCCAGTAAACGGCTCATGAGAAGTAACATCGCTATAATCTGTGGAATGCGACCCCCATTGTGTAATATAGTTGCCACCCTTGAGATTTGGATATAACGAATAAGGGTGTACGGAGATATTTCTATAAGACGTTATGGATAATGTTTATTTAAATTATTTTTTTCAGCTTCGCGCTGTATCTCGCTCACAGTATAATCAGAGGAAGGATAGTGTTAAGACTTTCCGTTCCCCATTGTTAGTTGAGGGGCGGATTACAACGCCGCGCTTTGTTTTGACACCACAGCAAACACAAGAAAATATTACACATCCCAAATAAACATCTTATTGAACATGCCCCGATTATTAGTCACACGCTTGAGCCACTTCAAAACCACTGGCTTAAATTATTATTGATATTTTTTTTATATTTAGTTGTTTATTATAAATAATTACATCTCTCTTTCCCTCTCTCTCTCTCTTTCTCTCTGTAATCAGGACTTCAAGTGACCGTGGTAAGCATCAGCGTCACCGGTTTCTATCTAGCGCGTTTCTCGCAACCGTCTAGAGTTTGAAAGATGGCATGAATCTTTAGCCTTATTTATTATATAACACATCAGTATTTTTTTAATAGTCAGCCCAATTTGTTTGTTTGTTTGTCAGTTACTATATTCCTTAGCATTTTGAGACTACACAAAAATTACAAGGTTGTTATTAAAGAGGTGCTTGTTATTACTAAATGTCATAAATAATAAAATTATATGTTTAGATTAATAATAATAATTATTATTAATCATTAGAAGAGGGGAAATAAGGTGAGGAACGAAAGTGTCTTAATGGGATCAGGGTGTCCTTATACTAGGTATCCTCTGCCTACCATGGTACATGCGGAATACAACATGATGATTTAAAAAAAAATCTATCTATAAAAATCTTCGAAAAATATTTTTACTTAATTGCCATAATGTTTTCTTCACAAATTTTCACATACACACATATCAACTTTCCCTGTTAAACCTAAGCAGAGAATTCATTAGGTCGTTCCATCCCACTCGACGTCACTTGGACATTTGATTGAGGAAATAAAAAGCTGGGAGACATCTAATTCAAGAGGCTTGACGGCAAATTGCCCGAATATCTTTGAAAGCTTCCAGCCCATATTCAAAAAGATTTTGGTTTGATCTTTATGAAAGTTACATAACGACTGAGTATACCAAATATTTCTTATACGTGCTCAATAACTGAGCACGTATAAGAAATATTTGGTTATATATTTTTTCTTTTTTTTTTCTTAAGTTGAAGCTATAGCAGGATAGAAGGAAACTAGTGTTACAACACACTGATCCAATTCTGTAACTGTTTAATTGCGTATTAACTGATGATACCCAACGCCGTCCTATATCTTGTTATCTGAACAAGGAAGGAAATAAAAAAAACTCTGAATTTCTCCGAATTAATTTTTGAAATGATTGCATTGCATCACAAAGGGTTATTTTGAAACCTACACTATTACAATGAAAGTCACCTTTTTCTCCGGGTTTTGCCTGCTTACATACAGAGATCCAAAGCAAGAACATGGAAATATTAAATATTTCATTTTCCTAAGTGGGAATCGCAGGCAATACAATTTTTTAAAAAAAGACGGAAAGCATGGAACGGAAGTGTCTTAATGGGAACGGAGTATCATAACACTAAGTTCCATTTCTTATTTTGCTATATGTCGAATACAGCGTAAAGCCATGTGTGTATGTTCTGTACCTCCAAAATGAACCATATCTTGATTACCAAAAGAGACCAATCGTTGCGCAGGGGCACAAATTATGACTGTAAACGCAACTGATTGTAGGTTCGATCCCCACTCGAGGAAATGAAACAGTTATTTAAATTGACATTTCCTCTCTATCTGGTGTTGAGGCAAAGCGCAGCGTAGAGTTCAACTCAACAAGCAATACCTCCAAAATTCGGCGGTAAGTGGGAAACGGAGTGTCTTGACCGCCGGTTCCCTCCGCTGTGTGCGGAATATAGCGTAAAGCTGATTTAATTTAAATTTTTAATTTTGATTCCAAAAAAATAAAATCACATTTATTTCATTCTGCACTAGTAAGCACTAGTATAAGATAAAACAGATAAAAATTGAAACTAAAGTCATTAAGGAGACTCCAACAAAGCAAACCTATTAATGCAAAGAATACGACATTAAAACGCGAATCCGCATGGAAAGGACAAGTTTTTTACGATTTCATAAAGCAAAGAAACAGTTTTTCATTTACACGGTTTTAGTGGTGATAAAATATAATTAAAATATTTTATAACCGTTGTATCTCTGTTGGGTTTACGGCTAATGCGGCCCGCTTTTAGGAGTGGGGTACGGACTGGGGTACATTGAGGTCAAATGCAACTATATAAGCTAGTGGTAGCTGTTATGGCGCATGGGTACTAGCGTACTACTGTAAGTTCGATTGGTTGTGGCTTCGATTCCCATTCGGTGAATTGAACATATAAAATATATCATATATTTAATATTTTAAATTCACTCTGAAAACGAGCTCCCGCCAGAATATCCTTCGGAATTTGGCAGAAAGTGGAGACCGGAAATGTCTTAATAACAACGGAGTGTCTCAACTCTATGTCCCCAGGTCACTTCTGTCAACTCTGCTGTGTGCAAGATACAGTATGAATCTAAAAAATATTAATACATAAAAATAATAATATGCCATTGTAACTACAACCTTTAACACTAAACATAATCAAAAATGCTGAGTTCAGAATTAACAATTCTCCAAGCGGGTTTTATTTTGGCGAGCTGTAATAAACTAGAAAAACTAGGATTCCTAGTAGTAGATATTACTACTTTATACTACTGTTATACTTTTGAAATTACAATTGTTGTGAAAAAATGTAAAAACACATTTAAGGTAGTTTTTTTTTAGTAAAATCACTTCGTTCTCCATTTTTCATCTAGATTCGAGACACAAAAGCTTAAACTTTTTTTTTAATTTCACACTCTATCCCACACATAGAAGTGTAGGCATCGGACACTTAGTGTTAAGACACTCCGTTTCGCATTTGCCGCCGCATTCTGGAGACAGTGCGTTTTGAGTGGTGGAACTCAACGCGACATTTTGCCTCGTTATCAGAGCAAGGAAATAGAATTATTAAATATTTAATTTCCTCAAGTGGAAATCGAACTCACAAACTCCTTTGCAGTCGCACTTTGCGCCCTTGTGTCGCGACTAGCCGTAAATCTTAAAAAAAATCAGCTTCATGTTGTATCCCGCATACAGCATGGTAGGCAGAGCGAACCTGTCACTCACTTCCGTGACACTTACTGCTAATTATTTTTTTTTTTTTTATGGAAAAGACACGGCAAACGAGCGTACGGGTCACCTGATGGTAAGTGATTACCGCCGCCCACGACCCCGTGCAACCCCAGAGGAGTTACAGGTGCGTTGCCGGCCTTTAAGATGGGTTGGGCGCCGGGGCCCGGCATTACCTGATGCGAAACGCAGTGGCATAAAGCCACTACTTCACGCCGGTTTTAAATGCCGGGGGTGGTAATGATCCGGTCGAGTCTGCCCATGCGTGTTGCGATTGCTGGCGATTCTCAAGCTGTTGCGTATTGGGTGGCGGAACTCAACGCCGCGCCTCGATACCAGAGCTAAGAAATGAAAATATAAATTTAAATATTCTTTTTTATTTGCTCGAGTGGGGATGGAGCCCACAACCCGATTGGTTGTTAACCATTGCACCACGATTGGCCTAAAAATTTTGTATGTTACAATAAATATTATAATATCTATACATTTATTGGGCTAAGAATGTCTCCTTTTCCTCAACTTTATGATAATTATTCCACATATTTAAATCAGTCTTCTACTTGATTTTCAGACTTTATATTTTGAGTGATGGAACTCAACGCCGCGCTTTGTCCCACTACAGCGGCGAACTAATTTAGTTTATCGAGTAGGGAGGCACCACCATCATTTGTATATTCGCATACTGATCTACACCACAGTGGGTTGAGTCAAAGAAGTAATATCTTATTAATTATTGTAGTACCTTAGAATAGAATAGAAGACTTCTTATGTTATATTACAATTTGAACGTTTCATTGATGCTCGACCTAATTCTCGTGAGAATCTTAAGGTTCGTCATCCAGACAGTAGGTAATTGGCGACATCCTACTACTAAATTTGTTTACATAAGTATACAGGACAATTTAGTTTCAAAGACGTTGGTGTAATGATATAATACCATTTTTTTAGACTCAACCTTAAAACATACATTTCCTAATAAGTTCTTTGATTTTCACGATTATTACACATATTAAATGAAACTAATTTAACCGGATTAATCGCGTATATTTAAGGTTTTTACATTTTTGGAAACCCGACGTTTCAAACACTTTACAGTGTCTACCCGTGACCACGGACTACTGTAAAGTGTTCGAAACGTCGGGTTTCCAAAAATGTAAAAACCTTAAATATACGCGATTAATCCGGTTAAATTAGTTTCATTTAATATACATTTCCTAATGTCGGTTAAATTTTGGAGACATTGTATGTTAAATAGCGGAGTTCAACGCCACTCTTTGTCTTTCCAGAATGAAAATAATAATTTTCTTAATGAGGATCGACAATCATAACATTTAGTGCCACTGTGCCATGATAGTGAAAATAATATTTTTTCCACATTCAATTTTAAATTTTTAATTTTGTTATCTGTATGAGTAATAAGTAGATTTGAAAATGGTATCCTCGAGTATGTGATGGATATAGAACTAGGACTCGCCACATGCTGCGCACGGCGGGTGGAGCTGAGCGAAGCGGCGCAAAATTTTGCGAATTTTTCTGTTTTGTCCCTGAAATTCATACGCACACATTGAACTTTGACTAACCTAACCCAGAGCGTTAGGTTAGTCAAAATTCAATTTGTGCGTGTGAATTTCAGAACGTTCCACAGCTTAACATTACGGGACAGCTTTTGACCATTTACTCAAAAATTACAATTATCACCGAACTACTTCGCTGGGATCACCGTGTCGTCTACAAAGTTCCTAAAAAAATTCAGAGCTGTAGGTTTAACGGTGTAGTAGAAATAGCATTACAATGAAACACACTATTGACCAGTAAGAGCTTCGCTTCGCTTAGCTCAATAATAGTGATTTTTTTCCAGTTTGGTTCGAATAAAACATATTTACAAGAAAAAAACGTTGTTTCAACAATATATCTATAATATTATTTATAGAAAGTATGGTTAGATAACCCAAAACTCTACTTCAAAAATTAAAATCAATAGATTTTAACTTTACCCATTAACCAATTAAATCTCAACAGAGTAACTAACCAAGTCTTCAAAGATAATCTCTCCGTCTCCACTGTGGAGGGCTTAATTCTATAATTAGACGACAAACGCAGACACTTTCATTTTACACCTGACTTCTCAAAGGGCTCCTCTGCACTTAGAGATTGAATTTTTAATCGTTTCCTTAACAGCTAGTTAGTTTTGGGTGATTTTCAAAGGGTTTTTTATTTGTGGTGATAAGTAATATTGTGTAAGATTTAAAAATAAGCAATAATTAATGTTTAGAAAAAAATTGGAAAAAGATGTATTCTGAGCTCGAAGGTCGTCGATGCATATTCAATCGAGGGATATTTTTTTTTTTAGTTTCACACTATATCCCACACATAGAAGGGTAGGCAAAGGAAACCTTGAATTCTCACTAGATTTCAAGGTGTTAAAAACGTTGAATTACTTTGGAAGTAATGAAACTGAATATTTTTGTAGTACAATTGCTTCCATATAATAAACTATTTCTGCAGTGCACGCGGCTAAATTAAAAAATGCAATGGCGTTCCTAACAATTGTTATTTCATTATTTAAGGCTAACTAAGAATTAAATCGTAATGGTATAATCGTAAAGCCTATAGCACTCGTGAAAGTTGTAGCTTTCATACAAAGCAAGCAAAAAGTAAATCCGACCAGTAGTTACAGAGATCCTAGCGCTTAAACAAACAAATAAACAAAACCGCTTTATTATATTAGTATTGATATTATTTTAAATTCCCTGCCCTGGTTACGAAAACAGCGGCGTTAAGTTCCGTAAAAAAGAAAAAACAATAATATACATTCATACATTTGATTATATCTAAACAATTAGGATACATTTGCTTTAGAAACAAAATCTAACTTTCATAGTTCTTACTCTATATTCAGTTTAGTGACCCCAATATAGTGTCTGAGAATTGCAATAACATGTTGTTAATCTTCTTAAATGAAAAATTGTTCTGACAATATATCAGTGCATGCATGCGGTTGTAGATCGGTGTTAAGGTGAGTTCACATGAGAGATATTTTTATTTATTTATTTTTCTTTTATATCAAGTAACTTATGACTCATTTTGTTAGTAACCATAAAAAGCTTAAATGTCTATGTTAGTATTTAAGTTGCTTCTCCATCCCACTCGAAAATTTGCGCATTCACTATTTTTATTATATGGGATAAATAAAAAAATATATTAAATAGGTTCTAACTGTTTAGATATAGGTAACCTAGTGTTAGGAGACTATATTCTCCATTTAAATTAACATTTTTTTTCTAGGTACCAAACTAGATTGACGTTGAAAATTCACTGTGTACATACATACATTCTTACCAAGCGTTGAATACCCACGTTCTAAATTATAAAAAGGTTTAATATACCATATCCAATTTTCACTTTCTATCCAACGTTCAAGATGTTGTGTGTTAAGTAGCGAAACTCAACATCACGAATTATCTTATGCAATGCATTAAAAATTCATCGGAAAATGTGGAACCGAGTGTCGTAACACTAGGTTCCCCCTACCTACCCTGCAAAAAAACCCACATTTGTGTACACGCCCTAACAAAGACTAGCATATCCACGTTCTAAAATATAACAAACTGGGTTTAATAAACTGGGTGTGAACTAACGTAATGCAACTATCATTTCCACGTCATATGACGCCATTTGCAAAACGTCAGGGCGCGGCGGTAAGCGATTTCCGTCTTGCATTTAAGTATTACCTCTTTTATATTGTGGATGCCATGTTTTACGCTGTTTTGTGTTTAAAATGTTATATTTTATATATTTTTGATGAAAATCATTTATAAATTTGTGTTTTCGATCTCTTTTTAGTTATATATGGCCGGATCCAGACTCAGAGAAAAAATTAAATTACTTCGATTTTCCTAGTATTTGATAGCGCCGTTGATATCCGCTATTCGCAATTCCTCCTCACTGAGGATAGAAACCTGAGGATTGAAACTGAGCCGTATACAAGAGACGTGAGTTCTAGTCCCGTTACGTGAAAATTTTCTTGCATAAGTACGCTCCCTAATAATAGTCCCGTTACGTGAAAATTTTCATACATAAGTACGCTCCCTAATAATAGAATTGCAATTATCTCAAAACATGTTTTTAAGAAAACTTTAGCAATATTCACTTTGTGATGATGATGATGTCTATTTTGGGAACACTCTGTTCCCATTAAGTCACTTCTGTTCCCCATTTTCCGATGAATTTTTGGGGCATTTCGTGTTGAGTAGAGGAACTCAATACCCCATTTTGCCTCATTGCCAAGGGAGGAAATGATAATGCAATAAATATTTTCTCTCGATTGGGAATCAAACCCATGACCATTTACAGTTACTGCGATACGATTGGCGTCAATATTCACATAAACACAAATGACAGTTTAACAAAAATATATATAAAATTGTACAAAACTACTTATACCAATTAAAGTGATAACGCGAAATGAAATTTATATTAGAACATTAAAAATGAATGTTTTCACTATAAACACGGTTCGTATTGCTTAGGTGTGGTCGTTGTTGATATCTCGCTAAATCGTGTGTACCGGTAAAAACGATGCCATTATTAGATTTTTATAAAAAGTTCATGTTCCCGCTTCACGCTGAGTTGCTGGCGTAGGCTGAGGGAACCTAGTGTTAAGACACTTCATTTCTCACTCCAAACCCACAACCATAACGTTTACAGTCTCACTCTTCTTCTTCTTTTTTTATGAAAATCTGTATTTTATTTGATTTTTCCTCCAGTATTTCGATACTTATTTTAGGTATCCCATGAAGATATTTAAAATATATGTATATATATATATATATATATTTTTTATGGAAAAGACACGGCAAGCGAGCGTGCGGGTCACCTGATGGTAAGTGATTACCGCCGCCCACGACCCCGTGCAACCCCAGAGGAGTTACAGGTGCGTTGCCGGTCTTTAAGATGGGTTGGGCGCCGGGGCCCGGCATTACCTGATGCGAAACGCAGTGGCATAAAGCCACTACTTCACGCCGGTTTTAAATGCCGGGGGTGGTAATGGTCCGGTCGAGTCTGCCCATGCGTGTTGCCATTGCTGGTGACGCGACTCTACCACACGTACTTTAGTCGCCTCTTACGACACCACCAGTACCAGGATGATCCTATTCTAGGCCGGGATCACACGGCACAAAATGTATATATATTTGTTCTTTGAATATATCTATAGGAAAAAAAATGTTACAGTAGAGAAATAGTGTTTTTTATTAAAATATATTTTGTACTATATTAAATAGTAAATCATGGATATCGAAACCAAAATTGCGGCGTTGAGTTCCGCCGCTCAACACTCAACGTCTCGAATATTCCACAGAATGGAGGAAACGGAATATTTAAACACTAGGTACCATCTATCTATGCTAACATGCGAATTTTACTTCTCTAGTATTTATATTTATTTCAAAGGCACATATAAATCGCCGAGTCAGTCTGTCACTTAACAGCGCTATGTAGAGCATCTTCAAGCAATCACGTATCGGATGTCGTTATTGAAATCTCTACCGTAGCGTTATAGAGTAATGTCGGACAGAAAATATTATATGAATATTCTTTTTATATTTTAAAATGATATGTGATTGAGGTACAATTTGAAGGTATCTTCTATGAGTACTCGCGATGTTGTGAGTTTGATTCTCGTTCAGGTAATAATTACAGTTGCTTTAATAATAATTTAAATTGCTTTTCTTACTTTGTTCATAAAATCTGTTATAATAAAGGCAACGTTTTATTTCTGAACTAAATGTAGTATGTACCTATATAAATGGAGAATGGAGTGTCTTAAAACTTCTAATTTACTAACTACTACTGTGCTAAAGTCAAATTAATTACATGATAAATTTATTAAAAACCTCAGAAATGCTTATATTTTTTTTAACTTATAATGTTTGTAGTGGTATATTATTATAATATGGTCTGTACTTTTTTTATCTTAATATCTTATTTCCTTATCATATATTTTGATTACATTATAATTTCTAAACACAATTAATTACCATAATAGGAGAAAATATTATTGTTGCATATATTTTTATTTAGATCTAATAAAAAGGTTAGCTGGAATTGAACCTATACCTAATCCAATAAGTAGAAACATTACTCTATGTTCTTGTGATTGTCACAGATAGTTCAAGAGGGCGTAAGTTCATAAAGTTTTACGATCGCTGTCGACATGGAGCTGTAATACATTCCGTAACGAGGGGACCTACTGTTGCGGCGAGGCCTACTACTGAAACCTATTGAAATTGATTGAATTGACAAAATGTTATCATTTTGACCATATTATATTGGAAACTAGCGTTTAGCCGCGGTTTTACTCACTTTAAACTAACAATTATATAAGACATTCTAAGATGGCAGTCGTGGCGCAAAGGCACAAGTGTGTAACTGTAAACGCGACTGTGGCGTGGCTGTGGGTTCTATCTCGACTCGATAAAATGAGATATTTATTTAAGAGAAAGGAGTGTCTTAGAACTAGGTTCCCTCTAGTGGCGGAACTCAACGCCGCGCCTCGCTTCGACACCAGAATGAAAAAATTAAAGCATAGATTTAAATAAATATTTGATTTTCTCCTGTCCACACACTGTTACCACTGCCACTGCGCCACGAATGGCCTCAGCATATTGTGATGTATAAAATAAATTTGAACCTTCCATATATTTTGCAATTTTTTATGTTCACGCTGTATTCTTCTTATAACAGCATACGCAGAGAGATCCTTGTTTGTATATTAGGATATTTAATAAAACTAAAGTGGGAGAAAAATATAATGATATTTTTTATGCATGTTCGAAGTTAATGAGGCTTAGAACTCGAGTTTAAACCTTTTATTTTCTGTCGCTAACGGCTCGTGAAAGGGTAAGATTAATTACTGACTGACTACTTGTTTTAACTTTGAAATATTTCTAAAATCTGAAGCAAATTTAAAATTTGATACTTTTATTATTTTTCTATTTGATAATGAAAAATTATAGGGATAATTTTCATAAGTAATTTTTTGGCACGAAAATGATTAAAAAAAATTAAATAAATCAGGTTCACGCTGTATCCACTCAGCAGGATAGACAGAGGGAAACTAGTGCTAAGACACTCCGTTCCCCACTTTTTGCCGAATTCTGGAGGCATTGCGTGTTGAGTGGCAGAACTCAAAGCCACGCTTTGCCTCGACACCAGAGCGAAGAAATGGAAATATAAATTTAAGTAAATATTTCATCTCCTCAAGTAGCGATCGAACCCACAACCAGTCGGTTTTACAGTCACACTTTGTGCCACTGCGCCACGACCGGCCTCAATGATTAACAGTAATTAAATAAAAGTTAATTACACATCTAGTCTTAGTAATAAAGATTGTTCTTGTTTTTGGCTCTACCCTGTCCATAGCAGGGTAGGCAGAGGTAACGTGGGAATCTAGTGCAAGGTCTCTACCGAAGGCAGAGATCTCTTGAGGCATTGCAACAAAATGATATACTTTTAACTTTTTCCGTTCCAGTTCAATTTTTCTTAGCTACAGCTCAAAGAACAATATAAAATATGCATCCCTTTTACTTATTATTTTTCATTACATCAAAACACATTATTCTCAAACGGATTTTACATAAAAAGTATTTTCAAATTTATTAGCATTTCATTCAACGCTAATAAAGTCCCGATTCGTATTTTATATTAAAATTCAAAGGGAGATCTCTCCGAATGAAGATTTTCATAGGATGCATTAAAATCTGTTTCTATCGTTTCGTTGTTTGAAAATATTTAGGATATAAGCTGAAGCGATATTTTGCAATCAAATTATTACTTACTTATAACTAAAGTAAGGTATGTCGTGGCGCAGGGCCACAAGTATATAAGCGCGACAAGTTATGGGTTCGATTCTCGCTCGAGGTGCTGAAATATTTAATATTTTCGTTTCTTCATTCTGGTATCGCGGCAAAGGGCGATATTGAATTTCAAGACTTACACGCAATGCCTCCAGAATTCGGTGGAAAGTGGAGATTGAAAGTGCCTTAATGGGACCATCATGGCGCAATGCCATATTGTTAACTGAATAAAAAACAGAACGCTAACTTGGAACAAGTCCTAACTTGGAATTTTCTTAAATATTTTTTTAGAGTTTCGTATCTTATAAGGATTATGGGACCCCATATAAGATAATTTTATTTTCCGACCTTGTCTGTCTATCTATCTGTTTGTGTATATACTCAGATCTACGGTCCCTTGATTTCTTGATAAAATAGTATTTCTACATTCACTTAAAAAAAATACATAGCCGTTTATAACGCAAAAAAGCGTATTTCGTCACCATAAAGGGAATCAAAATAATTAGATTACTTCCAGATGACCTAAAATTATAAAATTTTGCAAGTTTATACTCCCTTATATTCACTAATCATATCGAGGTGTTCGATTCTATTATGACATTAAGCACTGAAAGTCATCAGCTAGTAACATGTACCACACAACCTGTCCGTCGGGACGGCAATAACAAGTCCATAAACCGTTTTTACTGCCTTTGTTCAACTAAATGTATGTAGGTTTTGACTTTTTAAACAATGACCGTATTTTCGCTAAGAAAGACGAATATTCTGTCTTCGAATGGATTAAGAGACGTAATGGTGAATATTTTTAAGAGAAACGACATTTTGAATATATTTGCGAAGTGTCCGTGGGTCCAGTGGGTATTCTTTAATGGGTAAATCAACGGGATGGAAACCGAGGATGGGGAAAATTTTTCAATTTATTAAGACCTGACTGACAGTCTTTTGGAATATATTTGGGTTATAATATTGTTTTCTTTGCTTGAAGTACAATTATTACATAATGTGAAAATTAATTTGAAAAATGTCATACATTAATGTAATAATTATTTATATTTTGCCAAAAAATATATATTTTCTTTCTTAAGTATGGAATAATAATTTAAAATGTTAAAAATTGTATAATAATTATCGCTGATGGCCAAAAATGACCACACACAAAAATGATCACTATGACCACTTTATGTTAATTTTATACTTCTCTATGTATATAGTATACATATATGGGTTGACATTATAGTACGAATACATAATGAGAAAATTAGAAATATGTATGTAATTTAGTAGAATATATAAAAAAGCAAAAAGTAATAAAAAAACTTGTGTAAACTTTTTATAACTTGCTTTTTAGATGAGTTCAGTTTATTTGAGGACAGTCGTAGCGCAGGGCGCGACAGGTTATAGGTTCGATTGCCACTCTAGGGAATGAGATATAAAATGTTTTCAGTTTTCTTCGCTCTCGTGACTATATGGAATATTATACAATATCTCGTAAAATCGACGGAAAGTGTAGAACGGAGTGTCTTAACACAAAGTTCCCAGGTTCCCTCTCATAATACTTTTCTGTATGGGATACAGCGCGAAAATTAAAAAAATCAGCTTCACGCTGTATCCCGCACACTGCAGGGTAGGCAGAGGGAACGTAGTGAAAGACACTCCGTTCCCCACTTTCTGCCGAATTCCGGAGGCATTGCGTGTTAAGTGGCAGAACTCAACGCCGCGCTTTGCCTCGACACCAGAGCGAAGAAATGGAAATATAAATTTAAGTAAATATTTCATCTCCTCGAGTGGGGATCGAACCCGCAACCAGTCGGTTTACAGTGACACCTTGTGCCGCTGCGCCACGACCGGCCTCTATAATCTTATAATTAAAAAAATAAATCTGTCAATTAGATTATTATTCAATGTGCTTAAAGTCTGAAGTAGTGCACACTTAGACTCGAGTGCAAATTGAAAATTATCCTATTCAAGACAAATCATCACACCTAATTTTGTACTTCAACTTTGTAAACGTTAAAAAATATAGACAGCACAAACAGGAAAAACTGTATTTTATATAATAATTTTTATTGTTGTACGCAGCTTCTCTTTGTATCCCATAAAAGCAGGCAGAAGAAATCTATTGTTAAGACACTCCGCTCCCTACGTGCATATTGTTGTAATTACTGTATATTGTAAGAATAATATGAATCACAATTTTATAATCGCCTTATGTTTTATGTATTTTCCATGAGAATATAGAATCAAATTACTCCATTCTCGACTTTCCACTCTTATTCAAAAGAATGACCTTAACGCCGCGGTCTATCATTCTAAAGCTAAAACACTAGATTTCTTCATAAGTGCCACTTCTGTACATTCACAAACCTATCCAATTAATACAAACAGAAGGGTTCTAACTTGCGTCCACTCCTCGAAAGGAAGTCTCAGCATCATGACACCGTTCTTCATTCTCTTGTATATAATATATTTTGCTAGTTCTGTGACTCAAGGGGAGAACGATAAAGTACTACAGCAATGCAACGGATATCAGTCTAATTATAATATTACTGATATTATAGGAACTTGGTTTGTTGTTGCTTTGGTCCCGGATAAGGGATTTCCAAGATTGAGACAGATATCGTGCTATAAGATGGACGTTAGTGAAACTGATGAGGTGAGTTCTACTCTCTAATTTAATGCAACAATGATATATTTTCAATTTTTGATATGTTATAGTTACTATCGAAGTTTGTAAATGGTCTTTCCGCATACATTGACATGCTTACATGTTTTGTAAAAAAGTGCAATTACGTCATTGTTGCACCAAATGGACTATATTATTTTTACTAATTACTCCTTTACATACACACTCCCTATTAAGAAGGAAGTTTCTTAAAGTTTACGACTGAATGAGAATAAACCAAAGGTTCTGGTATTTGAAAGGAATGAAGAAATAACGGAGTTCAAGATCAGTGTAAATGGTAAGAAATTTGTACCACCCATCACCACCACTAGGTTCCTTCTGTGTACCTTGCTACAAGAGGAATACAGTGTGAATGTTTAAAAAAATATATGTTATATTGTTTTATTTTAAAGGCTGGTCTAAGATGGCTGGTAAGCAGAAAATTCGAATCGCCAAGTCAAGAACTAATAAATAGAATCAAAGGCACGATAATTCGTCAACGATATCATTCTGAGAAACCTTTCGATATCTGGTCCAAAGCTGTTCCTGGTGTAAATGGATGTTTTAAGCAGCTATTTTCTTTAGAAACTGATAATACCAGGATAGGTAAGTAGATATAATTTTAAGAATTAACAGAATTTACTACTATTGAGATATTTTTTACTTAAGCTAGTGATATTTTTTTTGCTTAAAATATTTTAAATTTATTGTGGGAAATGATTTGCTTACAAACTTTTTTATAAACAAAACAAAATAAAAAGGTACGGTCAGTGCATAAGCCGACGCACGATGGACCGACTATAAACGACAGGTTTTAATGGAGCACAGACTATTTTTAACTTCTGAGCATCAGATTCGGAAATCCTGCCTACCCTGCTATGTGCAGGATACAGCGTGAAGATAAAAAAAATATTCAATCAATGTTCAATCATAAATATTGCCTTAATTAATTATCAATTTAAGTTCACATCTCTATTGTTTGTATATGATATAAAGTATGCGTTATTTATAGCTGACGCTGAAGCTCTAGGCACTGGTATGCAGTTACACTTGATAGAAGCAGATGATGAATTTGGTCCTTACCTGATACAAGTACTATGGGGCAGGCTAATTTCAGCCGTCATTTATCGACGAACAGAGGTAACCAAAAATTTAAAACCATTTTCCTAATAAAATAGTTCAGTAATGAAGAGGTGGTTGCTGAGTATCCCTTTGGATACTAGGGATGATTATAACAAACTTATTTTTATTTCTCTGCCCTGGTAAGACTAAGTGCGGCGTTGTGTTTCGCCGCTCAACACGGTAATAATATGTAAAACTTTAATAAAACTACGAATTCACGTGCAAAATGAACAAAGAAGTTTCATTGGGCACAGATGGAGGGCATCTGTTCTTCTATAATAGCATGAATGTTAAAGTGTGTGTTGTGTGTCACTAAAAATATAAAGCTTACTCTATCAAAATTAACCAACGTTTTTGTTTGTTTGACAATTTGTTTCTTTTAATAAATGATTTTATATGTACTAAAATTACAATTCAATCTAGACATTTAAATTTATTTTTAAAAATATTACAGGGTATATCATCAGAACGACTTGCCCCTATCCATAATTTTCTAACAAACCTTCGAGGATATCAGCGGCCACCAAGAATTTGTGATAGGCCCACCAAAGAAGTAATACCGCCTCCATTTCAAAGACCTTGAAGATCCAAGAGTTTTTTATATATTATTGTCAAGGATTTAGTTAAAATTATAAGAAAAATATAATATATATACAATTAATTCGTTCATTACTCAGTCGTAATAATTATCATGATGTAGTCATCATATCTTCGTCCACTCCTAGTCCACGCCCCTTCAAGAGTGGGCCACTGTCCATTCTTTACTTCGCTAGCAAAAAAGGAAAATGAGAAGGTAAAATTAAATTAAAATAGCTTCACACTGTATCCCGCATAAAGCAGGATAGGCAAAGGGAACTTCATGCTAAGACACATCATTCCCCGAAGTTTTGATGCCTTACATGTTGTGCTTCGACACCAGAGCGAAGCGAAACACTAATATAGATTTCCTCGAGTGGGAATCGAGCCCATAGCCAGTCGCGTTTACAGACACACTTTATGGCCCTGCGCTACGACTGTCCTCAAAATAAGCAAAATATGTACAATATTCATCTATTCATCATACTTTTCGTCAAAATTTTAAGTAACAAGGAGGAGTTCCTACCAACTCCTTTACCTACCTACCTTTGTATTAAATTAAAGTAAATGAAAAACATTTCTACGTTAATATACCATTTTGGTCCAACTAGTATTGGTCCTATAACAATAAATAAGCGTACGTATTATATATTATATATGACTTCTATCTGTGGAATGGATGGATTTTATCTGTGGAATATACTTGCTCTTAGTGAAATGGAAACTAGGACATAATGTGATGCAATGTAGGCTTATTCTTCCTCGATAAATGCTATTGCTGTGTGTATTAAAAGAACTGGTCAAATGTGAGTAAAACTCGCATATCAAGGTCTCTGTACCTATAGTAGGATTTGTTAACAAGAAGTACAATTATCCATGTCATGTCAATGGTATAAAAGTTGACAAACTTAATTTTGCTAAGGTACTCATTTTGTTTTAAACTAACTTTGTAATATTTTTTTATAAATTTGTAATGTTTTAGTAAGAAATATCTGCAATTTTACATTTTTCGGATTTTTTCCTTTACTTACATTGTAAAATCTTAATTCTTGTAAAATTTTATAACTAAAGGTCCACGAGAAGTACTCTGTGGGTGTTGATTACGCGGCTAATTTCGTACAAAATGCAAAAATAAACGTATTTATATTTTAATTACGTTTACTTACAAACTTCATTATTTTTGTGCTTCAAGAGAGCAATCGTAGATTTATATATTTGATATCAATTTCAGATTGGAAAATGCACGCGATCTCCTGACAGATCGAATACTCCTGACAGACGGACACAGGACCAACAAAGTGATCCTATAAGCGTTCCGTTTTTTTACCTTTTAAGGTACGGAATCCCAAATTTAACTTTACATTAACCTTTACTTAATTGAGTTAAGTATTTAAGCATTTTCTAAGTTATCCCCTTCAAATAAACTCATCGAACTTTATAAAATACGTAGAATAAAGACTTACGTCTCAATAATAAACTTCTGGAAAAAAATAATAAAGAACAATCCTTCATTTGCCACAAAACATGTTTGGCATATTATTTTTTTTATTCAAATGACTCATGAGACTTCCACAAGTGACCACTCAAAGTCAGTATTTATCAAATTCATTTTAAATGTAATTTCAAACGGAACATTTATTATTAAGTCTATGATTCAAACTAGAAGCAAGTTTAAAGTGCGATAGATCGTAAACTAAATTACTTAACGTCAGGATAGTAACAAACTGTGTTCCCTCACGCCACCATAAGCACGATACTGACCAATAAAACAAAGAAAGCTAATTTAATATTTTTCTTTAGTAATAAATAGTGTCAGAGGCCAGTCGTGGCGCAGTGGCATAGTGTGACTGTAAAACCGACAGGTTGTGGGTTCGATCCCCACTCGGGGAAGTGAAATATTTACTTAAATTTATATTTGTATTTCTTCGCTCTGGTTTCGAGGCAAAGCGCGGCGTTGAGTTCTGCCACTCAATACGCAATGCCTCCAAAATTCGGCGGAAAGCGGGGAATGGAGTGTCTACACAGCGTACAGCGTGAAGCTTTTTTTTTAAAATAGTGTTCGTTTTGTAATAAAAAACGTAAAAGAGAGGTGAAAAGTTAGAACTAAGGTAGCCGTTGGGTTAAGGCCATCGACAAGGATCCTGCATAATTTTTTTTTTTTTACAGTACCTTAAAGTAGATTATCATATTTTTGAAGATATTCCACAATTAGAAAAACTACTTTTTTAACCTACTGCTTTTGGAAGCCATCTAAGTCAATTACATAATTTTTTTTAATCCTTTTTTTCATAACAGAATAAACAGACTGAACCTAGAAACCTAGCGTTAAGACATTCCGTCCTCATTAAGACCATTGTATACTTCCACCATATACTTCCATTTCCTAATTTCAGTTGAGTTATCGAGGCGTCGCGTATAGAGTGGTGGAACTCAAAGCAGCCAAGATATCATAAATTTTGAAGGATTTTAGTAATAAGTAACACTCTGTATCAATTATAACCTTATTTAACCTTACACCAATTTATGTTATTTAAACTAACACCACTTCAAGGTATGGTTTCTAAACAACTGGATTCTAAACTCAGTATAATTGTAAACGAGAACAGAGTCAGTTGAAATATTTTCCTATTTGACTTATTTACATAAGTATTCAAAATATATCGCATTTCCGATATTTTATACTATATATTATATATTTAAAAACGGTAAAAGAATAATATCAGTACCTATACTACAATGTTTCATACATGGGGGTGGGATGGTGAGGAATTTTGACTTGGCTCAGGTGTCAGTGGAAAGGATTGATTGATTCCTCTCTGGACATCAAGTTACGTATCATTGATGGTATGTACACAGCGTGTGTTTACAAGTTTAAAATTATAAATTTTAATATTAGTAACAAAAAAAATCTCCATATATCTTAAATTGCTCAAAAACACTTAATTGTACACTTAAATTAAATTGCTGTATAAAGTGTAAAATAAAAAAAAATAAGAATTAGTTTTTAGTATTAAAGTTTTTCTACTTTCACTATGTAAAACTACTGTTGTTTACTGTTTTTTTTAATCTAGCCATGTAATACAAAATTTTCTATGCTATCTACTCGATGATACTAAAAAAAAGAGAAAATTTACTATATAATAAATAAAAAATATGATTTTTCTCTTTAAAATAGCAGAAACCAAGCACCCTGTACGCTTGACAGGCGTGACGAGTGCTGAATCGTTCAAAGGGTGTTCCACTTGGCTTGTTTTATATCTATTGTTTGTATGGATTTGATAGAATACCCCTTTTATAGTCGTCTTTCCATATATTCGCAATGAATGATGAAACTTATTGCACAGCACTGTGTATATAAAATTGTCGAATAAGACCAATTTTATCGTCTGAGTATATTTTCTTTTTTCACATATTTTTTTTATTCTTTTTTTCACTTTTCCGCTGTATTCCTCATAAAGAAGGAAAAACAGTGTGAAAGAACCTAGTGTCTAAACCCTTCAACTTTCGCTCGAAATTCAACTCTGAAGGCGGTTGGAACTTAACATTCCACTTTGTCAATATGTGAAATATAATTGAACCAAAATAATTAAACCAAGTTTTAACTTTCGCGGCGTTGAATTTCGCCATGTCAGAAAATAAGGAACGCATTGTCTTTAATACTCGGTTCTCTTGATCTATTATATAATTATATATCGTACTTTTGTGGTCTGACCAAACAAGGTTTCTCCACTCATTATTTATTTTACTTTACAGTTTTAACGAAACCAACCCTTTATTTGCTTTCGGGTGACGTTTGACATACGTAGGTCAAAAAACAATTATGAAAGTGATCAAAATAGACCCCCAGCATTCTGCGACTAATTAGACGGTTGAGTAGAACTCAATCGAGTTGGTCTTGATTAAAAATGGTCCGGAAACTCTGGGTCGGTTGACCACAGTAATGATGTGTTAGGTTTTTTATTGATTTTTTATGTGAATATATAGTTATAAATATAAAATTTTAAGTAAGGTAAGTAGAAGGAACCTAATGTAAGACACCAGTGCTCTACTTTCCGTCCAATTATCGAGACATTGCGTATTGAGTGGGATTAGGAATTCAGAGCCATGCTATTTCTTTTTTATAAGAGCAAAAAAAAGAGTATAATTGATTTCCAACGACGGCTGAAATTCGAATCCATAGCGCGTCGCGTCGCGTTTTTTAGAGTCAGATGCTGCGTCGCTGCGTCGACCTAGTAATTATTTAAAATTATCTTTTGATTCTCTTTTCATCTTCACGCCGTATTTCGCACATAGCAGGGTAGGTATTGTTAAGATACTGTTTCTTATTTTTCGCTGAATTACAGAGGCATTTTATATTGACTCATTCAGCGCATTTTGCCCTATTATCAGTATAAGGAAATAAAAATACTAAATATTCCGTATTCTTGAGAACTTCTTCAACTTATTCTTCTAGAACCCACAACCGATCGCGCTTACAATCACACACAGCAGCATAACGTAAATATAATTTTAATTAAACAGAGAGTTTTCCGCAAATATGTAACGAACACATTATGTTAAACGCAGGTGCATCGTATATTTTTTCTACAAACGACACAAAAGCAAATCGTAAAATTAGAAAAAGTGCCCCTGGGGACCGCCCTTATCCAATTGAAGTCAGTTTTACGATCCCATTATAAAATAGTCTTTATGAGCGATTTTACTGCTAAAAGACTTACGTAATTTCGTCACGGGTTAAAGGATGAGATGAGATTTGGTTAAGGATCTATTAAAAGTTAGAAGCTGGTTTGATGATTTCGGTCAGCTCTGTTACCATAAATTGTTTTGGTTTATTGCAAAATATTTTGAATTTTAAATGATTTTAGGCTTATGGTGCGATGGTTGCGGGTTTGTTTTTCCTTCGAGAGAATGAATTACTTTCATTTTCCTCGCACTATTAATTGAGTGTTGAGTTCAACCACTCAACGTAATTATGAGTGGTTGAACTTATATATATAGATAAAGCAGAGTTTTAGCGCTAAGTTTCCTCTTATACCCGGATATTTATCTAACACAATACATATACAAAATACAAAAAAATAAATGTATATGTTACAATATATTTTATTAACTTTAGAAATAACCTTTGTGTGAACTTACTTTTACGTATTATTAGGAGGCCACCAGAGGTGGTATAATGGAGAGATGTTTATGTACATTAAAATGTGGCGTCATTGCTGAATAGCTAGTGATATACTGAGTCAAAATCGGACTGGAAACGTGATGGTCTTGAATTCGATTCTCATTTAGTGGTATATATTATTTTTATGATCGTGCTCTGGATAACAGACAAAGTATGTCGAAAGTTACTCGGCATATGAGAAACACTAGATTCCTTTTGCTCTTTTATATATACGATAAGAGTCGAAGCGTAATAAAAAAGATCTTAATTGACGGAACTCAACGCCTGTCTCTATCTAGACTGGACAAAACAATTCACCGAGTAAAAATCAAACCCACAACCATTGCATATACAATATAAATCACTCTGAGCTATCAGTAAAAAATAATAAACGAAAACAACACAAACGAAAATAGAATCATTCTCCTTAATTACCGATAGAATTACAGCTTTGTTTTTCTCTTTTCTCTTTACACTCTAGAAAATAAAATAAACATTTGAACCGGCATTCGCGTCATTGTCTGATCCAATTTAGAGCAATAGACCAATGAAGTAGAATCGTTAAATTTAATGTACACTAACCTGAGCTATAAAGGCGAGTTAATCTCAATACACCGATAGCGCTTATTACAACTAGTGATGTACCTGCTGAAGTTCAAATATTGAGGTTTACGCTGTATCCTGCACATAGCATAGGTAACCTACCTGGTAACCTGGTAACCTAGTGTCAAGACACTGCGTTCTACATTTGGACAGTTCCGTTTCCTACTTTCTTTTAAATTCTTGAGGCATTTGAATGATGAAATTTGAATGATGGACGTATTGAATGATGGAACTCAACACCACGCTTTGCCTGGTTACCAGAGCAAAGAAATGAAAATAGTGCTTGTGCCCCTGCGTCACGACAATCTCAATATAGAGGTTCTGGTAATTAAGCTTAATTAGAAACAGGATTTAGGAACAAACAAGATCGATTTAATTTTTTTGTGTAGTTTTGTACTGAAATATTTCATATTCTTATTAACCTTCAAGTCTCGTTGTCGTAATTTACAAAAAAAAAAAAGATTTCGGGTACCTGCTTCTACCGAAGTTGCAAAATGTTTATTCGATGTGGTATTCCAATAAATACATAGGTTTTATTTTGCAAAAACAAAAACTATTTTGTCGTAGTGAGACAGCGTCAGACTGTGTCGTGAGTTCGAATTCAACTTAAGGGATTTTTTTTTTATTCCATTGCTTTAATAAGATAAAATTTAGTGGTATATTCCGCCATTTAACTAAAATGGAAAACGGCGTGTCTTAACACTAAGTTCTTTCTACCTATTCTACTATATGTGAGATACAGTGTGAAAAATAAGAAAAAAAATCTTAAATACGATATTTACCTCACTAACCGGATATAAAAATCGTAAATGAAGCCATTCGTGCTCGGAGGCGGTCTCTAAACGCGATTAACTACTTTTTGGGGACCGACCTTTACTCTCCTTTTATTTCAGGTGGAAACGTTATTTATTTATTCACTATGCGTTATGTACGTACGTGTTTATGGCGAAATGTAGTGTTGTTGAAATTATTTATTATTGAGTATTATTATTTTGTTTTGCTTCACTCTTTATTTCGCATATAGCAAAATAAGCAGAAACGTTAAGACACTCCGTTCTCCTTTCTACGGCCGATATTGCTTGTTAATTGTAGAAGAAATGAAAATAATTCATTTCCCCGAGTGGGAATCAAACCCATAATCATTGATTTTATAATCAAAGGTGGAACAGCAGAACAGACAACGTGACCGCAAGTTTCGGTTAACACTCAGAAGAATAATTTATTTTTATATCCTTCCTTCAGTTACAACACAATAGTGGTATGGAGTTCCGTCACTCAACACGCAATGTCTTGAAATTGTCTATCGAGCAGAAAATAGTGAACGGAGTGTATTAACACCTGGTTTCCCCTACCTAGTGTTAAATGTTACTTTTTTTCAAATTAGATAACTTAACAGAATTAATAATTTCTGATTTTTGAACGAGATGAAGAAAGGACGGAATGCAAGATCAGTGTAAATGATAAGATATTAGAACAGGTGAATGAAGTGGTATATTTGGGAAGTATGTTCAGTAGAGATGGAAGATACGAGATGGATGTGGAAAGGCGTATTGCTGCCGGTAACAAGGTTAACGGGGCCTTGGCTGCATTGATGAGACGGCGAAACGTCAGCACAGCTGCGCGTTTGGCCGTACACAATGCAGTTCTGGTACCGACCCTGTTATACGGCAGCGAAACGTGGGTATTACAGAAGAAGAATGAAAGAAAGATGAATGCTGTGGAGATGCGATCTCTTCGTAGGATATGCGGAGTCAGCCTAGCTGATCGAATCCGCAATGAAGAGGTACACAGAATGGCAGGTACCAGCGAGGATGTCACGGTGAGAATGAAGAAGAACGTGCTCAGCTGGTTTGGGCACGTCGAACGAATGAGCGAGGAAAGAATGGCAAAAAAGATTTATGATGGAAAAGTGAGTGGTAAGAGAGGTAGGGGGAGACCTCGGTTGACCTTCGAAAACACAGTATCAAAGATACTGGAGGAAGGTCACGTAAAAAGCATGAGGATCCCCCGGAGGGCATGTATGAAGAGGTTGATGACAGTGGACGAGGCGAAAGAGGTATGTAGAGACCGTAGCGTTTGGCGCTCCGTTCTCTCTGGCTACCCCGCTAGGGATAAAGCGTGAAGTTAAGTAAGTAAGTAAGTAACAGAATTAAACATAAAATGTTTAAATTATATTTTAGTCCAATGAAAATTCTATATTATTTTATTCAATGAACTTATCTATAGTCCATTATCCGTCAGGCGGAAGTGTGTAACTTGAATTTCCTTTACATACCTTTCTTTATTGAATATATTGTTCTTAATTTGGCGTTAAGTTCAGTAATATAAACTTATAATATTTTTATATTACGTTGAGTAATATAAATATATTATAAGTTTATAGCGTATATTACAATATTTTACTAAGAAGTCGTTTCTGTTGGTTCAAATGTCGATAATTTCGGCCGAATCCGAGACTCAGAGTCAGACTCAGAGACTCAGGCAGAGCTCAATGCCATAATTATAATCTCTTATTAGAGCCGGATTATGAAAATGTGTCCTTCTCTTTCATGTAAATTGAATACTCAAATCTACCTCGCCTCTGAGCCTCTGGGAAATATTTATAGATTAGTAAAAAATAAATATTTTTAAGAGCACAATGAGCATTTTTTAGTTGCATTTTTTAAGAGAGTATTTGAACACAACTATATATATAAGCAAGTTCAATGTGTATTTTTTATTCTTATAAGATAATTATATTGAAACTTTTAAATTTTTAGTAGTAGTGTTCATTCTAAACATTTTAGTTACGAAATCCGTAGAAAG
Organism: Heliconius sara; assembly: GCA_917862395.2. Lineage (NCBI taxonomy): Eukaryota > Metazoa > Arthropoda > Insecta > Lepidoptera > Nymphalidae > Heliconius > Heliconius sara. Next base: position 1,997,813 of record OU860788.1, on the reverse strand, counting down.
CTATACGTGCCTACAGCTGCTCTACGGTTCCTACATTTGGAAGCCACTTTCTAAACGGTAGAATATACCATTTTTTAGTTTTTTTTTCACACACTAAGGAAACAAATATAAACTTGTTCGATACCATTCAGCTTGTAGGTATACATAGTTTCGATACGTGGGTTCCGTTAAAAGATCATAATTCTTATTATAAACATAATATTCACTACTTGGATTGCGGTGTTGAGTTCTGTAATGTTGTGGTGTTGTGTTCTGTTGAGTAATAAACCTAAGTACCTTACACTTTTTACTAATTATTATTTACTCTACCAGAACAATGATCAAAGCTGAAAAAGATGAACACAAACAAAAACAGAAACCATCATTAATACGTCTCAAACAACTGATCAGTCACAAAAGTTTCCCTTGGGAAGGAAAGCTTTCATTTCCCATGTAATTGTTTATGCGACGCATAGACTGGAATAGGGTGACTATGAAAGAGATACTTAAAGACTATATTTTTGGCATGACACGACTCTTGTGTACAGGCAAGTAAAAAGTAGTGTTATACAGTCACGCTCTATTATATATAAGGTGAAAGTCCACACTGTACTTTGAGTTATCAGTGGGAGAAATAAAAAGAAACACTGCACTTTCGACTCTTATTCAAGATATTCTTTTATGAGTAGCGGAACTCAACTCTGTGATTTGTCTTACCGGAAATTGAAAATAACTTATTATAAAATATTGTTCACTAAAATATTTTAATTATTTTTATTTTAAAAATATTTTAATAAATCCACCAACTTGAATGCGCTTGGCCGCGCTAATCTCAGGCACTACTGGTTCGAATCGAAATAATATGTTTGTGTTGGATAGTCCATTTTTTAAAGCAGGATTGTAAGTATGGTCTCTGTATATTACGATGACAACTCAGTTTGACGTTACCCACTGTAACTGCGGTCAGAGTTACTTGAAAATTAGAATGTAATTTCTATTTACGAGACTCGTGATGTATGTCAAAACTAATGAAAAATATTATACACACTCAATAAAACCCAAAATCATTGTCACCCTATTGCCACGTCATAGATCTCACCGCTCAAAGACAAGCCGCCCGGTAAAAGGCATCCGGTAGAGACTGTTTCCGCCTCCACGCACCTTTGATTAAGTAAAAAATTTTTTCGTAATATAAAAATTTTATATGCTAAATAATATACTTTTTGCTTTGTTATTTCTATAAAATTATAGGTTGGTTTTGAGAGTGATTTCTTTGAAATATTCATTGTAGCGTATCTCATTAGGATTCTTATGAATAATGATTATTTAGTATGCTATTTATTACAAGAATTTTGTAACAATTTTTTTTATATTAATTTTAATGTTAACTGATCGTAGCCTTCTATTGTGTTTCCACGAATTTTAAGAAGTAAAATAGAAAAAAACTTCAAGCCTACCTACCTACATGCTATATTTCAATATCATCAAGGTGAGTAGTTTTATATGTGCTTTGTCAGTCAGTCAATCGGTAACGGAAGACTTTTAATTACATATGTACATATACTACTAGCGACACACACTCGGCTTCACCCTCTTAAACTTATTGTTATATTACCGCCAAATTTTTTTTTTTTTTCAAAATACGTTACCTTAATGTATAAGCAATATTACTATACGTTTAACCTAAATCCATTCATTACTTTTTTCGTGAACTGGAATAAACATCCGTCCTCACTATCTCTTTTATTAATTTAAAATAATATTAGTAGGAAGTAGGATTCTGCAAATTCTAAGATATTTAAGGAAATTTTACAATTTACATAAAATAATTTAATATGAACCAAAAATTTACGAATCAATTTAAAATAAAATTATTCCTGCATCTTTCAAAATAAATGACGTTCAAAAACATCAACACAAACCATCTATAAACTCCTCAAATCAAAATCCTATATACAAAGCTACTTATTTCACTCCAACGCATATTCTTATAGAAATTTCTTTGCAACAAAACACGAAATAGGCAAATCATATAGCGGAACAATAACAAATTTGAAAATCGCGGAAAGGGTACGGGAGTGTTGCGCTCGAGCGGTCTCATAACAAATTGCCTGTCGCGACTCTCGGGCGTAATCTAACCAGGTAGTTTAGATTTATGAAGCACAAATGGATTTTTGACTTGTATTTAGATTTTTGGGATGTGTGTAAGAAAATAATATATTTTCTTAAGTGTTTTGTATTTTCCTTGACTTTTGATCTCATTGCATAATATGTCAATAAGAACAGTCTTCAAATCGAAATTAACGTTTAGCGACTGGGTAACTATTGGTATATACTGAAATTGGAATAAACTGTACATTGTATGGTAATAGAATCAGAATACGACCTTCTTATTAAAAGTTAGAAATTTTTCAAAACTATTGAAAAAGGTATGTGTAATCATGTTACGTCTTTATATAAATAGTGTAATGTGATTGACGAATCAATCGTTGTCTATGAGTGTATGAGACCTTAGTGCTTATCCATTTCCCTCTTCAGTAAGTTCAACGATTTTCTGTGGTTCAGCAGATATTTGTGAATTTGTTCGTGATTTTTTTCCACTATGTAGCTCAATAGTAGGTCTTTTGTTTACAATTATCAGTTTATAAATCTTGCGAATAACATCGAAACAAAAATATTTTTTTACATAAGCTAAATAAAAAAAAATAAAAATAGCAGAAACTTTCAAGGGATGTAGCCAAGAATAAATAGTGGCCTTTTTTCCCAGAAGAAGTTTTAAAAACTACTGGTATTTATGTAGAATAATCTCTGAAAGTTTTTTAGGCTTTGGTCAATGACAACATGTTAAAAAATTTTCTAACATCAAAATACAGTAAAAATTTGTTATTAATATAGTGAGAATTGACAATTACATTCAACCACTGCCACTTAATTTCGCATCAGGTATTGCCGGGCCCCGGCGCCCAACCCACCTTAAATTAGATTAAAATTATTTTTTTTAGATATTTACAAAATGTTTGCATTTTACCAGTCTAATATAATCAGCCCATTTTTATAAAATCAGCAATTTTTATAGATATAACTGTTTCATTCTAAACTGAGGTCTGCCGCATGCGCAATTACAAAACATATGAATTTATTTTATTTACAAAAATTTACCAAGAAAGTGCTTATTTAAAATAGTCATTTTTCTGGCCTTACAACACGTTAAATGAATATAGTAAAACACTCGATTCAATGGAATGTTCATCCTTAACTAACCCTCCAAATTTAGAGCATTGCGTAAAAAGATACTTTGGAAATCTATAACCACATCAATTTATCCTATATTAACACACAAAATACTATACCATTTTTATGGCAAGAACGCATTACGAAAAAAACTAAAGTGTATATTATTAAATTATTCCCCCAAGGGTATTCGATTCGATTAAATCCATCTTTTACTTCAATTTACCAGAAATTGTTGCGTTTACCCGCTTTGTGGGGAAAGTGTGTATTATGACGGGGTGAATAACATTTCGATCGCTAATTTCATTAGCATTGATATAGTATAGATAAAATTTACGACAGATGGATTTGAATTAATTTTATGGGTGATTGATTATTTAATAAGATATTTAAGTAAGAATCCTTAAAACTATTTTAGACTATAGTAGTATAATCTTAGAGCAAAAGTTACATATATTAAATTACATTAGGTGCACACTGTAACCTATATATAGCAGGATAGATGGAGAGAAGCTAGTGCTAAGACACGTCCCCTACTTTCGCTTCAATTTTGGAAACATTACGTGTTGGTGGTGGATGTCAACACCATGCTTGGTCTTTTTATCAGAGCGGAGAAATTAAAATAATTCATGCCCCAGAGTCATAATCGAACCGCCGCGTCTTCAGTCCGACGGTCACTATTTAAAATCTTAAGAATATCTAATAGAGGCCAGTCATGGCGCAGTGGTGTGTGTGGGACAAAGTGTGACTGTAAAACCGATTGGTTGTGGGTTCGATCCCCACTCGAGGAGATGAAATATTTACTTAAATTTATATTTCCATTTTCTTGGCTTTCGCCGGCAAAGTGCGGCGTTGAGTTCTGCCACTCAACACGCAATGCCTCCAAAATTCGGCAGAAAGTGGAGAACAGAGTGTCTTAACACTAGATTCCCTCTGCCTACCCTGCTGTGTGCGGTATATAGCGTGAAGCTAATTTAATTTATTTTTTATTTTTATCTAATAGAGAAAAGATTCCAATACATTACACTAAAAAGTTAATATTGAAAGTAAAAGTCACTAGCACGCAAATCTTGCAAACAAACGAACAATTTGTAAATTATATTTATTTAAAAACATTAATTATATAAAAAAAATGTATAATCTAATTATAATAATAAAACATTTACCCATATATATATTTGTCTTCAAAACAATAAAGAACAACCACCACCGTTATTATTCACAATAAAAGACTAATAAGATTTTTGTGGTACACATTCGTATAATAAGAATCAAGAACACGCTCTGGTCAGTCCACCGTATATTGGAGTTTCCTCAATACTTACCCCTCAATAATTCTTGTTAGGGCCCAATAGCTACAGAGATAATTTCCTCTAGAGGATATTTGTGGGAAATCCACTTATGCATGTATACAGCATGATGTTTTTAGTGAATCTATAATTTTTGTGCGATATATATATATATATATATATATATATATATATATATTTTGTGGAGAAACAGAGCATCTTATCACTAGGTTCGCGTGAGCTCTTTTTTTTTAGTTTCTTTTTGATGACTTTTTGATAAATTGTTTAAAAATATGTACATATATATTTATAGTACTGTTTGTCTACCTTGCATATTGCCTATAGCTATTAAAGAAAACAAAATGTTTTTCATACGAGAACAGCAGAGATGATTACCGTGGAGATCTTTAGGAAGGTAAATCCACGAATTACTAAAACAATATTAAAACACACAAAAACAATAATTAACATTACGAAACACCCTGTATTACCGAATAATAATCATGAATGTTGCATGACGTATCTCGCGTTGATATTATTTACCGCGCACCGTAATCCTGTCGCGAATGAAGACAAAGTGCTTTGGACATCTTGGTCCAGCGTCCAAATTTTTTCTGGTTGACCCTCGTGTTATGGTGCCCACATATCACTTTACAAATGACCGTGGAAAAAAGATTTTTTATATAAAAAAATTGCTTTTTTTGTTTCGATGTTATCGATGTGGTTGGCAAGCAACATCACATTTTTTCCAGCATGAAGCAGAGTTAGTATCTACTTACATTTACTCTAACGCTTTACTCAAATTTCAACCCAAGCTTAATGCAAAAAGACGAACTATTTACCAGAGCGAGGCAAGCAAAACAATTCATTCTGCAAGTGGAAAATGATTAAAATATAAGCTACAAAACAATTTCAATACCTAATACTAAATACAGTAAAAATTATTTAAAAAAATACAAAGAAATCAAGAAACAAACATAAGACGATATAATTGTCAAATACGGAACCTACTTTTTTTTTCAAATCCGTCAAAACCATAGTGATTTCTCACATTAAATCAATATCCCATTTCATACTAACACAAATCCTTTTAATACAATCCCTATAGCGTATACAATATGAACATAACATGTAGATTTAAAAAAATTGAAAGTTAATTTAATCCGCGTGAAACATTGTCAGTCACGTGCTATGCAAATTCGATTTATATTTGCTGATGTGTTGGTGATATTGATGGCATCTTTGTAGGGATAAGTGTGCGAATTTAAGCGCGATGGTTGTGAGTTTGATTCCCACTCGAGAGATATTTTTTATTTTTATTCCTTTGCTCTGGTCACCGGGCAAACCGCGGAGTCAAATTTCCATCTCCGTCAGGTAACTCAACACACAATGCCTCAAGAATACTGCGGAAAGTAGGGAACGGAAGTTTCTAAACGAGGAACAGTGTCTTAACACTGGGCGTGTAGTTAGTTTCAGTGGACAAAGAGCGGCGTTGAGTTGCGTTTCACAATATTTTTAAAAATTGGGCGGTAAGTCAGGAACGGTGACTCCGTTTTCTATCCTATTATAGTTGCAAAAGGCGTAAAAGTGACAAAAAATAGTATTCCTAATACGCGCTATATTAAACTGCATTACATCAAAACAAGATATGTCACTGACTACTCCCTTTATCAGTTTATATAATTGATTTAAGCAATAAGAGGCCGCCGTGGGGTCGATTACCACTTGGGAAAATGAAATATTTAATATTTTCATTTCCTCGCTCTGGTAACGAAGCAAAGTACGCCGCCGAGTTCCGCTTGTCAACACGCAATGTCTCGAGAATTCGGCAGAAAATAGGGTTCGAAAGTGTTTCAATGGGAACGAAATACGAGAACACTAGGTTCCCTCTATTCCTTACCTTAATGCGGAATATAGAGTAAAGCTAAAAAGGAATATAGTTAAAAAACGTTTTGTCATTTTTACATTACATTGCAAACATCATTCAACCATGAAAAGTATATTAAAAATAAAAAATAAAAAAAATCCGAACGAAACTCAAGTCCTTTGTTTACTGAAGAGGAAATAATTAAAGCAGCTTCCAAATCACAGGACGAAAGGAAGTAAACAAAAATAAAAAAAATATTATAATAATAATTGTAACGGTAATTTTTTATCTGTGAATTTCGACAATAGGATGTTACGTCGGGGGATAGGATACGCAAATTAGCAATTAACTTATAAAAAAATCAGAAGAGCCTTCAGCCTTGTTTAAGCGGTATCGTATGGCTCGTTTTATTTTGAAAAACAAATGGATTTTTATAATGATGAGCATTTTGTTTTTTAGGGTGTTTTTTTTTGGGAAATTGTTGTTTTGTATGTATGAGTTTTTATAAGCGGTATCTGATTTTGTATTCTTGTAAAAGGGAGTGCGGAAGGAACTCAAGACATTCTGGACCTCACTTTCACCCGAATTTGCAAGGCATTGCGTGTTGGGTGGTGGAATTAAACGCCGCGTTTTTGCCTGGTTACCAGAGCGAAGAAATTAAAATATTAATAAAAAATAATTGATTATTTTTAGTGGAAATCGAATTCACAACAGTCGCGTTTATAGTCATACGCTTGTACCACTGCGGCACGACGGAATCAATGCTTACATATACATGTATGTAAAATTCAAAAATTCTTTTTAGGTATAAGCGTTGAAATATATATATATCTATTATTTATCTTGAACAGAACTATATTTAAATTATTTTCATTTCCACCAATCTGGTAGACATCACTAATCGATCTTACCCCGGATGCTGGGGACAATTGAGCCATCACTCAATCCTCGAGGTAAAAAGGGCATCTCTACAACTACATGGCCTCACAAAGTCACGCTCAATATAGATTTAAATAGAAATAGTAAAGAATAAAATATACCAAAATACGAAAATAGTTAAAGAATTTTTTTATTAAATAGTAGTGTTGAGTTGTAGCATGCAATGTACGGAATTCAAGCGAAAAACAGAGAACACAGTGTCTAGTTACTAGTTTACTAAATAAAATCAGTTTCACGCTGTATCCCGCTCACAGCAGGGTAGGCAGAGGTTATCTAGCTTTAAGACACTCCATTCCCCATTTTCCGCCGATATCTGGAGGCATTGCGTGTTAAGTGGCGGTACTCAACGCCGCGCTTAGCCTCGATACCAGAGCAAAGAAATGAAAATATACATTTAAATAAATATTTCATGACCATTAGTGGGGATCGAACCCACAACCGTTCGAGTTTACAGTCATACTTTGTGCCTCTGCGCCACGAATGGCCTCAATTAGTTTACTACATGGGAAATAAAGCGTGAATCTTAAATCTACCTTTGTCTCCACTATTTGATATCTAGTTTTTCCTCGACCATCGATTGACAAATTAAACTACTAATACATTCGAACTCACATTGTATATATCAAGTTGTTTTGATTATATATATATATATATATATATATATATATATATATATATATATATATATATATATATATATATATATATATATATATATATATCTATATATATATATATATATATATATATATATATATATATATATATATATATATATATATAAAGACCGTAGTGGAGCAGGAGCAGAAGCGTACGCCAGTAAAGGCTACAGTTGTGGGTTCGATTCCCAATCAGGGGACTGAAATGTCTCTTATTTTCATTTGCTCGCTCTGGTAACGAGGCTAAGTGCCGCATTAGATTCTGCCAGTCCGCACACAATCTATATTCGACTAAAAATGGCAACCTTAAATGTCTTAATGGGAGGGGAGTGTTTTGACACTATCTTCCAAGATTCCTTGTGTCCCCGCTATGAGCTATAAGTGGGAAAGAGAAACTAAAAAATATATTTAAAAATAATTACTGAATAAATAAGACGTAGTTTGTTGCTGATTTGAAAATAATATATTCTGTGGCTTTATTCGTGGCAGTCAGGATTATGAATGCATTTAGTCTCTTATTGTGAAACAATAGGGACTTAAAGTATATTATGTATCGATATAATTTTAGGATTTTTTTGATTTTGAATCGGCGATAAGACTGAAGGAGGCTCTGTATTATATATTGTTAAATTTCGAGTACACCTATATATAGAAAAGAGATAAGACATAGATTACATTAGATTTATTTAAATTGGACAGGGTCAGCTCTGCAGCAACTGACTTACACAAAAAGGAACTGTTATATATATAATTTAAGTTAGATACTTTTAATTTTCGTCCTTAACAAAAAACTTAAGTGATGCATAGTATTATTTTAACTACTGTGTGCTTGTCTTTTATATAGAATAGTAAGTAGACCTGGGAATCAAGTGTTAAGGCATTCTATTTCCCATTAAGGTAATTCCTTTAGGAATTGGGAATACTCCTATAAGGAATCGATAGATTTTTTATATACATATAACAGAAAATATAGTTAAAATTACAAAATTTCATATATAAATCAAGATCGTCGCATCGCTGAATTGAAAAACAACGTCAATGAGTTTAATCATTAAACAGTCTATATCTCAAAAATCAGGCAAAAGAGGCTAACACCCTCTGTTTCATACTGACAAGTACTCTATGATAACCTGCTATATACGTGATACAGCGTGAAACCAAGCCCTTATTACAATAACAAATATCTAACACAAACCCTTTAACATCGGTAATGTACGAACCAAACTTAAACTGCCATCCATTACTGGTCTGAAAGCCACGGATTTGGATCTCATGAATAAATGTTCTATCGACAACTTGCCTCTCAGCAGATTGGCTGCTCTAGCGATATGGTCAAAGGAACAAAACGTTCAGAACGAGATGGTAAATAATTAATTTTACTAATGGTATGGATATTTGTATTGTTGGAGACGTTTTGATATTTCTCACAATGTAATGTTGGAATTGATTTTACTTTGACTTCGCCTTGCTTTTGATGGGACGGTCTTGATTAAAGGTTTACTGTTCGTTTGTTTCGGTGAAGTATTGTTGTGTTTAAATTTAATATTTTCTTTATATTTGTAGTTTGACTTTATATTAATTGAGAAATATATTATTGTTTTGTATTTTATACAATGTAAATAAAATAAAACTTCAACTAGCTACATTTTTAACTATGTTCCTAAATAAAAAAGGGCAATTATGGTGCAGGGGTACAAAATGTTACTGTAAAATCGACTGGCTATGGGTTCGATACTCACTAGAGGAAATGAAATATTATTTACATTTATATTTTTATTTCTTCGCTCTATTGCCGAGGCAAAGCGCGGCGTTGAGTTGCGCCACTCAACACGCAATGTCTCGAGAACTCGGCGGACACAAGGTTCCCTCTGCCTACGCTACTGTATGTGGGATATAGCGTGAAGCTGATTTAATGTAAAATTGGTTCTATTAGTGAGTCTATGATAAGTGCAGATTCGAACATAATATGTATTATTTTACAAGTGCGCTGGTAATATTTTGGATAATATTAAGTAATAATTTAGGTTTTTTGACACGAAATATTGTGTGTTGAGTGGCGGAACTCAACGCTGAGCTTTTTGCTTTTTGTGACAAAGCGAAGAAATGAAAATATTAATAAATTCATTGACCTCGACTGAGGATCGAATCCACGACCGTCGCATACAGCCACACCCTTCTGCCCATGGGCCACAACGGCCTCAATTGATACGCTATAATCTCTATTTAATATCACACCACCCCTGAATAATATAGACGATTGTTTTCACTAAGCTCGATTATTTATTTTTATTGCCCGGAACAGAAACGTTTGGCAGTAACTTGAACAGTATTTTGGAATCCATGTAAAATCACTTCAATAAAGGCCTCGACACTCATCGACGCGAAAACTGCCTGTTTTGAATTTCGTGAACATTTGCAATCGGAATCTGAAGCACTTTGATATGCTTGGCTAAATGTACTACATACGGTTGTGTAAGATAACGAACTAAAATGTGCTGGTGGTTTTTTTTTCGGTTTCACGCTGTATCCCGCATATAGTGGAGTTGTCAGATTAAGACAATTTTTGAAAAATTGCGTGTTTAGTGACAGATCTCGACACCGCGCTTTGTCTGAGTAAGGCGGGTGGTAAAAATAAATCATTTTCTCAAGGGGATCAAACCCACAAGGGGGTTTCAATTTATAGTTAAACGCTGTACCTGCGCTACCATAACCTCAACATGTCACCTACTCGTCGTCATATGGCTATATACACGACCGCTGTGTATTTGATACCCACTCAGAGGTGCGATAATATTTCAATTATTTTCATTGTCAAGTTTTAGTAGACAAAATACGGCAATGAGTTTCGCTACCCAACACGTGACGTCTAAAAATTGGGTAAGAAGTTAGGAACTCCATGGTGCGGTGGCACAAGAGCGTGGCTTTAAGCGCTTGTGGGTTCTATTCCACAAGGCAAAATGTGTAGTTGAGCTCTGCCACTCAACGCACTTAGCCTTTAGAATTCAACAGAAAGTAGGGAACGGCAATGCCTTAATAGGAACGGAGTGTCAAAAAAAAACAATAAAAATAGTAAAATAACCACCACGCCCGTATATCTCCAACGTCTTAACGCTCTCATAGCTTGACATCTCGCCATAACAATAAAGTTCGCCAAAGGGACTGCCTATTTACATATAAATATATACTGCTTGAGACGTTTTAAGCGTTTGACAGTTTATAATGTATTGTTAGTTAGGGCTTTATATTAGAGGAATAGGATCCTTGTGGATGTTAGTGAACTTACTTAAGGTGAGTAGTTTGAATGTCCGTTTGTACGTGGTTTAACTCATGAATGAATTATTAGTTTTGTTTGAAATAAGATATATAATATATCTATCATAATAATATTATGCAACACAGAGGCTACTGCTTATTCCGGATTTACCACTATTGCAATCTTAAATTGTGGACAAAAAAACATAGCCGCTATTTTGACTGAATAAACATAAAATTATTATCCTTTTTTATGAATATTTTGTATCTTTATAGTAGAAAATATTATTATTTGCATTATATTGTTAATTTAGTCAATCAGATTCACGCTGTATCCCGCACACAGCGGGTTAGCAGAGGGAGCCTAGTATTAAGATACTCCGTTTCCCAATTTCTGCCGAATTCTGGAGATATTGCGTTTTGAGTGGCAGAACTCAACGCCGCGCTTTACCTCGACACCAGAGCGAAGAAATGGATATATAAATTTAAATAAATATTTACTTACAACCAGTCAGTTTTACAGTCACACTTTGTACCCCTGCGCCACGATTGTACTCAAGATATTAAGTAAGATAACAAATCGGGGAAAAATGTACATCTGAAACATTCTATATTTTTGGTTGACGTTTTTATTATTGTGTGAAATTAACGGCTAAGTTCGGTTTCGCCTCCAAAAAAATGCTTTATTTTAATAGAAAATTTGTTAGTTACTTCTTATCGATTTGAGTGAGAGCGCGCGAGGTGAACCTTTTCCTGCGTAAATCTCGATCTGTGGGAATTCTCGCACGGACAAATTAAAAGACATAGGAGGGACTCGAGAATACAGAAAAAAAAACACTTATCTGTATAAGAAAATAGAAATTGAGAGGAAAATAAAAAATGCAATGTCTTAACACTAAATTCCCTCGGCCTACTAATTTCATATGTTTTTACTGTTAGTGGAGATATCCACTGAACGATCGATCATTACAAGATTTGTAATATCCGATTTCGATCCCTCCATACATTGCGTATCTATTATAAATTTGATATAACGAATTGTATTTTATAGACTAGAGATAACTATCTGAATACTAGAGATAACTATCTGAATCTGATGGCGGAGTACGGACTGTTATGTGGCATTACAGAATATACGCGCATTGAAAAGAGATTAGAAACAATTACGAAATCGTGTTTAGATCACATATTTGTAAGGTCGCGCTTAATCAGTCCGTGCACCGCTGCAGTCGACACTGTACTAGCGGACCATCGGCTTATCGTCGTTGCACTATGCAACGTTTATGAATCACCGGTAATGAATTGTCATTTTAATAAACAAATAAATATATACGACTCTGTAATATTAAGAAAGGAACTAAGTAATGCAAACTGGGAGCGCGTTGATGATTTATGCACACCACTGGAAATATATACACATATTAGAGATGTATTTCAATCTGCGTACTCGAAAGCTAGCAAAAGAAAAATTTTTAAAACTAAAAATAACTCACGCGTTGCACCCTGGATTAATAAAAACATTATTAATCTGTCTAAAAAAAGAGATAGGCTATTTAGAAGGTGGAGGCATAATCCGTATAATGTTTACTTGAGATTACAATATAATAAGACGAGAAATAAGGTTCATAAAGTTATTGAATACTATAGAAATTTATATTATAAAAATAAAATAAGTATAAATTATGGAAATACTAAAAAACTGTGGAATATACTAAATCAAATTTCTGGCAGAATATGCAGGTCAGTTGACGAAGTAGTGTTGTCGGCTTTTAATTGTATTAATTTATCCCCGGAAAAAATTGCACAAATGTTCGCAGTAGGTTTTTCAGATGCTGTTAAAAAAAACATCCCTAATTGTAGACAAAAGTTACTAAATAGTACCATAAATAATAATCATTCGTCCAATTGTAGCATAAAGTTTAAAAAAGCGTCTGAAAATGACGTTTTAAAATTGATTAAAAATTTAAATACTAATAAAGCCCCAGGTATTGATAGTATAAGAGGTGTCGAAGTTAAGGCAATGGTGAAACATATGTGTAAACCTTTGGCCAAACTTATAAATACTAGCGTTGAAATAGGCATCTACCCGGATGAGTTAAAAGCTGGTTGTGTGAGACCTGTGTATAAAAAAGGAAAACAAGATGACATCAGCAATTACAGGCCGATCACGGTAACTTCTCTGTTAAATAAAATTACTGAAAAATATATAAGTAATCAAATTCATTCTTTTTATGAAAAAAATGATATTCTGAACAGTACACAGTACGGTTTTCGTCCAGGTAAAAATACAACAATGTTATTGTCAGCGTTTACGGACCAAGTAAATTCGTGGTTAGATCAAAAACTACATGTTTTGGCGCTGTTTATTGATTTCTCCCGCGCTTTTGACACATTGGACCACAACATACTTTTACAAAGATTAGAAAACACGGGAATACGTGGACCACTGTTTAAATGGTGTGGAAATTACCTTAGAGATAGGAGTTACTGTGTAAAAATATGCGACAGTTTTAGTACAAGTATAAAAGTCTCAGAGGGCACGGCTCAAGGCTCAGTCATGGGGCCTTTACACTTTATAGCTTATATAAATAATATGAGTAAAATATTTAATAACTGTATAACTTATCAATACGCTGATGATACTTGTATGCTTGTAGCTGCTAAAGACGTGAATGAAGGCATAACCTTATTACAGGAAGACTTCGATATGTTAAACAAATGGTGTCATGATAGTCATCTTGTATTAAATCCGCAAAAAACTAAACTGATGCATATACATTCACCAAACCTTAAAGTAGGTAGCGATATAAATTGTAATCTTAAAGCCCACACTCACAGCTGCTTTCACAACCCCAGCAACCACTGCGGTTGTTCTTCAATTGAGGTAGTACTATCCCATAAATATTTAGGATTAACAATTGATCACAATTTTAACTGGCATAAGCATATTGATTATGTATGTGATAAACTAAGATCATTTTTGGCAAATATTTTCATTATAAAAAGTAGTTTAACGTATAAGACTAAGATAATGCTTTATAACGCATTAGCCGATTCTATTATTTCATATGGACTTAGTAGTTACGGCAGAACTGACAAAACATACTTGAATCACATATACCGGTTACAAGTTAGAATATTAAAAAACATCGTCCCTTTAAAAATCAAACTGCATGAGACTACCGAGGAAAACTTTATCTTTAAATACTGCCAAGTTATTCCCATTTATGATAAAATTAAATTTACAATATTAAAAGAAAATTATTATGACTCGAAGTTTCAAAATAAAATTTCACATAAAATTGCAACACGCAATATGACACAAAATAAATTGGTTTCATTATCAGCTAATAACAAATACGGACAGCGCACCAGGGCATACATGGTTCCTTACTTAATAAATAACTTGGACAATAAAATACGAAGTGAAATTACTGAGAGGAGTTTAAATCAACTATTAAAGAAATATTATTCAAATTTATAACTTAGACGAATTATGGTACTCGAGACAAACCTTCGTGGTTTTTTGTAGTGCCTTATTATTGTAAAGTATATTTGTATGGATATTTGATAGTAATAAAATAAAAAAAAAAAAAAAAAAAAATATATTCTTATTCATCATTCTGTTATCATTCAATTTCCTTGCGTCACAGTAGAAATGCGTCCAAGACGCGTGTCGGTGATCCATCAAAAAATATATGTGGCTCTTGTAAAAGTAGAATTTGTTTTCTATTGAATATTTGATATTGTTATCTTTATTTGAAAATATATAATATTTAATTAATAATTTAAAACTAAATGAAATCAGCTTCACGCTGTATCACGCATACAGCAGGGTAGGCATAGGGAACCTAGTGCTTAGACACCGCGTTCTCCATTTTTCACCGAATTTTTCGACTCATTGTGCACTTGCGTTTGCCTTGGTGCCAGAACCAAGAAATGAAAATATTAATAAATAATAATTCATTCCTTTAAGTGAGGATCGAACCCACAACCGCCACGTCACAGCCCTTACGCCACGACGGCCTTTACTCATATGTTTAACAATAAATTGAAAAATCCTAAGATTGAGCCCACTCAAGATTGTCAATTATAATCATTATGTGGGGTACACAAAAGGCAAAGCACCGCATTGACTTTTGCTATTCTAAACACATTATTTTGAAAAATGGGGAACGGAGTGTCTTAACACTAAATACCCTCTGCCTTCTCTGCTATAATTATAAAAGGTGGGAGACAGCGTGAAGCTAATTCCACCTAATTCTGTCCTCCTATCGTACAAACAAAGTTAAAACCGTTTGAATTTAAACGTAATGCTCGCTTACAATTTAATTTTGTTACACGCGAATATTCCACAATCACAAATACGAACACATTGAACTTTTATTTTTGGAAGTGGCAAAAAAAATCAAGAAAAAAAAAATTGCTTCAGCTTCACACTGTATCCCCACATATACTGAGTAGACACCGGGAACCTTTCCACTCATTTTTTTAATATAATAAGTAGATTAGCAAAACTTATGACACACCGCTCTTCTTCAGTGGAATTCAAATTTCAAATCCACAATTCTCACGTTTATAGTTAGCCGCGGTTTCGCTAAGACATAAATTTACTAATGTGGACAAGACGTAAGCCAGTGAACGTCTTTCCTCCTTTCTCCCTAGAAATTTCGAGAAATTCTCCCTTAGCCCTGCTGCCCGCCTGTCCTGCTCTCCTAGGCGTATAACCTATTTGGTTTTAGCGTTCAACGCCGTGCAATTTCGGCTGTGTGTTGCCCGTCAGTCGTTGAACAGGCATAATAGAAGAGCTCACACATATTTTTTTTATTAAAATAAAATAAAATTATTTCTTATATTTTTTAAATATTCGAACAGCACTTCCAGCCACTACACGTGTAACGTCATGTTAGATTTATCTGTCGTAAAGCCGCGGATCAACTGGGCTTTGTACGAGCGAAGCGAAACATTGCGCTAATTGCGTTCCGATGCGACACGTTCCAATATAGAATAGATTTATTAATAGGTATCAAAGTTTTGTTGTCTTTTCTAGTTTATGTTGAATTGTTGTTTGTATATAAATAAAATAAATAAATCAGCTTCACGCTGTATCCCGCACATAGCAGGGTAGGCAGAGGGAACCTAGTGTTAAGACATTCCGTTCCCCACTTTCCGCTGAGTTCTGGAGGCATTGCGTGTTGAGTGGCGGAACTCAACGCCGTGCTTTGCCTCGACACCAGAGCGAAGAAATGAAAATATAAATGTAAATAAATATTTTATTTCCTCAAGTCGGGATCAAACCCACAACCAGTCGATATTACAGTCACACTTTTGCAGGGGCACCTGCGCCACGACAGGCCTCAATCAAGTTGTTTGTATATAAATTCTCTATTCTATTGTATGTGTTAATGACCGAATAAGAACAGTCGCGACGCAAAGGCACTAGTATGTGATTGTAAACGCGACAGGTTGTAGGTTCTATTTCTACTCGAGGAAATGAAATATTTAACATTTTCATTGCCTAGATCTGGTAACGGGGCAAAGCGCGATGGTGAATGACGTCGCTCCATACGATAATATCTTAATGTGAACGGAGTGTCTTAACACAACATATTTAGGAGCTAAAAAAATATTTTATGATTGAGCTGAATTTATTTTCATTAACATGTTGTGTTAAACGGAATGGTGCTGGATTTCGTTACTCATCACAACATTTTTGTAAATTAAATTTACATGAAATATGGGAAACGGACTATTTTGATACTAGGTTTCCCCTGCTTGTACTAATTACTTTTAGAAAGAACTCAAATAAGAACAATAATAACATATTATAGTATGAAAAATTATAATCACATAAATAAAATATCAAAATCTACTTTACTCAAACACCAAAAATAACTTAGATCGGTCAGTTGGACCGACATCGATCAATGTCACGACTAATTCCTGGACGCGGACACGATAAAGTAAAGCACAAGCGAGTACGTGACGTGAGGTTGCTTGTTTTTCTCTCGATAGAATTATTTAGGATCGGACAAATAGTTTGGAGTGGACGTGAGAGGGTTAATGATACACCTAGCGGTTAATAGGTTAGGTTTAATAGATTTTATAATTAATAATAGAAACTATGATTATTTTGGATTTTATGCATAAGGTTATTTTGTTTTAAATGCTTGTAATATTCTTAGTTAGTGTTTTGATATTAATATCAACTGTAAAAATTATTCAGTTCCCCCAGTTGGAATTGAAACCACAACCGTTAAGCTGTCTGCGATACGATGGATAGGAAGAGTAGGATAATTATCTTTAGATAATAAACAAAATAGAGTTTATTTTCTCTTGATTTTTTTTATAAGACTACTGAAAAATTGTACTTACCCAATATTCCATAAAAACATTACAAAACTTAATACTGAATTAATCTTCTTTTGTTGGCAGGATGTTGTTATGGTATGTTGTTAATTTTTTTTCCAATTTGTGATACGCAAATATTATTACCAATAACGATCATTTGATAAAAGAAAATGCTATTGCTATATATACAAACTACAATAGCGTTAAGAGATATAGGGGCAGGTCTCGGTGGATCGAGGTTCAAAATCAACAGTGTCGACAATACTGGAAAAAGGTCAAAATCTTTAAAATTTAATAAAATATACTTTTTCCCATCAAACACATATAGGAACTCTACAAAATCTAAACAATAAACAAAAATAAATCGTCTAGAAATTCACACAGCCAAACAAATCCAGTCAATTTTAAAGTGTAGACACGCGCTAGTTGCTTATTCTGTAATTTATTACTTATTATGCCTGTGAGACCATGCGCGATCAATTGAGTGTTATAAAAACCATTAAACACATCTAAATACAAGTCAACACGCCCAGTAGTTTACATTTCGATTTGATTTAAATCATTGTAAATGGGAATAAAAAGAGATTTTACAACCCCTATTTATAAGGGATGATTTTGAATAACTTTTTTCTTTTGAAAAGTTTCGCACACGCGTCACTTCACAGATGAGTGGATTGTACTTTGTCATGTTTAAAATTATAATCACATATAATTTAGTAGTAGGCTAGTGGTATCGTGAGAACTAAGAACATATTAGAATGTTGATTATGGATTTCAATTGTAATTCAGGTTTTGGATCGGTTGGCTTTCATTGTTATATTTTTTTTTTGTTGCTAGTGTTCGGCCGTGTGATCCCGGCCTAGAATAGGATCATCCTGGTACTGGTGGTCGGTCGGTCGCCAGCAATGGCAACAAGCATGGGCAGACTCGACCGAATCATTACCACCCCCGGCATTTAAACCGGCGTGAAGTACTGGCTTTATGCCACTGCGTTTCGCATCAGGTAATGCCGGGCTCCGGCGCCCAACCCATCTTAAAGGCCGGCTACGCACCTGTAACTCCTCTGGGGTTGCACGGGGCCATGGGCGGCGGTAGTCACTTACCATCAGGTGACCCGAACGCTCGTTTGCCGTGTCTCTTCCTTAAAAAAAAAAGTGTTGCCTTTTGATTTAAGAATTACTAAATCTGGCTACATTACCACCATCCTACTGTACTATAATAAAAAATATATATATTTTTTTTATTATTATTAAATAAAATACAACACGGATATTGGTCGTCCGTGCCCTTTTTTTATTTTTTCTTTTGTTTTGAATGATTTTTACTTATTTGATATTATTTTAATACTCTTTTACACAACAGTGTCTGTGTTAAAAAAGGATAATTTAGAGGATTTGCATGGAGGAAAGCTTAAAAAAGTTTTTTTTAAGGCAAAACTTTTAAAAAACCATATTTTATCAATATGTATGTTATTTATATAAATATTTATTACGTACATGCATTACTATAATTATTCTTAGTATTATTAAAATATCATTTTTTACTTATTTAGAAAACGTATAAAAATTTGAACGCAGCGGGACTCGTACCCGCGCCTCCTGTAAATCGACCAGGCTGGCAGGCTGCAGGCAACCTAGTCAGATTCCAGGAGGCGCGGGTTCAAGTCCCGCTACGTTCAAATTTTTATACGTTTTCTAAATAAGTATTTTTCTTTCCTAAGTGTGGAATAACACAGTCGTTCACACACACACATTGTATGCAACACAATACTAATTAGATTATTCAAATGTAATATTACTACAATATGCAAGTGACCCCAGATAAGACCCCTTTAGTATTGAGATGTCATGGGAGTTGCAGGGTTAATATTAATATCGATCATCGATTGAATAGTTTAAGTCTCGTGTAGATTATTAACTATTTAGATCTAGATTATTTTTATTTAGCGTAACGCTGTATCTATCTCTTATATAACCGTTTGAGTAGAGGGTACCTAGTAGTAAGATACTCGGTTCCCAAATTTCTGTAAAAATTTCGGTGTATTGTGTGTTGAATGGCTTAACTCAACGCTGCGCTTTGTCTTGTTACTACAAAAAGAATAAATCGCAACAATAAGAAAAAGAGTTCATTCCAGAATGAAAATCAAGCCTAAGAAGATGTTGTGCCACGGCACCACGAGGGTCTCAAGATTTTATTATGATTAAAAAATTAAAATTTTGACCATATGTTCCGTTACGTATAAGACTTTACGTCTGAATTTCCGATATTTTGTGTGTCAAAATGCAAAACTCAACCCCATGTTTTATTTAGCTAAACGAGAAATTAAAAAATATAACAATATCCTTGAACTGAGATCGAACCCACAACCATCGCCTTCGAAGTCCATTACAAACATATTATTAAAGGCCAGATTACGCCATAATGGTCTTATATTAATAATTTACCCCAAGAAGATAAAATCAAATATTTAACTAAAAAGCTTAAAACTGTCACAAACAAGCTTTTCAATAGCCATTTATTTCACAATCTTAACACGGACGTGAAAACATCTTAATGTCTAAATTCTAGTAGAAAGTCTTTTTAACCTACATTTTTATACCGACGTATATTCTGTAGGATAAAATGGGTGATTCCATGGTATTAAATGACGACGGGTTTTTATTATTATGATCATATCGTTGCGTAAAAATATAGAAAATATTAAGAAACTATGTTTTTTTAATTAAGATTAAGAAGAATCACGCAGTGATGTGCTTACCCTTTGCAACTGACGTGGTTCAAATTTATATACTGACGCGTTAGACCACGAGACACCTTTTTTAACAGCAAATATTTTTTTAGAATTTACTATTTCATTTACATTTTTAAATTTCTGGTCTATTGTTTGTTATTAATTTATTTAAAAATAAATAAAACAATATGTATTTTCAAAATTAAGAGTTTACTGACTTTACATAAATCACTGTAAGAATTCCTTCTTTGATATTAATAACACAGAAAAAATTACAAAATATATTTATATATATTTTATATTACTTATCGAACTTACTATCTAACACTGTCACTTATTTATATTATTTAGTATAGAAATTAGCAATTATTTAAGACTTATTATCAAAATTTTGTTTGATTTGATTCCTTATACAGATTTCTGAAAAACAAAAGCGTCTGTAGAGATAATCTGCCAATTAAAATGGAAAACCGAACCTTTTCGTTTGGGCTCATTAAAATTTGTAATAGGATGATTTGCAACGCGCCTCGAGGCAATTTACATTCTAATTTTGTTTTTACATGTTTTTAGTTGATTTTTTGTCTTCTAGGTAAAAGATAAAAAATCATACTTACTGGTACTAGTAATTTTAGTAGATTTTGTTTATTGAGGTAATCTTATTGTATACGCGACTATTGTGGGTTCCTACTCGGGGGCACTGGCAACAAGTTGTAGCGCCGCGTTGTATTCCGCCACTCAACACGCAATGTTACGAAATTGGGGGAAAACTTCCGAACAGAGTGTCTTAACACTAGGCTCTCTTAGCTTTCGTGTTTTTATATAACTATTTAATTAGATGAATAAAATTATATTTTTTTAATACATATACATTAGATTTACAACCAAAGATAGTCCATACTAACAAATTAGGACCATTCAACTTGTAATCTAAAAATACTTGGACAATAGAAACCAAAGAAGCTTCTAATTAAAATTTACTGTTTTCTTTTTCCTATTGCTTATAAGTATATAAATTTATCCAGTTTTTTTTTCCGTTAGCATACTGTTGATACACTATTCCTCGCGCGCCACCCAATTTTTGAGATATTTAGTATAGGATAGCGGAGCCCAGCGCCGCGTTTTATCTTATAATAAAGAGGAAATGAATTATTCATTTTCATATCGGAAATCAAACCCATAACCATCACGTTTATAGCCAGACGCTATAGCCATATAAATATTAAATTAAGTGAAAAGGATATTCATGTCCATAATTAATACATTGTAACTGATGCATTCATCTGTATGTTATATGACAATAGAATACATACCGATGCTTTATAAATTATGCATGTTAACACTTTGAAAGCAATTACCAGGTTTCCATTACATAAATCAGCGATATCTCAGCTAAGACGGGCTAAATTTGTATGGATTTGTGGAAAATAATATTAATTTGATTGATATTTTCTTAAGATAATGTAAGGTAGTCTTACCCACTGAAGAGTGGTACACTCAATATTTTGAGTTCCTTAGCCTCGAGCGGAAACTGTCGAATGAAGAGTTATAACACAAGGGTCTATCCGATCGTACTATATGTGGGACAAAACGAAAGCCTGAAGAAAGTAAAAATATTTAATAATAATACTTTCTAATACAAAAAAAACCTAGTCCGCTTAATGATTTACGCATTTTTTTAAGCAGTAAAAAATGTACTGTACTTTAATGTATCACATCTTATACATCTCCATTTGGGGAAAATATTTTGATTTATCTTTCCTGGCAATACAAAGCACGGTGTTGAGTTCCACCACTCATCCCCTCCCGCCACTCATACTCTAAGCAAAAAACGCAATATTTCATAGTAGATTTTTTTAAATGCAACAGCCGGCCTTTTAATTGTATATCTCCATCTTAAAGGCTTGTACTTTTTGAAGATACTCAAGTCATATGTACTTGGAAACACTGCCACGGGCAGGATATACACTGCCACAGGCAGGAGTATGTACTACAGATGCGTGGCAGGAAGTTCCTACAAAACCGCAGAGTTGCAGAGTGTCACGTATCCAGATGATGTGAATGATTTAACGTCAGGTAATAAGTCAAACAGTTCCTTTGAACTTTCCCCATGATAAATAGAGAATAATAGATGATCAGCTTTCTTTTCCAAAGTTAAAGTTGCCAAATGCAGCCTTTGGGAGGACCCAAAACTGATAAGTTCCGGATGGTTTAGCGATCTCTTAAGGTACCTAAAGGCTCGGTTATACTTCTTTTTGAGGTTTTCAACTTCAGGTCTTCAGTGACTAGTCCCTCGGCCCAGAATAATTATGCCTTGCGTTTGCTAAAAGCAGCAAGTTTGCAAATCTTATCAAACTGCCACCGATCGGCACTATAGAGCCAGGAATGTAAATGACTTTCCACTTTGCTATAGAATAAAATATTAAAGTATTTTTAATGCAATACGCACAATTATAGAACAGTTCTTGGCTACAATTGCGCACAGAAAAATGCCAATTAAAATATTTTCTTTTTATAATTGCACACAGAAAAAGCGTGGACATTGGGTTTTACCGAACAAGTATTACACACTACGATTCCCCTCTTAAGATAAAGCCATTTCTATATAATAGTAGCATGAAATCCATGTCCACTTCTCTAATAGCGGTCTAATGAATAATAATCAAACTCACATAAAATTTCAATAATGGCCGCGATAACTGCAGTTGAATGCAAATCAGTTAAGTTCTAACTAAGTTATTTTGTTCAATGAGTTTAATTGTCTCCCCAGTTGCTTTTAGTTCCTTAGTTTTTGTTCGTTGTAGTTATTGAAGTATTTGTTGGTGGAAAATTATGTTTTAATACATGTAAAATGTAAGAAAAATGTATGAATAACGATGAATAACGATACGACTTTTTTTTAACTTTCATTACTTTTAGCTTCACGCAGCATTTTGTTCAAAGCAGTGTAAACAGAGGTAACCTAGGGTTAGGACACTCCGTTCCCAATTTTTTGCACATTCTTTTGGCCATTTCCTGAAGAAATTGAGTTGAGATACTTAACTCGACTTTTGTCTTATTACCAGAGGGAAAAAGAAAATAATAATAATTCAAAGAGTATCTGGAATTAAGCGCTCCTAGGTTCCATTTGCTTACTTTGATATGTGCGGGATACGGCGTGAAGCTAAAAAATATATTTTATGTGCTGGTTATGTAGCAGAATTTATAGCTTAGCCTGAAACAATCAAAAATACTATTATATTGAGTTTTAAATCATTTTACTCTTATATTAAAAAAAACAGCTAAGGCTTCGGTTATGGATAAATGCTACGATCTTCAAAAACGAAATCTGACAAATATTCCTTCGACATAATGAATCCTGTCTGAACCTCTATAAAAGTAGATTAACAGACGGCCACTCGTACAAATTGTGTATTAATATTTTATGCGTTCACACCGCCAGGCCTCGGCCCCGACTCATAAAGCTGTCAACGGAATGACAAAGTGTTGCTTCTTATAGTGATTTAGAACTGGATTATAGTATTGTGATACAGATGTAAGAGCTACTGTGTTGTAGTACTAATATCGGTTAGTATTTATTAAGTATTTACTTATATAGTATGTTGTAAGTTTTGTTGTGTTGTAGAATGCGATAGTTCGTAGTAGTTGGCTTCAGCGGGCAGTAGGCTTAGGCAATGGCCTAGCAGGAATTGTTATTTAATTTTTTTTCATCACGCTGTATTCCGCTCACAGCACGGCCCCTATTGTTATAATACTCCGTTCTCCATTTTCTACTGAATTCTAGAGGAATTGCGTGTTGATTGGCGGGAATCAACGCCATGATTAGCGTCAATACCAGAGCGAAGAAATAAAAATATAATATATTTCCTTTCTTCAAGTGGGGATCAAACCTACAACCCGCCGTGTTCACAGTTACACGTTCGTGAGCCGACGACTAACATCAAGGAATTATTATATTCAATTTATTTTCATTTCACCGCTATTGCAGACATTTTTTAAGGATCACTTCTTAATCTATAGATTAAAAACGCACAACACACAAAAACAAAAAAAAAAACTCTACTGCTCATGAATTACATCACAAAAAAGAAAAAAAACTATTTCTAAAAGAAATCTTTTCTAGCCACTAATTTGAAATAGTCCACGACAGTGTCAATTGTAACTTAGATAATGCATTCTAGTCTCACATATATGTATGTATATATTGAAACGTCCTTTATCGGATAAATCGATGCATATCCCTTCTGTCCATCCGCCTCGGGATATAGTCCTAATTAAATGTCGCTGTCGATTCGTAGGCATCGCCTCTAATTCCTAATGAGCGCTGAACTGTAACATATGCAATGCGTATATTAGATTATTTGGATATTTGTATATATTATGAATGTAAGTTTCAAGAAGTGTAGATGTAGAAATTAGGCAGGGTCAGTAAACTTTACTATGATTTTGTACAAGGTTGGTGCAGGTTCCTTCTTTTCTCTTCTTCTTCGCCGTTGTTATTTGTTATGAAATCCATATTCATCTTTCTACAAATATTTAACTAAGAAATACCTTAGCTATTAGGTCAAACACAGCAACAATACGCCTATCAGATGTCACCGTCTCATATACGAAAACCGCATTCTCCCATAGCCTATAATATACCAGTTTGTTCCCCTTGCATCTGGTTTAAACCGGATTCGGCCAGTTTATACTGGTATCTGGTAATCCTTGCTTTACGAAGCAAGTTAATAGTTATTGAAGGTTGTAAATTGGATACAAGGTTCAAATTACGTTTGTTGCCTGCAGCAATTGGACAATGTCTAGGCCGAAACCTGAAAGGTCGTCTTTGTAACTCTCAGACAATGGAAAACGGCTTTATTATACATATTGTATTCTGCTAAACGGATTATTAAATGGCCATTTCATATGGATTTATGGATAAACTAGCATGTAACTTTAAACGCGACGCGTCTGTGGGTTCGATTTTCACAGGAGGAAATTAAATATTTAAAATTTTCATTTTCATCGTTCTGGTAACACGACAAAGCGGCGTTTTCTTCCCCAATCCAACATGCAATGCCTCCAAAATTTCAAAAAAATGGCGAACGGAAGTGTCAAAATGGGAACGGATTGTCTTAACAATTGGTTCTCAGGCTTCCTCTGCCTAATTATAATAAAAAATATACTTTGATGTTAGTATTCAGTCATTTTAATTAACGGTTAATTTTTTTCTTAAATTGGGAAATGCAGAGTCGAAATGTAAAAGAATTTTCTTCAATTTCTACACACGAAAGTAAAAAAAATAAAAAAAAACAATACAAATACGTATAATAAGTAGCTACATATTAGACCAAGAATTAGGCCAAATGGGCTGCATGCAGTAGGCAAACATAGAAACTCTGATTAAAGAGCACATATGGGGACGGTATGCAATTTCATAATTTCCTACAAAAGCAAACCAATTTCGAAAAGTACCTGTCGCCTAAATTTTCGAACATTTTGATATCAACCTCAACTTAAGTCATCATTGGGTTAATCAAAGTAATTGAAATTAGAACCTAAAATAGTAAATTAGATTTTTTTTTCTTATTTCAGATTTTTATATTAAGTTTCAAGTAATCTTGTAACATTGACACATTGCTTTGCGATTGCAATTGTGGTGCAGCAGGGGCCCAAGCGTGTTAATATTTTCATTTCTGATATCAAGGCGTTAAGTTCCGCCGCAGTAACATAGAAACAGGGTAGCATAATACTAAATTCCCAGGTTTCCTCTACCTATCCTGCTTGAATGTGTAACTGACATCCCATCCTACACTCGATAAAATATTTAAATAAAATTATTTAAATAATAATTTTAATATGGCTCGTGATGCGTCTAATAAAGTTAGAACCCTTTCGTAGTGATCGTAAGTAATCCAAGATCTTTTAGAGATTCAGTGTTACCTCTGAATTAATATGAAATATACTCCTGAAACAGAATCCAACTCCACTAAAGCATTTCGCTTATATCAAATATTTCAGCACCAGTGACGCCCGGCTATATATTATTAGCATGTCTTCGACATCAGTCGATTGACGCATTATGTTTAGTTCGATAAACTAAGCGTTAGACAAATAAGCGGACACTACTATTTACGTACACCAGAGCTAGGACATAAAATAGCACCACACACCCGTACGAGACGGGCGGACACTACTACATACACCAGTACCAGGACATAAAGCAGCATCACACACCTATCCATCATACACTAAGTGTTATCGTTAACGCAGCGCAAGGCACCGCGAAACTATCTTAATATAATATATATAAAATTAAATGCCATAGCAATTCACTTAGCCAAGCACATTAGTACCAGCGAAGCCAAGCAGCAGTCGGTTGTGACTATATTGTTTAATAGTAAAACATAGGGTCAATGAACTCTAACAGTCGTATAAATTGTAAATATATATTTTGAAATAATAGTTTTATATCATATTATAAATGATACTATTATATTTATATTTCCTTTTATAGTAACATGTTAAATATTTACCTAATATATATAGAAATTACATTTATAAGTTATTATAATTCACAAAACCTATTTAAATGTCATTTCACAATTCCCATACACGCATCTAACAAAGATGGCGGCAGGCATTCTGCGTACATTAATATAATTGTAATTTTACATACCTCACAAAACATCTTCATGTATTTATTTTCATTTACTAAATAAATAATATTTATCTCTGGATATTGACGGCATTATATGTATTAATATCATTCTTCTTTGTTTTAATAATAATCTATTAAAAACTTACCGACGAAGTATTTCAAAGCAAACAATCGTATATAGTGAAAGCACTTATAACTTATCTTAGCAACCTCAAATACTTATATCACAACTGCAGACATGATCTCACATGCTTTTATATATTAAATATAACTAGATATATGTTAGTTATAAATTAAAACTTCTCTAAACATTTAAAACATCCATCCTTCCTCAGACGCGTCCCGCCATCCCCCTTCTTCTGTTCCTTTTCTTCTTAAAACATGACGATAACGTTGACGGTAGCTTATTCAGCCAACATGATATTTTACAATAATTAAAATATTAATTATGTTATTATGTATTTTAAACGATAATACATAACGTCTGATTATAATTATTAAATATATTTTTAATAAATATATTTTATATCTTCGTGTTTTATCTACGGTATATTACGTCCCTTTAACATTACTTGTAAATGGAACGCGTAGTTAAAGAAGTGAACTAAATTTGAATTTGAATTAATTATATTATTTACCTACACATTTTAATTCTGGTATGGATCGATACAATCAACCCCCTAAATTCTATGAAGTTTATCGGAATAGAATTTACACTTCTACTTACATTTATTATCACCCCCCCAGATTTCGCATATCATTAACACTTTAACCCCCAGATTTAACAATTCTCTAACCAACCCCCCCGACTATACAACCCCCTAACTTTTCAACCCCCCGACTATACAACCCCCTAACTTTTCAACCCCCCGACTATACAAATTCCTAACACCATATTACCTCCTCTGTCTCTCTCCATTTCACGGACAACAAATTGTAGGCAGAAGCCTACGATTAAATATTTAATGTAAAGCCGGTATGACCATCCTGGTCACGGCACCAAATTGTAACTGACATCCCATCCTACACTCGATAAAATATTTAAATAAAATTATTTAAATAATAATTTTAATATGGCTCGTGATGCGTCTAATAAAGTTAGAACCCTTTCGTAGTGATCGTAAGTAATCCAAGATCTTTTAGAGATTCAGAGGTAACAGTATTAATATGAAATATACCATAACTTTAATATAAGTACAAATAAATATATTATGATAAATAAAATGTTATAGTCTGTCCGGTTCAATCTCCGTGATATTTCTTAAGAATATCGTAGACGTCCTATCCGCCTCTCTGTTATACCCAATCATTACTGATGATTATAACTAAGGGGGGATAGTGAGTGGCCCCGCACCCGCCACTTACCGTGGATTCCGGCCGTTCGGCTCTGAACCCTCCGGGACGGATTGGAATAATTAATATTTGTGATTCTTATAATGCTTTTGCGAAAGATCAATTATTAAATAACTAATTCAAAGACCAAAGTCTAATATGAATATTTGCAATAGAGTTGAGATTATTATATGTAGGCCGTAGCCATAATTACATGACTTATAACTCTCTGCTTCAGATATCAGATCGAACTCCCTTCCGCTAGGCGGCCGATTATGTGAATCCACTTCAGTTTGTTTCTTTAGAGGGCGTTATATTAATATACTTTCGTGTGTCTTGCTTATAACTATATATTTAACCTTCATATGTCTTGCTTATAACTATATATTCATTAATTGTATCTTAATAATATTAAATTCTGTATGTATAATGTGACGTGTTTGTTATATCCGAATTAATTCGGTAATATAATATATTTCATATTATATTTATTACCTACGTGCGCTTATTATATGCCTTAGTTCCAATATTAATATAATTTATATTCATTGTTATTGTAACGCCTCTTTTAAACAGAACCGTTGTAGAATAACACGCACAGCACACACCCTGCAGCTGTTTGTCTGAACTGACACTAGACTCAGAGTTGTGGGAATGTAATATAGAAATCATTAATTGAAAATACTCAGTTATCGCTAGAACAGCCAGCGACTCCAAGTAGGCGCGATTCTACTACCAGTTCAGTAAGAACCTCAGTGCTGAGAAGAACTGGCGGAAGAAACTCAGCAGCAGAATCCAACTCCACTAAAGCATTTCGCTTATATAAATATTTCAGCACCAGTGACGCCCGGCTATATATTATTAGCATGTCTTCGACATCAGTCGATTGACGCATTATGTTTAGTTCGATAAACTAAGCGTTAGACAAATAAGCGGACACTACTATTTACGTACACCAGAGCTAGGACATAAAATAGCACCACACACCCGTACGAGACGGGCGGACACTACTACATACACCAGTACCAGGACATAAAGCAGCATCACACACCTATCCATCATACACTAAGTGTTATCGTTAACGCAGCGCAAGGCACCGCGAAACTATCTTAATATAATATATATAAAATTAATGCCATAGCAATTCACTTAGCCAAGCACATTAGTACCAGCGAAGCCAAGCAGCAGTCGGTTGTGACTATATTGTTTAATAGTAAAACATAGGGTCAATGAACTCTAACAGTCGTATAAATTGTAAATATATATTTTGAAATAATAGTTTTATATCATATTATAAATGATACTATTATATTTATATTTCCTTTATAGTAACATGTTAAATATTTACCTAATATATATAGAAATTACATTTATAAGTTATTATAATTCACAAAACCTATTTAAATGTCATTTCACAATTCCCATACACGCATCTAACAAAGATGGCGGCAGGCATTCTGCGTACATTAATATAATTGTAATTTTACATACCTCACAAAACATCTTCAGTGTATTTATTTCCATTGACTAATAAATATATTTATCTCTGGATATTGACGGCATTATATGTATTAATTCATTCTTCTTTGTTTAATAATAATCTATTAAAAACTTACACGACGAAGTATTTCAAAAGCAAACAATCGTATATAGTGAAAGCACTTATAACTTATCTTAGCAACCTCAAATACTTTATATCACAACGGCAGACATGATCTCACCATGCTTTTTAATATATTAATATATTTAACCTTCATATGTCTTGCTTATAACTATATATTCATTAATTGTATCTTAATAATATTAAATTCTGTATGTATAATGTGACGTGTTTGTTATATCCGAATTAATTCGGTAATATAATATATTTCATATTATATTTATTACCTACGTGCGCTTATTATATGCCTTAGTTCCAATATTAATATAATTTATATTCATTGTTATTGTAACGCCTCTTTTAAACAGAACCGTTGTAGAATAACACGCACAGCACACACCCTGCAGCTGTTTGTCTGAACTGACACTAGACTCAGAGTTGTGGGAATGTAATATAGAAATCATTAATTGAAAATACTCAGTTATCGCTAGAACAGCCAGCGACTCCAAGTAGGCGCGATTCTACTACCAGTTCAGTAAAGAACCTCAGTGCTGAGAAGAACTGGCGGAAGAAACTCAGCAGCAGAATCCAACTCCACTAAAGCATTTCGCTTATATAAATATTTCAGCACCAGTGACGCCCGGCTATATATTATTAGCATGTCTTCGACATCAGTCGATTGACGCATTATGTTTAGTTCGATAAACTAAGCGTTAGACAAATAAGCGGACACTACTATTTACGTACACCAGAGCTAGGACATAAAATAGCACCACACACCCGTACGAGACGGGCGGACACTACTACATACACCAGTACCAGGACATAAAGCAGCATCACACACCTATCCATCATACACTAAGTGTTATCGTTAACGCAGCGCAAGGCACCGCGAAACTATCTTAATATAATATATATAAAATTAAATGCCATAGCAATTCACTTAGCCAAGCACATTAGTACCAGCGAAGCCAAGCAGCAGTCGGTTGTGACTATATTGTTTAATAGTAAAACATAGGGTCAATGAACTCTAACAGTCGTATAAATTGTAAATATATATTTTGAAATAATAGTTTTATATCATATTATAAATGATACTATTATATTTATATTTCCTTTTATAGTAACATGTTAAATATTTACCTAATATATATAGAAATTACATTTATAAGTTATTATAATTCACAAAACCTATTTAAATGTCATTTCACAATTCCCATACACGCATCTAACAAAGATGGCGGCAGGCATTCTGCGTACATTAATATAATTGTAATTTTACATACCTCACAAAACATCTTCATGTATTTATTTCCATTTACTAAATAAATAATATTTATCTCTGGATATTGACGGCATTATATGTATTAATATCATTCTTCTTTGTTTTAATAATAATCTATTAAAAACTTACCGACGAAGTATTTCAAAGCAAACAATCGTATATAGTGAAAGCACTTATAACTTATCTTAGCAACCTCAAATACTTATATCACAACTGCAGACATGATCTCACATGCTTTTATATATTAAATATAACTAGATATGTGTTAGTTATAAATTAAAACTTCTCTAAACATTTAAAACATCCATCCTTCCTCAGACGCGTCCCGCCATCCCCCTTCTTCTGTTCCTTTTCTTCTTAAAACATGACGATAACGTTGACGGTAGCTTATTCAGCCAACATGATATTTTACAATAATTAAAATATTAATTATGTTATTATGTATTTTAAACGATAATACATAACGTCTGATTATTAAATCAGCTTCACGCTGTATCCTGCACACTGCAGGGTAGGCAGAGGGAACGTAGTGAAAGACACTCCGTTCCCCACTTTCTGCCGAATTACGGAGGTATTGCGTGTTAAATGGCAGAACTCAACGCCGCACTTCACCTCGACACCAGAGCGAAGAAATGGAAATATAAATTTAAGTAAATATTTCATCTCCTCGAGTGGGGATCGAACCCACAACCAGTCGGTTTACAGTCACACTTTGTGCCACTGCGCCACGACCGGCCTCACATCTGATTATAATTATTAAATATATTTTTAATAAATATATTTTATATCTTCGTGTTTTATCTACGGTATATTACGTCCCTTTAACATTACTTGTAAATGGAACGCGTAGTTAAAGAAGTGAACTAAATTTGAATTTGAATTAATTATATTATTTACCTACACATTTTAATTCTGGTATGGATCGTTACAAATGTATTAGGGATTTTTTTTAACATTACTTGTAAAATAATAAAATGTACTAGTAAAGTAAGTATATTTTTTTTTCGTTTCACCCTGTATCTCACTCCGTTCCCAGGTCCGCCAAATTCTGGAAACATTGCGTGATGATTGATGGAACTCAATGTCGCGCTTTGCCTCAACACCAGAAAAAAGAAATGAAAATATCTATTAAAAATAATATTACCTCGAGTAAGAATCGAACCCTCAACAAATTGCGTTCACAATCAAACCTTGTGCCTCTGCGTCACGACTGACCTCATAAGCACCATTTTTTTTCTATTTATCCTTTTCCCCCTTTCTCGTATTTACTATAATACTTAATTAAATACATACAATTGTACCAATCACGTGGCAATTTAATCGGAATACGCGTCACACGCACCTAATCATTGACATCTGTGTTTACGCGTCGTTGGAACGAGATGTACAAAGAGAGCACCAAATGGTTTGAAGGAAAACGAAAATTAGTAAAACGACCGTAGTAGGTACAAAGCCACTCTTTGTGTAATAGTTAAATAAAATTGATTGGGGTCAAGGTGAAAAGACAATCTGTGACTGGTAAGCGCGATGACTGTGGGTTCAAATTTTGATTCAATCCCGGGGATTGTATTTAAATACGTTTATTTTAAATAAATTTTGGCAAAACCTTGGCATCGGGTTGACCGGAAGATAGAGAAAAATATATTTCCTTAATTTTCATTTTAATTACCTGTCCGTAGTGCAGCTTATGACTTTTAATAGAGCGGTTTAGGATTCGAGTCCAACAAGTGAGCTTTAATGCGAAGAAAAGAAAATATAAATGTAAATAAATATATAATTTCCTCGTGTGGGGATCGGACCCACCACCAGTTGATTTTACAGTCATACTTTATATCTCTGCGCCACGACTGGCCTCCTATATATGAGTAATTTTCATTTTATCGCTCTGTAACAAAAAATCGGCGTTAAGTTTTGCCATTTAACGCTGTAATTTAATGTAATATCACAAAAATTAGGTGGACAGTAGGGAACGGAGAATCTTAACACTCGATTCCTTAACCCGCTTTGAGGGAAAACGGGTAAGCAGCTTTTTTTTATTTATGCTTCCTGAATGTGACATTTAAAAGGTATCACAAATATATCGTTGTCACGAGTCGCAATAAATACGTTTTCACTTAGTGTGATTAAAATAGTGACATATCGGCTGTTCCAAATTTATTTTAACGCCAGTCGTCGCTATAAACTCGAATTACTGGTGATGGCTACGTTTATAGCTCAATTAGAAAATTTGTTAATTTAGACTATAATATTGATATGTACGACTACATTTTTTTTTCACTCCTGTTTCGACGGTCGAGTGGCGGAACTCAACGCCGCACTGCCTCGTTAGTAGACTGTTTACAGTCACAAGCTTATGACCATGCACCACGACTTGCCTCAAAACATTACTGCTTTTAACAATCACGGAATTGTAAACGAATGTAGCCCACGTATAACAGAAGAGAGACGTACAGAGAGATCCTCAATTAAACATCAATATACTCAGCACACTGCGTTAACTTCACTTCAAGTAGCAAAACTCGAAGAAAGAAGAACACAAGAAGAGAGCAAGAAAATCAAAATACTTAATTCCCCCAAGTGGGAATCGAATCACACCCGTCGCGCGTACTCGTATAGTCACACGCTGTGCCACAATGACTCAGTTATTAGTTGAGAAAATGAATT
The DNA here is from genome assembly GCA_917862395.2 of Heliconius sara. NCBI lineage: Eukaryota > Metazoa > Arthropoda > Insecta > Lepidoptera > Nymphalidae > Heliconius > Heliconius sara. The sequence goes on along the minus strand of OU860788.1, from coordinate 1,963,994 downwards.
ATTTTGCATTTTCTTGCTCTGGTAACTTAACAAGGCTTGGCAAGGCTAGCGCAGAAGCTCAAAATGGGTCTTCAAACGCGACTGATTGTGGGTTTGAGCCCAAAATATATTTAAAATAAATAAAATATTTATTTAAATTTATATTTTGATTTCTTCACTCTGGTGTCGAGGAAAAGCGTGACGTTGAGTTCCGCGACTCATCACTTAATGCCTCCAGAATTCGGCAGAAAGTGGAGAACGGAGTATCTTAACAATTCCTCTGTCATTCCTGCTATGTGCAGGATACAGCGTGAAGTGGATCAATTTATTTATAATAACACAATTTACTTATTGTACATTAGGTAAAATCGTAAATAAGCCACTTTGATATAAAACATTTATACTAAAACCGGTTCTAGGGGAGGCAATGAAAAGTTTATATCTACGGTATACGTTCAAAGTTTATGAATACTCTTTGACTTTACGCTTACGTAATTTTCACTTGTAAACAAGATATTGTTATGGAAAGACGTATTTTAATACTAATTTGTTTGGTTAAGGCCATCGTGGCGCAGTGGAGCAGTAATTGACTTTGAATGGGATAGTTATGGGCTCTATTTCTACTGAGGTAAAATTAATTATTTTCATTTTTCCGTTCAGGTACAACAAGTTGAGCTTAAAACTTGGGAAAATATGTGCCACACCACTAATTTATCTTTGCTTTGCTAGAAAAGGCGAACCTAAAGCTGTAACCTCATTAACTCCCTTATTATACAATAGAGACTATCATAGCACAGTAGTACAAGCGTATTATTATTATTTTCATTTCTTCGCTCTAGTATAAAGGCTTCACGCTGAATCCCGCACACAGCAAGGTAGGCAGAGGGAACCTAGTGTTAAGACACTTTGTTCCCCACTTTATGCCGAATTCTAGAGGCATTGCGTGTTGAGTGGTAGAACTCAACGCCGCGCTTAGCCTCGACACTAGAGCAAATACTATAACTTTGTTCTATATATTTCATCTCTTCGAGTGGGGATCGAACCCACAACCAGTCGGTTTTACAGTCACACTTTGTGCCACTGCGCCACGACTGACCTCAAAACGGCCAATACATTATACTTTTATAAGTAGTAGTTTATATTTATACACTATTAGTATTCAATCTATTGCAAAATAAATTTAAATAGCAATGAAATCAAAATAAAAACAATATACAAGTTTCCTATCAAATTCATAAAGCACAATATTACCTTTAAATTGGAATAAGCAATCAACAGAAATACAAAATGAACTAATGAAACTACTGTCGACTACTTTTGTAAGAGTTTCTGTTGCTTGTATTTATTATTTCTTAGTTCTTTCAGTTTCAAAACAAGATAATATTTTCTTTCTTTAAGTTCTTGCCTTTGTTATTTGCTTTTAAGAAAATATTTCTTTTAAGAAAAATTATAATAGTTGGCTTACCCACTTTATGGGGCGTGGGTTCAAGTCGCGCTATGCTTTAATTTTTAAAATAAATATAGTGTTTCCACTTTCAATATTCCGCTAAAATTTCCATTTTAGAAAGTCTTTCTCGATCGATTTTTTATTTTGGAACGAAAATATTATCTAAGCATTGCCACGAACTGCCTAATTCATTATATACAAATACATTATTATTGTACAAATTATATTGCATATGTAAATTTCTACTTTCAAAAGAAGAACTTTTCTAAGACTTTTTTTAATAAGAGTTTTCGAACTTTGTCTTTATTAAAACTGCTCACTAACAAGCTGCGTAACTCAACGCCGCACTCATTCTTACCAGAGCAGAGAAATGAAAACAATTAATTCTTCCGAGTACACATACCTACATTCATCGCTGCCCCACTATACCACGATAGAATCGAATAGTTCACATTTTTTACAAAATAAGGAAAACGCTTCAAGTTTTGAACCATTTCAGAAATTTGGAATATCACTTAGCTGGAGGAGTTATAACAATAAATTCGCGATAGCATTTACATACGGCTGTTTGAGTCGCGAAGGGTGATTCTGTAACGGGTCGCTTAGCACGGTGTAGGCTCTTACATTATTTGCCTTTTATTCATTATAGTATTAATTTTTTTTTTCTTTCGCTTAATGATTACTAAATATTGTTTTTAGTTTCCCATTATTAATCGTATATAGCAGAGTATAAGGTTGTGTTCCCAAACCACAACGGCGGCCCAAAACACGACAGGTTGTGAGTTCGATTCCCACTCGAGGGAATCAAACAGTTAATAATGTTTATATACTTGCTATATATGCTTGCTATAACGAAGCACAGCGCAGCGTTCAGTTTTTCTATCTAATATGTAATGTCTCAAAAATGGGGCGGTAAATGGGGGACAGACTGTCTTCTCAACACTAGCTTCCCTTTGCCTACACTGTTATACCTATAGAGAATATAAAAACTATTTTTATATGTTTCATATTGTATTTTTTATTCATTACTCGTATCGCCGGTCGTCACACAGGGGCACAAAGTGGAACTGTAAAATCGACTGGTTATGGGTTCGATCCCCACTAGAGGAAATGAAATATTTCCTTAAATTTATATTTTCATTTCTTTGCTCTGGTGTCGCAGCAAAACACGGCGTTGAGTTCCGCCACTCAACACGCAATACCTCCAGAACTCGGCGAAAAGTAGGGAATGGAGTGTCTTCAAACTAGTTTCTCTCCGCCGAGTGTGAAATACAGCGTAAAGCTGATGTTGATTATAGATTATAGAAACAACTGTTTGACCTGTTACCTGCCGCCGAATTTTCTAACCGCACAGTACGTCACAAGTTAAAATATCATCCACACCACCTGGATACGTGGCAATCTACTACTGTGCGGTTTCGTAGGAACTTCCTTCCACGCGCCACAGAACTGTGGAATGGCCTACCCGCGGCAGTGTTTCCAGGTCGATATGACATGGGTACCTTCAAAAAGCGCGTCTATCTCCACCTTAAAGGCCGGCAACGCACCTGTAGCTCCTCTGGTGTTGCACGGGGCCGTGGGCGGCGGTAATCACTTACCATCAGGTGACCCGAACGCTCGTTTGCCTTGTCCTTTTCCATAAAAAAAAAAAAAAAAAACAAATGTTTAATATTGATAAATTTGATAAAACTTCTTACGCTAGTTACGCTTTCCGCCTAACTTCGCTATGTATTTTGAGTGGTGACAATTAATATCGCACTTTCACCAGAGCGATAAAATTAGACAGTAAGCAACCCCAAATGGTGATTGAACCCACAGCCCCACGACAATCGTATAAAGATTTGTATCTACATTTTCAGTTAATATAATTAATATTATTAACTTTCTTTTTAGCTTCACACTGCATCGCGAACATAGCAGGTAGGCAGAGAACTAAAAACTCCGTTAACTCCAACGTCCGAAACATCCCGTTCCCATTAAGATACTTCCACCTTCCGCCTTAGTGGAAATGGAACCTAAAACCGTTACGTTACGAGCCACGATTGCCTCTATACATATTTATAAGATATTTCACACCCCAATACATTTTCACTCATCATTCATACAAAGAAACTCAAAATAAATACAAACGATATGTACATCCGAACCGCAGAGGAAATGACCAAAGATTTGTCTTTGTCAAATTTGAATACGACCGGAAGTGGATTGCGGAACGAACAGACAGACGCTTTGGACTATTGTGTTTTGCTTTCGTTAATTTTTAGTAGTTTTTCTTTTATTTTTGATTTTGTTTATTAAAAAGTGTAGATGAGGAAAACATCACCATACAGGATTCGTGGTGCAGTGGTAAAGCGTCTGACTGTGGAGGTGACGATTTTCGGTTCGATTCTGTAGGTGGAATGAACTATTTTTATTTATAACGTCTGAAAATAAAACCCCGCGTTGAATTTTATCACCCAACACGCAATGTCTCGAAAATTATGATGAAAAATGTGAAACGGACTGTCTTATTCTTTAACACTAGGTTTCATCTGCTATATGGAGTGTAGTCAATTTTTTTTGTAAATTTAATAATACTATTTTATGACATAATTATTGAGTTGTTATTAAGTTATTGAGTTGTTATTAATTTACAATTAGAAAAATAGATATTCAATCTTTTTTAAAGACCACTGACTCAAAACAACTGACTCTCTTCAATGCAACGACGGATGTGTTGCGACGGTCATGAGTTGGATCCCCATTCGAGGGAATAACTAAATAATTATATCAAAATGTTTTTCATTTACCTGCTCTGGCTGAAAACGCGGCGGAGAGTAGTTAACAAAGTAGTTTGCAACGTGAATCTACTTTAGTAATTTTATTTATTTTGTTGCCAGTCGTGGCGCAGAAGCACGCGACTATAAGCGCAACAGATTATGAGTTCAGTTCCCAGTCGAGGAAATTAAATATTTCAAATTTTTATTTCCTCGCACTCAACACGCACGGGAAACGGAGGATCTTAAGTTAAGTTAAGTTCTTAGGTTCCCTCTACCTCTATTTTTGTGCGGGATACAGATTGAAGCCAAAAAAAAAAACAAGATCTATATTATAATGAACTTTTAGTTATCACATCCCATTAAATCGTATAATTTATCAACTATACAATGAATAAACAGCATAATCCTCGCCACGTTCGCATTAATCATGCGTTGGATTTTATGTAAATTCGGCTAAGTGTCTGATAAATTGATGGTCAAGCTTGGTACTGTGGTGCCACTGTGATTCTGGACTTGAGTAAATAAATTATGTATGGTGATATTCAATTTTATATATATATATATATATATATATATATATACTGGAAATAATTTTGGTATAAAGAGTGGGAAAAATTCCATTTCCTAGCTCTGGTGACGAGAGTGTGGCGTAGAGTTCCGTTTTTAAACACGCGATGTTTTGAAACTTGACTGTCTAGCGGAGGATCGAATAATTTATTATTTATTTAATCTATTGTTATTTTACCATTCAATTGTTGAACGAGATATTGGAAATATAAAAGTTTGTAAGAATGTATGTCTGTTCTACTTTCACACAAAAACTACTGAGCGATTCAGATGAAATGAACAACAAACCGGCGTTTTATTTCAATAATAAGCGGGCGAAGCCGCTTTTGGGCCGCTTGAATCTACATATAAGTATATGTATAAGAACATTAAATATAATAAGTACAATGAACTATTGTAAAAATAAAAAAAATATTTTGTTTTGTTGTTATAGTTGCTACCATGTATGTATATTAGAAAGGAGAGGACTACCCACTGTCCGCTTGATTTCATTTTTCATTCTTAAAGCGTTTTGTTTCGCTGACAGCGGCTCGGTGTATTGAAGAGCGTGTTTTTGTTGGACCCTTTTCAATCAGTTTATATGGGAGTTGATGTTGTTTGGAGTTAGATACATCATTAACTATAGAAAAGTTTGTTAAAAGTAATAGAAAATGTATGAAAGTTTTATATGAAATACTATTTTTTTTCATCTTCATACTCAGGGTAGGCAGAGGGAACCTAATGTTACACTCCGTTTCCTATTTTCCACCCAATTTGCGTGATGAGGCGGCGGCAGTGATCTCGTATCGTTTGTTATAGCGGGTAAACGAAAATAAATTAATTATAATAATTCTCCCCAGTGCAGAAACAACAACAACCACAACCGGTGTGTTTACAACTAGCTTTACCACTGTACTACATCGGCCTCTCAAATTTAATCTTTTTCTATATTTTTAAATAGAATATATATTTTTATATATGGTATTTAAAAAAAATTGGTAATTAACCTTAAAATCCTATTTTCAAAGAAGGAATACCGTAAACGTGTATTATTTTTCATATCAGTTTTACATTTTTATTACATACATTTTACTGTAAATCTATCATAAAATATCGCCTGATGATAAGCAAAAAAAAAAAAGACCAATAACCCGCTGTTGTTCCATTTTTCATACCGGTTGTTACGTAGTATAATTCAGGTAATCGTGGCTTAGCGCTTCAACGTGTAAACGATAAACGATAGTTATGAGTTCGATTCCTCTCTGAACAAGATAAAACGCGGCGATATGTTCAGTCACTCAACAACGCAATGTCTCGAAAATTAAGTGGTGTACGGAGGAAAGGAGTGTCTTAACACAAGGTTCCCTCTGCCTACTTTGCTATATATACAATACTAAATTTTACTTAACTTAAACTTCCATAATAATATATAATATCTTCTTATTCATTAACCAAAGTAACAAAATTCGTACCTAAATTAAACTACAGCCATTTCGAGGATCTAATTTTCTATTTCGTTTATGACACATTTTAATTACACGACGCCATTATAATTTTAAAACTAATCCGCTTACCACTTCGGTGTAGTAGCACTTTTGAATTACCATGTAGTGATGTCAGTTGATTTATAGGAGTTATCGATAAAATTTGTTTTTGAATATAAAAAATCATATTATCGTTCATATTCAAATATTTAATATTTTTTAATTATTTCATTTAGGAATTATTTATAAGCGACTACTCTCCGCTGCTAGTCTTAGATATTGAAGTCAGTCGTGACACAAGTATACAAGCGACTGTAAACTGAAGAGGTTTTGGGATCGATTGGCATTCAAGGAAATTAAATATTTAATATTTTAATTTCTTCGCTTTAGTGTAACGGCAAAGCGCGGCGATTAGTTCCGCCACTCAAAACGAAATTTCTACGTCTTCACATTAGATTCCATATACGTACCCTGCTGTGTGCGAGATACAGAGTGAATAATTACACATTTTGAAGCTATAGTTAAATACATTATAATTATATGCGGCCACGCTTACAGGTGCAAAGCTATACCGTTATGCTACGATAGTATTAATTTTTCGTATATTTACAATAAAAATAGATAAAACATAAATAAAATTTTATATTATATAAAAATATATGAATACTATCCTCAATATACGAAATAATAATAAAAAAAGTAAAAACAATCTTAACATAATATCTAAAATAACATCACTAAACGGTAGGCGCTGCAATTAACACAGCCTAATCCCACCGCGACAGGTTTCTTATTAACACCATTTGTCAGTCGCGGGATTGTAAGTTATCAGCACATCACTATTTGTTAGGGGAGTGTATAATCTGTGCAAGGAATTCTAAATTATAGGTAATTAACGAAATCACAGTGAAGAGGCAGATGCGGACTCAAAATTAATACATTTTTTATTTACGTTACTTATTTTTGAGGTCTTATTATATGAAAGCGATTTATTTGAACTATAGTCTTATGTTTTTTGTAGAAAGAATTCATAAACTAACAGTTCTTTTATTCTGTCTCAACAAATAAAATCGTCTATCCAAATCTAAGACAACATACCTATATTCACTTTTTATAATTTCCGCTGTATTCCGCACATAATAGGGGAGGAAGTGGGAACCTGGGAGGTTAATGTTAAGAAACTTCGTCCCATTTAGTTCCGTTCCTTACATTCCGTTGAATTCAGAAGGTATTGCGTGTGAAATGATGTTTTATTTCCCCGAGTGGGAAACGAACCCATAACCTGTCGCGCTTACAATCGAACGTTGGTGTCCTGCGCCACAACTGGCTTCAATAGTACTTTGCGCCCACAAATATATTTTTATCATTGATCAATCCATTTAAATAACTCGTCTAAATCTCGTATTTAATATATTAAAAATAAAAAAGACTATTTCTATATAATAATGTTTTTTAAGAACATAATAATAAATCACTACTTTAACAGATATAGGACATACATACAAACAAAACAAACAGACGACCCTCTTCACAATCATCATCAGATTCAAAAGGGAACCTTATTAAGTGAAATATTTAACCAATTTATCAAAAAGATATCAAGAGAAACTTGTTATTTTTGCTATCAACTCGAATATCTTAAACTGAGTTTCATTATGCTCTATTGAAATGTTTTGTACGAGAAGTTCGACCCTATCGTATCGTAATAATAAGGGAGTATAAGCTATTGGGTACTTGGTGACAGGTTCAATGAGAACACACAATGTATTATAAATGGGCGCTATTAATAATAGTAAATATGGTGACAACTTCCTTTATGTGTGGATAGAAAATTTTAACTTTACAATTGTGTTAAAATATAGTTGGGTAGGCAAAGGAATATTGTGTTAAGATATTTCGATCCTCTCTCTCCCTCTTTACTCTCCGTTCAATTTTCGAGATGCTGCGTATTAAGTGGTGGAAGTCAACGCTGCGCTTTTTCTTGTCACCAGAGCGAGAAAATAAAAAAAGGTCATTTCCTCGAGTGAGATTCGAAGGCACAACCGTCGCGTTACAGTCACACCCTTAAGCCTCTGGGTCATGACAGCCTCTATATTTAAGTTAATAGTAATTGTTTTTTTTATTAATTATATTTGAATTGATAATGCATTGAAAAACTGCTTCATGCTGTTTACAGTGTATAGCTGGGTAGTTAGAGGAAATGTAGTGTTAAAATACTCCGTTCTCCATTACCGGTCCTGAATTTTTGTGACATTAAGTGTCACCAAAGCTTGAAAATGGAAATAATTTGTTTCCTCGAGCGGGTTTCGATTTCATTTATATGAAATTATAGATATTTGCAAGTTGGGCTTACTAAGAGAATTTTTAGATCTTTAGTGCTTAGACACTTCATTCAATATTTTCCACTTAATTTTTTTCCATATTTTTCATAAGGTTTTTTCTCATACAATTGTTAATTTTATATTGCTAAATACATTTCACGCCTATTTTAATGTTTTATTACTTGGTATAGATTTAATTATATAATTTAACTTACAAACCACAATCAGTTATAAGAATAATTTCATAAATATGCCAAAAAAAATATTCGTATTCTGTTAAAATATTTGAGTATATTCAAAGCGCCTGATAATAAAAAATAGCAGAAATTAGCGGTTTTGTGTTTTCACTATTCCGTGTGCGAGATGTGATAAATACTAAAAACTGAATGGTATTCTTTTAACGTTTGCTCTATGGTATTACATATTATTTATTTTAATGATTACTATTTTTTATATACTTAAATTGTTTCGAATATATTGTTCTCCGTTTGCCGCCCATTTTAGAGGCCTTTCAAAATTGCACTCTACGAAATAAGACATATTTATATATCCAGATAAATTTCAAATGAATTTAAAAATATAATTTATATTTAATTCTAATCTGAATAATTATTATGCTTTTATGCAAATTTTGCATTTCCACGCCCTGGTAAATTGGGCACAAAATAAGGATTGGAGTGTCGTAGCTCTACGTTTCCTTCGCCTACCCAGTTGTGAAAAAGCGTGGAGCAGTTTTATTGCAATGTTGAGGCTAGTCGTGGCTTAGGAGCACAAGTGTATGACTGTAAGCACGGCTAGTTGTTGTTTCGAGCTCCACTCGAGGAAATTAAAATATTTTATATTTTTATTTCTTTTCTCTGGCCTCACGGCAAAGCGTGGCGTTTAATGCCGCCACTCAACACGAAATGCCTCCAGAATAATGAAATCCGGCAAAAAATGGTAAACGAATTGTCTTGTCACTGGGAGTTCCCTCTGCCTAACCTGCTGTTTGCAGGATACAGTGTGAAGCTGACATGTCTCTGGAAAAAATTTAACCAATAATCGATGTAAACACCACTTTAAGTAACACCATAAAACTTATGAAACACCATATAACAATAGGTTATTCAAATTAGAAAGTTCCTACAATACACAAGACTATAAATTTCTCTCATCACCCAACCATTTCATTAACTCAATCGCGCCCGTATCTCCCTCGCTAATACACCAGATATTAAGATAGAGCTAATCTTCTCATAACTTAGGATCAACGCAGTTACAGTGACCGTTGACCATTGTCCCGTTTAAATTAAACCAAGAGCCTCAACAATTGATTGTAGAGCCATGTCGTATACAATTCTAGCACAAAATCAAAATATTGTATGATCATTGCTTGTTTTGACTAAATGTAGAGTCATACCGTGTTTGGAAAAGCGGAAATGGATATGATTTGGACAGGAAGTGCCTTTAAAATCGAAACTTAGTTGAAATTTTAGTCCATTTCAAAACAACACAGTAATGATTTTAGTAAGCCTTGATAAAATTTATATTACTACAGCAGTTTAGGTGTGTGGATCTTATTTTAATAGAGTAAGAGTCAAAATTGATAAGCAAACGTTTTTTGGAGTACCCACTCATACGAGTTGTTTCGTATGTCGTAAGATTTTATGTGCGACGGTCTTTAAGCAAAGTGCTCCGTTGGGTGGTGTTTTTGGTTTTTAATGCCTTCGCCAAGTTGACCCGTCAATTTCGAAATTTCCCTAATATTCCATAACGCAGCATTACGTTATTGTTGGCGTCCGTTTTAATGATATCAAGTTGAGATTGCTATTTTGATGGGTGGATACAGTGTGTAATAAATGTATTTCAAGATTTAGCTCCATTATTTTAATATCACGAGGGTCTTTGGTTTATATGATTAAACATAAGAAAAAATGATCTAACTTGACGAGTTTGGTTGTTAAAAATAGATCAGGATTAATTTTAATCCAGAGCAGATATAAAACATTTATATAAGGTAATCTTCTTGGTAAGCTTCTTCATTGCTGATAATCGATATAGAAGAAGACATAGGCCTTCTTGTTCTTCAGCCTTCCTGGGGACCAAACTCATTGGGATGCCTATGATTTTTTTACGGACTATTGTGGCTTTGATAGATAATAGTTCTCTAGGACTCCCCGTCCATTTGCCCATCGCAACTAGCTTGTCAAAATGACCGACTCACTACTGTATTATGTTTATTATGTTTTTATTTTCAGCTTCTCAAGCTTGGCAGAGGGAACCTAGTGTTACACTCGTTACATAGTTACCTAGTACACTCCATTTCTCATCACTTTTCAAAAATTACCTTTCTTTCTTTCTTTAATTAGAATTTTGGAGGCATTCCTTGTTAAGAGGCGGAACTCAACGCCGCGCTTTATCTCGAAAGCAGAGTCAAGAAAAATGAAAACATAATATAACTGTAGTAGAAAATAAATTAAACAGTTTTCAATACACAGAATACATGTACAAAATTATATGAATATTGCAAGTTTATACAACCATGTATAGAATATCTATATAATATGAGACATTCATATTGCAAATATAAGTTCAGTTAATTAGGAGCAATTAAGTGAGCGCTATCAAAACTAATTACCGTCCTAATATAACATATATAATAGTGATTAACAATTGTGACGCATTCTGTTATTAGAGTATTGGTTGTTGTTGACAGTTAATTACAGGTATTCCAGGTATACTCGTATGATATATCTAGTACGATAAATTTATACCAAAATGAAAGTAATTTTTTTTAACGTTTAGTGATTTTTCACATAAAAAAGGTATTTATTTATTGTTTTTTTTAACGTAATAATGTCTTATAAATCCACGAACGTCGGTTGGACGCACACAAAAGCATAACTCATTGTCACGTTCCAGGTGGATTTTATGCTCTCACTTGAGAGATTTGGTGGATTTTATGATTTTATGCTCTCACTTGCACGCTCGGCTCAGGTGAGCCGAGCGTGCAAGCGTGAGAGCATAAAAAAAATGATAGAGAAGCACGATCGTGTTGTGACACATCTATCCATTCATAGGTACTTGTAATTAAATAACACATTTTTATGTGTTATTATTGTGTTTTATTTAATTGTTATTATTTTGTATTATTAGTAAATATAGAAAATATTTGAGGCCGGTCGTGGCGCAGCGGCACAAAGTGTGACTGTAAAACCGACTGGTTGTGAGTTCGATCCCCACTCGAGGAGATGAAATATTTACTTAAATTTATATTTCCATTTCTTCGCTCTGGTGTCGAGGACAAGCGCGGCGTTGAGTTCTGCCACTTAACACGCAATGCCTCCAGAATTCGGCAGAAAGTGGGGAATGGAGTGTCTTTCACTAAGTTCCCTCTGCCTACCCTGCTGTGTGCGGGATACAGCGTGAAGCTAATTTATTTATTTTTATTTTTATAGAAAATATTTGTGCGTTTTGCTATTGGTTGCAACAGTTCGTGAGATAAGTGAGTCTAAACAGATACACTTTTCAGTATTATAATATTAAACAGCTACTGTAGTCAATATACCAACACATGGCGTGTAAACTATCAGTAAATTCTAATTATTTTCAAAGCGCCATGTCATAATAATTAACAAAGAGATTGATGTTTCATAGTAATTTGTGAACGTTGACCTAATGGATGGGACAGTATTATAATAATAAGTATATTATTAGCTTATTATTTTAATTATAGACTTTAATAACGTTTTGTGTTTTATAATATCCATAAAATTATTGAACTGATTTTGAAATGTTATAATATAATAGAGGAGATGGCTAATCCTTAACAAGGCGTTACTCAACATGTAATGCCTCTAGAATTCACCGGAGAGTGGAGAACGGAAGTGTCTGGATGGGAAACGAGTGCCTACACTAGGTTCCCCGGGTATCTTCTGCCTAGGTGCCTAGCGTGAACCTATATAGCGTTGAGTCTCCTCCCTCAATTTTCAAGGTTGTGGGAAAAGTAGTTAACGTGATGTCTGACATTTCCCTCTGAAAAAATTCCGAAGCTGCAAAACGATCTAAGTTCTAATCTATATTATACAAATTAAAAAAAACTGTTTGTTAGAGAGCCCTTTAAATAAATAACTATTATAACAATTGTTTATTAAATAAGTAATTGGAAATAATGACACCCTAATATGGTTACGTTATTCGATTGTGAGTAATATTAGTCTTGACAATTTTCAAATTGGGAATCGTAATGTATTCACCCCTGACAGGTCGCTATATCACAAATGGATGACAAAACATACATTATTGTATTTAAAAATATGTTTATAATAAATTAATAATATAAGTAAAGATCGGGATAAATTTATAAACATCCCGTTTTTCCGTTCTTGTGAGAATTTCAAGAAATCTTCATTTAATTCAACATTTTCTCTTAAATCAAATTTACTTTTTTTAAGTACAGTAATTTCGTTTGTACATCGTATTTTATTTATTAGATATATCTTACAAAATTGAGCCGTCGTGGCGCAGGGGCACAAGCGTATTTAGCAATTGTAACGCTACAGTTTGTACATTCAATTCCCATTTGGGGGAATGAAACATTTAATATTTTCATTTTCTCGCTCTGGTAATAGAGTAAAACGCGTCGTTGAGTTCCACCACTCAGTAAATCACTCACTTCACTGTAAATACGACAAAACTGTAACAGAGGTCAATTCTGTACATAAAATTACGACCGAACAAACAATACTTATTGACGTTTTGTACAAGAAATAGACGAAATAATAATAGTAAATATAAAAATTCTGTTACATGTTAGATAAAACGCCATCTCAAATTTAATTGAGGGGTGAAAAAAAATCAAATTAATTGGACTGCCATCACGATAGAAGATTGGATGCATCACGTTTCTAATTAGATTATATTTAAGAAGAACTCGTATTAAGTTGTGGGATTTAGATATTATTTTTTTTATATAAAAAAAATATTTTTAGTTCTTTATACAGCAAAACTGAGTAGATAGAAAAAAACGTAGTTTTAAAACCCTCTGTTCTTCATTTACATAGTTTTCGTGACATAGCGTGTTGAGTTGGGTAACTCAACGCTGCGAATAATTAAAACAGTCTCATACTGACGCATGCGATGCAGCATTATAGCTGTTTTTTTCACTATAAATGAAAACGGAAAATCTATTCTGTACTGTTTCTAAGTTAGTGATTTTTAAGTGTGCTAATTGAACACAATTCGTCACGTATGTACGTTTATCAGGTAAAATGGACAAGACAAAATGAATCACTCAGAACACTCCAAAAATACATTAAAGTTATAATGATATACCAACCTACCACCTGAAATCACTTGAAAAAAATATATTTTTGATATAATATGTAACAGTAAAAAGTAAGTAAGACTTAATATTAATGTTGACAGTTAATGGTTGTGCCATTGCCACATGACAATGGTTATTTTTACAGTTAATCGTATTTCCAATTTTCGAATATATTCCTATACGAATTTTGAATAAGAGCTTTCTTATAGGATTATGATTTTTTTTAGTTTTTTGCTTTCTCGCATAAGCAGGGTAGGCAGGGTGAACCTAGTGTTAAAAGTCCAATTATTAAGCTTTTGATAAGAAATAAAATAAATATGAAAAAGGTATATACTCGATACAGCGTACATTCAATTCTCTTTCGGATTAAATAATTATTTTCTTATCTATCTATCTATTTTTATTCCTTGCTCTGGTAACGCAACAAATCGCAGCCTAAAGTTTCGCCACTAAAACACTACAAATAAGTGCGTGTGAAACCGAGTGCTCTAACAGTAAATTCCCTCTGCCTCTCCTTACACGGGATACTAATGCTAAAAAACAACTAAACATATCAGTCTTAATTCTCCGATTTCTTCGTTATATCAAAATCATATGCAACATGATCCACTCTAAACATCAACCAAAAAAATTCAACTCAACCCGTTTCCGTATCACAAATTCCTCATATTAATTATCCGGATTGCTCACGCGCTGCTGGCTGCGACGCGACAGAACGGCAAGTATTCACCCCTACGGTTAGTTGACTGAATATTAATAATCCAAGGGTAATCTACAACGATTAATGTATTGTGTCATACATGCATGAAACTTATTCGTGTATTATGGTTTTGGATATCGCGAGCTTTCTCTTGTTTATTTATATTTATTTGTTGTTGGCCTTTTGTCTGTTTTGTGCCAATGTTAGTCGTTTCACCGAATAGTTGGTAGGTTCATTTATATTTGTAAGGTTAGTGTGTGAGTTTGCTTGTCAATGCGTATTTGGGGTTATATTTAGAGGCAGACCTGGATTGAGAAAACGTTTTATTTGTAAATTCACGCGTTATCCCGTATATAGTACGCAAAGGAATTTAGAATCAAGACGCTACGTTTCACTCTTTCTGATCAACCGTTACAACCGTCCTTTTTGAGACGACACTGTACACTGTATCACACTGAAAAATAGTTATATTTAGATCAATGAAGTTTATGCTATGCAACACAAAATGGACAATGTCAGTTACATCTAAATTTGTACGAAAAGTAAAAAATAAATTGAATACATTCTTTTACCGTTTCTAATGTATATATATATGTAAAATTTCATTGCTTATGTCTACTTTTATTTATACGTAAGATTCTTTATAGCTTATCTATATTTACTGCTGCAATAATATTAATACATGAAATATAACGTAGTAATAAATAATATTATCAAAAATATATTTTACGACTAACATTAACGCATTGCATTGTATAAAAGTAATCAAATAACGTATCACAGATACATCTTCAATATTCATGAAGACATCCACGGGTTATTTCGACCGGTACGAGTGCTATATTTTTCCCAATCTCCATTAGTTCGTATCTCTACGCTACCTAACCTTTACACTGCTATCGCGGCTTTGTCACCCCAAAATATTTCATCAAATACCTCAAAAAATATTTAATTTTAAACTCTATTGCCTAAAAATTAAGATTTAATTTCGTTTCGATAGTTTAAATCAGTTAAGTCAATCATCCTTACTGTAATTTCGCAGTACAGTGAAGAATATGTTGTCACTTCGGTTTTATTGTATCGAATAATAGGGGTGTTCTTATAGCCGTTATCACGTGTTTGATCTAAAATGATACTTTGGTCTTGGAGGGTCGGTATTTCTATAGTACTCAGTGCAAAAATTCAACCGATATCAAAAATTGAATCGCTCAAATAAATGCGGCTGTTAATCCTAGTTGCGGATTGAAGTCATTGTCCCCTTTTTTTGATGTCGTGGCTGTCATTTTTTTTGTGTGTTTTTTTTTGGTATTGTTGTTGTTGTTGTTAATACGGTAGTGTATTTGTCAAGTGGAAGAAGGTAAGTTAAAGTTTTAAATTACTGTAATGTATGTAGATTTATATGTATAGTATTTTTAGTTAATTAGTTAGAATATGATAACTTAAAAAAATTTGCTTTAATTTGACTTATGTCATTTTGCATTTAAGTAGGTTTTATTTGAAACGTTCTACTGTAAATGCAAGAATACTGGATACGATTACTCTTAGAGGAAGAGCAATATTTAATATTTTCGTTTCCTAGTTCCGGTAGTGAGGCTTTGAGTTCTGCCGTTGCCATCTTAAGAGTTTTTGCAAAAAGTGAGGAGCGGAAGTCTTAAAGGGAAACGGAGTGTCTTAACACTAGGAGAGTTTGCGTGTTGAGTGGCAACCAATCGACACCAGAGCGAAGAAATTGAAATATAGATTCAAATAAATATTTCATTCCTCGACTGGGGATCGAACCCACAACCAGTATCGTTTACAGACACAATTTGTGAAACCCTGCACCACAACTGGCCTCGTATGAGAAGTAACTAGTTAGAATTTCAAAAATTCGCCGTGTGTGTGCTGGCGTCAATCACAATAACCTAAATCAATTGCATTTTTCTTGTCTCTTCTCTCTGGTAATGCGGCAAAGTGGGAAACGGACGAATCTTAATGGGGTCGAAGCGTCTTAACTTTAGGTTTCTAGATTTTCTCTATCTACTCTGCCATGTGAGAGATAATGAAACTAAAAAAGACTATACGTTAATTTAAAAATTGAACGAAGTATCATTTAAAACCACAATAAACTTCAAGTATAAATAGTACATATATATTTTCAACGAACATAAAATCTCGACTTCCGAATGTATCCATCTAAAATACTCCCAACGTCCTCATAACCCTCAGATTTTACGCTCCAAAGAGAACTCGAAGACAATAACCTCGAAGTAACGCGGTAATAACATTGAGCTTTTCGAACATTTTCTACTTTGCGACTGAAGAAAATCGTCTTAGAGCGGCGTCTTCGTATATCGATATCTGATAAGAAAGCTGTTGATTTTAATGTTAATTAATTACTTTTAATATTAGATGATTTGTATGTTATTTTTATTAAAATGTGGCGCAGGGGCTCAAGCGTGTCACTGTAACGCGGTTGTGGGTTCCTTGAATGATTTATTATTCACTAACATTTTGGTTTCTTCGCTCGGGCACCAAGGCAAAAGCCCGAAATTGAGTTCTGCCAATCAACACGCGGAAAACGCAGTGTCTTAACTCTAGATTCTCTCTAACTACCCTGCTAAATGGAGGATACAGGGTGAAGATGAGTGGGAGTCGAACCGACAACCAGTTGCACTTACAGTCACACTTAAGCCCCTGCGCCACCACTGGTCTCGGTACTCAGTTAATAGTTTAAAATACACTTACTAATTTTATGAAGGTAAAATTATTGTTTTGAAGTACCAATCGGATTTGGGAAATGCCCTTTAATTAATATTGATAGCTATATTTCTATGAAAAATTATAGGCAACATTTTCCAAAATATTTGTTATATTTAAGACTGTAATCGCGACAGGTTGTGGGTTCGATACACGCTCGAGGAGGCGAAATATATTTTAATATTTCCATTTTCTCGCTCTGGTGACAAGCGTCAAAGTGCGGCCTAGAATTCAACCGCTCAACACACAATACATCCAAATTTTGGTGGAAAATGGGAAAGGGAGGTGTGTTAATGAGAACAAAGTGACTTAATGGGAGCGTAGTGTTTTAACACTAGATAAACACAAAAAAAAAATATATAGAAATACTTATAACGCGTACGAGATCTTGTTGTACATTAAACACGTAATTTGATTAATTATGATTTATGCCAAACAAAAAAAAAACTATCCATTTAGCTATACATATTGTTATATTCAACATTATCAATATAACGTATTATAAATATTTAATGATACTATTCGACAGCTGAGTCGAATTACGATCATTTGCGATGGATTTGCATAATTGATATCTAATATATGCTGATCGGTCTTAATATCATATATTAATGTTTCCACTGCCTGCATAAGGTGGGGAAAATTTTTTATTATCAACTTCACGCTGTATCCCGCACACAGCAAAGTAGGCAGAGGGAACCTAGTGTTAAAGCAATCCGTTTCCCATTTCCCCGTTGAGTGGCAGAAGTGAACATCGCTCTTTGCTTCGACACTAGAGCCAGTCTTGACGTGGGCTTAAGCGTGTGACTGTAAACACGGTCGTGTGTTTCATTTTGAAACGAAATATTTAGTATTTTTATTTCTTCGCTTTGGTGTCGAGGCAAATCACGGCATTGAATTGCGCCACTCAACATGCAATACCCCAGAATTCGCGAAAAAGTGGCGAACGGAATGTCTTAACACTAGGCTCCTTCTACCTATCCCGCAACATGCGGGATACAGCGTGAACATGAAGAAAACAAACATTCCTTTTTCTGCGATAATTCATATATAAGTAGTGTATTATATTATCTGCGTATTACATATTATTTAAATGAGCGGCCGTAAGCGTTTCTCAAGTGGCCACTTACAAGCAAATTTGTAACGATGCGGGCACATTATGAGGACTAATCAATCAATTCCACTGTAATTCAACTCATCTGCATATCGTATTCTTTCTTATTATCTTAATGGCGATGTTAAATATTATATGTGATAAAGTTTGTTCTATTTGTTATATCAAGTGTTTAATAATAAGAAAGAAATTAGAAGAGGCTGTCGTGGCGCAGGGCCACAATCGTGTGACTGGAACGCCACGGTTGTGGGTTCGATCTCCACTCGCGGGAATAAATTATTGTTTGTTATTTTTTGCTCTGGTGCTATGGCACAAGCACGGCGTTGTGTTAACACGCAATGCATGAAAATTCGGCAGAAGCTGGGCAACGTAGTGTTAACTTAACACTAGGTTCCCTCTGCCTACCCTGCTAAGATCGGGATTCAGCGTGGAACTAAAATAAAAATGATTCTATGATGATTACGACTTGAAGTGCTTTATTTTATTTTTTTATGACTTTGGGGCTTGTACTATTGTTTTCTGTTAAGGTAGTTAGATCCCAAAAATCTGATGCTTTGCTCTTCTTTTTTACGATGAATAAAACAAAGGTCGGTACATACCAAACCATAGCATTGAGTTACATTTCTTCTACATCAAAAATGCTGGAGATACGTAAAGTAAAAACATCCACTTAAGAAATCTGTGTTTTAATTACAAAAAAAAAACCAACGTAAAAAAATCTATTTAACAAGCTATTGTGTGGAATAAATTTTAGAATTTTTTTGTATATAAGGGTAATTTAGAAAAATCATTAAAACGACAGTATGGTATCGTATTACAGTTATAATCCCTTCTTTTAACGAAGTGATGCGCGAATACCGTCAATTAATGGCGACTTAACCCTTCAACTGTGAGCGTAAATAAATCACGGGATGTTGGGACTTCTCAAACTTTTATATGAACGAAAACACCAAATTTTTTTAATGTAGTAAATATCTTTACGAGCCATATTTTTTGTAAAGATATTTAATGTATAAAAAATTCATTTTATCCAAATTTACTCTTACTGGTTTGTATACAAATATTTTAATCTTCTTCTTCTTTCAGCCTTTCGAAGTCCACTGCTGGACATAGGCCTCCCCTAATGCTCGCCACTCCGTCCGGTCCTGCGCCCTCTGAATCCAGCGGATTCCCGCTGTCTTCTTTAGGTCGTCGGTCCACCTGGCTGGAGGGCGGCCTGTGCTCCTTTTGCCGAGACGTGGTCGCCATTCGAGGTCTTTTCTTCCCCATCGGTTGTCGGTCCTCCTTACAATATGGCCTGCCCATTGCCACTTCAGCTTGCAGATTTTGAGAGCTATGTCGGTAGCCTGCGTTCGTCTACGGATTTCATCGTTTCGAATTCTGTCGCGTAGAGAAATACCAAGCATAGCTCTCTCCATCGCTCGCTGAGCGACTTTGAGCCTGTGGATAAGGCTTGCGGTGAAGGACCACGTCTCAGCGCCATAGGTCAACACTGGCAACACACACTGGTTGAAAATTTTGGACTTCAAGCACTGAGGGATATCAGACGAGAAGATATTTTGTAGTTTCCCAAACGCTGCCCAGCCGAGTTGGATTCTACGAGTGACCTCTCTCTGAAAGTTGGACTTACCCATTCGGATTACTTGTCCTAAGTAGATGTACTCGTCAACCACTTCCAGAGGTACGCCTTCGACAACGACCGGTATGGGTGTGACATGGACGTTAGACATGATCTTTGTCTTGTCCATGTTCATCTTAAGACCCACCCGTTGTGAGGCGCTATGGAGGTCCCCTAGCAAAGCGCCTAGTTCCTCCAGGGACTCAGCCAAGATTACTACGTCATCGGCAAATCGAAGGTGTGTTAGGTATTCTCCGTTAATGTTAATACCACGCCTGTTCCACTCCATCAACTTAAACACGTCTTCCAGTGCAGCATTGAAAAGTTTCGGGGATATTACATCCCCTTGTCGCACTCCGCGCTGCAGTGGAATAGGTGCTGTTCTTCCGTCGTGGACGCGGACTGACATGGTCGCGGCTTTGTACACACACTTCAATACCTCGATGTATCGATAGTCAATCTGGCATCGTTGGAGAGACTCGAGCACTGCCCAGGTCTCGATAGAATCAAAGGCTTTCTCATAGTCCACATACGCAACACATAGCGGCAGATTATACTCCTCGGTCTTCTGTATAACCTGACGCAGCGTATGTATGTGGTCCATGGTACTGTAGCCTTTACGGAAACCGGCTTGTTCGGGAGGCTGGAAGTCGTCTAGCCTGCGCGCAATACGATTAGTAAGGACCCTTGAAAAAAGCTTATATATGTGGCTTAGAAGCGCGATAGGTCTGTAGTTCTTCAATAGAGCTCTATCGCCCTTTTTGAAGAACAACACCACCACGCTCCCGCTCCAATCTTTCGGAACAGTTCCGCTACTGATGACGGTATCAAACATTTTTTGCAGTGCCAATAGTAGTGGCTTGCCTCCGGCTTTTAGTAGCTCTACTGTGATACCGTCATCACCCGGTGCTTTGTTGTTCTTAAGCTGATTAAGGGCTCCTCTAATTTCGTACAGGCTGACGTCCGGAATATCTTCGGTATAGTGTCTGGTCAATTTGGCTCTTTTGTCATTCAACAAATTCGGAACGAGAGGTTTCGAGGATGTATATAAGCGTCCGTAATACCTCTCAATTTCTCTCTGAATTTCAGGCTTAGATGAAACTGTAGCACCAGACTCCGTCCTCAACATCGTTAGCTGGCTTTGCCCGATACTCAGATTCCTTGTGAACACCTTGGAGCCTTGGTTCCGCTCGATTATGGTCTTGACGCGCCTTACGTTATGAGCACGCAGATCACGTCGTCTGCTGCAAGAGATCTGTTTATTGAGCTGCCTGTATTTAAACATTGAAGACGGGGACCGGATACACAGTTCACGCCTTTCCTTCATAAGGCCAAGGGTATGTTCGGAGAGCTCCTGAGGTTTACCACTGGAGGGGGTCTTAAAGAACTTGGACCCCGACTCGTGGACGATTTGTACCACCCTCGTGTTGATGCTGTCCACAGACGTGCATAATTCTAGGTCTGCGAAACGATTTTGCAAGTCTAGCTGAAAGTTTTCGGAGCCCTGGATTTGGACAGGTGTCGGTCGGAGTGTAGACTTCATTAAGCGTGACCGTTCCAGCTTAATATTAATATTTAACGTGCCTCTTACCATCCGGTGATCGCTACCCGTTTTAACCCTATTGATCACTGAGACATCGTTAAATATGTGCCGTTTGTCTGTCAGAATGAAGTCTATCTCGCTTTTTGTGGAGCCACTAGGGCTTACCCAAGTCCACCTGCGCTGTAGCTTCTTTTTGAAGAAGGAGTTCATCATAAAGAGGTTCTCCCTTTCCAAGAAGTCAGCGAGTAAGTGGCCTCGGTGGTTTCGTTGCCCAAACCCAAAGGGCCCCACTTTCTGCTCGTCGCCGTCTCGCTTTCCCAGTCTTGCGTTAAAGTCCCCCATCACCACCGTGAAATGAGTCTTCGAGGTGTGTATGGCTCTACTGACGTCCTCATACATAACCTCGACCCCATCATCTGGGTGTGCTGACGTCGGAGCATACACCTGTATAACCTTAAGCGAATACCGTTCTGATATTCTGAGTACAAGGTACGCTACCCTTGCTGACACACTTCCGACTTGTGTCACGTTGTTGACGAGGGACCTATGGACGAAAAACCCTACACCACCTTGGGACAGATGTTCGCCCTCCCGATGATAGAACAAGTTACCGGACTTAAGAACTACCGTGTCCTCCCCCTGTCTTCGGACTTCGGATAGTCCTATGATGTCCCACTTTAACTTGCCTATCTCTTCTTCCAGCTCTTTTATCCTCTCGTCGGTTCTCAGAGTCCTGGTGTTATATGTTGCCAGGTGCAGAGGTCGTTTTGATTTTTGACAGCCAAATCTCTGCCGGAGATTCTTAGCACCCCCTGCCCCGCCGTGACCAAGGCCGCTGTCGTAGCCGGGAATAGCGGGGCCGCCGGGGACTGGGGGCCGGGGTATTTTTGTGCCTTTCATAGGGGGTTAATGCCATAGTCACCGCGCTTGGCACTGCGTGTTGGTGACCGCAGTAGATATTATCATGCACAGGAAGACGCTGCTGCCCATCTCCTGGTATTTATCCCTCGATCGCCTCCTACGATCTCCACAGGAAGAGTGGGAGTGGTGCTATTCTAACGCCGGACACCACACGGCAAATATTTTAATATAATTATATATTTTTTTTATTGTTTATTTTTTTATAATCTTTTTTATATTATTTTATTTTAAAATAAAAGTGATATTATTACAACTTCAAAAAAAAATATGATATCTGAGGTTCAGATTCGCTACTATTCGCAATAAATAAATTTAATATTTTAGAAAACATAAAAATTATAACGTAGTGAGACTAGAACCCACACCTCTTGGAAACCATCCAAATTATACATTATTGATGTGGTGGCACAATACTTTTGAATGTTCAAAATAAATATAATTTTTTTATAAAAAAAAACAACAAACAAACTTTGAAAGCCACCACCCAACCCTCACATCCACTGATTCATCTTAACCCGTCAGCGTTGATGAATCAAGATATTAATACCGAGCGTGGCGAATCTGACCGACGCAACCCTTCTATGCATATTAATTGTATCCTTCATGCTTGTGACTGATGACTGTGATTCGATTTGTGTTTAATTAAAACTATATATTTTTTGTATAAATATATACCTATGTAATGTTTGGAAATATGTATTGATATATATATATATATATATATATATATATATATATATATATATATATATATATATATATATATATATATATATATATATATATATACTGTTATTGAATTGAATTGAATTAAGCATAATATAGTAGAAGAATATAAAAAAAAAAAAAAAAGTGAGGTGTAATTTTTGCAGCAGTATTCTTAATTAAATATAATAAATAAAAAAACAGTAAAGCTCCAGAAGCAAACATGAATATAACTAGATGATCAAACTAACTTACCTGAAATGAAATTCGATCATTATTATATTAGTGGCTTCAATTCAATAAGGCTCATCGTAGCACAGCGGCACGAAGTGTGATTGTAAAACCGACTGGTTGTGGGTTCGATCCCCACTCGAGGAGATGAAATATTTATTAGATACAGAAAAATTCAATAAGCAGCCATTGATTATATCTTAAAATGAAGTGAGATAATATTATTAACACCAAATTTCATAATACGTCCACAAAAGTTAATAAACAAATTTACAAAATATCCACAGAATCAAGTGTCATCTATACCCTATTAAAGTTAAGGCAGGACACAAAAGCATCACGTTACAAAGGCGTCCATGTAATTTTACCCACCCACATAGATTAATGACATTCACAACTAACAATGGAGTTAGCCGTTTTTTGTGATCCCATTTCGATTTAGCAGCAATTAAAAAGTTCTAAGCATTAAAGGGTTAAATTCATTTGCGTATAATTGGTCTTGTTCAGCGATGGGAAAGTACTTTTTATATTCACGAGATTCCGATTATGGCAGGATTTTTAAGAATTTTAAATGGAAAAGTGATATAAGTCATTGTTTAAAAATTTTATTATAAAAAATTTCTATTTTTATATTATATTGTTATTGTAGGACTGACATAAGCGCGGTCTAGAGTGAAGACCTAGTAGTAAACGTAGGACATCCTCCAGCCAGATGAGGTGAAGATATTCACAAAGTGGCTGGTAAGGGCTGGATGCAATAGCTAAATATCGAACTCAGTGGTGTGCTATTGGCCTATTTCCAGCAGTGGACGAGAACAGGCTGATGATGATGATAATAATAATGGTGATATGTTATTGAAAAGGTTGTTCCGATTTAGTTAACCATATTACGACGAAATATACCATGACATAGCTTTAAATGAGCATGTCACCATAAAATAGCTTTAAATGAGCGAAAAGTGAATAAAATCCCGTTCCCTACTTTCCGCCGAGTTCTGGAGGCATTTTGTGTTGAGTGGCGGAATTTAACGCCGCGCTCTGCCTCGATAGCAAAGCGAAGAAATGAAAATATAAATATAAATAGTTCAGTTCCTCGAGTGGCGATCGAACCCACAACCAGTCGATTTTACAGTCACGCTTTGGAATGGTCTCAAATAATTATGCTTAATACCATTTTTATTATTTACAATTAGCTCCTGAAATAGAGATACGCCATTTGCATTCTATTATAAAGGATAGACCTCTTTCCCCAAAACGACTGTAATTATGTTTCGTCAATGAGATATATTACTTTATTGAGATACTTAGCCACGACAAGAGCTTGATGACTAGAATGAGCGTACTCTAGACAATGAGGATATAATAAATGGAAGACAGGGTAAGTGGTATTTATCCTGTACTTATTTACTTCGAAAAAAAAAAAATTGAGATAAGCGAAATTATTTGATACAGTTTTGAACATGATGATTCACGATGTAACCCTGAATGCCTGAATCAATGGCCTCAATGTTAATTAAAGGTACTTAAAGAATAATAGGCGTTGGTTTTCATCAACTTTAATCATATCTCACCAAATAACTAATAACAGATTAACATTTTACAAAGTTTAATTTGGCCTTTGTACTAAATATGCTAAATGGTAAAATTGTTTTAGCTTCACGCTACATTACAAAAAAAGGCAGAGGAAACCTCGGGACCTAGTGTTAAGACACTCCGTTCTCGTTGATTCACTTCAGTCACACACTCGTGCCACTGCGCCATGACTGATCTCGTAAGAACAATAAACACAGCAATACCAAATTATGAACAATAAAATAATACGTAATATACGAATCCACTTATAAAACTTAATAGCAATGACATATAAAGTAACTTTTACTATAATTTTACAAACCACATTCTTAATATTAACTAATAAATAAAACACTCAATATAAATATATTTTTACACATTTTATAAATAGGTTTTGACTTTTCAATTAGTTGAAGTCGAGACATAATGGGGTCTCCTGTAATTGATTCCACACGGTTGCGAGGTTCAGAAATGGTGGCGTTGGAGGGTTAGTCTTTGTCGTTTTCAATTCAATCCACTGTAATTTGTTTGCGGGTTTTTTTCGAAGAATTTCTAAAGGTAATTGAATTGAACTCTTCTCGGTGCAGTGATTTCTGTAAATTATTGTGAAATCTTCATTTTTTATTGAGTTTATTTAATGTTATTTTAATTTAAGATTGTGGTGGATTAAATTTGATCATAGGTATTTACAAAGTTTAATTGATAATAAAAAGTCGTATACATTGGTCTCAAATTATTTAAAACGTTCTAAAATATATTATTTATTGATGACATATACACAACTAAATGTGTTTATCAATTTTGATCATTACTTGTTTTTATTTTTATATAAATTTTAGATATTCACACAATATTTGCCATCAAATAAAATAAAAACTCCTTTATTGATTTTTCCTTATGAAATCCTCTAACGTTAAATATTGTAAATAAAAAACAAAAAGATCCTTCGAGCCGGATTTGAACCAGCGACCTATGGATTACAATTGCTACCGTCTACAGTCCACCGCTCTACCAACTGAGCTATCGAAGGCACGTGTATAGACTTGAAATTGTGATACGCGTTTCTTAACGGTATCGCTACAAAGATATTCCGTATATATTCATGAACATTTTTCTTATAAATCTATTTTATTTTTACCAACAAAATAGTGTAATATTTCCAACATTAAAAAATTTTTTTTAATAACCGTTTTGATTTCCAAGAGGTTAAAGGTTCAAATTCCGCTATTTATTTATTTTTTACGTTTCCAAAAATTAAAATACATATTAAATGGGAGAACTTTACGTCATACGGAGACAGAAAAAATCAAACATACTAATTTGTTATAGAGAATTGACATTAAATCAGCTTCATCCCGTATACAGCAGAATAAACAGAGGGACTCTAGGTAGTGTTAAGACACTCCGTTCCTCATTTTCCGCTGAACTTTACGAGAACAGAACGCAACTCCGGGCTTTTGCCTTATTTACCGAGCGAAGAATTGAAAATATGAATAAATAATAATTCATTCCGTCAAATGGGGATTGAACCCACAATCGTCGCGCTACAGTACTAGGGTGTCCTTGTGTCCGTGCGCCCTAGACGATTTCAATTTCCATTTTTTTTAAGTTTCAAATACAACGTTGGATATTAAAATGAATGGAAATTAATGATTAATTATAAATTTATTATAAGGGCTCAAGAGATAATTGAGGCTCATCGTTGCACGGGGGCTCAAGTTTGTGACTGTGAACGCGTTGGCTGTGGGTTCGATCTCCACTTGGGAAAAGAAATATTTAATTACATAATGAGGTAATTGTGGTAACGTAGCTAAACACGGCGTTAACTTTCGAAACCTCGATTTGAAAGGTTAACTTTCATTAACCTCGAGAATTTAGCGGAAAGTACGGAACGGAAGTCTTAGTGGAAAAGAATTATCTTAACACTAAAAAGAATTAACACGGGATACAGCGTGAAGCCAAAAAAACTGATACAAAATAAATATTTATTTAGTATTTTTTAAACATTTTTAAAGTGTACACTTTTAAAGTGTTCACTTAGGAAAGAAAAAAACGTTTTCTGAATAAGTAAATTATAGTGGAAAAGTCTCTCATTTCTATACACTTAGGCGGGCAAATCTAAACCGATTAGGATAACAGGTAGAACAAAATGGCAAACATCAAGATAACAACGTCAGGCCACAATCAAGAAATGCCCCCGTACATTTCATCGCGGGAGAAACACTAAATTATCTAAATGGAGATCGCTCCCCAATCTGTGGAGTCATTGGGGATGTAAGAGTTCTGGATATGGTAGAAAAGTTTAATGTTTTATGCTAGAAATACGAAATGAGGAATAAAAACGAAAATAAAGTAACGGAATATCTTTACACTAAGCTATCTTTGTTTATATTGTATGCGAAAGATACGAAAAGATAAAATACCGCATTATCATTTTATGCTCAAGTTTTGATCACTTAGGATTAAATTTTTTCTATACTCCAAAAAACTGTAGACCTGGATATCTGATATTTCAGATTGATATTTTCACGCTATTTTGACAAAAACAATCTTAACAGATTAACATAAAGTTAGACGGAGAATAAAGTGAAAAATTATATAAGAAATCCGTTATTTTCGTTTCAGGTACAGGATTTTAAAAGACCTGACTGCTTAGATTCCATTTTTTACTCTACTGAATAATCAAATTTTGTTTTTGTAATGTGCCTAAGTATTTTTGATGAACAATATTGTATCACTACGTAGATATAGCACGAGATGGATTTAATTGCAGCTCCAAGCTTTGTCGTCTTTGTCCAGGCATAAAGAACTTAAGTATGCTTAAGATACTTTGTTTAATTGAATTCACAGCGATTGCTTATAATCAGGAATATAAAATAAAAAATATTAAAATACTTAACAAATTAATTGAGGCCAGCCGTGGCTCAGGGGTACAAGCGTATGACTGTTGACATTGACGTGACAAGTTGTGGTTCCGATTCCAACTAAAAGATATGAAATATTTAAAATTTTTTATCTTCGCTCTGTTGTCGGGGCAATACGCGCTAGAGTGAAGAAAATAAAATATTAATGGGTTCCACCACTCAACACCCAAAGCCTCCGAAAGTTGACGAAAAGTGGGGAACGAAAATATTTTAACGGAAACGAAGTATCTTAACATTTGGTTCCCAGGTTCCCTCTCTCTACCTTGCTATATGCGAAATGCAGTTACTAATAATAACAATAATTTAATGGAAATTAATAAAGTGATATATATAGTTAAAGTTCGATAATGACTACTTAATTTAAAAACTGTGTTGTATCATTAACGCCCTTCTCTAGAAATAGTACAAAGTAAGTTCCAAAAAACAATAATTACATTAAATATTATATTTATATATTAAAATTAAATTTGTGTGTGTATATAAATTTATGTGTGTGTACGCGAGCGTGTGTGTGGCTGTGTGTTTGTGTGTGAAGCAGTGTGAAGCTAAAGCAAAATTTTAATAAAACAATCTCTTCCAGGCAATAGACAACAAAGCTACAGCCTTAACCATATTCGTCGGAAGCTCGCGCCTCTGTCACGCCGGAAGTCGCTCTCGCCATTTGATAAATAGTTGTTCTTCAACAGTTTTTCTCATGCAAATGAGGGGTTGGATGACGGATGGCGTTTGTCACAATTCTCTAGGATGGATTTAATTTGGAACTGCAGTGGGGCGACTAATCTGTGGATCGCTGATTGCGATGCTGATGTTTAGTATTTTGTGGTGGTATAAAGATTGTTGTGGATGTGAGTTTTGGGTTTTTGCGTGGTGATTGAATTTTGGTGGCAAGAAATGTATTTTGAGGGAATTTTAATTTAATAGGTAGATTGTAATTAAACAAGAGAGAAAGAGAGAGAGGCAGTTCAGTTTAAGTTTTTGCATGATTCACAAACAGACAGATATACAGATTCTGCTACGTAGTTTTTTAGTTTTTGTTATCAATATAGAGATACTCATACATGTAGAAATATAGAAAAAAATATATCACTCTTTATCTATATCTATATAATCTTTAGGTATATAGATTACTGGTATATAGATTACTTATTTATTTACTACTTAGATGCCATTTGGCGCATGAATGTGACTATGAACGTAACGGTTTTGGGTTCGATTCCCACTTGAGAGAAATATTGGAGGAGGATGAAATATTAAATTTTTTTATTACCTAACTATGGTAACAAGGCACAACTTGACGTTAAGTGCCGGCACTCAATACGCAATGTTTCGAAAGCTCGGTGGCAAGTGGGTAACGGAAGTATCTAATGGGAACACAGTGTCTTAACACTAGGTTATGAACTTTCTAAAATAAAAACCTATTTTGTTTACAAACTTGGTACTTATACACCGTCAGCGATACAAAATTAATTGATGACTTGATGACTCCAAGCCCCTGTACCTCCCGCATAATATGCTAGTCACGACGTTAGTTATGCGCATCTGTTCGCAAAAACTGTTTTCTATTATATCCTATTTAAAAATATATGCATTATAATGATATTAGAAGGTATATCTTTTCTAAAAGCGTGATTCGTCATTAAGTTCATAATTAACTTTAATGAAATAAGTTATCTGTGTACATTTATACTGTTAATAAATAAATTTATATTTAAACTTATATTTCCATTTCTTCCCTCCGGTGTCGAGGCACAAAGCGCGGCGTTGACTTTCGCCACTCAACACGCAATGCCTCCAAAATCGGCAGAAAGTGGAGAACAGAATGTCTTAACACTAAAAAAGCAGCTATAAATGTAAAGGTAGACAGAAATAAGCCAGTCTAAAAGCATTTTGTTTCCCAATCACCACCAATCTAATCCAATCACAACTAATCCAGTCTTTATTTTATATTCTTCATTCATCTTAATAAAATTAAATTAATTTATGATTTTTTCTACTTTAGCTATGCATTTATTGCTTTCACTATGACTCACGAAAGCAAAACCCCTACCTACCGCTTTTCGCTACAGTTATTCTCTTAACAATTTTTTGCCCACATAATGTATGTAATTACAATAACCAGTACTACGGTAGAAAGGTGGTCACAGAGTGCGGTTAAAGGTCAGGCAGATGTTTAGACGACGGTAGAGTTAGGTGTAATGTATATATTTTTTTTCTATTCCTTCTGCTTCACGCTGTATAGGCAAAATAGGTGCAGGGCAAAGGGAACCTAATGTTAAGACACTCTGTTCTAATTCTGGAAGCATCGTGTGTGGAGAGGTGGAGCTCAATGCCGTGCTTTGCCTCGACACTAAAGTGAGGCAATGAAATTATAAATATTAAATAAATATTTTATTTTCTCGATTGGGGATCGAACCACTCTTTGTGCTCCGACACGACTTGCCTTAACAGAATATTAAATATTTTATTTCTGGAGTAGGAATCGAACCTACACCTGTCGTCGCGCAGGACGGGTCTCAACAACTCTGTTTTATTACAAATATATCTTTAATAAAAGAACAAAGCGGTTACAGGAATACAGAACTAGAGCGCTCGTGCGTTACGTCTAACGTTACTGGTCAACATCTGCCTAACCTTTGAAATGTGACAATTAATAATGGCACACGGTATGTGGGCGCAAAAACTATGGAAATTTTATATTTTTTTTTCTTTGTTAATATTGCTTTTAATATTTCCTATAAGGTTTTATAATGTATTATTATATTTGTTTGGATTTTTAGATGAAATATACACAGTGTGACATAAAAACAAGTTCTACAATACTTTATACAATACTACAATATTTCTATAAAAATAAATTTGTTGATATCTCCGTTTATTTGTTTTTATTTTTTTTTTGTTTGTTGTTTTACTCCGCTCTGGTATCAAAAGCGCCACGTTGAGTTCCACCATTCAAAATTCATCAGCAATTCGGACGTAGTGTCTTAACACAAGGTTCCATCTGCGAACCCTGCATCTGTAAGAAACAACGTAAAACATAAAAAAAAATATTGTAGAACAAATAATAATTCACTGCCCAGAGGAATGAAATATTTCGGAAACTGAACCCACAACCTATTGCGTTTGCGTCTTGTGCACTGGCGCCACGACTTGTCTATTAAAATGCTTGAATATCAATAATAATCTATACATTAGAGGCCGGTCGTGGCGCAGCGGCACAAAGTGTGACTGTAAACCGACTGGTTGTGGGTTCGATCCCCACTCGAGGAGATGAAATATTTACTTAAATTTATATTTCCATTTCTTCGCTCTGGTGTCGAGGCAAAGTGCGGCGTTGAGTTCTGCCACTTAACACGCAATGCCTCCGGAATTCGGCAGAAAGTGGGGAACGGATTGTCTTTCACTACGTTCCCTCTGCCTACCCTGCAGTGTGCGGGATACAGCGTAAAGCTGATCTATACATTAATATGAAAAAAAATATTTACCTACACATAGCTACAAAACAACCGTTTACACCAACAACCGTTAAAATAGGAAACAATTAAACAATCTTTCACGGTACATTGAACATAGAAAAAAACTGACCACGCGCCATTTTTGCCATATAGTCGTATTCCTATTAAATGAGTCACAGCAGTGTCTTTAACCCTTGCTTGCTACACCTGGTCGTTTTTTTTACTTACTTTTACTAACCTAATTAACTTATACTAATAATTTATAGTTAACTGTACATTACATACCTACGTATATATATAAAAAAATATGTATGTTTTTTTAGAGGCTATCGTATAGTAAATAGCTTGTGACTGTCCACAAGCTGGGTTTGAGTTTGATTCCCACTTAAGGGTATGTATAATTATATTGAAAATTAAAAACACTCTTGCGGCTTCGTCCTCTTCAATTAGACCAATATTTATTTATTAATCGGAATTATTTTTGTATTTTAAGAATATTATCACTTTAAAGACAATATCTATACGTTGATAACTAAAGTTTCAGCCAATTTAAAAAAAAATTAATATAATTTTTAATTTATTCCTAAACCGATTGAAATAAAATAAATACAAAATGTTAAGGGTTGCTAAAATGTAATAGTTAAAAATTCATTTAAATAGGTTAAGCTCTTGAGCTAAACGATTATAAACTCACAAACAAACAGATAAACGGACTAACAAACAAAAAAAATATTATTTACAAAAAAAACGATACTTACAGACAAAACATACATTATTGAGTTCCCACATTGTCTCTTGTTTATCTTTAAATTTTTGTATTAATAGTAAAGAGCGAAGCAAAAGTAAGAAAACAAACAAACAATAAAATGACTTCACACTTTTAAAATACCATTTCAAAGGTTACCATATCAACTGACCTTAATGACAAAAATAAAAATAAATGATTTCTTCCACATTTAAACTAAAATCTACCTTATTACATAAAGCATAAAGTCTAAAATATATTAAAAAATATGGTCAAAACAGTGTATAATCGTGTCCAGCAATAAGGCACAAGTCAATACGTTAATCTGCATAATAAAAGAAATATTTTAAATATGCGTGTGCGCCTTAATTGCTCTACGCTGGTGGCTATCAATTGCGAAACTAAAAAACCGTCCACTCCATTATAGGGAATGGGTTTTAAGAATTTGTTAGAAAGCAATGGAGTGTTGTTGGTTAATATTTAATAATTATTAAATAGGTTAACTTAGAATTATATTTTGTTATGTTTTATTTCAAAATTAAAATAATCGATCTATAGAGTGATTGAGTGATTCTTGTAAGTTCGAAAATATTCGTTTCTGCACACTTTTTTAGAGTACAAAAAAAAACACGGTAGAAAATATTAATATGTTTAAATTTCATATTATTTATTGTAATATTGTTTCCTTAGCACCACCGCGGAGTAGTAATTAGAATCTTGCAACAATGAAACAAACAATATTAAAATTACATTTAAAAAAAACAGTATATAATAAAAAAAGGATAATCCACTAAATCAAACGACTCCACATCTTCACACTAAAACACGATCTGATCTCAATACCCTTTATTAAGTCCATTCGGTCCAAATGACCCCCAAATAATAAGCATCTATTCACTAACACTTTCCCATAGCGAAGATACGGGCATTTTGATTTGCGATTTGAATACGATCATTTTGAATTATACTATAATAGTTAATTAAGCAAGGAGTTCTAAA
Organism: Heliconius sara; assembly: GCA_917862395.2. Classification (NCBI taxonomy): domain Eukaryota; kingdom Metazoa; phylum Arthropoda; class Insecta; order Lepidoptera; family Nymphalidae; genus Heliconius; species Heliconius sara. The sequence goes on along the minus strand of OU860788.1, from coordinate 1,930,890 downwards.
TGCTGGACGCTATTTGTGTGGCTGCCCTCTCATTAAAGTTATGTTTTGATATTAATTTCTATATTGTGAGATGATAATTTTAAATGTTGTCATATGTAGTTATAGTAATTAGTAGAATATATTGTGGGTAAGTGGGCACGTGCCTGATTTTAATCTGATGCTTAAAATACAAGCCGTCTTTTATATCTTTATTCATTTCTAGCAAAGTATGTATTTTCTCCACTTTTCTTTTTAGAGGCATCATGTTGAGTCGGACGGATTCGGAAGAAAGTGGGAAACGGAGTGTCTTATCTATATCGTCTATATGACGTGTGCGGGATACAGAGAGAAGCTGATTAAAATATTTAAATATAGTTTTGAACGAAAATCAAAAGCCAATAACTACCAATATATAGGATGGCTGTGAATTCTCTTCAAAATTCCAACTATGGTGCCTTAAGGGAGACTAAGAACTAACTTGTATATACATAATTAAGTAACAACAATAAAAATACTTGCAGATTAATAATGCTAGGAAATAATAAAGATTTTACGATTGCACTGTGCATTTGTAAAAATATTTCGTATCCCAAGCTGTGTGAGCGTGACGCCGTGCCGTCGACATTTATTGGACATGGCCGTACGTTCGTTTTATACTTTATCGATAGTCGTAACTTACGCTAGAATACCGTGGATCCTGGTTTTTGATGGCTAGCTTAATATTTTTATATCGATTATTATTATTGTTGATGATAATTTGAGATCATAATCGGTTCAAATTTTGCTTAAGTATTTTTTTATTTTTTTTATGCTTATTATAAATTAATATAGATCAATATTGTAAGATCTTTTTTAACGTTATAAATGTGACCTAATCTTAACGATACATATTTTAATATAGTCGTGTCTAATTTAAGTATATTATATTCGAGTATCCTAGCATTAGAATATAATCCCTTTGTCTACCATGTTATTTGCGGGATACAGCGTGAATTTAAAAAATATTCATTTATGTATGTATATGCATCAAAAACACCAACCGTTCATTACAATCACCCCACATCCTACCACTTGCGTCATAACATTTCAACAGTCATAAACGTCTGATAGAACCGACGACGCAAAACTATTTACGAGTCCGCGTGTCGCTTTATGATTATGTCCTAGCTGATTGAATGGTCACGGTCACCCTATTGTGTTTAATTGCTATATCTATATACTTCCGTATGTAGAGCTGGGAAGTATATAATTCTACAAAAATATTAGAATTATGTATAAAATATTACAAAAGGCCAAAAAAAATTGTTACAAATGTATTTGTCCTTTATGTTTACATATATTTACGCAACGCTTTGTACTTATTTCTAACAAAAGCAATGGTCAGTATAGTATATGGACATATGTGTCAAGTGTAGTCATTTTAGGATTTTTTATGGAAATTAATGCAGTATGATAGTGAGATATTTATATTTTATACCAACTTATGTAAGTATACTATGATTTAGTTTTTGTAAATAGAAGGAAAATAAAAGTATTTATTTAGTGAAACGTCATAATTATATTATATTTTAATAATTTATTAGTGCATTAAGGAGATATTTTCCATTTATATAATATAATTTTTATTAGCTATTTAAAACTACTATTCATATAACAGAACATATCTTACGCTGTAATGGATCATAGGTGCCTGATTGGGCGCGATAATTTTAGGGTTAATCAGAAACAATATTATTTATTCGAAACGAACAGATACTGAAGTATTTTTTAAAGTTTTTTGCAACAAAAATTCGAAAGAAACAAGAAAGATTTCCAAATATTATATTATTTATTTATTTATTTATTTAGAATCGTCAACAGAAGAAACATTACAACATGATCAAATTACATCGAAATTTATTTATAGACTAAATGTTTTTCCAATTAAAGACAATCACAGCATGTACTAAAAAAGAAAGTGGTATAAATAGCATTAAGATTAACGTATTATAATAAAATGAAATTGATTTTTTTTTTAGATTTTAAATATTTCGCCAAAAACTGAATCATTCATCATAAATTTACACATCCTCCGTAGAATATCACCGTCTCCACTGTTCCAAGACAGTAAAGTCCTAGAAAAATTTAAATAAAATATAAAATCATATTTATATCGCGCAAAATACCTTTATTTGCTTAGACTGAGTGTCCATTTCTTATTCTTTTTGTGTTTTCCCAAGGAAATGTACGCGACGAAGAAATACAACTACCGCTTATACAAATGTGCTAAAACGACAAACGCTATGTTACTTCTCCTGAGGACATATGATAATAGCCTGAATTCCCCTACTATGGAATGAATGGAATAAAAAAATATTTTTTTTTTTCATTTTTATCACCTGTTGTTATGGTACTGGGTTCGTTACCTTGGTGGTACTTTTGAATAGATTATTAGATACTTTTAATTAAAACTAAAATTTAAGGCAAGGTATTTTTTTTATGAAAAAGATTAAAATATGTTATTACATTATCGCAGTCTCTATATTGATCTTAATAAAAAAAATCGGCTTCACGTTGCAGATCAATCGTGGCACAGGGTGTGGTTCGCTTTCCACTCGAGAAAATCAAATATTTGATATTTTGATTTCCTCGCTTTGTTAAGTAGGCAAAGTGGAGTCTTAAGTTCCGCTGCTCAACTTGCACTGCCTTCAAAATTCGGCGGAAAGAGGGTAACAGAGTATTTTAATGAGAACGGATTGTCTCAACACTAGGTTCCTAGATTCCCTCAGCCTACCCTGCTATGTGCAAGATACAGCGTGAAGCCAAAAAAAGCGCTAGTAAACTTTTGTTTTGTAAAATAAGGTTGAAAATCGAAAACGGAGAGTCCGAAACCATACATTAAAGATATAACACGGTGTTGAGCACCGCCATTCCATTGCATTCAGAAAAAAAGAAAAGATTTTAGTAACAAATAGTAAGGAAATCTGCACCTTCCATATCGCCGAGCAAGACTTGTCTCTGGAGAATATTTAGAGAATAAACTTCATCTGTCTAGTTTACGGGACTGCGAACTCTCTTCTTTGGTGGGGATTATTTTAAATTTATTAATTGTAGTTCAAATAAGAGTTTAAAAGTCGCGCTTGTGAATAATGTTGATTTTTCTTTACTAACATATGTATTATTATTAATTATTAATATGTTTTTATATTAGAATTTAAAATTAAATTAGTACATTTGACCATGGGTTTTATTAATTTTTGTAATTCTTTTCATTACTTGGAAACGACATTATTTTTAATACGCAATTAATAGGCGCTTATCAAATATTTTCACTGAATACATTTAGTTTCTTTTCCGATTTAAAAAGTATTTCTATTTTGCTTTTAGCTTCACATCCAGGATTATATCATCCGGCATAAGTTTTAACCTTATGTTCCCTTACCCTCCGTTCCCCAAACACCGCCTATTTTTCAAGACATTAGGAGTTCAATGGCGGAACTTAACGCTAAACTTATCCTTCTTACATGAGCAAAGAAATAAATAAAGTGCTTTCGTTGGAGTTGTAATCGAAATAATTATCGCTGATTACCGCCGTATGTAATATCAGACGCTATCTTAAAATGTGACAACCACCTCTTATTACACAAATGAATAAAAATATTTCTTGTTTTAAAATATGTAATAATAATAATACACACACATATGAACAAAATGGCAACACAATTATATATTTTTTTCATATTGATTCAAGAATTATTACCACAAAAATCAAACCTGTTATTAACTTGTAGTAGCTCAAAACCAGTGTAACCACCATATGAAAATTTAACTGTATTTAATTAGTCGAACAAATCGAAGCTTAGATTCAATTTGATAGCATTTGATAGAATCCGCTTAAGCTGTAACGTTAATTAATTCTTCATAATTAAGCAAAGTTCGTGTTAAGTCGACTTTGCGATTGAAATGGGGTTGGGTTTGATACAAAATATATAAATATATATTTACATATAGACAAACATAATGAAATTGTCTCCTCGTTCATAGTCAATACTCGAGAGTTGCAAATTCGATTCTATTGTGAATAGTAAATTATTTTTATTTCTCGTTTTAGAAAGATGAGGCGCGGCGTTGAGTTACGCTACTGACCATGGAAATAGTGTGAAGCCACTTCTTGTTGTAGCATTAATTACGTATTACAGTACAAAGGTAGTATATGGTCTCACAGTTAACGAGGACGCTATGATTTTTTTTATTTGTCACCATATACCAGATTATTACCTTTTAATAGACCCTAAGAGAGATATTATAAAAAACAAAAACAGCTTCACGCTGTATCCCGCACACTGCAGGGTAGGCAGAGGGAACCTAGTGTTAAGACATTGCGTGTTGAGTGGTAGAACTCAACGCCACGCTTAGTCTCGACACCAGAGCGAAGAAATGGAAATATAAATTTAAGTAAATAAACTCCTCGAGTGGGGACTGAACCCACAACCAGTCGGTTTTACAGTCACACTTTGTACCCCTGCACCACAATTGTCTCCTGGACTGGAATTTTTATATTATATAGACTTTTTCTTTGAAATAGGAAATATTTTTATTATCCTAACATTTCATTATAAGTAAAATTTCAAAATTATTTAATATTTTTTTCATATATATTGTATAAAGAAAGAGCACCAATTAGGTATATATACATAAATATCTCAATTTGTAGGGGTTACGATAACCCTCTCTTTCATTATTATTTTAATAGGACCCTATTTCGGGTAGTATTTTAACTAGCTCGAATCATAATATGGTTTTCTGTCGATTAATTACTCACTAACTTGTAGAACACCTGATGAAGGGATCAAGAATAATTAATAAATAGCATCAGAGTGTATCAATACTTGTCCGATGGTAATATTAACAACTATTGGGCTTGAAATATAATTTTGGCTTCTGATTGTTAATGTATCACTTGATAATGGGTAAAATTGCTGCATTACATGTTGAGTGGTAGCTCTACGCCGCGCTTTGACAGAGCAAGGAAATAAAAATATTAAATATTTTTATTCCACGAGTGGGAATCAAACCCACAACCCCGGATATAGTTCCCGTGAGCCACAATGGTACCAACGATAATAAATAATATATGTTTTAATTAAAACGCCGCTAATTCAATTGAAACAAGCGTCCAGAGCAAGCCACTCGACAGTGCCGCCATTTGAAAAGGCAAACCAAATTGGTTTTGACGCCTCAACACCCTTTCGGCACTTCAAACGCTTCTGTGAATGAAGTAACACTGTTTACATATGGAAGGAATGTAGGGAAATTTGTTTTAGATCGATTTGTTAGTTGTTATGTATAGTTATTTAGTTGAAAATAAAAATAAAGTAATGATTCGTCACTATGATATTCTTTATTTTCTTTTTTTATCTTCACATGTAAGTGTAGAGAAAACACCCCGCTTTCCGACTAATTTTCAACATAGCGTATTGAGTGGTGGTGGTGCTCATCACCGCGTTTTATCTTGTTACCAGAGCGAGGTAATTGATTTACTTCATCCCAAAGAGAATCGATCCCATATCTGTCGCGTTTATAGACAGATCTTTTGCCGCTGCGCCTAAGACGGCCTCCTATTTTTCCTTTCTTAAAAAAATAACTATACTTAACCACCATGAATAGTAGTCGCTTATATATTCAGAGGCCGGTCATGGCGCAGGGGCACAAAGTGTGACTGTAAAATCAACTGGTTGTGGATTCGATCCCCACGAGGAAGTGAAATATTTATTTACATTTATATTTTCATTTCTTCGCTCTGGTGTCGAGGCAAAGCGTGGCGTTGAGTTCCGCCACTCAGCACGCAATGTCTCCAGAATTTGGCGGATTGTGGGGAACTTAGTGTCTTAACACTAGGTTCCCTCTGCCTAGCCCTCTGCCTAGCGATACAGCGTGAAGCTGATTTATATATTAGAACTAGTATCTACCTATGTACCAATAATATATTTTCATTTAAAACTGTTTTTAGTACAAATCAATATACCATCATGTTCCAGTACTTGATATCCCCTATACTTTGATTCATTGCTGGTTGCATGCAAATTTAACGTCATCTTCACACCACTTCAATAGAGAGTCTTAGCATATGAGTTTTCAGTGATATATATGAAGAGAACTGTTAAATACGAAATATTTACATAAATATAATGAAATAAGAGATAAATAGAGGCCTTTCGTGGCGCAGGGGCATAAAGTGTGTGTGATGTAAAACCGACTGGTTGTTGGTTCAACCCCCACTCGAGGGGATGAAATATTTATTTAAATTTATATTTCAATTTCTTTGGAGATCCAATAGTAGACGTAGAAAGGCTGATATGATGAAGTAATAAAATTTTAAGTTATTACGTTTATATAAACAATAACAAAATTCGAAACCTATTATTATTTCTTATTCAGTTGCTAATCAGGGATATTAATTTTTTTTTGTGTTTTACCGTAAGTAACGTCTCGAGTTCAAGTGGAGTGATTTATCCAGGCCGAGAAATAAAGTGTAAACAATTCCCCGAGTAAGAATCGAACCAGCAACCCTCGTATTTACTGTCATAACCCAGTTAAATCAATCACCAAAACATGATCAGATAACAAAATCAACTGAAAGCAACGGCAATCTTAAAAGAAACAATATTTATTATGTTATTGAAGTTAAAATCACTTAACTACGTAACAAAAGGCGTATGCAAATTGCGTAACAAAACCCACTCGAAAGCATAACTTGCCCGCATACTGGGGAGCTCTTAGAAATCTCAAGGATAAAATATAATGTAAAAAATGTATTAAGCGTCGCGAACTTATTGATGGTGCTCAAAGGATTATTTGAATATCTCGTGAATGCTTAACCTCGTTTTTAATGTTGCTGACACAAGATTAGTCAAGTTTGTAAGTTTAAATATATAACTATTATTTTTTATGATCCCTTCTTCTACCTGGCATTAGTTCCGACTTTTGCCAGGGTCTGCCTTCCTACTCAACCTACTCCACTTTGCACGGTCTTAAGCGTCCTCGGTGGTTAGACCATTGGCTGTCATGTGTTCACGATATCCAACCACCGCTTCCTCGGGCGTCCGAGAGGTCTGACTCCAGGGACTGACATAGCAAGGCACTTTCATTGGAGCTCTCTTGGAGCTTATCCGCTACGTCACGGACTCCAAGACTACCTCGAATGAATGTGTTGCGTATGCGGTCAGACCGCGTTAAGCCGCACATCCATTCCATCCATCCATTAATTTTGCAATGGTTTTTTAGTTTTACGATAACACGGTAGGCAGAGGGAACCTGGTCGATTCATTTCTCACTTTCTGCCCAATGTTGCGAGATATCGAGGAACTCAACGCCACGCTTTGTTTTCACTCTTTAGAACATAACTCATTCATAAGAAATCAAACTCAGAAATCCTTGTGGTTACAGACTGAAGGTACTCCTGTGCACGACGGCCTCAAACAATATCTTTAGTAAAAACGTAACTAACAATACATAAAAATCCACATTATTCCATATATCGTAAGAATTACGTTACCTTATACCAATATCTCGGGATATTGGCACAATATAAACATTTCATAGTTAGAATAACCACTTATTTTCGTTTCATTTTCCATGTTTATATCTTATTTGGAGGATGGTACAAAAGTGGTTTCGTATTTTGCTAGCAAATTGCTTCAATACTTGTACTTCCAAGATATCGTTGTTTATTTTCACAATTGCAAGAATATTGTGTTGATACAATTGTACCTACGTGACGTGTGTAAAAGTAAATTTTATGTGATTTTGTCTTTAAAACACTTTTATTTGAAAAATATAAAAAAAATTGCTTCACGCTTTATCCCGCACATTTTCACTGAATTTAACGCCGGACTTTTGCCTTGGTACCAGAGCGAAGAAATGAAGATATTAATAAATAATAATTTATTCTCTCAAGTGGGTATTACCACAACTCCCAATACTCCTGGGCCACAGCCTCGACTTTTGTTTAAAGTGTGATCTATATAATTAAAAATAAAGTGATCGCTGTCTTTACATGGAAAATATATTAAAAAATCTATTATAGCGTTTATCATCATAAAAAAAACTACGTTTAAAAGAACTTACTTCAAGAACTGAAAAGCAGAATAACTGATTGAAGATTTAATTTAGAATACTTCTTATGCAAGCCTTTAATGTTAATATAATACTATTATTACCAAATGATAGCTAGTTGTGTGAAACTCTAAAATAGATTACTAATAATGTGAAAGAAAATAATAATTTTAACAAATTCTTTAATTAAGTAACTTTCAGATTACAACCAGACTACGTGACGCATTTGCAAGAATAACTAGAAACGAATATTACAGTATTCTTAGTAATTAAAAAAACGCTTCATGCGGCCCTCGTGACGCATCAAGGTAGCATTTGAGTTTTTCATCCCTCAGCTGCAGTAGAAAAAACACGGCGTTGAGTTCCATCGCATATTATTTGAAAAATTCAGGAGAAAGTCCCCACAACGAATCGTTTTAACATTAAGCTAGCTCTGTCTTTCTTGTTTTGTGGGTAAAAGTGTGTTAAAATATATATTATAATTTGACGGAGAAGCCACCCTGAGCCTTTCTAGTTTAAGTGCAATAATACAAAAAATATTGCTATTGAACAAGTATTTGATTTCATTTATTTATGTTGAAAATATTAATTTAAAATATTGTGTATTGACTGGCTAATTGGAAATAGGATAGGATACAGCCAAGACTGAGACAAAACAATATATTTTACAATTTTATTTATATTTAACTTTTAATACAGGGTGAAATGAGCAATATTCTTTCTAATACAACAAATATAATAATATGTCAATAAATCTTGAATTCCTAAAGCGACAACACACACATTTGGCAGAGTTACAACAGTAATAATGGATTTTAAAGGGGTAACCATGCATTGTGCAGATTCAATTTGTAACATAAAGCTTGAGAATGAAGCTCAAAGGGGTCGGTTGGTACAACACGAGATTTCTTCTAAACCCTATCGACATATTGCCGATAAAACACACAAAAGAATCAACATTAATTTGACGTGCAATTTAAAATATTGCTTTTAAAATTATCAAGAATTCAAGTCAAGCGGAAGATATTGCCTTGACGCCGGGTGTCAACATTCCACCAACTGTATACCATAATGAATAACCCAAAAGATATTATATTGTGAATTTGCATGAGTTAAGATATTGATTGATCGATGTCGTAAAAATAAATCGGTTGAGGCGTTTCAAGAGAATAAATGTAATGCGAATGAGTTTTTTTTCTGGCAACCCGTTTTTTTTTGGCAACCATGACACGCGTTTTTATTGAAAATTATGCTAATCATAGTAAACAATAATTTGTAACGGTTGATTTGCTAATATACGACGGTTATTTGCATAATCACGGTGCATTTTGTATGGCGAAAATAACTGTATTTAGCTGTTAATGATCAGAGGGATGACATTTACTAGTTTTTTGATGTATTGATAGTAAAAAGTTAATGTGCGAACATTAAAAATTGATATCTTCATTTAGGCACATCTGCGGTGCTAAATAGATATCAGTTTTAATAGCACCAATTAATTAGGATTTTTAAATAATAAAATTTGTATTATATTGTATAAGTAATTTGAAATTTTGAATTGTTCCCACGACTAAAACGTTAGGAAGGGTTAACTTTAAAAAAGTTCTTAAAATCATGTCAAAATTCGTCATGGTTGGTGGAGAAAGGACCAATTGCGTCACTCCACCAGTGACAGTTGAAGAGTGTGGAGAATCGGTGCTCGTGCGAAAATTTATATTGACACTGATGATGGAAGTGGTGTGACAAATTGTTTGAGAGTCAAAGATTTGATGTTATAGAACAGAATATTGCTTATTAAAATGTTAAAATTTAAATTAAAACTAAAATCTTGCTAAGTTAGACTACATGCTGTTATACTGTTTGTATGCTATCTTATATTTCGTTTAAAAACTGAGCTTCCATTAAAATATTATAAAAGAATTTGGAAGTAGTACCACTGCGCCGCAATGAATTAAATTTTGGTTGTTACCAAAAAATATACATAAAAAGAATACAGCAGCTTCACGCGGTATCCCGTATATAGCAGGATAGGTAGACGGAATTCAATATTAAAAATTTTTGTTCCTTATTTTCCGCTCAATTATCGAGACACGTGAGTTATAAGACAGAGCCTGAAGTGAGTTATTGAACTCAACGCCAAGTTTGGTTGCTGCCAGAACGGAAAAATGAAAATAAAGTATTTCCTCATGTGGGAATCAAACCCAAAACCGCTGCGTTTCTACTCAGAAGGCGTCAATTATTATTTATTACAATCAATTTAATTAAAATTAATTTAAATTAAATTTCTCTAATAAAGAACAGCAAATAATTTGTTTATGTAATAGATAATACGACAGTAGTAACGACCAACTATAAAGCAACTCGTAAAAGCGACTAACTTCTTTGTTTCAGTCCCCAGAGCGATGATAAGAAAGGGTTTGTTTCATTTTGGTATAAAGTAATTAGATATAACATTTGTTAATCACTTAATTGGTATTGGCTATAAAGATTATAATTAACAAATTATATTTGATGCTTTAGAGGTTGTATTATATTTTGACTGACTTATAAAAAGGAGTTTTCACAAATAACTACGTAGCCAAGGTATCTTCTGGATCCGGGATTTCTGATGTGTGCCTGCTTAAGGGGCAGGGGCAAAGAGGGGAGGAGGGGAAATACAAACAAGGGGAGGGGATGAGGGAAAGGCCACCTGGGCGGTCAAGCTCAGCCGGGTGAGACCCTCGGTTTCCCAAGGGAGGCCCAGCTTAAGCGACCAGCGACCGAGATGGCTCAGGAATCGGACTCGGTATTGGAATCTGGGGTATCTTCTGGACTCCCAAACATAGGCTTTAAATAGTACTCGTAAGAATGTTTTAATGATTGGGCACATTTATCGGAAGTCGAAAATCATATCGAAATATTTCCTTTCAATTTCGATCAGGAATTTTTTTGATGTTATTATAAATGTAATGTTTTTAAGTACATTATATTATTATTTTATATATAAATTTCTATACTTTCATATAACAATAGAAAATTTGAAAAATATGATTAACCACTTATTCCGCCTTTATTAACATTTGAACTGCTCACAAATTATGCAATAATAAAAAACGTTTGAAATAAATAATATCTATGTTTAAAGTTTTTTGTTTCAAGACCAAAAAAGAATTTAATTTTTTTATTATTAATTTTTTAATTATTATTTTTTATCTTAAAGATCAGATTTGAACTAAGCTAAACTGAACTAAAATTAATCACAATACATCCGTTTATATTCGCATAACTTCATATTGCTTATGTTTACTTAGCTTTCTCTCTCTCTCTCTCTCTCTCTATATTTCTCGCTCATTTAAACTAAACCACAAACTATTTAACAAAAAAAAACAATTAATTATCTACTATAAAAAACACGATGTCACGTTGAAAATAAAAAAAATCTTTTTCCACCCCAATATTTACGTTAATGAAACAAATAAATTGCTATCATTACCATTTCCTTTTGAAGATCGGTGGACAGATAATGATTTTACTCAATTACTGGGTTCTAACACCCTTGTTATATCTATGTTTAAATATAAATCTATAAATTATTACATTTTTTTGTATATATTTTTTTGAGTCAATAACTTGTTTTAAATAAAAAAAATGTTTGAGTGTAAACTTGGAGTATGAATTCGATTCGCGCTCGATAGGTTTTAATTGTTTAAAGTACCTCTACTAACAACACAAAACGTGGCGTTAAGTTTCGCCACTCAACATGCAATGTCTCAAAAAGGAAAGAACTCCTCTTAGACACTTAATGTAGATACTACTTTCAAAGTCAGTCATAATGTTCACGTTCATCACTCTTTCCATAACCCAACACATATTGAGGCCAGTTGTGGCGCAGGGATTCGAATTCCACTCCAGAAAATGAAATATTTAATATTTTAATTTCTTCCTTCCGCTCCTAACACGCATTGTCTCCAGAATTTGGTGAAAAATGGGAATCGGAGTGTCTTAAGACTAGGTTCCCTCTGCCAGCATAGCGTTACTCTTAAAAAAAACAATCATTGTCTTAAAAACGTATGGAAACAAAAGAAACCATCCACCTAAACCTGAAAATAACCACGAGCCAAATCTATTTACCAGTACCCAAAGCCTGTGCTATTCATTGGACAGCCACATTCGGCTTGTAATTCGATTATATTGCTACAAATTGTGCCATTGCACTTATAATAGGCTAAAGCATTACTCCGAACGACGCGATAATTAGATTATGGGGTGATTTTACCGTGAAATACGTAATTATACATGTGTGGATCCCCATCATACTATAGTTTCTATATCCAGAGGCCAGTCGTGGCACAGGGACTGTAAACGTGACAAGTTGTGGGGGTTCGATTCCCATTAGAGGAAACAAAATATTCTACGGTGATTTTCTACGGTCCGGTGTTGAGCATAGGGCATCGTTGAGTGACGCCACTTAACACGCACGCTTCCCGAATTCAACGGAAAATAGAAAACGTAGTGTCTTAACACTAAATTCTCTTTGCCTAAGTGAAGTGTGCGGGTTACTGTGTGTTATAAGACAAGTCTTTATCAATGTTATAAGGTTGTAGAATTTGTTTGGTTGAACAACTCAGAACCCATTAACTACTAACTCAGAAACCATTGGTTTATTATTGGAAAAAGAGTTCTAGCTTGTATAGTCCATTTGTCGCGGAAGGCTATAGGCTATATTAAATCACGTTAATCGTATCGTATATTGACAAAGTATGACATAATCTAAATATCATCATGTCACCTGCTTAAGTATATAGTTACGTTAAATAAAATTTATATTAAATAGTCAGTACGTGAACAACGGAATTCAGTTTTATTTTCTTTCAATAAGCCCAACAGAGGAAATATAGTATCAAGACATTCCTCCTTTTTCTTTCCAACTTTCGAGGCATTCAATTTTGAATGGCGGAACTTAACGCCGATCTTTGCGTGATTGATGAAACACAGATCGATTCAGATTGTTTCCAAGCGAAATTGGCTGTAAATTGCTTAACAAACAAAAGTTAAGTGTTAAAAAACCTGTGCTCGTTTGATGGTTTCGTGACAAAAATAATAGCTTATTTCCATGTTTATCCAGATCGAGTGTAAAATGGACATATGGCGTTGTAACTTTGAGCGTGTAGACAATTTGTATAACTAATTAGGTGTAGATACGATAATTGTATAATTTAAATAGGGCTACAATTGCTTTTGAAGTAAAAATCTGTTCTATTAACTTAGAAGCTACCGTATACTTCTAACTTCGTGCATCATTGCATTGCAGGTATAATAAAATAGTGTCCATACACTCAGAAAACAGTAATTAGTAACATGTAACATTAATGCCAACAATAGAAAATGTAATTGCTTTAAGTGGAAATCGAACCAATATTGCGTTTATAGTATTAAAACATTTTCGTTCCTCACTTTCCGCCTAATTCTCTTCATTACCAGAACGGGGTAATAAATAAAATAAATATTTCGTTTCCCCACATGGGAATCGAATCTACATCCCATCGCGTTTACAATTGCACGCTTATGCCACGACTGGCCGCATGATATTATTATTATTTTTGCTTTTTCAAATTCACATATCACCCAAAAACCATCGCCCGGCAAGTGATGCGTGGAGTCGTCATAAATATGACTGTCGCTGCGAAACACGTTATCATAAAATTTTACGATCCAAGATCGCCTCTTCCTTATGATAGTTGTGCTTCTGTCTAATGGACATGTCCTTTTCTGTTGTTCTTATTATAATCGGTTATTTAGAACATTTATTTATTATAGTATGATATATATACATATATAGCCTCAAGTTGTATCATTAATATAGCTGGGGCACCTTGGATAAAAAAATCAGCTTTCCGCTGTCACACACAGCTGAGTAGTCAGAGGGAACCTAACGTTAAGACACTTTGTTCCCCACTTTCCGCCGAACTTTGGAGGTATTGCGTGCTGAGTGGCGGAACTCAACGCCGCGGTTTGCCTCCATACCAGAGCGAAGAAGTTAAAATATAAATGTAAATTTAGCATTTCATTTCTTAGAGTAGGGATCGAACCAACAACCAGTCGATTTTACAGTCACACTTTATGCGCCACGACTGACCTAAACTGCTTAATTAGTAGTGAATTTCAACGATACACTTGATCCTGTTTCAAGATAGAGGGAATGAAAACAATTCACAAATAAATAAATAAATTAGACACTGTACTGATACGAAACGATCTCACGGATATCTGTATAATAGGTCTGTGGTTAGCTGTAATTTCTCAAATCACTTGCAAGATAAATGAAAAAAAATATATTTTTTTTTTGTCCCTGGACAGAACTGTGATATGGCCCAATAATATAAATCAAATAAAAATTTTGAATTAATGCTTATCAGACTAACATAGGTTAACCGTATTCCGCATATAGTGTTAAGATGCCGTTTTTCACATTAAGCAAATTTTTTAGACATTACTTGCAGAGTGCCGCACTTTGTCTTGTTACTGAAACTTAATGAAAATATTTTCAACATTTTTTAAAGTGTTATTCCACACTGAGGAAAGAAAAATACTTATTTAGAAAACGTATCAAAAATTTAACGTAGCGGGACTCGAACCCGCGCATCCTGAAACAAACAGCAGCAAACAGAGCAGGCTGACCACTAAGCCATACGCTCTCAAGCTACCGCTACGTTCAAATTTTTATACGTTTTCTAAATAACTATTAATAAAAATAATTCATTCCCCCTAATTCAATCGAACCCGTAACTAAGCCTCCTGAGCCTTATACATGACTAAACTCAACTAAAACACACACAACAAACAAAAAATATATAAATATATTTTTATCACTATCAGTTGGGTTTTATCAATACACAAAAATTTCAAGAAAAAAAAAACATTCGCGGTAAAAATGTGTTAACAAACAAAAAGATTTATTCCTAAGAGTCCGATAAGTTCCTTTGGAGGTTCCGCTACAATCCGGTGAAGGGACGTTAGATAAATACAGTGGAGAACCAATAAAAGTGTATTGCCTAATCTCTATACAATATTTTCTTAGAATTTCGATGAAGATTTTCCTTTTCGAGATGAAAATGTTCAAGAATAGTATGGATACGCCTTTTGTTTTTGTAAATTTTATGAGGTGAAACTTAAAATTCCTAGTTTTCTTGTTCTTGTACGACTTTTATTAAATACTTTCTTAGTACTCTTAATAATCTACAAGAAAATGATTCTATATAATTGCATATAATATGTTCTTAGGCATACAGACAAATATTTCATATAAATTTCAAGTATTATTGCCTAGATATTTTTTCCTTTCAAAGTGAGTAATTGCGTTACGTTATAAGTAACGTTACATATAAAATATAAGTAAATATATCAATATAAATGAGAGTTTGTTTATTTTTTAAAAACGTTTAATGATTTTCACTCATAGCAAATTGTTAGAAATAGTCAAGTGTCAAAACAGTTCAATTTCCACATACACGTTACAATTCGACTTGCCAACGAAACGTAAACGTACGTAAATAATAAGTTAAGAGTTCACAACTAAAAAACACGGTTTCTAACAGCCAGTCCAAGATTTCATTAGCTATATTCTCCCATTCTATCATCAGACCCATACCATAATATGGTATTGCCATCGATTCTATATAAAATTTCCAAATTGCATATTGATATTATATAATTAGAAGAACATAAAATCCAAATTCTAATCTAATGAAAGCGTGTTAAAAATAATTCAAAGGTACCTATGTAAGTCGAGGCATTGATTTACCCAATTTTCAATACACTGTATCTTGTGAGTGTCGGAGATCAACACCGTCTTGTTATTAGAGCGAAACGAAAATTATTCAATCCCCGAATACGCATCGAATCCACAACTATCACGTCATCAGCCAGACGTGATGCCTCTGAGTCTATTTTTAAATGAATATAAAGGAAGATGTCTTATCCACATTACTTTATACATACAAAAACTACCTTGTGCTTTTATCACTGAACGTTACGAGATCCCCCCTCTTATCTTCGAATTGTTTAGGAGACGTTCTTTTGCTATCAAATAGACACTACCGGAAAAATAAAATACGATAAATCATTTTTCTATTGAAGCGATAATAATAGCATTTATAATAAGTAATTGTCAAATGAAATGTACGTATTTTGAAGAAAAATTACGTGTTTCTAAATACACTATTAGTCTTCAGCTTGAATTTGAAAAAAAAATAAAAAAAATTAAATATAATCAAATTTCACCGATATGTAACTTCGCTGTCTCTCTGACTGCTTCTTACTATATTTATTCAATTTCGTTGAAAATTTTCTCAAAACATAAATATGAATACAATAATCTTCTTAATTTTATCTAAAAATATCAAATAAGGATAGGATTAGAACCTACAACCATCATTTTCAAACTACTCATCTCAACATAGCAAAAGCAAGCTATTATAATTTCTCACGTTTATTAAATGATCTATGTATTTATTAATAATAAGATTATCCATAGTAGCCATTGGTCAGTTCTATTCTATTATAAAGGGTTGTCACGTGAAGTACATATTTTGCTATTTTTATATAGGAAAACCGTGTGAACCGATAATTCTGTTATAGTTTGGACTTGTCTTGTTAGGCGGTGGTCAGTAATACGATTTTGTGGCCAGCGTCTATATAATGTAATTAAATGGCCTTGTGAATCTGATATACTCGTGTTTCTCATAAGCTTAGTGTTTGTGGATTTTGAAAGATAATTTTACAACCGTGTAAAATTATACGGAATGTAAGTGTCTTAATGGAAACGGAGTGTCTTAACACCAAGTACCTTCCACCCTGTTATGAGCGAGATACAGGGAGAAGCTAAAAAATATACCTAAATATGTTAGGTACGTAGCAAATATACATTTGTTTCTTTTATCTTTAAGTCGTGGTTTTAAATTAACTGCATATGCCTCTAGAATTCCGCAAAAAGTGTGTAACGGAATTCCTACCTACCCTGCTGTGAACGGGAAACAGCGTGAATTTAAAAAATGAAAAAAAAAAATGTCCAGTACGTTGTATCCCGCATATATATATGCTTAAGAGGTAGGCATATTTTTATTTTTAATGAAAGAATTATTTTTTACTTTAAGGGTTCTTTTAGCGATCTCGTTACTTAAAAATCGAATTCCTGACCCATTCTACATTATATTCTGAAAAAAAACATACTCCACTGTGCCCTCACATATAAAAAACATTTAGGTATTTTTTTAATATTACTATCGCTACGTTTAATCCCGATGGTCGTAAATGTTTATGGTGGAGACTCGTCGTGGTGAGAACGCGTCCTTATGACGCCTAGTTACTGTGAAATGTATTGTGCTGGTGGTACAATGAAAGATGTCTTTATTATATCAAGTATTTTTAAAATTAGAATTGTTTTAATATTCTACACTTATGAAAGAAAAATATTTATTTAGAAAACGTATAAAATATTTAACATGTTGCGACAACGACAAGCGACAAGCGATCTGACAACTAATCACGCTACGTCGAAAATCTTATACTCTCGTTACTTATTTTTGTTTCTGTAAGAATTTTTCTATTTACTTATACCTGTATTAACCTCTAAGAGGAATAGGCAGAGTGAACCTAATGTTAAGACACTCTATTCCCCTTTTACCGCCGAATTTTTGGAGGTATTGCATGTTGAGTGGCACAACTCAACACCGCATTTTACGTCGACACCAGGGCGAAGAAATAAAAATAATAATTATAATAAATATTCCATTTCCTCGAGTGAGGGTCGAATCCTATACCATTCGAGCTTACAGGCACGCACTTGTGCCCCTGCGCCACGACTGGCCTCATGTATTGAAATGAATTTTTAAAATTTTCGTATAAGAAAATTTCTATAAGTGTATCTCAGTATTAGTTGAGAAGATTTTCTCGTATCCAATATTGCCACTTATTGTATTTTGTATTATTGGCCCTACATTTACGACTTCAGTCGGTTTGTTACGAATTTTTGAGTGAGTTATGTCTTAAGCTTTATGTCACTTTTTTACGCTAATAATGTGGGCTTTTATGGCTTGGTTGTAAAATATCCGTAATATATTTCTTTGTTTAATTGAATTTGGTATAATAAAAAATATACAGTCGAATTAATAAACTGTTTGTTTTTGATATTGGTTAAAATATAAAGTAATGTAAATATAAAGGCTATGTTTGCAAATTGAGACGATATATGACTATAATCTCTGAGGTTTTGGGTTCAATCTCCAGTCAGGGAAATCAAAGTGACGTAGCTTTTACTAGACTGCCGAATAAAGATCAATTAAATGTTATCTTTCTTTAATATGAAAATATTGTTTAACTGCATTACGACCATGGACCTTCAGAACATATCTTCAAGGGAGGCCTAGCCTCCAGTAGACATTTTAAAAGATCATTCTATAGAATTATTAGATTTATTATTAGAGGCTAGTCGTGGCCCAGGGGCACAAAGTGTGACTGTGAAACCGACTGGTTGTGGGTTCGATCCCCACTCGAGAAGATGAAATATTTATTTAAATTTATATTTCTATTTCTTCGCTCTGGTATCCAGGCAAAGCGCCGCTTTGTGTTCTGCCACTCAACACGCAATGCCTCCAGAATTCGGCAGAAATTGGGGAACGGAGTGTCTTAACACTTGGTTTCCTCTGCTTACCCTGCTATGTGCGGGATACAGCGTGAAGCTGATTTATCTATTTTATTTTATTCTATAGAAGTCGAGCTTACGTTTAATATACTTTATGAAAAATGATAAAACGTTTATGTAAATGATTTTACCATGTAGACACTTAAATTTTTTACATCAATTTTCCAAGATGAGCCTCAATGTTTTCGATTTTAAAATAGAGAAAAAAGGAAGTTAGAAATATATATGTAGCAAAAATTCGAGGGGTAGGCATGACCCACTTGGCTCTTACTAAAGAAATGGATGTTTTACTCGAATACGCTATATATTCGAGAAAAATGTGTCAATTTACTTTAGCTATTAGAAGTTACAAAGGAAAGTTTTACATTCTGTTATATCTTATTAGGAGAACTAATTTAGCAATATTACTCATATAGAAAACGTATAAAAATTTGACCTTAGTGGGACTCGAACTCGCGCCGCTGGAAACCGACCAGCGCTCTGACCACGTATTCATACGTTCTCATCAAGCTACGTCGAAATAATTATATACTTGTTACAACTTATTTATATTGTTAGCATCTCTGTAGGGACATTTTTACAAATTTCCGCTACGATTTCAAAGATAATTAATAAGAATTATCACTACGTTTAAATTTTTAATCGTTTGATTTCCTAATTGTGGAATAACACTTTAAAAATATAAAAAAATGCAATATTTATTATTTTTATTTCCTCGCTCTGGTGATGTTGTAAAGGACAGTGTTAAGTTCTGCCACTTAGTAAAAATTTCATTTCTATATACTAACTTTTAAAATCAATCCTGAGAACAAATACAACGTTATCATCACACAATCAATCAAATCAACTGAAATCAATGAACGTCAATAACGGACGCCATTTTACAAGATTATATGTTGTGACACACCATTAGGTTGGAAACTTTTAAATTTAGAATGTATTTATTGAGTGCTATTGACAGATGCATTTTACAGTTGATGTCATTCTTATGGTGGTTAATGGTATTTAATAGAGTTTGTGTGGATAATGAAAGTGAGTGTTTTTTATGAAGCTTGTTGAATTGTTGTAAAGTACAGCTGGAGCCGTCGTGGTGGTGACTGTGAACGCGATGATCGTGAGTTCGATTCTTAGTCGGAATTATGGGTTGTTTTCATTTAATTGTTGTAGTAATAACACAAGTTATAGTTTTGAGTTCCACTACTCAATATAATGTCCCAAAAATTGACCAGAAATGGATTTTCCTCTGCCTAACTTACTAATTTATATGCAGAATATAGCAAGAGCTTAAAAAGAATTAGAGAAGAATTACATCATAGTGCAAGTTACGCTTGTTTGTATATCTGATCTTTTAAAATATTTTTATATTATAAACAATGAAACCGACCAAGTTTCAAGCCAATCACGCATATAAGAATATTTCTAATACAAGAATATGAAATCGGATCGTTACGGGCACAACAGTGTGAATCTTTGATAATAAAATGTTGTATTTGACACTAGTCTCTCTCTGAGTACTTTCTCTCGCCGCGTACGTTGCGGGATATTGCGTGAAGCCGAAAAATTTCAGTAATTAGACGAATTAATCAACTAATATTCTGATCAACTAAATTCTAGTACATTTTACTAGGAATATTAATTAAGCAACAGTTAAAGCTTGTTAAAACCTAACCGCAAATTAACCATAAGATTATTTTTTAAGATAAACCTATCAACTCTCATTACATATAATGTGGCATGTTTTTAATTTGACAAATTAGTTTATCAGTTGAGGCCAGTTGTAGCGCAGGGGCCCTAAATGTGCGACTGTAAATACACTTTGTTATCGAGAAATCGACAGAAAGTGGCCTGTGGAGGTGTTTTAATGGGAACAGAGTGCCTTAGCACTATTTATTTAGGTTCCCTCTGCCTTCCCTGTTATGTCTGGGATACAATATGAAATTTTTGACTCTTAAGTCTTATTGACGTTTACGGCGTTAAGTTACGCCTCTCAACACGCAATGCGTCAGTGGAATATGGGGAACGGAGAGTATTATTACTAAGTTTCCTTTGCCTGACCTACAAAGGAAAAAAAATAATAAAACGATAATACTTTTTAACATTTTTTAAAGTGTAATTGCACACTTAGGAAAGAAAAATAATTTTTAGAAAACACAAAAATATTGACATAGCGGGAAATGAACGCGCGTTTCTTTGGAAACCGTCCACATTGACAATTCAACGTATGACTTGCTGAGAGCCTTGGACGGTGGACGGTTTCCAAAGAGGCGCGGCTTCAAATCCCGCTACGTTAATTTTTTTTATTTTTTCCAAAAAATAAAAAAAAAAAACATATAGGTACATACATACATACAAAACTGTATGTATACATATATAGATAATATTTAATTAACTCAACCCATTCATAAATAGGTGACGTCCGAACTCCGAACATAATTCATGTAATTAGACGATGCGTTGTAATGAGATGACGCGATAAGATAACTACTAATTAATCAGTGTTTATTAACATGCACAAAACTTACTTTAGGTGATTAATGGTTAACCGATTTGTGTAGGGAAGGGTTAAATTGTATTTTTGTAAAAATATTAAAAACAAAATAATACCTTCACGCTGTATTCCGCACACAGCAGGGTAGGCAGAGAGAACCTAGTGTTAAAACACTCCGTTCCCCACTTTTCGTGGATTTAATAAGGCATAGCGTGTTGAGTAACGGAACTCAACGCCGCACTTTGCCTCAACACCAGAGCGAAGAAATGAAAATATCAATTCCGTAAATAAATAATCCGTAAGTTAACAAATATTTCATTTCCTCGAGTGTGGATCGAACCCACAGCCAGCCGATTTTATAGTCACAATTTGTGCCCCTGTGCCACGACCGGCCTTAAACTTAATTCTTTAGCTCAACTTTAATTTTTTTATATTAAATATATAATCTAGAACATAAAAACTGTTTTGATGGTAAACTCTATAAACATTGTAACATTATTGGCAGCAATACGTAAACAAAGCTAAAAGTGGTTTTATTAACACTACATTGTGGTTAAATTCGTATAGAACAGTTAATATTTAACCGTCCATTTGTTAATGTATTCTCGGGTCAAGATATTGGCCGCTGGAACAAATATATATTATGGTCAATATAACAATTTTAACCCAATTTGTTAAGGGTAGAAGCAAAATTTGAAATCGTTGCTTATCTTGTTGTAAACGCGACGGTTGTGTGTTTGATTTTCATTTTGTGAAATTAGTTATTTTCTTTTCTGGCTCTGGTATCAAGTATGTATACGTGATGTTTATGGGTAGGAACAATTTAGACAGGGAGAAATAAAGTATTTATCATCGCCTCGGTCTAGCACAGCGTTGAATTCCGCCGTACAGTACGTTGACGAAGAGTGAGAAACAGAGTGTCTTAACACCTAATTCTCTCTGCCTACTCTGCTAAATGTTGGGTAAACTAAAATAAATATTTTGAAAGAAGAATATCAAGTTTTCGGGATGTTGTTTTCCGCCACCCAACACACGTAATGCCTCCAAAATTCGGCGAACGGATAGTGGGAAACAGAGTGTCTTAACAACAGGTTCCTAGGTTCCCTCTGCCTAACCTGCTATCTTTTTCTGTGAAGCTAAAAAAAGTCAAGTATTGTTAAAAATTAGGTGTGATGCCAAATGACCCTAGAGTTAACGCCTAATATATTTTGGACATTTTTGTCCGGTCCAAGGGTAAGTGTAAAGTAATAACATTAGTTCCAGCATCTAAAGGGGCTGAAATTTACAATTATTTTCGGACACTCCGATGTGACATCTTTATGGCCTTAATAATAAGCGTGTGTGATTTTGTATTGAAATTCCTATGAAAATTGAAAAAGAAATGATTTCTATATCAAAATACTGTACAATATTTTTGGTGAGCATTTCACTCAAAAATAAACTTTTTTTAGTTGTATTATATAATATCTCATCATATATTTTTACCACGATTGACCTCTAATAATCTAATTATCGGAGACAAATTATGGATTCGATTCCCATTCAAGAAAATGAAATATTTATTGAAATTTATATTTTCCTTTCTTTGCTCTGGTGTCAAGCCAAAGAGCGACGATTTTTTCTTGTTCTAATATAGAAAAGTCTTTAATAAAACATATTTAATATTACTAAATATTATAAAAGTGACAGCCATTACATCAAATAAGATCCATTGTAAATAATAAAAACATAGCATCTAAGAACAATCATATAACAATTTCAAAATATAATAACTTTTAAAACATACCATTAATCAAATAAATATACAGGGTGTGGTTTTTAAATATAAATTATTTTGAACAAAACATTGAAAAAAAAAACGTATTGCAACCGCTAAAAATGCTAAAAAAAATGTAAGCATTAATATATTGACAATTGATAAATGATAAAAAGATAAATGAGATTTCAATACTATTATTATAATAGGGTCTGGTGTTGTAGGGTTAAGTTACAGTGACAATAATGTGAGGGGAACAGTTTTTTTTATAAGCAAATTAAATTTTGACGCAACAATATTAGGAAAATTTTGCTAGCCATAAGAAATATCATATAATATTGTAAATAAGAATTTATTAGTATTCTTATTTTTAATTTATAAAATATAACTACATACGTATAAACGTGTAAAATATATGAGTTACGCCCCTCAACACACAATCTCTCCAAAATTCGGCGAAAAGTGATGAACGGGAAGTCAACACCAGGTTCCCTCTGCCTACCCTGCTGTTTGCTGGATACAGCATGAAACTGATATAGTATATACTATTTTTTATTATAACTATGTGAATATTAAAAGGTAAATGAAATTTCATTTTTATTATTGTCTGGTGTTGTAGGGTTAAGTTACAGTGACAAAAGTTTTTCTCCGCTCAAACGAATATGAAGGGGACGATTTTTTATGCGTTAATTGAATTTTGACCCAAGAATATTAGGGATATTTGAGTGACCGAAATATATATTATATTTTTTTTTATTTATGTATGTATGAAAACAGTACGGCAAACTGACGTGAGGATAGAAATAATGATTCGAGGATTTTGAAAAAAAAAAAAGGAAAAGCTTAAATATTTGTTTTTTTTCATAAAACACTATATATGTAAATATATTATTAAGCTAAAATAACGTGTTGCCCGCAAAGATTTTTTATATTTTATTATATTTTTTTCTTTAAAAAAAAAACAAAATTTTAACAAAACATAAAACTAACTTAACACAGATCAAATTACAAACAGAACACATAACTTCACATGCTATTTCTACTAAAATTCCAATTTAAAAATTAAAGAGAGTGTTGAGGGCGTCTCCCATATCAAAAGAGAGGCAACAACTCACCGAATTTAAACCTCGTAATATTAAATGGAGTGAAATCACGACCCAGAACATGTGTACCCACTTACTAGTACTAATGGATTTAAAATTTATTGTATTGCTTTAACGTTTTAAAAGTTATGGAGGTAGGATTTCTTCCAAATTTTATTTGTATATTGCAAAGTGACAGTTAATTTGAATGATAAATCTTAAAACGGAGTGTCTTAACACTACCCTCTGTTTACTACATGGGAAACATAACACGAAGCTTAAAGTAAAATAATATACGACGTGTTTGAATATTATAAAAACAAATAAAGAAAAGACTACTTTACCCACTCTCCCCTTAAGGCAGAACATATTTTTATACTAGATCACAACTATGAAAATTCACAAGCAAATTCAAATATCCATATGAAACACCAAAACCCTTTTTGCTTGCGGAAGTTGACTGGCAATATAGTAAAAGTTTAGGACAAATTGCCTACGACTTAAAGTTAAGTATTCAAGACATACGGTCGTGAGATATGATCAACTTGAAAATACTATACACGAGTGAAATATTGAAGAAAGTAAACTTATACTTCTTTACCAAAAAAATAAATATATACATATATACGTTTCATATATAAAAATCTTCTTAATGCTTGAATATCGTTCTCTTTTTTTGTATTCTATATTTGGTGTAATTTAATTATTTTGTTTTTTTTTCATATTTTTTAGAACATTAACAAAAGCTGTATAATATTTACAAAATACATTACTATACAGAAACTTTTTAAGATTTAAAAAGTGATTTGTTTTAGATATATATGTAAACATATATTCTCTCTATATAAAGAAAAATATACTTTTAGTAGAAAACTTTGAGAATCGCTGTCTAATTTGTCATACATACGTCCCAATCAAATCAACATGACAATAGTCCAGACGCGCGGAAACGAGTTGTAAAAATTTACAACTTTTATTAAGGAAGGGTTGAGTATCGAGCATCGAGTAAATCTATTCAATACTACTCCATACGGAATGCAAAAAATAAAGAAAATATTGAGCGTAATACTTGAAAATTCGATATTGAATGTTTTTGGTGAAGGCTGTATAGAAAAAAATATATATTAATAGAAACACCATGTATTTTTTTGTATAAGGAATTTTAAGAAATATTTTTATGTATCAACATGGTACAAATATTCACCACTTGATATTCATTCCGGAAGATATTCATTACGGTCGATTGTGAAAAAACTTTTGATTTTTAACTTTTCTTTCCTTTTTGGAGGTATGCACGGACTTAGAAGCCGTCGCGGCGCAGCGTCTTACTGTAAGCGCTACAGATTTAGTTAAATTCCCAATCGAGAAAATAACTCATTTTTATTTCCTTATTCTGGTAAAAAGATAAAATGCGGCGTTGATATCCGCCGATTTCACTATATACACTCCAAATATTATTAAATGTCTAAACTCCACAAAACGTATAGAACAATGGTTGTTTTGATCAAAATTAAACGTATGCTTTATTAAAACGGTAGACAACGGAAGCCCCGCGGTGACGTCCGTCTCCCAGATACTAATACCGGTATGACGTGGTTATGCAAATATTACAGAGTGTTTGTGAAACTAGATGTGTACATTAATATTTTTCTGTGGGTTCATTTTTTTAATTTTTTTTATAGGTTTAATATCCATTTAAGTGAATGAATGTAGCGTCAGTATTTTTTCTTCTTCTCGCTGTGCTCGGGAAAGCTTGGCGTTGAACTACGTCTTAGTACAAAATTTAAAATAAATCAACCCTACACTACCTCGCTAAAATATTTTATAAATGTATTTTTTTAAGTTTTAATAAAAAATATACAATTTTTAGATAAATTTACCTCGCTTGCTCCCAGTTAATATAAATAAGTGTTGAACAGAGGATCTCAACGCCGCCTTAATAAATAATTAAATTGAAAATAATTAATATAACAAATAAAAAATCCTATTTCCATTATCTCTTCCAGTCACCACGCAGGTGTTACTGGACCATTGTAAATTCCCGAACATAAGCCTAGGTCAATTTCTCTGTGAAGTAATCTCTAATATCATCGGCTTACCCGTTTCATGGTTTCCGTCTGTATTGAAGCAGGATAGTTTCTCGTGAGGATTAATGTATAGCTATTTCATAACTTTAGCTTAATTAAGTGGTCGTGGCACAGGGGTAGGGGTTGTGACATGATATGGACGATAGGTTCGATTCATTTAAGAAAATAATTATTTAATATTTTTATTTTCTCGCTCTGGTATCGAATTTCACCACTCAATACGCAATGCTCCGAGAACTCTTCGAAAAGTGGGGAACGGAACTGACTTAATAGCAACAAGTGTCTTATCGCTAGGTTAGGTTCCTTCTCCCTACTCTGCTGTCCGTTTTGGATAAATATTGCAAGCATACATATTGCAAAGTAAAATATCCTAACATGCAATACTAAAATAAAACCGAACCCACAATCACTGCATTTACAATCTCACTATCCCAAAACGACTTCAAAAACTACAATCTTCCAGTATAAAGGTGGTAGCTATACTATCCTACATTACATATTCCCACGTCATTAGACACGTGTTTACTCTATAGAGATATGAGAGGGTCCATGGTACCTCCTGCAAATATTGTCTTTGAGGACACACTCTTGACTGTTTAAGGGTTGAGTGTTGTCACAATGACTGTTCGATTGATGTTGAATAGTTGAATTGTATTATTATGTAGGACCTTTCTGGTATATTGTTGTAGGATTGTCAAAATAGTTTCTAATTGTTGTAACTCTATAAGCATTTACGAGCACGTAACTATTAATAATATGGAATTTCGCACGGTTTTGATCGTTTTGGACTATCGATTTAAATACTGTTATGTATGTAAGTAGTTGGCATTTGCTTGCATAAGCCTCTCGGAGAGAATGTATGAAGACGTTTTGTTTTTGTTTTTTTTTTCATGCACATCGCATTAGTAGGCAGAAGGAACCTTGAAACTTAATGTTAAGTAAGACGCTTCGTTTTAATTAAGACAATTTCGTTCCCCACATTTAGCTGAATTTCCAAACGAATCGAGTGGGAATCGAACCCATAACCTACGAGACAAATCATGGGTTCGATTCCTACCGTCGCACGGCATCTGTATTAGCACGTTAATACTTAAAATTACCTTTTAAGACGTAGCAGCTTGAATATTGGTAACATCATTAAAATAACTATAATTTATGAAATACTTTTTAATATCAATAAATTATTTTATCTTAATAAAAACAATTCAATGTAACATTTTAAAATATATAAATAATGATAGAAAAATATTTTTATTGTCTTCTTACATCTCAACAAAATATTATCACTCACTCATTTCTACACATCTAATCCATTAAAATATAATTGTTTTTAACTATAATAAATTTACCACAATAAATAAATTAAATCTTCACACATTCACGTTATAAAAGAGTAAGCCGAGACAAATTAGTGCTTAGACACTCCGTTCTCCATGTATCTCTCAATTTTCGACACATTACATATTAAATTCACGGTAGGGTAGGAAGAAAGAACCTAGTGTTAAGCGTTACCCACTTTCTAACGAATTCTGAAGGCGTTAGGATCGAGTCCTAGAGTGGGGATCGCACCCACAACCAGTCAGTTTTACAGTGACACTTTGTGCCCTTGCGCCACGACTTGCCTTATTCATGACTAATTCATTTATATAACTTATTCTTTTTTTATTAAACTGCGAAACTCTTACCATGAGCGCGAGGAAATGAAAATAATTCATACCCCCGAGCGAGAATCAAACCCAGAATCGGGTCGGGTTTACAGTCAAACGCTGTACAACTTCGTCAAACGAAATCATTCTATTATATTTAACTTAAAAAAAAAGAACCTATAACCTTTATCATCAGTTTAACACATCATACTTACACCACTTATTCCACAAAATAAAACAAACTCAATCTCATATTAATAATAATTGACATATTTCCCACTTGAAGAGTAATTTGTCGATGAACAGTCGCGTGCCGCTATTTGTTTTGATGTCCAGGGGAATGAGAGGGACTGAGAGGTGGCGGCCAGGGAACTGATGGTTAGAGGGATGCTTGTGCTTTGTGCTAGTATTACGCTTATTAATTTTAATGTTATTTTGAAAAGTACAATATTGTATAACAACGTAAAAAATGGCCAGAGTTTGAGGTCAGTGGCACTAACGTTCATTTCCTCGCTCTGACAAGGAAGCAAAGCGCGGTGTCGTGTTCCGCCACTCAACACGAAATGCTTAGAGGATTCGATGAAAGTGGGGAACTGAAGTGTCAGAATGTGAAGGGAAGTGTCTCCACACCATGTTTCCCAGGTTGACATTTAAAACGGCAATATAAAAAAAATCGTGAAAAATACCCAGTTAGTGACCTTTTAGTTTCTAAATATGACATGAAATTTATATATCAAATCAAATATTTTTTAACAGCGCAGTTGTGTTTTTTTTTTGTGGCATATGGACGAACTCGACACCACGCTACTGCCTGTCTAGTAAAGCGGAGAAATAGAAACAATTTGAATATAATCAATTCCTCGAGTGGAGATCAAACCCACAACCATCGTGCTTACATTCAGATGCTATCTCTCACTGCGACACTACGACTGGTTCTCATCAATATTTATTTTGTTAGGGTCTCTAAAGGTAGCTTGATTTACAAAATATATTTAAAAAATAGTATTCTCTCTTGCCAAATGATAATTATAAGTAATTATCTTTGAGTAGCGTAAAAATTTCTCTACAGAGATACTAACAACATAAATAAGTTGTAACAAGCGTATAAGATTTTTTACGTAGCTTGATGAGAACGTATGGCTTAGTTGGTCATGGCACGGGTTCAAATCCCGCTACATTCAAATTTTTTATACTTTTTCTTAAGAAGTACTAACATATAAAAAAAATTAATGACCTAAAAATAATTATTAAACTAGAAAAAAAAACTATTCAAATCTGTATACAACATTTGAATCAAACAAAAACTAAACTACTTCCCAATCATATCAAACGAAACACAATTTCCCATGAAATGTCTATTGAACATTCAATTGCGTTAATTTACAAATATTAGCGAGCAATTTGCTAAACACTGGCCACGTGGTCGCCGCGGGCTGTTCTAAACAAAAAAAAGTTAACAATTATATTATATAACAATATAATGAATAAAACATTTAGATTTTGGGGTTGGGGGTGATTTTTAAATGAAATATTAACCTATTATTAAACGTCACGAACTGTCGTGGCGCAGCGGCACAGCAGATGACTTTTATTTTTATTTATTTGCTAAAGACAAAGGGTAGTATTGAGTTCTGTCACTAAACAAAATAGATAGTATTTTTCTTTTATTACCTTTATTTTGTGTCTCGTACACAGTAGAGTAGGCAGAGGGAACCTAGTGTTAAGAAGACACTAAGCTAAGAAGACCTAGTGAAAGAGACTGTCGTTCCCATGAAGACATTATCGTTCTCCACTTTCCGCCGAATTCTCAAGGCGTTACGTATTAAGTGGCGAATCTAAGCGCCGAGCTTTGCCTAGTCATCAGGCATATCGAAACAATGAAAATATTAAATATTTCATTCCCAGAAGTGGATACAAACCCACAATCATCGTGTTTACACACGTACGCTTGTGCCTTGTATATTTTATTGATTATATTTTATCTCCATACATCTAACGTATTATTTTGATATAGGAAATAAGGTAGTTTCAAAGGTAAAAAAAATATTTCACAATTTTCTGTCGACTTAAGAAACACGTAGAGACTTCACTAACACTATAAATTCATTACAAACAAACGCAAGCCTATTACAAACTAACATAAAATCAAGTCCATTTCACTTTATATTTCCGCACATAATAAAATGTTTTATATACATTTTTATCATACGGAACCCTTTAAATGGAATAGACGAAGTCGTTACTTGAATATTTTTATTATTATTCTATTATTCACGGGAGACGTATTTTATGGGACTTAGCTCCAGGCGAAACGCGAGAACGTTTGTGGAAATAAAGCTTATTTAGTAAACCAGGGTCTGTTATTGGAATAATTGACTGCCATTGGGGAGTGTTTAAGAGATATTTTGTTAGAAAACGTATAAAAAAAATTACTTAACGATTTTAACTTAGGATTTGAATCTGCTCTTGCAAATAGACCTAGCGTTTCCAATAGGTGCTGAATGTGAGGTTTGTATACATTTATACTAAATATTAAATAATATTTATAAGATTTCAGTTCGAATCTGGTATTTCGTAGAAGCTTATATTAGTATTTTTTTTTGCTCAACTGCCCTTTTGTAAAATGTGGTAGGGACCATTTTTGCCTATTTAAGAGACAGTGCCTATAGCGTTAAGCAGAGAATGAATATGTATAGGATTAACTTGAGGCTTATTGTTTGTCATCTATTTTATTAGTTAGTAAGTTTCTCTGCAATGTTTCACATTGACTAACGAAATTCAACGCTGTAGGTACTTTATTTTACTAAACTAGACACAAGTACTGAGGTCAGTCGTGGCGCAGAGGCACAGTGTGGAGTGAAATATTTATTTAAATTTGTATTTTGCGTGGCGTTGAGTTTCGCCTCAAAACGCAGTGCCTCAAGAATTTGGCAGACAATATGGAACGGAGTATTTTAACCCTAAGTTCTCTCTGCCTATCCTGCTGTGTGCGTCAAGCTGATTTAAGATTAAAGTACAATTTCGTATGAAGCATACATTATTCGAAAAGACAGTAGAGTCGGTACTAATCATTATATCTAACATCTAAAGTAGTTCTATTGAATTTTCGATTAATTATAATCAATTAAAAATATATATATCTCACTAGTTAACTTATTCGAGATTTCAAGTAATAAGGTTAGACAACTCAAATTTAACCCATTTTTTTTTTCTTTTAATCAACAGAATAGGATAATATTTAAAAGAAGAATGTTGAAACCTTGATCATAAGTAATATATTTTTTGTAATTTTTCTATTTCCCCACTGCTAAAGAAGGGTTATATTTTTCGCTTGTATGTATGTAATATTCTTTATTGCCTCATATCTCCAGAACCACCGAACGGATTTACTTAATTGAGGTATCGTTATTCGTATTAACAGCCCAAGTGCTCTTAGATAGGTTACGTTACCAAAAAAACATCATGGCGGCTGTGGGACGCCAATACAAAGATGAGGTGAAGGTGACTGTTTTATATATTATTAAAAACTTCACCTACATTGTCTTCAAAGTCAGTAAAATCAACCCCAATCTCGTACATCCAGTACTAAATGAAAGAACAATGCGTCTCGGAGGACACACGTACAATCGCACATACAGCGTGGGTCACGTGACTAACACGTGACCTTTGATGGCACGGAGAGACTGATAGAAGTTCTATAGAGAGAGCTAGAAATATATTTTTTATTTTGATTTTTATTTTTATATTTGTTATAATATAGTAAGTTCTTTTGAATATTTTTTTTAATGTGGTAAACATCGAATAATCTGTAATTTTAGAAATAATTTAAATATCATAGTAATGTACTATTATCACAATAAAATGGCAGTACAGAAAAGTATCGCAGTAGGTCTAGTCTGAATGTAAACACGATAATTATGGGTTCGATTCCCGGTGAAATTCTAAAATGGAAGAACGCTACAACGGAGCACTATGTTGAAAATTTGGGAACAGAGGCCGAAACTTACCAACTAATAAAATAGATGACAAACAATAAGCCTCAAGTTAATCCTATACCCATTCGTTCTCTACTTAAAAAAATAAAATATAAAAAAAAATTATAAAAAAGCTATAATGTTTTAACACATTATATTACCTACTCCACATCTTTTCTGTTCCAAACACACCCCCAATAACCGAATGACTGATTCCAAAGAAGGCGTACGACAGTAGCGGCTTCGATTGTTTTTATACAATTTGTGCTTATTTTTTAATCTTTATTTGGTGTGATTTGCGAGTGACATCGCCGTTTTGTTCTTTATCTATTTTTGTTTGTGTCACGTGGCCGTGTTTTGATGAACTGTCAAATTTACATTATAATAATGTATTATACAATGTTATTTTGGTAACATCGTGTGAATGACATTAGATATGACTGAATGGTTTTGGCTGTTATGGCAATAATATCTACTTAGTTATTTTTTGTATATATTTTTTTTTCTCAGCATCTTGCTAAAACCCACAACCTCAATCCCGCAGAGGGTAACCTAGTGTTAAGAGACCCCGCGTCACATTTTTTCCGTTTAATTGTGAAGGCATCGGGTGTTGAATGGCTTTGTGCCTCAACACTAGAGCGAATAAATGAAAATATTAAATATTTTGTTTCTTCAAGTAGAAATCGGAATTAATAATTCCGAAGAAAATGTTTAAAATTTTCATTTAGATTTTGAATGTGAAAATGATGTGTTATTTCTATACTTAAATTTTAAAAAATAAAATAAAATTAATTATCAACCGATATCACATTTTTATACAGCGATAAAAAAATAAGTGTTAACCAAATATTTTTTATATCGACATCTTAAAAATTATTTAAAAAAAATATATAATAAATTTAACAAAATTTCCTTTTGATTCCTCCATTTTGTTCTCCCTCAGACAAAATTCATTAAACTTACCACGCATGGCTTATTTTAAGCTCTACGATCCAATAATTACATACGTTTTAGTCGACCCTTTCATATGAGAATATGGTTTTATTTCGATTGATTTAACGGGAATAAACTCAGCTTTATTATAAAAGCTCAAAACTCTAAATTAAACCCTTATGTTCTTGAATATAAAGTTGAAATTTCAATAATTTATATATATTTTAAAGTATATTCTAATAAATTTTCATATTAAAAATTTGTAAGCTTAAAAAGTTACTTTATTTGTAGTGTGTCACCGCCACTTAGAAGGCCACATGTCACGTAGAGTGCTTTTGTTTGATTGTTCAATAGTTAAAGTGAGTCGCGCTTTTTGTTTCCGGCAATTTAACTTTGTTACGGATTTTGAGTAGCAATTGATTTTTATATGAACTAAAATAACTGATTTTTTTTCATCTTCACGCTGTATCCCTCACACAGAAGAGTAGGCAAACGGAACCTAGTCATAAGATACTCCGTTCCCCACTTTGCCACGCTTTGCCTAAACACCAGAAAGAAGATATAAAAATATAAATTTTAAATAATAATAATTTTTATATAATTTTTTTTTATTGTGTAATTTAAGAATATTTTTAACATCATTACTACCCCCTTTTTGGGTTTTTAGATGTTATATGTATTGTTGTTCTTTTATTAATTTTTAAATGGTGATAAATTGAAAAAAAAAAAAATATTTCATCTTCTCGAGTGGAGATCGAACCCACAACCAGTCGATATTACAGTCACCCCAGCGCTTCAACTGGTCTCAACTGAAATAATTGTAATTTTTAATTCTGTTTTGTATAATGTTGCTATTATCTTAATATTGTATAAAAAATGTTACTTTCCACTAATGTGAGACTCAATTTTATGAACAGGCCTAGAGGACACTAAGAGTGATGACGGTTTACAAGCAGCCGCTGTACCGTTTCGCCACAAACGATTTTGATTATGATTTGAAGTATCAGTTTTTTTCGTTTTTCCGCACTAGTAATATGACAAAGCGCTGCGTTGAGTTCCGCAGCTATGTATGCAATGTATTGAATATTAGACGGAACGTGCAAAATGGAGCGGTATGACATTAGGTTATAGCAGAGTAGACCCTGCTATGATAATATATAAGCAACGAATTTTAATTTAAGTTTTAATTAATAGATAAAATGATTGAACATTAAAATTTTTAGTGTGTAAAATATTAAATAAGAATTTTATTCTTATATTTTAATAATAATTAGAAGAAATGAAACTGCACATGGACCAGTAGTTTACACTTATCGACACATACCTTACATGACAGCAGACACTCTCTCATTTCCTAAGATGCAGAAGATAAACGAAGATATAGGAAAAGAATAATATATAAATCTTTGCTTCTTTAGTCTACTACAAGCAAACAAATATAATATCGATATTTTTTTTTTCAAAATTTCTTTTAAACAAATTTCAATTATAACCTCTTTAGAAAATGAACCCAGAACTATCAAAAATAATATCAAATATATACAATAAAGCATTATTATCTTAATCAAATAAATCGCGATTGCAATTTAGAACTGTACACGGTCTGACCGGCATTCGTTTTTAATGGACAACGGAAAACCGCAAAATGTGCCGACACGGAACCAAACTTAAAGTAATTGCTTCGTAGCACGATGCTACCGCTATTATGAGACTCGTTGGAAACATGTTGATACTTGAATTTGTTATTTGCATATTATATATTTAAATATACTCCAGTCGTGCCGCAGGAACACAAGAGTGTGACTGTAACGCAACGGTTGTGAGTTCGATCCCAACTCGACGGAATAAATTATTATTTATTAATATTTAAAAATGAAAAACGAAATCTCTTAACACTAGGTTCTCTCTGCATATATGTGTATACCCTGCTATATGAGAGATACAGCGTAGAAGCTGAAGAGTTATAAATTTTTTTTATTCTACTCAACAAATACATTGTATAATTCAAAATTTTTATTCGAGATCAAATTCAAATACTTGACAGTTCGGACAGATTTTTAAACAAATATATACATTTTTTACAAGATTTATATAGCAAATATCAAAACCACAATTCCCACTATATGGATATTTGAAAGAGTTACAGAGCTCCACCAGTCGAGGATAAGTCATTATCTAATACAAATAAATTAGATTTACTGCAAAAAACGATTGCACCCGCGAATTATACGACGAGCACTTCGATAAGGGGTGTTGTGGTTCTATAAATGTGAATAACTTTTTACTATTATTGTTCATTCTATTGTACGTCATATAAGTCAAAAAAATCACAAGCTCGTCGGGCACGAGTGAGACTGTAAACGCGACAGGTTGTGAGTTCGATTCCAATTTGAGAATAATTTTCATTTCCTCGCTCTGGTTCGGTGGGAGCGACTTTTCTTTTCTATGCCTGAAACAATGTCGCGTTAAACAAGTCAAAGCTCAGAAAAAAAGGAAATTAGATGACAGATGACTTTGACTTTTGCCGTGTGATCCCGGCCTAGAATAGGATCATCCTGGTACTGGTGGTGTCGTAAGAGGCGACTAAAGTACGTGTGGTAGAGTCACGTCGCCAGCAATGGCAACACGCATGGGCAGACTCGACCGGATCATTACCACCCCCGGCATTTAAAACCGGCGTGAAGTAGTGGCTTTATGCCACTGCGTTTCGCATCAGGTAATGCCGGGCCCCGGCGCCCAACCCATCTTAAAGGCCGGCAACGCACCTGTAGCTCTTTTGGGGTTGCACGGGGTCGTGGGCGGCGGTAATCACTTACCATCAGGTGACCCGCACGCTCGTTTGCCGTGTCTTTTCCATAAAAAAAAAAAAAAGATGATGCATTTATTTTAATAATATATAGAACCGGCAACCGCCACTTTTGAAAGAAAGAAAGACACTGTGCCACTGCGGCCCTCAATTCAATTCAATTCAATTCAATTCACTACAAAATCAACATATACTCTATCCAATAATATATATACTTTTAACATACACTACAAAAGGACAAGCAAAATCAAAAACAAATAAACAACAAAATTATATTATTTAGCCCGTGACAGTACCAGACTCAGTAATTTTATCCAATTATTAAATTGTACGTACACGAATCCTTACAATCCAGACAGTTAATTAGTTATACAAAAATTTCAACGTTTCACAATATTATATCACACATTGTTCCCAAATAGGGGATGGAGGGAACTAAGGGACGGGAGGGAGGCAGGAGGGAAGAAACAGAATACGAAATGACTAATATTAAATATGTTTTTAACTAAGTGCAGTGCATGAAGTGTGGAATTGAAATTTCTGAAAGGTTTTGTTTTTACAACAAATATTGTTAGAAGGTTTATCTAATTTGAAAATGTGCTTCAGCTTTTCTAGTTTCGTTTTGGATGGTTATATTAAATTTGGTCTACGTTTATTGTTAAGTGAAGATAATATGTTCAAATATGTAATAAAATGGAAACAGTGACCCCCAAATTTCCTTTTCCTCGCTAAGAAACCGCCCTTTTTAATTATTTTGTCATTTAAAATGAACACATTGTAATAAGCGTTACTTTTAAATATAAATAATGTCTGAAAACGTATGCTTAACATTACGTACTTGTATTTAATAAGTATTTAAATAAGGAAATATTTTTAAAACATCTTGAAATCAACTAAACTAAAAAAAAACTAAAATTTTCAAATGAAATTACTGACGCAAATTGTTTCACTCAGTAATCACCCTGTAGATAATGACCGACGATACAGTCCAAGTTCGTTTTCCACAATCTAATTATACTAAGTGCTTTTCTCTCTCCTCTTATACTATAAACATTATCGCTTAGACACAAGTCTTAAGTGAAAAGCGATTATATAAGAATACACCACAATAAGCTCTGGTGTTGAGTTTAATGAACTAGGTAGCAGAGTTCAATGCTGCAATTAATAGAATCAAACACGTTATACAGCCTCTAGATAAATATTATAGTTTAATTAAATAATATGAAAGTGGGGAACAGAGTGATGTAACACTAGGTTAAGTCTGCTATATGCTAGATGCAACGTGAACATGAAAAAAAAATAATGTATCCATCCACCGTAGCCATTGCTCGTATTTAAAATAAGCGTTATTTATAGGATATAGCTCCAATCAGGAGGAAAACTATTTTCGTGTTCGCGGCGTTCAACCCCGCCCTCTAGCATGTAATGTCTCGAATTCAACGCAGAAAGTGATATAGGCTGTCTGCACCTATAAAAAAACCGCTACATAGCAGAAATTGTGCCTCATCAAATCAGTTTATACGAGCAACGATGCGTTCAGGTCATATAATTTGCACCCGTATGTATGGAGTGAGTGGACGGGGGTCACTAGATGATTGTATATTTTTTTCATTTCCCTATTGTTTTTGTAATTAGATATAAGATGATTTAGCATTAAATATTGCACTTTAATTTGTATGTATCATTTATAATTGACAAATGATGTATTTTATTTAATAGTTTCGTGGTATCACGTAGCCATGAAGGCTATTAATAGTCTCTATTGTAATTAACCTAAAATAAAAAAATTAAAACAGCTTCACGCTGTATCCCATACTCAAATTTTCGTCGATTTTTTCCAGGCATTGCGTGTTGAATGGCGGAACTCAACGCCAGCCTTTGGCGGCAGAGCGAAAAAATGGAAATATTAATAAGTAATAATTCAGTCCCTCGAGTGGGGATCAAGTCCGCAACTGTCATGTTGCAGTCACACTTTTGCTTCTGAGCCACGATGGTCTCCATTAAATAACCTATTTTATAGAGTTATATTATATTTATTTTATAGTTAACGCTATTAACTCTTTTTTTCATCTTTAGGTTGTTTTTGTCTATAGCAGTGGAGGCAGAAAGAACTTAGTGTAAACACACCACTTCACTTACCATCCAAAATATTGCGTGTTACATGATAAAATTCAACTTAACACAGTAATGATACAAATTAAATTTATCCTCGCAGCGTAAATCGAACCCACAACCATGTCGTTCACTCACAGTTACTATTACCGCCTTAATAATGGCTTCAACTATCTTATACGACCAGATAAGAAAAATAAAAACATTTTTACTTCACCTCTTATTCAAGCGGTATCTTAATTCAAATATAACCAAGGCGGTAATCGAGCCGCCGACCCCACGACCTAATAACAAACTATTAAAATAATTATAAAACAATAAAACCTGTCATTTCATATGAATCACTAATTGAAATTCCATTAGACATCTGTAATGTAATAGAGGCGAATTAATATAAGTCCCCGTCATTTAGTGCAATTACTCACAAATCGTGTTTCAATAACTATATATATATATATATTGATGTATGTATGATTGTTTGTATGTATCTATGGAACTGTAGTTGGTTTATGTCACCATTTGTGGTTAATTTAATTTGGTAAGAGTGACTTTACGGTGTAAGACTGACTGTAAACGCGACGGTTATGGATTCTATCTCCATTTGTCGGAATTAATAATTTTCATTTCCTCTTTGACAACGTGGTCGATAAAGCACGGTGTTCAGTTCCAAAACTCAACACACAATGTCTTGAAAACTGACAATAAATAGAAAACGGAGTGCCTAATGTCTTTTTTTTATTTCTAAATTATTTTACTCTACAGGCTTATGATCCGTACCTTTTCTTAATTGTATACAATGATAAAATGTACGGATCATAACGGACCATATTATACGGTCTGTAGTGGAAGAAAAAAAAACATTAGGTTCTTTCAGCCTATTCTGGGAATCGAACCCACAGTTGGATTACTGCGCCATGACGCCCTATAATATTTTAATTTTAATAGTCATATATATGTAAACATATTGTATGAAACACACTTATCTAATTTTCCTTCATCATATTTAATTAATTCTAACCCCCGCTGTAGTCAGTGGACATCAACATCTGACATTTTGTCACGTGATCCCTTTTAGAGGGTGTTATTAGAAGAGAAATTATCGAATAAAAAAGATATTTGTATAAATATGTAGTAATGGAATTTAAATGTACTTAAAAAAGGTTTGTTTTAATTTCAATTAATTTGAAATAATAAGATAATTTATAATATAATTGTAATTGATGTTACTTTGTGTTTGTTTAACAGTGAGTGAAAATTGTGATTGCGTCAGTTATCGGTTTGATGCTTACTTGAGGGGGAGTAAGTTCATTACTTCGCTCTAATAAGAAGACAAAATATAGCGTTATGTTCCACTAAGGAATACCAATTGCTTCAAAAATTTAGAAAAAAATACGAATTTAACTGTCCTAACACCTTACTTCCCTATTTACCCTGCAATGTGCGGAATATAGCCTAAAGATATGAGATTTTAAACGTATTTGAAAAAAAATAATAATAAGATAGATATAAACAGAAAACTAGTTAGATAGTATATTCATAGACACCTGTGATAAATAGATACATTTTTACCACCTCTTGTCCAGGCCTAATAGTTGTACACAACAAAAAAAGTTTCAATTGAAGTCTGTATAATAACGCCGAAAATGTGTATCGAAATGTGTACCTAAACTAAGAGACAAACAGACATAAAAGATATATGTATATTTTTAAATCATAGATTTTGTCTATATAAGTCGTGTTCTATGTATTACAATTTTTCCATACCCTAAATGGTATATTCGTACACATATTGAACGCGAAGATGTATTATTTTGCAGTTTACCGCAAATAGTAGGGTAGACAAAGGGAACCTGGGAACCTACTATTAAGACGCATTTTTCTCATCAAAATACTTCCATTTCCCACCATTTGATCACAGTACAGACAGGTATATACATACAAATTTTCTCTCTAAGACAAAATATCTTACACAGAAAATTCTTTTCTTTTTTTTTGCTAAAAAAACACACAATTCAAAGGCCAATTTACTCCATGGCCGCGTCACGTAGCCCAGAACCAACACAATTAGGTGTTCAACGAAGTTATTACGTACTCGTATATTTACTGAATAAACCTCCTGATCCTTGGAGGTGACTGGAGAATGTTATTATAGGGAAGAGTTTGGTTTAGACTGGAATAATGGTAATTGAGTTGATATTGGCTTTTAGTTTAAACGGAAAATTTTCTAAGACATTTTGTGTTTGACGAAGTATTCCGTATATTGTAGGGGAGAGGGAACCCTTGATGTTCCCCAATTTTCATTCTATTTTCAAGTGCACTGCGTGTTCAGATGCAGAACTAAACGCCGAGTTATGTCTTTGAAAATGATTCATTCCTTTGAGTTAGTTTATAGAATTTATTAACTGTCTTCCACTTAAGTAGAAACAATAAAAAAAATGTCGATGAACATATTCTCAGCTCAGTATTGTATATATAGTTTTAGTTTAAATTACTCATTATCCAACTTAATGGTTCGATAGTAATATTCAAGTTCAAGTTCAAGTTTGTATACGATAATTTATACAAAAAAAAAAAACACTGAGTGCGAATCGAACTCAGAGCAATCATGTTTAAAGTAAGATGTTGTGCCGCTGCGGCACGACAGTCTCAAAAGTTACTAAAAATAAATATAATAAAATTAAAATAAAATATGTGGCGTATATATGACTGGTTGTGGGTTCGATCTCCACTCGAGGGAATGAAATATTTATTTACATTTATATTTTCATTTCTTCGTTCTGGTGTCGAGGCAAAACGCGGCCTTGGATTCCGCCACTCAACACGCAATACCTCCAGACCTCGACGGAAAGTGGGGAACAGAGTGTCTTAACACTAGGTTACCTCTACCTACCATGCTGTGTGCGGGATATAGCGTGAAGTTGATAGTCATTATTAATCAAATAAAAAAAAATATAAGCACTAAATCCCATTCTTATAAAAATATCAAACTGAAACCCTCCTCAAATAAAACCATCACAACATATCCACTAAACCGATAGACACAATAGTACCGAATCAACATTTCATACAAATTGGACAGATGGCCCGTTTAGGAGTAAAATTAATCTGAAATACATTTTGATACCACTTGAGCGATTGCTATTCACTTGTCACCAGAAACTTCTCATGCGTATTGAATGTTAAAAATTATTTTGTGGGACATTTTATATGTGATATTTAGTAAGTGATTTATTGGTTTTGTAGTGTTACTAAATGGGACAGGTTGTGGATTCGATTCTCACTCAAGGAAATTAAATATTAAATATTCGAGGAAATTAAATATTTTCATTTCCTTGCTCTGGTGATACGTCTCTCAACACGTAAAGGTCCCCTTGCCGTACCCTGCTTGGTGCGGGATACAGCGTGAAGCTAGAGGTAGCTTAGATGACAAAATAATGGTAACATCGAGGTGACTGCTGATGGGGTCAAGGACTGAAGAGTGGTATTTTTTTTATTTTTTTTTTTAATTTTTAAATTATAAACTGGATTTTGCTTTATCTTATATATAAATCAGCTTCTGTATAGCGCACACAGAATGGTAGATAGAGGGAATCCAGTTAAGAAACTCTCTTCCCCACTTTCCGCCAGATTCCGGAGGCATTGCGTTGATTGATGATTGTTGATTGGCGGAACCCGCGAAAAAATGGAAACATACATTTAAATATTTTATTTTCATGGGCGGATATCGAACCCACACCCAGTCGCGTTTACGATTAATATATATTTCAATTAGCGTTGTAATAAGAGTTATCCGCTTCAAAGCACTTCAATAAAGCGTTATTTGATTGACACTCACAGTTGTGGCAAGTGTAAAAATTGTCAGCCAATTTCGAGTGAGGGGATCGTTTCACTTGTATCGTTTTTTGTCTACATTTTTGTTTATTTCGATAAATATGGCGTTTAAAATTTACAATAATAATAGAATTAATAGAAAACTTCTTATATTACGAATGTGAATGTTTGTGAGGTTATGGATGCTTCTTTCACTTTCACGCAAAAACTACTGAATATATTTAAGATGAAAATTTAGAGTAATATAGTTTATACAACAGAATGTAACATAAACTAGAATTTGTGTCAAGATTTTGTATGATTTGATTATAATATAAAAATGAATTTAAGCGGGCGAAGCCGCGTTGAATTTTAGATTCTACATTAGAAAATAGTTGTCTATGTTATTAAAAGAGTGTTACAATTTTCAAAGGATCGGTGTATAAAATTAATCGCTAGTATATTTCGGTATTTTTGTTGTGATTTAGGTTAATGAATTAAAAATAATTTTTTGTCACGTATAGCTTAAGGTTCTGAATACCGAAAATCTTTTAAAATTTACTTAATCGAACTCGAACTCAAGTACACTAAAATAAACATAACTTTAATCGTTTTTCGAGAGAGGATTTTAGAGGTATTGCGGGTTTGAGTGGCGGATATCAACGCCGCACTTTGCCTCGACACCAGAACGAAGAAAATGGATACATTAAATATTTTCCCGAGTTGAAATCAAACCTATTACTGCACATTTTGTTTCCCTATGCCACGGCTGGCCTCCACTATAATATTAAATTCTCCTATAGTATACCTTACGAAAATTGGCAAATTCAAACAATTCATTTAAGATTGCTGATAGCGTCCAGTTCTAATCGTAAGTTGAGTCATAAATCAGAGTTATGCTCAATATATCACGAGGATTATCTTCTATAAAAAATATTGCGGGCATTCGTTGAATACAAAACTAAACAGCATTATCGGAATGGCCATTCGATTTTTGTTCCTTATTATATATATTATTTATCTATTCTTTGTTTATCTTTTTTTATGGTTTTAATAAGATATTTTTTATATGGAAGTATCAGTGATAGCCTACTATTAGTGGGCTAAGGAAGCGGATTCAAATACACTACGATGTAAATGACATTCAAAGTTAATATATCGTAACAAAGAAAAAAGGAAAATATAAAAAACATGAAACCCGGTTGCAGGAATCTAAAAACCTAACGAATTAAATTTACAAAAGTAAGATTTGTAAATGAATGAGAAATTGTACTGTTAATTCTAATGAAAGATTGCGTTTCTTTTTTTCTATTTAGTTTTATGGAGTACGGTTTTTTGTTTTTTTATAATATTTTTTGATTTAAAACAGGCTTTTCGCAGTGTAATAACTTAAAATTTGTGAGTTATCAATATTAAGTAATAAAATCGCTATTCAAAATTTAATTGCTTGTACGTATACAGTTACTTTTACAACAGATAGTGTGAGAAAAAAAAATATTCACGAATATAGGTGAAGTAGGTAGAAGTTTACATACTTACTCCGTTCTTCTATATCACATCTGCATCATTTTCAATACACTACGTAATATAAATGTCAGCTTCATGCTGTATCTCGCACGCAGCAGAGTAGGCAGAGGGAACCTAGTGTTACGACACTCTGTTCCCCACATTTTGCCGAATTCTAGAGGAATTGCGTGTTGAGTGGCAGAACGAAACGCCGCGCTTTGCTTCAACGCCAGAGCGAAGAAATTGAAATACAAATTTAAATAAATTCATCTCCTCGAGTGGGGAGAGCCCGGGGAACCCACAATCATTCGGTTTTACAGTCACACTTTGTGCCACTGTACCACGAATGGCCTCAGATATATCATATATGTATTGTATGATATGCTCAAAAGCAAAACTGAGTACCAGAACCAAGAAATGAAAATAATTTATCTAATCACTCCCTACGGTCGGGAATCGAACTCACCACCTTATACCGCAATTATCGAAATATCTTACTGTTCATATTACGAACAGTAGTACCTACCATCCACTATGGTATTTCAATTGTGGTCATTCGTCTTGCCCGTTTGGACATCGACTCGCTTTAATTAAAGGCACCTCAACCTATCAACGTGAGCATGTTGCTGTTATATGGCAGATTCCTGAACTGGTAATGGTAAGAATTCTTTCTTTATTTTCTCTAATGCATTTATTTAGAACTTTTCTGATAAAATGTTGAACCATATATATAATCTCTATTGCATTAAGTATATTGAGTTCATTTTTTTTAAATTTCACGCTGTATCCCGCACATAGCAGGATAAGCAGGGGGAACCTGAGAACAAACAAGTCATTGCCTGTTGATGTGGAACTAAACGCCGTGCTTGGTCCCGTTACCATAGCGTGGAAAAGGAAACAAAATATTTCATTCCCTCGAGTGAGTATCGAATCCACAACCCGTCTCGCCTCACGCTTGCCACGATATCGAAACACGACGGCTTTAAGCTGTATCGTGGTTTAGTAGGTGATTTCGATGCGTCCTCAGGAGAATTAAATATTTAGTTATTTGATTTGCTTGCTCTGGTAACTAGACAAAGCACGGCGTTGGGTTCCGCCACTGAAT
Organism: Heliconius sara; assembly: GCA_917862395.2. Lineage (NCBI taxonomy): Eukaryota > Metazoa > Arthropoda > Insecta > Lepidoptera > Nymphalidae > Heliconius > Heliconius sara. The sequence goes on along the minus strand of OU860788.1, from coordinate 1,886,834 downwards.
AAGCAAAGCCAGCAGAATTTGATGGAAATTGAGGAACGGAGTATTACCGTAGATCCCCAGGTTCCCACTGTGTACTCTACTATGTGCTGAATACAGCGTGAAGCTAATATATATATATATATATATATATAATATATATATATATATATATATATATATATATATATATATATATATATATATATATATATATATATATATGTGTGTGTGTGTGTGTGTGTGTGTGTGTGTGTGTGTATATATATATGTATATATATTAAAATAAAAATCTACATAGTATTTTATTTTGAACTTTTGTAAGCTAGAATAAAGTAAAAAGTAATACTTCCTGACTATGACTGTGAGTGCTTAAAGCGTGACTCACCTAGCACATGTTATAGTGATGTAAGAGATACGTTTTTCTTTATTATTTTTTTATTTTATATTCACTACATTAAATTGATTTAATAAAAAAATTATAATTATCTAAAAAAATATATAAATAAAAATTTATACGGTATATCTATCTTTTTTGTCTATTATCATTTAACTATATCAATAAAAAGTTTTAATAACCTAAATATAGTTTCTTTAACCATTTCTTGTCTCTTGCGAAATTTAAATAAACTAATGTAATCATCAACTTCGTTCTAAATTAACAAACTTCTATAGAAAGTAAAAATAAATAAAAAATATATTACATTTACATTACAAAAATATATTATATACAAAAAAATATTTATATACCATATTTGAAAAGTCCAAGCACAAATTAATATTATATTTCCAATAAAGTCCAGTTAGACAAACAAAAATGAACGCAATTTTAAACGCAAATAGTTAAGTAAATGTTGACATAGGACACTGTTTGAGTGACTCTAATAAGAGCGTCGCAATTTCAAATATTCTCATATAATTATGTAAATTATACACTCAGGTTTGTTATTACGTTTATACTTTTTTTTTTCAATTGACAAATTGGCACCTTTGGATAGTAGTAGGAAATAATTGAGGACTTGAATCAGTTTCATAAATATCACACTTTTCTTGGGGCCGAGGGCCTTGAGGCCCCCTATTTTAGAGGGGCCCCGAAGGATCTGTAAACAATTAATTGTGATTGTTTACAGGTCCTTCGTCCTATGTATGCTATTTATTTGAAAATATTTGAGCTGTCAAGCTGTTTTTTTAAGGATCTTCAATTATATACATATATATCTAATAATATGTACATATAAAATAGATATATGTACATAGACTTTAACAATAAAAATATTAGAGTAAGTAATGTAAAAGAAACTTTTAATAAATAGTTCAGTCAATGTACCTAAGCGAGCTTTTAAAAGCTTAAACGCTAATAAATCTTAATTATCATGAATTAAATAACTCATTAAATATATGTTATTACAATACATTTCTAAATAACATAAGCAAAAAAAATGTCAAATAAAAAAAAAAGTGATAGATGAAATAAATAATTCATAAATTATCGACAATACATGTATGTTGTATGTACGGCAACTCGGCAAGGGGTGACCGACGCTAGTACGCGGTAAAGGGCGTTGTGGGATATCAGGGTTGTCGAACTGTTTCTTAATGTTTGATTATATATTTATATTTTAATTCACATTATAAAAAGTAGTAGAGATAACCTAATATTAAAATACTCTGTTTCCCACAGCACTGCCCAGTTTAAGAGACATTACGTGATCAATGGCGGAAGTCAACACCGCACTTTATCTATTTACCCAAAAAAACAGAAAAAAATCGTTAAAAGTATGTATTTGATTAATATAAAAAATATATTATATTTACTAATTTCTCAATTATTTTAGTACAAAAAATAGTAAAATACAATATCTTTACATTATATAAAACATATTCACCTACCACCGTTAGATGTCTTAATGTTTCAAATTATTTATCAAAGATATCTATTTATATTTAAAGATATATAGATATACTTATACTTTTCTATTCATAAAACGATACTGCGTATTATCTCATATAACTTAACACCGCTTTCTTTTATCAAACGTACCAACCCTATACATCAAAAGGGGGTCGAGGAAAATATTCATATTCAATAGGACACTTCCAGTAACTCTATCTAAATAGTGTAAGCCATTCTTGACCACAATTCGTCGCTCGAAGGACCAAAATTGTAGGTATTAAATAACATCCCTCGTGGGTGATCGTTGCTACAGTAGGAGAATTATATGGAAACTGCTTTAATAAGGATATTTTACTTTAATCACAAGCGTATTAGTATAATAAATAAATCTTATTTTATTTACTGATATAGAAGTTCAGTTAAAAAATGCCTCATATATCGGTGAAGGTGATCGGTATAAATTTGAATTGTCTTATATATATTCAAATAATCGAGAAACGGCTCGAAGGACCAAATTGGATTCTACAAGATAATATAGTTTGCAGATGTGCGTTGCTATGATAAAAGTGATATTTATTATAGTATATATATTTATAGTAATGTCCTACTATAATGAGATATATGATAAAGAAGTTAACATAATATATAAACATAACTTCAATTCACGCCAACGTGGCAGACCTATGAAAGATGCGACATACATGTTGCTGTGATTTCGTCGATTTGGTAAAACAAGTTGAAGCGTTTAGTTCAATCAATCGAGAAAGTTTATGACTTCAATTACATTTAAGTTGTAGAATAATAAAGAATAGATTGGTATACGATGAGGCCAGTCGTGGCGCAGGGGCACAAAGTGTGACTGTAAAATCGACTGGTTGTGGATTCGATCCCTATTCCAAGAAATTAAATATTTACTTAAATTTATATTTCCATTTCATCGCTCTGGTGTCGAGGCAAAGCGTGGCGTTGAGTTCTGCCATTCAACACACAATGCCTCCAGAATCCGGCAGAAAGTGGGAAACGGAGTGTCTTATCACTAGGTTCCCCCATGCCTACCCTGCTATATACGGGATACGGCGTGAAGCTGATTATTACTAGAAAAGGAAATGCTATCAACAAAATCATGATTTTTGTACACCTGTATTATAAATTCACATAGGTTTAAATAATAATTAATTAGGATAGAATCAAAAGATAATAAGTTAATAGATTGTATCTACATTAAATGTTAAAGTTCAAAGAGGGGTGTGTAAAAATAAAATAATGGAAAGATTTTTTTACGCTGTAATCTGCTTACAGTATGGTATTTGTCCAAATTCTAATGCATTTTTGTCTAAATTCGAAATATTTTATGTTCAGTGGCGGAGCTCAACACAGCGGATTGTCTTACCAGAGCGACGAAATGAAAAAAATTGGACCCATAACTACTGTGTTACGTTTACATAGTTGGACACTATCTCAATAAACCCTTGCTGGTTGTTGGATTTAATCGGATTAAGGTTTGATAAATTACCTGAATATATTAAAAACTAATAAAAAATTCAAAAATATATAGTATTTAGGCTATAAATATAGCATTTAGGCTATATTTCTATCACCGCGCACCTACTTTTAAAATCTTTGATGTCACCTACCACACCAGAGGGTACCAATATACAGTAGGATTACTTGAAAGTATTCTTTTTGCAGTAATCTCTATAGTAGTAAGTTTGCAGTACTTTAATATTGTAATTTTTTGAAAAGTTTTATTTAGTTGTTATTAAGAGGCCAGTCGTGGCAGAGAGGCACAAAGTGTGACTGTAAATCCGAGTGGTTGTGGGTTCGATCCCCACTCAAGAAGATGGAATATTTATTTAAATCTATATGTCCATTTCTTTTTTAGAATTTGGCAGAAAGTGGGGAACGGAGTGCCTTAAACTAGATTCCCTCTGTCTACCTGCTGTGTGTGGATTTTATTACAAGCTTAGATCTCATAATATAAACGTATACTACCTAAATACATCGTTATACAAGACAGTCCTATTACCATTGGATTTGCTCCAATCATAAACGAAAAAAAAAATTTTATTTTTATAGATATAAAAGCAAATGCTAGAATTAAATGTAGTATTAACAAGTTATATTACAATACATATTGTCTTTACAATACAGTACTTCCTGTCAAATATTTAACAAGAACAAAACAACAAAATAATGTGTCAAAAATTACGAGGATACTCTATTCTATTCTTTAAACATTATTTTCTATTCTATAAAGTTGAATACAAAGTAGTATCTATGGCTATTTTCTAACCCCTTTCAGTAGTTAGAATAAACATATGTAATATTCATTATTTATAGTCAATTATTTGCTATGACCGTCGAGGTGTAGGGCTATTAGTACCATAACTGATTTTTATGAATATACGGCTTAGATATAGTTGTCCTGTCCAAGTTGCTGCTTTATGAATGGAGTCGCCATTTTTAGACAAAATATTAAAGATTGTGCAAATTTTTGTATTGTTTTATTTCAAATTTGCTAAGTCACAATTTTGTCAACATGATATTTATGTTATAAATGTTGTCATATTTTCAATTGATACGTTAGCTTGCATTTTTCCACTTAAAAAAATTGTCCGTATGACAATTAAAAGGAAATTCTATGATTTTTATACTAATTATAAAGAATGTGATTAAGGATTTTTTTTAACTACGCATCTAGCAACGCAATTTTTTTTTATTTCTAAGATAATTAAAAACTTTCATGGATATTTTGATAATGGAACTTAAGGTATATTTTTTTATATTAAAATAGGAACGCAATTTTGCTTCTATATAATATAAACCTATTTTATTTTGTCTACAAAGTAATAACCACAAAGTTCAAGCCGATAAAGTCAAGGCTTTCGCTAGTATCACTGTATACATACACTACTTAAAAAAAAACTATTGTCAAAATCAACACTAATACCAAAAGAAAACAGAAATTAGTACCAATAACTCAGCAACATTGAAATGAAAAGGTTACGCATAATGTCCGAAAGAGACCGTGTCACATTTTATAGAGCTAGTATATAATTTTTTTAGTTTATGGGACAGAATTAATTCACTCATTACTGGCTATTCTTGGATTCGTTGGGGTGCACGTTTGTGGGTCAAGTAAGAATTATTGTGTGAACAAGAAAAGGGTACGAAGGGTGAACTCGAGAAGTTTATTATATATTTATGTAGGTTTTTTTCTCCGGTATTTTGCAGTATAGATAGAGATAATAACTCTCCTCACTCTCCTATTATTGTTTTAAGATTTTAACTCTATATCCATTGCCAGCTAAGTTGGCGTCTTTTGCTTATTGTTTATTGTCTTTATTGATTGTTATTTTATGTAGCGTTAATCATAAGTGCTTTTTAGTTACTGAGAATAATTAAGTTTTTTTTTTTAAGTTCACCCAGTATATAGTATGTAGGTGGAGGGTAAACTAAAAGAAAATAGTATTAAGACACTCAAGTTACATTAATTCATCTAATTTCGGCAAAATTTGTGTTTGAGTGGCAGACGTCTACGTTTCTCGTAGTCTTTTTATCAAATTAAAAATCCCCAGTGGGAAAATAATTTTAATGCTCAATTAACCAACTTATTTGTTTGTATGAAGAGAAGAAGTAAGTTAGTGAGTATAAGTTGAAAAAAAAAAATAGTAATTGTGACATTTTTATATTAGTGGTTTCTGATATTGTTAAGATATTGCTTAAAACTTTATGATTGCTTAAAGTAATAAACAAATAACAAAAATCTATAATTACAATTCAAAATCATTTTCATGTTAAAATGTTTTTATAGTCGAAAAAATCGAAGTACTCGAAACTAAACTGGTTACACATAATAGTGAAATATTGAAAGCGCTTATTACCTTGCCCAATAAACTTTGCAACATTGTTGATTATTACTAAGGACTGGTTTTTGAGCTATTAAATTATCACCTTACAGTCACCCTTCAAAAAGAACAACGTGACAAACGTACAGACCTTAGTATCAACAATGAAACATATATTGAGCACATTTTAATGATCTTGTCCAAATAATAGATGCATTTATAATTTTAATAGATCAAAATTGTACTATTTGAATCGTAATGTGAATTTTTTTGATGTGAACTGTTTATAGTTTCGACGTTTCGATTTCGTGAGTGCAAGTAGTCTTATGCTTGACTTTACTGTTCTTTTGATCAATTGTTGTTGTGCTTGCTTTACTGCTAATAAAAATAAGTAATAGCTTGTAGTTGAAATTTTCAAGTTTTGTTGCCGTAAGACGTTAAGAAACTTGGACATTCAGTTTATTTTTATAGCTGGTATTACAAGTTAATTTAATTATTACATTTCAAAAACTATTTAATTTCATATGCTTTATGTTGAAACGGTCTTAAAAATCTAAGAGTCTTATCTGTGTTAAAAATAATTATTAAATTTATTTTGAGGCCAGTCGTGGCGCAGCGGCACAAAATGTAATCGTAAACTGGTTGTGGGTTCGATCACCACTCGAGCAGATGAAATATTTACTTAAATATATATTTCCATTTCTTTGCTCTGGTGTCGAGGCTAAGCGCGACGTTGAGTTCTGCCACTCAACACGCAATGCCTTCATAATTTGTCAGAAAGTGGGGAACGGAGTGTCTTACTCTAGGTTCCCTCTGCCTACCCTGCTGTGTGCGGGATACAGTGTGAAACTGATTTATTTTTTGATTTTAAATTTATTATGAAAAAAATATATTGATATTATTAGTAGTACTTCTTTAGTCATGATCAATGAGAAATATAAAAAAAAATGCACAAAATAATTATAAGAAATTTATATAAATATTTCATCCTAGATTCAAATATCAACTGGACAATAGAGCATCCGTTACGACCATTAAGTATCTTATTTCACACCTCTCCAAACACTTAACGATCAGCACAGAACAATGATAACGCATCATTAGATCTAAAATGATCAAATAATGACCATGAATAAATAATACAGTGAGATAAGCGACCGAAATGGGGTCACATATAAATTGGGACAATGGGACCCCAAAGGTGTACTTCAAGGAGATATCTTTGGACCGCTTTAATATTAATTACGTGTGACGGAACTTATATCACAATATGCCAGTCGCACAATGTAGTGACAAATGAATAATATATTTGAACTGCAGTCATTTAACAACTGTATGTATCTAATATTGAAATTGTGAACAAAAAATAAACTAAGAATGACATTTGATTTTTTGAGTTTTATGAATTTTGTAGGATGGAAATGTAAAATATAGTAAAAAAGGACTATTATATTGTATGACGGCAACGTTAATAAAATCTGAATTAGATATTTACTAAGCTGGATTAAATGTTATAATAATAAGTTTTTATTCTATTTATTAAAAACTAAAATGAAAACTAAATATGTCCAACTTTCCTACATTAACCTAAAAAGCTGTGTTGCGTAATACTAATAACACAGTCAAACCCTTCAGTCCAAAGGCATTCAAGCAACAAATATTTGAGAAGCCACAATCGAGATGAATCACCGATACAAAACATAATCCCCGAGGTGTATGAACTCTCAAACAAAAAGGAAGCACGTACGTATGTTTTTATCAACAAAGGGAGACCAACTAGTTCACAGGTCATAATATATTCAAGCTTTCGTAATGCATTACGAATGTCTTCTATAGTTTAGTAGACAAAGAAGTTCTGATCTCGATCTCTTAAGTTAAAATTTTGATTAGAAAAAAATGGATAAAGCATTATTATTGGTTGTTGGTACAAAAAGTTTTTAAGGTGATTCTGAACGCGTCATTAATTTGGTGATAAGATTGCTTGGAGTGTGATGGTGTTGAGTGTGAGAATGTTCTCTTAATAAATTTGTAACTACTTAAATTAAAAAAATATGTTCCGTAGCTGTTTTATGTTCAACTGTATTTTGGTAATTAGTTAATATAATGTTTATTCTTATATCGGCGGCAATCGTCTTAGTAAATCGAACAATAATAATAATAATCTTTATTTATTACAAAATTTTGTGTATAATGTGTATAATGTACGTAATAAATACGTAATATCAAATTTAAATAAAACTAATGCAATGTAATGCAAAATTAAATAATTATGCATATAAAGTAAGAAAAAAAATAATAAAATAAAATAATGTAGGTATAATTTTTTTATTTTCTTTATTTCCGTTAAACTACATAAAGTCATATAAAACATCGTTATCTAGATTTTAAACTTAACGTACGGTTATAAATAACGATACGTGTCACAATACACTAACAAAATTAAAATTTTCCTCGCACCACAATATATCAAGAATATATTTATTTTGTTCGTTTTATAATCAAAGTGTCCTGGTTTCACGTCTTCGCAACAAATCCACATCCACATTCAAAATATACTATATATCCTTTATATCATTGAAATAAAGTTCAATTTAAAAGACGTATCTTTTATTTTTTAATCATGTGTTTTCTTTCGCCGCTTTCAAGATCCACCTATTTGGTACAAAAATTGCAATAAGGTCTCTGAAAAGAATATTATTTACGGTCGAGACAAGAAAAGGTAATATTTAGCCAAATAAAAATTTCCGTCTCTGAAGATGTCGACATAAATTTTCTTGTAGAATACAACCTAATGGCAACTATGGTTTGACAAAGAATGCTTTTAGACGATTTTTGTTGTATTCTACTTTCGTTGTATAGATGGTAGTGATTTGTTGTTCTATACACGCTGATACGAAACATTCGAGTTATTTTTATTCTGGAATTGAACACGTTATTCATTGAAAATTGTTCATTGTTCGATTGGTTTTAAGCAGTATATTATCTAGTGGTTTATTAGAGCTAATAGAAATTTAAAAAAACAGAGGACAAATTAAAAAAAATAAGTTTGTTAATTTTTTAAATCATTTAAGAAGGGAACAAAATGAAAGCAAAAAGAAATAAAAACGTTTAACTCTCAATAGTTCCATATCTATTTAGAAATGTGCCTACATATATAATATGTAGTAGTGTATTGACGTGGCGCAGCGGCACAAGGTGTGACTGTAAACCGACTGGTTGTGGGTTCGATCCCCACTCGAGGAGATGAAATATTTACTTAAATTTATATTTCCATTTCTTCGCTCTGGTGTCGAGGCAAAGCGCGGCGTTGAGTTCTGCCACTTAACACGCAATGCCTCCGGAATTCGGCAGAAAGTGGGGAACGGAGTGTCTTTCACTACGTTCCCTCTGCCTACCCTGCAGTGTGCGGGATACAGCGTGAAGCTGATTTTTTATTATGTTACTTCGAAACACACAGCGTTGATTGAAGAAGCAGTCTCCTAATTTCGCCTATTTTCATATATAAATGGTTTAACTTACCAAATAGTCTTCGATATACTTTCCTCTTTCACTTCTGCAGAGACGTACGTCATCTATTCTCTGTGGCGACGTGCTGTCATCTATCACTCATAGCGTCTTATAATTTTGCCGCGATGGGATGCAAAAATTATAAATAACAAAATTTATCTTTGATAGATTTAATATTTATGACAAATTTTGTGTAAAATATTTTTATATTACGGAGTTTAGTTTATATTTGTGTTGTGTCTCGCAAAATGAATATATATAATTCAGAAGTACAGGAAAAGGAAAGTTGCTGTTTTCAGAATTCAAAATGGCCAACAGGCCCTTAAAGTTTTTTAGCAATTTTTTCCTAACTTACGAAAAATGAGAAGAAAAAAAGTAAGCCCCCTTTACTATATAAGAGTTCAAAAGGCAAGGTACAAACTTCTGATACTTAGATTATAACAGTAGTCTAATTGAGACTGGTAAGTTATATTTCAGCATATAAGCTATTACACAGCTACTAAATGTTATTAGAGATATTCTATACGATATTTTGATGAAATATTATACATTAAAAGTCAACGCTCGATATTATTTCGATAATGTCTTGTAAAACATTCTATTTAACATAGGCTTGGTTACCTTACACTTATTAAGTTACTTTACTGTACATAATATACAAACAGATCTAGAATGTTTATGATAACTATAAAAAAGTTATATTAAAGCTTCTATATATTCTATGTATAATTACTTGCATTACAGAGTGTAATAATAACATGTACCTGTGTAAATAATAATTTGGAGCATAGCTGCAATTGCATTGTTTTAAAATTGTAACTTTTATTTAAAAGAGCGCCGTTTTTAGCTATTAGGCAACAGAACTGCTCCTTGGGCCGGTGGTGGCTCTATATTCAGTTGACAATAAATGTCTATTTACTACTTGAATGAAGTATATTCGAATTTGAATTTTATTATCAATTATTGTGTAAGAACACACATGATTTGGTGTTAATTTTATTTCTTATAGGAATTTATTGTGATAATTCTGTGTTATCTATAACAGAGCTACAGCTTAGTGACATAAAAGAATGTAACTAGTCGCTAAAAAATGTGTTTGAATAAGAATGGTAGTATTGCGATAAACAGATAAAGGTTGACTACTGTCAATAAGTGACTAAAGACTACAGGAACCAGTCTGTAATGGTTTTGCAGATTTACTCCAGCTTTTGAAATTAGTAGTTAACATGGAGTTGTGTAATTTTAATAAAAATGAAGCTAAATAAATGCTGTGAGAGATATCTAATATTAAATAAAATTGTTTGCTTGGGCTGACTGTGACTATACTACATTACTTGGATCCAGGTCTTCAGAAGAATGAAGTCATGTAATTATAAAGTGTGTGATTTTGTGTCTTAAGTGTAATAGGTGAAATTAACAGAGTTTTGATCAAAGTTTATAATAAATAAATTGACAGTAATACATGTAGTGTATGTATTTTTTCATACATAAAAAAGGTATAACATATAAGTAAAGGAAATAGATCATATAAGATATTAATTTAAATACAAAAATAATAATAAATAAAGAAGATGATAGAACAGAAAAGGAAACTCCATTGGATAGAAATGAATAGAATAAAGAAATAAATATATTAATAAAAATTATTATTATTGCAATTGAAAGAATGCATAGTTGCAAATTATACCATCTTGGTTGAAAAAAGGTAGACATAGGCTCACTTCTATGTTTATTAATAATAATACTCTATTAAAATATATATATATATATTATTATAATACACAATTTATGTTTATTGTTATACTGCACCCAGAGGATCATTAAAAACCAGGAGACTCTTTAGTATATATTCATCTTCTTTGACCTGCTGGGAGCTTCCCAGACAGTTACAATGTTTACGAACTGTAGATTGTCGTAGAAAAGCATGGGCATATCACCTGGCATTTATATTTTGTTGTGTATCCCAACAGATTTATGCTGGCAATTGATCAGGACAGATTTGACATTAACAATTAATATTTCGGAAATAGTAAACTAATGCTACATTTTGGCTGTTGAGTTAATCATTAAACATTGAAATGTCTTTGATACAGCTACAAAACTGAAATTGCTTTCAGTAGACAAAATTCATATAAAATATATGAGATTATGTATTATTGGTTGTTTAATGAAGCACTCAAAATTAAATTGTGTGTGAAATTATGTTGTGTACCTAACTTCTAAAGAAAAGAAGTGTGCAGGTTGTTATGGATCACAAATTCTTCTGCGATTGCCTTTGATTGTTAAGGCAGATGTTAGAAAAGTGGATCTTTATGCATATTAACCAATACTTATATTAGCCAATAGTCACCGTGGGCCAATAACTGACTTAGTAGAAAGTCAAATTGTCTCAAGTAGACCACAGCACATGTGAGTTAAGTAGTTTACTTGACAGAACTGGGCAACTGCCCAATAATAGACTTAGTAGGAAGTCAAATCATAAGAATTGTATTCTTAGTCTCTATACAACACCTGTAATTCTATTTCTCAACAAAACTGCAGTGTATGTAGGTTGAGTAGTCCACCTGAATGTGCTTTACCTCAGGAAAGCAGGTTCTGGATAAATCAGATGTGATAGATGGCATGCAGATTAATAGAAAAGTTCAATATTTATATAACAGTATGCACAAGGAAAATAAGCTTTCAGAGTGTGAATATGGTGCTATATCAAAGTGTCAAAGTAATTTTATTTTATGGTATACTCGAAAATTAAGGAACAGACCCAGGTATTAACTATTAAAGTTGATGATATATCTGGAAGTTGGCAGATCGTCTGATCATCACTCTGACGGTGTTAGAGCTATCGAGAGATACAAAGCTGACCACCATTTACATGCCGTAATGGCATCTGTTGCTCCAGGCTCCGGGGGCCTTATTTAATATGGAGTGTCCTAGACGTTTTTCTCTGTCCAAATGGTCGGCCGCTGTGCGACTAAACGTCACTAAGGACTTACAGCTTATATTTCCAAAAAATGGGTGAGATGCAAGAGACTGAGATGCACTATTCAAGGAAGTCATGTCCAAATAACATCTGTTGCTCCAGGCTCCGGAGGCCTTATTTAATATGGAGCGTCCTAGACGTGGATTTTTCTCTGTACAAATGGTCGGCCAGTGTGCGACTAAACATCACTAGGGACTTACAGCTTTAGCTTTATTTCCAAAATGGATATGAGACACCAAAGACTGACATACAATTTTCAAGGAGGACATGTGTGAATAACATCTGTTGTTCCAGATCCAAGAGGATATGATATTTATACACATAATTATTTATTTTCAATAACTTTAATAACAATAAGTTCATGACAAGAGCATTATATCAACTTACCCGACTTTAATATTACTTTTATTATAAAGGTGACACAAGTTGTGGGTATCTTAATAATTCATAGCTAATTATCAAAACCAAAAACATAACAGAGGACAAACTTTGTACTATAGATACTTAGTCACGGATCACTAGGGCACTATATAAGGGACTTACATATTGAGAACCTAGCTGTAGGCTAGTGCATTAAAATAGAAAGACCATGAAACAAGTCCCTTAAAGATTAGAAAAATCAGAAAGATACAATAAAACAAAAACTGAAGGTGAGTCAATCAAGATACACTTGTGGCTGTAATGGTATTATTTAAACAGAAATTGAAATAATAAATTATTAGGAATTGAAAGAAATACCATATTTGATTGTTATTAAAACAGAAATTGGAAAAGAAACCAGACTTGATAGACAAGTAAAACTGAATGTATATGTATTATAACATGATGGCAAGGTGCTAATGTGACAGGCTGAACATGACAGTGGTTACTATACATTGTAATTATAATTTTCTGGAACCAAAGCAAAAGGAAATTGTGCTACAACATAATATTATTTTGTTGTACTTTCACATTGTGATGTATCAGAACATCTAATATATCATTCAGTAATCATTTTATTTTTAGGTTCAAATGTTTGAAGGACCAATCAGTTGAATTTTATGTGGGCATTTTTGTATCAAAATTGAATTTTATTAAACCAACCACATTCAACCACTTAAATGGTCTTAATTTTGAAAGAGACATTTTTCTCTTGTCAGCAAGAAAGCAGCAGCAGCATTTGATAATAATAATGATTAAATAAATTTATTTATTAAATGATGGGCTACAGAGTCAAAGAGACAACTACTTTGACAATAAAAGAAGATTTTTAAGAGATGTAATAATGATATATTTCAGGTATACTGCAAGAACTAAAAGTTTCACATAAGTAAACAGTAAGAAACTTATTGAAAGAATTGAAAATTTCAGATAAGTTAATAATTTCAAAAGAGGTTTTTTGTGAAATAATTTTTCTAATATATAATGATTATGTTTAATAATAATAGATATTTTAGATTTAGATGTAATGATTATGTTTAATAATAGATATTATTAAAGTGATACAGTATGGTTTATTATATAAACATCCTAAATTAATTGAGAGGATATTTTGATATTATTATACAATACTTTGTTGTAACTTAGAGACGAGCTTATACCATTAAATAAAGGTTTTATGATGAAATAATTAAAGAAAAATCACCAGTAAAATTTTATTAAACAGGATGGTAAGAAATGTCTTATTAGGGTGAACAGTGTTAGTGGGTTATTTGAAACATTTTAATGTTTTATAGGTAAATTAAAAAAATCACTTTTAACATATGTATATAATTTTAATTATCTTGAAGATCACATAGCGTCTGCATCCGTTGTCTGCATACATTCTCTTTCACCAGCAGTAAACAAACAGGTCTTCAATCAACGCTGTGTGTTTCGAAGTAACATAATATCGCTGTTTTGCATTACAACAAAACAGTTATTATGTGTATGAAGAAACACACAGCGTTGCAGCAAGGTTCTTGCTGGTGAGTTATGAAGACTTCTATGAGTGATAGATGACAGCACGTCGCCACAGAGAATAGATGACGTACGTCTCTGCAGAAGTGAAAGAGGAAAGTATATCGAAGACTATTTGGTAAGTTAAACCATTTATATATGAAAATAGGCGAAATTAGGAGACTGCTTCTTCAATCAACGCTGTGTGTTTCTTCATACACATAATAACTGTTTTGTTGTAATGCAAAACAGCGATATTTTATATATAATATTATATAGGAATATATTTTTTCTAAATTAATATTAACATTTTCTTAGCATTTTAATGCTAATTTAACTTAAATAAAGCCACGAACGTCAGCTAGTATCCCATAACATTCATTTCCATTACATTATAAGCGCTGTTTTGATTAAATTCTGTACCGCGCCGTAATAAAATCTGTCCCCGTCATAGTTAACAGGCAAAACCACACATTTCGGACGCAACAATGTCGCTGGGATTGCGTTGAAAAATTAAATTAACGTTGACACGTTACTTGATGTGTTAAAACTGGATGAAAAATTCTGGAACTAAGTGTTTGTGTTTCTTTTTCTGTTTTTGCGGGTACTTTTTCTAAGTTACATATTTAGAGTAGGTTCATGTATCTTTTAAATTTTGTGCAATATCTTCGATTGGATATTTCTTATACCTATCAAGATTCATAGAATTGTGTTAAAATTATGTATCTTTTTTTGCCAAATTTTCTGTGTTTATATTAATAATAATATTATAAAACTAAAAAGTTTATATCGTTAAGCGCGATCTGGAACTACTAATTCGAATTGAAAAAATATTTCTGTTTTGCCTAGTCTATTAACTTTTTTCACAATGCTTGAAATCTACCATTGATCTGAGTAATCGAGAAATACTATAGGCTATATTAGATCACGGTAGCCGTTTCGATGCAGACCTGTACCTGCGGAAAGAGTTTTAAGAGAAGAGATATATTTACAACGGGAGCGATGCCACACTAAAAACAAAGCATTTTTAAACATTTTTAAAGTGTCATTAGATACTTAGGAAAGAAAAATATTTATTTAGAAAACGTATAATTTTTTTTAACGTAGCGGGACTCGACAGACTGGACGTGTTAGTGGTCAAAGCGCCTGTTCGTTTTCCACGAGCCGCGGGTTCGAGTCCCGCTACGTTTAAAATTTTTATACGTTTTCTAAATAAAAAAAAACAAAACAATTATAAATTTAATTGTCGAAATTTTCTTTAAATTTTCACCGTACTCTCCAAAATCCCCTTTGAAATACCACCCTTTGGTGGTACCTCATAAACAATTTCCATAAAATATAAAAACATAAACTCTTCTATATTTTAATTCTCTTTGGTCTTTGTATTGTGCAATAAACTGCATATAGACTATAAAGCGTTAATAGGTTCGATGCACCGCTGTATCGCTGATAACCTGACGAATGTTACATTTTCATTTCCAACAATAAATTTATTGTGTTAAATGCATTTGCAATATAAAATTATATTAGAATGTACTAAGAATATTTTTTTAAAAGAAAATATTTTATTTAGTCATATAAAAGTTTAATTTAGTGTAAGTACTTAGTAACTTAAATTAAAATCAAAATTAAATCGGCTTCGCGGTGTATTCCGGTAGGCAGGGGAAACCTACGACTGCATACGCCTAATAACAATGTTAAATAATATTTTGTTAGTACATTTGTATATGTTTGTAAGACGATTCCGGTTTACTTGAAATGAAATAGCCAAATCTCTTCCACTAAAGACATTTAAAATAACTGAACAGTATTAGTAAGTGTCTAAAGGTATTACTTAAAGACAACGTATACAAAAAAGAAGAAATTGAAATTTGTTGGCTCATCACAAGAAGAGCGCTTTACGCTTCGGCTAGAACTATCTTCCGCGCGGGTGACACTTTTTTGTTCTTAGATGACTGTTGATGATGATGATTTCAAATTGTCAAATCTATCGTACTAAATATTAGACAGCGTTTCAAGTATGTTCTTTATATAAAATTATTTTTCTTTTCTTTTTAATATGAATGGACGTATATAGGTAAGAGGTTAAGGGAGTAATAATTTTATTTCAGTCTTTTGATTGTTTCTTTTCTTTGTTTTATTTTCAGACTGTATCCCGAATGTAGCAGGATAAGCAAAAGGAACTCATTGGGAAGACAATCTGTTCCCCACTTCCGCCTAATTTTCAAGACGAAATCCACGACAGGCTTTCCCTTGTTATATAAGTGAGGAAATAAAAAAAATCATTCTCTCGAGTGGAAATCGAAGCCGTCACCTTTGCAGTCCAGAGGCTTTGCCTTGACGCCACGTCGCCACGACGTCAGTTGTTTTTGTTTTTAAGAATATATATCAAAATCAAAAAAATCAAAAACACTTTATTGCATAAAGATAATACAGAAGAAAAAAAAATAATTAAATTATAGTACATTGCAAAGGCGGCCTTATCACTATAAGTGATCTCTTACAGGCAACCTTATATATATATATATATATATATATATATATATATATATATATATATATATATATATATAGATCTTGGGCTACAAGTGCTCGATAATATAACCAGCGCCGTGACAGTCCACCACCAATTTAGTAAGACATCTTCCATACGTCAATATTGAAGTTTTATCACGAAAACAATTTATTTTTAATAGCGAACTGAAGGCATAACCATCGATACATAAATATTATTTAACCACGACTTTTAATATAGTTGTCTCAGTATTAACTATAAGGGAGCACAATGGCAACTCTTAAATCTACTCTGCCTTATTACCGTAATAAAATATTAGTGGACATGTCGTTAAATCTTTAGTCTAAAAATACTGACATTGTGACTACAATATTGTTGTTTTGCTGAAAAATTTCCCAAACTACCCTTTATTTTATAGGTGATGTATTAACTTGCTTTATCTTAGTTTCTTTTATGTGTGATTTTGTTCGGTAGCTGTCTTCATACTTTAATTTATATTGTTCATTTGGATGTACGCCATCGAGACGTATTTATTTTTAAAAAAGTATAAATCGTTATACTTAAGGCCGCTATGCTGAAATAGGACTTAGCCGGACACGTCTCCTGCACACCTAAAGAGTCTTACAGAGAAATCTCTACCGATTGGACTCCATAGTCTAAAAGGCGATTCGGCTGACCAGAACCTCTGTTTTCATAATAAATCAACATCATCCGTTTGGATCATCACACACCGTACTATTGCCAAATAACAAGAAATAGATAAGAGTGGAAGAATGTACTGTCTTCAGACAAGACCGAATAATGAGACAGCACAGGCCATAAAGTACAATAATATTACGTAATTAGAGACATTGTGTCCTAGGTGACGTAACAAAACATCACATTTTATCTTAAAAGAATAAAAAAATAAATCAGCCTCACACTGTATCCCGCACACAGCAGAGTAGGCAGGAAATCTAGTGTTAAGACACTCCGTTTCCCACTTCCCCACACATACGCGCTTTGCCTCGACACCAGAGCGAAGACCTACAAGAGCAGAGAAATAAAACCAATTAATTGTAAAATATATATATTTTTTTCAATACCTTTTATACTATTCGAAGAATTCAATTACCACGTATTTTAGCAAATATATGTATATCTAGATAATAAAAGGACAATGCCTTAATGACTTCTTAAATTTTCTAGCTTAATATGAGTATGGCGTGGTAGCTTTTATTGGTTCTACGTTATACGTCGTTAGTTACCGCCCAGCTATCATCCGTGAAAATGGATGTTTGGTCTAATGTTGGCTAATATTGGTCCAATATTGGTTATAAATAAAATATTAATGGAATGGTTTAAGTTATTTTTTTTATAAATGTTTATATTTTTTATGAGTTAGGAAAAGAATTAAAGAATATTCAATTTAACATAAATAACCGTAAAAAAAAATATTTTATCGACATCTGAGAGAATGAATTTTCATCAATTCCTTTCATCAAAACCTAAAGCATGGAATTGAGTTCCGACATGCAACACGAAATATGTCGAAAACGAGTGAAAAATTGTGCCGTGTGATCCCGGCCTAGAATAGGATCATCCTGGTACTGGTGGTGTCGTAAGAGGCGACTAAAGTACGTGTGGTAGAGTCACATCGCCAGCAATGGCAACACGCATGGTCAGACTCGACCGGATCATTACCACCCCCGGCATTTAAAACCGGCGTGAAGTAGTGGCTTTATGCCACTGCGTTTCGCATCAGGTAATGCCGAGCTCCGGCGCCCAATCCACCTTAAAGACCGGCAACGCACCTGTAGCTCCGGGGTTGCACGGGGCCGTGGGCGGCGGTAATCACTTACTATCAGGTGAACCGCACGCCCGTTTGCCGTGTCTTTTCCATAAAAAAAAATGGAGTCGCAAAAAACGAGTAAAAAGCATGAGGTAAAATATTATTTAAAATATAAATATATTAGGCTAGTTTTAGTGCAAAAGCATAAACACGCGACTGTAAACGCGACAGGTTGTGAATTCGATTCCCACTTGAAGAAACTAAATGTCCAATATTTTCATTTCCTCGCTCTAGTAACGAAGCAAAGCGCGGCTTGGACTTACTCCAATCAACACGCAAGGCCTCCAGAATTAGACGGAAAGTGGATAACTGAATAATAACGGAGTGTCGTAACACTAGGTCTCCAGGTTCCCTCCGTCTTTATTTGAGGGTTCAAATAAAAGAAAAGGGCGAGAATCTAAAAAAATATTCAAAACTACTTATTATTTTGGCCTCGTTGGTCATACTAAGCCAATCATTGGCAGGAAGCTAGCCACATTAAATTAAACGTGAAGGAAATGCGTGTATCAAGCGTTTTTATCGCTATCTGATGGTCTGATATTAGATAAATTGCTTCAACAAAGTTCATTGTTTATATATAGTGATAGTTTAACGATAATGATAAATTTAAAAGCCTTTGCAAAAAATTGTGATTACCAGCCGATGACGCGGTCGAATCCTTCGTGGTACAATCGCATATGGTCTGACTGTAAACAGTTTTGGGGTCGATTACATTTGGAGGAATAAATTAACTGTCGCCTTATTAACAAGAAAAAAGGTGACGTTGAGTTCCGCCACTTAACAGTCATCCGATAAATTTGGCGACTTTGTAATGCGGGGGCATAGGGTCTGACTGTAAATGTGAAAGTTGCGGGTTCGATTTCCAATTGAGGGAAAGATTTTTTTTATTTCTTCGCCCTCGTGAACAGCCAAAAGGTTTACATGCAATGATTTGAAAACTAAGCGCTGCTTAGGGAACGAAGTGTCTTAACTCTCTTTGCCTACCCTCTCAAATGCATAAATCTACCAAAATGAATAAAAACCATTAGCAATTAACTACAACGGTGAAAAATGTCAAATATTTCCTATTCCAAACAATAGTATAAGAATATTAATTACCTAATAGTATAAAAAGTCATAAAAGACAAGAACTGAGCCAAGTTCCAAGAAAGTTATGTGCAAGCATTTATCAACGACAAGTGAGAATAACGCGAGTATTTTCTCTTCCGTCTCAAAATTTGCATATCTGAATTAATATTGCTATTTTTAATACTCATATAGCTTCTAGCAATTTCAAAGATGTGAACTATTCCGTTTTTTGCTGTTTCCGTTAGGAATTAGAAAACATTTTTTCTCCGTAATTTCTTAGGCCTCTACTAAGATTTAAAAGGAATTTCCATCCAGATTTAAACGAGTGTAATATGTTTCGTAATTTCATCTATACCTCGTCAGTCAATCACTCTCAATCACTCTCAATCACTCGACAAAAGTTGCACATAATAGTTTGAAACCTGGTAACCTAGTATTAAGACACTTCGTTCTCATTATGACACTTTTGTTCTCCACTTTCCCCCGAATTCATAGAGCCTTTGTATGTTGAGAGGCAGAACCTAATTCCGTGCTTTGCCTCGTTACCAGAGCCAAGAAATGAAAATATTAAATATTTTACCCGAGGAGGATAGCAATCAAACTCCCACCCTGATGGGTATACAGTCGTTTGCCTGTGCTCCATCATGTTGACTCAATATATATTATAGATTACTGAAACCATCGTGGCACAGTAAGACAGCGGGTGACTATGGATGCTCGACGAAATTAATTATTTTAATATTTTCATTCGTTCTCGTGATATAAATTGCGATGTTGAATTCCGCTTCTCAACAGCCAATGTCTCCAAATTTAGACGGAAAGTAAGAGACGGAGTATCTTCACACTAGGTTACCTCTGCCTGCCCTGCTATGAGGAGAAAAGCATGAAGCTACTTCAAATAAAAATATTCTACAACGCATTCTTTTATAGTCCAAGTATGAATAATCCCGCAGTAACAAAGGGACATAAAGTGTTTTGATATTTGTGAGCGAGTGGACTATTTTATGTCGCGAAACCAAGTTTTAACGGTTCACTTTGGATGTTTATAACTTAACTGTACGAAGATTTACTTGTCAAGTTTTCAAATTTGGCACACATATTATATAGAGTTTATAATAAAACGTAAATTTTAAAAATAGATACAGTATCATATATTATGTAGAAGCAATAAACACATTTATCTTTGGAAATATTATAAGAATTTTAGAAAGATACTATAGAATAGAGATTTCTCAATTTTTTTTTTGTAAGATTCCATAGGAAGCAAGATTTATTTTATCTTGTTCCCATAGGATTTTCTCAAACTGTTAGTGCTAGACTGCCCAAAAATGCACATGTCAAAATCCAGCTTCCTAATTCTACAAGTTTACATTGTGTTATGTCAGTCAATCAAAAAGCAGCGGCAAATATTATATTATATATATTTTTAAATACATAAATGATTTTTTTTTTCGTTTTATATTCCCAATGTACTCCACACATAGCAAAGTAGGCAGAGGGAACTTGGGAACCTAGTGTTATGATATTGCGTTGCCATTAAGACATGTCCTTTCCGCACTTATCGCTAAATTCTGAAGGTAGGAATTAGGTGTAGAGCAGCGAAGCTTAACGCCGCAAATGCGAATTATTTTTATTGGGCTGTGGTAACGAGATAAGGCGCAGCATTGAATTCCACCACTTAACACGTAGTATCTTAAAAATTAAGTAAAAAGTGAAGAATAAAGTGTTTTAATATTAAAAAGAAACAGCTTCACGCTGTATCCCGCACACAGCAGGGTAGGTAGAGGGAACCTAGTGTTAAGACACTCCGTTCTCCACTTTCTGCCGAATTCTGGAGGCATTGCGTGTTGAGTTTTAATATAAGTATAAGTTCTCTAATATATATGAGATAGAACTAAAAAAAATATTTTTCTATTACACTTGTCCATACATTTCGGTGCATATTATGCAATATTACACAAGTTGTCATCACATATGAAACGGGGTCATCGTCCCCAGTCATCATGAATCACACTGTGACTCACTCGACAACTGCCTGCGGGAGTCTCTATGACGGTATGCACTCTACGTCGGAATGGCAAATTGTAGTAATTAAAAGGCTTTTTAACATATTTTTTCAGCTTCACGCTGTATAGCGGGGTAGGTAAAGGGAAGTAAGTCTCAAGCTTGCGTTTCCGATTTTTCAGCGAATTTTCGAGGCGTTGCGTGTTGAACGAAACTCAACGTCACGCTTTGCCTCGATACTAGAGAAAATAAATTAAAGTATTTAATATTTAATTTCCTCAAATCGAATTCACAACTTATCGCGTTTACTCATCACTTTATTAAAATATATTTATATATAAAAAAAAAACTGTCATTACTTTTTAAATCCCGATATTCTTTTGAGTATAATTCCCACAAAAATACAATCAGTCACACAAAGGGGTGTAGAGTCGAAAAAATTAATTGCTATAAAAGCGTACAGGGCCGTTTCGCCTCCGGTCGTAGTCTCTCAATCGAAAACAGAAAGGCAATCGAAATATACTGTAGATACCAAAAAAAAAACCATCTCAGGATCATTTTAAGTTGCGTATGACTCATACAACGACCGAAAAACGATTTTATTTTGAAATTTTTCAATTTTAAACCTTAAAATTTTGGTGTAAAGATGACAAAATATTTGAAAAGCTCCACGGGTGGTGCAAGGAGGCGGTACGTTTGCAAACAATCAACGAATTGAACTTACAAAAGAACAAAGCTTAAAAGCTCAAAGCTCAATTTTATAGTAAACGATACCATACTTCAAGGAAGTCTTGCTGCGAAGAAGAAAGGTGATAACGTCTTGACCAAACTGCATAAAGGATTTCTTTTCTAATATATCCTTTTTAATATATCTAATTAGATACAGTCGGAATATTTTTTTATTGTTAAATATTAAATTAGCAACGGATGTGATAATTTTGGGTAGCATTTTGTTTGTAGTAAGCTTTTGTACTAATTTAAATGACCACCCAAAAGGAAATTGAGATATTACTGGTGTTGTGTATTCGTGAGAAATAGTGTAGATTCAAATACTATTTGTTTGTATGATATTGCTTTTTCCGGACATATAGGCAGAGAGATCCTAGTGTGAAAATACTCCGTTCCCTACTTTCCGTCTCTTGAGCTATTCCGTTGACTGGCGGGACTGACAGCGAAAAATCTGAAATATTATTAAATAATAATTCATTCCCCTGACTGTGATCGAACTCCCAACCGTCGCGTTTATACGTTTGTGCCACTGAGCTACAATGGCCTCAACTAGATTCAATATTTGGGCAAAACAAAAAAAAAAAACAAAACAATAAATATTTATTACAAATAATTTGCTCAAATGCATATTATTTTGTCAATACTTTACAACTTCATACAATGTAGCCCACATTTCACCATTTCACTAACTTGGCATCAATAGTCCTGAGTATTTTTGTACTGTCTTTATACTACGGCCACTGTAGAGACCTTTCTATTGTTATTTAGAATCGTCTCCTTCGCAGCTCGTTCCTTCCTTAGTTGAGACTTAAACAATAATGAATTTTCTTTGACGGCCACCGCCAAAGCAACTGCAAAATTTCAAACACAAGGCGTTGTTTTGCAATGTTTTTATGTTTTTGTACCAAAATTTTCGGCGTCTGTATGATGTTTCGGTGTTTTTTTTTACGTTGTCACTCTGTACCACTAATTTTTGATATTCTCTGCCTTTCCTTCTCTAATATTAGATGTATGTATAAATTATATGATATGTTTATTCTACTGGTTTTGTAGGTCTCTACCTAGACTATGTGTGATTTTTTGTTAGTTGAATTTTTTATCTTAATATAATTTAAATTTGCAATCTTAAAGTGGGTGGGTGGCTTATTTTTTTTCAAATTAATACATTATTTTTTATGTTTTTGTTTTGTTTTTACGCTATATACTGCTTAATAAGATAGAAAGAGGACACCTGGGAACTTTGTGTTAAAACACTCCGTTTTCTGTTATAAAATAAATATATTAAATTTTGACATCAAAATAAAAATATCAGCCTAATATTTCAGTACAGGCTGGAAGCACACTAAAACAGAAAGAACATGTACATAAATGTGAATATGGCTGGTACGTTAAAAGTTGCCAAGACAAATTTTTTGCTTTAATTATATCCTAAGTGGACACAGAAACTATATAGATCTCCAAATGCTTTATAAAATTGATAATGACGTATTATTTATTCAACATTGAACTTGGCTTTAATTTTACATTTATGTTTTTCATAAGATTTCATAATTAATGAAGTCAAAATTAAAAATTCCTTGCACAAAAAGGGATGAGAAAAGGGAAAGGACAACCACACGTGAATTGAAAACTAATGGCTATTTAATTAAGTATTCCGTACGATACCTTTGTTAAATTAATTTTAATGAAGTATTGATATGAGATAAGTATTTTATTTTTAACAGTAATTTAATAAAAAAAATTGTATAATTTTTTTTATTTTTTCTTGTTTCCACTTCTTTTATTAAAAAAAAATAACTTGAGGTCAGTCGTGGCGCAGAGACATAAATTGTGACTGTAAAACCGACTGGTTGTGTGTTCGATCCCCACTCGAGGAAAATAAATATTTATTTACATTTATATATTTATTTCTTTGCTTTGGTGTTGAGGCAAAGTGCGACGTTGAGTTCCACCACTCAACACGCATTGCCTCCAGAACTCGTCCGAAAGTGGAGAATGGAGTGTCTTAGATTACTAGGTTCCCTCTGCCTACCTTGTTATGTGCGGGATGCAGTGTGAAGCTGATTTATATTTTTTTTTTTTTTTTTTTATTTTAAATATATAATTTTAAATGGAGTAATTCCGTTTTTTGATATTGTGTCCTTCATAATAAAGTTGTCTAGGACAATGGACTAAAGTTAGATGCTTGTAATTTTACAGATAAACAATATTTTATTACATACAAATAAAAAATCAAAATACTTTTTACAACAATTTTAAATTCCATTAGGCATAATCTAAAATCAATTAAAACAGCATATGCAAAATGCATACAACAAAACAAACAGCCCAAAACCCTAGAAGGCTACTTCAAAAGCAAATCACGCCGCTTTGATAAGACATGCAGATGGAATTATGATCTGGTCTTGATTAGGCCTACAGTTTGTAATCCTTTGTCTATTACTAGTTCAGTCTACATCGATTTTGTGTTAAATTGCCGTACGTCTGCTTAGTTAGCGGCATTAGGGAGGGTAGTTAGATACAAATTAGTTACTAATGGCTACGTGACTTCAGTGTTATAATCCTAGTACTGGTACAGATTGAAATCTCTGTTAGCGCTGTTAAATTGGGTTTAATTAGTTAGTTTCATATGGAGAAAATGATATATTTTCATTTTCTGGATCTGATAAAAGATAATGGGTGGCGTTGAGTTCCGCCACGCAATGTACCGAATTCGGGTGGAAAGCGGAAAATGGAGTTTCTTGATATTGGTTCATATCTATCTCTCCTGCTATATGCGGTACAATAGGAATTATTTTGTTTTAAATATTAATACTTATTTAGAAAACGTTTAAAAATTGGACCCCTAAACCATATGTTCAGAGCGCTTGGTCGGTTTCTAGGAGACGCGGGTTCGAGTCCCGCTGCGTTCAAATTTTTATACGTTTTCTGTATAAGTATTTTTCTTTCCTAAGTGTGGAATAACACTTTAAAAATGTAAAAAAAAATTAAATATTATTTTAACAATATAGAAGAATATTCGGGATGAAATTATAAGTATATTTATTTTTTGTTTGATTTATGGCCTTTAAATATTAAGCGCCTAATAAACTAATATAGGCAAGATTAAATCTTTACTTTGCTCTCACATCATATCTGTAGGCGTTTTAAATGTTAGCTCTAAACTTCTCATCCATAATTTTTTTCCATTTTTCTCATTTTTCGACAATAAAATGAATGTAACAGATACGTATCACACCATACGAGAACGTATGGCTCAGTGTTCAGAGCGCCTGGTCGGTTTCCAATTAAATAGATACGTATCATATTTTTTTAAAATAAAATAAATAAATCAGCTTCACGCTGTATCCCGCACACTGCAGGGTAGGCAGAGGGAACGTAGTGAAAGACACTCCGTTCCCCACTTTCTGCCGAATTCCGGAGGCATTGCGTGTTAAGTGGCAGAACTCAACGCCGCGCTTTAACTCGATACCAGAGCGAAGAAATGGAAATATAAATTTAAGTAAATATTTCATCTCCTCGAGTGGGGATCGAACCCACAACCAGTCGGTTTACAGTCACACCTTGTGCCACTGCGCCACGACCGGCCTCATATTTTTTTGTTTATAAATATTCTTCTTTCTTCAACTACACGATGTATCCCGCAAACAGCGGAATGCCAGAGTAAAACTAATGACAAGATATTTCGTTCTCCATTTTTTGTGTAAGTTCGAGATATTGTGTATTGAGTAGCGGAACTCAACGCTGTGAGGTTTTATATTTTCAGAACATAATTTTTCTTACCTTGTGATTACAATTTAGACTATATTTTAGTGTAATTAAGAAATATACAAATTTTATGCTTTATCTATAAATATTCATTGGGTTAATAATAAAATACTATCAAAATTAGCTTATCATTTTTAACCCAAGTTATATATAAATAGTATTTAAATTATATTAATGCATTTAAAAGGATCTGTGAACAATTTTTAGAAAAATAGTTTGTAAAAAATTTAATATTTTATTCCTCTAAATGGGAATCGAACTCATCACTGTCCCGTTTACAGTCACACGCTTGTACCACGACAGCTTTTATTACTTTTATAGAAAAGTGGCTTAAACCATCAAGAATGAAGCCGCAGGGTATCTATTAAGCAAAATTAAGAACCCCTCGATCTTTAAACGTCTTATATCAACATACACTACTTAAATGATTAATATATTTAAATATTCAATTGATATACAAATAGCTTCGAGCAAAACTCACAATTAGTGGATTGGCCTTTGAGAATTATATTTAATTTACATAAAGTATTAGGATAATATTTTCGATTCGAAGGGACAATCTATTTTTGTTTAAATTTTAATTTTAAATTACGTTTTAAATTGATGAAAGAATAAATAATATTTATTTGTTACTTCATAGAACAAACTAGTATTTTATTGACGTATGTATGAATTAAATTAAATTTTTACGTGGTTTACATTAATAGGCTATATAGAGGATTGTTCTAAACGCAAAATTATATAATATGTAATAAGACATCAAATAAAAAAAAACATACAAAAAGTTATAAAATAAATCAAATCAGCTTCTCGCTGTATCCCGCACGCAGCAGGGTAGGGAACCTAGTGTTAAGACAATCGTTCCCCACTACCAAAATTTAAAATATCTTTAAAAAAATACTAACAAGTAAAGCTTATCACATTTTTAAAATTTTCAAAGTATTATTCCACACATTAGGAAAGAAAAATATTTATTTAGAAAACGTACAAAAATTTGAACGCCGCGGAACTCGAACCCGCGCCTCCTGAAAACCGACCAGGTGTTCTGACCACTAAGCCCTACGTCCGAACGTATGGCTTATTAATCAGAGCGTCTTCTCTAAATAAGTATGAAAGCCTATTACGCTGTTCAAGAATATTTAGAGGATAAACATGTATGGAATTAATGTCTATTGAATGTGATGCAGGATAGCTGCCAGATCGTGTAATAATTCAATTATATCATTGACTTTGAAAAGAGCAACTGTTGAGTTTCTTGCCGGCTCTTCTCAGCAGAACTGCCTTCCGAACCGGTGGTAGCTTTTTTGTTTTTTTGTTCATTCGACGACTTAAAAGTGCTTATAATAATCTATTTGAATAAAGAATATTTTGAATTTGAATCATTTCTTTTTGCGTACCGGCCAGGACTGAAAATAAGAAAATAAATTTTGTTTGTATTTCATTTAGTTTTACTTTACCCATATATCCTCTTGCCTCTTTGAATACTTAATAATTGATTGAAAAGTGTATTATTGTTTAATGTTTATATTATTAATGACGTAGCGACGGCGTCTGACCGCAGAAAAAATACAACAGTTGTGAGTTCGAATCCCAATCCGGGTATCAATTATTTATAACCTATGTTTCGGTGAAAAGACACAGCGCAGCGTTGAGTTACATCACTCAACATGCAATATCTGAAAAAAATATCGAAAATTGGGGAACGGAGTGTATTAAAACTAGCCTCCCACTGCCTACTCTACTATGTGAAAAAAAAAACGTTAATTTTTCATTCTTTCCATGTAAGGGGACTAAGAAATATTTTCACACATATTTCACTTCAGTGAATAATGAAGCTGAAATTCTTAAGTTCAGAGGTCTTTATTTAGACTCCTTTGTTACTTCGTTTTCAAAACCGTGAATTAAATGTGCCGTGTGATTGTAAGCACGTGACAATGTTACTGTACACTAATGTGATTTTACATAGAGTAATGACATAACAGAGAAATATTGTAATAAAAAAAACAAATTAAATTAGCTTCACTCTGTATCCCGCACGCAGCAGAGTAAGCAGAGGGAATCTGGCAGAGGCATTGCGTATTGAGTGGCAGAATTCAACACCGCGCTTTGCCCCAGAATATATACCAGAGCTAAAAAATTAAAACTTAAATCATAACAAATATTTAATTTCCTTTTGTTTTAATGCAACGTAATTATACATTAGATAAATTTGTAGTAGAATTGTATTGATATATTTTTAATTTTAATGAATTGTTCCTGTGATTAGTGCGTTTAACCAAACAAATTCTTTGTTTTTATTGCTTCATGCTATATTCGGCACATAGTGGAGTAGACAGAGGGAAGCTAGTATTAAGGCACTCCATTTCCAACCAAATCTTGTCATACCAGAGCGAGAAAGTAAAAATATTAAATATTCCATTCCCCTGACCGGGAATCGAACCCACACTCTTGTGCGACCGAGCCTCTTCATATTTATAATAAAAAGTAATCTTCTAAACATTACTCTATAATACAAATGAGTTGGGCGCGGTGACAAAACTAATTATTGTTATGAAATAAACGACTTCCTCTTACTTAAGTTGAGGTTAACGCATCATTATCATTATTTTTAATAATGAGTTAGGGTTTAATTATTTTTGTTCTATAATTATTTAATATAGATTTTAGACAAAAGTGAGATAATTTTACAAATATTTAGGAGTTTTTTGTTTAAAATTAGTTGAATGTTGGGTTAAGACCCTTACCTTTTTTTTTTAGTTTTTTTTAGTACATTATAAAATTTTATAATAACTCAGTGAGAAAATATTTCACTATTAAGGCGATGGTTGAGGATTCATCCAAATTCAGGATATTAAATAATTTTTCTATTTGCCTGCCCTGGTAGACAAAATGCGGCGTTGACTTCCATCATTTTAAATGAAATTTATCGAAAATTAGATGGAAGGTGGGGAACGCAGTGTCTTGGCATTAATAGTCTCCGCCAGTCCTAATATGCGAGAAAAAACGTTAAAGTATATATATATTTTTTACTTTATGGAAATTATCCCATGATGAGGTGTGTGACTTAAAATAAGTTCAAATCTTGTTAATAAGATACTATAATAATAATATTGCATAAGTACTGCGCTTGCTATATTATTAACAATTCATAAGATCGTGGCGCAGTAGGAAAACGACTAACAAACCAATGAATATTATTATTCTTAACTTACAAGTGCTATACTATATATAGGAAAGGATATCTTTCTTTCCTTTTCGACCATTTTTAAGAAATATTTTAAAATATTGCATGTAATGAGATTTAAAGTTGATTTTAAAACTGTAAATTTTAATAAATTCAATTACAAAAAGGATAATTAGAGAGTAAGAAGAAGTAAAAGTAAAAAGTGAAAATATAAATCTAAATAAATATATCATTTACAAAAAGGAAATTGTGCGTTGAGTGGTGGAACACAACGCCGCACTTATTTTGCTTATAAAAATTATAAAAGCTACAAAAGTCCTTATATCTATTTACATCTCCACATAGTGTAAATTGGGTCAAGTCACAATTCAAGTATTTATGCTCGTATAAGATACTTGACCTTAATTAATGCTATAGTAAAAGTATGTCGCAGTTCACTCCGTACAATGAAGCCCTATAGACTACGAAAGTAGGTACTACTTGTTGTTATTTTACAACTTAATAAGCTCTTTTGAAGTTCTAAAATACAAAAAAGATGTTGATATTTATTTTGTTTGAATGTAAAGATCTCATATTATCCTTTTTTTAGCTTCACGTAAGCAAAAGGAGCCTATTGAGAAGACACTCCACTCTCCATCTTCCTCCAAATTCTGGAGTCATTGCACGTTGAGTGGCGCGTGTCATTGCATGTGAGTTGCATGGAGAGCACCCAGAAAGACTCAATTTTCCCATTAAAATTCGAGGGGCCCAAATATTGCATATTTATTTAAACAAATTATGAATTGAATGTCTCTGTATTAACAGAAAATTGTGCGTCTTAATTTTCAGGGGAGGCGGACACTCAATGGCACACTTCGTACACCCTACTATTAACTCCACATCCTACCGTACAAAACTGAGATACTTCCGTCCCTAAAAATCTATTTCTAGGTTCCCTCTATCTAGCCTGCTATATACAGGATATAACACGAAGCTTAAAAAATATATGTTTATAGCAATCAAGTCCTGAAAGCACATCAAGTCACGAACTAATCAGAGATCATAAAATTAAAGCAACTATAAAACAAGGTCTAAATCCTCGATGTCGTAAACCAGATGAGGGCATTCGTAATCCGATGGGCAGATGAGACAATGTGATAAATCTTATAATTTGCCGAATTTTGTGTGAAAACACTTGAGTCATAAAAATCTGGTGATTCTAAATGGGGGTGTTTATATTGCATATTTTTTTTAACTTAACACTGTTGCGTTTGCGATGTTACTGCCTAATCATTATTTTGTTTATATATTTTTATTGTTTCTTGGTTTCTCGCTGTATCAGGGCAGGATATACAGAGGACTGTAAACTTAGTGTCAAGAGTCATACTGTGAACTTAGTGTTAAGCCCTCAGTTTCCATTAAGGCCTTTCCATTATCTATTTCCTGCCAAATCCATGGATATTAAATATTTCTTTACCTCGAGCGTGAATCAAACTCACAATCTGTTACGTTTATAGCCACATTCTAATACCCCTGTACCAGGACTGGCTCCAAGTTTTGATATATTTCTAGTAAGAAAGCCAAAACTTATACCAACCAAAAAGTAATTAATCAAAAGCCCACAACACTAAAAGAGCATCACAAAGAATATTTTCTCTCTTCCCTTGTAAAAGGGAAGCAGAATGGTAAAATTACACCCCAGTCTAGATAACTCTCATCAGTGAGACAATAAAGTATTCCAGATTTTACAGCGAAAATTTGCATGAAATTCATCTGGGCAGGATTTATGAGTGGCTGTAATTTGAAGTCCTCGCCAGCATATGCAATATGCATATCAGTTGAGAGACGGTGCTTTGGAGGGCTTAGTTTTAGCGATTTCGCTTGATTATTTTTGTGTTGTAGTAGGAAAGTTGGAAGTGGGAGTTTTGTTTGATAATGTGTGTAGCTCAAATTTAACTAAGAATTTAATGTCGTGGCCAGTCCAGGTTGTGGGTTCGATTCCCACTACTAGAAATGAAATATTTAATATTTCGATTCCTTCACTCTGATAAAGCGCGGTATTGAGTTCTGCCACTTAATACGTAATGCCTTCAGAATTCAACGAAAAGTAGGGAATGGAAATAGTCTTAATCAAAGGAGTATCTCAACACTAGGTTAAAAAAAAAATTGTTAATCTTAGGTAGTAGTAGTCGTGGTACTGGGGATGAGGGTTAGACTGTATATGAGATAGTTGTGAGTTTCATGTCAACGCATGATTATATTGCTTTTTTGTCCTATCCCTGCTTTAATGAGATAAAACATAGTGTCAAGTTTCGCCTCTCGAAATATTAAGTTAAAGTTAGAGAACGGAGTGTTTCAACACTAACTCCAGATTTCCTATAACTAGTCTGTACGCTATATCTATAGGCGGAATAAAGCGTGAAGTTATAAAATATTCTTAAAAAGGGACTAGGTTAATAAAATAGGTTCTGTTTTTAGTCATATGTTTTCCAAATTCCTTGTAATATTGTTATTTTTTCATTAAAATTATTAAAGTTTTTATACTTTTGAGAAGATTTCAGTAAAAAAAAATATTGAAATTCAGCCATCTTAAACAATTAAGCACTAACTCCCTACAAACGTGTTAACATTAACACTCAATGAAACAAAGTACAAAGTAAACAATTCCTAAAACTAATTCTTCGAGATTTACGATAAATTGTTAACTTTCTTATTAGTTCGTTACTAAATTAAACATAGAAGTTTCTAACCTTATATTTTAACATATAAGGTAAAAAGTTGTTTAAAAATCGTAAATAGGGTGCACAGTATGTGAAGCTTCAAGGATTAGGGAGCAAAATGCATTTGATACGTTTTACGAGTATGCAAATATAAAGGAGAATTGAACGATAAAATGTAAGCCTTGACTTATTACTGGCGTGCTGTAAAATTGAGCTCCACTGTCAACAATACGGTCTCTAAAAATGCATATTTCCTGTTTATTCTACAGATTATAATTGTGTTTTAAATTTTATAGGTTTTAATTGTGATTATGAAGGAAGGTATTCGAATAAATTTTGTGACAAAAATGCCATAGTATGATAGT
This sequence comes from Heliconius sara, assembly GCA_917862395.2. Taxonomy (NCBI): domain Eukaryota; kingdom Metazoa; phylum Arthropoda; class Insecta; order Lepidoptera; family Nymphalidae; genus Heliconius; species Heliconius sara. The sequence goes on along the minus strand of OU860788.1, from coordinate 1,854,549 downwards.
GACTGGTTTTTTAAAATGGTTTATTCATCCTTACACTACAGATTTAGGGTCCGTATTTTTTGTAATTTTATACATTAATTTTTTAATATTTTTTTTCTTTAGACACTACCTAGAAAAAGACATGTTATTATATACATATATTAAAAATGAATTATAAAGTTTAAGTAATGGCTTCGAAAACCATTCGAGGAAATGATACTAGACAATGCGCGGTATTGACTGCCGCTACTTTACACGTAACACCTCCAAAATTTGGCGGTAATTGAGGAGTAGAGTGCCACTAGGCTGCCTTCCCTGCTAGATAGCTGATTTCCCTGCTGGATACAGGATATAGCGTGAAGCTGATTAAGTCTATGGTTTTAATAATAATGATATAAATGATATTGATATTTGAATAAAATAGTGTGACCTCGACTGAATTAAAACGCAATGGTTTTGGATTCGAAATCCACTCGGGGCAGTAATGAGTATGAGTAGACAAAGCACGGTGTTGAGTTACACCACTGAACGAGCAATGTCTTGATAATAAGGTGGAAAGTAAAGAATATGTCATAGAACTAAGCCCCCTAACCTATCTATATATTGCTCGCTACAGCTAAGCAGCGGACCCTTGTCGAAAGTAACAACTTCAATTTTCAATAAAAAAAATATATTTATAAATTTAATCGATATGAATGAAACATACATACATACATTTTGAAATTAAAAACATCAATGTCAACGAATAATTAATTTCAATTCTCAATACAAGTAGTATTGAAACCTATCAAAGCACTTTTTTAATTCTTATTTCAACTACTATAAAGTGAAAAATACAAAATTTAGTCACAGAATTTCAATTTAAAAAAAAAAGGATGATTTTTCATTTGACCCATTATTTTTGTTCTGTTGCTTCTAATGTAGAGCTTAAAACTACAGTAGTAGAGTTTACAACACTACAAAACTATAGTTGCTAAAGTTTTAACTTTGAAAGCTCAGGTGCGTAACGAACTAATTAATTTCAATGCCCACATTTGATTATACAAATCAAATAGTTTACACTTATTGTGGGGTTGAAATGAGAAATCACTAAGAAATGTATTGTGTCACGTTTCGCCCGTACTTCCGGTTGTTTTTGTAGGTGGCTATTGGCCACGGCTTTTGAAATTATAGATATTATATTTTATTATTTTTTTCTTTTAGCTTCACGCTGTATTTTGCACATAGCTAGTTAGGCAGAGGGAATTTGCAAACCTAGTGTTAGGACACTACGTTCCCATTAAGACACTTAAGTTCCCGACGTTACGCCATTCCTGGAGGTATTGCGGGTTGATTTGCAGAGCTGATAGCTTCAGTTATGCCTCGTTACCAGCGTGAGAAAATGAAAATATTAAATCTTTCATTTCCGCGACGGTATTTCTTAAAGCTAGGTTCCCTCTAACTATCCTGCTATATGCGGGATACAATGTGAAGCTAAAAAAAAATTTAAAAAGTAAATAAAAAACATCATAACTCTATGGCGAATCACCCTACAGGTGTCGTCGTTTCACACGAGCCCACCGCCTCTATGGGCAATTGGGCATTCATTATTGTGTCCAATAATTATTAGATGGACACCCCCAGTTATGATTATAACCAGTTGGTCATTGAGCAAAGTATATATTGTAAGCAATAGATTGTTATGTCGATTTGAAACGTTAATTTTATTGGTTAAGTCAAAATATGCAGGTGTTTTTTATTGATCTTGAGTATTTTTTTAGGTTAGCCCACAACCTGTGACGTTATCGTTAGAAAAAAAATTCCAAAATATAAAATCACTAATCGGTTCATCATATTTCATCATTTAACTAACTAATGTGGTTTATTTTTATCATCAGCGGAGTGTCTTAACAATAGGTTCCCAAGTTCCTCTTGCCTACCCTGCTATGCGCAGGAAGTGTGAAGTGAAAAAAAAATGAATTTGCTTTTCGAACTAAATTAATTATAAGTGGCGGTGCCTTGTTTTCTTTTTTTATAAACATTAACCATTTTCCTTATTCCGTCTACATGTAAATAACCCGTTTCCTTCTAAATAATATATAAATAATAAAAAAATAAAAATATTATTAATTATTATAATTATAACGATTAAACTGATTTCCCCTTGACCATCGGAAGTAGTCTATTATTTACCGTATTACATTGTAACCGACCAGTGACAGCGATAATTGGGTGAAAAACTATTTGTGGTTTACTTATTGTTAATTACCCTAAATATTGTTTTTTTAAACATTATAATTCCATAATTCTCTGTTAATTCTTACCACTGCCTTTTTTGCTGTATGTGAGAGTAAAAAGCTAAAAAAACAAAAAATATAATTCTGTAAATATTTTTTTATTCTACATTTATGTTTAAATAAACAAAATAAATTAACTACACGCTGTATCCCGCACACAGCAGGGTAGGCAGTGTTAAAACCTAGTGTTAAAACATTCCGTTCCCCACTTTCTGCCAAATTGTGGAGGCATTGCGAGTTGAGTTGCAGAACTCAACACCACGCTTAGCCTTGACACCAGAGCAAGAAATTATAAATTTAAGTAAATATTTCATCTCCTCGAGTGGGGATTGAACCCACAACCAGTCGGTTTTACAGTCACACTTCGTGCCGCTGCACCACGACTGGCCTTTTAATAACGTGATATTTCTAAATATAAATTTTATCATCAAAATAAATATGTAAATAAAACCTACGATCTTCCCCTAATTTCTTTTGTGGTTTCACAACATTTACGATGCTATAATATACTGAACAATTATTTTTGTAACAAAATTCAGTTTAGATCGCATTATCGTTGCGTGTATTCGATAATTGTGTGAAATCAGTGGTTCGGGGGCAACTGGTCAAGCTTCGTTTTTATTGCTATTAATATTTAAATATAACGATTATTGGTACTGACCAGTATTTATTATTATTAAAAAATTAAAAAAAAAAATAACTTCACGCTGTATCCCGACAGCAGAGTGGGCTATGGGAACTTAGCGTTGAGACATTCCGTTCATCATTTTCCACCGAATTCTGAAAGCATTGTGTGTTGAGTGGCGGAACTCAACGTCGCGCTTTGCCTCGAAACCAGAGCGAAATAAATGAAATATAAACATTTAATTCGAGTGGGGATCGAACCTCCAACCAGTCGCAATTTGTGGTCCTGCCACGAGTGGTTTCTATTATTTTATCTTTTTATTGTAACTGTATTTATTTGTGAATTTGTGAAGAATTTTGAGGATTCATAATAACATTATGAAATGGTAATTGAGGCAGTCCGTGGCACTGTCGGACAATATATGATCCCAATTTTGGGGATATAATCATTTTCTAAATATTTTCGTATTCCTTTATTATTTTTTATTATTTCTTCGCTCTGGTACCAAGAAAAAAGCGCGGTGTTGAGTTCCGTCGCAACACACAATCCAGATGCCATATGCCACATACAACGTTCATTTAGCAAAGAATCATTCCGCATCCGCTCTGGTAAGGAGCGTAAATTTTATTTTGAAAATAATACTAATTCAAAATATTCAAACAAGATAAGACAATCACCGTGCGATGTCTCGAAAATTGGGCGAAAAATAGAAAAACGGAGTCTCTCCACACTAAGTTCCCTCTAAGCACTCTACTATATGCGTGATAAAGCGTGAAACTTAAAAAAAACTACAAAAATTAGGCATACACCTAACACTTACCTCACCTGTTACGTGATTACATCAAAAACATTGGTTCGACGATACGCTTTAATTAAATTAATTGTCAGCATTCGCTATATAAATGACCAGCTATGAAATGCGGGGAAAAAATGTTGATACTAAAAGATAAAAGTAATAATAAAGCATTTCCCCCCCTGTATAGTGGCTGGCTTGCTACGCTCGTTTACTTTTGTGTATTATGTATATTTTAGTTATTTTTCAGATTGGTAACAGAATCTAGTCAATCTCTCTTTTCTCTTATTTGATTATATATAGATATATTGCATGTTAGCTGGCGGAACTCAACGCCGTAGGTAAAGCATCTACGTAACGGAAGAAAATTATAATGAGAAGATGCCGTTATAAGGCCATTGTGGCGTAGTGGAACAGCGTGTGATTGTAAATGATCGGACCACTCGAAGAATTAAATATTTCATTTCTCCATCTCCGAATAAAATGTGGCTAAGTTCTACCGCTCACTATAAAATATCTCGAATGAATAAGATAAATTAGAAAATATAATATTGACTATTGATTCAAAAGCAACGGAACTGCGTTGAACTACTTAATTAAAAAAAACTCAAAACCTTAGAGTGTCTTAATACTAGGTTCCCAACATTCCCCCTGCCTACTCTACTATGTGCGGGAAACAGTTTAAAGCTAATAAAAAAATTAAGGAAAATTTAAAAAAATATTTAAATATTGACAAAAATCATAGTAAATCATACCAGCAAGCCCGCACCCAACCCGCATAGATGCGTCGGACATTGCACGTGTATAGATGCCAATCATGGCGTGGCACCCCTTATGGGAAGCGCTAGAAAATATTTTAGCTTTTTTATTATATACGAATCTGATATAAATCACTATGTTATATTGTTTTAGAGTTATTTATTTACATATGAGATATATTATTATGTGAAAATGTTTTTTTTTAATAAGGTGGACTGAGAGAACCTAATGTTAAAACAGGCCGTTCCTGATATTCCGCCGAATTTTGGAGGCGGTGGAGTCACAGAACTCAACGCCGCGCTTTACTTCGATACGATAGCGCATCAATGAAAAAAATAATATTTCAATTCTTTGAGTAAGAATCAAACCCACAATTTATCGCGTTTTATGGTAATGATTAACTAAGTGTCAAAAGATGAATTCTGTTTCTATAGCATATTCTTACAGCATATGAGGAATAAAGTATAAAGGCGTCGTAGCGCAGTGGGACAGCGTCTGATTATAAATGCGACGGTTGTGTGTTTGACCCCTACTCGAGAGAATTATTATGTTTAATTTATTTTTATTTCCTTTTTTTGGTAGACAATTTCTAAGATAAATTGGGTGATATGTGGGGTACTACAGTCCGTTACGACACTTCTCGCTGTCGTAGGTTTAACGCCGCGCTTAGCCTCGACACCAGAGCAAAAAATGGAAATATAAATTTAAGTAAATAGGAGATGAAATATTTATTTAAATTTATATTTTCATTTCTTCGCTCTGGTTTCGAGGCAACGTGCGGTGTGGAATTCCGCCACTCAACACGCAATGCCTCTAGAATTCGGCAGAAAGTGTGGAACGGAGTGTCTTAACACTAGGTTCTCTTGGCCTATCCTGCTGTGTGCGGGATGCAGCGTGAACCTGATTTTATTTGATTTCATCTCCTCGAGTCGAGATCAAACCCAGAATCCAGTCTATTTTACAGTCACACTTTGTGCCCCTGCGCCACGAATGGCCTCAAACATTTTTTAAATAAATCACAGAAAAATATATTACAATTGCCTATTGGAATTATTTACACTGTAAACAGATTTTAGACAAAAACAAAGTACACGAAAACAAGTGTCACTCACAAAAAGGTGAACATTAAAACAATTATTTGCATAAAACGGAATTAAACAAACAAAAATACCTATTTTTCTAACACAATACAATATACATACACACCAAAATTAAGGCGTAGACAAGAAATTAGTGAAGAAAAATACTCCACAAAGGATCCCACCCTCTGAATAAATAAAATCTGTCAATTGAAGTATGTCAGTGTTTGCCTTTATTAAATTTAGTATGAGGAAATAAGTTGAAAAGCTCTATTTTTAAGAGTTAGAGCTCAAAATTGTATGAGTTTTAGTTACTTTAAGTTTCGAGTAAGTTTGGATCTCATACAATATGTGAGAAGATGTCATTTGCATCAATCTACGTCGTGTTAACGAATATTCGACGTCAGCGTTACTTAATATTGGGTGTGGATGAAAAATTACTAACTTTACTAAACTTATTGTACTTACCTTATATGATTTGGTATTTACGTATAGGTTTAGAAGATTTTAATATAAGGGTCATTTATATGCATAAATAATGTATTATGCTAAGATGTCGTGGCACAGTAGTACAGCGGTCGGCTGTTAACGCAACGGTGGTGGGCTCGATTTTGGTTCGAGCAAATTCGCTATTTACTTTTTGCTCTGGTAACAAGACAAAATACGACGTTGAGTTCCGCCATTTAACATGGAATATCTAAAAAAATTGGGTACAAAGTGGAGAACGGATATGTTTTAAGAGGTTTTAGGTTCCCTCTGCCTACTCTTATATATGCAAGATACATCGGGAACTACTAATTGCATTATCTAGATGGTTCAAATATTCAATTGAATTAATATATATTAATGAAATTTAACATAAAAATCTATAGACTTATATACAAATAAACCGTTTCTAGTACTAAAACACGATATAACTAAACACTGTTTGTATTTCACATGAATATTTCAGAAATTAGTCAACAAAGTGGCACAATTATTTGGATGACTCATACAAAAATTTTCCAAAATGAACCTTATTACATGGTAATAAAAGCTAATTAATTATTTAAAAGTCTATTCTTTAGTATCATCGGTCGACTGGCCATGCAGGTTAGTGCACAAAGAACGGTTAAATGCAGTACGTACTTTCATTTTTCCGGTTAATATCTCATTAAATTTTGAATCTTTTTTTCTACTTTATTAGTCATTATTGAAATAAGTTTTAATTTAGAATTAATGTATAAAAATATATTGAAGTTTATTAATATCATGGTTATGTATTCAAAATCTACTAGACTAGAATATATTTTTTTAGCTTTACGTGTTTTCTATAGCAGAGTAAAGAGACCAGGGTAGAGTCAAGGCCCATTTTATACTTTTCCACTATTTTTTTTTATTATATATATATATATATATATATATATACTAAAGAAATATGTAAAGTAACCGGGTATAGGTTTTACCCGTTAATAACTCAACGGATTAATATGCTAATTAGAAAGCCGTAAATTGTCTCTAACATATACATTTATTATATTTACTTAAATTCATTTAGGTTCTGCTCTTAATAATTTAAGTGGAATTGAAAAACCTGAATGCTATTTACTACATCTAAGGAGATTTTTTCATTAAGAAATTTAAGTGAATTACTAACTGAAAAGTGAAACTATGTGAAAGTATACTTGATAAAGCAAGAACCGTTGCCTTGCATGCCGCCACTTAACACATAATGCGTCAAGAAATAGAATTGTCTTAATGGGAAACGTGGTTTCTTAACCTTAGGTTCTCAGTTTCCCTCTGCTATGTTCGGGACACACTGTGAAGCCTAAATATAAAAAAGATGCATTAAAATTCTCCGTAGGACTTGAATTCACAACCATCGCGCATATAATGAAAAATGTACCACTGCGCCATAATAGCGACGTAACAAAGACAGTTTACAAGAATAGCATATATGTATGTGTTTGCACTAACTAACGTACTTCAAACAAAAATAGAACCAAATGAATGATCTTTAAACGCCAACACATTGTTCTTCCTTAAGTGTTGAGCATTATAAGTGATTATGATAAATACGATAATTGAAGCTATCGTGAGGCAGCAAGAAAAATGTTTCCCTGTTCGTAACGGAAGTGAGTAACTACTCACTATTAACTAATGGTTATAGGTTTATAACTCTACCCCGCATATAGCAGACAGGAGGCAGGGAGAAGGCGTAGTCCAACGCCGTATTTTGTTTTACTACCAATTTTCATCAAATTCTTCAGACGTTGGTCGAGTTTGAAGAAAGTAATGCTTGAGAATAAAAAAGGTAAAAAATAATATTCATAATATTCTATTGTGCATAAAATAAGGATAACAACATTAACTCAGATATGTATGGTGGGACAGCGTCTAATTATAGGCACAAGGGTTGTGGATTCGATCCTCAATCAGATGAATAATATTTAATTTATTGTTAACTCCTCACTCTGATAGATGCTAGGCAAGGCGTCATGAAATTCAGCGGCAAATGGAGAACGGAGTGTCATTATCTATTAAACTGTAGTACATTTTTTTAGCATCACGCTATATCCCGCGCATAGAAGGATACATATAACTAACTGTTCAGATACTTCGTTCTTCATTTTTGCCAAATTGTGGAGGCATTGCATGTTGGCGGAACTCAACGCCGCACTTTTCCTCGACACTAGAGCGAAGAAATGCAAATATGAAATATTTAATTTATTTTTATTTAATATGAATAAATAAATCAGCTTCACGCTGTATCCCGCACACAACAGGTTAGGCAGAGGGAACCGCGCCTGGCGCGGGTTCGAGTCCCGCTACGTTCAAATTTTTATACGTTTTTTAAATAAGTAGAGTACGATAGACAAAATTTATTTAAATTTTATGCACCACCAATATTATGTATCAAGAAACAGATCGAACACTTGTTCATAGAAACAAATGTTGCCCTTTTATAATAAATTATGAGAAAATGTAGTTTACGGTCAATTTGAAAATTTATAGTCGCCGTAAAAACGGGCGCTAAACTTTACGCGATACTAATTAGAACTATTAGTCTTCTGTTTTATATTTCCTTATTACCTCAGTTGTTTTGATAAGTTATGTATATTATAGATTACTCTATGGTAGTATAGGGGAGAGCGTCTATCTGTAAACGGACGGACGATTGTGGGTTCGATTTTCACTTGGGGATAAAAATTATTTTCATTTGGAGCGACCAAATGTTGTAAGATTAAACTTAGTGTTCAGTTCCACCACTGCAGACACAATATTTCGAAAATTATTAGGAAAGGGTGACACTTAGTGTAACAACATAGAATACACCATCCTGACTCAGTGGAAATTCGTCGCGACTGTTCAAGTACTACACTAATTCGGTCTCAACGAAGTCAGAAATATAAAAAAAAAAGGTAAATCAAACAGAATATCTTCTAGGCGTGCTAAATTACCACACAACCGAGTACAAAGCAATACCGACCAAGCCAATACTGTTTACAGCTTCTATTGTTATTTCAATCTATAATATTTTACAACTTTATCGGCCACTCTGTCACAAAAACCGTTTTTACAATAACTTTTAAAACGTGTGTGTGGTCTACAGGCATGCCCAATTTGAACGCAAAATTGTGCTCAATATTCTTTACGTTATGGCTAATTTATGTCTCAACTCTATAGTTTTTTATGCTAATATTTTCATTTATTTACGTATGGCAACCATTTTGGGAGGTAAGAAGTATTTACATTCACGATGTACCGTTTACCGTAAACTGCTTTTAACAGAGGGAACCTAGTGTTAAAGCCAACATATCAATTATGAGTTTAATATTTCTACCAAATTATCGATACGTTAAATTGTAAAATAATAGAGAAAATAATTTACAGAACGCTCTAAATGTTATCCATCGCGGTCCTATATATTAAAAATATTTCGAACCCGACTAACTGTAATAATATATATTTATATTATTATAGTTAGTCGATAAAAAAAAACCTCTGATTAATGAATTTATTAACTAATTTATAGTAATAATACAGATATATACATATGTTTAATTAAATATATACAAAAAAACTGGCCCCCCACCAAAAGTTCCGTACCAATTTCAGGATTGTGATTGGGAAAAATCTTATAAGTTTCGTTGATGCGACGAATAAAGTTAACAAAGTTAAGTTTACACATACACATATAAACTTATGTGGTATGAAAGGAATTTTATTTTTTTCTATGAAATATTAATAAATTTTACTTTTCGAAGATGAACAGTAACGAGCGAACGAATTAAGATTCGTCCTAAATTTCTTAACTGTAGGTTTACGGGAAGTACACCATAGGTTTTATTTACGCGGTGAAAATCATACAATTATATTATAACCTCGAGTTTTTTCTATCGTCAAACAAATAATAATTTACTAAAGATTTTGCCAATTCAATAAAACAGTCTTGCCAAAATCCGCTAGTGAAAGCCGTATTTAAGTCGGTTAAGCCGATTCTGAGATTAGTGATAAAAAGCGCACAGGCAAACAGGTAAACAGACAGAGTAAAACTTAAAAAATCATTATTTTAGGTTCTAATACATTAATAAAGGTTCTTAATAATATTTCTTATATTCTCTTCACGTACAGATCTGTTACAATTTTATTATGAGTATAAATTAGATAATGTTACAAATATTGTCTACTAGTAGCATGTAATCTTGAATTTATTTCGTTAGATTGAGGGTTAATTATGGTATATCTTAAAAAAATATTTAAAATAATACTTATTTAGTATCCATTGAAAAAAGACAAAATAAAAAAAAATGGCAAAATTTTTAAATGCTACAAAATTAAATAATGCACCAAAGAATAAAAAAATACAGTAAAAAAATGGTAAGCAAAGTTTCTCGAGCATTTGATTGAGCAAATATGGTATTTAAAATAATCTTAAATTCACCCTTAAATGATATTTTAAAAGTGGTGAAACTGTAGACCACGCTATGTAACGTTGAAGTAAAGATAATTTGAAACGACTTCTCTCACCTATATCAGTCTTCTCTCAATTTGCCAGTCTATATGAATTACATATTACATATAACTATTTAAATGTTTAAAAAATCAAATTATTTATAAAAAAAAAATCAGCTTCACGCTGTATCCCGCACACAGCAGGGTAGGCAGAGGGAACCTTGTGTTAAGACACTCCGTTCCCCACTTTCTGCCGAATTCTGGAGGCATTGCGTGTTGAGTGGCGGAACTCAACGCCGCGCTTAGCCTCGACACCAGAGCGAAGAAATGGAAATATAAATTTAATTAAATATTTCATCTCCTCGAGTGGGGATCGAACCTACAACCAGTCGGTTTTGCAGTCACACTTCATGCCGCTGCGCCGCGACCGGCCTCAATTATTTATCATTACAAAATTTTTAAAAGCTCCAACCTAAAGTTCTAAACACAAACCAAGAGATTCATAAGAGCTTTACAATAACTGAGCTTTTTGTATTTAACGATATTTATTCAACAACCCTAAAAAGGCTGCGTAAATGGCACTAATCTTACACTAATCCGTGTAAAAATAACAAGGCAACCAAGATCACATGTGCTCTATTTCAACCACTTAAGTCCCCCAAAGTATACAAGTTTAAAAGGAAATTTTTAAATCCGCAAAACCATCCCCTGTAATTCACCCTTCAGTTATATTGAGGAGATTGATTCTTTGTTTTTGAGATTTTTTTTGTATTTAGAATTAAATTGTATTTAACTATTTGATATATTAATAATTATTTATAATATTATTTACTATGAATTAAAAAGACGACGGTTGTGGCATTGATTATGCCATCCAAGGAATGGAATTAAAAAAACATAGTATTTTCATTTCATTTCTTATAACATTTAGATGCTATAACTTTTAGACCTCGTTTTCTGCCAATTCAGAGACATTGGGTGGTGAATTTGAACTGTTTCCCTAACCTGACTAGGAATTGAGAAAATTGTACCACGGGCCTAATTCTATAAATTGTTTTATTTCCTCACTCTGGATTAGACAAAGTGCGGCGTTCAGTTTTGCCATTCAAGATGTAATGCTTTGAACTTGGACCAAAATGTGGAGGTTGGATTGTCTAGACATTAGATCGTCTGTTCTGCTCGAGCTTGAATCTCAAATAAATAGGGTAAGTAAAATATAATCAGTACATCAAATAAATATTTTGCGCGAAAATCGAACCCACTGTATACACCGATATTTATAAATAAAGATCGAGCTGTTCCAACTATACTGTTCATTAATCAATTTTTATCAGAAAATAATAAAAATAATATGTCCATTTCACCCCATTCATGTAAATATCAGTCAAAGTCAAATCATAATAACAGGTGAGCTTATTACGTATTACTTACGGGCTATTTACGTGAAACGCCATCTGTTGCGAGAGATTACGATCTATTCAATTGTGAGTCATGGATTTTTGCATAATTATCTAATTATGTTATCACACGCGTGGATTAGTTTTTGATTTTAATATCACGTTTTACCCCGCACGTAGTAGACGTGCGGATAGGCAAAGGGTACCTGGGAACCTAGTGCTTAGACACTCTGTTCACATTACGATACTTCCATTCTTCCCTTTCCGCTGTATTTTGAGAATTCTGGAATTGCGTGTGGAAATCTGAGACGACTTTCTCATAGATGGTCTGCTATTCTCATAATTTTAATATAAAATTTCATTATTTTCATATTTCTAAGAGAAATCATATAGACAGAAATATTCCAAATCACGCCCCACTAATCTTCAATATCATCCTATATATCATACCATGATTTTCTGTTAACTTATTTTGCCTTCTTATTCGATTATAGTACAGAAGCATTAAGAAACCGCAAAGTCACCATCCTAACCATTTTTCTTCCGCACTTACGGACCCCAAAATTCACTCGCAAAATTAGTCTTCATAAGTCGTAGTTAATTCGTATATATTCATAGCATGAAATGAGTTAGAAAAATTTGGAAAATCTAATAGTTATAAGTAAATAATAGATTTTGGCCTATTGTTTTCAATTGTGAATGTTTAGCGTTTTGTTTTAGTCTAATGTATCTTTAGACAAAGTCTTTAGGATGCTGAATATTAAAATATAAATACATATATAAGCGCGAGTCTAACTACTAAGCTAAGGAATGATAATATTTAAGCTTTTCATTATTTTATTTTCATTCTGGTACACAAAGAACGGCGTTAAGTTCCACCACATGATTTAAAAATGAGCAGATCATAGAGAACGAAGTGACACTACGCTCAATCAGGAAAAAGCGTGAAGCTACAGAAATATGATTTTACTTTTAGTATATTAAGCTTTTAAATTAAGATCGATCGGATCTTTTATCAAGAGCATAGAAAATAAGTTACTTAAGTCACTTAATGATTGAAGAGTCATTACTTTAAGTGAGTGTCCATGTTTTTATTCATAGATTCAATATTAATGTTTAAGCTCATTTATTTATTTATTATGTATAAAAGAACAACAAGTTATAATTAATTTAACACTTGGTAACACGATGGTGATCGTATCATTATATTCATTGCTCTAAACACGATTATTATTGAGTCAAAACTCACTCAAGAAAATATTCATATTAAAGTAAATGTTGTAATTTCTGCGATGTTGTAATATTAAAAAATGGCTTGCTATCAACGTTTTTTAAAAAAGATAAGTAAACATAAAAATCTAGAATATTTATATTAAAGACACCCATAATACTAAAAAAAATAGGAACTGTCTTTAACTTGCCATTATCACTGTCCAATTACACATACATATACGGACCCTACAAATTTACTCATTTCCGTGGAAAATCACATTAAGCAACAAAAAACTGAACAAATATAAAATTACAAACCATTTGACATCTGACACCGCGAATATTCAAATTAATGCATTATCGATATGCGCAAAGGTGCATTTGAGTGGAACAAGGGATACTTTATGACACCTCAGTGCAGTACACACCACGCGACTATAGCACAAAAATTGCCACAGCTTAAAAAAATAAAATACAAATAAATTATAAAAGACCAGTATAACAATATAAATAACAGTTAAATATTTTTAGGCTGTGACACAAAAAAGGGGAGGTAGGGCTAATGTGTACGTGCGGGTTATGACACGTAATTTACGCGTAAATCAAATTTGACCGGTGGGTGTGCTCACTTGTCTCGCACATATGTCGATGTTTCTATACAACGATTGTTCCATTTCTAAGTGCTTTCGTGTGTACTGTTCGTGATGAATAGATATAAAGCTTATGTTTTAGCTTCAGCCACTTAGAAGCACGCATTGGCTTGTATTAGATTATTTTCTTATTGATAGTAATTGTACGTTATATTATAAGGCTGGTTATCAAAGTGATTTTGATTGACTAAAATCTGTGATTTTAATAAAGAAGAAAATATATGAAACAATTTTTCTACGATATCATTATTTTAATAAAACATGTATTATTATATTTTTTTTATACATTATACATTTTTTACTTATGTCCATCATTCTGCATAGTAAGCAGTAAATATCTAAGGCAAGATCAATTCCGTAAAGAACATTGCTTCCAAAAGAAAAAAATATATATTACATAATCATATTTCAAGTATCCATTACTTATCATAAAATTTTATCAATTCCGCCAGTAAAAGACAATAGTAAGCATGCTACACAATTAAACTTTCCTTTTATCAGCTTATTCGTACGAAATGAAAGACTTAATAATGCTTAAAGATAGATTATATAAAATACATAATACAAACTAAATAGTCACTATTAGAGTTTGTTCGCGTTTAACGCTATCATAAAAAGCAACCCCAAGCTAAGTCAAACCGAACACCTGTGCAGTTCACATCCAACTTGTGTAATACGATGGGCTGCCACTTGTATTGTTATCCATTCGTTACAATAGGATGCACTTACAATTACTTACATATACATACAAAATTATATTTTTTTTCTATATTTTTTTGTATTTTATTGGATGTTTTTTTTTTTGCAATGATTAAAGAGAAAATGTATATAATTTTTTTTTTCTGTAACTTTTGCTTCATGCTGTGTCCCGCACAGATCAGGGTAGGTTGAGGAGACTTGTGAACTTAGTGTTTAAGTCCTCCGATGTAATTAATTAATCGATTATTTTTTTATGAAAATACAGGAATAATGACAATTCGCCAATTGTACGTTTACAATCTTTATATATATATATATATATACGAAAAATACTTAACAAAACCGTACATAGCAATATATCCTTTACTAAAATACAAGATGTTAGTGGACGTTCTGACCCGAACAAGGACCAATTACGATAACAAAATGACAACTTTCCAAGGAGCACAATTTTACAATAACTGTCAACTCATTTAATACGTTTAATACGTTTAAATGTCGATTGGTTAAATACGTCTGCGATAATTATTAACAATGTGTTAAGTAAGTACAAAATTTACTATTTTGTCACAATTATTATAAGCTATATTTGTAAATGTAAGTGTAAAAATTGACAACGACAACTTAGCTATTGTGTTTAAAAGTACTATTCTCAAGTAAGTGGCTTAGGTCTTATTGAGAATAAATGTCTATAAATTGAACTGATCTAATTAATAAAGAAAGACTTCTGCTTGCCACTCTCCGTCTGATCCTGAAGACGTTGAGTATTGAGTGGCAGAATTCAACGTCGCGCTTTGCCTCGTTATCAGAGGGAAGAAATATAAATATTAATTATTTAATTTCCTTACGCGAGAATTGAACTCACAACCTAATGCGTCTACAGTTGCAAGCTTATGCCCCTGCGTCACGCCTCATGTCATAATATTTTTGCAAAACTAGCATACTGAGAAGCAGACATAAGATACATAAATCCATAATATAAATTATAAAAATATTTTTGAATATTATAAAAAAAAAAACTATTAAAAAATACTTACTCTCAATATATTTTACCACAATTATTTTCTCTCAATCGACAGTAAAATTTAAACCAATACAACACATTCATACCCACGTTTTAATTCAACCCCCTGTCGAAATTGTAACGAAGAATTATTGTTTCTGCCGTCACTCCAGTATTTGTATACGCCCATGAGTCCTTTTATTCTATACTAATCACGTTTTCACTTTTGACTTGTTTTTATAGGTGCTATACAATTTTCTAACAATAGTATTTAATTTTTTTTTGTAAAACGACACGTTTATGGTTTTTGCAATAATTAATTTTTAAAAACAGTAAAACTCGATATGCTTCGCAATATGTGTTTGCATTTTTAGAAAAAGGCACGTATATTGTTTAGAAAATGTTGTTTAGATTAAGTAGTAAATAGCGATATGAATACATCTTAGATCACAAAAATATATTACTTTTTACTTGATTTAAAAGTACTTTTTTTTTATTTATCCTTGAGTACTTAGACAATAGTAGACAAACACATACCGCATATATAGTGTGTAGCATTTGTAAAAAAATACTTAAATATTTATTATTATATAGTATTTTTACTAATAAGCACGAAATTATTTTATATAAATAAACTTATATAAGTTATATAAATGAATATAATAAAAATCATCAAATATCTAATGAAGCATACAGAAATTGAATAGAAATTACTAAGCCCATGCATTACATGGTAAAAGTATGGCGACCAACATTATCTACCATGACTAGTGATACTGCCCCCTTATAAAGAAGGCTGACAAATAAGTCATTGCTAATGCCATTTTACTATAACATATTTTTCCCCAACTTCCCCTTAGGATGACTGCGTGAAGAACTTCATCTAGGTATCTTTAAATCAATTTATATGAAAGATGTCTATGATAAAATTATAAGATCTATCAAAATTAACCACAGTACAGTTAGTATGCAGCGAGGGAAATAGTTATTTTGTAGTTCATTTGCATTCTTCTTTAATGCGTCAATATTATAAACAAGAGTCGTGAGTTTGATTTCCACTCAGAGAAATGATTTAATTTCCTCGATCAAGTAAAAAAAAAATCCATTCAATATGCATAATCTCGAAAAGTGGGCGAAAAGTAAGGAATGATGAGTGTTGATGTCCTCCGTGTAAAAAAAGACGAAAAAAGCTGAATAAAAAAATCTTTATATTTAGTAAAATTTGCCCTATTATTATTATAAAGGAATGAATGAAGAAATGAAGGCCCACAATGAAGAAATAAGATAAGGAACAGTAAATTCATTACGAAGTCAAGTGAACGGGAAACGAAAGTGCCTTTATAGGGACGGAGTATTCTAACACTAGGTTCCCAGGTTTCCTTCGTCTGTCCTGCTATATGCAGGATACAGCGTGAAGCTAAACCAAAACAAACAAACATAAAATCAGACATATACGTATATATGTATGCAGCTTGTATCTTGTTTACAAGCTAGCGGCGATATGAGGTGCATTAGCTGAATCAACAGCGTCTTGCTTAATCCGCTCTCCCTATGATCAAAACAAACACACCCTGTAGATTGCATATGTATGGAAAATTATATATATATATATCTATTAAATTTTAGATACCATTGATACCAGGTCGTCTCGGCGCAGCAGCTTAGTTTGAATGAATGAAGGTGGTTCTTGATTTGGAAAAACTCATAAAATACTATGGCTACACTGATTTATTAAATTTTATTATTTGTTTTTATAATATAAGCGAAGAAAATCATACAATTAATCAAAAGGTAAATTAAAAAATATATATATTTACTATAATATATTACTCTTTACCTAGAGACTAAGACTTAATACCTATTGATCTATATAGTTATATAATAGTCATATTTCGAAGCCTAGGTCCCAAGTAAGCTCTACTGAAATACGGTAACTGCAAACATATGGATAGAAGCTTCAATCGTCCGTACTGTTCGCTGATAAGTGCCTTTGTACTGATGATTGGAGAAGTATAAAGTAGTTTCTTTTTTAAATCAAGAGTTAAGACAAATCGTTGTATATTCCGCTGAATTTTGAAGGAATTGCTTGTTGCGTGAGGGAATTCAACGCCGCGCTTTTTGTTTCGGCACCAAAGCGAAGTGCGTGTGCGTGTGCGGAAAGCGAAGCGAACGAAGAATAGAAACCACAGCCTGTCGCCATTACAGTCACACTTTGTGCAACTGCTCTACGATTGGCCTCAAAATAAATATATATACGAATTGAAAATTCTTCCAGTTATTGTATAATTTATCACTAAAAAGAAATGTAGTTTGCTTCATTTTTTTATTTAATTTAAAAAAAAAAAAATTAAAAAAATATATAGTTGACGAAATCTTGCCATAACTTTTAAATATAAATTATCAAATCTGAGATAATTATCTAAAGGAAACTAGTACTTACTGATATGTACGTATTAATTTTTTTTGTAACCTAATCTTGACAAAACATACATTTTACAAATGTAAAAACACATCTTTAAGAAAAATAATATAAAATAATTTTTTTGCAAATTATATACATTAATAAATTCTCACCACTTTTGTATGTGACAGTATCATAAGCCTGCTTAATATCGGTTTGCTTACTTTGATATTTGTACGGAAGCTTAACGTGCGGACGTATTTGCGTCGGTGTTCAGTTCAGTCAAAGGGATCAACCCATTAAGGCGATCCACCGGTCAATTATTGTGCATGTGCAATGTGCATTGTGCATGTTGACATTACCACGTTGCTTAATTGGATAAGATTTGGCTTATCAGCTATTATGGTGTTTTGGCCATCTTAAGATGGGGTTTTGTCTTGAGTCTTGAGTCTTGAGTTTTGTTACTCTCTCTCTGTTACACGCTTCATCTCGTAAATAGCAGGGTGGACAGAGAAAATTTAATGTCATAAGACTCTTTTTTTTCTACTTTCCGCTGCAATTCGAGACATTGAACGCATTGCCTTGTAATCAAAACGAATAACTAAAAATAAGTCCTCGGAGTGCAAATCGAACTCACAATTGTCACGTTTAGAGCCAGACTCTGTGTCACTGCACCACGAGAATCTCGATAATTGTATTCAAGAATCTACTGCTAAAGAATTACACGAACAGTAAACAAAATAAACATCGTAGTAGTAAAACAACTTGAAATCATACAATAATAACCATCTTTACTACACTATACTACTCTATACTTAAATCATAATCATCCGGATTCATCAAATTGATTTATTAAACGTGCATCAAAAGTGCATCACGGGTTGCTGACCTTAGGCAATTGTTTCAGCTAATGCGCAATAATCGATGCAACCTATTATAAGAGATGCTGTAATCTGTGGACCGGTCGCGAAGTCACGCCTATTTGTATATAGGGTGATTTATTTAAGTGAAACATCTTTAAGTATAGATTAGAGACTGTCATGATGAATAGGCACAGCGGTTGTGGGTTTAATTCCCGCTGAATAATAAAATATGTCTAATTATTTTTTGGTACATAAAGTACAACATTAAATCACTCCAACGCGAGTTCTCGAATTACAGTGGCAAGTTAAGAATAAAGTGATTAATACTCTTCTTCTTTTTTATATGATTTTAATAAAAAAAAATTAAGCTGCAAAAGCGTGTGAAAAAATTAAGCTGCAAAAGCGGTTACGCGACGATTATGGACTCCATCCCATCGATAGAGATCTAATCTCGATTTATTTAAAATTATATTTTCGTTTCTTCGCTCTGGTGTCGAGACTAAGTGCGACGTTGAGTTCGCTACTCAACTAACTAAAAAGTAACTCGAAAATTCTGGGGAAGATGGGGAATGGAGTATCCATATTTGGTTTCTTTTGCTTATCCTTCTACGTGCAGGATGCAGCGAAAAGCTAAAATTAACAAGTTTATATTAATTTATTTCAGAATTAAGCATCAACCTATATAACAAAAGTTAAATCAGAGCGTAGGTCCGTCATTTATCATCGCTGAGATTACTGGCCTGGCCACTGGCCATGTGTGCACTTGTTCTATTTGAGATGTACTCACGAGTACTTTCACGTTTGCTTTGTTCAACTTCAACTTAAATATATTTATGTATATTTTTTTATATTAGCTTCACGCTGTATCCCGCATATAGTAGGAGAGAGGGAACCAAGGAACCTAGTGTTAAAACTTTGTTTCCAATAAGCCACTTCAATTATCTACTTTCCGGTGAATTCTTGAGGCATGCTGAATGCTTTTTGTCGAAAAGCATAGAAATGAAAATTATGCGTGCTCACTATCTTGAAGGTCCTTTCAGAGGTAGCGCCAAATAAAGGTACATCTCTGTCTGGGTGCTTATAGTCCGTAAATAATATATGCAAAATTAAAGCTTGCCAGTACAACGTACTTTGCCCAATTTTACACAACTTTTACGACATCTGGCAGGAGTGAAGGCGCACTGGCGCAAGTGGTTAGTGTGAAGACGCTGTCGCTGAATGTCTGCTAATAATAAATATACATTTTTTACATTATTCTTAAAATATATTTAAATACGTGTACGTTTGGTGCTGTCTCTGAAAGTTAGTGAGTAAGCAACAGTTATTATAATATATTAGACTAAACAGTAAACTATATATTAAACTATTAATTCTGAAATCTTCAGCTTTGCTAAAATAACTAAGACTTTTTGCCTAAGTTACCTAAGTTACGGGTAAAAATATATAAGATAACTGTACAAACTTGGCGATAATAGTAAAGTATCCAGAAAATAGTAAAGTAAGGTATTTGTATAAAAATATGTTAAATGTTAATTGTTAATATGATAAGAAAAATCATAATGATACCTCACGAAATTTCCCAAATAAAAAATCATTAACATATGTAGGTGTCAAAATTTTCACACAAATATTAATTCAATATTAAGCTGTAACCAAAATGAGGAACTATTAGTAAACCTCAAACGTACATTTCTTTTGTCTTTTCCAAAATTGGATCAGCTTCACGTTGTATTACGCTCACAGCAGGGTAGGCAGAGGGGGGTAGCGTTAAGACACTCCGTTTACCACTTTCAAGTTTATTTCCAGGCATTAAGTGTTGAGTGATGGAACTCAACGCCGCGCTTTACCTCGACACCAGACCGAAAAAGAAATGGATATATGAATTTAAATAAATATTTCATTTAATCGAGTGGGGATCGCTACCCAGTCGCATTTGTGGGCACACTTGTGGCCCCTACACCACGACTGGCCTCGTAACCAAATTAAGGAAATATTAGTAAAACTCAAAAGTACATTTCCTTTCTTACTTAATAATTATATCAATTTATCTCACACTCTCAAAACAACTTGTTTTCAATAATTCAAAGCCAAATGCTTCCTGTTAAAATAACAATCATTTTGTCATAATAAATAAGATACGCTCTAACGCGTAATAGTAGGGTCAAAGTGTAACCGACTTTTTGGGATACTTATAGGTCAAAGGGCTCTTTGTATGGAGTAGTAATGGATTTTGTTTGTTTATTTGATTTTCTTATCTTGTTATAGGTTATAGTAGATATGTGGTCAATTTTAGCTTTCCGTACCTCAAAAGAAAAAAAGCGTTATACGATCACTTTTTTGTTCGTATGTCCATTTGTCAATATTATTTATTTCGAGAAAGCGTAGAAGTATAAAGCTGAAATTAATAATAAACATTAAGTCTATAATCCCTTGAAACACAGAAAAAAAATCTAGTTTTTCCATCATTGAAATCAAAAAGTAAAGGAACATTTAAGGATCGTTTTTGTTGCATTTTGTATGCAAAGCGAGTTCTTCCAGTTTTATATTGTACTTCCTGTTGACCTAAAATTTTGAAATTGTTACGGAAGCCTCGGTGGGCGAATCCACCTCGCACTGGAGCTATTTTTTAGTTTCACAATTTTTCAGTATAGCAGAGTAGGCAGAGACATCCGGCGCCCAACCCATCTTAAAGGCCGGCAACGCACCTATAGCTACTCTGGGGTTGCACGGGGTCGTGGGCGGCGGTAGTCACTTACCATCAGGTGACCCGCACGCTCGTTTGCCGTGTCTTTTCCATAAAAAAAAAAAGGACATAGTGTCAAAACACTCTGCTTCCCGAATTCAAGAAATAGCAGTTGAATGGAACTCAACACCGTGATGGCTAATCACGCCATATTATATAAACAAAAATTCCCCCACATTATGATGTGAACTTCTAAAGCTATGGCAATTGTAACAATAAACGTTTTTAACTCAATTTTGCGGTTTTTTTCGCATTTAGACCCTAAAAAGTTAGATTCAAAAGGCGTTATGATATAAGGGTAGGTTTGTCATTATATTATGTTAAAATATTATGTTTTTATTGACTTTAATATCGTGAGAAATACGTTTTTTAACAATTTTCGTGCCATAATGATGACATTGACGTTTTATTGTACAATTCTACGTTTTAAGGTAATCCTTAACTCTGGGGAATTGATTGTGTATTTATTTATTTTTTAATTTTGTTTGTTTGAAGAAGCGTGAAGCTTTCACCCTGTATCTATATAGTAGGGTAGACAGGAGAACCTAGAGCTAAGACACTTCGTTCCAGTCTTTCCACTAAATCTTAGAGACATTGTGTGTTGAGTGGCGGAACTCAACGCCATGTTTATGTCTGTCCAAAATGTTGAAATGAATATAAATCATTAGACTGAGCGGCATTGAACTGATAACCATCGTGTTTACACTCATACGGTGGTATGAGTCATTTAAAAAAAAATGTAACAAAAATCTATGTGAATCATACTAACTTGTGCGTACTTATTACAAATAACGTTTTTAGCAGGTTTACCAAAGACAACCTATGAACCTATATATCACATTACACCCGACCTCAAGACATAACACGTTGACTGGCGAAACTTAACGCCGAAAACTTTTAACATTTATATATTTCCTAATTATATCAGCTTCACGCTGTATCCCGCACACAGCAGAGTAGGAATAGGGAACTTAGTGTTAAAACCCTCTGTTCCCCACATTCCACCGAATTCTGGAAATATAAGGTTAAGTAAATATTTCATCTCCTCGTGTGGGGATCGAACCCACAATCTGTCATCAGACTGGCCTCACTTCCTCACTTCCTAATTATATTCAGTTTCAATATGTCAATCATCCACTAAATCCATCTTAAGATAATGATTATAATAACGCAAGCACAATACGGCTAATGGCAGTCACAAGCCATTCAACGTACAATTACAAGCTTTAATAGAATAAATGGAATAATCAAGTCACTTAGAGAGACTGGGTTAGGTTAGTTATATAAGTTATAGATATATGTATATAAACTGCTAGTAATAATTGCGTTTGTTTTACGTTTCGGTTGTTGTTATTTATTTTAGTATAGTAGTGGGTTCGAATTTTATAAGCTTACGGTTATATTATATGGATATAATACCAATTTTAAATACCGTTCGGAAAATCCTTTCTTAGTCCCTACTTTTCTTAATGTGAAAATAATTTAAGACTACAATGTAGCTGGATCCTTTTTCCCGCATATAAGGAATTTAGTGACAAAGCCAGTGTTAATTTCGTTTCTGACCAGTTTCTAAGATACTGCTTGTTCTTTTGTCTTGTTAACAAAAGGAGGATTGCAAATAATTTATACTGTCAAGTAAGTTTTGAACTCACGACCGTCGCGTTTTTACATTTTTACATTTCATTTAGACCATCCATCGACTTCATCGCGCCTTTTATTATAAGTTTTTTACTTAACTGAACTAACATGAAAATTCGCGACAGTGCGTTAAATAGAAGAATTGAACGCAACGCTTACGAGCCACAACGGAAGAATTCCAACAACTTTAACTATGATCACTCCCACCAGTAAGAATTGAAATCGCAACAATCCGTTTAGCATTGAAACACAACCCAACTGCGCTATAACGGCGTCAAGTCTCAAACCCACAGACCCACAGTCATAGAATAAAAACCAAAACGCACCACAACAGTATCAATTACATTTTATTTTGACGTACAATTTAATACGTCAAAATTTCGATCTCTCACAATGAAAAGAATCCTTATAAAGGTTCCGAAGTTCGTGACACGCTATTATCTATCACCCCATACATCAACTGTAGGTTCCCTCTAGGTAATAAAAAAAAAGTCTAACAAAAGGTAAAGTTTACAAATTTTTAGTGCGACACATTAAAATTTTGTTTTTTAATATACCTACCCACTTTTTAGGCTCGCCTTTATATTCATTAGGGATAATAAAAAAGTAATGCCGTATTGTAATCGATTGATGAATCTTTAAGATGATTTTGCGATTTTATTGCCGATTCTTGTATTTTACGATGGGTCCTTTAGCGGTTTTGTGTTCGTGAGAAATACGCAATTGTACGTACGTACGTACGTTAACGCCAGATGGTGTGAGTTTATTTGGTATTTTCAAACTAAGCCCTTTCATTTTAATCAAGATGGAGGTAATAAAATTTTATTTAGTTCTTGCTTCGGACTGTACCAGCAAACGGTTTTGGGTTTTATTTACACTGAAATAAATATATATTTTGATATAAATTTATATATAAAATATTTTGAAGCTAGTCGTTCTACAGAGGCACAAGCGCTACGGTTGTGAGTTCGATTTTCATTAGTAGAAATGATTTTATATTTAATATTTAGATTTCCTTGCTCTGATAACGAGGCAAAGAGTTGAGTTTCCCCACCCAACGCGTAACGCCTCAAGACATCAGAAACCTAGTGTTAACACTCCGTTTCCCACTTTTTGCCGAATGCTTCCATAAAGCATTGCGTGTTGAGTGGCAGAACTCAATGCCACTGCCGCGCTATGCCCCGACACCAATGCGAAAGAATTAAAAAATAAATTGAAATAAATATTTCATCTCCTTGAGTGGGAATCGAACCCACAACCCTGTCGGTTTTTCAGTCACACGCTTGTGCCCCTGCGCCACGACTGGTCTCTACTGGTACTGGATATACGCGATTAATCCGGTTAAAATAGTTTCATTTAAAATCCTACTATAATACGTAGTTAAAATGCAATAACATACATAAAACGCCCGCACAAAATCAATTTAACTTAATCACAGTTAAGAACACGGTTATGTTTCAACTCTTAATAGTTAAGAGCTATTCAACATACTTATTTTAACTAATTTATGATGTTTAAACACGATATGTAACGTTTTGTTAACATGATATTGGTTGACTGGATAGGCCAGTCATGGCGCATAGGCATAATTTGTGGGTTGGGGTGGGTTGTGGGTTCGATCCCCACTCGGGGGAATTAATTATTATTTATTAATATAGTAATTTCTTCTGGCGTTTAATTTCGCCACTCAACATTCAATGCCTCGAAAAATTTTGCGCTAAGTGGGCACACGTAAAGTTCATTTATTTATTTTTAAGTGGGCAACGGAGTGTTTTAACACTAGGTTCTCTCCTGCCTAACTTGCTATATGCGTGATATATATAGCATGAAGCTAAAAAAAATAGATAGGCTTAAGCTCGGTTACTACTCCTTTAAAGTATAATAAGTTTATATTTCCACCAAAAAAGAGTTTTGTATTTTATAATATCTACTTACTCGAAACTCTTTTCACCTGATTATTTATTGTTGAAAATACAAGAATGTCTTAGTCTTCCAATTAGTTTAAAAAAAAAACTTCAATAATATTTTAAACCAAATGACGCAAAAGGCGCGTATTGTCGTTGCTATCGAAAAAACACTAGTTTTTTCTGCTTTAGTACCAGTACATCTAATATTTTATTTGAAGGAAGCATATTAAATCTGGGTTTACAGTATTAGGACACTCTATTTCCATTAGGACACGTTCCTAACTTTATGCTGAATTATCGAGGCATTGCGTGTTAAGTGGCGGAGCTCAACGTCGCACTCTGCCTCGTTATTACAGCGAAGAAATGAAAATATTAAATTATTCATTCCCTATGTGGGAATCGAACTTACAACCGTCGCGCTTACAGGCTCACACTCATGTATCTGCATCATGACGGCCTCAATTATACTAATATATCATAAAAAATAGCGGACACAACAAATTATATTTAAACTATGCTCATATAATAAATTAATTAATAGACCTCTCGTTTGAGCTTAACATTATTTATTAGTTAAATATATGTATGTATTGTTATTATAAAGTGCTGTATTAACACCTTTTGATTTAGAGGAGTGACTTAAGTATCATTGTTATTCTCTATATTTTTTTAGCCTCACGTTGTATTACGTCCATAGCAGGGAATTTGGGAACCTGTATGTGCGGATGTGACCGACAGAGAATCGAACTCACAAAGATTGCGTTTACATTAATGTATCTTAATAATATTATAACTTTGTAAGTTTGTTGTGTTTTTATAATGACTCTTTATAGACTCTTTAGTCCTACTACTTCATCTTATTTAAACGATAAATTTGTTTTCATTAAAAGACCAGTGAATCAAGTTAGACCATAGTACCTATATCTATAACCAGTTATTAACAATACAATCGATAAAACTGTAATAATCTACATTTGAACAGTTGGCTAGCTAAATATTTGGTATCATTTAAAAAACCTGTAAGGCATCACTTTATGACTATCTCTTAAATAGTTACTTTTCACATTGAGTATTCTATAAAGTGTATTATTTATGAGTCTAGGTATTGTATGACATTACAAATATCGCTGTTTATGTATTATTTTTATTTTTCTTTTTGTATATTATATATATTAAAATAATTAAATAAATTAGCTTCACGCTGTATCCCGCACACAGCAGGGTAGGCAGAGGGAACCTAGTGATAAGACACTTCGTTCCCCATTCTGCAGAATTCTGGAGGCATTGCGTGTTGAGTGGCAGACACCAGAGCGAAGAAATGTAAAAATTTCAATTTTAAGTAAATATTTCATCTCCTCGAGTGGGGATCGAACCCACAACCAGTCGGTTTTACAGTAACACTTCGTGCCGCTGCGTCACGACTGGCCTCCTTATATATTATATATATTATTATTATGTTTTCAAACCTGCTCATAAGTATGACAGCTTCTTTTCGGTCTAACGATTATCTGGAAGAGATATACTTTCCGCCGATTTTGGAGGCTTGCGTGTTAAGTAGCGGATCTCAACTCCGCGTTTTGCGCCTCAACACCAGAGCAAAGAAATGAAAATATCAATTTAAATAAATATTTCATTACCGCGACTGGTTGTGAAATTGAACCTATAACCAGTCGCGTTTACAGTCTCACTTTGTGCTATTACGCCACGACTGGCCCCATGATGATTATTTTTAAGATACTGATATTGCATGTTCTATGAAACATACAAACATTCTAGCATTTTTAATGTATTAGTAATCCTTTAATATTTTACATGTAAAATTCGTAGAAACAAGGTTAATAAGCTAGCTGCAACTTGTTTTCTACGTTTCGTGAGTCATTTTTATTGATTAAATATTTTAGTAGACTATGTCTAAGTGGTTTGGCTTACGAAATTCTTTCTTTTTTAGTGTAATCGAAAATTCAATTCTATTTCATTTTGGCTATCAACCTGGCCACAATATAAGTTTTGGAACCGTCTAAGAGGCATCGGCTCAAATCTCTGTACATTTAAATTTCATATATTTTGCAAAAAGTATGTTGTTTTTTTAAAGTGAAAAAATATTTTAAAATTAAATATTTGTATAATATGGAACATTTATTTGTCCAATAATACAAAAGTTGTTACGTCTCGCCACTCATCACGCAATATCTCCGGAATTTGCCGGAAAGTGGGAAACGGAAGTGTCTTAAAGGGAACGAATGGGAGTGTCTTTATTCTCTCAGATTTTTTGCCTATCCTATGTGCGAGATGTTTATAAAAGTTTATATTTCTATTCCTTCGCTTTGGTGTCGAGGCAAAGAGCGGCGTTGAGTTCCGCCACTCAGCACGCCATTCCTCCAAAATTCAGTGGAAAATGGGGAACGGACTGTCTTAAAACTAGGTTCCCTCTGCCTACCCTGCTGTGCGCGGGATACAGCGTGAAGCTGACAATAAAATATTATAAATATTTTTCTCCTTTGACTAACGATGTAGCCTCATTATTACTTTTGTACTTGAATCGTAATGATAGAAAATTGTTTTTACCGTACTCTTTGAGAGATATACTATTTCAATCAGTGGCGCTATTACAGAAGTCACTTGCAATGGAAATAAAGAACTGGATGTATTCGTTTCTTACTTTTTTTTTAATATTTATTTAACAGTAATATTGAGGCCAGTCGTGGCGCAGGGATACAAAGTGTGACTGTCGGGCGGTTGTGGGTTCGATCCCCACTCGAAGGAATGAAATATTTACTAATATTTATATTGTCGTTTCTTCGCTTCGCCACTCAACACGCAATACGTCTAGAACTCGGTGAAAAGTGGGGAGCAGTATGTCTTACCACTAGATTCCCTCTTTCTACCCTGCTGTGTGTGGGATACAGCGTTAAGTTGATTATAACAGTAATATTTTCATTAATTTTGTGTGTGTGTAGCTCAGAAATTGGACGGTGCGTGGTAATTAAAATATATTAACATTAGGTTACCTTTGTCTAGCCTTATATGCAGGAAACAGCGTGAAAATAACAGAGTGAAGGGTTAATTAAATTGTTTCGAAATATATTTTTTTGTTTTTACAAAATCTTTTAAAATCACAATTTTTATTGATATTTCTATGGTAATGCATCTATGGCGCTTAAGGAATTAAAGAGAAGTATAAATATAATCTTTTTGTATTCCTTAGAATACTCAGTAAATGATACTAATTGAGCCCCGCAGTAATACTTAATAGCGATCGCGGTGAGCTTAGCGTATGTTGACTGTAATGTAATGTAGAGAAAGAAAACAGAAACAAAAGAGAGAATAGAAATAGAAAATCATAAGGATTTAAGATGTTTGATGGTAGTTATTTAGAAAATATATAAATA
The DNA here is from genome assembly GCA_917862395.2 of Heliconius sara. Taxonomy (NCBI): domain Eukaryota; kingdom Metazoa; phylum Arthropoda; class Insecta; order Lepidoptera; family Nymphalidae; genus Heliconius; species Heliconius sara. Next base: position 1,826,201 of record OU860788.1, on the reverse strand, counting down.
ATCGTTCCAGGGGAGCGGGTTCAAATTCCTGTACGTTTAAACTTTCGTACGTTTAGGTATTTTTACTTTTTTTTTTATAATTAGGTAGTTTTTCTTTCCTAAGCGTAGGATAACACTTTACAATACTATACTTTACTTTACGCTGCTAGAAAATGTGAGCTTAAGTTCAGCTTAAAGCCATTTTTATTTAACTGGATAGTTTTCAGGTTAAATAAAATATGCGTATTAAGTTAATTAAAATTAAAAATATACTTATTTTTTGGAGTTTCACGCGCATATTTCGTGCAGAGCAGAGTAGCCATAGGGAAATTAATGTTGAGACACTCCGTTACCCGTTTTCCCACTTCTTTAACTCAACGCCGAGCAGTCTACTAGAATAGAAAAATTAATTTTTTTTTTAGCTTCACGCTGTGGGATACAGTAACATGCATATAGCAGAACAGAGGAACACTGGAAACTTAGTGTTAAGATACTCCATTTCCATTAATATACTTCCGTTCCATACTTTCTCCTCCATTTCCGTCCCCCACAGCCAAATTATAGAAACATTGCGTGTTCAGTGGCGAAACTGAACGCCACGCCTTGAAGAAATTAAATAATATTTAATATTTCATTTCCATGAGTGCAAATCGAACACACAACCATTGCGTTTACAGTCTTTCACACTTAAATTTGAAACGTATCCATTTTCGAGATTTAAATCTACTTATTAAATTCGCTCGCAATCAACGTCTTCACACAAGTTACTTCAGAGGAAATGACGTCATAAGCCATCAAATAAACATAGTTTAATCAAAACCTTAAAACATTTGAATACAAATTTCATAGAAAGCATTTCCCATAGCAATGTTCGTGTAGCATTTTAATATAATGTGTGTTCTCAGGAAATTACACTATATAGTAAGAGCTTTTGTTGTAGCTTTAAGCTTTTCCCTTTTAAATTGTGAATTCTGATTTGTAATAAAGACGTGGAGTACGAATTTATTGTCAAATATACAACCTTTGAAATTCACGAGAAATGATATTTTACTAAATGGTAGTCAAAGGGAACCTAGACACACTACGTTCCCACTAAGATTCTTTCGTTCCCCACTATCCACCGTTTTCTAGAGAAATTGCGTGTTGAGTGGCGGAACTCATCGCCACGCTTTGTCTTGACACCAGAGCGAAGATATAGAAATTTAAATTTAAATAATTATTTCATTTTTTTCGAGTGGGGATCGAACCCACAACCAGACGGTTTACAGTCAGTTACACCTTGTGCCCCTGCGCCACGACTGGCCTTAAAAAAATGAGGACATTTATCATTATAGAAAAATCCAAAACAATGATATTTCATTTACTCGAGATAGAACTGACCCCACAACCTGTCGCGTTACATTCACACGCTAGTGCCTCTGATAACTAATCTCTTATTCTAAGTTAAGTTCTAATAAATACGATTGGCTATATTTTTAATTATTATAAATGTGAGTAATCTAATACTATCTACTTATTAATAATAATTTCAGGCCGTTTCCTTAATTTTGTTTAGAAGTGCTTTTGATTAGTATATATATATATATTTTATTAAAAAAAGAAAAGAATCACAAAACAGATTTACAAGTCTTAAATCTAAGGTATAGTTACAAATTTAATAATCGTAAATCCAACATCAGTGATCACATTAACGATATACGATCAGAATCGCAGTATAGATAACACATACAAGAAAATTAAATTAAGCATACATACATTTTATCTCTCTACCATTCCTGTAAATTAAAAAAAAGTCCTAAAATTAAATACATACCATTTTTTTTCTTTGAAAGGACCTTTAGTAAATCTTATTTAGAACCAAATGAAATAAAAAATATTATCGAGAAGCAAGTGACCTCTAACCTCTGATTTGACGTGTACGTACGGTGGGGTCCTATCAGTTATGTCAGTTGTCAGATTTAGCTTCTATACTATAGTCGCAGTTATAACGGCTTAACCTTTCTTATACATCCATCTTACGTTTGGTTGGAGTGAGTTGCTTAATCTTTTTTTCTTACCTTCACGTTGTATCTCGCACACAATAGGGCTGGATGAGGGAACCTGGGAACCTAGTGTTCAGGTTTTGAAAGTATAAAATATTTAAATTTCTTCGTATCGGAATCGCTACACCCCTACACCACGACTGGCTTTAACCTAAATAATTTGTATAATATAATATGCAGTCAGTTTTAATAGTCTAATATATTAAATTAAAACAGTGTATGTATGTATATCTGTTTCATAGACAAAAGCTTCTGAACGTAACGTATGATTTTATCTTTCATGTGAAATACATGTTGTATTCAACATATTTTTTTCTTTCTAAATGATAATGATACACTTTTTGTAATTAAACGTAACTATCAAATAAAAAAGTCGTAAAATTAAAAATCGTAAAATTTACGTAAAATATGAGTCGGTGTAAACGTTTTACGACTTCCGGATACGAACTATAATTGATCTGTGGATTTGTGAGAGACGTTATGACAACGGAAATAGAGAAAGAGGTTTCTATAGGCATATGCCAGAATAATAATTTTGTTTTTTTTTGAGGCCAGTCGTGGTGCAACGGCACGAAGAGTGACTGTAAAACCGACTGGTTGTGGGTTCGATATTTTTTTATATTTATATTTTCATTTCTTCGCTTTGATGTAGAGGCAAAGCGCGGCGTTGAGTACCGCCACTTAACACGCAATGCCTCTGGAACTCAGCGGAAAGTGCAGGACAGAGTGTCTTAACACTAAGTTCCCTCTGCGTACCCTGCTATGTGCGGGATACAGCGTGAAGTTAATTTTTTAAAAATTAATATTAACTTCAAATTATTTTACTTTCTGACAATATTTTTTGGCAAGCCTAATAACCCTTTCATCACAATATAGCGTGTCGTGACATTTTATTTATACTTCCCGTAAACCCAGACGCTATTGTCTAGATACATTGACCGTTGAGTCAGACCCATATCGAATTAAAGTTAATTTAATCGTTATATTTTGTTTACCTTCACATGATAAGTCGGTACAGGTCCTTCTGCTCAATTTTTAAGACAATTTGTGTCGAGTTGCGGTACTCAACGCTGCGCTCTGTAATTGTAAAATATCTGTAGTATATTACCATTTTAAGACAGAGCGCAGCGTTGTTGTAGTAGTTGAGGTCAGTCGTGCGCAGGGGCACAAAGTGTGATTGTAAAATGGATTGGTTGTGGGTGCGAGTCCCCACTCGAGGAGATGAAATATTTACTTAAATTTATAATTCCATTTCTTCGCTCTGGTGTCGAGGCAAAGCGCGGCGTTAAGTTCGGCAGAAAGTGGGGAACGGAGTGTCACTAGGTTCCCTGATGTGTGCTTGATACAGCGTGAAGCTGTATCAAGCACACATCAGTAGATTTTATACCTGTAGTATTATAATGTGGCGTTTTCGTTGAATTTTTGTATTTCATTTTATTATATTACATGTGAGTAATTAATTAGTATTTGAAGCCTTATTAAAGTGTACTGACGTCATCATAAGACATGACTTACTGAACTTTATGGAATTGTATTTAAATTTACCTTTTCTTTTAGCTAAACAGAGAGAAAAGTAGGAGTGTGAAGTTACTCAGTTCTCCGCTTTCCACCGGAATCAAGATATCATGTGTTGAGTGACAGAAAAAGCCACGGTATATAAATAATATTTTTTTGAGTGTAGATGGAACCCACTACCTTAGATCTCAGTATATGGTTTGAATTTGAGCTCAATATCTCCAAGCGTTCCTGAGATAAAGGCTCTTGATAGACAGACGGACAGACGGACGGACAAGAAAGTGATCTTACAAGGGTTCCTTTTTTTTCTAAAAGACGCGGAATCCAAAAAGTACAAAATTGGTGTATGTAGAAGCTGCAAACAGTAATTTATTTACTTGTAAATAAATCTATGGAAATTAACTGTACTATAGTATAGAGTCATTAAAAAGCAAATCATCTTCACGCTTTTTCCCGTAGGGCATGGTGAGCAGAGGGAATGTAGTTTTAAAATTTAAGAGACTTCTTTTCCTATTCTCTGCCCTATTTCGAAATATTGTGTGTTGAGTAACAGAACTCAACGCCGCGCTTTGTGCTGTGACCAGAAGAATGAAAATAATTAATCCTCAAATGAAAATCGAACCCACATCTGTCACTTTTACAGGTTACCGCTGTGCTGCAAAGGTCTTTTAATAATTTAATACAATATATTATTTGAAATTTAAAACGCGAACAAACAATCTTCTGTTATATCCAATTGTAATAAGAGACGAAGTTTTTATCTACACTTTGCAGCGAGAAGTGATAAGAATCGTGTGATTCAGTCATTTTATTTGAACATTTAGTTTTATATTATTAGAATACTAAGAATTTTTCATGTTTCTTTTTTGTTATTTGTGACAAATTATACTGTATAATTATATATACTTTAATTTATATATGTACTGTTTTCTGCCTTTTAGTTATTTGAACCAAATGTGTATCTGCATACAAAACACTGGGTTCCCTCTACCTATCCTACTTTGCTGACGCTTGTATAGTTTATAAAATGTTCCCTTACTGGGTGACTGACACCTAACGCTCTTATAAAATTCCAAAATTCAGAAATACAAAATTTGGCGTAAGTTTAAGGTAAGGTAAGGTTTAAGAACCTAGTGTTAAGACATTCCGTTTCCCACTTTCCGTGTTCTGGGGGCATTGCGTGATGAGTGGCGGGACTCAACGCCGCGGAAAGTTATAACTTTCCGCGGCGCGGCGCGGCTTTTTTGCTAAACATATATGTTTTTCATTTATAAAATGTTAACCATTTAAAATAGTTATAGTTTCATAGTAATTAATTAAAATCATTTCAACAATATATGACTATTACCGCTACAGGTTGTGTGTTCGATTGGCGGAGAATGTAAAACAGAAATGTATCAATAGAAAGAAACATGTCTCAACACTAGGCTCCCAGGGTTCCCTATGCCCCCGCTGCTACATAATTATATTGTAATATAAATTTAAAATTACCAATTACTAGCATAAATACAAGGTGAAATTCGTATTTACAATCGTCTAAGGAAATGCTACATTCAATTAACGAGAGAGAACCGACTTGGAGACGCCTCGCACGCTTTTGTTTATATTTATAGCATGTTGTTTGCCAGTCAGTTTTATAAGCTTATAGTGTTGTCTGGCAATATTAGGTTTTAGGTGTTTTAGGTGTATGTATAGATTTTGAACTACAAATTTGTACAAATATGCATATTTTTTTTAAGTGTCAAGCCATATTCCGCGTATAGTAGGGTAGACAGCGATAACACAGTGTCAAGATATTCCTTTCCAATGAAGATGAATGTATTTAGTATTTAGTCGCAGAATTCAACGCCGCACTTTGCCTCGTTATCAGAACGAGCAAAAATAATCATTTCCTTGAGTAGGAATTGAACCCAGCACCTGTCACGTTACAATCACCCATGCGCCACCACGTTGCTCTTCATCAAATTCGCAATATCAAAATTCACATTTATTAACTTTAAAATCATAATGACTTAATTGTTTTAAGAATCAAATACTGACTGTTATTTTAATTATTTTTTGTTCATAGTTATAAAAAAACATTCTCTTATTAGTAACTTGAACTTCACTATATCCTGCATATAGCTAAGAAATCAGAGAAAACCTGCTGTTAAAGCACTCTGTTCCCCACACTGGTGGAACTTAAATAAATAATATAAATGAAATAAAACTGATACATTCTCCCGAATGGAATCGAATTCGCAACCGTCGCGGTTTACATCCATACTCTGTGCCCTACCGTACAATATTATATTTATCTATAGTTCCAATAACATAAAGCATCTGCAATTATATATGTATTTCTTCAAACCGCAAATGGTTCTTGGTATAGTAAAGCGATATCGGGAAGCGATTGTTAGTATGACGAATAGTACGAACGTAGATTAATAAAGTTATAGAGAAATGTATCACGATTTCAAAATGATATTTTTTTTTGTATAATTTGCTATTTACATATTTACAATATAAGTAAAATTGAATTGTAGGTAAAAGGACAAAGGACAGGCCAGAAAGAATTTGGTGTTAACACACTCCATTCTCCACTTTATGTTCAGTTTTCGAGTATTTAGTTGTTGAGACGCGAAACTCAACGCCGCGCTTTATGTTATTACCGGAGCAACTAAATGAAATTAGTTTTTTTTTATGGAATAGACACGGCAAACGAGCGTTCGGGTCACCTGATGGTAAGTGATTACCACGCGACACCAGAGGAGCTACAGGTGCGTTGCCGGCCTTTAAGGTGGGTTGGGCTCCGGAGCCCGGTATTACCTGATGCGAAGCGCAGTGGCATATAGCCACTACTTCACGCCGGTTTTAAATGCTGGGGGTGGTAATGATCCGGTCGAGTCTGCTCATGCGTGTTGCCATTGCTGGCGACGTGACTCTACCACACGTACTTTAGACGCCCAGTACGACACCACCAGTACCAGGATGATACTATTCTTGGCCGGGATCACACGGCAAATATATAGTTAATTCTCTCGAATAGGAGTCGAACCAAAACCCATCGTATTTACAGCCAAATGCTGTATACCTGCGCCACGGCAGCCACCAATTCTTTCGTAATTTATGTTATTCATGACATAAATTACGAAAATAATAAAATCATATTCTTACTTCATAGAAACATTTGCATTCAAGCAAGTATAGAAATAAATTTATTAAATCTTGATCCATAAAAATATTTGTAGTTGTTATTCTAAAGTAAACTAATAAAATAAAATTCAGCTTCACGCTGTATCCGGCACACAGCAGGGTAGGCAGAGGGAACCTCGTGTTAAGACACTCCGTTCCACACTTTCTGGCAGATATTGGAGGCATTGCGTGTTGAGTGGCAGGACTCAACGCCGCGTTTTGCCTCGACACCAGAACGAAGAAATGGAATATTTAAATTTAACTAAATATTTCATCTCCTCGAGTGGGGATCGAACCCACAACCAGTCGGTTTTACAGCCACACTCTGTGCCCCTGCGCTACGACTGGCATCAACTAATAATTTTATTTTTCAATTAACAAAATATAATTTAAATAACATAAATTATTTCATGAAAAAAAAATATGAAATAAATATTTAGTATTAAATTACTCTGTATCAGTTTCTAGACACTATTATTTTGAAATTAAGGTTACATACACTGTCTCTATGTAAAATTAGTTCGTCGGAAAGAATATAAATAATGTCATATATTATAATTAACTGTTCTCCACTCTCAGTCGAATTCTTTATACATTGCGTTTTTTAAAAAACGTAAAGCTGAAAAAATGTACTGTATCAAAAGAAGGTGGCAGTAGTACCTTTGCTACATACGAGAAACGGGTAAAATGAATAAGCACACCAAACCTATGACATATGACCGAATCGTACGAAATTAAATATTATTTATACAATTCAGTCATAGGTAACTAATTCAGTAATATTGTTTTTAATTTACAAGGGAACCCAATTTTAAGAAACTCCGTTTCGAATTTTAAAGACATTGCATATTGAGAGGGGGGCCTCAACGCCGCGCTTTGTCTTGTTTCCAGAGCAAGGAAATGAAAATTCTTCTTGCTACCAAATGGGAATCTAATCCATAACACCTTTTCAGCCACACTGTTCCACTGGGCCACATTGTCCTCAGTTTAAATTTTTATGTATTTTATGACACTACAAAGTTACCAGACACTAGTTTAAAGCAAATACCGAATAAGTTGATTGATGACAGTGATTTTCATGTAGTTACGATGAACACGAACTTTTAAAAATGTTTTTAGGGTTCAGTACTTTTTTAATAATTTTTAATCAACTAACAATATTTTTTATATTTGAACTTGATCTTTTTCATTAAGTCGGTCATTTTTTAAATTGTTTTTTTCATATAATAAAGTACACTAAAGAGGAAAATAAAAAATATATGTGTAAATATTTGTCGTACAAAAATACGTTTATTTTACAGATTATTATTATAACTAATTTATCACTTAATAATTATGCTCTACGCTTTTTGTATAAAAATATTTATATATACTTTTATATTATTTAGTAAATTTTTAAATTAAATAACTGATGTAGTTCTAGTAAAATTAAGAGGTATTAGATTCTTGAAGCGTATACCTCACAAAGAAGGAGTGTCTTACCACTACGTTCTCTCGGCTTCTCTGTGTACTATCAAAATTAAGCAAACCCATACAAAAAGGAAACATTAAAAAATATCTCCAGTAGCACAAAAAACAAACAAAAATAAACTACAGAACCCTCTCATAATGCACTGTATCATAAAATCCGCGTATTATTTTTCCACAAATCGTTATACAGACTGGTATCAATCCTATACCCTTTTGTTCACAGGACACCTGCGCCATTGAGCTTTGGGTGCCCTTTTCTATAGAACAGACATTGTAAAAGCTTATATCCTAATGTAATTAATAAACCAAAATATATTCTTTATTACATAATAATAAGGTATAATTTTAAGTGTAGCAATATTGTATTGTAATGATAGGATGTTTAGTAAATAAGAAAAGAAGATTTAGCGAGGTTTCATTTTAATTTGAGGTACAAAATGAATAATAAACTGTTTAACAAATTTCAAAATATTTATTTTAATTACAGATGATAGATATGACTGAGCGTTCACTTTGTCATGTGTTATATTATCATATATTCCAATATGCTTAGTATATAGTAAACAAAAACACTTCCATCTGGTATTTCTTCTTTTTCAATTTCGACTAACGGAGCACCAAATTATCAACTTCCTCATAAATGCCGTCCGAGAGCCCCTCAATGTTTTCATTGACCTTCCAATATAATTGATTCCGTATTCTCAAAGGGCAACTTCCATGCATTGTTCAGAAAAATCTTGCTCAAAAAATATTATTGCCACTTTTTTCTTCCCTAATTCTTTCGGTGTTCTTGCGGATTCGATCACCTAAGACTCCACGTATCCTACGAAGAGATTCATCTTTCTTTCATTTTTCTAATGTAATACCCAAGTTTCGCAGGTGTGTAGCCAGGCCGGTACCAACACTGTATTTTGTACGACCACCTCCACTAAACTTATAAATCAATTTTGAAAATCATCATTATATATATTTATATAATCGATCCCCACTCGAGAAAATGAAATGTTTATTAAAATCTATTTTCATTTGCGCGGCATTGAGTTCCGCCACTCAACACGCAATGCCTCCAGAATTCAGCGGCAATGGGTAACGGAGTGTCTTCACATTAGGTTCCCTCTGCCTAACCTGCTGTGTGCGCGATACTGCGTGAACTTCCTACTTATAAAAAAAAAATCTTATTATAATCTCTCTTACATAATACCTAGAACAGAATCGCAGTCAGGTAGTAGTATAAAAGTAAATAAAGGTGACTCACTTCGAATCGATATCGAAATTGATGTATAACTGACCCAGTCTAACTTTGTCTTGTAAAAAAAAAGCGAACCGGTTGTTTGAACAGAAAAGTCTACAGATTAAATAAAATGCCGTTACTTTATTTTTTATCCTACTAATATAAGCAATATGAAAATTTGTATTTTAATATCTTAGAAGAAAAAGTAAAAAAAGGCAGTCGTAGCGTACGAGCTTAGGCGTGTCATTGTAATGAGGGGTTCGATTTCCGCTCAGAGGAAAGAATTATTTAATATTTTCCTTTTCTTTCTCTGGTAACGAAACATAGAGCGGCGTTAAGTTACGCCACTCAACACGTAATACTTCAAGAATTTGGTGAAAATGTGTCTAAAATGGTAGTGTTCTAATGAGTAATAGAGTATTCCCTATTCTGATATTTGCAAAATACAAAAAAAAAATACAAATCTAAAAAAAATATTTTTTGTATATTAATCGTAAATTTTTCGCAGTCTCTTTCGACTTCATTAAAAAATATCATTTTAAAAACGATATTTAATCAAGACCAGATAACATATTAATGAATAAATAAGACAAAGCGCGCTGTTGAGCATCTGCAAAATCGGAAAGTAGGGAACGGCATGCTCTACTATTAGGTTCCCGAGGGAACTACTTCTTCCCAGAAAGATCGTGATGATGTTTTTTTTTAATACTAAGAAATATATCAGAGAACAACGTCGAAAGAATGCACGCTACTTCCGTTGTGGCGTCATCGCCTGACTTTTGTTTAACGTATCAGGTTTGACCTAAATATGTAGTTTTATTGGGAAGAACAAATAGTTTTTTAGATTAAGTTAGTAAGTTTAGATTTTCTCAGTTAGTTCTTTTTAGTTTTACATTGTTTATAGGGTAGGAAACATGGGAACTTGTGTTAAGACACTCCGTTCCCACAAAACACGTCCATTCACCACTTTCCGCTGAATTCTGGAGGCGGTTCAGTGGCGGAACTCAACAATGCGCTTTGCCTCGTTACCAGATCGAGGAAATTAAAACATTAAATAAATCAATTTCTCGAGTGGGAATCAAAACCACAACCTATTGCGGTTAGAGACATATGATTGTGACCCTGCGACATGATTGGCCTTTATAATTTAAAGAGTGAAAATATACATATTTTAACTGGAAAGTAAAGTAAAGATTTTTTAAACATTTTTAAAGTGTTAATCCACACGGTTTCCAGGAGGCGCGGGTTCGAGTCCCGCTACGTTCAAATTTTTGTACGTTTTCTAATTAAGTATTTTAAGTAAAGTAAAGAGTGTAAAGACTCAATACTGAAACAAAACATAAAATAGTTATTTTTAAGCATTGTTAAAGTGTTAATCCACACTTAGGAAATATAAATACTTATTTAGAAAACGCATAAAAATTTGAACGTAGCGGGACTCGAACCCGCGCCTCCTGGAAACCGACCTGGTCGGTTCAAAATACAAAATAATTAATTTCCCATAGCGGAGATCAATGATAGAAAGGAGTCCTAATTTTATCCATAAAAAATCGTGGATTTCTTTCCATAAAAAGGCTAATGCTAAATAAATGGAAAAGCGTAAAAAAATAATAGAAAAAAATCAAAATAATTTTTTTTTTACTAAAATGTACACAGAAGAAATTTTTTTTTAAACATAACATTCATCTTGAAACCAGTTTGAACTTCCATTTTAAAATAAAATAACCCCACGTTTCGATTTGCAAAACAAAAATTCACTTTTTCAACAATTCTCACAATTAAAAATTCGCAAAATTTGAATCAAAAATCGATATACAAACAATTTGAATCCTCACCTTCCCTACTGTGGTTAAATGTCAAATTGACCAAGAGATTATTCAAATGACATCTCAACGTGATTAAATTATTAAAAAAATACGTGATAATATCTTTTATTTATGTATTTTTTTGCTTCACGCTGTATCCCGTTTAGGTATAGCAGGGTACTAAGGGAAAAATCTGTTAAATCAGTCCGTTCTTCACTCTCCTCCCATATTCGATATATTATTATCAAAATTAGACTGGTTCTGGGGTCGATCCCCACTCGATGAAAATGAAAATTTTAAATTTATATTGAGTATTTTTATTTGCGCGGCGTTGAGTTCCGTCACTCAACACACAATGCCTGCAGAATTCAGCGGAAAGTGGGAAATTGACACTATATTTACTCTGCTGTGCGCAAGATACAGCAAAAAGCTGATTTTTTTTTAAATTATTGAACTATGAATTGATTAAGAAGGCCGTCGTAGTGCTGTGGCACGGAGTAAAAATATCGCTAGTAGATTCGATTCCCATTCGGATATATGAATATTTTGTATGCTCCAATAACAAGCTGGCTACACTTGACACGCATTTACAAACTCGAAAACTAGATAGAAAATTAGGGAACGTAGTGTCTTTACACCAAAACTCTCCGCCTAACCTACTATACGGGAAAATACATCAAACAGTTTCATATATTTACTCCCTTATCAAAATTTGAAGCGAAAACACCATTAATAATGAACAACTATGTTTTAAAACTAGTTTCTTTTTCATCTAAGCAAACTTCAAGAATGTCAATCTCCCATCAACTCTACATTCAAATTAACCGCTACTGTCATTCTCACATCATATTTTTAATAAATTTGCATAAGAAATCAATAAATGCTTTCAAAAATCTATTTAACAAATAAACTACTTTGTTAGTATTCCATTCTCTCTACCCTCTTTCCCTTTTACCTGTCAAATTGACCATGTGAAACATTTTAATGTAATCAACAGCTTGAAAAATTGCAAGGCAAAGTGATAAGGGTGTGTTTTGAATATCTTAATGTTTTTTTCGTTAATAGTATAAGTGATTTTTATTTGTATTGCTAACGATATTTTAGTTTTTATATCTCGTTTTTATTTCCTAGCATTTTTTATTTAGCAGAGAAGGAAGGAGAGAGAAGAGAAAAGAATATGATTGTGCTAATTCTAGACGACATTTTCAAAACTACTGGTATATGGGACAATCTCTCAAGTTTCATTAGGCTGGAGTGGGGAACGGAGTGTCTAAAACACTAGGTTCTCTCTGCCTACCCTGCTGTGTGCGAGATACAGCGTGAAGCTGATTTAGTTTAATTTAATTTTGATCCCCTGGAGAATTGGCAAGAAATGCACTTGGGTTTTGACATATGGATGGTGATGGCTGTAGAAAAAAATTTGCTTTTCTTTTATACTCTTTCAATTAAGGCATAAATAAATAAAAAAAATCACTTAATATAATTTATAATATAAGGTGTTTTATTTAATGGCGCATTTTTATTGATTTCACTTTTATAGATAGTTATACCTGCACATTATTTAGAAAAAGCTTACATTCTTTTTTCTTTCTTTTCATTTCTTCATTTAAAAACGACGTGTAAATTAAAATATATTTCTACTATAACAATTATTTTTAATTTTTAAATAATATTTTTTACCAGTGACTTCGTCCGCATGGTGGATTCGGAATAAGTGATAATTACAATTGCACTTTAAATCGAAACGATTAAAAAGATGCAACTTAATCTATACCATCCATCGATAAATAGACTCTAACATAAAAATATTTTTTCAATTCGAGCCAGTACTCTCGTAGTTCCTGAGATTATTGCGTTAAAACAAACAAACTATTTTACTTCATAAAACATCCAAAAGAAACCCTGTCATATTATAATATCACTAAGTATACTAAGGTCTTAACAATACACGAACTATCCGTCAACTTGCATTCGCCTGCAATATTCATTAGTAGACGCTATTAATACGAGCCAACACTGCAAGTTGATGCTATTGTACTAAGGTTTGTTTAATGTTTATGTAGGGCTGGTGGGTATTTAATACTTGGAAAGGTGATTTTTTTTTATTATAAGAACCTAGTGTCAGAACACTGTGTTGTCTGTATTTTAACTAATTTTAGAATCATTGCATGTCGAATTGTGGCGCAGCGCTTTATCCTATTAATAGAGCGAGGAAATGAAAATAGTTCATTATACCGAATACGTATTGAACCTACAACCGTACATATCAGATGATGTGTTGTAGTGCCATGGCAGTTTCTATATAAAATTTATCTTTAGAGTATGTTAGCACAACACCTTATTTGTAAATAAAGAACCGAGAATATCTATATATTTTATTAAATAAACACGGTAATAAATATCAACACAAACATACAAACACACAAAAAATAAATGAAAAGGAGAGTATGTTAACTACTTTTAAATTTAAAATTTATTGGCACAGATATTAATTCACGACTTATGATTCATCTGATCTTGACACCGTTGTTCGTTACGTCAATACAAAGTGATTACAGTACGATCGATAAATCGTGGCCAATGTATGGAACAATGTACAAAATTCAGAAAGCCTAATTTCAGGGCGGCCACAATTCGTCGATCGTACTATAAATAGGTAGATACAAAATGTGGTCAACGGAGAAAGCTAAGCAGAGCGTTACGGCCGTGACTGTGTGAATCATACATAAAATATGGATGATATATGAAAAAATATATGCAAATATATACAAAATTTTGCAATTTAAAATATAACTAATATTAGTTTCACGCTGTATCCCATATACAGCAGGAAAGGCAGAGTGCATCAAGTGTTAAGACACTCCGTTCCCCAAATTTGGCTTATTTTTTGAGACATTGTATGTTGAGTGGCGGAACTTAACGTCAGGTTATGGCAGAATTGTGCCGTGTGATCCCGGCCTAGAATAGGATCATCCTGGTACTGGTGGTGTCGTAGGAGGCGACTAAAGTACGTGTGGTAGAGTCACGTCGCCAGCAATGGCAGCACGCATGGGCAGACTCGACCGGATCATTACCACCCCCGGCATTTTTATTTTAGATAAAAAAAAATGCCTAGAAAAAGAAGACAATCGTGGCGCAGGGGAGAGTCTCGGCGTAAACTGGACTGGAACGGAGTGTCTTAACAATGTATTCCTCTGCCTACGCAGGGTAGGCAGAGGAATCTACATGCGGGATACAGCGTGAACCTGAAAAAAAAAGTTATTATTGCCTATCTATCACATGAATATTAAATAACCGCACCAACCCTATTCCACATCCGCTTTTGTTCAGGACCGTCCGTGTAACCAATGATTAATGGCATCTATGAAGTCAGTAATTTTCAGTTGATTCCACTGAAAGGCTAAAACTGAAAACTGCAGAATTTAATTAAATATATATATACGAAATACGTCACGGACACAAACCACCCCTTTTGTGTTGACTATTTTTGTTGCTAATTGAGTTATCGCGGTTTTAATTTGCTCGGTACCTATGGTAATGTTAAATTATATCCTTTTAAATTACCATCGTGGCGCTGTTGTGGGTTCGATTTCGATTTGGGGGAATTTGTAACTTTTACTTAATTTTTTTTTAACAGCGTCACGCATGTGTACGCTGTACGCACACGACAGGGTGGGCAGAGGAAACCTATTGTTAAGACACTCCGGCCCCCACGTTCCGCCGAGTTCTGGAGACATGTAAATATCAATATAAATATTTATTTAATTTCCTCGTGTGGAAATCAGACCCTACAACCAGTCGATTTTACGGTCACTCCTTGTAACCGACTGGCCTCAACTTTTTATATAATAAATACAAAATAAATACATTAATTTTAAAAAAGGACCTACTCCCTTATTTTAAGTAGCGCAAATTATAGAAGTTAATTATTACTATTTAAAAAATGGGAAACACAGTGCCTTAACACAAGGTTCCCATCTGCCTAACCTGTTATATGCGGAATTTTTAAAAATCAACATCTATGATAAACGATATCTGAACAGTTTTCCCACGGAAACAACAAAGTGCTATATAACTAGCGTTTTGTATAAAATAGTAATTTAGACACTGATCAAGCGTAAATACGCGTATAAAATTTGCATGCGTATGCGCATCCAAATCTTAATAATTTGAATAATTTGAAATTGAATAATATTGTTCGACAATTTGGTACCTGCTGTCTTATATTTGTTATATTGATTTGCACTGTGTTATGTAAATGCAGTTATTGATGTTTATATGTAAATTAAAGATTATGATGTTTTTTAAATGTGAGAATATTTTTAGTCAAAATTTCCCAAAGACTTTATTTTTTGTGTCGATTTTTATTTGTTCACGTAAATCGAATGAAAAGGACGGAGTAACTCATCACTTTGATCTCTCCGTGTTCTGTGTCTATATAATATATTGAGCCGTCGTGGTATGATTTAGAAGATTCTAACTGTAATTATTTTGAGATTAGCAATGATTTTGAGTTCCAAATCCACCCGAGTAAATGTTTATATTTTGTCTAGTTATTTAAATTTTTTATTCTACATTTATATACAGCAGAGAGAGCTTGGGAACCTGTTTTTCACGTACTTTCCTCAAAAATACATTTTCCTTCTCAAATATTCAACTAAAAAACAAGAAATTTGTATATAAAAAAAGGCACTACCCACCAACAATAAGAAACAATAATCATTAAAGTGCTGAGCGCTTGCCACAGGCGCTATTGTCTCACTATTGTTAGAAATTTACATTTCAGTTGAGAAATGAGAAGCAGTTTATGAAGCTTTTAGCTGGTTGCAGTTGTGCCGCTAATACTACTTATTACTATCGCATATTATTTTAATATATTTATGGTGGGTTTATGTTTATATAAGTATATAACTATTATATAAGTATATAACCTTATATTATATTCTTAAATATCAATTTTATAATATATGATTTCTAGTAACTCGCTTTGAAAGGTAAAACGCGGCGTTTAGTTTCGCTATTTAGAACGCAATGCCTTAAAACTTGGACAAACACTTGTCTTAACAGCATTTACCCAACAAGTATTGTAAAGATAACAAAAAATAAAGTTATAAATAACAATATATTATATGAACTCATTTAGCCTTAGAGTACATATATGAAATTAAAAAAAAATTAAGAGATTTAATTATATAAAAAGAAAGATACGATTCGGATACAGTACCTACTGTATGTTTGTAGAATTATCAGATTTTATATAAAAAAAAAAAACAACTAGTTACTCCCTGCCTACTCTGATATGTTTGTCCCCACATACGTCTGGCTTTAAACGCGAAGATTGTGGGTTGGATTTCCACGGAAAAAGACAAAATGCGGCGTTGAGTTCCGCCTCTTGCTATATGCGGCATACAGCGTGATAACAAAACATCTTAATCTATAAAATCAATACCTTAACGGTATTCAAACATACGATCACTATAAATAAAACATACATTACAATTTCCAAGGATTATTTTTTATACAATGCAGTATTCATATAACATAATCTTTTCTAGGTCATACAGTGCCATACATTAAATAAACTAGAAAAACGTGAAAGCTTATATAGAACCTAGGTACTAAGATATTTTTGGAGGTTCCAAAGGTTACAAAGTTATAGATTCACATTTTTATTATTTTACCCTATTAAATCGGATTAAAATGTGATAAAATCGATACTCGATCGGAGGATTGTTTATTTCATTTATATTTGTCTTTTTTTAGTAAACGTTAAAATCTTTCACTCGCGCCTCTTGAATTTGAATAAATATTTTTTTTACTGTTTCTAATAAAAATATTTTTCATCAGAAAACATACAGTTTTGTTTAGCGTCAGACTTCATCTATATCTCGCACACAGTTTGTTCAACAGAAGAACAGATTAGTATCTTTTTTAATAACAGCCTTAGTCAACTAAGTAAATTATAAATTCTCCACTATCTGCTTTCTACTCTCCTGATTATGATGGAGCGAGGAGAGAGAGCCCAGTGTTAATACACTCCGTCCATCAGTTCCAGGCGATTTGGATCGTTGATTGAGGAACCTAACACTGTGTTTTGTATAAAACAAATGTTTCTCGACACCTGCCTCATTTGTATAAATGGTGATATAAATAATTACCAAGTCTTGTTCTTAGGGTTCCATATCACTAAAGAAAAAACGAAATCTTTATGCATCACCTTGTTGTTCGTCTATACATCTGTCAGTTGTCATATTAAAACGGGAAGTACAATTACATATAGAAATTGACACACTGAAATTTGCGGGTGGTTTTTTTTTTCTACGAATACTTATTTATAAATTTTTGTTTTCCGGATTTATTCTTTTGTTTGTATTGAAAGATCTTAATTCTAGTCTGATATCGTAATTATAGGTTCACAGGAGGTTAAATATAACTACTTTTTGGTTATTTTTTACAAAATTAAGGAAAAATTATGCAAAAACACTCGTATCTTTTGATTGTGTTCACTTAGAAGCTTAATTCTTTCTTTTTCTTGATACCTGATTTTGAAAAAAATGTCCTCGACAGTTTGATAAACCTATAAACAGCCGGATAGCGATCTTATGAGAGTACCGTTTTTTTTCTATTGACGTACGGAACCTTAAAAATAAAATAAAGTAATTGAGATTTTTGGTTTTATTTTTGCAAATTTTTCACTTCGTCATTATCCTCATCACGCTTATCAGGATATCTTCAAAATTGTATGCACAAATACGAAACGTATTATGTTTAATAATACTAAGGTTATTTAGTTTTTGCATTAAAACCCTTTCGCCTCGGGCCAAATGCACGAATAAAATTTGGCCAAAGCGATATATTCTTAATAATCAACAGTTAAGGTTCAAATTCCTATATCATTTATAAATGAATACTAATCAATACACGAACTGTATTGAAATCAATCGCAGGTGTTCGGGTGATTGAGCTTTTTTTTCCAGACGTACGTGTTTTCAACTTATTGTGTGTATACTATTGTCACCGTAGAGCTTAATTTATATGAACTTTTTTGTTATGTAATATTTTCTATGAAGAGCTTAATTGACACATTTGTTAGTTAATGTTATATCAGCTCCACGATGTATCTCGCACACAACAGGGTGGGCAGAGGGAACCTAGTGTTAAGACACTCCGTTTCCCACTTTCTACCAAATTCTGGAAGCATTGCGTGTTGAGTGGCAGAACTCAACGCCGCGCTTAGCCTCGACACCAGAGCGAAGAAATGGAAGTATAAATTTAAGTAAATATTTCATCTCCTCGAGTGGGGATCGAGCGCTGCGCCTAGAACTGACCTATAGTTAGTTAATGTTAATTTAAATAAAATAATTAATTTAAATGATATTACTACGATAACTTATAAAGAAATAATATATTTGAGGCCTTCGAGGTGCAGAGGCACAAGTATGCGACTGTACACGTGACGGGTTCGATCTGACTTGGGGATTGAAATATTAAATATCTTTATTTCCTCCAAAACTCCAGAATCCAGTGGAAAACGGGGAACGAGAGTGTCTAAATGAGAACGAACTCAATACTAGTTTTCAACGTTTCCTCTGCCTACTATGCTATGTGTGGGGTATAGTGTGATTTTTTTTTGCATCAAGCCGTATTCAATATATAACAGCGGCAGAGCGTCGTGTTAAGTTACTCTGTTTTCCGTTCTCGGTCCACTTTCGACATTGTGTATTGAGAGGCGGAAGGCAACACTGTTTTTCATAGCATCTTAATACCAAAATTATATTTCCCCCAAGTCAGAATTGAACCCACAACCGTCGTGCTTACAATCAGGCCCTGTGCTACTACGCAACGACGGCCTCCTATAAGCATTTTATTATGTATATAAATACAAATATTTTATTTAACTTCCACCTGCATTTAATTTAAACACGCATTAACCCGCATATAACGTATATATGAACAAAAACGACCTTCGAGTCTATACAATATACGTATTGTATTGAACTAGTATTGACCTTGCACTACTATGCAGTTACATATTCATAGGGAAAAAATTTTCCATACTACAATATGTCCACGTGTTTCCAACATACGTTGACTTTTGTACTTATGTTGGAAATATTATATGTAGAAAATGTGTGTGTATGTTTGTGTTTATATGTATGAAATGTTTTACACATTAAAGGGTGGGTAGAGTTAACTTAATATTAAGACACTCCGTTTAACACTTTCTGGACAATGTTCAAAATATTGTGCTTTGAGTGACGGAAGTCTCCTCTAGTTTTTGTAAAGGAGAAAAGCGCGGCGTTGAGACCCGCCACTCAACACCCAATACCTCCAGAAATTCGGCAACGGAGTATCCTAACACTGGATTCACAGGTTACCTCTGCTTAGCCTGCTACATGCATCTATGTAATATATAGATATTATTGTTAAGGCGGTTGAAAATTAAGCAAAATCTCAATTTTTTGCATGTGGTATAGAAACAAATAAACTGATTTTAACTGTGACATTATATTACTTTTTAAGCTTAATAAACGCTTAAGATTTTTTTATTGTACGTTAAAATACAAATAAAATTCAACAAATAAATATAGAATATATTTATTTTAATTATTTTCAATATTTCTATTTCAACACGAAGAGACGAAAACGCAAACTAACGCTATGCTACGATACTATGTTTAATATTATGCGTATGATTTCACAATATTACGATAGTGAAGAACCGTTTTGCCTTGTAATACTTGTTTTATCTATATTTTGTCACGTATTGTCCATTGGTTGATAGCTTGGACTGTTGTGACAGTAAATTCGATTCTCAGTCACAAATTGAGGCATAATATGAATAAATAATTTGTCTATTTATATAAACTTTTGAGGCTGTCGTAGCGCAGGGGCACTAGGATGCGTCTATAATTGCGACGGTTGTCGGTTCGATTTCCATTTGAGAATGAAATAATTAATATTTTCAGATCCTCGATCCGGTATTTTTTTTGGTAAAACATAAATTTTACAAAACAAAAAAAAAATATGAATATATGTATATTTTTTTGTATAACTTGACACTTTAATGGAAAACGGATAGTTACGTAAAGCTAAAAAAAATATGGATTAATAATGTATGTTTGTATAAAGCGATTTAACGAGCTTATAGTCAGGTGACTGTGTGTGAGTTGTTCTATTATATTAATATATATCTCTGTTTATAATCAAGGCCGTCGTAAGCAGCGTCTCATTGCAAACTCGATGATTGTGGGTTTGATTCTCACTCGAGCGAATAAATATTTTTTTTCAAATTATCGCTTTGGTAGTAAAATAAAATGCGGCATTGAATACCGCCACTCAAAACGCATTTTTTCGAAAAATGAGCGAAAATTACGGAACGGAATGTCTTAACACAAGTTCAAACTGCCCACCGCGAACCTAAAAAACAACAAAAAACTGAAAATATTTCTACGATTTTCCAACAATATATTTATAATTTAATAGATTTTAGCTCCAAGCCACACCTCCATACATTATGTTAACTCATTTACTTAATGACGAAAAATATAATATATGCTAATCAAACGAATACTGTTGACAAGTGTGAATCATGTCATTTCAAGTAACTATTAGATTGTTATGGCTCTAATGGAAAATAATAATATAATTTTCTTTTGTTCTATTGAAATTACTTGAGGAATAGAATAAAAAATGCGCCTTCATGTTTTTTCCGCATAGAAAAATAGAGTAAGGACACTATTCTCCAAGCAGGGGCATAAAGTGTGACTGTAAACGCGACTGGTTGTGGGTTCGAGCCCTATTCGAGGAAATGAAATATTTATTTCAATTTATAATTTCATTTCTTCGCTCTGGTGCTCAACATCAGAGCGAAGACGAAGAGAAAGCGCGACGCTAAATCAGAATTCGGCGGAAATTGGGGAACGGAGTGTCTTAACACTATGTTCCCTCTATATTCTCTCCCTCTATTTTATAATTTAATAAAAACCATTTTCCAGAGTTAGCCACTCTGTTATCTCCAGCAAACACTCTCTCCATAAAAAAATATTTTTGCAGATATATTTGTTATTTTAGAACTTAGCGACGCCTCCACAAAAATGAAAAAAAAAATTAAATATATTTATTCGGCTTAGTTGCCCAATTAGGTAATATGGCTAGTTGGTGTTTACCTGTAGCGTTGCTTGCATGAAGTGGAAGCTCTTAGTTTCAGATTTGTATGACAGATATAGGGAATTTGATTTCGGGCCTTTTTTCAAAAATCAGAATACCCGGAAAGTCTCAGGATTGTGGATAAGTAATAAAAAATCATGTCAATAAATTGGTTCAGAATGTGTCATGTGTCATACAAGACAGAGTCTAAAGGCCTGAAGCCACGCTGATTCTAAGTTCAGACGGTTACATCGAAGAAAATAACGTATTATAATATAGCCGTTTACAATAACTAAATTATCCCAGAAAACAATTATTAAAAGAGTAACAGAAAGAAATGGTAGTTTTTTTTTGCTTTATACTGTTCAGCGTCTGGTGGTAGACGTGACGGCTGTGGGTTCGATTTTCACTCGGGGCAATGAAATTATTATCATATTTACACTCAGTTTTTGCACTCTCTAAGAGTAAAAAATAAAATCAAAATTACAATAACTTAATCGTCATAAAATCATTCATTACTTACAAAATAACGGTTGAAACGTGATTTTTTATAATACCTTATTTAACGATTCAAAATGTCAACTCTGTAATAGTGTCACTTTATAGCTCCTAAATCATTTTGACATAAATTCTGACGTACGTGCACACACTGTCTGATGGGAAATGGCTGATTTTTTACAATTACAATGTATTTTATTATTTTCGTTCTTTGAAACTTTTTATGAAAGACTTCTTCTTTACATTTATATTTTAAGCTAATTTTTTATTATGCTTTTAAAGGTCTAGTTTTATTATTTACGATTACGTATGACTGTGTAAGGATATAAATCATTTTATTTTTATTTATTAGTAGTAGTTAAAAATAAAACGTTTATGATATTATATGAATTAAATTAATATATATATTAAGCAGAGGGAACTCTGCTTCCTGTAAACCTTATGTTAAGACAGTTCAAAATACCTCTATTCTTCAACATTTCGCCAACTTTTTGATTCATTGCGTGTTAAGTGGCGAAAATCAACGCCTCGTTTTGCCACGTTACCAGAGCCAGGAAATGAAAATATTAAATATATCAATTAAAAAAAAAGAAAATATTAAAATAAATCATATTATTTTTTTTTGTCTAACCAGGCAAAGGGAACCCTAGAACCCAGTGTTAAGACACTCCGTCCCCATTAAGACATTTTGCTCTCGATTTTCCACCGAATGCTTGAGGCATTACCGCGTTTCCTAGTTACCGAAACGAGTAAAAGTAAAATAAAATGTAAAATATAATTCATGCCTTTGACTGGGAATCGAATCCACATCCGTCACGTTCACAGTCGCACATTTCTGCCTTTATGCTATAAACAATTAAATAACATTATAAGGTATTTAAGCAACATTGACAAAATAATTATGATAAAAAAATATTTCATAGAGTATATCGACCGATATCGTTCTAACAAAAGATCTCTTATCACTAATGAAGTATGACGAAAGACGTCAAGTGTCCACAAGCCGGTTGATGTTTACCAAATGTTTGCTGGAGATAACAGAGTTGTGTGGTCTAATATTATTTTTTTTGTATAAAGAGTTTGTTTGGTTGAACGCGAAGATCTCAGGAACTGCTGGTTTGAATTGAAATCGACGTGTATCGCAAGGAGGTCAGTCTTGACGCAGGGACAGAATTTCCATTCGAGGGAAATTAAATATTTAATATCTTCATTTCTTCGCTCTGGGGTCGAGGCAAAGCGCGGCGTTGAATTCAGCCACTTAACTCGAAATGTCTCCAGACTACAGCGTGAAATTGAAAAAAAAAATTAGGAAACGTTAGCCTGAACGTTTGCCTGTCCCATCATTAAAATATATTTTTATATTTTTTTAATATTCATATTTTTGTACATATTTAATAAAGCATAATTCTCTTATAATTGTGAGTTATTAATACCAGTTAATAATATTAATACCAGTTTTCAACTCCAGTTTTGCCTGTTATCGAATGGCATATAATGTAATGAAATGTAGCCTATAATAACTTTCCTCATTGAAAGGACTATCCAATACAATAAAAAAAACAATATGAAGAATTAGTTCCTGAGATTAGCGCGTTCAAACAAAGAAAGAAACAAAAGTTTTACAGTAGTATGGATACAGTAGTATGGATCGAAGATAGTAGTATGTATATACATTCCGATTACCCCACATTAGCCTACAACTTAGACCACACCATAGATAGGTAAACTCAATCGAATTTTATTAAAAACTTCTTTGTATGGTATTTTTATGGCGACAGCCTGTTAATATGTAGAAATATTTTGATAACGACGCTTTTGTTTTATACTATAGTCTGTAGGGTACCTACTCATATTGACATTTCATCATTAGTTGAATCATCTAATTGCTTATATTATGTTTTGTTTTTGAGGAATTATGATCGATATAAAATAGTTAGGATTACTTTGATATGGTATGGTTTTTGTTGTTTTTTTTTATGTAAGTAGAGTTAGAAAGTAGAGTTTGTGTTTGGTTGATCGTTCTAATCTCATGAACTAAAGTCGTGAATTAAGTTTTGTTTTGTGTGATACTTCCTTTATATTTATTGTGGGATAGGTAGTGAATTTAAGTAACGAAATACATCTCTCCATTACAACTTCACACTGTATCACGTAAGGAGCAGGGTAGGTTTTTTTTTTATTGAAAAGATACGGCAAACGAGCGTTCGGGTCACCTGATGGTAAGTGATTACCGCCGCCCACAACCCCGTGCAACCCCAGAGGAGCTACAGGTGCGTTGCCGGCCTTTAAGATGGGTTGGGCGCCGGGGCCCGAAGGTAGGATAAGAAATCTAGTAATAAATTCCCCTTTTTCCACCAAAATTTCAGATATTGCAAGTAGAGTAGAGGAAACCAACGCTACGTTTTTTCTTCTTATCACATGAATGATGAAATAAAAATAATTTATTTCCCCGAATGGGAATCGAACTCGCAACCGTCGCGTCTACCACAAGTGTGAAGCTAAAAAAACACCCATCACTTTCTGTTATTCTTTTGACATACCTAAATATGCCACAATAGCAATAGTTAGTCTCTAATTTGTCAAAATAAAAAAAAATAAAGAATGTTACGTTCATATATAATTATGTTTGTAAGATATGTTATTTAACTTTTGTTATCGCATTTACATTATAATGGATGACATAAAATGATTAATATCGGTCATTTAGGAAATACTTTTATTGTCTATTTAAAAAAATGTGACCACTATTAGTAAAATGTTGACCATATTAGTGTACATTTATAAAAAAATACTCCATCTATAATAACTACAGGGTGTATAAATTAATTAAAATAATAATGTCGAGGCGTAGTGGCACTGTATCTGACTGAAATCGCTAAAGATTTGGTTCAATTCTCACTTGAATGAATTATTTTTCTTTTCCCGCTCCGGTAAGTTGGTTATTGTGCTCTTTTACCACAATGTCATAATTTTGATAGAGGGAATCCATTCCAAGACCACTCCGTTCTTCCTTTCACCCCGAATTTGAGACATTAGGTGTCAAGCAGCGAAATTAAGCGCCACGCTTTGTCACCCATTATCAGAACTTGAAAATAAAAGGAATCGATAATTTTATTTATATACTTATAAATATCAACATATTTTTTTATAATCTAGCACATAGCAGAGTAGTCCGTAGGAGTTTGCGAACCTTGTGTTAAAAAAATTCGTTCCTGATTAAGACAATCTATTCTCCGTTTTTCAGAATCCTGAAGGCATTGTTGGCTGTCAGAACTTAACGCCCCGTTTTGCCTCATAACCAGAGAGATGATATTAAAATATTAAATATTTCATTCCCTCGAGTAAGAATCGAACTTACAACCAAAGCATCACGCACATACACACGCTGTGCCACTGCTCCACGATTGTATTAAATAAGACATATAATAAATATAATGTCGATTGTTAAAGTCATCATTACATTCAAACTGTCCCAATTATAAAATGAAACGTTTAAATGTTAAATATTTTCGGTACAAAATAAAAATAAAAAAAAACTGTTTGAAGACATCGTCTGTAGTTTGGTCAACGCAGAGAAAGAACAAAAGTTTTGTAGAGTCGATTCTTTTAAAAAATTTAGTAATGTATTATTATGAGCTAGTTAATAACTAAATATGAAAAATATTTTTATATAACTTTTTATATCTTTATTTTTTTTTTAAAGAAAATTTAATAATAATAAGTTTAGAATTAATTCTTTAATCGCGGTAAAATTAATTAAGTAAGAGAACGCTTAAAGTTACAACAATTGAAAACAAATATAAAATTGCAAAGAAAAACGATGTTTTATTGTAATTTACCTTGTAAGTGTCATACTTTTCAAATTATTATAATTTTTAATAAGTTTACTTGAATAAGTTTTACATTATTATGTATAAAATTATCACAAGTTATACTAACGATGTTATTAATAAAAAAAAAATATTTATGAAAACTAAAAGAAAAAGTATTGACTACTTTTTCCATAAAATATAAAATCTTTTCATTAAACGATCATAAAACGACTAATAATTTAACCCCCCACCACCACTTAAGCCATTCAACACCAATCCCCGCTAGGAATAACAACAATTAACAACAAACACAAACACAAAAAAAATCGCTAAATACCACAAAAAAGACCTCAAACTTATAGCTTAATATTCTAACAGCATCTCACTATACTTCCTTATCTTGATGACTCACATCACAGTGCACGGCACGGGAAGGCACGGTGAAAAAAAAAAATATCTCCCATCAGATTACACTATGACTCACTGTTACTAGGCTGTTACTAAACTTACAGTACGGTTAACAAGTCGTGGCCTCTGTGAATTAAGGTATTCTGAACATTTGCGCATTGTCACATTTGGAAAGAAAATAATAAATAGTGAAAAAAATCTAAATTGAATTTGCGTAATCATCTACATGCTCTACAACTAACATCAGCGGCCACGACTTGTTGGTCGTACTATATGTGTACAGTATTGAGATGGAAGCTCGAAACGATGACTAGGTCTCATTGTCTTTAGACTTGGGAGTTGAATAATTAAGGCTTTCAAGGGTTGTGTAATTGAGCTTTTTGCAAGCTTTTTTCGTTATAATATGTACTGCCTACAAGATCAGTTATGACGCATGCACACATGCATCAGTATAGTCATGTGAGACAGGATTGTGGGTTCGATTCCCACTAGAGGAAATAAAATATTACATATTTTGTTTTTTTCACTCTAATTTTGAGGCAAAGCAATGCCCACAGTATTCAGCGGAAAGTGGAAAACAAAGTGCCTTAACTCTATGCTAAGTCGAACCGACAACCGTTGCGACATTGATATGCCGTGCCGTGAGGGCGTTATTTTTTGCTTATTGCATTTATATATAATATTTTTTATGTTACATATTACTGTAATTAAATGAATAATCAATTCAGTTCAGGTTCTATTTTTACTTTTTTCAATAAAAAAATAAAAAAATTGTATTTTTAAATTTAAACCTATAAGCTCTTATTCTGTAGGCATTTATTCCTATATTCTTAAATCAAATAAATTAAAATTAATATAATATGAGAAAGTGTTATAGAAACAGATATGGGACCAGAACAGCAAAGACTATCATTTAATAAAAAGATTAGATAAAACCAAAAGATAGCAGAATCTAATTACCACTAACTTAAAATCGACATTTATAGCAATTTCACAAACATTTTGTAAGATATAAAAGATAAAATAAAACCAATGTAGATACAGAAATGAGATATAAAAGATAAAATACATAGAGCAGATGCACTCTTCTAATTTAACCCGAGCACACACTGTCTAGACCTGTCAGTGTCTGTGTCAACTAACCGTAAACGTAACAGTTTACTACAGTCCAGATAGAAAATAATTAAAATTGTTCGATAGTACCTATTGTATTGTAATTACAGCTTTTTTATGGGATCACGCTGTATCACGTATATAGTAGGGTAGGCGGAAGCAATCTGGGAACCTAAATCTAAAACACTCCATTCCCATTTAAACATTATGTTGTTTGTTGAGCGAAATTTCGTATTTTTACAAGAACGAGGAAATAAAAATATTAAATATTTAATATGCTCGAGTGGAAATTGAACCCACGACCGTGTGTCGCATTGCAGTCGAACGCCTTTACCTCTACGCCACGACTGGCCTCAGTCGGATTTGGTAGGATATTTTTTAGATATGTCAGCTTCACGTTGTACGCCGCACACAGCAGGGTAGGCAGAGGGAACTTAGTGTTAAGACACTCCGTTCCCCAATTTCTGCCGAATTCTGAAGGCATTGCGTGTTGAGTGGCAGATCTCAACGCCGCGCTTTGCCTCGACGCTAGAGCGAAGAAATGGAAATATAAATTTAAGTAAATATTTATCTCCTCGAGTGGGGATTGAACCCACAACCAGTCGGTTTTACAGTCACACTTGTGCCACTGCGACACGATTGGCCTCTAATTAATTAAGATTTGATTTAGATATGTTATAGTAGCAATAAAATATTTTACATAATAAAGTAGTTAATTAGTTATGATTCAATACTTTAAAATTTAATATATTCTTTT
Organism: Heliconius sara; assembly: GCA_917862395.2. NCBI lineage: Eukaryota > Metazoa > Arthropoda > Insecta > Lepidoptera > Nymphalidae > Heliconius > Heliconius sara. Next base: position 1,798,248 of record OU860788.1, on the reverse strand, counting down.
TTATTTAAAAGTTTACTTCGCTGAAAATATTTGAGATTAAAGCGTAATTAAAATTTAGTTAATATATGAAAATTGTCCTAGTAAAATGCATATATGGTAATAAATGAGTCTGACTGTAAATGCGATGGTCTCCAAAAATCAGACAGAAATAGACAACGGAATATCCTAACACCTAGAGTACCTTCGCCATGGTACAACGTAATGCGGCATGAAGCCACATTACACACTAGCGGCCCACTCGCGGCTTCGCCCGCATACCATCTATATATTTTTTAATATACTCCATTTGCCAAACGATTGATTATATCATTTGAACATTATATCATTTTTAATAATTTTCAGAAGTGCGGGCCCTACTTGGCTGTTTAAGAGGACATCATCGGCGGCCTAGGCCTGCGTCCGTAAACAGAACGTTGAATTTATTTTAATTTTACATATTCTCGAAAAGTACGTACTATAAAAGCCGAAGATTATCTTCATAAAATTTCGTTGATGATAGAATGATTTTCACTCGTAAGGTTCAATATTCATATCAAATAAAAATCGATGAATTTTATTTTTATTTTGATTAGAGCTAGAGGAACTGAATGTTTTTTTAATATAATGTACTCGCCTATACGGAACCATTTCTACAGCGCATGCGGATAAACTGATACGATGGCGTTCCCAGTTACTGTAATTTCAAATTTAACAATAACTAAAAATAATCTGTAATGTAATAGCCTTCCTGAACTATAGTATACCTGAGAACGTAGCTTTATACAAAATAAAAAGTAAGCAAATCCGACCAGTACTTCCAGAGATTTTAGTGCTTAAACAAACAAAAAAACTCTTCCTTTATATTATATTAGTATAGATTAAAAATATTTTAAGAAATTACAAGAAAACATAATTGTATCATTAAAATAATACTCTAACTCAACCTGTATCACGTAACATTGATAATATAATTTCATCAGCCCATAGCTATTCTACGTACTGCGCCGGCGCATGAGTCACTCACTCACAAAGGAAGGGAAAAAAATACTAGAATTGACCGACTATTTATGCGCATTTTAATTATATTACCGTTAGATGATAATGTTTTACAATTTACAAGGTTCCCATTTATATAGATATATTTAATTTTTTTTTGCCTCTCACTGTATCCCGTATAACAGGGTAGTCATTTCCGTTCCCTTTTTTTATGGATAAGACGAGGCAAACGAAGATATGGGTCACCTGATAGTAAGTAATCACCGCCACTCACGACTTTATGCAACAGCAGAGGAGCTACAGGTGCTTTAAGGTGGGATAGACGCACTTTTTGAACGTACCCATGTCATATTGACCTGGGTACCTCCACCTGGAAACCACACAGTAGTGGAGTGGCACGTGTCCAGGTGGTGTGGATGGTATTTAAATTTCCGTAGAATTCTTGAGATATTGGGGGTTTAGTGGTGGAACTCATCGCCGCGTTTTACCTGGTTACCAGAGCGAAGAAAATAAAAACATTAAGTATTTTATTCAATAGGGGATTGGGAATCTAATCTACAACTGTTCATGTATTTATATATGTATTGAATAATAAAACTAAATAAAAATTGATCTGCCTGATTGACTGGTTGTGGTTCCATCCCCACTCGAGGACATGAATTATTTAATTAAATATATATTTTTCCATTTCTTCGTTCCGGTGTCGAGGCAAAGCGCAGTGTTGAATTTTGCCACTCAACACGCAATGCCTCCAGAATCCGGCAGAAAGTGGCGAACGGAGTGTCTTAACACTAGGTTCCTCTGCCGCTGCCTCTGCCTCTGCCGCTGCCTCTGCCGCACGCTGTGCGGGATACAGCGTGAAGCTGATTTTTATATTTATTGAATTAACAATAAAAGTTACTGAATTTATTCTGATGTTTCTTTTAGCTTACTATGTTTTTAAGCATTATACATCTCCCAAAACGAGCAACGCTCGATAAAGGGTTGACCCTGTTTCCCGTTTACCGGGCAAATCTTATTAGTGTTGGATGGGAAGTGGATTTTAACGCCGCGTTTCGCCTGAGAAAGTCATTAAAGCGAAAATATTTTATAAATAAAATAAAAGAAAGAAAAACTAGTGTATTATTAAATTTAATAATTAAACTCAATATCTATTATGGTTAAAAAATATTATTATATTGCGGTTACTTACAACATTTTGCGGTTTTAATTGATATGTTACCTAGAAATGGAAATGTAGGTAAAAAAATATACATGATTATATTCGTAGAATAAAAGAATAAATGTTGTAGATTAAATTTTAAAATACTTGAAAATTTTGAGGAATAATTTATTGCAAAAAATTATCATGTTTAATATTTTTTTTATTATAGACATGAATATTTTTATTTGAGGCTGTCTTATAACAGAGGTATAAGCATGTATCGGACAATGGATTCGATTCCCGCTCACCGAAATAAAATATTTAATATTTTCATTGTTCGCCCGCTAATAAGGAGATAAAGCACGGCGTTGAGTTCCACCACTCAACAAGCAACACCTCGAGAATTCAGCAAATGTGGGGAACGGAAGTGTCTTAATAGAAACAAAGAGTCTTAATGCTAGGTTCCCAGGTTCCCTCAACATTCCCAGCGAGAATTTAAAAAAAATCCTCGAAAGATAACCGCGTCTACACAAAACGGTGTCTTCACTTATAAAGCTAATTGTGCTTTTACAGGACATATGTACAAATGTCAGTAACACTTGTTCAAATATTTAAAACGTCTGTTTGTACGTCATGATATGTTTGTTCTGTGGAAAGCTTCGAGTTTCGATGTATCAATAGAGCTTAAATGGTAATTAAATTAGTGTATCAAAAAACGTCGTCAGTGCAGGTGCACAGTAGGGGGGTCCGGGTTCAACTCCCTCTCGGTCGAATGAATTATTATTTATTAATAATTTCATTTCTTTCAATCAATCAATAAAAAAATGTTTGTCTGAATGATAAAACATTTTGGCGTTAATACAATTTAATTATTTGTTATGTCGTTATGTATGATATATTAATATGTTAGGTATGGTTAGATGTAGCACGGTGTTTAGTTCTGCTACTTAACATACTGTCTCAAAAATAGTATTTATTACTGAAGAACTACCTCATTAGTATAATTTAGGTTATCGTGAGTATATTCTTTTTTATTTTTTTACTTATGTCAAGACACTTCGTTTCCCACTACGCAGCCGAATTTTAAAGACATTGCAGGAAATCAACGCCTTACTTTGTCTACATCATACACGAGAGAAACAAAAATAAATTAAAATATAATCATCGATCAACACTGGCCTTTTTTTGCTTAGCTTCACGCTGTATTGCTTACAATAAGGTAAGCGTGAGTGAACCTGGAACCTAGTGTTACGATATCCCGTTTCCATTAACGCTTTCTTTCTCTTCTGTTCTTCTTTCTCTTCCGAATTCTGATATGATTTATTCGTGCAGAAATCGAACCCACAACCTGTCGCATTTACAGTTGTATGCTTGTACATCTGCGCCAAGACTGACCTTTATAGTCTTTTCCTATTATAAAATAACTAAAGAAACAACCACAAAAGATATATTTAAAAAATAAATAAATTGTTCACTCATAATTCGTCATTGAACCTATTCAAATATAAAATTTAAAAAGCCGCGCCCAAGTGTCCTATAATGAATCATCAATAGCCAACATTCGTTAAGTGATTCATTTTATTACATAATATAAAATGTTAATGTCATTTCACATTATTGTTGCTAGTTTAAAGAAATTCGCTCACGCCTTTGTTCATTCATCACTTGAGGAAATTATATATTTAATATTACCATTTCTTCGCTCGGGTAACGTGGCAAAGCACGGTGTTGAGTTCCGCTACTAAACACTGAACGGAGTGGTTTAACAGTAAGTTTTTTGGGGTCCCTCTGCCTACACTGCGATGTGCATGATACATCATGAAACTAAAAAAAATAAATAATTTTTAATCGCTGAATTTTCAGTCATGGAGTATCCAAAACGATTAAAATTAAATATAATAAGATAAACTTATATATTACGTTTGTACAAATGATGTACTTAGGATATATCTTTCAACAATAATTATACGAAACCTAAAACCATCGTTTACATACGTACAAACAGACACTATACTATGCCATAGCATCAAAATAACCTAATACAATAACTAATTAGAATTATTTAATTTATATAATTGTATGATTATTTTAAAAAGAAAAGTAAGTTTTTTTTGTAGGCTTTAGTGCACAAGACAGAGTAAATGCTCACAGAGTTTTACAAGGCGTTCATAAAATATCTTAACATAAGATATCATATTATATCAATAATTCAAAGCTTTAAAGAATATTTTTGTTTAATACCCATCAATCCATTTTCATTTGTAATATAAAATACGAAAAATTGTAATTTGAATCATTACACACCATTCTCATATTTAACATTATACCTGATTTTACTATCTTCATGTTGTATTCCGCATAGGCAGAGGGAATATAGTGTTAAGACACTCCATTCCCCACTTACCGCCGTATTTTTCGAGGCATTGCGTATTGAGTGGCGGTACTCAACACCTGGCCTTGCCTTGGTGCCAGAGCGAGAATTAATAAAAAAAATATTATAATTATAACTAATCGAACCTACAATCATCGCGTAATATTCACACGCTTGCACCACTACGCCAAGAAGATTTTTAAAATTATAGCTGAATTTAAATCGTTTTACCAATATTTTCCGTACATTTAGAATCAATATGAACCCGACGATAACATTTGATTGTCATTACCGGTACTTACGCGGTTTTATCAAAAAGACCTCGCAATATATCGCGTTGCTGATAAACACTAGCGTTGTTTGCATCAATTTGAATAAATTAACCAAATACATACATCTATAGGTGATCATAAATCGATGCAATGGTGTTAGATAACGATATTTAAAGTATAATATTCATGAGTTATTTTGGATATAGGGTGACTGTACATTAGATGGTTGTGGGTTCGATTCTCGCTCGGCAAAAAATTATTGATTTTTATTTACAGGTAAAAGTAACCGGTTCAATACGCAATGTCTATTAAAAACTATGCGGTGTAAAGTAGAAAAAGTAGTGCTCTGATACTAGAAGCTGAAAAGATTGTAGGCTTTTATAGCGTCCCACTGTGTCATCTGGATTGGAGAAAGAGGAATTGGGAACCTAGTACTAAGATTCCTACTTTCCCGCCAAATTCTCCAGATATTGCGTTTTGAGTGACGGATCTCAAAGCCGCGCTTTACTACGTTACCAGAGGTAGGAAATGAAAATATTTAAATAAGTAGAAATTTTTTTTTTGTATTTTCTCTATGCGTTAATTGGGTAACTATAACATACCATTTGTCTCATCCAGTAGGTTTATATAGAAGAAATCTACTGAAACAATATTATTTTCTATATAAATTAGGTCATGGCTTATTCTTCATAAAAAAATTGAAAAAATGTTTGAGCATTTCTCTCCTTACACCATAATTGTTTCTTTAGTAAAGATTAAATGATTTAGTTTTCCCATGAAAAAGAACAGAACAATACACGAACAACGTAAGATCCTTTTAAATATCCTGATAACGATACATATTCACGCTCATCGACCATAACGTGTAAATTACGAATGTCAAAACCGCACTAATAATTACAATGATTGTGTTTGAGAATCCTTATATGTGTGCAAAAAATACGAATTCGAACCTGTTACCTTCAGATAGAGTCCATTTTAGTGTCAAATGTGAGTCTTGGCCACGTGACACGCAAGGAGTGTTAAGCGAATATCGCAAATGATGATCTCTTCTCGGAATTGTTTTCTCTGCTTGTTTTTCAACTTGGAAGGCTTATTCTGTTTATAATTTGTTGTAAATATTATACATATTTAAAGTCTTTTAGGTAACGAAGGGTACAATACCTGAATAATTGTAAGTAATTATATTCTTTCTTCCTAAAATGTAATAATTAGGATTGAAAAAATAACGAAAATAAGCTACTTTAAAAAAGTAAATGAATAAGTATTGAAAGTGTGTGATTGTTTCTGACTAGGTTCCCGCCGCCTTCCCTGCTATAGGCGGGATACAGCAGCTGAAGTTGTATATATGAGTGAGTATTTTATATTTTTTACAATTGCATTTAATTAGCAACCGGCGAGACGCAACAAAAGAATAAATTACGCCAGACTCGTGATATATCACTTACCGTTCCACGTATTATTCAGAATAATACACTTGTGATTCATTTACTACCTAAATTAATTTCAAATTAAAATGTTGACCTGGTTATTTGAGGTGACTTTAGAAAGAGAAAGTTTATATTGTTTTTTTCTGATCTCGTCGTATTTATTTACATTATTCTTTTATGTAATGAAAGTCCAAAATTTGGTCATAAAAATGTTTTAACAATATTTTGAATTGATTTCTTACATTCAATAGTAATCTTTATAACACGGTTTCTTACAAGGCTTGTAACTTCCCTCGGAACAGAGATAAGCACGAATTTTCTTTGCCAAAGGACAATCCAACCTTCCGCATGGACCGTGCACGTCTCTTTTGTTAACGAACTGCCCGTGCTGATATTTACCTTTAACCGTCTCCCCAAATATAAACTGATGCTGGCTACCTCTATATTCCATTCTTTTAGGGCAATTAGTACCACCACAAGGGCCTTTAGGGAATCCCATTGCAAGTATAGCTAACTCGCTAGCAGTATAAGGGGCAACGAAATCATCATAAACCCTAGGTTCTTCTACTGGCCTTATAGGTTCGCGAACTATGTCTGGAGCTCCGAAGAAATAGGCAACGGGTGGAACAGCATCTATAGTCGTTTGTTCCCAATGTCTAACCACCTCAATATCTTTTAATTTTAAGTCATCTGACAAATATTTACGACCAGGCAGTCTCTCCATTTCTGGCAGTGCGATAAAATAACTTATGACCCTATTGCCCATACACGTCAATCGAATAAAAAATTCGATTTCACCTGATGCTTTCAAGTCTTCCTCACACTGCAGAGGTCGGGTTAGTTCTACTGTATTTGTTACCATTTCTGGTCGCGAAGTATCTCTGTATTCGGCTTGGTCCATGTTTACTGGATTCAATTCGGCAGCTTGTTGAAGGCAATTGAAAAATGACTTATGCCATTCAACTACACAAAAGCCTACACAGTTCATCTCTTGATCTCTGTTCCAAACGGTTATGTAAATAGGTGTTTTTTTAAGGACTTCTTCTAATTTTGAAGGTCTTGATAGGAACATTATAGCGTTTCCAACCCCAAAGTATGGTGGTTGTGGTAAGGGTTCTGATGGAAGGGGCAATTTAAATACAGGGGCTTTTTTACCTTTTTTACCTTTTGGCTTGGGAGGTTTCTTGCCTTTCTTTCCAGGTGGAGGAGGTGGTGGCGGTTCTACGAAGTTGTCATGGGCAACATAAAAATCAAATATGGGCAAGCAATTTATTTGCATGGTGCATGTCTGCATAAACTTCATTTCTTCCTCTGAGGGCATAGGTGGCTCTTTACCTTTTTTGCCCTTCTTAGGTTTAGGTTTAGCCTTAGCACCTTTTTTACCTTTTTTTGCCGCTTCTGCAGCAGCCAAAGCTTCAGCTTCCCGTTTTCTTTCCTCTTCTTCCATGCGAAGTTCATATTCATCTTTTTCTGGTGGTTCGATTTTTAATACAATTTTTTTTACAAACACTTCAAACATAAATATTTGTTCCATGGTTATCAATCTGTAATATTTAATAATATTGTTATACTTCTTTTAGCTGAGTTTAAAATAAAAAAATATTAAGTCTATACGACAATATAAAGATACACAAAGTACAATGGTTATTATAGCAGCAACAGAAATATATAATTTGTGAAAATATTAACTGTCCAGCTATCGTAGCTTATTACATAAAGCTTGTGACAGACGGACGCGCAGTGAAGTTTTAGTAATATGGTGCCGTTTTACCCTTTTACCGGTAACTAAAAAAAACAATACAAATAGGATGTATCTGCTTACCTGTAAATTTAAAGATGTATAAATCTATAGCCTAATACTTGTGTAATTATTATCTATTTATGTCGCACAAACTGCTATATACTATCGGTTCATTGAACGTAAAATATTGCATATTTTTATTTGGAAGCTCAAAAGCACTGATAATTTATTATATTATTTCATTTGTAAATAACACGCAAAAAATTATTTACTAAAAATTTTGACATTTACAACCATGCAGAATCGTAACTATGGTGATTATTTAATATTAAATGTCACTTCTCGTTACTCCGAAATTACGAGGCCAGTCGTGGCACAGGGGCACAAAGTGTGACTGTAAAATCGACTGGTTGTGGGTTCGATCCCCAGTCGAACATATGAAATATTTATTATGTAAAATAAATCTAAAACCACAACGACTAAGAATCGAACCCACAACTTCCGTCACTTCCTAATTCGGTAGATCAATTTTTAGACCAAATTCAATTAACAACCAAAAACCAATACTAATCTAACAACAATATAAAAAATCCAATCAGCTACCGAATCACAATAAAACAACATACATAAATACATATATATCTGTATATATATAAAAAAAAGATAAAAGAAAACTTGCTGCGTTGAGTTCAAATGCGAGGTCGCATTTACGCACGCGGGTAGTAGGGGAGTGGGGGGGAGGTGATACGAGTCTGTTTGTGCATGATGTAAAATCTACTAGAATATTATTTTATTATAAATTTGTAATAAATCTATTGTATATTATTGCAACGGTTGTTCTATTGCAACGGTTGTGGGTTCAATTTCAATTTGGGAAAATGAATATAATTCATGAATATAACAAAAAGCGCGGCGTTGAGTTCCACCACTCAATATGCAGTGACTTGAAAATTTGGCTGAAAGTAGAGGGCTGCTTTATCTGCTATTCGCATATTCAGGTAAAAATAAATACTATAGTGTATAAAACAGCACAGGGAATGGCTGGCTCCATCATCACACCAGCACGTTGATTGTACAATATCGTATTTTTACCTAAGCTGCGTATAACTGCCATGTTTAATAAGGATACAATAATTACAAAATATCCAAATTTAGATTCTTAGATTTTATTGCTACTATTGAGGCAAGACGTGGTGTACGGGCACTAAACACGACAGGTTGTGAGTTCAATTCCCGCCCGAGAAAATGAAATATTTAATATTTTCATTTCACCCTGGTGTCAAGGCCAAACGCGGCGATGAGTTCCGCCACTCATAATACAATTGACAAAAAAAAATTGTTAACAGAGTAACTTAACATTCGTTTAAATTAAAATTAAACTGAGTGTCTTAACACTAGGTTACCTTTGCATACCCTGCTGTACCTGTATACAGCGTGAGGCGAAATTTAAAAAAAACATAGATATTTAGTTACAGCCCGACATAAAAAAAGTGTGTTAAGAACCTCTTCCAGTCCAAAACTATAGCATTGATGCGCACGAGCACACTCCCCGTCTCGCTCGCACCTTGATATTTAAATTTAGAATCGCGATGCACGTTGTACCTCTTGCGGAGTATTTAACTTTACACTACTATTAGGTATACCTATGTACATGATAGGTACCTATAGGGTACCTTATAACAGGTTATTTTAATGTATAATGCTGTTTTTGTTTGAGTTATTAATATGGGTTTTATAGGTAGTAGTAACTAATATTTAGTAGTAGGCCGTCGTGGTGCAGTGGCAGTATAAGAGCGAATTTGAAGTGTGAATTTGATTACAATTTATAAAAATGATGTATTATTGCGATTTACTTGCTCTGGTAATGTGTCTAAATTTTACCATTCGAAGTTCAATGTTTTGTAAAAAAACGTGGAGAACGGTGTCTTATAGAAGTAGAAAGATTTTAGCGATTAGTTTTTTTGGATATAATATATGAGCAGAAAACAAATCAAGTAACTGGGGACGACGTTGCTTAGTTATATTTTAACACATATAGTTAGGTATATTAGATACGTCTGGAATCTTAATTTATTTTGTTGTGTGATAATTTGTTAATGACCATAATTAATGGATGCAGTAACGTCGTTACAAGTTATTTTATAAAATTGTGCTTGTAATGAATTAACAAATATACTATTTAGATTTACATATATATATTGGGTATGTAGTGTCTTAACACTAAGATCTCTGGTTCCCTACCCTACTATTCGCGGGATACAGCGTGATAGTAGTATATATTATTATGTAACGTTTATTTATTTATTCTTCACCTTCACGTTATATCTCGGATAATATACGATTCAAAGAAAGAATTTTGTGTCAAAAATACCATCCTCACTTACCGCCCATTGAATCGGGACATTACGTTTTAACTTACGGAACTTAACGCCGCGCTCAAATATAAGCTTTAATATATAAATAAATGACTTTATAATATAAAACGTGTACGCGTACAAAGTCACGTAGCATAAGCAATTAATAAAGGAGCTTGCCGTGGACTTGCTGTCTGCAATAACTTGATATATCTAGATAGTAACTACTACGAACAACTTCAACTATAGATACCTACTTTTAGTAGTAATCGTAAAATTATTGGATTTTTTTCCTATATCGTGAAGTTTTTATATTTTTATTATCTATACTTTATTTAAATTTAAATCGTGGCGCAGTGGCACAAAGTGTGACTGTAAAAGCGACTGGTTGTGGGTTCGATCCCCACTCGAAGAAATGAAATGTTTATTTAAATTAATACTTTCGTTTCTTCGCTCTGATGTCTAGGCAAAGCACGGCGTTGTGTTCCTCCACTCAACACGCAATGCCTCAAGAATTCTGCGGAAAAAGGGGAACGAAGTGTCTTAACACTAGGTTCCCTACTCTGCTGTGTGCGGGATACAGCGTGAGACTGATTTTAATCTATTTTAATATTATAAAACTGAAGTGTGTGCTTGGTTGAACGCAACTATCTCCGGAACTGCTGTTTCGAATTAAAATATTATACATTTTATGTTAGATAATCAATTTATAGAGGAAGCCTATAGGTTCACTAAGTAATCTGTTACATTAGATTACTTAGTATAGAAGTTTCCTTAGGCACTTATTTTAATATGATTTTTATTATTATTAGCTTCACGCTATATCCCGCACACAGCAGGGTAGGCAGAGGGAACCTAGTGTGACACTCCGTTCCCCACTTTCTGCCGAATTTTAGAGGCATTGCGTGTTGAGTGGCAGAACTCAACGCCGCGCTTTTGCCTTGGCACCAGAGCGAAGAAATGGAAATATAAATTTAAGTAAATATTTCATCTCCTCGAGTGGGGATCGAACCCACAACCAGTCGGTTTTACAGTCACACTATGTGCCACTGCGCCACGGCCGGCCTCATTAATATGATTTAATATATAAATTTTATATGATAATGATGATACAATTTCTTTATTTGATCACGACGTTCCAATTTGTCATAAACAGCATTTATCTCAATTATTTCTATTTGACCGGAAGTGAAGAAGCGCCGCTTATAGTTTCACGCTGTAATTATAAATAATATTAAGACACTTCCGTTCCACCCTTACCGCCGTATTCTGGAGGCATAGTGTGTACGTGTTCAGAGGCGCAACTCACCGCCGTGCTCTGTCTCATTGTGCCAAAGCGAAGAATTGAAAATATTTAATATTTATTTCCACCTTGTAGGAGTAGAACCCACAACCTGTTACATTTACAGTGGCACACATACCCCCTGCACCACAACTGATCTCTAAGCTAAGCTAATTCAAATACAAATATAAACCAACAATATTCAAACATAACAAAATTTTCCTAAAACCATAACTACCTACCTACTATAATATAAAATACTGGGCCCAAAATCTCACATCAACCATCATTACGTTGATCGTAATAAGAAAATGCTAGTTGAGTCGATCGATGCGCAGGAGCCGAGAACTGGTAGCTAGCGCAGCTGCGTTGTAAAGATACGTTTATATAGAGATATTAAATAGAGTTGTTCGTATATATTTTTTTATTCCGTATTTAGAAGGGTGGGCAGAGGGAACCTAGTTTTAAGACAGTCCGTTCAACACTTTCCGCCATTTTTTTTAAATTATTGCGTGGCGGTACTCAACGCCACACTTTGCCTTATTACCATAGCGAAAAACTGAAAATATAAATAGATAATAATTTATTATTCCGACTAGGAATCGAACGCAGAACCGTTGCGCTTACAGTCACACGCTTGTGTGTGTAGCAACGGTTGTGGGTTCAATTCCTACTCGGAGGAATAACATTTTTAATCATTTTTTTATTTTCTCGCTCTGTCTGGTCTGTGTTGAGTTGACCTAACACGCAATACCTCAAGAATTTGTTGAAACATGGAGAATAGACTGTCTTAACTTTACATACCCAGGTTCCCTCTGCCTTCCATGCTATATCCAAAATATAGAGTTGGAGAACTCCGTTCCCCTTCACCGCTGCAAGTATGTAATAATTAAATCATAAGAGAAATCACGGTATAAACTATATAAAAAATATATATTAATAAATAATAATAAATATATTATTATATCTAAATATAAAGTAGTAACTCCCGTAAATCACTCCATGACAGTGCGTTATTATTTTAATTCGAACCAAGATCTTGTTACGAATAGAAAAAAAAGCCTTCAAACCGTTGTCAATCAAAAGCTAATAGGCTTTATTAGAGGTAATAACCAATAGTGTAATATAATAATTGGTTATAAATATATGATGGGTTCGATGTATGGGAATTTAATGTGGAAAATACGTTTTTGTTTATTGTTTTGGGATGTTCTAAGCTGTCGTGGACCGGTTGCACGAGAGAAGGGCTGTAAACGCGACGGTTGTGGGTTCGATATGCACTTGGGAAAATGATATATTTATATTTTTATTTTCTCGCTCAGTTTTGCCATTGAAAATAGGGAATGGAGTGTCTTAACACTAGCTTCCTTTTGCCTATCCTGTCACTATATGCCTATATGCGGCATACACCGTGAAGATAAAATAAAATTGAAATTTATTTCTAAGAGATTTGCTTTATATAATAAAATTCTCTTGTTCTCATTTTCATATATATACCCTCTGACTCTTTATATACACGAAGAATACAAACTTACAACCACGGTAAGTTCATCTTGAATGCAATAATAACAACAATAGTTACCCGTTCCCCATTTTCCATCTAATTTTCGAGACATTTGACTAGAATGGCGGAATTCAACGCCACGGTTTGTCTTGACTATGAAAAACATTCCTAATGAGTGGAATCGAAACCACAACTGGCGTAACTAACAATCAGTAGTTTTGCTCTACACCAACTTCATATATCATAATCATATCAGAATTATAAATAGATTTAAATTAGAAAACCACCACAACCTGAGAAAGTGCAAAAATCATGTATCTTAATGGGAATAGAGTGTCTAAACGCTAGGTTCCCAGCGTCCCTCTGCTTACCCTGCTATATGCAGGATACAGCGTGAAACTAAAAAAAATAAGAAATAAATACTTAAGCTTAAATAAAACCACCGTTCTATGGACAAATCCTTATAATACGTCACAAAAGTATACTTTATTACAACCGACGTTATACATTTACAATGCACTGATAATATGGAATTACGGTCGCTACTACGCTTAAGTGTTGATTTTGAACTTGTTTTTTTTTTACTAGAAAATAATTTAATTTCGTCTTGTTATATTGAGTAAAATGAAAAATATTGCAGAATTTGAGCCCGTTGTGGTGCAACGCCACAGAATCTGGACGGTCGTTTTCATTTCTTCGATCTAGTAATAAAAAAAAATCGGAGTTCTACCACTAAGCCTATAAAATTGGCCGGAAAGGGGATAACAAAGTGTCTAGATTCGGCGGAAAGTGTGGAACTTAGTGTTAAGACACTCCGTTCCCCACTTCTCCGCCAGAGCGAAGAAATTAAAATATTAATTATTAATAATTCATACCCTCGAGTGGGGATGAAACCTACTACCGTCCGGTTACAGCCACACTCTTATGCTTCTACACCACGACGACCTCTCTTGTAACTGAAACATAGAAACTCACATTAATCACAAAAACTGTGTAATTTGAACCAACAATCATAATGTACAGTAAGCAATCCCGATGTGACACGTTACATTTGCGATATATCTTGGTTTCATACGTTTTAAGAAAGCAGAAGAAAAATAAACGCAACGGTTGTGGGTTTGATTCCTACTCATGGGAATGAAATATATATTTTTTTTATTTCCTCATTCTGTTAACGAGTGAAGAGAGAGTTCCGCCACTCAACACGCAATGCCTCAAAAAATCGGTCTCACATTACATCGTAAAAAAAGAAACGAAATAATATTTTATTCTTAAACCCATATGTATGTATCTACTATAGGGAATCTAGTGTTAAGACACTCCGTGACCAATTGCTACAAAAATACGTGTTAAATAATACAATTAATTATCAAAATAAAAAAAAAATGATATCTAAGCTGGAGATCGAACCCGCGACTGTCACTTATCACTTCCACGTTCCTCCATTAAACATTAAACTCCTAGAGCATTTTCGTAATATTAAACCAATATTAAGGTTCATAAAAGTCCACAATAGACATCTTAATATAATAATATGCATATTTTTGTAATAAAAATGTAATATTCTTTCATTTCACATAAACTCCACAATGTTGCTTTATAAAGAATTTACTATGAACGTTATTGTAGTATGGTGTTTGTTTTGCTTTACTTCTATTCTTTCACAGCTTCATGCTGTATCCCGCACACAGCGGGGTAGGCAGAGCGAACCTAGTGTTAAGACACTCCAACTCTTCTATCACGGATAGAGGAAATTGAAATTGGGACATATAATTTTTTTTTTTGCTTCACGTTTTATCCCGTAAATAGTAAAGTTGGTGATATATATAATATATGCATATAATACGTGATATTAACCTTTTTTTTTTTTGTCAGGCAGAGAGAACTTGAGGGCCTAGTGCTAAGACACTTTCTTTTACTAATTCTCGCCATATTCAAAGGCATAGCCTCGTCCAGAACGAGCAAAAGTAAAAAGGTGCATCTGCTCTTCTGTGCGTAGATAGAGAATAAAAATAATAATTGAGAAAATTATGGTAGAAACGTCGAAATCATAAATAAATTGCAAACAATGGGAAATTCGTGATTTCAGTGTCAAGCAGAGGAAGAATATTATTTTCCCCATTTCGGGGAATTGATTTGACAATCAATGCATTTGTCAGACATCATCCCACTGTGCCACAATGGCCGCATACCACCTACATAATACGACAAATAAAAAAAAAGAAAGTTTTATATATTTTTTAAATGAGTTAGTAGCTCAAACACAAAATTACGTATTTTGTTTAAGTTTTCCAAGTACCTTTTTAACTTTGCCGTTTAAATTGAAATTGATGCGATCGTACTAAGGGTGAAACTTTTCAAAAACTTCAAACTGGGAACCATCGATTATATCGAAAATTTAATAGAAAAATTTAACCTCGTTTTTTTAATTTGCTATAATAATGTGGTAAGCGTATAATTTTGTTTATATTTTTCCGAAAGTTTCAACAAATTCTATTTAAAAAGGAAAATTAAATATTTTTTCCCTAAAATTACTCTTTAAGTATTTCGTAAATTATTCATAATAATTTTACCGATTTATTTTTGTTTTTTTTATCCCACTTTCACGTAAGGCAGGATAGACAGAGGGCCTAGAGTAAAAACGCTCCAATATAGCTGCCGAATTTTCAAGACATTGCATTTAGAGTGGCAGAACTCAACGCCGATTTCTTAAAATATGATATCATTTTTACATATGCTCCACGCTGTATCAGTCGGCAGAGTGTGTCAAAAGGCAGAGGAAAATTGGAAATTTAGTCTAAAAATACACCATTCTCATTAAATCACTTCCGTTCTCCATTTTCAGCCGAATTCTGAAGGCATTGAGAGTTGAGTGCCGGAGTTTCCTCGACTTAGGATCCAATTTTCAACGAACTGGGGATCGAACCCAGGATCAGTCGTGTTTACAGTAACTTACTTGTACCCCTGCGCCACCACTGGCCTCATATATCAAGAAGCTTATTATATCTTAAAATATTATGTAAAAATAATAACAAAAAATGGTTTAGTAATATTTTACATGGCGCTGCCACCAATTTTGTATTAAAAACCAAAACACATGTTTTATTATAATAACAGACGACTGATACGATGCTTAAGATATTGATTTCATGGTACAAAGAAAACTAAAATTTTTAGCTTTATACTGTAGGCACCTTTATATAGCAGGATAAGTGAGAAAGTCGAGTGATAAAACACTCCGCTCCCCAAGTTCCAAACAAATTATTGAGACATTGCGTGTGCAGTGACCGATCTCAACATCGAGTAAATAGTCACGTTACCGGAGCGAGAAAATGAAAATATTTCATTGCTTTGAGTGGGAATCGAACCCACAACCGACGTGTGTATAATTAAACGCTATACTGTTGCGTGACAGCGGTTTCAATGAATCGCTCTAGCTTATACCTTAGACGATAAATCCAGGATTAAACTGCCAAATTTATTAGATATGATTGAAAATATTGTGCCTCAGTTCGTTTTTATGTGTTTTCTCGCATTACAATAATGGTTTTTGATGGTAAGTTATGCTTTGTATAAATCGTGAACGTGACTTTAGACCATTTTATCTTATAAAATTTCCTGACTAAATTGAATGTTAGATTTTTGTTGATGATATTTTGATATGTTGATTTTTTTTATTTATATGTCAAATAATTTTTTTGATAGATTTTAAATATATTTATCAAAGTAAGGAAGAGGACTGAAGACCTGTTTTTGTATTTTGTATTAATTCCAGTTTGGTACCTGTACATGATCTTAACATAATAGTCTTGACTAACAGACAAACGGACTAACGAACAACAAAGCCATCCTAGGTATCCTATAAAACGAAGAATTCCCTATTGAGATAGGGAACCCAAAAAATCAACGCCGCATGCAATTTTACTATATTAACAAATGAAAAAAACAACAGATATACGGGTATAGTTAACAATGTGAAATCAAACCCACAACTAACTGTCGACATTTAAATATTTTCGCTGTAGTTAATGAAATCGTGTTTGACAGAGACAGGGCAGACAGAGTGAACCAATTATTAAAACAATCTCTCCAATCTTAATAAATTCTCAACTCTCGCGGAGTTTGCGTGTTGAGTAGCGGAACTGAACGCTGCGTTTCATAGTAACACCACAAGCTAAAAGAAAATATTCTTAACATTAATTAAATTTAAAATTCGTATTACATGTATATGCAAATTTACTCCTTTAAATATCCAATTCCAATAGCAATATTTGGTTAGAAAACAATATACAGAAATAACTATTTAATTGACAGCCAAACGACCCTTCTGTAAAGTTGGTAACTTGCTGCGCTTATATGCCAATAGTTTGGTTTGTATAAGCAAAGGTTGAATTAAGTAAAGTTGACCTTTTAGTATAGTTACGTGGAGAACTAATAACGATTTGTTATATATTTTTTGTGGATTTAAAAAAAAAGATATATTTTTTGATAAAAAATTACAATAGGGAAAAAATAAAATGGGTATTAAATTAAACTGAAACTGAAGCTATCGTGGCAGAGCGGTGAAACATCTAACTGTAAGCGCAATAGTTCTGGGTTTGATTCCGTCTCGGATAATGATTTTTTTTTTTTATTTTGAGCACGGCGTTGAGGTCCACCACTCAACATGCAATGTCTCGAAAATTGGATAAGAAATAGGCAACAGAATGTCTCAACACAAATTTTCCTCCGCTCGTCCTGTTATATGCGGGATACAGCGTGAAGCTAGAAAAAATATCAAAGTAAACACTCCTTTCACGTGGTTCGAATACATAACAATCGTTGATTAAAATAACGTTACTTTGAACTTACCTCAAATTAATATTAATCACTTGTCTACTCGAACGTGCTACCATCGCTTAATCAATAGTAAAAACATTTACTCCACTTTGCATATGCAAACAATATGCGGCTGGCATTATCTTTCATGTCACGCTAAACAAATGAAATTGAACTTTAGGTATGCCGAATAGATTTGAATTTCGCTTGCTATGTCTTTTTAATGTTCAAAGGCTAATCCTGATAGCTCTAATGTGTTAGACACAAATTGGAAAAGATGTCCGTTTTTATGTGAATTTATTAAAATGTTTTTAATTATTAAATATTATTAAAAAAAAACTATCAATACTATCACATTATGGTTATAGGTTCAAAATATATTATTATAGATTTTTGCACTTTTGAACCCCCACCGCTAGTAGACCATTTTTATTTTCCAATCGCATTTTTTTTTCTTTTTCACACTGAATTGATCTTTTCGGTTTTCCTTACTCATTATTTATTTGTTATACGAAGATTATATGAAAATAAGACTTTGTTATTACTATTTCATTCAATGACTGAGGCCAGTCGTGGCGCACCGCCACGAAGTGTGACTGTAAAATTGACTGGTTGTGGTTTCGATCCCCACTCGAGGAGATGAAATATTTACTTAAATTTATATTTCCATTTTCTTCGCTCTGGTGTCGCGGCTAAGCGCGGCGTTGAGTTTTGCCACTCAACACGAAAGTGGGGAATGGAGTGTCTTAACACTAGGTTCTCTCTGCTTACGCACCCTTTTATAATAAAATTTAACGTCGACAAACGAAGGTACGACATAATAATATTATCTATATATAATTATAACAAGAGACGTCTGTTTTAGTTTGCTCTGCACTAACTAATTGGTTATGCAAAATTTGAGTGGCCATCCAAGTCCGCTGCAGAATATCACCTCGAACACGGGGGTAATTGGGTTGGGGCCTCTCGAGTTTTTGTGGAGATTTAAGTATATTATACTTCCCTTTTTGTCTTTTTTTTTGTTTATTTTTTTTGCTTCACACTGTATTCCGCATATAATAGTGTAGGCGGGAACCTAGTGTTAAGACAAACATTTTTGTTAAAGGTGTCTATATATTTTCAATGCTCCATATTTGCAAGTATTCGATATATTATGTAATTATTACTGATTTTCTAAAAAAGGCCGTCGCAGATCAGTTGTATATTATTTAAGAGTAAAGGCAATAATTATAGTTTTGATTCTCTCTTGGGGCAAAAGTTTCGTATTCGGGTGGAAAAGATAAAGATTCGGGTAGAAAAGATAAATATGGGTAGTCTAACTGTAAAGGCGACACATGAGGCTTCGAGTGCTACTCAGGTGTATTTATTATTTTCATTTTCACGCACTGCTAATAAGAAAAAAAAAGCAACCTTAGGTTCCGTTATTTAAATTAAGCAGAAAGATAAACGAATCGTCTTAACACGACGAAGCTGCGTCCATTTTGATCAGTAATTTTAAAACTCAACCAAAATACAAAACACGTGCAAACAGACGTGACAAAATATAAATCACTATTTACAATCCTACACGGGTCCCCCACAGCACAAATGACCGGGTATAATGACCCAACTATTGTGTTCTCCCTACAGCAAGTCTCATTTATTTTTACAACTCTATGGTTTTTTAACAGGAAAGTGAAATAATGGACATTGACTATGGTGAAATGTCCCGTAAATATGGGGATGATTCATTTTTTTTGGTGGTTTTTTTTTTGGGTTTTTTTTTCTACACTTAAAATTTAAAATGATAATTTACGTATATAGCAAGGGTAAGTAGAGGAAACCAAAGTATAAGACGCGATCACCAAGAAGCCGAACTAAACGCCGCGCTTTGTCTTACCACTATATACAATGTACAGATGTATTCATCGAGATTTGATTGCGTAGTTCCAAAATTCAATTCCTAAAATATCTCCAAATTTAAATACTTTTAAAACCTATTAATAAAGCTTTTTTATATGTTGTACAATTTCATACGAAATATATGTATATACATATTTTGTCATGAAACATCATTTTTTAGGTTACTAAAATACTGATTTGAAAATAATTCATTTACCAAATGGAAATTGAACCTACACCTCTCGCGTTTTACAATCTGACATGGAGCTCCCACTCATCAGAGCGCAAATTCGCCTACATAAAATGGTTTTTTCATCAAAACAGCTATAATAATTTGTCCACAATTAAACTTTACCTATATTATACCAACAATTCCCTGAAATACATCCCAATAACGCCGTTCAAACGATACCGTATATCGTTACATTAATTTTAACGATAAAACCCTAAGCGTCTACACTTTTAAGGGGACGCCAAAAAGGGCCTATTCTGGTGTAACCATAAAAATGTATACAAAAATTTCTCATTCCACAATGAAGGGAACGGTAATTGTAATTCTTTCAGCGGAATTTTCTGTACACTTTGACATTAAGATGGTTTTGCGAGAATTATTCGTTTCAATATGCTTCTACCCTTGTGTTAGAAGTTGAATGTAAATCTTAGGGTAAATGGAGGTAATGTGTTTAAAAACGGATAAACAAATTTTGGATTTTTTTGTATGTGAATTTAATAATTATGATTTATTAATTTTTTTTATAAAGGAGCAGCTTCACTTTTAACTTAAGAGGGAACCCTCTTCCTAGGATGGGCAACCTAGTGCTAAAAAACTCTTTTTCCCATTTTCACCCAATTTTAAGACCTTTCTAGTTAATTGGCGCAACTTATCGCTGCGCTTTGTCCAGTTAAAGATAATTCTTTCGTAGCTTTCCGCCCTCAATCTTAAAAACATTGTATTCGTACGTATAACCCTATATTCCTTAAAACCTATACATTTTTCTTTAACAACTAAAAACTAAAAAAAACTTACGTTTGAACCGATACGGATGTAGCGCGTGTCGTGATTAATATATGTAGCATTCTTTTACAAATTGCCAAAATAACGAATCTTGTATGAAAATACAGATGGACCATACACACCTAGTAAGTAAGAACTACAATTCTATACTATTATAGTAGAAAAATGTAGAAGTTAACATTGTAATTACAAGAAACGGTACGAAGTTTTTATCGTTAACAATAAGCGTGGGAAAATTCCTGTATAACTAACTGTATGAGGGAAAGCAAGAAATTGTAATTGTATTATAAATCATAAGGTCCGTGGCCGTAGTATACTTAGGTAGCATGTAACTTGCCGCTTTCTTGATCGCAAAAGCGTGTAATGTTATGATATAAATTAAATTTTCCATTTTTTTTTACTATTACAAATACATTTTAAGCTTTACACTGTATTACGAAAATAGAAAGAAAGACTAAGGAAAGCTTGTGTTAAGACACTTCTTTCCCCACTTTTTCCACTAAATAATCAAGACACTGCATGTGGTTGTGGCGGAACTCAACGCTGTGCACTGTCTTCTTACCAGCGGGCAAGCCAGTATGAAAAAATTACAAATGTATATAGTTTTTTTTACACTAAATTCATGTTTACTTTCTCGATACAAAGTTCAATTCAATCAATATTATAATTCTATACAAAATTATATTATTTATTTAATAGCCGGACGTTAGTTCATCGACAGTTAATTTCCTTTAACCGAGTGCTGTTGTATAATATCCGTTATCTCGAATGAATGTCGCGGAGAGCATAATGAAGAAAATTTAGATGGGATAATATGTTTTTATTAAAAATATGGATCCTTAATAAAAAAAATGTTAAAACTTAAGTGTTAAGAATATTTATAAACGATTCTAGAAAAAAAAAATATTATTGTTGTATTTTGTACAGCAAGTGAAGAGTCAACAAAAATGCACACAACACAACACACACAGAAAAATCAATGTATCCAAAGTTCCGAGTTGCTTGTCAAAATTTATGGCAAAAGCATTTTTCTCAAAAAGAAAGAGATCATAGCATCTAGACATCTTTTTGTGTTGAAGAGCCTCTATCTTGCTAGTTATGAAAATTCACTTCCTTGAATAGGGATTGAACCCACCAACAATCGTATACAGTAAGGTGTTGTCCGACTGCGCTACGACGGACACTATATTTTACGAATATTTTTTTTACTGTCCTTTTATAATGATTCTTAATAACAATTACGTTGCTGTCTAAATTTGCCTTGAACAATAGTGTCAAGACATTCTGTTCCCCAATATTCGCCCAGTTCTGAGACATTACAGACTGTTCAATAACAGAACTCAACGCCGCACTCGATCTTGCCAGAGATTTCAAATGAAAATAATTGATTCCTCTGAATGTCTGAATTCCTCTTCTGAATTTAATTTTTTACCATATTATTAATAATGATTTCTAATAACAGTAACTCTTTATATGCATCTTGAACTTCACGCTTGAATTAAGTGCAAATCTGAACTTGACCTGACTTACGATAAAAAAACAAAATGCTACATATCTTCGTAGAAAAGAGATTTAACTTTATGTATGTAAAAATAGGGGTTAAATTGGCTTAACTATAAGTAGTTTTTTTTGTTTATGTATGAAGTTTTTGTATGAAGCGCATACTAATTTTGCAATTTTTTGTATAATTTAAATGATTCTTGAAAATTATGTCTTCGGTGCAAGAAAATTAATAGTCTGTATGTCTTTTGATAATATTAAGTATGGTATGATTTGATTTTTTTTAGTTTCACAATGTAACCCGCAACTGTTATGTGATAGGAAATTTTGGCATAAAGATTTTTTAAATAATAAAACATTTCAACAAGTAAGTAAAAAAAGGCTATTTTGGCTTTCGAAAAAAAAAATATTTGCAGAACCTAACGTTGAATTTTGTCTTCTTAACAGAGCGAAAAAATAAAAATAATTAATTTACGAAATGGGAATCGAACACACGACCCTCGTACTTACAGTACTTTTACATTATATTTATGTTGCCAACAAATTTTACATAAAAATCATCAGCTTACATCGCAAGAACTTAATAAATCTAATAAATATTCTTATTAAATACCAAATTAATAATTCATAATAATCACAATAATAATATTAATATGGGGAACGGAGTGTCTTAGCACTAGCTTGCCTACCCTGCTGTGTGCGGGATACAGTGTAAAGCTTATTTTAATACTATTAACAATAGATTTTGAGGTCTTTGTTTAGAACTAGTTTGTCGCCGGTTTAATTATCTTTCGAAATCTAACGCCTAATTGGGTTTATTGCTTGACAATATCTAATATAGACTGGTTCGTAGTTATTACTTGTTTTGAATAAGTTGAAATGTTTTGATTTGTTTGTTACGAAATAGTTATATAGAATCCGTTGTGGTGCAGTCACAGTGGTTGGCTGTATAGCTTACTTACTTACTCACTCATCCACTCACTCACTCACTCGCTCACTCACTTGCTCACTCACTTATTTACTTAGTTACTGTTAGTTAGTTAGCTAGTTAGTTAGTTAGTTAGCTAGTTATTTTTTTTATTTAAAAGCATGAAAATGAATATAATTTAAATATTTTGATGATATATCACTTCGTTTTTTTAATTAAGATTGTTTGACTTGTTCTGTATATAGCACGTCTTTATGTGTCCAGCCAGGAGATACATCTACGAACCTTGTATTTAGTTAAACACATGTTCCTACGTATATCCACTGTTTCATGATTTCAAAATATATCTTATCCTCAAAGAATATAAATTAATTAATTAATTTTTTTATACCTTTTTGTATCCCGTATACAGCAAAGTAGACCGAGGGATTCTTCGACACTCCACTCTCATTAAGACATTTCCGTTCCTCACTTGCCTTTGAATTCTGGACGCATTATGTGCTGAGCAGCAAAACTCAGCGCTTTGCCTCGTTACCAGAACGAGATATTATAAATATTTAATTTTTCATTGGTCAGAGTGGGAATCGAACACACAGCCTGTCGTATTTACAATCACACACTTGTGCCCCCACAACACCACGACCGGCTTCATAATTATTAACTAATTATCATTTAAAGACCAGCTATAATAATTCAGATTATAAATTAAATGTCACAGCATATAAATCCAACGTAATAAACGACTACTATAAAACCAAACAACAGTTTCCTCCAACAGCCTGTGTTTTAGAACATAAAGTACCAAAATTAGAATTCTTTTGTCTCCATTTCAACCTTTATACATATCCTATAGTAAATCGTATGAGCTTTAAAATCAATCACCGGCGGCCATATAAATACAAACAAATTAAAGAATATTATGGGCACATTAAATCTTATGGACATTCTTAAGTAGCATCAAGTATTTTTTCCTCCTCTCCTTTAGCTACATACTGCGTTGTGGCGTCAGGGTGTGACTGTAAAGTGATGGTTACGGATTCAATCTTCACTTGGGGGAATAAATAATGCCTTGAAAAATTCGGCGCAAAGTGGAGAGCGGAGTGTCTTAATACTAAGTTCTCTCTGCCTATCCCATTATGTACTTGATATAGCGTGAAGCTGTATGCATATTCAATATACATAAATTGAAAATATTTTTTATTCAGTAAGGTTAGTATCGTCACTTTTTTAACGTCAAATTGAATAAGTTGAGGCTATTGTGGTGCAAAGGACTAGAAGACGTGTGACTGTAAGTGCGAGGTTTGTGAGTTCAATTCCAAAAACGAAATATTTAATATTTTTATTACCTCCTAAAATTAAGAACGGATGTCTCTTAATGTAGAATGGAGTGTCTTAACACAATGTTCCCAAGTTTAATCTGACTACCTATACTTATATATACATGTTCCACGTGCAGGCAGAAGGCGTCAAGCTTAAAAAATATATGTATAAAAGGTAAATTCTTATATATCAAATACATCAGACTTCGCTGCTCCACCTGACCACCTAGTGGCCAATTTCTTCCTTTTTTAATAGAAAGTGCAAATAACGATACATCCTTTATTAATAAATATAAATATAATTATTAATATATCATACAGGCACATCTGAACTTAACCGTTATTAATAAAAATAAAAAAGATTAATAGAAAGTACATATAACGATACATCCTATATTAATAAATATAAATATAATTATTAATATATCATACAGACACATCTGAACTTAACCGTTATTAATAATAATAAAAAAGCAGTGTTAAATGTCACACCGTAAAGCTTCCTATTATCTTAAGTCTCGAATAAACCGACTTTAATTGCCGATAAAATGCTTAATACCGTCACGTTCAAGTAGCTAGATCAATGATACCCTGTTTTTTGATACCTCACCCACCATTGTAAATTGGTCCCACAGATGTTGAATCTCCTAAGGGGATCGTGCAAACATAAAGAAAATTAAATACAATATATTTTAAATTAATAATTTAATTATTAAACGGTGTAATACGAGTACGTATTATACATAATATGTGAATTGGTGGCAAGGTTGTATATAGGAATAGGGGGTGCTGAGTGGTGTCCACCTCAGAATAAATTGTCCACTTCAGCTTTTTTTTACCAACAGAAATTTACCTTGCGGCGTTGAGTTCTGCCACTTAACACGCAATACCTCCGGAATTCGGCAGAAAGTGAGGAACGGAGTGTCTTTCACTACGTTCCCTCTGCCTACCCTGCAGTGTGCGGGATACAGCAATAGGCTGATAAATTTACCTTACTTTTTTTTTAAAATAGCCTTACAAGATCCGATCTGTTTAAAGTCCAGGCCTCCTTAGAAAATATCTCTAAATACGTCCTTGATTGGATCCCGTCGTGGTGGAGTGTCTGACTAAAAAAGTGTTTGTGTGAGTTCGATTTCTAGTCGGGGAAATTTAACTTAAAACTTAACATCACGCTCTATCCCTAGCGGGTTAGTCAGACGGAAGAGAGCGCCAAGCGCTACGGTCTCTACATACCTCTCCTCGTTCACTGTCATCAACCTCTTCATATATCTCATCCTCCTAATGCTATTTACGTGACCTTCCTTCAGTATATTTGATACTGTGTTTTCGAAGGTCAACCGAGGTCTCCCCCTATCTCGTTCACCACGCACTTTTTCATCATAAATCTTTTTTGCAATTCTTTTATCACTCATTCGTTCGACGTGTCCAAACCAGCTGAGCACGTTCTTCTCCATTCTCACCGTGACATCCTCGCTAGTACCTGCCATTCTGTGTATCTCTTCATTGCGGATGCGATCAGCTAAGATGACTCCACATATCCTACGAAGAGATCGCAATTTATTCTTAATTTATTTTAATTTCCCCGCTCTGATTAACAAAATGCGTCGTTGAGTTCCACTACTCAACACTCAATACTTCGAAAATTCGGCGAGGGGTAGAAGACAATGGTAATACAAGTTTTTCATGGTTCAGGGTAAGCACCTTTATATGCGGGAAAAGGCTTAAATCAGTTTTATTTTTTATGAAATTTGAATCAATGGATAAAGACTCAACAATTATGGCGTGGTGGTATTTTTTATGTTAGACCAGCATTTCTGGCGGCTTTGCCTCTGTAGTCAAATCTAAATAACCCTGTATAATAGGTCGTAATAACGAAATTGTATAAGCTTCTGGCTCGGAAAATAATTATATTTTACCCACCCTAATCGACAAAGCGCAGTGTTGAATTCCACCACGGTTTCCTCGGGAAACATGGATCTTAACACTGGTTTCAGTCTACTCACCCTGTCACATTCGCAGGATAAGGAGTGAAGCCAAAAAAATTTACAAAAAAATCTTAAAACTGTCTTTAGTCTGTACCAACCAACTTTGACAGGTCAACGTTCTAAGTGAAATACAAATACATAGAACGTTTTTATGTTACTATTTTGAATATAGCGGCCTAAGCGACACCCGGGCCAAGAATTTATGGCGACCGCGTTTCGCTTTAGACAATAGCTTAATTATATTAGGCTATAACTTGTTTTTGTGTAATATTAAAATATTTTTTTTTGTTTTGCCTTTAGTTTATGTTGGATTAAGTGAAGATTTCTGATGATAATTCTTTGCTCTACTAACCATAAATATTTTTAGAAAAATAAAATTAAAGTAAGTTAAGTATTTATAGCGGCGTTAGGTTCCGTAGCTCTACACGCCATGTTTCCAATTCGAGCAAAATAATAAGAACGGATTGTCTAAACAATAAGTTGTTTCTGCCTGTCTATGCATGCTTAAAGGATATCTATTCGGTATTTTTTTTGTACTTCCTACACCTTCAACGATGCTGTTGGATAATTTACATTAAATAAGCAGTTTGAGGCCATTCGCGGCGCAGTGGCACGAAGTGTGACTGTAAAACGGACTGGTTGTGGGTTCGATCCCCACTCGAGGAGATGAAATATTTACTATAATTTTTATATTCAAATCTTCGCTCAGTGTCGAGTCAAAGCGCAGCGTTGAGTTCTGCCACTTAACACCCAATGCCTCCAGAATTTAGCAGAAAGTGGAGAACGGAATGTCTTAACACTAGGTTACTCTGCTGTATGCGGGATACAGCGTGAAGCTTATAAAAATAAGCAGTTTCAATTCTTCCAATTTCAGCCTACAAAACTAATATCATAAAATAAATATTATTAAAATCCATAGTAGGTGTTTAGTTTTATTTATCATTTAAAGTAAAATACAATTGTATGCGACAAAAGGTAAGTTCTTAACGTAAAGAAAATATATAAAAAGAAAAATAAAATATGTCAGTTCATATATTCTGTGCGATTTTAAATTATATTTTTTTATTTAAAAAAAACGTTGTCTTTTTATTTTTCTTGGAAAATCGACCAGTGTAAAATATCAATGAGGCCTTCCTATCCCACTGGGACTATAGACACGTTGGTTGTGGGTTCAATTATGTACAAATTATTTTCTTTTGCTCGCTCTATTATGCAAGGGGTAGCTCCACCGCTTAAGTTCCGCCGCCCAAAATATAATGCTACATATTGAGGAAAAAGAGGAAACACTAGGTTCCCTCTGCCTAACCTACTGCAGGAAAATACGTATCACTTAACATCAGATACTATATACGATACAGATATTCGTATTCGTATAATAATTACAATAGTTTTTTTTATATTTAAAAAAAGTTTTAAAATTTTTTTATGTCTAAATCTTAAGTATCAATACGGACACTATGTCATACTTAGAGCCACCTTGATCCCTTTATTGTTAAGCAAACACATAAAACTAAAAATAAGCTAACACATAAACAACGTGTTAAGAACATGTATGGAATAATATTGTCGTTTTAAGCGTAGTGAGTACTAGAGTAAACGCGACGGTTGTAGGTTCGATTCCCGTTCGTGGGTATGAAGTAGATTTTTTTTTATTTTTTCCTCGCTCTGGTAGAGAGCCAAAAAGTGGCGTTGAGTTCCGCCAATTAACGTGCAATGCCTCAAGTGTAAATTTGTATTTACATTTAGATGTCGTCGTCGTTTAGTATTCTTATATTTATATTAATATTTGTTTTGCTTGTTTGTCCTTTTTATTAGTGTTTTCATGATTACGTGGTTTTTAAAATGGTATGTTTAATATAATATGAGGCCGTCAGGCAGGCGTGTGACTGTAAACGCAATTGGCTTTGGGTGCGAGGAAATGAAATTTTTATTATGTTCATTTCTTCGCTCTGGTGCCAAGGCAAAGCGCGGCGTTCAGTTCCGCTACTTAGCACGCAATACCTCTAGAAGCCGGCGGACAGTGGGGAGCGAAGACTAGGCTTGTTCTGCCCTTTCATATGTGGGATACAACGTGAAACTGAAAAAAAAAAACAATTATACAATACTTATTAGAAAACGTATAAAAATGACATAAAACCGACCAGATTTTTATACAAATTTTAATGTTACAATATTCAATATTACATATCTAAGCGTAGGAACTCTAATGACACCTCCATGGGAAAACCAAAATTATTCCATAACAAAACCATGGATCGTTAGATTAACGATGTCATATAATCGAATGCTCCATGCAATAATATAATTATTAACCGTGTTTTGTCGTTATGTGAAATGATGCTTTTAATTTTTTTTCTATTCTTTAGTTTTTTATATTTCGATTGGCTATATTAATCGATTTTGATTCGAATTAAAAAAAAATGAAATTTGAGAGTTTAGTGATGATGATGATTTCTCATTGATATTTTAATATAAGTACTAAAACGTTTCGCCTCCAGCTCGCTTCTCTCTCTGTTATAATAAAAGTCTTTGAAATATCTATATTACTACGACATAAATTATAAATGAATTAAAGTGTGGTGGATATTTTTTTGTTAGGAATTTTGATATTTTATAATTTTTACAAATTTTTCCGACTCTGTATCATAAAGGGAAACATAAAACTATATGTTTCGTTTCTCTTTGTACAAAGCAAAGTAGGCAGAGGGAACCTGTCAACTTAGCGTTACGACATATGTCACCATTAAGACATTTTGTTCTTCTCTTTGGCGGAAATCAACGCCGCCATTTGCCTCTTTACCAGAGCTTAATATCAAATGTTTTATTTCCTCGAACGGGAATCCAATCTATAATCAGTTACGTTTACAGTTGCACGTTTGACTGGCTTCATTAAGATGTAAGTAAGCCTTTTGTCATACAATATAGTATTTATTCATAGGTATATATGTATTAAATTTTTATCAATATCATCAATCTTCTATTCAAATCAAATTTCACGTTAAAATCACAATTAAGCTCTAGAACAAATACAGACATTTTTACGCCAAATTGATATCTTCCTATAAATCGTTACAAACTGTGTAATTTGAGGGGACATTTTGGTAGATTAAAATCTGGAATCTATATTAATTAGCGATAGTCATGGCCCAACGATACAACTGTATACGGGATGGTTGTAGGTTGAAATCCCTGTTTGGAGGAATCTATAAACATAATAAAATTGTAACTGATGGTTGTTTGTATATAAAAAATCTGGATCGGGATCGGGAATGTGGGGAATAGAATGTCTTAATGGGAGCGTTGTGTGCTAACACTAGGTTCCCTTTCCTTATCCTGCTATGTGGCAAAGCAAAGGGCAAAGCGTTAAATGAAACCAGTATAAGATAAGTATTAATGTGAATTTTGCGTGTTCCATAAAACTTTTGTAAACAGTATATGTGTATAGGTTTAGTGAAATTGAAATTTTGATTATTTGTTCCTGTGACTGCAAACGTGATGTGTATGGTTCCCACCTCGATACGAGAGGTTATATATTTTTCTGTCGTCACTCTTTTTCCTCCTTAGAGACTTAGAGACGAGGTATCTTGACCTTTGGTACTGTCTGCTTCTAACTTAAATTTGAGATTGCACTTTTAGTGGTAGAAATCATCGACATTTTTTTATTACCAGAACGGAAAAAATCAAATAATTTAAATATAATCATTTCCACGTTAGAACTTAGTATTCAGACTCTCCGTTCCTATTAAGGCACAATTATACTTTTTTTTTGTTTCCCTAAGTACGTATCAAACCCACAACCAACGCATTTACTGTCCTATTACTGGTCTTTTAATGTGGAGCACCCCAAAAATAATCAATATATCCTGTTAAAACAAATCATTTTATTACAAAGCACAATGCAAGGTACTTAGTCAACTTTCTCCACAGGATATGAGGACGCATTTAGCTAACGACTCATTAGATACAATGTATAACTGAATTCTGTTTTATCGGCAAAGTTATAATTGTATCCGGTTCGGTTCGTCACTATTGTTAAGTATTTCGGTTTTTTTATGTCATATTACCGGTAAATTATGGTGTAATAAGGAAAATTGAGAGACGAGTTACTTAAAACGATTCATTTCGTCTGTACGAAAGATACATTTTCAGGGTTCTTCTAATAGAGAGTACCAGTATGGGTACAACTTCCAGCTATAAAGAAGAGTAAAAAAAAAGAAACTTGCCTTAGTTGCTCTCCACATATTTTTTTTCATCTTTACGCTATATTCAGCTCATAAAAGTATAGGCAAACGGAAACTAGTGTTGGACCACTCCGATCTTATTAGCTGTTAAGTCGCTCAACTGAACCGCGCTTTGCCTTGTTAACATAGCGAGTGAGTATTAAATATTTCATATATTAAAAATTGCATTCCCTTACATGGGAATAGAACTCACAACCTTTTGCGTTTACAGTAACTTGTACAGTAAGACTAGACTAGCCAGCAAAACAACAAAATTGGGGCATCCAAGTAAATTGAATGTAGTCACTAATACATCATCTTGATGAATCCTTGTTGGATGCACTATAAATATTCCTTGAGGCCGGTCGTGGCGCAGCGGCACGAAATGTGACTGTAAAACCGACGGGTTGTGGGTTCGATCCCCACTGGAGGAGATGAAATATTTACTTAAATTTATACGCAATAAATCAACACGAAATGTCTCCAGAATTCGGCAGAAAGTGGGGAACAGAGTGTCTTAACACTAGGTTCTCTCTGCCTACCCTGCTGTGTGCGGGATACAGCGTGAAGCTGATTTAATTTTGATTTAATTTTAATTTATAAATGTTCCTAGTAGTATAGTTGCTTAATAGAATTAAATATTTTGATTGATCCAAAAATAATTTTGCTATTAGAATCTCGTCACTTTTTGATATAAAACAAAGGAATGTCATAAATCAAGAATCTAGGTTGATTGGAGAGCCTTAGTCTAGATTTTAAATCGTTTACAGTATAAAGGTAATAAAATTCGTAATAGATTTATAGAGAATTTACTTGGATGCCCTAATTTAGTTGTTTCGCTTACGTTGTAATACGAAGAGTGATTCATATTTATTTCACAGGATATTCCTAGAATACTGTCTTAACGCTTGGTTCCCTCTGCCTATACTGCTATATACGGGATAAGATTTATTACTATTTTGTATTATATTATTATATTATTGAGGCCAGTCGTAGCGCAGCGGCACGAAGTGTGACTGCAAAACCGACTGAAACTTATCTCGACTCTAATGGGGGCTGCCTTTATCTGTTAATAGCTTTACAAAGTTTTTTTATTATTATTTGGTTTCTAACTTTTTTTTTCATACAAAATCCTCGACACAGGTCAATTTTTTTTTGTCAATATAGTACCTACTATTTACGCAGTAGGAAATAGTTTTAGGGTAAACGAGCCTATTATTGCTTGTATAAATAATTTGTATTTTATTTTTTTATCTATGACAATTTCAAGCCAGTTGAGACACAGAACTCTAAGCGTAAAAGATCATAGATTCAATTTCGTCCGTTCCGTCTCGTAACGGTTCAAATTAAGGAAGGCGGAAATTAAGGAAGGAGGTGTCTTAATGGAAACGAAGTGTCTCAACACTAAGTTCTCAGGTTCCCTCTGTCTTCCATGTTTATTTATGATTTTATCTAAACAGTTAAATATTTATTTTTGAAGAATATGTATTTTATGAAAAAAAAGGACATATTGTAAAATATTTAAAAAAAAAAGAGCTTCAAGCTGTATCCCGCACCCAGCACGGTAGGCATAGGGAACCTAGTATACCTAAGACACTCCGTTCCCCACTTGCCGCCGAGTTCATTACGTGTTGAATTATATACTACTTGTTTCCTTAATTTTGTTTCAAATTATTTTATATCGACATAAATACCCGAGCTATACCCTAATCGCCGCAACTACCCTAAATTTTAGCCACGGCCTGTCCAAACCTGAGCTCGGGTAAAAAAAATTGTTTACATTTTTTATAATGCCCAGCTGCGAAGATTAACCATTGGCTGCTCTTTATACCCGACCCTTAGAGGCAAGAAGTGTTACTTGTAAATACAAAATTATTAAATTGTACAGAATAGTAGCCAAGTCAAGCTATTATGTTTTAAAAACAATAAGTGAGGCCAGTCGTGGGACACAAAGTGTGACTGTAATTCCGATTGTTCATGGGTTCAATTCCCACTCGAGGAGATGAAATATTTACTTAAATTTATATTTCTTCGCTCTGGTGTCGAGGCAAAAGCGCGGCGTTGTGTTCTGCCACTCAACATGCAATGACTCCGGAATTCGGCGAAAGTGGGGAACGGAGTGTCTTAACACTAGGTTCCCTCTGCCTACTCTGCTGTGTGCGGGATACAGCGTGAAGCTGGTAAAGATAAGTAAAAACCCAAGTAATAGTTTTATTTAGTTCTTTATGCTATTGTAGTAGATTAAGATACTTTAGTGTTCAAAATAGAGTACAGTATGTTTTAAAAAACCGATATCGTGGCGCAGTGGTATAATCTTGAGACTGTACACGCGTCAAATTCTGAGTTCGATTCTCTTTTCCTTTTCAGTTTCGCCACTCCACACGCAATGCTGCTACATGCATGATACAGCGTGAAGCTGATTTTTTTTTCAGCTGGTTTGATGGACAGCCAAAATCAAAAAAATAGTTCAATTTTAAGTAATACCTGAGATTAGTGCGTTCAAACATACAAACTTTTCAGTATTAACCTATTTAAAATTAAGTGATTTAAGTAACAGTTTCAATATAAGCCTATTGTCTAACGTCACTTACCTAGTCGTCTAAATCTTGTTCAAGCTTGTCCGTTCGTGACAAATGTTCCCCTTTTTTGTAGGTTCCGAACAAAAGGTTTACTTTTTCGAAGGTTTACTTTTTCTGTTTTTTTTTGTTTACCCAAAACTGAGAATAGAAATGCTATCCGGATCCACACTCTAATTTGAAGTAGTCAAAGTATTTGAAGTATGCGTAAAACGATCGCTTAAATAAATATTCTTAGATTGTGGGTGCGACGATCGTGGGTTCGATTCGCATTCGGGGAAATTAACTATTTTCATTTCCTTGCTCTAGTAACAAGGCAAAGCACGGCGTTGAGTTTTGCCACTACACGAAATGTCTCAATAAACCGCTGAAAAGTGAGGCGGGAGTGCGCGGAAGGGCCTTAACACTACGCCCTGCCTACCTTGCCATATGCAGGATAGATCGAGATGCTCGAACCCATAGCCGTCGCTTTTAGCGACAGATACTACGCCGCGTCACACATATAGAGGTTAAATGGAAAAAATATATATTTCTCTACATATACAAAATTCTCATTTTCATATAAAGTTAAAATGGCATAAAATTTAATTACGTCACTATTATACCATAAAAGTATTTTCATTGAAAATAAACTTTTACATTTTCCACAGACAACCGCGCGACTAATGAAAGTCCGAGTAAATAATATGAATTTGAAATAACAGGTGTTGTATGACAATCCGCCTTCATAACTCTAGCGTACAGTGGATTTTGTATGGAATGTATGGAGTTGCACGAGAACATAACGATTTTAATATATTTTTTTAGTTTCACGTTGTATCCCGCATATAGCAAGATAGGTTGAGGTAACCTAGTGCTAACTTATTGTGTATTCCATTTTTTGTTAAATTTATGAGGGCCTCATAACACATTATAGAATTTTTGTATTAAAAATTGAAATTGGCTATAAAACGCTATGATTGTGAATTGAAATAATTGATTGAAAATATTTTTTTAAAATTTTTTGATAAAATAGAACTCAACGTTGAGTTTAATCAACGTGTATTGCGTACATGCATTCGAATTCGAACGGAAAACGGACAACATAGCAGGGTATGTAAGAGGTAAGTTAGAATCCTAGTGTTAAGGCATCCTGGTATTAAGACACTTCTGTTTCAAGTTTACGCCGAACTCTGGAAACAATAAAAATATTAAATATTTCATCTTCTCGAGAGAGAATCGAACCCACAACCAGTCACATTTACAGTTACATTGTGCCTCTGCGTTACCACTGGCCTCAAAATACTTATATCATACAAAAATTAAACATCATCAACTCTATACAAGCTTGGGTTTTCCAACAAAAAGTTAGGACCTGTCGCTAATCTGGCAACGAATTGCAGCACGTAAGCTCCCGCTGTGACTAGTATACTAACGTGTAGGCATATAATGAACACACTGTTTTAACCGACTTCACAGGAAAGAGATATTAAACAGGAACTTGATAAGAAGCGCGGCGTTGAGTTACCACTCAACACGCAATGCCTAGAGAATTCGGTGCGGGTTACAGCGTGAAGCTAATAAAAAAAACTTGAGAAGAAAAATCTATTTAAAAAAAATATTAGTTGAGCTTTAATAATTTGGTTTCATTTTCATCAAAACAATAAAATCGATGAGGTTAATTATCTTTAGTATTTACTCTTCGTCTTGTGTTTATTCCTTGTACAAGAGAAAAACATTTATGTTATAATAAATATTAATAATCGAAGTCCATGTTATCATTTTTGCGACGAATTTGATTACTACTAAGCTTATTGAGGAAATCTGTTCTTCCAACTACCGTAAGAAATCAAAGAAATCTTCTGTATATCGACATGCATGATAAATTCCAACTTTCTAAATCCAGTAACTATCGCCAGTGCGTTATCTATCATAAAAGGATGTAAATATATAACCAAAGTTCAAGTCCTCCAGGGGACGCCCCTGCTGACGACATCCTCTCAGGCAACCACGTAGTGCTTCTTCCTTACCCAACCGGAGTCCCTATAAATGCCAATAACAAAAAAACTCAAATATTTCATGAAAATAAAAAAGAAAGAGGCCTTTTCACATAAAAAAAACAGTATTACCATCAATATTTACTATTAAAAACTGTTCATTTCACTCGATATATTGAAAAGCATTCTGACAGCGTCCGTCCCCTTACATATTGCGAGTTTTAATAGTTTTTAATCCAGCTTCAATCCAGTGATGGGAAATTTGAATTTTTCATAAATCACGTATAGACAACTTGACAAGTGTTTAAACGCATCTGTGTCCGAGTGAATAAGTAATAGCTATCATGGCATTTTTTTTTTATTACAGTGGGGAACGGGAGTGTCTTAACACTAGGTTCCTTTTACCTATGCTGCTATGTGCGGGATAGAGCCTGAAGCTGATTTATTAGATTTTATTTTTTTATTTTGGCTAGGAAAGCAGAGAAAATCGAGTGATATGCCTTTCGGTTCTGAAAAAATATCGTGGTAGTAATAAGGCCTAAAAAGAATAAACCATTTTTTTTAATAGTATATAAATAAATTTGGAAACAAAATTATTATAAACATCATGGCGCGGTGAGTTATAAAGTTGTAGTTAAGTGCCCCTTTAAGGAGAAGGGAAAAATTATTATATATAAAATATTTTTATTTGTCTGCTATGATAAAATATACTGTGTGCGGCGTTAACTTCCGCGAATAAAGGCAATGTCTTGAATTCGAGTAGGATATGGAGAATAGAATGTACAACAAATTCTCTCGTTCAAGTTTAAATATTAGAAAGGAAATTGAATCTACAACCACCGTTCACATCCTCATCAACTACACTACATCAGTCATGTTTTAATGAATATATTTATCATATTCGCTGAAACTGCACAGTGTTCCATACAATCTATTTAACTCAGCAGTCGCGCGGAAAATCGACGATACGATGAATTTATGATTTTAAAAGCATTTTTCATTTTGTTAATGTAAGCTATAAACAACTTGGTGCTTTAAATGGTCATATATTAATAGTTTAAAATATTATTAAAATGGTATTTGAGGCCGTAGTAGCTCAAGCACAACTTTTTGGTGTAAGTGCCGCGGTTGTGGTTCGATTTTCTTGATTTTTTATTTCTACACATGCTTATCTTTTTATTAAATGAATATTTTCATTTTGAGAAGTCAGTTAAAAACATTATAAGTCTATATTCTATATTTTAACATTAAAAAGTTGAATAGTGCAGAGGCCGTCATGACGGAAGAACACAAGCGTGTCATTGTAAATTCTAAGGTTGTGGGTTCGATTTACCCTCGGGGGAACGAAATATTCAATACATTTCTTCGCTTTGGTTCAGCGGCGTTCAGTTGAAGAAAGTGTCTTTATGGGGAACGGTATGTCTTAGTATTAGGTTCCCTGTGCTTACCCTGTTAAGTGTAAGAAAGAGTGATTTTAACACTAAAATCAGTTGAGTATTTTTATCAGCTTCACGCTGTATCCCGCACATAGCAGGGTAGGCAGAGGGAACCTAGTATTCCCAACCTTCTGCCGAATTCTGGAGGCATTGCGTGTTGAGTGGCAGAACCTAACGCCGCGCTTTGCCTCCACACCAGAGCAAAGAATATAAATTAAAGTAAATATTTCGTTTTAAGTATTTGAACATTTAAAAACTGAACAAATTGCTCGGTTGAATGCGCTAATCTCAAGAACTACTAACCCGAATTTAAAATAATATTTTGTGCTGAATAATCTATCGATTAACCTATAAGTTAGAATGATATATTTAATCTTAAAAATATTTCTTTTACTCGATCATTCAGCGGTGCGTGAGGTACGATGTGTCCTAAGACTAGGTTCCTTCTCCCTATCTTATGTTTAAGATACAGCGAGAACTAAACAATTTAATTGTAGCGCACTATACCTCCAGAGTTAAGCCCCACACTTCGCTTTAGTCGTATGTGGCTTCATAGCCATACGGGCGAAGCCACATTTGCGAGCTTATATATTTATATTTCAACAATTTCACACCAAAAATAGTAATTGGCCTACCAATGTACAGTCATTTGCATATATCCATATCCGGTTGTTGTATGTGAAATTGAAAATGAATATTATGGTAATGGAAACCCCATAAATTAATTACTGCAAACACTCACGTCAAATGAGATGTTTTAACACGCGCATAAATCAAGTTGTCGTATTATAATAATTTTAAAGTGCTAATAGTGATATTGAAATTTAAAATGTTTATTCACGAATTATGTGTATGAATCGGTTTTATTTAATTTTTCTTAATAAAACCAAATATTCAGAAATCATGATGTTACTGTGATGTGTAAACGTGACAGATTTTACGTTGAATTCAGAAATAAGAAATAAAATATTTTGTGTTTTTGTTTTCTCGCCGCGTTTACCCCGTTTCTCTCTGGTAACGAGATAAACGCGGCGTTGAGATACGACGTTTAATAAGTAATAGCTCTATAATTTGGCAAAAAGGGGGAGAACGAAAGTGTCTTAATTGAAACAGAGTGTCTCAAGCACTAAGTTCTCTCTGACTACTCTGCTACTTGTAGCGTACAGCGTGAAGCTAAAAAATAAATAATAAAATAAATAATAATTATACTTGATGCCTTCATGGTGCAGTGGTACAGCACTTGATCGTATGAGCAGCGTCTGTGGGATCAATTCCCACTCGTGGTTAAGCGCGACGTTGAGCTTCAACAAGTAACAAGCAATTTTTCAAGAATTGAGTAATGGAGTGTTTTAAACACTGTGTTTCCTTTACCTTCTTTGTTATATGCGGGGTACAACGTGAAACTAAAAAAAAGATAAAATCACGAATAAAATCACGAATCGAAACAGAAGAAATCAAGAAAGAATAAAATACAAATGTCCCACTTTGAGGTAAAATGTTTAACGGTAGCGCCATCTATTGACACACCTACCGTCATTGTATACTTATATTAAATTGTAAGAGTTTTGGTTATTTTTGTTTTGTTTGTGTTTGTTTTTCTATTGTAACAAAATTTTATATTTATTTATAGTCTGAATAAAATTTTTATAATTAAAACTTATAATTAGACATTTTTTTTTGTATATTTGATAAAGTGATAAATAAGAAAGAGAAGAAATATATAAAGCAGAGAAATTTGCCTTTAAACACTGTCGCAAAATAAAAATTAAAATATTTTTCATCCGTCCCTGCTGACTGCTTTGCTGAGCGCCTGACTTGTAAACGCGAAGGTTTTGGATTAAATTTTTACTTACAAGTATAATTATATTTTAAATTATATTCATTATCTTGCTCTCCTTTCGATACAGACAAAATGCGGTGTTAGATTTCGCCATTCAATACTCAGACAAAAAATATAGAGAAGAAAATCAAAAACGAAGTGTCTTAACACTTTGATCCAAAAATATAATTTTTACAAAAATATACGAGCTTAATAAAATACAAGCACAATATCGGAATCGCCAGCGTTACTCATCGTTCCACTTCCAACAAAGCGAATTTACCTGAGTCCAAGTCCCGTTGTATGTAAGATGTAATGTTGCGTCATGTTGATTTGTTTTATGTTGAAATGTGTAGATTTTTCTTATGTTATTTAATGTAATTAATGTTTATGTTTGGATTTTGATTTTGTTTATGTTATTTAATATTGTGTTTTTATGTTTATTTGTCTACGGTACGGAATACGGTAACCTAAATGTATGGTAGTTTAATGTAAGAGATAATTTTTCTTGTGTTATTTAATACAAATAATGTTTATGTTTAGATTGAGGCTAGTCGTGGGGCAGGTGCAGGTGCAGTCACATAGACTGTAAAATCGACTGGCTCCAGAATTAGGCAAAAAGTGTGAACGGTGTTATAAATTATGTATGTTAATATTTGTATATTAAGAAGATAAATATGTTTATTATATTTTTTAGCTTCTTAGGCGGAACACATTGACAGAACTCTTTGCCTCGTTACAAGGACAAGGAAATGAAAATATTAAATAGTTCATTTCCTCGAGAGGGAATCGAACCCACAATTTGCCTCGTTTACAGTTTATAATTTTGTTATTCTATTATTGTTACCTATCACAAGACATTTTATATTTTGTATAAATATAGATAATATGTAATATTCATTTTAAATTAAATGTTAAGAAAATATGTTTGTGCTGTTATTAATTTTTTTTTATAATTATAAAATAAATTAGTTAAATCTCATAATAATATGACATACTCATACATGTTTGTTTGGATCGGTCATGTCCTATTTACGAATATTATGTGCTATTATTATTTATTTTTATTTTCAAATAAAATAAATTAATGACTTAACAATGTATCTGGCTTAAATCACACTAGACAGATTTAACCTAGTGTACCAATTTTCTAGACATTACGTGTTGAATGGCGGAACACAACACTGCGAATAGTTACTGTATTAGTGTGTTTTGCTATAAATGTGAATTTTATTTGTGAGAATGTGGACATATGTTGATGTATTTAACGGAAGTTATACCTACTTTCGGTGTACCTGAAAAACATTAAAAATTTTCGTAGCTTTTCATACGTTTCCATACAGTTTTGTAGAATTATGTTTTTTTTTCTCAATTATATTGAAATCTACATTTCATTTTATATTCCTCAACTTAACATATCATATTTTATATATTTTTCGTATATTTAATATTTCATAATTAACTAGGTACGTGACACTATAATTTTTCAAATATTTGCAAATAATGTAAATTAATTTAAGTCATGTTAAATGACATTAGTTATAAAAAATATTATTATCTTGGTTTTAAATTCGTGATTTGAAACAAATCATAAGGTTTGTTTTATAACAATTTGTAAATAATACATCCAATCTTAAATTTTACACTTCCATTAAAAAAATCTTTAACACTTCTTCAAACGTCACAAAAAAAAACTAAAATCGTCACAATTACGAAATCACGACCATTACATATATTTTTACTAAACCGTTTACATTTCGAAAGCAGTTATCATTTTTATAGCCCGTATTGAGTAAATCTAAACAAAGGTTTCCACTCGGTTCTAAACGCCAATAAACCCAAAAACACCTTCGCACAAACCTATCGATGGCAAAACCGCAACCGTAAAACAGTTTATACGAGAGCTCTACTACAAACATAACTAAATTACTACTATAAAACGCACGCGTAATCTTGTCCTAGTATTGGCCTAAACTCACATTAGACCGGCTTACGAGAACAAAGAGCAGTTAAATTACGTCACGAAAATCGCATGTAGAGTCACACTCGCAAGCTCATAGCCGAGTGAACGGCTCTCGTATACCAACCCCGTGCCCGAGCACTCGGTCCTCACGTCACCTCACCCCATACGAAATAACCAACCCCATTGGTCGATTCGCTTTGGCGCGCTTTCTTGAAACCAAAACAAAAACCCTCTATCCACTCTCCATCCCTCTTGTTAAGGGATACCAACCGAACAACAGACTGAGAAAGCATATTTGAAGTTATTCTGTTGTCGAAATGATGTAACCGATTTGGAAAGAGACGCACGATAGTCTAAAATAGAAGAGTAAGGGAGAGAAATTATCGGTGTCGCAGTTTATTGTGGTGGTAGAGTGCGAAGGGAACGTGCTACCGTGCGTTCAACTATTAGTGCTTACATTATGCACGCACACATGTAGAGTTCGGCGAGGCAATGATGTGTACGAAGTATTATCCCTTATTACACGATCCGCATCCGTGGAGGCCGCACGTGCAGTCCGACCTCTTGTAGAGTCGAGGTGTCAGCTTGTTTACATCGGAGAGCTGCCCGATGCACAGTGCGTTAGTTAGCGCGATTGTGTCATCGACCGAGCGTCGATTATCGTTAAATTGCGAGTGATTCACGGACTATATTTCGTACTGTGTTCCTTCTGACTGAAACTATTTGTGAAATTGTGAACTGAATTTTTATTGCAAAGTGCATTTTGCTAGCCAAATTGAACTGTGAAGTTTATTAAATTTTTAAAGCCGCATAAGTGTTTTTATCTACTGAAGAACTCTATGTAGAGAAAATATTTTTTTAAAACTTTTTACGGACTTGTATTATTTTGAAGAATAGTAAAACAGTTTTTCTGTGTCATTTGACCTACTGTTGTGAAAAATCCAGACGAGACGTAAATTCTACAAAGTAGTCCAGTAAAAAAAATAACACAAAAAGTGGACTATAAAAAACAGAAGGGAGTCGAAACCCAAACGCTCGCAAGCATTTATGCATACAAAACAAACCGCAATCTGTCCACGCTTCTTTCGTAGAAAAAGGCGTTGTGAGAAACAAAGATGGCTATAGCATTCAACTTGCCGAGCGAGAGAGAGGCAGCCGAGGAGAACTTTTCACGATTGAACCGGCTCCTCGCCGAGCTGTACGAGGTCTTATGCCACATCTTGGTTTCACGGCAACCTGGCCAAGAAGTTCAGGAGAACCGGCGAGGTGAGTGCCCTCGAGAGCCTTATATACCACCTTACCACTTAAGATGCAATTCGACCTACATCGTGAACTTGGTTATGGTAGTCGCCATCCTTAAGGTGTCTCTCGCCTCATCTCTCTTCAATGCGGTCAGATAAAAAGAAGACAATTAGATAAGTATTGTTAACGGTGATACTGCAAAGCAGGTCTGGACATTTGTTACGTATTTTTAAGTCCAACGACAAGTTCTTTTGTATTTTTTTAAAATCTGAGATGTTGTGTCAAACTGCACTTAAATTGTAAATGGTGGTTCGAAACTAATCAAAAATGAAAGAGAAGACTCGAATCCCGTTCATTTTTCGTTTGTTTCCGCATTTTTAATACGTAATCGCGCTTTTTGATGACTTTGCTACTCGATTCGAAATTTGAGTGAAGTTCGACAAAACGACTCTACAATTGTTTATATTATAATGTAATAATAAACGTATCGTAAGTTATACTACGCATTTAATAAATAACTATTATCATATTTGGAAATGTACTTAAAACTTATTTTTTTTTTGTACACAAAATTCAATTTGGTCCATTTCAAAAGTTCGAGTTCAATTGTAATTCATGTGTTTTGAATATTTTCATAACCGTTTAGTGTTGTTAAGTTTATATGTTTAGTTATTTCAATTTGATCTCTTTATTTTGTTTTATTTGATTTTTAACTAGCGTAATTACTACTAGTTTAATTTATTTCAAATTTAGTTCAAGTGAAAAAACATTATTCATAAAGCATTTAATTTTTAATACTAAGATAGTAAGAAAATTGACATCCAAGGATCTCTAATTTTATATTAGTTCCAAATATTTATAGTCATATCTATATATTATTAGGTTTTTTTTTGTGCTATTGTTTCATTTCGATTAGACACCAAATATTAGTTGTATGGAAATGTTAAAAGCTTTTACGGATCTCGACACTTACGCTGCTTCTATAGCGCTAACTTAACTGAAATTGTAAATATGAAAAATAAAATTCTGACAATTATGTTGGAATCATAAATTTGTTCAATTATGTTTTGTTTTAATTATAAAAAAAAATATGTAGAAAATTAT
Organism: Heliconius sara; assembly: GCA_917862395.2. NCBI lineage: Eukaryota > Metazoa > Arthropoda > Insecta > Lepidoptera > Nymphalidae > Heliconius > Heliconius sara. Next base: position 1,755,393 of record OU860788.1, on the reverse strand, counting down.
TTTCATGTAAAAATGACGTATGTAGTTTTAGAATATTATTTTGTAAATATTGCATTTAAAATTTTGTGATGCTTTTTGTAAGCAATTTCTACTCTACCCGTATAGAATAAGCCGCATGTAACCATTTATAAATAACTGAATTGTGTTATACTACTATGTCCCTTAAGATAATTGTGAAATAAATTTATTATTTTTCAAAGCAATGAGATTTTTCATTGTACGCCTTTTACGCCTTTACAAATACTAAGCTTAGCTTTTTTGTTATTTTTTTTATATTTCAAAAGAAATCAGTTATAGAAACATTTATAAGTTACAAAAAATGATAAATTAAAGTAGGAATTATTTAGCAAAACTAAAGATTTTATTTAAGTTATTGAAAATAAAAAATAAAGCGAAATAAAAAATATCACTTATAAAATCACTTGTTACATATCCTTCATATTTACTAAATTTCTTAGAAAAAAAAGAGACACGTACAAATTTAAAATGTATATATTTCTAGATGGATCGTACAAAAGTTTATTTCTTGCCAAACGTAATTACCACACACCCTTTATTAGTATATATGAAAACTAACATAAACTGTCAGGCGGTCGGTCTGTTCGTCAATCGAGACGAAAATATCTTGTTTACTCGAGTGCCTCAACTTGTTCAAACATGCACGCTGCAATAATTATTGTTTTAACAAAGCATATTGTCTTTTTAGTAAGACTTTAATAGGTAATAAAATATAGAGACTTGCAATATGTAGAGACTAGAAATATGTTTTTTTTTATATTTCACAAGCACAAAAGTCTTAGGTGGATAGAAGTGATAGAACAACAAAATATAGAGACTAGAAATATGTTTTTTTTGTTGGCAAAAGCATAAAAGTGATAAGTAAATAAATTGACTTGTCGATTATAGTAAATGATTTGAATAATGCCTAAATATTTTTTATTTATATATATGAATATGATACTTGTTAATGCCAACAGTAGCTCTATCAGTATATCCGAAGTGGTACAGTGTGATATGTAAAAACGCGACGGTTATGGATTTGATAGTCACTCGAACAAATTAATTATTTATTTCCCCATCCTACGCTATAATATCAATAAATAGCGCGACGTTGGGTTCCGCTACTCAAAGCGTAGTCTCACAAAAAATCGAGAGAAAGTGGCAAAAAGAATTTTAACACTAGTTTCCGTTTAACTCTTCATAAAAAAAAATAACATTAAAGTAATATAAATATTGTTATATTTTTTTCGCTTCATACTGTATTCCACACAAAGCAATGAGGCAGGGATAAACTAGCGCTAACATGTATTGCGTATGAAGTGGTGAAAAGAAAAATTTTGAAAACATTAAATATTTCCCCCGTATGGGAATTGAACTCAGAATCATCGAGTTTACTGTCATATATACATACATATATATATATATATATATATATATATATATATATATATATATATATATATATATATATATATATATATATATATATATATATATATATATATAAACAATAAATATTTATGGTATCATATAATATGTTTTACAACAATAGAATCTCTTCAACCCAGTAGTGTAACTCCTTTCCAAGGAACCAACGTAAACTAGTTCAAGCTTGAATTTAAACTTGCTCTGTTTCTAGTCACGAACGAGGCAGCCCAAGTTCAATATAACAGCGGATGGTTTATTTAGGCTTCAATAACGTAACATTACTACAAAAAAATCTAAAAATGCTTTATTTTAAAGTGACTGTAAATAATTTTACGATATACATATATTTTTAAAATATATTTAATATTTCAATTTTTTTTCCTCTGATGACGAAGCCAAGAGCGGCGTCGTGGAACGAAATGTGAACGGAGTGTCTTAAAACTAGGTCTCGAGGTTCCCTCTGCCTACCCTGCTAAAGAGAATACGGCATAAATATAAGAAAAATATTTCTTTTACACAAACGTCAACAACATACATATGTATGTATGTTAATCAAAAAATATATATATTAAATAATAAAACACGATGTCACGATAGTAAAAATCGATTAATAAGCGACCGTCGGACATGTGAGTAATCCTTTAACTTGATACCAACCTCGGCTTTGTAGTGTAAAACGAGTCGACTTCGAAAGTAAAATCGATATTATTCAATGTTACTTGGACAAAGAAATCGAAAACGTTGAATTTCACTTACTATGTATTCCAATATATATAATATTTTATATGACCATAAGGTACGAAGGTAGCATATTTTTTATGTTAAAGGTTAAAGGTCAAAGTTCTTTTCTCAATTAATTTTGATTTGTTTTGCTATTATAGCTAAATATGAAAGAATATTTTTTAATGTATATACCAGGATAAATAAAAAATAAATCGGCTTCATGCTGTATCCTGCACATGGGGTAGGTAGAGGGAACCTAGAGTTCAGACACTCCATTGACCATGTTCTACCGAATTCTGTAGGCATTGCGTGTTAACTGGCATAACTCAACACCGCGCTTTACCTTGACATCAAAACAAAAAAATGGAAATATAAATTTAAATAAATATTTCATCCCCTCAAGTGGGAATCGAACCCACAACCAGTCGGTTTTATAGTCACACTATGTGCCCCTGCGCAGGAAATGTTACCAAATTCTAATGAAAAATAAAGACAAAGGTTTTTTTTTATATTAATTATTATATTATAACAAAATAACACATAATAATAATACACAAAATCAAAAGAGAAACATAAATAAAATGAAAATAAAAATACTCTCACTATTAACGAAATAAAAAATAAAATTCATAAAATTATTACAAAATCAAATTCGAATCGAGCTTCCCAATATCAATCGTAAGCAAAGCTCATCAAAAGCTGTGTGGTCTCTACAATTTTTAGAAAATAAGTCTTTTTTTCTTTTTGAAAATTTTAAGGTATTATAACATTTTCTACTAAAGCAATAAGGTGGTGAACTTTAAGGTAAGTTTAAGTTAAGTAAGTCCTAACCGTGACTACAATAATTACAGATCAAGTGGAAAGGGACGCTTCGATAAATCCAATGGGCATAATATTTTTTGTTTGACTCTACATTTTTAAATGTTTTTGTTGTTGGGACAATTTTTGATTGTAGAGCTTAAAAGGTCACGAATTTTTAAATATAACTTCATTATATTTTTGTTAAAAATATACGTTACTGTATATGAGGTCATCGCTGCATGGGACAGTCGGTTGTGGGTTCGATTCCCCTTAGAGAGAGTGTATGAACTCGCTCTGGTGTATGAACAATGGCGTTGAGTTCGAAAACTCGACGGAAAGTTAAAAACATAGTGTTTTAACACTAGGTTCTTTCTGCCTAAGCTGAAATCTTCATGACATAGAGGTTATTATTATAAAAATAAAGGGAAATGATTATTTATTAAAATAAGAGAAAAAAGAGCGTTTGCTCTTTTTGCTAAATATTCCGTCATTTAACTCCCAATGTCTTGGCCTTGGGCGGCAAATGGAGAACGGAGTATTAGAACACTATTTAAATAAGAAATATAGCGAGAAGATCTTTGACAGTTACATATTTAGTCAAATTTCGATATCAAATTAATTTAAATATTGAATATTGATAGATTGATATATTATATATATTGAAATTATGTTATCAAAATGGTATAAAAAGTAGCTATGAAACCCTTCGTCCTCAAAACTGAATAGCACTTGACTGGATTTTTTATTAAAAAAAAACTACATACTTGATGTGAGGGGTTAAATATTTTAACACAGGTGTTGTTTCAAACAGGTGCTTGTATTATGATCGTTCAATAATAATAAGGCCGTCGTGGCGCAGTGGTCCTTAGTTCAATTTTTTAAGAAATTAATAATTATGAAAGTGCAAGCTTGTAGCTTGTTGACTGTAAATATTACGATTGTGATATGGATTCCTACTCAGGAGTAATGATATATTTTAATAAACAAAGCGCGTCGTTGAGTTACGCTACTCAACTCGCTATACCTCGTGAATTTGGCAGATAATGAAGAACGGAAGTGTCTTAATGGGAACAGACTATATCGACACTAGGTTCCCAGGTTCCCTCTAGATGCCTAACACAGCGTGAACCAACCAAAAAGTCACAATTTAAAATTATGTATTGCCTTTTATATAAAAAGAGCAAATAATCACGTGTACAAAAGTAATTATTATTATTAATATTATTTACTTTAACTACGTATATATCAAAGTAAAAGACTTATCTATAAATATATTATTCAAAAGGTCTTTAAATTCTTATCACGTACATATTTGGATATTATTATTCGACTCGCTTTATAGATAAAAAGTTAACCAGTGATACCTTCCTAAAGAACATGTATGAACATGCTCATTTTATGGTCAATAAATGACTAAATCGGACATTCTACAGTACGATGACTATGACTTATAGCGTCTTTCTATAAAGGCGACGGTTGTGGGTTCGATACTAGGGGAAAGCGAGTAAATTTGATTCGTACGCTCTTGTAAGAAGTCTTGTAGCAAGGTGCGGCGTTAAGGTCCGACATTTAATATTTGGGCGGAAAGTGATGACCGTAGGGTCTAAGCACTACTTCCCTATTCTGTTGGATATGGAATGCAGCGTAAGGAGTCTTTTTATAAGCGTTATGTATGTTACATTAAAAACATTATGAAAATTAGGCTTTATCACCTTAGAAATGCTATCTTAAATGAAAACAATAAAATCATATTTCAATTTATATAAAGACCTTGAATAAATGATAATGATAAAGGCTATTTATATAAAAATAATTATTAATAAATAAAATATATTAGGTTATGAAATGTAGGTAAGGTAAGAAAAAGTTATATATTTGAAAAATTAAAACTTATTTTTATAGTATTTACGAAAAGACTACATTTGGTCTGAATATCGGCTCTGATGAAAAAATTGCACATAAAAGAAGCTTTATGTTAGTAGTACAAAATTAATAAAAATCAAATAATATAAATAAATTATATAGCTCTATAATATTATTATTTTTATAGTAAATATCATAATTTATTAACGCTTAATCATTATTCTAATAGTTTTATATTCCAAAGATACAAAAAAAATTAATGAAAAGAAAATCTCTCCGAACTAGTAGTAGTTACAGCTAAAAATATACATTACATTTTTGTTATTAAAGTATTTAAGTACGAAATAAATTATAATCATAGCAGCCCAAAACTCTAACACAAGCTCAAAAATTATGAGCTTTACGTCACAAGTGGAAATTTACAAGAAACCAACTCATATAAACAAACTTTAAACTCATAACATTATTACAACAATCGTAAACATAATAATTTAGTCAAGCTAAACCATCATATAATAGGGATGTACCTATACTAAGGCTCCATAATAAATTACTAAGCGAGTAACGGTATTACAAAATATGCTCAGATAGTTAGAACGCCTGTTGAGAACTGGTTTTAGCAACAGCTTTATGTTCTAGGTCTTATACGTGGCTGGTTGAAGTTTCGGTGTGAAATATGGTTGTGTGTTTATTTTAAGTGTTAGATAACTTTAAGCATTTTAATTTTAAATTTTAATTCTAACTATAAAAAATTATGTGTGAGATGAAATTGTGTGATGAGGGTTCCGTGGTTTTATCTTATTTTTTACTTGAAAATTATCAATCCGAGCGACTGTAAACGTGACGTTTTGGGTGTCTGATTCCCGCTCAGGAAAATGATTTTTTTTTTGCTCTGGTATCAATAGCATTGAGTTGCATCACTCAATACACAAAAAACATTGTCTTCAAAATTCGGCGAAAAGTGGAAAACAGAGGGTCCTCACGTTAGAATCTCTCTGCCTACCCTGTTTTATGCCTAATGCAGTATGGAGCGAAAAATAATAATTTTTAAAATACTACAAATCAAATATCTCTTCAGCTCGTTGTAGAGTTGTCAATCATAAATTATTATACTATTAAAACAATTCAAAATTCTAATATGTATGTCATATTTTTCTTTTTACATTGATAAGTACTAAGCTTAAGCCCTTGTATTATTATATTATTATATTATTACTGATTACAGTAGGCGATAAGTTTCGCTACTTAACACGCAATGTCTTGAAAATTAAGCGGAAAGTGGGGACGTATATGTGCTGTGACGTGACTGTGTGGCCACTGTCACTTTCATTTCACATTTTTCACCAAATTCTGGAGGCATTGCGTGTTAAATGACGGAACTAAACACCATGCTTTGCCTCGTTACCAGAATGATTAAATGAAAATACAAAATATTTCATTTGCTTGAGTGGGAATCTAACCCACAGCCTATTGCGTTAACAATCACACAAATTTGCCTGTGCCACGACTCAAGAGAAAAAATGGTTTTAAATAAGAAATTATTATTATTTAGTTTTTTACGTACGAAACCACAAAAATTGTGCAAATACTTATTAATATTTAATTAAATTATTATTTTCGATGACTTTTGGCTCGTTGAGTGTCGGAGTTCAGTCTAACAGAGATGAACTAAACAAACCTAAAATAATCATTTCTTGACTGGGATTCGAACCCACAACTATTGCGTTTGGCACTATCTTGTATTAAGCTAATAGAAAACATTAAAACTATAATAAGAAACAATATTCTTTAAAACTTTGTAATAAATATCTAAGGTGGTCGTCACCTTACTACGGTCGATGCATTAAAAGGTCAACAGTCTCCGTTAGGCAAATAAGACTTTTTAATAGGTTAGTATGTCATTTGATATTTCATAGTATATGCAGATATTGCTTTTTGATAAATAATTTTGTGTGGTGATTGTATTTATATGAATTTTATTAAGTGCCTCTAAATGCAACGGTTTTGGGTTCGATTTCCACTAGGGGAAATGTAAATGACGTTTCCTGGCCTACGTCAGGATGATTTCTTTACAGAGATTTATATAAAGCATCAAATAAAAAAAAATTTTTTTAATGAAATTTAGTTTATTTATAAGGCTAGGTTCCCTATGCCTACTCTGCTGTGTGCGAGATACAGCGTGAAGCTGATTTAAATTTATAGGCGTAAAAAAATTGTTACATATTATTTTATTTATAAATTGATAATTGAGGAGAGATATTCATATATATATATTTCATATTTTTTTGTTACAGCCTCTTAAAGCTTCCTAATATTTTCGATAGATGGCGCCAGCTCTTTAAAGCCATGACTATAAACATAAATGACTAAACTATTTGAAATATAGTCGCTTCCGTATTTATTATTTCTTTTTAGAAGATCTCAATCTGTACGATGAAAATATTAATTGGTATTTTGAAATATTTATTGGTAGTCATATAGATATTTTTCCTTAATAAAGGAAAATAGAAAACACTTCAAAGATAAGAAATTAGAGAGAAAAAAAAGTATTAGAATATTCAATCAAAGTGATTAAATATTAAGGCCGTCATGGCACAGCGTCTGACTGTTAAAGCAACGGTCGTGGGTTCTATTCCTATTCAGGGAAATTCATTATTTTGTTTTATCGCTTCAATCACAAATTAAAGAGCGGCGATGAGTGATCAACATATAAGTCGTAAACATTACGCTGTCATATGCGGAATACAGCTAAGGAATATATACATATGTACTTACTAACTTAACTTCATTTTAGACTTATTTAGAAAACGTATAAAAATTTTTCATCACGCTTTTTCCCTAGCAGGGCAGTAAGAGAGAACGGAGCACCAAAAAAAATCTAATTAAATCAGCTTCACGCTGTATCCCGCATACAGCAGGGCATGTAGAGGGAACCTAGTGTTAAGAAAATCCGTTCTCCACTTCCCACCGAGCTCTGGAAGTATTGTGGGTTGAATAGCGGAACTCAACGCCCTTTGTCTCGACACCAGAGCCAATATAAATTTAAATTAAGTCGATTTTACAGTCCCACTTTGTGCTCTTGCGCCACGACTGGCCTCAACACATAATATTTATTTACAAATGACTTTAATCAGCATAGAGCAGCAGTCATAAAAAGCCCATCCCATAATAATTACCATTAGTCTGATATGTAAGTTGGTATTACAATTACTGTTTCTAATTTATTTTATAAAATATATTTTAATATCGAATATAAAACGCTTCCTAACTTAGTAAGTGTCTATCGACAGATTCCACTGTTGAGATATTCTTTTCTCGATTTTCCGACACAATTCAAAGCATTGTGTGTTACGTTGCAGTTCCTTGGCAAAAAATGGAATTGACAATCACCGCCATTTCGTCAAATGCTATACCACTGAGTCACGACGGGCTCAATCCGCACATAGAAGGGCAAGCAGGGCACTTACTTTCTGCCGAATCCAGAAAGCAATGCGTGTTAAGTGGCGGAAATCAACATATCTTCCACCCAATATTGCATGGCGCAACACAACGCCGCGCTTAATCTCAAAGAGGATTCAATGGTCTATTAGAATTTCTTTGATTGGTTGCCGAACTCACAAGTATCACGTATATAAATAGCAACCCGTTTACATTCAGTAATTTTTCCACTGTACCACAATGACCAGAGTTATTATTCAATACTACTATATAATTACGTGGTATTACCAGATGCTTTAAGCTCGTATAGCTTAGCACGTGTAAGCAATTATGGGACAAAGGCTATGTGTAGTGTCGTTCTCGCGGACATTAGGAGATATTACCGAGAAATAGTGATGGGCTCGGTTGGTTATGTTTATATTGTGATTATTATGCTTTATGTGAACAGGTTATAGGTTGGTTATTTTGTTTTTATAGAGGCCGTCGTTGCGCTGTGGTATGCTGAAAACGTGGTGGTTGCGGGTTCGATTCCCAATGGGAAATTGAATATTTAATATTTTCATTCCCTCGAGCGCACGAGGTATAGTGCAGCGTTGAGTTGCGCCACTCTACACACAGTGGTTTAAGAATTCGACGGAAAAAGAGGGGCAGAATGTCTTAACTAGGTTGCCATGTTTCCTCTGCCCAGCTTGTTTTGTGCAGGATACAGCGTGAAGCTAAAAGAGCCTTAATAATTGCTATTATAACACTCTGGGTCAAACTACTGCCACTTCAGTTTTAAATGGATGGGTTTGGGCGTGCCGTTTTTTATTCTGTGTATAAAACGTTATATACAAATGATTCTCCAGTAGTCAACACGAGCATTTTTAGTATATTTTTATAATATTTTCTCACACTGAAGCAAGAAAAATATTATAGAAAATGTATAAAAAATGTAAGATACGAACCGGTGTCTTGGATACCTTCTGACGAAATTAATATACGCTTGACAGAATTTATTTATGTTGCTTGCATCCTCTATATAGAGATTTTTTACAGACTTTCGCTATCCAAAAATTTAATTATTGCGAAGTCTAATCATTTAGCATGTAAGGATTTCATTAAATATTTTTTGTAAATGGAAACATATAGGTATATTGTGACTTATGTTTTCGAAAAGGGTATAAAAATTTGAGCATAGCTGGACTCGAACCCGTGCCTCTTAAATATCGTCCAATCGCTTAATCCAAGAAGCCGTGCCAAGCCAAGTAGCATATACAAATATTTTTTTAGCTTAACACTATATCCCACACATAGCAGGGTACGCAAAGGGAACCTGGGATAGTGTTAACGTTCCTTATTCTTCCCTATACTTTCATTCACCACTTTCCGCCGAAAACACAGAAAGTTTTCGTTTAAAATTGTCAATAGTTATGTTACAGTAATTAACTATCCAAAAAAAAATCAAATCAACTTCACACTGTATCCCGCACATACCTAACCTAGTGTCAAGACACACCGTTCTCCACTTTCCGCCGAGTTCTGGAGGCATTGTGTGTTGAGTGGCGGAACTCAACGCCGCACCTTACCTCGACACCAGAGCGAAGAAATGAAAATTTAAATGTAAGTAAATGTTTTATCTCCTCGAGTGAGGATCGGACTCACAACCAGTCGATTTTACAGTCATACTCTGCGCTCCTGCACCACGACTGGCCTCTATCCAAAAACTTTACAAATATGATTACTATTACTTAAGAGGAGGAGGAGGAGGAACCCTACTCTTATATCATACTATAAAGTACAATAAAATTATAATTTCACATTTCATTACATCAATATAGACCAAATTACGTGGGAAAAACTGACATGCACCATCGCATGAGAAACAAATGTTATAAAGTCTTTAAGTTCTAACGTCTTCATTATAGCGCTTTGTTTTATTGACAATTAAAGTCAAAATGTTTTTGTTACTTCGAATCAGTATAAAATGGTAGTTATGTTGTTATTATCATTTAATATGTTAAATCGAGGCCAATCGTACTTACAATTATATTGTCATTTCTTCAGCTAAGCGCGGCGTTGAGTTCTGTCACTCAACATGCAATGTCTTCAGAACTCGATAGAAAGTGGGGAACGCTGTATTTTAACACTAAGTTCCCTCTGCCTACCCTGCTGTGTGAGGGATACTTCGTGAAGCTGAAAAAAAATAATGTTAAGTACGTCATTATACGAGTATGACGGTGTATGATAGTAAGCGCGATGGTTGTGAGTACGATTTCCACTCAATATCAATGGAATTTTTTTTTGGAAATAGAACTTTTTTTAGTTTGACGCAAATCCTTCATATAGCAAGGTACGCAGAGGGAACCTGATGTTAAGATATTCCGTTCACATTAAAACATTTGCGTTGACGACTTTCCGCCGTCTTATGGAGGCATTGCGTGTTCATTGGCGGAACTCAACGCCACGTCTTATCTCGTCACCAGATACCAGCCACCAGCAATATTTGCCTGGTATATCTCTAAAGGATTTAAATATTTTGTTCTTTAGTGTGGAAATCAAATTCACAACCGTCGCTTACAGTTACACCTTTATGCTCCTGCGCGACGACCACACCAGGACACGGACTGAAGTAGTGAAAATAAATGATAAATTCTTTCAAGTAAAAATATATTTTGAAATGGAGAACGAATCCACAAATTTCGGACGCTGTTCCACCGCACTATGATGACCTTCAAAAATGTTCTAGTTTCAACAAAAATTCTTTGTTTCTAATACGATTAGTAAAGACCGGAGTGTCTTAACACTATTTTAAAACAATCACTTGAGATTTAATATTAAATAGAATTAAAAACGAAAAAAAAAAAACAAAACGAAAATTTCTACCCGTATACAAACTTTTATGACGATTTCTTGTAAATAATCAACCGTTTGTTGTAATCAAGAACCGGTTTTAAGGTAATTTTTTATTATACCTTTTTTTGATGAACTTAATTTAGGTGTTCTGATTCTTTAGCCGTGGAGATTGAATAATTGTTTTTTTTTGCTTTTTTTCTTTTTGTATTTGCAATTTAGTCGGGTGTAGGCGACCGTCTGGCGCTGTTATGTTGGCTGATCTCTTTGTTATCGGTCGTTACGATTTAGCACTGACTATTGACTTATATATAGAATTTACTATTATTTAATACTTTACTAGACCAAAAATATATACAAAAATATCTAAATTAAGAAAAAGTAAAAATTATAATAAATTAATACTTTTTTAATTTGTTTTGCAAAATGAAAGGAATTTTATAATATTCTTTAAATTAATCACGTCTAACTTTATTGATGATAATATGTATTAATACATGGAGTTATTGATACTTGTTTGACAGTTGCTTGTATGACAGGTGTTCCACCACGATTACAAGATGGTAGACCAAAGGGAATCTAGTGTTAAGGCACTCTGGACAACACTTACCATCCAAATTACGAGACATTGCCTGTTGTGGCGGAGCTCAACGCCGAGCCTTGCCCTGCTACCAGAGCGAGGGATATGTTAAATACTCGGCAGCTATATATATGATTTTTTATATCAAGATTCTTAATAATTACCAAAACTATAATATAAATTGTATAATAAAAATTGAATATAAAAAAATAAATTCATGTTGATTCCAGTCGTGGGGCAAGAGCACAATGTGCGAGACTGTAAACGCGACGGGTTGTGAGTTCGATTTCCACTCGAGGAAATGAAATATTTAATATTTTTTATTTTTTTGGTCTGGTATCGAGGTAAAGTGTGGCATTAAATGCCGCCACTCAACACTCATTATCTCCAGAATTCGATGGAAAATTGGAAAAAGAGTATCTTAACACTACGTTCCCTCTGCGGATCCTGTTGTATGCGGGATACAGCGTAAAGTCACTTAATACAGGAAATTGGAAAACAATATATTAATGTATAATCGCAATAAAATTTTACTCCATATTTTTTTATTAAATAGGAAGCTTAATATATATAATAAACGAACATTTAACTATATTATAAGACCTCAAATTATTAATACGTGACTGTAAGATGTAATTTTCGATGTTTTCTCGGTAACCGCGTTTGATTTTCCTGCCGTCCTTCCGAGAATGATTAGGTGGTTTCTTAGAGTTATTAGTTAGCCTACTATAGGCTTTGTCGATACAAATATCGATATAACTTTTGTATTACATTTATTCGAGTTTTAATCGTTAATTTCGTTTCTATGGAGTGGTTATGATGTGGGAACGATCTTGAGCTATCGTTCTAATAGTTTAGGAAGTGCATCTCAAGATCGTATTCGTAAATCGCTCTTAAAATTGAGATAGTTTTGAGAGCGATTTAAGAATACGGGCTTTAGTGTTTATATGGAAACACTAAAGCCCCAACGCTATAAGAAACTTAGGTACTAAATCCCGCCTTATCATGCTAAGTAGATTCGTATCTAAAAACCTAGTGTTAAGACACTCCGTTTCTATTATGACACTTCTGTTTTTGACATTATTCAAAATTTTATTAGCCGCCAAGTTTACTTTAATTATGTAAATAACTTTTTTTTCTTAATTATATAATTTTATTTTAATTATATATATAACTTATATTAATTTATATCATTATATTTTTCAGGTAAGTTATCATCCGAGTATTTATCATCTTATAAGATATTGGTGAGTAAGTGACTAAAAATATATCGCTTTATCATTGATTTTTAAAATTAATTTTGACTACAATGTTTTTTTTATATAATAGATACTTGTCTTATCCAGTTACTGATTGGATGTTTGTTTGTTCCACTTTTACGCAATATCTCCTAAATGAGTTTCAATGAAACCTTACAGTAATATACTTATACATTAGAATAACACAAGCTACAATATATTTAACATTAGTTACGATTTAACGCAATTTAGATAAAAATGTTATACGAATAATATATAGTAGGAATTGAACCCACGATCGCCACGTTTACAGTCCCACACTGTACTTCGGCACGTCCGTTTTTTTTTTTTAATAATTATAATAAAATAACTAGCAATTTATATTTTATACGAAAAAAGACCGTATAAATAAAAAATAAGTCAACCATAAAGTTCAATCACTTTTCGTAATCCATTGTAACTCTTAGAACTAAAACCTTATATTACTTTAAATCATTTTGATCTTTATCTCTCAGTAATAAAGACTATTATTGAAAAATCTTTAATGCAGTGTAGGACTATCGATCAAGTTATGTAAAACGTCATATTAACTTTCTTCTATCCTTTTTTTTGCTATATGACACTTTAGGGAAGGTATTCGTCTACTATATTTAATAAACATGAAACACATTCATAATCAGTGCGAAGGTACTAGATTCATTTTTCTATCAAAATATATATTTTAAAAAAATCAGCTTCACGTTGTATCCCGCACTCAGCAGGGTAAGCAGAGTGAGTGCCTAGTGCTTAGACACTCTGTTCCATATATATTTTAATTTGGTGAAATCGACTTTGATTAGGTAACTAGGTTTTACCTACAGCTCCGTTCAATGTCAAAATGAATATAAATTGATTGTGACTTAGAATGTCTAAGTGCCCAAAGAAGCAATTATAGTGAGCTACATTGAAACAATGAACGTGACTAATAGCCTTCTTCGATAAATAGACTATCCAAAAAAATATATATATTTTTTAAATCGATTCAGCAGTTCCTGAGATAAGCACATTTAACAATAGAAACTATTTGGTTAATTGAATAAATATAGATACTTAATTAAGACACTTTAAAAATGTGGATTAACACTTTAAAAATGTTTAAAAAAAAAAAAAGAATAAATATAGACTTATAGATCACGACAGAAGATTGTAAGATATTCTTCTTTTTCTTTCAAAGCCTTCCTCGATGAGTGGATTATCCAATAAAATATTATTTTTTCAAATGGAAATCAACAGTTCCTAAGATTAGGATGTTCAAACAAAAAAGCCCTTTAATTCTTTTTTTTTTTAAACATTTTTAAAGTGTTAATCCACACTTAGGAAAGATAAATACTTATTTAGAAAAGGTATAAAAATTTGAACGTAGCAGGACTCAAACCCGCGCCTCTTGGAAACCGACAGGTTGAATAAGTATTTACTCCTTTGTCCTTTTTAAAAATATAGACTAGTGCAGGTTACTAGCCAAAAATTACAAGATATTCATTTTAAATAAACATTAGTTCAAATATGATGATTATTTATAATATTTGAACTAAACCTATCTCTATTTGAACAAAATAAAGTTCACATTTGAACTCAATTCCACTCTTGAACTCAAGTCCAGTTAAAATATAACATAACTAATTGAGGTTGTCATGGCGCAGTGAGCATTTTGCTATAAGCGTGATGATTTTGTTGGATCCCTATTCGGGAAAACTATTATATATATACCAAACACTTCTTGCTCTAGTACACAAAGTGCGGCGTTGAACTCCACCACTCAACATATAATATTATGAATGAATTAAAGAGAAAATGAGGAACAGAGTCCTTAACCCTAAGTTCCCTCTGCCTACCCCGCTGTACGGGAAAAAGCGTGAAGCCGATAAAAAGAAATAGTTCACCATAATTCAGTACAAAGCCCTGCAGCCACGCTTCATTTAGCAAATGTATAACGAATTCATCTTCTATAGCCAGATACGTTTTTACTAAAATGTACTGGAATTTAATGGGAAAGTTGATGTGTATAGGAATTAGTGTTTGGGTACGCTTCTTATGGGTTTATTGACAACAATGTATAAGTTATTACAGTTGTTTTTTTTCTATGACTAACAAAAGAAAATATGTAATTTCGTTGCTCTGGTACTTAGGCATAACACGGCGTTGAGTTCCACTAGTCAACACGTAATGCCTTCAGAATTCGACAAAAAGTTCAGAGCAGTGGTATCTTAAAACTAGGTTGCTTCTACCTAACGTAAAGCAAAATAAAAGTATTTATTTTGCTTATAGTGTCATAATATATTGCCTTTTACGGAACCCAATGTCGATTTTTTTCTTCGTTTAAAGCTATAGAATTGGGAGAGCAAAATTTATTTATACAATCGTTCCAAGTCAAAATCGAACCCACAACCATTGTGCTTTTAACCCGACCGTGAAGCAAAACGTAGAGCTTTTAAACATTTAAAAAATTCTAATTTCAATAAAACATATCACTCTACATATTATTGTCATATAAAACAATAAAAAGATAATGTAAAATATGAACCACGCATAAAAATTCGTGATAGTTCATCCAGCTGAAATAAAAGTTCAACTTTCTGATAAGAAACTGATGCCACTGTCTTAGTCGTGACTATTTGCAAATGTCCAACAGGACATTCAGTATGGAAGACCACTCCAGAGTTTTAATATGTAATTGATATTTTTTTATATTATTCCTTGATGGATTTTTAGTTAGTGAGAAGGGGATACAGGAATTTTTGGAGGAATTTTTCTGTTTCGAAAAAGTGCGATATTTAGAAAAACAGAGAGAGAGATTTTTTGAGATGTAAAAAGCGAATGATTTTATATTTAATATCTTGTATACTTATATAACCTGTACAAGAGTGACTAATTACAAAAAAAACTGTTAAAATTTGTGCAGCGCAGTGATAGTTGTGGAACAATTCGCTTTAGCCAGACAGAGCACGGCGTTGAGTTCCGCCACTCAACTCGCAATGTCTCGAATTCGAGTAGAATGTGCAGAGATAGGTGTCTTATGGATTAAATTCTTATCTAGAAGCTAAACCTTCGAATAAAGACAATCCTTTCCTTTACCTAAATTTGAATTAAAATTATTATTAGTAGTCGGGTACCTTTTACGTTTGGCTTTTACCCTAACTCTGTGTAGGTACTACATTTAGTAGGATAGGTAGAGGGAACCTGGGATTCTAGTGTTCAGACACTCCGTTCGCTATTTGCTTAAAATGGTTACGAAATTCAAAAACTCAATATGAAATTCCTTTGCCTCGTGACCGAAGTGAAAAATCGAAAATATTAAATATTTAATTAATTTCCTCAAATGCAAAATCGAACCCACAACCTGTCACGCTACCATTTAATGATTCTTATAAAATTATCAATTAATAGTAGATCTTTTATACAATTTAAACAAAAAAAACAAAACGAATAAACCATCTCATCTAAAGACATATCCAGGATAAGCTAGCGCCATAGTACAAAACCCATAAAATACAACCATATTATCACATAACCATTACATCCGATATTATATTGTAATAAGTAAGTTCCGACGTTTGTAAATCATCTATTCGAAATGCTTCTAGGGCAACCATAAAAATTTTTACACGTGAGTTTAAAGTGTTGTATAGCTTTCAATGTTGTTTTTGTATTAATTATTATTTTTTATTTATCTGTTTTTTTTTTCTGATTTATTAGTGTACTGAAATATATTTTTTATATATTTTTATTAATTTCGTTTATGCCCGCTGTCTCAGGATTATAGTAGAGTGGGCAGAGGGAACCTGGGAACCTAGTGTTAAGATACTCTGTTCTCACGTCTAAGTAAACAGTTTATTAATTTTAATGCTGTGTCACACATATAGCAGAGTACCTATGTAGATCTAGCATAGTACTAAGACACTCGAGTGTCCGACATTTACAATTTTCAAACCATTATGTGTTGAGTGGCGGAAGTGAACTCTACGCTTTGTCGCGTTATTAGAGCTAAAAAATTAAAAATAATAAATTTGCCCAAGTGGAAATCGAACCCACAGTCGTCGCGCTTACAATCAAATATCCCTATTGCATAAAGACGGCCGTCATATAAAGATTATTTCTTTTATTATCAAGTGCCATCACCATTACATTAGCGTCTGTCACGATGACGATGCGCAGACGCAGCGTCGCGTGTGTTATTTTGTTCTGTGGACATTTGTTGGAACGGTATATTATATTTTGGTTCTGTATAGTTAGTATGAGAATTATATCTTTATATACATTCTTATAAGTATATTTTTTTATGTATTTAGCCCTTCACTGTACCATAGTTGTGGGTTCCATCGGCCTTGAAAGGAATAAAATATTTTTTTTTTCTGGTGAGGTTCTTGCTTATTTAATTTTTAATTACTGATTTATTATAAAAAGGTAAGTAATAAAACGATATATATAAATGTGAATCTTAATTGAAGATTTTATATTCATTTCTTCATTTTAAGTATACGAAAAAAGAGAAAATTGTAGTGACTCAAATCACTACGTACGTGATGGATTAATTTACATCGTACCTATATAGATTTTAAAACTCTCATATAAAATATTACATGTCCATCAATAATAAATCTATCCTACATCGCAACCAGTATACACAAGAACTTGTATCCCATACAAAATTATATAGACACGAGGTTCATTTTACATAGGTCTCCTTCATACGTCGTAGTAGACTATGATTAACAATAATCTAGGCTTAATTCGTTCTAATAGCTAGCCTAAGCGCTAATACCTAGGTTGTAATATAATCTTTGGTTGTGTTGTGAAATTTTTTCCAGGGTTGCGTGTAAATAATTATAATGTTTTGTGAACGTATTTCATTTAGTGACCACTAATGTTGCGAACGAAAGGAGGAAAAAATACTAAAAACTTACTATTTTTACTATTTTTTGTTGTTCATTTTTCTGTATTTTGTATCTACTCTAAACAAAAAAATGTCAGTACATTGAATATATTTAATGTACTATAATTTGTGAAAATAATAAAGAAAGATTTTATTAGTTATTTAATAGAATCTATTTATCTATTTAATAGAGGCTAGTCCGTGGCGCAGTGGCACGAAGTGTGACTGTAGAACCAACTGGTTGTGGGTTCGATCCCTACTAAATATTTACTTAAATTTATATTTCCATTTCTTTGGCTATGGTGTCGAGGTTAAGCGCGGCGTTGAGTTCTGCCACTCGCAATGCCTCTATAATTCGGCAGAAAGTGGGGAACGGAGTGTCTTAACACTAGGTTCCCTCTGTCTACCCTGCTGTGTGCGGGATACAATGTGAAGCTGTTATGATTTTTAAAATCTATGTTTTTTCATATGACAAGTACAAGTTCGTTTTCGGATAAATGAAATAAAACTTGTTGACGTATAACTATTACGTGAAAGCAAAATCTAAGATATACCTAATTGGTTTTGAAGACAACCAACCATACCTGATGTGGCATCATAGTAGTCTAGCTTAACTAAGAGAAACAATAAAATACAGGTAGCGTTTCCTCGAATAATTGAATCCACAATCTGCCACGTTACATACGTATATACTATTTTCATAATAGTACTTAGTGATGAGTCAGTTTACAATCCACTTTCTGATCCACTTAATAAAAAGTTAAAATGTACCTTTTAAGGCCCTATAATGTAGAGCAATTTTCACTTATTGGAATATATATTTTTATTTTGTCGCCGTCTCACCGATTAAAGGTATAACCGGCCTTCTCTATCGTTAAATATTTGAATATAATAATAGGAACCTAATACACGAAAAAAAACAAGAATTTTATATAAACTTATAATTATTATAAAGTCACGCTCTGGTAACATAAAACACGATATAAATATCGCTTTCATTTGAATTTAAATCTCTGAAAAATACGAAATATCTTGACTCTAGGTTGTCTCTACACACTATATTCCATATAGGGTAAAAACTCATAAATTGCATTGCATAAAAAAAATATCCCAACAATATTAATAATATATAACCACGTATCTCACTAAAAACTACACTACAACAGTTAAATTTAACCGTTACTTAACGAATAAAGTTAACTATCGTTTAAGTTATGATTTATGTAGCCATTAGTACAGAGATAACAGTAAGAGAACTCTTAAATGTGGTTTCTGTGATGCATTGTGAAAAGTATGATGCAAGTGCTTAGACGAACACCTACACAGGTTGAATTTATTTTTTTAGTTTATATTTTATACTAGCGACCCGCTCGCGGCTTCGCCCGTTTCTACTAAAACTAAGCATAAGCGCACCGATCGATAGACAAACCGACAAATATACAAAAATTAAAAAAAAACATTATTTACTAATAAAGATACGGTGTTTGGACATGGACTTCAAAACGTAAGTTTTTGTTCCTGTAGGAATCGCCAGAAATCTTTTCTGTCTGCTCCCCTACACTCCATATATACCCATTTCAATTTATTATGTTCAGTAGCTTCGTCTGTACGTTGTCTGTTAATCACTCAATAACAGAAAAGCCTTATATATAAAGTTAACTTTTTTGAGGCCAGTCGTGGCGCAGGGGCATGAAGTGTGACTGTAAAATAGACTGGTCGTGGGTTCGATCCCCATTCGAAGAAATTAAATATTTATTTATATTTTTGCAATTATATTTTCATTTCTTCGCTCTGGTATCAAGGCAAAGAGCGGCGTTGAGTTCCGTCACTCAATACGTAATGCCTCCAGAACTCAGCGAAAATTGAGGACCGGAGTGTCCTAATACTAGGTTTCGTCTGCCTACCCTGCTGTGTGCGGGATACAGCGTGAAGCTGATTTTCATTTTTAAACTTTTTTAATCAGATCACTATGGTGCAGTAGAAACGTAAACGAGTGGATTTTAGGGTTGTGAGTTGATATGTTATCGTTGAACATTATTATTTTAAATGCTTCCGTCTTGTCTGATTACATAAAGTGCGGCGTTCAATTTCATTATAAATTAAATTAAAATTAAATAAATATTAAAAAAATATATATTTACTTACTAGTTACTAGTTTTACTCTTTTAACTTGTACTTTATAGACACAAACTCAATAAACAAATTAATTTCGCTTATGGATAAACACACACACACTTAAATATAAAACAAACATAAATTCAGTTTTATATAAATGTTATGAGACTTTCCGTGGCGTATGATTAAATTATATCATTACCATGGTCATTGCCCGGCGTTTAGTTCCGCCACTCTCCACGCATATCTTTAAAAGTGGAAAAGGGAGTATTTTGACACTAGGTTCCATTTATCTATATATTTTATCAAATATATAGATACTAAAATCTTTTACATACATAAGTAAGGTAAGGCAATAAATACAATAATATTGAATTACAAGTAGCGTTACCGCACTGGCGCGTGCTCTGCTCTAATCTAACATCTTTTATAATTCAAAGGTTTAAGGGCTTGATTTATCGATGAAAATGTATCGATGTTTTTAAAAAAAGAAAAGTAGCGCAGGGCCGCGAGTGTTAACGCGACTGGTTCGGGGTTCAGAAAGGAAATATATATTTAATTTAATAATTTCCTTTCTTCGCTCGGGTGTGGAGGCAAAACGCGGCGTTGAATTCCGCCCCTCAAAATGCAATACCAGCAGAATTAGACGAAAAAAAAAGAACATATAAATGTAAATATTTCATTTCCTCGAGTGTTGATCTAACCCACAACCAGTCACATTTTGTGCCCCAACAACTCTACAAATGATATAAAATCTCATTCCTGACTTTTCTCTCATACAGAACTAAAATTAAACGATAAAATAGTATTAAAATATCGATACAACATATAAATCCACTAACATCACTATAAAGTTGTCTCAACAACGGTCTCGCGGCTGTAAAACATAATATTATGCGGTCAAATAGACGCAACCGGATCGCGGTGAGGAAAGTTAATATAGCATTGGAATAGCTTTATATAATACTATTACTATAATATAATATACCAGCTTGGAACAGTAGCATCGGGTTTTATGGTAATCACTGGAGTCTTCGTGGTATAGTATTTGACTGTGAACGTTAGGTTATTTCTAGTTACAAGACGAAACACGGCGTTGAGTTCCGCCATTGAATACACTATGTCTTCTGTGTCTTATACTGGGTGTCTGTGTCTTAAATTGGGTGGAAAGATGGAATTGGAGTTTTTTTCCACAAGATTGATTCCCTTTGCATATCTTTTGTATTTTAGGGATACCCGGGACGCTGTTTTTGAATATAATTTGGAATATATCAAAAAGAAATAGTATTGTCAGGACTAATGGTAGTAATATGTAATTAAAGTAATGGAAAAGAATGGAAAATTTTGTTTGACATCGAAAAAATATTTTATTTAATATTTTTTAATGAAGAATTTTTTTTTTTAATGTCAAATACGTCATAGAGTTGCTTTATAAACTACTGCCCCCTGCCTGCGGCCTCGATTGGCAATCGGAGCCACCACCGTTTGTGACCCTGCGCCACGTCGCCCTTAGTCATGGTCTGTAATCAAATCAAAATCAACTTCACGCTGTATCCCGCATACAGCAGGTTAAGCAAATGATGTCTCCAGTGTGGATCCAATCCACAATCGTGCCCCTGCGCTATGGCCTCAAAGTCTCCTTCGATAATTATACCATCCATCCACTAGTTCCTGAGATAACCGAGTTCAACCAAACAAATTTTCTCGCTTAACTTTACAAATCCATAATAAACATAAATTATAAGCAAAACATAGCTGACCTATCGATTTCAACATCAATATAAATCTGTATATCGTGTATCACCGATAAGCTTTTAATTTACAAATCAGTATAAAGTTTACAAATCATATTATATTATATTTTGTTCAATAGAAAACCACTCGAAAGACTAATAAAGAGTCCTATCTATACTTGACGTTTTTATTTATTTTCCCAACACGTGGGCAGCTTGATTAATATAATCTATATGTTTGTTATTTAAGCTTCACGCTGTATCCTGCAGGGTAAGTGGAGGGAACCTGGGAATCTAACGTTAAGACACCCCCATTCCCCACTTTCCACCGAATTCAGGAGGCATTGCGTGTTGAGTAGCGGATATATTTTTTTATTATTTTAATAAGTTTTTGTTTTGGATATCTATAGTAAATGTGTATTATATTATATCAACGGAATATATTATAGTAGATTACATTGTAACGTTGATGTTGTGTTCTGAAATTCAAAGCAAAAATTGAAATTAAATTTGTCTTGAAATTTAGGTGGAAAGCGAGGACCACTAGGTTCCCTCTGCCTACCCTGCTTAAAGTGAAATACAGTTTGAAGTTGTTAAAAACATTTAGTTTAGTTGAGATGCCCACGAAAATCGTATTTAAAGAAATATTAATATATAAATTATAAAATAATTAGTTTGTTTTTTTCCATCGCTTTTTCCATCATTTTGGAATCAAAACTTAAAAATTAAAAACATGATATAGAATACCTACATTTTTAACTAAATAAAAATAAAATTTGAATCCTCTAACTAGTTCTAAGCATAAATAAAAGAGAACGTGGAAATAAGGTCGAGTGATCTAGCTGATTCATTTGTACAGGCTATATTGAAACGTCGTACACGCCTTTGTGTGGTTTCCTCTGATAACGCAATTTCAATTTACATTTTGTTTGTATTTAATTTTTAATTTAAGGCCTATATATATAATGTTTTTTTTCTTTATAGTAGTTAGTAGCCGTAGCGGCCGTCGTGGCCCAGGGACACAAGGGTGTGATTGTAATGCGACGGTTGTGGGTTCGATCCCCATTTGAGGAAATTAAATATTTATTTAAAATTATTTTTAGTCTTCACTCTGGTGTCGAGGGAAAGAGCGGAATTGAGTTCCGCCACTCAACACAATGCCTCCAAAATTTGACGAAAATTGGGTCTTAACACTAGGTTCCCTCTGCCTGCCCTGCTGTGTGCGGGATAGAGCGTGAAACTGACTTTTTAGTTAGTGGCTCAGTGATACAGTGTCTGACTATAAATACGATGACTGCTGGTTCGACTTAAGCTTAAGACATTGAATTGTTTATTCATTACTTCGGTTAAATAAAATACGGCGTTGAGGTTCGCAATTTATCACGAAATGTCTCGAATTTCTGCCAAAAGCAGAGAACGGAGAGCCCTGATACTAGGCTAAATAAAGATGTAAAACGTAAAGCGAAATAAACGAATAGATTTATTTTTGTGTCAGACAATATTGTGGCACAATGGGATATTGTTTGGCGGAAAACACGAAGGCTCTGGGTTCGATTCCCACTAAAAAACTGTTTGTATTTAAAATAAAACGACTTTTTTAGTGTATAACGAAATAATTTTAACTTTATGTGCCGTGTGATCCCGGCCTAGAATAGGATCATCCTGGTACTGGTGGTGTCGTAGGAGGCGACTAAAGTACGTGTGGTAGAGTCACGTCGCCAGCAATGGCAACACGCATGGGCAGACTCGACCGGATCATTACCACCCCCGGCATTTAAAACCGGCGTGAAGTAGTGGCTTTGTGCCACTGCGTTTCGCATCAGGTAATGCCGGGCCCCGGCGCCCAACCCATCTTAAAGGCCGGCAACGCACCTGTAGCTCCTCTGGGGTTGCACGGGGCCGTGGGCGGCGGTAGTCACTTACCATCAGGTGACCCGCACGCTCGTTTGCCGTGTCTTTTCCATAAAAAAAAAAAAAAAAAAAAAAAAAAACTTGGCCCTGCATCTCGCAAGAAGCAGGATAGCTGCTTAGACAGCTTAAATCTAGTGGTAAGACACTCCATTTCCCACATACCGCCAAATTTTCAATACACTACCTCTTGAGTAGCGTAACTCAACGCCGCGTTTTGCTACACCAAGTCACCGGGGAGGGAAATGAAAAAAATATTCTGAACAAAATAAACTAGCCCTTAACAATATTCAATAAAGCATAGTACTACACTTATCTCATTCAAAGTTATCACTGTCGTAACAATGTTTGTGCACAATACTATCGTTCATATATTTATCTCTTATAGTAAATTCTAATAATAAATATTATTGAATGTATGAACATCATGTAAAATAAGTTATTTATTCATATATTTTTGTATGAATCATATTGTTTTGAATAACATATTATGTATTCCATGATTTTAAAGGAAATTGGATTTAAGGAAAAATATAATAAAAAATCTAATAAATCAGCTTCATGTTGACAGCAAAGTAAGCAGATGGAACCTAGAAACCTAGTGTTAAGACACTCCATGTTCATTTAGATACTTCAGTATTTGAAGCGCTGCGCGCTCAGTGGCGAAACTTAACGCCACGCTTTGACTTTTTTTTGACGAAAATATTAAAGACGAATAGCCACAATATTTCGTTTTCTTTTAATAGTTTATTTCTTACAGTTACCGGATTTTGAATCGAATTCGATATAGGTACCTACACAATAATTTTCATATCTATTTTTGCTAACACTATTTAGACTATGTAGATCATCATAACTTAAGCTGAGCCTCAGTTATGTTATACTAAATAAACAGAAATAAGCGTAATTCCTAGCGACCAGGAAACTTAAGAAATATCTCGTTTGAGGAGCACAGCTACTGTCTTTCGTGTGGTTCAATTCATGGGAGATAGCGATTTGTATTTAAACTTTGTTTCCACAGGCTTAATTCCTACTCTTTATTACATTTAATTTTAAGTTCGATTCCCACTTCCTAGCCGAGAATTCTTCGGAGAGAATAATCATCTTCCTACTCTCGCAGTAACAAGACAAAGAGCGATATTAAATTCTGCCACTCAACCCTTCCTTAGACAAATGACACTTATAAACGACTCGAAAATTCGATGATACATAAAGAATATAATATTTTAAAAGTGATTTAATTTACTTATGCAGGATACAGGGTGATTCTAAAAAATAGACGTTTTAAACACAGGAAAGAGCGGCGCGTCATTTAAAAAGAAATCTTTTATAGAGACAAAACTAAAATAATTTATAAAACAGTAAAACCGTTCGAACTCTATCATATGATAACTCTTAGAAGAAAAAATATTACAAAACCTAATAAAAATAGCTATTTATTTTGTCTTTTTTTATAAGAACCGAAATACATAATATCATATTAATTACTAGGCTTACTTTTCGCCTATAACTTATACCATACACCAACTATAGTATTACAAACTACAGTCTACAATATACTACAGAATAGTATAGTATAGTACACATGAACTTTTGCAGGCGGAGAAAAGGAGAAGCGGTTTCCAACCGGTTTCACGAATAGTGCACGTTGACTCGGAACAAAGTTGCTTTCGATAGTTATTGGTCATTTGCTATTCATTTCTAAGGGGTTATTGTTAGGGAATAATCTTGTATAGTAAAATTCATTGCATAATTTTTAAGATTAAAATTATTAAATTTAAGGCCATTGTGGCACAGAATCTGATTATAAGCGAGACGGTTGTGAGTTCAATTCCAAGTGAAAGAAATTCTACTTTATTTTCTTTCGCTCGCTCTGGTAACTTATCATCACCCCAGTAGTACAAGTGAAATAAAGAATGTTCCACAGCTATTATAGTAGCGAGTTTAAAATAGCATATCATAGCAGTGGTAGTAACAAAGCATATGGCAAGGTAGGCAGATGGAACCTGATGTTAAGACACTCCGTTCTCGCTGAATTTTGGACAAATTGCATGTTATATTGCAGAACTGAACGCCTCGCTTTTACCTGTACGAAGAAATGGAAAAATCATGATTAATAATTAATACCACTTCATGGGAATCGAACCAGCAACTGTCGCATTATAGTTACGCGTTTCTTCCCCTGCGCCACTACAGCCTCAATATAAAACGATAAATACATTAATTAACTAGTGTCGAGCCATAGACCTTTATCTCAGATCAAATGCGTCAGGTCAGTAATAGGTCAATTATGAAGATCCTTACTTATTTATTTGTACATATATTAAAGTATCTTCTACTAAGGCACGCATCAGTGGCACAGCGTTTATATGTAAAGGAAACGGTTGTGGGTTTGAATTCCACTCGGGGAAGAGAATTATTTTCCTTTCCTCGCTTGGGTAATATAGATAAAGTCCGTCGTTGAGTCCTGCCACCGCCATGCAACCTGTAATATCTCGAAAACTAGGTGTGAAATGGGGATATTGTATTTTATATAGGGATTGTTGTATTTTATCACTAGGTTCCCTCTCCCCTGTAATAAATAAATCAGCTTCACGCTGTATCCCGCACACTGCAGGGTAGGCAGAGGGAACGTAGTGAAAGACACTCTGTTCCCCACTTTCTGCTGAATTCCGGAGGCATTGCGTGTTAAGTGGCAGAACTCAACGCCGCGCTTTACCGAGGTAACCAGAGCGAAGAAATGGAAATATAAATTTAAGTAAATATTTCATCTCCTCGAGTGGGGATCGAACCCACAACCAGTCGGTTTACAGTCACACTTTGTGCCACTGCGCCACGACCGGCCTCTGTAATATATTAATATATTACATATATATAATATTACAGAATACAAATCACTTTTTTGGTCGTGGCGCAGTGGCACAAAGTGTGACTGTAAACCGACTGGTTGTGGGTTCGATCCCCACTCGAGGAGATGAAATATTTACTTAAATTTATATTTCCATTTCTTCGCTCTGGTTACCTCGGTAAAGCGCAGCGTTGAGTTCTGCCACTCAACACTCAATGCCTCTAGAATTCGGCAAAAAATGGGAAACAGAGTGTGTTACCACTAGGCTCCCCCTGCCTACCCTGTGTATGTTGTATGAGTACAGTGTGAACCTGATTAAATTTTTATTTTTACAGAGGATTTTTTTCATATTTCGCGTTTAGTTACAAGCTTAAAGCGTACTACTTATATTATGTACAGTTCATTGGTTCTTACGCGAACAGGCGTAATCAAATTACCTTCACTAGTAATAAAATAAAACCAGCGACGGTCGAGTCGGACTCGCGGACAAAGGGTTCCGTTATCTATAAAATTTATCCAGCTTTTTGGGATTTTTTGTTATAGCGTCCACAGAACTACATCTGTGAAATTTCATCTGTCTAACTATCATTGTTTATGAGATACGGCTTGGTGACACAGAAAGAAAGAACAGACGAACTGACTGACAGCGGAGTCTTCTAATAGACTCCGGTTTTACACTTTCAGTACCTCAGTCGGAACCTTTAAAAAGAAATAGCTTTCTGTAGGGAACTGTAGTGTCTTAATAAGAACGGAGTGACTTAACTCTCGATTCCCAAGTTTCCCATGCTCACCCACATGTGTGAGGGATGGAGTGTGAAGCTAAATAAAAAAAACAGCATCTCCATGCTTTTTCCTTTATAGGCAACACATTTCGTTGTTACTTTTTAACCCGATGATTAAAGACATTACATGTTGTTTGACGCAAAAAAAAATCATTCGTCTACATAATCAAGAATCAATTCCTCGATTTAAATCAAGTGAGGAATTGAACCAACTATTATCGAATTTACAGGAATCTCTCCCATTGCGCTATGGTGGGCTCAAGAAGACTGTAGAATACAATAATAATAATATTCAACACATGAGTGCAGTGGTAGTATAAGTAGTCATACTTCTACCCTATTATTCCCTACAATAGCACATTAAGAGTCATAGGTTCTAATACCATAAGTAATATCGTCATAATGCATTCTGCTCAGATAGACAATATTGTTTGTAACTTTGACTGATGTATAGTTTTAGTGTACGTCGTATTCTACGATCTGTGTCGTAAATCAAATAGTGTTGGACTATTGTGAATAGTAGTAACACTGAATTGAATAACGATAGACGCTAGCGAGTGCGTTTGTTCGTGTATTATTTTTTTAATGCGTTCTGTTGTGTGATTTTGCTATTGATTTTTTTTTTGTTGGTGACTTTATATTCAGATATAAAAATTTTAACGTAATACGATTTTGACTTTATTCTTTCCAATGTTGTTAGCAATATTAAATAGCATGAGAGTAGCTGAGATATTTATCGAGAGGTCGTTAAAAATTTCTAGGCTTAAACAGTAAAATTTTCATAATATTCTAACCAATTATACCTGAAATTTTCTCTGCGTGGGTAAGTAAATTGATATTAATTTTTATTCATAAACAAATTCGTATAATAAACATTGAAGGTAAATACCATATAAAATACTGAAACACGCATTTCAATTAGTTAAGGTATTTCTAAGATTAGCGTACATAAATGTAAAACGTTAAATGAATTAAATTATGTTATTTATTATATAAATAAATAAAAAATAAAAGAAATGGCCAATAATAGATGCTTCCAAACACCCTAAATGCACAAACAGCGATGAGATCAATTACTTTTTTATTATACGTATAGATGTATAGAAATGGCGAACGGAAGCGTCTTAATGAGGACGAAGTGTCATAACACTAGGTTCCCATGTTCCCTCTGCCTTTCCTGCTATATGCGGAATATAGCGTGAAGTGTAAAAAAGGATATATATATTGATAAAAAATGTATATAGTGTTTCTTTATGCGTGGTAAATGTAATCAAAATCCATTGAAACTTACCTTAGTTAATACTAATAGTATTTAGATACTACCGCCGGAGGCCAATGCAGGAGTTAGCAATCGCTTTTGCTATGTCAACCAGGGATGCCTCCAGGCAAGACATAGACAACCTTGGAGGAGTAACCGATTTTGTGCTATCTAGATTGGTTACACATATCTATTAGGTTTCTTTTTTAGTATATTTCCTTTATTAGGAGTAATATAAGACCTAGAAAGTGGAGAACGAAGTTTTTTGGCACTAAATGCTTCCCACTCTCTATAATGGTTTGGTGGGTCTCTGTAAGCTACTTTTTCAAGTAGTACATTCTATGTATATTTCCATTGTTATAATAGTCTTTAAATGATTGAAAAAAATATAATAAATGCCATAAAGATTGTTTTAGCTTCGCGCTGTATACCAAATGAAGCAGGGTAGGAAGAGACAGTCTAGTGTTAAGTAGTTACAATCTACTTCCAACTTTCCCTCTAATTTTAGGGGTATTACGTATTGAGTGGCGTAATTCAACGCCGCGCATTGTCTCGACACCAGGGCCAGGAAAAAAAATGAATTTCACTTTCTCTAGTGGGGATCAAACCCACAACCTGTCATGTTGACAGTCACACACTTGTGCCCCTTCGCCACCACTGACAGTAAGAAAATAATATATAAGCCAAATCGTCAAAAGCTAGACAAAAGAACTCTTTCCTAATAGTCAGCATGAAGAACCAAAAGATTTAATTTCCTATAAATAAATTATGTGGCAGTCGTTAAATATCAAGTTAGGTTCTTGCATTAACCAAATACAGTTTGTACTTATAAAACTAAATTTACTACTAAAATGACCTTTAAGTAGCTTTGACTTAAGGTTGAAAATTGGTTTTGCTTTGTTTTTCAAAGCTTGTTTCAGGTCTTGCGCAATGGCACGAGCTGGAACCTATTCTGTATGTTACTGAGGATTGTTACACCATTGTAGCGCAGTTGAAGTAAAATAATTGAGTAGGTGATGTAGTAAGGTCATGAGTTCATTAAGGTTTTCTTTTTTTTAATAGTAGCGGGAGTCGAACCCGCTCTTAGATAACTGATTTATATTAAGTTATAAAAAAAATAATTAATATGCTTTTGTCGATTTCTATCTATGTTATAAAATTTGAGGCCAGTCATGTACAGGGGCAACTGTCGCGTTTACAGTTACCCAGTTGGTGGGTGGGTAACTCTAAACGCGATAGGTTGTGAATTCGATTCCCACTCGAGGAAATGAGGGTTTAGGGTTTCGAAGTTTTTGAGGGAAAAAAGGAACCCTTATAAGATCACTTTGTTATCTGTCTGTCTGTCAATAGCCTTTACCTCAGGAACGATTAGAGATATGAAGAGATAAAAAAACATATTTCTACATTACCTTACAAAAAGATATGGTCGTCTATACAGATAAGAACGCGTATTTCGACACTATAAAAGGAATCAAATTTAATAGAGTACTTCCTGTTAAACTAGGATTATGGAATTTGGCACTTAGCATCTACAGGTAGTACTTGTTCAGGAAATTATACATTTGTGGTTAAACCCTAAAAATAATAGCCTTAAAAAGGGGACAAGTGTGAAGTCGCTAGTTTAAGTGAGGTTCCAGATAAAAGCTCTGGTTAAGCCAAGCTTGAATTTCAGAAACACCCAGAGAGCTCGAACTTTTGTATGAAACATTCGTTGAGCGAGCCAGACTCGCTCTTGTTGTTGTTTTTTTTGTTGTTTCTATCATTTCATTCAGATGCAAAGTAAGATTTATGATATTCAATTAGTTTCTTCTAAAATACAAGACCTTGATCTAGTGTTTAATCATTAATTTACAAATCTCAATTATCTAATATAAATTGGTTTTCGCTATAATTACTATTTACTTGTTGTTTCATAATATTGCATAATTTCAATGCTTATGAATAATTACAAAATTTATAGTGGGTGTCTTTGAGATCTTGCAGAATATTAAGTAAGTGATACTTACCTATATCTAAAATTCATGATCATGAAGGAACTAAGAGGCACTAAAAGGAGAGTATAGACAAAAAATAAATAAATGGTGACAGACGGACGGACAATCTTATTAATAGAGTCCGTTTATTCTTTGGATACGGAACCTTCAATGAGACTTATTTTCATTTACTTAACTTGATACTTTTGTCTACCCTACACGCATAGGAGATGCGTTTAGTTAGAAAGGTTTTCAAGAGGCGCGGGTTCAAATCTCGTTCAAATTTTTAATTCAAAGAAGAGGGTATCTTAACATTAAATTCACTCATAAGATGAAAAAGTAGGGGGACACCTCGGTTGACCTTTTAAAACGCGGTCATCAAAGATCATCAAAGATACTGGAGGAAGGTCACGTAAAAAGCATAAGGACCCTACGGGGGGCATGTATGAAGATATCAATGACAGTGGACGAAGTGAAAGAGGTATGTAGAGATCGTAACGTTTGACGCTCCGTTCTCTCTGATTAGTAGTAGGTAGTGATACTGCGGGAAGCTAAGTTAAGTTTAGGATTCACTCTTCCTACCCTCGTAGGCAAAAAAAATATTGAAGCTTCTACCATGCTTGCTGCTTGTAATAAGCAAACAACAGAATACATAAGGGAGAGTTACTATCACTAAGCACACGGGTGTTTAGAGATACTTTACAGGGGAAGGCTACACTTTAGCTTTGAACAGATCTGTTCGTGTAAAGGTTATTATTTTAAATTTTTAGGAATTTTTAAATTTTGGAAGTGAGCACGAAACTCTCCCTTTTCTACCAGTATTTACTTACTTACGAGGCCAGTCGTAGCGCAGGGGCGCAAAGTGTGACTGTAAAATCGACTGGTTATGGATTCGATCCCCACTCGAGGAAATGAAATATTTATTTACATTTATATACATATTTTCATTTCTTCGCTCTGGTGTTGAGGCTAAGCGCGGCGTCGAGTTCCGATACTCAACACGCAATGCCTCGAGAATTGCTGAAAGCGGGGAACGGAGTATCTTAACACTAGGTTCCCTCTGCCTATCCAGCTGTGCGGGATAGAGCGTGAAGCCGGTTATTGTTTACTTACTTGTAAAACTATTTATCTAGTTACCCCTCAAATGGGCTATGGCGCATTTAAAACAGTTTCGCAAATCTTAATCAGCATATATTGGATTAATTTGATTTCAAATTTATTACAGTCGTATA
Organism: Heliconius sara; assembly: GCA_917862395.2. Taxonomy (NCBI): domain Eukaryota; kingdom Metazoa; phylum Arthropoda; class Insecta; order Lepidoptera; family Nymphalidae; genus Heliconius; species Heliconius sara. The sequence goes on along the minus strand of OU860788.1, from coordinate 1,723,732 downwards.
ATTCCAGCATAAATTTAGACCAACGCCTTACCAATAGAATTGACGCGCTAAATAAATTTGTATATCATTATAGATCAAAATAGTAATATATAAGACATTATATAGTATTATTAAGAAGGTGAAGAGTTGTTACCAGAAGGTTAAAAATTACAATAGCCTCAAGTTAGGGAGTCAAACCCACAACCCTCACGCTTAATTCAATAAAATATCGTCCTTATTTTTTTGGCTAATTTATTATTTTTTTAAATATTTCTGTAACCGTTCTGAGGTAAAAAAGACTGGACGTACAGTGGGTTACATCGTAACAATTTACGTGATAGCCTATGGCTTTTCCCAATAAATTTAATATAATTTAAACTAATAGTTCTTGAGATTAGCACGTTTAAACAAACAAACTCTTCAGTTTTATAATATTATGGATAACTTGGTGAATACATAAAATTATATGATTATATCATGAAGTTAAATGAATTTTCGAAGTACTTTTTAGTTAGGACTAGTTCAATTGTTTACACAGCTGTTTATTTACGCCTACTTATTAGAGTAGGAGGCAACAGGTTCAATCCTACCGGCTTATGCAAATTTAATAGAGCAATTGACACGATTATAGTAAATTTTATATGGAATTTATAATTCATTGTTTAGAATATCAAGTATTTAATATTTCTATTGTTGATTTTTTTTTAGTTTTATCTATACTTCTATACTAATTTTGTAATTATAAAACCGAAGATTTTGGTTAATCTTGGTAATCTCATAAATTGGTTTGATTTGAGAAATTCATTTTGAATGGGATAGTCCATTTGTAAATGCGACAAGTTGCGAGTTCGATTCCCACACAAGAAAATGAAGTATTTAATATTGTCACTTCCTCAACGTCTCCAGAAATCGAGAGAAAGTGGAGAACGGAATATCTTAACACTAGTTTTCTTTTGTGACACAAAAAAATATTTAAAATACTAATACATAAAAAAAATGTACTTAAATTCAAACGCATATTAAAACAAAAAATTTTTCTTATATTCAAAATAACATTAACTTTAAATGATACCATTACACGACGAATTTAGCAAATTGAAACGAATGGACGAATTAAGTAGAATACGATATTTCCTTGCATAAAATAATAGCGCAGTAGTTTTGCGAAAAAATTGACCATAATTTGCTTGTTCTTGACCTAAATGTAGGCACGCAAAATAATCTAGATTTCTAGAAGTATAGCAAAAATCTATCTTAATAGTTTATAATAAGATATATTTTACATTAGCTTGGTGTATTTGTAAAGAAGTTGCGATATAGTCAACTTGATAGTTATGGGTTCAATTAACAAAGTATTTACGTCTATTCATTATATTGTTAAAATATAGAAGAAGAGAGTGTGTTATTGCAGCAAGTAGCAACATTAAATTTAAATAATTATTTATCTTATTATTATTTAAAACAGCGGCGTTGAGTTCCACCACTCATCACGAAATGTTTTGAAATTTTGACGGAAAGAAGGTAGCGGAGTGACCTAGCACAGCTTGGCTGTATGTTGTCTGTAATTCAATAAAAAAAAGTTTTACATGCAAATTCAAAGATTTATATAGATTTTGTAGTCGCGGTGATGAACCGGATGATACGCAGCGTTCAATTCAGCGGTCTGGACCAGGTTAACTGTTGGTATGAACCAGGTCGTAGGAACTCGCTGGGTGCGTGAAGCCGAGAACCGATCGTTGTAAAGATCCTCGTGAGAAACCTATGTCCAAAAATTTGCGTCAAAAGACGAACAATGATAATGATGACAGATTCACACACAATAGTTAATAATCATAATTTTGGACCTAAATATTTAACATTCCGTTCTTCACAGTCTGCCCATTTTAAGGACAATGAAAAAAAAATTAACTTAGTACATTTCATGAAATGAAATACTCGTTTGACCAGTTCTTACAACTTTTTACCGTTGTTTCAAAAAAGGCGACGCAATTATTGTCCCAGGTCGGGGTGTCTGGAAATTGATGAGGTTTTTCACATAGAAAATTCAATTTTAACCTTCAAGACATAAGTCATAAATTTCATTGACGTTTCAACGTCGCGTGATTAAGGCCTGTATCAATTTATCTTTACATACAAAACTTTGTTTATTCAGAAACTGCTGCTTTTTCATGTCAGTGGGTGTATTTTTAACTGTGGCTTTCGTTTTCTTTGTTGTTCATCATTTTGTTTAAACAGAATATTATTATTGCAACTTCCTCAACTTAAACTAAACTACGTAACATAGACTAGCTTACGTTACATTTGGCAGATAAGATAATTTTAATATTGCTATTACGTTAAATTTTGTGTTTATGCACTTAGTCCTGGGAAACTAGTGTTAAGACACTCTGTTCCCCACTCTCTGGCGAATTCTCGCGCTCTCAAGGCTCAATACTCTTACCAGTTCGATGAAACAAAATGGGAATCGAACCCGCAACTGTCGCGTTTACAGTCGCACCTTTACCACTGTGCCACAACAGCCTCTTTGTTCATGTGCATTTATTTGTATGTATGTATGTACATATATTTGTAATGTATGTATCTATAAAGCCGTTAACTCCTAACATGATCAACGTCACGAAATCTAACGGTCCGCATTGATATTCATTGTTCGACACGAGCATCGAACCTAGAACACGGCCTAGGCCCAAACGTGTCTAGGTTACTAGTGAGTATCACTTATTAAGTCACGATCTGTGGGAAAATAACTGGCCTATATAATGCTTTATCATAATCTATGTGTTATTTATTTGTTGATTTTATTCATTTTCATTCACAAGCGTGCATCCGTAAACGCTATAGGTTGTGGGTTCCAAATAAAATATTTATTATTTTGATTTTCTCCCTCTGGTTAACGCAGGGTTAAGTTTCGCCAATGCTACGCTTCCAGAATTCGGCGGAAAGTGAGAAACGGGTACCCACCCACCACACTAGGTTCCACCCAGGTTCCTCCTGCTTAAAAATAACATTAAGCTAAAAAAAATACAACGTTAACCTAAAAAAGGGCTTCTGGTCTTCGGGCATGTCCTTAAGGTAACAAAGTGAAGCGTCAGGTTCCACCGTTTAGCAACATCTCTGTTAGAGCTAGAACAATATGATGAACTATTATTAATAATAAAATTTTTTGACCTATAACATTAACAAAATAGCAATTACATGCTTTTCCACGCATAACAAGGTATACGTAACCACCGCTTTCCGTTAAAATTTTTACATTGTGAGTAAAGTCACATACTTCAACGCAACGCTCAGTATACTAGGACGAAGAAAACAATACATTCCCCTAAATAGATATCGAACTTAGAACTATTAAGTATACCAGAGCCAAACCCGTTCCACTGCGCCACGATATCCTGATCGTGGAACTATTATAATAAATTATACATATTTTCAAATACTAAGCCTCTTTGAACACGCGTTGAAAATAATCAAGGTGTATTATAATTTAACGAACTATAAACATTAAATGGAGGTATCATTACAGAAATTGATAAATAATTGTTCTGGAAGGCGAAGTTCTGTTGATGCTGTCATAAATCGTGATGTCGGTACTAGCTGCTCATACTAAATGCTTAATCAGTTTTGTTTGTGTATTACAATTTACTAGATTATTACCTGCGGCTTCGCCCGCTTGGTCTAATGGTGTTTAGTAAAATTGTGTGGTACATGGCTCAACACCGCGCTTTGACTCGTCAACAGTCCGAGGGTGTGATAATATTAAATATTTCATTTCCTCGAGTGGGTATCGAACCTAAAACGTGTCATGCTTACAGTCGTACGCTTTTGTCCATACGCTACGACTGGCCTCAACACGCAATACCTTCAGAATTCGGAAAGTGGGAAACGGAAGTGTCTTAACACTAGGTTCCCAAGTTCCTTCTGCCTATCTGAATATGTTCGGGATACAACGTGAAGCTAAATATATATTACATGATACATTATACACTCTAAGTGCACAAGGGAATACTAATAGCCTTCCTATATAAAGGAAACGTTGAACACAATACCTTATTTTTAATTTGAATCAGTAGTTTCTGAGATTAGCGCGTTTAACCATACAACCTTATAACATCAATATAAATAACTATAGTAATTGACACTCTTATAGCACAGTGTTAGGTGGGTAGTAAATCTAGATTTATTTAATGTGCTTAACAAAACTGGTATAATTGAAAATGTAAATGTGCCCTTGATTTTGTTATATATACTTTTCTTAAATAACAAAAAGAGAAAATAGAGAGTGAAGTGAGATACTTATTATTAAAATATTCCTGCGTACTTCATGAATACATCCAAAATGAAAATAAAAATAAGGTGTACCCAACGACATATATAACAGAATAAAACGTCTGGTTTTTGTCTACTGAAAAATATATATAATTAAATACCCTTAACAAAAAAATAAAATTAAGTGGAGAGATTGAGTGATGCGTCACTAAATTAGTCGCTAGATGCGTCAAGATTAAATGACCCAATACTACAATTACAATAAACACTTTTATTTTTAACTATCACCCGTGACTTATAAGCACGCTCCGTCCGATTCTTTTTGTTTTTTTTTATTCGATAGTTTAAAAAAAATCGAGATACTGTGATTAGATAATAACCTTTGTCATTAAACTTTGGAAGCAAAAAGTGTTAATGCTAGGGTTGCCTATAGACATGATGGTAACAAATAAAAAAATAATAATAAGGTAAATAAAAAAAATAAGGTAATAAGGTAATAAAAAAGGTAGGTAATTCAGTGTTCTTTTATTACATTTGGAAATATTAAATGTTATATATAAAATATATTCCGCATTTGTAAATGTTTATTAATATGCAAAAATAATTTAACTTAAAAAAAAATGAATTAACTAAATTAATTTTATACTACTTATTTTAAAACAAACACTTTAATTTTTTTTTCCTGCATGGCATTATCTAATTTTAAGACACTGCGTATCACCTTTCGCCCAATATTCACGACTTTTGCGTTTTAAGACAGGTCAACAAATCAATTGCTTATGAAAAAATATGTAAAATTGACGAAGTTAGGCATTCAATATTTTTAACATTTTTTAAAGTGTTATTCCACACTTGGAAAAGAAAAAAATGCCATTGGATTAAAAAACATGTTAAGCAATTATACTGTTTTGTTTTGTTATTATCTATGAAATTATAATTTTGTGCAACGAATATTTTTTCATATTATCGACCTACAACCCAGCCAGCCCAAGTTACAAACTAATCCATTTACAATATAAAATAGAGTGGTAACCCTAATCAAGTAGGCTAGCTACTGTACGGTAAAGCAAGTCACGACTTAAGAAATAACTAATAATGATTGTAGCTTGAATTATCGTTATGTATAGCCCGCGGTTTGCCTTCGAGAAATTTAGTTTTTTTAAACTTCATAACGCAATTGGGCTTATATTAATAAATATATATTTAAAAAATAAAGCAGCCGATAAATAAAGAGGCCGGCCGTGGCGCAGTGGCACGAAGTGTGACTGTAAAACCGACTGGTTGTGGGTTCGATCCCCACTCGAGGAGATGAAATATTTACTTAAATTTATATTTCCATTTCTTCGCTCTGGTATCAAGGCAAAAGCGCGGCGTTGAGTTCTGCCACTCACGCAATGCCTCCAAAATTCGGCAGAAAGTGGGGAACGGAGTGTCTTAACACTAGGTTCCCTCTGCCTACCCGCTGTGTGCGGGATATAGCGTGAAGCTAATTAAAAAAAATAAAGATTTCAGTGATAAAAACCATTATATTTACTCAACAAAAAATGTTTTTAATGAATATTAAAGGAAAATCAAGAATGGAATATTTTAACACCAAATTCTCTCGCCCATACGATCATCATGTGAATCAACAAAACACTCCGATCCCCACACGTCATTAAATTTTTGAGGATGTTATGAAGTGAAAATTAACTCGAAGAATTGTTTTGTTACCAGAGCGAGGAAATAAAACTACGTTTTCCATTTAAGTGAGAATTGAACCCACAGCCGTTGCGTATATAATCGAACGCTGAGCTGTTTTTTATATTTTTGAAATAACAACATACTTGCTTTTTAAATTTACTTCTAAACAGCTTAAACGATCATAATATTAAACTATTTTTAATTCAATAACAATAACAAAATACACAAACTAATTATGTTTCAATACGATACAATATCGTATTACAGATAACATCGTTGAAACAAACCTGGGGTTTCTTTGGTTAATTAGGGACAAATTGAACGTTTACAGCCAACTCTCATGTGAAATGTCACAATTTATAAGCTTAGGCGATTTTTTATTTTTTATTAATCTTTTTTGGTAAGACAAAAACTATAATTTTGCTGAAAGATCTGTTATTGCTATTTTATTTTGATTTGAAATATTTATTCAATATTAGTAGTAAGAAATACATATTACATGTATACGGATACGAGATCGAATACTTAGAATACGTCAGGTGTCATAATTTTCGTGTTTCCTGCGAAGCCCAAAAAAAAGATAGATAGAAAAGCATATATGGCAAGATATTGTGGAATAATTGATTATTAAGTAAATTGTAATTGAAGTAACGAAACTAAATAAAATCTCAGATCGATTGTTTATCTGACGGTTGACGGAAAATATAAATTCTATTGTAAGAAAAATATTTAGAAAACTGTCAAAAATTAAAAATAGCGGGACTCAATTCCTGGTATATGCTTAACACTTTCAAAAACCTTTCTAACTCACAAAAAATATCAACTGTGTAAGTATGATACCAGTTTCTTAGTATTGTACAGAAAAATTACTTATATTGTCGAATATTTAAACATTAGATACACACATAATAACATATTACCTATCCTGGTAATAGTCTTTTTTTTCTTCACGCTATATCACGCATATGGATGAAACAGAGAAGATTTAGTATCAATACACTCTGCTCTAGGGATTTCGCCGCAATATTAGGTATGCATGTCACTCAAGGCGAAAGTGGGAAAAAAATAATAATTTATTTTCTGAGTAGGAATCGAACCTACAATTACCATTGTTCAAAAAACTACACGATCCAAACACCCTAGGTTCCTACATATGATCGCTATCTCTCACATATTGCACCACAAAAACTCGCTGTTAATACAGACGCTCTCTTTGATAGCGCCTTGGAATCTGACACCGCTCGCTTGGTGAACCGACTGAACTTTTACACTGAAATCATAACCGCTACTAGTGAGTATTATGTGAAAATCTTATTTAAATGTGATACTTATTCGTTACTATTTTTTTATAATTTAGTTCATAAATTGGAAAATTCGAGGCCACTCATGGCACAAACGTATGCGTACTGTAAATGCGACAGGTTGTGGGTTCGGTTCTCACTCGAGGCAATGGAATATTTAAGTGTTCTTTGTTTTATACGTTCCTCGCTCTGTAAACGAAGTAAAGCACGTCGTTGACTTCCATTACTCAAAACGCGATGACTCCAGAGGTCGGCGGAAAGTTGAAAATGGAAATGTTTTAATGGGACTATCAGCACTAGGTTCCTAGGTCCCCTCTGCCTACCTTGCCATATGCAAATTACAGTGTAAAACTATAAAATAATATTTTGGTTCTCGTTCTTCTTCTACACAATATGGGAAAGGAACAAGAAAAAAGAAACTGTTCATATATCCGATTAACATTATTATGATTGTAACTTTACAAACAATAAATTTAGACAAAAATCAAGTATAATCATTAAAATACTCTTGTTAATCTGGTCTGATTACAAAGTGATGTATTAGTTCCATTACAAATGCGAATGGACTTTAAAATTACATAAAGTGGTCACACTCTAGATGAATGAATTGTTTAAATTTCCCTACTCTAGCAAAACAAATTGCGGCGTTGAGTTCCGCCACTCGACACATAAATATCAAATTTGGGAGGAAAGTGGGAAACTGAGTGTCTTAACATTAAACTTTGTCTGTCCACTATATAAAATAACAATAAAATCATCAAATAAAAAAAAAGATATTTATAAAAGTCCAACAAAAAAACCAACATTTATCCAATCATCAATCAGCTTCACGCCGTATCCTGCATACGGCAGTGTAGGCAGAGGGAACCTAGTGTTAAGACACACCGTTTCCCATTATCTACCGAGTACTAGAGGCATTGCGTGTTGAGTGGCGGAACTCAACGCCACTCTTTGCTTCGACACCAGAGCGAAGAAATTAAAATATAAATAGAAAACTCAATATTTTATGTCCTCGAGTGGAGATCGAACCCACAACCAGTTGATTTAACAGTCACAATCTGTGCCTCTGCGCCACGACTGGCCTCATTTATCCAAATGTTTATCTCAAAGATCTCAAAATCAATATATAAGACAAAAGCTTCGAGACAAAAACAATTTACAATATAAATAGCAATACAATAGTAACTAAGTGTAATACACCTGGCCTAAGGCTGAGCAATAATTAGGTATCAGGAACAATGGTAACATTAGACCGCGAGACCAACTTCGTTACTCAAGGCACCACAGGTGTTCTAAACATTTTGTCTAAGCTCGAACATGTCAAGGACATGTTCCTTTTCAATATCCCTTAGGAAATAACTTTTATTGAATATGTTAGTGTTTTGTGGTGAGTGGTTGTAAATGTGAGGGTTGTGGGTTCGATTTCTATTTAAGGTATTGAATTACTATTTTCATTTTCATGTTTGAGAAGACAAAGCGTTGTGTTGAGTGCCGCTACTCAATATGTAATGTGTCGAAAATATGGTGAAAACCGGCAACCGAGTGTTCTAACAGCGACGGTGATACGGCGGTGATATGAACGCAGTGGGACCCGAACCCACGCCTTTTAGACGGTCTCCAAGGAACTCAGATTCATGTGATTTTTTAATGCGCTTCTATTAATAATGAATGATGAATGCGTTTCTATTAATATGTAATGATGAATTATTATTAAAATAATAAAAGTAAAAATATTTTTCGGACTTTCCTTAATAGACTGCCTTCATCTAATCAGCAAATACAACCAAACATGAAATCTGAAAATAACTATTCTAAATCTAACCAGACCTTTAAAACCTAAAATTATTAGAACCATACATCTATATTTATAATATATTCATATATCACTGAACATAAAAATTCTCGTCATTCCCTAAAAAAAATATGGTTAAGCAAACAAGTATTAAAAAACACAGTATAAAACTATTACCTTATTTAAAACCAACCACACCAGATGTTCGGCCGTACTTTTATAGCGTACGACGGTACACGTGCCACCAAATGCATTATATTAGTATAAATAAATATGTTTGGACCTTATGGCTTGTAAACAATGTGCTTGGTCTCTGGAGTTAGGTGGAATCGATCTTAATTGGTTTTAGCTATAGGCTTTTGTGTTTAATCTGGAGATTGGTTTCTGGAGTTAGATTGGGTTAGGTTATATTTTTAATTTGTTTTGCTATAGTTTTCTTTTGATTCAAATCTGGAGACTAGTTTTGGCGCAGGGGTATGAGTACGGCGGAAAATGCGAAGGTTGTGGTTTCGATTGCTACTCGGAGAAGGGAAATGTTTAACGTTTTTACTTCCTCGCTGAAATGAGGCATAGCGTGGCGTTAAGTTTCGCCATTCTCAACACGAAATGTTTAAAGAATTTGGTAGAGAATGAGGGTGTGTTTACACTAGGCTCCCTTCCCTTCCGCCTAACTTGTTGCAGAATGTAGCGTAAAGCTAAAAAGAAATAAAGAAAATAAATAAGTTAAGGGCGCAGTAGGACTGACCTGTATCTGACTGTAAGCGTGATGAGTGCGATTCTTTTCGCAATATTCTTAAAAATTATATATTACATAGCTTAAAAATTCCCCCGAGTGAAAATTGAACCCACAACCATTTCGTATATGGACGCACGATCGTGCCTCTTTGCCACGCCGGCCCCACATCTATATTATAAATTGTTTAATTTCTTTTTACGACAACAAGAAATTTCTTATATAAACAAAAATCATCTTCAAAGTGTGCCACACAACGCGCTATACAAAAAAATAGTAACGTAAACGTGACCTTTGTTCCACCGTAATGTAAATATACGTATTTGAAGGGATAGTATTAATGAATTATAATTATAGAGGCCACTTGTGGCTCAGGGGCACAAGGGTGCTAGTGTAAACGCGATTGGTTGTTGGTTTGATTCCTGTTCTAGGAAATTAAATATTTATTTAAATTTATATTAACGTTTCTTCGTTCTTGTGTCTAGAGAAAAAGAGGCGGAGTTCTGACACTCAACATATATTGCCTCCACAATTTAATGACGCAAGAAGGGGACGGAGTGTCTTAGCACTAGGTTCCCTATTCTGCGGGATACAACGAAGAAAATATTAAATATTTTCATTTCCTTTGCTATTTTAAATAGGTAAAACGCAATATTCCGCGATGCAATACATCCAGAATTCGGTGGAAAATTGGGCACAAATGTGTCTTAATGGGAACAAAGTGTCTTAAATCTTAGGTTGCCTCTGCGTAGCCTTGCTTGTGCATATTGTGGTTGGTATATATATATACCAACCATATTGAAATCGAACCCACAACCGTCACGCGTACAGTCACACCCTTTACCGGCCTCAAATAATGTATTGATATCTCTATACATTTATGATAAATCGATTTAAATTCCAACTTAGGTTATTGTTTCGTACATTTATATTAATAGCGCTGTCTCAATATGGACTGATTGCTGTCTGTCTTTATATGGATATGTTTTAATGAAATTTTGATATTGAAATTGGAGTATTTTCGATATTATTGAAACTAATTTCACAAAAGTAGTTTTGTATAAATTTGTATTTTGTTCTCCTTAATTATCTATATATATATAGGTTATCTATAGGTTAAATTATCTATAGGTTACATTCCATACGAAAATATATGTTTTATATATTTTAAGCGAAAAACCTTTGCTTTTCTTGTAACCATTTTTCGGATTTTATTCTGTTTGTAATAAGTCTTTAATTCGTGCAAAATTTTAATAATATCACGGGGAGTATCCTGTATATTTTAATTATTTGGCGAGTTTCTTATAAGATGTAGTTACCAACCATGCATAAACGCTCGTGTAACTTAGAAATTTATTTTTTCTGCTCTAAGGGCCTGTAGGCCTAAATATTTGATGTTGATGTTGACAGACAGTTCCGTATATTTACTTTGAGTAAAAAGAAAAAAAAACGGAGAAATAAAACACCACGTTTACAAACAATACACTAAAAATAACATTTCAAATACAAATGCACTCACTATATACACTCAGTCAAAGAGCGAAACTTAAATTAAGCCACTACCGTAATCTGTAATTGGGTCGTCTAAATATGGTCCTATAATGACTGTTCCTTGAAAATATTGTTTGTAAAGCTTAACTCACCAAACCATACATAATAAGACTATGTACCTTTAATTTTCTTTTGAATCCGTCCTGGCACAGTTCGTACCTGTAACTGCGACGGTTGTGGGTTCGATTTCCACTTGGCTGATTGAATTAATTTCATTTTCTCGCTCCAGTAAGAAGACACATGTTGTATTGTTTCGAAAGTACACGCAATGTTTGGAAAATGAGGCAGGAAGTGGAAAACAGAGTGTCTTAACACTAGATAGGCACAGGTGACTACTATTCTAGTTGCATTTCTTTTCTGTTTTTTAAAGATGTTTCCCGTATTGTAAAGTACTGGGGGATCTCTAATGTAGAGTCACTTCATTTTTCAGTTTGCGTTTATAAATATTTCATAGCAAAGAAACATTCCCGCTTAAACTTATTGTTTTTATTAGTCAAATTATACAAAAAAAACCTAATAAATTGTAGCTTATGTATTATTTTGAAGTATAGGCTATGTTACTGTTAAGTATTATCTATATCCATTCCGTAGTTTTTGTGTTAAAGTGGAACAAACATCCATTCTTACAAACTTTCACATAAATATTAATAAAATTAGTGGTATTAGTAAGACTATGGGATACAGTATTTCGTTATTTAAAAAAGTATAGAGATGAAGAGCCTGTATTTCTTTTAATATTCTTTTATGGCTTAAGACTATTAGGGCGCAGTGGAACACATCTGACTGACAATGTGAGGGCTGTAAGTTCGAGGTACTTTTATAATAAAAATTAGGCATTACTACAAAATATGTGCAAAACGTTACGACATTATTATATGTCTTAGTTGGCTTCAACGACACGCTATGTTTAGATAGTAGCGTGACGAAATTAACATAATCCATTCGAGTGGGAATCGAACTCACAGCCGTTGCATTTACAGTCAAACGCCACTGCTGCACCATGACATATCTTATCGTAATATAATCTCGTATATGAATATCGTATATTCTCATCGTGATATATATATATATATATTTATCATATAAATAAAATACATAATGTATATATGTACATTAAAAGTTTATTACGTACAAGGCCGAGTCAATTAAAATAATTATATCAATTATTATAATATGGACTCGTATGTTTGTATGTATATAGAAACAGGAGCTTCAACATAAATGCTTACATGTTACATTATACAAATACATTTGTCAGATATCAAGTTGTTGATAGGGAAAAAGTTTTAAAATAGTATTTATATATCTATAATTCTATATATATTTGAGGCCGGTCGTAGCGCAGTGGCACAAAGTGTGACTAAGCCGACTGGTTGTGGGTTCGATTCCCACTCGAGGAGATGAAATATTTACTTAAATTTATATTTCCATTTCTTCGCTCTGGTGTCGAGGTAAAGCGCGGCGTTGAGTTCTGCCACTTAACACGCAATGCCTCCGGAATTCGGCAGAAAGTGGGGAACAGAGTGTCTTTCACTACGTTCCCTCTGCCTACCCTGCAGTGTGCGGGATAAAGCGTGAAGCTGATTTTTTTTTTTTTTTTTCTATATATATTTGAGGCCAGTCGTGGTTCAGTGGCACAGAGTGTGACTGTAAAACAGAATGGTTGTGGGTTCGATCCCCACTCGAGGAGATGAAATATTTTTAATTACTTAAATTTATATTTCCATTTTTACGCTCTGGTGCCGAGGCAAATTGAGTTCTGCCACTCAACACGCAATGCCTACAGAATTCAGCAGAAAGTGGGGAACGTAGTGTCTTAACACTAGGTTTATTTATAGGAAGCCAATTTATTTATAATTCTATATGAATGTTGTATAAAGGAGTATGTTGGTTTGAACGCGCTAATATCAGGAACTGCTAAGTGAAAATTTATTTTTGCGCTGGGCAGTCCATTTATCCATTTATATTAATCGATTCAATGTATTTCATTTTGTCTGCAATAATAGTTGCTTCGGGCACTTCTATTATGTCATGTATCATAACAAGTAGTTATTTCCTGTAGACTACTGGACGAAGTCATATGAAAAGGCTAGTTTTTACATTTTTTTGCTGCACGCTGTATGCCGCATATAGCAGGGTAGAGCGAAGGAACCTGGGAACCTAGTGTCAAGACACTCCATTCCCATTCCCAGATACTTCCGTTCCCCACTTAACGCCAAAATCTGTAGGCGTGTACAGTAGCGGAACTCAAAGCTGCGTTTGGCCTCGTTATCAGAGCTAGTATATTAAAATATTAAATATTTTATTAAAGTTGAAATCGAACCTACAACCTACTGCACCTGAAAAAAAATTTTATTGCGATTCTTGAATGAGTTGCGTAGAATTATAATTATAATCTATTTAATAAGTACCTAATATAGTGCAAATGACAAATATTAGGCATCAATTTTGAGATTACAATTGAACCCACTACTACTTAATATGTCCATATTAGATCTATCAACTTAACTAAGAGGCCGGCCGTGGCGCAGTGGCACGAAGTGTGACTGTAAAACCGACTGGTTGTGGGTTCGATCCCCACTCGAGGAGATGAAATATTTACTAAAATTTATATTTCCATTTCTTCGCTCTGTGTCTCGTGTCAAGGCAAAGCGCGGCGTTGAATTCTGCCACTCAACACGCAAGGCCTTCAAAATCGGCAGAAAGTGGGGAACGGAGTGTCTTAACACTAGGTTCCCTCTGCCTACCCTGCTGTGTGCGGGATACAGCGTGAAGCTAATTTAATTTTTAATTTAATTTAATTTTAACTTAACTAAACAATAATAAGCTTTATAGAAGATTTACTTACAACTTATCCAAAACTTTCCCACCGTGTATAAATAAATGTTTTATCTACAACTCAAGTTTGAGCATTAAAAGAAAATTAATTTAAGCTAATGTCGACTTAAAATTAAGCGAATAAGGATTAAAATCGTATGTTTAAATATATTTTTATTAATTTGATCATAAAGGGCTTTCGTCAAGATCTAATAGTAAGAGATTCTTTAATTAGATTTAATTTTATTTAAGTGGTAATACAATAATATTTTGGAGTGGGCTTTCCCATGTCGATAGAAATAGACTGTTTTATTATAAGTTACTTATAGGTTTTTAGGTTGCTGTGAACGTTTTATTATAAGATCAAGTCAAGTCAAGTCAGCTTCACGCTGGGATACAGCGTGAAGCTGCACCCAGCAAGGTAGGCAGAGGGAACCTAGTGTTAAGATACTCCGTGCCCCACTTATCGCTGAATTATGGAGGCATAACGTGTCGAGTGGCGGAACTCAACGTCGTGCTTTGCCTGGACACCAGAGCAAGGAAATGAAAATATAAATTTAAGTAAATATTTCATCCTCTCGAGTGTAAATATATATATATATATATATATATATATATATATATATATATATAAGTAGTTATAAGACCTTCTGTTAAAATATCTTTTCTTTACGATTATATTTAAAATTTTAATTCTTCGCTTTGGCAACTAGGTAAGCGCGGCGTTGAGTTTCGCCACTCAACACTGTCTCGAGGTTTTGGCAGAAATTGAATGTGTTTTAATGGAACGAAATGTCTTAACAGTAGGTTTCCAGGTTGCCTCTGCCTACCTTATACAGCGATAAGACTCTTCCATTTTAGTAACATTGTATTGGGTGGCGGAATTCAATTTCAATACAATTTTAATGAAGGAAAATTATAATTAAAAATAATCATTGCAATTTACAACAATTATGTACAACAATATATAATTGACGGTACATTCTACATACAACAGCTTAGGCAGAAGGAACCTAATGTTCACTAGACTAGATATCGAAACAGCTACCACCACATTAATAGTCCAGCCAGTTACTGTGCTGCTGCACCACGACGTCCTCAAAAGATATTTCAATCCAATTTAAAAATCCAAAACTATTCCAACCATATCCATTAACCTACACGTTTCGCTGTCACTTTGTCTTGTTACAAATTCCTTACATTAATGACTTACTTTGACAAGTTATTTAGGATTTTCACGTAACACAGTATACGGGGGAGTTCGGGGTTCAAATTAAAATGTCCAAAATCCATGTTCCTGTCGATGTCAGTTTTAAGAGAATGTGGCATATATCTGGATGGCATGAAACATTTTTCTTATTGGCATTTTTAGGGAGGGATCTTAAATAGAGTGGCCATTGACAGTTCAATGGTTAATTTGTTTCTAATTTTGTATGGATTTCGTTCTGTTTTTGTCGGGTTTTTTGTTTTGTGAGTGATGGATGTAGTTTTGTTTTTCTTTTCATTGGTGTATAAAATATAGAGAGAGAGTAGAGAGATAAGTCGTCAACTCGACAAGTTGTGGGTTCGATTCCCACTTACGGAAATGAAAATTTTACGTTTTTTTATTTCCTCGCTTTGATACCGAGGGAAAAGCGAAAAGCGAAGTTGGAAAAAAAAGGTAAACTATAAAAATCTACTTTCCATAAATTACTAGCGAAATCACATGTTATCGACATGCAAAACGTAACACTGCACTCTGTTCTTTTAGTTCTATAAAGGACTCGTTATATTTACTCTGTAGTGGGACAGCGCCTGGCTGAAAACGCTCGTAGGTTCGATTCTCATTCGAGGAATGCTAATGTTTAATTTATTTTCATCTTTCCACTTTAAAAAAAAATCCTAAGACTACTCTACTTTAAATTTAAAGTAACTTATAACTGTATGTGTATAAAATAAATACCACTATATAATTTCAATAGCTTGTTACCGTTAAATAAAGCCGTTGAGTGATTCAAATATTTGTAACCCTATTAGTAAGAAGAAATAAATAGTAACGATATTTCAAAACGATTTCGTAAACAAAACGTTTCTATGATGAATGAGTCGATCCCCGAAAATAGCACAATCGAAATAATACTTCAAATTTGGGAACAGAAACAATGTTGTTTTGTTTATAGTACTGTGTTTATTTTGTTCCTTCTCTATATTTAATTAAATATCGCGAATTCTATTATATTTTTTTTGTATTCTCGTAATATTATTAAGCTGAAGAGTTTGTTTGGTTGAACGGACGTATCTCAGGAAGTACTGGTTAGAATTTAAAATATATTTTTGTATTTAATGGTTCAGTTATCGAAGGAAAGCTAGGTAAGACAAAATTCATAATTTACTTTCGTTTGGCGACGAGAGCAAGGGCTTTTTATAGAAATATATTATGAAAGTCAGCTCATTTGTTAGTAAATAATTAAAAAATAAATAAAAACATGTTTTATTTACTGCACTAAAAAGCTGTCCTTCTATATAACTTTAAATTATCAGAACACATCTATAAAACGAATGTAATGAGCACAAATTCGATTTTTTTACTAGCAGGCAGTCCAAGGTTTCATAAGCCATCTTCTATGACCAGCATCAGACCAGCTCGATGGTATTATAATATTGAATTATCATCTAATCTACATATAATTACCATGTTTCATGATGATACAACAATCAAAAGTGAGAAAACGGAGTGTCTCAACGTTATGCTCTCTATTCCGATCTCTGCACTCACAAAAGACGCCATCTAAAAAACAAATCCACAGACACCAATTCCGTAACAACAATAAACTAGCAAGGGATAGAAAGATCTAATTTAAGAAAGTTAGTTATGTCAGGACATAAGCCACCATAAGTCGTCGGTAGGAAATTGATGGTACTTTTTACGCGGGGCTTCCCCTAAATTTCATATATATTTAGGTGTAATTATTTAACGACGTTTTGTTGAAAGATAATTTGAGTTAAGAGTCATAGATTAGATTTATTTGAAAAACAATACGTTACAGTCGTTTTGTTGGATTTTGGGGATTATTCGTTGATAAGTTAGTAGTGTTGTGGCTGTATATTTTAAGTAACCATTTCAATGTAAAATGGTTTATGTGGTTATTATATTATTTTATTGTGTTGTATATGGAATTATTAGTATCATAAAATACATATATTATTGCTATTATTACTTTATTTTCATATTGAAACCGCCGTGGCGCAGTGAGACAACGTTCTGATTTTAAACGTGAACTTTGTGGGTTCCTGTGGAAATATATTTATTTTCTTTATAATTTATTATATGTTATTATATATTATTAAATTTATTTTAATTTTATCTCCCCACTCTAGTCGACGAAGCGCTGCATTTAGTGTCACCAATCAAAACAACCAACATCTTAAAATTAGGAGGAAAGGGGGAAGCGGAGTGTCTTAACACCCCTAGTGTTAAGACACTGCGCTCCCTCCGAATACCCAATACTCAACGCAAAGCTGTTTTAATGTCATGGCATGGCATAACAGGACATGGTAAAGTCGACATGTTTAAATTGTAGGTTCAATTCACACTCGAATAAATTATTTATTTAATATTTTCATTTCCTCGCTCTCGTAAAGGGAAAGAAGCGCGGCGTTAAGTTAAGTGGGAAAAGGGGGGAACGGAATCTTAATGGAAACCCGGGTATCCTCTGACCTATCCCCGCTGTACGGGATACAATGTGAAGTTAAAAAAATATTAAAACGCTGCTCGCGTGTCGTGAGTATCTCTTTTGATTTTACTTCTGTCGAGAAAAAGATTTAATTATATTAAAAATTCAACCGTTTCCCGACGATAAGATTCCGGCAATAACCGTTGGAACGGAACACTACGAATTAATGGCGTTTAAAAGAACTTTACTCTATATCAGCTTCGGTGGCTTTGCTAAGCTACTTTTGAACAAACTTTAGTCATATTGATGTCAATTTAGTTGAATAGCTGTCGTTACATAAAATGTTATGGGGTTACTACGCGCAGATGCCACTAAATGAACGTTAAATTTTGGTTCATATTTTTCTAATATTTTAAAAATTATATGTAATTTTATGTTTTTGTTTGAAAATCTTATATTGTGAAATTAAATCAAATATTAAATCAGCTTCACGCTGTATCCCGCACACAACAGGGTAGGTAAAGGGAACCTAGCCTAACCCCGCTATATACATAGATACAGCGTGAAACTAATTTAAAATATGTTATAGTAAATTTGCTTAGTATTGAACATTTAATTTCTAATAATGTATTTTAAGCCTTGGCCTAACCTTAAACACCAATCGTAACCATCGCGATTACCTTAACTACATATTAATTGGTAAATGTATATACCTAATTTATAATGGAGTTACTATTAAATAATATATTTTGTGACAGTAATGCAAAATTTTCTTAATAAAATCTAATTTTATAGAAAAAACTGTAAGGCTTAAATTTTTATATATTTTAGCTTTACGCTTCATTTTCATATTAGAGTAGCAGGGGAATATTGACTTGAGTAACGGAGCTCAACGCTGCGTTTCAAAATATTAAATAACTCATTGCCTCGAATGGGAATTGAAGCCACAATTGTCGCTCTTATAGTCAAACACTGCCGCAGCGTTTAACATATTTATATGTTAATATTATAAATGTGAATGTAAATTTGTTTGTTACATAAAAATTATTTAATCGATTCTAATGAAACTTTGTATACATATAGAAAGGACATAAGACACTTTTTACTTGATTTTTAGTTTTTTTTTTAATTATCCTTTGGCTAAAATATATATATTTGGAGGCCGTCGTAGCACAGAAACATAGAAAGATAACTGTAACGTGATGGTTTCGGATTCGATTCCCACTCGAGTGTGGTGTTCCGCCACTCCATACGTAATGCCTCGGAGTGTTTTAACACTAGGTTGCCTCTGCCCACCATGCTGTATACGGGAGACAGCGTGAGAGTGATTTATTTATTTATGTTTTTTTAAATAAATGTAGATTTAAGTGAGCGAAGCTGCTTTTGAGTCTCTAGTAAACAATAATTTTACAGTAACATTTTATACAAAACAAAGCGATTCCGAACAATATTTGCAAAGGCCGACCTTAGTCCTTGAGACGTGGTACAAAAGAAGACACGATCCAGTATTAAACAAAGGGTACTGCGGCGCAGTATGTCTATATTTGACTTTTCACGTGATAGTTGTGGGTTCGATTTTCATTAAATGATTTTCTTTATTATTCTATTTTTGCCAGCATTGGTAAGACAAATTATGGATTGTACCTTTATTAATAACAGAAAATACATAGAAAGTTCATTATAGAAAATAAAGTATCCCACACAGTGGGAACCTAGTGTTGAGACACTTCGTTCTCCATTTCCAACGATGTCTGGATTTCGTTCTGGATACTCCACGTCAATATAAATAAATGGAAAAAAGGTATAAAGAAGTCGAAGTATACCTTGTGAATGTAAACGCAACGGTGGTGTGTTCGATTCCCACCGGAGTGATTTTTTTTTGATTTGCGTTGCGCTTGATTTGTTTTATCAGGTTGCGTTAATTCAGGGACGTTCAGTATCGCCACTCGACACGTAAATTTCTTAAAATTTGGGTGATTCGCGGCGAACGCAACACTTAACACAAGGTTCCCTCCGTTTACCCTGCGTAGAAAATCGTGAAGCAAAGTGTTATTCACACTAAGGTAAGAAAAATACTTATTTAAAAAACGTATAAAAATTTTAACGTTGCGGGATTCGAACCCGCGCCTCCTCGAAATCGACCAGGCGCTCTGACAACTAAGCCATTCGTTCTCACCAAAAACATCATTTTATCACAAAACCAAACCCAAAACTTACAATACTATACTATTTTGACGTTAATACTGCTACAAATGCAACATAAAGTAAATAGATTTATTATATGCATTTTGATTTAATTGAATAGTAAATTATAATAATAATGTACTTAAGCATAATATATATAATGTAAACAGTCGTATATGCATGTATGTGCGTAAAAATTTATGCTGTTCTTATACTATTATAAGTAGAACTTACACAGTTCCTATATTGTCATAATCTTTTAAATCCTTTGCAATCTGGTTTCCGTCCCGGTCATAGTACGACAACTGCGTTAGTAAAACTTACCGATGATATACGAAAAGGCATGGACACACAGCAGGTTACACTTCTCGTTCTGCTTGACTTCAGTAATGCTTTTGGTTCTGTGGATTTCGATATCATACTTGCTACTCTGAGGTCACTTAACATATCTCCTAATGCAATTGACTGGTTTCGTAGTTACCTGTTTGGGCGTCGGCAACGCATACAAATCCATGACTCGCACTCTGACTGGTGTCCTGTAGTTGCTGGCGTTCCGCAGGGTGGCGTGTTATCTCCTTTGTTATTCTCTGTATTTATTAATACTATCTCTCAACACATTTCTTCTCTCTACCATTTGTATGCAGATGATCTTCAAATCTACCATCAAGCCAAACTACCTGAGTTACCTTTTGCTATAAAAGCAATAAATGAAAGCTTGGAGAACATATCCACATGGAGTAAGTCATTTGGTTTGCGACTGAATCCTATCAAAACGCAGCTTATTATAGTTGGCAGTGCAAAACTTACATCCAAAATAGACCTCATTACTTTACCACCTGTATTTCTTGACGGTGTTATTATACCTTACAGTAAATCTGTAAAAGATCTGGGCATCATCTTAGATCAAAACATGTCTTGGGACTCACAACTTTGTGAAGTGAGCAGGAAGATGTTTGCTTCTCTAGGATCTCTTAAACGGTTACGCAATTTTCTCCCTATACCTACCAAGATTGCGTTAGCAAGTACTCTCCTTTTACCGATTCTTGATTATGCTGACCCTTGCTATCTGGATCTAAGAGAGGAGCAATTAAATAAACTTGAGCGTCTTCAAAATGTATGTATACGATTCATATTTGGTCTACGTAAATATGATCACATTTCCGATTTCCGAAAAAAGCAAAGTGGCTCCCTATCCGGCTTCGTAGGAATACTCACATACTTCATCTTCTTTACTGTACTCTGTTCAATCCAACCTCTCCCCCGTACCTAAAGGAACGCTTTGAATTTTTGGGCAGTTCACATCCTCGACGTCTGCGATCCGATAACAGTCTGGTACTAAAAATTCCACAACATTCTTCCTCATTTTATAGTGACTCATTTACAGTTACTGCGTGTCGGTTATGGAACGCCCTACCCATGAATGCCAGGAATTCAAAAACGTTCATTACTTTCAAAAAACGATTAAAAAAACATTTTCTTTCATTTTAAATCTTCTATTTGTGTATATTTTTCTATACTGTTAGTACCTATTTATGAATATACTTACCTAATTTATAAATTGTATTATTAATGTATGTATGGATATGTATGGATGCATGTATGTATGTATGTATGTATGTATGTATGTATGTATGTATGTATGTATATATGTATGTATGTATGAATGTATATATTTATATATGTATTTACTTTTGTGTGTGTTTATATATTATTTATACATTGGGTATTGTTCACACCCTACTCACTATTTATTTATTTATTTTGCTATTTCCAACGCCTTAAGGTTGCCTGGAAGAAATCGCTATTTCAGCGATAAGGTCGCCTATTGTACTTGTTCTTATATTTGTATAGTACTATTTCTTTTTTGGGTGTACAATAAAGAATTTATTATTATTATTATTATTATTATGTTTCTCTTTCATAATTCACGGGTTCAAAAGAACCCGGTCCTTTGGAAGGCTTGCGTGGGGACACAGGTCCAACACGTAGAGGCCCCTTAGAGAATATACAAATGTTTTACTGTGACGCATCAGCCGGGATCCATCTCTGCGTAACCACAGGTAAGATGACCCAGAGATGGTCGCCGGTTAATGCGTAGGAGCTATGTGAAAAATGTGGAAATCTAAGCTAGAACTATGGAATGGAATTTGGATGGACTGGCTACTGGGCTATTGAGTGAGACTAACGGACGTCCGCCTTTACAATAGTCTCAAATTGAATGGTTGGCGGACGGTGACTCGCCTCCCACTAGATGGGCCCCCACAAAGCGGCGTAGTGCCTTGGGCGCAACATCGGCGTGGTCGGCTAAGGGTGTAGAGAGGTGTGCACCGGTTTCACCATCACGAGGAGCTCGTGAGCGGGTTTCCCCGCTATTACGCAGATTGAGCACTTCCACCCTTTCGAGCATATAGCTCTTGCGCTCCACTCTGCCAGCCAATAAAGGCAAGCCAGAGGCGGGGGATAGATTACAATTCCCCTCCGGAGGACTCAGGTCCGTGGGGTCGCCACTCCCCAACAGCTCGCCACAAGCTGCCCTGCGGGTTTATTATTATTATTATCATTTAGTATTTATTATTATTATTATTATCATTTAGTTGTCGAGACTTAGGACCTAACAGTTTTGGGTTCGAACTGCATTCGGGGAAATTATTATACTTTTTTTTAAATTTAAGCTGCATTCCAAATATAGGAGGGTAAGCAGAAGTAACTTGGTGTGAAGAGCTAGGTACACTTCAATGATACGCTTTGTTATATTGCCCTCGATACAAATCGAACCCACGACTGCCGCGATAACAGTTGCATGATGTCCTATTAATCTACGATGGCGTCGGCCTTTTTGAATTAAAGCATAAATTTAAACCATTCCCTTAATCAGCGTCAAACCCAGAAGAGATCCCAGTCACGTCTAAAACTACTCGAACTGTGACATCTTGCTACATATATTATCTACTTACATATTAAAAAAATAAAACTAAAATTTTAATAAGCTATATCCCGCTCACAGCAGAGTAGGCAAAGGAACATAGTATTAAGACACTCCGATCCCCACCTTCCACCCAATTTTTCGATGTATTGCTTGTCGAATGGCGGAACTCAACGCCGGGCCTGTTACCGTAGTGCCATAGCGAATAAAGGAAAATGATAATATTAATAAATAATAATTCATCCCCTCGAGTGGGGATTGAACCCACAGCCGTCGCGTTACAGTCACAACCTTGTGCCCCTGTGCCTTGACTGCATACAATATGTACATACGTGTGTTCCGTATATTTATTAATATATATATATATATATTAATAATTGAAATACGCAAAAACATAATAAACAATAATGCGTTATTAATGATATTTTTTTATATATATATAATATGTATTTATATAGAAATGTAAACAAATGTTAATACTCGGATCCAACTTGAAGACCTTGGTTACTAGAACTATATAAAATTTTGCTTCAAAAACGACATAAAACGAGAAAAAAGTCAATGAATATGTGACCTTAAACTATTGTGATAAAGTTCGTTTTTAATTTTCCCGTAAAAGAAGATACATCTATATGGCTGGATAAGAACAAGTACGATACAAAGCTTATATCGAAACGTGTTCTTACTGAAAAGGGAAACTGGAAAATCGCTTAACCGAATGCCCTTGACATTACTTGGGTAATGCATTGAATTATAAATCCATATATAGACTGTATATATATAGACTATACTTACAAGCCAGTCGTGGCGCAGAGCCACAAGTGTTTGACTGTAAACGCGATTGATTAGTTCGAACTCACGCCCACTCAAGTGAATTGAATATTCAATATTTCCATTTCTTCACTCTGATATCTGGTAAAAGAATCCCATTTGTAATGTGTGCGTATAACAGCGTTGCTATAGTTATGTCTAGGCGAAAAGCGAGACATTTATCACTAGAATTGTTAGTAACGTATTACAAAAAATAAATTTATTCAAAAAGGAATTATCTAAAAATCGAGACGTCCCGCCAAATTCGAGATGTCTGGCAACGCTAGTATATGCTAGTGTCTTTTGGTCTTTGTCTTCGATACTCAAGCATTCCCTTCAAGACGTTCATTTTACGCTCCAGCGTCATTCGCTTCTCTATAGTACTATGTCATTGGCATATATAATCAACCATGAAGACTGATCTTCCACGTGAACAAAGACAGTATCTAGGACTACATTAAAGAGCTGGACCTGGTGAACTTCTTCAGTGATCTGGAAGTATTTCGTGTTGTCAATAGCGGTTCTGAACCAGTGAAACGCAATCGTGATACATGCGCCTAATAATCTCAATAGCCTTCATGGATCCCCTTGGACCACAATGCCTATCAGGTACTCACTCAAAGGCTTTCTGCAGATATAAAAAAACATACAGAGCTCTCCTTTTTTCTCATCAAAGTTGTGAGAGTGAAAATGGCGTCCATAGTGCCCGATCCTGCATTTACAATACATAAACAAATAAATATATTAGTAATTCCTGAGATTAGAGTATCCAACCAAACTAACGTTTACCTTTATTATATTATACAACAGATATAAAAATTAGTAATTAGTTACTATATTTTGAAACTCCAGCTCATAATTAAAAATATCATTTCATACACAAACAGGAAGTGTATTTGTCATACAAGCAATTGCAATCAAAAATACTTTATATTGTATGAGCATCGACGTCACCATATAGGGCCCAATCGAATAGTTACTCGAGTTGAATCCTAATGATTCTTAGTACGAAATTAACGGAATTGGAAATATGAAGTTCAATATTCGAAGAGTGTTTTTTTTTTTCTATTTAATTAATATTTTGGTTCCGTAAGTATAAACCTACGGTTTGAGTTTGAGCCAGCGTGTGTTAACGCGATTGGTTGTGGTTTCGATTTCCACTCGATGAAATACAGTATTTGATATTTTCATTTCTTACTCTGGTCCTGAGGTTCCTCCACTCAACATTAGATACCTCCAGAATTATGCGGGAAACAGGAAACGGAGTGTCTTAACACTATGTTCCCTCTGCCTATCCTGCTGTGTGCGGGATACAATGTGAAGCTATGTGAAGCTGAAAAAAAGTATAAAACTACTGAGGCCGTCGTGACACAACGGCACATCATCCGACTTACAGCAACGATCGTAAGATTGATTACCACTTAGAGAAATGAATTATTTTCCTTTTCTTGCTTTATTAACAAGCCAAAGCGCGGCGTTCAGTTCCGCCCCATAACAAGCATTGTTTCGAAAATTTTCTCAGCATCCTGTCCATCTTGCCATATCAGGGATACACCGTGAAGTTTATTTGATCAAATTAATTTATAATGTATTTTTTTTGTTACAGAGTACGATTGCTAAATAATTCTCTTAAAATATTACAGTAATAGAACTTACGACCACCGGATAACAGGCCTAGGCTGTAATATACGTATTTTCTGTTTATTTTCTCTTATCGTTTGTAACTTAAACCGAAATCTCAAAAACAGGTTCGCATCGATCGCAGTCTTTACGGTTTGTTTACATTTTATTTTTAGCTTTACAACTACACATTATAGTAACACATACAAATATAGCCTTTAAATTTTAATAAATATGTAAGTAAAGCGATATTGTGACTATAATCGTGATAGTTGTGGGTTCAATTTCCACTCTGGGTGGGGAGTTATTTTCATTTTCTTGTTTAGGTAACAAGACAGAACGCGACGCTAAGTTGCTAGTTCAATACTCATATTGAGTACAGATACAAGAGTCATAGCTTTATGTTTCTTTGGCCTACCATCCTATATGCGGGATATAGCGTGAAATTAAAATAAAAAAGGATAAAAAATATTGACTTTATTTTTAGATAATAACCTTATTAACTGTTATATTATTCTACTTAAAATTGATTGTAATACTATCAAAATGCAGTAGGTAGTGGCTTCGATTACCTCCCGCTGTGATATTAATATATGTACCTCTCTATATATTTACGAAAATATATTTTGATAGTCCAGCCTTTTTAGGCAAACTGAGTCCATTGAATACGAAATGAATATAATATCATTTTATCAATATGGTATTTGTAACTTACTGCAATTGTTTTTTTTTAATTATTTTTATAAATATAAGGCAAAGAGAATCATATTATAATCATTAACTTTATTCTCCACTTTCAGTTAATTTAGACTATCAAAAGGGTGGGGAAATTGGCACAATGTATATAATTAGATTTTCAAAATGAAAATTCGTTCAGAACTTTTCGTTTATAATAAATAAAACATCGATTTTACTGAAAAACGTAAAATAATATTTATGTACAATAATTATAATATAAAAAGTATGTATTTTTTAGCTACATGCTTTAACCAGTAATCCGATATCTAGTATAAAGACATCCCGTTCCACACTTGTCACTCAATTTTCAAAATATCACGAGTCCCAACGCCGCGCTTTGTCTTGTTACCAGAGCTAGAGCGAAACCCTGAATCAGAATCGAACCCACAACCTCCTACACTACGCCACGACGACCTTATCTCTCTCTCTATGTATTATATAAATAGAACTATATAATTTTTGATTTTCACCACGTATCATCGGTCAATCGCTCTGACCGTAAATGGAAACACATGCACCAGCATACAAATGTGCATGAGAAAAAGAATTGTTACTTACAAATATTGAACTAAAACGTGTCAACGTGAATGCGAAACGTGATTTACGAGACCCCGCTTCTTGTATTTTGTTTTAGAATAGCTAAATGGTATGTATTTTTTTGGTTAGATAGTGAAATGCTTGATATTTTCTTCTGGCTAGCTTTAAGCTTTGGTATGATAGTCAGATATAATCTTATAACAATATAAATAAGTTGTAGCCAGCGTATAAAAATTTCGACGTAGCTTGATGAGAACGTATCGCTTAGTGATCAGAGGGCCTGGTTGGTTTCCAGTAGGCGCGGGTTCGAATCCGGCTACGTTCAATTTTTTATACGTTTTTTAAGTATTTTTCGTTACTAAGTGTGAATTAACACTTAAAAAAATGGTAGAGATAACCTTGTTTAAATGTAAGTATATGTATATTACAATTGAACATACATTTATGAACATATAGGTTACAGAGCTGAACTCTACGCCTCGCTTTGTCTTACTAGAGCAAAGAAATTACAATAAATCATAATTTCGAATGAGAATCGAACCCACAGCGCCACTGTGGCCTAAATTTTGTTCAAGAGTAAAATTTACAAACTTATTAAAGATACTCGACTCGACCATCGCCGACACATCTTAGACTTACTATTTTATTAATTCTTATGATCAAAAATTGAACACTAATTTATATATTGTTAGAAATCGGAAGCGGTTATAGTTTTTAAAATACACGATAAATACACACATCGTCTATATGTTTTTAAACTATTTGCAAAGGGATACCACGTAATTGCAATAAGTGATATGTATCACCTATTAACAATACTTCATACTGGTTTCCTTCCAATAAGGGCCGTTGCCAACAAGCAATTGCCCCCGATTGACACAATTCCACTGCCTTTGTCATCTTTTTCACCTAAATCTACCTTCATTTACACGAGTACGCTAACAATACTTACACAAAATATATATCGAATATTCAAAGTTTCAGAGCCCAATCGCGGCTAAGAAATATAAGCGTACGATTTTAAACACGGCAGATTGTGGGTTTGATTCCCATTCGAGGAAATTAAATACTTAATATTTTCACTTCCTCGCTCTGGCAAAGCGGGGCGTTAAGTTTTGTCACTCTACACGCTACGCTTCTCTCTGCTCTCTCAAAACTCAGCGGAAAGTGGGGAACGGTAGTGCCCTAATAGGAACGGACACATGTAACAATAGCACCCACACTAGGGCGTCTGCTTACCCTGCTTCTCTGCTGTTTTCTTTAAAAAACACCACTAAAAATCATTTATATTAAGCCATAGTAACAAAAAAAAATCATACAAACAGTTCGCCAGATGTTCCTGACCTGCGCAACTTAAGTGTAAAGCTTAGTACACAATCATATATATTGATTTAATTTAATGTATTTCATAGTGATATAATACTCCGTTCTCTATTTTTAACTTAGAAACCGGTCCCGATTAGCGCTTACTTAATAATTCGGATAATTAAATCTTGATATGTTTGTATAATTCATAAATCAGCTTCACGCTGTATCCCGCACACAGCAGGGTAGGCAGAGGGAACCTAGTGTTAAGACACTCCGTTCCTTATTGGCGGAACTCAATGCCGCGCTTCTGTCTTGACACCAGAGCGAAGAAATGGAAATATAAATTTAAGTAAATATTTCACCTCCTCGAGTGGGAATCGAATCCACAACCAGTCGGTTTTACAGTCACACTCTGTGCCCCTGCGCCAGGACTGGTCTCAATCTATGCTGCTGTTTATTTAATTTACAGTTCTTACAAAAAAAATTGTTTTGCTTCACGCTGTATCCCGCATACAGCAGGGAAGGTAGGCTGAAAAACATGATATATTTTTTTTGTATTTATTATATTGTTAAAAGTTTTTTATAGATATATATTTTTTTACCTTCACCACACGCAGCAGCGTAGGCAAAGGAAACGTAGTACTAAAACTCTTAGTACCACCAGAGTGAGAATTGGAGGAGGAGAAAGAAAAGAAGGAGACTGAAAATATTTGTATATTATAATTTACTCTATTAAATTCAAAAATCATAACTTTATTCTTTACATTGCATACGTGTACTAATCGCTATACGAACTGTTTAGCGCCGTCCATCTATTTATATACTGCTCTACCATTTGCTTTGTGCTTGTATAATTTTAAGACTAGAAGGAACCTACTGTCTTTATATGTATTTTACGACAATGAGACAAACGTTAAAAATAAACGCGACGGCTGTGAGTTCGATTCCCACACGGTACATATTTAATATTTTCATTTCTCCGCTCTGGTGATGAGGCAAAGAGTGGCGTTTTGAGAAAAAACAGAATAACGAAACAAATGTGTATGGAACGTCTTAACACTAGATAAGGGAACCTGGGAATCTATTGTCTACCCTGAGTACCCTGCTATGTTCGGTAGCAAAAAACTCTCAAAGAAAAGAGTGACAACAGGTCTATGTGCCGTTGCCCCACGACGGCCCTGGTATGAAAAAAAAGTCATTATTTTTTCGTACATAATTGTGTCCTTATTTTAATGTTATATTTCAATTTTATGACTTTGTCACTTTTTTGCACTGAAGATACAGATAGATTAATATTTGTTTTCAAATTCTGTTTTCAAATTTCTTATTGAATTAGAACCTCGCAGAGGGACACTCCATTCTTCGATTCCCCTAAGCCTAAGCGGTTTCCAACGCACAAATGAAATTAGTGAAAGGACTCATTTCCACGAACAAAGAGTTATTAGAGTATATTTTGATTTCAAGACGATTGGTGTTCACATGCAAAACTCAACACCGCACTTTATCTTACTCACCTTACTTACTTAATTGATACGTACTTTGTCTTAATTTTTTTGCCAATCTTCCCCACAAGTGCGATTTGAACCAAAAACCGTCGATTTATTTACACACCAACCCACTGAGCCACGATACCCCTCGAATGTGAGACGTGTGAGAAAATTATCCAAAGTATTCGATATGAATTATTCAAAACTATAAAAAAAAACATGCATAATTTAGGGACCTGCTACATACGTAAAGTAAAAAACGACCCTTAGCTACCGAATTCAAATGATTTTTTTGCTCTTTTTCTAATATTATACAGATACTACTATTAAAGTGTGGATGATAGATCGTTTTTTTATACACATAACAAGTTTCTAGAACTTAAAAGCTTGTGAACTATTAATAATAGTATGTTTATCTAACTATTAATAATTGAAAACGTCGTCGTCGTCGTCAAACTCTGGTAAAGAGGCAAAGCGCGGCGTTGAGTTCCATCATTCAAAACACAATATCTCGAGAATTTGATGGAAAGTGGGAAACGGACGAACTGCCTAAACTCTAGGTTCCTAGGTTCCTCTTGCCTACCATGCTATATATGAGACACAGCGTGAAGCTAAAAAAAATAAGAGAAAAATATCGAATTATAGATATAAAAAAGAAACAAGTAAAAAAAATTCAACACAAAATTTTGTATAACTGATTTATTCAAGTACAAGTAAGTATTAAACACCAAAACTTTTAAACTAATTGATTGTTTTCTTAAGCAATTGAGATCTTTCATCTCATTTCCATATGAAAGACGCATTTGTATTAAAAATATGTATAAAATATGATAACAGTGTAATATAATACGGGCGAAGCAAAAAAAAAGGCTAAGAAATGAAGGATTTGTTGAGATAATTATGGCGTTACATACATTTCAATGTATTTACGTTACTTTGTTAAATAAATTGGGTGTCATTTTATACAAAATGAGTGCATGCGTCATATAGTCGTTCATTTCATACAAAATGAGTGTATACGTCCGCAAACTTAAGTTTGTCAACTTCAAATGGTACTTCCCGTTGACATACAATCCAGAAATTGATACGGAACCCTCGGTATGCGTGTTCGACTCGTATTTGACTGTTTTTTTTTCTATTTTTAGCTTCACGCTGCATCTCGCACCTAGCGGGGTAAGCAGAAGGACTCAGGAATCTAGTATTAAGATATTTACTTACACTATTATTATAATTTACGCCGAATTCTGCAGACAATGGGTGTTGAGTGGTAAAACTCAACGCCGCGCTTTATCTTGTTACATTTCTATTACTGGTAATCGAACTCCTAAAATAATGAAACCAAGACATCATCCAAGCTATACAAATACAGAACTGGTATAGTCGATAATGTTACATTGCTTTTTTATGATGCTATTAAATTGAAATGGTGGGTGCAGATTCAAATTTGATTATGGGTTAGGATCTCAAATTGTTATGTTATATTGTTTCTTAGTTTATTAGTTTGTGTACGTAGTGGTTGTTGGGTTATATATAATTAAATATTAAACTAACTTTTACTAAAGGAAGCAGATCTTAGCGCAGCGGTGTGATTGTAAGCGCGACAGGTTACAGTTTGATTCCCGCTCGAGGAAATATTAAATATTTAATATTTTCTTTACCTTGCTATGATACCGAAGCAATACAGAATTGTCATAATGGAAACGGAATATCTTAACACTAAATTACTGATTCTCTCCGCCTACCTTACTATTTGCAGGATTCAGCGTGAAATTAAAAAGGAATAAAAAAATAAAAGCGGTGTGAATACACGATAGCTAAGAAATGACACCCAATTCACTTAATAAAATAACGTAAGTACATTAAAATGAATGTAACGCTATAATTATCTTTACAAAACATTCACATCTTAGCCTTTTTTCATCTTGCCCGTATAATATTACATTATTATCACATTTTACACATCCTTCTAACACATGTGCATCATTCATATTGAAGTTATATAAAAAACCTAATAACTTAAGAAAATAATCAATTAACTTAAAAATTATGTGTTTAATACTTACTCGAGTGTTACATCACATTAAAAACATAAATATGAAATATGAGCCAAGTTAAATGTTATGTGTTGTTCTCGACTTTACCAACAAAAGAATAGGAAAAGGAAAAGAATAGGTGGGTGCCAAGTTCTGGGCACACTAGGGCCTAAATTATAGCTAAAAATAAATAAATCAGTAACTTTTGGTACAAGTATAAGTTGTTCAGTGCGTGCCATTTAGTATTATTGTTTCACTTACTAGATTTTGCCGAAATATTATCGCTTAATCTACATATATATATGGTCGGTTTAAAATCCAATTATCGTCCTCCTCCTTCTTCTTTTTCCTTCATTTAAGTTAATTGATTTAATATACAAAAAAAAATCTGTGCAATATTTATATATAATATTGTGTCGAGTCGCACAGCGCGGCGTTGAGCTCCGCCACTGAATACGCAATGCCTTTTTTTTGCCACCTGATGGTAAGTGATTACCGCCGCCCACGACCCCGTGCAACCCCGGAGGAGCTACAGGTGCGTTGCCGGCCTTTAAGATGGGTTGGACGCCGGGGTCCGGCATTACCTGATGCGAAGCGCAGTGGCATAAAGCTACTCCACGCCGGTTTTAAATGCCGGGGGTGGTAATGATCCGGTCGAGTCTGCCCATGCGTGTTGCCATTGCTGGCGACGTGACTCTACCACACGTACTTTAGTCGCCTCTTACGACACCACCAGTACCAGGATGATCCTATTCTAGGCCGGGATCACACGGCACAAAAAATATGTTATTATGTGTTAATCTAATGCTTAAATATTTGTCAATATAAGTAATTTTTCTGTACAATACAAAGAAACTGGTATCATACTTACACAGTTGATATTTTTTGTGAGTTAGAAAGGTTTTTGAAAGTGTTAAGCATATACCAGGAATTGAGTCCCGCTATGTTTAATTTTGGACAGTTTCCCAATTTACCCTTTTATGTGAGAAATAGTAAAAAATAGCGTAAAGTTGGTTTAGATCGTTTTAAGAACGTTTTTAACAATAAGGCTGATATTTTTTACTACAATAAATTTGTTTTTCGGACATATTTTCAGACATTTTTTATTAATTTCTTACTAAACTCAGTAATTTAATGTCATTCAAATATTGACCACGGATGAGCTATTTGATTGTTCCTATTCAGGAAACAGATATGTTCCTACCATGAGTAGAGACGGATTCGGTTTTCTTATAAGGTGTTTGAGAATGGATAACAAATCTTTGGGGCCAGGACTAAGGGCTACTGATACATTTATGCCAATTAGAAAAATATGGGAGATCTTCATAAACCACTGCCCATCCAATTACATCCCCGGAGCTTATGTAACCATCGACGAAAAGCTTTTGGGTTTCCGGGGTCGGTGCCCTTTTCGTATGTGCATTCCTAATAAGCCTAATAAATATGGACTAAAAATTGTAATGACATGTCACAGTAGCACACGATGCTATGGCAAATGCACTGGCTTGCCACTCAGTGAATTTTACGTAAAAGAACTTACAAAAACAATTCACGGCAGTAATAGAAATGTCACATGTGACAATTGGTTCACATCAGTTCCATTAGCATAAAAACTTGATAAGACAGCCTTACAACTTGACCTTGGTAGGCATTATTAGGTCGAATAAACGGGAAATACCTGAAGAGCTGAAAAACATACAGTCCAGGCGAGTAGGAACATCTATGTTCTGTTACGATGGACCGTTGACGTTAGCGTCATCACCAAAGCCGAGCAAACTGGTGCTTGTTTTATCATCATGTGATGAAGTAGGCACTGTTCATCCTACCAAAGGCAAGCCAAATATGATTCATTTTTATAGACAAAAGGGGGAGTCGACACTTTCGACCAAATGTCCTCGTCGATGTCGTGCAGCCGCAAAACAAACAGGTGGCCCATAGCTATGTTTTATAGGATCTTGAACATGACATTTATAAACGAATACATAATTTACTGTGAAAATGTCTTATCTAAGAAAGAAAAACCGCTGGGACGTAGAGATTTCATGAAAAAACTCAGCAATAGTTTGATGACCCCATGGATGGAGAGAAGGCAGCAAATGCCAACGAATATAAAAGAAAAAATTGGTGATATATTGCCAAAAAGACAAGCCGAACCGCCCACAGAACTCGAAGGTTTACCTGAGCCAAAGAAAAGAAAATATTGTACCTTTTGTCCATCAAAAATTAGAAGGATGACAAAGACTATGTGCGACAACTGTAAAAATCCCGTTTGTGGAGAGCACAAGTCCAGCGCCTGTCCTAAGTGTCTTTGAGACAAAAATTAATAAAAAAATATATTTAATCAGGTTTCTAATATTATATAGTTTATAAAAAGTTGATTTTAAAAAGTTTATGTCTCAAATTATAAGACTGACGAAGAATTTTTAAATGTTTAAGTTTTATAAGGTAATAAGTACCTCGTTTTATTCTTTTTCTATTTTTTGTAATAAAAATTTATATATACTCTAATGTTTTTCATTTATCCAGAACATAATTACATACATTAAGATATAATATCACATTCATAAACCTAGGATATACATAATCCAAAATATGCTCACTCAAACATTCGCACGTTGAGTTGACGTATGATTATCTTTAGTGTACAGTGAAATGTTATCTATCTAGGGTTAACATCTCTGTTACATTTTATTAAATATTTTTTTATTATCGTCTTGTCTATACAAATCTTTACAACCGTTGTACGAAATATGATCGTTGTTAATAGATGTTCGATAACTTTCACGTGTTCAATGATACGGAACTTTCTTAAAGGGTTTATAATAGTAATATCATATGGACTTTAATTTTTATATTACATTGACCTTTAAGAATAGTATCGATTATATTAGAGGAGGGTCACGTAAAAAGTGTGAGGACCTCCCGGAGGGCCTGTATGAAGAGGTTGATGACAGTCGAAAGAGGTATGAAAAGACGTTCCCCGTTCTTCTGGCTACCTCGCTTGGAATAAAGTAACCATTATGTGATCGGCTGGGATAAACTTCTGGATTAGCCTAGAGGTGCCTCAAATATTATTTAAAATATATATAATAATATTTACATTTTGTTAATATAATAAAAATGTAACTTATTTTGCACTCCGACCGACCCTATTATAATATTTTATTAAGATGACCAACAGATCATTCTCTATTTTACTCAATTTACCTTAAAAATAGAGTCTTCTGCCATTATTACAATAATTATCAACAATTTCACCCTTGGATGTCTTCCAATATTAGTAAAAAAAACTATAATCGCACCAAAAAAATATACAAAAGTCGCTCCATATGTGGAAAAAAAGCCAGCAAATTTAGGGTCCTAATTTACTTCCCAACAATAGGATTACTGAACAGGTGTCCAATTTTCATTATTATTACAAAACATTAGTTTACGTATACCTAAAAAAAAAACCTACGAATCAAATCTGGGTACGACAATGATTGCTTTACGTTGAGGAATAACGCATCTATAATTATTATGATTATTATCAACTTTAACTTGTAATACTTTATTATAAAGTCGAAAGTTGATAATCTGTATAATCATATATACGGTCTTTTGATTCTGTGTGATTCTGAGGTCGATGGTACTTGGGGAAGCTAAGGCACAGGTGTCCAGCGTTCGCTTCAAGAAAGGGATAGGTATATGAAATTTGTATAAGAGTGAAAAGGACGCAACCAAAATAAACGTTAAACTTGTTTACAGATTTTTTTTCTTTTTCCTCTCCCTAGCCTATGTTCGTGACGGTTTTTTTTATTTTGTTTTGTTACTTTGCCTTTTTTGGATTAATCTTATGCATTTAGCTATATTTTTGACGATTTTTGTTTTTATTGATATTTTATGTTAAATTTCAATGGCTATAATGCCATATTATATATATAAGTGCGGCGTTGAGTTCCGCCACTTCTCAAAAATTCTAAAGAATTTCAAGATTTAATTTCGCAATCTTTTTGAGCAATCAGGTTGAGTAGCAGATTTCAAAGCGGACACAAATCTAAAAACAATGTGAATTTACATCTTTTTTATTTGGAAGCATTTTTAGATATTTGCCTATTTGGTGCAACAATGACGTATTTACACTGTTTGAGACATTGCAGGAGACATAAAAACCTTCAAATAGAGTTTCCTATTTATTTGAACTTTAAATGACATACGGAAAGAGGGAACCTGGTCTTAAGAACAGGAAACGATTGATCTCGTTACCATCGTGTTATTTATTTCTTATTCTTACTTTTTTAGTGTCACTCTGTATTCCATAGACAGTAGAGTAGGCACAGGGGAAACTAGTGTTAAGCCGCCGAATTCGAGGTATTGCGTACTGACTGGCGAAATTCAACACCGCGCTTTACCTCGACACCAGAGCGAAAAAATTAAAATATTAAACATTTCATTTCCTCGATTGGAGATCGAAGCTACAACCTGTCGCGTTTACAATCACACTTAGTTCCACTGCGCCACGACTGGCTCCAATTATATAAAGAAAGAATAAATAAATATTTATATTATAGCAATAAACAAGAAAAAAAACAATAAAATATCACTTTTGAACAAGAATTATGCCTATTACTAGAGGATTAGCCGAGTTTTTGTCACCCTAATGACGTTTCTAAGACAATCGCATTTTAGAAGATTATTGTGTCTGTTCTGTGATAAGTCGTGTTAGCTATGAAACGGAATAAAGTAGCTTGTGGTATTTCATTAAAATAATTTTTGATATTATATTCTACTAGTGGGCGCGCGCGGCTTCGCCCGCTTATTTGCACCCTTAGGGGTGAATTCTAAAAAAAACCACGAAACACGTGTTCAATAAAATATTTTTAACAGTCTGAATTAAAATTTTTATAAAAATCGGTGGCGATTTAAAGATTTTTCCATATAAACTTTCATCCCCTTATTTGAACGCTTAGGGGGTGAATTCTAACAAACCATGAAACACATTTAATGAAATATTTTAAAAATTATAAAAATCGGTGCTGTTTAAAAAAAAAACATACAAACTTTCAACCCCTATTTCATCCCTTTAGGGCTAAAATTTTTCAAAATCCTTTTTTAGTAGATGTCCAGATAATAAAAAAAAACATTTGTCCAAATTTCACGTTGCTACCATCAGCGGTTACGGCTGTGCGTGCGTCTTACCTCAGTCAGTCAGAACAAGTCCTTTTATATATATAGATAGATTATGTTACGACGGTTACGAGTTCGATTTGCACTCGTCGAAAGGTTTTCTTTTTGATTGAATGAGCTCGGGTTGCAAAATAAAGTGTGGAGTTGAGTTCCACCACTAATTACGGAATTAGGCGAAAAGAGGAGAACGGAGTGCCCCAACACTTGGTTCTCTTTGCCTATATACATTAATATACATTTGGATATTTTTGTTAATATACATTTCGATATTTTTTTACATGTATATTAGTGAAGTGTAGAGTATATTAACGCTGTATTTTCTGTCTATCCCTTCATATGTGTGAAGCTATAAACAACTATAGATCTTAAGTATTTCGTCATTATTTATATGAAAACTTTTAAAAAAAATTAGCTTCACGCTGTATCCCGCACACAGCAGGGTATACAGTGGAATTCTAGAGGTATTGCGTGTTGAGTGAGGGAACTCAATGCCGCAACTATAAATATTTATATATAAAATTATCATTAACACAGCATTAACAAATTTTATATCAAAAATAAATCAAGCTTAAAATCCAGGCTTTTACAGTATTTTTTTCGTAGTACCCACATCTCAACCATACACAACAATCATCTCCAAAAACACCTCTCAATAGGCCTATACATTATTTCACAATTCTCTCCGCACTATGGGTATAATTTCATAGAAACTTTTTATAATCTAAGTATCAAATCATGTTACATTATACCCATACAAGCATCCATACATACACACATACATATATGTATATATAAATATATATTTAAATGCACACAGAAGCAACGCGTAAGACCAGCAGTCGACCAGCTTATACGTAACCGAACGGTAATAATCGTGGCATTGTTGAGTAGTGACAGCAAAATAGTATAATCATAATATTTTGGTTAGCATCTAGAACTTGACGTCTATTCTATACTCCCCTAACCTAATTAACTTATTTTCAAAAACATTGCCAGTAGCGTAACTCAACGCTATGTCCTGTACCCAGTGGCGCAGTCTCCACGACGGCCACAATCTAATATTCATAATGCGGTTTTTTTTTACCATAAAAAGGCTAAATAATTTCGTTTTACTGTATAAAGACTATATTGCTGCAATCGGAAAGTTTGAGATTCGACATTTTGGTTGTAAATTAGACTTTCAGTCAGAATATTGGTTCAGTCATAATTAACGAAATATTGCCTATAAATTAAATTAATAATTAATTAATAATATCTAAATACAATACATTACGATTTACAGTTAAATACTTCAAATTTATGTGTATTAGAATAATAAATATATGCAAAAAAATATTTTTTCTGTCGGTACCGACTCGCCAAGTCTTGCTAGCGTCTCGAACACGTGGTACAAGAAAGAGAGAAAACATAACTCTTTAATTTATGCCACGATAGTACTTGTATCTCGAAAATAAAATATCATCTTATTCTTTTTTGGGTCACTGGCCCCTAGTGTTGCACTCAAATTGTCGAGGTACATATCGACTGTTAAAAATAACATAGTAGTATAGTAAAAATAACATAGTAATAACATAGTAGTATATATAGTATACTAGTATTAGCAATTTTTCATTATTAAAAAATGTGAACTGATTTCATACAAAACTAAATTAATGACAGTTAAAAAGATACAGTAGAATAAAAAGGCCATCGTGGTGTAGCAGAACAGTTTGTAGCTAGCGTTTATTATTTTGTAGTTCGACAATTGTAGGTTTGATTTCCAATCGGGGAAAAGAATTATTTTTATTTCATCATTTTGTAACAATCATTCGTAACAAAAAAGAGCGCAGCCTTGTGTTCCGCGACTCAACACGAATGTCTCGAAAATTAGGCGAGAAGTGAAAAAATGGAGAGTGTTAACAGAAGTTACGGATTTTTTCTCATAAAAAAATATTTCTTATCAATTTATTATTGAATTCCTTTTAATAAAAAATCTGATGTAAGCTTCAGAATAAACAGGAGTGATAGCCCACAATTTGAACCTACAGTTTCTACGCTCATGGATAAATCAGGGATCACATTCCATTATATACACTTAAACATATAGAATACATATATTTATAAAAAAAATGATTTTACAAACTATCGACAGTATGAAAATCACTATAACAGTAGCACAGTCCGTGAGCTGACACACGTTACAAATCACAACATAGGCTCTCGCTTTTGTATTTTATATCTATCATAAAACGCCACCGAACCGATAACTATCTAAATTAATAATTCAATTGCTTTAAAATATTTCAGGTGAATAGGATTAAATTACATCAAATTTATAACTCTGATAGTATTGATGATTTGAATATATGTTTTTGGGCGACTTTGTATTGGATCAATAAAAGTGGACCTAAAGTTGAGACTTGCAGTACTCCGTTGTGATTTTATATTCTTTTTTTATTAACAATTTTACATTTGTAATCAATAGATTTTAATTATTTTTTTTGTTGCAGTATAAGTACCAAAAATATTATTCGTATGCCTTGCTTTTTTTAACTTTTTTAAAATATTTTTCTAAATCCTCATACAATTTATGGATATGGAGGTCAAAAACCGCAGTTACTGGAATTACGCAAAATACGGGTCCCGAAATGTTCAAGGTTGTAAAATTGCAGAATTCGGGAGCTGATTTGTGGTGAGCGTGGTTAATAACGATAAATTTAACTTAAAGATACGGGCAGGAAATTCAGCAAATAAAACTTTTACGTAGTTCCCACAAAATCACTACAGTATTTTTTTGAATGACACATAAGAAATATGAAGGTGCTACAAAATGATAAAGAAATACAGTTTATATTTATAGTGAAAAACTAATGCAGATGTACTGTCTAAATATAAAAAAAAAAAAAAATATTAAATTAGCTTCACGCTGTATCCCGCACACAACAGAGAAAGCAGAGGGAACATAGTGTTAATACACTCCGTTCCCCACTTTCTGCCGAATTTTGTAGGCATTGCGTGGCAGAACTCAACGCCGCACTTTACCTTGGCACCAGAGCGAAGAAATGGAAATATAAATTTAAGTAAATATTTCATCTCCTCGAGTGGGGATCGAACCCACAACCAGTCGGTTTTACAGTCACACTTTATACCACTGCTCCACGACTGGCCTCTCAAATATAAAAATAATTTTAACTTATTATATTCTTCTTCTAAACAAAATAGTAACAGCGATATGAGATCGCCACGACGGCCTTATATCGGTACAGGCACCAATTTATTCACAATCTTTGGATAACGAAGCAATAACGAGGCAAAGCACGGCGTTCAGATCCGTTGATCAACACTTTATGCCTCCAGAATTCGGAGATCCTCAAGTTCTCTCTACCTAGAATACTATGCGCGGGATACACCATGAAACTAAAAAAAACACATAATAAAAAATGTCTCATTTATATATGCAGAATTAAAGCGAAACTTAGTCATTTCCAAAAAAAAAGAATTATTCAAATGCATCACACTAAAACTCCAATATATCTTTTCAAAGAAGATCATTATCTCAGTCACACCTGCCCCCAAAAAAAACCATCCAGTTCTGTATTTACCACCACTTAAAAGTTAAAACAAATGAAAGTAAAGAAAATCTTGAATACAATGTAACTAGCATCTAGCATTCACTGATGTGTTGAAGACGTCTTAAGCAATTATCATTTGAAAGAAGCGTAGTACGGTAGCCGGAGGAACCTTTGTCTTATACCGTTAAGGTAATCATACACTGGTTCTATTTAACTTATTTTTTGTGGTTATGTGGCATTAGGAACCAGTTAAAATACGGTTAAGATATCTGAGCTTCAACTGTGAATATTTTAAGTTAACTGGTCGATGTGTTAGGAATACTATGGGAGCTATAGTTGATCCTTGTTAGACATGCTTACGTTTATTATAAATCAAATTAAAGCTTTGATAAATATACATTTTTTTTAGCTTCGCGCTCTATCCCGCACATAGCAGGGTAGGCATAGGGAACGTGGGGACCTATTGTTGAGACGCTCGCTCTCAGATACTTTCGTTGCCTACTTTCTGCAGATTTTTGGAGGCATTGCGTCCGTGTGCGATTTGCCTTGACGCCAGAGCGAAGGAATGAAATATGTAATATTTCATTCCTTCGCTCTGGCGAGTGGAGTCTAGAGGGAGAATCGAACCCATAATTAATAGCTTTTATAATCAGATTCATACCTGTGCCACGATTACCCTCATAAAATAGCAGCCTTGATAAAAAAAACAATATTATTACAAGTTTAACTCTTACTTATGAGTTGGGATGGAACTCACAATCTGAGCCTCTGAGCCACGATGGGCCTCTAATATATTAAATTAGTTTTGAATTAATATAATATTTTGCATTAGCATTAAGTATTAGAATAGAGGCCAGTCGTGTTGCATGGACACAGAGTGTGACCGTAAACACGACTGGTTGTGGGTTCGATCCCCACTCGGGGAGATAAAATCTTTACGTACATTTATATTTTCATTTCTTCGCTGCAGTGTTAGCCTCGACACCACAGCGAAGAAATGAAAATATAAATGTTGGGTTCCACCTCTCAACACGCCATGCCTCCAGAACTCGGCGGAAAGTGGACAACGGTGTGTTTTAACACTAGGTTCCCTCTACCTACCTTGCTATGTGCGGGATACAGCGTGAAGCTGATTTATTTGATTTTTATTAGAATAATATATATTTTGTCCATAATTACA
Organism: Heliconius sara; assembly: GCA_917862395.2. NCBI lineage: Eukaryota > Metazoa > Arthropoda > Insecta > Lepidoptera > Nymphalidae > Heliconius > Heliconius sara. The sequence goes on along the minus strand of OU860788.1, from coordinate 1,682,420 downwards.
TAAAATTATTATAATTTACCTGTAACAATTTAAATAAATTTTATAAGAAACGGTCAATCACAGTTCCCATAGATCGCACAAGCACAACTCACCGCATCTCAATGGTATTAATCACAAAATGGTTTGTCATTCCGTTTGTCCTTTACATTGCCAGTGACTCGACATAATTAAATCATACCAACTGGATAATTGAACCTGTATCTATAACAAAAGGAGATAGTCGGTTCAAATCCAGTCAAACAGACAGTTAAATAAGTTTAGCTTATTTAATAGTAAGCTATTTAAGTTCATGTTCTTGTTATTTTGGGTATTGTTAATCTTCTCTTCTCCGGTAATCTTCTTTTTTTTGTTTTCTGTAGGGTGTAACCGGTTATGGTTACAATTTTAACCACTGCGTTATAAGAATTTGTTTATACGTTATTTCCATTGTCATTAATAGCATTTGATTTTAGAAACTAGAATTTGAGAAAAAAAAAAAACTATTACAAGAAAATATTGAGACTAATTTCCGTTCTTTCTTTTTGGTCTTCGTGACTTACCTATCTTTTTGGTCTGTCAATTTAAGGGTATAATTTGCTTAGATTTTATTAACAAAAAAGTAATCAGATGTAATTACTTATAATAATCTTTTGTAAAGCTCTAATGTACTGCAATATGCTATTTACAAGAGACATATGTTTCTAATTTCTAATAAATGGCTACCACATTCATAGAAAAATGATGGTCAGATATCATCATCGTAGGTAGAATAAGGTTCTCTAAGCTTTGTGAATACCTTTTACAGAATTTCAGGATAGTAGATCAACGGAAAACACTAACTTACTAAATTTAACAAACTTAAGTTTACGGGCAAATGCACTCATATTGTATGACACGAATTACAAATATAAATTTGTAATGTTTTATTTTTGTATTGTCATATCTCACTTCGTGCCATAATTATACGTAGGTTTTGATTACTCTGCGAATTTCATATAAAACGCAGCTAAATTGATACATATGTTTTGATTGTGTTAATTTAGATGCTTGATTTTGTCTGTACTTAAAGGGACTAGACCTGAATATTTGATATTAATTTCAATTTGATGTACACGCAATATCGAGACCAATGATCTTGAGAAATGAACAGAAAAGTATCATTAACGAATTCATTTTTACCTTTCGAAGAAGGGACCTCAAAAAAAAAGTGACAAAAGCTCCACCACTACAGTAGCTTTCAAACTTAAACAACACAAGTTATTATAGTAAATTTGTAAGTGATTTCTCAGTGCATTTCGAAACGCGGTCGCGTTCTGACGTCTATTGTATGCAAATATAATACACGAGACCCCAAACTTATTAATTATTGTCGTAACACACTATGAATAATGGTTTGTAAAACAGAAACAAGCGTGGCAAGTGTTGAAAATTATGTTTAAGTTTTGTATGTTTATCATTAAGATATTTGTATTCTGTATAACATATTATATTCACATCTATATAGTTATATAACTATACAAAAAACAGCTTCACGCTGTATCCCACACACGACAGGGTAGGCAGAGGTAACCTAGCGTTAAGACACTCTGTTCCCCACTTTCTGTTAAATTCTGGAGGTTTTGCGTGTTGAATGGCAGAACTAAACACCGCGCTTTGCCTTGACAACAGAGCGACGAAATGAAAATATAAATTTGAGTACATCATTTATCTCCTCCAGTGGGGATCGAACCCACAACCAATCTATTTTACAGTCACAATTTGTGCCCCTGCGCCGCGACTGCCCTCATATATAACTATATAGATGTGAATATAATATAATCACATTTAAGAAAGACACAAATATAAGAGTATTTAGGCAAAGGGAATCTAGTGTTAAGACACTTCGTTCCCTATTTTTCGCCGAATTCTGGAAGCATTGCGTGTTGAACGACGGAGCTCAACGACGCGCTTTACCTCGACACCAGAGCGAAAACATGACAATATTAATATTTAATTTCCTTGAATAGGGATCCCTGCCAGTCATGGCGCATGGGCACAAGTATGTGACTACAAGTGTAACTAGTTGTGGGTTCGATAAATAAAATGTAATATAAAGTATAATATTTATTTAAATTTATATTTTCATTTAGTCGCTCTGGTGTTGTGGCAAGCTGCAGCGTTAAGTTCCGCCACTCAACAAGAAATACCTCTATAATACGGCGGAATGCGGTAAACAGAAGTTTCTTAACACTAGATTCCCTTTGCCTTTCTAACTACGGGATACAGCGTGATAGGAAGTAACAAAGAAAAGAGAAAAATATTATTATTTTTATTTACACCACGCGTTCTACTTGACGCGGCTATCTCCGATCGATAATGATTTATGAGGATCATAAACTGACCGTTTATAGTCGTGTGCTTAATGTTAGCTAACTTTTGTTTATTTTATTTTATCTTTTGAATTTCTTTTGTTGCGCTTTCTCTTACTTTTGTGCTACAGATATATTTTTTTTATTTAAGTTTTTTGTTATGGAAAGTAAAATATCGTTTTATTAAGATGTTTTATTTCGTACCTGTTTCAAACAGATGATTGCTTTCTAGAAAAACAAGAATCTATGGATAAAATTTCCAAAATTGTAAAGTTTATGCAAGTCTATGCCCCTGTGTCAAAATAGCCACAAAATTAATATTTTATATAATGAAAATGTAAATTTCTTCAACTTAAATAGTTTCAGCATCCAATATCTAGTGTATTTCGAAATGTTACTACTAACAAAACTTTTGGACCGATTAAAATCTGTTTGTGTTTTTAAATTTAAACTTAATTTTTTTTTGTGAAAGTTATATAAAATAAATAATAATTTAGAGAAAAACTCATTTAAGGTCTAAAATTTATAATATAATCCACTACACTATCAGGATATTAAACAATCATATTATCAATATACCTTTGAAAGCCCGTATATCTTCTGATACCAATAAATTATACCCTTTCTTGTCATCTCTCGTATAGAAGTCCTAGGTCATTCTGTCAAATTGGCATATTAGTACTGTAGAGTCTAAATTACTAATATAATCTAAAGTTTAGACTATTATATATGGACTAGTTCTGTAATCTGTAATTTATAGTAGTTAGATGATCTTTAAAATTAGATGCAAGGGATGATAAAGTATATAGGTATTAACAATACCTTGGTCTCGAATCACTCTGTTTAATAGAGAAAGCCGCATAAAAAGTACCAGAAATTTAATATAAAGTAGCTTATATAAATCTTCCTCTTTGATTTATAAGAAAAAAAAAATTAAAAAATATAAAGATAGGTATATGTTTAGAAAAGCAATACGCAATATTCTGGGCTAGTCGTGATAGGCAGGGGCACAAAATGTGATTGTGAACTCGACTGGTTGTGGATTCGATCCCCACTCGAGGATATGAAATATTAGCTTAAATTTATACTTTCATTTTTTCCCTCTGGTGTCGAGGCAAAGCGCAGCGTTGAGTTCCACCACTCAATTTGCAGTGTCTCCAGAATTCGGTAGAAAGTGGGGAACGGAGTGTCTTAACACGGTGTGTGTGCAGGATACAACGTGAAGCTAATAACAATAATAAAGATAACAATCGAATAACAAATTACAAGTAATAAAAAAATAGTTTATTACAATAAGATATACTGTATTTCTTTTTTAAGTTTGAGCATATACCTAAAACTATGTAAGAATATAAACATACCATTATATATAAAATATATGAAACAGTAAAAACAATAAATAATAATAATATTGTGTACTAGAACACCTGTGTTACGCATCCAGTGAGGAAAAAAGCCTACTATTGTATTGTAGAGGATAATATGGACATGACTTAAGGTACTGATGGAATCGATTGTCTTTAGGTTCATTGCTTTGGTTTTCTTGATGTTTCACGATATTTCCTGCTTAAGAAAAGCATAATATTTAGACAATCCGTTCCCCACGCATCGTCCGATTTTTGAGATAATGTGTGTTGGGAGGCGGTCTCATCGTCGCTCTTTGACTTGTTACCAGAGCGAAATTAATATTATTTATCCCCTAAGTCAGAATAGAACACTAAACCGTCGCGCTTACAGTCAGTTGTTGCCGCTGCACCATGAAGGTCTCATTAGTTGTAAAACAAAAATAAACTAATGTAAAGATACTTCGTTCTTAATCTTTTGTTGTTTAGCTTTGCGTGCTGGGTGATGTTATTTTACCCAGTATAGGTATAGTGTTTTCTCCTGATTGAGAATCAAACTCACTGACTCGTTTTGTATGAATATTAATATTTTGCTTCTAAGTTAGATGTCCTATTTGAATTATTTAAGACATTGTTCATACAGTACCTATATGTTCGTATCAAATATCATTTTCCAGTAAGATTACATATTCATTGATAGAAAATTAAAATCAACTTACAAAGTAAATGAAGTAACAACACAATTATAGTACTACAATATTTACTATAAAATTTTCTTAGACTATGTTAAGTCGTGTCAAGTTCACTGATAACAGAGATAAGGCTAATGTACGTCGAACGTAAAAACAAGTGTTAAAGATAAACAATAGGGCTTCTAGTATCACGTGCCATTATACGTGATGTTATTATGCACATATATTCTTATGTTGCAGTTTAACTCTTGAATAGTTAAAATTAATTTTTAGCTAATAATATTCTAAATTGAAGGTCAATATTTTTTAGAAATACATATATTCTGACAGTGAATGTAGTATAATCAAAATAGAAAAATTAAAAAAAAAAACAAAAAATTAAATCAATCAAGATAAATTCAACAACGTATCATGTAAAATCAATTGTTTGGTTAAGCAGTTACAACGGAAGCAAAGAATGGAAATTCATATATACGCGCGAAAGACATAACTCTTCTTTTGGACTTCGCCGTAGTTGTGTAAAAGCTTTTTTTTTTATTTAATAAGGTAACAGTTATATTGACTATTGACTCAAACAATTGTTAGCCTTAACAAAGACTTTCGACAAGATAGACTTTCAATGAAAGGTTCAGTTATAATAAGCTCTTACTGTAATTTTGATAAAAAAAATATGGACCTCAAACCAATGAACAAGCTCTACGAATCAGTAATTTTAGAAAAGACTTTTTTTTTTTTATTGAAAGAAACTCTTTTGAATACTTACGAACTTTAACTGCGACATAAGCATATTATGTATATCGCGTCATAATGTGCAGTTCCTTTATAATTTCTTGTAATTTTGTAATATAACTCTGACTTAATATAGCTTATGTTTAATTACAAATATAGTCATTTAAGTCCTTTGTTTATGAAAAAAATTGTTACCTCAATTTTGTTATAGAGTTATTTCATTGTTTACATGATAAATCTATGTATATAAAACTCTTCAATGATTGAGACCAGACACGGTTGGAACAACGCGGCGTAGAACGCTGAAATTTACATTAATTTCCTATAAATCGCAAAAACGACATAATTTTGGATTTGGATTCCAAAATTATTGTCATTTGCCTCTCTCTCTCTCTCTCTCTCTCTCTCTCTATATATATATATATATATATATATATATATATATATATATATATATATACATAAAATAACGAAAAGTCTTAAAATACACTCTATAATAACAATGACATAGTAAACAAAGATAAATGTATATTATAATATATATATATATATATATATATATATATATATATATATATATATACATAAAATAACGAAAAGTCTTAAAATACACTCTATAATAACAATGACATAGTAAACAAAGATAAATGTATATTATAATATATATATATATATATATATATATATATACATAAAATAACGAAAAGTCTTAAAATACACTCTATAATAACAATGACATAGTAAACAAAGATAAATGTATATTATAATATAAATATAAAATGTCCACACTATGACCAACGTCACACACATCTCTGACCGGTCCGTGCACGTGTGTTGGACTCATGACAAAACGGGTTTTGCAGCTCCACTGTGGAGCTCTTGTAATATTAGTTAGTAGTTTAGTTATATATATATATACGGACTATATAGCTAATATTTGACTTAATTGAACTATAAAATTGTTATTTTAATAAAGTGATTTTATTATTTCATTATTGAAGAAGCCGTCGCGTTGTGGCGACACAGTGTTTAACTGATGATTGGAGTTCGATTCCCACTCGGGGCTTGGAGGAAAAAAATATTTTCATTTCCTCGTCCTGGTTATAAGACAAAGAGTGGAACGAGTCCCGCTACTCAACACGCGAAACATTTCGAGCCACTCAGCTCGGAATTCTAATTTTAATAGAGTTTAAATATACTTTACTACATTTGAAACATAATTAATATTTATAAAATAGTACAATAAACTGACCAAAAAATTTACACCTGACTGCATAAAAATAAATAAAATAAATCGAAACAATAGGGAATTCTTTATAAAATAGAATTGTTGACAATTATGAGCCATTTAAAAAGTTCCTTGGAAAGAGTTGATCGATTACAGAATAAAAACAAGGGGGTTGTTAGGCACAAACATACATACAAACGTAGACTTTTAAACGCATTACCCCCCTTTGCGCCGCGTAGTCGAGTAAAAAAAGCTAAATCCCACTTCAACCTGCAAAACGTGAATATAAACAAATGTATAGAAAGGACTTTATGTAAATATAGCACGTTGCTGCTACCTACTTATTCATACGAGGTGACACTGCGACGCTTTGTTCTCTCATCATTAATCTTACTTAGAGAAATTCATTTCCAGTATTCTTCATAATGATTAATAAAAAATACTGTCTTAGTTAGTTGATATTTTTAACTTACTTTGCTACCACAGTAGCATTCTATTGTATTCCTTCTTTTTATATTTTATAATTATTTATTTTTTACTTCACGCTGTATCTCCAATTCATAGTAATAATAAGAACTCAGAAGCGAAACAAAATAAATCTATGTGGCCAGAGCAACGAAATGGAAATAAGTCATTCCCACCAATGGAAAAGGAATCCACAGTTGTCGCGTTTACAATCAGACGCTACACCACGACGCTCAAAATTTTTTTTTCACCTAGTAATAAGTTTTAAATACTGACACAATAGTTAATTATAATAAATTATATAATACGCTTTATATAATTTACGATTCCCTAAAAATTACTAATAAAATAATTTTCTTTTACAGACCGTCCATACTCAGAATCGGACATTCCAAGACCGTCACCACCGCCACAGCAATGCAGGCTCTCCGCATCATCACCGCCCTTGACACTAAACTTTGATAGTGACTTAGAAGATGATGTGTTCACTAGGAGTGATAGTGGCAATGATAGATTTTCTACAACAAATCTAGAAATATTTAGATATGGTAGATCACCAGCTGGAGTACTATTGAGTCCAAGGCGAGAGCGGTCTTTCAATTTTTCGGTGACAAGTGAAAAGCACTGGCGGGACAAGGGCGGGACGGATGTGGCTGATGGTGTGGTTGATGCTGATGTGGTGAGTGCATATAAATTTAAATATATATACATAAATCCATATAAAAATTTTAAAAATATATATATTTTTTTTTTCTACAAGGTTAATTTGGAGAATCTTTTTCTTTATAATAATTATTCATGCCCTGTGATCCCGGCTAGAATAGGATCATCCTGGTACTGGTGGTGTTGTAAGAGGCGACTAAAGTACGTGTGGTAGAGTCACGTCGCCAGCAATGGCAACACGCATGGGCAGACTCGACCGGATCATTGCCACCCGCGGCATTTAAAACCGGCGTGAAATAGTGGCTTTATGCCACTGCGTTTCGCATCAGGTAATGCCGGGCCCCGGCGTCCAACTGTAGCTCCTCTGGGGTTGCACAGGGTCGTGGGCGACGGTAATCACTTACCATTAGGTGACCCGCACGCTCGTTTGCCGTGTCTTTTCCATAAAAAAATAAAAATACTAACATTATAGCTTTACCATAACAACGTCAAACGTATCCCAGGAACATGACGAAGTAGATGTAGGGAATTTAGTAGTAAGGCACTCCGTTCTCAACTTTCCACCTGATTGCTAAGATATTGCGCGTTTTAAATAATGGGAGAACTCAACGCCATGCTTTGTCTTGTTACTTGAGCTTGAACGAGATAATATGATTTTTCCTTTCCCCGAATAGGAATTGAAACTACAACCGTCGCTTTTAAAATCAAACGCAAGTAGTGCGTCAAGTCATCTAATCATCTAATTCAAATATAATACTAATTATAATATATTAAAATTATTTTATAAACAATTCTATAACTTACATAGTTATTTATGTAAATTTGCAAATACGTTGTACTATGTATTAATTGAGGCCGTCGCGTCGTGGTGCATTGGCACAAGAGCGCCGCGACGGTTATGGCTCCGATCCCACTTGTGGGGATGAATTTTTATTTGTTAATATTTTTTTTTCTTCGCTCTAGTACCTAGGCAAAAGCAATAAAAGCCACTCAACGCACAATGCCTCGAAAATTCGGCAGAAAATATTGGACGGTATGTACTAGGTTCCCACTGCGTACCCCGTTATACGCGGGATACAGAGTGAACGTGACCAAAAAAAAAACAATTATATCACTAACATAGCTGTTAGTGTTAATTTGCAAATATACTGTACTACATAATAAATGCGGCTTTTCTTAAAAGTCACATGTGTCTCCTTTGTTCGTACAACAATGAATCATCACGGCAGTCGATGAACCGTATATCACTCGTGAAGGGCCTTTAGTTTACTCTGTAAGGCGCATCTAGAACGATTGTGTTGAAGAAATTTAAAGTTTAGAAAAATTGTAAATTCATTTTAAGGCAGTCGTGGGCTCATTTCCCACTGGGGGAGAATGAATTATCTGATTTATTTTTTTCTTTGCTATGGTACAAAGGCAAAGCGCGGCGTTGAGTTCCGCCAATCAAAACACAATGTTTTGAAAGAAAATAAAAGAAAATTTTTCTGCTCTTACATTACCCAATAAGAACTATCGAATTGACTATTGGAACCTACAGCCAATAAATTGCGCAGATAGTAACGCCCTACATGTCCACTACGTCACGATAGCTTAGGTATTTTTTCAACATCACGTCAAGATCTACCGCTCTCCGCTTTCCTTCCGAATTTAACACATTACATGTTCCAGTGCGCGAAAACTCAACGACGCTATTGCTTCAGTCAGTGTATAGAAATATAAACAATTGGTACCACAAGTGAGAATCGAATCCATAATCAATACATTTAAAGTCAATCATTGTCAAATCCTAAAACGTCCACTTAATATTTAACAAAGCAATTAACTGTTTAAGAGTAAATTGCTATTCGAAATGATCAGGCGCTAAGCAATAATATTTCTAAGAGCAACATAAATACAAAAGTACAATTATATTATATAGTTAATGTCGTTGTAAAATAAAAAAAAGCGCTGACTCTTACAGAATTAAATCTTTCCAATACTAACGAATTTAAGTGCGAATAAAGTTTAGTGGGAGTGCTTTTGTTATTGCTACACTGTTATGGAGGTAGCTTTCTTTTCTTCGATTTTGTATCTTATTGAGGTTTTGTTCTTTGCATTCCTTTTTTCTATTAGAAATCACCTAAAAAATGTATAGAAAATATAATTATTAATATTATATTCATAGAAAACCTAAATATTATAACAACACGGAAGCTTACATCAATTGTCAACCCACTTATTATTCTCGTATCGTGTAATACTAAAATTTATACTCACAAGTTGGCAGATGCGCAAGCGACACTTGGCGGTGTGCCAATAAATGTTTATTTTTACTATATTTTTACAACTAGGACTGTGTGTCAGTGTTGAAATTGTATAAACCAAATATAGAAGGAAATCACTAGGAAGAATGGCTATTTATATTTTATTGCTTTGGTGAAAAGACAAAATGTGGCGTTAAGTTTCGCCATTAAATATGTGCGATCTGGAAAAATGGAGAGTGAATAAGGAATGAAGTGGAAAACTAGGCTCCCTCTGTCTGCTTAAATATATGCAGGGCTTATGAAAAATGTAATATGATATTAACAAATGACAACCATCACTTAGTCAATTAATATACTGTAAAAAGAATACTATAATTTTATCTAAGATATGAAAATTCTCTAGAATTAATAAAGTTATAGCGCATGCGTAACAACTCGTGAACAGTACTGAAGTGTATTAATTTGTTTTGTTTAAATGTAAATAGGTCAGCTATGAAATGTTTATGCATATTTATGTGTCACTATGTATAGCTTTATACGAATGTACCAATGTATTAGAGGTGATGCTCTTTCATAAGAGACTATGGTTTGAACTTTTATGAGACTAAACTTGGAGTATCGAGTTGAAATTTATAATATTTCGTAATTACCAATTTATGTAGATAAATATGATATTCAAAAGATATAAATAAAAATATATAAAAATAAAAATTCTCGATGGAATCATTTTTATCTAGAAACATTTCCTAGTTTATTTATAAACAAGTAAAATTTGTCTATGTTTTCCTTGTTTATCTTTTTTTATATTAAATACAAAGAATTATATATTATTAAAATAAACATAATTAATACTTAATTTTTTATATTATTTAATCATATATTCCAAACTTATTGCTAACTTATTACATCTAAAATTAAATTATATTATGCACTACAACACATACCAACTCAGTCTTTATGTTCATTTATTTTGATCTATAATCATCACTAGGTGTTATTTGAATAAGTTACTGCTAACTGCACCACAAATTATGTAAATTACATATTTCATGATGATGTAAGATTGCTATAGCTAATCCTCCATAATTCTTAAATAACAGCTTATATTACTATAGTAATAAGCATATATTTTATAACAACACAATGTTAATTGATGCCATTGAAATAATGCAAATCAAAACTGTGACTAAACAAAACAGTTAGTTTGGGTACTTAGGTTGGTATTTATAAGCCTTTCTCAACTCTGAGATCGATCTTGAGATGCCGTTTCAATTTATAGATTATAATTTATGACCACGGGCCTTAGAATGTCTTGGGTCTTAATAATCTTTATTTATCCACTAAAAACTGTTCAACTTCTTATTTTTCTAGTTCAGATTAATTGCATATTATTAAACTAATTGTTTAAGTATATCAATATTTTAATTTTAAGTACATTTTCATATTTCGATTTCGATTCGACTGTAAAATCGACTGGTTGTGGCTTCGATCCCCACTCCAGGAAATTAAATATTAATTTATATTTATATTTTCATTTCTTTCGCTCTGGTGTCAACACACAATGCCTCCAGAACTTGGTGGAAAGTGGGGAACAGAGTGTCTAAACACTAGATTCCCTCTGCCTACCCTGCTGTGTGCGGAATACAGAGCAAAGCTGATAAAAAAAGACTGTCAGGATAATGTATATCTGACCTACTTAGAGTAAAGGTTTTGATTTTTTTCACTATTTTTCATTCTAGTAATATTATTGATGTTAAACAGTGCGAGTCAATAAAAATATTGATCAAACCATGAGTCAGGCAATTAATTCCTTACTGAAGAATTATAGCTTCAAGGTTTTGAGGCATATATATCATTTATATTATTATATTATTTTTAGGGCAGCACATATTATTATATTATTTTTATATTATTATATTATTTTTAGGGCAGCACTTGATATAAACAAGGCATGGCGCAGGGGCACAAGGGTGTGACTGTAACGCGACGGTTTTAGGTTTGATCCCCATTCGAGGAAATGAATAATTGTTTATTAGTATTTTTATTTCTTCGCCCTGGCAACAAGGCAAAATGCAAGCGTTGACTTTTGCCACTCAACAAGGAGTTCCTCCTTTCTCCACTTTTCATTTTCGTGTTGAGTGGCAAACAGTACTTTCTATCTATTATTATATCAATTCTGCCTACCCTGATGAAAACTTCAGGTGCTAAAATTATTTAAGATATTTTCGTTACCACGATTAAATAAGTTAAATGTAATAATAAGCAAAGTGTTTAAAATAAATAGATAGTAGATTCAAATCCAGCTACGATATTAAAAAAAAAAACAAATAAAAAAAAAAGCCGATTCCATACAAAAACCGACGATGATTTTTGCTGCCACTTGAAATTTAAGAGTGAAATAAACTTATTTTAGTATTTAGTATAGATTTAATTGCCATACAGAACATTAGGGGATTTACGCATTATTGGATGGATCTGGGATCGCAGTGAGTCATTCTGTTGTAATGTTTAATAAAATGTTACGGCTACTGTACTGTAATGAATTGTTTTAGATCTGTGAGAGATGAATGGATGCTTCGAAGAAAAACAAAGGAAATTTATGTTTTTCTTCTTCAGATTCGGAAAATTAAGAGTGTTTCTGGACGATTTTGAGACATTTCGTGTTGAATTGTGTAGAACTCAACGCTGCGCTTTGTCTTGGCAGGGCTAGGAAAAGAAAATAATTGATTGTTATGAGTGGGAGTCGAATCCACAACCATTGCGTTAATATTCAGATGGTGTCCTTCTGCATCACGATAAAAATTATATATTTTTTTAATCTTCACGCTGTATCCCGCAAATTGCATGGTAGGCAGAGGAAATTTGGGAATCTAGTGTTAAGACACTTCCGTACCTCTTTTTCAGACATTAATCCGAATTCTTCAGACATTAAGTATTGAGTGGCGGATTTCAACGCCGTCTTATAGTATTAGCGTAGATAAAAGATATCTACAACCATAACAGGGAGTGTCATTAATGTGAAATATTCCTAACCTTCTAAGTTTTAATGTATGTTTGTTTGAGCAGTAATAAAGCGCACGCGCAACTGTCAAAACATCGTTATTCAGTTAATGGTCGAACTGACTACACTTGATAATGTATATTCTTGCAGAATATTGCTTACCACCCAGCGATGTATTTTAAATAGCATAGCTAAGCATAAAAGTTAAATTGAGTGGAATTTGAACCTGTGACCTACAGAATTTTTATAATTCTGTTAATACTAACTTACTCGTAGATACGTAATAAATACGTAAAAACTGTAACAATTTCGTGAGTAGTTTATAATTTTAAGGAAAATTTTATGACCATTTTTGCTTGATGAGATAGTGTCTCTCTGCCTTTCCGTTATTTGCGGGATACAGCGTAAAGCTAAAAAAAACATCTAAGCAACGCAAAAACATGGCATCAACTTACCGGCGGAACTCAATGCCACACTTTGCCCTATCATAACAGAGAAATGAAAATAATTCACTCCCACGAGTGAGAATCGAACCAACAGCCAACCGCAATTACAGTTAGATGTCGTCCACCGTGCCGTATTGGCTTCACTTGATAAAGAGATAAATAGATAAAATGGCATACAACATAAGTCCTTAAATAAGCAAAATTAAAAAATAAAAATAATATAAAAAGGTACAGATAGATAAATAAAAAATATATATATTTTAAATTTTTATTAAAAATTATGCAAAACATTCATAAAACACATTAAACGTCTGTATATTTGTAGTGCGGATGGTAATAAAATGGGAACAAATTCAACTGTCATAATATCAATACCACGTTAATGACCGACTGGTTTATAGGCGATGCGTTTAGAATTGGTTGTTGTATAATTTTTTTTAATTCCTCTGCTACTCTATACTCTCTCATTTCTTTATTGTCTTTTACTTTGTTACCATGTAATAAAATCTAATAAATTAAATTTGAAAAAAATCACTACGTAATCAAAACCTATAGGATGAAAGGCACGAAGTTAAGACTTTGCTTAGCAAATAAAGAAAAAAATCCGTAAAGTGAAAATTCATAGGTCTCATAAAAATCCTCACCAACATCATACATTTGTAGTTTATATATTCATACAAAATAATATACAAACTTAACTTTCTTAACTTTCTTCGCCGCTGTCATTTTTTTTAAATATATAAATATATATAATTTACAAAGCTAAGATGAGGCCAGTCGTGGTGTAGCGGCATGAAGTGTGACTGTAAAAAGCAACTGATTGTGGGTTTGATCCCCACTCGAGGAGATGAAATATGATTATGAAATATTTACTTTAAGTTATATTTCCATTTCTTTGCTCTTGTGTCAAGGCAAAGCGCGGCGTTTTTCCGACAGAAAGGGGGGAACGCGGGGAAGTTCCCGTTCATCCTGAATTTAGTACGGAACCCTCGGCGGGCGATACCGACTTACATGGGACTGGTCTTATCTAGTTACAGATGTAATAAATTAAAATCGAACAACGAAAAAGAGAATATCGTATCGTTTCATTTTTTTATATATTTCACCATAGTTAGCTAGTTAGTAAGCAAACTATTAACGAGGCCGTCGTGGCGCAGCAGTACTATAAGGCAGTGAAAGTGACGTTTTTTTGTTCGGTTCCCACTCATAAGAATAATTTTGTATCCTTTTTCCTCGCTCTGGTAACAATATAAAACGCAGCAATGTGCAAGAATTGGGAGGTGCGTGGGGATCGGAGTGTATTAACACTAGATTCCCTCTGTCTACTCTGCTATATGAGAGAGAAAGAGAAAAGAAAAATAAAACAACCCTTACAATAAACCAACTATATCATAATTAAAATGCAAAAAATCAAAACCTAATAACAAATTTACATTCAACCGATGCATGTATTGTTCCAATCCAAGGTTGCATACAAAAATACACCAACGTCCAATTCTCAATGCACTTCGTATAAAACATAAATATACCTTATTAAAGTTACTTACGCACTATTTTAGTATGAACTGAATCACAGCGGGAGTCGAGTAAAATCGTAAAACGCAATTACAAATGCAACCTTGTCTAAGTAACTTGAGTGCGATTTTCAATACATTTCAGTTGAACGATGTGTTATGACAAGGTCCTATATTTCATTAGTCATTTTTGTATATATGTATGTTTATGTTTGGGTTGTATGGAGCGCTATTTACATATGATTGTCGTGTTATGATTTAGACTATAGCTACTATATGTTTTTGTTTAATTATTTTTTAGCTTCACACTATACTTAAAGTTGAACAGTATGATCCCGGCCTAGAATAGGATCATCCTGGTACTGGTGGTGTCGTAAGAGGCGACTAAAGTACGTGTGGTAGAGTCACGTCGCCAGCAATGGCAACACGCATGGGCAGACTCGACCGGATCATTACCACCCCCGGCATTTAAAACCGGCGTGAAGTAGTGGCTTTATGCCACTGCATTTCGCATCAGGTAATGCCGGGCTCCGGCACCCAACCCACCTTAAAGGTCGGCAACGCACCTGTAGCTCCTCTGGTGTTGCACGGGGCCGTGGGTGGCGGTAGTCACTTACCATTAGGTGACTCGAACGCTCGTTTGCCATGTCTTCTCCATAAAAAAAAACACTGTATCGTACTATCCTACAAAAGTGTGGAGGTTTGTGAGGATAGACGTTTGTTCCAATTTTACGCAAAAACTTTTAAACGGTTTTGGATGTAACTTTACAGTAACATATCTTACTAGCGGCCCACTCGCGAGTTCGCCAGCATACCATCTATAATTCTTATATTATACTGTATTTGCCAACATATTAATTATATAATTTAGAGATTCAATCAAAAACAATTTGTATATATTATAATTCTGGGAAGTTCTGAGAAAGTTCAAATGAGTGGCTGCTTGAGAGGATGTCATCGGCGGGCGCCCCCCGAAGAACCCCGCGGAACCCCGCAGGGAGTACAGGCTTACGGCCGTAAACAGAGCGTTAAATTATTTTAATTTTACATTTTCTCGAAAACTATACGTCCAATTTACATGCTAAAAAAACCAAAGCTTATCTTTATAAAATTTTCCTCATAATGGATTATTAATAAATATAGTGTTGCGGATTTTATTTTAGAACTAATAAATTGAATATTTTTATACTTTAATGTACTATTTCGCACGCACGCGAGTAATATTATGTATAGCACTCCTGAGAAATGTAGCTTTCATACAAAACAAAATATAAGTAAATCGGACCAGTAGATCCAAAGATCTTAGCGTTTAAACAAACAAACTCTTATATTATAAAGCTGAAGAATTTTATAGTTGAAAATTTTATTACAGGTTCACATTGAAAAATTATTATTAAATCAAATATTGAATTTACCAAGAAGGGCTGTATTGCATCACGTTAATCCTGCCTACTGTACCTGCTATTAGAGTCAAAGTCAAAATGAAATCATATATCTTAATTCCATAAGACCACACCAGGCCAGTCGCGACGCAGTGGCACAAAGTGTGACTGTAAAACCGGTTGGTTGTGGGTTCGATCCCCGCTCGAGGAGATGAAATATTTACTAAAATTTATATTTCTATTTCTTCGCTCTGGTGTCGAGGTTAAGCGCGGCGTTGAGTTCTGCCACTCAACACGCAATACCTCCAAAATTTGGAAGAAAGTGGAGAACGGAGTGTCTTAACACTAGGTTCCCTCTGCCTACCCTGCTGTGTGCGGGATACAGCGTGAAGCTGATTTATTTTTTATTTTATAAGACCACACAAGCAAAGCCACATTTAAAATCTAGTATACAAATAAAAATAACAGAACGGTGTATAATTCACTAAGCATCAGTAACAGAACGAATTTTCCGTATTACAGCCATCCATATTGTCCATTCATGGGATGGACAAAAGGGCACATTAAAATTGAAAATCTTGAGGACACTCTCAAATATTAAATGCAAGATCGCTTTCATTTTGTTCTGTTTTCCCATCCACCAAAAATGTATTTCGCGTTTCGAGGATCACTGGAGGGTCTTTTTGTTAGCCGTGTTCGTCCCCAGCGTCGTATTTCTTACTCTTTTAATATTCATAAGTAAATTGGTGGGATGATCCGACATAGATACTTAGACTTTTTTTTCTCTATTTATTTCCACCTACTTTAATAGGGCGTCTGCATCGCATTCGACTTTTTTGTCGTTTGCGAGATATCCTTCCTTTTGGTCTCTCTCCTTTTTGCACCTCTTCTTGCATTTTTGTTGTTGGTTTTCTGTACAATATTGAAATGTTTATATTGATTTTTTTAATATTTTATGTTATATTGCATGTGCTTTGGGCACAAAGTGTGACTGTAATATCGACTAGTTGTGGGTGTCGAGGCAAAGCGCGGCGTTGAGTTCTGCCACTCAACACGCAATGCCTTCGTAATTTAGCAGAAAGTGGGGATCCGAGCGTCTTAACATTAGGTTCCCTCTGCCTACTCTGCTGTGTGCGGGATACAGCGTGAAGATGATTTATTATTTTTATTAGTATAAATAGCTACTAGTAACTATGTAAGTTCATAATAAGAACGTACTTTTACATTGTTTCAAAACCGCTATCTCTTAAAAAATCTTCAGACAATTTTGATACAATCTCAAGACAGGTAAGCTGACTCATTTAAATATCCAACGCGGCGTTAGGGTTTAAAAAGAGCATGGCACCACCAGACCACTTGAACGCGAAGCAATCAGCCGAGACGTTGGCAAAAAATGGAAAACAGCAAAAGAAAAACATGACAAAATCAAGGAGGGTGGGAAAGCAAATGGAGAATTTCTAGATTATTTGATCACTGAAGTACCTGGTGACAGGTCTCGAGACGTGGCTTCTCATCGCATAAAATTTTGTGTTTAATATAAATTTTAAATTCTTTTAAAATATTTAAAATTTTGAAGTAATGCAGCGTTGAGGACGTCGTGACGCGCACGTCTTTAAGGGTTAGATTATATTTATTTTATATGTCTATTTAAAATTGAGTTTGGAAATTTAGACAAAAAGGGAGAAAACGGAATGTATTAACACTAGGTACCTGCTGCTTACGCTGCTTTTGCAGAAAAAAACTCTATAGTGATCGCAAATACATTTCAAAATATAAAACATCAATTCAATGGTAATATAATGAATACTACTCTATTATTCATCGATTTTTTACCATTTTTATGTAAAAATAACATCTTGATCCATAATTAACTTTTCGATCTTCAATGTCCATTTATTTTCGCGACATTGCGCGTTGTATCGAAAAACAACGTCGCACTCAACTCTACCTAATTTATATTATATCATATTAATGAGAACGTTCTTATTTATTATTAAAATTATTTTAAATTTTCATATCATTTTAACTAAGATCAGTCTTTTTACTTGAATTGTTAGTAGAGAATAGTTTTACCTACGATAAATTTTGAACTAAATTAATATATTTCAAAATGTATAATTTATACTATTCCATCTCAGATTTGTGTGTTAAATTTAACTGTTATGTTATTTTAGTCACTATGTGATGACAGTCTTCTCTCGGCAAACGGCTTTATGTGTATAATTCTTGTTTGATTTATATAATATTGGGAAACATTTAAAGTCCATTTTGAAAAATATAAAAAAATATATTCCGTATCCCTACAAATGGAATTCATCAAAACTGAATCCAGCTCTTAGACAGAATAATTACATCTAAAATTTCAGCTACAATATTACAAAGATCTTGATTGTTTCCCGTTTCACATTCAAAAGTTGAAAAACATTTCAAGTATAAGGAGTTTCTTATATTGCTATATACGGTATATTCTAGTACTAGCTTTGTATTTGACATTAAGAATGCTCTATAAAAGGTATTAAAACAAAAATACTCCACAAAGCCCTCGCCGATGAAGAAGCTGAGCTAGACGTTTTTACGGACTTCAGCAACGGATCGAAAATAAAGTAGAAAGAATCGAGACATCCCTACAAGAGGTTTCAAGCTTGAACCTTGAAGTTTTTGGTGGCTTTGCCTTACACCGTGATGAAAAATATTACAATTTTTTATTATTTAGATTTTGTTTAGGTTCCTGCTGTATCCTGCATATAGTAGAGTAGGCAACGGGAACCTAGGAAAGTAGTGTTTAGACACTCCATTTAAGATACTTCCGTTCCCTTTTTTCCTCCGTCTGTTTAAATACCTAGCTCATATTTTAAAATTTTTTTTAAGTTTTTTTTGCAGCCTCACACTTTTTCCCGTATAGCAGGATAAACAGAAGGAACCTAATGCTAAGGCAACCACTTTCCTCTTATTTTCGGGACTGAGTGGTTAAAACTCAATTGCATACCTCAATTTCAGCCTATACGTTGGTACACGTCCAATTTCACAAGTTAAAGACATACCGATGCTCCAGCCACTGTAAATAAAATTGAGTTGTATTTTATTCAATTTTTTAATACTTTACGCATATTGCACACACAAAGCACTCTTTTAATTTTCTTAAGCCACAGCCAATGCTACATAGAGGGATCCAACACTACATTATGTCTGAACATACTAAGAAACTGACATTTTTATCTATAAAAATATTATAAAACTGAAAAAAAAAACAACTCCACCATAGTAAAATAGTTCTAAATATTAGATTTTCTAACACATTAAAATATATAAATAGAAATATTTCCTTAGTAATATTTAATGAGTGATGAAAGAATGGAAAAAAAGATTTATGATGGAAAAATGAGTGTAAGAGAGATAGGGGAGACCTGGGTTGACCTTCGAAAACACAGTATCAAAGATAAAAGAGGAAGGTCACGTAAAAAGCATGAAGACTCCCCGGCAATGTATGAAGAGATTGATGACAGTGGACGAGGAGAAAGAGGTATGTAGAGACCGTAGCGTTTGGCGCTCCGTTCTCTCTGACTACCCCGCTAGGGATAAAGCGTGAGGCTAAGTAAGTAAGTACTATTTAATCCCAGCTTAAACTATCACATTCACCAACAGTAATAATATCAAAATCAATATATTCTTTATTCAATTATTGCCATTACATTGCCCTTTTCGAATCGTCAAGTCACCAGCTCAAAAGGCAGTTCCGCTGTAATCTCAATAAATATAAATAAAAACGGTGTAACGAACAGACAAACCTTTGTTTCTCGTCTCTCGCCATACCGTATCATTAACTCGAAGTGGATGTGATTTTTTTAGACTTTTTATCATTAATCCTTATTTCGTTTTTTTTTTATTTTATGGTTTTTTTTATTTTTTTTTAACCTGGTGTCATCCGTCTTTGAGACGTCGAGGGGGTTCGCGCGAACGATAATATACGTTGATTGCGATATTAATTAGAAGCTTTTGAATTTTTGTGAAGAACACGCCTTGTTTTGCTGTAAAATTGTCTTAATTTCAATTTGTGTTCATGGGAAATGAGTGAAGGGATGAATGAAATTGTTTTTTTTTTCGTAATTATAAGTGTTGGTTACTTTTTACTAGATTTTTCTGGTTCTTTTATTAGCAAAATCTATATATATATATATATATATATATATATATATATATATATATATATATATATATATCGTATTTTTATTTTTTACTCGCGGAATATAGAGGTTTATATTTCAAACGAAGGTTATATATGTATACAGTGAAAGAATAAATTAAAAAAAAATCACGCTGTATGCCGCATACAGCAGGGAAGACAGAGGGAAACCGAGTGTTAAGACACTCCGTTACCCACTTTTCGGCAAATTCTGGAGGCAATGCGTGTTGAGTGGTGGAACTTATAGCCTTGCCACTAAAATTAAAATATAAATTTAAATAAATCTCATTTCATCGACGGGGGATCGAACCCACAACAGTCGCATTTACAGTCATACTTTGTGCCCCTGAGCCACAAATGGCCTCAAAATAAATCTTTGTGAATTTAACAATTAAACCACAATAACTAAAAATACTACAAATTAACTATTTTCATTTCCTTGTTTTGGTAACACGACAAAGCGCGGCGTTAAATTTCACCACTCCACCGCAATATCTCGAAAATACTTTCTACCCTGAAAGTAGAGAAGAGTGTTTAAACACTAGGTTCTATCTGCCTACCCTCCAATAGGCAAGATATAAGCGTGAAGCTATAAAAAATATCAAATACACAATATAATTTAGGGACATCCATTTCTTAAGTCGGATAAAAGAAGAAACAAGAAAGAATGACATAAGATGTAATTTCAAAGATTGTGTTCTCCCGCCCGATTTCATTACGATATATTTAAAAATATTGCAAGGGCTTGTTCTTTGTAGAGTTTATTAAGAAGAATTTTTCTTCTTTGTATTGAATGGTTCATTTATAATATTAGTATCCTTTACATTTTAATGTTATAAGTCGGTTGAGTGATGACCCCGCCATAACGCAGTGGAACTTTCCTCTGATTGTAAACGCAACGATTTTGGGTTCAATTTCTGCTCAGGTAAATGATTATATTTTAATTATTTTTACCTACCACGTTCTGGCAAATAGAGTACGTTGTTGAATTTCGTCACTTAACATACAATGTCTCTATAAGTAGGCGGAATGAGAATAGTGACCTAATATTCTGTCTACAATGTTATGTGGAAAAACAAGTATATAATCTTCAAACCAATATCTAAGTAATATTTTCAACATTCACAAAATAATAATAATCGGCTTCACGCTGTATCCCGCACACAGCAGGGTAGGAAAAGGGAACCTAGTTTTAAGACACACCGTTCCCCACTTTCTGCTGAATTTTCGGCTCGGCACCAGAGCGAAGAAATGGAAATACAAATGTAAGTAAATATCTCATCTCCTCGAGTGGGGATCGAATCCACAACCAATCGGTTTTACAGCCACACTTTGAGCCACTGCGCCACGACTGGCTTCCACATGGTTTTCTACATTAACGCTGTTTTGATATATCAAATGGAAATATGTGTACGCAAAATCACATTATATTTGTACCCTCATATAAAACGTTTAAAGCCGTCGACTTTGTAAAACGTTTGGATAACAAATATGACTAGAACATTAAAATGTTATTAACAATAACCCGCACGCGTACAGCAGAGAATCAACACGTATGGTCGTAAAACGCTTATATATTTCTATATATTATATATAAAAATTTACATTTTGATACATTTTTTAGTAGAGAAGATAAAAAGGAAGACAGGCTAAGGGATTTGGTTTTAAGACGTTTGTGTTTCCCCACTTTCAACTGTTCAACCTAGCGCTGCATTTCGTTTACTAGAATAGGGAAATTAAAAAATATATAATATAATCAATCCCCTGAATGTGTATTGAACCCACATTTGTGTTCCTCTGTTTCGATAGATATATAGGACTTATTATAGAAATATCTATTTTTGAAATAAAATTAATTTCTAGCGACTGGATTCTGTTTCCCCAATTAAAATTTTTGTTTTGAACTCATAATTTTTTTTTCTAATCCAGTACAACTATCTTAAGCATTTACCTACTTTAATATGTTATTTTTGTAAAAATTAAATGTATATTTTTATATATATATATATATAACATATTCACACATATATGTTATTCCAGCTTATTTTAAGGACCCCCCATACACGTAAAAATAAAGACCCCACACACCCCATCCGCGTTATTGTAATCTGTGCAATAAAAAACGATATTAAAATTACTGCGTTTTTTTACAACAGCGGATGAAAAATGCGTTTTATATCAGTTGTTAAAAAAACCGGTGGATTTAGATTGTAACATATAGAGAAGGTATAAATTTTACCATTTTCAAAAGAAAATAAGTAAATACTATCGTGTTTTCGTTCTCTATTTGTGATGTCGTATGATGTATAAAATACCTAATAAACCTAAACTTTTTTTTTCAGCTTTCCGCACACAGAACCTAGAGTTAAGTCACTCCATTCCCCACTTTCTGCCGAATTCTGGAGGCATTGCGTGTTAGTGGTGACCTCAACACTGCGATTTGCCTCGACGTCAGAGCGAACAAAATGGAAAAAAAATCATTTCCTCGAATGGGAATCGAATCCACAACCTGTCGCGCTTACTGCCAAATTTTGCGCAATAACTGGCCTAAATAAAGAATAATACACATTTAAAAAAAAAACAAAAAAAAAACACGCTTTTCTAAGCGAAGTGGAAGAAGTGCTTTAGTTTCAAGTTTCAACATTCAGGTCCCGTCTCCATCATCACACTCATGGATATTATAATAATGTATGGTCTTCTAACCTACGTTAATCAATCTCCGCACCGCCAAATAATCCATACATTGCGGAACTTAACGCCTCAAAGAAGGTCAAAGTTCTTTACCAGGGCGAGGAAATGAACATAGCAAACTTCCCCGAGTAGCATTCGATCCCACAACCATCGAGTTCACAGTCTGACAATGTAACCTTATATAATAACATTATAATGATATCCATAATAAAAAAAACATCATTTGTTTCTCCATTTTTATTGTAAAGAAAAACAATTCTGATATCTCGTCTTTTGCAATAAAAAATACTTTCAAATGTTTTACGTTCATTTTACTTTTATAACTCGCTTTTTAAAAAACGCGCGATAAGACCTACCTATTTTGATGCGATCATCTCGAGAATAATAACAAAAATCGTAATGGCTGCCTTTTATTTAGAGGAGATAAAAAAATATTAAACTCTTGTTTTGGTATCTATTGCTTATGTTGGAAAAAATCTAAATATATAAAAGAATAATGATTATTTTCTTACTTAATAGTACTTTTTTTTAAGTAGGCTACATACAATATATTTTTTTTTTTTTACTTTCACGCTGTATCCCGCCCACAGCAGGATATGCAGAGAGAACTTAGGAAACTAGTGTTAAGGTACTCCGTTCTCATTAAGATACTTCCGTTCCCCGCTTTCATCAAATTCTGTAAGCATTGTGTGTTGGGTGATGGAACTTAACGCCGCAAAACATTTAAAAACGCCGGATAAAAATATTTAAAATTTTTATTCGGACGGCGCGTAAAGAACTCAGGGTTAAACCTAAAACACTCACTACAAACCGCCTAATTTTTGATTACCTGCATGTTGATTGGCAGAATTAAACACCGCGCTTTCTATCCTCACCAGAGCGTGAAAACGAATTAATTGCATCCCCAAATTTGACTTAAGCTCACAAGAACTATTACATTTTTCAAATATCATAAAATAAAATCAAATTTTTATACAAGATATTTAAGCCTAATTCGTCTCATCTCGTTTAAACGTGTTTATTGACAATTTAAGTGCCAAATAACTACAAATGAGGCTCTTAAATTTCTTTATCGCTTATACAATCTGATTAGTTCCGGTACTTTAGGCACAAAGGGACCATAATTAGGTTTAAAAGTAAAATATTTATTATACAATCTGATTCACGCTTTTTCCCGCTACAGGGAAGGTAGAGGAAACCTACTGTCAAGACAGTCCTTTCACTTTGCACCGCTCAATTCCAGAACATTGCGTAATGAACGGCGGAGTTCAACGCAGTGCTTTATCTAGTTGCAAGAGTGGAGACATGAAAATAATTCTTTCCCCTATATCGGAGTCAACAATTGTCGTGATTGCAATCAAACGCCACGGCTGGAAATTAATAGAAAAATGAAAAATAAATGATTTTTACATATTTATCACATGAAGCTGAAGAATTTATTTATTTGGACGCGGTCCATATCTCAGGAACTAACTTATTTTTATTTTTAGCCTCAAACTGTACCTCGCATATAACAGAGTAAGTAGAGGGAACCTGGGAACTTTTTTTTTCGTTTTCATTAAGACACTTCCTTTCCCCACTAAGTAATAGTTCGAATTAAAAAAATATTTTTGGGTTTGTTAGTCCCGTTATCGAGAAAGATTAACTACATAAAGTTATCGTTATCGTTTAACTACAGTAGCGAAGCAGCGATTAAGAATTCATCATTTTCCTCCTGAGTGATTACTCCTTATCTTCCCGAGCGGACAATGAAAAAATCCCAATCCCAGAAACCCAACTTTAAGGCGGTCACTACTCACCGATCGTACTGTAATATAGATTTATTTCGTAAAAACCATATAATTTGTTATTTTACGGGCGACGCGTGCGCATCTAAAAATAATATTATAACTGAGAGTTGTTTTTACGATCGTATAAAATGAATAAGGACCCGCCCATTACCAGTATTTAGTGCAAATTATATTTTTTACTGTATAATAAAAATTATTGTTATAGTTCACTTTATATGTAACAATTGTGATTTTATTTATGCCAATAGTTTATTGCTTATATGTTTATTAGTTGTAATATTTTTTTTCCTTTTAAGACAAAGGCCGTCGTCGCCTGACTATAGATTTGAAGATTGTGGGTTCGATTTCCGTTGGGGGAAGGAGTCAATATATTAATGTGTATACTAATCACTAATCTTGATATATATTTAAGTATCGCTACACTT
This sequence comes from Heliconius sara, assembly GCA_917862395.2. Taxonomy (NCBI): domain Eukaryota; kingdom Metazoa; phylum Arthropoda; class Insecta; order Lepidoptera; family Nymphalidae; genus Heliconius; species Heliconius sara. The sequence goes on along the minus strand of OU860788.1, from coordinate 1,657,301 downwards.
AAGTTTGTAAAATCAGAATCTTATATAATATTTTTTTATTATTGAAGTATTACACTTTACGTGAAAAACACAAAAAAGTAAATTATGTATTTTTCAACTTTTTAATTTCGTTCATTTTAAGCAAAATTGACGGACTTATAATTTTTGGAATATTATAGCAAATAAAATTTACTATTTTAAAATATGCATAGAAAAACCATTACAAATTTATATTTTATTTTTGAAAATCAATATGGCTACATATATAATTTATAAACCTTTAAAATAATTAATTAATTAATTTGTAAACTTTTGTATGTTGTACTTCTCGTTGACCCACGATAACCAATAACCCCTTAACCAATTTTATATGTATAGATATAAAGTTATATACATATATACAAATATATATATATATATATATATATATATATATATATATATATATATATATATATATATATATATATATATATATATATATATATATAAAACAAACAAATATATTATATCTACTCCATATCATTATATCACAGTAAACATAAAAAAATCTACACATACAAACATACAAATACTATAACTAAAAATATTGCTTCGAGTCAAATCGCACACTAAACTGCATCATAACTGAAATGCTTTACGATATATTTACGATGAATGGGATCACAGTTTATAACTAAGCGATTAACCAATACTTTCTATGATATTTTAACCGATTTATAGAAAAAGAGGTCATTATTTAAGGCTATTTATATCCAGATTTCGTATGTCCGAAACATTTTAAAGGATTTGTTGCTTACTTACTTTTTCGGTAGTAGTTGATTTTATTTGCAAATTTTTTCTGATGACGCTACTGAAAAATTTGTATCTCGATAATCATTTAATGTTTCTCTAATAAATAAATAAAAGTGCCAAATAAATTTAGACATAGTATATATTAAAAGAATGAAAAGAAAGAATATTATTGAACATAATTTCTACGAACATAGAAATCTTTAAGATAATTTGTCAACGAAAGCAAAGAATCATAAAACAAGAAAAAACAGCTTCATGCTTTTTCCCTTAAACCAAGGAGTAAACACAGGGAAGAGACATTCCGTCTATTTTGGTTTGGTTTTTTGATTATGGCGTTCCGAGTGTGCCAGTAGAGCACATATCACTTCGCCAATGTCACGTTGTATGGAGAAAACACGAAGGAGGCTGTACGTTAAAAAAGAAATAATGTTACACACAATAGGAGAATACACGTTAAAAAAAGATTCAGTTAAAAGTAGCCTTCACCTATAAAAAACAAAAATAATATATACATTATATACATAACACAGAGCCGTCTTTTTTTAGACATATTGAAAGGCAGAACGTCATGCGGAAATGAAAATAATGAAATATAAAACTCTCTGGAGTGAAAAAAAGATAATGAAACCCATAATCATCGTTTTTACAGTCAAACGCAGTCTCAACACGCCACTAGTTAATAGGCCAAAAAGAAAGTTCTATATTATTATATTAAAACTTCTAATATTATATTAAAAGTCTTGTTTCCTTAGTAATACAAATAGACACATCCAAACAAAAAAAATCCTCGCAAAATATGAAAAAAAAACAAAATAAAATAACTCAACTTTTTATAGAGACAGACATTTATTTATAGTGATGCGACACGCGTCGATACGACTCGATATTTTTACGATCGCATTTAATTTATATGATCGTAAACGTCAATGTAAGGCATCGGCGGTTGTGCTTTTTTGATATTATTATTGACCCACGCGATTTTTAACGATGCATTACAAGATTGCTTGTGAGAGCGTTTCGAAATATTTAATTAGATATATTTATTTTACTTAAATATATTAGGTGTTTTAGTAGAGAGTTCAAAAATTTATGTAGTGACCTGATTTTAACTATGTTCCCTCTGATTATCTTACAATAAGCTCGCAATAAGATTTTAAAAGTGCATCAAAAACAATTAATATATTATGGCTATATAACATTTTTAAACATATAATTACATTTGGGACAATATTACGATCAAATTGCACCACCAATACCTCAATCTATATATATAGAACTTAAGCATTATCAAAGTCAACAAGTTAAAATATATCGTACTTAAAAAAAATTTCTTGGTCCTGCTTGTGTTGTGGCATCATATATTTTAATTATATTTTTTATTTAAGAAAATTATTATCACATTACATCAAACTTACGTCAACATTTATTTGCTTATAAATATATATTTTTTTGCAACTTACATTTTTTTCTAATTATCAATTAAGACAATATCCTAAATTGAACGAAAAATAGATAACTAAGAGATAATAATGGATTCTAGCCTCTAAGTGTCGGAGTCTTAGCTTATTGCAGAATAAGCTAAAACAATATTTGCCACCTGCCGAGATCAAAGAAAAAAATCTAGGAAACAAATCTTGGTAATATTTTTAATATTTTTAAGAGAACGTATGCTTATTAGTTAAAGCACCTAGTCGGTCTCCAGGAATTCGAGTCCTGCTACGTTCAAATTTTTATACGTCTTCTAAATCAGCAATTTGTAATATTATTTATTTGTAAATACGTATCTTTTGCATTTCTAATGAGCCAAACAAAATATAAGATTAGCAATAAAAATACACATAAAACATTTACTTTTAAGTTCATTTAGAATTCATAGTTTAAGTGGTAAAACTGATGCGCTTGAGATAAAAATCTTGACGACGTATTGTCATTTTATTGTCAAATCTCGATGTAAACGGTTGAAACAATGTTTGCTTATTTATCATTTTTTATATTTCTTGTTTAGTTTTTGTATGTAACGGGGATACACGATTATAATCCAAATGTTTTAACATTAATTTCCCTGTGCAAGATACATTTAATTATTTGTCTACGCTTCCTTTTCTTTTTTTTTATTCCTTTATTTAGTAAGTATTTTATATAATATTTTATTTGTTTCTTCTTTAACAATATAAAACTATAGGTAGATCACACAATAAGATAACAGCAACATTGTAAAATTAAATTTTCCACGATCAAAGATAAACGTATACGACCGTCATCTAGTCGCAATAGTCATATCGATATCGCAGTTTTACGTCACTGATTTATATTTTTCTTATGGTTATATTTATTTTTTCTCATAAATGCAAAATTTTTATATTATGACACAAGCGTACGACTGTTAACGCGATGGATGAGGGTTCGATTCTAAATAATGAAAAAAATATATTTTCTTTTCTTCGATCTGATAACAAGGCAAAGCGTGTCGTAGAGTTCCGCCACTTTATACGCAATACCACGAAAATTCGGCAGAAAGCGGGGAAACGGAAGTGTCTTAATAGAAACGGAGGATCTTAACACTAGGGTCCTTCTCCCTACATGCTATATGCAGAAGCTGAAAACAAAATTAAATTAAGTATTACAGTAAAATATACCTATAAAGGAGCATTCTTCCAGTTCATTTCCTAATAATCAGCCAAGCCGTTCTTTGTGCGACATTACAAAAAGATCCTTCGTTTCATATATATTAATAAATAATTTATGTAATACACCTTACCTTTGATACTATAAAATTAATATCCAACTCCCAATCACATCCGAACAAACATTCTTTATAAGCGGAAAAAAGTATTGCAAAATTAAATATAACTCATTTCGTTTCTCCTTTATAAAATCTTTTTTGCAGCGACACTGTAAATAACCATAGAATTGCTAATTTGAAATAAACCCTGATTTATTAAAGAATAAAGTTGAAATTCACTCGAAAATGGCACAGCCTTTTCGAATCTCTTACTCTACATCTTATGTTCTATAGCTCTATATGTACAAACTAAAATATATTTAAACACAATGCAGTACAGTCCATATTTGTTTGTTTGATTTTTAAGTAGCATGTTAGATATCGCGAAAATTATCCACCCCCCTATCTCTTTGAACCGATTTGTCGTAAGTCCTTTTGTTAGCTTCAAAGGTATTTTTTGTGTACTTTATTATTACGCTTGCTCGCTCCGTTTCGATACGATTTGCGTGTATTTGAATATCGACAAATTGGATTAGATTTTAGATTTGGTGCGGTTTTAATTATTGAGTGGATTGTCTGGTTTTTATTGTTGTTTAGTTTAATAAAATAATAATGGCAGAAAATAGTAAGAAAATAATGATTTGATGGTCGTGTTTTCAATTTTCACTGAAAAAATAAATATTTTTTATCTCTTCGCTCGATACATATCGAAATGGTAACGTTGTTTTACATCACTTAAATACGCAATGTCTTTAAAATTTATCGGTGAAAAGAGAACGGAGTGTCCCAACACTTGGTTGCTTTGGCGATATTGCTATATGCGAGATACATCCTGGTATATTATAATAGTAAATAGTTTCCAGGCATTGTGCCATTTATTTCGTCAATTGAATGACTGGACATTTTATTATAAAGTACCTGATTAATTGAGATGTTTAGTTCCGTCACCCAAAATAAATTTATTATTTATATAGATGAAAAGTAGGGAAATGTGAGATAGTTTTAAAAGCAATATTTAAAATGAGGCCAGTCGTAGCGCAGCAGCACGAAGTGTGACTGCAAAACCGACTGGTTTTGGGTTCGATCCCCACTCGAAGAGATGAAATATTTACTTAAATTTATATTTCCATTTCTTCGCTCTGGTGTCGAGGCAAAGCGCGGCGTTGAGTTCTGCCACTCAACACGCAATGCCTCCAGAATTCGGCAGAAAGTGGGGAACGGAGTGTCTAAAAACACTAGGTTCCCTCTGCCTACCCTGCGGTGTGCGGGATGCAGCGTGAAGCTGATTTTTTATTTAAAATGAAATTTTCTTATTTTACAGTTTAAAAAATATAGTAAAACCAAATAAAAAATATAGATTACAATGAAAAAGATAAGATAACATTCCAGATATGTTTCGTAACTAAATATTTCTTTTTGTGCCGTCACCATTCCAAATACACCTTATTTGAATAAATGTAAAATTTGAATCCGCATACAAATAGACCCTTTAATATATACTGTTAAAATTTACATTTTATCTTTTGTAGAAATGACCTTTAAATTGGCTCTCTGTACCGAGATTCTGATTTGGTTTTTTATTTACTCTATGAAATGTATGGTGGTGTTGGCGTCGGTGCTTTTGTTATATACAATTTTGGCAAATTAACAATCGATAAGTTGGCTAAAAATTCTTATTTGACTATAAACACAACGGCTATGAATTCGATTCGACTTTTAGGAATAAATTTTCAATTTATCGCTTTGGAAGCAAGGCAAAGCCGATGTGTTCCGTCACACTACTCTAAAATTGAGGGGAAAAGGGGAGAACTGGATGTCTTAACACTAGTTTCCCTCTACTCCGCTATATGCGGGAAACAGCGTGAAACACACTATAAATACATGTTGTGTTATTATCTAATCTAAAAATATAAAGATTTACGAAAAAAAACCAACTTAATTAAGCTTCTAGTATACTTTTAACCTTATCTCTTCCCCCAAATAGTAATTTATCGGTCGCGTATTCAATTTACTTTATAAAATTGCGCAAGTATAATAAAATTATACAGATCACATCAAAAATGTAAGAGGATTTTATTTTTCTAATTTTGGAGGGTGATTCGTACCTGCGGCTTGTAATCCGTGAAAGCAGTATTATATAAGTGACATCTGTCGATAAGCCTCAGGTTCAAATTTAGTATCATTAATTGTTAATAGTAAAAGCCCTTATAGCACAGTGGGGGAGCTGTAGCCATGATGAACGGTCACTAATTAAATTTTCCCGTGTTAATGAAATAAGGTGCGGCGTTAAGTTCCGCCATTTACCACGCTATGTTTGGTACATTTCGATTTATGAATAAATAAAAACATTAAATGGAAACCGAACTTCCTAGAGAAATAATCACGCTCGTCTACCGTGTCTTTTCCATAAAAAAAAAAACAACAGAGAACCGAGCACCATGCCTTTTAGTCTCTGCATGCAACCCGGGGAGATCCTTTTGTTTTTCACGTGACCTTCTAGTCCAATATCATCAATATTGTATTCTCGGAAGCCAATCAAGGTCTACCTCTACCTCTCTTACAACTCCCTTTTTTCTTTTGCTTCACGCTGTAGCTTGGTAGTCACCACACCTCTCTACACACCTCTTCACAAAATGTGTAGAGACTGTAGAATTTCTTTAATGAAGCATAAAAAAATATTAACAAATTAAAGAAATTTTACATATATTAATATTTTTTTTATTATAAAACCAACAGATTTCACATTCGTAGTGTAAATAGTATAGATTAATGCTATTAGAGCGTCCACAAAGTGCGCTTTTACAGTGAGAGATAAAACGATAGAAATGCGAATTAGATTTTATTAAAGGAATCAATGGTTTATTTTATTATGTTATTTCAACGGTGGTTTAATGGGTGGTATTTAAATTTTGTTGGTTTGAAGTTATATGGTTGTTTGCCATATATTTATATTTGAACTTTTATCGTATAGGTAATTTTAGGTTCACGCTGTATCCCGCATATAGCGGGGTAGGAGGAACTCCGGTCCCTACTTTCTGCCAAATTAGCCAAAGAAAAACACGTTTTTAAACAAACGCATAACATTGCATTGCATTAACGTAAGAGGAATAGGATTTGATAGGCGCGGGTTCTAATATGATCCATAATATTTTTAACATCAGCTTCACGCAGTATCCCGCATACAGCATAGAGAGTATTAGAACAAATCGTTCCCGACTGTCCACCGAATTTTCAAGAAATTGCGTGTTGCCAGCCAGTGCCAGTGGCGGATCTCAACGCCGACCTTTGGCTCGACACCAAAGCAAGGAAATGAAAATATAAATAACTATTTCATTTCCTCTACAATCACAGTGGGGATCAAACCCACGACACGTCGATTTTACAGTCACACTGTGCCCCTGCACCACGACTGGACTCGATAATAATGCTTATAAGCCTTAATAATATTTATACTCTAACATTATATTGGATACTCTATACAATTGATACACATCGTTCTTTGGCAATAAAAACCCATTCAAATTACGTTCTCTACTATAAAAATAAAACCTATCACTCACTTGGATTACTTTTAAGTGCTTATATGGTAGCTTTAACTTATTTATTCAATTCTCATAGATTTTCCGATTACCATCTTTCGACGAATTCTTGAGTTATTTCGAGTTGAGTGGCGGATCTCAACGCCGCGCTTTTCTTTCGATATCAGAGTGAGGATTAAATATTTGGTTTTTTTTTTCTTAAAGGAAACGAAGTATTTTAAAATTAGGTTCCCAATTTCCTTCTGCCTACTCCGTAATGTGCGGGATACAGCGTGAATCTAAAATTCCCATTACTTCTTGCAATTAAAATGATCTGCCGCACATAGAAATTTTGTTTAGTTTTAAACAAGTAGTTATTCTGTTTTTTTTTAGTAGTTATTTCCATTAGACCACGGAAGCAAAACCGCGATTAAAAACTAGCATTTCATACAATTTATGAGGATATTGTTTTATTTAAATAAAATAAAAATCAGCTCCACGCTGTATCCCGCACACAGCAGGCTAGGCAGAGGGAACCTAGTGTTTTTTAGATACTCCGTTCCCCACTTTCTGCCGAATTCTGGAGGCATTGCGTGTTGAGTGGCAGAACTCAACGCCGCGCTTTGCCTCGGCACCAGAGCGAAGTAATGGAATTATAAATTTAAGTAAATATTTCATCTCTTCGAGTGGGGATCGAACCCACAACCAGTCGGTTTTTGCAGACACTTCGTGCCTCTGCGCTACGACTGGCCTTGTTTTATTTATATCTATAAAAAGTACTTTACTACGGCTTTAAGTCTTATAGGTAGGTGCCTTTGAGTGTTCACAAGGTTTTATAGATTCGCACATTTTATTACTGTTATGAGTTACGTTGTTTATGCAATTAAGTATATTATAATTTTATTTCTTTCGTTTATTTAATATGGATTAGAATTTGTTACTACGAAATTTCCATAGACGGATTTAAGCTATCAGAGTAGGGACAATAAAAAAAATAATAATAAATCACGCTGTATCCCACATATAGCAGGATAGGTAGAATTCTTCACATTGCGTGTTGTGTGGCGGAACTCAACGCCGCGCTTTGCCCCGAAACCAGAGCGGCGAAATGATAATATAAATTTAAGTAAATATTTAACTTCCTCAAGTGGGGATCGAACCGACAACCAGTCGCGTTTTCAGTTACAACAGTTAAAATAATTTGGCAATAATAACATCTCCGAGTAAAAATCATTACACACATAATCAGACCCTATCCCAATACGATAACCTTAATTTATATGTTAATTAAAACTATTTAAGGCCGGTCGTGGCGCAGCGGCACAAGGTGTGACTGTAAACCGACTGGTTGTGGGTTCGATCCCCACTCGAGGAGATGAAATATTTACTTAAATTTATATTTCAATTTCTTCGCTCTGGTGTCGAGGCAAAGGCGGCGTTGAGTTCTGCCACTTATCACGCAATGCCTCCGGAATTCGGCAGAAAGTGGGGAACGGAGTGTCTTTCACTACGTTCCCTCTGCCTACCCTGCAGTGTGCGGGATACAGCGTGAAGCTGATTTATCTTATGATTTATTTTTTAATTAAAACTATTCAATTGTCCTTTCCAGACCGACGCAGCGTCTCCAGCGCTACCGGAAAAGGAAACATCATCAGAAAGCTCCATCTTCTCAATCCTCTCCGACAAGCTATCCGGCTCAATTTGTACCGCCGTTTTGTTCATGCTGGGCTGGAAATTGCTCTCTAATAAGCGGTGAACTTAAAAATTGGTAAAATCGGCCATAATAACCAATATATATGTATATAAACATACTAGCGTCTATATATGAATTTGTATTGATTATAACGCTAGCGACATAACTCCTATGAAATAAGATATCGAATATTTATTTTTTAATATAAAAAAATGGTTTTGGATTTAGATATAGTTAAGTTTAATTAAACATTATATACAGTGCTCTATAATATTGTAAATATATAATATACGTATGATCTCATATACATACATATATGTACATCATCGTTCTTTTCCATTTATATGTGACAAAGTATGGAACATATTGATTTATATATAAATTTTTGCCTAAAATTAAATATATTTAATATTTATATATTCTTAGTGAATATTTTATGTTATATTTTAATATATTAGGCAACGCACATTGTAGATTTTTTCTAATAATTGATCTTGAAGTAAAATTAAAAGTTGTTGTTATAGGAGCAAGTACTAAGCAATGTACGGTTACACTTAAATATATTAAAATTGTGGTTAAATAAATAAAAAAAACGCACAAAATATATATCACATATAGACTTTTGTAAGACTTCAATTAAAAATACTTTTAGAAAAAAAAACTTGGACATTTTATATTGTCAATTTACATTCCGCTTTGGATATTTTATAAGTAAATATTTAAACAAATTATATTATATAGCATTGTTAATCAAAGAAAAAAGTATCTTCAAACTTCTGTCTACTTCATATCTAGGATACTTTTTAGCCTCTTTAAACGGGGAAAAAAGAATTTTTGTGTCATACATTCTACTTACTGCCAATTAAATTTAAGTACTTAGTTTAATTGTAACTGTCTTATTAATATCGACCTACATTTATACTGCCAATACGTGAAAACTGAAAGAAATATAACTGTTTATATACAAATAATTCGCATTTAGTTAAGCTGTACTTCGATATAGATTAAAAATATTGCCAAGTTTTTATACAGAAGTTAAATAAGAAGGATTTATAATAAAAAAAATGTTTAAACAAATTGACCAGGTAGAAGCGTTATATTAAAATAAAGAAAAAAAAAGCAAAATCTCATAGAAATTAACGTTTTCTACCCAAGAAATTGTTCCAAAGAGCTGCCTAAAATCTGTCATTGTTTGATCTCATTATTATTATAATATATTTTTTTATTATAATATTATTTTATACTCTTTAGTACGTACATGTACGTAATATTATCGTTTTGTTAATTTTTATTCAAAAACGATATATATACACATATATTGCTTATATAGATAAGTATGTTGAAATAATTATATTTTTTTAAACTAGCTTCTATTTCAATGTGAAAGCTAAATGTGCTAAAACGTGCATATAAAATTTTAATTGTGTTTAAGCATTCATTTCTAAAACATTGTCAGAATAAATGAATACAAATGTCATAATTAGCGACAAAATAAATATTACAACTTTACAAATTTCAATATTTTATTTCATAATTTTGACAATTTAAAAGCAATTATGTTGAAGCTCCAAATATTTAAGTATGTGTATGAAACTTAAATTGTGCTTAAGCATTGATTCTTAAACATAGTCAGAATAAATGAACACAAATATTATTATAATTAACCAATTACTTTTTGAGTAATTATATGATAGATTATAAAATTTAAAGATATTTTCATAATTGTGACAACTTAAAGAAATTATGTGAAAGCTCCAAATATATAAATATGTTTAGTAGTCTTGTGTTTAAACATTAATTTTTCAACATTCTAATTAATGTACACAAATGACTTCTAAAAAATTAAGATTTTTAAATATGTAGAACCATTAGTGAATACTTATATAACCATTTAATAATTATTTTTCATACTATATGCTCTACATGAATAATGATTAGTAAAATACATGACATCCCCAAAGTAAAAGTGACGTAACTCAAAAATAAGCGAAGATAGACTTATTATAATGTATCAAAATCTGAAGTTGCAAGATTTTTCTGTTAAATCATTTTTATTCTAAGGGTGTGTTACATAATGGAAACATATTTGAAGTTTATAATAACTTGAATTTCATTTTATATGTTATTTTTTTAGTTGAAACGTTATTTTATAACATAAAACTTAAGCAAATAGACTGTATGATGTAAATAAACAATAATATAAATTACATTGATAAAATGAAAGCTGATTGAAAGCTTTCATTTTAGCTTAATTTGAAAAAAGTTATAAAATTTGCAAAAGAACCTTCATTTCGATATAGTATTAGAAATGATGAATTAGAAAATTTAATTTTTTTAATTTCGTTTTAGTTTTCAGGTTGCATGATTAGCTCTAAAGAGATCTCTAAAACAAGCAAATGAAATTAAATTTTAAAAAATCTCACAATAAACTTACAATAAACAAATAACAATAATTACTACTTGCTATTTCAATTTTCATTAAGCATTGGTAAGAATCACGATTAACAAAGCTTTCGACTAAAAGATTACACTCTAAATCATTCAGGAGCTAGGTGCCATAGACAGACTAGCAGACAGACAGGTCAAATTCGTAATGCTCCTATTTTTGCGTTGGGAGTTAACAAGTACTATCCTTGGTACGAATGTTACTTGAAGTACATACATAGATAAATACAAGAATCGGTTATTTTTTTGCAAATTTTATGGCATTTCCAATACTATAGCATATTTAATAAATATTATTGAAATTCTATTAGTTAAAATTAACTTCGTCCGTTACTAGAATAATTACGAATAGACTCTAAACTGGATAAATTATTTGTCAGCCTTTTATCCATGTTTTTTTTTTATTTTGTCAAATTTAATGGGATCAAAGAAAAATAGGGAACAAAACAGTTTATTTTTGTTTTCAAGATGTACGTAGTTATTATTTAATATTTTATTTTAGGTACGAAAATAAGTATACAGAAGGATGTGTTCAAATGTGATATGTATTTATTTAAGGAGACGATTAAATAGAAAGAAAAAAAAAAGAAGTTTTCCTAATGATCTCTTAAAAACTCTTCATACTTTTGTCGCTAAATGCTAGTAAATATAATATAAATTATCATACTAAATTAAAATATTATATTATCATAGAAAAATCTTATTCTTTCCAATTTTCTCGTGACTAAAGCTTAAAATGTTGTATCTGCTAGCAGTTAGCTTTGGAACAATATAAAAGAAGGAGAGTTTTGTACATAAATTCAAATTGGTATGCTTATTCTTTATAATTATATAACTATGCAAAAAAAATCTAAATTTTCCTATTAATGCTTCATATTTACTAGCCATTGGGAGAATATGGAAATTGAAAATTTATATTATAATTATTTAATGATTATATAAATTTTATATATTATATTATGGAATTTTCTTAATCAGAAATAATGTCATAATCAGAAATTTATATATAATATTATGAAACTTTCAATTAATAAACTTTTTTGGTTTTCAAATAATATTTCCATCTCCTCCGAATAATACCTATACAATAAATGCTTACGCGATAGTATAAATATTGTTACTCCTAATAATTCCAAATTAAGCAATATAACTGTACTCATAGTTTATAAGAAAAAAAACTTTTTTATATTTCCATTATAAAGAAATTATAAAACTTAAAATTTTTCTTTAGTATAATATTTTTTTTTCCATAAATATTATGAAAAAGTATTATCGCTTAGAATAATTTCATGGCCTGTAAATTTTAGAATAGTTTAGATTAATTAGTATTAATTATTTCGTACCATTTATTTTAAACAGTATATTCATTTAGATTATATTATTTTAATCAACTTATAATTTTGTTTACTATATCTGTTTTATATTCTTTATTTAAATAATTATAATTTTATAAATAAAATGTTGCGTTTTTTTTATTTTCCATGTAATTCCACCAGTCTATAAAAACCAACAATAAAATCAAACTCAATATAAATATAATAGTATAACTAAAAATCTAATTAAATCAAAAATCAGCTTCACGTTGTATCCCGCACACAGCAGGGTAGGCAGAGGGAACCGCGAAAAAAAGAAAAGCAAAAAGGGCGAGAAGCGAAAATGATAAAAAATATATAAAAATATAATAAAAAAAATTAAAATAAAAATCTTTTATTTTCAAGCAACATATGCTCATAGTTGGTTAGCAATGATTTACTTAAGAACTATGTTCAAATAATATTCAATTCCCTCGAGTGGGAATAGAACCCACAACCTATGGCGTTAATAATCACATTTTGTGCCCCTGCACCACTACTGGCCTCAACAATGTATTGGGAATGTAAATTAAAACACCATAAATATACACCAAATAAGTGACAAATCACTATTCTAAAAAGAACCACCACATTCCAAACAACGACGGTGATCCATAAATTTTGTATAAACATCAAGAATTTTAGTATACACATTGGGATAATCACCCAATTTGGTCCAGTTGTATTGGTTTAGTGACATGGGTGGTTTATTACGTCAAGTAGTTTTATTTTTAAAAATCATAATGTGGTGGTTTTGAATAGGATAGCTATACGAGGAGTCTTAAGTAATACAGGATTATAAAGCTTTATTTTTTTTCATATGCAAATATTGTCTGTATTATGTTTAAATAATATAACATTTAATGTATATTCATTTATTGAGCTCGGTAGCAAGACACAAAGTGTAACAATCAATTTATTATCAAAATACCCACTTGATTTATCTTTTTATACAAAAAGGTAAACAAATGATCAAATCATATATATATCATATCTTTCCCCTAAGTAATTATTAATCTCTTTAGTTATACATGAATCACTTCAAGAATTTTAATAAAGATCTATTTTAAAATACAAATCACAATACACTTTTAGCAAATCTAATTATTATTAAATTTAGAACAACTGGGCCGAGAATATGGTACTTTCGAATGCAAATTAAACTTATTCTTAATCTTTCCCCCTGATATTGTTATTTCAGCTGAGCTAGGAATTCCTAGCATTTCTTCCCACTGTTCAGAGCTTGGAATTTCTATAATATTGTCATTTTCTTCTTCAGTTATTTCACAATTACTAGGTGTTTGATTTGACCTTGTTACTTCATCTTCCAAATTTTGTTCTTTATTTTGAAAACTATCATCATTAACATCTACGGTTTCTCCAGTATTTTTTAATTTAATAATCTGATCTATATGACGTCTAACTACAACACCGTCATCTGTCTTTACTCTGTAACTTGATGGACCATCTTTATTTATTATTTTACCAGGCAACCATTTTGAACCATTATTATAGTTTCTAAACATAACCTTTTGTCCTACACTTGTTTCTCTACAGCTTTTTTGATTGGCATTCTGCAATTGATTCTCTCGTTTTTTATGTAGCAAATAATCAGGGTGAATACTATCCATAACAGTGCGAAGACGCCGATTCATTAACAGTTCAGAAGGGCTTTTATTTGTACTGGAACACGGTGTAACTCGTAATCCCAACAACATATTTGGAATTTTGATTTCCCACGATCCATCCATTTTTCGTAGTTTATTTTTGATTGTCTGCACCATGCGTTCCGCTAGTCCATTAGTGGAAGGGTGGTATGGTGCGGTAGTTATATGTTTTATTTTATTCGAGCTTAAAAATGTTTCCATATCATGTGATACAAACGATGTCCCATTGTCAGATATCAATGTTTCACATATACCATGCGTAGCAAATACCGTTCGTAAATTACGGATTACTGTTGCCGACGATATATTAGTTACTGGTATCACTTCTGGCCATCTGGAAAAAGCATCGACTATAATAAGGAAAGTTTTGTTTAAAAATGGTCCAGCAAAATCCACGTGTATTCTAGACCATGGCCTTGTCGGCATTATCCATTCGTGTGTGGACCTTGACGGCATGTTTCGGTTTTCGAGACAATTTCTACAATCAGATACTAGTTTCTGAATATCATTATCCATATGTGGCCACCATACATAGCTTCTAGCAAGTGCTTTTGTGTGAACAATTCCGTTGTGTGTGCTATGTAGCATCTTCAACATGGCTGGCCTTAATGGCAGTGGTACTATCACCCGACATCCCAAAAGTATACAACCATCTTGTAATGATAGCTCAGATCAATGTAGCCAATATGTATGTAGTTCAGTGTCAGTAACTCTATGCGGCCACCCACTCCTTAAAAAGTGACAGACTCGAGAAAGTACTTTATCTTTTTCAGTTTCCCGCGCAATTTCTTTAGCAGTATATGGAAAATCCTCCAATTTCTCAGCTATCATTAATATCTCCCCTAAAAACTGGTCTTCTTGATCCGGTACAGGTTATGGCCATCTGCTCAAACTGTCTGCATTTCCAATCTGAGATCCAGGCCTGTATATTATGTCGTAATCGTGTGATGTTAATGCTATAGCTATTCTTATTAAGCGAGGAGACAGCATGACTGGCAAAGGTTTTTTAGGATTAAATATTCCAAGTAATGGCTTATGATCGGTCACTACGGTGAAACTTCTTCCTGCCAAATAATTATGAAATTTTTGGATCCCGAACATAATTGATGTTGCTTCCTTGTCCAATTGAGAATATCGACGCTCATGTTTATGAAGTGTCCTAGAACTCATTGCAATTGGTCTCTCTTGTCCATCCTCCATCACATGTGATAGAACTGCACCAACACCGTACTCGGAACTGTCGCATATTAACACTAAAGGTCTGTTTAAATCATAGTGTACCAACGTAGTATCCAAAGTTAATAAACGTTTCGCCATATCAAAGGAATTTTGTTCATTATTTGTCCACTGCCACTTTCGTGACTTATCTAACAATCTGTGTAACGGTTCTAAGACAGTCGCCTTGTGAGGAATAAACCTTTCGTAAAAATTATATAACCCTAGAAAAGCCTGTAGTTCTTGTACATTTCTAGGTTCTGGAGTTTTTATAATTGCTTCTTTTTTGCTTGGAGCTGGGTGCACCCCCTCTTTGTTAATGATAAATCCCAAAAACTCTACTTCTTCTTGTGCAAATCTGCATTTCTTTTTGTTGAGTCGTAACCCAGATTTGTGTATACGTTCCAACACAATTTCAAGTCGTTGCTTCATTGTCAGCAACGTAGGACCGCTAATAATAATGTCATCTATAAGAACTGCCACACCTGGTATTCCTGCTAAAAGTGCTGTCATAAGGCGTTGAAAAATTCCTGGACAAGCTTTGACACCAAATGGCAATCGGTGTACTGTGTATAATCCTTTGCACGTATTTAAAGTTAGCAGTTTTGCAGTGTTTTCACTTACTTTCACTTGTGTGTAAGCTCGATCAAGGTCTAAAGTCGAAAAAAATTTCGCGCCTGCTACTATAGCAAAAACTTCGTTTGCTGTAGGCATTGGATAAGTATCAGATTCAGTTGCTTGGTTGACAGTACTACGATAGTCTCCACATAATCGAATTTCACCTGACTTTTTTATAATAGGCACTACAGGTGTAGCCCATTCAGAATACGATATTGGCTGTAACACACCTTCTGCCACTAAACGATCAATCTCCTTCTCTACATTTATTTTAATAGCATATGGCACGGGGCGAGCCTTTAAAAATCTAGGTGTGGCCCCACGTTTAATATGAATACTAACAGGGTTTCCACAATAAGTGCCAAGACCTTCTTTAAAAATGTCTGTATATTTTGTAGTAATTTTACTAATATATGTATTATGTTCAATGTCTGATAGGCAATTAATATTCAGTGTTATATGTAGTGGATCCAGCCAGTCCCGTCCTATAAGATTTGGTCCATGTCCTTTTGCAACAATTATATTTAAATTGCAAATTATATTTTTATATTTTACCTGTATCTTTACCTGCCCTAGTAACATAACTGGAGCGTCAGTCCATGTACGAAGGGTTAAAGGTGAGGGCTTAAGAAAAAGATATTGATGTTGTCTTCGTACTTTATGCCAAGTTTGTTCATTTATCAATGAAAAACTTGCCCCAGTATCCACTTGAAATGTTACAGGTACTTCTTCTAATAACAACTCTACGATAAAACATGGTGTGTTGTTTTTTGTTTCTACACTATAAATACCGTTTAAATAAGTATCAGCTTCATCTTCAGTAAAATTAATATTGTGTTTGTATGATTTCTTTTTAAGTGTACAAATTTTCTCTATATGACCTTTTTTTTTACAAAATCGACATATTGCATTAATAAAACGACACTCTCCACCATGACGATCACCACATCTGTAACATAATCGTATATTCTTTTTTTGTTGTAGTGAATTAATATCCATGGGTTCTGTCTGAGAAATTTGTGATGATTCTGCGTTAATATTTGTATATGTTTTAGCTTCTGTTGTAATATTCTGTATCATACGATAATCCTTTCCCGCACTCTCTGAAGACAGCATCGCATCCACCACATCTTGATAACATAAATTATCTCTCTTCAATAGTTCATATTGTAATCGATGATCTCTCATGCCACACACTAGTCTATCTCGCAACATGCGCTCCAAATCCAAAAAATTACAAGATGAACTAATTTTCCGCAATTGAGCTATATAATCTGATGCCTTTTCGTCGACACTTTGATTACGCGTGTAAAATTTGTACGACATAGAAATCTCATTTGGTTTTGGACTATAGTGTTTTGTTAGAATAACCTCAATTTCATTGAATGTCACATCACTAGCTTTTCTTGGTGTAATTAATGCTAAGAACGTCTCAAACACTTCCGCACCACACACAGTAAAGAAATTTGCTCTTTTTGCCCCATCCAACATGATTCCATTAGCCTCAAAACAAAATTTTAGTCTATCAATGTAATTGTCCCAAATGTCAATTTTCGGGTTAAATCCATCAAATTTCACTGCTTTATGATCCATTTTTTACAAATTTAGCCTCGTCGCCACTATTATGTTTAAATAATATAACATTTAATGTATATTCATTTATTGAGCTCGGTAGCAAGACACAAAGTGTAACAATCAATTTATTATCAAAATACCCACTTGATTTATCTTTTTATACAAAAAGGTAAACAAATGATCAAATCATATATATATCAGTCTGTTTGTACATGGTTGTTGAGGATTCCACTCTCACTTGGGTAATAATTTATTTTCATTTTCCCTCTCCAGTTAGACTTTAAGACAGCGCGTGGGGTTGAATTTCACCATATTTAAATAAAATAAAATAAATAAATCAGCTTCACGCTGTATACCGCTCGCAGCAGGGTAGGTAGAAGGAACCTAGTGTTAAGACACTCAGTTCTCCACTTTCCGCCGAGTTCTGGAGCATTGCGTGTTGAGTGGCGGAACTCAACGCCGCGCTTTGCCTCGAAAGTCGATTTTACAGACACACTTTGAGCCCCTGCGCCACGACTGGTCCCTTAACTTTATAATATTTATTTATTATTTATTATATATTAACAAATACCAATTGCATATTGATATACAGTAGTATATACTTAGTATATACAGTAGTATATACTTAGTATATACAGTAGTATATACTTATAAAATAAACACTGTATAAAAACAACAAGTAAAACTTCAATAAAGTTATAATAATTCATTTTTACTATCACAACTGAAGTTAACTAAAGAAAGAACAGTTTCTGTCAGTCGTAAAACTATCAAAGTCACGTTGGATCCAGATACATCACTGAACACTTTATATGAAAGTTTGTAATGGGAACCGTTACAAAGGCGATCTAACTCTAATGGGTAGTTTACACAGAATTGTACGTACGAGTTTTGAAGTTCTCGAAAACTTTCATATTGGGAAGTATATTTTTAAAACATTTGAAAATTGGCAAAGTTTTGATTTCGCCATTTTAAATTTTGCTTAAGTAGGTAGGTTTAGGTTGAGAACTCCAATTTCGATTCTTCAGCCATCTTTCGAGACATAGCGTGCTGAGTGGCGGCTATCAACACCGTGCTTTGTCTTATTACACATAGTACAGTAAATAATAATCCCACCCAAAACAAAAATGTGAAAGGCTGCCAAGTTCGATAATATGGGAATGCTTCACCTATAAAAGAAGTGAGATCTGAATGAGTACCAAGTTCCATACACATACCTCAGTTAAAAATAGTTACAGGAATGCTCACTTGATTTTCCGCAGTTTGAAAAGTAGATTCTGAATAAATATCATATTAAATACCTAAAATACTTACAGGAACGCAAACCTGTTTTTCCAGCAGTTTCCTGATAACATTTTTTATTATTTTTCTGTACTTTTTAATGATGTTACTTGGCAAGTTTTCACACACCTTGTTATAAACCTACTAAACGCAATGAGTCAAGTATATAATTTTCTTTTAATAGGGCAAGTTTTAATTGAAAATTATATACTTACCCCTTACTTATCTAAAATACAAAATTTCATTAATATACTCAAGATAGGTATATTAATGAAATTTTGTATTTTAGATAAGTAAGGGGTCTCAACAGATACTAGATTTTATATATGCGTAAATAAAATAGATTTTGAGTTATAGGGGGGTCGAAATTGGCCCGAAATGGTTCGTGTAATATAACCCACGGCCGGTGTGTCGCTTTGTTTTGCTCGAACTTGGCGGACACACTGCCGTGTGTCTAGATTAAATCACCCGAATGGGATCAAATCCAACTGTCGTATTTACAGTTACACATTGTGCCACTGCACCATAACGCTCTCAAATGTTTATTTGAGGGCGTAGAGTTTTATTTGTGAGAGAATTAAAACAATTGTTATGGATCTTGTAAAAATATTTTTCATTCTTAAATTACACTTTTTTTGTTTATTTAGTGTTTATTGACACAAATGAAGGTCTTATCGATATACAATTGCCAAAATGTCAAATTGTGTATCAATAAAGTCTCTTTTGTGTAAATTATGATCTGATGTGTCAAAAAATGTGTGGGGTGTTGAGTTTCGCCAGTTAACATACATTTGGCGAAAAGTAGAGAAAAGAGAGTCTGAACACAAGCTATCCGACGTTACCTTATATTTATAATAATGCTTACAATACATTTCTTTATATGATAATACCGATAAATTCCATAATAAACTATAGCGTAGATCAATCAAAAAATCGCGTCACCAAAATCTGGCATCCATCAAAAATCCAATTGTCAAACAAAAATTGGACAGCCCGTAGCAAAAAGTAATAACCCCCAGAAATAAATATTTTTGCATATGAAACATATTTCATACAAAAATTGTATGTAAATTTTAAATACAAATGTGGGAACGAGTTATTTGCATATAGACAAAGTGATCGATCACTATATTATGTAAAGAGTTTTCTACGTCGATTAGACATGAGGGATTGTTTTTTATGTATTTGTCATATTACCTACGTTAATATGACGTGTGAAGACGATGACTAATTTGATTGAATTGAATAGAAATAATTTATCATTTTTTATATCTATAGGTATCGAGGCCAGTCGTGGCGCAGGGGCACAAAGTGTGCGACTGTGCGACTGATGGTGGGTTCGATGCCCACTCAACTAAATTAAATATTTATTTAAATTCATATTTCCATTTCTTATTTCATATTTCGCTCTGGTGTCGATTCAAAGCGCGGTTGAGTTCTGCAACTCAATCCACCAGAATTCGGCGGAAAGTGGGGAACGGAGTGTCTTAACACTACGTTCCCTCTGCCTACACTGCTGTGTGCGGGATACAGCGTGAAGCTGATTCGATTCATACTAGTAGGCTCAGTAGACGTGGTCTTGCTAAGAAAAGAAATGTCACAATAAATATGATATTATTAAAATATCATTTATAGTGTGACATTTCTTTATTATTAAATTAGAATTTTGTTTAATTCGCAAAATTTTCGGATGGTTCACTGTTTTGATTTACACTCGTTGTATGACTATGGTACTATGTCTAAATTTGTACAGCTATATAGTATTAAAAGAAACCTCAGTTACTGAGTAAATGGCGGACAACGCACAGACAAAATAACTGGACTTCAGAAATTGAAATTTAGCATTCAGGTGGTTTAGGGAGTGTTGGGGAGCACTAAGGCAGGTATTCTGATAATTCCCACGAGAAAGGGAAAATGCGGGATATTTAATTTCACGTTCTTAAATTGCGGGCAACGATCTGTTCCTTATGTAATAAAGCTGAACCACTATAAAGATAGGTAATAGCAAGATGTTTGCGGGCTTGATTTCTCCTCTCTTTACAATATTGATATAACAAAGCAAAGTAAATATATCAAAGCAAAATTGATATAAAAAATCAAGGGCTGAGTTCCGCCACTAGTCACGATGTCTCGAAAATTGACAGTTAAGTGGGGAACGGAGTGTCTTAACACATAGTTTCCTATGCCTATTCTGAAATTTACGGAACACAGCGTGATACTGAATCGTTATATATATAAATTTAGAGAGGAGTCCGCCAAGGAGATCCAATTTCGCCAAAACTGTTTATAGCCGTTTTGGAACACGTAATAGGAAAATGACCGTGGCTCAATCAAGGTATTAATATGAATGGAAACTTCTTAAGTCATCTTAGATTTGCTGATGACATAATTTTATTCTCAGAAACCCCTTATCAATTAAATAAAATGGGTAACGACTTAAATCAGGCCAGCATGAAAATTGGATTAGATATGAATCTGAAAAAACTAAAATGATGACGAGTTGCGGTGAAACCCATCCCATCTTAGTAAATAACACTCCTCTTGAGTTTGTGTATATATATATATATATATATATATATATATATATATATATATATATATATATATATATATATATATATATATATATATATATATATATATATATATATGGAAAAATAAAACATTCAGGAAAAGAATGACATAAAAATCCTATCAAAACGATACAACAAAGGACGGCATAACGAACTCCAAAACGTCCAATACATATCGAATTTACCAAAGCGCCATACAAGTCCTATGGAAATAAAGAAACAAAACATAGAAACGGATTTTTGCAACAATATCTGAGCTATGAAAGGAAAACTGTTTCATAAGCTTTCATTTTTAGGGTAGCGTCAATAAAAAAGAAAAAAGAAGGTAGGTAGTAGAAGGTAGGTTAGGTATATATGAAACCTTCGTGACGTAGTAGCCAAAACATACGACTGTAATTGCACCAATTGTAGGTTCGATTCCCACTCTGGGGAGTAAAATATTTAATATTTTCATTTCCTCGCTCTAACCGTAACCAGTCAAAGCGCGGCGTTGATTCCGCCACTCAACGCACAATGTCTCATGAATTCTGTGAAAAGTAAGGAACTTAAGTGTTTTAATGGAAGGAGAATATCTAAATGTTCTTAGCTTTCTTACAACCTACAATGCTGTGTGGGATACAGCAGGAAGCCGAAAAATTACGAGCCAAGAGATGAAATTCAAACCATATAGTCAAATCTACTTGCTGCTACTTTTCTGAAAAAACCGTATTTCTAGATCTAGTTAAAAAAATATGGCCGTTTATATGGCAAAAGACGCATATTTCAATTTATTTATTTTTTGATTTTACTAAACACTACTGTACCAGTGCCACGTTAGTGCCAATTATAAAAAACATATACTTGGGATATCTTTAAAAATATATATTTAATGTGATTTTTCTTTTAATAAATAGAATTCTGCGTTACCAAATGATAAATTTAAACAATTGTTTTTGGGTAAATTGGAAATTTGAATTTTTTTTCCTACAGAGATGCTATATATAAATAAGTTATAACTGAATGTGAATCAGAATGTTAGCGTAGCTTGATGAGAAGAGGCCAGAGTGGCCTCTGGCCAAGTTTTCTAAATGAGTATTAATATAATGTGATATGATAATTAAATCGAATTCTATGCCTTATTTAAAAAAAATAAATTAAATTAGCTTCACGCTGTATCCCACACTCGGCAGGCTATGCAGAGGGAACCTAGTGTTAAGACACTCCGTTCCCTACTTTCCGCTGAGTTCTGGAGGCATTGCGTATTCAGTGGCGGAACTCAACGCCGCGCTTTGCCTCGACACCAGAGCGAAGAGATGAAAATATAAATGTAAATAAATATTTCATTTCCTCGAGTGGAGATCGAACCAGTCGATTTTACATTCACACTTTGTGCCCCTGCGCCACGACTGGCCTCTAAAATAATATTTAAATAATAAATAACTAAAATATCATAAGATAAGAACTCCTAATCATCGCGCATGTTAAAATATAACGACTGAGTCACAACGAAGTAACATCCATAAAAAAACCCCTTCGTGACAATAAAAAGAGTGTATTCAAAATAATAAAGCCGCAAAACAACGTTTCATTTGGTTTTGTCGCGTCAACGTGACGGGTGTATGCAAAATTGGTATGAAATTGAAAAACAAATTTGTTACATATTGCTTTTTTGATTCGGGGCTGGTTAGATCGGTTAGGTGCGTTATTCTAAAACAGGTTAAATATTTTTTTTAGGTTCACGCTGTATCGCTGTACGTTGCCAGGTTCCCTTTACCGACCCTGCTATACAGCAGGGAACCTGGCAATAAGGAATATTTCATACCCCCAATAGCCTCAATAATAACTATTTTAGTATTTATTTTTTCCATTTATGAAAAATTGTACAATACTATGTTTTTCACTTTCGGATCAGAAGAAATTGTAGGGTTGCTCATGGTTGCTCACAACGACATTGGCCTAAGCAATTCAAGGTTACGAAAAACAACGGTTCAATTCTTATTTACAACTAGCGGCCCGCTCGCGGCTTCGCCCGCTTAAACCACAATTATTTGCTTAATACACTAAAATTATGTTCGTGTTTAAATATACCTATAATGTATGTTTGCAACGCACGCAAGTCGCATTTTCCTACCTCCCATATGCAACATCAT
This sequence comes from Heliconius sara, assembly GCA_917862395.2. Taxonomy (NCBI): domain Eukaryota; kingdom Metazoa; phylum Arthropoda; class Insecta; order Lepidoptera; family Nymphalidae; genus Heliconius; species Heliconius sara. Next base: position 1,633,739 of record OU860788.1, on the reverse strand, counting down.
GCAACTCTCAATATATTAATTTCTTTAAACTTTTGCCTTAAGGAGTCTTTAGGACTTAAGTTATAGTTATAGCTATATAGTTATAGTGATATCGCTACTTACAATAAAATCCTAACTCATCGGTGTTTGTACGTGGAAGATATATTAGAAAAATTATTATTACGGACATTTAACAATGTAATAGAACTTGGTCAGTTTGTCTGTTTATCTGTGCGTTCAGGATAATCACAGAAAGGGCTTAACCGATTTAAGTAACTTAACCTAACTTTGCGCCCCTGCGCCGCGATGGCCTTTAATATTAATATAGAATGGAAGTGTCAGCGCTCCTTTTACGGGGGCAATATATAGGATAAAATATTTTAAGCCCATACCTAAAGAAATTAATCAAGATACCTCAACAGTTTAGACGTAGACTTTTTTTTTCATTTCACGATCGATGTTTATCCATACCTGTATTTCGTGTGACGCAGTTACGCATAGATACCAATAACGTTAACACATACTACTACAAAAGTATTACTAAAGGTTATGCAACTTTGAACTTTGTCGCCAATACCTACGACTCAATTTAGGAATGAGGCGTATGCGGCGGTTTCCCTTTGATAGGCTTATGCCTGTTTACGTGTTTAATAACAAATAGCGTTTTATTTTAATATCAACGATAATATATAATTTATTTTGTATGAAAAATAACTTTTTCACTTTTAGAATTTTTTTATTGTATTAGGCTTTTATAGAGTGATTAACTATGGTTTCATTTAAAGTGGTGCTGACAAAAACACAAATTGAGCATATTTAATATTAATAGTGATTTTTTAGTGAATAGAACTAATAGTTATTACAATACTTGCGAAGATAGCATATTTTAGACATTTTTTAAATTCTTATACCTTTTGAAACACTACCAACATTCTTATCGTTAATAAATTATTTTTTTCAAATTAAAAAATTGTCTAAGTTTTTCATCATAATGACACGAAAATATTTAAAATGTTCAAAATTAAAAGTTCAAAAATGTTGATTAAAAATAATTATACTGCAGGAGGATACCGTTATATGTACTGTTTTTATGATATAATGTAGAATAATATATTCTATAGAGAAATCACACATTCCTCTTCACATTTTTTATTCTTTAACTATACGTAAATATATATTTTAGAGGTTACTCTGTACTAAGATGGCAGCTCTGTTCCCGCATTTACGTCCCACATATATAGAAATATAAATCATTGGAAAGAAAAGCAGAAACGCAATTTTATTGCATTTTTTCTTTTGTTTATACTTGAAACGTATTAATAAATTTACATACAATTCATTTGTTTCGAATATAACATTAAGATTGATTCATAAAATAAATTTGATATTTCCCTAACATGATTATTTCATGTATTTTTTTACATACAATGTTTTGATTAAGTTCTCTTGAGAAATATATCTACTATAAATTAATATAACGTACCTACATGCCAATGATTAAAACGTATTGACATCACCACGTGATCCATCTATTATAATCACAACATAAAATTTTATAAAATACAGCAACCAGCTCGCGGCTTCACCCGCTTAAATTTGTGAATTATTTGTTTGTTTCGGTACAGGGAATTACGTTCCTGTTGTAATAAATAATGTATGCTTGCAGTGCACTTATGATTTCTAATGTGAAAATTATTAAAACCATGATATTTTCGATTATCATTAAACAAATTATTATTGGAGCAATTAACAAAGTAATAGAATCAGCAACAATAATATTTATAAATTTTGTCGGTTTCTTGGTTTTTCTGTTAGTCGACGCTTATCTCAGAAACGACTTAAGCGATTTAAAGAGCTAAGACGTGAGCGCGGTGCGGGAGCGGTACAATCGGCTTCATTGTTTTTATTGTAATATTCGTCATGTATGAATGGTGTAATGATTAAATAACTGACCTTTATAACTATTTATTTATATCTTCATAGAGAAATGATAGCTTTGTTGGGTACTCCTAATTTTTAAGAAAATAAATTTGATCAAAATACATTTAATTATTTTAAGATAATAATTAAAGTAACATATAAAATCTTATATATTATGTTGTAATTATTACAACGCATGCAAGGAAAAATCATTTTATAAAGTTGTTTAATTCTTTAGATATATATAGATTAGAATTATAAAACTTACTTAAAAATATTTAATATATTAAATATATAGATATCACATTAGTATCGATACTTTACTGGTAATAATAATTGAAAAAAATATACACTACATCCATACTTCCATACATCCATACATCCATAGATCCATACATCCATACATCCATAGATCCATACATCCATACATCCATACATCCATACATCCATACATCCATACATCCATACATCCATAAATCCATACATCCATACATCCATACATCCATACATCCATACATCCATAAATCCATACATCCATACCTACCTACCTACCTACCTACCTACCTACTTACCTACCTACCTACCTACCTACCTACCTACCTACCTACCTACCTATAGCCTACCTACCTACCTACCTACCTACCCACCTACCCACCTCCCTATCTATCTACCCACCCACCTACCCACCTACCTACCTACCTACCCACCTACCTACCTACCTACCCACCTACCTACCCACATACCTACCTACCTACCTACCTACCTACCCACCTACCTACTTACCTACCCACCTACCCACCTCCCTACCTATCTACCCACCCACCTACCTACCTACCTACCTACCTACCCACCTACCTACCTACCTACCCACCTACCTACCCACCTACCTACCCACCTACCTACCTACCTACCTACTTAAAATATAAAGTAGATAGCGTTTCTAGTATCGAGTTCTACTATCTCAAATATAAGCTTCTTGGAAACTTAAATACTTATATCTTTTGATAGAGTGAAGCTATTACAATGAAATAAACACTAAATGTTACCTTGATTTACTGGTAATTTTTACGTATAAAACTTGCTTAAATATATTGTGTACTTTTCACGTGATGCGTGTTCACATAAACAGGAAAACAGACAAACAGACAAACAGACAAACAGACAAACAGACAAAAATTCCAAAAATGTTGGAAATGGATTCTGTTAGTTATCCTTTAACACCCTAGCTAATTTTTTTTTAAATATTTTCAATGTACAGAAACGACTTTTCTACAGATTTATTATAAGTATAGATGATCGAAGTTTATATTCAATAAAATAGTTTTATTACAGTTGTCATAATAAAGCAAAACGTTGTGTTAACCTCTCTAAAATAAGAATTCTATCTCTTTTTTAACGTTTTTTTTACCAAAACAAAAAAAATATTCATGAAGATATAATCATTTCGTTGTGAAAATTGATTGGTAAAAAAAGATGAATTAAGTGGCAGTACTTAAAAGAGAAGTGAAAAAATTAAAAAAAAAATCACTTCTCCGAGTGCGAATCAAGCCTGCGGTGGCATCGAGATCAACTTATCAATATGAAAACTAAAAATTAAAAATTAAATCAGCTTCACGCTTTATCCCGCACAAAGCAGGATAGGCACAGAGAACCTCCATTGTGTATTGAATGGCAAAATTTAACAACCCACAACCAGTCGATTTTATAGTCACCAACTAAAAATAATGTAAAAATATATAGTAAATGAAAGTAAGATAATGTTATTATAATAAATATTAAAATAATATATACGTAAAATGTTTCAGAATATCCCAGTTACGGGTGTTTCATTGAAAGGGGTTGCACCATGCGTTGTGTTACTTCATTACCGAGCGGCGCGTTACAATGGCCATCATGTTCTTGTTTTACTGTTTACTTTGTTTCCTTATAGGATTTGTGGTCATATTTTCGTATTATTTTACATAATACATAGGATATATAGAGGTCGTGGCGCAGGGGCACAAAGGTGTGATTTTAACGCGTCGGTTGTGGGTTCTTCGCCACTCGAGGGAATTAATTATTGTTTATTGATATTCTACAGCATGAAGCCGACACATAGAATACGAAACGGTTAAGGTTCGATCCCTATTTAAAGGAATAATGTTAGTTATTTCTTTTTTAGTATCTTTTTTTGTTTTTTATCATCTTTAAAATATTATTCCACGCTTAGAGACTAAGACTATTTTTCCAGGACAAAAAAAAAATTACCGTCTTCTTTGACTTGAATAATTGAACCAACAACCGCCACACCTATAATAATAATATTATGTTACGTATGTATGTATGTCTATATGAGTATGTTCATACGTCCCATAGCTATATCTAGGAAACCTAATACATGCCTAAACAGTAAACCCAACCTAAAGTCTAATTCGACACGTCAACGTACGTAAATTGCCGAAATCAATCATGACGCGTACATTCGCTTCTAATATCACTTAAACACGCTACTCCGCTTTAAATGGGAAGCCTTAATGATATTTCTGTGTGAACAAAGATTATGGTAATATGTAAATGTAATGTTAAGTTACGTAGATTTTGTCGGTTTTTAGATCACCCATCTATCACCGTTTTTTAGGTGAGATGACCTCTCCTGCGGCAGTGATTCCAGATCGATACGACGATACGGTGGCTTCAAAAAGCGCGTTGACATATCTCAACATGGTAAAGGTTGAGTTCCGCGATTCAACAGGCAATGCCTCCAGAAGTTGGCGAAAAATAGAGAACGGAGTGTCTTAACACTAGTTTCCCGCTACCTAACCTGCTGTGTACAGGGTACAGTGTGAGGCTAAAAAAATATTTTCAACTTAAGGACCAGCAAGGCACTTTGGTTTCTGTGGTCGTGGGTGCTGGTGATCACCTACCATCAGGTGACTTGTGCGCTCATTTCAAAAGTCAATACTTTCATTTTTTTAGTTTCACACTGTCTGTATCCCTATATATTAGGATGGGAAACCTAGTGTTAAGACACTCTTCTGTTCCTCATCTCTATCCTATTAATTTTGCCTGTATCGAAGAGGCAACGGTGGTACTCAACACCGTGGTTTGTCTTTTATACAATATTTTATTAATAAAATAATATCACATCCAAAATATTTCTCATTCTACCAAAATACACATACAGATATTTTGTCAGAATAACGAATATTCTTATTCTTATTATTCTTAAATAAGAACATTGTTTCAATTAAATTAATTAGCTTTTGAGAATGACGAATAAATATTTCATTTCCTCGAGTGGGTATCGAACCCATAACCAGTCGCGTTTACAGTTCACATAACTACCACTTAATATAACTTTGCATATCTAAAATATTAATCTATGACATGTAAGCCCATCTCCCGATTGAACTAGAGAACGGTGGACATTCAATATCGATGCAAATGTCCGGTAGGGGGGCTTCCATACTGATCACGGGCCATTTATGTAATTATTGTTAATATTGTACGTCTATTTTAGTTATTAAAGTGGAGAATTGAGTGAATTGTCACTCAGCATTCGTAAGAATTACTTCTTTGGTAAAGGGGTAAAATGTCAAAAATTCAGTTAATTCAATTTCATTCTGTGGAATACAGCTTAAAGCAGGGCAAATGGCACCTAGTGTTAAGACACTCTGTTCCCCACTTTCCGCTCAATATTAAGATATTGCATGTAGAGCGACGATTTGTCTTGTTACTAAAGAAATAAAAATAATGAATTCCCCAAAGTAGGAATCAAATCCAAAACCGTCGCGCTCACAGTCTACCTTTGCCTCTTCGCTATTTACCTCTTAACCTAATATAAACGTTCCCCTAAATATGACTAGAACCCACAACAAAATCTCTTAATCAAGCCACTAATACTCATTTTTTATAATAGATAATAATGAACTAAAAAAAAAATTAATAAATCATAAAACTATTAACCTAATCTCATACAACAAAATCTTCCCACAACCGGTGTTTAGTGAAATGCGTAAAAAAATCACTACATTTTTGACGCGTGTGCTCTAATTGGTATTTTTTGATGAACTCCCATAGACGAGGGTAGCGTGGTTAATGTGGTATAAAGGTAGGTTATTGATAATAATTTCGATCGTATTGTTATATTAATTGAATATTAGCAAGATTATCTTAATATCTTATATATAAAGGGTGAATAGAGGGTTTGAGCGTGTAATTATAATAGATAGAAAAAAGGTTTTAGGTTCAATTCCCACCCGGAAAACTAAATATTTAATATTTTAATTTCCTCGCTCTACCAGAGCGAGGGAAAACGTGACGTTAAGTTCGGCCACGTAAGAACGTAAGTGTCCTAATGGAAACGGAGTGTCTTTACAGGGTCCCAGGTACTCTCTCGGTACCCTACTCTGTGCGGGAGACAGCGTGAACGCACCTTTAGCCAAATAAAAAAAAATAAAAAATAAAATATGATATAATTTAAGTATCTGAGGTAATCTTATACCACTTATAGTGGGTTACATACAAACAATTAAGCTATTGTAATTGATATCCCATAGCCTTCATTGATAAATTAACTATCCCATACAAAATATTCTTTAAATTTTACCATTCATTTCTAGAGTGTTCCTGAGATTAGTGCGTTTTATCAAACAAATTGTTCTGCTTTATAATATTAGTAGTAGTTATAGCTTTCTTAAGCCGGACCAAAATTAATTTTCATATATTATATTGGAACGAATGGAGAAATTGAGTCGTGGCGCTAGGGCGCAAAGTGTGACTGTGAACGCGACTAGTTGTGAGTTTGATGGAAACACTTAACATTTTTATTTCTTTTTTCTCGTATAGAGGCAAAGCGCGGCGTTGAGTTCCGCTACTCAACACACAATGCCTTTAGAATTCGGCGAAACATGGAGAAAGAAGTGTATTAACACTCTCCTACTGTTCCCTCTGCTTACCACGCTGTAGCGCAATCCTAAAAAAAGTATAAAAAAAACAGAGAGAATCTAAAGAAACCATGTTTTTTTTACGCCCAACTCTACAAACATCCTTGTCATACCCCTATCTATTACAAATCCAATTTGGACAAACAATATACATATATAATACAATGCGTACGGAAAAAATAATCACTCCACCCGACTCCACCCTAATGACGATATTTAGGAAATTATTACGAACCGACCGCTTTTGCTTTTCACTAAAGCCACGTGGCCTACACGTGTCGAAGAAAATAAAAGAAAACTAGGAATTTCTTATGAACTAGTATAATTTGATGCATTTTTATATAGATTTTTCCATTTAAACCGAGATCAAGCTAAAATGGTCGAATTAAAGGTCATTATTTAAATCATTTGAATTTTAAATTAGCTATAATCGTCCTTATAGCTTCTAAATTAAGGGCCAAAATAATGTAGAAGGAATATTTGTAGGAAAGCAAAGATTGGTGCGTTGAACAATATGACAATTCGATTAGACCTTCTGTTTAAAGTGATATAACTTATATTTAATGAAAAAAATATTTTTCTCATGTTCATGAAAAAAAAAACCAATTAAGAAAAAAAGTTTTTTTTATTTAAATTCAAATTATTTCATACAAATTACTTAATTTATGGACATTTTAGTATAGTAATGTGTTTCCAACTAACTTTACTTGAATGCTCAAGTCGATAATATTTTTAATATTTTCATTTCTTTTTAAAAAAGAAATTCTACCACACAACACACAATGAAAACTGGGTTAAAAGTGGTGAAAAGAAGAGCCTTGATAGTAGTATAAATATAAACAGGGTAGAGGGAACGTAGGTTCCTCTACCCTGTTTATTTGCAACTTAGCGTGAAGCTATTATGGTAATGCCGAGCCCCGGCGCCCAACCCACCTTAAAGGCCGGCGACGCACCTGTAACTCCTCTGGTGTTGCACGGGGTCGTGGACGGCGGTAATCACTTACCATCAGGTGACCCGCACGCTCGTTTGCTGTGTCTTTTCCATAAAAAAAAAAAGCTAAAAATACGGGGATTGACCTAACCATTGAATCCATAACGACTCTTTTTAAAATGCAAATAGAACAGAAAGCCTAATCACTAATTTCACTTCATTCATTTCACAAAATACAAAAAAAAATTACCTCAAAAAATTAAATAAAAACAGTTACTCCATTTTACATTTAACGAACGTCAAACAGTTGATTTCGAATGGTAATATCTCGTATTGTCGATGCAGTATTTGAAGGCGTTACTAGCTAAGCATGTTTCATATATCTAAGTATAAAGGGTGTCGATGACAATGGTCTTACTTGAACAAATAGTGGGGTAATCACTGAGCTGTCAAAATCGTTAATAGACTACAATTATGCGGACTCAAAATTTTGAGTTTGTAAAATAAATGCTTATTTTATTGTGTTAGTTTATATGGTAAATAAAAAATTAGCCTTGCATTGTATTCTGCACACAGCAGGGTAGGCAGAGGGAACCTAGTATTAATACATTCCGTTCCCCATATTTTTCGCCAAATTCTGAAGGCATTGCATGTTGAATGGCGGAACACAACGCCGTTTGCCTCGTCACCGGAGCAAAGAAATGAAAATAATAAATTCAAGCTTAAACAATTAGGAAACCTTTAGAATATATATACAAACATACGTATCTACACTAGTATATATGTATATATACATTTACATGTAATAGAATCAAATATAATAAAATCGTAATCACCGTGGCGACCAGACAGACGAGACGTGTCAAAGAATAAAAAAAACAGAATGGGGACAGTGCCAAGTATAAAAAGACCTCTCAAAATGGTTCGACGGTCTCAAATCTAACTTTCCTTTCACAGAAAATTGGAAGGTCTTTTTATACTGGCCTTGATTAATGATTCTGCCTCGAAATTTAATCTTTGACGCAAAAAGTATTGAATTGGACACAAAAAGGGGTGTGATAAATGGATGGTTCAGGTCATCTTGGTACATGTCCTTGATTCTTGATGTGGTAAAAATTAAACTTAATAATTTTTTTAACATTTTTAAAATGTTAATCCACACTTAGGAAAGAAAAATACTTATTTAGAAAACTTATAAAAATTTGAACATAGCGGGACTCGAACCCGCGCCTCCTGAAAAATAAGTAAAACTTGGTTAGTTGAAATATTGTAAGTTTGTTGTTTTGATATATCTTTGTTGATTTTTTTCTTTGTAAAATTTGACAATGATGGTACTATAGACATAAAGATTCTTTTCCATTAAACTAACAATTGTTATAGCCTATATGTTTATAAAATTAACAGTTCTGAAACCTTATATACTTAGGATACTCTTTTTACTTACGTTAGACACTATCTCCCATAGTTTGTAGCTTCACTGGAACCTGGAAACCTAGTATTAAGACACTCCGCTCCCCATTAAGACATTTTCTGTCTCACTTTCCGTCGAACTCTTGAAGTATTGCGTGTTGAGTGGCGGAACTCAACGCCACGCTTTGCCTCGTTATCATAGCAAAAAAATAATAAAAATTAATATATCACAAGAGATCTAAACCACAACTGTCACGATCACAGTTACACGCTTATGCCACTGTATCGACGACGACGCCCTTATTTAAGTTTTTAACATTCATATAAAACTGAATTAGATTTTCCTGTAAACCTGTGGCCTACGTCATAGTATGTTATGCTCTACAAAATGGGTTTTTTGCCTATCTAGATAAGAATAGGATGTAATAGATATATAGGAGACTATGTCTAGTGATAAATGATGAAGTTGTCAATATCGTCTGGATTGAAATTTAACGCGCCCTCTGGAGCGGAAACCAGATTAAATTGTAAATTACAAGTAGAAATTCCGTTTAAATTTGAAAAAAAAGTCTATTTGGGCTTTTTTTAAGGATTTTTCGCTGTATCCCACATATAGCGAGGTAGACAGTAGGAACCTTGTGTCAATACTGCGTTTCCTACTTTCATTCTTATTCTTATAAAGGAGCAGTATCAAACAATACCATACTAAAAAAATTGCAAAAGACGTTCCCAAAGGGTACTGAAAAACGATTAGTTCCCAAAACGTATGGGCGTGCGGTCATCCATCATAAGTTGTGTATTATATTGTAATTACAGTGAAACCAGCGTTCTAGGACACGTGCCTTTTGTTTGGTTTGGGACCAAATTATATACAGCCGATAGAGGAGGACGGAGGGCTTTAAAATATTTATACTTGATTTGTTTTTTATGTTGGTATTTGAAGATTGAAATACGATATATGATTTTGCTATAGCTATTTTAGGTTTGTTTTTGGAAATTTTGGTTGGAGGAATAAATTAAAAATTAAAAAATCAGCTTCACGCTGTATCCCGCACTCAGCGGGGTAGGCAGAGGGAACCTAGTGCTAAGACACTCCGTTCCCCACTTTCTGCCGAATTCTGGAGGCATTGCGTGTTGAGTGGCAGAACTCAACGCCGCGCTTATCTTCGATACCAGAGCGAAGAAACGACAATATAAATTTAAGTAAATATTTCATCTCCTCGAGTGGATCGAACCCACAACCAGTCGGTTTTACAGTCACACTTTGTGCCGCTGCACCACGACTGGCCTCGAAAAAAAAACAAAAACAAAATAAGCAATTATGATGAAAATAACAATGATATATGAAGTAACAAAACAAAAAAGGAATTAAAGAAGTCATCAGCTTAAACGTCACATAATTAAATAATAATGAGGAATCTGTTTATCAAACGAAATACTACCGTCCCACTATTCTGTAAGAGGATGTAGTGACGCAGAGTTAGAAGCGTGCGACTGTTGTGGGTTCGATTTCCATTTGGGAAAATTTTATATTTTCACTTGTTCGCTCTGGTAAAGCGTGGCTTTGAGTTTTGTTGTTTTTATTGTGTGGTGAATTCTTGAGACGTCTTCTCCCTCTTCGGCGGAATGTAAGACGGAAATGGCTTAATGTGTACGGAGTGTCTTAACACTAGGATCCTAGGTTCTCTCTGACTACTCTGCTAAATGCGGGTTACAGCGTGAAGCTAAAAGAAATACTTAAATTTACACAAAATATCCAACAGATTCTCAGATTTAATAGGAATCAAACCCACAACCCGTCGCTTTCACCGCCGCATGCGTGCGCTCGCCATTTACATATTTAATAATAAATCGATCCAGAGGCGGTCATAGCGCAACACCTAACTCCTTAACAGAGCAGAAGAAAATGAAAATAATTCATACTCCCGACTAGAAATCGAACCCACGACCGCCAAATTTAACTTCCCAAGTAATAAATGTATTTAGTAACTCTTAGTTCACTGAAACAGTACTCCAATATTCCTTAATACCCACAAAGGCGTACTAAATAGTTATAAGAAGCGTAAATCCGACAGATATTAATTTAATACCACACACCTAATCTATAATTTTTATAAACGTCATTTTGAACTCTATTACTTAAGAAATAGAGGTTTTATATAAATTTTCTGTCTGGCTTAGGGTCGCTTTGATCTCGGTCACAGCAGGGTGTTTGTGGGTACAGTGCAATGTTGGAGCGAATTTAATAATGCAGTGTTTCTATTACTATTAAGTACCTATAGATATAATAAATGTATTGATTGGTATTGGCTTCACGCTTTATCCCGTATATCCCGGAATTTAGAGTTCAGATACTACGTGTTGAGTGTTGGAGCTCACAGCCGCGTTTTATCTAGTAACAGGAGCGAAAAAACTAAAATAATCGAATTCACAACCATAGCATTTACAACCAGACACTGTGCCGCTATATAAAATTACAGAATATTTTAATTTTTTTATCAAAGCGTAGCCACACGTCTTAGTAATTAATTAACCTAATAGCGCAAGATCCCAGGGCCCCCAGATCTAGGTCATTTTAGCCAACCTGAAATTTGTAGGAGGCGTACTTATAACTGTGAAAGTGGGGCCTTGTCAGAGATTGCATCTGGGGGCCCTGGGATCACAATCTATAACAATATAAGTATTTTATAGAGAAATATACACACATATGACCAAATATTTTACTCGACCAAAACACAAAAAAAACGTACATTTTCATATAACTACACTATATATCAAATTTTTCATCACTCGGAACTCCAGATATAGATTGTATATCATCGAGCAGTGACGTCATCGATAAGAGAGTGGAGTCTGTGAAGTTTATAGAATCACCCGCATCTCCTCTTTCTAGTTGATTCCTGGATGTACCTAGAGTCTACAATAAGGGCAGAAGCTTATTATTAATATATTTATTATTAATATATTTATTGTTAATATATTTATTGTTAATATATTTTTATTAATATATTTATATTTTTGTATTATATATTTCTGTCCACGTTATTTTTCGCAAAAGGTGTAGGGAAGTCATGGCCATATTTAAAAACTGCTCTCAACTCTGAGATCAATCATAATTTAATGATATAAGAATGAAAGAGGCTTCTTAAGATCGCTCCCAAGAACGATCTGAAAGTTGAGAGTGGCTTATAAATTCGTGTCTTCGTGTTAAAATACTTCTTTCTCCACGTACCGTTTAATTTTTGAGCCGTTGCGTAATACCCAACAGCTTAGTTTGACTCAACGTCGGCAAGTGAAAATAATTAATTGATTTTTTTATGAATCTTCATCTTTTTCTATAGGGAATTGAACCCACAATTGTCACATGTTTCGGAAAATTGGGCAGAAAGTGTAGGCCTGAGTGTCTGAAAATTAAGTTCCTCCTGTCGCGGTATCCTTTATACCGCAAAAATATAAATATATTAATAATAAATATATGAAGTAAAAAAAACTTACATCAATTATAGCCAAATGTAATACAGATAGGTCGAGTTTCAGTGGCTTTATTTCCTGCGGCTCTTCATCCAGATAAGAATATTCATTTTGTGACTGCCAATTTATCTGTAGAATAAATAAAAATAAAATATATCTTTCATTACTTTTTAGGCCAGTCGTGGCGCACAAACTGTGATTGTAAACGCAACTGGTTGTAGGTTTAATCCCCACTCGAGGAAATAAAATATTTATTTCAATTTATATTTTCATTACTTCTCTCTGGTGTTGAGGCAAAGCGCGGCGTGGAGTTCCGCCACTCAACACTCAACACTCAATGTCTCCAGAATTCGGCGGGAAACGGGAAACGGAGTGTCTTAACACTATGCTGCTATGTGAAGCGGTTTCTTATTTTTTCACTCATTTCTTAGAACACAAAAATAGACTAAAGAAAAATAGACAATACTTAGAAATAAAATAAATTATCCTTCTCACTCCAAGTAACATAACGACTTATAAACAATATTTTATATAACTTTAAAGATTTTCTATAGTTTTAAAACTGAAATATGTATGTATATAAACTTTTTACACGTCTCAACCGCCATTTCTCAAGAAACTCGTTGGTCTGCTGTAACGCCTCCCTGCTCTGCTGTAGAAGGTCATCAATTTTGTCTTTACCGCGAAACTTTTTGTATTTGTTCAGAAACTGAAATATTATAGATAATACTTTATAATATTATTTTGTAGCTTAACGCTGCATCCTGCACATGGCAGAGCAGGCAGAAGCATCCTGGTGACCTAGTGTTACGACACTCCGTTGCCATTAAGACACTTCCGTTCCTCACCTTATTCGCTCTAGTAAGAAAACAAAGTACAGCTTCATAATTTTTATAAAGGTTTTATTTTTGCTTTAAATAATATGCAAGAGTGCATTTTATAAGCAAACTAGCTTTTAAGCTAGAGGTGTGTCACATGACACAATCTAAGTATATGAATACAATTGGATCTCTGTTTACTCTGCTATTGTGTAAGATTATCGTCGTGGCACAGGGGTACAAGGGTTGTGGACTCAATCCCTACTCGGGGGAATGAATTATTATTGGTTAAATCAAAAATCAAATAAATCAGCTTCACGCTGTATCCCGCACACAGCAGGGTAAGTAAAGGGAACCTAGCGCTAAGACACTCCGTTCCCCACTTTCTGCCAAATTCTGAAGGCATTGCGCGTTGAGTGGCAGAACTTAACGCCGCGCTTAGCCTCGACGACAGAGCGAAGAAATGGAAATATAATATTTCATCTCCTCGAGTGGGGATCTAATCCACAACCACTCGGTTTTACAGTCACATTTCGTGCCGCTGCGCCACGACTGGCCTAATTATTTGTTAATGTTTTCATATTTATTTAAATTTATATTTTTATTTCTTCGCTCTGGTGTCAAGATAAAATTAACTCAAATATTCATAACTAATTGCCTTAGAATCAAAGTCACAACTATCCCGTTTACATTCACACCACTACGCCACGTTAGACGCAATAATTGATATAAAATAAAAACCATAATACCGATATCGTCAATCCAAGAGCAACAATTTCAACCAGCAACAGCGATAAGTTAACATCATTCCCTATTTCTTGCAAATTTTTCTCTTCTTTCAACGATTTTTGTATGAAACAAAGAATTTTACATAATATTTTTTGGCAGGCATCCACAAATCCGTTGCCGAGGAGGTAGTCAATGAAAATTAGACTTAGAAATGATAAAGTATAAAAGAAAACGTTACAAGCCTCAGCTATCATTTTGAGTGTAAATTTAAATGTCTTACATTAATAAATTAAGTAAAATTAATAATATACACTTTAATTCATTTTGAAATCTAAAATTTGACTACATTGAGTGACGTATGACTTATTCGAACTTAGTTTATGAAATATCGATTATTGTTATATCGATATTTCACAATAAATATCGATGAAATAAAAATTTGACGATTTAACAATTACATTTATGACCATTTCCTTCTTTAATGACTTTTAAAAGAAAGGGATACGTATAATTTTAGTATGATAAAGAATCTGTTGGGGACAGTGACCTGTGCCTACTTGAGTAGGGAAAACTGCCTTTCCTGAATTGTTGCTGAAATAAAAGAATTGACTGTATAATAATATATTGTCTTCACATAACAAAAGTACTGCGACAATAGTAAGTAAATTGCCGTTAAAATGGGACTTGAGGTTAGAAAAGTTGAAAAGGAAGTGAGGACCTGTGCCCGGTCGCTCCGGCCGTCCCTGCTCCTCTCCGCCGTCGCTCTGTCGCCGCTCAGTGATCGCCGCCTCAACAGAATCAAATCTATTCTAGCTATTTCTATTGGTTGATCTAATGACAAGAGCACGCGACTGTAAGCGCGACGGTTGTGGGTTCGATTCTCACTCAGGGGAATAAAATATTTTCATTTCTTCGCTCTTGTAACGATGCAAAGCGCGGCGTTTAGTTGCGCCACTCAACACACAATGCCTCAAGGAATTTGGCTTTTTTATTTAATTTTAATTATAATTGAAACCATCGAGACGCAGTTGGGTATGATCTGCCTGTAAACATGATACTTGTGAGTTAGATATCCATTATAAGGAAGGAAGTATTTTATGAGGCCAGTCATGACGCAGCAGCAGCAAGTGTGACTGTAAAATCGACTAGTGGTGGGTTCAATCCCCACTCGAGGATATGAAATATTTAACTAAATTTATATTTCCATTTCTTCACTCTGGTTTCAAGATAAAGCGTGGCGTTGAGTTCTGCTACTCAACGTGCAATTCCTCCAGAATTCGGCAGAATATGGGAAACGGAGTGTTTTAAAACTAGGTTTCCTCTGCCTACCCTGCTGTGTGCGGGTTAGAGCGTGAAGCTGATACAGCGTAAATCTGAAATAAAATATATTAAAACCTTTGCTATTCTGAATTATAACTAAACCTTCTAATCGATTTTCACTTTACTTATCTTTAAGTGTAAATAACTACGGTTGCTATGGTTACCTAATATATTGTAAATCCTGACAACGGTTGTCTTCTTTATTTTGATAAGGCGTCGTTTCTCTCTTATAAGTTTTTACCTACATTTTTACTTAGTTTTTTACAAAAATGGTAAGAAAATTATTTATAGATTTTACAGTTATAAAATATGTAATATGCGTGTTTTGTTTAAACGCTATATTCTTTTCAGGCGCCAAAAGGAGGAAAGGGTGTAGGTAAAAAGGCACCTGGTAAGTATCATATCGATTGTATATAAAAGGAGCAGGCCCTCGTGGCGCAATGGGATACTTAGTAACTGTAAATACGATAATTATGGGTTCAATTCCCACTCTTAGGAATTGTTTTCTTTTCGTCTCTCTAATAATAAAATAAAGCACAAGTTCCGCCAGTCAAAACACGATACCCCAAAATATTGGGCAATCCATGCATGCAATAGAAAATAAAGTGTCTTAACAATAGGTTCCCCCTGCCTACCCTGCTATGAGTAGGATACAATGTGAAGTGAAAAAAAAGAAACGCAGATTTTAGTTTTTTACTTAGAAAAATATCTTTGGCTATTTATAACATCTGTGCCATCTACATTTAATGTTGAAAAACTGTCATTAGTATATTATATTTGTTATACAGGAGTATATTAATATTTACTTAATAATGCAAATTTTTCGTCAGCTATCGTCATAGATGGAGTAGACACCTCTGAGATGACCCGAGAAAAACTAGAACAATTCACTCTGAGAGTAAAAGAAGAATTAGACAAAGAAAGAGAAGAGCGAAATTATTTTCAATTGGAAAGGGATAAAATCCGAACATTCTGGGAAATCACACGCCAACAACTGGAAGAAGCAAAAGCTGAGCTACGAAACAGAGAACGTGCTACAGAAGAAGCTCAAGAAGAAAATGAAGCACTTTTAGAAACGGAAAAACAAAAAATTAAGCATTTAAAATACGAACAGCAAGCTGCAGCAGCTGCTCTTAGAGCTGAAAATTTGGTAGCCTTAAAAGCTGCTAAAGAAGAACATACAGAGCAGGAGTTGGAGCTTTTAAATGACAAGAGAGCGCTGCGACAAGAAATGAGAGAAAAAGCTCTAGCAGCTCAAGATGAACTTAGAAGGGCTAAGCTTATCCACGCTGAAGAACTATCAAAAGTTAGAGAGGAATTTGAAGAACAGGCTCGACAGATCGAAGACAAAGCTGATAAGAAATTACATGAAACAAAAGTCGAATTAACTGTCAAACATCGAACTGAAATCACTGAAGTGGAGGAGAGGAAAAATAAGATGTTATCTGAACTGATCGCTCATCACGATAAAGCTTTTTTTGATCTGAAGAACTATTACAATGATATAACTTTAAACAATTTAGGTATGATTTTTTTTATAAACATTTCTTGTAAAGTGTTTCGATGACTTTTAAAACATAATATGGACACCAAAAGACATTTAAGAACTCTTTTAACTTAACACTTAACACGGCGCGGCGTTTCATTTTCAACACTCAGCACTCAATGCCTCCTGAATTGGGCGGAAAGTGGGGAAAGGAGTGTCGTAACACTAGGTTCCTCTGTGCCTACCCTGCTGTGTGCGGGATACAGCGTGAAGCTAATTTTAATTTACTTTTACATATATACATTCACTTGCTTTGCTGGTAATTTGTATATGCTTTAAAACAATAAATCACTGCTTGGGTGTTACAATAACGTAGATCTGTTTGTTGAAACACCAAGCTAAATATATCAATGTATATGAAAAGATTTTATTTACAAATATTCAATGTCATATCCTGTTATATTTCAGGAAGTTCAAATACATCATTCTTGCACCAAAAAAAAACGACATATACTATATTTTTAGGTCTTATAAGCAGCTTAAAGCAGCAAATGGAGGATATGCAAAAGGTAAAAGAGAGGGCGGAGAAGATAGCAAGAGACGCAGTGGCTGAAGCAAAGAGTCTCCGTGGGCCTCTGGAAGCCGCTATAGCCGATAACAAGGAACTGAAACGACAAATGTCAAATTATGATCGTGATAAGGCAGCTTTAGCTGTAAGTCTAGTATTGTTAAAAAAATTAGTAAATAATAGCTTATGGTTTGGCATTGAGTTTTTAATTTAGTTTATATTAATTTTCGGAGCTGAATCTCGTCTATATAGCAGTTAAGTTAGGACGTACCTGGAAACCTAGTGTTAAGACACTACATTCCCATTAACCACTATCCCACTTTCTGCCGAACTCTGCTTTTGCCTTGTTACCAGTGCGACACCTGTCACACTTACATTCGCACGCATATGCCTCTACACCAGTACTGTTCTTTAGTGTTTTATCTTCTCTATCTTATTTTTATACGATACAGAAATTTAACAAATAATAGTTCTAGACACGTTTTAAGTATGCATAAAAGATATAATAAAGCTAGTATTATTCATTTTCAGTCTAAAACCAAGCAACTAGCGACCTTAGAGGAACAATTTGGTGTTCTCAAGTGGGAGTATGAAGTCCTACAAATAAGATTTGACCGTGTTGAAGCAGAGCGAGATGAATTAAAATTGAGGTAAATATTTAAAAAAAAAAAATCTTTACTAACTACATATTGATTTGTATATTGTCTAGAGTCAAGACTCTAAAGATAAAAATCGGATTCAAGAATCTAGAGAATCTAGTGTTAAGACACTCACTCCGTTCCCCACTTTCCACCGAATTTTTCGAGTCATTGCTGTTGAGTAGTGGAACTATTTATAAATAATAATTCATTTAATCGAGTGAAGATTGAATTCACAATCGTTGTGTTACAGCTACACGCTTGTGCCCCTGCGCCACAACGGTCTCATTCTAGAGACTACTTATATATTAATAGCATTACCTTGCTTTGAGCTTAAGCCAATGCATTGACAGCTGACAGCATCATAAAAGTATTTATTATCGAATTAAAACGTTGATTACGCGTTGATTACCGCCTCAGAAAACCTTCCATTATACGCATCAAGAATATACCAAGAAAATAGTACAGAAAATGACAAACTGAGTGTCTTAACACTGGATTAGTCGCCTCTTACGACACCACCAGTACCAGGATGATCCTATTCTAGGCCGGGATCACACGGCACAAGGCAGAGAGAATCCAGTACTTAACACTTGTTAAAACTTGAAGCTGTGATTTTTTTATATAATTTGTCATACATTATTTACATTAAGCCATAGTTTTTATTAGGTACGTTTATAAGAATTTTGTATTTTTTATTATATTAAGGAGTATGCTGTTATAGATTCTCGAGGGCGGTCATGGAAGTGCAACAAAAAGCATCTTTGAAAACTGCGCTTTTAGAAGCGAAGTTGAAGAAGATGGAAGGACGAGATATGGGTCCTAGAGAAATGCACGTAAGTTAATTTAATATTATTATCGTTATATCAAAAACTAATAAATTCTTTTATTAATTCTTCATATATGCGTGTAAAATGTTATTAATTTTTAATTTTAATAATTATCAAGGCAAAACGCGGCGTTGAATTCTGCCATTTAACACGCAATGCCTCCTGAATTCGGCAGAAAGTGTCTAAATAAGACGGAGTGTCTTAGCACTAGGTTGGTAGATTTAATTACGTGTGATGTACAGTGTGACAATATTAAAATTTACAGGATCTTCTCAAATTAAAAGACACTCAGGTGGAAGACTTGAGATATGAAGCGGCGAGACTGAGGAAAGCTCACGATGATCTATTAGCCACTTACGAAGCGAAATTAGCGAAACTAGGTGTACCACCCGAGGAACTAGGGTTTAAGTAAGTTTATAATATATTTGTACCAATTACCGTCGGATATAAAAAAATGGGAAGTATTTTAACAGTAGGTTGTCAGGTTCCCCTTCCTACTTGGAAATTCTGTGCGGAATACAGTGTGATGCTAAAAAGGGAGATCTGTATGAAATGTGATACAGTGCTCGAGGAAACTCAAGACGCAGTTACAGTGGTCAGTGGGTAGTGGAGGAAGTGAGACTTACATCGATGATCCTAATTATACATAGGTGTTAAGTATTAGGTTAATAAAGTTATTTATCGAAGATGAATAGGTATTCTGAAAATTAGTATTTTTTCAGTTTCAATTAATTGAAAAAAAAAATCAGCAACACGCTGTATCCTGCATACAGCAAGGCAGACATAGGAATCCTTGTGTTAAGACACCTCATTACCCACTTTTCGCCAAATTCTGGAGGCATTGCGTGTTGAGTGGATGAACTCAATGCCTCAGAGCGAAGAGATGGAAATATAAGTTTAAATAAATATTTAACATCCTCGAGTTGGGATTGAACCCGTAACCCGTAACAAAGTGTGACTGTAAAAGTGACTACTCACTTTGCGCCCCTGCGCAACGACTGGCTTGAAAATCAGTTGTTCCTGACATTAACTCGTTAAGCCTATCAAACTTTTCTCTTCTTCTATATAATATTATAGATATATAGATAAATGGATTTTAGAATAATTAATAAACAACTTGCTACATATTTAGGAAATATTTTGAAATATAATAAATATATACAAAAATATTTTTGCTGTGCCATCTAAATTTTTATATTTGAACTAAATAGATAAATTCCAACAAAGCGCCATCTAGTGTGGAAATTTGATATTAAATCGCTTTAATAATAGTAAGTTGAAGTTGTTGTACAGTGACATCTTTTGTCAAAGAAACTAACTATAATAATACATACAAAAATAATTTCGTATAGTTTTATGTAATATTATTTACACTCTAATAAATTAAAATTCACATATATTCTTATTATATGCTGTATTCTTTATGAATATCACCACAAGATGGCGCATATTAAATTGGTTTACAATAACATAAGCTTTTAATTTTTATGTAAGATTTTACTATTTTAGCATATATCTATTATCTTCACGCTGTAATCCACAGCAACGTAGGAAGAGGGAACCTTTCCCCACATGGCGCCTAATTTTCGAGACATTGCATTGAGTCCAAACCAAGGCAAGCGCGGTGAAAGGGAAGGGAATTGAACTAACTACCGTCGCGATTACAGTCAGCCTACGCTGCTGCGCCACAACGGCTTTAATCATAATTTGGCTTTGACATAATTTGGCTTTGAGAAAATATCTAAATTCTGGGAAACTGTAAAAACTGAAGGAGGAACAAAGTATTTTATTCTTTAAATATATATATCTGTCGTGTGTAACATTGAAAGCCATTTCTTACAAATTTTCTTTATTCTGATAATGATAAATTAATAAATAAATAAATATTTTTTTCTTTCAGACCATTAAAAGCAGTTGCTGTAGCTGGCCTATCGCCTGTCATCGGACAAGGCCCAGCTGGTCTTGTCACTAAGGAACCTGTTTAATATCTACATCAAATAAAACATAGAAATGAATCACTATATTTTATCAAATGGAAAAATAAATAACTTATTATTAGTTGTATAAAATTTAGTTACTAATAATATTTCAATATTTTTATTCATATTTTTGTATGCAGTTGATGTATCTGAATTTGAATCGTGTTATATAAATATTTTAATTAATTAAAACGAGAGTTATCAATTGTTTTTTTATAGGTATTATTATCAACATATAATAAACAAAGCAGAAGGGTGTGACTGTGACAAGACGGTTGTAGGTTCGATCCCCATTTAGGGCAATGAATTGTTATTTATTAATATTTTGTTTTCTTCGCTCTGGCACAAAGGGGAAAACGCGGCATTTACGGCGAAACATAGGGAACGGAGTGTCTTAACAATCTTAACACTTGGTTCCCTTGCCTACGCTGCTTCGAATCTATGGCTCAGTGGTCAGAGCACCTGGTCGGTTTCCGGGAGGCGTAGGTTCGTCGACCCCATTCGGCGAAATGAAATATTTATCTGAATTTATATTTTCATTTATTTGCTCTGGTGTAGAGGTAAAGCGCGGCCGAATTGAGTTCAGTTCCGTCACTTAACCCACAAAGCCTCCAGAGTTTGGTGGAAAATGGGAAACGGAGTGTATTAGCACTATGTTCCCTCTGCTGCGGATATATTGATACATTGTGAAGTTGATTTTGATCTTTTTTTGTGTAGGTACCTACTTTAAATTCTTATTTTATTTGCCTACTTGTCTCCTTAGCGAGAAAAGGCGTGAAGCGGTAAAAAAATAATGGCACGTATAGAAATAAAACGCCACATCGAAGCCAATAAATGTTTTTATTTACTACTTACCTCCATTTATATTTTTATATACAAAACGGTCATAAGGCAACAGTTTAAAATGAATGGATGCTATACGATGAAGATAAAATCGCGTAGCTTTTTTTATGCCACACTCAATTTGAAAATTTTACATACATAATAATAATAACAATAAGTGCCTCAACCGGGAATCGACATGACGACCATTGTAATTGGGATATTGTGCACAAATCAAAACTTTTAGATCCTTTCAACAACTAATCATCAATTTATATATTTATTTTAAAACAAATAAATTTATTTGAACATATTTATTTTATGTATTTACTTATATGGTATTTAGAATATTAATAACTTGATAGTAAAAATAATTTATAATTAAATATAGTAAAACTAGATATTCACATAAAATAAAGTTTATTATAATATTTTTGCATTATAATGATAAGATTTGTGCTATGCAGATAGTCTATTAAACAATTAAAAATCCTAAACATAAATTAATAATAAGCAACAATTTTAAATAAATAATTTAACTATCAATCTTAAGAAAATAAAGTTTTATTTTATAGTATCTAAATGATAATTTATCTGTAACTGAGTGCACGGCAGCGCATTTGCCAAGTCTGCAATCTACGATAAGCTTCATAAAAGCTATTCAAATGTTAAAAACGGCAAGAAAGTAAAAAAAATGAACATTGTTTTTTTTAACGTGGACATCTCATTATTATGTTAACACACCAGTAGTGCAATATTATATCAAAAATCAACAAAAAAGCTCCTAAAATACTATTTATTTCTCACAAATAATATTTTATATCTTTCATTATATTCGATATATACCAAATTTTTATTCAAACAATCATTTTGTGCCCTCTACCTTATATTTACAAAATTATGCTCTTTATTTAGCCTGGCACAAAGCCTATTACATTATTATAAGTTAAAAACGTACATTCTCAAAAGTGGACTATGTCCTTTTAAATATAAAACCAAAGAAAATATTTTTAATTAAAAAAAAATCAAATTCTATTTGTGCATTTAAGCTTAAAATATATTGAAATTACATACAACATTTGAATAGTAGCAGAATTTTAGATAATATTGCACTATAGTTAAATTAGTGTAAGTAACCTTAACATTGATGAAGTGTCTATGCTTCATTTCTGCTGATTAAATATGGAATTTCAATACGAATTCATAATCAATTTACTTTTTTTTTACGTCTTAGTCATTTATAAATTTCTCGATTCCTCATAGTAATATAAATAAAATTTAAATAATCTTAGAATTGTAAAATCTTGATTATTATATAAATAAAATAATATATTGTGCATTTTACAAAGAAATATAGTCTTAAGCTTATTTTGATACATAAAGCAGAGATTACAGGAGAGTGATTTTCTTTTTTTATTATTTCAAGGATTTTGGACTTCTTGGAAGGTTTCAGAGAAAGTGTAAAGTGATAGTGACCACATTTATTGGCAGTGACGTGTATCTAATTTATTATTTTTTTCTTCATCAAAACCAAAATTATTTTTTAGAAGCTTTATTTTAAACGCAATTTAGTCTTTCATTGCAGGTTGTTTTATAGATTATATTACATATATAAATTAAATTGACAAAACTCATGTATACAACCATTTTTATAAATTAAAATAAATGTGTAATAATTGATTTTTATATACAAAAAGCTCCTAACTAGAATCAACGATACGAATAATTTAAAATTTATTTAATATTAAACAAATAGTGTGAAACATCAAAGCCAACGAACATTATATTTTTGAATTATTTAAAAGAAAAACTACAATTCAAGTTTTTTACACATTACGAAAGCAATTTCTTAACGATTATGATTATTAAATAAAATCAGTTTCACGCTGTATCCCGCACACAGCAGGCTAGGCAGAGGGAACTTCGTGTTAAGACACTCCGTTCCCCACTTTCTGCCGGATTCTGGAGGCATTGTGAGTTGAGTGGCAGAACTCAATGCCGCGCTTAGCCTCTACACCAGAGCGTAGAAATGAAAATATAAATTTAACTAAATATTTCATCTCCTCGAGTGGGAGTCAAACCCACAACCGGTCGGTTTTACACTTTGTGCTCCTGCGCCATGACCGGCCTCGATTATGCTTATTAATATCGCATTATTGTCTTATCAAATTATAAATAAGTACACTTAAAAAATCTATCAAATAACACAACTGCCACAGAGTCGTTTAAAAAATTGTAAGTAACAAACAAATAAAATATAATTCAAACTTAAATTTTATTTAAAATAAAATATTTTTTTAAAATTATGTTGTGTTTTAGTAATAAACAAATCAACAATGCCCGTTGGCATCTTTAATAACACGTAATTTATATTAAAAAAATGAACATTCATTTCACTCTATACATTTTTATCACATCGCGATTACAGCAGTCATCACATTGAAGCGAATATTCGAGACTTCATAAATTGGAAAATACTTTAATAATTAAATATATTATGCACAAAATTTAAGCTTTACATAAAAGTTATATTTAGAAAAAATATTAAAATAACGATAATTAATTATCAATGAAAAAATGAGTACACTTAATGAAAATGTTTCATCACGCCGCGATGTTTAATGATCAAAATGTGATCATTAAACATTAAATAAATTAGAAAATTTAAAATAATTTGACTTGATTACAGAATGATATCAATAAATTGCTTTTCAATTTCTTAATTAAGTTATTATAAGCCTTTTTTTTTTGTTAATGTCAAGCTTTTAATATGTATGAAATTCAATAACATTATCGAGAAACTGCTAAAACTTCTAAAAGATAAAGAAAGAAAGACTATAACATACTATTAAAAAAAACATATATTTAACATTTTAAGATTTTCTTAAAATTTTATAACAAAAAACATGAAAAACAATCTAACTTGGCAGTTTCTCTTCTTTTTACATAAATAGATTGAATCTCATCAAAATGTAAATTTGTGGTTTGGACGACAAATGAACGAATACACATAACAATAACTTTATCCCTTGTATTTCTAACAACTAATATCTAAAATGTCGCGTGATATTTACATTACAGGTAAGAGCACACCGAGGGCTTTGTAGAGTCCAAAAGATTTTGAAATTTTAAATATAAGAAATTGGGGACAAATCTATAAAAAAATAAATAAGAGAATTAGATTGATCTTTGTTATATATAATTCATTAATAAGATTCTAAATTTAACCAGAATAATCAAGTAAATTTCAGTGTACTACAAGTGACTAACATAAACATTTATTGACCATATCCTTGGACTCCTTGCCTCAAAATATTTATAACTACAGGTTTCCAAAAATGTATTAAACTAATACACGTTATTAATCAGAATGAAATATACGTTAATTAATCTGGTTAAAACACGTTATTAATCCGGATAAAAATATATTATTAATCCGTTCAAAATACATAATTAATCCGGTTAAAATACGTTGTTAATCCCTTAAAATATTTCAATTAGTATTACCAAAAAGTAGATATCAATTTCAAAATCTTTTAAATTCCACATAATAAAAATAAGCAATTATTATTTTAATCTATATTAACGAACGGCTCAACGCTGTATTCTTATACACTAAATGTGCGTGGGCATTGCAAGATCTAAACCACAGTCTAAGCCGTCACTTATATCTTACTTACACTAAGTAGAAAATATAATATGATCAAAATTAAATCGAAAATTAGAAAGTAAATACATATTATTTTTTTCATACACTAAATAGAGTCTTAGAACATTATATAGGTATATTAAAATGTTAAAAAACAAACGCCCATAAGCAGTATTAGTAAAGCTTAGTAAATCATAGATTTTTTTTTTCATTTCGCATCGCCATTTACTTAAGTTGGGTATTATTCACAAGCCTTTAAAAATATAAATATACAGAAACTTTTTTTTTTATGAAGCGTTCAATTACAACCATAAAAGCCTTCTCACATTCAATTAACTTTGAATATGAATAAAATATGTATAATTTAGGTTAAATATTAAGCACTGTCCTCGTACATGACAGTAAAAGCTCAATACCGCCTGTATTTCTATACTCTACTTTATATTAAAAAGGAAAAAAATAAATTAAATTTCTCATTTAGAGCCTGTTCCAGACTGTTTAATAAAAAATACTATTTTAGGGAACGTATAAATTTTTTACGTGGAGGGACCTGAACCCGCATCTTTTGGAAACTGTCCAAGCGCTCTGACCACTAAGCCATATGATAGGTTCATATTTTTATACGTTTTCTAAAAAAGCTTGTTATTTAGAAGCATGCTATGTACCAGCTTATGAGATTTAGCTATCCGTGCGAGCTAAAGCACATTTAGGCTCGTTTTTGTACACTATTCTCAACTCTGAGATTGATCTTGAGAGAGATCTTAAGACTCCGATTTTATTATATTATATCTTGCTATATATAATAACTCCGAACATCGATTTCAGAGTTGAGAATCGTTTATATATACGGGCCGTTCTGCTCGATATAACCTTGTCAAAAACAATAAATTATTAATGGAATTAATTACTTTTCCATGGAAAATATTAATTTTTCTTTCATATTTTGGTCACTGTAAAGGTTATTGTGGACATTTACTGATGAATTTTTAAAACCTGAGGCGCGGGACGGAAGAATCAATATTCTATAGTACGGCAGGGACGATATTATTGATGGATCGTAACACATTTACCATATTAAATTACTCTATTTAAAATGTAGGTACATCGTCTGTATAAATCTTACCAATTTATATACATACATATTTTTTTATATGGATTGCAAAATAATTTTCAATTAACTACTAGCTAATTTGTTATTTTTTATTTTTCAAAATATTTTGTATAATTAATTATACGTAATATAATTACGTTATTTAATTTCATAATTTAACGGGTTTTTTTTGGTCTTACCTAGATTTTTTTTTCATATTGATTTATGCTTCAAAGTTATCTGCTAACTAATGCTTATTTGCAGTGACGAGTGTCTATTAATTATTCGATGGATCTACAAATGTCTAAACATGTACAATATTATTCGTTTCATCCTAAATTATCTCTCAATTTCAGTTATTTTAATACATAATCCTTATAATAATCAGCCATATTGACGCCACCGAGCAATGAAATCGTAATTGCGAATTCATGAAATACAAAAAAAAAACCTGTTTCACAGGATTTTTTCCACTTTTATTTCCAAGATATGATAGTAAAAGACATTTCCTAGCTTATTTAAGTTAAAGGTTGTTTTCCATACATTCACGATATTATCGCTCGGCACCATCGACTAGCTTGTACGACGCGTGCGTTTGACACAATCAGCATGAGGGAGCTAAATATTCATTTTTCATATAACTAGAAGGTAAAATTTCTTTCTTTATAACTAAGTACTATTTATTGAGTTTGAGTTGGAGTTGATTTTCGTGACAACACTGCGTATCTATTTATGTATATATAAGTTTGTATTTGTGTATTTTTGAGCAATTCCAAAGGGTAATTTAATACAAAAATGCAACTTTTCTCCACTAACGCAACAATTATATCAATAAGAGTGGACGAATTTTATTTAGAATTTTTTTAAAGGTATCTCTTATTATTTTATAGGAAATATTACATATATTACACAATATGTCGTTACGTATAAATCTGCAATATCTTATAAACAAGGTAAAAACAGTAACTTAAACCGAAGAGGCAAAATTTCCAAGAGGCAAAACTTTCAAAGAGGCAAATCTTATAGCTTAGAAATGTCGAAAACAATAACAATATCTATTCATATATTATGTTGTCACGAAAACACCTTGTAACGTCATAATTCACAACGCTTTTAAAAAATTTGCTTCTATCAGAGCCTGTCCTGTAATCGAAGCGAAGCCTGTGATTGGCTCGAGATTATTCAAAAATGTTAATTTCATCTCATTGTGTGTACTCTGTAACCAACGCCTCTTCAGGAGCCCTGTCATCTGAAAAATAAAATTTTACTACTATAGTAAATATTAGAGATTAATTAAAACAAGATTATATATAACAAAATATATTCTTGTTTTAGGCATTTTTTATTTCTGTTGGTGTTATTTTCTTCTGTGTAATATAAATTATGTATCAAAAATGTTAGACATTTTAAGAACTTTTATTTGAAATATTCGTTTTAAGCAGCAAAATAGAGGCGCAGTAGTACAGCAACTGATTGTCAACACGACGGATGTGGGTTCAATTTCTCGCACTAATAAGCATTTAAACGCAGCATGGAACGTAGTGTCTAAACACTAGATTCTCTCTGCTTATCCTGCTATATATGGGATAAGGCGGGAAGTTATTAAAAAAAGTACAATTTAAAACATTCAAAAACAATTTGCAATTTTTATAAAAAATTTTGTGTGCAAAAA
The DNA here is from genome assembly GCA_917862395.2 of Heliconius sara. Lineage (NCBI taxonomy): Eukaryota > Metazoa > Arthropoda > Insecta > Lepidoptera > Nymphalidae > Heliconius > Heliconius sara. Next base: position 1,605,502 of record OU860788.1, on the reverse strand, counting down.
ATAATATTTTAGTGAAGCCTTATTAAGATAAACTACGTTTTTATACTCACTTTTATCTTCTATACCTATTTTAATTCGTAAGAGACTACTAGTAATACAGTATAAAAATAAAACGTCCAGTGGTATTTAAACCCAAGGCCTATTAGCCTTAAAGATTGATTAAACCAAAATCCATGGACAAATGATCTTAAAATATAACTGAATGGGCAAGAAAGCAAAAAAACATGCTCGAAATATAAAACTAGTAGGTATTATTTATTTAACCTCTTTTAAAGTTTTAATGACGCTCTAAGGAAAGAAAAATATTTTGAAAGGTAGAAGAGGCGCAGGTTCGAGTGCTTTTTGACAGAGACCTTAATGCTATGACAGACCGTTCCCCACTCTGCGCCCAATTTTTTCAGACATTGAGTGTAGAGTGGTGGAACTTAACGCTTTACATTGTTACCAGAGCGAGATAAAGAAAATAATTCATTCTGGAAAATCTAAACAATAATTATCGCGTTTACCAGTCGCCAGTGTGCCATGGCTGCCACAATTGAATAACTATAGCTTTCCAAATATTTTTCTTTTCCAAGAGTAGCTTATTTTTTAGTTTAAAATTTAAATTAATCGGTGTGTCGTATATATATTTATACGTTTCAATTTATATAATTGTGCTTTTCCAAATATTAGAGCTTTCAAAGCTCACGTACCTCTGTGTGCGTTTCTTTAGGCGTTCACGAAAGATGACTTGGTCCTGTCAAGTTGCAATTTGAGTTTATTAAAAAAAAACTTTTTTAAACAGTCAAATTTAAATTTCAATATTTAATTTGTTACTTTTTTAAAAAGAATTTAGTAAAGCGTTTAATACAATCAATTCATACAATTAAGCATGCAATTATCTATTTCTAATAAGGAAATAATCTGATATTTAGGAATATCTAAGTTCTCAGAAAATCAGTATTATTTTTTTGTCTAACAGTACTATAAATTTTGTTTAAATACGAAATTTTGGTCATATTCTTTAACATTTGTAAAAAAAATCCAAAACCTCAATCACATGACAATATCCACTATAATCTACATACACTAACATACCACTCATCAGAAATCAAAAATGAAATAAAATGGATGTCTCACCCAGATAGTGAAGCAGAATTCGAGATTGGTGGGCTATTGGACTCGAAGCCCTCTTTTGGCTTTTCATTAGCCAACTGCATCTTCAATTGATGTCCAAAACATGCAAGGTCTTCCCTAAATGTGTCTGATCCTGGCGTAGTGGGCTTCCCATCATCACCCTGTAGCCATAGCCTCAGCATCGCTTTGCAAGGGAGCCTGCTCCGACTCATCTTCAGTATTGTAAATTTTAAAATATGCAAATGTCAAATATATCACCGATATAATGAAAGACGGTATCGGTATAGCCATAGCATATACCAAATTCAAAGTGTTTTGCCACATATCCAACTCAGTTATAACTAGGCCAGGATCCACCCGGCTGTAATAGCATGAGTAATTGGTACCTAGCGGTTTATACTTCCCATAGAATATAGTACAATTAAGTATGGGCGGATAACCACACCCCTTCACGTTGGGGAATAGCCTAGCCCCCGTGAAGTACCATTCGGAGTCATTGCCTTGCAAGCCAGTCGGGATTGCTTCTTGCAGTTCTTGATTCTCCATATCTGTGTCTGGTGGTTCTAGCGGTGATTCGTAACTATCGTAACTATAATCAGTTCTTAAAGATCGTTCGGCTCTTATTAAATTTTCATACTCGGTTGCGGTTATGTTTGGCGCGTATCCTAGCTTGTAATTAACTCGTATCTGAGTGCATTCGTATAAGTCTTTAGTGCAGCCTTCCCTACAGGACGCCCAGGTGCAATTGCTGGCACCCACTAAATGTTTCACTTGGGCGGTCACACATAACGCTGGTACAGGATCGAATTGCATAAATATAGTAGTGAATGCAGGTTCTATTACGAATGGGACTAAAAATAGGAAGGCGAAGAGGCTAAAGATAGCAAGAAGAACGAAAGAGGCTGTTGTGTAGAATAGTACTTTTTCAAGAAATGTTGGGGGTATCGGCAGCTTTTCCTCGTCGGCCATGTTGGCGTGGACTCGCTATTAGCGACCATAGCGCTTGTTTCAGCTCGGCTGTGTCATTTCAAGTAGCCTCAGTCTTTTACACTTCACTGTTTTCTAGATTACCAGGTTTGCGTCTAACGCCGCCGATTATTTACATTTTCATTTATAGAATTGTTTTATGAAGGCTGGTTCTTCTTTATGCGGTTATATTTTTAGCTACGACATTGACTAATTATAAGTATTAATTAAATATTGTAAATTTACAGCTTCTAAATAAATTTTTGGTATATAAAAATGTGATAGTACATCGGGAAATAAAAAAAAACAGTTAAAGATGAAACAGACTTTAAATATTTCTCTATCTATATAATACAGATTCTCCCAGAATCAGCTTCATTTCGCTGTATCCCGCGCACGGTAGAGTAGAGAGATCGAACCCTATTTGTTCTAAGGCACTCCGTTCCCAACTTTGTCTCAATACCAGATTGAAGAAATGGAAATATAAAATTAAAATATTCATTTCCTCGATTAGGAACCGAACCCACAATTGGCGCGTTACGGTGATACTGGGCCCATATCTCGAAAACTACTACATCAAATGATGAAATTGAGTTACTTGAGTTAAGAACTACAGAACTTGGGTTGTTCCTTAAATTATTAAATACCTCATGGAAATCAAAAACCTTCTTATTTTATATAAATTTTAGTTTAAGACAAATTTGTAGGCAAATTTATGTTTGTTAAAACAGAGAGGAATAGAAATTAATGCCTAACACACATGCTTAAAAGACTAAATAGAACATCATATTTTCATATTTAAATATTACGTAGCTGGCTAAATGGTAAGATATTAGAACGTGTCTACAGAGTGAGGAGAATATTTAGTAGAGACAGAAGACACGAAATAGACTGGATAGATGGAATGGAAGAGCTGAATACTACTGATATACAGCAGCTAAACGTGGGTATTACAAATTAAAAATGAAACTAAATTGATTGCCGTTGAAACGCGATTTCTTCTAGGATATTCGGAGTCAGTTTAGCTGATGGAATCTGCAATGAAGAAATATCCAGAATAGCAGGTACTAGCAAGGATGTCACGGTGAGAATGAAGAAGAACGTGCTCAGTTGGTTTGGGCACGTCGAGCAAATAAGTGATGAAACAATGGCAAAAACGATTTATGATGAAGAAGTGAGCTGTAAGAGAGGTAGGGAGAAACCTCGGTTGACCTTCGAAACCAGAGTGTCGATGATACTGGAGGAAGGTCACGTAAAAAGCGTGAGTATCTCCAGTCAGAGCATATATGAAGAGGTTGATGACAGTGGATGAGGCCAAAAGAGGTATGCAGAAGCAGTTGGCACTCGGCTTACTCTGGCTACCCTGCTAAAAAACTTTTCCCGTCATTCTTTTACTTGTTGTGTAAATTTAATTTCATATCCCATCCATTAAAAAGATTTTAGGAAGATTATAGGAAGAAGGCGCAAAAAGATTTTGCCGGGATTTGAATTCACTACCAGAACATTCAATATACAAACAAATACACTTTTCAACTACCTCAAAGGTTTATTTCCATAAAAGTACGTACACTCGGTACGTTTACGTTTAATTTAATCGTACTTCTTAGTAAAGGAAAAATCTTGTTTGAATTAAAATTAAGAGCCTCCGGCCAGTCTATTCAATTATCCCGTGTAATTGCATGGAAGACTATAATTTATGATGAAATAGCCCGATTCTAGATCAGCTTAGATTTTTTTCCCCTTTAACTTAATACATATAATTTTTAATAATTACACACTGTTTTGCATGCAAAATAGGGAACCCTGAGGGAACCGAGAGGTATATTAAGCTATCCGTTCCTCAAACAATGCCCAATTTTCAAGACATTCCATGTTGCGTGGTGGAACGTCATATTTTATCTTGCTTGTACCGAGAACGAGAGAGAGTATGGAAATTAAAATAATTTATTCTCCCGAGATGCTTCACCGCTTCGCCTAGACACGACGCTTTCTATATAGTCTATATGACTGAAATTTTGCTTAAAATATTTTTTTAATTTAGTTGCTGTCTATAAAAATTTGATCATCTTGTAAACATAATAGACGACACAGTGTGGTAATCGAACCCACAACCATCATTTTTTATTTACAGTCAGATGCTCGATTTCGTTGAAGACAGCCTCAAAGGCACAGCGGTGTAGAGATTTATTGATATATTATTCCACTCTCCACATTCTGTCTTTTTGATGACATCTCGTACTAATCGCGCGAATATTTTTATATGTAATAAATACTCAAAGTAGACATCAAATATAATTTGAATCCACAACCACCGCTTACGATCTTTTCTAATCTACACCTACTAATGTTATAAAACTTAAAGAGTTTGTGTGATTGAACATACTTATGTCAAAAACAACTGATTGTAATTAAAAAAAAAAAGAATTGTTGGATAATCCATTTATCGAGGAAGTCTATAGTTCTTTCAGTATATATTTACTTAAGGCGTACGGGCTATTATTTTTGCAGCCCGTTGTTGTGTTGCAGTTTCCTCAAAATAATTCCTTCCATTTAAAAAAGCGGCTGAAGCCAGGGCTTAAAGCTAGTAAAAAATTTTGCACACCTATATGAGGCCGTCGTGGTGCAAGAGCAAAAAAATGTGTAAGCACGTCGCTTGTGGGTTTGATTCCCTCTCGGGAGTAATTGACTGAATTATTAGATATTATTTAATTCCATTTTCATTTCTTCGCTCTGGTACCAAGTCAAAGCGCAGCGTTGACTTTCGGCACTCAACATTCAATGCCTCAAAAATTGGCGCAAAGTGGAGAACGGAGTGTCTTAATACTATATTCCCTCTGCCTATTTTATATAGAAAATATGCGGGATACAGCGTGAATCTGTATATATATATATATATATATATATATATATATATATATATATATATATATATTGCTATAAGGATGTATAAAGCTGTCATGAAACTCTGTTTTCAGTATTCGAAAAACAAAAATATTGAAAGAGTTTCGCAATTATGAATGGTGATAATGAGTAGATGGCACGCTTTTTAAAATTAATTATGAAAGTTCGTTAGCTTTATGAAACGGCTGTTTAATAATTAACATCAGCGTGGCTTAGTCGTAGGTTCAATATCAATTTTCTTGGAGGAAAGTTCTTGTTAATATATAAATTTAGCAATTTTTTTTCAACTGTCATTCTGTTTAGGGTTCCGTACCTTTAAAAAAAAAGAAACCTTTATAAGATCAGTTTGTTGTCCGTCCGTTCGTTCGTCTATCTGTCCGTCTGTTTGATTGCCTTTCAAGAGCCTTAATATCAGTAACGCTTAAAATTGTCGAGTTGAAATTCAAACCATATACTCAGATTTAGGGTCCCTTGGTATCCTGAAAAAGTCGCATTTCCACATTTACTTTAAAAAAAAGATATGCCCATTTATATAGCAAAAACGCGTATTTTGACACTATAAGGGGAATCAAAATTTATAGAGTACTTCCGGTTAACGTAGAATAATTAAATTTGGTAACTAGCATTTACAGGTAGTACTAGTTCGGGAAAAAATCTGAAAACTATATATTTGTGGTTAAATTTAAAAAATAATAGCTTTAAAAGCGAGATACAATTTGATATTAGAGCCGCTAGTTCAAGTGAGGTATCACACGAAAGGGCTGTAAGTTAAGCTTGAATTTCAGGAAAAGCTCGAGAGCTCCAATTTCTGTACGGAACCCTCGCCTCGGTCATTTTTTTCAGCTTCTAGTAGGTAAGGAGATGGTAAATAGTGATAATTTGCTCCGTTCTCCACTTTTCATTTCTTGAGGCATAGCGTATTGAGTGGCGGAACTCAACGCCGCGTTCGTGGTAATTGAGTGGGAATCAAATCTACAAGCTGTCGCGTTTACTGCCACACTTTGTGACTCTGCGCCACGGCTGGCCTCACATTATTTTACTTTTATTGAATTTTGAGGCAGAGGGAACCTGCTTACTTTGTCGTGTGCTAGGTACAGTGTGAAACAGATATTTATTTTTTAAAACAATGTACAAAATACATATTAGATTTTGTAAAGCTTTCAACTGAATTAGACGGTGGCTCTGTAAAAAGATTGAAATCATTCACGCAGTAAAAATAGTAGGTGTAAAAGGTTTCTATTATTTTTTAAAAGAATATCGATTTTTTTGGTTTCAGTGTAAAGCTATCCCGACTATAATAGGTAGAGGGAACCTGGAACCTAGTGTTAAGATACTCCGTTCCTATTAAACAGCAACAGGAAAACGGCCTCAATAGCAATCGTAATTTTCTGTAAATATTTTTTTTTCCTTTCTTCCTTCCTTTTCTTTAAGCCTGCGGGCGTAGTCGCAGGTAAAATCTAGTATTATAACAAAATGCAAACAAAGTAACCCACATTTTCAACGTCGCCGGACTGTCTAGCTAAGATATTCAGGCTATCGATTCTCTAGGTCTAGATATAGCCGTGTATTTCTGAATACTGGCAACTGATGCTATGTGAATCGCTCAGAATATGCTTGGAAACTATGGGGATTATTTAACTGTAAACATATATTTACAATACATATATATTCACAATGTAGAAGCCATTTTTGGTACTTTTACATTTTTGTTTCCTCGCTCTGATAATGAAATAAAACGCGGCGTTGAGTTTCGCCACACACCGCTGATAAGATTATTATAAAATTTCATTTTCATTCATAGATATACTTGAGGTCTTGAGACGAAAATAAGTTACTTTTTTGTTTTTCTTTTTTAAATTTCATCCCGCACAACCGACCAGGAGGACCATGAGGCGCAGGTTCGAGTCCCGCCACGCTAAAATTTTTATACGTTTTCTAAATAAGTATTGTTCTTACCAAAGTGTAGAATAACACTTTAAAAATGTTAAAAGCTTATTTTTTATTATTGGAGCTACTGCTAGATATCACGTCTATCAAGTTAGGCTTGAGTTATCCATAATAAGCAAGTTATGAATATTTATCTAAAAAATCTTGTAGAACGACGTTTATTAAACATAATGTTGAAATCTCTTAGGCTATAACTTTATATTTACAATTTTTTTGAAACAATTGCAGAATATTAAAAAGTTAAGACGAGTACAGCTTAAACTGTTTCGTAAAACACGGGAATGCGCTGTCTCCTTTTAGATTTTATTGTATAATTTTAATATTGTCATATTAATATTCCGTGTTAAAAAAATATTCGCTTGATAGAGTGGTTCTTAATGACAAATTTTAACTGCGGGCTACGATACTTGCTGGGGCCACATTACCACCTTCTCCTATACCTATGTATATGAAATATTTTTTCTTTTTTCTATTATTATCAAAAAAATAAGGGAACCTTATTTAAACCAAAACAGTATTTTTATAGACTAGATATAATGATATAACAAAAAAATGCGAATATAATAAAAGGCTGTCGGGGCGCTGAAAAATGTGAGAGAGAACAAATTATGTATTAATTTTGATTTCTAAGCTCTGCTAAGATGACATAACGCGGCGTTAAGTTTCACAATTCAACACGCAATATTTTGAAAATTAGGCGGAAAGTATGAAACCGTGTATCTCAACACCCTACAGACCCTATATACCCTAGGCTCCCTCTGCCTCTGCTATATGCGGGATTCAAATAAAGATCACTAAGCATGGTGAAATTCAGGCAGTTGATAAATATTTCCCATATGAATAAACATAATAATAATAAATAAATAAACGTTTAACTCACTACTGTAAATACGAGGAAAGAAAATGTTTTCTTTATAAACATTGTTTGTATAAAACAAGAGTATATTCATGTTTTTAGCGTCGCGTTGTTTTATAAGGAAAGTCACTTGTTATTTTTTGCTTAAATATTATTATTAAGATATATACTAAGATATATTTTAAGCTTTACGGTTTGTCTCAAATAACAGTCTAGGCAGATGTAGATATATAAGTAGAACGTTGAAGCCTTTGTTGGTTCGATTCCCATTCAGGGTTATTAAGTGGTTAATATTTTCATAGTTATTGGAACGAGTTAAATGTTGGCCAGCACTATCTCGGCACACTCAGGAGCTTCACGTCACGGAAATGAAGATGCTGAGGTCGATGTGCGGTGTAATGCGGTCTGACCGCATACGCAACACATTCATTCGAGGTAGTCTTGGGGTCCGTGACGTAGCGGATAAGCTCCAAGAGCGTCGCCTGGGATGGTTTGGTCACGTTACGTGGCCGGCCTAAGAACTATGTCAGATGCAAGTGCCTTGCTATATAAATCCCTAGAGTGAGACCTCTCGGACGCCCAAGGAAACGCTGGTTGGATGTCGTGATGCAGGACATGGTCTAACCAGTGAGGACGCTAAAGACCGTGCAAAGTGGAGTCAGTTGAGTAGGAAGGCAGACCCTGGCAAAAGCCGGGACTAATGTCAAGAAGAAGAAGCTATTGGAACGAAGCTAAGCGCGGCGTTCAGTTTCGCCACTCAACACGAAATGCCTTAAGAATTCGGCGGGAACTGGGATGTGGAATTTTCGAGTGAAAGCAATGGGAACGGAGTGTCTTAACACTATGTTCCAAAGTTCCCTCTCCTTACTCCCCTAAGTGTGGGATACAATGTATATACAATCCTACTCTAGTCTCTTCTGTAGGTACATATTTACTTCTGGCATACATATGAGTCCGTAGAATACAGCAAGTAAAATAATATATTTTTTTAATCGAGACAATACCTCCAGAATTCGGCAGAAAGTGGGTAACTGAATGTCTTAACACTAGGTTCCCTCTACGTACCCTGCTGTGAGCAAGATAAAGCGTGAACCTGATTTATTTATTTATTTTTAATTTCATTTTCTCTTACAAGCTTAAATGTTTGAAGCTAACTTTGTTCTAGGCTGTGGTTTCAGATGAAGTGGATCCATTTAAACTTTTTCGATGTCAACCTCCAACTGTATAAGATGAAACAAGAACTTGCTTTAGACAAACATTGCATGCAGGATAGAGCGTGAAACTCAAATGAAAATCTACGTGAAGAAATGATGAATACGGCCGTCATGGCGCAGGCGCACTAGCGTTACTATTGTAATGCGATAATTATGGGGTCGAATCCCACTTGTGGGATTAAAATATTTAATATTTTCATTTTATAGTTTTCGTATTTAGAAAAACGCGGCGTTGAGTTCCGCCACCCAATACGCAATACCTCCAAAATTCGGCACAAAATTTGGAACGGATGTCTTAATGGAAACGGAACGCCTTAATACTTGGTTCCCAGGTTCCATATAGTTAACATAGTAAATATGATAAAGACAACAAGTGAATAACAAAATAGTCTAAATGAAATAAACACAGACGTAACAATAGCGTCATATAAAAGGATACATTAATTTAAGCAATTTTACCATCATTTGATATAATGAGGTGTTCATTGCTGATCTTTTAAAATTGACAGAATTTTAGACTGTCGTGCGTCAGGAGCACAAGCGTGTGACTTTAAACGCGACAGTTTTAGATACGATTCCCGATGCGAGAAATGAAATATTTTTTATAGGCTAGGTTTTAGTAACGAAGTAAATCGCAGCATTCTGTGATTCAACAGGCAATGCCTCACGAATTCGGTGGAAATCTTAACAATAGGTTTCCAGGTTTCCTCTGTCTACTGATATAGCGTGAAGCTAAAAAAATATATATTGTTGTTGTTTTTTTCATCGTTTTCCAAATCGTATCTGTATGGTTTGGCATATCAGCCAACTATTTTTGTGATTTAATTTCTTACGGATTCATAAAAAATAATGTTTTCTATCTGTAGCATAGCTGCTTGCCCATCTACGGACTCATATAACCAATAAATACTCTAATTTGTTACTAACTAAGAGCTGAAGCTGTCGTGAAGCAATTTCACAAGCGTTTAACCTTAATTTCAATGGTTGTTGGTTCGTTTCCTACTCGAGGAAACAAATACATTTGAAAAAAGGGGACCGAATTGTCTTAACACCATTTTCGCTCTGCCTTTCCTGCCATATGCAGGAAGCCACGGCTTGACACCAGGGAAATGAACTAAACGTGTCTTTACACACTTTTTTGTAAATAAATACAGCGTGAAAAATAACTAATTTTATATAAAATAATATAAATTCATTAACACAACAATTTTTTAAGTACCTTTACCCTTTGCATGTTTTGCTGTAGCATTGATTAAGTTACGGAACTCAACGCCGCGCATTGTTTTATTTTGTATTCATATAAAAACATGTATAAAACAAAGATTACGAAAGGTGAAGCTTAAATAGAACTAAGCTTTTTTTTTTACAATTTTCTAACCATATACAGGTGAATCTTTTATTCTGTACACGCCATAGGTTTTTTTAAAGCAACGTAGTGGCTTTTCATTAACTGAGATACGTTACGTTTGCTTCAATTCTGAAAGTGACATATGTAGGTGTATTTTATTGTACGTTTATAGTACATAAGCATGGCGACTGGTTTTTACAAAAGCAGAATAAAAAATAGATCTCGATTAATTGTTAGAAAGAAAATAAGATAAAATCTTAGGGATTAGTGATGTTGTGGTTTGGTGGCAGGTGGAATGACTGTATACGAGACGGTTGTGAGTTCGATTCTCCACTGGGGAAATTAATTATTTTATTACCCAGCTTTGGTAACTGCGGCGTTAAACTCCGCCAGTCAACACGGAATGCCTCGAAAATTCGTTGAAAAGTGGCGTACGGAGTTTCTTAACACTAGGGTTCCTCTGACTTCCCTGCTACATGAGGGATACAGCGTGAAGCTGAAAAAATAAGAAACAAACATAAGCCGAACTGCTCTTTTGAATTCGACGAAATGGAAGGAGTTGGTACTGAGGTACTTTCGCCCAAAGGAGTATATTATGTGTGGGTAGATTCGATGACAAGCTGTTGCTCTTCATGGTAACTGAGCAGTTGGGAATTGAGAATCTGATCAATAACTTCAGGATCTAGTGAGGAAATCGCTATCAGAGTCTTGTTTAAGTAGATTTGGGCCTCTTATGACCCAAGAAAACTTTTAAAATTCTCCCAATGGCAGTTGTGGGCGACGTCTACTATGACATAAAACTAATTTGATAAATAAATTATAAGCCAGTCAGCAAGCCAGTGAGACCAGTCGTGGTGCAGCGCCACGAAGTGTGACTGTAAAACCGACTGGTTGTGGGTTCGATCCCCACTCGAGGAGATGAAATATTTATTTAAATTTATATTTCCATTTCTTCGCTCTGGTATCGAAGCTAAGCGCGGCGTTGAGTTCCGCCACTCAACACGCAATGCCTCCAGAATTCGGCAGAAAGTGGAGAACGGAGTGTCTTACACTATAGTTCCCTCTACCTACCCTGCTGTGTGCGGGATACAGCATGAAACTTAAAGAAAAAATTTAAAAAAAAATAAACACTACCGTAAAAAAGTCTTTTATATAAATAATCTTATTTGTTATGATTACAAACGACAGTTTTTCATAAGCGTTCTTAAAAAGCAATACAATAACGGAGCTTCATTCATAAGGTAAAATCCATTGACAATGAAAGGTTAAATATTTTATTTTCATTTTCTTGCGTATTTTTTTTAAATAAGTAGTAAGTAAGAGCGATTTAAATGTTTAAATTATTATTGGTACTTTTGAAGATATATACTTTTATTTATTTTTAAGAACGTATTGAAATTTGAACCAGCACCTATTGGAAATCATTAAGGTGCTCAGGTTACTAAGCCATAAGATCTCATCAAGCAAAATTCTTATACTCTTGTTACAATTTATTTGTTACAAAGAAGTTGTTAACATCTCTGTAAAGGCATTTTTGTAAATTAACTCTACGCAAAGATAATTAGAATTGGCAAGGATGAAGAAAAAAGTATTTACCCAACAATTTTAAGTATTATTTCACACTTAAAATCAGCTTCACGCTGTATCCCGCATACAGCAGGGTAGACAGAGGAAACCTAATGTTAAGATCTCTTCTTTCTGCCGAATTCTGGAGGCATATTCCGGAGGGGTGTTGGGTGGCGAAACTCAACGCCGCGCTTTGCCTTGACACTAGAGCGAGGAACTGGAAATATAAATTTAAATAAATATTTCATCTCCTCGAGTGGAGAACGACTGGACCGGACTGTAAAACCAGGAGGAACAGTCAGTTTTACAGTCCCACTTTGTGCCCCTGCGCCACGACTGGCCTCATCTGTTAGGACAGTTCCGTTTCCCATTTTCTATCAAATTCTCAAGACATTGCGTGTTGAGTGATGGATCGCAACGTCGCGCCTAGCGTCCTGCCCAGTAATAAATGAAAATATTATATTTTAATTCCCCCTATTGGGAATAAAACACATACCGACACATATAGATGCTCAATTTTGGCCCTCGAAGGCCTCATATGATTAGTAATACCGTTAAATATTACTAAAAATGTAAATTTATATACGTTTTCGGTTGCGACCCACATCATTCTATAATCGTGTCAAACACTAAAACATTATCGAATAAAATAATTCCTATTGTTGAAATGAATTATAATATCGTATGTAAATAACCCCCAATTTCTGCTTAATAAAGTGATGGCCCAATAAAAAAAATCTAGAGTTCTGTATGACGTATGACGTGACATATTCCAAGGTGCCGGTCATATGACCGCTAAGTCAAATCAGTCACTGTGTGAATGTTGCCTGGATGAGGGTTCCCCTCCCCACATCCTATTCCACTGTCCTTAAGTTAATTCATTCTTCGTATAATGTCAAAATAAAATAATTAAAATCAGCTTCAGCATCAGGGTAGGCTAAGGAAACCTGGTGCTAAGACACTCCGTTCCCCACTTACCGCCGAATTTCGGAGGCATGCCGGCGAATGAGTCGCGGCGCAGGGGCACAAATGTGACTGTAAAAGCGACTGGTTGTGGGTTCGATCCCTCTGGAGATAATGAAATATTTATTTAAATTTCTATTTCCGGTTCTTTGCCCTGGTGTCTAGGCAAAGCACGGCGTTGAGTTCCATCACTCAGCAATGCGTCCAGAATTCGGCGAAAAATAAGGAAAGGAGTGGCTTAGCACTAGGTTCCCTCTGCCTATCCTGCTGTGTGTGGAATACAGCGTGAAGCTGATTTTTTGATTTACATATCTCTCTTGTACCAGTTACTTATCTGAAGAACTGAACTAAATTCTGTGGGAAATTTACACGTAATGCCACCAGAATTCAGCGAACCATATAAAATAACGTAGCCTTTAGCATTCCTCGATAAATTAACTATCCAGCACTAAAATGTTTTCTCAATTCGAACCAACAGTTCTTGATTTTAATGCGGTCAAACAAACAAATACAACAATCGTATAATATAAGTATATTTTAAATAATTAGTTAAGCTTGCCGAACAGCAAGTTAAACGTTATAAAATCCCCTTTATATTTGCGACAAAGTATAAAAATATTTTACTGACAATATTTAGGTAGTTCAAAAATACTTAAGCTATCAAGGGATGAATCATCCTCTTATACCTCTTGAAAAGCTCATCAATTAATAAATTCCATAATTATTATTTTCTTTAGTTCCACGTTATATTCCATATATGGAAGGGTACTCAGGGGGAACCTAATTTTACGATGATTTCCAATTTTCGAGACATTGTGTATTGAGTAGCGGAATTCAACGCCATGCTTCGTCTTGTTACAGAGCGAGTAAATTAAAGTTATAAGAAGAATACAAACGTCACGCTATTCTCAATGCCTATCTATATAATGTAAAGCTTATTCTACTGACTGATAGACAAAGCACAGACGAAAACATCTGGACTTAAAAAGTTAAAACTTGGCATGTGAACAGGTTATCGAGTATATGGAAAGAGAGAGAGAGAGAGAGAAAGAGAGAAAGAGAGGATTCTCTAACAAATGAGGATGTTATCAAATTTCTACGCAAAAACGCAATAAAAACTCAGATTTTTCATTTTATACCTTAAATAACAAAGTTGAGGGCAACGAGTATATAAACTATTTTTATATTAAACATTATTTCATTTTCTAACAATTTTTTTTTATGTAATTGAAAACTGAAATTTTGAGCCTTATTTGTAAATGAATTTACAAACAAATATGCCTAGACACGCTTTCAAAACAAAATTGAATGCTGTATTATACAGAAAATAAAAATAAGCTTTTAAAACATAAACGTATAAGGTATGACGTGTCGTCTCTACTACAGTGTCTGTAGTTACATAACTGTAGAATACTATTTTTACTATACTATATGATGATTGTGTGAAATAATAACTAAAATATATATAGATATATTTCAATGCAGGATAGTAATAAAAAATATTTTATTTTCTATGTAGACTACAATTCTTTACTTTTTTCTTTTATGTAATTTGATAGGCTCTAAGTAGTTATAAAAACGTATTTATTATCTATTTATTCCCTACTGATTCCCACAAAAAACAGCATAGACAGTGGGAACGTAGTGTTAAGACACTTCATTTTCGCTGAATTCCGAAGGCATTACGTGTTAAGTGTCGGATTATCTATTTAATGTGGTTTTCTTGTGAAGGGCTTAATGAAAGCTTATTAGTATAAAGTAAAAAGTATGATAAAATCTAAATTCGTGGAACATGTTATTGAACCTATACGTGTCCTTGATAATTGACACATAGAAGAGGAAGAGCATATATTATAAGTATTATATACATTCATATACATATAGATACATATTATATATTTAAGCTTTATTTACTCTTTATATTAATATGATTAGAATATATATAGATAAGAGAGTTTTACTATTACCCAGTGTTTTGTTAATATATTACATAACCTTAGCCACATCATCCAATTGACGTCACAAGTGAAAAATCCTTATGTATCCTTTACAAAAATAACTATCAAATAACATACTATTGTTATTAGGAACATGCCAAGCAAGACACATAGTTATATAAATTTAATTGATCTATTATAGATCATTTTATCCTTAAAAGGATATTCCATCAACGTACCCATGATCACGCATGTCGACATAATGCAGTAATATCAAAAATACCAATAAAAATTAAAAATTGTATGAAAAATCATTATAATTTACAATATTTTGTGGTGGGAATGTATTTAAAAATAAGAACCAGCCTTCTCCAGGATATTCGACCACAAAGAAAACGTTGTTACACACTACACCTCTATTTCAGCACTAAACCATTGTTTTTTATACGTATAAATATTTTTACTGTAGCGTCTCTACGACGTCAACGCGTCTCCGCGGCTGAGTGGCTACTGGGCGCCGTGTCGAACGAAAAGCCAGTTCAAACTATCTATTTATACTGAAAACAAATATACATACATATTTAAATATAAATATAGTTAATTAATATTGATTTATTAATTTTTCTTCGGATATATTAAAAATAATTCAATTTAAATAGATTTTTTTCTGCCAATTATAAATAATTATTTCATCGTTATGTAAATTTTATATGAAAGTATAATATATTTTTTTAAATTTTAAATTAAAATTATATTTATATTGAGTTTTATATAACAAAATATTAGCAGTTTTGTATGCGCGCGTCGCTTATCGCGGTCGATACAGCCTTGTCGTGCCCGACTGTATGGCGGCCTGACTTGTTCAACGATTCTTTAGAGCTCTGACGGATTAGACACCTCAGTGCTTTACAAAATATATAAAAAGAATAGTTCGCACTATATCTCTCAAATAGCAGGGCAAAGGAAACCTAGTGTTACGACACTCTGTTACCAGTTTCCGATCAACTTTTGACATATCGTGTGTTGAGTACGAAAGACGAAACTTAACGTTTTGCTTCGTCTTTTCACAAGAGCGAGTAATCGTATGTAATACATTTTAGCGAATGGGAATCGAACTCACAATCGACGCGCCGTCAGACGCTGTGTACTTCATATAAATTAACGATAAAAAAGATAATTATTCTAAAAATAAAATAAAAAAGGAAATAAACATAATTTTTTTAAGAAATAAATAATTTTGCTTATTTTTGTATGGGTTTCATATGGAACGAAATCAACTTACCTTCAATTGGAATTCCATAAATAAATATAATAAAAAATGTAGTAAGCCCAACTTGTACGATTGATTTTTTTTATGGGGACCACATACTTCTCGATTCACGTATTTTTTTTTAAAAACCTGGTTACCACCGAGAAAGAGGAATGAGCGGCTACCGGAGGTGAAACGGACTCCCTTTCAATAAAATAGGTTTACATTTCCACCAACACAGAGTTTTGTATCTTATAATTATGTAGCTCTGAAACTGAGCGAATTCTATTCAGCTCTTTCTACTCGCTCGGTCCTTTCCACTCGACTATTTATTGGTGGATTTACAAGTATGCAGCTTATACTTGCGAGTTCAGCGTAGTCATTAATGAGTCCGCTTTTCACTTCACTTTCTACATTATTTTAGATGGTGTGAATGCGTCTGTCTGTAATCTCGATCTAATAGTAGTAAGTAAAAAAATATTATAGAACCGAGTTAGGTAAATCTCACCTCACTCGGTTCTGTGAAATTTTTTACGGTAATTTTTCACTATATTAAAAAGAAAATTTTGCTAAACATGGATTTTTTAAGATTCTATATAAGTATGGAATTTCTAAAATTCTGTATAAGTATTTGAAGAGGCCGGTCGTGGCGCAGTGGCACAAAGTGTGACTGTAAAACGGACTGGTTGTGGGTTCGATCCCCGCTCGAGGAGATGAAATATTTACTTAAATTTATATTTCCATTTCTTCGCTCTGGTGTCGAGGCAAAGCGCGGCGTTGAGTTCTGCCACTCAATACGCAATTGCCTCCAAAATTCGGCAGAAAGTGGGGAACGGAGTGTCTTAACACTAGGTTCCCTCTGCCTACCCTGCTGTGTGCGGGATACAGCGTGAAGCTAATTTATTTATTTTTTTTTTATTTGAATATAAAGATAATGTTATGAACATGCGGTCTCTTCGATGATATGTTGAATGAGCTTAGCTATCCAGTCCATAATGAAGATAGAATACACAGAATGCCAGGTCAATGCTACGGAGGCGACTAATGAATAGTGTGATGAAAAAATGGTAAAAAGAAAGTAAAGCTTATGTAGCAAGAGTGAGACGTAAGAGGGGCAGGAGGTGACGTTCGAGAAGACTGTAGGAATATCACTTAAAATCATGACGACTTCTCGGAGAGTATAAATAAAGACATAGAGATAAACAGAGATAAGCAGAGACTGCAGCGTGTTCCGCATCGTTCTCTCTGGCTACCCCGCTAGATACAGCTTGAATCTAAAAAAACTCTGCGATTTATCGGTTATTAATACGTTTTTAATTGGATCGAGCTGTAGAATAAACTATTTAATAGAATATAAGAATCTATATTTCAACCACTTTTAATAACTTTATCCTTATGAAACTTGGCAGCTACGAGTATACGCAGCTTAGGTGACAATACAATATTATAGTATCAACGAACCGGTGTGATGATGGAGCCAGGATCTGGATATTGCATACTCATCATAGGTTACTAGCAGACCACGCGAGTTGAGCCCCATACAATTTACAGCTCCAATCACATTCTACAATACTTACATTACTAGGTCTAGAAAAGAGAGTTTATTTTTTTTTTTTTTTCAAACCATATATTGTACGTAAGTACGTATACAATAGCTTGCATTATTTTTTAGTTGCCAAAAAAAAAAATATTTTTTTCTTTGTAACCAAAATATTGCGAAATATGTACAAAGAACTATTCTTTATATTTTTAATAAATCAATGTTTTGCTTTTTACTTTGAGGCCAAAAAGCTCGTTGGCTTTAAGCCAGTGGTTATACATGCAAGCTGTAGAAGCTATTACATGGTAATAATCTTATATAATATTTTTTCTATCTACATTTTATAGTTTTATATTTCCATTTCTTCACTCTGGTGTCGAGGTAAAGCGCGGCGTTGAGTTCTGCTACTCAACACGCAATGCCTAAAGAATTCGGCAGAAAGTGGGGAACGGAATGTTTTAACGCTAGGTTCCCTCTGCCTACCCTGCTATGTGCGGGATACAGCGTGAAGCTGATTTATTTATTTTTATATTTTATAGTACGTACGTATTACCTACGTATTTAAGTTGGGATAGATGGTCGGCTATGTTCTTGAAAAGGTTTGATTTAATTAAAGTTTTAATTTTTCAGGGCTGATTTATTGATATTCAAATTCCGAACAGAAGGGGTGTACCTTACGGTACGAGTGGAGTTGGGTGTTAAGTAAGTTTCTGTGATAGTTTTTTCACTTACCTACCAGGAAAGACCAGGAAATACATAAATACCAGGAAAGAATTTTCTGGGTGTGGGTTCACATCCTGTTACGCATGTATATGTATACGTATGTACGTATAAGCATTTTGTATAAAATTTATAACTAGTTCTTATAAGCGTATATAAAATGATTCGATCGTTTGAAATAATCAGGGGCTATTTGAAAACAAAAAAAAATATATAATTCTTAGTATAATCTAGAAACCGTTTTTTATTTGGCAACTAATGGCTCAAAAAGCTTTAGCATATTGGATGAAAAATTTGACAATCCATTTGAGGGCTAAGGTGAAGGTCGCCTTACGTAAACCTTATATTTGCTCCTATTTATAATATACCCGTAAAATGTGGTACAAAAAATATTCCTGAATAGAAAGATAATGGATAGAAACCTAGTGTTAAGACACTCCGTGTCTCACTTTCCTATACAATCGAGTCGTCGAGTCAATACAATCTAATCATATAACCTTTTATGCTTTATTTTATCTTCTCTCTGGGACTAATGGTTAAATAAAAAAAAATATGGATTTTTTTGTTGTGGTTCCATTTATCGGTGATGTTGTTTACATTACACATTTTTTAACGTCACGCTTCACCTTCTTGATTACGTGTTGAGTGGCGGACCTCAATATTGCGCTTTGGTGCCCTTGCTAAAGTGGGAACCGAACCCACAACCTCTCGCACATTTGCACATTTGTACCCCTACAAAAACACAAACTCTTGAATTTTATAACATTAATTTAAAAATATAACAACATAAAACTAATATATTTTTTTCTTGAATATGAACAATGGAAACACACCAGTATGCGACATGTCAATACAAAACAACAGAATGTATAGAAACTACGCTATGACGGACGTTGTATTGAAAGCTTCATTTTATTATTTTCTCGTCACAATAGTTTTACCTATTTTAAGTGTATATAATATTTCTATTTCTAATATTTTTTAACTTCACGCTGTATCCCGCATAAGCACGCGGAATATCCCGCATAAGTAAGTCAGAGGGAACTTAGTGTCAAGACTACCTTCCGTCCGATGCAACCTTTCGTAAATATCGGTCTAGGTGTAATATCAAAAAAGTAGAACAAGTTTCAGTGCAATACGCTGCGCTAAATCCCACACATAGCAGGAGAAAACCTGGGAACCAGAAAACCTGATGGTTCCCATTAAAAAAATCCTCTTTATTCTGTTCCCCTTTAACGCCGAATTCTAGAGGAATTGCTTGTTGAATGGTGGAACTCGACACTCGACACCTTTACCGGAGCGATTATGAAAATATGAAAATATTTCATTTCCTCGAGTGGCCTTAATGAAGCTTTAGTATAATATTTATTCATTTTTAACTTATTATATTTTTGTATAAAAAAATAAATTTTAATTTATATTAAGTTACAGAAGTAACTTCCAAAATTCACCTTCTTTTGTCATGAAACTACCAAAAGCTCAAAGCTTAAAGCACTTACAGTTAAAAATGTTAATTATAATTGTCTACTATTTTCAGGTACAATAGGCACCGTCGACTCTTTGTTGGTGTAAATTGGGACGAACCACTCGGTTTTATAGTCTCCAGCACTATTGAGGTGTTACCTTGAATTTTCTTATACATTTATCTTTTAGCGGAGAGGCGGAGAAAATGGTGTTACTGAAAATGGTATACACTGAGATTCTATATTTTTCTTCCATTTTATAGATTTTATGAGCAGCGGGGCCCACGTGGTGCCGTGGCACAAGCATGTGACTGTAAACTCGACGATTGTGGGTTTAATTCTTACTCGCAAGAAGGAAAAATTTTATATTTTCATTTCCCTGCTATATTAACAAGTTAAATCTCCACTGAGTTCCGCAACACGCAAATTTTAATCAACAACACTCTTTTAGGTAGGTTACAGTGGATTACCTCATAACGAACGTTTTTAATTAAAAAATGTAAAATTGAGCAATATATATCACGAAGCACTGTTCCGGCTATCCCGCATGTGGCGAGGTAGTTAGAGCGAGCTTAGTGTTAATACACTCCACTCCTTACTTCTCTGCAGAATTCTGGAGGCATTGCGTAGTGAATGGCGGAATTCGACGCAGCTTTTGCTTCGAAACCAGAGAGAAGAAAAGAAAATATTGAATAGTCCAAATAACTTTATTTTTCTCCAGTGGCATTAGAACCCAGAACCGGTTGCGTTTACAGTCACACACTTTTGCAGCTGCGCCACAACTGTCCGATTTCTTTTAAAATCTTTAAATTGTGATAACCCTTAAAAGTGTATAGGACTAAATTTATTAATTTATATCATTCATCTTTCAATAATAAAAAAATATATATCAAGAAGAATTGAAGCCAAAACCATTAAGCTAAGTAATTACGTATACTATTTTCGGTATCGCCGTTACGTAAAAGAGACCATTTTTGGCTCGCTTTGTTAATTGCATAACTTACAATACAAATCGATACATCGAACCATTAACGGTACATGTAGAAAGTACAAATGGCTTCTAACAATGGCGGAGGACGAACATTTGACCTAATGCCATGTAGTAAGTAGTTCTAGTAGCAATAGAAAAAAAACCACGATCGATATGTAGCAATAATTTAGAGTGAAAGCTGGGGTTGGCTTACGCTTATAAGCTTAGCGATTTAAATTAAAATGGGTTTTTTTTTTTATTTTTGTACCGATTTTTTTTAATTTATTGATAAATTGGTTACAATAAGATTTATTAGAATTGTTATTCTGTAATGTTTTACTCTGTAAGTTCTGTAAGACGCCGTATTGTCGCAGCGACGCCAAAATCACACACACTCAACAACTAATAAAACGGAAAATGAAAAACGGATATCTTAACACCATGTTACCTTTAAATATGTAATAAAAAAAAACATAAAATAAAAACGTTTATTAGACAGTGCAATTCGGATAGCGGCTGGGCTCTCCTATTTAATCTCTGAAATCCACTTTCATAAGAGCACAACTGTCGACGTCAGCGGAAAGCCATCGTTTAAAATGTCAATATCTCGAAGATTAGTCGGAAAGTGGGAAGTGTCTTAGGATTAAGTTCCCTCTGCCTACCCTGCTGTAGCTGAAAACAAAAAAAAAACTTGAAACCGCTACTCGCTCCTCGTATGACGGTAAACTAAGTTTAGAACCTATAAAAGGGTTGAACGACCTACCACACGGAATATTGCGTTCCACTGCATTGCTGTAAACTAACTTCCACGTTACCTTACCACTAATTATTAGACCACCACCGCACTGATGAAAGAAAAAAAATACTTTTAAATTTTAATTTAAGGGTATCGATTTAACTGCATGACCTATAGTGATTATGTATATGGACCTAATATATAAAGGTTTTTTTAACTTCACATTGTATCACGCATATAGCAGGGTAGGCAGTAGAGGGAATCTGGTGTTAAGACTTTCCGTTATCGATTTTCCGTCCAACTCTCCAGATATTCCGTATAATTGGCGGAACTCAACGCCGGGTTTTGCGTTTTTTACCAACACGAGGAAATGAAACTAATCTCCCTTTTAAGAATCGAACCCACAATCCTATCATATCGTAGTCTTGTATACTTTATTATAAGTATATAATACAAATTCAAAAGCAACTTATTCTTATAGAATATTTTATAGAATTTTTTATTTAAAAAAACCATACCCATTAAACACAATAAGTGATTAGATAATTTATCCCATATGAAGTTCGCCACCCGTTTACAAAGAACTCTACAATATTCAACTAATATATTCAAATAAATCTTCAGAGACCGCGTTACGTGCGTGTTAAATTTTAGGGTCTCATGAAGGCAAAGCAGAAGAAATGAAAATATGAAACGATTAATTTCCCCGAGTGGGAATCGAACCAATAACAGTCTTTTTTAGTCTCTCGCTGTATCCCGCTCATAGCAGGTGAGGCAGAGGGAACCGGGGAACCTATTTTCAATAAACTAGGGAAATTTCCCTTTCCCAAATTGTTGTGGAATGGCGGAACTCAACGTCGCGCTTTCCATTTTATAATATATTGCTTATATTTTATATATCGGAACACCTAAAATAAAGTAATTGTTTTCGGTGTTCACCGTAGTTTGCATTAACTGAGATTATCACATATATAATAAAAAAATAAAATTAAATTAAATTAGCTTCACGCTGTATTCCGCACATAGCAGGGTAGGCAGAGGGAACCTAGTGTTAAGACACTCCCACTTTCTGCCGAATTTTGGAGGCATAGCGTATTGAGTGGCAGAACTCAACGCCGCGCTTTGCCTCGACACCAGAGCGAAGAAATGGAAATATAAATTTATTTAGTGGGGGATAGAACCCACAACCAGTCGGTTTTACAGTCACACTTTGTGCCACTGCGCCACGACCGGCCACAAATATAATAGTATGTAATAATTGTAATATTATGATGCGGGAGCGCAGCGTAGAGTTCAGCCACTTAAAACGCCATGCCTCGTCCTTCGTCCTGATATATAAAATATATTGATCTTCATTGCACTATGTACAAACTTTACAATATCAAGAACTCAGTTTCACATATTTAATACCTTTAGAAAATGTATAGAGAGTTGAGAGTTTTAAATTAATTAAAACCGTTTAAATGCGAGCTAGACTGGAGCCAAGCCTTCGTACCAATTTCAGGATTGTAGGTCAACGGGAAGTATAACTTATGAAAGTTTACAAATTTAAGTTTGCGAGGATATGAATTATTTTGCATGCAATGAAATTCAAATATAAATTTGTAGTGATTTTTTCTATGAAATTCCTTTACATTTAAATTTTCACTTTCACACACATTTGTAGTGTAAATTTGATATGGGGGTTGGGTGAGGGTGATGTTATTCACCCTCTAAGAAGACATTTCCAAGGGATACCTGAACACGACTGCACATGAGCGAGTGTCTATCTTTACAGTAGAAAAATTAAAAAACTTCTTATTGCGCTATAACACGAATAGGAATCGAACCCGCAACCGTTACATTTACAGTCGCTACTTCCTCAAATTTTCGTGTAAAAATAATAAAAAGACATTATATAAAAAAAAGCTTTATTTGTCATAACACTTTGTGTTTGCTCGATGCCGATTTGTAACTTGAATAACAATCCATGGAATAAACGAAATATTTTTTTTCATATTATTTACAAATAATAAAATAATTACATACATATTACAATAATATTTACAAATATTATTTAATTAGGCATTTTTGGTAATTTCAATTTGCTTAGCTAATATTAGAAGATTTGTAATTGTTTGAAAATGATTTATTTATTTTATGTGTAAAGATTGTCTGAGAGCTAGTGAACATATTTCTTTTTTCAATAAAAATATTTTTATTGACAAGATTTATTCATAACATTTATTTTATTTTAAATAACTTCTCTTTAATTATAAAGCAATAGCAAATTTAAAATACGTTACCGTTTGCAAATAAAAAAAGTAATATTTAACTAATTACAAATGATCTTGGTACACCAGCTCTTAGACTATACATTGCAATTTGTTTACAGAAAAAACGGTTTTTTTTTTGTTATTTTTTTAACTTATATAGACTGATATCTAGAAATACAATGATCAATAAATAAATGTATTTATCTACAATAAATAAAGTATTTAATCCACTATTTTAGAATAATATAATTATATATTCTTTCATTCTTCTATAATACATTCTGATAAATTAATGTTTCAGTACTTCATACGAAATTAATTTACACAATTTTTATTTTTAATTGCGTTTGAGACCAAAAAAAATTTCAGAAAAAGGTTTTAATTTTTTCAATTATTTCAATTAAAAAAAAGAATCAGTAATGATTTCCTTATGACTTTCCACCTTTTCTAAATCAGAGATGATTAGTAACGAGGAGCAATGTTAAAAATATTAAATGAAAGTTTTTGACATTTAAAAGTATTACTCTCCGTACGTACGTACAAATTTTCTAAGAGGCACGGAGTTCAAATCCCGCTTCGTTCAAATCTTTATAAATATTCTTAAAAAGTACTAGAATAATGTTTATTTAAGTAATAAACTTTTATAGGTTATATGTACGCATAAGTTAATGTTGACCAAAGTAGGATTTGAACTAAAATTTGTTAGTAAGTTTCGTCACAACTGGGTCATTGTGATGGATATTAATTTCAAAGTAATAATTTTTTTCAGCCTCATAGTGTATTCCGCATATAGTAGGATAGGCACAGAAAACCTGGTGTCAAGGTTCCCAGAATCTGACACACTATACACTCGGTACTGGCACAACCTATACGCTCCCAGTCACACTTCACAAATGAATTTAATAACAAGTTAATTTAGTAAAAAAATATGTCAGTAATATATATTTGTTTATAATAAGAACATTATATTCAATGTTACATACTTTAGGGCGGAACACAACTCCATAAATATGTTAAAATAAAAAAAAATCTTTAAAAAAATACACAAAAATATATGTACATTACAGGCATATTTTTTTGATATTACATAACTAAGTCCATTAAATATAATATAATATGGTTTAAATAAGGTTTTATTTTTTAAGGTTATAAGGTTTTTTATACTATCAACAATAAGACAATATTATAACAAGATTATAATTAGTGGGTACGGTTGAGACTCAAAAATAATACATTTATCATATTAAATACTTTTAAGCATTAATATCACACGAGTATGGCAGATGATGTAAAGGCATTACAAGATCGAAATTGTACATCAAATTTCTAAATTATTAATGATAAATTTTATTAATAAAGACGAAATGCATTAATAAATTATTAAATCATTAATTTCAGTAACCTAATCATTATTTTGCTTGTTAAATTAATGAAACACGCTCTCTATGCTAAAAATACAAATTAACTTTAACATTAATTGTAACATAAATAATAATAATAAAAAGTTATTATTGTTAATATAATTAAAATGAAATAAAAATTTATTTATTTATTATAACTATATTGTTAATAAAGTTATTTAAAAGAAAGTTATATTATTGAATAGCAAATAAAATAACAAAACGACAAAAACAACAATATGCAGATATCGACAATTATTGATTAAAAAGTGGAATTCAGTGCAATTTTATATTTTACCTTATTTCTACCAATTGAAATTAACTAATTCACTTACATACATATTATATTGCAAAAATGAGTTAAAACGCTAAGCTTGAAAATAAGCTAAATTTGCATTAATAATTATTGAGAGGCATTTAAAAAATGACTTACATTATATAAATCGAGAAACATGCAAACTAACAGCTATATCATTAAACAAAATTATAATTATTTAATTAGAAAACGTATAAAAATTTGAACGTAGCGGGAGTCGAACCCGCGCCTCCTGGAAACCGATCATCAACATATGGCTCAGTGGTCAGAGCGCCTGGTCGGTTTCCAGGAGGCGCGGGTTCGAGTCCCGCTACGTTCAAATTTTTATACGTTTTCTAATTAAATATTTATCTTTCCTAAGTGTGGATTAACACTTTAAAATGTTTAAAAAATATTTAAAATTATAATTTTTTGAGCTTTAAAAATAGCAAAAAGCTTAATATTTAAAATGTTACTCGAGAAACTGTACAAAATGTAATTCATTTATTGTTTTATTCTAGAAATATATTTATATTATTATTTATGTTTCATTTATATTAATAACACAATAATATATTTTTGATTTTTTTTAATAATAAGTTATATTTTACAATTATTGTAAAAAAATTATAGCAAATAATATAATAATAATCTTATCCTACCCGGCCTAGCTCCAATTTAGAATGAAGAGACGCTATTTTTATTATTTTTTACACATTTTTTTTTCAATATCGCAAAGCTTCGCTGTAATAATACTGTAATAACAATCCTCGCAAAATTTATTGAAAACAAAATAAATTTTTAATTACAATTATTCTCACTGGTTAAACGTTAATTAATAAATTATTTATAGGTTCAATGGTTTCCAAATCATTTTTCGAGTTGAAACGCTGCCCTAGCTCAAACTACTGCGGATGCCTAGATCTGAAGGAGGAAGACGTTTTTTTCATAATATTTCAATATTAATGAATATTTCAAATGAAGATTATAAAATTTTAAGATATGTAATATTTAAAGCGATCTATGGTATGACGCTACAATTTTGCTTTCAATTGTTTTAGTTCTATTTCACTCGCTTTATTGATTAGTAAGAGGATTTATAGTTGTGTGTATCCTTCAGATCGAGGCGAGGCACGGCGGCGCGCGGTGGTCGTCGCTCGGCGTCAGAACACATCGTCACTTGGATCCTCGTCCAGCTCACATAGCAATTTGCTACTGTAATAGAAGTAAAGAAATAATTTTAATATATTTTATGCAAAATATCGATGAGAATGTTGTCTTTTGTTTAATACTTATTTAGAAAACGTATAAAAATTTTAACGCAGCGAGACTCGAAGGTAATCCGCATCTCCAGGAGGCGTGGGTTCAAGTTCGTACAAATTCTTTCCTAGGTGTGGAATAACACTTTAACTGTAGGCAATGGATACCTGGAGACATAGTATTTAGTCTAAGTTCCCATTAAGACACTTCTGTTCTAACTTTCCACCGAATTCTAAGAGCATATACGTAGAGTGGCGGAATACAACGCCGCGCTTTGGCTCGATACCAGAGAATAAAATATTAAATATTTAATTTCTTCGAGTGGGGATAAAACCCACAATCTGTCGTGTTTACAGTCCCCCACGCTTGTTTCCCTAAGACATGATCAAATCATATTAAATATAGTCATAATATGCACTAATAAGCAATGAATGAAAAACAATGCTATCAAAATGGATTTGTGGCAAAGACTTGAAACGTGACGATCTAGAAACGGACGTTACACACTGCGTGTCAACACAAACGTACTTGAAAATAATTACTAGTTCCAATATAACTACAGCAATGCTATGAAGCTCCATCACCGAACTTGAAACCGATATTCTTCCTGTAAGCCCATTGGATTAATTTATCAGTGCCATTGCTAGTAAAAAATATTATAATTAGGAAATACTAAAGATATTAGCAATCATATGTCTACTTACTCTTCTTTGCTCGCAAATGATTCGGCGTGCACTCGTCTGTTACAGGCCCTGTCACAGCAGTGGCAATGCCAGTATGCGAGCACACTGAGACTGAAGATGAAGACCGTTGTGGGTAGCACTAGAGCTAGTATTAGACCACGTATTGTTGATTCCCAAGAGTACCTCGCCACCACCAGTTCTGGGCGAGTCATGCTATAGTAGCAAGGAAAAATTTTAGGAGCTTTCTTCCCAGCATAATCACTCGCAAATTCTGAACAGTTAACTCGTGGAGGATAGCCACATCCTTCTGGATTGATGAGAAATTTTAAATCTGTTGCATTCCATTCCTTTGGGACGGGCGCATCTTCAGTGAATGGTCGTCTTGCGAGGTTTACGCGGATTTTGTGACATTTTGTAGGTGTAGTCGTACATCCTTCTCGACAGGAGGCCCATGTGCAATTAGTTAAAGTTTGAGCGTAGACGTGTTCCGAAACCGCACATATACCGGCTTCTGGGGCAAATTCAGCTAAAATTGTTTGTATTGCAGGCTCTACCACAAATGGTATTAAAAATAAAAATGCAAATACAGCGAGTATAGCTGACGTGCCAAGGCACAGCGAAGTGTAAAATTTAAACCGCTCGAAGAAATGTGCAAGCAACTGCTCCCTTGTCGGTTCTAGGGGCTGGAATTCTGGACTGCCAGGTTCGGCAGATGCGCCCATAGGTAGAGTCGATCTCTCCGATGTTGCAGGCGAGAGACTCGTCCGAGATCTACTCATCGATGACATTTAGGGAGTTTTTTTAAGCAGCGCAGGAAGCAATTAGTCGTCTCTTAGTGAACTAGCCGGGCCCTCGCAAAGGAGGGGAACGCCTGGAAAGAGAGAAAATATAATATTAATCTTTAAGTAAATAAAAATATAAGTGTGTATATTATAATGTACGGAAAAAATGTACATAAAAATATGGATTAAAGTCATAAAATGTGATAGTTATTGATGTGTTATATGTATATAATAAGAACATAATTTACACATAATATTTAATTTCATTCGTGTTCAGCATATTATGAACCGGTCTGACATAAATTCTTTTCACTCATAACGTATTCATGTCAAGGTCAAAACGTAGCTTTCGCTTGCGAGTGCTTAAAATGAAATATTTTACTTTATTTTACTTTTAATATGGACGCGATGATAATTTAAAAGCATATTGTGACAGTTATTATCCATATACGATGTTACCATATAAGGAGTTATCCGGCTAAAAAAAGTATTAAATTTTAATTATAATAACTCAAAAAAAAGTCACATATATTTTGCATATTGTTAAATATGTAACTCATAATTATGAATATATAATCCTATATTTATTATTTAGTCAATAGCTCACGTGACTGATCTCAGAGGGGAGACACAGGATCGTTCGGTGTAGTTTGCTTCTCTGATGATGCACTGCCACATACTTTGAATCTCATCTTCGCATCTTCACCCACTTCCACTGTTGTTTGACACAACATCAAAGTAATACACGAAACTACCACTAAAACTGTAGGAAGCAGCAAAGCTACAATAAACTGACGATAGGTGGCGTCTAAATCAAACCTAGCAACAACTGTATCTGGATTGTTTTCTGTATAAAAACATGGGAATCTGGCTTTTGCGTTATGATCTGTGCCATCACGACCATATGTTTTTAAGAAATCTTTGCATTCATCAGCAAGTGTATTTACACATCCTTCTAAGTTAATCATCAATCTGCTATCGTTGGCTAATGTTAAATCTAATTCAGATGGTGCTATTGATTTATTAGGTACAGCTCTCATAGTATATAAATATTGCAAATAGGTAAAGTTGGTCAGATCAGCAATTTCTACTCGTGGCAACAACGCTGCATTAATACAGTCAACGGCAACCACCCCTGAAGTGCCATTATGAACAGCATGACATGACAACATAAGGACTTCTTCACCTGCATCTGTCCAAACCACAGTACCTCCTTCTTCCTGAGCTAATTTAGCGCATTTTGCTAGAAAAACTCTATCGCCACTTAAGACTATAACATTTTTATTACGAGTAGGAATATCGACACAGCGACGATCGCAATTATATGGTGTTCTTATTTTCCTACAAGTGCCTCGACTGCAAGAGAACAACCCGTGCACGTCTATGCAAGTTATCTTTCCTCTTCTTCCGGAACATTTTAACGGTGGATCTGTTTCCCTGAAGGCGCATTCAAAAGCATCGGTTATATTTATACATTTTCCTTCAGTACAATTGAAAGTGCCCGTCAAGTTCCTACACTCGTCGCGGATACAATGATATTTCTTTGCGTTCTCTTGATCGATACCGTAGCAAGTTTTATTTGCAGCACTACCGCATTCAGATAAAAGCAAAGATGATCCATTCTTTCTAACATTTACATAGATTTGAATGCACGCTCCTGATGTTTTGCTCAAGCACCATTCACCACAGGAGCCCCAATCACAATTTTCCTTGTTCACTGCCCTTGTTGTTGTACACATAATCGGTGTAGGATCGATTCCTGAAGCGATTGCTCGAGTATAAGGCATATATATAGCGACGGTTAGATACACAATAGCCACGCAGCTAAGGACTGCTGTCATTTGGCAAACACATATCGTTCCACATATTTTTTGGTCTTGCGGTGGTATTATCAGATCCTCGACGGGGGTGGGTTTCGGCATGGCGGAGACCAGCTACCTCTCGCGACCTAGCACCACTGACGTGTGAGGGGGTGGAGCGCATGCGCGGTGACACGATCGATTGAGCGCAGTGCAGGCAACGCCAAGTGCGCTATTTTTCTAATTGATGTCAATGTACGATGGCGTCACGATTATGAATAATATATTTACGTAATTCTTATTAATGTTAAAATGGTGTCTATAAATAGATATTATTTTCTAGTTTCCATTTGGAACTATTAGTAAAGTATTATAATGTTTATGTTTGAATTAAGGAATATTTGTATTTTTGTAACCATTACAAATTATAAAACTTAAAAAAAAGCTTACATTTGTGATATTTTAATGATTTTTCGCAATATTTTATATGACAAAAATCACTTAAAAATATCATTCACTTAAAAGTCATTAGAAATTTTCCAGAAAATCTAATTTTAAAGTAGGTGAAAAAATATATATTATCAACATGGTTTGTTCAATGTTAAAATGTTATTTAATATATTTTTTAAATTTATACGTATTATAAGCACATTACACCATATTTTATGTACCAATAAATTACAATACTAAATTACAAGATTACATTTTCCCATCACTATCGAACGAACTTACCCTTCAAACAATTTCGCTTTCCTCAAGACAAAATATGGGCTTATATAGAACAATTAAACAACAAAAACAAAATAAAACAATATTTCTCACAATTTTTCACAATATTTACAACAATTTCTACTAAAATTCTTTGCATACAAATTTCTAGTGTTTTGTTTGGATTCGTGTGAAGTTAGCCGCGTTTGAAGTCTGCGCAATGCGGGGATTCTGTACCAATCTGAACATAGCTCCAAGGCCACTGTCATTTATTTATTTTTTTGTATTTTCGGTATATATATGTTATGAAATAAAAAAAATCCTTTATTCCTATAGTTATAGTGTTTACATAATAAAATACAAATATTTTGGTTTTTTACGACTTGTATACAACGTTTAAAAACATATTGGTTTGTCAAAATCGTAATATGTATAGTAAATACAAAAATATCACATAAATATAATTAATTAAGAGACAATACTAATACTTATGCAAAACAAAAAAACAACAACTTTTTTAACTAACTAAACAAAAACATTCAATAATCAACAGAAACTAAAACAAAGCTGATTTTTCTAACTTAACGTGAAGAAAAATCCAAAACATAACCAAAAAAACAGGTAAACCGATTGCAAATATCACTAACCAATCGAGATTTTCAATGTATAACATCGAAAGCATTGTAAAACCACTTCACTTTGGGCCCACCACACACGTGTCTATCCCCAACATTATGACGGGACTGTGTTTACTCTTTGTACCTACAAGAGTGCGCGTGCGCGGGAAAGTGCCAAATTTCTTTAATATTTACTTCAGTATGCAGCGTTTTCATCGACCTCTGTTGCGAATTTTCACTTGTTACAGACTAGAAAGTTCAAAAGCTAGATATAATTATAAAGGGAAAGTAAACTTTGATTTTTTTTAAGCCAGTTAATTATATATATTAGTCATTATAGGCCAGTCGTGTGTTGTGGGTTCGATTCCCTCTTGAGGGATTTAAATATTTCCTATGTTTGCATATCTTCGTTCTGGTTGCTAGGCAATGCGTGGCGTTGAATTGCGCTACTCAGCACGCAATGCCTCCAGCATTCGGCGGATAATGGGGAATGGAAGTGTTTTAAGGGGCACGAAACGTCTTAACTCTGCTATGTATAGGGTACAGCGTGAAGCTTTACATAAAAAATAATTAGTAGGTTTCATCCGTGACTTCGCCTGTATATTAACAGGAAATAGCAAGAAATGATAAAAAATAAGAAATTCAGCAAGCACAATGAATTACAGCAAAACGACATGTAAAAAGACAAACAATTTGTTCGTTAAATCGGCTATTCAACATATAAATAAAAGTCTCAATTCAAACCAATAGTTCCCAAGACTAACACTATCAACTAAACAAAAGCTTCAGCTTTATAATATTATCATAAATAGTATAGAATAATATACAAGAGTGTCTTGCCACTACGTTTTTGCTCACTTATGATATAATGCGATAAACTAAAATAAAAATAAGATAAATGACAACTTAATGTATTATATTTTAGAAAATATATAGCAAGATATAGGTACGTATCATCGTAATACGTGTTCGAGAGAATACTGCGCAAATTCGACAAATTCTGCGCTAACTAGTAGCATCCGGCGGTTTCACATGGAATTATATTAAACTTCCTGTTTCAAATGAGACTCGTGAATCCCGAAATTAAATTATATTAAGTAAATTGAATATTTAATAAGAAGACTATTGTTTATTTTTATTGAAAATTCAAATGAAAAGAGTAAAAAGACGATGATTGTGTGTTCGATTCCCGCTCGGGGGAATGAATTATTTTTAATTCTTCACTCTGATGATTTTATAAGCGCGGTGTTGAGTTTCGCCATTCAACACGCAATTTCTCATAGATTGAGGAAAAGCGTGAAGCTGCTATTTTTAATAATACCTTGGAGGTCAAATATAGATGACTCATCCCCAAATGCCCATTTCTTCACATAATCATGATTTTGTTTATTTATATATTAAACTTAAAGCTGCCGCTGTAGACGTGACAGGTTGTGGGTTCGATTCCCCCGCGGGGAAAATTTATATTTAACTAGTGGGCGCACGCGGCTTCGCCCGCTTATTTGCACCCTTAGGGGTGAATTCTAAAAAACCATGAAACATGTGTTCAATAAAATATTTTTATTAGTCTGAATTTAAAGTTTTATAAAAATCGGTGGCGATTTAAAGATTTTTCCATATAAACTTTCTACCCCTTATTTGAACGCTTAGGAGGTGAATTCTAAAAAAAACCATGAAACACGTGTTCAATGAAATATTTTAAAGAGTCTGAATTTCGAAGTTTATAAAAACCGGTGCTGTTTTAAAAAAAATCCATACAAACTTTCAACCCCTATTTCATCCCTTTAGGGTTAAAATTATTCAAATTCCCTTCTTAGTGGATGTCCAGATTATAAAAATAAACATTTGTCCAAATCTCACGTTTCTACCATCAGCGGTTACGGCTGTGCGTGCGTCTTACCTGAGTCAGTCAGAACAAGTCCTTTTATATATATAGAAGACAAGTCCTTTTATATATAGAGATATATTAATTTACTCACTTAACACTCAAAGCCTCAAGGAATCGGCGGGAAGTACGATTTCGGAGGACTTTGGTTCGAATTAATTAAATCAAATTAGATTAATTTCCCTTTGACTACTCTACAAGCAAAATTTTCATATTTCGTTTCATACAATTTTATATTTACTATGTATTTATATAGCGTATAGCAGGGTAACCAAAAGAAGCTTAGGGCTAATTGGTAATAACTTTGTTTCCTCGATCACGAACAACTTATATATATATTTATTTATTTTCCATATATATTTTCTTTACTTTATAAAATATTTTCTTTATTTTAAACCTAAAATATAGTTATTTTTTCTTCTATATCCAAATTTATATTAATCAAATTTTATATATAATAACAAGTTTGAAATCAACAACTTTTTTTGACCGAAATCTTGACCGCACATAATAGAGAAACCTGGAGACCTAGTGTCAAGACGCTTCGTTCCCATTAAAACACTTCCGTTCCCAACGCTGCGCTTCGCCTCGTTACCAGAGCGAATAAATGTAAACAAATAAATTATAATATTTTATTTGCTCGAGTGGGAATCGAGCCCTGTCTGCCCCTGCGCTACTCAGCCTCAATCAAATCAACAGATCTAGTGTTACATTGTCTTATTTAGTCCAATAACCGTTTAAGGTCACAAGGAGATTACTAAATGCAATACCTGAGGTCTTTCCTCGATAACGAAGATATGTAAATAAAACTATTGTTCTAATAATATTCAGTTATTTCTTCTTAGAACTGGTATTGCACAGGTTTTAATGAGTTTTTATTGGATAATCTCTTTACATTGTATAAAAATGAAATAATAATTACCTTATTGAAGGTAACTACTTAGTAGACTGTAAATGCAATGCTTGTGAGCTTCATTTGTATTCTTTTTAGGGTTCCGTATTTCAAAAGGTAAAAACCGTACCCTTATATGATCACTTTTTTGTCAATCTGTCCGTCCGTCCAGAACATTTGTCTCGAGACCGTGTGGAGGTGTCACACTGAAATTAATACGACATATTTAAGTCTATTTTCCTTTGAAGCACAGAAATATAAATCTTCTAAGGTAACGTAAATGCTTGTATCAAGAGATACAAGCATTTATGCATCGATGTGTATTTTTCACGTTAACCATTTGGTTAAGCACCATATGGCACGCAGTAAAAGCTTAAAAGGAATGGTAAATAGGATTTTAACGAGCTAATAACGTTACTAATGTAATCGTTTTTTTTTCAGCTTCACGCTGAATCCCGCATGCAGTAGGATACCAAGTGTTAAGACACTCCGTTCATTACTTTCCACCGATTTTTTCGTGGTATTGTGTGGCGCAACTCAAAGCCGGGCTTTTGCTTTGTTGCCAGAGCGAAGAAATGAAGATATTAATTAATAATAATTCATTCTCTCTAGAGGGGATCGAACCCATAACGGTTGCTTTAGAGTCAATTACAGCCCTTTAATTAATTTATAAGGAATCTCTTTTTTTCCATTGTGGCACAGTGGCACTAAACGCAATAGTTATGTGTTCAATTTCCACTTGAGGGAAACATTATATTTTAATTATCTTGGTGACCAAGAGTCGCGTTGAGTTCCACCACTCAACACAAAATGTTTTTTAAATTGTACGAAAAATGGGGAAACTCAGTTACGCTGGAAAAAGTGTGAAGCTTCTTTTTCGTTCTTTCTTTATAATATTAGTATAGATCTGCCTCTAGAGTAGAAATTTTAATGAAAATTACTAAAACCAGGCCAGTCGTAGCGCAGGGGCACAAAGTGTGACTGTAAACGCGGCTGGTTGTGGATTCGATCCCTCGAGGAAATGAAATATTTATTTAAATTACTATTTTCATTTCTTCTCTCTGATATCGAGGTAAAGTGTGGCGTTCAGTTCCGCTACTTAACACGAAATCCATCTAGAATTAAAATTAATCACTAGATTCCCTTTGCCTATCCTGCTGTGTGCGGGATACGGCGTGAAGCTGATTTCATATTTTTTAATATTTTTTTATACTAGGAGATCTAGAGGCCACAAGGGTCAACGGACAACAATAAATCAATGAAGGTGGGAGTTGCGGACAGTTATTGTATTATACACTTGCGATGATTGCCAGCAATTTATCATTTAGGCACGCTGGAACATTCCACATGACATGATTTTTGATAGCATATGATTAAATTGGCAAACGAAATAGTTTTTTTCTTTTGTATTTCTATATATAATAAACGTCTTCTGTTACTGAATTACTTATGGGCACCACACGTACGAAACTACTCGATATGAAGATTTAGAGAGAGAAGAAGAGTACCGTATCTACACGTTCCATGTAGTCTTAGTGATCCCCTACACTCTCATGCAGGAACAATTTCTCACATTTATATTTTGAGAGCAGTAAGAGGATATTAATAGATCTATAGTAAAAAAGTAATATTCATTTCGTGAAGTTAGTTTTAAAAATCAATCAAAAATGATATGAATATACTCAAACTCAAAGTATTACTATTATTTTGAAAGTAAGAACAATTTCTATAAGTACAAAAATAAATGGGCACTTAAAAGAAAGGTCATTTAACAATTCGTTTTGGAACCTTTATCTATAATAATAGTTTCTGTGTACTGCTACAAATCGGTTTCCAAGAGGCGCGGGTTTGAGTCCCGCTACGTTCAAATTTTTGTACGTTTTCTAAATAAGTATTTTTCTTTCTTAAGTGTGGAATAACACTTAAAAAAACGTTGAAAATATTTAATAAATAACACTCTCTCTTGCTAGCCGATAATTCTTAGTAATTATCTTTGGGTAGCGCAAATTTGTAAAAACTCCCTACAGAGATGCTAACAACATAAATAAGTAGTAACAAGCGTATAAAAACTTCGGCGCAGCTTGATGAGAACGTATGGCCTAGCGGTCATAGCACCTGGTCGGTTTCCAGGAGGCGCGGGTTCGAGTCCCGCTACGTTAAAATTTTTATAGGTTTTCTAAATAAGTAAAACTATTGTTTTTTATATTTTAAACAATTCATATGATTTGTCACATTTTTAAATTACAAATGTGTTAAATCTGTATCTACAAGATACTGCTATTCGAGACCTGTGAAACTAAAAATTATAGCTTATCTGTCAGATAAGGCTGTCCAGGACTTTATCAGTCAGTAGTGAAACTGGCCATTAGAATGGGAAACCTGAAGACTGATAAGTTTGAATTCGGCACCAATTCCTAAACAAAATGTTAGCAGCAAATAGCAGAAGCTATAAGCAGCTTTAACCGCACTATAGTCTTTGACTTAAGGTGAAGATTGAAACTGCAAATAAGAATTTAATTACAGTATTTGATCAGTATAAAATTAAAGAAAATAAAAAAATAAAAATCATCAAAGCGCGGCGTTGAGTTCCGCCACTCAACACGCTATGCCTCCAGATTTCGGCAGAAAGTGGGGAACAGAATGTCTTGACTCTAGGGTGCCCTCTGCCTACCTTGCTGTGTGCGGGATACAGCGATAAAATTAAAGGAGTTTATAATATTGAATTGTATTTTACTTAAGTCTTGGCATCGACTTCAAATCTATCAGTAGGTTTAAAAAAGAATTTCGAAAATCAGCTCAGCTCAGAAATATCGATATAACCGGTGTACAAACATAAAAAAAATATACGAACCTCCTTTTTTTTTGGAGTCGGTTAAAAAATAATTTATCAGACTCTATCTCTAAGTAGATGATAGTCCGGTACAGTAAAATAACGAGACTCTTATGAATATTCTTGTTATATTATGTCAATATGGCAATATCGTAATATATCATAATATATCACTTTATAATAGTACCTACTATTATAAAGTGACATATCATGAGCAAAAAAGGCAAGAATTTTTGTGATTTTTTTGTAACTGTAAGAACATTATGTGAATAAAAAAATTTTGGTACTTACTCAACGGATTTTTTTTTGTCCACGCCTTTATCTCTTGTTGTTTTATGTAAGTTTTTGTAATATCTTGATGTTTTTCAACCTTCATATGACTCTTTTTATATTTTTTATTAGGCTTAAGTAAATTATGAGGCTATCGTGACACAGTGGTACAGCGTCTGACTGTATATCTACGGTAATGGGTTCGAGTCTTACATGGAGGGTGATTCATTATTTTCGTTTCCTTGCAATAGTGATAAGATGCAGCAATAACTGTGATATTGCGTTCCACAAGGTTCCTTTTGCTATGTACGGAAAACTGCATAAAAAAGTCAGCAGCAGAATAAAAAAAGTTATATAAAACAATAAGAAATAATATTCTAGAAACGCGTAGTGTGAATATAAAATGTATAAAAAACGATTAATACAAGCGCAGCCCAGATCTTTCTGGAGCGTACTTCACATGCTATGAACATTTTTTAACCGACTTCTCTAAAAAAAAGGAGGTTATCAATTCGATTATATTTTTTTTATTAATATTTTTTTATTAAGTAGGTATATATATTTTATTTTCACTCATGTCTCATAACATGAATGATTGGAATATCCATTCAAACTAAGTATATCTCTCTCTTCCTCTTTCCTCTAACTACCCAATATCATCAAATAGAGTGAAAGTTGAACCCACAACCGTCATGTCAAACGCAGTTCTATAATATAAATTTGAGTTGGTTAATTCTATTCTATTTCTTAAAAATCTGCTTTTTCTCATCTAACACGAATAACTAAAAAGTAATCTAAACCTTTTACTCAGTGACTGATACAGTCGCCACACTCTCTGGCAGAGTCTGATACTGAATCAAAATTACTAAGCGGAGGGAGCCTCCGCGGAAATTTTCCCTAAGTTTTCAAAATACGAAGGCAAGTTAAGTAGCGCAACTAAACATCTTGTCACAAAAATAACTCATTCTCATTTAAATAGGAACCCTGAGCCCAAAGCCTGGCGCAAAGGTACAGGCGTGCGACTGTAAATGCGACAGGTTGCGGATTCGATTCTCGCTCGAGGAAATAAAGACAAAGCGCAGCGCTATGTCCCGCCACTTAACATGCAAAGCCGCCAAATAACCGGACCGAGACCGGACAACGGAGGTGTCCCAATGAAACTCTGCCTACCCTCTATGTGCGGTATACAACATGAAGTTAAAAAAAATAATGGGGCCCCACAACCGTCGCGTTATAGTCAGACGAAATGCAGTAGCTAAAATATAACGCCTAACAAACCGTTACTTATTAACTGACAGACAACGCACAGATGAAACTATTGGATAAAGAAACTTGAAATTTAGGATGTAAGTTTTTTGAACACTTTAGAACGCCTAGAATCGATTTCTTAAAATTTTCACGTAAGCGGAAAAAAAAATGTTTTTACGTTATACGATCTAAGTAACTATCGTACCTTTACAGTAGCTTATGGTGCTCCGTTACTGCTGACTATCTCAGTAGATCCCTACTGAGATAGTCAGCAATAACAGTGAAGCTCAAAAAACATATATCTAAGCAGTCAAATTCTTAAACATCGTTCCTTATCTGACCGCTTCTAATAAGAACTTTTAACTTTTTTACACGGTCCTAACCACTTGGATACATAAATCATATCCATTACCTACAAAAACGTTTGACTGTTTCATTTATTAACTGAAGAAACCGGTTTTGGTTAAATCCTACCAATATTATAAATGTGAAATACTGTGATTATGCATGG
This sequence comes from Heliconius sara, assembly GCA_917862395.2. Taxonomy (NCBI): domain Eukaryota; kingdom Metazoa; phylum Arthropoda; class Insecta; order Lepidoptera; family Nymphalidae; genus Heliconius; species Heliconius sara. The sequence goes on along the minus strand of OU860788.1, from coordinate 1,566,575 downwards.
TTGTTCCACTGTCACCCACAAACTACTAAATTGATTTAAATGAAATTTTACAGTAAGTTACATTATACATCATAATAACAAATTGACTGACTAGTGGCTAGAGATGTAAAGATTGCTTATAATCTAGCTGAAACATAACAATAACTTTAAGCGGACGAAGCCACATTTTGTTCACTAGTATAATAAAAGCTTGTGTGTTCCACTTTAACTAAACTGTTTTTGTTGAACTGATTTAGATGAAACTTTACAGTAATATAAATCCTTGTGTTGATCCCTTTAATTTAATTATCATATTATACCCACCATAACGATACTTCAATTGTGTGTTCAGTGGTTCTGGAGATATGAGGTAAAAGTATTTTATATACATACATATATACCAGATACACGCAAAAACTTCCTTTGCAGTTAAATAAAAAAATATTCATAGATACCTTCTACTTATAAATAATCTTACAGTTCTTTGACCGGGAATTGAAACAATCACTGTAAAGTATCTGATTTTACAGACAATTTTTTGGTGCCATATTTTTTTTGCCATTTAGTATCCGCCAAAAAAGTGCAAGTGTTAAGTTACGCCCAATAACCTTTTGGAAAAAAAAGGTAAAAATATAATAAATAAAGTCTACTATTACTTTGTTGCCTGGTTTATCACGTTACTTTTTTTTCATTGTCACACTTTTTCCTTTCCGTTTCATCCATATACAAAATTTAAAAAAAATATTTTATAAGAAACGAATGAAGCTTAAGGAAAATTATGATTTAGTCGGTACCAATGAACTTTAACACGTATAAGAAATTGTAAGACATTCAAATTAATTGATCTACCAATAAGAATAGCAAAAAAAATTTTTTTATTTAAAATGAATAAAAACCTGGTGAAGTGCAAGTCAGTCTCACCCAACGAGGGTTCCGTACCAACATCATGATTTAGGTCAACGGGAACGTTATCATACAAATTTTATGAAAATTTCTTTTTATGATACACCTATACTATACTGTGATATACCTAACTTATAATTTTTCGGATAAGTTCCTAAGTTGATATTGTAAATTCTCATATGTATCCAAATTTTATTGTCTACGAAAAATGCCTACTAGTTTTTAATTACGCGAAAAATTTAATACAAAATGGAATAAAAACGATGCATGAACGCTTGGTATCTTTTGATTGCGCTGGCTTAAGATTACAGTGCTTGAAAATACCGCAGACGAGGATAGTAGATATTAAATTCAGCTTAAATGCGATCTTCTTAACATAAATGTTATTGAAAGACGGACGGACGGACAACAAAGACATAGTATAAACGTTCCGTTAGGTTCCGTAGGTACGGTACCTACGGAACCATAAAAATGTCTAAGCAAGTTTCTATATGTGATAATTAAGGTGATAACATATATGCTAATGGAAAAATATTTAGATAAACATTTTATCAATAAATATGTGCATTTATAACCAATCTTAGGTAACTTAGAGTTTTAACTTTTTCATCCACAATATACGAATACAAAATTAAAATATTGGAATTTTTAGGAGAAGCTAACAATGTGTTTTTATTGATTATTTTATTATTATTTAGAACTTTTTGAATGTTTCAGGAATAGAATATATAATCACGATACGTTTTAGTTATTTATGTTTTATAATTGTATAAATTCTAGAAAATTCAAATAGAAGAGAAATTTCATATAATACCAATGGGTATTATATGAAATTTCGAGTATTTGACGAATATTTTGCTTGATTTTACTTTTTCTAAGATAAATAAAAGACTTGCTCTGAAAATACAAAGTATTAATTTGTAATGTTTTACATTATTAAGGAACAGACGAATTTACAATATGTTAAACCTGAAAATACAAAGACTTATAAACAACAATATATAACAATTACATATAAACAACAATCTTCATACAATTTATTTTAAACCTATTTTTACGATCCGATTGAAAATATATATTAAAATATTGAATTTTAAGCAAACGAAGTCGCTAGCTAAAACTTATTTAACTCATCTAAGTACCATTTTACCAAGACATAGCAGAAAATATACAATAACCTTTTTATAACCCATCTTAATAAAAATATACAAAAAAAACCAAAATCTTTCTGCGTGTACTTTTTGCGGTTACAATAATATAAGCATCTGTTTGAATTCACCTTAATACTTCGAAGAAAATACTAAGAAATTACAAAAGACAATTTGTTCGTCTATTTGTGGACGTTATTCTTAGGAATACTGACACTTTACGAGTATACCTTACTTCAATAAAAGTTATTTTATAAATTTATTTTTTAAGAGTTATTAATAATAAATACAAATTTTATCCTCTTTCTAAGATCGTATTGGTCACAGTTATAATAAAATAATGAGTTTAAATTTGATATTATATAGTAATAAAATAGGGTCGTTAATGTTAATTTTTTAATTTGTTGTTACTGATTTTTTTAATTTCGACTCAAGCTGCTAGTTTGTATTATCATCTGTATAAAAAGTGTCATATATTTTTCCATAGTACTCCCTGAGAGGTGGGGAAACAGTATGTAGTGTTGTTCCTTGTGTCTATCATCAGTCTTGTGTCTATCATTATTTTTGTGTAAAAACTTCATACACACCGAATTTTTCATAATTAACTTAGGAGTCGTTCTTATTTCTTCATCTTTTATTCAAATAATATAACATTATTTATTCAAATAATATAACTTACATTTTTTACATCTTTCAACAGTATGATCTTTTTTTTTATTGAGCTTAACCTTTAACTATTGACGTCCGGTCTCACAGGCCACTACCTTTTACAAAAATGGTATGTACTCAAATTCCTCCCATGCTCCGCTCGTATGACGCTCAGTAGCTTCAGCTTTTGTAGCAAAACGTCTTCGGAGGCAGAGGTTGCGTCCTCGGCTGCAAGTTTAGCGAATTATTTTGTTTTAAACTACAACCTGCGGTATATGAGACCGCAAGTCCATTATTGCCGTACAAAAAAATCTCATTGCGATTGTTATTATTTACACGAAGTACGTAATCAAATTAAAAAAACCGGTTAAGTGCTAGTATCCGATCTGTATCCGTATCCGATACGTCACGAGGCTTCCATTATTCTTTTAAGGAAAAGACAAGGCAAACGAGCGTTCGGGTCATCTGATGGTAAATGTTTCCCGCCGCCCACGACCTCTTGCAAAACCACAGGAGCTGCAGGTGCGTTGCCGGCCTTTAAGGGGGGTTGGGCGCCGGAGCCCAGCATTACCTGATGCGAAACGCAGTGGCATAAAGCCACTTCTTAACGCCGGTCTTAAATGGTGGTAATGATCCGGTCGAGTCTGCCTATGCGTGTTGAAATTGTTGGCGACGTGACTCTACCACACGTACTTTAGTCGCCTCTTACGACACCACCAGTACCAGCATGATCTTATTCTAGACCAGGATCACACGGCAGATTCCGTACCTATAACAAGATTGTAGGTCAATGGGCAGTACAACTTATAAAAGTTTACCAACTTAAGTTTGAGCGGACTCGAGTGGGAATCCTAACCCACAACCCTCGTAATTACATCCACACACTGAATACATGTAACTTACAAGTAACTTAAATAAATAAAATATAAACAAAAAATCAATATTATACTTGTTCTTTATCACTCAAAAAATATAATAGAATAAAATACAAATAAACAAAATGTTCACGATCCACGGGACACCTCGTTATCCTGTAAGAAGGATCAACAGATTGACTATAAAAGGAGTGATCTGTGAACGAAATCACAGTTGTGTACCGACTTGCATCATGAAGACATTGATCGTTCTCGCTATCTGCTTCGTCGCGGCTCAGGTAAAGTTTATATTTTCTTAATTAACCTATATATTTTCATAACAAATAGTTCAATTATGATGACCTCTAACATGGGTTATAGATACAAAATTAAGGGTACCTGTATGATGATGATTTTTAGTGTCCATTAAAATAATCATTATTAAGATTGTTATGTCAATCATTACCAACTGGACAACATAAAAAAACAACCAATTGGAAATTAAGAGTCTAACGTTGGGCTTCCAAAAACATGTTATACACTGAAATATACGTGATAAATCCAGTTAAAGAGTTTATTTTAAAATATATTTTAATTTTTTTGCGACGTTGAGTTCCGCCACTCAACACACAATGCCTCGAGAACTCGGCAAAAAGGTGAAAATGAAGTGACTTAACACTTGTTTCCCTCTGCCTACTCGGCAAGATGCGGGAAACGTCGTGAAGCTAAACATATTTTTTTAATAAAAATAATTTTACAGGCTCTGACTGATGAACAGAAGGACAAGCTCAAGAAGCACCGATCAGAATGCCTTGCTGAAACCAAAGCCGACGAACAATTGGTCAACAAGCTGAAATCAGGCGACTTTAAGGTAATATTTACATTCTAATACTATATTATGTATCCACATTTTTTTATCATTCTTTGTTTTTTTCTATTTATATATAAGCTTATAATTAAAGAATAGCGTTACAAAAATAGTTATATACAACTACCGCAACTTTAACATAGCGGGGCCTGAACCCACGTCTTTCGAAAGCTTTATCGAGAGGCGCAAGTTCGAATCTTGCTAAGTTTAAATTTTTATACGTTTTCTAAAAATAATATTAAAAAAATGAATTGTACTCACGCAATAGTCCACGGAACACTTTTTTTACCCACATTATAGAAACCGCTAAATCATAGAATTAACTTATGAAGCTACTTTATTTATACTATTATTAGTTCGCTATTATATTATTTATGTTAAATTTATTTTAAATAGAAAAAAACAATTAATATTTTCAAAATTAAACATTATTTATTGATAAGTCACTCTAAGAATCTCTTATTATTACATTAATAACACAGAAAATAATACAAAATCAATTTTATTTATATCCTTGGGTGTAATCTCCCTAGTGATAGCTATGAGTTTCTTTTGACCATCATTTACTGTATATTTCAAATCAGTTAAAACTAAATCTCTATATTCAATAAAGAAAGTTTTTTATTCTGTCTCTCTCTCATAAAAATCATCAATAAATATCATCGAACTTAGAACAACTAAGTCTGCCATGTCCAGCATTTTTTTAAAGATAAGCTACCGACGAGTTTAACGGGTGCAACAACAAATACAGCGTTTCTTGTCCACTTTGCTTACTCTACCTTCCGTTATAACGAGGTTTCCGGTATCATTTACTGTTTTATCGAATATAATAAGAAGAAAAGTCTTTATACGGTTTTGGCTATACTTTACAAGCAAAAATAGAAATATATTATATTTTTAATATAACAATAAATATATATAATTTATGTTAAGAATTAAAAAAAAAATTAATCAGCTACACGGCGGGATACAGATCCCGCACACAGCAGGGTAGGCAGAGGGAACCTAGTTTTAAGACACTCTGTTCCCCACTTTCTGCCGAATTTTGAAGGCATTGCGTGTTGAGTGGCAGAACTCAACGCCGCGCTTAGCCTCGACACCAGAACGAAGAAATGGAAATATAAATTTAAGTAAATATTTCATCTCCTCGAGTGGGAATCGAACCCACAACCAGTCGGTTTTACAGTCACACTTCGTGCCGCTGCGCCACGACTTTTTATTTATGTTAAGCTTTCTTAAATTTCAAAATAATACAAAAACATAAATTACCTCCAATAGAAGACAGTATGAAAATATAACCATTTGACTGAGGTGGTAGTCTTGTAGATACTTTCCTTAACGCTGACGTGGTAGGCTCCTAGACACTTATTTCCTTCCTTCTTACGACCACCTGTGAAAACGGAGGTGTTTAGATTTGAAAATCAATGATAATCAATCAATGATAATCGAATTTTCTATTTCGCGGTGCCTATGGGACTACTACGTCAGTCGTAGAGGGTTAATTAAAAATAAATATATGTATACTCAATAAAAAATATATTTTATAGACTGAAAACGAGCCTTTGAAGAAATACTCCCTGTGCATGTTGATCAAGTCCGAGCTGATGACCAAGGATGGCAAATTCAAGAAGGACGTCGCTCTCGCCAAAGTACCTAATGCAGGTCTGTTAAAATTATGTAAATAATATCTACAAGTATATATGTAGTAGTTGTATATATTTACGTGTATAATAATTTTAAAGTTAAAAAATAAGGTGCTTTATGCATAGGTATAGCATGGTACCCAAATGGAACCTAGTGTTAAGACACTCCGTTTTCCACCGGTGCCCCTATTCACTGCGGCCTCATAATTATAAAAAAACTGAGATAGACCACTTTGTTATTATCTAAATAATTATTTAATAATTATTATTTTTTTATTCTTTTCATAGCGGAAAAACCAGCAGTAGAAAAGCTGATTGACTTATGCTTGTCCAACAAAGGAAATACTCCTCACCAGACCGCTTGGAACTACTCCAAGTGCTACCACGAGAAGGATCCTAAGCATTCAATTTTCCAATAAATCACTTGTTTTTGTCTAAAAATTGATCAAATTGTTAAAATTTGTGTTTTTTGGTTGTATTTTATGTATTTTTTGTTCGTTCACTCTAGAAAACGTAGTTACCATGCTCCATTTTGATTTATAAATTCATATTCGATTAACTTAATGTAAACTGATACTGCCTGCACGAATTTAATTGCAAATAAAAATTTTAATCTGAGTTTGATGTTTTTTATTAAAATTTTAATCCATAATATAGACGGTTGAAAGGCCATTTTATTTAAACGCCATTTTGTAAACTTTATATCAAAGCCGTTTTAAATGCTAATATAAAAAAAAAATGAGAAAATGATTAAGCCGACACAGACCTAACAACTTATACCATATATGCATGCAGATTTTTTCTGCATCTTTTTATATTAATTACATGATTATGTAAGTATTTTAATGTCTATTTACCCGACTGATAAGTAAGAGTTATGTTGGGCATTGTATCTTGAATGTATTTATATAATTTTTTTTGTTACCTTATATCTCCAGAACCGCTGAACGGATTTACATCATTGAGATATCATCAGATTCGTCTTTACAGGCCCTCCTCTATTCTTAAATAAGTTGCACTTGTACCTAGTAAAAAAATATGTATTTAGTGTCTCGGTGTTTTTTTTTGTATCAGGCAAAAAGGTCCTAGCGCCAATATTACTAATAATAGCAAAAGGTAAAGTAATGTAAGTTCCACTACGCAATTAAATAGAAACAGAAAAAACGAATTATTCTCGAAGCCACATGCTTGAATGAAAACGTCAAAATAGTTTAAGCGATTCAAATCAGACTCTGGTTTAATGATCTATACGACCATCAGTATATAAATAAAAAGAAATAAATCAGTATATAAATGAAAACAAGCAAAATGAATTTTTGTCGACGGTTTTTTGAACCGAGGTACTTAAGACCCTTTTTTTCATAACGTAATGGTAAAAATATTAAAAGTTACAGTACAGTATATGGAGTGAAATATTTCTTTGACAATGTTGTTATACGAGTTTTTTGTTAAGACGAACTACTAAAACAACAAAGTTCCAATATTAAGAATAATGGTAGAGTTGATGATGTAGAAATGATGTCCGAATTGAAAAAAAACAGTTTGGGTTATTTACAATCCATTGAAAAGATTGTAAGACAAATAGGGCAGAGGGGGGCACATTCGAACGAATTTTAAACTTTGTGTCATATCTATAAATTCTACAGTTTTTAACTTCTTTACTATTTTACAATGCTTAGTCCAACTATTACTATTACTATTATATATGCCACAAAGTCGTAGCATCATATGTAGAAGAATATATAAGTTAAAGGTGCAATATCAATTTTAGTAGCAATAGTCAGATGTGGAAAGCTGCCCCCCTGCCGAGGTAGCTTTGAACATAAATGGGGCAGTTATGAACTATCATTGAATTCAATGAAATTAAAAGGCGTATCAAACTTTTAAGTAATTTTATTAATAGACTTAACATTAGAAACGATGGAGATCAAATATTAGTATCATATTAAAACTTTAACTTTAACTTTTTGTTTTTGTTTTTGTTGTTCTGTTCACGTTTTCAATTTATAAATACATAAACATTTTTTACCTTATAAATATGTAAATAATAATATTTAATTTAAATTTTAATAATATTGACCTAAAAATATTGCTTCACGCTGTATCCCGCACACAGCAGGGTAGGCAAAAGGAAGTAGTAGTGTAGTGTTAAGACACTCCGTTCCCCACTTTCCGCCGATTTCTGGAGGCATTGCGTGCTGAGTGGCGGAACTCAACAAGCGATATGCCTCGACAACAGAAAGAAAGAAATGAAAATATAAATAAGAAATAAAAATATAAATAAGAAATGAAAACATAAATAAGAAATGAAAATATAAATAAGAAATGAAAATATAAATAAGAAATGAAAATATAAAGGTAAATAAATATTTCACTTCCTCGAGTGGGGATAGAACCAGTCAGCTAATCAGTCCATTTTACAGTCACACTTTGTGCATCTACGCCACGACCGGCCTGTGATCTTCACATAGACAAGACAAAGTAAAATAATACTAAAAAAGTTGACTTTATTAATTGTAATAAAGTCAAGTAAGGGTTCAGGTCCAATCTATGGTCATTATATGAAGATGTGAGTGAATTCGTAATATTATTTGGTATAGTCAGCTTAAAGAATCTAGTCGAGAACAAGAGAGTCTGTATCCTAGCAAAGAGATAATATGTAGGGCATTCATTAAAAATTCAACAAGGTACAAAGTGTGACTGTAAAATCGACTGGTTGTGGGTTCGATCCCCACTCGAGAAAATTAAACATTTATTTACATTTATATTTTCATTTCTATGCTCTGGAGTCGAGGCAAAGCGCGGCGCTGAGTTCCGCCACTCAACACGCAACGCCTCCAGAACTCGGCGGAAAGTGGGGAGCGGAGTGTATTAAAACTAGGTTCCCTCTGCCTACCCTGCTGTGTGCGGGATACGGCGTGAAGCTGATTTATTTTTTATTTATTTTAAGGAGATGTTGTGAATTCCTTCTAGTCATATAATTCATATTAATTGTTTACGATCTTGCTAAGAGAAAATATAAAACATACTTCGTATCCTTTGGGGTTCCAAAATAGTTGATAATAAAAGCGTTTTTACAACTGCTTTTAAGTTTCGGTATGAAAAACAATTTTCGAATAATAATATAATGAATTAATGATGCAAGAGGTGAGAATTAAGAAAGGTACAGTGAAATCTCGATTGGTCTTCAAAAATCCTTTATACGTCCCCGTCGCAAGTCAGTTGCGGTCAAACTATATGTTTTCTGTGCTCTAAGCTATTTTTCAATGATTGTCATTAGTTTTATGCTTATTTGACTTATGTCAGTAGGTATTTTATATTCCGTAGAGTTCAAATTTACAGATAAGTAGATTGAAATTATACTTTTTTAAAATCTTGCTTTCGTTTTTGATTTTAGGCAAATTAATGACTGAAAATTGCCTCATATTGTTATTTTTTTTAGATATATAATAAAATACATAATTATAAACTCAATACATACATATCCTTTTAATTTATTGTGTCTTAAAGATTTCACTTAAAATTACTAAAAAAACCTTACAGTTAATTAAAATAATATAGTAATAACGGTTCATGAGAGTTTGTGTCTATGCATATGTTACAACATTTCGATGTTACAGTATTTCGATGTCGCTCTTAACGTTTAACAATGTATACAAAAAAAAAAACAATATAGAAACTTGTAGCCGTTTTCCACTATTGAGGATGATGATCTGGCTCCACGACCAACGAATGAGTGATGAAAGAATGGCAAAAATTATTTATGAAGGAGAAGGCGAAAAAGGAATCTACAGAGACTCTCTGACTGCCTCGCTATACTAGAAAATACAACGTGAAACTAGGAAAGAAGAAGAATATAGACACTTTAACTTCTTTCTAAAATCTATCTATTGGCATTAATTGGCGCGAAATAATTATTCGTTGAAATGATTATTGATTAATCAATCATAATGAGTTTGAATACTAATAGGGTCATTAGTACTTAGATATTTATTTGCGCTTATTTTTTTTTCTTAAGTTAGTCACCAGTATGAAAGGTCAGTGTTAAAATGTATTTATATGCATTTAACATTTTTTTAGTACTCCTTGAGGGATAGGTAAAGAGGCTAGATTGACAAAGTTAAAATTACTGAATTCGTTGTCTCTGCTTCATCATATATGACCTCGAAGGGTCCTTTAACTTTTACTCTTCAGCTTTTAATGTTCCAGTTTAGTAAAGGCCCTCGTGATGCATCGGTACAGGATCTGACAGCCAACGCGATGGTTGTGTGAGGAGTTCTGTTCTTTGTGTATGTCATCAACCTCTTTACATGTCTTCACATGTTGTGAAAGAGTCCTCCATATTATTGTTTTTTTCATTTTTGTTTAAGTGCCTTGTACACCGTATTTTTGAAGACCTACTTAGGACTCGTAAGTAATTTTAAAATATTTTCTTTAAATAATAACGATACCAATTACTCTCTCGATACCAATTTGTTCGTTAAATGGCGGTACTCAACATCGCAGTTTGTTTTTAATAGGAACCAAACACACAACCGTCGCGTTTTCAGAGTCACACGTTGTACCTCTGCGTCACGATATCTCCTTTAATACATATATAAGTTTAATAAATAAAAGATATGCAAAAAATATATCTTTTAGATACTGTTTAGGTATTTTTAGGATTTCAAAAAAAAATAATCAAATACAAATAAAGAAAATGTTCATGGTACCTGAGGTTATGTATCTTGTTAATCTGTAAGCAGGATCAACAGATTGACTATAAAAGGAGTGATCTGTGAACAAAATCACAGTTGTGTACCGACTTGCATCATGAAGACATTGATCGTTCTCGCTATTTGCTTCGTCGCGGCTCAGGTAAAGTTAATATTTTATTAATTAATCTATATATTTTAATAGATTAAGGCCTTCAAAAATCGACTGATTGTGGATTCGATCCCCACTCGAGGAAATTATTTACAATATTTTAATTCCTTCGCTCGAGATTAAATCGCGGCGTTGAGATCCACCACTCAACACGCAATGCTTCCAGAACTCGGTGGCTCGTGGGTAACGGAATGTCTTAACACTGGGTTCCCTCTGCCTACTCTACTGTGTAAGGGCTATAGTGTGAAGCGGATTTTGATTTTATTTATATTTTCATACACAAAAAATAGAACTAAGCGCAACGTTGAGTTCTCCCACTCAATATGCAATGTCTTAAAAATTGAGTGGAAAATGGGAAACGGAGTGTTTTAACACTAGTTACCCTCAAGCTATACTATCCTAGCGATCTGTGGAAAAAAACAATTCATTTATCGTGCCATATGGACATTTATGTTAAGGAAAATCAAATTATTAAAAGTTCTATTTTTCCATTTCTCTCTCTGAAAGCCTAAGAAAAAAAGTTGCGAGCGACAACTAGTCTCTTATAATGTAGTAAATTTCCAATTCACCTCCACAATAAATGCAGTCGACATAATAAGTCCAGATCGTATTAAATACAAAAAAATGACGTTCAACAACAGGTTCTGTTTAATAAAACGACAATTTAGTCTTCGTCTTCTTGAAACTTGTTTTAGTTTACTTTTTGTTTCATTGACACGAACAATGATAAAGTCTTGCACTTAGTGGCGTTTAGCTTTTAAAATGTAATTATTTGATATCTTTGGTGTTCATAAAAAAAGCTTATAATATATAATTGTCAGCTTATTATATTGTTTTATATTCCGTTTTACAGTCCGTTTCCCACTTTATACCGAATTCTGGAGGCACTGCGTGTTGAGTAGCGGAACTCAGCGTCGCGCGTTGCCTCAACACCAGAGCGAAAAAATGATCAATGCCTCAAGAATTCGTTGTAAAGTGGGGACGGAGTGTCTTAACACGAGGTTCCCTCTGCCTATCCTGCTGTGTGCGGAATACAGTATGAAGCTGATTTGGTTTGATTTTGTATTCCACTATTCAACACTCAATTCCTCGAGAATCCTGTGGAAAATGGGAAGCCAAGTGTCTTAACACTGAGTTCCTTATGGCTACCCTGCTGCGGACTACACGAGCGGGATTTAGCGTGAGCGTTGTCTTAATAATGTTTATCTTTATTTCACAGGCGCTCACTGACGAACAGAAGGACAAGCTTAAGAAGAACAAATCAGAATGCCTCAGCGAAACCAACGCTGACGAAGAATTGGTCAACAAACTGAAATCAGGCGATTTTGAGGTAATTTATATTTATTTACAACCTAATTATATAATTTGAACATCATTTTATAATTCTTTGTAATTTTTCTCATTTTACATATCAGTATTTTATTATATTATCATTAAAAAACAAACTAAACTAAACAGCAGGTTAGGCAGAGGGAACTTAGTGTTAAGACACTCCGTTTCTCACTTTCCGCAGAACTCGTGGGGGCATTGCGTGCTAAGTTGCAGAACTCAGCGCCATGCTTTTGCCTCGATGCCAGAGCGAAGAAATGAAAATAATAATAAATTTAAATAAATATTTCATTCCCTCCAGTGTGGATCGGAGCCATAACAAGTCCTGTTAACTGTTACGCTTTGTGTCCCTGCACCACGACGGGCTTATCTACGAAAAAACTAAAGTTTTTAGAAAAACTATTAAAATTTGAATGTAGCGGGACTTGAACCCACGCTTTTCGGCCACTTCTTCGAGAGACACAACTGGCGTCCTGCTAAATTTCAATTTTTATAACTTTTCTATAAATCTTTTGTAAAAATATTTTTCTTATGTATACTCAATAAAAAAAGATTTTATAGATTGAAAATGAGTCTTTGAAGAAATACTCCCTATGCATGTTGATGAAATCCCAGCTGATGACCAAGGATGGCGAATTCAAGAAGGACGTCGCCCTCGCCAAAGTACCTAACGCAGGTGTGTTGAAATTATATAAATAATATATATATAAATATATACATCTGACAACGTATTGTTAATGAATAGAAAATATTTTACGAAATTCCATGTTGAGTTGCGGAACTCCGTTGTTAACGTTGTCGTCATTCGTGTTTAATACCCCCGAGTGGGGATCGAACCCACAATAATCGAATTTTTCGAGACGATGTCCCAATGCACTATTGCCTCTTTCTAGAATATTAAAAAATCTGAGGTCAGATCACTTAGTTACTATATGAACACTAGGTAATCTTATCTATAATATTTTGTTTATTTTTTAATAGCGGACAAACTACTGGTAGGAAAGCTGATTGACTCATGCTTGGCCAACAAGGGAAGTACTCCTGAACAGACCGCATGGAACTACTCCAAGTGCTACCACCAGAAGGACGCTAAACATTCGATTTTCCAATAAGTCACGTCTTTTTCCCAAAAAAATTGGTAAAATGATCAAAACTTGTGTGTTTTTGTTGCATTTATATATTTTTTCGTTCCTTTTCGTTCACTCTAAAAACATACTTACCGTGCACCATTTTGATTTATAAATTCATAATCGTTTTAACTCAATGTAAACTAGTACTGCCTGCACGAATTTAGTTGCCAATAAAAATTTTAATGTGATATTTCAGTTTTTTATTTCAATTTTAGTAAATAATTTTGATTACATATAATTATTCAATATATGCATTATATTGGGCGTGTTTTTAAGTGTTATGCTTTTGCTAAGGAAAAAAAACATTAAAGTTTAAGAAGTTTAATTATTACAATTAAATCAGGTTCACGCTGTATCCCACACTCAACAGGCAGGGGAACCTAGTGTTAAGACATTTCGTTCTCCACTTTCCGCCGAGTTCTGGAGGCATTGGGGGTTGAGCGGCGGAACTCAACGCCGCGCTTTGCATCAGCACCACAGCAAAGAAATGAAAATATAAATGTAAATAAATATTTATTTTTCTCGAATTGGGATCGAACCCACAACCAGTCGATTTTTCAGCGAGTCACACTTTGTGCCCCTGCGCCACGTCTGGTATCAAATTAAAAATTAAAAATCAGCTTCACGTTGTATCCCTCACACAGCAGTGTAGGCAGAAGGAACCTAGAGTAAGATATTCCGTTCCCCACTTTCTGCCAAATTCTGGAGGAATTGCGTGTTGAGTGGCAGAACTCAACGCCGCGTTTTGGCATTATTAATCAATTAGCTTTATTATTTTTTTAAATGTAGCGTCTCTTGGAAAGCAATCCAGACACGCAGAGAGGTTCCAAAAGACGCGAGTTCGATTCCCGCTATTTTCAAATTTATAAATTATCTAAAAATAGTATATATTTAACATATTCTTTTTCTTTTATTTTATCCATAGTGTACAGTATTGTAACATAAAATAGTAAACCTTAGTCAATTTTTTTTGATAATGTTTTATTTATATAATACACTTTGGTACTTTTTTTTAGAAAAAGTATACTTCCTTAATCCCCATGGTTTTAAATTTTGCTCCACACAAAATTTAAAACCATGGGCGTATGAAAGGGGAGAATCTGGTGGGTTGTGCCCATACCATAATAGTGCGGTGCCCAACCCAAAAATTTGACTTACAACAAAATTTGAACCGAAAAATTAAAAGTAAAGTTCACAGAATAAATATTTCTAAATTAGCTAGTGCTTAAAAAGCGCTAAAATACTTTGCCATAACCACAGTCTATCCCTAACTATGACCTAAGGGCCACAACGCAATGGTTGTGAATTGAAATCGTACTTTATTAACTAATATTTGTATCGTAACTGTAAACGCAATGGTTATTAGTTCGATTCCCACTTGGAATAATTATTTATTAACAATGCATTGAGTTCTGTCGTTTACAACGCCTCAAATTCGAACGAAAAGTAGAAAATCGATTATCTAGAAGATACTGAAAATAAATGTAAATAAATGTAAATGTCATCTAGATGATACCTAGGTTTTAAACAATAGGATTATTATAACAATATATGCAACTGTCTAATAACAATTGCAATTTAATTTATAATTATAGGTATTTGATTGCGTGTCTTAATCTTATGAATTTATTAATAACTAATGTACGTACGTCGTATTTCTAATAATCAGGAAATATGAATAGAACAATAACATTGTTAATTTCTCATTCTTTATCTCTTTCATTAGTATGTAGGTATTTTTGCTCCCATTTTTTTTTAATTTCCTGGTTCCCTCTGCCTACCCTGATACTGTGCTCGTGATACAGCGTGAAACAATAAAAAAATATAGTATTTAGCCTTTCTCAAGACTGAAGCTCTATCCATTAGTTCCTGGAACACGTTCCCGCGTGGAGCAGAGTAGACAGAGGGATCCTAATGATAATACAATCAAACATTATGTGTTGAGTGGCGGAATTTAACGCTGCGCTTTACCTCCACACTAGAGCAAAGAAAGGAAAATATTAAATAGTTCATTTTCTCCAATAGGGGACCGAACCCACAACCTGTCGCCTTCAAAGTACTCACACTTGGCCTCGCTCTTTGTGACAGTGCCAAGCTTGTTTACATCATAATGATTGAAATCATCAATCGAGAAGTTAAATACATCCATAATATTCAATTCAACGTATAAATACCATTGTTCTAACAAAACAAACGTTGTAATTATTAAACAAAAGACAGGAAATTATGGATATCAGGGCTATCCTTGTTAACTACTTTATATTAGATACTTTTAATAATTCTATGGTTGTGAATTTTTGAGGACAGTCGTGGCGCAGGGGCACAAGAGTATGATTGGTAGCATGACAGGTTGTGGTTTCGATCCTCACTTAGGGAAATGAAATACTTTAGTATTTGCTTTTTTTCGCTCTGATGAGCTTTGAGATAAAGCGCGGCGTTGAGTTCCGCCACTTAACACGCAATTCCTCCAGAATTCGATAGAAAATAAGGAAAGGAAGTATCGTAATGAATGCGAAGTATTTTCACGTTAGGTTTCCAGGTTCAAGGTGAAGCTATAAAAAAATGGTTTTGTATTTTTTAAACGTCAGCACAGCTGCGCGTTTTGTCGTACACAATGCAGTTTTAGTACCGATACTGTTATACGGCAGCGAAACGTGGGTATTGCAAAAGAACAATACACACACGGCAAACGAGCGTTCGGGTTACCTGATGGTGAGTGACTACCGCCGCCCACGACCGCGTGCAACACCAGAAGAGCTACAGGTGCGTTGCCGGCCTTTAAGGTGGGTTGGGTGCCGGAGCCCGGAATAACCTGATGCGCAACGCAGTGGCATAAAGTCACCACTTCACGCCGGTTTTAAATACCGGGGGTGGTAATGATCCGGTCCGAGTCTGTCCATGCGTTATGCCATTGCTGGCGACGTGACTCTACCACACGTACTTTAGTCGCCTCCTACGATACCACGAGTACCAGGATGATCCTATTCTAGGCCGGGATCACACGGCACGACTACTTCAAAGGTGGTATTTAATAGGACTTTGACTTTTTAAACCCAACAAAACTCTTTAAGTTTTTAATATTAATATACATTAGCTATAAATATTCAAAAGAGCATTGGTTTGGACACGTCGAGAAAATGTAGCGTAGCTAGAGAGAATGAGCGGCTTGAAGCAAAATAATAAAGAATCATAGTTAAGACACTCCGTTCTCAACTCTCTCTCTCATATCCTCATCTCTTAGTGAAAACATTGTGCATTTAAATTAAATATATTAAATATGGATACTAAGCCCATAACGATCGCGAGGACTATCAAACTGACAACTACTGCACCACACACACATAACAATTGCCTAGATATTTAAAAACATTAAATTACCTATTCGTTCATTATTCAATCTTAGTCATATTCTGTTTACATTTGAACAGTGGACAAGTATAAATTGGTATGAATGGTTCATTTTTTTGCCATTTTGCTTTATATCGAATTGTCAAATTGTCCGTGAAAATGAGAAATTTTGTTATTTATTTGAATTTTTTTATGTTTATTATTATAATGTATGTGGAGGTGAGATTATATATAGCTACTACTAATTTTTACTTGCAGCCTGCGCGATCAAATGGAAATAAATATTAAAAGTTATTGTTATGTGTGCTTTAATCTCAGGAACTACCTAGTTTGAATCTAAATTTTAAATCCTTTTTGAAAATTTATTGTTCATTTATTGAGGAAAGCTTATATTACATCACGTTTACCATTTTGATATAGCTTATTTTACACGCTGTCAACTTTTTGGACATTTAGGAAAATTGTCATCAATTTTTTTTTCACTCGACAATAGCATTTTTTTTTCATTTTCACTCTGTATCCCGCATACAGCGTGGCAGAGAGAATTTAGTGCTTAAGGTACTTCGTCCCCATTTCATATATATTGCTAAAACCAAATTAATTTACAGAAGACTAAATGTGATGAAGACATAACAACAACATGTGTTCCTTCTGTGGATCCCATTGAAGAGTGTATTGAAAAATTCCATGTGAACAGAGCCCTTGTGGAAAAGTTAAAAGCTGGAAATTCGAAAGTAAGTTTGTTTGTTTCTTTATCCCTCTTTCTATCCTGCTATATGTAATAAAGGCATAGGAAGCCTCGTTACCAATTTTTCACTCAACTGTTGAGGCATTATATTGTACGGCGGGACTCGACGCTGCGTTTTGTCTTGTGACCAGCCTTTCTCTTGAAACCAATATCCAATGATCAATTCTCAATATATGTAATTTCGTACCCTTAAATGTACTGAATTCCTAAATCTAAAAGCAGGGAAGTGAAATTATTCATCCCCAGAGTGGCAATCGAACTCGAAACCATCACATTTAAAGTCAAAGTCTGTACTATGACCACCACGAGAAACTTACTAACTGAGAAAAGTTATAATATATATTTTATTAATATTTAATCAAACATCTTATTAAATCAGCTTCACACTGTATCTCACATAGTACAGTAGGGTAAGCAGAGGGAACTTAATGTTAAGACATTCCGTTCCCCACTTTCTACCCAATTTTTCAAGTCATTGCGTGATGGGTGGCGGGGCTCAACGCCGGGATTTTGCCTTGTAGCGAGAGCAAAAAAATGAAAATATTAATAAATAATAATTCATGTTCCCTCGTGTGGGAATCAAGCCCACAACCGTCGCGATACAGTCAGACTCTTGTGCCTCTGCGCCACAACGACCTCAAATATTTAATAATTTTCTTATTTATTATAGTTATTTGATAAGAATCTGAAGAAATGGGTGCTCTGCTTCTTCGTAAAGACTTGTGTGATGACACCAGACGGCGTGTTAAGACAGGATGTGGTATTAATGGATATACCGGATAAGGGTAAAAATTAGAAAAGAATAATGTTATAATAAGATTTTTTTGTAAACTATATTGTAGAAAATAATATTTTAATTACTTGAATTAAAAAAAGCGGAAAATAATAAGGGCAATTTACTATTGTAATTGAAATTAAATATTGACTAAATGAAATTCATAATTTTTGAGGTCTATTTATTAAATATTGTTTTGTTCGATGTATTTAGTAGTTATACCTATCCTTATGTTATTATTTTCTTGGTCTGCACATTTCATTCGAATCAATTTTAGAGATTTAGCGAGTTAATTGGCGGAACTTGCCTTGGAAGCCGCGCTTTATCTCGTTGCCATGGCATGGCAATAAATAATTCTATTCCCCATGTAAGAATCAAACCCACAACTATCCATGTTGAAGTCACAAGTACCTGCTGCTACCCCACGACAGTCGACTCTTTTGTGATTGTCTGATAACATATCTGAAAGTTAAAAAAAACCGTCACATTTTATTCTGCATAACCTAAACAAGTTGCGTGTTGAGTGGTCGAACTCAAAAATTAATTGCCCTGAGTGGAAATCGAACCCACAGCCATCACATTTACAATCAGACAACGCCTCACTTAATATGCAACGACAGCCTCAAATATTTTTATTATTTAAATATTTTTATTATTTTTATTAAATTTAATATAAATTTCAGATAAATCTAAAATCGAGAAGATAACCAGCAAATGTCTATACCAGAAGCCTCATTTTGTAGTGGACACCGCGTGGCATTACTTAACTTGCTTTCGGGCCGAGGAACCTAAATATTCTGTAATAGCAAACAAAATTTAAATTACATTATAGTATTCTAGACTAGTATTCCGTTCGCGGCTTCACCCGCTTGGACTGGTCTAATATAATAGGCATGTAATATTATAATATACATATATTGCATTATTTACCAAGCTTTTTTTTATTTACAAACATTTTTTTTTCGTATTTTTATTTTATAATTAATACAACTAAAAAAACAATGAGCCCGTAGTGGCGCAGCATCTAAATGTAAACGCAACATTTGTGAGTTCGATTCTCGGCGCTTAAGAGTTCGACTCCCATTGGGGATAATAAATTATTTTATTTCCTCATTTCAGTAACAAAACAAAACGATGATTAAACAAAGTTACTTATGCTTATGCGGGAAACAGCGTGAAACTAAAAAAATCATAATCAAATGAATCTTTCCTTTAATTTTAATCTACATACAAACGAAATATATATATTTTTAATAATAACTTTTAAATTAGCGCCATCTTTCGTTACCACGGCGAATTACTTATTAAAACTTACTATATCATTTTAACGCCATCTATATAATAAGTTATGAACCACTAAACTTTGAAATGCTATATTTAGTTATTCATGTAGTGGATGGGTGTCGCTATACATATTTAAAATTAAATAAGTCGTGGCGCAAACGAACTATATTTGATTGTACACTAAATATACGATGGTTACGGGTTCAAATCTTACTCAACATAATTATTATTTATTTTATATACAATTGTTTCCATTTCTCAGGTATATATATTTCAATAGTGTAAGTTTTGTTAGGTTCTTCTCCCTAAATATTATGTTTCGAATTTAGATTAAATGTGCAGAACTAAGTGTTTTGACACTACGGTTATTTATATCCACCCTGTTAATTGATAGTAGATTAAACTTTATAGAACTCTACTTAGTTCTATACGATGAAGTTAGTGTATTTGTGAATCCTCCGTGGCTCAGTGTCTGACTGTAATCTGTAAACGCAAGAGTTGTCGTTTCAATTCCAATCCTTGTGTAACAATATGAGTATAATTACGTATAGTACACACCAACAGGTTTAGTACCTGATCGGTCTCCAGGAGGCGCGGGTTTGAGTCCCGATACGTTAAAAAATGTATACGTTTTCTAAATAAGTGTTTTTCTTCTCTAAGTGTGGAATAACATTTTAAAAAAATGTTAAAACGAGTATAATTATTATATTAATTTAATTTTCTCTCCAAAGAGGGTGATTAATCAATCAATAATTCAAGTTCAAAAACTTGAATTATTGATTGATTAATCACTATTTTGAATGATTGATTAATCAACCCTATGATTCATATCCGTAGTCCTTAATCCGTATTTAGCACTCCGTGACCTTCGTTCGTCATCCTCAATTCCTAGTCACGAACCCTTGAAACCTGTTATTCGTCATCCATACACACAGTTGGGACAGTTACACTGGCTTCTACTTCTTCTGATATTGTTCTTCTTCTTGTGGTCTTGCCTTTTATACAACAAAGCGACCCACCAAATTGTGACTGTAAACGCGACTAGTTGTGGGTTCGATCCCCACTGACGACTAAATATTTATTTAAAATTTATTTCCATTTCTTGGTACTGGTGATGAGGCAGCCGCCGCTCGGCATGCACTGCCTTGAGAATTCGGCGGAAAGTGGGGAACGGAGTTATGGGGGTAACAACCCTTAAGATTAAAGCTAATATTCTCGGTGTCTATTGATGTTAATATGATATCTTAGATTAGAGTGACCAGAGAAAACCAAGTGTTCTTTATCTTTTGCTCCTTTTCGAAATATTGCATGTTATAGTAGCTGAACTCAACGCTGCATATTGGCTTGTAGTACTTTACCTGAAGCCCGAAATTACGATTTTTTTTTGTACGTAGGTAGGTAAGTATGTATCTATGTCCGTTCCTTTGTTCCCTTGTAACTGTTAAACCAGTCAACCAATTTTATTGATGGCGAGAGCATTAATGAATAAATAAACTTATTTTAGTTTCACGCTGTATCCCTAGCGGGGTAGTCAGAGAACGGAGCGCCAAACGCTACTAACGGTCTCTACATACCTCTTTCGCCTCGTCCACTATCATCAATCTCTTCGTACATGGCCTGCGCGGGGTCCTCGTTTCTTCAATATCTTTGATGCTGTGTTTTCGAAGGTCAACCGAGTTTTCCCTTACCGTCAACCGAGATCTCCTACCTCTCTTATCACTCACCTTTCTGTCACTTTTTCGTCACTTTTCAGTCGTCATATATTAATGTCACCGTCTGAATATACATATTTAGTTAATAAAGTGTATATTTTGTGTTCCTCATAGTTAACGTTATTTTACATTTCTATTTCTACATTAAATATATACATGTGGTAGGTACTGCCTTCATAATAAATATTTTAAAACTGTCAATTATTTTCTATTTTTTATAAAAAGAAACTGCCATTACTGTCTTCACTTGCTATCATTAAACAATGAACCAAATAAGTACTTTAATAAAATTATAATGGACTTTTGATTAGGTTCCATTTACCTAATATACTATAATGGTTAGGTATAAAAGTTACATGCAATTTAATAATATTTTATAATCGGAAGTACTATAAATATGAATTAACGTTTTTTTCCACATATAGAAAGGTGGGCTGAAGGAACTTAGTGTTAAGACAGTACGTTCCTTACTTACCAAAGAATTTTCAAATCATTGCGCTTAGAGTGACGGACCTCATCTCCACCTTACTACCTGAGCGAGGAAATGAAAATAAATTAAATATTTTCTTTAGCTTCACGCTGTAATCTGCACATAGCAGGGTAGGCATAGGGAACCTGGGAACCTTACGCACGACACTGCATATCCATGAAGGCACATCCCCACTTTCCGAATTCTGGAGGCTTTGCCTCGTTACGACAGCGAGATAAATGAAAAAATAAAATATTTCATTTCCTCGAATAGAAATCGAGTAGGGGAAAAACAAAAGGGGATTGAACCCACAACCATCGCGTTCATAGCAATACGATTGAATTATTGAATATTTATTTGTTTATGCTTCAAAGAACCGCCAGAGTGAAAATGAAATACTTGTTTATTTACATAAATGTACAAGTCCACGAGGCTTAAACTGAGCTTTGCATTTGTGTGAGTGATCCCTAAAATTATAGCCTGAAAAATTTTTTTAAATATATATATTTTTATTATTATTATAGAATAGAACTAACTAACTAACTAGTTTCACGCTTTATCCCTAGCGGGGTAGTCAGAGAGAACGGGGCGCCATACGCTACGATCGCTGCATACTCGTATATCTTTCGCCTCGTCCACTGTCATCAATCTCTTACAAATCGATCAGTCTCTCACATTTCCGGAGAGGCAGTCAAAATTTTGTAAATATTTTTTCCTCGTAATATATTGACATATTATTTTTTTTAAAACAAAATACGATTACGCCATTATTGCTTCAAATGAGCAATATATTATGTAGCTGAATATTTTTAGACCTTGTCAAAAATGCTTGCCTTGCAAAAAAAATTGTATTTTTTCTCAGCATTTTATGGCAGAGGGGAATTTAACACATTAAAACATTTCCTATCCCTATTTTACGCTGAATTCTGGATATATTTCCTACTAAGTAGCGTAACACAACATCGCGCTTTATCTCGTTACAAGAACTAGTAAATGAAATTCCCTGCGGAAGAAATAAAATATTAAATATTTCATTTCCTCCAGAGGAAATCGAACTCGCAACCTGTTGCGCGTTGTTACAACGCCTCCGTTACAACTGGCGCTTGACTGTAAAAGCGATCGTTGTGAATTCGAATCCTATCGCAATTCAACAAGCAGTCTCAAATTTGAAAAGCGGGAAGCGAGAAACAGGCGACTGTAAGCATGAGGATTGTGGGTTCGATTTACATCTGAGTGAATTAATTACTTTCATTACCTCGCCCGAATCAAAGACAAAGCGCGGCGTTAGTTTTCTCCAGTCAACATGCAATGCCTAGGTAAAGTATCGGAGTGTCTTAACACTGGGTCTTTTTTTCCTTTATAATACCTTACTACATAATACCTTACTATAAACAGTGATTTTTATTTTTTAAATAACGAAATACAAAAACAATAATCATAAGTATCTACCTACATAGTTTCTTTCAGTTTTTTCTTCTCCTTAAATGGAGAGTGATAAAATATATGAAAATAAAATAAAAATAAACAAGTAAAAACCAAACCAAATCCCTAGTTTCCTACAAAATCAAATAATTTTAAAGCCCTATAGAGATATATCAATAAAATAGAGTATGTTTAACGCCATATTGTGGCGTTAACTGCACATCGCCTCGTTCGAATGAACGTGTTTAGATTTTTGTATGTGATAAGATAATTGTGCTGACCTATATAGGTAGGTATTGTATGTAAAATAAAGGTATTTTTTATAATATAGGTATCAGGTAGGTATTTTTTTATGTAGAGGTATATTTTGATATGTTATGAAAGTTTTATATCGAAAAGTGATGTAAGACTTTTTCTTACAAAAATTAAAATTATTTATTAATAAATTAAATAATTAATTAATTAATTATTATTTTTTTTTTAAATTTTATTCTTATTTTTTTTTGTATTAGTAGTTGTGTAGGTAAAGAGAAACTTGTGTTAAGACACTCCGTTTTCCATTTTTCCCCGAATTCTGGTGACGTTGCGTGTTGACTGGCGGAACTAAACGCCACGCTTTGCTTCGACACCAGAGCGAAGAAATGAAAATATTAGAAGATAAAGTAATAGTATATTGCCAAATGAGTGCTCCTATTCGTTTCGTTCCCTTTTCCTCGTGTTACGTTTACATTACTAAGACTACTCTATCAAGAGCTGAAAATAATTAATTTGTCGATAATTCAGAATTCACCACAAGCGTCAAGCCTCTTATACACGTATATTGTATTTTATTAAGTATACATTTAAATCAGCTTCTCCCTGTATCCCGCACACAACAGGGTAGGCAGAGGGAACCTAGTGTTAAGACACTCCGTTCCCCACTTTCCGCCGAATTCCGGAGGCATTGCGGGCGGGCTTTTTAAATATAAATTGAAATAAATATTTGATTTCCTCGAGTGGGGATCGAAACCATAAGGAGTCGCGAATATATTTTTTTTCGAAACTATAAAAAAAAAATTATATAAGGTAGGTAGGCTGTAGGTAGGTATATATATATTTTTTTAATAATTTCGAAAAAAAAAAATAATTTAGTTATATTTGCTTTGCATTCATAGCCGATAATGTGTTGTCATTAATAACAGATTTGCGGCTTTGCTGTATTGTATGTTGGTTTTTTACATAGATAATATTAACTATTATTAATTTTACCTTTTTGTTACTTAGATTATTGCTTAGGTAATTGAGACAGTCATGGCGCAGTGGTATGAACGTGTGACTGTTGTGAGTTCGATTGTAATTCGGGCGATAGATTTTATTTTTTTTATTTCCTTGCTCTACACACAACACCTCGGGAATTCGGCGGAAAGTAGGGAACGCAGGTATCTTAATGGAAACGGAGTGTGTTTACACTAGGTTCTCAGGTTCCATTTGGATTCTCTGATATGTGCGGGATACAGCGTGGAGCTTTACGTGCATATCTAGTAAACTAAATTTACAATACAAATTTACAACTGTTAGGTACATATAATTACCAAAAAAAAATTGACGCAATAAAATAAATGTGAACAAGTTCCCAATTTATGTCTTAATAGAATCTGTAAATATGATTTCAATTTGAATTAGTTTTGTGTCCGTAATTGCCTTGAAAAGTCGATTTCTAAAATTATTCTTGGCCCGGAGCGTTTAGCCTTCCATTTTTTTGATTACCTCGCTAGGTAGAAAACGTTAAGGTTGTGGGTTCTGGAGGAAATAATTATTTTCACTTCACCGCTCAGGTAATAAGAGATAGCGCAGCGTTGAGTTACGTATCGCAATGTCTCGATAATTGGATGAAATGTATGAAACTCAAAAATCTTCATCTCTACCATCTTTTGATTAGAACCTAGAATAGATAAAGAGGATAGTCTAGTCTAGTCACACTCTTCTCCTATAAATAGGTCATCAATATTTTATATACATTTTTTTATAATTTCCTATACAAAATTAAATAATTTTAGTAAAATTCGTAGCGAAGTCAACCCTCCATTACGATTTCCAATTTACTTTTTCGATAGCATCAAAACGTTTGAAACATTTTCAAAGTTCGAATTCCTATTGCCCCGCCTATAACCCGATTGGCTACCGGTGTTATGCACTATGGAAACAACAAAAGTATATCTATCTTTTTCACACCTACTAAATTATGTTATATCAATCATCTATCTCTCTCTGACACACGGATTAATACAGATTATAGAAAGTTATTGTTAACGCGCTTTTTCTAAGTATTTTAAAATGTATTTTTTCTAGATTTCAGTGTTTTTTTGGGATTTTATAATTTTAAACTCTAATATCTTCCTTTTAAAGTTGATTTTAGTATATAATGTTTTGTCACTTAGTACTTTATAGTCAATTATAATGTTTTGTATGGGGTTTTTCGCCATATGCCATATAATCACCATAGAAAAATGGCGTCATAATATTTTTAAATTTAAAAAGTACGAACATAGCGAATTGCCTGGCGTTAGTTATTATATCGTTACTAAGATTATTGATAAAGCTTTTTTTTATTTATCTATTTGTCCTGTTTTTTCTATATAAGGACATAAGTGAAAAAAAAGCTACGATCCTCGTCTAATGTTGAAGCTCACACATTAAGAAAGGAGAAATATTGAGAAACATATAAAAAAAATAACGTATCGGGACCCGAACCCGCGCCTCTTGCAATGATAATATTCAGGAATCATTTTAGGATAACGGATTTCAATTCGAACAAGTAGTTCCTAAGATACATGCGTTCAACCGAACAAACACTTGAGCTTTGTAACACTAAAGTACTTTAATAAATTCTCTTTCAATTATTAAATTGATAGGTTTAGTTTCAACTTCACCAATTATATCAAGAATAACTAAACTTATCATTATTTAATTATACAGTTATATTGTTTTTTTTTTTCAAATCTTCTTTCGCACGGAATCGAACGGACGACCTTTTAATACATTAAGTGTTACACGCACGCCACCAACGTGTTGTTTATAATTGAGTATCACTTTCTTTACTTATAAGGATATAAAGTTTATTTATGTGTTCGGATAACTAAAAGCTATGATAGAAAAAATCGTTTAAAGAATTGTATGAAAAATCGTTATTTCTTTAAAGGGTGTAGTTAATAAAAAAAAATTCATATTAATAATATATACATATAATAAAATTGTAACTGATCGCTGTCCGTATAAAGATTTTGAAGAAAATTTGAAGGTAGCGAGACTCGAAGCAGTGTAAATATTTTTCTTTGTAAGTAGGGATTAAGACTTTGGAAATGTTAGAAAAATATAATTTTTAATGTTTTTCGGCTTGTTAGTATCGCTAATCTTATTCGTATCTCATCGCTACGCTAATCTTAGGAACGCCTTAACCGATTGAATGTAATTTTCATTGTTTTGTTTCAGAAACTTCCTTTAACATTTAATGTTTGTTTTATTTAAATCTAAATATAATCAATTTCACGCTGTATCCCGCACATAACCCGGACATTCCGGGATTGTTGCCGTGGTGGAAATGAAAATATAAATAACTAACTAACTAAAGGATTCCCCCGCGTGGGGATCGAGCCCACAACCGTCGGGTTACAGTCACACTCTTTTGCCCCTGCACCAGGACAGCCTCATCATTTATCATTATTTTTTATTATTTAAATCTATTTATAATTAAAAATGTTATATTAAAGTAAAGTAAATATTTAGTACCTTCGACAAAATTGCTAGGTACAAAATAATTCATTGAATTGATCTTTAGCTTCCAATTTATTGATATATCCATTAAAATGATTATATTATAAGAACACGAAAGTGTAAATTCAGACTAGTGAATAATTACTAAAGTAGTTTCAGCCGGCGAAGCCGCGATCGGGACGCTAGTAGAACCTATAGTAAGGTTCAAGAGTAAGGTAAATTCTGAGCTGTACCCTGAATACAGCAAGGTAAACACGGAGAGTCTAGTGTTGTGACACTCAGTTCTCCGCCCTCGATCCGAATTTGCCACGTTCCGTACTGATTGACGAAACTTAACACTGTCTCATCAATGCGGATAAATGAATTATAAATAATAATTATAACTATCTAATTAATTATAAAGAATGGTAATTGTACCCGCTACCATCGCATTTGCATTCAAAATTATCATTTCATCATTGAAATGCTTATAACAAAAAATATAAGAGATCGTTACATAATTTATACATTTATTATAAATTATGTATGGGTAATATTTGTATCCTTTAAGTTGATAGGTTATTATGAAGTCAAGGGAAGTAGGTACTTTGGCTTGTATTTTTGAATTTTAATATTGTTATTTAAAAATAGTTTTTTATTATTTTATATTTTCTTTTTTTATATTTTCTTTGTGTTTTCGTTATTTACTTATATATTTGTGTGTTTATTTTAATAATGTATATCTCGGAAATTGGTCTAACTAACACAAACGCTTCTTTTTCAATTTAAATTAGAATTTTTTGAGATTAACGTCTTTAAATGGACAAATTCTTTAGCTTCTTAAAACTTATAAACATAAATTTTAATATATTTATCTACGACAACGCATTGAAATATCAAATAAAAAGAAACAAAACCGTAACGGATCAATGCAAAACGATATACTTCTTTGTTTACTACTAATATGGAACAAGCGTACATACACAGACATACATACGTCCATACATTGTTATTCATAATAATCATGGTATAAGAAAAGCATATTACCGGACGGCATGCGTGATCAGCGTCAGTGTACGTACAGTGGCTAGTTAGAAATCGTATTAAGAATGTTTTTAATATTTATTTATGAGGATTCCTTATTATTATTAGTATTTTTTTTTAAATACTTAGAGAGAAACATGTTGAATTGTTTTTTTTTTTTAAAGAAGCTTATAAAAAATTCTATGTAACTCGATTTGAACCTGTTCTTTTTGGAATCTTAGGCGGTTTTTTATCTTAGAGGTGCGCATTCAAGTCCCATAATTTTTAGACGTTTTTTATTAAATTCACTTTAATTTCTAATGTGTTTTCATAAGAATATTAATATTTCTATAACACGTAGAATTTAATAGATATTGTTTTACATTTTCAATATGTAAAACGGTATCTCTATTTCCGCAGTTCCGCAATTAGCTAGTTTAATAGGAGGCGCGGGCTCAAATAATGCTACGTTCAAATTTTTATACGTTTCTAGAAACGTAAAACTTTTGTTTCTAGAAACGTTCAATAAAAAGTCTTTTTTCCTCCGTGCCGCTGCCCCACGACGGCCTAAAAACATGTAAGTAACAACATAAAGTAATTAATTAAGGCAACTGAGTGACTAAACGCTCTTTTCTCTTTTTAATTATGTTCTAACAACCCATTGATCTCTAAAACGTCATAATCGATCGAATTAAATTTTCTCTTCAATACATTCATATATGTATGTATGTATGTATGTATGTATGTATGTATGTATGTATGTATGTATGTATGTTCGTACATTATTCTTGGAATGTAAATCACTCTGCATACCTACGCTGTTAACAATTACCGTGTTATTGATTAGTGCAAGAACTGTTCATTTTTAAATTGCTTTTATTGCATATGATTTGAATAATGATCAGAGTAGCCAGAGATAAGCTATTTTCAAGACATTGTTCTATTGTATGATAAATTAAATTAAATTAAATCAGCTTCACGCTGTATCCCGCACACAACAGGTTAGGCAGAGGGAACCTTAGTGTTAAGACCGTCGACCGACTCCGTTGCCTCACTTTCTACCGCATTTTGGAGGCATTGCGTGTTGAGTGGCAGAACTCAACGCCGCGCTTTGCCTTCACACCAGAGCGAAGAAATGGAAATATAAATGTTTAAATAAATATTTCATCTCCTCGAGTGGGGATAGAACCCACAACCAATCGATTTTACAGTCACATTTTGTGCCCCTGCGCCACGACTGGCCTCAATTATATAATGCCTCTATTATATGATGATTTTGTTAAAAGCCTTCTATGAATAATTTTATAAGCAGCTATAGTAACTAGGAACCCGCTCGCGCTATGCCCGCTTGAACTGTTTATTTATTTATTAAACTGAAACAATATCATTTTAAAGACAATATTTATATACTGAAAACTCAACTAACAGTTAATTAAATAAATTTTATATATATTTTTTATTTTGCATTTAGGTATAGAACTTTTTAATTTATGAACTAATTTAAAAAAACAAAAATCATGAATATTAACTTAAATAAATTTTAAAAACAGATAAAAATAAAATAAATGCTAAGTGATTCGCGTTAAAACGATATATTTTGAATAACAATTAGGTATATGCAGGCACAGCGTCTGTCTGTACACGCGACGTTGTGGGTTCAATTCCCAAGGTTCAATTCATAAGAATGAATTATTTGCAATTTCCAGCTCTGATAACGAAACAAAGCACGGCGTGCGACTCGTAAATCCAAAAACGGAGTCTCTCAACTCTACGTTCCTTCTTTATTTTCTGCTGCGGGATACAGCGTGAATCAAACACTATTTAACACTTAACCTTCATTATGGAGAACGAACTACTATACAGTAGGTACGCTTACATAATGAAGACCTCAAAGGAGCGATCGTATATAGCATTAATGACATAATAAGGCGGTACATCTTTGTGTATTTGACATCACTCTGGCTGATGATGAGACGACCACGTTTGTTAGAGCTGGAGGGTTTTTCTATTTTATTTTTTATGGAGGTGTCTTATCGTTTTTTTTAATTAATATTAATAATTACTACATTCTTAATAATGTTTTTACACAGAAATATGTAATAGATTCTGATAATTTTGATAATTTTCCTTCAAGATATTTTATTTTAAAATTAATTGTTTTTTATTTAATTATTAAGAAGTGAGGCCAGTCGTGGCTTAGGGCCACAAGTACGACTGTACGACTGTAAATGGGACAGATTGTGGGTTCGATTTCCTTTCGGGGGACTAAAATATTTAATATTTATCATTTCTCGCGCTGATGACGAGTAAACGCAACGTTGAGTTCCGCAACTGAACAACGAAACGGAGTGCTTTACAGTATATTTATCCCCAAATTCCCTCTGCCTACCATGCTATTTACGGTGCAACATGAATCTAAAAATACAAAAAAATATTATTTATTATATATTTATTTTTAAATACTTATGTTACATCGACTTATATACATATATAATAAATGAATAAAACAATATATATATATATATATATATATATATATATATATATATATATATATATATATATATATATATATATATATATATAGATATAGATATAGATATATATATATATATTTTATAGATATATATATATATTTTAAAAAAAAACCACAAATACACTATGATAAAGTAGTAAAAGATCATCCCAAGCTGGTCGGTATCTCTTTCTATAATAGCCGAGACGAATCGTTCAGCCGGCGTCTTTGATCAGTACCGGGAATGAGGGGGTTCTATAATTGTGAGCGGTTCATTTCGTTTGCTGCTCGCTTTTTTTGTATTAGAAAGAGAAATTATTTGAAATTTCTTGCAGAAATTGTGTATTTTAAGCTTTTTTTAGTATATATAGTTTTGTGTTATAATTGCGATGTTTTTTTTTAACTTCGTATTTCTTATTGTAGCGTTTAGCGTTCTCTCTGACTACCCCGTTCTATCTGACTACTCCGCTAGAGAAGCGTGAAGTTAGTAGTAGTAGTAGTAGTATTTCTTACCCTGCTTTTATACACAGCAGGATCGGCAGATTGATCTTGGGAACCTAGCCTAAAAACATTCTGCTCCCCATTAAGACAATTCTAGTCCCCATTTTCAGGCGAATTTTCGAGTTATTGCGTGTTGGAATGGCGGAACTCAGCGCCGTGCTTTATCTTGTGACCAGAGGGAAGACATGAAAAATTAAATACTTTTTCATTTCTCCAAGTAGGAATTGAAACCACAACCTGTCACGTTTACAATAGCATGATTGGAGCACTGCGCCACGACCAGCTTCAATCATTTTTAGGGTTTGAGGAAATAAAGGAATCCTTATAAGATCACTTTTGTTGTCCGCCCTTCCGTCTGTCTCTCTGTCCGCCTTTATATCAGAAAAGCTTCGAGATTTCGAGTCCCTTGACTTCCTGAAAAAACGTATTTCTACATTTACTTAAAAAAACTATATGGCCTAAAACTCAAAAATATGAAACTTGGCAGCTAGCATTTACAGGTAATACTAAATTTGGTATTAAAGCCGCTAGTTCAAGTGAGGTATCAAATGAAAGGGCTCTGGCTAAAAAAAGCTCGAAACATAACATTTTTATACGGAACCCTCGGTGGACAAGCCTGACTCGTGCTTGTACGGTTTTTTTAATAATATGTTTAGCATAAAGAGCCTACTTAAAACATTACTATCACTATAAATAACAACATTTGCTTTTTACAATGCCCGTTTTTTTCTTTAACAAAAACCTTTAAAGAATTTCCAACCAGCCCTCATATATGAATAAAAATAATTAAAATTATAAAATGTAATATATATGAGGCCAGTCGTGGAGCAGCGACACCAAGTGTGACTGTAAAATCCACTGGTTATGGGTTCGATCCCCACTCGAGGAGATGAAAAATTTACTTAAATTTATATTTCCATTTCTTCGCTCTGGTGTCGAAGCTAAGCGCGGCGGTGAGTTCTGCCACTCAACACGCAATGCCTCCAGAATTCGGCAGGAAAGTGGGGAACGGAGTGTCTTAACACTAGGTTCCCTCTGCCTGCCCTGCTGTGTACGGGATACAGCAGTGAAGCTGATTTTTTTTATAAAATACTATTACTAAGTTATAAATAATATAAAAAATACCAACCCTTGTAGGTCTTTCCTTTATATGAAGTACGTAAGTAGATAAGTCGCCAATTTTAATTGTGTTGAACGCAAAAAGGTGTGCCCATAGTAATTGAATAGAAATTATAGCACGCTGTAAGGGCTATATAAATTGTGAGGATAATAAAGTATTTTTTTCAATTAAACTGAGTGTAATCGCGACAGTTGTGAGTTCAATTCTTATTTGGTGTATCAATTATTTTCATTTTGCATGCTCTGGTAGCGTAAGAAAGCGTGGTATTGAGTTCTGTCACTTATCACGTCTCATGTCGCGAAAATTGAATAGTGCACGGTTGCTCACGCACGAAGTGTCTTGACACTACTTTCGCTTGCTATGTGGAATGTGGAACAAGTACTTGTGGTAGTGCTCTCTGAATACGTTTATCTCGTCTATCTCTACCTTAAAGACCGATGACGCACCTGTAGCTCCTCCAATGTTAAACGGGGTAGTGGACGGCGGTGGTCACTTACCACCAGGGGACCCGAACGCGAGTTTGACTTGTATTTTCTATAAAATAGAAAAACTACACAACTTCAAACTTAATTTACAGCTATAATTGGCTAATTTAAAATGAAATTAACGCTGACACCCACAACCCGATTTTGCTTTTCTAAAAAAAAAAACAACAACAAATAAAAAAAACTTGATACTCCCAAAAAAAAATAATACTTTGATCCACCACAAAAGAAAAACTACTGTACGCCCAATCGACTTATCAGTTTAACTTAATATTTTCAAAATTTGAACCTACGTCTTTTTTTTTCATTTTTTACCCCCAAAGGTGCAAAATGGTCGCGTGTACAAGCTCGCTTCGCGGAATCATTTGGCGATTGGGATCGGACAACTGCTGTTATTAAATGCAATTCTTAATATTGGTATTATTCTTTTAATTTTGAATGTGTTATGCGAGAGGTTGGACTGTATTTTTGTTTTAAACAGTGATCTTATGGAGTGATGATTGAAACACTACGCAATTATCAGAGGCAATGAAAATATTTTATTCCACTGAATGGGAATTGAACCCGCAACTTTGCATTTACAGTCAGAGCGTCTGACTGTAAAACTAAATTATTATAAAAATAAAAAATCAAATCAGCTTCACGCTGTATTCAGCATGCAATGGGGTAGGCAGAGGGAACCTAATGTTAAGACACTCCATTCCCCCCTTTCCGCCGAATTTTTCGAGGCCGTGCGTGTTGAGTGCCGGAACTCAAAGCCGGGGACTGAAAATTTCTCTTATAAAAATTAAAATAACAATATATTATTATATTATTAACTTGAAATTTGCAAAAAACTGAAATAGGCACAATGTTTTACATCTATAATACTATCATTCGCCCTACAATTTCTATAGCAAATAAAACAAACTCTTATCAAGCATTCGATATTTAAATGCAATTAACTTTAACTATCGTTAATATTTATTTGAAAGAACAATAAAAATAATAAGCTTTTATGTCTTGTTACCGATAAGAGTAAGGTTAAATGTGATATTGAATGAAAAAGGAATATATATTGCATTACACTATCTACTGAGTACGTACGGAGCGCAGCAGGAAATCGGTCCGGTTTTATAACAATTCTACAGGTTATTGGGACTGTTGACAAAAAAAGTAATTTTGTTGTTTAAAGTTTATTTTTTAGTTGGTGTATTTTTTTTATTATTGCGTAGTGAACCAGCGTCCAATTGTCAACGCTTTGTGGATATTTTTGAGCGTCACTCTTTATCCTGTGTAGGCAGAGGGATTAGGAGAAAGATAATATTCTCCGTCTTCTTCCTCCCTTTTTGAGATGCTAATTTGTTGAACTCAATACCGTATTTTGTGTTATCAAAGTGGAAAAATAATAAGAATCTCCAGAACGAATCAGAAATCGAACACTTTTTTGTAATATCGATATATATTTAATTACCCAACAATTTAATTACCAAAATACAATTATTTTGTCAGCCTAATAAAAAAAATAAATAAAAATAACGTAATATTAAAAACCTTTGAATTTTTTTATGCGTACAGTACATATAAGAGTGCTTATTAACTTAGGCGGTATCATTTCGCAAGTTTGCAATGTTTTAGCACTAATTCAATGTACAACAGCGATAAGGATATCATTTAAAAAGTACTTCCGTATAACTCACCTTGCCTTTCCATTTTTGTTTGAACGGTTTTTGGTTAATTCTTTGATTTTGGGTCATTATACTTAACGCCGTCGTGGTACAGTAGCGCAATTCCCAATCGGTGAACCAGTTTCTCATCATCAGCTCTGGTAACAAGACAACTCAACACGTAATGTCTTGAAAATGGGAAGGTGAAGAATAGATTGCTCTAAAATTTGGTTATGGAGCGTAGAGACCATCATGGCCCAGTTGCTGACTGTAAACGCGATGGTGATGGTTTCGACTTCCAAAACTATTGCGATTCATTCGATGTAGTAGGACATAGGGCGGTCTTGAGTTGCGTCTTTAAGCGCGTAATGTCTACAATATGGACGGAAAATGGATAACCGATTCTCACTCAGATTGTGATACGGTACGAAGGTGATTTGATATTATTACTATTATGTATTTTAAATATCATGAAATTTATTCTGCTATATAAATATTTCCTACGCCATTTTAAAAATTGGCTGTTTGATTGATTGATTCCTTTGTTTTCGTAAAAAAAATCTTTATAAGTATTTTTTATTACGTACTGGAAAGGAATAAAAGAAAGTATAATCGAATAAATTAAATATTTAATCGTTTTATTTTCGTCAACTTCAACCCGCTATGCCTCTGAAATTTCGACACGGGAAACGTAGTCTTATTAAAAGGTGGGAAAAAGGTGAGCGGAGTCAGGTGAAGTCCGTAGTTACCTATACAAAGTAATATTATAATAATTTGAATCTATTGATATTTAATAGATATATATACACATATGTATAATCTGGCGTTACCGGTGTTTGTTGCTTTTAAAGTATTTATAATATTTTTTTCAGCTTCACGCTGTGTCCAGAATGTAACAGTGGAGGGTAGTGGTAAAATACTCCGCTTTTCATTTTCAGCCGAATTTTGGTAGCTTCACGTTTTAAGTGGCGAAACTCAGCGCCGCTCGTTACCTCAACACCAGAGCTAAGAAATGAAATTATTTATTGAGTGGGAATCGAATCCACGACTTGTCGCGTTTACGGTCACACCCCTCTGCTCCGACACCTCGACTGGCTTCTATATTATATATTAAATTATTTCAATTATTCTATTAAGTGAGAATGCGGACGTCCTATGACAAATTGCTGAATGATTTGTAGCGTTTACAATACACTTGCTCTTTAAACGGACCGGTCCTTTTAAGGTTTTTATAGAAATATGTTTACCCTTTTTTTCATCTTCACCTGTCTTCCGATATTGGAAGTATGAATGTACCTATCTATGGACGAGTTATTGTCTACTTCAACAATGTTTTTGAACTTTTGGGTGGCGGAACATAACACCGCGCATCAAATATAACAAAATCATTTCAAACAGTTTTTAAAAACAATTTCTTAGTGCATCATGCTTTCTGATACTTTTTTTCGCCTTGTCACCAGAGCGAAGTGAAAATAGAATCCCCTACCGTTGCGTTGTGAGCTACGTTCTTACAGGTAATTTGGGAACCTAGTATTGAGACACTCCGTCCTCCATTAAGACACTTCCGTTTCCCACTTTCCATCGAAGTCTGAGGCATTGCGTGCTGAGTAGCGCTTGGTCTCGTCATCTCAGCGAGATAGTGAAAAAAAATATATATTTCATTTCCTCAACGGTCACGCTTATCATCATACCCTTATGCTACTGGGCCACGACGGCCTCATTTATGTATGTATGTACATATATACGAAGTATTTTGTTTCATAGCCACAACTTATATTAAACAAAGCCAGGTGCCATCGGTGCAGATAAAGTAAAATATAAAAATACCGACGGTGTAGCATTTTGTATTGAAGTGTCAAAATGACTGCGCAAGCGCAGATGCGGCTCGTGCCGACGCGGTAGGAATTTATAAACGGTTTTTGCGCTATAAGGATATGTACAAACTATTGTTTTTTTTTTTTAAATAATATATTAGTTAACTATCTTGATGTAGCGTGTTGGAGAACCGAGTGTTATAAAACTAGATTCTTCCTGTCTAAAAAAATAAATAAAAAATATAGCATCTTAAGTAGAGAAAAGCTAGTCTTAAGATTCCACTTTCTGCGTCAGGTGACAGGAAAGAAGGTTGGAAAATTAAAATATTAATTATTTATAATTAAAATTCTCTCCAGGCCATTGGAGACCAGTCGTGGCGCAGGGGCACAAAGTGTGACTATTAAACCGACTGATTGTGGGTTCGATACCCACTCGAGAAGATGAAATATTTATTTAAAATTTATATTTTTATTTCTTCGCTCTGGTTTCGAGGTAAAGCGCGGCATTGAGTTCTGCCACTCAGCACGCAATGCCTCCAGAATCCGCCAGAAAGTGGCAAACGGAGTGGCTGAGGTCTAGGTTCCCTCTGCCTACCCTGTTCACGCTGTGTCCCACACACAGGTGCGGGACACAGCGTGAAGCTGATTTTTTGATTATTATTAAAATTCTCTCCAATCGACATCAAACCTACATCTATCAAGTGTTAATACAGTTTTGGCACTACACTGCGATGGTCCTAATAACTACATACATATTTAATTGCCGAGTAATGAATAATGAATTAATTTATGATATAATAATGTATTTTTATTTTTAAATAAAATAAAAAAAAAACAATTAAAATGTTTTATTATATTATCGGAAGCTCTCTTATCTTTCCGACGTTTTGAAAAGAAAAAAGGGGAATGAATGCATAATCATATTTCGTTATATATACTACTATTCCAAGGCTGAAATTTTGTTTAGTTGAGCGCAATAATCTCAGAAACTACTTTCTGGTTTCCATTGAAACATTTATTTTTCCATTTATGGAACAAGTTACTGACACCTACAATCAATATTAAGCAACCAGGTGAAGCTAATATTTTGTATGTAGAAACGCTATAATTAAAGAAAATACAACAATAATAAATTATAAGACCACTTCTTTTACTTAAACGCCGAGATGAAATCGCATAGTGATAAGTCACTATGTTTTTTTCTATATATATAAAAAATAAACAAGAGTTTACTAGTGTAGCTGTATAGAAAATCTTAAAATACAAATTTGCAACAACTAAAAATCGAATCTTTAACCATTGAAACGTAATAATAGCCTGGTGTTAGCCTAAGGAGTCATACGATTTTCAAATTATTTTGATGAATGGTACCCATCACTTATAAAGATGGTAAAGACTAATAATAATGGGTATTATGTATTTTATTATCCAATTTAACCTGTTTTACTGTTATTGCAAAGCTGTATGTAATATTACACGGTAATTTCAAAGAAACGATTCTTAATTGCTCATAATTAATTATATATAGTATTTTAAAAGCTCAAAAAAGTTTTAATGGGCTTCCGAGTGACAAAAAGTTGACATTGTTGTTGAGTATTTAGTGGTATGGTTGATGATTGCGGGTTCAAGCGCCGCGTGGAGGAAATGTTTTCTATCCTTAAAAAAAACCCATTATCTAAAAAACGAACAAAAACCATTTTTTTATTGTTTGTTCTATGGAAGTTCTCTTACATATTTATTTTATTCTGTTTTTATTGTATTTGTTGTTGTAGCAGCAACAAAAATGCATCATCTGGGAGAGTGTCAACTGTCTAACACGGTTCGTGAGATATAACCAGAGAGATAGAGAGATAGAGAGACAGCCGACCGATAGAGAGAAAGTGGGGAACGGAAGTATTTTAATGGAAACGGAGTGTCTTGACATTAGGATCCCTCTGCCTACTCTCCTATGTGCGGTATACTGCGTGGGAGCTAAAAAAACAGGCTCTCACTTGCGGCTTCGCCCACATGGTCGAATGAAAGTGACTAAGAGTGTACACGACATATAACACAGTTACATGAGACTATTGACGTGATGTCCTTATAGCCTAAGTATAAGTATAATATTTTAATATAATAATATAATTTTTTTTTTAATATAATAATATATATTTTTTTCTATTAACTGAACTAGTTGGTTAAATACCTACCTAAAGATAGCGCGTTCAATCAAATATTTTTTTAAACATACTGCAACCGCACATAGTAGAGTAAGCAGAGGGAACCTGAAAAATATGATCTCTTCTGCCCCCAAAATTTGTAAGAAAGTGAGAAACTTTGTACTATGTTTATGGTTCC
The DNA here is from genome assembly GCA_917862395.2 of Heliconius sara. Taxonomy (NCBI): domain Eukaryota; kingdom Metazoa; phylum Arthropoda; class Insecta; order Lepidoptera; family Nymphalidae; genus Heliconius; species Heliconius sara. The sequence goes on along the minus strand of OU860788.1, from coordinate 1,528,279 downwards.
CTCTGCTTAGCTTGTGCGTGTTGTACGGCGCCGCCGTACCAAACGCCGTAAGAAAATTTATGCTTCATAATATTAGTAGGTATAAAGTTCAATGTTTTTTTCGATTTAACGATGGAAATGAAATAATACGTATAACAAGTGAAAAAGCAAAAAATAATGCAAATTAAACAATAATAAATATATACGATATGGTCTGATGCGTTAACTGAAGCAAGCATTAACGGTTGTTTTGCAATTAATTTTGTGATGCCATGTGGCGTAGTGTCTGACAGTACACGCGATGGCTGTGGGTTCGATTCTGATTCGGGGAATGTTTATAGTAAACTAGATTTAATCAATTTTGTATAATAATGAAGTGCTCTAGAAATAACGGCAAGTAGAGAAAGGAGAGATAGGAGATGCGTAAAGTACGTACATTAAATATTAACAATATTATATTGCAACTTTAAGTTACAAAAATCAATAGAAAATAAAATTGCAAACAAAAATATGTAAAGATGCAAAGGTGAGGGAGACCATTTGCGTGTTACAATATATAACATAAAATCCCGTACTTTCCTGGTTCAGTAGGTATCCAAATTGCCCAAGATAACTACGTGAAAAATTGCAGTGTTCTACTCCACGTAGTTCAGGCTATCCGGCTCCGGCTATTCCGGCTATTTGCGTTGTCAGTCATTTACTCAGTAACGGAAGAGTTTTAAATATAGTATAGTTCATCGCGCTTTGTTAGGTACGGCATATAGGAGGGTAAGCAGAGGGAACTTAGGGTTAAGACGCTCCATTTCCCACATTCCGCTTCTCAAGGCATTGCGTATTGAGTGGCGCGACGTAACGCCGCGCTTTACCTTGTTTCAGGTAACGTGGAAAGGGAAAGATTAAAAAATTAATTTCCCCTGACCGGGAATCGAACTCACAACCGTCACGTTTACAGTCACAGGCTGGTGCGCCACGACGCCCTCAACATATATAAATATCTACATTTATTCTAAGTGCCGTTTAAATATATATATATTCATATATAGTAAATGTCATCATGTCATTTTATTGTGGGTTTAAGTTAATACCGTTTAAATTTGTAATAACTATATTTAAAATATTAATTAACTTGTCTATTTGTTGTACTGACATAACTGACAACAAATGGTTTTTGTTTGGATGGAGTTATGTACCTATAAAATAAAATGAATCAATACTAAAATTTATTTAAGACCGTTTTGTTTAGGGACAGGCAAGACAAGACAGTCTTTTTTAGGGTTCCGTGCTTCAAAAGATACAACCGGAAACCTTTTAATGTCACTTTGTTGTCCGTCTGTCCGTCTGTGAAGACAACAGACTTCGAACAATAAACTAAAAAGTAAAATATAAATATACTCAATATAAAGTAACATCAATAATCTTATTGATGTTACTTTATATTGAGTAAATTTAATTTTGAAGTCGGTGTCAAGCCATACTACAACTAACCTACTATTATATGAAATTACGACGGTGACGAGTCAAGGAGCGGCGTTGAGTTACGCCACTCAAGACGCAGGAATCCAGAATTAGGCAGAAATTACATATATGTATTCAGGAAGCCGTGAGATAAAAGGTAAATAAACCAGAAGAAGGCTACTTTACAGGTCACGATTAACGTTAATATATTTAATAAAATAAAAAACTATGAAAGTAATGCAAATGTAAGAAATATAAATATAGTTTATTTAATAAGACCAGTCGTGGCGCAAGGGTACAAAGTGTGACTGTAAAAACGATTGGTTATGGGTTCGATCCCCACTCGAAAAATATTTATTAGAATTTATATTTCTGTTTCTTCGCTCTGGTGTAAAGGCAAAGCGCGTCGTTGAGTTCCACAACTCAACAAGTAAGGCCTTCAGACTTTGGCGGAATATGAGGAACGGGTTGTTTTGACAGCAGGCTCCCTCTACCTACTCTGCTGTGTGCGAGATACAGCGTGTAGCTGATTTTTTTTGTTTAATTTCATTTAATTTTTTTTTTTTTTTTAAATATAAGACCACTTGCAACCGTTTTTTTTCATTTATATCTTGGAGTGAGGCCTTCAATAAATACATCATAAGAACAGTACATCCAGCTGCTAGACACATTTGTATATGGGAATTGCTTCACTACAAAAAATAAACAGAAAAGAGTTTGAGAATTTTTGATTTCTTTGTTTACATTTTGTCCCAAGTCCAAATAAATAAGGTTCCCTCTTCCCACTCTGGTGTATACCAGATAGATAGTAAAGCAAAAAATAATAAGAATTGACCAGTAACATGCTATCGCGTATATTTAAACACGTTTGAAGTACATTTAAATGTTATCTTTGTCCATATTATATCAAAAGATAATTAAAAATACAATTTTTCTTGTTTCATTTAATAATTGGTCACCTTTAGAATAACAACATCCATTTATCATATAAATTAAGTTTACTATTCATTTTATATGAGAATTATTAATTAATGAAGGTATAAAATTTTATTTCAAAATAATTATTAAACAGCTTTACGGTTGTGCTTTGATGGAGTGGTTATCGATTGCTACTAGGAGGAGAAAATATTTATAAGTATGTATGGAGTTACGTTATATTCAATTTATTTAAATTTCAATACGCGGCGTTGAGTTCCTCCACTCAATAGACAATGTCTTGAAAATCAATGTCAATGACAGGAAAGTGAAAAAGTGTCTGGAATGTCTTAACACATACAATTTGGGTGGTACTTATTTAGAAAACGTATAAAATTTAAACGTAGCGAGATTCGAACCCGCGCCTCCTGGAAACGCCTCCTGGTCGGTTTCAAGGAGGCGCGGGTTCGAGTCCCACTACGTTCAAATTTTTATACGTTTTCTAAATACATATTTTTCCTTTCCTCTAATAACACCCTAAAAATAAAAAAGTTGAAAAAAATTGGTAATAGGCATGTCCGAGTAGATACACACATAATATTATATGAAATAAAACAAAATTTCTTTTTTTTCAGCTTCATGCTGTATCCCGCATGATCTTAGTGTCCGCCGAATTCTGGAGGTATTGCGGGTTGTGCCGTGTGATCCCGGCCTAGAATAGGATCATTCTGGTACTGGTGGTGTCGTAAGAGGTGACTAAAGTACGTGTGGTAGAGTCAGGAAGTAGTGGCTTTATGCCACTGCATTTCGCATCAGGTAATGCCGGGCCCCGGCGCCCAACCCATCTTAAAGGCCGACATAACACCTGTAGCTCCTCTGGTGCTGCACGGGGCCGTGGGCGGCGGTAATCACTTACCATCAAGTGACCCGCACGCTCGTTTGCCGTGTCTTTTCCATAAATTAAAAATTAATTAAAACTAACGCGGCGCTTTGCCTCGACACCACAGCAAATACATGAAAATATTAAATATTTAATTTATTCGAGTTGGAATCGAATCCACAACCTGTCTCGTTTACAGTCACACGCCCCTGTGCCACGACTGGCGTAAAACAAAACTTAACTGCACACAGCAGGGTAGGCAGAGTGAACCTTGTGTTAAGACACTCCGTTCCCCACTTTGGAATTGAATCTTTTTGAATTCTGGAGGCATTGCGTGTTGAGTGGCTGAACTCAACGCCGCGCTTAACCTCGACACCAGAGCGAAGAAATGGCAATATAAATTTAACTAAATATTTCATCTCCTCGAGTGAGGAGCGAACCCACACGGGTTTACAGTTTCACAGTCTGTCGGTTTTACAGTCACAGGTCGTGCCGCTGCGCCACGACTGGTCTCAAATACTTTTGCCCCGATGTTATATATAATAAGTACTTTATTATACAATGCTGTGCCGTTGCACAAAGACGGCCACCGTTACTGCGTATTGATTGTAATCGCGAGGGTTGTGTGTTTGATTCCAATTCGAGGGCCATGAAATATTTTCAGATTAGATCAGATAGAGCAAGAGGCTCTAATAACAAAGTAAAGGGCGACGTTCAGTTCCACCAGTCCATATGCAACATCTTGTAAACTGAGTTTAATCCACTGGAATGTCTGAATACCAGAGTCGGCTCTGTTCATACAACATGGGTGGTAATCGACATTTGTATGGACTAATAAAAAATATATTATTATTATAATGAGAAGATAATTATACTATGTAATGCATTGGAATTATCTATAAAGTAGCTTATTATATGTAGAGCACAAATAAACATAAAACCGTTTTTCCATACATATTTTTTATGTATGAGTGGCGTGGCGCAGGGGCACCTAGTGTGCAACTCGGCTGGTTGCGGTTCGATCCCCACTCGAGTAAGTGAAATCTTTATTTACATTTATATTTCCATTTCTTCGCTCTGGTGTCGAGGCAAAGCGCGACGTTGAGTTCTGCCACTTAACACGGAATGCCTCCAGAATGCGGCAAATAGGGGGGTACGGACCTACCCTGCTGTGGGCGGGATACAGCGTGAAGCTGATTCAATTTTAATTTAATTTTAATAAGAAACTATTTTAGATGGTGTGTGACGTTGGGTGCGACGGTTGTGAGTTCTAGAGTGAATCTTTGGAGTGCTAGAGTGTTCCTTCTCACTAACTTGAATAAATAATTTTTACTGTCGTTGAATAAACATTATATAGTAGTTCATCGTCATAATTAACTTAAACACATCTTTTAACGTTTTTTATTTTTACTATCTGTCTAGTTGGAAACAGAAAAAAATATATATAAATATTTATGTGGAGTCGTTTTGAGCCAATAAATAATTTTTGATTGGCATAAGTGAACATAAATTGCATTTGTAGCTCGAAGGCATATCATTGCTTCACTTTGAAAAGTAGGTAAGCTTGTGAATGTATGAACTTACTATTTTTATATCATATACATTTTTATATCATATTTATTAAGAAGACTAGAGACCGTCGTAGCGCAGGGGCACAAGCGTGTGACTATAACGCGACGGTTGTGGGTTCGATCCCCGTTCGGGGAAATGTTTTCATTTCTTTGCACAGAAAAAGCAAGGCAAAAGTGTGATATTTAATTCCGCCATTTCTTTTTACTTAATTTGATTGTCCCGCTTACAGCAGGGTACCCGGTGGTAACCTAGTGTTTAGACACTCCGTTCCCCATTTTCCCCTGTTTTAAATTATTATTTTAGAAACATTGCGATAAAGTGGCATATCGAAGAAATTAAAATATTAGTAATTAAAAATTCATTCCCCCGAGAGAGAATCGAAACCACAATCATCGCGTTTACACGCTTGCCACTACGGCTTGAAGTTAATTTAAAGTTTAATTAACGTTTATTTAAGTAGCTTTTTACAGCATAAGAATAATCTACGATTGTTAATCCTCATAAACTATTGGGCTTGTTTATTTTATTTTTAGTTTTATGCAGTCGGGGTTTTTGTTTTTATAAAGATATGTTAATTTTTTAAGTGTTATTCCACCCTTAGGAAAAAAAATACTTATTTAGAAAACACACACAAAAATTTGAACGTAGCGGGACTCGAAGTAAATACTTACTAAGAAAAAAAAGATAAAAATATAAAAATTTTGACGTAGCGGAATTTAAACCCGCGCCTCTTTGGCAACCGTAAAAGTCCGTGATCCGTGACCGTGAACGTATGGGAATATGTTACTACGTCAATAGTTTCTACATATCATTTCTAACTGCTCAGAATTTGATTAACGATTACTCTGTTTTCTTTTTATTAGTATTTTTATAGCTTCACATTGTATCTCGAGAAAAGTAGACTAGATAGAGGGAACTTAGTGTTAAGACACTCCGTAACCCACACACCGTCCAATTTACAAGACACGCGTCACGTGTTGTGTAACTAACAAAAGGCTTTGTCTTATTACCAAAGCGATTAAATGAAAATGTATTAGATAGGTAAAATCAAAAAATTCTGTATTCAATTAGGCCATTAAAAACACTTTCGAAACGTCAAGTTATATAGAAATGTCAGTAATGTCAGTCCTATAGGAAGCTACCTCCAGTTCGGAAGACAGTTCTTCTAAGAAGAGCCGGCACCAAACTCCTGCAGTTGCTTTTTTTCAGAATATAATTTACAATATAACTGTCATTAGCTTCAATATCATTTAATTTCAAGCTCTTTTATCATTATAGTATTCTTGGATCGAATTGTAATAATTTTAAGGGCCGAACGAGGTATTTTTACACTAGGTTCCCTGGTTCCCTCAGCGTACCTGCCAGTGTAAAGATAAAAAAATTACAAAAGCTCAACCTACTTTATTATGACAAAAATAAATACGTTAAATATTGATTGGACATGCAGGTGTCTTGGTGGCGAATTTAAAAAAAAATACATGTTAATTTTTTTTGTTGTGACCAACAAGTGAATATTAAACGTATCGAAAGTTTTAAACTTTATTATCAGATGTATGACGTGGTCAGTGATAATGATGGTTAGTTATATCAATTTGGTATATTTTATGTAATTTTTATCTCTCGCTCTCTCTCTTTTTGTCTCTTTTTCGAATTTACACCTGCTTTTTCTGATTAATGTGAATTATCAGTTGATTTTTGATAGTGTACTTAAATGGTCTGTATACGTAATGGTTGGTTGTGGGTTCGGTTCTGAATTGGTAAGTTAAAAATGTTATTGTTTTTTCGATTTGTCCGAGTATAATACAGTGTTGAGTTCTGCCGTTAAATACATACACGCACCACCATAAAATACATTCTATGCAACTGCGATACTTTTTATTTAAAAACGGTTGAAATTTTACATATAATAGCTTTTTAATTTCTTGAATATTTTATTTTAGCTTCACACTGTATTCCGCACATAGCCAAATAAATTAAGTTAAAACACTCCGTTGTATAGAATAAGTGTTGGACTACTATGGTGCATTATGTTTTATAGCGAAATCGCGTATTTAATTTTCGTCGAGTAAAGGAAAATTACTCATTCTTCTGAGTGGCATTGGCACCCACAACCGTCGCCTTTACAGTCAATCAACTCTTCCAATGCGCCACGACGGCCATTGAATACAATTATTATTGAACATAACGTTTTATCTACTAGTTAGGGAAGGTTTAGGTACCTTTATTACGACGAAGTAAGATCACCTTCAGAACCACAATATTCTGTAAAACCTTAAAAAAAATACAATCAGCTACTAGTATAACAGTTTACATAAATATTTACAGTTAAAAACGATGAAAAAAATATCGTTTTACACGTGTAACCGTCGCGTTTTCAGTCAATCACTGCACCACTGCGTCAATACGGCCTTATAATAAAAATATTAACAAATATATATACCGAACTAAGATTACCCTCAGACTGACAAAAACAAAATCTTAAAAAAAAAAAACATTTTCTAAAAAGTGAAAAAAAAAACCACTTATAAACTATTCGCAAAACAGAGTCACAATCAATTTCTAGTACTACTATAGCCAAGTAAATTCAGCTTACAATAAATATTTATAGTGAAGAAAAAAAAAACGGCAAAATTTCTCGCAAAAAAATAAATTTACAGACGCATCATAAATAATCTCGTGCTCGTGTACATGTCGTATGTATCGGTTTTGTATGGTATTAATTGCGCGCTTGTGCTCTTTGCGAGTTGCAGTTCGTGTATTGAATTTATATTTTTATACTAATGTCTGGATTTTTAAGCAGTTTTAAATAAAAATTGTATACAATTTCACACTTTTCGTAGTAGAGCAGAGGAGGCGGAGGGAATCTAGTGATGAGACACTCCGTTCCCATTGTTTGAGACATTCGCGTGTAGAGCGGCAACGCCGCACTTCTTCTACCAGACCGGGGATGAATATAATTTAAATATTTGCAACCATTCGCACGAGTGGTGATTGGATTTATAACCATTTTCAGTAATTTTTTTGTTTTATTTTTTGTTAGAAACAGTGCACGGTATTCAAATAAAGACATTGCACAACAAGAATTATGGTTATGAATGTAAGAATTTGTAAACAACGAAAAGAGTATATAGAGTGATTATAATTTTTGGTTGAATAATTTCAAATATTTGCAGGCGTATTTAAGACAAATCACGGTGTCGAATTCTGCCATTAAACACGCAATGACTTTAAATTAAAAGGAAACAATCACGTGCCACACAACTGTGGAATGGCCACCCTGCGGCAGTGTTTCCAGATCGATATCACATGGGTACCTTTATAAAGCGCATCTACATCCATCTTAAAGGCCGGGCAACCTGCGTCTCCTCTGGTGTTACATGGAGTCGTGGGCTATGGAGGTCACTCACCACCAGGTGACCCGATTCGACGTCCGGTGACGTCGTTTGCCTTGTCTTTTCTATAATAACAAGGAAAGGGGAGCTTGGTTTTAGAAATTGTTAACTCAAAAAAACAAAAGCACTTATTCAAAAAAACTATAGTATTTTATAACTATCTAGTCATTTCATAAAAATATCTATTTAACATACAATAGTAACTTATCCAGAATGATTTCAAAGAAAGTATGTAATAAGTCGCGTGAACGATTTGGTAGTATTTGAAATATTTTAATTTTTCTTGTTTCATGTACATTGTCTTTTGTGTCAAGAATTAATATATTGTTGTTTGTATTTTTATCTTCATACAATTTTTATTGTAATGGACAGACAGAAAAATCTAATATTGAAATGTTTTTTTTTAGTAACACGCTTTATCCCAGATACGATAAGATAGTTAAAAAAGAGAACCTAGTATTGAAACACATTGTTCTCCACATCTTACGTTGAGTTGATACTGAGAGAAGAACTGGCGAACAGAAAATAGCTTTTCTTGATGAATAGAATTCAAAAATATTTTCTTAATTGCAACTAATAGTTCCTGAGATTAGCAAGTTCAATCTAACAAATTCTTTAACGCCATAGGACCTATAGAGAAAGTACGAAATATTGTAAGATTGACAGAGTACTGCCTATTTTATGTAAAAAGACGCCAGTCGTGGCGCAGGGGCACAAAGTTTACTGTAAAACCGACAGGTTGTGGGTTCGATCACCACTCGAAGAGATGAAATATTTACTTAAATGTATAAGTCCATTTCTTCGCTCTGTTTTCGAGGCAAAGCGCGGCGTTGAGTTCTGCCACTGAGCACACAATGCCTCCAGAGTTCGGCAGAAAGTATCTTAACACTAGGTTCCCTCTGCCTACTGAAGCTGATAGAGTGAGTTACAGTTATTCAATACATGATTACCTTTGCTTACAGTAAAACTTAAAAAATATAAAAAAATAATTATAAATTTAAAAAAACCATAATAATCCCAAAAACCTCGTAGTATAGTATGGTTGCGTGTCGTCTCCATCAATTTACTTATACAGCTGATTAGTTTCAAGGAACTAAATTCATCCGGTGGCGATATATAACTATATCGACGTCTGTGGAGTCGTTTGTTATGTTACATGTTTTTCGTTTTTATATTGATCCCCCGCATTTTGCGGAGTTAGTGGAGAAAAACTTGTGTTAAGGCAATTCTCCCACTTCAATATTAGTAATAGTATGTGTTGAGTTATTTTATTTGCATTGTATATTCTGTTTTAATGAAATAAATCCGATTACATTATATTGTATTAAAATATATAACACAAAATTTTCAAATGTTTATACTTATTGACTATACGAGCGAAGGTAGACAGCATCTGTCTATAAGAATGACGGTTAAAAGTTTGATTCCTACTCAAGAAAACGAAGCGCGACGTTGAGTTCCGTCATTCAAAGCTCATATGAACCTACAACTTCCTCGCAAAATCCTATGGGCATCTTAACTAAAAACGATTTTAAAAATATTAAATAATATTTAATAATCGCTACTCCATAGTTTTCAATATAATATTATCATCGGTACAATATTTGGGCCTCATTACAGTGTCAATGGGAGATTAGGGATAAATCCGAAAGAAACAAAAACTAAAAAAGGTATTTTTTGTATTGGAGTTTTTTTTTATATTACCACAGTCAATTACTGCCGCAAGACATAATACAATTAGGATGTATTGTTAAGTAAGAGTTTTTTTGTTAAAATCGGTGTTCTGTATACGTCTTTTTATTTATATAGAAGTATATCATTTTGGATTAAATTAAATTAAGGCCAGTCGTAGCGCAAGGGCACAAAGTGTGACTGTAAACGCGACTGGTTGTGGGTTCGATCCCCACTCGAAGTTAGGAAATATTTATTTAAATTTATATTTTTGTTTCCTTCGCTTTGGTGTTGAGGCAAAGAACGTCGTTGAGCTCCGCCACTCGAAATGCAATGCCTCCAGAATTCGGCGGGAAATGGGGAACGGAATTTCTTAACACTAGGTTTCCTCTGCCTACACTGCTGTGTGCGGAATACAGCGTGAAGCTGATAAAAATATAATATTGTTATTTTCTTATATAAGTATATTATTTACTATAAAAAAATTATAAGGAAATTTATTAAAAACTAGTTTTATTGTTCCACTCTGGAAGGACGGCGTTGAGTTCTGCGAATCTGCCAAGTTGCAAATGCAGACCATGGTAGTCTTACTAACTTTGGACTTTGATTTAATTGAAAACCTTATCACATTAATATTAGTATTCCAGATTTATTATTATTGTTAAAAACCAAAATAAACATTTTTTTTTGTTATTTTTTTTATTTTGTGACCGTTATCATTTTATAACAGTAAAACAGGTTCAGCTTCACGCTGTATCTCGCACACAGCAGGGTAGGCAGAGGGAGCCTAGTGTTAAGACACTCCGTTCTCCACTTTCCGTATTAGCAAAATAAAAAGCTAATTGTATACAGAGTCTTGATTTTCTAACCAAGATACAGAAATACTAAGCTAAAGCACCATTAGATGACATAGAAATTTTATATACCAACATGGCATAAACAATTTTTGTAATTTTTTTTCATTTCATTTAATTATTATGTAGAATAACGAATAACGAATAACGAATATATTAATAGAATAACAGACAGTAGTGTAATTTATCTATGGCTTCTTAAATATGCTATCATGAGTTAATCGTTAAAATTAAAAATTCAATACTCCTAATTATAACATTTAAGTTTGAGTATTTAATTTTAATTATTAGTTTTTTTTTAGCTTCACGCTGTATTCCGTATGTACTAGTGTTAAAACACTCTGTTCTCTTACAATCTAGTGTTAAAACACTCTGTTCTCGCAGTGACATGCGTGACATTAAGTGTCGGAACTGAACGCTCTGCTTAGTTTTGATATTTGAGCGAGAAAATGTTAAAACGTACTCACAATGATAACTTGATTCCTCTGCCTACCCTGCTGTAAGCGGGATTGTGCGTGAAGCTAAAAAAATGTTATTTTACTTCTAAGGCTAAGATATATTTCAATGCTATTTATTACACAAGAAAACATAAAACTTAAAAAACAAAATATTTAAAAACAGGTAATCTAAGCCGTTAATTTTGAAATCCGGTATTCTAAACCGATTCGGGCTCTTTTACCGAATGGTCACATAAAAAACACTAAAAGCACCTCAGAGGGCATGTACGGAGTCTCTCGGCCTATCTCTCTGACTACAGTCAATAAGAGATAGTCAGAGAGAATTAAGCGGATAAAGTATAAAGCGTGAAAAACCGGATGCAAAATACGAATTTAGCGACAAATAGATACTTAAAATATGCGGGCGGTCCTTACTAATATTGCCTTCATATAACTCAAAAATAAAAGCCGCCCTCATAACAAAATGTAATAATATAGGGGAAAAAATTAAAAATTTCCTGCTCCACAATCCTAAAATCAACCTGTCGATGTCGAAACTCTTAGCGATTACAAAAGGCCCGAATAATAAATACGTACTGTAAACCACTTGATTGACAGTTCTCAGTTGAAAACGGTCGCGGCGCCGTAGAAAAAAATTCGGACCGATTTCGATTAAAATTCGATTCAAATTAGGCGACGATTATCGAGAAATTCGTGGCATATGTTAGGGTTTTTGTTCGGCGAAATGAATTTGAGTTAATTTTTTGGTGGGAATCGATTATTATATTTTTAAGATTGCAACATGATGTTCTTAGTCATTATAACCATTTAAAATTTCACAATTCACTCTTGGTCCATATCATTTTTTAAAGTAACTGTAATACATGTTACATAAGCAAAACAAAAATAAAAACTCATCAAAACAAATCCAAAGACGTAACATTTAATAAATAATAATAATAATTAATAAATAAATAATAAATGAGGCCACTCGTGGCGCAGGGGCACAAAGTGTGACTGTAAAACTGACTGGTTATTGGCTCGATCCCCATTCAGGAGACGAAATATGTACTTAAATTTATATTTCTATTTCTTTGCTTTGTTGTCGAGGCAAAGCGTTGAGTTCTGTCACTCAATACGCAATGCTTCCAGAATTCGACAAAAAGTGGGGAACGGAGTGTCTTAACACTAGGTTCCCTCGCCTACCCTACCCTACTAAGTAATAATAAGAATTTATTTCAGATTTACAACTATATAAATGATTAGTAACATTTTAAACACAAAAAGTTAAAGTTGTTATTGATATCTTAGACAATCACATACTATAATCGATTCACTAGTTTAATAGTTACAGGGGAACAAAGAAACATAAAAACATAACTCTCCTTTTAGACTTTGCTGCAGTCGGTTAAAAACAATACTAACGAGTACTCGTAAGGCCTACAAAATATTTAAAGGGCAAAAATGTATGGGAATTAGTGTCAATTAAATTCCACGCAACGTAGTAGTCAGTGTATTTAATAATTGAACTATAACGCTGATATTAAAAATAACAACTTGAGGCCAGTCTATAGATAGTGGGTTCGATTCCCACTCGGGGAAGTGAAGTGTTAATATAATTATATTTATTTCGTTGCTCTCGTAACAAAGCAAAGCGCGACGTTGGATTCCGCCAACCGTCAACCCATAACCGTCGCGTTCACAGTCACATACTCGTACTTTACCACGAAGACCTTAAGGAAATAAAAGAAATTAAGGTAAAATTGCAATTTATCTTTATTCAAGGTGCATATACATTGAACAACACGAATCTATATTTCAGTATCATACCATTAAGAACGTAGTATTTAAACTTAAGCAAAATATTTTTAAAAAATATCACTCTTGAAGAGATTTTTCTCATGATCTTGAAAGGAGTAGAAAAATGGATTGAAAAACAACCGAGAAACTTCTTGTAAGTCGTATACGTAATTATACTCATAAGCAAATAGAAAGAGAAAAAGAAAGAAAATAGTTACTTATTTTGCTTAAATAAATCAGTTGAGTAACTTTCATAATAACTCTAAAAGTCCCACCCACAGTCAGGATAGTGGGTTTTTATATATTTAATTTTTTTTATATATTAATTTATAATTAAAAATGTAAAATATATTTTTCTTAATTAATAAAGGCATATTTTATATTAATATAATATATTTTTTAAAATCACGAACATAACTATTTTTAAACCGTTACTTTTATAATATTTCTATGTATAATATAAAAGTACTTTCAAAGCTTAAAAGCTATTGATTTCTAAGTTAAAGCAGACGCGAGCTTACAACGAAACTTATAGCATAAAGTTCAGCCTTATTTACATAGATGTCGCTGTAAGTCTTGAAATCACAATAAAAATTGCTGTTTAGAAAATTATTGTTTATTTTTGGAAAAAATGTGTTTAAACTCTATCTCACACATAGCAAGTACCTACCCAGCACAGGGAACCTGGGAACCTAATGTTAGGACACTTCATTCTCCACTTTACGTCGAATTCTTGCGTTGCATGTTAAGTGCAATGAAAATATAAAATATTTCATCTCCGAATGGGAATCGAACCCAAAGAACTCTGTGAATAACCTTTAATAATTAATATTAGCTCAGTTATTGAAAAAAATATAATCGTAATTAAACTAACAATTACACTCAATATTTATTTGATATTTTCGTAATGAACAAAAATTTTGTAGACAGTTTGTTTGTTTGTTGTATTTTTAGTTTTAATGGATGTAAAATTTTTAATTGTAATGAATATTTTGCTGTGTTTAATTAAATTAGTTAATGTATATAAATATAATTATATAGTAGATACCATTCGTGGCGCAGGGGCACCAAAGTGTGACCGGTTGTGGGTTCGATCCCCACGCGAGGATGTGAAAAAATTATTTAAACTTATATTTCCTCGCTCTGATGTCGAGTTGTGTTCCGCCACTCATCACGCAATGCCTCCAGAATTCAGCGGAAAGTGGGTAGCGGAGGGTCTCAACACTAGGTTCCCTCTGCCTACCCTACTGTGTGCGGGATACAGAGTGAAGCTGATTATATAGGTCTTCTACATAATTATATTATGAACTCAATGAGTAACTTTAAAATGGGAACGTAACGCAATAGATATTGTAATTCTGCAAGAATGTTGCTTAATCTCAATAATAGATCAACGGATTCATTTGTGATTGCAAAATATACTAACTATTTATTTATATCTATTTTCATTCTCGCTAGTGGGAATAAAACCTACAACCATCGCGTCACATCTTTGTGTCACTGCGCCACGACGACCTTTTTTGGCCTCGACTTTTTACCCAATTTTCTGTATTAAAATACTCCTTAAGCATTAAAAAAGTAAATATAACATTACCATTGTTTACCATAACTTTATTTTTATCGAGTTTTATACGCTAACTATATTAGATATAATTTTAATGCGACATTTAAACAGTAAAACAAAAATAAAACTGTTTTTATGAATACTTTTGCCCAAAATTTTACTATGTGGCGTTTGTATTGAGTTATAGGCGACAGCGTTTTTTACTTACAATATATTTATGATGGTAATTTATTATTTGTTAATATGGTTACAATAATTTTTATTTATTTATTTATTTAAATTTATATTCTATCATAGCTTACAAATTTAAATTATTAATTCAAATATCAAAAGATAATATTCAAAATGATTGCACTTGTCCTCTATTGACAATTGACAATTTTAGCTATATTTGTAATGGTAATTTATATACTCAAAGACGGAAGCAGTAAGTAAGTATAAAAAAAATGACTATAAAAAATATAGAAATTAACCAGAACAACCACTATTAAGTAGGCTGTATCTAGAGGGCTGTCTCATTATATGTAAATGAAGTGACAATACGATAATATGGTATCATCAAGTTGGTCTAATGATAGAGCGAGCCTGAGTAGTGGAACTCTTCAAAGAGTTCTCTTACTGTACTTGAGCTTATTCTCCTATAGTTAATAGCTTTGAGTACATATTAAAGCATTTGTAGCACTTTATGTTTAGTGTGATGCTTTTGAGTTTTTGGTTTTTCGCTGTATCCCGCACATGGCAGGGAAGGATGAGGAGGGAACCTGGGAAACTAGAGTTAAGACACTACATTAATGTTTAGACACTTCCATTACCCATGGTTTTCATAATTCATGGGAGGAAGGAATAACCACAATATTACGAACTTGTCTTGACGTTGTCTTTTATTTTAAGATGCAAGATGCGGCCTTTAGTTTATTTGCAAACAATATTGTATGTTGAATGGTGGAACTTAATGCCGCGCTTTGCCTGGTAAGCAGAATAACATGAGAATATTAACTATTTCATTTTCTCTAGTCATAATTGAACCCACAACAATTACTCACTTGAGCCACTACGCCACGACTGGCTTCAACATGTTTCTATATTTTCTTATATTTTAACTGGCCTTCAGTTTTTTCTTTATCTCTCTTAGCTCGTGTCTTGTACCACAACCATAATCAGAGTAGATATTCATGAATGCGTGATTTTCGGCAATTCGTGTATGATTTACGGGATGTCACGACGCGGGGTGGTGGGTACACCCACCGTCGTATAAATCATAGCTTTACTAGCTGTGCCCGCGACTCTGCTTTATTGTTTGTAGGTAGCTTATTACTTTTACTTGATCGATGTCGTTTACTTTTGCTTTGGATCTACGGTTAAAGTTAGAAATTTACTATTGTAGTTGCGTAAATGAAGACTGAGTTGTAAGTTTTGTTTATTTTGTTATTAGGTAGAATACCAGAATCTTATAGTTGGGAACGGATTCTCCATTTTCTCTGGCTGATGAAGTGTGACGCTAAAAAAATTCATTATTCATGTATGTGTCAGAGTAAAACAGATGGAACTTAGTGTTAAGACACTCAAGTTTTTTTTCTCACTTTCTAACTGAATGATCTAACTTAACACCGCTCTTTGTCTACTCAAGTGGAGACATAAAAATAATTTAAATATTGCTAGAAATTGGAAGCGGTTAACCTTTTTTTTTAAAAAAAAAACAAGATATATGTTTGTAAATTATTCGAGTGGAGATTGTATTTAATTGCAATGTGCAATTATAATGTGATATAAACACGAGTTTTCTTTCGATAAGGGCCATTGCCTACAAGCAAGTACTCCCGATTGACAAAAATCCATTATTTTAAAATCTTTTTCACCTACATCTACCGTCTTGTCTTGTCGAATTTGCTAACAATATAATAATTTCTTTGAACAGTGATCGAACCCACAGTCATCGTGTTTACAGTCAAAGACTTCTACTGTACCGCGATGGGCTGAAAAATATACAGCATAATTTATTTGCTAACAATCATAAGTACTTATTAAAAATAAAAGCGTTGTTGTAACGACAATGTAGAGTTCCACAAGAACGGGTTTTTAAGATAAAATCTGGAACAAAATATTATTTTAGTTAGGTACTTAATTGGGTACCTTGGAAATGTATGTATGTTGATTATAAATTAAAACTAGGGGGTCACTGTGGCGGAGGACACCGTGTAACTATTCTGACGACGGCTGTGGGTTCGATTCCCATTCGGGGAATTTTATTATTGTTTTCAGAATCTTTCAGAGATTCAGTAGGTGAGTCAAAGTGTAATGTTGAGTTCATGATAAATGTTTCTAAAAAAAACGTGCATATAGGTATCTCTGATATGGTCAAAAGTAAGTAGTTTAATGATATAGAGAAAAATATTTGAACGATTACTTTAAGTGACACCTGTTTATAAATAAAGTGAACATTAAGTTCAAATGTCAATTAGTCAAAAATCTGCTTCACGCTGTATCCCGCACACAACAGATTAGGCAGAGGGAACCTAGTGTTAAGACACTCCGTTCCCCACTCAACGCTGCTCGACGCCGTGGGGAAGAAATGAAAATATAATTTTAAGTAAATATTTAATTTTCTCGAGTGGGGATCGAACCCATAACTTGTCGCGTTACAGTTACACTTTGTGCTTTTGCACCACGACAGGTCTGTACGTACAGTGAACTTAATATTAATATTTTTTATTTTCACACATTTTACGCAACATGTAAGATACTCTCCTAACAGAGTGATACATCACTATATTATCGTCCTTATGTTTTCACTTGTATTAGAGACATTTCGTGCTGCGTGGCGTAACCAAACACCGTTTAATGCCTAATGTATCAGATAACAATAATATGCATATGAAAAGTAAATATTTCCTCGTTTGTTTATTGAACATTCGAGTTTATAGTAAGATCGTTCATAAAAATATGTTATGTAAAAAATTTTACATTTAAAAAAAATATTTTTAAAACTGTTTGGTCAATATGTACAGGCTAAGTTAATTTGGTGACCGTCCGCGCCGACGGTCGAGGGGAAAATGCGAAAATTCTCCCCTTGACGGCAGCCATTTTGTGACGTCACTGCGCTTCACTGGGGGACGTATTCCAATTTTTTTTGATGACCACCTCGCCCATTTTTTAAAAAAATGTTCTATAATAATACATTTTTATGAAAAAAATATTTGTTTTCCATATAAAATGTGTTCGTATCCCGCGACAAAAGAAAGTGTTGAACTTCCTCAATAAGGAGAGTAGGGAAACGGAGTGTCTTAATACTAGATTCTCTCTGCCTGCTCTGCTTTACGAGAAAAAGCGTGAAACCGCTGAAATTTCTCTATTACATTTTAAAAGTGGGCTATATTTGAACAAATTAGTATACACTTATTAATCTAAATTTTAAATACGACGAAACTCACATATTACAATTAGCAACTAAAGCAACAATTTACTTTCAATAAAGCATATAAAAAAAAGCATACAAAAGAAATCATACAATTCCTTTAAAAATAAAACGCCAGTACGTCCCAGTGTGCGCTTCGATCGGCCTCCCCCCATTGGCCGGCTGAGATGGCTGGGCGGGGCCAGGGTAAGCCACGCCCACCACGGCTAGGGCCTTTGAAGATAACCGGCCACATCGAGGCAGGCGCTTGGACGCGCCACGCGTTGCCGTTTCATTTAAAAATACGTCATTTTAATTAAAAAATCGTGTACAAAACTCTATTATGTACTATAGTATAGTATAGAAGTGATGAACAATGTGTTTGTGACGTATTAAGAGGATAGTCGTGTGTTGTGATGTGTTTTTTTTATGGTAAAATTAATAGATACTTCCACAGTTGATATATCTTCCGGACTGTTAATTTGATTTGTGTTTTGTTTGATGTCACAGAAAAAAACTTAAGTGTGTAATCTATGTTCAATAATCAAGTGATTTTTTTTTGTTGGAACAAATATTACAAAAAAAATAAACGCCGACGGATATACTTATAAGCGGATCAATAACTCTATAGCGCGAAATCAAAATCGAGGTCAGATTGAATCTAATATCCGAATTTGATGCAATTATGTAAACATACAACAATTTACATAGCCTTTACTATTGTGTTTACTTTAGTGCGTTTAACAATAAAAAAATATATATTATAATAAATAACACCGAAAGTGTAAAAAATGACTGAAAACTATGAAAAATTATGAAAAGACACCAAAAATTCCATTAAATATATGAAAAAATATAATTCCGCAAATTATAACCAATGTTTAAACACAGAAATCGCACCTAAACAGTGACCAGTGAGTGAGTGACCTATTATGATACCTCCCATCGTTTCAGTGATAACATAACATAGTGTTAAGACACTCCGTTTTAAAAGAAAAAAAGCTGCCGCCCAACCAAGTAGATTCTCCGCGGGGTGTATCAACCGGCAAGATAGCCGCTGATTCGAAGTTACAAATGTGCGGCTGGGGCGGGCAGGGTGGCTACGCACTAGAGGGATGCGTGGACACTGGCCTGCTTCGGCCGCCACAACCCCATACAAGCCAGCTGGGTACAGTTTATGCGACGAAACGACGACGGAGGAATGGAAAAAGGTGAGAAATTGGATTTTTTTTACTAGGTATACACTTATATATATAACGTGGAAATTTTTAAGTTTTTGTGGGGTTTTGCATTTTCTTCTGGTTATAATATATTTAAGTTACGATTGAGAATGTAGGTAGTAGATCATATTGTCCATATATTCTTGAATCTTTAGATTTTTAACTCACCTATATTCTTCATTATGATATAAAAATAGATATGCGTTAGTTCGATGGTAAAAGCTAGGTGATACTTAAAATTCCTTTTAGACCTAGAAAATTCCGCAAATCGTTTAGGCACGATTGCGGAATATTATGTTTTTGCGGCATTATGTAGATACTTCAATTCCTGCTTCTATGTATATAATTGAGTTATATTTTTAAATGTAAGAAAGAACACATAACGTGATTTAGGATATAATTATTTTTCGTCAGTCGATATTTTGATAGTTCACTTCTTTTAACTTTGAGTTTTAGGTTATTAAAGGTATAAACAGGTAAAATAAGTTCTTATATTTAAATATAGATTATATAAAAAAATAAAGCTACGTAATAAAAGAAATATACCTAGTGTCATGTCACTCATTTCCTATATATTTTTTTAAATTTTAGATTAATATTTAAAATCTCAATAAATTAATAAACGTAGATAACTATTAATTTTTTAAATAGTAAATTTAACATGATAATTATACATTACATTATAGGTAATTAATACTGCTATAGTAATATAATGAATAAATTTGTAGTTTCAATATACATAAATAAATGTAGATATGTATAAAATGCGTTTATGCAGTTTTTTGTTTGTATATAGTTATCATATGTTTTTGTAAGAAATTGTTGCAGTTAAAATTTTATTTATATTATTTTTCATAATTATGTTCTTAGATTTATTTTCAAAAATACGCTTGTTTAATCTATTTCATATTAACTTTATATAATTTTAGAGGCCAGTCGTGGCGCAGTGGCACAAAGTGTGACTGTAAAACCGACTGGTTGTGGTTTCGATCCCCACTCGAGGAGATGAAATATTTACTTAAATTTATATTTCCATTTTTTCGCTCTGGTATCGAGGCTAAGCGTGGTGTTGAGTTCAGCCACTCAACACGCAATGCCTCCAGAATTCGGCAGAAAGTGGGGAACGGGGTATCTTAACATTAGGTTCCCTCTGCCAACCCTACTGTGTGCGGGATACAGCCTGAAGCTGATTTATTTTTTAACGACGTATCCAAAAAATAATAAATATGTCTGTTATACTGGGAACAGTTGTAGCGTTTATCAAACAATAATTTATTTACTAATCTGAATTATTTTCATGTTCTGATGACATTATAATTTTAAAGACGTGAATGAAAGGGTTACATTGAAAACTTAAGTTTTAATTTCAATAAACGCTTCATATTGATATAGCTTTTTAATTTATGAACCGATTTAAATAAAATAAGCACTAAATGTTAAGAGAAGGTTGCCGAAATATAAAAGTGAAACCTGCCCTTAAATAGGTTAAGCCGTTACTGAGATTAGCGTGAACAAACGCACAGACATAAAACAAAAAAAAATTGGAATCTATTTTGACCAAAGAATTGTTGCATCCAAATAGTAATAGATTTTCTCATATATCTTCCATGTACAGACGTCAATCGGTTATAACTTTATAATTTGCAAAAATTGTCTTCTTTACTTCCAGTTCTGTCTTTTCCTTTTCCAAATCTTTATTTTTTACTTTCTAGTACAAAACTCTAAACAATAGCTCTCTACAGGCCCATTCTATTGCCAAATTAGAAACAAAATCTAAACTAGCTTGCTTTCAATCGTTAAATCAAAGAGCATATCGAATATTCCGTTCAAAAATTTGTTTCGGCATATTAAATTGATTTTATTAGCAATATATGGGGTGAATAATGTTTAATCGATGGTGTTCAATCAATTTGGGCCGTGAGTTGTGACGGTTACGAGTAACGGGTATTAAAATGTAGGTAGGCGCTAGTTAAAATTTCGAAGAGCAAAGTGCCTACATACCTATATTTTTTTTCAAGGCATTGTGTGTTTAGTGGCGGAACTCAGCACCGGTTTTTGCCTTCATGCTAGAATGAAGAAATGGATATATTAATAAATAATAGTCAATTTCCTCGAGCGGGGTTCGAACTCACAACCGTTGTTACGGTCACACCCTTGTGGCCCTGCGCGATATTTAATAAAAATAATCTCTCCAAGGTTCTTTTTTTCAATTTTACTACACAAATGATTTGTTTTACAAAATTATTAGTTGATAATAGAGAATCATCTCTCTTTTATACATATAGAGAACCGCTCGCGGCTTCGCTCGCTTGTTCTACAATATTATTTATTTTCTCATCTGAATTACTTAATTTACATTATCATTTTAAAGACAATATTCCATATAAATAAAATAAATAAATCAGCTTCACGCTGTATCCCGCACACAGCAGGGTAGGTAGAGGGAACCTAGTGTTAAAACACTCCGTTCCTTTCTACCGAATTCTGGAGGCATTGCGTGTTGAGTGGCAGAACTCAACGCCGCGCTTTGCCTCGACACCAGAGCGAAGAAATGGAAATATAAATTTAGTTTAGAAAGTAAATATTTCATCTCCTCGAGTGGGGATCGAACCCACAACCAGTCGATTTACAGTCACACTTTGTCACTGGCTATTATTCCATATATTGTCTTTAAAATGATAATATCCATACATACATACTTACTTAATAAAGTTTTAGTCAATTCAATTAATTAAACATTTATTTTATAATATCATTATTACGTACAATATTTTTATATAATATATATAATTAATATATTTATTGGAAAATTTTAATGAAACTAACCCTTAATTTTAAGGGAAATTTGCCTAAATACAATAGTGAAAACTACGCTTAATCGGTTTAGCCAATTCTGAGATTAACGTGAACAAATGTACAGACAAACAGATAAAAATTAAAAAAAAAAAAGGATTCTATTACATTAATAAATATCACATTGAAACCAATGTAGTAAAAGATGTTGTGCAATTGTACTGTAAAAAATTGGGCCCCAGCATGTCTACATTTACAATAAAGCTAAAGGTATCTACAGATTTGAATAGATTTTTTTTTTGTATTGAATAGTCATGTCTAATGTGACAAAACGTCCCATTTTCAACGGAATCGTCCCGTTTTTCGCTTGTGTGTCCCCAAATATGGCCTCATGCCTAAATTTAGTTTTTTTATCGTCCCTTTGTACATCGCAGGGTGAGCAGAGGAACCTGGTAACCTAGTGTTAAGATATCGTTTCCACACTTTCCGCCGAATTCTGAGTCATTGCGTGTTGAGTAGCGGTACTCAAACCCTATATGTATTAGGTCCGTTAATGCGAAACCGCAAGCAAAAACTTGTCATAGATAAATATATTCACAAGAATTTGAACCTATAACTAGGAAAATTAAAAAGGTACATACAAATCTTCATCATATATACATACACACGTCTTTCATTATTAATTCATTATCGACTAAAAAGGCAAGTCTAATAAAGGTGGTGTGGAAGTAAAAAACAAAGGTTAAACCGAATATTATGCTTAAGGCACTCAATAAATTTCACTTAAGTGATAGTTGATACGTGTTTATTGTTAAGTATGTGGGAGTTCAAATACAGGAGCAATTTTTTTAGAGTAAAATTGAAATTTTATTTTAGCTTCACGCGCATATCGAAAATGTCAGAGGGGACCACGTGTAGAGTAGCGCCATGTTTTGCCTCGTTACCAGAGAAGAAAGGAAAAAAATAATTAATTAATTCATTCATTCATTCATTCATATATTTATTTCATGCTGACAATCGAACCCACAACTATCCCGCTTACAATCCATCGCACCCGTGTAGCCTCTGCGCCACGTATTGTTAAATGTTTTCGTTTGTAGGATTTTTTCTATTGGAACTGATCTATACAGCAAAGCAAATCAGCTTCATGCATTTTCGTGTATAGCAGGATGGACCATTAAGGAACCTCTATGTATTTCTATACATCTAGTGTTAAAACACTCCGTTTCTCTCATCCATCACACTTACATTAAAACGTCATCCTAGTGCACTCCAACAACCTTAGTGCTAAGTAGGTACAAAGGTACAGTAGACGAGGTGGAAAAGCGGAGAGCGGAACATTTTACTATTACATTTTCTCTACCATTTTTGCTTCGTGCAGGACGTTTCAGTACATGAAGAGACGTTGGGTCCTAGTCGGTATTCTAACGTCTTTGTCTATGGAGAACACTCCCAGAAATTACTTGATTTAGTACCACCATACTCTTTCTTACATCACATATCATGAGGTAGGCAGGAGGGAACCTGGGAACCTCCTCAATACTTATTGAGACACTCCGTTTCCATTGAGAGAATTTCGTTTCCCACTTTCCGAGGAGCTCTGAGGCAAAACCTACTATATATGCTGAATTCTGAGGCATAATGAGGCAGGCCTCAGAAGCAAATATGTGTCTAATATAGTAAGTGATTAGGAATCAAAAAAACCGGTTAAGTGCGAGTCGGACTCGCCCACAGAAGCTTCCGTACCAATTTCAGGATTGTAGGTCAACAGGAAGCACCTACAACTTAAAAAAGTTTATAAACATAAGCTTCCGGACATAAGCACTCATTTTGTATGAAATGATCTACAAATGTAAATTTATAATGATTTTTTTCTATGAAATACTTATAATTTTTACACTTTCATAACAAATTCATAACTCTTGGTCGTCGAGAAGTGCCCTCCCTATAGATTTTGAATGTGCGTCAATTTACATACAGAATGTAGCTGTTTGACTGCAAAAATGCTCGTATCTTTTGATTGCTCCGACTTCTTGCTTCTGATTAGAAGCTTTCTGTTCTTCAAAAAACTATAGACTTACATGTTTTGATATTAATTTCAGCTTCATACCTCCACGTGATCTCGAGATAAATACTCTTGACAGACGGACAACAAAGGAATCCTATAAATTAAACCAGGCCAATCGTGGCCCAGGGGCACAAAATGTGACTATCAACGCGACTGGTTGTGGTGTTCGATCCCCACTCGAGGAAATGAATTATTTATTTAAATTTGTATTTACATTTCTTCGATCTGGTGTCGAGGCAAAGCGTGGGCTTTAGTTCCATCACTCAACACGCAATGCCTCCAGTATTGATGGAAAGTGGAAAACGGAGTGCCTTAACACTAGGTTCCCTGCACCTGACTTGTTGTGTGCGGGATACAGCGTGATGCTGATTTAATTGAAACCAGTCACTTAAAATAATCTTGACCATTCTTTATCACATCGATTTACCGCGTACCCTGAATCTATTTAGGCTTTCAAGCTTGAGTAAGAAATTTCATAAGTTTATGTATGTTTGTATGTTCCTCTACAAATTTCTCGAAAACTAAGTCATATAGAGACATTTTTTTTAAATGAATCAGGTTCGAGTTTCATCTAAAACGGTTTAGTAGTTTTTAATATAAATAAAATTCTTTTGATCATATATAGTACAGTTAATAATTAGTAAAGTTGAGAAATTAACTTCTCAATAAAGTTATTTTTATTTTATTTCTTTATACTTTTATACAAATTTTGAGGCCAGTCGTGGCGCAGTGGCATAAAGTGTGACTATAAAACCAACTGGTTGTGAGTCCGATCCCCACTCGAGGAGATGAAATATTTACTTAAATTTTTGTTTCCATTTCTTCGCTCTGATGTCGAGGGAAAAGCGCGGCGTTGAGTTTTGCCACTCAACACGCAATGCCTCCAGAATTCGGCAGAAAGTGGGGAACGGAGTTTCTTATGACACTAGGTTCCCTTTGCCTACCCTGCTGTGTGCGGGATACAGCGTGAAGCTGATTTATACAAATTTTGTATTTATTTTTCATTCTAACTGCATTATTAATGTATCGCTATTAGTATGGAATAAGTATCTACTTTTAATAAAAACTAGTAAACATATATCTTAGGGGCAACTTATTACTAAGTCTAGAATACTTAATGTAACGAATGTTCACAAGTGAATGCCTGTTCGATTTCCTGTTAAGGTAATGTTTATACGAGAAAAAATAAAAAAATACTTTATTTATTGCACTAGTTTATGATGTACATTGTATTTATTGGTTTCCGAAAAGCGTTAGCTTTAATAATTTCCGGTATATAAGCAGGGACAACTTAGTAATAGGACACTTTTCTTATACATTTTTTTTAACGGGCCGGTGTTATCTCGTTTTCCTAAAAATAATTTTTTTTTTGTTGCACGCTGTATCCCGCACCTAGGAGTATAGAGACTGGCACCTGAGAGCAAAAACATTTTTATAACGTAACGAAAATATTTAATATTTTCCTTCCCTCCCTTTGGTAACTGTAAACGCGGTGTTGAGTTCCGCCAATTAACAGTGCCTCTAAAATTCGAGGACGATAATGAAAACGGAGTGTCTGTCGAACACTAGACTATACTAACTTCACTCACTTTCTCTCTAACCTACTACGAGCGGGATAGAACGTGAAACCAAAAAAAAACCAACAAAACCCTACACAAACAAACATACATCAAAACTGATCACCATATCCTTAAACTAGTTATTAATGAAAACCTCCTTTAGTATAAACACAATTTTATACTAAATAAATATTTTTTCTACAACTGTATAGACCACCTGCTGCAGATGCACAGTACGTACTTGCCATTTGAACTTTAACCATTTCTCTATATTAAATTATTATTGATATAAGATTATTAGCTTACATACATTGATATATTATACAATTTAAAATACCAACTCGAATGTTTTATTTCAACGATTACAGTTATTTAAATTTCAAATTTGCGGGCTTATTTTGTTAATTTTTTTTATGGATGTTTCATTGTTGTTACTTCCGGTGTTTAACCTTTTTTTGTAGGTAGATTTGGGAACCTAGTTTTTAGAGACACTGCTTTCATTAAGGCAATTGCTTTACGTTGTAATATCTAATTATTATAGAGAAACTAAAAGCACATACGTGCATATGTATAAGCTTTTATAAAAATTTTATTTTATAATTTTTTTTCATTGAAATTGGGTACTGAAGCAAAAATTGTTTTGAAAAACAATATCAAAGAAACAAAAACTGTAACCCGACTGTAAACCGACTGGTTGTGGGTTCGATCCCCACTCGAGGAGATGAAATATTTACTTCAAATTTATATTTCCATTTCTTCGCTCTGGTGTCGAGGCAAAAGCGCGGCGTTGAGTTCTGCCACTTAATACGCAATGCCTCCGAAATTCGGCAAGTGGGGAACGGAGTGTCTTCCACTACGTTCCCTCTGCCTACCCTGCAGTGTGCGGGATACAACGTGATTATAATCATTCTTATACTTATTCAAAATAAGAATGATTCGATTTCAACTTGAGAGAATAAATTATTTAAATTTTTTCACTCTTATCAGATGAACTGCGTCTTTCAGTCAAATAAAGTCGGGCGAGTGCCGGGAAAACGGTTTTTCCTAACTTTTAGCTCCTTATATCTTCTAAAGCCTTCAGTATTTAGTCTTAGCAAAAGAAAAAAGATAAGGAAAACAACGAAAATAAATATTGATTAAGATACTACTTAAACCAACTACTATACTATCCATTACAATAATCCATTACAATATACATATTTCAAAACAAATGATACTTAATTAAAGTAACTTAATAAAAAAATGTGCAGTACATTTTAAAGTTAATTGCTTAAAACAGAGGGAAGGTAAATTTGTGGTACATTCATGACTCAAGGTTCCGTAATTATATAAGACGTATCTATATAGAAAAAAATATATATAAGTATATAAAGATTAAATCAAAAATATTAATATTGCTATAACTTCACGCTGTATCCCGCATAGCAGAGTAGGCAGAGGAACCTGGGAACCTAATATTAAGACACTTCGCTCCCTTTAAAGCACCTCCGTACCCCACAAAAAAATATTACTTAATTTTACTATATTTATAGATTAGATTTTCAAGCCATTGTGGCACCTTGAATATCATTTGATTACACGCTGTATCCCGCATATATGGAAAGGGAAGACCCCAGCGTTCACTACGCTCAATTCTCATTTCTGTCTAATTTTAAGACAAATAAGATTTTTTTGTTTATATTCTGTTATATATAATATAAAATAATATTCAGTGATGTTTCGGCCTTAGAATAAAAGCGATTGTTCATTCTTTTCAGCAGTTTAGGCAGAGGGAATCTAGTGATAAGACACTATGTTCTTTACGCCGAATTTCCGATTCATTGCGTGCTGAGTGGCGGAACCCAACGCCGCGCTTCTGAAAGGCATGTTAATAACATCTGTTGTAAGTGTAGTAATTTTTAATTTTGACCTAAAATTTTATTTAGATCAGTTTTATTATGAAATTTGATATTGAATATTGAAATTTTGAATAGACATTTTAGTATATAAATTAATCATAATATTTTCACATTCAATTTATATCCTACCATTCGTCCCTTTTCTTAAAATTAAATTCTACTGCAGCTTCATTTAATATAATATTTACTGTCATAGTAACAACTTCTGGTTAAATGATCATGAAAATAGTCAAAATACAACATAAAAGTCACAAATTATTATTATTATTTTATCGGAGTATTGAATGAACTTATTATTAAAGACAGTCCAGTACTCGCTCTGCACAACTTTTGAGATATTATGTGTTAAATATACATAGAAAATTATATCATATCCTTGAATGGCTATCGAATCCACAACCGTCGTATTTACAATCAAACGACCGCATTATTCATTACAAAGTTAAATTAAAACAGAAGGGAAGTGAATTTAAGATGCATTCTTGCCTCAAGGTGCATCATAATAATACAATTATTTTTTGATTAAAGAATAATTAAATACAAAAGTTTATAAAGTTTAACGAAAAACGACCGTTTCAAGATTTTAAAATTGTAACGACGTTGGTTTAATATGGGGCAGATGTAATTCGGTGTTGCGTTTGAATTGGCGAGTAGCTGGAATGATGAAACAAAATTATTGTTAGTTATACTTATTATATGGAAAGAAGGTGGCTTTTTTTTTAAAATTATTTCTTAGGTTTATAAAGTTATTTAGTTATATATGAAAAATATATTTAATATTACACGACCGACGAGAGAATGTTAAATATTCTAGTAAAAGCCTCATCTTCTTTCAACAACTTCTATTTTTATGTTGAGGTCTCCCTCTCTTTTTCATAACCTTAATCCATTAGCAATAATGTGTTCTCGAAAATCAACCAAGAGTGAGTAGTAGGTGGTAGAAATGTACCATCTAATAATCACTCTTGCTTCATCTTTCATCTTTTATAGATTTTTTTCGTCTTATCCTCTTCACTTGCAAATAACTTGAACGCGCTATTGTTTAGTCGCTATAACAAAACTTTACATACCCTACTTTACCTAAAATCGTAAAATTGTTTCAATATTTTAGCATAATTCGTACTAAAGTATAAGGGGAAAGGCAAATATGCACTCTTCTAAATATACTTAGTAATAACAACGCAAACATTATAACATTCGAGTCAGAAAACTAACAGAAAAAAAACTAGTACGGCTCATTAATTTAATTTGCATGTGTGCTCATTTTTTTGCATTTTTGTTTATGTATACACTCTATTGATTAATATGTACTAAGAATAGTTTATGGCCGTTTTCCCCTGTTTTTTTTACAAAATCATTCTTTAGTAATTAGTAGGTGGAGAACGGAATGTCTAAACCCTAGGATCTTTCTGCTACTAACAATAGATACCTATGAATATAACATACATAACGTTATTGAACAGTACAAAATCTACTCTACCTTACAATAGATGTATTAACAAACGCCTTTCAGAAGCGCGGCGTTGGGTTCCGCCACTCAGCACGCAATGAATCGGAAATTCGGCGTAAAGAACATAGTGTCTTATCACTAGATTCCCTCTGCCTAAACTGCTGAAAAGAATGAACAATCGCTTTTATTTTAAGTTCTTTTAATTTTTGAAACCGTTTATTTCAACAGTAGGTAGAAGTTTTTATACAAAATTTCAATTATAAATGAAAACTGCATAAAATAATCGTATATTTATTAACAAGAATATAATTACCATACATTGTTATACTGTAGTGCGTTCGAATAAAAAAATAAATTTCCTTATTCTAAACAAGGCATGAGGTCTGCAATGGCGCGTGGACACCGGCTTGCAATAATTACTCAGAATATTTTGATTGAAGCGCTATATAGTGGATCGATGGCAAATTTTTAACTAAGATGGTTATGGGTTCGATATTCATTGAATGTATTTTTCCTCTTTTTTTCTTCAGCTTCACGCTGTATTACGTCACTCTGTTTTCCACTTTCCGCCGTTATTTTGGGTGCACTGCATGTTAAGTTGCGGAACTCAACACCAACCCATTTGCCTCGGATCAGAGCGTAGAAATGAAATTAGATATTTCACTTTGTTGAGTGGAAATCGAACCCACATCCATCATTATAAAATTAAATTAAAGTTTGATTCAAAAATATTTATAATATATATTATGTATTATGTATAATATAATATATATAATATATATTATGTATTATAATATATATTATACATAATATATATTATAAATATTTATAATTATTTATAATATAATTTATTATGTACATAAATTAAAAAGTTATTATTATCCACTTTTGATTTAAAAATTGAGGTAATTCGTAACCAATAAGAGGTACAGGTGAAGAGGTAAATGGAGACAAGTAAATCTTAAAAAACTTAACTATACATAATATAAAGAATAACTTTTTAAACAGATTTTTCTATAATTTGAGTATAATATAACAATAAGTTTAAGCGGGCGTAAGCATCATAAAGTATAATTAAGTTTTTAATAAAAACTTGAAACTTGAAAGCTTCGTTTATGCCAAATAAGGCGTGTTTCCAGTGGAGCGACGACGTGACCTGTGCTTTTATTGTATAATTATTAGACAGTGTGTATAATAGCTTAATTTCTTTATTACTATAGAAATATACATTTCTTAAGAGGGAGACTTTAGACGTGATGTTTGGGGGTTCGTTGTCCATATTGGGGATTGATTATGTTTACAATAAGCTAAGCAACGTTAAATTTCGCCACTCCACACGTAGTGACTCGAAAATTGAACATCAAGTGAAAAACGGAAAACTACGCTAATACATGCATACCATCAGGCCAGTCGAAGCGCAGATGCATAAGCGTGTGATTGTTAACGCGAAAGGTTGTCGGTTCGATTCCCACTCGAGGGAATGAAATATTTAATAAAATTATTAATAATTTCATCGAGACGTAGCATTCAAGCAACTGAACGTGCAATTTCTCCTAAAATTCGGCGGAAAGAGGGGAGCGGAGTGTCCTAGCACTAGGTTTCATTTGAGTATCACACCGTATGACTGTTTGAAGCTTAAAAAAAAATTTTCAACATTGAAATTTCAATTAAACACAAATATGTAAATATGCTAAAATATTTCAACATTATCTATCCTACTAATTAGAAACGATAGCAAAAAATAGGATTATTAGAAAAAATATAGATTTTTTTTTTTAAAAAAAAGTAATCATTTAACATTCCATATGAATATTGGTTCATATATTGACTATGTAAAACGAGAGTCATTTGAAAACCGTAACATGTATAGTCTTTTACGTACTTGGTTAATTTGAAAATTAAATCGGTTGAACGCTATATCCCGCATATAGCAAGCAGAGAGAACCTAGTGTTAAGACACTCCGTTTTCGCCAATTTCTAGAGGCATTGTATATTGAGTGGTGGAACTCAACGCCACGCTTTCCTTTCGACACCAGAGCGAAGAAATGACAATATAATAAATATTTCATCTATTCGAGTGGGGATCGAACCCACAACCAGTCGTTTTACAGTCGCACTTCGTGCCACAGCGCCACGACTGATCTCATAAGTATATAAGTAAAATATAACCTTAGTTTCATTCATCGAATTTCAAGTATTCAGGAGTCAATTCAAATAATAATGTCGTAAAAGCTTATAGGCCATCGCAATAACAATTAAACAAGGCCCCAGACCGTGGTCGGTACTTGTGTAAAGAAAACTAAATGAAATACAAAAAATATATATATAAAAAAACTTTATAATAGATAACCTATTAAGTGTAAGAGGTTTCGTGATGGTAGTGGGTTTGAATTTCTATGGAGGGTAATTTTTATATCTATCTATCTATATTAAGGGGAGGAGTTTGTTTGATTGAACGCGCTAACCTCAGGAACTACTATTTCAGTTTTGAACATTTTTCGTATGTTGGATTAATCATTGATAGAGCCAGGTTATTGGCTATATTATATAAGCCTATATTTTCGATTTAACACTTTGTACCTGAGACCAGATATACGTATACATATCTTTTGTTTAATATACGTATCTTTTATTTAGAACGTGTCGTGTTACCGTGTCGTGTTTGACCAGCATTATTCTTTATTAACTAACCCTACTATATAACTAATTTCACTAACTACCATATAAAAGAAATCAACTTCACGCGTTATACTTGGCGGAATAGCCAGAGAAAGCAGAAAGCTAAAAGCTACGGCCTCTTTTACGCCTCATCCACTGTCATCGAACTCTTCCTACAGCCCTCCGGGAGGTCCTCATGCATATTACGTCCTCATACATTTTACGTAACTGTTCTCCAGTATCGTTGATACTATGATTTCTAAAGTCAACCGAGGCCTCTACTATCTGGCATAGCTAGCGAATAAAAAAAATTGCAAAAAACATTTGGTGGAAAGACATAATACTATGGCACAAGTTGTGTGCTGCAACTTGGATAATTTGTAAAGAGGCGCGGGTTTAAATCCCTGCTACGTTCAAATTTTTATACGTTTTCTTAATAAGTATTATTCTTTCCTAAGTGTAGAATAATACTCAAAAAATGTTTAGAAAAGTCTCACGTCTATACAGATTTGAATTATAGAGTCTAAGATTTTACTGTCCAACTGACAAAATGCGGAAAATATGTAAGCGCGATGGTTGTTGGTTCGATTTGGAAGACATCTTGGAAGACACAAGTATTTTATGTTTTTGTTTCTGGTTCCATACAAAAACCGTTGTTGAATCCAACTTTTTATCCACAAAATGTCAAAATTTGAAGGGAAACAGAGTGTCTTAACACTATATTCACTCTGGCTATACCGCTATAGGTACTCAAGAAGCGTGAAGGTCAAAAAACAAGAAAGGCAATTGGTATTCAATGAAGCAAATAACTAAAATTCCTTCACTCCAATATAATTGAAATGTTATAATGGAAGCATCTATTTCTTTAATAAAAAAGTGACCATTGCTAGGAATGTTGCTGTATGATAAAGATAAAATATGAAAATATTTTCCATTTAGAGGCAGTTATGGCACAGTTAGCATAAGCGTGCGCCTCTCATGGCGGCGGTTGTGGGTTCGACTTCCATTCGGAAAATTTTCTATCGCCTTGTCCTGGTTACAAGGCAAAGAACGATGCCCACCACCCAACACGCAATGCCTTGATAATTCGGTGAAAAGTGGAGAACAGAAATGACTAAGACACTCCGCTTTACTTTCCGTCATTAAGACACTCCGCTTCCCATTTTCCATCGATTTCAGGCGGCACTACGTGTTGTGTGACATAACTCAACGCCACATATCGCCTACGAAGCGATAGATATATTAAATATTTTATTTCCTCGACCGAAAAATGAACCCACAACCCGTTTACAATCACACGCTTGCACTGCTGCGCCTAAACTGGCTTGGACTTTTATAATTTGACATGAAAAGTTCTATGGGCAGCCACATTTTATTCATTTAATTATAAATGCGCTTATCTTCTCTATCAAAATTTTATCGAAAGCTTTATCTTTCTATATATACATTATACATTTTTTATTTTCTTTATTGCATTTTTATAAACTATGACGCTATCTTGATACAATTAAAATGTGTCGACAAGCGTGATTCTATTAAATTTGATATTCACTTGTTATTATTTTTAAATCTAAAAATATATTAAGTATTAAGACACTACGTCCAGCTCGTATCACCTATATCAATCGTATTACCTATATCAATCAAATTACAATTTTTTTTATCAGCTTCACGCTGCATCCCGCACAAAGCAGGGTAGGCAGAAGGAAACTAGTGTTAAGACCCTCCGTTCTCCACTTTCCGTCCAATTTTTAAGACATTGAGTGTTAACTAGTGGACATCAATCGTGCTTTTTCTTGTAACCAAGGAAAAGAGATGAAAATAATTTATTTATTTATTCCCTCTCGCGAGATTTAAACGTTCATCTGTCGCGTTTACAGTCCGACACTATGCCGCTGCGCCTCAACGTCTCTATATCTTCTTCGAATATCGATGAAAGTTAAATATACTAAAACAAATCCGTTTTTTTAAATGTATTTTACATTATCTATTAAAAATTACATTTAATATTATTTTAATGAAGTAGAATAATATTTTAATAAGAGCGTAGCATCTTAGCGTTAGGTTCCCAGGCTCCCTTCACCTACCCTGGTAAATGCGGGATACGACGTGAAACTAAAAAAAAAACAATACAACAGGCAGACTTATTTATTTAGATTTGAACAAATGTATTATTCGCGTTTCACCACAGCTATGGGCGTCACGGTGCCCGCGCTCGCTGCACTGCACTGCACTGGCGCGATCAATGCAAGAATGCGCTTAATGATTTTGTACCTAATCTTCTATAGTGTTATATGGTGTGGTTATGTTATTTTATTTTATTTCAGTTTCACGCTTTAACCCGCAAATTACAGGATAGATGGAGGAAACCTAGTGTTAAGACTCGCTATTGTTCACTTTACATTTTTTTTATCATACTGATGAAATGAAAATGATGGATTCCCCCAAAAAGAGTTTCGAACCTAACCCTGAGTGAGGATCAATCATCACTGGAACAGTCAGCGTTTTTAAGTATTAAGTAAACATAGTGTCTTAACACTTGGTTTCCTTGATCTACCGATACCGGTTGGAGGATCTAAGGCTATGTATCTTTTAAACGTTGCCTTTAGTCGGTATTGAATTGATATTTAAAACTCTTTTTATTTTTAATCATTCAAGTAAGTAATTTGGACTATACATTGTCAAGAATCAAACCCACAACTACTATGTAATTTAATTTTGCTTTGAGTTCAAAATCCAAATTAACTTTTCAAAAATTTTCAATTTTTTTTAAGTTTCTATAGAATTTGTTGCAGAAATATTTATTTTTTATATTATTGCTTAAAATTATAGAGACACTCTACAATTTGAACTTTAGCAATTCGTCCTTCAATTTCATTGTGGTGGAATTTTAAAACAAAAAAAGTCCATAATTAATTTCAGAAAATCATTTTTTCTATTATTTCTTATCTCTCTCTTCTATTACTAAAGGAAATAATAACAGTTACTTAATTTAAGCTTTTATTATTAATTTTTGAATTCTAATAGAAAAATATGTCAAATTATTAAGTAAAGAAAAAAAAACCGCCCAAATTTCGAAAACAAAGTCGAGGACGTCGTGGCATGTCGCGGCATGATAAAGCATCAAAATGCTAACACGATAGTTGTGGGTTCGGTCCCATAATTTTCCCAAGGGTGGGCAAAGCGTCGCACCATGTCTCATAAGCGAGTTCTGCAATTGTTTGTTCTAAAACAATGTCTTAATCCCATTTTCCTATCTACACTGCTATACGGGAAAATGCGTGAAACTGCTTTTTTTAATACTCTTTCTAACCCTCTCCAATAATAGTGCGTGACAAAGAGAGAAAATAGAGAAAATCCTCTATCCAACACGCGTGCTGAACACCACCAGGGTACTTGTCTACCAGATATGCTGATTTAAAAAAAAGAAAACCAACGATTTAAAACTGATAAGCCATCTATCTCCACGATTCAGTGAATGTATTGCTTTTTATTTAGAATCGTCTTGTCAAAGTGGCAGTAGAAATCGACTGATTTACATAAAATTGCTTTTTCTTTTTCTTTTGCGTGGAGTTCTTGAGTTTCTTTTTCTTTTTGGTTTAAATTTCATCAGTAGTATATTAATTAATTACTGTTTGAGATTGTATCGTTTTTATTCATTTTTTTTTGTTGACAGTATGTATATATATATACGAGTTTAGTCGATATATAGTTTTTTTTAGTTTCACGCTATATTCCGCAGAGCAGCAGTATAGAAGACAGAGGGAACCTGATGTTAAGACACTTCATCCTCCATTCAAACACTTTTGAGTGGCGGAACTCAACATTATGCTTTGTCTCGTTACTACAGCGGGGCAATGAAAATACCCTCGAACCGAAAAATCGAACCCTCAACCTGTCTTTAAGCACGTATATAAAATAATATAATGTTCATTAGAAAAAGAACTAAATTGAACGTCTCTATTTTGTAATA
This sequence comes from Heliconius sara, assembly GCA_917862395.2. Taxonomy (NCBI): domain Eukaryota; kingdom Metazoa; phylum Arthropoda; class Insecta; order Lepidoptera; family Nymphalidae; genus Heliconius; species Heliconius sara. Next base: position 1,492,750 of record OU860788.1, on the reverse strand, counting down.
GACATTGTTCGTATCAATTTCTTTTTATAAAAGAACGGAAATATTGTGTCTAATATATGTATATATAAAGAAACAGACCAGTTTACTACCATTCTGATATTTCATTTTGTTCATTTTCTTTTTGTTTTTATGTATTTCTTCTATCAAGTGAAAATCGTAAAATAGCTGAATAATATATCAATTTTACACTATGTTTTCCGTTCGTATCGATATGTTGTGTATCCCTAAGATGAAGCCCCCAGGACTTAAATGTACGACAGTAACACTTATTGTGTTACGACAATGAAGAAGTTTTAAGAAATGGTAAAAGAAACCGCAAAAATATATTAAAAAAAAGCATTTTCGAAAATTATCAGATATAGCCAACTTTACCGAAAATACATGAGGCCAGTTGTGGCGCAAGGACACGACGAGCGTGGGACTGTAAACGCTTTTAAGTTAGATTCCCATTCAAGGAAATGCTATATCTTCATTTCTTTGATCTGATGTCGAGGCAAAACGCGACGTTGAATTCCGCCACTCAACACTCATTGCCTCCAGAAATCGATGGAAAATTGGAACGAAATGTCTTGCGTGACGCGTGAAGCTGATTTTATAATATTATCAGTACGGAGTAGTGAAATGTATGTATACCGCCAGTCGTAGCGCGGGAGCACAAAGTGGTACTGTAAAATCGACTAGTTGTGGGTTCGATCCCCACTCGAGGAGATGACATATTTATTTAAATTTATATTTCCATTTCTTCGCTCTGGTGTCGAGGCAAAGTGCGGCGTTGAGTTCCGCCACTCTACACGCAATGCCTCGAGAATTCGGCGGAAAACAGAGAATGGAGTGTTTTAATACTACCCTGCTGTGTGCGGGATACAGTGTAAAGCTGATTTATTAATTTTTACTTAACAATATAACTTTGTAAATTCATAAACAAATATAAATTTAACTAACAGTATTTGACCTTTTAATAAACAATTGTAACTGACATTGACTGATTATCTATCTAATGATCTTCGCAACAAAACACAAACTTACTTATTACAATTACGAGCAAACATACATACTCTATCTAGATTATACACTTGAATGCAATCTTATATTATTTTTATCAATTTCTTACAAATGCTTTCTAATTTCCAACCCAAAGGATTATTATTTTGCTTGAGCCAATCTAGTGTCTATTTCTTAGAGAATAACGCTTAAAATTCGATGGCAAACAATAAGTAGAGTATGGAAGGTAGAGCTACCACACATTAATCATAGGAAACCGAATTGTTTAACAAATTTTTCTTTTATATTTAAAATGAAACTCTACTGCTCTGTAATAAGGTAGTGAATTGGTTATCAGTATTGTCTTCTTAAGGTGAAGAATACATTTTAAGATTGACATTTAAATAGTTAAGTGGAAGTGAAAGGTGATATTTTTGATTAAAATTGGAAAATAATTGCGTCTCCCACGAGTTCAGTGTTCGTAATCGTTTCTTTAGTTTTTTGTTTTATAAATATTTTGTTGCAATTGTGTGAACTGGATGCCCTCTTTCTAATATATTTATGTTATATTTTATATATTTTATAAAATTTTCTTCATTTCTCTTAACTTATGTGTATATATAAAAGGTCCAAGCTACACAGCAAAATCCTTGGTCTTTAGAATAAGAGAAGGTACAGAAATCTTGGAATTAACTATTAGACTTATTGTTCATTTGTCAATTTAAAATTGGTGCCAAAAATCAATTGACATAAATTATATTTTATATAATCACAACACCTAAGCTTAACATTTTTTTTTGAATACGCGTTGCTCGAAAATTGGGCAGAAATTGAAATTGGGTTCTTCATCCGGAGAAACACTAGGTTCCCTCTGCCTACCATGTAACATACGGAACGTCACGTAAAACTAAGAAAAATTATATATATATATATATATACAAAATAAAACTGACTATAGCAAAAAGAAAATTTTAAAATTGAAACAAATTTTCACAAAACGTAAGCAAAAATATTCAACATAAATATAATTAGTAAGTATTTAAGTGCAATATTAGAAAGACTCTGTCTTGGGATGATCGAAACTTCTAAAAGAAAATATTTTTCATTTTCTCGCTTCACTCAACCGAGTGCATTTCCATTAATTAATAAGTAATAATAACTGTAGATAAAAATAGCTGTAATGATCATAGAACAGTGATTAAACAACGAGTACAAACGGAGTGATCAGAGGTTTTTGAAAGAGGTATCTCTTACGTTTCCCTCTACTGCCATCAACCTCTTTATAAGTCCTTCAACATCTTTATAAGACCTTCAACATCATGGATACTGTGTTCTCGAAGGTCAACTGAGGTCTCCTCTTGTCCCTCTTACTACTTTTATGAAATAAATGAAATGATTAAAGTTCGAAAATTCAAATTTGGCGTGTAAAGTACATTAGAAGAACACTGTAGAGTGAAATTTTGTAAATTGAAATACTTAATTAACTGAACTAAACCAAAATAAAAATATAACATTTTTATCAAACCATTTTAGCTTCAAATAAATTTTAATATATTTTGAAATAAAAACCTATTAATATAGGTTTTATTTTCTATAATTAGAAAAAAAAATAGCATTTCCATATAAAATTTTACTCTTAGTACTGCTAGCTGTTTACAAGTTAAGACCACATACTACGGAACACAGTATTGCACTTTTTCTTATAATTATCCCTCAACTGGAACATCCGCGAAGTGACGTTGCTCAGTGATTAATGAATCTAAAAAAAATATAAATAGTTTAAAAGGAGTTCAAATCTGAAAAAAGTATACTGAAATTAACTAGTTTTTATGTACTTTATTTAGTAGTTTTATTAGTTTCACGCCTTATCTCGAAGTATGTCCCAAAACCCGAATCCAAACGTCAAGACACTCCGTTCACTACTTTCCGCTCAAATTCGAGCCATTGCATATCAAGTGGCGGACCTGAACGCCGTGTTTTGTCTTGCTTAAAGCACGAAAATAAATCACTCGAACGATAGGAATCAAATAGTCCGTCGAACAGTCAGACGTTGATCCACTGCGTGACTTCATTATATTATTATTAGTAAAATATAAAAAATATATATATAATAGCGTTATTAGAGCAAGAAAGAAATTAAATCAATACAGCTCAAACACACAAGTGAAGGTTGTAATTAATTTAATGATTTATCGGACGTATAATACGTGTAATGAAACCGATTTTTTTTTCACGTAGGTCATATCTACTTGTTTCGTTAAATAAAAAAATATTTTAATCCTTATACATATAAGTGTAGCGTTACTAAATGACTGACGAACAACGCACAGCCGAAGAGCCGATGATTAGGTAGGGTAGAACGCTGAAATTTGACGTGTTAGTTCCTTAGGGGATTTAGAGGAGCACTAAAGGACAATTTCTTGAAATATCTACGGGAAGGAAAAAAAATGGTTAAGTGCCAGTCAGAGTCACTCACTGAGGCTCCTACTAATGTCAACGGGTCAGTCAGTATAACTGATAAAAGTTGACAAACTTAAGTTTGCGAACAATTGCAGCGGACGGAGTTCATTTTACATGAAATGAACTACAAATGTAAATTTGTAAGGATTATTTTCTATAAAGTGATTATAAATTGTCATTTTTCGTATATTATCATTTATTTGTATCGAAAGTTCTCATTTAGTGTCAAATTTAATAGCTGTAGGACGAGATAAATGGTTTTGACAGACGGACTGACGGACAACAAAATGATCCAATAAGTCCGTTTTTATTTTTTGTGGTACGAAATCATAAAAACGAGTTTTTACTGGTCTTTCTCTAATGAGAATATATAACTTAACTTAGTTTCACATTGTAGACGTAATAGACGGAGAGAACGAAGAGAAACGCTAGGACGGACGGAGCTACAAATGGCTACATAGAACATATGTATATATATGTTAATCAGCTTCACGCTGTACCTCGCACTCAGGGTAGACAGAGGGAACATAGTGCTAAGACACTCCGTCCCTACTTCCCACCGATTTTTTTGAGGCATTGTGTCTCTATCTTGTGTTGGTGCCAGAGCAAAGAAATGATTAATTAATAAAAATTAATTCGCTCGAGTGTGGATCGAACCCACAACCGTCGCGTTACAGTCACATTTTTGTCTTGGGCTGCGACGGATTATATATATCACTTATAGTTAAATAGAAGCGGCTACTTCAAAGTCTAAAATTCAAAGGTTACATACATACATTTATTTCAACTAATGCTTATTTCTTTCACTTAAAAGTGGCTATTTCTCAAGGAAATTATAAAATATTTTGTATGACATTTTGTAAAAATGCATCTGCCCGCAATTACTATAAGTATTATCGTGGGCGGTCGCTTCGTAACATTAGAATGAGACTAAATTGATATGAAAGTTTTTAATTTTAACGATATTCAATTAATTTTTATCAAAACTTTGTATTTTTTTTGGCTTGACGCTGTAAACTTGGGAACCTAGTGTTGAGACACTCCGTTTCCATTGAGATATTGTAGAGGCATTGTGTGTTCAGTGGCGCACCTCAACACCGCGCTTTGCCTTTTATTTACTACGTTACTAGTAACGCTCGCTCAAGAGCGAAGAAATGAAAACATTAAATATTTCATTTCCTCAAGTGGGGATCGAATCTAGAACTTTTAATGTTTACACTACGCACGCTTGTTCCTCGTAAATATATAAAGGCTTAAGACAACATTTCATTACATTAATAAATCTTAACATACTTGGTAAGAATTAAAAATATAGTTTTTATATTTTCCATTGTTCAATCCAATAGTTTGTATGAATCATTACTATTTAGGTGCAGTTGGCTGTAATTGTCCTCTCTTAGACATCAATACAAGGAAAAATTAAAAAAATAAATATGTGTTTTTTTTAATGGAAAGGACATGTGTTGTCTTCATACTATGATGAACCAAAAATTTTTTTTAGATTTACCCTATGTGTCATATATATGCTGGACAGGCAAAGGAAATCTAGTGTAAAATCTCCGTTTACTCGAGAAACACAAAAATTTCGAGAAATTGTGTGTTAATTCGCGGTACTCAATGCCGCGCTTTGTTTCGTTACCAGAGCGAGGAAATATAATTATTAAATTCGTTCCCGCAACTGCCTATAGAACCTACAGCCGTCGCACTTACAGTGACGTCCTATGCCACTGCGTTGCTCTGCTAGTACCGTCATCAGAAAGAGGTGCATTTGTCTAAATACTTGCATAGCAGTCACTGCAATATGAAGGCTGCCACTCCCCCTCGTTGCATGTATCGAAAATAGTTTTAATAACAAATTGGAAAGCATACTTATTATATAACTTTTGGTTTCGAATTTGAAATGGGGTGTTGAACAGAATGAAATAGCTGTAATATATAATATATATAATATATATAATATATTTTTAAATAGTAATAAGTTCTAATGTACTTGTCTTTAATTTTCAAAGATTCCAAAGTTAAGTTTTATTAAAATTTGTACGGATTTAAACTAAAACTAGATTGTAGAAAAATATTTTGTAAATAAATTCAAAATAAAGTAAAATTAACTCTGCTGTGTATGGGATACAGTTTGAAGCTGATTTATTAATTGGATTTTATTTAAAGAAAATTAACAATAATAAATAAAATTATATTGATACTACTACTTTTATCATTGGAATGGAGTTTTTTTTTAGCTTTTAATTCGGTGTATGTAAGTATATAAAGACATCTCTTGATATTTTTGTATTTGGCTGGCACCGACTTTCAAATCACTAGTAAAACATAAGACTCTAGTTTTTGTTCGTCCAAGAAAAAAACGAACCCATTACCATTCTCTAAATAGTCAGACACTTTCTCCACCACTACGGCCACGATAACAAATAATAAATACAATATAATAAATACAAGAAAATATAAAAATATATATTATATTTATATATATACATATATCATAATTGATCCTTATTACACAACATCAAACAAATGTTTTGGAATTCATTCCACGAAATATATATGGGTAGCGTCGGCAAAATTATCCTATTCCACGTTTTGGTAATTACAGCTATTATTTATGATTATTCCTAAATGCTTTACATTTCTTTTTTTCTTGTATTGTTATCGGTACTATTTCTGAAGTATAACGAGTTATGATTAAATTGTGGTATATTTAACGTTTTTCTTTTGTATAGCGAAATAGCTTATTTGGTTCTAAGTATAGAAAACTGAGTGACCATACTCTCTGTTTTATAATTTCTTGGAAGCAGTAGGCTTATATTTTGTAATGAAAGAAATTGATCTCTATACAACTAAGTGACAAAGTAGTATTTTGTGATATTGTTATTAACAAATAATAATTTTCAATACTTTTTTTTTCATTGAAAAAAAGTACTTGTTATTATTTTTTTGTCCACGGTACCACACACCCGCACCGCGGGCAACGTTTAAATAGCTTATCATTATGTAATTACTATCATTGTTACGCACACTAGCATATGGTGAGGATGTGGGAATAAGAATCTATATTACCGTATTGAGATTAAGAATGTTTCTGTAGATGTAGAGTGCTTTAATTGTAACAGCTTACACGCTTTATCCCGCAGAATAGGCAAAGAGAACACAGTGTTAAGACACTCCGTTCCCTAGATTCAAATTCTATACAGAAATAATATTTTATCTGAATGTCTACTCAATTAGCAGCATCACGCCTCTCCACGATGCAGAATTGATTGAGGTAACAGAGTGTAACACTATATGTTGTTTCTAAATACTCCGTTACCTTCGCAATATCTATGCACCTTTTTCTAAACCCCGATTTGAAAGGGAAGGTATGAGTTTGACCTGTCTGTGGGTCCGTGTGAATGAATTAACCGATTCGAATGCAATTTTCTTTAATCGGAAGCCACCAAGATGGACAATCTCGGTGGTCCTTAGCTATGTTATCAAGCGTAGAGATTTTTTGAGCTCTTCTTTGTCAGGGTTTCTTTTTAAATTTTTAATTGGAATTCAACTTCGTGATTAGAATCTTCAACCATCATTTTTACTGCAAGACAGTGTTCCTCGACACGAAGGTCATATATTTTAATTATTTTTAATAAAATAGAAATATTCTTATATTCAACACTCATTAATTCGTTTAATCAGTTCAGAGGAAAGCGTTCATTGTCCAAAGGGCGCCGCTTCGAAGAATTGTAACAGCCAATAAAATGATTTAATTTTTTTACATTCATATAGAGATTGGCTTGATAAATGTAATGATTTATATATTTTGTGTACTAGTTGTTGCTCGCGATTTCGTTTGTTTTGTATGTACTTTAGGCGTAAAATGAAAAATTCCATTGTTTTCCGTTGCAATAGAGAAAAAAAGAAAAAAAGAAAAAAGAGAAACATTTCTGTCTTTTTGAACATTTTTAACAACCAATATTCACATTCCTATATAAAAATAAATAAAAAAAACAGCTTAACGCTGTATCCCGCACACAGCGGGGCAGATGGAGCCTATTGACAATGTGTTATGACACTCCGTACCTCACTTTATATATGTAAATAAATATTTCATTTCCTCGAGTGAGGATTGAACCCACAACCAGTCAATTTAACAGCCACACTTTGTGCTCCTGCGTCACGACGGGCCTCAAACTTCTTATCTTTAGTCATGATTTAGGCTTCTCCCTAACCCAACCCGTTCCAGGCCAAGTTTTGGGGAAAACATCAATCTCCGTACATTCTGCTGTGCTTTGGAATAACTTGACTAAAACAATTCAGGAAAATAAATCTATTGAAATATTTAAGAAAAGACTAAAACGACAGCTTTTTAAACAAGTTATTGTCAGCAAATAATCATCTATTTGCTATCCCGCACACGACAGGGTAGGCAGAATGAACCTAGTGTTAAGACACTCCGTTGCCCACCATAATCTATTAACATACTTATTTCATATGTATATATTTATATCTAGTATATGTATGGATAGATGTTGCACTTGCACTTTTAAAGCTACAAAATTGTTACTATTTCTCATAGCTATAAAATATAATGGGACTGGAAAAAATCTCTATTATAGATAATTTCACATTTGCCAACAATATAAGAGTTTTTATTATATTATTTTATATCACAAAGAGCAATAAAGGTAATAAGAATATGTATTTTAATATATTCCAAATTTATTCCATTACTAAACCTACTTACATTAAAAAATTTAACTATCTCTAAGTCCAGTTGTATTGTCTTTGTGTTTTCTGTCAGTGACTCAGTAAAAGAAAAAAATCATATATATATATATATATATTTTTCAAGCTTCACTCTGTATCCCGCATGTAGCAGAGTGGGCAGAAGTAGCCTAGTGTTAAGACACTCCACTCTCCAATTCCGGCTGAGTTCTAGAGGCATTGCCTGCTTGAGTGACGGAACTCAACACCGCTCGTCATCTTAAGCCTAGAGCGAGAAAATGAAAAAATATTTCATTCTATCCATGGACCTCGAATTACAAATACTATATAAATAAATATAAAACATTTAAATTTACTGTTATAGTAGTTACTTCTAGAATTTAATATGTTATAATCCATACGTCAAAGGAAGTTCACGTTTTACTTTGAACGGTAATAATGTGTTTGTACCTAGATGACACCTTGCCAGCAATTAGTGGATCCGGTTATAGCATTATACATAGGTTTCTTATACATTTAAAATTATATTGATGTGATTGTATGGACGATAGGTTGTGGGTTCGATTCCCACTCGAAAAAATTAAATATTTAATATTTTTGTTTTTTTGCTGTAGTGTTGAGACAAAGCGTTGAGTTCCACCACTCAACATGCACTGCCTAAAGAATGCCCATCCTGCACTGTGCGGGATAGAGCGTGGAGCTGTGAGGAAAGAATTGATAATGCCACCGTAGCATAACGGAACAGGGCCTGATGTTAGGATAGTTGTGGATTCTATTCTTTATTGGATAATCGTTTTTGTTACGCTGACCCTCTCTGCACGCCCGCCTGTGCCCATGCGGCACAATCGGCCTCATATGCTACAATTAATATAATTAAACAAATAATTATAACCACTGACTCCAATCCCACAACATTAATGTGTAAAACCTCCGCCAAAACGCCTCATAAAACGGTCAATCGCGTTTGACGTACAGATGTTAAATGTTTAATGATATGGAAAACTCTTTGGTTTAGTAATCCTATATGGTCTATACCATTCTGCGGGACACTCGTCTTAATTACTCAGTAATAAGAATCAAATTTCTTTGAAATTTTGATGGTATTACATTAATTTTGATAGTCCCTATTTTTTGGTGGATAAGGATGTGTATTGTTCAGCAAATTTTGGTTATTTGATAAGTTTCAAGCCTCTGCCAATATCGGCTTACATTAAGAATCCATGTCCAAAACGAATAGCTCCTGGTTTCGGGGAATTACCTTAGTATCAATATTGACTGGTGCTAAGAAAGTTGACCGAACATTGGTTGAATGCGACTGAGTGAACGGCAAGTTGGTGATTAGATTTTGAGTTTTTTTGGTGTCATTTTACATTGTTTCGTGTGAAGAGATGATTTTTTTCTCTATTTATATCTATATTTATTTCTCTTATGATGCGGGTAGATACAGCTTATTGAAGTGTGCCGTTTTCTGCTTTCTTCCTAAGCTTTTAATCCTAACAGACAAATTTTGTCACATCATGCAAGTTAAGCTGATCAAAAAAAAAATCATCTTCACGCTGTATCCTGCACACAACAGGCAGGCAGAGGGAACCTAGTGTTGTGTATTGTAGACACTCCGTTCCCCACTTTCTGCCGAATTTTGGAGGTATTGCGTGTTGAGTGGCAGGACTCAACGCCGCGCTAAGCTGATCAAAATTTGTGACATAATGATAGATAAGGGATCCGCCAAAATGGTAAATGGAGTGTCTTAAAAAAAAATTCCTCCGCCTTACCGTTTATAATCGGTTTACAGAGCGAAGCTAAAAAAATATGATTTGTAAAGCCACTTGGTTTTTAATAAACTTTTCTGGTCACCGTAGAGCTCAATTTTTCTCCTCCTTTTACATAAAGAGAACATCAAACTCATATTAAAAAACGCCTAGGTTTTAACCGTTTATTTTAAATAAAGAAAATAATTACAAAATACCCTAGACTTTATGGTGCAGCCACCATATTGAATGTTATATCCCACAGAGAAGCCCAGTACGTTAATTGAGACATATATCAACGCTTGCGTCCACGATCGGACTACAGCCTGAGGGCGCTAGCAAAATGGTATATACCATTTTTTAACGAATTTGTAGTATATTTTTTTTTAATTATGTATGCATTAGTTCACTATTTTAAAATTTATGTAAATATAGTGGGATATATATCTTTTTGAGAAATTTGATTAAATTGTTATGTAATTTATTAGGTATTTTGATAGTTAGAATAGCTATGAATATTGTTAAGGGTTCTAAATGCAGGATATTTTAAAATGCATGTCCTTACATAACAAACATCAAAATATTTGCAAATAAGATTATTTAGTATTCAATATATTTATAAATAAGATTATTTAATATTAACTACATATCCGGCATCAGAAGTTACATAAATAATAATTATTAGTTTGAGTAATAAAAACTGACATTTGCTATATAACATGAAGTTTGTGGGTTCGATTCCCATTCAGGGAGAATAATATAATGAATCAAAATACTTCTACGCTCTGGTAAGAATACAAAGCGCAACCTTAAGTTGTAACTTCTAGACATTCTGTGTTGTATCCAACACAGAATGTCTAGAAATTGTACGAAAAATGGGGAATGGAATGTCTTAAAAGCAGGTTCCCTTTGTCTTCCCTGCTATGTTAAAGACACAGCGTGACACTAAAATAATAATAATTACCATAAAAATCCCAGATACACCCTTTTACATTGCTCTGTACTAAGCTAATACACACACTGCCTTCAAATTGAGATCTGCACAAAGGTTATAAATAAAGAGATATTTATAAATAGATAATAAAGTACGTACGAAGATCTAATGATGCATCGTATGAAGAGAGTTTATAGTCTTGCTGGTAATGTACTGTTTTATAGAAAAAAAATTAGAAATAATTGTTAATTGCAATGTTATTTAATGGTTGCAACTCATTTGTGTGCAAGAATATACGATTCGATTATTGAGGATATTACAGCGAAAAGCACACAGCGTTAAGTTCCGCTACCGATTTGCACGCAATGTCTCGAATTTGGGCAGTAAAGAAGACATTTTTCCGCTGCTCTAAAATGGTTTTTATAGCATGATTGTTTGGCTTTATTAGGCCGTTCGTGGCGCATTGGCGCAAGCATACAACTGTAAACGCGACAGGTTGTGTGTTCAAAGCAATAAAATATTTTTTATTTCATCGCTCTGGTAACGAGACATAGTACGGCGTGGCTCAACGCCAGAAATGCATGCTGAAACAATGCCTCCAGAATTCGGCGGAAAGTATGGAACAGAAGTCAGTCTTAATAGAAACTGAGTACCTTAACACTAGGTTCCCAAGTTCCCTCCGCCTATTCAGCTAAGCGCGGGATACAGCGTGAACCTAAGAAAAATACACAATAAAATCCACGCAAAAACTAACAACCGACGACAAACACATCAGTAACAAACATAACAATGTTTACAAACCACTAAAAAGCTTCACGCATCGCGAGCTTTCCTCTACAATTCTAACATACAAATCGTTTTCCACTGCGTGTCGCGCTTGCGTGTGCACCACACATAACGCCCGACCACGTGGTCGGATCACGCAAACTGAAACACTCAATGGATAGCGTGTTCGCAGTTTTCGCGTGACGCTGGGCGTGGGCAAGGTCGGTCGGAGACTGAACATGGCGATCCTGGACAATAACCTATGTGTAATGATGTCTAATTTTATGTTTGTGTTTGTGTTTGTATGGGTTGTTGGGATTGTGTTTATGGTTTTGATTGAGTGGTGTATTGATGGGATTCTGGTAGTTTTTGGTTTATTTGGTATGGTATCTTCAGCATTTTGTGGGATTAATTTGAGATAATGTGAGGAATTGGGCTCTCATACTCGATTTTGCTTTCTAAGAGGCATGTTATATTGAATAGACACAATAGCATCAGTTTTTCATATGTGGATACTACAGCATCATGATTCGCATAACTAATGTTTTTTTTTTGTTATAAACCCTAAAAGTTAAATTTATTTATTAAAATAATCGGTTTTCTACTTCGTGCTAATTTAGAACATCGTGTGTTGAGTGCAAACCAAAATCGCATTTTGTTCTCCAAGACAAGGAAATAAAAAAAATATATATATGAACGTTCCCCTGAATATGATTTGAAACCATAATCATAATGAACACAGTCAGATATCTTTCAACTATGTCACAATGCTGTAACCTTGAATTTTGTGTGTGTCTAATAGAAAAGATAAATAAACATTACTTAAATTATATTTACATACATCATTATTATTATTATACGCGGGCAGTTATGGCGCAGGGGCACAAAGTGTGACTGTAAAACCGACTGGATATGGGTTCGATCCCCACTCGAGGAGATGAAATATTTACTTAAATTTATATTTCCACTTTCTCTGGTGTCGAGACAATGCGCGGTCTTGAGTTCTGCCACTCAACACGCAATGCCTCCAGAATTCGGCAGCTACGTTCCCTTTGCCTACCCTGCTGTTTACGGGAAACAGCGTGAAGCTGATCATTATTATTTCATCCTTCATATAAAATCAAACCCATAACCATTGTATTCACAGCCAAACTCCTTACTCTAAATTATTAATTCCTTTGTTCTACCATATACATACAAGCACGCTTAATAAATTTGGTTGAATAAAGAAAAGACGATCCCCAGATTAGTGTCGTATTACTTAATCCAAATCCCACAAGGTGTTTGTGTTAAGTAGGTGAGAAAATCACTTATACTTTCTATGAAAAATATTCAATACGTTCAATGACGTATCCTGACTTTTACCATACGCATTTTTTTTTAGTTCTAAGTGAATTATATATCTAGTTTTCCATTTTTATTTTTTAAATTGTTCGTTTGTGCATAAATTTCAATTTCAATATTACGCTACTTTGTATTTTGTATTTTTATATTTTCATTATAAAATTTTTAAATAAAATAAAAAGTTAATTTACTAAGTCCAAGTTAAGTAATTCATTAATATAAATTTTAAATAAAATATAACATGTAACGATTTATAAACAAAAGCTTAGCAAAATATATCTCTCATATAGATCAATGAACCTAAAAAAAAATGTTTTATACCTACCAACTTCTTTATTGGGAACCTAAAAATAAAAAAAAGTGTATACATCATTAAATAAAATTTGACCTTGGAAAATCAAAATCTATAATAACCCAAGAGTAACGCATCGTAATAGTAGTCCGGTGGTCAACATTTGCATATTTCATTGTTAGTTTGAAACAAGAATTTTGCCTTTATACTGTTTTTTTTATTTTCATATAATCAGTGGTCAGAAGAATTTAGTGATTATCGGCACTTTCTAATGAAGCCTCGTCGAAATTCTAATTTAGTCCATTAGATTTGGTAATCTTTACGTTAAAATACAATTTTAAATGTATGTATTTACTAGCGACCCGAACGCGGCTTTGCCCGTATGTATATATTTTTATATATATTTTTTGTTATACAAAAAAACCATATAACAAAAAATCTTTATGTAATTTGTAGCCTATATTTTATTCTGATATGTAATCTATATTACTGTGAAGTTTAAACAAGGTCCGTTCAGTAGTTTTTGCGTGAAAGAGGAACAAACGTCTATCCTTATAAACTTTCACTAAATGTGTATATATATTATTGGTAGAACGTATGTATATTATTATTAATATTTATTTATGAATTATGATTAAAATTTAATTATAAATATACTTTTCATAAAACCATCTTTTGGTGTAACGTTTGTGAGTTCGATTCGTACTCGGAAGAATGAAATATTTCCTTGCACTAGTAACAAGACAAAGCGCAGCGTTAAGTCCCGCTACTCATTACGCAATATCGCTAAAATTGGATTAAGAATGATTAACGGAGTGTCTTAACACTAGTTTCCCTCTGCTTATCCTACTATATGCGGGATACAGCGTGAAGCTATAAAAAAAAACAACAATATTTTACACTAAATTACAAATAACCAAAAGTCTCAATCACTCCAAACAGCTCTAACATCAATCTACCCTACATCATTTTACCGTATAAAGAGCCATATAATTACAAGCATTCAGCAAACATAAGCTAAATGATACGTATAAAGTGGTCTGGTGGGGTGAACACCCTAGTTATCTGCCCATCTCGGGAGTCAAACCCGTCAGCTGACGCCAGCGTACCGTGACGGGCGCGTTGCACATTCGGTCCTAGTTACTACGCTATCAATAAAATCTGGTTACTAAGTCTACTCACAATAGAGGCGTTTGTGCGCATTAAAATTGTTTTAATTGTAAATGTTTTATTTTGTTATTTGCTTTTTATCAAAATAGATTTTAATATGAAAAATAATATTATATTACGCATTTTTTTATATTTGAAAAACTGAGTTTCATATAAAAATGTAAAAGCAGCAAAATATGATAATTTTCGAAAAGTGGCTACTCGAATCCTGTATCGTAAGTTATTTATTCTTACTACCTACTCCGTTCGTTCTCCGCTTTCCACCTGAAGCAGATCACAACGCTGCACTTTGTCTATAGAACGCGAAAATTATAACAATTAACTCCGGAATATTAATAGAATCAATAGATGCTATCAAAATACGATGATTTTAAACTTTTAATTACTAATATTACTATTAAAACTTTGAATTAATTTTTCCATAGAAACAGAAAAAAAGAAAGTACTAGAAGGATTTGTCTGTTCATACTTGAAACGCTACAATTACCAATCTGACCGCCTCCAATACCAAAAAATCAATAAGATGTCGGGAGTGGGGAGCATGACTTATATTCATTTTCAAGACTATATGAGCTTTCTTTGCTTTCACAAAATTTTCCAAATAAATTTATTAATTATTGTTGTAGTGTAATCAACAATCAAGATTGTACCCATACACAATTTTTTTAAACTTCATCCACATATGAGAAAAACACAGAGAACCTAGTGTTAAGAGTTAAGACTCACACCTTTCACTTTCCAAATCATTTTCTAAACATAGCGTTAGCCTAGTAGCAGAGCTCAACGCCGCGGCTTGTCTTCCAATTTAAAATCGAACCCACATCCGCCGCGTTAACAGACGGTGTGAATTTCCTTCCATATTAAAATACGAATATTAACTCAATAAAATAATATCAAACAACATAAGAAAAATTCCACCCAAACAAAATATACAAAACTGTTCATATAAAAACATTGAAAGAAAACTTAGTAACAAAAGATATACATTTCGTATCAATTCAAGACCAGCGAAGAAAAATCGAAGCCAACAGTATCTCGAAGTGAAACAGATATAGACTGTTTCTGTTTGTGTTAGAAAAGGATCGGTCGCCACGCCCCTTTCTTCTAAGCGACTCTAGGGTAAATTCTTTTAGGGAATTCTATAGCTATAACGGTATTATACTCCCCGTATTTGATTATAGCCCAAGCGATAGAGACCTTTAATGTTGTTCAATGTAGAGACGATTTTGTAGATTTTTGCTTGTGTCTAATTTTTTTGGTGTCAATTTATAAACTCCGTCTGCCCTATCACTGTTAGCTTGCGGTTCTTGAAAAATAAGGGAGTATTTGTCATATATATATATATATATATTTATATATATATATAGTTACTTAAAAAGGAATGAAAGAAAATAGGAATGATCAAAAGTTGGACGTTTTCGTGACTTGTTGGAAGAAAAGTTTTTGAAATTGCTTTTAGAGTTTAAAATATGTCAGTTACAGTTGTATTTAAGTTTAGATTTAGAGTATGTTTCATATTAAATATAATTTTTTGTGTCATATTTTTTCAAAAGATACATATATATGGCTCTATATATCAATCATTCTTTCAAATTATGTCAATCATTACCATTTTTTGATAATGTTTGGTATAAAGTTAGTTTAGAATTTAAATGTAATTTATAATTTTTTTAAGTTATGCTATAGTTTTATCCATGTTACATGGTAGGCAAAGGCAACCTCGTATTAAGATACTATCTACTTTCCACACAATTTTGTTGTTATATAGCGGAACTCAATGCCGCAATTTGTGGTCATGCCTGAGCAAAAAATCCGCTTCACGCTGTATCCCGCAAACAGCAGGGTAGGCAGAGGGAATCTAGTGTTAAGACACACTGTACCCCACTTTCTGCCAAATTCTGGAGGTATTGCATTTTGAGTGGCAGAACTCAACGCCGCGCTTAGCCTCGACAGCAGAGCGAAGAAATGAAATATAAATTTAAATAAATATTTCATCTCCTCCAGTGGGGATCGAAACCACAACCAGTCGGTTTTACAGTCACACTTCGTGCCGCTGCGCCCGGACTGGTCTGAGCCAAAGAAAATAATTTAATTCCTTGAGTAGAGATCCCACAACCGTCGCATTTATGGTCAGACATTTACCCGCTACGCCTCTACTGCAACAACGACGTTGGTTACATACTATTAATAAATTGCAATATTCAAAACAGGTTCTCCTATAATCCTTCGCTGAGCATCTTGTGTTTTTTTATAAATAATGTTTATACTTTTGCTTGAATACCATTTGGCTACGTATATAAATACATATATTCTATATAATATGTAGAACAACATAGCAGAGGAACATGGGTACCTAGTGCACACTCCTCCTCTTTCCGCTGAATTGCGAGACTCCATGCCACGTTTTACGTGGTTATTAGGAAATGAAAATATTAAATATTTTGGGCCACCGAGTGGGAATCGAACCCCCAAGTGCCACGCTTACATTCTAGGCGTTCCTGTAGAAATCTTCATAAATTGTTTCTAAATGGCCTCCTATATTTTCTAATTACTTCCTAGTTTAAAATATTCAAATTTGCCCAACTTTCTGAGTCTAGTAGTTTCCTTTGTGACTTAAATCTAAATATTCTCAAATCAAATTTAAAACAAAAATTTAAAAAATTTAAAACTTGTTTGCTTTAGGTTATGAGTTACAAGGAGTTTTAGGCACACTTTGGCCTATAACTCTTGTAACTAATAAGCTAAAACAAACACACAGCTATAGTGTACTTGTATATGGTTTTTTTTATTTTTACTTCATGCAGTACCCCGTGTTACAGTGTAGGCAGTGGAACCTAATATTAAGACACTCCATTACCCACTCATAGCCCAATTTCTGAAACGTTACGTAAAGGGTAGCGGGTTATGTACAGATTGGCGGCACTCAACGCCGCGTTTATCTTGAAACTATAGCGCGGAAACGAAAACAACTAATTCCCCCAAAATCGAAGCCATAACCATAACGCGATTACTATCAAATATTGTGCCATATGGTAAAATAAATTGTAGAGACTAAGAAATAGTTGTTAATTCGCGTTCTCTATTTGAATGGACTCTACCTTGAGGGGTTATTGCGTGAGTAATTATCTACCAGCTAGCATCACGTGACCGGGAAAGGGTAAGGAAAAATTCCAAATACAATTACATTTTGAAATTTCTTTCGTAGCCGGATTTCTGTATTGTCAGGTTATAGGTATTTTCTTTTTGTTATAATGATCTTTTCAGATTCACACAGTATCCCCGTTAAGTAGGTTATGCAGGGGGAACCTGGCAACCTAATGTTAAGACATTTATCATCATCTCTCTGGCTTCTCTAGTACGTGGGAAATGCGTGAAGCATTTTTTTTGTAACATCATTACAATTTAACTTTAACCGTGAACTATACATAAAAAAAATTGAACTCATCGCTGTGTGTAAATGGACAGTATATAAGAATATCTAACATTGGAGACTTTTATCAATATAATGAAACCTATAATAATGATTTTTGATTTTTTTTGTCAGTTTGTTGGTGTGTTTGTGCATGCTGATCTCAGAAACGGCTTAGCTGATTCAAATATAGTTTTCATTTTTGCATTTTCAAACCCTCCATTATCATTAAGTGTTTGTTTTATATAAATCTTTTCACAAATAAAAAAAATAATAGAAGAAGGAGGAAACTGTAGTTGATCTTCGAAAAAAGTATCAAAGATACTGGGGAAAAGACCTCCCATGTATGCAATAGAGCATGAATGAAGAGGTTTGACCGTAGCGTTTGTCACTTGGGTCCCTCTGTTTCTCAAATTCTCTCAATATCTGGATATTGACTTGAAAATGTAAACCAAAGCAATATAAATGAAAAAAATAAATAATTGTGTTGTTAAAACAGACAAAGCCGCGAGACAGTCGCTAGTATACCAACATGAACACCAATCGATCACGTCTACAGTAACTTTCTTATACAATTCATCATATAGAGTCATCTATAGGATTTCTTATATTTTTCCCTTGTCTTTGATAAAAACCATAGCTTAATTACTGGATTTATAGCTGAGTGTCAATTTTGTTCACGGTCTAAGTAACAATGTGGTGAGAACTGCGTATTAACTATGAGACAACGTTTAGATATAAAAAGTTTATCCGACAGCAAAATATTGATATACCTTCTTTTCTTCGAAGAATGGATTGGAGAGCTTGAAATGTAACTTCTTGAGACCATCGTGGTGTAGTGGGACAGGGTTTGGCTGTAGCGTGGTAGGTGTGTGTTCGATCCTCTAATTTCTTCAAAAAATGTCCTAGTAATTGTAAAAAATATAATAACTATAATATCTAGTATATTTTATTTTTATTTCTTTCTATGATTCTAGTAAAGCAGTTAAATAAGTTTACATACTGACTGCTTACCTAATGTAGAGTTCAGTAGGTATATCCAACAACACCACTATTGCTTGAATAAAGAAAAAAAGACAAAACGCAGCATTTTTTTGCAATTGACTTTATTGCTATTGATCTGGACAGGTCTTTACAGCGTCACCGGGCGGGACAAAACGCAGCCTTTTTTCCACCATTTACCATGTAAAATCATAAATTTAAACCAAAAGCAACGAACGGAGTATTTTTATACTAATAAACAGCAATCTCTCCCATCATTCTAAGCAATTATCTTTGGGTAGCGGAAATTTGTAAAAACTTCCTACAGCGATGCTAACAACATAAACGACAACAACTTGTAACAGGCGTATACGAATTTCGATTAGAACGTATAGCTTAGTTGGTCAGAACGCTTGGACGGTTTCCAAGATACGCGGATTCAAATCCCGCATACGTTCAAATTTTTTATATGTTTTCTAAAAAGAACCTTAACACTAGCTACAACCTACCCTTCCATCCCAAAAGAAATGGTATAACCAACCAACCACAACCAACCAACTACATTTCAATCAATCGGAATTCCTTAATAATCTAAACAAAACGTTAGTTTAGAAAGCATTTCTTAGAACACAAAGTAATTATAATATCTTGACATCACTCGCTTGTGACTAATCGTGGCAATATCATGACTACAAATCATTTAGTACGCAATTGTTAACAAATATGTCATTTAAATTGTATTTAAATACTTTCTACTGAAAGAAATTATAATTATTAACTCTTTTTTTTCTCCGTTTATTAATTAATTATGACAGTTACGGCTTATATTTAAGTAATAGGCCAGTTGTAGAGGAGGCACAGATAAGCGTGTAAACGTGATTGGTTGGAAGTTCGATTCCCATTCAAGGGAATGAAATATTAATTTTATTTTCTAGCTCTAGTAACTGTAGAAGGTGGGGTTAAGTTCCATAATCTAAACGCAATGCCTCCAGAATTCGGAGGAAAGATATTTTCTGTCTCCCTCTATTCGTGCGAACGGAGTATTGCAACGCTAGGTTCCCAATTTGCCTTCTGCTATGAGCAGGATACAGGGTGAAGGTAAAAGATTGTTGCAACGTTAGGCACAGCCTATGAACGAAACGTCTGAGAGGCTGAAAAGAGAACGGAGTGCCTCAACACTAGGTTCTTATTACATACTCAAAAGCACGTGGAAATCATAAAATAAAAAAATATACATACAACTACAGAAGTATCTAACAAGCAACTTTGATGCAAAAGTACGGTCGATTATAATTTTAACCCTGCGGTATTTTATAGCGGCTGAAGTCTACGGTTAATTATCTATGTCGTTTTATTTGTTGGGTTTGTTGCTGATATTTGAATAAATATATTTTGATAGGTCGCCCTGGTGCATTGGGACAGCGATGAAAAGCGAGCTGATTATGGTTTCGAATCTCAGTCAGTTTCATTTTCCAGTCCTAGGACTTAAAGTACTATGTTAAGTCAGAATCGAAACGCAATCGAAATTCGAAAATTTGAGGGAAAAGGGGTGAATGGAGAGTCTTAAATCCCTCTGTCTACTCTTTTATGTGCGGCAGGTAATGGATACGATTCCAACTCGAGAAATTGAGATAATCTACATTTTCATTTTCCTCGCACTGGTAACGATAGAAGTGTCTTCTTGGGTTCCCAGGTTCCCTCTATATACATACCTTGTCATCAAGTGGGATACAGCGTGAGCCTAAAAAAAAAACAACAAACATAAACACAATGTATGAATCTCCAACCAATATACATGCAACTACAACGCCGCTATAATAACAATTTTTGTACGTCCTTCAACATCAACTATTGATTCTCGATAACAACTAAGTTTTAATACTTAGGTACAAGTAGTTGATTTTTTTTTTGCTTTAAACAAAGGCATTACCTCTGCTTATTGTACAGCGGGCAACTGTGTCAGTAATTAAAATGATTAGATGACGTTGTGGCGTGCGTTTGTAAGCGATTTTATATGTAAAATAGAATTAAACTTAAATTATTATTGTTATTGTATGTACATATTTAGGTTTTTTTTGTTTTAAGTAATAGTGTAAAATTATTGGGATAGTGAGTTTTTATTAATTGTGGTAATATGATATGTTTTCTCTAATCTATTTAAAAATACAAATATCGTCATTTATCGTTCCCATCCCACCTTTGACAGCATTTTTTTAATGTAGCATATTATACCATATTTTATTTGGTGTCATATATTAAATATATTTCAAAAAAATTAAAAAAAATCTATTTATAGAATATGATTATGTAAAGACATCTTCAACGATTTTAAATTACGAAGACATTAAGATAGTGTAATATGAAATGTAAAGTATTTTTTTAGCATTTCGGTAGCATCAATAAATTAACTCTCGACATAAAATATAATTTAAGACCACTAATATAATAATAAAAACAATATAAAACCAAGATATATTAAGAATTCTTTATCGTAAAAATAATCACATGATTTTTAGCATCTTTGCTAATCCCGCTAACACTACAACCGCACAAAAGTGTTATAGCGTTTATAAATTATGTAAATTATAAGCGTAGAGCCGACTAAGAGGTTGTTGAGGCGATTTTATGAAAAAACTATACTCTACGCTCCGTCTGGTGCTCATTAAAATAATTGATCCCACAGCGTTATCTTTTGTTGGCGGAGAAATGGTTGTTGCGGATTGCTTTTGCGAAACGGATATTTTGAGATTTAAATGTTGTTTTAGTTTGGTTGATGCTACTTTGTCTGGGTGGAGTTCTTTTTTTTTAGGTTTCATGATGTATTCCGCATGTAGCAGGGTAGGCAGAGGGAATCTAGGAACCTTTACGTTCCCATTAAGACACTTTTGTTACTTAATTTCTGCCGAATGCTAGAGATATTATAAGAGGTACGCCCAAAATTTTATAGGAATCTAGCCTATACTATATATTTCGAACGTACCTCTTGGCTCTTGATTGCAAATAGCCAGTGTCTAAATGCCGCTAAGTTTTTGAAAAAAAATTAAAACTCTTAATACAAATGTAACATAGGTAGTTGTAATACCAAAACCATTTTAATCAAATTCATAATCTTGATAGATTTAAAAACGTTCTTAAATTTAAATAGTTCAAAGTCACTAAAATTAATATAAAAGAAACATACATTTTTAGAAAATTCAAGTTACTATGGTGATACTAATTTATAACATTTGTACCGCTCGTTGTTATCGCTCTCTCTATCAATTGAAGTTGACCTTTTGAGTTTTTGCAAACAATTATAAGGTTGGAGTTAAATTAAAAATGTTTTTTTCGCTTCAATTATAAATCAATTATACTTGTAGAAATACAAAAATATTTGTATTAGAAACGACTTTAAATCTATGTATAAGCCGATATAATTTAGCTTCAAGTATTAAAATATCAACCATTAGCAAAAAACAGCAAAAGCTCCCATATATTTTCCTTGTATAGCAGGGTAGGTACAAAAAACCTACTGTCCCGCCCGTACATCGCGTATTGAAAGTGAACGCCGTATTTTTTTGTCTTGCCAGAGCAATTAAATGTCTAATAAGCCATTTCCCCTAATATAAATCGAACTCAATATGTTTTTTTTTTTACGCATTATGATATTATAATTAATATCATTTCATTTCATTTCAATCAAATCATTCGTATGTCATTTTTATCTATAATATATACCAAAAGTGAAGAACGGAAGTGTGGTAACAGGAACCAAGTGTCTTAATACTAGGCTCCCAGATTCTCTCTTTCAATTCTGTAATGTGCTAACAAAATATACATAACAACTAAACATGTCAAAATACGACTATCAAAAGCTCTATCATACGTCAAAAGCTTATAGATATCTTTATAAAAAATAAAATCTTCAAACATAAACAGACCGAGGGCCGACCACTAGTCTGCATACAAGTAATCAAGCCGTATGAAAAGTAAATCCGTACGTATACCTTAATTCAATATACGCTCTTTACTAATCAAATAAGCTGCGTTTAACTCTATCTAAGGGAGACGTACACTGCGGTGGAAAAACGCCGTGTCACATTGGAGCGGGTGATTAAACTGATATAATTTGGTATATTTTTTTATGTTAATAGATAACTTACTATTATAAGTTGTAATTAATGGCTTTTTTTATTAATATTTATAATACTTTTGTATATTTTTTTTGAAAATTTGATGTGTAATCAATTCATAAGTCATTCATTTGTAATTTCTTTACAGAAAGTATGTTATCATTTATTGAATAATATACATACGTTATAAAAAATGCATAAACATATACATATTGTCATATAACGATAATACCAAAATCAGTTAAGTTGTAAATATATATAAAAAACATATGTAATATATAAAATGGCATCTATTTCACTATATTTTTGGCAACCAAACAAACGAATCAACTGAATTTTTCATATACAACAGCTAAATTGACGTTACGTCGCATTACTGTCCGTCGCTCATAGCCGATACAAAATGCATTGCCGGGTCGTCACCGAGAATCCAATAGGTTTTCATTTAATAAAACCCTTTTATTGGTTTAACTTGGATTTAGTTTTATACTATACTAAGCGCTTTATGCGGCCTTTATTCATTAGTGGAAATAAGCCTAGTATAAAGCTACCATACAAACTACTAGATAGAACTTAAAATTACTGTATTAGATTAAAATATAAATTATATATCAAAACAAATACATATTTTGTATAGTTAGTCCCTTGTATGCGTCGCTCTTTAAAGTTAGGCGGATTCCACGGTGTTTGGTGCAATTCATATACGAGACAACCAATTAGAATTGCACTGAGATGATCCCGTTTTATCATTTAAAACCGTAGCACGTCGTTTTAAAATTGATTGTTGCTTGTTTTATATATATATTGAGTGGAATATAATCTGTTATACCGTCTAAGTGTTAGAACAATGTAATAAAAATCTGCTATGATTGGTCGAAAGGCGTGGTTCCTGTTCGATTTTTATAAGGAGCTAATGAGATAAAGCTACTTACAATGGTATAAAAGTTACGCCTACAGGATATTATGATGTCCTGGATTAGTGTAATCGTGTTTGTACCGATGGATTTAATGATATTCAAATAAATAACTATAGAAAAAACGCTTGGAAAAGTTGGAGTGGCAGTTTCAGCGTTTCTCAATATAAATATATCGAAAAGTAGGTTTTTAATGTCATAAAAACAAGGTTTTAAAGAAATACAGCGGTTTTGAAACCCTACAGTTTGTTGTTATTCGTGGCTGGTAATGCCGCGAGTAGATTTGTTGTGTGAATAAACTAGCGATTACTATACTAGCAATAAATAAAAACTTCAAATTCACTTTAACTTCACCTTTTATTACTGCATAGCAACGGGGTTGTTAGGGAACCTAGTGTTAAACACTACATTCCTCACTTTCCGCCCATTTTTCTAAACTGTGCGTGAGGCGGAACTCAACGCCACGCCTTGTCTCCTTGAGCGGAGAAGGGAAAAAAATTATACTATGCGCCTCGATGGAATAACGCTAATATATGTATTAAATAGATTTGTTTTAACTTGTACTCCAAAAGCTTAACTATAATAAATTCCTCTTATCCAGCATTCAATTATTGTAACATTATTCCTTTTTTGGACAAGTTGATTAAGTAGCAGGAACCTAACTAAAATTTTTGTTCAAAACATTCACTTAATTTTACATGTAATGTCTAAATTGACAAAATATACATCAAAGTTAACATCATTTAAGATTTCTTAAATTGTTCACTCACTCAAATCAACAATAAAAAATAAATATCTAGAAAACGACGCTTACTACTTATAATATTTTTATACATACTCGTCTAACATACACTACGAATAAACAAGCAAAAATACAAAATTTAGCAGAAAAATGTAAATACATTAAAAACTCCATGTTTTGTTAGAAAAAACGTGTAAATAAAAAAAGTTAATATCAAAAAATGCAGACACCTTGTCGGTCTATCAAAAACTGCATCAGCTGTGATTTACAACGAAGGGTTCACTCGTGTGGAATTGTTCGAACTTCGACGAATCCTAATTTTGTTGAGGTGATGTTACATTATAATCTCAATAATAAGTTTTGAGGCCGGCCGTGGCGCAGTGGCACGAAGTGTGACTGCAAAACCGACTGGTTGTGGATTCGATCCCCACTCGAGGAGATGAAATATTTACTTAAATTTATATTTCCATTTCTTCGCTCTGGTGCCAAGGCAAAAGCGCGGCGTTGAGTTCTGCCACTCAACACGCAATGCCTCTAAAATTCGGCAGAAAGTTGGGAACGGAGTGTCACACTAGGTTCCCTCTGCCTACCCTGCTGTGTGCGGGATATAGCGTGAAGCTAATTTAATTTAATTTTAATTTTTAATAAGTTTTAGCCCTGACTTTATTTAAAAAAATGGCTACACGCTGTATCCCGCAAGAAGGCTGTTTTAAAACACTGCGTTCCCCAAAAACCGCCAAAATATTCCATATTAGTTGACGGATTTCAACGCCGCGCTTTGTTTTGTTACCAAAGGAACCAAGGAAATAAAAATAATTCATTCCCTCAAGTAATAATCGAACCCATAAGCGTCGTCTCTACAATACCACACCATGTAACTAATTCAATTAAAAAAAATTAACCTAATTAAAAAAATAAATAATTTCACACAGAAATCGAACTTAGTACCCTTTTAAAATAATAAAGCGAAACGAACACAGAGGCATGCAGTGTAAAATCTTCTTTCGCGATCGATATCGTGTTGCGCCGTTTAACTACTGTTTGACCGCGTCTCCCCAAGTCGACGTTTTGTACTAAATCGACCGAAAATGAGTTTCTTTTGTTTTAAATATATAGTTTTTTTTTGTTTTAGTTATAATTTTGGGTTTTAATTGGGCTATTTCGTGTCTTGGATTCCATTGAACCGGGTGCAGTTATATAAATAAATAAAAGCTCGATTGATTAGATATTAAATGTCAAATGACAGTGAGTGGGGTTGAGTTTCTGCACGCAGTGTCTCAAAAATTGGAAAACGGAGTGTTCTTACACAAGGTTACGTCTATTTCTTTCCATCGATAACAAACCTACGACCTTTGCCTAAATAGACTATAATGACATCCCAATACGTAAATTGATTAAATTATACATAATAACCAGTAATTATCACATAGTGAGTAGCTATTCTCACACTATATTGGGGCAAGGTTGCAAAAAATCTAAAAAACAATACTACTACAAAAAAACGGCGATGACTTCGAACAATGATAATGTGACTTCTAATTGGTTAGAACAATTGAAAATTATACAAACGTATAAGCGAATTTGTTTAAAGTCGACGCGTCTTTTGACACCGATTGATTCATGATTAGTTTTTGTTCAGCTATTAAATTTTATTTTAAATGGTGGTTAAGATTATTATGTTTAATTTTATGACCTTTTAAGGGTCGATTAATTTAGTAATAAGTTGATTGAAAAGTATATATTTTTTTAATTTTTTGATCCTGCACTAGCAGGGAAGATAGAAGGAACATGAGAACTTAGTGTTAAGACACTCCGTTTCCCACTCTGACATATTCTTGAGGCATTGTGTGTTCAGTGGTGTAAATCAACACCGTGATTTGTTATCATAGCGAGGAGTGGTAATCGAACCCACAACCGTTGCCTTTACAGTAACACACCCCGGCCCCACGACAGCCTCAATAGAAAAATATTCTTATATTAAAAGCTTATATTAGTTATTGTAATGCAACGGCAACGTCGACGACATGAACATCAGTAGCATCTAACGGCAGTATTCGACAAAGCGTAGCGTTGAGTTTTGTCACTCATCACGCAATTTTCAAAAAAAAATATATCTAAATTTCCCTAAAAATATGGAAAAGAATAGAGAGAGAGAAACAAAATCTAATTATATAAGCCATATTACGTTAACTTTTTCAAATCTAAAAAAAAAACAATTATACAACTATAGATACAAATATTATTAAAAACAATATAATTTTTTTTTAATGAAAAAAACCTTCAAAACAATCTTCATATGAATTTAATCATTTCCAATATTTAATAGTCCATTCAATCCATTAACTGTCCCTCAGTAAAACGCATTAGGCATGCGCGTGCACTCTTACACCGGTAACCGATACCCCCGCAGTGGTCATTGTGCGAAATTGTTTGACCATATGCTATTTAACTATTACTATAGGTACTGTAGTTAATATATTTTGTGGCCGTCAAGAAGTAGGGGAACCAGGGTGCGACTGTAAGCGGTTGTCCGTTCTGTTTCCTCCGGGAATTATTTTTTTTATCATTTCGTTTTTTTGTTCTGTTGACGAGGCAAGTCGTGGTGTTGAGCACCGCCATTCAATTTGCAATGCCTCCAGAATTCGGAGGAGAGTAAGGATTGGTAGTACCTTTTTTACCTACGATTTAGTTTATTTTTAGTTTTATTTCCATTTCTTCGTTCTGGTAAGAAGAAAAAACGGCCACTCAATAAACAATGTCTCGACACTCGGATGCAAAATATGGCACGGAGTATTTTAATAGTCTGCCTTTATATAATGTATGTATATGAGTATGTTTGTATGGATGTATATTTTTACAAATTAAAAATGTGTAACCTTCTTCGATAAACGGACTATTCAACAGAAAAACTTTTCAATCAGAATTCGCAGTTCCTGAGATTAGCTTGTTTGACCAAACAAACTCTTGAGCATTATAAGATGGAATTAAAATAAAATCTTTACTTGAACTCTAACGCAGTAGCGTATACAAATGGGTGTAATCAATGAAATTTCTGGTCACTTACAAAGTAGACTAGCTCAAATAAAAGTCATCAGATGAGGGTAGCTATTAAAATAGTATTAGGCCCGCTCCAGGGCAGGCCTGATGCATAATGATGATATGGACAAGGAGATTTTTGATTATAAATTATCATGTTATATATTGTATAGTTTTGGTTCTTTTCTTTTGAATAGTTAGGATGTGTAGTGGATGAGTGACGGTACTCAACGCTGTGATTTTATTTATGTGTATTGAAATGTTATTTTATAAATATTTTATACAGTTCAAAAATATTGGCTATGATATAAACTTAAGTTAAATCATTCAGGGCACAGTTTTTGACTGTAAACGCGAAGGTTGTAAATTCGATTTTTACACAGGGGAATAAGTTATTGTTATTTTCATCATTCTGGTGGCAAGACAAATCGCTGTGTTGAGCTCCGCATCTCAACACACATTGTTTCGATTCGAATTAAACGATGAGTAAACGAAGGGTCTTAAATTTGAACACTACTTTCCTTTTCCCTATATTCCGAATACAATATGAAAAAATTAAAATTTACCAATATTTCACCCACGCATCTTAACCCTTCCATTGCCATAGAGTAATAAATAAACTAACGGTAATATAACATAAATTTAATAAACTAAAATAACAATTAATACCAGAGGGGTAAGGCTAAGGGGTAGTTCTATAATCCGATTTCCAACCCCAAATCGCTGGTACATTAAACCCCGCTTTGTTGTGACAGGAGTTAATGGTTGGGGGTACTGATGTCTTTACCTGTGAATTGTATGATTGAGAAAAATAAGAAATATTACTAATATTATTTATTATTTACCTGAATTATTAATAATATCAGTAATATTTCTTATTTTTCTCAATCATACAATCTTGTATCTTGAACATAGAAGGATAGGCAAAGGGAACCTGGGAACCTATTGTACTGACACTTCCGTTACCTACTTTCTGCCGAATTCTGGAGGCATTGCATGTTCAGTGGCGAATCTCAATGACGAGCTTTCTTTCGTTGCCAGAACGAGAAAAATGAAATAATTAAAAAAATAGTTTCCTCGACCTGAATTGACCCCATGACCTGTCGTATTTACGCCGCGCTGACCTCAAATAAATACAATATATTTTTTCATAATAAGGCAAGCATTTTTAATAATAATAACATCAGTAAGATACCTTGTATCATTATATAATATCCTTACTATTTATTAACGTTTTAAATTATTAATAACTAAAACAACATACTATTAATATTATAAAAAAAATTCAATACAAATGAACGACAAAACATATATAAACACCCTAAATGGTACACATTACCTACAGTTTTCGCAACAAAATGGCTTGCATTGTATTTTGACAGGGGACTGACGTCTACCTGTTCCCCCCGCCACGTGCTATTGAGAGTAACAAATGCTATTTATCCGTATAGGGATAGGGATAGGGATAGGGTGACTATCATTGGATTTCTTTATTGGCAGGGGACTGATGTATTGTATGGAAGTGCCTTTAAGTAACGTTTTAGTTAGTATAATTGTTTTGTTCTGTACTTATAGTTATATATTTGATATTTATTTACTTGAATAAGATTTTCGCGAGATCGATTTGATACCTATAGACACGGCACCTACCGTTTTACCTAGCGTCTAACGTAAATTCTTAGAATGAATACTGTCTTCAATGACTACTGTTAATATATGCTAAATCATGAACAATCCTACTGTTTTTGTCAATCCTACTTTGCCTTCACACTGTAGCGCGCACAAAGAAGGGTAGACAGAAGGAACCTACTATATACTCCTCTCCCATTAAGATGCTTCCGTTCCCCACTTCCCGATGAATTCAGAAGGTATTGCGTTTGGAATGGTGAAACTCAACGCCGCACTTTCAATTGTTACCAGAGCGTCGAAATGAATATTACATTTCTACCAGTGGAAATTGAACCCACAGCCTGTCGCGGTTACAGTGGCATGCTTGTACCCCATGACATGTTACAAATATATAATTTTTTTTATCAAATTCCACGCAAAATTCGGAAAATATATTTTTTTCTACCATTTTTCTAGTTACAACCTCAACCTATTAGCATAATCTCGCATAAAATAACTATAATAGCGAAGACCGCGTCTAGTTTCACTCACAATGATAAACTGCGCAATTGATGACAATTGCAATGATTTGCGACAATCAGTCGCTATTACACAATATGTAATAGGTGACCTAGGACTAGGGCTAGGGTTAGGGTAGAATGATAAGTTGTTATTGAATTTGTTTACTTTGAACAGAAAAATTGTCTTATATATCTTTGGTACTAGTCGGAAAAGTTATTTGTTGGCTTAAATTTTAAATTACATTTTAAACGGTTATGCCTGACTAGATTCCTACTATCAACATTAATTATTTTTTTGAGGTTCACGCTGATATGATAGATTGAGAGGGAAATAGAGTTAAGGCACTCAATTCCAATTGATACACTTCCGTTCCCCACTTTCTACCGAGTCTTGGTGGCACACCTGGTGGTCCTCCACACTGCGCTTTGCCTCGTCATCAGACCGAGGAAATGAAAATATTAAATATTTCATTTCGGGCAACCGAACCCACAACTTGTGGCATTCTCTGCGCCACGGCTGGTATTGGTATTTGCTAGTAGTGGTTCTATTCATTCTCTATTTCTTCTCCAACCTTTATTCACTCACTATTGAGTATAGGTTTCCTCATTGGATGTGACAATAATTTCCTGTCTACTCTTCTAATCCATTGTTTCCTATCATTCTTACAAAATTAAAGGTCCATTTTATTGGCTGTCTTCTTCAATTTAGAATTTTTCGGCTCCATCTACCATCAGAACGCCACACATAATTTTCTATTACAAATCTACGAATATATCAATTTTCAAATTAACAAAACCACTTCATTCAGAATCACAATCAGCTTCCCCAATCACAACCTTGTATAGAATAGAAATGTGTGCAAATTATACGAGAAAAATCGACGGAAAACGGTTATTCAAACGAAGGCTAAGCGCAATGAAGCGTGAACACTTATGATATTGGCATACTTAATTTTGCTTGACACACATGCCCAGCGGTGTATGAACATAATTCATTGGATTAATCTAAAGTTGATGTTATTATTATTGATTTAGAGCTTATTTTTGTTTGTCGGTTTTATTGTTAGTTAGGTCGTTGTGCGGAGGTGAATTTTCACAGAATCCTATGCTGATGCTGGTATTTAGATTTCAGTTTGGTTTTGTTCTTATTAACCGAATTGGTATTTGTTTTTATAATTTTTTTAATATATTCAAAATTTGTGCGTTAATAGTTTAAAATTTTATAAAACAATTCGAGATTTTGTTTTTGTTGAGTCTTGTATTTTTCTTACTTTTATAAAGTTAAGTTTAATATTTATACTTCGTTACTATGCTTATTATTCAGCAAATTATCATCCTCACCCTGAACTCTTATATTCGTTTACTTAAGTGCTTCAGAAGGTTATTTTTTGTTGTGTACAGGAATATGGATAACAATACTGTTAGATTTTCCCAGAACTTCATACACAAGGTCAGCCATTTAACCCACACCTTGAAAAAAAGCTGTATTGTGTAACAAAAGACTTTTTGTCATTGTCTACTT
Organism: Heliconius sara; assembly: GCA_917862395.2. Classification (NCBI taxonomy): domain Eukaryota; kingdom Metazoa; phylum Arthropoda; class Insecta; order Lepidoptera; family Nymphalidae; genus Heliconius; species Heliconius sara. The sequence continues at coordinate 1,461,498 of OU860788.1, read as the reverse complement.
CTTTTTTAATTCTTACATTTTCTTTGCATATTTCCTTATTTTCTTTCACGAGTATTAATTCACTTAGTAAAGTTCAACAGAGCGGAACTCAACGCTGCGCTTCGTTTTGCCAATTATAGAACATATAGATGTAAATATATTTTAAATATGAACATTCCTCAGTGGACATCGAAAACACATTTTAACGATAGCGTACTTATTTTCTCTTACAAAAAAAATAGGACTATAAGAATAAAAGCGTTTATTACGTCGAATAGATGCTAAATTATTACCTTTTTTCTCTCCTTTCTTCTTATTTCTAGAACAAATAAATCTTCTGCATAGAGAATTAATTAATTATTAATTAAATAATTATCAGCAAAAGAACTAGCTACTACAAAAAAGAGATAATTTAATTAATTTGATGAATTGATCGAATACACCATCAGTTAGTTCGTTATTTTATACCAACACCTTTAAATTTATTTGTGAATGATACTTTTACTTAATGATCAAAGTAATATTGACAGAAAAGGGAATTATGTTTCACACCTGTTTCTTACATCCTATATCAGCTATAAGTCTGATAAGGTGAAATTGAATAAATTGGCTTAAATAGTAGTTAGGTATGTTATTTTTTTGTCATTTTTTAAAGAAAGCCTTTAAAAAAAATACTTTGTCTTTCACTTTTTACACATTTAGAAAAAAATACTTGCTGTGCAGCATAATTATACGGTTTTTAACATTTTTAAAGTGTTTTATTCCATGTTAGAAAGTATAGAGAAGCCGTCGTGGCGTTGTGGGCTAGATTTCCTCTCGGAGGAATGAATTATTATTTAATAATATTTTCATTTCTTCGCTCTGGTACCAAGACATAAGCGCGGCGTTAAGTTTTGCCACTTAATCCACAATGCCTCGAAAATTTGATAAATAAGACATGTATGTATGCAACAAGCTTATACCAGTTTTGACGTAGCTTGATATGAACATACAACGTAAACAAACTTATGGTCATACCTAGCGCTTCCATAGTTTCTTACAGGCACAGGTTCAAATTAAAAATATACCTACTTAACGCCGTTTTTATCGAACCAAATTTTGAAATAGCATTTTTCCGGAGCAAAAATCGAAATTCTCAACAATCGATTTTCATTGAACTAGAGGAGGAGGAGTTATCAAAAGGAATGTCTATAAAAAAATCAGCTTCACGCTGTATCCTGCACACAGCAGGATAGACAGAGGGATTGTACTGTTAAAACCGAATTCTGGACGCATTGCGTGTTGAGTGGCAGAACTCAACGCCGCGTTTTGCCTCGAAACCAGAGCGAAGACATGGAATTATAAATTTAAGTAAATATTTCGTAATATAAATTTAAGTATTTTTTTATTTGAATGCCCATAAATATTGAATTATTGTATTTTTACATATTTAACTCATCTTATAACCGTTTGTTTCTTATTAGCATTCCAAAGCTATTGTCTAGAATAATAATTGTTATATTCACTGTTTTTGCGTTTACCCGTCAATTTCCCTACAATTTACAATTATTATGTAACTAATTACGTCGGTTTATTATTTAATAATCGTCGTTTGTATTATTAATTCAAATGTTCTTAGTATTTTGTTAGGATATGCATACATTGATTTATCGTTTTGTTACAAAATTTTTTATATTATTAATATAGTAAATAGGTTAGTTTCACGTCAAAGGGAATCTAGTGTTGAAACAGTCCGTTTTTATTTTACACTGAATTTTCGAAACATTACGTGTTGAGTGGCAGACCTTAACGCTGCGTTTCGTCTATCCGAATAGTAAAATGAAAATAACTTAAATATAATCATTCTCTCGAGTGATGTTTACAATCCCACACTGTCACCACGACGATGATTCTAATTTTTTTTTCATACACAAATCTATACAACATATTCAACACTTTTATTGATCAACATTATTAACAACACCATATAGTGATTATTTATAATTGATAAACAACACAGTACCTAAATCATATCCTTGAGGGACCCTTCATAAATCATTATTTCTTTCTATCCTCCGATCCAAACCTACCTAACATTTCAAAATATTATTTTCTCGAACGGCCTTAACCCTTAGTTCGTTGACCTAACTAATACGATTATAATTACATATACCACACATGACGCGTACATTTGTAAATACAGGGTGTGTGACGTAACAGTCTAGTTTTTGTTTTCATCTCGTTTTGGAGCTTGGTTGGGACAAAACAACGAAAAAATAAGTTTTTGGGTGATTTGATGTTGTTCTAGTGTTCTATGTTTTTGTTTTGTGGGACGTGAATACGATTCCGGCTTAGAAAAATAAATTGTAAATTAACATTTCGAAAATAATATAATATAGTATTTTTGTATTATATCTCATATTTTCTATTTTCGGTAAAGTCACTTTTACTTAATAGTATGATAGTGTTATATAATTTTAGCTACAAAATTGATGATTTTTATATATTTTCATTTTAAATGATATGAAATACTAATAATAATTAACAGTATCGACATACAGTTGCCAATACTTTTTTATCTGTAAAAAACCTAAAATTTCCACTTGCCAAAGTCGAGACAATGAGTGTTGAGTGGCGAAACTTAACGCCGTATTTTACGATACATCCATACTTAGCAGAGCGGAAAAAAATTAAATAATTCATTTCTCTCAGTGGGCATCGAACCCACGCCCATCATTTTAACACTAATATTTTTCCAGTATATTTATCCTTTACCCGCATTTCATGTAGTAAACATGAAGAATGTACACAAGTCTGTTTGTAACTTTCCCCCCATATACAGATATTGCGTGACAAGTAGCGGAACGCCATACTTTGTCTTATTAGATTGGAATTTCTCAGTTAAATATTAATTTGTTACTAATGAGTTGTATTGATATATATAAAATTTGTTTTTAACCAATTTAGCTTCTCTTTTCTTTCTGTAAAGCAGGATATAAAGAGAATGCCTAATGTTAAGACACTCTCTTCCTCAAGCATACGAATTAGAGACAAGCATGTTGAGAAGCGAATTTTGTCAATTTTATACGACAGCCTCAATTTTACCAATTAATTTTACCTTTTTAGTTCGTAAAATTTATATAAAAATTGTCATATAATAAATAGTACATATAGCCGTCGTATTTACAATTAGTCATTGTGACGCAGCAGCACTACGTTTGATTATAAGCGCGACAGTTATAGCTTCGATTCCCACTCGGAGAATGAACTATTTTCATTACATCGCTCAGATAACAACACAAAGCACAGCATCGAGTTCCTCCACTAAACACCCGATTACTCTACAATTTCGCAGAGCCTGGCCACCGTTGCCAAGCATCTCAAAACTAGGTTCCCTCTACCTTCCCCACTAAAGGTTCCAACTCCAACCAACCTGAAGGCCCTTGACTCGTGACCTGTCTATAGTAAGATTCATTTTCGTTAGCGTGCTCGCATGTCAGCACGACACCCATTCACGTCTTGGTCAATGACTTGCAGCTATAATTGTTCAGTTGATAATACTTACGGAGATGGCACGCGACTCCTTGTTTTGACGTAAAAACACCTTTTACGGATATCATTATATTGTTTTTTTTTTAAGAAATTCCGATTTATCTATGTTGTTGATAGATAAGTGGCTGATACTTTAACTGGTACGTTGAATAATGGGTAATTTATAATCAGCTTCACGCTGTATCCCGCTCACAGCAGGGTCAGCAGAGGGAATCTAGTGTTAAGACACACCGTTCACCATTTTCCGCCGAGTCCTGAAGGCGTTGCGTGTTGAGTGGCGGAATTCAACGCCACGCTTAGCCTCGACTCCAGAGCGAAGAAATGAAAATATAAATTTAAGTAAATATTTCATTTCCTCGGGTGGGGATCGAACCCACAACCAGTCGATTTTACAATCACACTTTGTGCCGCTGCACCACGACTGGCCTCTGGGTAATTATTATGGGTAATTGGCAGGTTAAATAATGAAAAATTAGTTGTAATTAAAATATGGTGGTGCAATAGAGGATTGTTTTAATAGTTAATAATGAGTGTAGGTACGAATTTTGAGTTGATTGATTGAGTTTGTTTGTAGATAAATGATGAAAAATTTCACCTGGTCTATATAAAAGTCATTTATTCTCTGTTAATCTATAAAATTCGTTACATATGCGTAGGCTATAGATTCGCTATCGAGAATCAGAACTTAACTCCGCTTATGGTTCTTTATAAAAGCTTGAAAATGTAAATAATTCATTCAGTTGTTTCTAAGAATCGAATCCACAAACAAGTTAAGACGGTGTACGGTAGAAATATTAACAGTTTTGTATATAGTTCTTTAACCTTTTAGGCCAGTCGTGGTAGCCAGTCCTACTGCCTAACGTGCTATGTGCGGGATACAGCGTGAACAATAAATCTTTCACGTTTCAAAATATTTACCATTCCAAATAAAAAGGTAGCACTCAATTAAGATGTTGCGATAAGATGGCCGTCGTTTATATGTTCGTTAGATGTTAGAAATTATACTTAAATATGAGAAATACAATTTAAACTTTTGTTCGAACGTCCTGAATTACTTTAACAGTATCATTTTAAAATCGTTTAAGATTTAGTACAGTGACCTCTAAGCTTATTATATTGCTGGTTTTTATTTGTTTTGTGATAAGGTGTCTTCTGAAACGGAGGTACGCCGTTCAATACTGCAATTCTTTTTTTAGCGTCACGCTGTATCCCGCACACAGAAGAAAAGACAAAGTGAACCTAGTGATAAGACACTCTTTTCCCCACTTTTCGCCAATTTAAAAATATATATATATATTATGTTTTTTGCTGTATGTTTTCTCTAAAATCTCCATAATCTATGTATAAAGTTACATCTTAATCCGTTCAGTAGTATTTTCGTGAAAGCCTCCTAATATTTCAAATAAGTATTAGAAGGATATTTAAAAAAAATACTTTACAGAAAAGATTAGAAAATTTAAATTGTTTTTTTCCTCATCGAATAAGGAAAATGAATGCACATTCTTGTTTTCTCTTAGTTATACCAATTTCTTGACATTCGCTATAGAAGCGTTACGTTCCATTGATTTTATTACAAGACGCTATGCTCATTACAATTGGCTTAACCGTTATAAGCACTGACCGATGCATTTTTTAATTATTTTTTATACATTTTTTTTACTTCACACTGTCTCCCGCATATATGACAGAGGTATATATGGCAGATCGAACCTAGTGTTAAAACATTTTTTTTTCCATTTTCTTTCTTATTTCGAGACATTGCCTGTTGAAGAACGAAACTCGCGCCGCGCTGTCTTCTTCCTAGAGCGAATAAAAGTATTTTATATATTCATATCTTCGTGTGGGAAGCGAACTCACAACCATCGTGTTTATAACCACTGCGCTACGAAGGAACTTTCTCGCTTACAATGTATTTTTTGTAAGTATATGGCCACTACGCAATATGGAAATAGGCGGCTAAAGGTAAAGACTGTCATATCTCAAAGCACAAGCTTACGACAATAAATGTGACTTTTGTGGGTTCTATTACCACTCAGGGAACGAAGTATTAAATATGTTATTCAATAATTTAGCTCTGATATAACGAGACAAAACGCATTGAGTTCAGCGACACAACACACAATGTCTTAATAATTTGGCCATTAAGTGAGGAACGGAAGAGTCATAATCGGATCGGAGTATCATACCTCTAGTTTCCCATGTTCCCCTCTGCCTACCCCACCATGTGCGGGATACAGCGTGAAACAATAGAAAAGAGAAAAATTACACACTGGATCCTCAATGAAAAACCACATAAAAACCCGTAAACTCATGTGTCTAGCGTAACTAGGCAATTTGATACGATATCCAAATAATCGAGCATCGATTATAACTTAATCGAGTTACAATTTATAGTAATAATCGGTCATTGATTTATTTTAACGGTACAAAGTATAGTTAAAATTTGAGCTTTATTCTACATATTTTAGAATAGATTTTTCATTACAAATATATATGTGAATACAATTTGTATCGGAAAGATATCAAAGGCAAGTTACGTTTGATACCTTTGAATAAATCAACAAAAACGACGGGCGGCAATGACTAATGCTTGAACGTAAGTTGTAATTCTAATAAGGTAGGCTATAGAGATTGTGGAAGTATCATATAAAAAAAATATAGTTAAAAAGTAAGTTAAAATGAATTTGGATATGAATGTGTTTCATTTAATTTTAAATTTTGTATGGAATTCGATATTCCATACAAAATTGTTGGCGAAAAGTGTGGAACGGTAGTGTCCTATCACTAGTTCCCCAGGTTCCCTTTGCCTACACTGCTATAACATAATAAACTATAAATAAATCAAAATTGTTAGAAAAAAGTATTAGGCTTTTGAAGAGCCATCGACTCTATAGGTTTTTAAGCCTTCTTTAACTAATTTACACAAAAAGAAAAACCAATATTTTTTATATGTAAATTGTAATATAATATATAGCTTTAATAAACCATAATTAAAACAGATCACTTTAGAAATTATGAAAATATCCTTGTAATGATTTTATGTAGGATAATGAATGTTTGATTCTACGACTTAGTTAATATAATATAACCTCCACGGTGTATCCCATATATAGCAGTGTAGGTGGGGTGGACCATAGTGTCAAAACACTCCGTTATCCATTATGAAGAAGCCGTCGTGGCGCAGCAGCACAGCGCCAGGCTATAAATGCGACGATTGGGAGTTCATATTCCTCTCCAGGAAATGAATTATTATTATTTCCTAAAAATCTTAAAGTGGGCAACGGAATCTTACCACTAGGTTCCTTTTTGTGAAAGAAAATTAATACAGCTCAACTATTATATTAACTATAGCCAACAATACTTATAAATACAATTATATCCTAAATTCACTCTCTCCATACAGAAGTCTATCTACTAAATTCGGACTAACAACGACCTTAAAGTACATTTAACGTCATAAATTCAAACAGTAAAAGCCAAGTTACTAATTTATTCCAATACAAATTATTATTTATAATCGATAGTGGAATAAATTAGTAAAACAGATGATTATAAGCTAGTATTTACGACATGCCCCCGATAGTACAGTAGTTAACGAGGTGGCAGTTACAGGAGAACGTGGAAGAGGTAGTTTAAATGAGCTTATTGTAGAAATGTATGAGAGGTCAGTCGTGGCTCGGGGGCATAAGCAGTTCGATTCCTACTCAAGGTTATGAAACTTTTAAGTTTATGTTCAATGCCTCGGAAATTCAGCGGAAGGTTGGGTTTGGAAGTGCCTAAATGGGAATGGGTAGTGTCTTATCATTATTTTCACTCTGCCTTCTCCGTTATGTATAAGATACAGTAACAGTTTAAAAATAATTAAATCAGCTTCACTCTGTATCCTGCACACAACAGGGTAGGCAGAGGAAACTTGTGTTAAGACACCCCGTTCCCCACCTTCCGCCGAGTTGTGGAAGCATTGTGATTGAATAACACTATAAAAATTATAAAAACCATTTGTTACATTATATTTATCGAATATATTGTTAATTTAATAGGTTTTTGTTAATAAATATAAAATAATTTTAATAAAAATAAAACTTCACGTTCGATTTTTTAAATTTTGAGTTACATTGTCGGAAAAAACGTAAAAAAATTCAATTTAATTTATATCTATATAACAATAAAAAATTCTTTTCAGCATCAAACCGCCATCCAAAGACGGTGTCACCAAGAGCAACCCGAGTAAAAGACATCGAGAGCGACTCAACGCTGAGTTGGACACGCTGGCATCACTTCTGCCCTTCGAACAGAATATTCTCAGCAAGTTAGACCGTCTCTCCATTTTGCGGTTGTCCGTCAGTTATTTACGAACTAAGAGCTATTTTCAAGGTAAGTGGGGGTTCTTCTTGTCTAAGTATTTTGTAGATGTTTGTGTTTTTTGATTTTGGCTAATCATTCACAATCAATCCAAATTTTGAATCGGAAACCATTGTGTGGAGACTTAAGAAAATTGATTATTTTTTTGTTTTTTAATGTTATGTCAGTCAATTTATTTTTCTTATTTTTTTGTAGAAAATTTTTCGCTTATATATATAGTAATATGATTAACTAAACAAATATACTTTACCAAGTGCTTATATTGTACAGACAGTCTAAACAATTTTTCAAAATGCAATTCATATATTAAGAAATGGAAAATATTTATAATCATATAAAAAATTGAAGGCACTCGTCACAAATAAATAAAAATTGATAGTTTAAAAAAACTAAAAAACGCTTACAAGTAAGCCGTCCACGGTTCCATCATCTTTAAGTTCCATCATCAGACCAGCTCGATGGTACCATAATATTGTATTGTCATCTTATCTACACATATTTGTCATGTTTTATATTGTGTCAACATTTAGAAGGGCTAATAATTCAGATTCTTATATATTTTATTATATAGTTACTAAGTTACAGCTCCACGTAATAAAAGCAATGTTAAAACTACTTCGAAACTTCTAAGTTTATTATCTTTTGTTAGCAAATATCTATTTATCATTTTTTTTTTCTTAAAAATAGAAAAGATGAGGCCAGTCTCGGCGCAGGGGCACAAGTGTAACTGTAAAACCTGGTTGTAGGGTTCGATCCCCACTCGAGGAGATAATTTATTTATTAAAATTTATATTTCCCATTTCTCCGCTCTGATGTCGAGGCAAAGCGCAGCGTTGAGTTTCGCCACTCAACATGCAATGCCTCTAGAATTTGGCGGAAAGTGGGGAATGGATTGTCTTAATACTAGGTTCCTTCTGCCTACCCTGTTGTGAGCGGGATACTGGGTGAAGCTGATTTATTTTACTTTTAACAATAGCCGAATAATATTTATAAAAATTAATCTAACAAAAATATTTTTTCAAATCGAATCAGTAATTCCTGAGATTATAGCGTTGAACCAAACAAACTCATTAGTTTAATATCATTACAGATTAAATCATTGATTCTGTCTATTCTAAGCAAAATTATAAAAATACCAGAAATACTAAAAGAAATTAATTGAAAACTAATAATGTCTTAACAAATAAATGATTTTCTTAATCGATTTTAATTATAATTGTCTTAAATATTATTCACTGCCAGATGTGTAATACAATTTATGATACAATAGTCGCCATTTTATAGAAAAGAATAATGTGAGAAAAATTCCTTTTAACAATTAAAACAAGAGTTACTCAAGAAAAATAATTATATTATGTCGCTTTAATATCCTTATATTTTAAACTAGTCCTCGCCCGCAATTTTGCTTGCGTAGACTTTAAGGCGTTGAATGGAAAATCCCGTTGTTTCCCGTTAACGAAGGCTTGGGCTACAAATATTTACTGGGGTTCTGGACTTTTGCTTTGAATAGATGTATATAGCTGTATGTTGTTTATGGCTTTTCTTTATCATATTTTTAGGGTTATTTTTTTTGTTTAGTAAAATTTCTGGGGTGGGCACAAGACTGTTGTGGGTTGGGCACGGAACTATCTATTCCTGTGCCCATGGGCGTAAATGGAAAGTCCCATTTCTTCCCGTTAGCTTAGGGGATTTGGGATATCCTCACTTAATGTTACCCTACCCTAGTGAGTGATCCTTACCTGACTACATATATAAATTTTTTTAAATACAGTATTTTTATCGGTGTCTTGTCCTGGAGATTTTCAATTACCTAGAGATAGGATGTACTTGTATATCCATATATTTTTTAAACAAATAACTAATAAAAGGACCTAATGTTATTGAGGCTAGTCGTGGCGCAGGGACACAAAATGTAACAATAAAATCGACTGGTTATGGGTTCGATCCCCACTAGAGGAATTGAAATATTTATTTAAATATATATTTTCATTTATTCGCTCTGGTGTCCAGGCAAAACACGGCGTTGAGTTCCGCCACTCAACACGCAATGCCTCCAAAATTCGGCGGAAAAGTGGGGAACGGTTCGGAACGGAACGGTAGGTTCACTCTACCCACCCTGCTGCGTGCGGGATACAGCGTCAAGCTGATTTGATTTAATTTTTGACATAATGCTAAAAAAGTTATTACCATCATACATACTGTATATATTTAATCTATCATGGAACAACCTTTGAATAAAATCGAGATGATTGTAGGTTCAATCGCCGCTTAAGAGAAGTTACATTTAAATATTCACATCTCAGTGCTCCACTAAAAAGGAAATCACTGAGCATCTCTCTATAAAGTCCCACCTCCTTTAACTGAAGTCGGTCAACAGCTAAAACAATACGAACGAGAATCGAACCCAAAGTATCAATTACCTTCCAACGAATCTGGTCTTCATTTCAATTCATTTATTAATACCACAACGCAATAAAGTTTGCTGACGCCATTAAATAAACACCACCGTCTGGTTGGTACCGTACATTAATAAGAAATTTTATCCATTGGTGTTCATATCTAACTTTAGTTCTGTATTGCCAGTTAGTTAGCTGGTTGAAATGATTTAGTTGATTGTGATATTGTGGAGGCCGTATTGGTTTAGTGGTTGATGTGGTGTACTGTCAATTTAACGGTTCTAGGTTCGATGGCCAATGGACGAGGAATTATATATTTCATGTTTTCATTTCTTCGCTTCTGTAACGCGGCAAAGCGGGACGTTGAGTTCTGCCACTCAATACGCAATGCCTCAGGAATTTGGCTGAGTGTGGAAACCAGAAATGTTTCCATGGGAACATTTATGAAATGGTTTAATGAGAACGGAGTGTCATCCTTCTTTCCTTCTACATTTGAGATATAGCGATAAGCTAAAAAAAAAAACAAAAATAAATTGATATTGAACATGGTGTATGGTAGGTTACGAGAATCATTATCAAAACACTATATTCTCCGCTTATCACTCGAATAGATAACATATAAGGTGTACCCTAAATGAGGCAGAAATGAACGCCACGTTTGTCTTACTTAAGAAACAAATTTAATAATAATCACCCATGAATTCTTAATAACAACACTAAACAAACGAGCAATTATACATATTTAATTCTTAGATATCGATAACAAATCAATATTCGATTAATCGATAATTGGAACTGTAAATCGTAAGAAAAACACCACTTTGCATACGCTACTAGAACGTTTATCATTTGCTGAGTTATTAATGCTCTTTATAATTTTATTCTGAACGAGGTTCAAATATAAAAAACAGTGGGGGGCGACTGGTGTATGCTTTATAGTGGTCCAGGTCTCGTGGTCGACGACGTGCTGTACAGATATCGAGAAATTATATGTAATTTTAAATTATTATGTTTAATTTTTTCCTTGGTGGTGGTACAAGCGTTGGAGAGTAAACGACGGTCATGGGTTCGATTGTCACTGGGAGGAATAAAATATATAATATTTTCATTTCGCTCTGGTAAGGAGATAAAGCCCAGCGTTGAATTCTGCCACTCGAGAGTTATGCTTTCAGAATTCAGCGGATAGTGGTGAACGGTGATGATGATTTTTATATATCTAATATAAATAATATTTAAAAAAAAAACAAAAAAATGTATATTTAAAATATTTTTGAAATGAATGTACCCCACATACACATATTAAAAAAATATCGATAATTCCAATTAAAATGATTGTTCGGGCATCGATTACAGACTCTCACGAATCGTAAGGTTTTCGCCACGCTGCGGGACGCGGTATCCACATGTACCTACACATACCTACTACTACCTACCTAAAGTTAAATATAAATACTCTCGTCGTATATTACTCAGCACCGGTAGCTGTAAATTATGAGGTATTCTTAGTATTTTATTGTGTTTACATATGTTAAATAGTTATGTTTGTAATGAAAAGTCTTTTTAGTTATAAGATTTTATGCGAGGATGTCATTGTGAGAATGAGGAAGAACGAGCTCAGGTGGTTTGAGGACATTGTATGGCAATAAAAGTTTATAAAATAACAGTAAGTGATCGAGAGCCAGGGTGACATTTTGAAAAAGAGACAGGAGGGCAAACAGTTTTGTCTTCAGAATTCATATATATACCCTTAAAAAAGCTTAATATTTAAACGTATAAAAAAATACGTAACGGGACTCGAACCCGCGCCTCCTGGACACTGATCAGGTGAACGTATGGTTTAGTGGTCAGAGCGCCTAGTCGGTTTCCAGAAAGCGCGAGTTCGAGTCCCGCTACGTTCAAATTTTTATATATTTTCTAAAAATAATTATTTTTCTTTCCTAAGCGTGGAATAACACTTTGAAAATGTTAAAAAAAAGCTTGATATTTATTTTGGTCTATATTTCTCTTATAAAAGTAAAATATAAATTTAGTTTTGGAACTCAACACCGCGACGGATCAAACCCACACCCAATACATTAGCAGTTGAACGGTGAACCACTAACACACGATTGCGTAAACTATAATTTATATTATAATTACTATATAAAAATACTATATAAAAAAATACTATATATTATACTATAAATACAGATATTCCCTTGAGGGAAACTGAAAAAAAAATTCACACTCTATGCATAATTAAATTTACTTACCTTTTTATTAAATTGAACAAACTTAACAAATGTATGAGGATCAAATAAAAATAAATTAAATATAAATTTTCGGTTAACCTTATATTTAATGAAATGATGTTCCGTAAAAGTGAATGTGTAAGTGTGATAGATTGTGGGTTTGATCTCCACTCGAGTAATTGAAATATTATTTTCTTTTTGTTTCTTCGTCCTTTTTGCCTCGACGGCAAACCGTAGCGTTGAGTTTCGCAATTCAACACGCAATGCCTCCAGAATTTAGCGGTAAATGGGGAACAGAGTCTCTATACACTAAATAGCCTCTGTCTACCCTGCTATGTGCGGGATACAGCGTAAAACTAATTTAATTAATTATTTTAATTTGACTGTATTTTGTGACGCTTAAAATTTCTTCTTAGAAGAAATGATCGTAGACTCCCAATTTCCTCTTCAAAAGTCATAACATTCCTTATATATTATCACATATTACATAAGCCAAGTTGAATAGTTTCGATCGAAAATATTCTCATATAAAATACCTACCCACCCACAATTTTCGTCATCTAAGGTAGTAAAAATAACAAGGAAGTGGAATACTCGCTAGTATATAATGTTTACACCGTGTCTGCCCGGGTAAGGCACCGGCCGGAAGTAGTATCGACCCATGCTAATTCAGAGGTAGGAACGTAACAGGGAAAAATTGCTTTAAGGTAATTTTGTTTGGTTTTAATTTATGGTGGGTAGTTTTGTTGGAGATTAATTGTGAATATTGATATATGGTGTGTGTGTTTGTGTGTATCTCGTTGTAGCGCAGCGGCACAGTGTGAGACTCTGAGACTGACATTTGTGAGTTTGATTCCATCTGGGGGATATTCGTTGCAACTTTTTGTATATTTTTAAAGTGCTTTTGTGCTTTTGTATTGTATACATAAAAGAGAAAAATATTGTATTAGAAGCAACTCATGATTTTTTTATATATTTTCAAAAAAAAAAAGTATCATTATTTTCATTTCTCGGCTTTGGCAACAAAATATAACGCGACATTGAGCTTCTCCACTCAAAATACAATATCTCAAAAACGGTAAAAAAATGGAGAACGGCCGTCTTAACACTAGATTCTCTCTGTGTGTTTGTATGAGGATTTTAACACGAAACTAAATATGAACTGTTGAACGGAGTGTCTTAACACAAGGTCTCCTCTCTACCTACCCTAATGTGTGCGGGATACAACGTGAAAAAAAAGTGAACTGGCGACCTTATCACACATACTCTATAAACGTCCATCATACCACAGCGTTAAACACCATTACCGGTACTGAGCTAACTTATCAGATGGAAGGCAGATTTCAAAAACTATTAGCGACAGCGGTGGCGATCGATGTGACAAATTAGTCTTTTTATTACTAACAGTTTATGGGAAACAAAGCGAGGCAATCCATCATGGTGGATGGTTTTTTTTAAATTAATAATTCTTATATTTTATGGTTCAGTAGGAAAGTCTGTTAGGATTGAACGAAGTAGTATTAGATTCGATTTTCAGTGGTTTGTTTTGTTAAAAGAGCGATCCATTCTCACGAATGGAATTCGAAGGTACAGCTACTACTACTAGTACTAGTAGACTTACTGTGTTACTACGACCTCGTGAAAATATATATATATATTCACGGAATTATATATCTTATATTTATGTTTATATATATATATATATATATATATATCTATTAGTTGGTCATTTTATTATAAAGATTTTTTATAAATTAGTTTCACACATTGTTATCCCCTTGTAAGAAGATAACTTACTACCACCGCTTGCCACTTTCTTGAATATATATAATTAAAATAATATATAGAGATTTTTCACAGCCTAAGAATTGAGACCGTAGTGCAGTGAGACACTATCTGATTGTAAATGTAACGATTATGGGTTCGATTCCTGATCAGAGAAATTATTATATTAAAATTATTTTTACTTTCTCGCTATAGTAGACAAAACACAGTATTGAGTTACGCTACTCATAACGAAAATTGTAGAAATCGTGGGGAATAGAGCGTCTAAGCTCTAGCCTTGTTTACCGTGCTAAGCGGGATAAAGCGTGAAGTTACTGTAAACTAACAATAAAATGATAAAAAAATGAAGTAAACCAGTGCGTAAAAACTACTTTATATAAACTTAAAAGGTGTTTTAGTTACCTTTTATCAGATCAATTATATTCGTGGCTGACTCACGGGCGCACGCAAAATTATATTTTAATATGAATTTTTATTAGGAACAGCGGATTGAGTGGAGGCGGTGTTTATTCATGCTGCTTAAGGGATTACATATTATTTTTATAAACCTGTTTCACGATACATTTTCTATTTGGTCGCACTTTGGTGGTTTTAATTGTTAATTATGATTAGATTGTAATAGGTTCTAAGGTGGGGATTGTGGGTTCGAGTCTCACTGGGAAGTATGATTGTGTTTAAATACTTTTTTATTGGTACGATAAAACGCAGCTTCTTCTATTCCACAACTTAACTCGAAAATGGATGCTAATGGAAAAGAGAATCCTGATTTTTTTCAGATTTTGAGGTTCATGCTGTATCTACATAGCATAGGCAGGGAGAACGTGAGATCTTAGTGTTAAAATATTCCGTTGCCAGTAAGTCACGTCCATTCCCCATTTTTAGCAGAATTTTCCAGGGATTGCGCGTTGAGGGGCAGAAATCGACGCTGCGCGTTGTCTTATTTCCACAACAAGGAAAAATTATAAAATTGGTAGTACAAAACGCAGGGTTAACTTTCACTCAGTACAAAACACAACACTAATCAAAAACAAATATCAAAATTAGTTGAAAAGTGAAGAAGAAGGAAAAGAAACCACAGAAGCTGTAATTATTCTTACTCTCCAGCGGATTATATATTCAAAATCTTTCACTATTGATTTTTTTTTCTTACATTTCCATTTATACCAATTTATTATTTATGCCACTACCAGTATTTATTAAGTAGATTATAATAAATAAATAAATAACACTGTTGTGTATTGGTTGCGAAATTTATTGCATATGACACATGCCACAACTCTTACTTCTTTTCTCCTTGACCACAGTGTAAGTAGTGTGTAGATAAAAAAAGGCAAGTAAAAAAAATATAAAATTTCATATAAAAACTTTTGACATCCACATTTAGAACTTTATTACTCGGCTAAGTAGAGTTATAACAATTAACAGAATATTTACGGTTTCAAAGCAAGTGGCGATTACACTACAGGTTGGTATTGTTTAATGAGTTCAACGTAAACTCACTAAGACGTATATCGATTGGTTATACAGGCTGTTCGTTTTGAGTATTTCTTTTCTTATTATTAATTATTTATTTAGAATACGGCGGAGAATGGAGAGTGGAATTATTTTAAAGAGAAAATGTTGTTAGAATAGTTGATAAGCGATGGTTACGAGTTCGATGTTCTTTCAATGGAAAGTAAGTATTATATATATTTAATTTTTTTTATTAGAAAATAAACACACTCTGAACTTAACTGCATCGTTAAGTTGTAGGGAACCCAATGGACTAAATACTTACCAAACTTTAACAACACCAAAAAATATACTAAACACTAACTAGTCTTTGCTTATATTCTGGAGAATAATACTCAAAAAAAAGTCTCATTCAATTTTTGAGGTTAGTTTTGGTGCAGAAGCTCCATCGTGCAACTGTAAACGTGACCTGTTATAGGTTCGATTACCATCGAGGCAACGACATATTTAATGTTTCCATTGTCTCGCTCTAGTAACAAGGCTAACATGGCGTTTGGCTACTAAATAGGCAACGCCTACAAATTTCGGCGTCAACTGGAGAACGGAAATGTCTTAATGGGAATAGACTGTCTTAAATATAGGTTAACAGGTTCCCTATATTTACCCTGCTATATGTGGAATACAGCATGAGGCAATTTTTTTTTCTTAAAGTATTATTATATAGATAATGAAACATTCTGTATAATAGAAAGAGGGCGGTACCACCCGCCCGCCATGCGCTTCGCTCTTGTAAAATATAAAAATGTTTCGTTACTTCCGTATAAAAGATCCTTTGAATATTAAAATCGTATATTATTACAAAAAATATCAAATTTTGCTTACGAAAGACTATTCATATATTAACTTTAGCTATACCCTGCATCCTTCATATAGCAGGATAGGCAAAAAAATACGCAATGTCAAGATACTCTGTACGTTTTAAATATAAACAGTGATACATATTGCCAGAGTTGCGAAAAGAAAATAATAAAATATTTACTTGAGAAGGGATCGAACCCACAACCAAAGCCCACAGTCACGGTGTCTACAGTACCACATTAATCTTTAATTAGCAATTAACTCATACTTTCAAATTAAGTTATTATAAACGGCCTTATTTTATAACATATAAAAGAAACTATAATAATACAAAATTTATATATATCTATTAAACTATACGAGACGGAATGCTCATTCTATATCAATACTATTATAAAAAATCACAGCAATAAAATTGCATCGTAAAATATCCTTTTTTACAAACAGCCAATGGCATAAAAAGCTTTAGGGGCGCTTATATACAGGGGGTTCGAAATAACGAAACGGAGGGTAGTTTATAAAATTCGCCGAGTCTACAAGGGGGTAGCGACGTTGATGGGTGGATCGCGTGACTGAATTTCGGCAGTGACCCGGGCGTATGTATGTAAAAGTGAAAATAATAATGTTGAGCTGTTGATACTGAGCTTTGGAGCTTTTGAAATTGTATGTTTTGGGTTTTTTTTAAATGTAATAATTTGTCATATTTAGAAAAAAAAATCTTAGTTAACGTGTATTGCATTTACAGTAACGAGTTTTGAACCTTTATAAAGACACTTCCGTTCCCCTCTTTCCGCCGAATTCTGGAAGTTTTAATTTTTTTAACTAAGCCACATAATTGAATATTAATTACAAAAAAAATCGCGTGAGTGGGTTGTAGGTTAAATTCTAACTCGAAAGAATGAACTGTTTACGTTCCGTCGTTTTGTGAGATAAAGTACGGCGTTGACCACATACCCCCATTGAATATGAATTCGAGCGAAAGATGGAATACAGAGTACCTTAACACAAGGTGACCATTACATAGACTGGTATTCAATTTGCCTTATTATATATTACTACATACCTATTTATCAAAGCGCGGCCTTAAGCTCCGCCACCGCACACGAGTGCCTCCAGAATTCAGCGGAAACAAAAATGTCTTAATCTGAACAGAATGTCTTAGCACTAGCGTTCTTAGATCCCTCTACTTTACTATAAATACCATATATATAGTAGCAACCTAAAAAAAAAACATAACAATTTCATTAAAAAAATATATATTTCAAAAGTAAATTTCTTATCAACTCATAGTAATTCCAAATGGCGGCGTCGTATCCACGTAAATTTCGTTAGAACCAAATTGTGAACAATATTTTCGTAAATATTTCGTACAAGACTTGTTTGTGTAGCTTTCAGTTTTCAGTGAATGGAGTAAAAAGCTGCGTGTTGAATAAAAGCTGGTACACGTACAATGTTCAAGGATTAGTTAAGTTATTGTATTAATTGGAAGGATTAATGTTTATTCAACTAGAATTCAATTTAAGATTAGTTATTTGAAATATTTTTTAGAGAAAATATAGAAAATTTCTATACAATATTATTTTTTTTCTTAATTTAATATATCACGTTTTAATTTTTAATCATCCATTTATAAAGTATAAATATAAATATTGTTTGGTTAATATTAGAATGCTTCTTTCTCGTGTGGCAGAGTAGGAGAGGGAACTGAGTGTTAACATAGTTCGTTTCCCAATTTCCGAGAGACTGCATGTTCAGTGGCGTAGCTTAACCCCACGCCTTGTATTGGTATGGGAAAAAAACGAGTCAGACGACAATTGCCTATGAGGCATTTAATATTTTTTTATTATATTAAACTATAAAGTCTAAAAATATTTCAACACCTAAATCGAATCGACTACCGTTTCAATTCAATTTTCACAACTAATAAACTATATATAAGGCTTTATAATTAAAAAAAAAAGTTGTATAGTAAACAATGAGTGAATTAACACACCCTAGAGGGCGCTGCCTACAAAGTAGTGTCAAGTTAATATTTTATTACTTATGTTAACCTCATTTTTATGTCAAAATTCGTAATGTAATGTGGTTATGTTAATTATTATGAAATATAATGTACGGGGTTATTAAAAATATATATTATATGTAGGGATGTGCCCTAATTTTTTTCTTTTTTTTTTGAATAATAAAAATTCCGTAAATATTTGAAATACTTTTAAAAGTAGAGGGGCCTTCTTAAAATTCTGCCTGTCCACTCTGTGATATGGAGAAATGAGATAAAAGAAGCCACTCAGTTTTTCAAGTTCGACGTATTTAATATAAGTCATCATTAGTAATCCAACTCCGCGCTAACTTAACTAATATACAACTCTGTGGCTTTCGTGGCACGATGGTTTTGGGATCTATGCCTACTCGAGAGTGGAGTGGAGTGTCTTAGCATTATGTTCCCTCTATCTTCTCTGTTGCGTTAACTAGCGTCAACTTAGCTAGTTTGTTACATATATATATTAAATACCTTGAATGAATGAGTCAACTAACTTAAAGGCCGAGGCCAGTCGTGGCGCAGGGGCACAAAGTGTGACTGTAAAATCGACTGGTTGTGGATTCGATCCCCCCTCGAGAAGATAAAATACTTACTTACATTTATATTTTCATTTCTTCGCTCTGGTGTCGAGGCAAAGCGCGGCGTTGGGTTGCGCCACTCAACTCGCAATGCGTCCAGAACTCTGTGGAAAGTGGGAAACGGTGTATATTCACATGAGGTTCCCTTTGCCTACCTTGCTGTGTGCGGGATACAGCGTGAAGCTGAACTGAACTAACTTAAACGACATTTACCCAAAAAATCACTCCAAAATTATTTATAAATAAAATTATACTTAATATTAAACTTAATTATGCAATATTGTAACTAGGCATTGGTCTCATTTGAATAATCACATAAGTTACCGTTGGAACTGTCACGGCTGTCAGTTTTCATATAAATTAACATGAAACATTATTTCTATGCAGCTTACTGTATATTCTCTACAACAAACCAATTCATAATTTTCAAAAGGTTTTTTTTAAAACAGCAACGTCTTCGCCTAAATATTTATTAATATTATCATAATATATTAGTCAAGTAAAATATCAGTAAATACTTACACAAAACATATCAAAAATTGGGCGGGAAATAAGAAACGGAATACTGCTTCTGCCTATTCTGCTATGGGAAAAAGTATGAAACCGTAGATTTATATAATTTTGAAAAAAATGTTCAAACCATTGAGCGGCCATCGTGCCGCAGAGACCTAAAGATGCGATCCCACTAGAACAAATTAAATGTTAAATATTTTCTTTGTCTCCTTCTGGTGAGGAAGCAAAGCGTGCCGTTGAGATTCGCCATTCAACGCGTAATGCCAAACGCGTAATGACAAATGGAAATGTCTTATTGAAAACGGAGTGTCTTAAAATTATATTCCCATGTTCCCTCCGCCTACCCGGGCATTATTAGATTATGTGCGGGATACAGCGTGAAGTTCAAAAAATATACCACAAAATTCTAACTGAATCTCTTAATTTCTATCAACTTTTACCATTAATTAAATAATTTATTGAAGACGCGTAATACAAGCGCATACAACTTTCCTAACTCTCACGTTATTAACAGCATTAACTGCATATAGCGTAACGGGCTCTACTACAAATGTTATCGAAAATTTTACAATACGCTACTACAGCGGTGACGTTACAGAACTGTAGTGATTCAGTTATGATGCAAAATCAATGTGAAATGTGTGAGACAAGATTATTTTATGCATAAATAGGTAACGCATTTATAAAATGATCTCTTAGTATGTTTGTGATTTCAAGTTATATCATGTACATGTGGTTATTTTTTTTTATTCTTTGGATGCCTTCCTGTTCCAATCCTGAAGGTTGACCGCTAGCTCACGAAAATTACTCAGTTTAATGCTACATAGATGGATGGATGGATATTATAGTTACTTACATGATACTAAATCTCAAATAAGGTATTTAATCTTTTTGTTTATTTGCCTGTCTTTCTGTTTGTCCACATTTTATGACACTTTCAATGAAAAATCTTGTATTGTTGTTTTTTCTCTTAGCTACTTTTAATGTCAAAATTGTCTCGGGATTGGATTTAATTTAAATACACTTAAATTAATATTATTTGTTTAGTATAATATCAGAGCACGAAACCGCACGGGGGCCACTAGTATGGTAATAAATTAACATTGTCCTAATTATTTAATTATATAATATTCTATAAAAATATTTTTTATCTATAAGCACCTCACATCATTTTATGTCTTAAAGACCAAAATTCGAATTTACATACTCGTGCTTCTTACACAGCACAATATCACTGATATTTTTAAAAAAAATCTTTAGTTAACTATATCAAAATAAGCTTTTGATATAGAGTATCATAGTAGAGGTACAAATCCTATCTCCTAACATAGATCTAACAAACAGTAGAAAAATATATATCAGATTTATCTTAAGATTTATCTCAAGTTTGATGTAGAAAGTGAAAAAAATGCTGTACATTTAATAAAATCATTATAAAGATGCACATGACTGTGTTAGTCTTATTTTCATAGTACTCATAAGTTTCTATATATCCTATGATTTTTTTTATATAAAAATAATAAAAAAGTACTTTATATTTTTTTAGGAAAAGCAAAAATATTTTGACTGAAGCAGGACTCGAAATTACTCCTGTGGGAAAACATACTAGTTCTTTAATAAACTAAAATTAATAATAAAAAGAAGCATTGCCAATTTTTTAAGAAATTAAAAAGGAAATATTCCAAAATATATTAGAGACAACTTTCCTTCTATTACATTTAACAGATAAAAGGCATAAAGAACCTAGAGAATAGACTCCATCCTTCCCTTTCCATCCTTACTCGATATATTCGTATCAACATAACTCAACGCCGCGCTTTCTCAATTCAAATTACCTGGCATTTTTAAGACGATAAAAAACAGAAAAAAAAAACACAAGCAATTACGAATAACGATTATCGAATTGCTCACTAGAATATTCGTCTTGTCGAATTTCGTAACATCTGACAGTAATCCTGCAAAAAAAATAAAGAAAATAGAAAGTCGATTTAAAATCGAATTACACGGTCGGTCAGAAAGAAATGGTCGAAACTGTAGCGTTACATGATTTAATAGTTTTTAAGTTAATTGAATATGATTGTTTGCGTGCGTTTTATACTTGGCTTTATTTTTTACACGATCAACAAGAAGAGGCCGTCTTGGTGTAGTTCCACAGTGTCTAATTATAAACGCGACGGATGTGAGTTTGAATATCAATATGGGGATCGATTCATTTTCGTTCCCTCGTTCTGGGCCAAGTTTGGTTTTAAAAACGTCTACGATCGAGGCCAGTCGTAGCGCAAGCGTGTGACTGTAAACGCCACAGGTAGTGGATTCGATTCTCGCATGAGGCCATAAAATATTTAGCATTTCCATCTCATCGCTTTGTAAGAAGTTGAGTTCCAAAAATTTGGCGCAAAATGAGAGATGGATGTGCTTTTATGGGAACGAAATATCTTAACACTAGATCCTCAGATCCTCTCCTTCTTTCTGCCCACCCTATTATGTGAGGGATACTAAATAAAGTCAATAAATGTAGAAATACGTTTTTGTTTTCAGACAATCATGGGGTCGATCTAGGTTAAAATTTCAACTCGATATCTCCAAGCATTCCTGAGATAAAGGCGTTTGACAAACGGACAGACAGACGGACAATACAATTATCTTATAAGGGTTTTTCACCCTTTTTCACTTAAAAAGTGAATTGAACCCTAAAAAAACAGTCAACTATAATAAAAAAAAATACACTATTTTAACAAAAAACTCCCATTCAAAGAAATAACGATATCACCAACACAAAATATAAAAAAAAACAAATACAACTAAACAAACAGTATTAAAACAGTTTAAGGAATAAAATCAAAAAAAGAAATATACATATATATAAATAAATATATTTATAAATCAACAGAATGTTATAAGCGTAGTTGCGAGGATCACAATCGCATTCAAATGAGAGAGTCGATTTATGACTGTGGAGGGCAATGAGTGAGACATTGTACGTAGAGTTAGAAATGTATAGACTGTTTGCTTTTTTTTTTAATTTTCACGCTCTATCCTGCATATAGCAGGGTGGAGGGTATCTAGTAGACACTCCGTTCTGTATGGACGCCCGAATTTTTGACAATCTCCGTATTGAGTTGCGTAACTTAACTGCGCGCATACCGCTGCGTGCCTTAGATAATGTTAACCAACTGAAATACAATTTAAGATTTCAAGTTAAAGGTGTTAAATTAATTTCAAGTTTTTTTTAAATCATTTATTTCAAAAAAGCCTTTAGTTATAATTTATTAATCCACTATAACATTTGGCAACCACTTAGATTTAAATAGATTATCTCATATTTATATTATGTTTAAAAAAATGTATCTGGTGAGTGAGTGGGGAGCGGAGTGTCTTAACACTAGTTCCCCCTGGCTATCCTGCTGTGTGCGGGATACAGCGTGAAGCTAATTTGATTTTATTTAAATTTTGATGATAATGAAAAATTTTAAAGCTATAATTTTCGTTAGGTCTAAGTTAAGTACTGACTGGGTCTTGTATCTAAGGTAGTACCAATATATCTACGATAATTCAAGTTACTAGTCTCATTTTGTTATCTTCATTTCATTATAGCCTAATAGAAGTAGCAGTTTATTAACTAGAAGTAAAGGAAACGTGAGAGAAATATATATACTTATCAATCTTTATTTATTTAAATTTATTACGAGATTTCTGTATCTCACGATGTTAGTGAATTTGATTCCCGCTCGGGGTATATTTTTAAATTATCGAGCTAGAGCTAGAGCTGCTAGAAGCGCTGCGTTTAGTTTCGTCATTCAACATGCAATTTTTGGATCGGAAATGAAGAGGTTTAAAGGTTTATTAACAACTATATTTATATTGTAAGCAAGTCAACTAGTAAGAAATAGGTATGTTCAAAGAAATCGACGAAAATACTGTTTTATAATATAAAAACATATTTTTGTCCAAAATTTGAACGTGTTACCATTGTAAGCATTTAATATACTGGAGCTGGCATGGAATGTTTTTAAATAAGGCCCCTTAAATTACACGCAAAAGTCGTCAACCCAACCAAAAAATAATTTATACAATTCGAATTTAAAATCGATATCTCATTACAGAATCGAGAATTTAGGCAATTAACGGAATGTGTTTATTTGATATTTATCACTAGCCGCCAGCGACCGCTCATTGATAAAATACACTGAAACAAAAACAATAAAACAAAACAAAAACAAAATAAAGTAAACAAGAGAAAAGGAGTAAGACCGGTCACGGAGCGCGATATTGGTGACAAAATGTTTTTACGCCTGTGCTACCTCATTTTATTTCTTTTTGTTTTTATTTTTATTTTGTTTTATATAGTTTGTTTTGTTTAAACATTATGGAGTTTTAATTAAGGCTTAATTTTATCTCGCTGCTGTTTAATTGAGTTCGCTTGGAATCTGACCGATCGGATGTCAAAGTGAAATATGTATGGTGACAATTTTGTGTCGGTATTTTTTTTTTAATTGGTCTCTCGTGTCACTAATGATAATACTATGGCGTTTATCTAATTGATTATCTGTTGTTTTACAGTTTTGGTCCTTCAATAACTATTTTAACACATTTATTCTATGTTAGAAAAATTATAATAGCTTAGAAAACATATAGAAATTTATACGTAGCGGAAATCGAACCTGCGCCTCTTATACCATCTGAGCGCTGTGACCACTAAAATACGAATCCTTGCAGGGATAACGTTCTCATATGAAAAAAAATGTTTTTGTGATCTAAAAGAAAGGGTGTGATGTAATTTTGGGTTGGGGTTTCAATTTCTACTCGAAGAAATGAAATATTTCAAGCTGGTGCGCCTGCGCCGAGACTAGCCTCATTTACGTCGTCTTTTACTAAGTTATTACTATATACATATTATACAAGATTTTTACTTAATAGTCAACTATAAGTACCGATTTAAAAAAATATTTTGTTGCCGAGTAGCTGATGCCTATGACGCAATATTTTTTATTTTGGTACGCATGGTCCTTGGGATAAGCAGGAGAAATCTAGGCTAATATCATCCCCCCTTTCTACCGAATTTTCGCTTTGCCTTAATAATATAAACATTTCTTTTTGTATTTTTGTCTGTAAAAAATATGTAAATTTTTGTATGTAATGGTATAAAAAACGGTAATAAAAAAACATAACCAAAATAGCTTTCAATTTTGTCAAAAATAAAAAGAATAACAGTCGAGATCCATTTTAAACCAATTTAATCATTCTAAGGACCCCTGTTAAAATTAAAATGTTTCCGGACTGTTAATCCTGTCGTAAAATGCAATAGTTAAATAATTTTAAAACCGCCATGGCCCGGTAGTGTAAGTGTGTAACCGTGACGGTTGTAGGTTCTATTTCCACTCGGAAAAATGAAACATTTAATATTTTCATTTTCTCGCTCTGGTAATAAGACAAGCAAGGCGTGGAGTTTCTTCACTCAACACATAGTGCCTTGGGATTTGGCGCAAGGTGGGTAACGGGAGTGTCTTAATGGAAACAGAGTGTAATAACACTAGGTTCCCTGGTGCCTTCTGCCTACCCGTACTATGTGCAGGATACAGCGTGAAGCTAAAAAAAAAAATCTGGAATGTCTTATTAGAGCATACTCATAAATTTTTATGATAGAAAACTGAATATGTTCAGAAACTTTCTAAATTGTAACGTAAAATACATACATAAAAGTCAATTGTAAAAGCGAGATAATTGGAAATATAAAACTACCGAAGCGCGAAACTTATTCAAAACATAAAATTTTCTTATATACTTTGATACAGAAATCACGATCTTTCTCGCACAGAGTGTTAGACAAAATAATTTAGTGCTAAGACACTCTGTTCTACGCTTCCCGTTGAATTTTGAGCTATTACGTGATGAGAGGCGGAATCTTACCGCCGCGACTTCGTCTTGTAAAAACGGACATATGATATATCCCTCAAATTGGATCGAACTCACAACCATGTTATTTACAATCAGTCAGATATCTACATGTATTTACTTACAAGTATAAATTAATCTTATAAATATGTCGTATTTGAAATATTAGAACGAATCTGAGATGTGACAAGTTCCACAGAACAGCTGCATAAAAACTGTTCGTGATACGTCTAACGACACGACTTAAAAATCCAAGAACAGACAAAAAAATTAACTATCTATAGATACTAAAAAGACTGATTTCTGCAGAATATAAAAGGTTTTTTATTATTTCTTGTCAAAATCATTTTCATTTTTATTTAGTTTTATTTATAACTGAACTAACATTATTTTAAAGCAACGTAGTGTTTAAATTTTCCACCTAAGTTTCTTTATATTATTACTAGGTCGAGTAAACACTAACAATTCATTACTTCAAATGGAAATGGAAATTGAACCCACAACCGTCGCGTTCAGAGACACGCGCTTCCGCTGTACCACGACGACAGCCTCAACTTAGATAACTGTAGTAAATATTTTCTAAATATATTTACACTTGACTTAAAGCATGAAAATTATTTATTTAATAGTTTTTTTGTATTGCCCATACATGTGTAAATATGGATGAATAAAAATGAATAATTCCTCCTAATATAAAAAATCTCATTTATAAATGGCTAAGTTAGTCTTAGAATGCTTATAACGACTACAGGTAATAAAAAAAATACTTTATTGTGTACAATATAAGGTTTATTTGGTTCAAATTTAAATTATTTATAAAATTGTCCAAGAGTGAAATGCTTTTGTTTTAATATTAATTGACAGATATTGGTTTAATTGATATCAATTTCTACGATTTCTCTGCAGATTATTACAGAAAAATTGATAATAGTTTGCCGTTTCAAATTTTTCATACAGTGACATAGCGTGTTAAATAACTAAAAAAATTGTATTAGAAAATTTCTCTACAGCCCCCTGGTCTACTAAGAAGTTACGCTTTGGCTGCTAGTCCTGGTATTGCTGATTTTACAAAAATAAAATGTTGAGTGATGAAATTAAATTTCACTTTGCCGAACCGATGTATTATTTTTTTCTTTTTTTAGCTTCACGCTGTATCCCGCTTAGAGCAGGGTAGGGGAGAAGGAACCTACTGTTCTGACAATCCGTTCTCGTACTTTTTAACCTTTTTGCCTGCTTATAGTATGGTAGGGAGAAGGAACCTACTCTTCTGACAATCCGTCGTCGGTACTATAGTCGATACTTTTTGCCCAATTTTCGAGACATTATGTAAGTATTTTCTCGAACAAATAAAAATCCACAACCATCGCCAGTATTTACAAACTATATCGAAGTAACTCTTTTAAATTGTCGTGTAATCGTACAAATATATAAAAAATATTGATAAAACTGAGACAGCTGACACTGAACGACATTTCAAGATGGTATTTCGAAATACGAATGTCAGAAATTAAGAACAGGTGGCGAAATTTAAAATATATTTTTAAAATGAATGCTTTATTACGTTTTTGGATTTAAATCCGTATTATTTATTTTTATTTATTTGGTGTAAGGTGATGAAGAGAATATAAAGTGATATGTAAAAGAGAATTGAAGTGTCTGTCTGTGATTTTAAAAATAATTGTATTTTTTCAACAGATTCATGAGATTTTTTTTTGTAAAGGCAGGTCTTTCTGTCTGTCCGGACTTATATCCGGAAAAGCTGAACTGATTTTAATGTAGCTTTCTTTGAAAGGTAGGGGAAGTTGTTAAGCAATATATAGGCTTATACTATGAACCTATCCCAGAATTCCCACAGTAGAGGGATGTACACAAGAACAACACGTTTATATATGAAAAAACTAAATATTTTTTTATTAAACATAATAATTTTTGGTTGCAAAAATAAATAAAATTCCAAAAGGTTAACTTATTCTATGTATAGCAGTAGGTACTTAATTAAAATCTAGTTATATAGAAAAAAATAATGTAAAAAACAAAAAAAAACAATAGAGTACCTATTCGATGTTCTAAGCAACTTCATAAAAGCTACGTTGATATAACCAACCATAAATATAGAGGATTTACCACTCGATCAATCGATGAGTCAATATTTGCTTACTGAACAACGAAAGTCAACGCCGCATTATATTCTACAAAATCAAACCATCAAAAAAAAACATCACTAGCCCATACAAAACTGACCACAGATTACGAATACTCCAAGGCTGTCAAAGCACAGACTATGTAATCCATGTTCTAGCAACTACATAAAATCATCTTGAATGATTTAAAGAGCCCCAAAGGTGAGGATTTAGTACTCGAGCAATCAATGAAAGTATTTTGACACTTCATTATGGTATTCGACATCTCCATATCTCGGTTGTTTATAGTGTAAAGACCCGGGGCTGTTTCGCGTTTGGTCAGTATTGGCACTATTTTAAAGTCGTTAGACATATTTATTGTAGATTTTGCATAGTTTTATTATTGTGGAATGGTTGTTGTTTTTTAGAAAAATTATATATTACAGAGACCAATTTGTAATATATTTGGATGATTTGAAAAATTGTGTATTCAATTATAATTAAACAAATTTAATGAGAAATGAAGGCGGTCGTTGATGCAGATGCATTAATGTGTGCATGGTTGTGGGTTCGATCCTCACTCGAGGAAATGAAATATTTATTTAAATTTACATTTTAATTCATTTGCTCTGATGAATTAACACGCAATGCCTCCTAAATTGGGTGGGAAGTGGGGAATGGAGTGCCTTAACACTAAGTTCCCTCTGCTTGCCCTGCTGCGTGCGTACAGCGTGAAGCTAATATATAAATAGTAATATACTTAAATTAATTTCTTATTAAATGTGTAATAATTCTTATAAAAACGTAACCTGGAAAAATATATGGAAAATACAATTTCACACACAAAACAATATTTTCTCTTAAATTTGATGCAAAATTTAATTCGTCGTACTCAAAAATGTTTCACCATTCCGCTCTAAGTATTCAGAACAATGACATATACCAAAAAGAAATTACAGCTGCGCACAATTATCGATTACAATCAAAAAAATCGAATACGATCATAATTGATTGAGCGCACGAGCCTTATTTCGGTATAACCTACATTTAAACACAGAAACATGCCAATTTAACCTTTATTATACAGTAGTAAAAACGAAAATTCCATAAAGTGCTTCATTTTTACGAATCTTCAGTGAAATAATTAATACGTTCGGTTTTTGACCTGATTGTATGATGAATAAGATTGAAAATCGATTATTGTTAAATAGCCATATAAACTTTTAACACCATATGATATATCGATATAATATAATGTGAGTTTTGGTAACTGATTCAGAATAGTTATAACCGAAACCGAAACGTATTGCAGTAAAATAGTTTAATCGATTCATTTTATATCGTTTATTTTTAATTGTTACTTCTCTTTTACGGTTTTGTGTTATAAGTTTACGATTTTTTGTTATAATAATTATTAGAAAAATCGTAATTGTCTATAATGTCCGATTCTTCACACATAAAAAGATGCGAATAGTTCTCGGAGCTTATATAGAGCTTATAACTTGATGGTATTTATTTTTCTCTCTTTTTAAGACATTTTACGTACTTAATAGCTAAACTTAACTCAGTACTCTATTTTAAGTAATTGAGGAGATAATATTTTTTTTAGCTTTCTGCACATAGTATTGTAGGCAAAGGGTACCTGGGAACCCAGTGTTAATACACTTCGTTTCCATTAAATCTCCGTTTCACACTTTCTGCTGAATTCTGGAGGTATTGTGTATTGGGTTGTAAAATATAAAATACATAATTTCTTTGAGTGGGAATCGAAACCACAACCTAAAGCGTTTAAAGACACAAGCTTCTACCCTTGCGCCACGATGTGCACTTACACTAATAAAAGTACTTAGATATGAACCCGCAACATTCAAACAAGCGACAACTGAACCATCTCGGCCACCCGATGATTCACACACCAAAAAATAAACAGTTGACAAAAGTATTTAAAAAGGGTTTCCGATATATCTTTGGAAAAATAAAAAGCGCCTTCTGGAACAGAAGTATATCAGATAGAGGCCTTTTTAATTGAGCTACACTCGTGTTCTGATTTATAACCACGCCAGTCCGCCAAAAGTTATTTTCATTTCGCGTTCGATACTTGGGGACACAATGTCTTTTTTTAATTTTTTTTTTAAGATTTTTTTTTTATTTTCACGCTTTATCCCGTAGATAGCAGGTTAGGCAGGGGAATCTCGAGAGAAGTGTTGAGACACTCCGTTTCCATTCGGACTTTTTTTAATATGTTATATATTTGTATATTTTAAAGAAGCAAAAAATATGCATCTACGTTTACGTGTATATGTATGTCATTAACTAGGGTTTGTTAGTCGGTACTGTTAGTTCATTTATGGAGGAAGGCCATATAGCCTAAGGACTACGAAATACAAACATTTTTCATTTGGAACCAGAAGTTCCTGAGATTGACACGTTCATAATACTAGAAAAATATCTATAGGTATAAAAATTTATCTGTTTCGTGATTTGACATCACTTCTATCGTCACTCAAATTTTTTTATAATTTTTTTTTAAGAAACAAATTTCAAGACACTTCATTTTCCACGCTCCACCCAATTTCCAAGACATTTCATACTGAATGGCGAAACTAAACACCGCAATATTATGAAACTCAAATAATTTATATATTTTACATAGCGGTATGTATCGTTTAAAGATCTTTACATTAGATACGACGCTGGCACCCACTCGCGGTCGTTTTGCTCCAGTGCATTCTAAAATATTGTACCATCTCGATAGAATGTCATCACTTAGAGGCTTACTTGATGAGGCGTTGGTCTAATTTGTTGTGAACGAAGCAAATATGCACGTATGGATATTATTTCTTTTATTTTCTTTACTTTCCGTCGGAACTTAACACTGTGTTTTGTGTACTCAGAGTTAGAAAATGAAAATAAAGTAAATATTATCGTTTCTATGGCCGGGAATCGAACCCACATACCTCACGCTTTCTTGATAAATTAATCAAGAAAAAATATTGATTATAGGGACAAAAAAGTCAACAAAATTACTTCCAGTATAAGATGAAATATATATATATATATATATATACAACTATAACAACAACTTTCGCGTAAATTTCTGGCTGCGACAGTTATGGGTTCGATCCCCAGTCAGATATATTTAGTTAAGTTGAGTTTAGACACTCAAAATTTTTTAAGACATTGTCATCGTCTTGAAAAAAATTAAATGCGCTAATTAAATAACTTCGCGAACTGTTAATTAAATTAAATGATTAACTCTGCCTGCCCTGCTATACGGAAAATAGCGTGAAGCTACTGAAAATTTAATAATTATTATAATATATGATATTCGAGGCCCGATATGGTGCAAGTGTGCAAGAGGCAGGCTGTGGGATCGATTCCTGCTCGAGGAAATGAAATATTTTCAATTTTAATTTACACACTCTGGCAACTAGGCAAAGCGCAGCGTTAAATTCCGCCACCCACCACACAATGCCACCACAGACGGTGGAAAGTAAAAACCATTTTTAACAAAACGTTCGCAACTCACAATTTTTATCAATAACACCATATTACAAGTATCAGTAACAAAATATAAAAAAAGTAAATAATAAAACAAAAACCGGCCATTCAAAAAAAATACATACAAAGCTAATCAGTCTATATTCGTTAACATAAAGCAAACAGACGAAGGTAAGGAAGGACTTGTGTTAATGCAACTTTTTTTTATTTGCAAAGCGTGACCTGACGGGGACTTCTGGCTTTAAGCGATGGTTTATATGCGGTTATTGGATTTTAATTAATTTTTTTAGAGGTAGCCAGAGAGAAGGTGTATGTACTGATAAATATGTAGTTTTTCTTATTTACGTATGACATCGTTAGAATATAAAGAATAGCTTAAAAAATATATAAATAAGTAATAAATAAAATAAAATATATCAGCTTCACGCTGTATCCCGCACACAGCAAAGTAGGCAGAGGGAACCACGTGGTAAGACACTCCGTTCCCCACATTCTGCCGAATTTGAAGGCATTGCGTGTTGAGTTTAATATTGTAGTCAAAAAAGAGAATAATTTTTAATGAAACCTAGCTAGCTTGGAGGGCAAGCGGAGTGTAAAGCAAAGACACTCTGTTCTTCACTTTTCACTCAACTTCAACACATTCTTCAAGTATAACAATATCATACAAACACCGAAAGTTCCTCAATCGTTACCTGAACCCCACAACCATTACCACCAAACAAACAAAACATCAAATTTAAAATGTCAACAGCATGTAACCGGTGCATGTACCAGCGGTGTGAAATCTGTATTGTGATAAGCTAACGACCGTTTCTTCAGTTGGATTCCTCCGCCGTATCAATTAAATGGCGGTACCAATCTCGCGAGAAATATTTTTCACTTCTCTAATTAATGAACAGTATGGAGACTTTGGGTAGTTGTCAATTTTTTTTGGTTATAATATAAGTGAATTATAACTTAACTTTTACGGGATCCTCCTTTTTATCTCTTTACGGGAATCTCCTTTTCTTTTTAAGTCCTGAGGTTGGTAAAAATTATTCGACATGTAGCGTAGAAGCGCACTAAGAAGTTTTTTTTTTATATCATTGCATTGATCCTTTATAGAATATTTAGAAGATAAACATGTATGGAATTAATGTCTATTGAATGTAATGCACGATAGCTGCCAGATAATGTAATATAATAATACCATTGACTTTGAAAAGAGCAACTGTTGAGTTTCTTGCCGGCTCTTCTCAGCAGAACTGCCTTCCGAACCGGTGGTAGCTTTTTTTTTGTCTATATTTTCATTTGACGATTCAAAAGTGCTTACAAAAGTTTATTTGAATAAAGAATATTTTGAATTTGAATTTGAATTTATAAGTACGAAAAATTTCAAAATCCGAAATTCCAAACTCGGTCAAAATCACGTTCAAAGGTTCCGTTACAATAATACATATATACACACAAAGGACCAAAACTAATAAAAACGTGTCCAAAGAAACAAAACCTCATATCATACATACACCATACAAATAATAAGAATTACAATATAATTTTCAATTTAACACAGAATTGCCCACGAGCCATGACAGTCGGCTATCGTCATACAATCTCGATTAGCGCCCGTGACGTCCCTCAACGTCATACAACTGACGCGGACAGTTGGCGCTATAGATTATCTGTGGAACGAATATGACATTTGGTATTAGCGACCGAATACTCTAATGTCTTTGCTATGTTAGGTTAATTATTACAAAAATAATTATATTTTTAGTATGTTTATTGAAATTCTAAATGCTGTATTAATTACAAACATAAAATGTATTATTTTTAGGGGAAAAGTAATTGGCTTAACAAATGTTAAAACAATGCTATAGAACATGTTTGATATTGATGAAATATTAATATTAAAATAAATTCTTATCTAAGGCGAGTAGTGGTGCACAAGAGTACAAGTATGTGATTGTAAAGTACCATAACACCATAAACCAAACAAGAAAGGTCAATAACAAGAAAGTTGTAGGTTCGATCCCCACTGGAGAATATTTTCTTTTTTTCATATTTTTGCTCTGGTGTCGAGGCAAAGCGTGTTGCTAAGTTCCGCAAGTGGAGATCGAACTCATCATTATAATTCCCAGCCCCAATGCGCCACTATAAACTTACAATAATAATTCATACAATTAATTAGCACAGATGTAAAGTATCTATTGAAACGGAAAGAATAGAATAAATTGACTTCCCATTAAGAATTATTCCAAAAAACAAAAAGAATTTAAACTGTATCAAGGAAGTCATTTAAATATTACGAGCTATCGGAATTCCCAAATGAACCCCAGAGACCGATCCGATACAGACACCACAAAACATACATCGTAATTTAAAATATTGTGAACAAAATTGTAATTGTAAATTTAGAATAAAGGTGCCTATAACTCTTCAGGATTCCCACAGGGAGCGCTGACAGTCAATGATTTAAATCCACGCTCCCTAATTAATACGAAACGAGAAAGTATATCTGTCTCTCTCTTCGCTAAGTAAATATTACTCACGTCTATACCTCTCCTTGTCACGTTAACCCTAAAATTCTATTGAGATATCTTTTACCATTTGATTTATGAAATCGACAAATATCGATATTATGTTTACTTTAGAAATTAGTAGTTCACACACTCTCTCATAGCAATACAATATGTAAATCGGTTGTATTTCATACTTACATACATATTTAATAGGATTACGAGATATAGAACAAAATGTAACATTTGACCGGTTAATGGTCATAAATTTGGAATATCGTTAGAATTTTTGTAAGTACCAATAAAAATTGATAAATGGCTTATGTAATTTTTTTACTAGTACATAAAAAAACAGCTTCACAGTGTATCCCGTATATCGCAGGGTAAACAGAAGGAACCTAGTGTTGAGACATTCCAATCTTCATTGTCCGTCAAATATTTCTGTAGTATTGAGTTGTGGAACTAATCTCCGATCTTTTGCCTCGGTTCCAAAACGGAGAAATGAAAATATTAATAATTAATAATACATTCCTCCAAGTGGGGATCAAGCCCACGACCGTCGCGTTACAGTCAAATCCTTGTGCCCTTGCACCACGAAGACCTCAGACGGCCCCTCACGGATACCCACAAAAAAAAAGGTTTATTATAATTTTCATTAAAACCATATTTTTATTCAAACATAATGTAGAATATTCACTTACAGATATAATTTACAATTCGTTATATAAGTGTCAAAAAACCCTTAGAGCTTTCTTATCGCACTCAAAACTTCCCTCAAAGGGCCAAAGTGACCCCTTCTCCCTGTAATTAGTTGAAAACCTTTGTCTAAACCCGTTGAGCGTTAAACCGATGTTGACACGACTCGAGCTATGTCGCGTGTCGGGGACAGATTAAATAGTGATATTTAAATATAATACATGGCGGCGTGGTAGGACGATGGTTGTGGGTTCGATCACCTTTTGAAGAAATCAAAGTAATAACTTTGATAATAATACTGAACGGAGTGATAACACTAGGTTCCCCTTTCCTATTCTTCTATATGCGAGTTACCGTGAAGCCAGAAAAAATCTGTACTAAGCCTTGAAAATTACAATTTAATATGAAATTTTATTTATGAAATATTACGTTTTTTTTTCAATTTCCTAAGACTAGTTCCTTACTTACTTAATGCGTAAATTAAAATTGTTATTCAGTAATAAAAAAATGTATAAATTCATGGAATTTCTTTTTTAGTCTATATGATAATTAAAGTGTAACCAAATCTACAATATCAAAATAATAAATTACCCCAATGATAGATATAGATATCAATAGATAGATAAAGATATAGATATCATAGAGAGTCTATGATATCTATATCTTTAAATATATGTATAATCATATATCGTATGTAAGTACTGGCCAATAATATTATGTCGTTGTTTTTTCTTGAAACTTTTTTAAAAAATATAAACAAAGTATACAAAGAATAAAATTTAATTTTACTGTTAGAAAAAGATCTTTTTTTATCAAATAGATATTTATAAAAGAATTTATTAAGATTATAACTTTTCTAATTACCAAATCTAAAATTCCCTTGTATTCTATTTATATTATTATAGTAATATATTCAACAAATTTTAACTAGATCGTATGTATACACTGTTGACAGCGAGTGTCGCGTGTCGTGATGCAGATTAGAGGTGGTCACGATGACTGGCTATTGAGCTTGAGTTTAGTAAAGAGGTTTCATGGTATTTTGGGAATTGTTTTTTTTTTGTTTCGCGCTGTATCCCGCATATAGTAGGGTAGACAAGGAAATTTTTAAGACAATGCGTATCGATCGATTGTCTTTTTACTAAGCAAAAGTATCCATAACTCCGAGTGGGGATAGAACACACAATCATCACGTTGTCAGTCAAACATTGTACCGTTGCACCACGATGAGCTCATTGACGAGTTTTGGTAATATTATATTAAAAGGAGCTTTTAAATGTAAAAGCTTAACAAAATTCCTTCTAAGTCTTTAATTATTGCTTGTTTTATTTTTAATCATGTTAGTATGAAATTGAAACTTGTTTTTTACCTATTTATTCATCAATAACATGTCATCATATCGTATGAAATTTCATACTTAATAGTTGTTAGCTCAAATCCCAATTTTGGGTAATTAACTTGTTGTGTTGTCAGAACTTGGTTATAAACTCCGTTACCTTACATTAACTTTCGTGTTTTATCTATATAATTAATATAATCATAATTTAGATCATAAAATTCAAAGCTAAATATTATGATTTTTTAATTATTTGGAGTCCATCATGAAGGAGCGGCACCGCTTATGATTGCAAACGTGATTGTGGCTTTGACTTGAACTGAAGGGTTGAATTATGTTCAATTCTTCACTCTAGGAAGTCACTCTAGGAAGCCCGAAGTTTGGAAGTATCTTTACACAACACGTTACGTTTAAAAAGTTCAATGGAAAATGGAAAAAGTAGTATTTTGACACTACTTCCTACCTATACAGTGTGAAGCTAAAAAAAATATTCTTTAAAAAATACATACCTAATAAATAATTATTATATATGAATAATATATTAATATATTTTTAAACATGATAGCGTATTACGGGTTAAAGATACATAAATAAAAATGTCAAAAAGTAACTTGTTGGCATTAAGTTAAGCGCCGTATGCTAATAAGATGTATGATATGTATTTTTAAATTGTATTAAGTTATAGATAAGCAATCGTTGAACTTAGTTCTGGCTGTCATTAAAAAAATTATTCCAAATATAATCTTTTATTAAGGTGATTTTTATTTTTATTTTTTTACCTAAAATGAACTGACAATGTCAATGTCTTGGTAATTAGAGAAAGTGGAGGATGATTTTTTTTTAACACAAAAGGAGTATGTTAATACAATTTCAGGTTCCCTCTACCTACTCTACTAAGTACGGGGATGTAAATTGAAGCTGAAAAAAAAGGTTAAAATATATTAACAAATTTCTAATAACGTAGTATTTGAAGGAAAATATCTAACTAAATGGGATTAAACTCACTAAATTATTCTCAATTTAGGCGATAAAGCGGATAAATAAAAAATAAGAAATTTTTATACGTTTTCTAAATAAGTATTTGTCTTTCCTAAGTGTGGATTAACACTTTAAAAAGGTTTAAAAAAAAATTAAGAGATTATATTACAAAATCTTTCTCATAAGTCATAATCTCACAACTGCCTCACTCTAATTATAAGGCAAAGCACGGCGTTCTGTTCAGCCACTCAACACTCGAAAATTGGAACGTTAAATGTCTTAACACTACGTTCCCTCTGGCAACCCTGCTAAATACACGATACTGCGAAATTAAAAAAAAACTGCTTAATATTAATAAAGATAAAAATTAAGTCTTTGAAAATAATCTAAAAACTATAAATTCAAAAGAATAATACTAAAAAGGTGCTAACCGACGAACAAGCTAATAATTCACGTTAAAACAATTAAAAACGAACCTACATCTGTTGTAACGGTCTACAATATGGCTTTTACGGTATAGCACCCCATGTTTGTACCTTAGGGGTAGCGAGCAAGCAGTGGTGCGAGAAAAAAATCATAATATTATCATATATTTCGCTCCTTCGTGGTACAGTTGGTAATGATGATTTAAATTTCTTTTAAATATCATAGCGCGGCGTTGTGCTCCGTTAGTAAACATACAATGTCTCGGAAATTGAACGGAAAGTGGAAAACGGAGAGTGTGAGTGACCCCTTCCATGATGTCTGAGGGTTCGATGTAAGTCGATACAATTTTAAGTTATATTTAAATTTCGTTTTCTTGTTGTCGTTAGATGACGAGCGGTGTTAGGTTCCGCTTAATCGTAAATGTCTGGATATAAGGAGAAAAGTTGAGACTTAAAAGTGAGCTTTCTCTACCGATACTACAATATCAACAGAATTGAACTTACAACCAGTCCAACCAAATCAGACGCTGTTCCATTATACCACGATAACCATACCATAATTACATTTACGTCGTAACCAAATAACCAAATTGACCAAAAACCTAAATGCGAAATAATTAACAAGTAATACAAGTAGGTACTAGCGAAAGAACAAACAAGCCTTCGTGTTGTAAACTCATAAAGTTAGTATAAAGATTGCTGTGGATGGGTTTAACTGAGTGGTTAAGTTCATTTTTAACTAACTTTTGTTAACTATATTGTATGAGAAGTTTATATTATTATAAATAATAGGACAATCTGACAGCTGTAAAGGTGATGGTTATGAGTTTAATTCTTAGGTGATTACTTATTATTTTCATTTCTTCGCTCCGGAAGCGACGAAAAGCGCGGCGTTGCGCTTTCGCCACTCATCAACGGAGTACGGGAATGGAGTATCTTAACGTTAGGTTCCCAAGTTTCCTCTGCCTACCCTGCTATGTGAGGAATACATCGAAAAACTAAAAAAAGGAACAGTCCTTCCGCTCTGGTAACCATAAAGGCGTTAGGTTCCACGTTAGGCCTAGGTTACGACATTAGGTTCCGTTGCGTATTAAATAGGGGAAATGTACTCATTTTCCCCTACTTAATTTGACTAAATTTAGGCTTTCAAATAAAAATACAGCTTTCAGCATTTGTTAGTATGTGGTTTCGATGTGACTGCGGCTGCGGTCCGATTTACTTCGAGCAATTTGAATGGGTCATGTGTCATACACGACTTTTGGTTAGTTTTGTATGACCACAATTGAAACCCCAGGAAAAAGTAGTCTTAAAGTCTGTATGTTTGTTTGTTACGCTTTCACGCCAAAACTATTGAACCGAGTAATATGATACTTTGTACACATATTCTTAGAGTTATTAGAAAGGACATAAAATAATTTTATTGAAAAAAAAATATAAATTTAAAATATATATATATAAAAAAAACATAATATAAAAATTAATTTAAACGAGCGAAACCGCGTTTAAGTCTCAAGTATTTTATATAATCAAAGTGTATATTAATTAATATTTATTTTAAATTTTCTTTTCCATAACAAAAACCTATATAATTAATTATTATACTTCAAAACATAACATAATTCTCACTTGACAATTGAAAAAAAATACATTACCCAGTAAACTTTACATATTAATAATACAACATAATGTATGCACAATTTATATGAACGTCCTTGGAAAATAACAAAATAATAAATTATAAATGTATAGAAAATTTATAATAACCAAGTAATTTTATAAACGTGTCACGCGATCCTGTAGTGTCTGTGACACTCAATATATTATTGTGGTTTTATATATTTTTATATTTTTTTTGTAGCTATATCCCGTAGAAAGCAAGGTAGAAAGAGGGAACCTAGTGTTAAGACACTAAGACACTGTATTCCCTATTTTCCTCTGAATTTTTGAGACATTGTGTATTAGGTGACATAACTCAACGCTGCATTTTTATTCTCCATCCAATGGAAATCGAACTTTCCTCCTAATTGAATCTAAATGGAATGAATTAAAAACAAAACGAATAAATCGATTGTTTAAAATTGTGGTTTAACTTTTTATATTTTCAACTGACTTGTATATCTCATTTGCTATACATCCTCTATACTAATCTTATTAAAATAATAAATATGAAAATTTGTAAGGATGGCTGTTTGTTCCATTTTTATGTGAGGTATACAGGATGAAACCCAAAAAAATATTATATTAAGGCTAAGCGGGCGAAGCCGCATGTATGTCGCTAATACGTATAACATAAAGGACCTAATAAATTCACTGATTCGTTCGCGTGTCATATCTTTCGTTTTAATACAAACAACCCAATCAATAAAACTACAAAGCGTAACGTAAAGAAATAAGAAATTATTGTTTCAGTTTGTTTGTTTTTATTTTAATTATCATTAATCGTAATCATTTGGAAAGCTTTAATGATCAATTATGTAATGATGATGATTGATTTGAATAATTTATTCGTTTTATTTGTCTTACAGAATTCACCTAACCGTTTTAACGGTTAGGTGAATTCTGTAAGATGTTGAGTCCGTCGTAGTGCAGTGCTTGCCTGTAAACGCGATTGCTTTGGCTTCGATTTCTACCACGGCTTCTGCTTCGGCTTCTGGGACCACGGCAAAGTGCAGCGTTAAGTTCCGTCACTCAATATATTTTGATAATACTTCAAAGTTAGGCAATTCCAACAAAATCACACACACACATATTGATCTGATTATCACATTTTTTGTGTTGGTGAAAAATGACATCATTCAAACGATAGATATACAATTTAATTTATTTTATTTTCTTTTCAAATAATCACTGAACATTTCAAACAATACGTTTGTAAATTACCCTCGAACAATACATAAAAAATCGGCTAAGGGCGAGTTGCATCGATGGTTCTGTATCAATTTTATGAGTGCAGGTCAACGGGAACATAATGTAAGTTGTTAACTTAAATTTGTGGGTATACATATGAAAAGAACTCTAAAAAAAATAGTTTTTTCGATATTTGACATTAAATTCAGTTTAATAGTTCCATGTCATCTTGAAAGAAACCGTCTCGACAGAAAGACAGACAGACGAACAACAAAAAAACATATAAAGGTTTCTTTTTTTTCATTTGAGGTTCGGAACCCTAAAAATTAACCCTAAAACAAAAAATCGAGTGAATACACTCGATTTAAATATTCAATTCGCAGGAACAGTTATATTAAAAAAATCAGTAGTTATTCTATGGACTGTCGTCGATCATAATGTACGATAAGAAGCACTGTGCTCGATTAGTGATGTATTGAATATACTATCAGTTTATCAGATGAAAAAAATAAAAAAAATTAAATGAATAGACTTATAGCGACGCTTCTGTTGGGCTTGTGTTTTTTGTTGTGTTTTTATTAGATTAATACATTTTGCTTTGATAGGGCAGGGCAGAGAGAATGTAGTGGTAAGACACTCCGCTTTCTGATAGTTTTTAAGTTACTGAACTCATAATCGCAGTATTTCTATAGCGACAAATTAAACATAATTTAAACTGAGAAGAGTAACCCACAACCATATTGAAACATACCCACTACTAAAATATACCATGATGTAGACCTATACAGTTTATGTTTTTTAAATTGTTAACAAAAATAACAAATTAGTTATTTTAGTTATTTTTTATAGTTCCCTGATCATTTTACATTGACTGAGAAAACCTAATAATAACACAATATTGTAGCAACAACTCCATCAATCAACATATAATCATAATCACTTCGAATCCATATCCGAATCCGAAATTAAAAAAAACTTAATAGAGACGCTGCAGAATAAATATATAATACATAATGCACTGAATGAACGGAATGTTTTGACACTAGGTTCCCTCTACCTACTAATATAACAATCCGTTTTAAAAACGAACCTACAATCATCGTATATTGTCAAGCAATCCCTAACTAACCTACAATAGGGATAAAATTTAATTGACAATTAAAAATAATGGCAGCGATAAATTCGATGTTATCTATCCACCATAGATATAAAATAAAAATTACCTTTTCGTATAAAAGTGGCAACAAAATCTATAGGTTTAATCTGGTTTATTTTTTCACATCCCTAGAAAAGTCTATTCCTTGCGAGTCAAGTGTAAACATTATATGTTGAGTAACGGAACATAACGCTGCGCATTGTCGCCGTCCCATATTAGGAGGAATAAATATAACCATACCCTGAATTGGAATCAAACCCACAACCATGGTATGTTCAATTAGAGACTATCACACTGTATCACAATGGCGACTTTTAACGACTTTCAATTTTTTTTTATGTATAAAAATATAATAAAAAAAAAAGTTAACAGATATATAAATATGTAAAAGAAGCAAATACCTGGACTCTCTTAGGAATTAAATACCTAGGCATAATAAATCGAGGTCTATCGTAGCGCCGGGCAACAAAAGTGCGACTGTGAACGCGAAAGATTGTGAGTTCGATACCCACTCGACGAAATGAAATATTTAATATTTTCATTTCCTCGTTCTAGTGACGAGACAAAAAGTAGCGTTGAGTTTCGCCACTCCAAACGCAATGGCTTCAGAATTCTGCGGACAATATGGAACGAAAGCATAGTTAGTATAAGTGATACATAAAAATAAAATACAATTAAAGCCGATCATTTTTAGAAAGAATACGAACCACGTGTCTCTAATATCTAGTTAAAATATACATAAAAAAACAATCAAAATGTTTGTTTAGAAAC
Organism: Heliconius sara; assembly: GCA_917862395.2. NCBI lineage: Eukaryota > Metazoa > Arthropoda > Insecta > Lepidoptera > Nymphalidae > Heliconius > Heliconius sara. The sequence goes on along the minus strand of OU860788.1, from coordinate 1,419,552 downwards.
TCACTTAGTAAAAACAGTGAATACCCTATGCTTCGTTCAAATAAGTAGGTAGCTACCATAAATGAAGCAAGTGCTCCATCATATACAAACTTGCTTTTTAATCATTACTTATACAAGCGATGAAAAATGAACCTTACATTAATACAATAGGGTTAATTTTAGCTAAAACTAACCACCCTTATACAGCATCCCTAACTGAATTACGCGAATGTGATTTGTCGTATAGACCACGCCTATTTACAAATAATATAGATAAAACATCCCATTCGCTTAGATTGCTAAAATATTTTGATATCAATGTACTGGAGGGTGTAGGTTCGATTGCTATACGGGGAAAGTGTATTTTTTTTAACTTGACGCTATATCCTGCATATGAAATATATATATTTTATGATAGCAAAAGGAAATGAAAAAAATTAAAAAAAGAGATACTCATTTCTAAGATTTGAACCCAGAACCATCTCTTGCTCCTCCACTTAACCTTCAACTAATCTATGATAGTTAATTTGTTTATGTATTTTTGTTTCAGTGGTGATGCATAAAGAAAAAGAGGATCTTCACTCGCATAGGCGGGACCACACGCATTACGATCATATCATGCCCGATGGAGAAATGTTTCTACAGGTACTTTTTACTTTGTTTTCACGCTGTATCCCGCACACAGCAGGGTAGGCAGAGGGAACCTAGTGTCAAGACACTCCGTTCCCCACTTTCCGCCGAGTTCTAGAGGCATTGCGTGTTGAATGGCGGAACTCAACGCCGCGCTTTGCCTCGACACCAGAGCGAAGAAATGAAAATACATATGTAAATAAATATTTCATTTCCTTTAGTGGGTATCGAACCCACAACCACTTGATTTTACACTTTGTTCCCCTGCGCCACGGCTGACCCAAACTTACTTACTTACTTACTTACTTACTTACTTACTTACTTACTTACTTACTTACTTACTGACTTTAATTTACTTGTTATAAACTTTCTGAATATTTTTTGATGGCGTTTGGCGACAAGACAAAGCACGGCGTCGAGTTATGACTCTCATTACGAGATATCTAGAAATTTGAGCGGATAATGGGAAACGGAATGCCTTAGAACTAGGAACTATCTTTCTACATTCTTAGTTAGATTTTGATTGGAGTGATTTTATTTATGTTTATCACCAAAAATAAGCTCAAGAGGCGTTTTTATATTTATGTTATTTTTTGGTTCACTCGTATGCAGTATATAGTAGGAAAAATGGGGAAAAACCAGTGTCAAGACACTTCGTTCTGTATTTTACTCATTTTTTCTTCCGAGAAAGAACATATTATGGGTTGAGTAAAACGGAATAATTCAATAAGTTTTTTTCATCAAATAAAGCCATTTGTTATTATTTTATTGTTGTTTGAGAGCGTCGCACACAGCGACACAGCCCCTTGACGACTTGACAATTGTGGGTTCATATCACACTCGAGGGAAAAGATTATTTTCATTCAATAACAAGAAAATATATTCAACACGTGTCCCCCACATGTCCCAAAAATCGAACTGTACATCGAACGGACGAACGAAGGCTCTCAACCCTAGGTTCCCGCGTACTGGATACAGCGTGAACCTAACCAAAATAAAATACATTTACAAAAAACTAGACAGCTACTTAAAAAGTTGTCCCAAAAAAAACCAGTAGCGAAACAACGTACCGAAGAACTGAACATTTTTTATTCGTTCTTATTGCTATAATCACATAAATCGTTGTTTCTCTTGATAATAAATCAATAGGGTCTAGCCGGCTATAAATAACGTTGCCTTACAGCCTATAATAATGCATTACCGTTCAGTGCCATTGTTGGTCGGTATAACAATATTGTGTTGAGATTCTTACCCGTGATACCTTTTTTATAGATGGTGGGTTAACTTTAATTGTCTTGTTTAGCTTCAAACGTTCTCTCTGCTTTCAATATTGTATATGCAGAGAAAACCTGGGAATGTATAATACTACTATCAAAAACATTTCAATTATAATCGAGACAGGCGCAGCAGCTCGAACATGCAACTATAAACACGACAGGAAGTTCAATTCTCACTTGAGGAAATTAAATATTTAACATTTTAACTTAAACAAGAACGAACTATCTCCTGCTATCTGCGGGATACAACGTGAAGCTAAAAAAAAACATATATTACGTTCCATGTGTCTAATAAACTGCTGTATATGGTATACAGTGTGATATATTTTTAATACATAAAATATATTTATATTTAATATTCTTAATTTTTATATTGTACAACATTATTTTTCAGGCACTGAACGGCTTCTTGATGATATTAACATGCGAGGGAGAAGTTTTCTTCGCGACACACAGCATCGAGAGCTACTTAGGCTTCCATCAGGTTAGTAATATCGAAACAAAAATATAAACTAAAATAATATTACGTATATCGAGGCCGATCGTGGCGCAGAGGCACAAGCGTGAAACTGTAAACGCGACAGGTTGTGGGTTCAATGCATACTCGGGGAAATGAAATATTTAATATTTTCATTTCTTTTTTATATTTCCATTTTCTTCGCTCTGGTGTCAAGGCAAAGCGCGGCGTTGAATTCTGCCACTCAACACGCAAGGCCTTCAAAATCGGCAGAAAGTGGGGAACGGAGTGTCTTAACACTAGGTTCCCTCTGCCTACCCTGCTGTGTGCGGGATATAGCGTGAAGCTAATTTAATTTTTTTTTTCATTTCTTTGATGTCAAGCCACAGCACTGCGTTGATTTCCTCTTCCTATTTGATAAGATAATAATGATATCTTAGACGTTTTCAAGAGATTTTATTTGCCTAGAGCAACTGATCATATATTTACATTAATAATAATTAAGTACAAATAAAAAAAATAGAACATTTTAAATAAACGAAATATAACACTGCGTTAGTAGACGTCGCGGCGGCGGCGTTGTGTTTCGCCGCTCACACGCAAGAAATCTGAAATAAGAGTATTAAATAAAAAATAAAATTATAAAATTAATTAAAGCAAACGTAAACTATATCTGTATATAAAAAAACATAAAAATGCATAATTTATCACATTTTTATCACTAATTAATTACAAACATTAGAAAAAAGTAGACTCCGTACAAAACGTAAAGGCCGTTATATTAATCATATGAAATATATGGTACGCCTGAGGGTCGAATTTTCCACAATTAATTCTGTATATTATATAAGGCTGGTTCTATACTACGTAGATAAACCTTTTGTAAATTAAATTTTTTAAGCTACCTGTATATCTTCAGGTTTTAACCCAGAGAAATTTAAAATTGTTAAGGTACCTGTATATCTTCAGGTATCTACCTAGAGAAATTCAAGTTAAGTTGCGTAACTCAACGCTGCGCTTTACAAGGAATTGTCCTGAATGAGAATCAAATCTACGAAAACAAACACTGTCTCTAGGAACCGACGGTTTTCTTTCTTAATTTAAACACACACACTTAAGTCAACACACATAAAATGGCAACATAGGATTTTTGACTGGCAGCACAGCATGTATTCAATTGTAAATATCAATTAAAATAATATATTACAACATAATAAAACAAACTAGCAACGAGGCCCTTTAACGATGATCAGAATTGTAATGTGTTCGATTCCCATTCGCGGGAAGAATTCTATTAAAATTATTTTCAATCCCCACGCATTCGCGGAATGCAGCCTGAAGTTGCTTTATATACAAAAAAATATTAAACAAGTACTAACCAAAAAAAATTACAACATACTACAACAAAACAACAAAAACAACACATATTTAACCAAAGTAGCGTGTCCAACGCCTAAAATGCGGGTGACTCCATAAAAATATTAATTATCGCGATAAATGGCACCAAAAAAAGTTTCTTTTACAAAACCACCCCGTTAATCGTCAAGCTTATCGGACTAAAAGGGCTATAAAAGTAGATATTTTTATTAATTTTAAAAGTTTCGCGACATTATAGCTGGCTAGTTAAGTCATAAAACCAACGAATTCGAAGCGGAGTACCTGAAATATTTATATTAAATAAAATTCTTTTTTTTTTGTTGTTTTATTTTTTATATTACTTTTTGGAATTTCGAATAAAAGTTGTTGTTTGCTATTGGTTTTATGTCTTGAAAATAGTTGAAAGAAAATATATGCAGTATTTAGTCATAATATCTACTTCAAAATATTTTTTTATATATTTAAAGTAGGGTATGATGCTAGTTGGGACGCAGAGGCAAAAGCATGCGACAGTATATACGACATGTTGGTTCGACTCCAGCTTGAGGACAGAAAATAAATCATATTTTCATTTCCTCGCTCTGATAAAGAGATGCAGAGCAGCGTTGAATTCTACTACTCTATACGCAATGCCTCCAAAATTTGACAGAAAGTAGTGTCTTAACGGATACGGCGAGTCTTAGCACTAAGTTTCCAATGTCCCTCTGCCTACGCTGCTATGTGCGGGATACAGCGTGAAACTAAAAAAAAAACAATAAAAATAGAAAACTACTAACATACTTGCCAAAACAAGAATTGAAACGACCAAATCGACATTTTCCGACACGTTGTCTAAAACCAGACCAGGAAAAACACATACAACAATATACATTTATTATTATAATCAATTATTGAACCCACAACCATCGTCGCTTAAGCTAATTCTACTCTAACTACGATAGTTTAATACTAATGTTTTTAATAATCTATTCATTTCCTAACTATTAACAACAAAGCTTTAAAAAATTATCGCATATAAAAAATAATAATAAGCTATTACAGCCAATAAAATGACTTTGAATTATTATTGTAGACGAAACGTTCAGCACAAGCCACCCCCACAATAAAACACAATATCAAAATTTATGCCTTCTTTCTGTTTCCATATAAATCAGATTATTCTATGACATACGTTAATTGGGTTGCATTTTGGTTTTTATGGTTTTTTTTTGGGTGAAAAATCGCTATGCTTGTGATTGTGGGTGAACATTAAAAAAAAATATATTTTTTTTTAAGGTTCACACTGTATCCCTTAGACGGGTAGACAGAGAGAACCTGGTAAACTTGTGTCAAGTTACTCCGTTCCCCATACTTCCGTTACCTACTTTCTACTGAATTTGAGGCATTATATGAAATTAACTGCAAATAAAAGTTAGCAATGTTTTTTTTCTATGAAATACTTGTAAATTGTTCCCTGTCGGACTGAGTTTTTTTACATCACCCGTATTGTAAGTTTTCACTTCGTGCCAAATTTCATCAACTTCACTTTTGATTACGCAGAGAATTACACACAAAATGCAGCAACATATTAATAATTTATCTTTCAAGGGACGACGGACTTAAACATTTTTGATATTAATGTTTACTCGGTACCTGCACAAAATCATAAGATTATTATAATATAGTCTTGACAGACGGACAACAAAGTGATCCTATAAGGGTTCCTAAAGGAACCTTTTGAGGTACGGAACCCAAAAAGACCAAACACAAAATTCAAACGAATGATCAACAAAATAACAATGCAGCTATCCGGATTGCCGACAATATATAACCGTTATCTATCTATCCGTGGATATAATTCCAACCTGTTCTGTACAATATATCTATCTACAAATCTTTGCCAGAAATAGCATAAATGAAGGGTGGGCACCGATTAAACATCGATTTGAGAACATTAAATCGGCGTACTGGCTCGTGACGCCACGTGCCTCCGAATGGGGCTACGGTTAAAGTAAACTTTAGTTTATTATTTGGTATTATGGCTTGCATTAATCAGGTTAGTTTAACGTTGGCTGTGATGGTTAAAAATTTACGGCTTATTTGAGATATGTACCTGGTTGATGGTAGTAGGTTTCATGATGTTAATATTATGATTTTTGATAGCAAGCCAGGCAGAGGGAAACTAGCGTTAAGACACTCCGCTTTCCGTCGAAGTTTCCAGGCTTTGCGTATTTAGTGGCGAAACTCAATACCGCGCTTTTTCCTTAGTACCCATGTAAAGCAATTTTCTTGAGTGGAAATTGAAACCTAAACCGCTGTCTGCGTTACAGTCACTGCGTTGCGTCATGACGTCCACTCGACGGATCTATTATAGCTGATCTAATGTTATATTGATGGAATTGGGCGATTTAACGCAATCACTATTACTATAAACACCACATGGGACAACTTCATTTTCAGATTGCATCAAGACGCATTAAACAAATTTAATCATCTAAAAGTCTCTCTCTAACTCGATACAAAGCGAACAACTAATTTTAGGGTCTCTCTTCATTTGTTTTTCCACTTTCATTGTTATATAGTACTTTATGTGAACTATTTGTACTTATCTATAGATCAGTAATCAAAGAATTATAGCTTTCGGATATACCAAATTTTATTTTTGACCTGTTTATGTGATATAAATATTGTTAATTTAAAAAAATCTATGTGACTCCAAAGATGTTACAATCTCTTTTTACTCACAAATTTCTGTCAAACAAAAAAAAATAATCTACAATCTTTACAATAGAAAATTGCAAAAAGACCTCCAAATTATCAATTATCAACGCTCAATATACATACATACATACATACGTACATACAAAAATCGCCAACATTACCAAAAAAGTGAGTCAACCCGAATACAGCCCCCTGCTAATTATAGTCCGATTTAAATATTACAATAACGCACAACCCCTGGCTGGGGTCGAGTAGATTAACTTCGGAACGTCTCACCAGGTGGCTTGGCTCGTTCCATTACCCTAATGTAACATGTGGCACGCCGAGCCAAGTTCCAGGTGAAATAATTCAATTACAATAAATAAAGATCCGTATAGTGCCGAATTTTTGTATTAAATTAGATGTGTTTAGTTGTATTTAGTTAATCAGGTTTGAGTAAATACTGCTCTTAGTTTAGGTTAAGGTTTTTTTTTTAATAATTGGGTATAAAATTTTAAGTACTTTATTGTATGAGCCAGAGGGAGAGACGGTTCTAAAGGAATGTCGTACGTGGAATTCAACTAGAAGCAGGATTTATATCTTAAATCAAATTCCTTTCGATGATATAATTTATAAGCACAGAGTTTAACAGATAGGAATTTAAAAGTATAAGGTTTCTTTACAGTTATATCGCAACAACAAAATTTTAATTTCATATTAGTTTCCCCATAAGACTTCCAATAGACTTAAAAAATAATAATACACAGTCCATATAACTGTAATTTTTATACTTAATCGAAGTATGTAATGATTTTTTTTATTTATAGCTAGATTTCGTGAAAAAATAAATAAAATACCTATTCACATACCTAATATATAACATAATGTATGTATAACGTATTTAGCACTGATACAAAAAAAAACCAGACTAAACGCAATACTATCATCAATCACTAAAAATATGGCAAAAATACAAACCAGCCAAAACAATAGAGCGTATCAACAAAACATTACGATTCCATAGCAACTACCCCCGAAATGAACGCAGAACAAAATGTAATTACGAAACAAATCATCCTCTGACATTTAATGCCATCGCAATATGTTCGAACCCACATTCGGCAAAGTAGAACCCCATTTTTACTAATACAAAACTCGTGGTTATATTTTTCTACTTGTATGAATCATTAACATGTTTCAAAAGTAGGGGGCGTAGAGTGGTGCCTAGCGCAACCCCATTGATTATCAATTAGTTTTTCTGCTCGCATCATTTATTGTCGGTGCATTATCCACACTATTTACACGTCTCTTTGTTATACTACGTGTTAAAATTCATAATTTCAATTGTACAATCGATTTTCGTCTATATTTAGTATCAATATACGGTCGATTGCATTGTATCATAGGTATCGAATTAACACGTCCATCTTTGTAACAGATGATTCTTTAATGATCGGTTTCGAATCGATTTTAGGGCCATCGATGGTTTATTGATTTACGGTTCAGTTGTGACTTGCTCTTTTTTCATGATGAATAGATTTAGCCGGTTATCAGATCATTATCTTGTTATTCTAAATTAATTGATTATCTTATTGATTATGTTAAGTTGCTCATGATTAACTTTAAAAAATGTGGCTTTTAATATATACGGATATATTTTTTAATTTTTAAATAATTTATATGAGTAAAAATAATGTTACTTATAGAGTAACACTATATATGTTTAAAGTTATTATAAGCATGAGCTTAACACCATCTTGGCATAGTGGCATAGTAATCTGTCTATAACGCGTTGGATATTTGGAGATTTCATTTTCCTGCTCTACTGGAAAATAGTCGAAAATTGAATAGCGGATAAATGTGACATTAAGTTTTCTCTACTTATTCTGCTATATACAGTACAGCCTACAGCTAAATATACTATCATATTTTAATCACGTTTTTTTTTTTAATTTTCAGTCAGATATAGTGCATCAATCAGTGTACGAATTAGTCCATTCAGAAGATCGGGAAGAACTTCAAAGGCAGCTATTATGGAATTCTTTCCTACCTCCAGATGTTAACAATTTGACTCTCCAAGACGTGCTCAGATCTGAGAGGGCTCATCTTTTAGAAAGAAGTTTCACAGTTCGGTTTAGATGCTTATTAGATAATACTTCGGGGTTTTTGGTAAGTTTGATAATATTTATAATAGAAGAAGAACAATTACATTTATATTCATTATTTAGAATTGATTTTAAGTTATAAAACATTAGTATAATAATTTTTTTTGTGTATTTAACATTTATATCAAAAACACGTACATTGTAAGCATTGTAATAAAATGAGAGACTTTTCTGATTTTATTTTTTCCAATATAAAAAAATAAAAATGACCATTTATGGTTCATATATCTAAAATATTCAGTGATTAGTAAATATGTATCTATTTATTATAATCATTAAACTTATTTAACTAACGTGTTTGATTTATTTTTTTAACTTTTCTATTGTAACAATTTCATTCTTTTTTAGAGGTTAGATATCAGAGGTAGAATCAAAGTCCTCCATGGTCAAAATAAGAAGACGGAGGAGCCTCCTCTCGCGTTATTCGCTATTTGCGCACCCTTTGGACCTCCGAGCCTTTTAGAGATACCACAGAAAGAAGTCATGTTCAAAAGCAAACACAAGCTTGATTTATCTTTAGTTTCTATGGACCAAAGGTAAGAAAAATATATTTTTATTGTTATATTAATTTCCTTCATCTGATAAGATAACGCGTGGTAACCCAGCATTTAATTTTTCTGCCTTGAATTTAACCTGCAAGGTGAGTATGGAGTGTCTTGGCACAAGGCTCTCTCTACTTTGTTATATGTTGATTAAAAATGTTAAGCTAAAATTTGTTTAATTTCTACTAAGAAAAAATAATGTGATATAATACTGAAAATTTGTAATACGATATTAAATTTCACTTAATGATTTTTTTTATTTGAGAGAAAGTAATTATTTGTAATTTTCTACTTCATCATTATTTAAATTAAAAAAAATCTTTAATTGAATTTCATGACGACATTTAAAAAAATTGCAAAAACATTCTTAAACTACCACTAAAAAAATGTGTGTACAAGTAAAGTAAGAGTTATTCAATTTTTGCCACAATCAAGAATCTAACCTGCGTTTCCTCATAAAAACTTATCAATATAACCATATACATACATATAACCATAACTTTTAATAGCTCAAAAAATATTCCCGTGTCGGTGTATTTATCCCTTTTAGACAAGTCATTTAGTCGATAACTATCAATAAATTCATTTGTCACGCTGTATGTTTATCAATTATACATTTTCTATGGAACATGGGATTTTTTTATATAACATCCGCGTTGTTCAAAGGATTGACGGTTCATGGTAACTTTTTTTAAGAATAAAGTATGGTATTGCCAGTCGTGGCGCAGGGGCACAAGCGTGTGACTGTAAACGCAACAGGTTGTAAATTCGATTTCCACTCCAAGAAATATTTTTTTAAATATTTTCTTTTCTTCGCTCTGAATGAAAACCAGACTTTAAATTCCGATACTCAATACTTAATTCCTCCGAAAATCTACATTTGGGCAATTGGGCAGCGGAGTATCTAGGCTCTAACACTAGGAAACTTGCATCAATCATTTTCATTTCTTCGCTCTGGTAGGATATAGCACGACGTTAAATTACGCCACTCACAAACGTCATAAAACCATAACTTAATTAGGAAAAACACAGGAATAGAAAAAGCAGGGCAATCCAAATCTGTGGTGTAAAATAGTTCATATAAAATAAAATATCCTATACCTCGAATTCGGTCGAGGATTGGAGTGTTTCTACCACAGCTTTTCTCTACCTATCCATCTATCTATTTATCTCTATCTATCTATGTTATATGTAAATAAATATTCCTCCAAGAGTTATTTGAACTGTTATATCAATTTCACTTATCTTTTTCTATTACTTTTCAGAGGTAAAATGTTGCTGGGATATACCGACGCGGAGTTAGCCAATATGGGTGGTTACGATCTAGTTCACTATGACGACCTCGCGTACGTAGCGAGCGCTCATCAAGAGTGTGAGTATTGAAAATTAATAATTTTCCTTATGTTTTCAAAGATTTTTTTCCCCATACAACCCAGTAGAACAGATCTCACCATTGTGAAAAATATTTAAAATTAAAATATGGATTTGCTCCATTTTAGATTGTGTCTAAGGGTTTTACCTGAAATTAAATAGCAGAAATTATTAAAAATCTCTCTAAAATACCTGCCTGTATATCAATATTTAGACGTAGCTCGACAAGAACGACTGGCCTAATTGGCGACTACATTTGTAAGTAAACAAGAGACGGTGGTTTCGGGGTTATCAGCTAGGTTCAACTTTCTATGAGCTTCCTAATTTTTAACTGTATTCCGGGTAAAAAATCTCATCCCGGCGTTAAAATTTACATATATTTTCTTAATATTTTCCTATCGGATGCAAGAAGAAAGGTTCTGAGATTTTTTTTCTGTGCATTTGATTTGTAGAAACCATTATTCGGCTTTAATTCATATTTTATTATTTACAGTATTAAAAACTGGCGCATCAGGAATGATTGCGTATCGCTTTCAAACCAAGGACGGCCAGTGGCAGTGGCTTCAAACGTCTTCGAGGCTCGTCTATAAGAACTCCAAACCTGACTTTGTAATTAGCACTCACAGACCTCTTATGTAAGTATAGTTTAATATTTCGAGACATTACGTGTTTGATCGTGGAAGTAAACGCTATATTTTGTCTAATATCTAATGTTTGTTTTTTTTTTGTTATTTAATATATCAAAATCATCATATTGTTCATGCCTTTATGTAAAATTTTGCCATTTTAGTAAAAGAACATCATTGTGTTATTTTTAGAGATGTTTATTTTATTATTTTTTAATTCCAGGGAGGAAGAAGGACGTGATCTTCTAGGAAAACGTACGATGGACTTTAAAGTCAGTTATCTAGATACAGGCTTGACCAGTCTATACTTTTCGGAATCAGAACAATTGTCTTGCGAATCCAACGCGACGCCTCCTCGGGCGGCGCGACGGTACAAGACGCAACTTCGAGATTTCCTATCAACTTGCCGAAATAAACGACGAGTTCCGCCTACTCCCGCTCCTCCGCCTGTGGACTATATCCCAGCTGACGCTGTAGCTGCAGCTTATACTAACTTAAATGGGGCATATGCTGCCCCATATGGGGAATACCCGCCGACTCCAGCATTACATTATGCACCGCCTTTAGACGACCGATTCTTAACAACTGACAATCTCTTCCAATACAAACCTCTATCCTACCATTATACATATCCTCCAAATGGCTTCCTTGAACCTGCTCCTCCAGGATACGAAGTGCCTCCCTATCACAGACCTCCATCCAGGGAATACACTTATGTGGATAGTAGATATATGAGTCCAGTGGCGGAAAGAAGGTCTCCCAGCGTAGTTGGTCCAAGTCCCGCCGGTTCCAGTGGTTCAGCGGAACAAGACAGGATGCAAGCGGAGATGCCGCGTCAGACCGTCCTGATGTGGGGTGCGGGAGGAACAGCGCAAGAGGTCCCCGTGGAATACTCCCCCCCACAGGTTTGGAGATACCCCTCCCACTACCACACCGCTGAAGCGACTCAATGAACGTAGATTATAAATTTTTGTGCAATAACGTACTGAATGATATCGCATTTAGCAAAAAAATTTATCATTTATTAAGAAAAAATTGGATAAGTTAATTTTTACCAGTTTTGAAAACTGTTTTATTTAAATATACACAATATTATTCCATAATGATCATTTGATATGCGATATTATTCGTCATGTACGAAGTGTCCTTTAATCCAGGACTATGGGCGCAAGCATACAACCACCAAAGAACGCCCTTCTAATCCGAATTTGTTTCTTTAATATTTTACTATAATTAAATTTGGAAAGGATGTTCACTGTTCATCCTTCGCACAGTTCTTAAATACTGCACTATGCGAAGCTTTACCTTTTTGTTAAATGATTTTTATCAACGATGCCTCGCTCAATGATTTCATCTTTTTTTTTACATTTTATTTTATGAAAAACTATTGTTTCAACATAATATTAATGAAATAAGTATTGACAGAATGAAGCCAGTTCTAATTTAGTTATAAAGATTCTTACACAATATTAAAAATAATATATATAATAACGAAGTGTGACTGTACAACCGACTGGTTGTGGGTTCGATCCCCACTCGCGGAGATGAAATATTTACTTAAATTGATATTTCCATTTCTTCGCTCTGGTGTCGAGGCAAAGCGCGGCGTTGAGTTCTGCCACTCAACACGCAATGCGTCCAGAATTTGGCAGAAAGTGGGGAACGGCGTGTCTTAACACTAGGTTCCCTCTGCCTACCCTGCTGTTTGCGGGATACAGCGTGAAGCTGATTTATTTTCATATTTATTTGGAATAATTTTATATTATTTTCAACCTAGTATATTAGGAAAGTCGATTCAATAGTTTCTCATAGAAATACTCTATTCTCAATTGAACTTCCATTACCAACTGTATATAATTTTATGTATTATAAACGAAATATCCAAATATATTATAAATTAGAGTAAATAGTTTAATTTAGCTTCATCATTGCCACGCAATGCAATGTGGGGTGCGATGTAAATATTTATTTTACTAGCTTAAGCTTGGTTTTTGAGTCTGGTTCGTGATTGCTTCACATTTTTTGTATGGAAAATCAACAAAAAACGAAGAAAATTGACTGGATTTTACTATGAAATTTATATTATATATTATTTAATGTATAATATAAATTAAAAATTAATATTATGTATTAAATAATAATTGGACTTACCCTTTTTACTTTATAATATTTTATAAAATAAACTGGTAAAACTATTTTAAGATAAACATATCATTAACTTACAACGGTAAGAACAGTTGTTTTTCTTTGTTTTCTTTTGTGAAAAATAAACGAATTTCTTTTAAAGTTAGAATAATGATTAAACATATCAATAATTGTAATAGCATGCAATATATAATTTACACTTTAAATTGTCTCCCTATAAATATTAACCTTATTTGAAAATTTCTAAACTTGATGAATATTATATAAATATATAGACTAAATATCATATACATTTTATATGGTTTCAAATAGTGAAAAACTATCTCAAAACCAAAGAAATTATTAAAAATTATAAGATTTATGTTATAATTAAAATTTTATTGATATTAAACAGAAATTATTGATTAAAATTTTCACTATTTAAGTATCAAAAGATAAAACTGTTTACATTAGTTATTTTTATAATTTCCTCAAATAAATACTTACCGAATTATTTTTACCAAAATGTCAACAGTAAGTTTTAATATTTATAGGCGAGACAAACACTGCCATGCCAACACGTTCTAGCACCTGTACATACACAACTGCGTGCCTTTTCATACAGTTACTGTAGTAAAGTACTACTAGTAAATTCTTACTGGTGAAATATTACTAGTAAACTACTACTAGAAGAGTACTACTAATATATACTATTGTGCTTCAGTGAGCGGTTGGCCTGGCACCGCGTCGAAACGATCTTCCGACGTCGTTAGTATAAGAATAGTTAAGGTTTTATTAATCGAAGAGCACTTTTTGTTAAAAGTTTTGAAAAATTGTTAATTTCATATGAAATTATATTATCAGTCAGTATAGATTTTAAACTCTTTGTTATTATTTAACTGTCACCATTTGAATGTCAATACATATTGAAAACTAGTATTATATAATAACTTCTTATATAAAAATATTGTCAGACATTAAATATGAATTTAATTTTTAAGCCAGAATATTAAAGGTTACCATAGAATATATAACCAGAGGCATTACATATATTTTACTTAATAAAACAAATTAAATGAAATAAAAAAAATGGTGAGGCGTTATTTGATTTGTCATATTAAAAATTTTAATTCAGCTCCTTACTGGTCACTTAAACTTTATTCGGTTTTAAACCATTTAAAACACTAAGTAAATTAAATATCAAATTGATTCACATTTTGATATGGCAATATTTACTTTTTTATATAAAAGAGATGCTCCGCCACTAAATATCTCAAATACTATACTCTACTAAATATCACTAAATATCTCAAATATTACTGACGAGGTATCTTAGCACCAGGTTCCTCTGCCTACTACTCTGTATGCGGGATACAGCGTGGAACGGGAAAAAATATATAAACAAATAAAAAAATAACTCAAATCACAGTGCTCTTCGTAATTTGTCTTCGCATTGTATATTAAGAAATTGTATTGTCCATACATACGGGTTAACCGATTAGATTTTTTTATAATAAAATAAATCGAGTCATTAAGCGAATTTATCTTCCACTGTGAGTTCCATTAATGTTTGTTTATAAAATTATAAACTATTTTAGCAATAAGGTGCAAAAAAGTTTTAAAAAAATACACTATCACCAAAAGAATTTATAATGCTAGGTCCTTAGATATTTACTCGTGAAACTGATATAATAAGGCACATTTTTGTCAAAATACATTATGAATTATTGTGTGGTGGTTGTGGGTTCGATCCCCATTCAGGAAAATGCATATATTTTAATCATTAGTTTTATTTCCCCGCTGTGGTAGATAGAGCAGCGTTGAGCTCCATCACTCAATACGCAATGTCTTGAAATTTGGCCAAAAAGTGGTAACGGAATGTCTAAAGCGAGAAACTGCTCCATTATGAAATAATCTTGGTAGGACCTAGTTTTACGATACAACGAATTATAAAATACCACATTTTCAAACACCGTTTTTTAAATTTATAAACAATAAAAAAATCACTTGAATTGAACATTTTTGAATTTGTAAATAAATAATTAGGTTAGTACGCTTTAACTATTATCAACTATTGATTGAATAAACTTAATTATTTAATAAATCTATGTTTAAGGTGAAAATATTGAGACAATCTCTTGTATTTATTTTACTATAGCATAATTATGTAATTAAAAGAAAATCAAATAAATTTTTTCAAGCCACGGATGTTTGTGTTTTTTTTTACTCTTTTATGGAAGGAGCAGTGATTTTTCTCTCTATTCTATTTATCCATACACGCGCCAGAGTGTACAGCCAAGTTAAAAAGTTGGAAACTCGCAAAAGTGTATTTTACACAAACCTCTCACACAGGGTGGAAGTGTCAGCGCTCTTTCAAGGGGAACAGCATATAGGGTGAAATATTTTAAACCCATATTTAAATAAATTAATCTATATACCTCAACATTTTAGACGAAGGATTTCTTTTTCTTGTCGATGTTTATAAACCAATAACGTAAACTCATACTACTACAAAAATACTACTAAAGGTTAAGCAACTTTGAACTTTGCCGCCAATATCTACGACTAGATTTCGGAATGACGCGTATGCGGCGGTTTCCCTTTGATAGGTTTATGAGTGCGTGGGTCGTTCTTGATAAATGGTGTTTTATATTAAAACAATAATTTTTTTTATTTATTTTGTTTGATAAAATCACTTTTTAATTTTTGAGAAAAAACTACCACCTGTATTTTTATAATGTGCATTAACACCGCTGATAGAATTTTTCACTCTACATAGGATTGTATGTTATATGACACAAATATTCACAAGACTAGAAGTTAAAATTATATTTTAGTGAGACCACCACAAAAAATACTTTATTTTTAATCTTAATCTTAGATTTATATATGAAGTTTAAGAAATATTTAAAATAATAATGAAATATCCAAGTACAACTAAATTTGTTCACCAGCAGTTCTGAAATAGGATTTTCTAAACTTTTTATTACCTTTTTCTTTTGTAGTGAATTATTATGTAAGTGATGTTTATGATTTATATAGCTGTGTGACAACCCGAACGTTGTGTATAGTACTAAAAACCCATCAACGTCATCGCTTAAAGACCTTAAAACTCTTCATTTTTATCTGTAATGATAATTCATTTAAGTGAGACTAAGAAAGTATGTAATATTTTTTAAGTTCACGCTGTATCCCGCTCTTAGCACTGTAGGCAGAGGGAAGCAGGAAATCTCTCCGTTCTCCATTAAGACACTTGCGTCCTCCACTTTCCGCTGAATTATTGAAACGTTGCGTGTTGAGTGAGTAGCAGTAGTAGTAGTAGTAGTAGTAGTAGTAGTAGTAGTAGTAGTAGTCCGTCGATGAGGCTCTACAAAATCTTAAAAAAATGATTTGTGTATAAGATGTTTCAATATTTTGTAACAAGAATATAAGTAACTAAGTCAAGTGCTGCCATCTAGAGTGCAACTCAATTACTAATTCTCTAACGTACGTTTTATAAAACAAGTTTAAATTGTAGTAGGTTGTCTGCTCCATAAAAGATGGGGCTAGTATCTTTGTAAAAGATAATATGTTTAAAAGCCGAAAAACGGGAACTGAAAGGAAATAATTTACATTTTACAATTTAAAAATATTTTGACGCAATTGCTGATATTAATATATATATATATATATATATATATATATATATATATATATATTTCTATACTATAAATACAGCTGAATTGATTACATATTGCAGAGGAAGCCTAGCGTTAACGCACCCGTTTCCCACTTTCAGCTGAATTTTCGAGACAGTCCTTTTTAATTGACGGCACTCAACGCCGCGCTTTTGCCGTGGTACCATAGCAAAGATATGAAAATATAAATAAATGATACCCTCACAACCTTCGCAATACAGTCACACTAATACAAATATTCAACGTAGTACATGTATTCTTTTATGTGTCTGGTGATAGCAACTTCTGTACCCCTTTAGTTACCTCTATGCATGGACGAGAGAAACAGGAGGAGCCGGGTGGGCTGTGAACCCCTGCGGCACAACTGGCCTATAGAATCCGGCGAAAAATGGTAAACGAAAGCTCCTTAATAAGAAAAGAGTGCCTTAACACTACTACTGCTCCTTCTGCGGGACACAGCTAGTGAAGCTAAAAAACCACTTTATACCATATCGTACCGTGCGAAATCATTACAAATAACATAAGTGGCTAAGAAAGCCTACAAGATAATAGGCCGTAAACAAATTAAAACTGCATATCAAATTGATGCACTTATGAAATCGAGTTTTGATTATTTAAATTTAAAAAGATAATCGATGTGAAATCCTTCATAATACAAACTTGTTTATCCACTTTTACTATTGAGAGAAAGAAATATATATGAATTAAAGAATACCTAGCCTTAACCTAACCCATTCTGTGGCTAAGCCTGTGACGTCACATGAGGAGTTGTCTATGATTAATGGCATGTTGGAAGAGGCCAAGGTAACTCTGACCACAGGTATAGTGAGTTACATAACACAATTAATACCAAATCATAGAGGCCGTCGTGGCCCAGGGGCACAAACCTGTGACTGTAACGTGACGGTTGTGGGTTCTATCCCTACTCGAGGAAAATAAATATATATTTAAATTTATATTTCCAATTCTTCTCTCTGGTGTCGAGGCAAAAAGCGGCGTTGAGTTCCGCCATTCAACATGCAATGACGCCAAAATTCGGCGGAAAGTTAGGAAATAAGTGTCTTAACACTAGATACCCCCTGTCTACCCTGCTGTGTGCGGGATGCACTAGAAGAAATGAAAATGTAAATTAAAATAAATATTTAATTTCCTCGAGTGGGGATCGAACCCACAACCAGTCGCGTTTACAGTCACAGTACATTCAGCCTCTTTATATATTAATAAATAAATAAATAAAATAAATAAAATCTCAGTTTTATTTAAGCTATAACTCTATGTATACAAAACTTATAAATCATAATTAAGTTTACATCTAAGCTTTTCACGACCACAATAGATATCTATTACACAATAAGCTCGTTCTAATAACAACTTTATCCATACAAATGACACCATTTAAGAAAAGTACCGTTCATAAATCACTTTCAATTATTACAAGAAGGTGTCTGTCAGTTAATTTAACTGACGATTAAGGTATCTTTTATATTGCTTGTTAAATATTATAACAACTGGTATTTCGACCCGACTTCACTCAGTATACATTTTTTTCATTTCACGCGGTATCCCGCACATGCAAAGGTAGAGAGCACTTGGTAACCTATTGTTAAGACTCCGTTCCTATTGAAATGCTTCCGTTCTCTATTTTCGGTTGACGGCGTTTAACGCTGCAAACAATTTTGTTTAAGTATTTTTTGTTAAAGTTGATAAAATCTCTACCATTGTAACGTTTCTACAAATTCAAACACTAAAGTACTTAATGTTAGGTGCTCAATGTGTAAGAGAAGTGAAAATTATTTAGAAGATGATTGTATTTTTCAAAACATATTTGTATGTATAATAATAAAAATTATTTTATTTATACTCTTTATTGCATTTTGTGATTCACATTAATACCATAAAATTGTTACATTGTTGGCAAAGGTGGACTTATCTCTAATAGAGATTTCTTCCAGTCAACCCATGCGTATGAGAAAAGGTAGAAACTATTTGCAGGTCCAAAAGTGCAAGTGCAACATATACCTACATACATAACTCTACATATATACACACATACATACATACACATATACATACAAACACATATTAGATATAAATATATACATATAAAATTGGTAAATTAATAGAATTATAATTGATCGTTTGTTATAAATAGTAAACAGATGATTATTTGCGGACAATAACTTGTTTGAACAGCTGCTGTTTCACTCTTATCTTAAATGTGTCAATAGACGTACTTTCCTGAATAGTTTTAGGTAACTTATTCCAAATTAAAGCATTATAAAAGTTAAAATCGTTTTTTATTTGTACCGTTTATTATGTACATACTTTTAATGGTAAACCAACAATCAGTCCGCGAATTATTTTTATATCCTACATCTGGTAACGCCGGAGTGCCTTGAGTGGCGTAGCTCAACTTCGCGCTTTGCCTCGACACCAAAGCAAATAAATTAAATTATTAAATATTTCAGGTCCCGAATGGGAATTGAACCCACAACCCACTTATAATCACGTGGTTTTGCCCATGCATCATGACCTCAAATTACATAATAAAGAGAATATATCAATTTCTACATTACCTAACCTCATAGTGATCTAAACGTGTCACTAAACGCTTGTAGGATTAAACTTGCAAAGTTGTTTGTATGAGAATTAATAGATACAGAGATGAGAGAGCGCACGCGCAGCCCGTGAAATGTTGGACTTAGAGAGGTTATAACCACATTATTTTTTATTATGGATAGCCCACGCTTGGAGGAATGATTTTTATTATTTTTTTTATACAATGGAGTTGAGTTTTACTACTCAACATGCAACGTCTCCGATTCGGGCAGAAAGTGGAG
Organism: Heliconius sara; assembly: GCA_917862395.2. Classification (NCBI taxonomy): domain Eukaryota; kingdom Metazoa; phylum Arthropoda; class Insecta; order Lepidoptera; family Nymphalidae; genus Heliconius; species Heliconius sara. The sequence goes on along the minus strand of OU860788.1, from coordinate 1,399,808 downwards.
AACGGGGTGTCTTGATGGTAGATTCTCTTCAATTCTTGACAGCGTCAAGAATTTTGAGCGTTAAGACAAATTACAGGTATTTTATTTGTTTTTTATTTTACCAAACTCCCTTTTCCAATTCCAACACTGACATAGTAAAAAAAAGAAAATACATAATGGGAAAAAAATTCACTGCAGTTACTTTATTTTTCGAAAACGCCACTAAATAAAAATCTTTATAATAATAAACGTACGCAAATATATTGATTAAATTCATAATTATTAAAACGTAATAACCTAAAAATAATATTATATATTATTGTAATAAAAATTTTTTTGAGGTCGATTTTACGCAGCAATAATTTAGGGCACAAGCGTGAAATAATTAATATTTACATTTTCTCGCTTTGAAAGACGTATCATCTCATAATCTAAATTCCTGAAACAACTCTGTTAGTAGAAACAGTGAGTGTGGGAAACAGTGGGAAAACACGATTAACCTAATGTAGAGCCTAGAATTGCCCGATAAATTAACTAATTAACACAAAACACCGATTTTAACAAGTAGTCCGTTCAACCAAACAATATCTTCAGCTTTATAATATTAGTATAGATAGGAAACCTTACACAAATATGGTGGTAATAACATCTCTACCGAATCTTTCACACCTGAACGCACTCTGAGTATCTAGAGACACGCACCGCACTATAGCGCCAACTTTCGAGCGATTCCAACGTATTTTAGACGTAATGTTATTTTAAATTTAAAATATTAAATTTAAACTATAAATTTCTTGTGTTTTTTAGTGACTTTGTTTAAAATATCGTGATTATAAAATCAAAATGCGTACAGACTGGACAGTTTATTTGTTAGTAATGGTAAGGATTTTTTTTAAATTACATATAAGGATAGTCACAAAGCAAAGATACGAAATGGCTTTACATTATTTTTTTCTATTTATTTTTATTTACAATATTTTTAACTCGAAAATAATTCAGTCAATCTACTATTCTAACGGCCACAACAATACTATTTATAACTTTATATAATTATATTAGGTAAACCCTTTTGTTATTATTTTCTTATATCTTCCGTATCTTGCGGCTTGTATCTTGTTTCTCATATCAATGAAATTCAGTCACTACTTGAAAGAAAATACTTTGAATACATTTCTAAAATACGCTTTAAGTCAATAGCCAAAACTTAACAAGAAACGCGCCAGCGTGTATAGCCAAGTTAAAAAAACTGTCAAAACCACATGAACTATTTCAAGCTACTGTTGAGCCCTTTATAACTCGTTAAAACAATTAGTCTACATAGTTAAAATTTGATAAGTTTTTTTTTTGTAACTTTTTTAAATTTAAAATATATTTTCTAAACTTAAAGCTAAATAGTGTCTAAGCGAGTTTCATATTTTTTTACATATCTTAATCTTATATACTACTTAACATAGTTATTTTTACATATTTGTTAACTACCTTCTTTGTTATAACTCACTAGTTTGTGACATATAAAAGCCCGCCTTTTTGTACCTGAATCATTTACTCATCAAAAATGTAACCCACTACAAGGTAATCTAGAAATTTTATATTTGGTACCAAAGTATACTATTATACACATATACAGGAAAAATCAGAAAACTGTGTAATGATTAATAGTTACTATCAAAAACAGAAAAAAAGTTAAGTTAAATGTTCGCCGACAAAAGAATCGATTTAGGTGCTGAATTCTGAGTTCAGCTCTTTGACTTAGCCTTTTTTTACTAGGCACCAAACCAAAAGTCAATCTAATTGTCCCGTTTAAGCTGAAAATAACCGTACTTAAAAAAGCAAGCAGAAAGCAAATTTAAGAAAGCTTGATCGTAAAAAAAATGTTATTGTTTATTGAAGGCAGTCGCAGTGTAAGGGCCCACGCATGCGAGTGAACGCAACAGGTTTTTGGTTTGATGTTCTCTCGAGGAAATGAAATATTGATTCGCTGTAGTGGCGAGGCAAACCGCGGCGTTGAGTCCCGCCACTAACAAGTATTCGGCGGAAAACGAAGTATTTTAATGCTAGGCTACCTTTACATGTGGGATATATACAGCCTACCATGCTACGTGCGGGATACTGCGTGCAGATGAAAAAAATTATAGTAGCATTATAATAGAAAAAAAGTGAATTGAAGTATTGACAAGAAACAACCAACGACTTAAATAATAAACACGCCATCAAGACAAATGAAACAACGTATCGTTTACCAAAACCGGTTCACTACACTGGTTTAACAGTAACACGGGAACCAAGAAACGCAATAACATACATACGCGCAAAAAACATCATCCTTTTTTTGGTCTCCGCTGCAGTCGGTTAAAAATCAGTAAAACGCATATCGTTGCGTGTCTCGTAAGTCAAAGTGACAGCCACCTGCATACTGCACATAATTTATCGTATATACAAGTCTTGAGTGTTTGTTTTTTCTAATCTTTTGCTTCATCTCTTTATTAAAAAGTAAATGACAATAGAACTTTCTTTTGTATATTATTAGAGAATATGAGGAACATAAATGGTTCCGTTAGTGAAACTTAATAAATTCTTTTATGCCCACGGGAAGTAAGTTTTTCCTTTTGCTATTCAGAACTCCAAAAACCTAAATTAACCTTAGCTTTGAACTCATCTGTTTGTACAGATATTTTAACATTTCCAACTTCCTGTTTGGATTAATATGTTAGATCATTCCAAGTACGGTACGGAGCACGTACAATTTGGCTCCTGCCATTCCTATCCGTATAGCGATCATTATTGAGTCCTAAGTTTTACCTATTTTGGATACCGTTTCTTTGAATATATATGTAATAATCAAATGTTAGGTTTTCGTGGCAAGGATAATATTTTGTAGGGTGTGTGTATGAATTTTGCTGATTTGTACATTTAATCTTGCCTTAAATATTGTTACAAGGAAAAACATTCTTTTCAACATTTAGGTAATATTTATTACAGTGCGTTAGGTTAATACATTAGTATAAAACTATTAAATATGTTTAAAACTAAATATAATATTCGGATGAGGCCTCCATAGACTACAGTACGGTCCTTTCACCTTTGAGGCTAGTTATCAATAGCAGCACGTACTCTAAGGAAAAAATCTTCACTGCTATCATATGGATTGTTTTACGGACTCAAAATTACCATGGCGTTTAGAGCAAGCCTCTGCGTAAAGAGAGAATACTCTCTAAAACTGTCCATAAATCATAATACAGTGGATTAAGATCAGTACTAGATGATGGCCAGTCTCCAGCTCTGATGCAGCCCGGATCGTTCGTTTCTAACCACGATTGGGCTGTTCGAGCTTTATGACCCGACTCCAAGTCTTGCTGAAAAGACCATTCTATTGATGGTGTTGTTAAGGGGCTTAACTATCTTCTCAAGAATGGTATCTTCATACAATTGTGTAGATGTTTTGATATCTTTTTCACAAAAATATAATTCAGTGTCGACTTCATAACTAACACCTCACCATTTCTGACGTCTAATTAAGACCACATTGGACTTTGTTGACTAATTGGAAAACTTCTTTAGAGGTCATTTTGATTGTTCAAATATTTCTTTATTATAGAATAAAAAATCATCCATATTCATCCGTAAACAATTCTTTTCTGTGACCTCTCTTTGCGGACTGCTTAAATTTTTGTTTTGATTTCACAATCCCGATCTTATCTATTCTAGAATCTTTTTTATCAGAAAGAAATGACCAGTGCGTCTTTTATAAATTGCAAGTGCAAAGTATCTTTTAAAATACGCGAAATGTACTTTTTTGCTTTCGAGCAGGATTTCTTCGAATTCTTTCCTTTTATACTTTGTTCACCTAATACAAATATAACGTGGATGGCCAAATCTTTTGTATGTCACAAACAGAGAAGATTTCTTTGTATAAATTACTAGGTACACAAACATTTCACTATTTCACTAATACTACCCGGATACGGAGAGAATTAAAAAATATATATTTGGCTCCATACGTACTTTATGTAATGCAATCACAGTGAGTCGGTTCTCTCCATTTTAATGTCACAATTCATTTTTCGACATATTTGACACATGACAGATTCCAAATTCAAAAGTAATATTTTGTTTATTTTTAATTCTAACAGCATTTATGGGCAGATGCAAAAAGCGTGCCTGTAAACCGACTGGTTGTGGGTTCGATCCCCACTCGTTTAATTTAATTTCTTCGCTCTAGCTGGTCCCGACACTCAAAGCGCAATACCTCCAGAATTCAGCGGAAAGTTGGAAACGGGGAGTCTTAACTCTAGGTTCCCTCTGCCTACCCTGCTGTGTGCGGGATACAACGTAAAGCTGTGTGTGTGACGCACGTTTCTAAAATATTTGAATACCGTCACATATACTTACATTCGTATTTAGAGTAAAAGTACCGTTTTTAGCTATAAAACGTAAAATTTTTTAAATTATTGAACTTTCTAGAAAGTAAAATTTAGTTTTATTACTATAATATATTTTTGTTTCTTGTGTTTTTTTCTATTTTTGCTATTGTAGAGCTTTATCTTATCTATTCAAATGAGTACAATAAATTTGTTAGTAACTTTTTCCTTATTTATTTATAATCGTTTTAAAATGAAAATATTGAACTAATTGTATTAAGTTTTATTAGTAATTGTAAGAGAAATAATTGAGAAGACAAAGCGCGGTGTTGAGTTCCGCCTTACAACACGCTATGCCTCCCGAATTTCGCGGAAAATAGGGAACGGAGGGCCTTAACACTAGATTAAGGCACTCCGATCCCTATTTTCCGCCGTTGTCCGCCTACCCTTTTATGATACAGTTAAAAAAATTGAAATAATATAAGGCGTCTCGTGTCGTGGTGCAGTGGCATATCGTTCGACTGTAAACGCAAAGGTTATGGATTCGAATTCCATTCGAGGGAATGTGTTATTTTCATTGTCCCGTTCTGGTAACAATACGAAGTGCGGCATTAAATTTCGCCACTAAAAAGTTAGTGGAGAACGGAAGGTCTTAATACTTGACGCTATAAGCGGGATACAGCGTGAAGACAAAAGAATATAGAAAATAATAACCTCATTCCGTAAAGTCGGTTAATAAAAGGAAATGTGTCTATTACTCGCGTAGTCATGTGTTAAGTGGCACGATCATCTAGAACGAGTGCGAAATAAGATACTGACTCACATTTGATATTGATAATATTATTTTAGCTTCACGCTGTATCCCGCACACAGCAGGGTACGCATAGGCAATTTTGTGCTGTATCTAGCCACTGAATTCTGTAGGATTTACAGAAATGAAAATATTAAATATTTAATTTCCCCGAGTGAGAATTGAACCCACAACCTGTCGCGTATACACTTGCACGCCTGTGGCTCACATGTACCAATTCTGGCCTCAATAAAATAATATTCATATTATTGGCTAAAGAATTCTGCTGAAAGTGGGACACGTCTTAGAAGAAATTAAATGTTTTAACACTAGATCCAGGTTCCCTCTACCTACCCTGCTTTGCGCAGGATACAATATGATACTACATAAAAAAAAATTGAATTAAATTTGAACTTATTACTATGACGGTCAAAAAGGCTATGGTCACGAAGCATGAATACGTTGGTTAGACCACTTTTGCGTTGAAAGTTTCACTTCTACCTTACTAACCTAGAGTCATATAATACCGTTAACTTAATAATCAGTTCAAATATATTCTTTAAATTGCATTATTTAAACGTAGAGAAAAACTATTTTTTCCATATTTTTATAATAAGAGCTAAAACAGTGGAAGATAAGGTAAAATTAAGGAAATTTTGTGATTTTGATTAGTCTGTTCTCAATTTTTGTACGATATTGACTAGCGTTACCTAATAACCAATGATGCCGTCGTGGCTCAGTGGTGCAATATGCTACTTACACTATAGGCGATGGTTGTGGGTTCTATTTTCAGTCGAAGAAATGATTATATTTAATTTATTCTAATTCTAAGCTTCGGTAGAGGAAATTCAACACGCAATGCCTTGCCAGAATATATGCAAGTCGTTGCGCAGGGGTACAAGCATGCCCGTGTTGTGGTTTTGATTTCCACTCTGGAAAAATGCAATAAATAATATTTTCATTTCCTCGCTCTGAGGCAAAGCGTGAGGTTGAGCACTGGCACTCAACACGCAATGCCTTGGTTATGCGGGATGCTAGAATCTTAATTCTAGCATCGACAACATTTTAAAATAATAGATAAAAATTGATAAGGAGTTAGAATATTTAAAAATAAACTTTCTTAATAAACTATTTTTATGTCGTGGTTATTAGCAAATAATAACGAAACAAAAAGAAAGTAGTTTATTACAAATATAGATTTATAGGGGGATAAGTTTAAACTACATATTGTACGATACGAAATGCCTACTATATACTAGATATATCTGCATTGAGGGAAAGCATACACCCGTTCGAATCCGAGAATCCGAGACATCCGAGACGGATCACGAATCCGAGATTTTTTCAAAAAAACCACGTATACCTAAATATTTGTTAAAAATAAATAAATGTACTTCACGCTGTATCCCATACATAGTAGAGAGGGAAACTAGTATTAAGAAATCTCACATATTAAGGGATCTAGAGATCGAACCCATAACCGTTGCGCTACACTTGTACCCCTGCCACGAAGATCTCTTTATACATTTATACGACAAAAACTTACTGACTAAAAATCGCTTACCATACATAGAGGTGAAAAATATAGGTACCTAGTTCCCCTGAGTCTATCTATAGACCATTTGAACCGTCATTAGTGACACCATAGGTGAGTATACAGGTATATATAATTACATAATTTCATACATTGTCATTCACTATAACAAGAAATTAATTTGAAAGTAAGAATGGATTCGACACTTGCTCTCACAATAAGTGAAATTCAGCGTAAAACAAATCAATTTGTAATTACGTGAGAAGTATATGTATAGGAATGTTTGTTACTACATTCTGTTAGTACATACATAATAGCTAATTTGTATGGGAAATATGAAAATAAATAAAAAATAAATAAATCAGCTTCACGCTGTATCCTGCACAAAGCAGTTAAGATACTCCGTTCCCCACTTTCTGCCGAATTCTGGAAGCATTGCGTGTTGAGTGGCAGAATTCAACGCCGCATTTTTCCCTCGACACCAGAGTGAAGAAATGGAAATATAAATTTATGTAAATATTTCATCTCCTCGAGTGGGGATCGAACACATAACCAGTCTTAGGTTTTACAGTCACACTTCGTGCCACTGCGCCACGAGTGGCTGCAATCAAATATAACGAAAATATAAAAAAATGAAAATTATAATTCTATTTTCTATACCATCACGTATCTCTCGCTTTAATCTCACGTGATATTTAAAACAGAATAAAATAATTGGAAAACACTCTATTCTCAATTTTCTACTCGTATTTGAATCACTAAATGCCGTATTTTGTATTGCCAGAGCATGAAAAAGAAATTCATTGAATATTGAACCCACGACTAACGTTACGCTAAATAAAAAAAGAAACAAAATCTTTAATAGTAAAACTAAATAGAAATTAAAGAAAATATGTATTTAAAAGAAAGATCATTATTATTCTGCCAGTGAATGGTATTCAACCCAGACCTAAGACCCCTGAGGAACGATCACAATATGAGAAAGCCAACGCAAATGCAAATCTGGGTAACGGAAAAAATAAATATCTTTTTGTATGTTAATATACATTAAATGCTTATGAGATACATGCCTATGCAAATATACATATAGAGAAAGTATTTTTTTAACAACTTTTTTTTTACGTCGAACAATGGTTGTCTATGAAGGTAAAACATGAATTCGATGTATAAGTAAATATTTTTTCATCTCATTATTAATCATTTCTCTTGTTTAAATTTTTAAAAAAGATTTATAAATTTGGGCGTAGCAGGATTTGAACCTGCGCCTGAATACTAAGCCATACGTTCGTTCGTATAGAAAATTTTATATATTTTTCTTATATTTTTACAAATTTCCGCCAGCCAAAATGTATTGTTAAAAATAATTATTTCTTAGACACAGGTCAAAGTTACGCTACGTTCTAATTTTTTACGTTTTATAAAAAAATTACACACTTGAAAATTTTATTAAGAAATATTAATAAAATAATAACAATAAAAAAATATTTCAATATAAAAATAGTTCAATAACCAGAAGAGAGAGCCGCCTAGTTTATATAACTGTTAGGACACTCCGTTCCCCAATTTCTACCTAACTTCCGTGCTGCGTTGCGTTTACGGTCTGATGCTGTACTGCTGCACGACTGTATAACTTATTCCGCTCGTAGCAGGATTAGGCAGGAGGAGCCCAGTGTTAAGACTCTCTGCTCTCAATTTTTTGCCGATTTCATTGCATTGTTTGTTGAGTAGAGAAACTCAAGGTCGCCCTATACCTGAAACCGGAGTCTTCGCTCCGATTTTTTGAATATCAAATATTTTTTAATTTGTTTTTCTCGGGTAGAAATCGCACAACCTTCGCGTATTTACGATCACGTGCTCGTGCCCCTGCACCACGCCAGGCCTCAATAGTGTATAATAACCTTTGCAAAAGAAATTTAATTTTTTTATTTTTATTTTTCAGATAACAATCGCCACATCCTATTTATCGCACGCAGATGACCGTACACATGACTTATCAGAATCAAAATCAGATAAACGAATATCGAAAAGAGATGCCACAATCTTCATTGAAAGCTATCCAATAGAACCAATATACAAACATAGACCTAAAATAATTTACAGAAGGATATCTAAACAAAGATATAAAAGTCCAAAACCAAAGTACGGCCCACCAATACATTATAGAAGTAAATCTAGAAAACCTGTAAAAAAATATAAAGGGAACACGTATCCAAAATATGGACCACCTCATACTTATAAGAGACGTCCTACAAAATCAAAATATGGTCCACCGAAGATGAAATATAAGTCAGTGTATAGTTCATCTAAACATAAGCCGGTTAGTTATTATTCTCACGAACCTGCAGGTTTTGGAGAGCCTCCAGTAGACGAAACTGTTGATTATCCATCTAAAAAGCAGTTCGGAGAGCCACCGCACGACTCCTATGGTTCTGCCCTAAGCGCAGACGTGATCGACCCCTACATTCCAGATCATTTCTCTCCACCTTCTTATTCAGATACATCGAGTTTTGACAATTTAGATACTAATTTTGATCAAGACTTTAGACCTTGGCAAAAAATTCACGAGCAAAGTTACGATAACAGCGTTTCATATTCTAAGAAACGACCCATATATGTCCGACCTGAACCATTTGATGTCCATGACGATTTCGACTTGAATCCTTATTCTTATACCCAAAAACATAGCGAAGCGGTTGATGAAGAACCAATAGAAAGAAGGAGACGACCCTACTACTTGAGTGAAACTGTGAAATTCAAGCCTAGAAGACAGAAGCCAACTCCTGAACCAGATGATGAAGTATTAGTTGGAGGCCGATATGCAGAACCACCAGCAAGATTCGTACCTAAATACCAACAAACCGCTTCTTTAGATTCAGAAGATGATGACTTCGTACCTTTAAAAGGATTTGTTGATCCTGATATTGCAATATCAGCGACCATTTCTCCTTATGTAAATTATAAACATAGCAATGTAGCTTTTAGTCCTCAGAATCTTAACGATGCATTTAGTATAGTAGATAAGTAATGAATATTACATTTAAAATGTATAGCTTTAATTTGTAGTTATTTATTATTTACTATACTTATTTAATCAGTATAAAATTGTGTACGTCCTGAAGAAAAAAAATACGTTTGTGTATGATAGTTATCACCATAAAGCACAATATAATAAATTGAAATATCTAATTTCCTTCATTTAATATATTTTGTATTGTTCACTAAACTACAGTCATTCTATCAGGTAATATGAAAAAGTAAAAATAAGAAATATTTTTGTATTATTTAATTATATACCCACAATTTGAAATATCTAAGAAATATGACCAAAATGAATGTAAAAAACAATGATAATACAATCGTAATAAAACTAAAAGAGCAAAACCTGTTCGCAAATATTTAAAAGTTAGTTTTTAAAAAGCTATAAGTAAACGTCTATCAACTATACGAATCAGAAGCTTAAATAATAAGTCTTACTACCCATAAGTCTTAATAAATCTAAAAAACACAGTATACAGTATCATTCTAAAAATCGAATATTTCTTACACCTCTTACATCGTAAATAAGGACATCACATTTTCTTGCTCTCTCTCGCTCTATTGTGTTTCAAATTTTAATGAACTTAATATTATTTTCAGTTTGTGACACTTCGTGTATTTATTCTAATGTAAACTGAATCTCATCTATGTTTCTCGTTGCCAATTTTGAGCTTAGCTCGTTTTTTGTCAATAACATTTGCTCTCGGTAACCGTCTTCTCTTCCTTGCATTGCCACAAGCTGCTCTTGCAGCTTCACACGCTGTATGAGCAGCTTGCTTTGTAGCTGCACACTCAGCACAAGCACATTGTAACTTATGCTGAAGATGAGCTAATCTTGACCTGGATTCGGCTAGATTATGACATTTTTCTTGCAATCCATATTTAACTTTCTCTAACACACAGTGGGTCGCTTTTTCCAATTGGGCTGATAGTTGAACTGACTGCATCATAATTTTATGCTGTAAAATTATAAATAAAATATATGTAGTCTTTAAAATATCTAAAAATATTTAAACAAATAGTATAATATAAATATATATTAGCTTCACGCTGTATCAGTGCACTACAGCAGGGTAGGCAGAGGGAACCTAGTGTTAAGACACTCCATTCCCCACTTTCTGCCGAATTTTGGAGGCATTGCGTGTTGAGTGGCAGAACTCAACGCCGCGCTTTGCCTCTCGACACCAGGGCGAAGAAATGGAAATATAAATTTAAGTAAATATTTCATCTCCCCGAAAACTTTCATAAAATTAGTAACGGATACTTACCTGTGCAGTAGCTTGTTGAGCAGCTTGTACAGCGGCATTCACAGCTGCTTGTTGCTGATGTACTGCTGCAGTGTTCTCAGCAACGACAGCCTCTGCTTCTTTTACTTCTTGTTGGAGCTGCTCAACGACAGCTTGTTTGCCTGCAAGAGCTGCTTCAGCCGCTTTAGCAGCTTGAAGAGCCTTCTCTGCTAATTGGGTTTTAACCTGTATTAAAATTTATTAATTATTTTCAGCTACTAAAATGAAATACCTAACTAGATTCTTAAATTTAAAGTTGAAAATTTGCAGCAAATACAATGTAAAATACAAAAACTTACCATGTGTGCCGCTTGAGCCCCAGCTGCATTTTGCGCAGCTTGAGCAGCCTTAGCCTCAGCTGCCGCTTTTTGAGCTATACTCGATGCACACTTGGCTTTACAGTCGCGAGGCGTTTCTCTTACTTTGTTATCTTGCCTTTTAGAGCCAGATAGATTGTTATCTGATGCTCTTTGTAATGTTGGATATCCTTGCACTGACACGAAAAGTGTCACAAAAATTAATGTCCAGAATTTCATTTGCAAACCTTGCCTCCTGGCGTGCATTTAGCAGCAATATAGAATTGCCTCAAAAAAACCTGATTTTGTCGCCTACATAAGTGATATTTGCGAAAATAATAATAAACAAATATTTTGTAAACTTAATAACAAATCACTATCTGATGACACTACTTCTGTGACAAGCAGTGACTGACATGTTCCAAATTGAAATTAATATTTATTGCAAAAAATATTGAAGAAATTGCAGGAAAAGATGGAATACAAACAACATACATAACATGAATAGTTTTTTATTTCTATTACTGTATAAGCTCAAAACAGAATAAAATACATACCTATAATAATAGTCATACTCATATATCAAAATAATATAATAATAATTCTGGCATGTTAATAACAGAAGAAAATCTCCTTTTAAATATTTATGACAATTTGTTTGTCACTGTCCTTTTATGGTGTCACGTAAAATTACAAAGTTTACATTTTGGAGAATTTCATGGAAATATGATTTTGATAAACAATTGTTAGAGGTACCGTTCGTAATTATATAAGTACAATAATAATAGCTTAGCAAAAGAATCTAGAGTAGACTAAAACTCAACTGTAGGCTATAGAACCAACCGGATGCAGAAGACTATGTTGAATATGCTAGAATCAAAGATTCTTAATCTTAAAAATAATACTACGCTCAACCAAACCCACAACCATTTATGCGTTCAGTCATGAGCCAGATTGCAAGACCAAACCTAAACGGGAAATCCAGAAATTTACAATATTGTATCTAATCGTGCAAGCAAGCAATGTGTGTGAATCAACTCACATCCATTGCATGTAAAATTAGACCCTTATTAACTGAGTCATCACATTTCAAGCAAAAAAAAATGTTTAGCTTCACTCTACGTGCAGGATGCAGCTATCCTGCATATAGCTGGGTAAGAAGAGGGAACCTGCATGGTATATCTTAATACTAGGTGTATTAAGATATACCATGCACCGAATTTTAGAGGAATTGTGTACTGTTGGCGTTGAGTTCCACCACTCAATACAGGAAACTACTAGGAATCGAAATCACAACATGTCGCACTTTTAGTTGCACGCTTATGGCCCTGCGCCGCAACTGGCCTCATTGATTGGTATTTTAAATGCATTAATGTATGTTTCAGAAGCTACATCAGTTATCGGGAACGTCAAGTCACGTCAAGTGTGGAGAAATATAAAAGATGATTTGCCTCTCACTGTACGCCTTCATCGCCTCAGCCACACTGCTTGCTTGCGTTCCAGTCTGCTACCGTCAGTTTGAAATGAATAAATTCATCAAATGTCTAAGAAAATAGAAATAGAATTAGATTTTTCTAATATGCTCATATGCCTGTCTTTTGCCACAGCTTTTTTTGCGGCTGCCTGTATCTCGTGTGGCCCGATACTGTTAGATAGTTGCTTAAAAAAAACTAACTGTAATACTAAATCGTCCCCTTGTCGGAGTTCGTGTTGCTCTTGATTATTTAGTTTTTGTTTTCAAATTAAATGTTTTGTTTAAAGATGGCTTAGGTACTGGAAGATTATTAAAACTATTTTGTTGTTTTGTCGTTGATTTTATTTTATTTAAGTAGCCTATCCCTTACATGCAACCTTTTTAATCAAAGGGCCAATTTAATCTCTCGTCACAATAAAATGTTTTGTTTTTGTATGTACAACCATTTTTTTTAATATATTAATGGGAGAGAGTCGATAGAGATTTAAAATAAAATCTGTAGATACCTTAATACTCCAAACACGATAAATGTGAAATGTAAATGTATCTATATATATATAAATTTAAGAGTAAATTTTATCAAACCAGCCTACTTCTTTTAATAATTTATAATGTATATTTTTTTTTGAAAGCATTGATCAAAATATTACAAATTTTTTTTGGTCAGTCAGATATTACGAAAATATTCTAATATTTCTGTTGAGTGATCAGAGTTTCTGATCCTATAAAATATAAAAAAATATATTTAAAATGATAAATTTTACAAAAACTTTTAATTAACGATACGTTATTACGTATATATATATCAATATGTTACTGAAAATGTGAATAATTGTTCAAAATAATTTAAAAAGTATTTAATTACATACGTGTAGATGATAATCTTAATGTTATTTATTTTTAAGCAACTTAAAAGTAGAGTTAAATAATTTAAATAATCACCTCAATAATAGCAAAAGAACTAGAAAATTAAACACATTAAATCCGGGGCGCCCCCTAGGCCTGACCTCGTGTGCCTTGGACACCCTGCACCATAGATTAAGCCCCTGCATTAAATAGCTCATAAAAAGTCTTAATATTTACTATGATAGTATTACACGAAAATTTAAATTTAGAAATATTATGAAAAAAAAAACTTACATATCTTTATGTCAAATTTGACAAAAGTGATGAAATTTTGAGCGAAATATTTATGTGAATTTAATGTAATCATGAGTATCAAATTACTGTGGAACTGCGGTAGAATAATTCTGTTATCGGGATTGTCATTTGGCATCTAAAACATTATAATAAACTTTTCATGTGAGAACGAATTCAGAATAATACGTATGTATTTATTAATATCTGTGATTGTCTAATTTATCTTTTTCTTTAACAAACACGGTCACGACCCTGCCGATTTACTTGTATAGTATATCAAAATGAATTTGTAATAGGCTTACATAAACGATTTTACTATTTTGAAAAATTATTCAATTCGCCTGCTGTATTTTATTAGCAACAAGCATCAAATTACGATTGCTATTATGTATTTTGTACTCCTCGTCCTTATAACATTATCTTTTGATTTCCTCGCTCTGGTAAGACAAGACACTGCGTTGTATTCCGTCAGTCAACATGCAATGTCTCGAAAAAGTCTTATCACTAGACTATCTATACCTAACCTGCTATATGCAGGATTCGGTGTGAGGCTATTAAAAAAATCATAAAGGGAATTCGTTTATGATTTTTTAACATTAATCTTGGAATCTTAAATAGAAAGTTAAGTTTTTTAATTTATGTTTTGTTCCTTTCACATATGTTACAGGTTCAATTCCACCAGCTTACAAGTCATATGATTTGTATATCACTACTAAGTCTGTTAACAACCGCAACGCTCATTGCCTGCGTGCCCTACTGCACTCGGGGGCTCTTTGCCCGCAAGTGCGCGTGCCCCGCTGTGCCCATGTGCCCTGATTGCGGGATGCCCTACTAGTGCTCTGTAGAATAGAGTAATTCTACTTTCAAGTGATTTATGTAAGTTGAAAATTATCGAATTGAATAATATTTAGAAGATTTTGAGTTTTATTACATTAACAAATTCCCCAGTAATAAATTTGCTCTTATATCTTGCGTGTACAGACAGCTATCCGTTTTTTTTTTTTCAGCTTCACGTTGTTTCCCGCATATCGCAGGGTAGGCAAATGGAGCCTAGTGGTATGACAGTCCACTGCCCACTTTCTGCTGATTTTCGCAGACACTGTGTGTTGAGTTGACGGAACTCAACGCATCGCTTTGCCTCGACACCAGAGTGAAAAAATGAAAATATTAAATATTTAATTTCCTCGAGTGGGAATCGAAGTGGTTGTGTCTATATTAATAAGTATAAGTAGACAATTATAGATTTAGATAATTATGGAAATTTGTGATTATTTTTATTATACATTTTATTTTTTACATTAATACTTTTTATATATTTACAGATAGTACAAACTCAAGGCATTTTCATGTTGAAAATTTATTGTATATAACAAAACTCACTATAGCGTAGGATGATCTGTCTGTCGGCCTGCACGGCGCTCGTGGCGGCCGGCGCGATAGCGATGGGGCCCATACTGTGCGAGAAGTTTTGTGCCTGTCTGCGCAAATCTAAGAAATAAATTGTTATTTATTTTGTTAGTATTATTATTATTATATTATAAAATATTATAGAAAGTTTCAATGAAATAATTTGTGTGTAATTTTTTTTAATCTGTTGTAATGTTTAAGTTTTGTGTGATTTTTTTATTGAAAGATTGGGGCGTTGGACCATTTGGTGTATGTAGGTCATATTTATTAATCGCTCTCCACTTTGAGATCGATCTTGAGATTTCGTTTTGATAATCTAGGAATGAAAACGGTATCTCAAGATCGATTTAAGTGGTTAGTTATTTTTAAATACGTGGCTAAGTGCGGGAGGTAACAGTGACTGAAACGATTAACGTGATGTAACGTAACTTATGGCTGGACCCCTGCACTATCAAACACAAAAATATTTTTGAATTCGATTCAATAGTTCCCGAGGTTAGCAAGATCAACCAAACAAGTTTATAAGCGTAAATAAAACATAGAAGGGTAGACGTATACCTTATTGTTATAAGATATTAAAAATAAAAGGCGCATAATAAGGAAACAATTTTATTTCTAAGCTAAAACATACACCGTAATATCACTTGACTGATTCAACTAGAGCTACTGAGCAAATATTCCTACATCGGCCGGAAGTGAACAGACCTAACTTACAACCTTATATATATATATATATATATATATATATATATATATATATATATATATATATATATATATATATATATATATATATATATATATATATTTATATTTCACATGAAAATATAAACTATAATAAAAAATAATCGATAATTTTTAAATATGTAAGTTAGGTCTCTTTTCAAGCCTCGATATAAAACTCATCGCGTAAAATAAATAAGTTAACAACGCCCGACGTATGACACAAAGTATCATTAGTTTGGTTGTTTCGGTTAAATGAGGTTTTTTTTGGTTGTTCTTCCTTTGTATTGCATGGTTGTCTGTACAAAGATACTTATTTGGTTATACTATATACATATTTCTTGTTCTATTTCTTATATGAAGTTTAAAAAAATAAAATTTGAAGATAAACAAAAAAGAACAGTCAGTTTAAGCAAAAAAAGTATCTCAACACAACACAACCGAAACGAAACAACCATAAAGTATCCTG
The DNA here is from genome assembly GCA_917862395.2 of Heliconius sara. Lineage (NCBI taxonomy): Eukaryota > Metazoa > Arthropoda > Insecta > Lepidoptera > Nymphalidae > Heliconius > Heliconius sara. The sequence goes on along the minus strand of OU860788.1, from coordinate 1,383,316 downwards.
TTCTCAGTTAACCGTATAACAAAAGTATCCGTAACCGAACTATTGATACCAAAAAAAAACTAAGCTTATTTGACTAAATTTTTTTTTACTACTACGATCTGTTTCGTCTATACTTTGTAGGAACAACTATAGTTATAGCTTCCTTTTTAAATCTTGAGCTGTAAGGTCTTAAGGTATCAAAACTTTTTGGTACTTCAAAATTATTTAAAGTCTGGGACGTCGGTCGCACTATATGAACTTTTTCATTATTTATTATAGTTATTTCTTTTTCCGTCTGTGTTTCGGCGCTCGATCTGTAAAATCTCCTCACTGGAGGCAAATTTTCTGTTTCTTTCAAAATCGATGGGTCGATTTGATCAAAATTTTCTAATTGATCTGTCAATTTTTCTTGTTTTATATTCTCTAATGGCTGTATTTCTTGTTTTATTATTTCCACAATTGACGTCGTTTTTACAGGCACTTGAACTGTAGTCGTAGTTGTAGTAGTACTAGAAGTGCTCGTAGGTTTTTTTGTAGAATAGTTATTCCTTGAAACCAATCTTCGTCTCTTCCTTTCGTCGCTTTCGTCTTTAGTATTATTGAAGTTAATGTCGGCATTTACTTGTATTAATTTGTATGTATCGTTAGTTTTGTTTGGTTTCCTTCTATTTCTATCAGTTGCGTTATTAAACTCCCTTGTTCCTCGATATACTGGGCCCAAGTTTGCATAATCATTATTGTTATTGTTGTTTATGTTGTTGTTGTTATTGTTGTTATTATTGTTATGTCTTTCATCGATAATAGGTAAGGATGTAATGATCTCAACGTTGTCATTGGCAGCTGGTTTTGAGTCTTGGTTCTCAAGTATAGTTATAGCTTCTTTGATACCATCAACGTCTTCTGGATTTGATTGTTGTCCTGGAAATGAAATGCATAGGGATTAAATTTAATTATTGTGTATCTCCTTGTTGCTCAGGATGGTTTCTACTTGCAAAGTAACTACTAATTTATCAAAATTAATATTTTAAATATTCATTAAAGCAAAATTATAATAGTAATATATTAAAAGAAAAATGAAACTAAAATTTATGTTTGCATAAAATGTACGCGTACAATTAACTATACATATTATGTATATAATAAGTTTTACACCAATTAGTTCAATCTTTTCTTAAGCACATGAGCTGTCCATACATTCATGCGCTAGTTTTGTCATTTAAACGCCCCGGTAACAAGACCAAGCGCGGCGTAGAGTTCCGCCATTCAACATACGAAAATTGAGCGATGCATGAAGAACAGCACTAAGTTCCCTATGTCTTAGGATAAAATAAAGAATATAACCGTACCTTCCTCCATCTTCTTATAAGAGGAGAAGAACGTCAGCGCCTTCATCAGCTGGTAGCTCTTGGACACGGGGATGTTGGTGTCGTACAGCGAGGAGGAGCTCGCGCAGTCCACGTAGAACCACCAGTTGCACTTCAGGATGGTTTGGTCGAACAGAGTGGACTCCGGGCACAGGAACGACTTCATCACCAGCCCGTCGTCGGTGAGCGCGCACACGTGGAACACCTGCAATGTACAACTTAGGGTACACAAAAGGTACACGTGGGAACCTAGTGATACGACACTCCGTTCCCATTTAAACACTTCCAATCCTCACTTTTCGCTGAATTCTAGAGCGCTGCACTATTTCCCGTTATAAGAGCAACAAAATCAATATATAGTCTATGATTTTGGTCAGTTATTTTTTATTTGGTGTGTATGCTGCTGTAGATCAGTTTAACTATAAAAAGTCATATTTATTTTTAAACATTTTTAAAGTGTTAATCCACACTTAGGAAATATAAATACTTAAGCACTTTTTGTTCGTCATAGGAGAACGTATGGCTCAGTGGTCAGAGCGCCTGGTCGGTTTCCAGGAGGCGCGGGTTCGAGTCCCGGTACGTTCAATTTTTATACGTTTTCTAAATAAGTCATATTTATCGTTTTTATTATGAAACTGTTCCAGACGGATAGACGTCGGTCTGGCGCGCTGGTATTCTAATAATATCATAAATGAGAGAACGTTTGAGAATGAGAACTTGTTTCACCTTCAATCAACAACGAATTTAGATTGAATTTAACAATAATCTTATACATCAGAATAACAAATAGGCTACAAGGTATGTAGAGATTTTGCGTATTTTGGCGATAATATAACATTAAGTTAAGACGAGCGAAGCCGCGTTTCGGTCGTTAGTTTTGAACTTATAACCTACCATACATCCTAAGCTCTCATCCCCATACAGTCCGGGGAAGTATTTCTGATCTCCGCAATGGAAGCTAGTTTCGGGCAGATCCACTTTAGATTGGAAATGATCGTCGAAGTTCTTCTCGTAGCCCACCGGGTAGTATTCCCGGGGAGCGTTCATCACTTTACCTGTTGTTGGGTTTCTGGAAAATATAGTAAAAATATAAGGAACATATGAAAAAGAAATTGTATATTTATTGATTATTTATGTTTGGAAAATTTCTTAAACTCCATTTTATCGTATAATACATTCTATCAATTAATTGCAAAAATCCAATATTAATAATTTGAAAGGTTTTTATCAGTATATGGTGCTTATATTCACTTTTTAATTGTTATATAAATAAACTAGTAATTAGTGACTACAGACTCGACGGTTGTGGGTTTGATTCCCATTTGAAGAACGAATCACTTTCACTTCTGTTTCTATGACAAAAAGACAAAGGGCTCAACACGCACTGTCAACAAGCACTGTCTGGAAAGTTTTGTTGAATTCGGACAGTTTATGGGGAATGGAGTGTCTTAACACTAGTTTCTCTCTACCATGCACAAAACTAAAAAAATATACAAAAAAATACTCACCGCTTTGGTTTATGAGGTACAGGTGCCACAATTATCTCGGGCTCGGGTTCCAACTGCAACACTGTCTCTGTGGTCGTTGTTGTTGTTGTTGTTGTTGTCGTTGGCATTGGTATATTCGCATATTTACTCAACAACTGTTGTTGTCTCAACATGATGGCCGCTTCCACCGCTTCCATGGAAATATTACCCGCTTTGGCTATCTCAGCAATTTTAGCATTAATATCTTCCTTATTAAACTGAAGAGTTACATCATCGCTGTAACCACTTATACTGTTGTAATCATCATTCTTCTTCGTGTTACCATAAACAGCCAAATCGTGAACTTGATGAGGAACGGTATCTAAAAATTTGTTAGTATTAGGATTAATGGGATTTTTTAATGTTGGGGCTGTTATTATAGAAATTGCCTGTGACGGCATGGGGACGAATGGGTTGAGTGATGGTTTGTGATATGATGCGGTCATGTGTGATACCATGCGTGATATGTTATCTGATGATTTCTCACTTGGATATCCTATAGGCTGGGAGGCTAAAGGTAGGACTTTTAGCGTTTCTTCCTTAGGAGGTAACGGCTTGAAGGGTGGCACTCCCATAGGCATGGGTTTCGCCATGGTGAAAGCAGGTTTGAATTTAGTTTCAACAGTGGGACCGGGACCGGGTATGGTGGAAACTCTGTGCAGTGAAGAGAGTTTGTCCATAGCGGCTGGGTTTGGACGGCCTACTGTTGGCATTGGTCTCATCATTATACGATTTTGCTTGGCTCGTTTCTGGAAATCGAAAAGATTTTTTTGATAAATTTGACTACCATCATAAATTAAAATAATATTTAATTCATATTCATATCTTAAAGTTATTAAAGTTAAAACTTTCTAAAATTATATAATGTTCTATAACACGTAATCAACCTAATTATACGAATTATAAATGCGTTAAAAATCATAAAAAGATTTAACTCAAAATTTAAGTTAATTCTTTTTTATTATATAAAAATTTAGTGTACAACACGAGCACGATTCATGGCAGAATTGACTAATTACATAATTAAATAGCTTCATTTAGCATTTAGTTCACACGTTTTGTTAAGAAAATTTGTACAGTTTACAAAGTGTCTTGCCACAATGTGTAGATACTGTCAAATAAATTAGAGATTAAATTATAAGCATACAAAGGAAACATGTTTTTATTTTTATTTCTCACATAGAGTAGATAAAAGGAATTTTGTGTCAATACACTCCACTCTTCACTTTCCGCCAGAATTCGGGTTATTATGTTTTCAGTGGTTGAATACTGCGCTCAATACCGCAATTTATATTGCCAGATAAAAAGTACTTATTTCTCCGAATGGGGATCGAACTCACAACAAGCAATTTACCTACTGTCAAACGCTGCTCTACTGCGCCTCGACCGCCTATTAATAGCTATTATCCAGGGTATGGTAAATATAAAAATAGTATAATACAAACTCAAATGAAGAGAAACACCTTAAGACATTGGAAATCACAATTTTTTTTGTCACTACTTCACGCTGTATCCCGTATGTACCAGAGTCGGCAGAAATAACCTAGTGTTAAGACACTCCCACTTTCCGACGCCACCCACGCCGCGACTCTACGCTTTACCTCGACACCAAAGCGAATAAATTACAATATTAAATATTACATTTTCTCGAGTAAAAATCGAACCCACAACCTTTCGCATTTATAGTCACTCGTTTGTGCCCCTACACCACGACTGAACTCAAAGACATACAGGTAAAATTACATTAAAGTTAACTTACTTCTTGTTTAGCACCCGTTCTATTAGGAGTATCAACGAGAATGTTAGGCGCGCCGTTCTTAAAACTAACGGATCGACGTCTGCTGGGATCCTGGTTAGTTAACGACTGCTCGAACCCAAGCTCGTCACCGAGACTGAAACCTGGAAGTATAAAAAGAAAAATTGTATCTCTTTGTAAATAATTTGTTTTACACTCAATGCTACTTGTTAGAACCTAGTGTTAAAACATTCCTTTTAAGGCAGTTCCATATCCTCATTTTGCGCCAAATTCTAGATGAATTGCGTGTTGAGTGGCGGAATTTAACACCGCATTTTGCCTGATTGAGGAAATGAAAATATTAAATATTTTATTTACTCGAATGAGAATCACTTGTGCTCCTGCGTCATGACAGCCCCAATTGTTATTAAATAATTTATAAATTTAATATGAGGCTAATATATATTGGAACAAAAACCAAAAGCCACACAGACCTTGGAATTATGAAGAAAATATATATGAATACATATATTAATATATTTGTATATGATGAGATATTAATATATGAGGCCAGTCGCGGCACATGGGCATGAAGTGTGACTGTAAAACCCACTGGTCGTCGGTTCAATCCCTATTATATAATATAAATATTTACTTAAATTTATATTTCCATTTCTTCACTCTGGTGTGGAGGCAAAGCGCGGCGTTAAGCTCTGCCACTCAACACGCAATTCCTCCAGAATTCGGCAGAAAGTGGGGAACGGAGGGTCTTAACACCCTCTTAGGTTCCCTCTGCTTACCCTGCTGTGCACGGGATACAGCGTGAAGCTGACTTATATTAATATTTATTTTTTTCATAATTTAATATAGCATATAACAATATAGCTGTTGTGCAAGGGGACCAGAAGTCCAAAGAACAAATCCAATTCTGTATTAACAAATTACATTTGACTATATCTGAATATGACAAATGGAAACCTTGCCTATCAAACCTACGGAGTGTATTCTCTATTTACAATAATATTCTTCTTCAATAATGTTCATCATTCTGCTTTCAATAAATCATAATATGCCAAGAGTCACTCACTACATCTATCACAGCACTACACGGAACTATGTATTAACAATAAAATGTACGATGGTTTCACAAAGGATGATTGATGATCCTTTGCCATCTCAAAAAAGTGGCCAAGTGTGAGTCAGAATCGCCCTAAGGACTTTCGTGATAGATTAGGCCGTGACGTATCCATTATCTATACTTGACCAAAATACTAATATCTCGTATGGGAATAACCCTTAATGAATTATTTCTTCACTACAATATAGATGTCTTCTTCTAATAAGCTTTAACCCTATAGACCTAATAATATCCGAATAAGGTTTCCGTGACATAGACAGACAGTAAGGCAGACTTGACTTAATCTATAAGAATTCCGTTTCTTGCTATTTGGATATAGAGTCCCGCAAGGAATGCCCTTACCACCGTCGAAATTCTCTCAAGCAACCACGTACCCCGTAGGAGTACCCTCTTCTCTACTAACCCGGTGTCACTGTAAAGGCTTAGAGCCTAATAGCAATTACCTCACGATCGAAAAAACCTCCTTTGTTTTTATGGAAAAGACACGGCAAACGAGCTTTCGGGTTACCTGATGGTAAGTAACTACCGCCGCCCACGGCCCCGTGCAACACCAGAGGAGCTACAGGTGCGTTGCCGGCCTTTAAGGTGGGTTGGGCGCCGAAGCCCGGCATTTCCTGATGCGAAACGCAGTGGCGTAAAGCCACTACTTCTCGCCGGTTTTAAATGCCGGGGGTGGTAATGATCCGGTCGAGTCTGCCCATGCGTGTTGCCATTGCTGGCGACGTGACTCTACCACACGTACTTTAGTCGCCTCTTACGACACCACCAGTACCAGGATAATCCTATTCTAGGCCGGGATCACACGGCACAGAGATAAGATATTCTTAGATACGAAACCCTAAATAAAACAATAAGTAGCATGTAAGAGACCTTACCAAATATACTTTATTCAATAAGTGTATTATATATGTTCTTACGTATATTATTACGTACTTTTAAAGAATTGCATGGCAAAACTCGAGACTATTGATTCTTCAGATTCGAAAGTGTGACCGTTGTGAGATACTATCAAATGTTAGTGACTGACCTTAGGTCACCTGTCTTAGCATGAAAATATGTATGTATACATATAGATGATTTGTCTGTGATTTTGAAACATAAATTAAACAGTTCTGTATTTAGGCTGCCTTCACTCTGCATACTGAATATAGCGAGATAGACAAAGGGGATTAAGTGTTAAGGCACTCCATTTTCCACTATCCGCGCAGTCATTCGAGATATTATGTGTTGTATGGCGGAATTTATCGCTGCGTTTGTCTTTGTTCAAATTCAGTGGTATTGGAACTTACAACGCTTCTTCAGGACTGCCTCTAAGGTATGCATGTATTTTAATATAAACTCAAACGTTTGTTATGGCTTTGAATTAATCTCCAAAATTATCGCAGTTTATTTGATTTCATACAAATAATAATTAAGCTTCTATATTAACTCCCTTGAATTCAAATTATGAAAATATGGAATTATAAAATAATATATCGAAGTAATATTTATATACAACAAGGTTCAAAGAGCTCGCGCGGAACCGTCGCGGTCACTAACATATATAAACATGTATTCAATTTTTTCATTGAGATTTCTTTTTTTAGCTTCACGCTTATAGCAAGGTAGACAGAGGGAACATGAGAACCTAGTGTTAAGAAATTTGGTTCCTATTAAGACACGTCCGCTCCCCACTTTCTGGAGACATTGCACGTTGAGTTTCGAAACTCTACGAGGAAATATAAATTTAAAATATTTAATTTCCCTGAGTGGAAATCAAACTTACATGAGTCGCGTTTATAGTCATACGTTTGTGCACTGTGCCATCAAGGCCTTAATCTATTTTATTTTAGTTGATTCAAGTAATCAATATTTTATAACTTTACTTATACATATAAATGTGATGAATATGAAACAAATAATATTTCACATTCATCGCACTTGTATGTATACGTTACTTATCTATACTTATAATAAAACAGAAAAACGATTACTAGCCAAAATAATGGTTTTTAATTTTTTTGTTTTTTGTCTGTTTGTTTGTTCATGCTAATCTCAGAAACTGCTTATCCGATTAAAATACACTTTTCACTACTGGAATGGCAAGCTTTTCTTAATATTGGCATAACTGCTTATTGCTGAAAATAGTTATTTTATACAACTGTTTTATTAAATTGGCCAAATCAAAAAGTTCAAGCGGGCGAAGCCGCGTGGGACAGATAGTATAAAATAAAATTTCAAAATAATAATAATAACTATGGAGAATATTAACCAAATGAAGTAGTTAGAAATAATTACCAACTCTGTCTCCGCTCGTACATTGCTAACGATAAAACATCATTACCCCTAATTTGTTCGGGTAATATCTACTAAATATTTAATTGTTTTTGAATAAGTCATAATTAAATTGTGATGCAAGTAGTCACATTTATATATGAAAAGCCACGACTTTTATAAATTTTAGGGATATTTTACTATTTTTTTATAAAAATAAATAAATAAATCAGCTGCACGCTGTATCCCGCACACAAAAGGGTAGGCAGAGGAAACCTAGTGTAAAGATATGTAAAAGATAGTCCGTTCCTCACTTTCCGCCGAGTTCTTTGCCTCTACCAGAGCGAAGAAAATGAAAATATAAATGTAAATACATATTTCATTTCCTGGAGTGGGGATCGAACCCACTACCAGTGGATTTTACAGTCACACTTTGTGCCCCTGCGCCACGACCGGCCTCCTTATTTTTACATATATACAATTCACGTTTTATCCCTAGCGGGGTAATCAAAAGTTACGAGACGGGGTCCCTGTACGTCCACTATATTTTACTTCTTCATACATATTATTCGGCGCAATCCTCATTGGACTATAAAATAACTTGGACAATAAAATACGAAGTAAAATTACTGAGAGGAGTTTAAATCAACTATTAAAGAAATATTATTTAAATTTATAATTTAGACGAATTATGGTACTCGAGACAAACCTTCGTGGTTTTTTGTAGTGCCTTATTATTGTAAAGTATTTTTGTATGGATATTTGATAGTAAAAAAATAAAATATATATATATATATATATATATATATATATATATATATATATATATATATATATTTCTTAAATAACTTCTAGCAGAAATCTGCCTCTATATTTCGTATTATATTGCTTTTGTTGGAAGTTTTGTATTCAATTTATATTTACTTTCAGAACCAAAAATAAAATGCAAGATTGCTACACTTAAATATAACTAACACTATTCCTGGTGGAAATCGAACCCATAACTATTGTTATTACAGCCAAACACTGTCTCACTGCACCACAACGACCTTTATACACATTTACATCTTCTTACTTACCCAAGCTAGCATGAGCCTTGATCCCTCCAAGATTCCGTACCCGGAACAATCCAGCTTTTTTGAAGGCACAGTTTATTTTGAATCCAAAGTCTGACTCGAGCACACATAGCGGCTGTGCGACTTCTGTAAAAATACAAAATAATTATAAATAAAATGTTCATTAATTCATTAATATGACTTTTAATAATATATTTAAAGAATTATATCATCTAATCTAATAAAATTCTTTTACAATCTTATTTCAAAACTTCGTGTAAATGAAGTTTAAGACATGTTGGCGTGTATTGTCAATACGGTTTTTCTCCGGTACCGTAGGAAAAAATCCTCTCCTTTCTTTATATACCTAAATGCCAAAATTCAAGTTCACAAATCCAACGGTACTCTGTTCGTTGTCTGTCATCAAGAAACGGAAAAGTTTATGAATAGATTGACAAAATCGTTTATTAAAAAAAAACAAAACAGTTTGCTATTATAAAATCAGTATCTTAAAAGAATTATTAACGACTAGTGAAACTAAGTAAAAGTCTTTGTACAGATATGCTAATAGTAAAAGGTATAATAAAGGTAGTTACACACCAAGCACTTTCTCCATATACAGATATAAGAGAACTAACCCGACTGCATTAGATTTATGCAATTTTTTATGGTCAATTTAGGGCACTGGTCTGAACTCCTCATCCTGCAACGCGATGGGCTTGTTTGTTTCTTCGTTTTTTTATATAAATAAATTATAAACAAATAGTTTTATCAAAAGATTATGTCTGGTAGTATCAGACTCTTATCTTAATTTACACTTAAGTTTAATAAATATCAATAATAATAACAGAGGCCAGTCGTAGCGCAGGGGCACAAAATGTGACCGTAGAATCGACTCTTTGTGGGTTCTATCCCCACTAAAGGAAATGAAATAATTATTTATATTTTCGCAAGTCCAGGCAAAGTGCGGCGTTGAGTTTCGGCACTCAACACACAATGCCTCCAGAACTCGGCGGAAAGTGGAGGACGGAGTGTTTTAACACTAGGTTCCCTCCTGCTTTGTGCGGGATTCAAAATAAAAGAGCCAGGCACTGCGCAGGCGCAGTGGCATAGTTGTGAGTTCGATCCCTACTTGTCTTGTCATGTGGCTACGTATTTATATTATGGATACTTCCGCTACGACGAGTGGAAAGGAGAAAACAGAATACGACGATGGTGTGATGTGAATGTTAGTATCTCTTTGTCCACACTGCAAGGTAAATTACAGAAAACGGCCATTTTATATGCTTAATTAAGTTCTACGACCATGCATTACATTATTAATTTATTATGAAGTATTTAGTATATATTAACAGTGGCCCTTTATCTAATTATTTACAGCAGTAACTATTGTGTTCCGTTATACGCGCGTTACGAAAGTCCAGGATCTGAGCGAGTCGGCCTAGATTTCACCTCGTCCTGCCCATTGCCACGCGATCTGACGTATTTGGTTTTTTTTATTCGGAAGGTAAATAGTAAGGTCAGTTACCTTAATGTTAACCTTCCTAAATTACTTTGTAAAAGTTACAATATATGCACGTATGAAAATTTTAATTAGAAATAAAAATGTATATGTTATTAACGTCGTGTTGCATCGCGTACATAACAGGGTAGGCAGAGGGAACCTGGGAACCTAGTGTTAAGACACTCCGTTCCCGTTCCCTAGTAGGTTTCCACCGAATTCTAGAGGTATTGCGTGTTGAGTAGCGGAATTCAATGCCGCGCTTCGACTTTTTACTAAAGAGAAGAAATAAAATTATTGAAAATTTCATTTCCGCGAGATATAATCGAATCCACAACCTTTCTTGTTTGCAATGGCATGCCTGCGCCACGACTGGCCTCAATAAAATTATTATCTTTTATAATCGAAATTTTTAATACGAGAGTAATCGCTTATTGACGACTTTTTCTTACAGCTCATCACATGTTGAATGTAAAATAATATGTAAGTTTTACATATCAAGATAACAATAAATATATAAGAAAATATATTACATTCTTTTTATCTATGTAACTAACATTGAAACAAAATAAATATTCTAAGATATTCAATTTCACTTTCCATAATGAAACTTCATCTTATATCACACATAATATGAGTAATATTTCTATCTATCTATCTACATATATATTATTCATCATCACACCATCGACACTTTCCCCGGTCAACGTCCTGGACGGTCAAGATTCGAATTGTGAATCAACGACCGGTCGCTGCCGGATACGTGGAGAAAGGTCCAACTTACTAGGTTAGGTAGGGTCAGCAAAATATGTAGTGTAGGTGTTTTGTAACATTGTGTGTCGTCTTGAAGTAAATGACAACTCATCTAGCATAGATAATCTTCAATTCTGTATCCTAGATAAGTTTTTGATTTTATCTCTTTTTTATCATTTTTCTTTGATTTTGCCATCCAATTGCAAGAGTATAAAATTGAAGGAATTAAATAAAACAAGTAATTAAAAACTAAAAAAAAGTAATTAAATATGTATTTGTATAAAATTGATTTAAAAAAGTCCCGTTGAGTTTCTTGCGCCGGTAGTTCTTAGGTCTGATGCATTAACTTTAGTGAATTGGTGGTAAATTATTTGGCGTTAAAAAAATGTAGCTAAAACTTCTTATTTTGAATAAAATTGTTTGAGTTTGACTTTGAAGGACAACAAAACGTATAGTCACTAGATGACTAGATGATATGTTGTATAGTGTAATTGTATAGCACTGCCTTTAAAAAATATATTAATAAAATAATATAAAAAGCTAAAATAGGTACAAGGTACAATATAATAATGTTTGAACCTAAACAATAAATTATTTTATTGTTATTTACATTTTCATGCTGACCTTACTGCATAATAGATTGCAAATATTACGCACTTGTGTGTCACGTCCGAGAATGATCTAAAACCTGTACTGTGAATGTTTTTAATTAAATATATAGTATAAAATAATACATTATTGTATGACCTTTTTTCTTCATTTTTTGCTACTTAAAGAATTTGACCTTTAAATTTTATTTTATAAAATGTTAAGTAGTAGATAACAATATTATTCTTATCGAAAATATTAGCGATATATTAATATATTTCGTCCACGGCTTTGCCTGCTCTGGCTTCACGAATTTCATAGAAAAATAGAATCTGTTCTGTAATTTTAAAGATCTAACCGTATAAGGATTCGAAACTACTTTGTTTAAGACATTTTTTTTTAGTTTCACGCTATATTCTGCTCTTGGAAAGGTCACTGGATTTCCTCTGGAAACACTCTGTTCCCGTTAAAGCACTTTTGCTGCCCCTTTTTCACCAACTTCCGGAGGCAATACGTGTTAAGTAGCGAAACTGAACATCACATTTTACCACGACACCAGAGCAAAGAAATTAAAATATTAAATTCCTCCGAGTGAGAATTGAACCAACAACTGTCGCGTTTACAGTCGCACCCTTGGGGCTTTGCTCTGCGACGACCTCACTGTTGATTTTATATTAAATAAAGGCATATTAATGTATTACGTAGCATTATTTTCGACATTGATTTCCGCCACTTATCACTACTTCATAATTGCATAGAAAGTGAAGAAGGCAGTGTTAACACTAAATTAAGTAAAAGAAATAAGAACGGGAGAAAATTGTAGTTTAAATATAAAATAAATATATTATTATTATGAAAAAAAATCGTCGCTATTTTATTATTAATGTTTTGTTTTTGTTCTCAAAATCATAACTTAGTGTGAAAGTTACATCAATCAAAACGACAGCGTCGGTCACTTCACTATAAAGGAGGTAGCGCTTTCTATATTTTATTTGGATTATACAAATGAAGTCTAATGTTGTGGTAAGTTTAAGCCATTATATGGAAAAATATTGTAAGTCATAAGTTCCTAGAATATCTAGGAATAACTCTTAAAAATATGTAAACAAAGTGTCTTAAGCTTCACACTGTATTGTGGTAAGACCCTCCTTTTATCACTATCCACCGAATATTCGAGGCATTACGTATTTTTATGTACAAATATATATTACCTTAGATATTATAATCTATGAGACATATCAAATTGCCGGCGGCAAAAGCATCATGTTCATAACTAAACGATACCTGGTTAATTATGACATGCTACAACAATGCGCAGCGTCACGTGTTTTTCTATATAACGATCTCTAGTGCCGTCATGGCGCAGTGGTTCAGAGTGCGATTTCAACGCAATAGTTGTGCGTTGTAATCTCACACCAGAATGATTTATTTTTACTCTTTAGAAAACATATCAAAATTTGAACGTAGCGGAATTTGAACCTGTGTCTCTTTAGAAACCGTTCAAGTTTCCTAAAAAGTATTTTTCTTTCCTAAGTGTGAAATATCACTTTAAAATAAAATGTAAAATGATTTATTGAATTTCCTCGATCTGGTAACAAGACCAAACGGCAGCGTTGAGTACCGCCAAAAAATGGGAAACGAAAAGCCTTCACAACCATGATACATAACTAAATAATAACCATTAAAACTACTATTGCAAATTAAAACTACTATTTAAATTTTAATTTAAACCGCAAATCTACACTATTACAAAACAACACAGAGTAATATAATATGTAAATATGTAAGCACAAACACATCCTTGTTACGAAACACGATTCAAAAAATTGCCTCCATTGACCATGCTCGTTGGGTAAGTTCCAATTCAGTCTTTCCTTTATGTGGATAGACTTAAGTAATATAATGCAATAAGTACCGTAATAGGCTTCTAACAGCCTCTGTAGTTTGGTTTGTCTGTTTCGAGAATATTGTAATATGAATTATAACTTTTTTTGTATCTTCGAGTTGTATCCCGCATATAGTAGGGTAGGCTGAGGGAACCTGGGATGGGGAACTAGTATTAAGACACTTATTAATTAAGACACTAATTAATTCTGGGGATATTACGAGTTGAGTGACAGAATTCAAAGTCACGATGTTCTTCGTTACCTTTGGTAGTGGTGGTGGCGAAGAAATGATAATATTAAATCGTGGGAGTGGTAGTGGGAATCTAACTTAAAACCTGTCGCGTTAACAGTTACACGATTACGTGAAAGTCTCTTATATTTCATTTCATCTTTTCTCTTTGGAAACATGGTAAAGAGCGACGTGACATTCTGCGACTAAACACGTAATGTCTACCGAATTCGGCGGAAAATGGTAAGCGGAGTGTCTTAACACAAGGTTTCTTCTATCTACTCTGCTACAAACAAACCCATAGATTATACCATATCACATAACCGTGAGTAAATTGGCGTAAAATCTGTTTCCACGTCCAATCGATTCCCAGCATTGTATTGTTCTATAATAAGTAGTTAAAGTTAGAGGAAAAGTGGTTTTTTTATAACAAATTAGATATCAAGTACGCTAAAGCAAGTGATTTACGTATCGCGTTTCTGTTTTCTATTAGCTATTGTTTATCGGTAACCAGTTTTCTTTAGCTTCAGTGAAAATCTGTTTATTGGTTTCCTTTACTTCATTAATTATTATGTAGTTCATACAGTAAAGTTAGATGTAAGTAGAACTATTATGACATAAATAGGTGCTTATATTATCATTGATATATACTAAAGTAGATAACAAACATAATATAGTGTTAAAACTCTCCGTTTGACACTCCGCTCATTTTTTTGTAACAGTGCGTGTTTGGTTTCGTGAATCAACTTTTCTGTTCCTTATATATCGGACTTGGAATACTTCATTCTAGCCTACGAGACGAAATGCGACGTAGAGTTCTGGCAACTTAATATACAGTCTCGAATGTTGGGAAGTGATTTAACACTAAGTTCGTTCTACCTATCATGCTCTACAGCTAAGTGTCAATGCCGCATGTACCAGGGTAAGCAGAGAGCGGCTTTTGCTAAGATGCTCCGCTTCCCAATTTCCGCTGAATTCTGCAGTCATTGCGTGTCAAGTGGCGGAACTCAACGCCGCGCTTGTGCCTCGATACCAGAGCAATCTGTCAAACTGATTTTAACTGACTGACTGACTGAACAACAAATAGCCATACAAAGGAACAAATATCCGATCAGCATATCATACATGATATGCTGCTTATTAAAGCAGTCGTCACTTTCGTTTTCGCGTGAGAAAGTGCCCGTCACGCGTGGTCAGCTAGTAGCGATGTTAAATATATTGACGTGAAAAATTGCTCTATGCTCATTTGTCACGCTGTTTTCTACACGCATCTCAAGTATTATGCTGATATACTAGAAACTTAAACGTGACTTCGCTTGCGATAACGATTAAGTAAAATTATATGTGTATGTGTAATTATTACTAAATGTAAAAAAATCTATGTTTTTTCTGTCAACGGTACAAGGGTAGCTGCGAAATTGATTTACATTCTTAATATTTTTTTTAAAGTGTTACTCCACACTACTTGTAATAAATAAGTATGACTTACATTCTATCGGTAAATATTTATCTATAATTTCAAAATTTTTATAACACATTTTTATTGATAAACCACGGCATTTATAGAACTAAAAAGATTAACATATTTCTAAAGAAGTC
Organism: Heliconius sara; assembly: GCA_917862395.2. Taxonomy (NCBI): domain Eukaryota; kingdom Metazoa; phylum Arthropoda; class Insecta; order Lepidoptera; family Nymphalidae; genus Heliconius; species Heliconius sara. The sequence continues at coordinate 1,367,710 of OU860788.1, read as the reverse complement.
AGCTATTACCGTGTATCAAAGGCGGCACGGCACGCATTTAAATTGGTTTACCATATTTGATTTAATATTTGAATAGTCTTTGAAGTTTTATGACAAACTGCTTAACATTTAAAAATTTAAAACTTATTAAACTTTTAAAAATTTAAAATTTAAAACTTGTTAAAACATTCCGTTCTACTCTTTCCGTTGAATTCTGGAGGTGACAGATTGTAGGCTCCGTTTCTACTAGATTAAATGTAATATTTAATATTTTTATTTCCTCGCCCTGAGTTGAGTTCCGCCACTCAACACACAACGCCGCCAGAATTCAACGGAAAACGAGGAACGGAAGTATTTTAATGGGAACGGAGGTCCCTAGTTTCCATCAGGGAATACAGCGTGAACCTAAAAAACATAAAATATAATCAAAACTTCTATTTACTTTCAGTTATATTGCCTCTATAGATACACCTCACTAACCCACTCTAAATCCAACTAAGGATGTTAATCGTTTTGTGATGATGTTTTCTTACGCAATTTATGTATGTATGTTACAATTTCTTTACTCTGAATGGAGACATTTATATGAAATAGTATGATTTTTCACGCACTATTTAATGTGATTGCTTGTGAATGGAGTTGCTTATTATTATTTATCTGTCATTAGGTCTGTGTTACTATAATAGTTGAATACAGAGTGGACTAATGGAACCTCCTTTAGTAATAAAGTAACTTAACTTAACTCCACACTATATGCCTAGCGGGGTAGTCAGAGAGAATGGAAAATACGTTCCCCACTTTCTGCCGAATTCTAGAGGCATTGCGTGTTGAGTGGCAGAACTCAACGCCGCGCTTTGCTTCGACACCAGCGCGAAGAAAATGTAAATATACATTTAAGTAAGGTCTCGTCTCAAGTAATAAAATAGAGTTAGTATTATGTAGAAATAACCTACACTTTATAGTATAAGACAATATTAAGTATTTAAATCGATTTTTTCTCCGGAAAACTTAATCCAAAATTCCAAATAAAGACTCATTCATGATTTAAGCTTGATGAGCAAATAGAATTTAGTGTCAAGTCGATACGCCAATTTCCACCCAGAATACGATGAAATTAATTTACTCCATCGAGTGGAAAGCGAACCTACGAGATGTTATAAATTAGTCACACATAGTCCTACTCTGCTATAATAGCCTCATCTATAATTTTACAGATATAAAAGCTACTAAACTATTAAAACAATCACATTTTCTACAATAACTATACAAAGTAAGACCGAGGAAGCCTCTACATCAATGACTACAGATAGATAAAAGACGGGTATTACCAAAGATCACCTCACGCTTAAGCTATAAACGTATACGAAATACGACAGCCATAATGCTGACCTTATGCACTGTTGTCTAGTTTCTAATTTATGAAACTGTTTTCACGACAATGAGATATGCTTCTTTAGAAATTCTGTTTAATACATTTCTTTATTCAATATAATTAGTATTAATATATAAAGCCTAGTTATGTATTACTGTGTTATTTTCTTTTATATACTTTTTTTTTAGTCCGGGAAGGCAGAGTGAATCTAATGTCAAAAATCTCCCAAATTTGAGACATTGCACGTTGAATTGCAATAATTTCCCCTACGTGGAAATCGATCCCAAGAACATCGTGTTTAAGATCAAATTGACTTACTGCACCTATATTTTTGTGGAATTATTTTAACACTGTCATATTAAATATCTGTTACCTAAATTTGTTTAATATTATCCCCAAATTACCAAGAAGTATGAGAACTATCAAAAAATCGAAAATAATATTTTTCTGTATTCTTATATGAATTTTTCTTGGCTTATACTATATATAATAGTAGTCGTATATGTCTGTACATCAATCATCAACAATAAAACCGTAACGACCTTTCTTTTAATTCTTTGTAACCAACCATGACGTGTGTAGAGCAATTGAGATATTAACAGTCTTCTTTAGTATTCCTTTCGTGTATACTTTATTACTTGGATGCGAGTAGAAAGTAAAATTTTTAATATCTCATATATATTGTATAAATGTGGTCGTGGTTTTGTAGAACAGCGTTTGGCTATTATTAGTTAAATATTATCCCCATTTATTCAAATGCGCGTGCATCACTCATTTTCAATTGCCTGTTCTGTTAAGCAAAACGTGGTATTTATAAGATAACATTTTTTTTCAATTACGTGGAAAATCTGAAGATGCTCACCTAGTAATGCTAAATATATTATTTTGAAACATCTATATATTAAACTGTTTTTTGGTTTAGTATTTACACTATAAAGTAAAATTTAACTGTTCTATACGATTACCTTGTTTTTGTTTTTGAACCCATTTTAAGTCCGGCTGAATATCTGACTATATTCCCTTTATATATTTAAGTGAAACTCAACGCCATGCTTTGCCTAGTTAGCAGACCGAGGAATCGAAAATAAAATTAAATATTTCATCTTCTCGAGTGGAAATCAAACCCACAAGTCCTTACATACTATACATGTGTAACTAAAAGCTTGGAACATTTACTCTACATTTATAAATGGTTAAACTTAAACTAGGTACGTAACCATATAATAATGTTTAATAGCTCCAATCCACATTAAATAAATAGTGGTTTTGACCAAAATTGTTCGTTCGTGTGGATAGCCTTAGTACTTGAGGCCACGAGCGATACCCACATGGAATTCTAATTATGTTTACAAAATTAATAGAGTTGTATATTTTTTGTCATGGTTTTTAGCTTCACCTCGTATCCATATATAGGACATAACAGGATAGGCAGAGGAACTGGGAACCTTCGGTGGAACGTGGGAATGAGTCGTTTTCCACTTTCAGCTGAATTGTAAAGGTATTGCGTTTTGAGTGCTAAAACTAAACGCCGTTACCAAAATGAGGAAATGAAAATATAAAATTATTTGATTTCCTTGAGTTGTAATCAAACGCACAGCATATCGCGTTTTTGTCAAATGATATTTGTAAGTACATAAGCGTAATAACGTGTGAAACTTACAGGTTGTCAAACAAAAGCTTTTTTTATTTAACTAAAGAAACTATTTTTATTTTATCACTTTTAAAGTATGATTCTGCACTTAGAAAAGAAAAATACTTAAGAATATTATAAGAATATTATAAGAAAACGTATAAAAAATTGAACTTACACACACATACAAATACATATTTTGGATTAAATCATTCAATTTTTTATATATTTATTAATAAGTAAATAAACATAATATATTATAAATTATTTATTATGATATATTACTGTAATCAAAAAGAACGCAAAAAAACTTGGAAATATAAGCAATAATTTTTTCCGATAAAAAAGACTTCAACGAGCGTCCCAAACCACACCTATTTATATTGGTATCGTTTTCCCTTCAAGTATGTAATAGAAGTTTTTAATGTTTAAAGTAGAATATTTACTGTAAAATATTATAAATATAATAATATTTTCATTTCATTTCGTCCACAATTGCATTCTTGTCAATTTAACGAAGTACTCGTATCTACATACTTAAAAGCGCCATTACCACGCCTACACAAGGCAACAGACTTAAATATAATATAAAGCAAATGAACAATGATATATACACCAAATTATAGTTCAAATTTACGCTTTTTAACGCATAACAAGCATGATAAGAATAGAGAAACTTGTATTAAAACACTCCGTTTTCCACTTGATTCGCGAATTCGATACATGGTGTGCCGGTAGCGAAACTCTACGCCGCACTTTATCTTTATTAAACGTAGTTCATTACATAGTTTCTCCAAAACAAAAACAAACCAACACATAACAATTAAATAAAAATATATAATTAAATATTATATTATAATTAGTACATGAACTTATATCATTTACATAAAATCTAGTTCTAAACGGTCTACTCGTCTATCCGTCCATCGTTGACCATGGCTACGTCACAATTTGATGTAATTCCATAGTATGCACGTTCTCAGTAAAGCTCGAGCACGTCGGCAATCGCAAGGCCGCCGGCAGCACTTTCAAAATACACGATGACCAAATGAACTGTTTTAAACGGATCTCTCATATTATGTTATTTTAATAAAATATATTTTATTACCAATTTTTATATAATTATATGTATTTATGGATATTTCTTAGTGGTACTTTTATACTTGAACCGATTGTCTAGTTATTGTATATATGTACTCGTATATCGAATAAACAAACACGATCGTACTAAAAATAAGTATGAACGGTTGTGAGTTTGATTCCCATTTGGTGGTTTTAGAAGAAAAAAGTAGTGAATGGACACAGAACACTAGGTTCCCTCAAGATACAGCTTAAAAGACCATACTAAATAGAGATAGATATATATATAGATAGATATATATTATACAATTTTGTATTTTCTATTTATTCTTACTTCCCATGTTCACTGACAAGATTAAAGGAACGTAGTAGGGTTTTAATTTTAATTAAAAAAAAATCTTTCATAGCGTAAATGTAATTCTGAATAACATATTATGCTTAAAATGTTATACTAGTATAATTCTTTTTTGGTAAAATCTTACTAACATAGCAATGAGTAGATTTTTTACGACGTCACGTAAGTCGTTATATTTAGATTTAACTCATCCACGAGCTGTCAAACTACTTTCATTTAACAGGAAACCATCGGCTAAGCTGTGTCGTAATTATTATATTGGCTGGATTCATAAATGTTTCCTTCCTCTAACATCGTGTTCACAACTTTCTTGGTAAATGTGTATGTAATTAAATTGCATTCTTTTGGAGTCCTATAAAAGAATGTATGCACATCTCGTAGCAGGGTAGGCAGAGGGAACCTTGATCCTAGTGTTAAACAATTCCGTTATTATTAATACGTTGAGTGGCGGAACTCAACGCCGCGTTTCGCCTCTATACCAGAGCGAGGATATAAAAATATAAAATCCTACAACCCGTCGCGTTTACAGGCGTATGCTTGTGCTCCTGCGCCACAACCATTAATCTAGTAATAGTAACTTAAAAATATATTTTTTATTTGTATTATATGCAATAATTTTATTTACTAAAATTTATCAGCATGTATCTTGCACACAGTAACTGTACTGTGGCAGAGGGAACCTAGTGTTAAGACACTTCATTCCGCACTTTCTGCCTAATTCTGTTTGTGAGTGGTGGAACTCAACGCCGCGCTTTACGTAGACACCACTAATATTTATATTTATAAAATAAGTTGGATACTTTAATTTTACATTATTTATTCCATTTTTCATTTATATATCTATATGATTATACTTAAATTACTATGTGAGCATATACACAATATACATATGTGCGAAGGTAAGCAACATAACCTCTGCTAAATAATAGGATGGGTGTGCAGAACTATTCCATATTCCCAAGGGTACATTAAGAGGTCGACCATGTTTATAAGCTTATAAATCTATACTAAGAATCGTTACGGGTGTAAAACGTGTATTCGTACTGACGACTGGTTCAACAAGAACATTACGGATAGACCCAATAAGAGATCTCGGTGTTTGTAGAATAGTCACATTTTATTACAGAGGATAACTTTTCTAGTGATAAGACACTCCGTTTTTCCTTTATCAGGTTAATCTATACTTCTAGAATAATATAAATATTAAGAGTTTGTTTGGTAGAACGCGCTAATCTTAGAATTTAAATTAAAATATTTTAGATATCAAAGAAGTATATATATATATATATATATATATATATATATATATATATATTACTTCAATTTCGATTCAACTTATTGTTCCTACTGTGTATCCAGGCACTTAGGCCTGTATTTGTTATTTCCATTTGAACATGCAGACGAATTCACAGGTAAAAGTTTCTAAGTAACTTTTATTAATCAAAAAATGTAATTCTAATAACAGCTAAATAGATAGATATTTTTCTATTTAATTATTTTATTTATATTGTTATAAAAAGCGTAATCATACATTTACATGATTTACACTATAAAATATAATAACACTATTATTAATAAGGTAAATCTATATATTTCAATATATCATAAACAAAACTATATATTTGAAGTTGTAACAAGCGTATAAAAATTTCGACGTAGCTTGAAGAACGTATAGCTTAGTGGTTAAAGCGCCTGGTTTCCAGGGGGCGCGGGTTCGAGTCCTGCTACGTTCAAATTTTTATACGTTTCCTAATAATAATTCCTTTTTCTTTCCTTTCCTAAATGTGGATTATCACTAAAAAAAAATTTAAAAAAAAAAGATTCTGTTTAAAAAAATCACACTGCTATTCCACGCACGCGATACTTAAGCTATTAAAATTAAATTCCAAACGTTGTTCTTTATGTACTAAATACTAGATTTGTACGAGTTTATCCTTGTAAATGTTTTTTTTTCTATAATTTTAATTAACAGTCGGCATCGTGTTCAATGCCGCGACAAGTGTATGTGTACATGTGTGTATGTGTGTTAATGTATTAAACATATTTATATATTTCATGAGAGTATTCATTAAAGCCGTCGGAGTACAGCGGAACAGCGTTCGTTGTGGGTTCGATTTCCATTTGGAGAATTGAATTATTTGTATTTCGTTTCTTTGATAATAATACAAAGCACGGCTTTAAATTCCAGTACACTATTGGTATAGGAAGGTAAAATTTCAAAAATTGGACGGAAAATGGGAAACAGAGTATCTGAACACTAGGTTCACTCTGTCTACCCTGCTATTTGGCCTGCTATAGCGTAAAGTTAAAAAAGAGAGTGATTTTGGCAATAAAATCATAGAAATTAATGTTTACATATTTATCTCTTTGATAAAACAAAACTTCAATACAAAAAGAAATCAAATCTAGAACAAATCACAATTTATTATATAATATTAACATCTCGATAATATTTCAATAAGGCAAACAAAAACGAAAATAAAATTTCATACAAATAAAAACAATCGATTCTCAAGCTTTCACTGGATTGGATTTTCCCATATAAGTCTATCACTACATAGATCACATGCATTACGAATATATTACAACATTATTAAATTGTATTTATTTCATAATAATAGGTAATAAGGAAATTAACAAAAACGCATTAATTATTAATAATAAATAATATGATTATTGTAGTCTCATTACATCATATAGATTGGGAGTGATAAGTATATAAAACTTAAGAAACGGTATTGCTTAACAAGAGAACTGCTTTTATAAAAATTAACATCTCATTTAAATTATTTATACGACTTTAAAAGACAATATTGAAACTAAATCATTTTTTATAGAGTCCAGTCGTGGCGCAGGGGCACAAACGTGCGACTATAAACGCAACAAGTTGTGGGTTTGATTTCCAATGTAGAAAATGAAATATTTAATATTTTCATTTCCCAGCTTTTGGTAACGTTGACTTTCGCCACTTAACACGCAATGCCTCCAAAATTAATTTGGCAGAAAGCGCAAAAAGGAAGTGTCTAAATGGGAACGGAGTGTCCTGATATTAGATTCTCAGGTTCCCTCTGCTAACCCAATGTATGAGATACAGTGTGAAGCTATCTTCACAAATACATGGATTATCAAGCACAAAATGAAGTTTTCAAATTGAACTCTTAGTTTTTACGATTACCACGTTCAACCAAACAAACTCGCTAGCTTTATGGTATTAGTATCGTGGATCACAAATTTTTATTTAATCTCAAGTCAGCAAATAATACATACAAGAACTATAGAACAAGAAACTAATATATAAAATAACGGAACGAAGTCACTTTTTCTTATATTATTATTTCCTTTCACAAAAGACAATTTGTCTGAACAGTAATTTTGAAGTCACATCACATACATTATTGGCCCCGTTGGTCCATTTGTTGAGAGCAAGTTGGACTTGAAAGTATCTTTTTGTTATATAGATTGAGGACCACTGACACACTATTCCACTGCCTTTGATATATCTCGATTTTCTTTTAATGTCGCCTTAGATATTAAATAAGATAATATAATTGAGACTAATGTGTACCGGATTGTTATGTACATAGATATATTTTACCTCACCCGAGTAAATTTAATATCTTCATTTTCTTTGCTCTAGTAACGAGGCAAAGTGCGACGTTAAGTTCCGCCACTTAACACGCAACGCTTCTAGAATTCGGCGGAAAGTGGAGAACGCTATCTTATTGAGAACGGAATGTCTTAACACTAAGTTCCCGATTACCCCTTCCTACCTTATAATACAGCGAACACAGCGTGAAGTTGAAATAAAATAAGAGTTTAAAAAATAAAATTAGAATTATAAAAATATGTTATATTTATAGCATGTAATTTAATTAAAACAAAAACTATTTAAAAATACTATGTAATATCAATTATATGAAATATCGATAATAATACATCAGATATCAGTAATTTCCATCTTAAGCGCTACTATTTAATTTGACCGACGTTTAACTAACGTATAACGAAATACTTTGGAGATATCATCAATTTACATACAAATTGGCGTCTATGCTACCTTATTATGGTACAGGTGACGAAAATAAACGCATCTATAGGTTTTAACTCTTCTCTTAAATAGTTTAAGTTAGTAAGATTTCTTTTTAAGACAGAGTATGCAGAGAGAACCTATTGTTGAGACAGCATTTGTAATGAACATAAAAAGTAATTAAGATCAGGCGCGGCGCAAAAGCACAAAGTGTGACTGTAAACACGACTGATTGTGGTTCCGATCCCCGCCCGAGGAAAGAAATATTTATTTAAATTTATATTTCTGTTTCTTCGCTCTTGTGTCAAAGGAAAGAACGGCGTCAAGTTCCGCCACTTAACACGTAATGCCTCCAGAATTAGATGAAAAGTGTCTTCTAGGTTCCTCAAAATGTGGGATACAGCGTGGCAAAATAGACGCGATATTGCGGGCTATACAAAATTCTAGATTCCTTCTACCTGTCAGACGATTGGGAGGTTTGTTTTTGAAAACACATTATTTTTTCAGCTTGTCACTACCTAAGTAAAGTGGAGAAAAAAAATGCTAAGACACTCTTTTTTTTTGCTTTTTTTCCAAATTAAACAAACGACTTGAGTCGCCGACCTCAAGGTTGCAGTTTTTGTTACCAGAGCTGGAAACCAACTCACAGCCATCGTGTACAGTCACACATAAAAACTATATGTAGTGTTCTGTTAAACGTAGTGAAGTGATTAATATTTTTATTACTCCATTTTACATGGATGTTCATAATAATAATAATAATTCTTGCAACATTTTCTTCATTAAAATGCGTGGACGATGATACGTTGTTGTACGGTGAAAGTGAATTCACCAAGAGTGATTTATGTTTGAAGGTGGCAACTCTTTATATTTGATGACCAAATATTAATAAATTTAATATTTTATATTAGTTAAGCAATTATGTGTGGCTGTTAACGCGACAGGTTGTGGGTTCGAGTTCCACTCGAGAAAATGGATTATTATTTATTTTTCTTCGCTATAATATTTCAAAAAAAATCAGCGGGAAGGGAACGGAGGGTCTTAATACTAGGTTTCTTTTGCCTCCCTTGTTATTTCCGGGATACAGCGTAAAGTTGTTACAATTAAAAATTTGTTATATATAATTTTTTTATGAAATGATTTTTTTTGACAAAAATCAAAGTGTTTGATGGGTATAGTATTTCCTACTTTAAATTGTTGTTTAAGTATCTAGGGTGTGCAGAGAAAACTTAGTCTCAACACACTTTATTTTTCATTTTCTTAAATTCAAGACTAACCAAAGTAAGGAAATTAATATATTTATATATAATCATTCTCCGAGTAAGGTTCAAATCCGTTCGGTTCAATTGAGAGTACAACCAAATGTCTTAACATTAGGTTCCCAGTGCCTATCCTATAAAAAAAAATTGCAACACCGCATCCATACAGCGCGCATCACACCAATACTGTTCGGTCAAGGCTATATCGGGAGTCGAGACGGCTAAAAACGAGTAAAGATATAATATACTCAACGAAATTTCACTCAAGGCATTCTGTTTCACCTTTCCAATTTCATTAAAATTGTATATTGCTTTCTTTGACACGTTTTTTTTTTATTTAGAGCTATTTTTAAATGTTAACAAAGATTTTTTATTAAAAGCAACTGGTTTTGGTTTTTAATGTTACTTACTATATTTGGTTATTACTGTTTTTTTGTTTACAATCTGAGAAGGCGAAGAAAAAATTATACAATTTATTTTTATCTCTTGCGAGTAAGTTATGACGGAGACAATATTGTAATTTCTCCGTTATCTACACATATATATAAAAATTAAGTGTCCGTATGTAATTTCAAAATATTTTTTAGCTGTATATGTATACAACACTAAGGAATAAACAAATATTTTTTTTTATATATCTGTATTTCTGTTATTAAGGGCGAATCTCCTAAATCAGTTAACCTATTATTGAATTTCCACTGATTTATAGAAGAGGTTGTAGACCAACACAGATATAGACTTTTTATCCAGTAATCCTCGCGGAATGAGAGATATACAAAAACCTGAAAAGTAGAGAATGGAGTGTCTTAACACTAGGTTCCCTCTGCCTACCCTGCTGTGTGCGGGATACAGCGTGAAGCTGATTTAATTTTTTATTTATGAGTGATATACACAAGACAAACTGCGGCTGTCTGTTAAATATATTAAACACGAAAGTTTTTATTAGCAAAAATTAATTAAAATCTCGAAAGATTTAAATGTCGATTTATTAAGGGCATAACAGTACATATAACCATACAAATACCAAACAATTTCCTCTTAATAAACTTAAATAATATTAAATAAAAAAGACGAAGCCGCTAGAAACGTGAAAAAAGACAATATGCGAGAGTGTACGAGAGATTATCTAATAGTTACTCAGATACAGGTTGTGTCACGAGTTACGCTTCAAAAAGTTTCAAATTAATCTTTACATATTGTAATAGCTTTTAATGTATTTTATATATAACTCTTATACATATATTGTTATTGGGAACTTTGCTTTGAAATTATTTAAGATACATTTACTTGCTATTTATTTTGTGATCGTTCGTGGTGCATGGACATAAAGCGTGCGATTGTGAACACGGCAGGTTGTAGGTTGCATTCCCACTCGGGGGAATATAACATTTAATATTTATATTTCCTCGTTCTGGTAACGAGGCAAACCGCATCTAGTTTTCGTCGGAAAGTGAGGACCAAAATTGTCTTAATAGGAATGGGGTGTCTTATCACTAGGTTCCCCCTGCCTACCTTGCTATGTGCGGGATACCCCGTAAAGGTAAAATAAATTAAAAAAAAAAATTATTTATGTGTATTACTATAGTAATTATACCTATCTATGTATTGTTATTTTCCAATCAAACGAGTAAAATATAGAAACGACTAAATAATATTCAATATTGTGTATAATATCCAGAAAATTAAAAACAGACATTTTTTATGGACTATTAACAGACATAATTACATGTTATGCATATTAGAAAAAAAACAATTTAAAAATATAAGCTTCAATTTTATCTGACAATAATCGAACTCACGACCGATGGCTTAACAGTTTGAACTTCAGTCAAAAGATCAATAAGCCATACAACTTTCACAACTTTATTACAATGTATAGTCGTAATTTATATTTAAGATTTATTTCAAAAGCTATTTGTATGGGATCTTTAGTAACTTTTATGCATATCATAATTTTAATGATGGGTATGAAAAATTGCTAAATATTTACCGTTCCACGGTTTTTTTATTAAAAAAAAACTAACTTAACTAACATTAGCAACCTTTACCTATATATCTAATGTACTGCAATAGTAGAATATTTCAAAATATGTTATTTTAATATGAAAAATCATGTTTTACTTTAATCATTAAAATCTATGAAGATAATATGTTAATGAACATTACGCTTTAGCGCATTTACATTTTGTTAGAACAGGAACTGCAAGTGAGTGAAATTTGATAAAATAACGCAACAATTAAAACCATCTATGATTTCATTGAGTCAAGAGATACGTTTTTTAGTTTCACGCTTTTTCACGTTAAGATGTTGGCAGAGTGAACCGGATTGACTTAACAATAAATAAAACAAATAAATAAATCAGCTTCTCGCTGTATCCCGCACACAGTAGAGTAGGCAGAGTGGATATAGTTAAGACACTCCTTTCCCCACCGATTCACACATGTGAATCACATGCCGAATTCTGGAGGCATTGAGTGTTGAGTGGCGGAACTCAACGCCGCGACTTAACAATAGTTATGACAATTTACTTATCACTTTTCATAAAATTTTTGAAGATATTATTCATATTATCAAGTGATAGAACTTGAGGCCGTTGTTAAATATTGTATGATTTCATTTCCTCCCTCTGGTAATAAGGCGAAGCGCGGCATTGAGTTCTTCTACTCCACACGCAATGCCTCAAGAATTCGGCGCAAAAGTGGAGAACGGAAGTGTCTTGATAGTGAACGGAGTGTCTCAACACTAGGTTCCCAAGTTGCCTCCGCCTATACAATACTAAGTGCGGGATAGAGCGTGAAGCTAAAAACAGTGGTAGAACTCAACGTCGTGCTTTACTTACCAATATAAAGAAATTAAAATAATTTGTATATAATCCGTCATATTCATAATTACAGTGACAACTTCCGTGGAATCTTTCATCCACGATTTTAACACCATCAATATTTATTAACTTTCCTTGTCAGTCACTGCCTGTTAGTATAATAAATGATATCTAATTATTAATATAAGATAAGATGACCATCTTCGCACAGTATCTAACTGTTTAAGCGGCGGTTGTTGGTTCAATCCCATGTGAGAACGTTAATTTTTTTAGGATCACGCTGTATCCCGTACATAGCAGGAAATCAAGAGGTACCCTAGTTTTAAGACACTCAATTTTCGAAATATTGGATCTAGAGTGACGGAGTTCACCGTTGTAAGAACAATTGTGTTTAAATTATTTTCATTTCTTCTCTTTGGTAAGACCAAACGTGACTTTAAGTTTAATCACTCAAGTCCAAGATTTAATGCCACATATATAGAGGCACAAGCGTGTGACTGTAACGTGACGGTTGTGGCTTCGATCCCCACTGGGTAAACGAAATATTATTTATAAATATTTTAATTTCTTTGTTATGGCACCAAGGCAATAGCCCGGCGTTAAGTTTCACCACGCAACACGCAATGCCTCCAGAATTCGGCGAAATGTGGGGAACGGAGTGTCTAAATACTGGTTTATTTTTGCCTGCCTTGCTATATACGGGAGATATAACGTGAGGCTCAGTATTCATTTACATATACCTACTAAATAAAATAATTTGCAAATACGAATTAACGTATAAAATTTTCATATGACACGCACATATTTACTATTATATTTTTTATATACACCCTTCCCACGCCCCTTGAGTCATGGTAGCTAGTTCCATCTTGTAATTTACGGTATTAGCGTTATCAATGCTTGCTTGTAAAATCATTAAGTGACTATCAATTCAAGATTGAAATTGTATTAAAAAATGTTTTAAAGTTTTTTTTAATAAAGGCTGTCGCGGCGTTTAGTTTCGCCACTCAACATGCCTCCAGAACTCGGCGGAAAGTGGGGAACGGAGTGTCTTAACACTAGGTTCCCTCTGCCTACTCTGCTGTGTGCGGGATAAAGCGTGAAGCTGATCAATTTAATTTATTATTTTAATATAGCCTAAATTTTATTAAAATATAGCCCAAGTTTAATACGTAGTTTTGGAGATAAGCGTGTTCAATACAACATTTAACATCCTTCGTTTAGTAATATAAGTATTGATTATCTTTATTTTTGAACCCAAAACTAAACATATCCTATCTGCGCCGCCACAGTGCCCTCGTCCCAAATACCATATTTTTTTACGTGAATTACATAAAAAAAAAGCTCAATGAGAAAATAACTACCACATGTAGTTGCTCAGACCTAGATTGAGCAACGCTTAAAATTCTTAGTACACAAAATTAAATGTAACCACAAAATGAGTTTTAGAAGTTAGTAGTCTCTGTTTCCACTTATCTGTGAAGGCAGTTAAAATAATTTCTATTCTAGATGAAAGCTGATTTAATCGCACAAAAATTACACATTTTAAGTCACTCTGGTAACAAGACGAAACATGGCGTTAAGTTACGCCGTTCAATATGGAATGGGTTCGGAAATGGCTTTGATTGGGAAATGGAGTATCTTAACCCTGGTTCCCTCTGTCTAGTTTATTATGTGAGTAATGTGTGATGCAGCTTTTAAGCAATTATTATTTTTTAATTAATTAATTTTTAATTACAAAACATTATATAATGTATAAAGAAATATTATTAAACTAAATTGGTCGCTATACTATTAACTGGCTATATTACTCTATGGTATGATTTAAGAATAAAGTACGAATAATATTTAAATATAAGGTTGTCGTGACGCAGTGGGACGAAGTGTGACTATAGACGCGTTGTGGGTTCAATTTCCTCCAATTCCTCGTTCTGGTAAGCAAAGTAGAGCGGTGTTCGAACAATAAATGAAAATATTAAATATTTTATCTCCTTGAGTGGGAATCGAATCCACAACTTGTCGCGTTTACACCCGGAAGCTGGTGCCTAATGCCACGAAAGACCTCAATCACTTCCTTGTAGAACTCAAAATCAATAATTATTAATAATCAATAAAGATGTGGCCATACTTTATTAATACACATATGGGTACTCAGAAAAAGTAGTAACTGAAGATTACTTAAGGCAATTTTATATTATTAATAATTGCCTATTGAGTGCTTCCGTGTTAGTGCAACACAAAATTGGTATTGGAAATCTTTTAATGTTCATTAGAAATGTGGGGGCAAATTAACCTACAATAAACTTTATACTCTTATATATTATATATTGTCACGTTAAAATTGATGTACATACTGTGGTGCAATGTCGTAAATATTAAGTTTATATTTTTTAAATGAAAAGTGATATTTCTGCGGTAAAAACTCGGTGTTGAGTTCCGTTACTTTGTGCTTGTAGTGTTGGTAGTGATGCTGTTATACGGAGGCGAAACGTGGATATTACAGAAGAAGATAGATAGAAAGATGAATGCTGTGGAGATGCGATCTCTTCGTAGGATATGCGGAGTCAGCTTAGCTGATCGAATCCGCAATGAAGAGGTACACAGAATGGCAGGTACTAGCGAGGATGTCATGATGAGAATGAAGAAGAACGTGCTCAGCTGATTTAAGCACTTCGAACGAATGAGTGATGAAAGATTGACAAAAAAGATTTATGATTGAAAAATGAGAGGTAGGAGGAGACCTTGGTCGACCATCGAAATCACAGTATCGAAGATACTAGAGGAAGGTCACGAAAAAAGCACGAGGACCCCCCGGAAGACATGTATTAAGAGGTTGATGACAGTGGACGAGGCGAAAGAGATATGCAGAGACCATTCTCCGTTCTCTCTGCCTACCCCCTATGGATACAGCGTGAATCTAAGTTAATTAAATTTCCTCGAGTAAATCGAATCCACGATCTGTCGCATTTACAGTCATACGCTTGTGTCCTGTGCCACTACCGGCCTAAATAGATTATCTTATTCAAATATTGAATATATTAACCAATTCCATCAATATCAATATAGAAAATATGACAAGAACTCAAAACTAGGCACTAAAATACTTCATAGCTCTAACCTAACTGCAAAATTAACAGTTGATTACCATGTCTAAATTACAACTGGCTTTGAACTTCAACACTTCGGCATAATGTTATAATAATTGCCATAACGTCCTTAGACCTAAGGGCACAAGTCAACTTTAATGATTGAACACTGTTGTTTATGTTTAGGCACATTTACAACGTTTTAGGTGAATTTACGAGTATATCCGAGTTTAGTAAATCTCCTAAATTATTATTGGAGACCAGTCGTGGCGTGTGAAACGCGACAGGTAATGGATTCGATTGTTATTTGAGGAAATGAAAGATTTAATATATTCAAATTTTGCACTATAATCTGCCAAGGGAGTGAAATAAAAAAAATAAAACAAAACAACGACCGAGTGGGATCGAAACCAGAACTATCGGGTTTACTATCAGGTTCTGTCTAACTGCGCCACAATGGCCAATACAGAATAGCCAATACTAACATATATATATATAATATAATAATATAAAATTTTGTAATAATTCTTGTATGTTCTACTTTCACACAAATACTACTGAACGGCCACAGATCAAACTTTACAATAATATAACATACAAATTAAAATATGACATAAGCTTAAATTTATGTAAAAATTGTAACATGGAACGCGAAGCCGCGTTTGGCTTTGTAGTGTAGTAATATTACATTCGTATGTTAAGCGTAAACATTTCTATTCTAATATAGATATACAACTATAATAAAAATATTTATCATTTATTTATGTTACAATGTCTGTCCTCGATCAATATTCAAATTCTTACAACAATATCTAACAAAACCACTTTATCATATTAGTAATCTTAGAAACGCTTCCGAAAATCTTTTAATATGCTAAATATATTGCAGTAAAATTAGTGTGTATGTATATTAATTTATACAAGACACGTGTGTACACGCATTTTTTTTATTTTCTAAGGTTATGACCCTGAGTTGGATAAAATTAATGTTAATATTATTTAGCAGTATATTTAGATTATAGCCTAGAAAGGAATACGGATTTATAATTATTTATGTTAGAATTTAATTTCAAAAAATATAAGTTTATATAAATAACTTGAAACATAAATTAAAATTGAGGCCGTCCTGGCGCAGAGGTATAAGCGTGCGTCTCTAAACGCGACAGATTATGGGTTCGATCCCACTCAAAGAAATGAAATATTTAATGTTTTCCTTATCTCGCTCTGGCAACAAAGCAAAGCGCGGCGTTGGGTTCCACCACTCAACGCTCAATGCCTCCATTCGACATAAAATGGGGGACGGAGATGTCTTATATGTAACACTAGGTGCCCACGTTCACTCTACCAGCACTGCCAAGTGCGGGATACAACGTGAAAGTTTAAAAAAAGGATACATATATCCAGCCGGTTTAATACTATCGAAAGTATTCAAAACAGATAGCTTAGCATTTCACAAAGCTTTTCTAAAACTTTCTAAGCCTGTCAACCCTCACTGACTGAGAGGTAACAACGACTTTTATTTTGCAATTTTTTATTTAATTTTCTTTAAAATAATATTGGATTCTCATAAAAAATATAATAAAAATAAAAAAAATATAGTGGATATAATACTTCAACGACAACTTATTATCATAAATTTAATTAAAGGTCTTCAGGTGTGATTCTTATAGGCAGGCAACCCTAGTATAATCTATTCTACTATCTATATCTATATATATCAACCTTAAAGATATATATATATCTATATGTTTAATTAAAAAAACAGATAGATACCTGCAGATTTATGCAATTTGATCTTATGCCATAATATCGATCCTTTGAGCTTATTATCGGTCGATTACGAAGGCGCTAAGTATTAGGTTAGTACCTAACTAAGCCATTATTAAGTATATTGGAAGAGAATGTTGTGATATGACAGGATGAAGATTAAAGATTGCAATAAAGAAAGATCGATTTCATTTTAAATTATATTAATAAGTAAAATTAGAAAACTTGAGGCCGTTGTGGTATCAGGTTCCAGTGTGTGACTGTAAACAAGATGTTGTGGGTTCGATTTCCACTCATTGGACAGAAATGATTCATATTTTCATTACCTCGCTATGGTAGGGAAGCGCGGCGTAAAATTTCGACACTCGACACACATGATTTAACTAGTGCCTCAAACATAAAAAACCCTTTTTTTAATAACACAAAAATCAATAAGGCCTAAACCTGGGTCAATGTTAAATTGCCAAGATATAACGTAATAATTTACCAAAAATTATCGGTTTGAATATCTTATATTTCTTGTCTCTACTAACAATAATAGGACATTATTATTTCCAGGCTCTGCAATATAAAAACACAAAAACTAAATAATAATATTGAAAAAAATCTTTCTACTGTCACGCAATATATGAAATTACTGTTAAGACATTCCGTTACTCACTCGACTCCTAATTTTCAAGACATTTCGTGTTGAGTGGCGGATATCAACGCTGAACATTTTCTTATTGCTTGAGCGAGGAAATGAAAATAGATCATTTCCTTGACTAGGAATCGAACCTACAAACATCACCACACGCTGTACTGCCGGCAAGACTGCATCAACGCATAATTTATTTGAAAATTCCATAATTATGTTAAATTATAAAGCTCGTATTACACAATACGCAAGTGTTTACCGCAGTCTTAATTCTCCATATTAAATGTACCTGTAACAATTACATCATATTTAATTTTAATGATCTAAATTAAATAACAAGGAAACATCAAACAGAACAAACTTTCTACTACAGTTAAATGAATAACTTTAAATTGTAATTTATTGTTTCACTTTCTTCTAGGCCAGTCGTGTGGCACAATGACACAAGCGTGACTGTTAACGCGACGCAACGCGCGGTTGTGGGTTCGATTCCTACACGAAGAATTAATCAAAAATAATCAGCTTCCCACTGTATCCCGCACGCAGCAGGTAGGCAGAGGGAGTCTAATGTTAATACACTCCGTTGCCCACTTTCTGGAGGCATTGCGTGTTAAGTGGCGGATATCAACGACGCGCTTTGCCTCCACACAAGAGTGAAGAAATTAGAAACTGGAGAGCGGCATGTCTTAAAGGCTCTCCCTCTGCCTACACTCCCTACCCCTAGGGTAAAACCGGGATAGAAGCCCCATTTATTGAAATAGCCACCTAATTAGATAAAATATACATTTTATAGGAATAATTTTTATTTACTTAGCTAACTCAATCCTTTGTGATAAATTACTTTCATTTTTTTTTAACAAATCAAATATAGATTTTCCAAAAAATTGCTTTTCGTGAAACATTAATTTTGAGGATAGATGCCTATCTATATGGATAGTTGCCCCACTATGAAAATACTGAGAAGGTTAGATGCCTGCAGAGCAGGATAGGTGCCCTTTATACAGAGATAATTAAAAAACTGAACCAATTGTTAAATAGTTCTAATTTTAAAACAGCAATTGTTTCAAACAAACATGAATCATAAAAATGAAAAATTAAAGTTTTTTTAAATCTTATAATTGCTATTATTGACAAATAATTCTAATATCACACAAATAGGAAATCATAATTAAAATTTAAAAACATTTGTTTTACTAAAATATAAATTCTTAAGTTTCAACATCCATAATAATATTTTTTAAGTTAAATTTTACAACAAAACATTAATATTATAAATCAAAATATTATAACATTATAAATGCCAACATCCTCATAGCACATTTATACATTTTTATATTAAAAAGAACACAACAAAATATTTTTACATTTATAGAAAAGCTCAGCATTTATATAAGCTGACTTTTTGTTCATGAAGACTTTTGAGCCCACTGTGATGAATGTTTTTTACTTCTTCTCTACTAAGACCTTTAGCTCTAGCCACGGATAAGCCTTCAGCTTGTCTGATAGATAGCTCCGGATTCCGTTCAATAAAACTTTTGAACCACGCACCTCCAGCCATTTCGTTTTCGTGGTCAAAATTATGTTTTAGCTCTAGCTTTTCAGCAAATTGATAAGCCAACATGCGTATGGCTTGTCTATTTGGGGGAAATCCAGCATCACCAAGTTTGAGAATGTGCTTGACTAGCCTTTTCTCGTTGTCAAAATCCAAAATAGGGTGTTTTCCTATAAAAAATGCGTAAATAAATACATTGGTAATGAGACAGAAATTATTTATAAAAATTGTTGTATATTGTAGAAAACATCTTTAACACATACCTAGTGTCAACTTTGTTGAATTTTTAATAGCATATCGTCTTCGCAATGTCCTCGATGGAATTCCGAATTGTCGGGATATTTCGTTTATTCCCATGGTTTTTTTATCCATTTCATCAAAAGCTGACTGTAGGTTCTCTGCAGTCCAAGAACATACTCGAGCTACACTCCTTCCTTTCTTTTATATTTTCGCGGCATAGTAGGGCTAAATTCAGTAAAAAGTTCTAAGATAAATATATTTAAACAGAAAAAATGCTAATTTAATATATACACATATAGATGCACCTAAGGGCACCTATACCTCGAAAAATCAGGGCAACTATCCTTTGTGACAGGGATAGATGCCAAAGTATTTTTTAAGTAAATTATAAATAAAATAGATTCTATTAACACCTAGATATATTCTTAGTGAATTAGTACATCGACCTAATAAAAAATATAACGTAATTGATTACTAATTATAAAGTTATACAACGCAAAATACTAACCTTTATTGACGTGTTCACGAATTTCGCCGCGGAGATATTTACTTAACCTCGCGAAGCGCGTCCTCATTACACGAATGTCCGTGGATAACTGAGGTGCGGGACGTCTTATGCTCCTACTTGTACAATTATTTTTTTGTCGCGAGTTCGGGAAGTTAGGTATTTTGAATATGGGGCATCTATCCCGCTGCGGCGTCTATCCTGGTTTTACCCTACATGCGAGATACCGCGTGAAGATAAAATAAAAAACAATTTACTTTCGAGAAGTGTAGAATTTGTGTGACATTATAAATACCCGTCTGCTATAACCGTGTCTAAGTAACCATTAATTTTACGCTGTCATTATTAGTCCGACTTCATTTAATAATATATTACAAGTATATGACAGTAATATCAATTTTATACTAAATAATAATCTGTTAACTTCGCTCGCATAAATTATAGAGTCGTTACGGTACTCTATGGGTATCTATACTAATAGTATCATACAAAAACCACTTTTTTTTAATTAAATTTGAATTTTGATATATCGTATATATGTATATATATCAATAATTCAAATTATACCTATATCATATTTATTTCTTCGCTCTGATAAAGCGGCGAGGCAAAACGCGGCGTTAATTTGCACCACTCTATTTGCAATGCCTTCAAACATTCGGTGGAATGTGGAGAACGGAGTGTCTTAACATTGTGCAGTGAATAATACAAAAATAACCCCAAAAATAAATATATAAAGTATTTATATATTTTCTAATTCTAATTTTGCTGTAAAATAAAGTTACAATAAAATAAATAAGACAATTCTACATTAATAAACATAAAGATATTATAATACATTGTAAGTACATACATAATTTTAAAATTAATTATCCCTTTCTCAGTGACATTAGGTAACATTAGGTTACGACAAAACGTTACTTCTGAAGCGTTACTTAAGTATGGAGGAAACGTTTTCAATAAAACAGTTAATTCAT
The DNA here is from genome assembly GCA_917862395.2 of Heliconius sara. NCBI lineage: Eukaryota > Metazoa > Arthropoda > Insecta > Lepidoptera > Nymphalidae > Heliconius > Heliconius sara. Next base: position 1,346,422 of record OU860788.1, on the reverse strand, counting down.
AATCTCTTCATTTTCACGTCGCACGCGCATCTCTCATTAGACTTAGAACATAAAACGTGTAAAAGTAACGGTTTATGATAGGCAATATACCAATATAAAATATCATACAATATTATACATATTTATTTATATATATTGTTGCTAATATATTCATCGAAAAGCGTGCGACTATAAAAGCGGCAGCTTACAGGTACAATTCCCGCTCCAGGAAATGAAATATTTAATATATCCATTTCCTTACTCTATTAACGAGGCAAAGCGTGGCGTTGAGTTCCACCACCTAGCCCGTAATTCTTTCAAATTTCTGTGGGAAGTAGGAAACAGAATTGCATTAATGGAAACAGATACTCTGTTTCCCTAGTTCCGTCAACCTATACAGTGTGAACCAAAAACAATATGATTTCAACCAGAGTTAAACACAACCATTTTCTCCCCTGAAACACGTTTAGATCATGCAACGACGTCGTTGCAAAGTAAATTTATTATTATTAAATATTCTAACGTAATATGCATATGCCATTTCTAACAATTGTTCTAAGTTTCAAACATTGTAAATATTGGCTATTGTTGTATATGGTGAAACGTAAGGTACCGTCTACCGTCGTACCGTCTCAGAAATACTAAGAGAAATTTCATGCTCAGGTATGCTCGTACAATGGACACGCTGATATTTATGTATGTATGTAAATAAATGTGTATATGTTTATTTCTTATTATTTTAACTCAGTAAAAGTAACAACTTTGTGTTTTAAACGAAAACTATACAGTATGTTTTTGTCAGTACCACTTCAAATGAAACCTCAGTTATAACTACTCTATAAAAGTCTAATACAATTTAAAATTGTTTGATTTTTCCTAAAAACGACAAAGTATTTTTTCAAACATAATAATTAATAAAATTATCGTTGTAAAATAAAACGCCATTTGTAAACCTATTATATCATAAATAATCATAAAGTAAAGACATCAACCTATCAAAGAAAGAAACCGAAAGGTACGTTGTACAAAAATACAACTTAAGGTTAACCTTAAGTAGTATTTTTGTAGTAGTATACTTTTACATTACAGGAATAGTCACAGGAAATACAGGTATGGATAAACATCGTGAAAAGAAAAAGAAATTTTACGTCTAAACTGTTGGGGTATCTCGATTAATTTCTTTAGGTGTAGGTTTAAAATATGCTGCTATATGCTGTTCTCGTAAAAGGACCGCTGACGCTTCCACTTAAAATTAAAAAAAATCGCTTCTATTGAAATGTTAGTTTAATAAAAAAAAGCTCGCAAGTTGCGAGCCTTCTGTTACTGCATTTCCATTAAGAAACTACGTTCCTCACTTCTCGTCCAATTCTGGAGGCATAGTGGCGGAACTTAACTCCGTATTTTGCCTTCTTAGCATAGCGAGACAATAAAAACATTAAATATTCTGATTTCCTCTAGTACGAAACGAATCTACAACCTGTCTAACTATTTAACTTTAACAAAAATAATTATAATATAAAAATATTAAAAACATATGAGAGGTATATTAATTATAAAATGGTACTTAATAAATAATAAACTATATCTAACAAGTATATAAGTAATTAATAACAATATCTGGGTTTTGATGTTCAATATAATAATCTAACCACAACAACAGTAGCATTAGAAGATCATTGAATATATCACATAACATATATGAACCTACATATATATATATATTATATGAGACTAAGGACTTTTAACTCTTTTATATAGTGTTAAAAAATTTATGCGAATTTGAACCTAGAACTAGCGTATAAGAACGATCTATATACACGTCGACTGTGATATAACATATTTATGCAACAGTTCCTATATGGTAATGTTTGTCACATTAACATGCAGAAAAGGTGAAAGGTCTTACATACTATCTATAATTTAATACAATGTTTTTAAGAATAGAAAATATAGAATTTCAAAGTTAGGTTGGTAATACATTTCCTTCAGGCCAATCGTGACGCTGGCTCGAAGTGTGACTGTAAAATTAACTGGTTCTGGGTTCGATCCCACAAAAAATGCCACTCGAGGAAATCAAATAGTTTCGTTACTTCAGCTCGCTATAGTTTCGTTTCTTCTGGTAGTGTCGAGGCAAGGTGCGGCTTTGATTTCCGCCACACAACACGCAATGGCTTCAAAATTAGTGAAAGTGTCTTATGAGGAGTGTCTGGGCACTAGATTTTCACGCTCCCTCTGCCTAACCTGCTGCGGGATACAGATGAAGATAAAAAAATATTTATCAAAATATTTGTGATTTTCTCTCAATGAAAATACGAGTTCACACTATATATTTGTACTTAATGTACAGGAACTGATGTCCTATGTAGGAAGTTCACCGTCTTTCCTTAGTACAAAGCAAAGTCACTTCCCCGTAGTTATTTCAAAGGACGTAAAAGATTTTAATGTAGTTTTCTCTAAGAAAACATTGATATTTGAAATAGTCAAATTATTTAGCAGTAGTTAAGAGTACACAAAGCGAAGCCATAAGAAAAACTAGTATGTATGTAAGTAAGGGGCGGAACTCAATGCCGTGCTTTGTCTTGACACCAGACGAAATCAAATTATAAATTTACATAAATATTTAGTTTCTTCGAATGGAGATCGAACCCACAACCAGTCGCGTTTACAGTCACACATTTGTGCTCCTGCGCCACGACTGGTCCGTACCGTAAATAATTAATAGTGTAAACAAAAATATGAATTCACAATTTCTATTACGCATAAAAGTTATAATTTCCTTAACTTAGTATAATCTGATTTCACAATATTAGTCATAGTTGTTGGACTGTTACGACGACCATAACCAGTTAGTTATAAACTTTCGAGCATTAGAAAAACCCACCTGTTGAAATATAGTACTAAGTTAGCAGCTTTGAAACCCGATTTGAGAAGATTCTTTGAGTACAGGCGGATCTACTTTACTCTGTTTCCAGCACACAGCAGTACACAGTACACAGAGGGAACCTAGTGGTAAGACACTTCCCAGTTCGAAAAGTTTATTTAGCAGGATAGGGTGGAGTTGCAGAACTTAACCTTGCGATTTTCTATCAAAGCGCGGAATTGAAAATAAATTTAAATATGAATGTGTGGGCATCAAACCCACTGGCATCGCGCTACTGCTCCAAGCTGGCCTTTAAAGAATACCATATAGATATTATAATATTCATAATAGAATTTAAAACAGATAAGTAATTGTTGATTTAAAATATAAATTCAAGTGATCAGACGTTTTTGTTCTTTGGGTACCGCTACTTTTATAACGGATTGCCTCAAAATAGACAAAGACATCAAGATCTGAGATCTAGGAATACTTCTCAGATCTAATATGCTCTGTTAACTGCATGCTTAAAAATTGTTAATTACTATAATTACTAACAGTTGTACTCGAAATGAGGTTCTCATTATAGTAAATCTTTTTTTACAAGTTTCAATCTAGTGATAAGACACTCCGCTTCGCTACTCTCCATCGAATTCTTGAGGTATTGCTTGTTGAGTGGTAGAACTCTACGCCGCGCGTTACCTCCTTACCAGAGCGAGGAAAGAAGATATACAATATTCCGTTCCGCCCAGAGCGATAATGAACCCACTTAATAAATAATAACCCCTTATGAAACGATGGCCATTGAAAATCTGTCGGCCATTGACTGATCGATTAAATTGAACCTAAAACCAGAACATAACCTTTACAGCCAATCGTTATTCCACAATGCCAGGACGACCTAAAGGTTTATTTTAATTAAAAAAACAGTATTAATACTATACTCTATTGCTTTCTTTAATTAGCCTAGTACCTTTATAATTTTTATTTTTAAATATTCGTCGCTTTTCTGGGCTGATCTGGGCAGCAATTGCAGAGGATATCACATCGTGCTTCTCTCTACTCTCTGCATTATGCTTTCCGTTTAGATGAAAAGTGGATAAAGATCGACGAAGTAACATTTATTATAAAAAAAACCTTTTATCTATTTACATATCATGTACAACACAAAAGAGATAAAAAATTAAGAAACTACACAATATAAAAATAAAATAATTTACTTAATAACCGGAAACATAAAAATCTTGCATGTATAAATTACATAAATATAAATGTGGGCAATTCATTGTGTGTTTGTTTTAAAGACACTTTAGCGGAACCATTCTTACGTTGAACGACTCGGATTAATTTCGTTATTATTATTGTTTATGAGAACGTGGCGCAGAGGCATAAGGGTGTGACTCTAACGCGACAGTTGTGGGCTCAATGCCCACTCGAGGGAATGAGTTGTTATTTCTTACTATTTTAATTTTTCGCAAATAAGCTGAGTAGGCTAATGAGAGATTATTTCTTAATATTTTAATTTCTTCTTTGTAGCATCAAGGCAAAAGTCCGACATGGAATTCCGCCACTTAACAAGCAATCTCTCGAAAAATTCGAAATCGATTGTTAAGCTGATTATATTACACAGAGTACCCAGAGTGAAACCTAGTGTTAAGACACTCCGGTCCCCACATTTCGCTGAATTTTCAATGAAATTGAAGGGATCAGCGGAAAATGAATACAAAAAATTGAATGCAGAAAAATGAACCTCAACGCCTCGCTTTGCTAGGAAAAGGGTATGAAATACTTCATTCCCCGAATGGGATCGAACCCACAACCATTTACAGTCACATACTTTTGCCACTATGCTACGACGGCAACCGAACGACTTTATTTCGTTATAATATATGCATTCATTATATTATATATGGATGTCATAACATCAGCATCGTATTACGGTACATGCACCGTTATATCAGTATTAAGGACAAAATAAATTGAGTTACACAAATTTTTGAAATACCTTGTTGTGAGTTATACTTTTTTTTGTATATTTTATTATAAATGTTACGAGCGTATACGTTTTATTAATTTTTATTCTATGTGTAAATTTTTACATATGTACATCTTTTAACACTATAAAATAAATAATTAAATCAGCTTCACGCTATACTCCGGACACAGCAGGCTAGGCAGAGGGAACCTAGTGTTAAGAAACTTCGTTCTCCACTTTGTGCTGAATTCAGGAGGCATTGCGTGTTCAGTGGCAGAACTCAACGCCGCGCTTTGCCCTGAGACCAGAGCGAAAAAATGGGAATTTATACATTCAAATATTTCATCTCCTCGAGTGGAGATCGAACCCACAACCAATCATTGTGACTGCAATACACTTCGTGCCACGGCGCCACTATTAACATCCCAGTTTAAAGAATTACTATAAATATTACTAGCGATCCACTCGCAGCTTTGCTCGCTTCAATTACTCAATTATTTATTTAATTTTTTGAATTACTGTCGTCTAATAATATTTTTGCACAAAACACTCATAGGTAGGCTGATGCTATTCTAGAAATTTACAAACATGTTTATTCACAGGTAAAGTAGAATATTCTTAAATAAATTAAAATATATATTTGGCAACAACTCTCTTTTTTTTATGTACCACGCCCCTATGTGCCTCCATGGTTTAGTAAGTAATTAGCTCCAAGCTATATCCCGCACATAGCAGGGTAGGCAGAGGGAACCTGGGAACCTAGAAACCCAGTGCTAACATACTCTGTTCTCCACTTTCCACCTAATTCCATTTAATACACAATATTATAACAATACTTTTACTTTAAACAAATTATTATTACATACAAAAAAACCATCTTTCTACTCACATCATTTTGATAATGAAAACCCTACCAAATAACAGAGTCAATGCCAGATTGTCACAGCCAATTTAATTTATACGCTCCGTTTGTATTGTACGTTTCACCGTACACCGTAAATTATTGTGAATGGAAAGACCAACAATGATGCTCTAATAGCGTCATTGTCATCAGTTGACCGTAGAAAAGGTCAAGCTTTACTTGTGAGTTAATTGTAATTAAATATAATTGAGTATAGATAGTTAGTAATTAAAGACCGTCGTGTTCCAGTGGTACAACGTTAGGCTGTTACACAGAAAGAGGGAGTTCGATTCTCCAAGTGCTACGTTTCCAAATATCTTAATTTCTCTTAATTCGCTCTGGTAACAAAAAAAATCACGATGTAGAGTTTAGACGAAAAGTGAGAAAGAAAGTTAAAACACTAGGTTCCCTCTGCCTGCGGAAAACAGCGTATATAAAGATAAATAATTGGACTGTTATACATCCGGACAAGGTGATTTAGTTAAATTATAATGAATATTTTAATATTAAAATCACAGTAGTATATTGCAACCGTCGTCTCTTATTCTCTTATGAAATAACTTTCACCAATAAAACTCCATTTTTATATAAAATTTAAATAAGAAATTGTGATATTCCTATATTATATAATGTTAGGCAATTTAAATGATAATTATCTCAATAATATGAGATTAAAACTAACGAAGATGGTAAGAGGACAATGCGGAAACAAACAGACAATGTCTCGAAAATCAGCCGGTGTGTGGGGAACGAGATGTCTCAATAATAGATTCCCTTTGCCTGATGCAAGATGCAGGGTGAATATAAAGAAATAAAAAAAACAGCTTCACGCTGTATCCCGCACACAGCAGGATAGGCAGAGGAAACCTAGTGTTAAGACACTCGGTCCCCCACTTTCTGCCGAATTCTGGAGGCACTGCGTGTTGAGTGGCAGAACTCAACGCCGCGCTTTGCTTCGAGACCAAAGCGAAGAAATGGAAATATACATTTAAGTAAATATTTTATCTCCTCGAGTGAGGATCGAACCCACAACCAGTTACACTTTGTGCCGCTGCGGCATGACTGGCCGCTAATAAAGAAATATAATACACACAAAAACTAAGGGTCCATCTTCATTTTATTAGTAAACACAAAGCAAAAATTAAGGTCATTCTAAGTGATCTAATACATTTATAAGGTAAACGATATTAAATAACATGATCGAGGTCAAATATCCTCAGAAGTAACTTGGTTGAGACATATTACATCTATATGAAGCGGATCTTTTGGATGTATCGTTATCTGATGTGATTTAACTAACCATGTTTAATTTATTTTGTGTTTTTATTATTTACTTTATTGATTTTGCTTACGAAATTTGAATATATAACAATTTATTTTCGATATCCACATTGCCAACCCATAATCGTAGTAAATGCTAGTACATAATCCAGGTTCAGGCACTGGACTGGCACAAGCGTGTAAACGCTACAGGTTGTGGGTTCGAGTCCCATTTGAGGAAATTAAATATTAAATATTTCCATTTCTACGCTCTGGTGTCGAGGCAAAGCGCAGCGTTGAGTTCTGCCACCCAACATGTAATGCCTCCATAATTTAGCAGAAAGTTTGGAGCGAAGTGTCTTAACACTAGTCTCCTTCTACCAACCCTGCTACTACAGGATATAGCGTGAATCTGAAAAGAAAAAATTATATTGTTCCAAATAAGCATTTCTTTATTAAGCTCACAAAATATGATAATAATCTCTTCAGTTTTAGGTATTACATTTTGACCCCGCAATTTCATAACCAAATAAGTATTTCGTTGCTGATTACAAATCATAAAGCAACTATTAAGACGGACTCGTAAGCTGAAAAGATTAAACGTTTATTTAAGGGTAATAACACTTTCATCATACATACATACATTTTAGCAGTACTCGAACATTTCGTCACACAGGTGATAAATAGTTAGCAAAATGGTGGTCTTCTAAAATCTTTCATAATATCCATAAATATTGGTTAATATTTAATACACAAATAGAGAAACAGTGTGGAAGGTCAATTTTGTAATGGCTTACTACAATGTTTAAAATTTTTACTAAAATTTACTTATTTATAATAATATGCTTAAGATTAATTATTTGCTTAGGAAAGATACATTAGGAAAGAAGGACTTTTAGTATTTGGCCATCTTTGTTGTTCTTAAAATGTATTATTATGTAGACAAATTATTAATTTGCATAGCTTACAAAATATTAATAAGTAACTATTGTTTCATACAATGTTCGGTGATAACATTTTGTTATTATTATTTAATACTTACCTTTCTATTCATTTAATAATTTTTAAAAAAAAAATCAGCTTCACGTTGTATCCCGCACACAGCTGGGTAGGCAGAGGGAACTTAGTGTTAAGACACTCCGCTGCTCCCCACTTTATACATTATTTATATAGCAAAAGTTTTTTTTTTCCTGGCTCACGTTCATCCGGTTTCTCAGAGTTGGCTTAGAGATCGCGGTACACCTTATACAAGGCATCCGAGGAGGATGCCTTGTATAAGGTGTACCGCGAGTCTAAGGAGAATCTGTGGCTGGCCATTGGTGATTCAAAGTCACGCGCCAGGGAGGAGTTGCTGGGGTCTCTAGATCGAGATCCGTGGGGGCGCCCCTACCGTTGGGTACGGGGCAAGTTGCGTCCGTGGGCACCTCCACTAACGCAAAGCATGCAACCCCAGTTGCTAGAGGAGGTGGTGTCAGCCCTCTTCCCAGAGCGAGTGGGACATGTTCCCCCGGCGATGGTTTCGCCCTCCGCCACAGACTCTCCAGAAGAGGAGAGCACCGATGTCCCCGAGGTAACGCAAACAGAGATGAGAGCGGCCGTGTCACGACTCCGGGCTAAGAACACAGCTCCCGGACCCGACGGAGTTCCTGGTCGAGTTCTCGTCCTTGCTCTGGAGCAGTTAGAGCTCCAGCTGAGGGGGCTCTTTACGGCATGTCTCGAGCAGGGTCAGTTTCCCAGTGTGTGGAAGGAGGGGAGGCTGATCCTGCTCAGAAAGGACGGGCGCCCCGCGGACTCACCATCCGCGTATCGGCCTATAGTGCTGCTCGACGAGGCGGGCAAACTTTTTGAGCGCATTATCGCAGATCGCCTCGTCAGCCACTTATGCATAGAGGGGCCAAACCTGAACGACAACCAATTTGGTTTTCGTCGGGGGCGCTCCACCATAGATGCCATCATGCGCGTGAGGGCCCTGGTGGAGGAGACGGTGTCCCGGGGTGGGGTGGTGCTGGCGGTGTCTTTAGACATCTCCAACGCATTCAACACCCTGCCCTGGAGTTGTATTCGGGAGGCTCTGAAATACCATCGCGTGCCTCCCTACCTCTGCCGTACAGTAGAGACTTACCTAGAGGGTAGGTGCGTTATCTATCGGGGACGTGACGGTGCCGGCCGGCACCCCATGTCGTGCGGTGTTCCACAGGGTTCGGTCTTAGGACCGCTTCTGTGGAACATTGGTTACGACTGGGTGCTGAGAGGTGAACTCCCGTTGGGCGCCGACTTGACGTGTTATGCGGACGACACGCTCATAACTGCCCGGGGGAGTTCGCATAGGGAAGCGACGTTGATAGCCACGGCTGCGGTGTCACAGGTGGTGAACCGCATCCGTTGCCTGGGACTGGAGGTAGCCTTAAACAAGTCGGAGGCCATGGTGTTTCATGCCCCCCGACGTGCGCCGGCGCCGGGATCACACATCGTGGTCAGCGGGGCCCGGATAGCTGTCGAGTCTACCATGAAGTATCTAGGATTAGTACTCGACAGTCGATGGGAATTCGGGCCGCACTTCCGGCGGCTGGCGCCCAAGTTAATGGGTGCAACGGGCGCCCTTTCAACGTTGCTTCCCAACTTGGGGGGCCCGAGCGCCGACTGTAGGCGGTTGTACGCAGGAATCGTGCGTTCTATGGCCCTGTATGGGGCCCCTGTGTGGGCATTGGATATGACGGCCGGAACTCTTGCCATTCTACGCAAGCCGCAGAGGGCGATGGCCATCAGAGTCGTCCGCGGGTATCGCACGATTTCCTGCGAAGCAGCTTGCGTCTTGGCCGGATCCCCGCCATGGGACCTAGAGGCGAAAGTACTCGCGTCATTATATCGATGGCGCGAGGAAGAGCGGGCACGGGGCTCGAGCCCGGTGCAGCGGCAGATCGCACTGCGCCGAGAGAAGCTCCGTCAGGTTCTGGTGGCGGAATGGCGGCAAAGGCTTTTGCGCCCTACTGCCGGCCTCACTACCGTCGAGGCAATCCGGCCAGTACTCGAGGACTGGCTCGGGAGAAGGCACGGCTCCCTGTCGTTTAGGATGACGCAGGTGCTGTCAGGGCACGGCTGCTTCGGCAAGTACCTGTGTCGCATAGATAGGGAGCCGGACGCTCGGTGCCACCACTGCGTCCATTGTGGCGAGGACACGGCGCAACACACGTTAGCCGAGTGTGTAGCTTGGGAGGAGCAGCGCCGAGTCCTCACAGATAAAGTAGGGGGCGATCTGTCGCTGCCCACCGTAGTGCGGAGGATAGTTGGTAGCGTAGAGTCTTGGGACGCGGTGGCGTACTTCTGCGAGGACGTGATGTCCAAGAAGGAAACTGCGGAAAGGGAGAGGGAGATCTTGATTCCCTTTTCCGGCCGCAGAAGGCGCACAGGGCGCAGGAGAAGGGCGGACAACGCCCTTTTCCGGCCCCCATGAATGGGTCTAGGGGCGAGGAACTTGGGGAAGTCCTCGCCCCCTATTCGATAGACCCGTGTCGTAGGTACGCGCGGGTGTCGGCGCGCGCCTCTGAGACGATGCACGAGTTAGCTCACCACCTCGCTAACTCGCGCCGGAGACGAGGCCTGGACAGACCCGGCCAGCACTAGTGAGGGGCTGTGGATGAATGTGGACTCCCGCGGCCCCGCGCTCACGTGCGAGGAGACACCGGGGTGGTTTTAGCCGGTAAGAGTCCGGCACGCCCCTCCGTCTTTTCCCGGGCGGAGGCAGTCCATGAGGATTTCCCCCCGTAGAAAAAAAAAAAAAAAAAAAAAGAGATTCTAGTATCGGAACATCCGTCGCCGCTGCCCGATTTCAAGATATTGCTCGTTGAGTTTTTGAATATTTGAGTATAAATATCTCAATAATAATAATAAGCACAAAATGGTATTACAGTAGGTTTTCTAAGGTAACTTTGTATTATCATTTCATACAAGGGTTACCACAAATTTTGTTTAAATTATACCTAATTATTAATACGTATTTACATTAAATTGCATTATACATATAAATTAGTATTACAAATGACCAGGCATTAGTAATGGCATCTTACATAACTTAAGACTATCCAACTTGATCGTACTGTATGGGCCAAGTTAAGGTCAAAGAAACAACAATTTGCGTAAGTGACACTTTTAAATAATTTTGTCAAAATCTTAGGCCCGTATTTAAAAACCGCTCTCTACTCTGATATCTTGAGAATAATGTGGAGATGCCGTTTTCATCTATGTATTAAAAATTATGGAAGCACAAACGTGCGCCTGTACGTACACCTGACAAGTTGTGAGTTCAATTCCCAATTGGGAACTGGTCCGCGACTCAACGTGGTGGAAGGTGTCTTAATGAGAACGCAGTATCTTAACACTATTCTCCCAGGTTCCCTCCACCTATCCCGCTACGTGCGGGATACAGTTCGAAGCTAAAAAAAAGGAATTATAAAGAAAAACTTAAGTTTTATAAGCACTAAGTATTGCCTTGAATAGGTAGTACCAGAAATCTATCTATTAACTATTAACGCGCATTTCATGCAAATTTGTATGTACCATGGCGGACATGTCGTGGGATTTTTTAAACGAGACCGTCATCGCTTCTTTTCATCGCTTCGCCCTTGACTCTAATACATGGGCATTAGAAACTTACGGCTTTACGACTTTTTATAATTGCTGGTGACATAATAAAAGTATGAACGGCGTTCAGTTGAAAAAACTTGTAAGTATATTTGTTTTTCTGTGTTTTAGATTTTTTTATTATCAATCATTTCAATTCATGAAATAAAATATTTTAATTGAAATGAAAATTTTCAATTGAAAGTTTTATATTTGCTCACTTTGTGAAATGGATAGAAAAAAAATATTAAATACAAGCCTGAAAATTTTAAATGAAAAATTAAATGTATCAATGACAAATAATAAGTTTAATATATCTTAAATTACAGCAATCTTCTGTTCGTCACGTTAAATATAAGGTGTATACTTGTCTATAAAAAGGTAAATTTTCTAATAAAAACTTTTAATTTATACGAAAATCACTGCAATTTTATATGACATACTTTCTCTAAATAAAGATTAATGAAAAAAGAACAACATGTAAAAATATTATCGTTCCATTCGAAAATACTCAGCAATTTTCTTAACAACTTTACTATCTGTATAGTCGGATTGTGGAACAATGGTTGTTAAACCGTACAGCTTTCATTCATTTTAGAATGGTCATCAAAATATTGTTTAGATTTTTATAGCTAATGTTGACTTTCTTAATTATAATCATAAAACGGTTAATTTAAATTTAAAAAATATTTATATAAATTTCATTAAAGCCACTTATTTTAAAATACAAAACAATAATAAATTATATATATTAATCATAAAATCAATAAGTCAGATTCACGCTGTATCCCGCACTCAGCAGGGTACGCAGAGGGAACCCAGTGTTAAGACACTCCATTTCCCACTTTTTGCGAATTCTGGAAGCATTGCATGTTGAGTGGCAGAACTGAACGCCGCGCTTTGCCTCGACACCAGAGTGAAGAAATGTAAATATAAATTTAAGTAAATATTTTATCTCCTCGAATGGGGATCTAACCCACAACCAGTCGGTTTTACAGTCACACTTTGTGCCGCTGCGCCACGACTGACCTCATTTAAATAATAAAAAAAGCCTTCCTATTTATCATAGATAACATACCAACGACTAGAACCAATCCGTGTAGAGACCTTCACGACGTAACACCAAAATATTTAATCGCTTCCCATTGCAACAGAACTCCATATTATATTTTACATTCTTTAAAGAAGAAGGTACTGTTCAAGGTGTTACAGTAATAAATAGTGGTAACGGTTAATTTAATTTATTTTAATTATTGTTTTATGTTATAAGGACCTTTATCATTTTTTTTTAATTTAAATATTCAAATTAAAATATTAAAAGGGCAATATATATTGATAACATTCTTATCAGTGATTTTACGTGTGATAATAGAGTTAAAGCAATTAATAAGATGATAATTGTAACAAAAAAAAATCTATGCTCAATTTAACTTTAAGTAATTAAATATTTATATCAATAAAAAGGTTAAAGGCATCTAGAATTTAATTTCAAACGATACAATCTAACGGAAAACTGTTGTTAGTTTCAATATAATTTCGAATGAAACAGATAACTTATATTATCGTAGATCTTAATTATTTTAAAACATGCTATTTAAATTGTTTCATTGGGAAACAAGTACTCGGTATTGAAGCTTTCTAAATTATATGAAAATAACTAATAATTCTATTTATATTAAAGATGAATTAATTATAAAAAAGTAATGTCCAATTTTGGTTTAACGCCCTAATCTCTCTACTAGTTTAGATTGAAAAAATAGTTTTTTTTTGGATAATCCATTTTTTTCTTCACGCTGTATCCCGCACACAACAGTCTAAAGTGAAGGCATTTACCGCCGATTTCTGCGGTGCGTGCTGTTGAGTGGCGAAACTCTTCGCCTCAACACCAAACAAAGAACTGGCCTACATTATTTACATATTTATAACTTTTTTGTAAGACTATTTATACTTTAATATATTTAGGAAATATTTAGTTTGTTTCACTGACACTTTGATTTTTAACAGATAATTTCGCGTACTTTATATTAAAAAATAAGTAAAAATGTATGACTAATTTATGTATATCAAATCAAATCAGCTTCACGCTGTATCCCGCACACAGCAGGTTAGGCAGAGGGAACCGAGTGTTAAGACATTCCGTTGCCCACTTTAATGCCGAATTCTGGAAGCATTGCGTTTTGAATGGCAGAACTCACCTCGACAACAGAGCGAAGAAATGGAAATATAAATTAAAGTAAACATTTCATCTCCTCAAGTGAGGATCGAATCCACAACCAGTCGGTTTTACAATCACACTTTGTGCCGCTGCGCCACGACTGGCCTCTAACTAATTTATATGTTACATATTTTAAAACGATATACAATTGACTCACAAAAGCGAAACTAAGATAAATCTTACATTCATGTTATTAATTGAAATTCTCACGTAGTACTAACTTTCATTTTCAAATCTGTTCTCGTGGAATCATCTCGATTGTTTAACCATGCGCCTACGCCACTTTTACTCAACAAACGGACAAGCCTAAATTATGTTAATTGATACGCGACAAAAATGGAAAAACTTTCGATGGTAGGGAAAGTCGATGGAATGGGCTCAACAGTGTTATAAAGACTGATTTATGATAGTTTAATCGAAATAGCTGGGTGTTATAAGACGTTCTTTGATGAAATTTTCTAACAAACGCCATAATATTAGTGCTATTATAAAAATATTATAGTTTTGTATATTTATTTGAGTTTAATGGTAAGTTCTACTATTTCGCGTGTTATTTTATTTCTTGCTAAAAGCAAAACTGCGACCACATAGTCAAAAAGTATTTCAATTTGACAAAAAAAAATCTATGACACATCGTAAGTGTCTGAGTTACATAAGCAGGATATATTATATAAGGATAAAATTAGGGAATTCCTCGATAAATAGGCTAAAAAATCTATTTAAGCCAGTAGTTCCTGAAGTTATCGTTTTCAACCAAACAAACTACTATATCATATTAGTATAGACAGTATTGATTTTTTATTATTAAATATAATACGAAATCACGTATTCAAAAATTTATTATAAACTTAAATTACAAACATATGCATAAATAAAATTAATATTTATATATAATGCTTAAAGAAATACACTACATATCAGACAAATCTATAGAATGTGAATAATTTGATTTTGAAAGAAAATATTACACAATTTATGTTATCTAAATTTATGTTTATAGAAATGTCTAACGAAGTCTAGCAATTATTACATAAATATGTGGAAAACCAATGAAGTTCATTTTAAAGTAAATTAACCTAATTAGGTAAGAATGAATATTTATATATTTATATATTGATCCTAATTTATAACTTATTTTCTGTATTAATATAATCTACCATCCCTTCAAATCTACCGTAAGGCCGTCGTAGCGCAGTAGCACAAGCAGGCAGTAGGTTTTTTTTTCGAGAAAATGATATATTTAAAGAAGAGTGTGACGTTGAGTTCCTCCACTAAAAATAGAATCATTTGAGAACATGGAGGAACGAAAGTGTCGAGTATAATTTATGTAATCATTTCATATAACTTCGCTACAAAACTACAATAAGTTCAAGCTGGCGAAGCCGCGTGTGGCTATAAATTTGAATCTAACAATTATTCCATTTCGTTTACGTTTATGTCGGTCGTTCAAGTATTTGTCACAGTCTGAATAAATTTTACTTTCCGCGCCACAGTGTACTGCGTGTCGCGTTACATACAATTATAGTCCATACAAAACATATCTTCACGCACCTCTATTAAGGTGACCAGAGTTGTAATCATTTAATTATTATTTTGTTAAAAAATCAAATCAATTTCACGCTGTGCTTCGCTCACAGCAGGGATAGGCAGAGGGAACCTCGTGTTAAGACACTCTGTTCCCCACTTTCCGCCGAATACTAAAGGCATTGCTTGTTGAACGGTGAAACTCAACACTGCGCTTTGCCCCGACATCAGAGCGAAGAAATAGTAATGTAAAATTGAATAAATATTTAAGTTTTCAAACCCACAGCCAGTCGCGTTTACAGCCACACTTTTTTGCACCTGCACCACGACGGGTCTCTTTTATTATTTTGTTTATAATGAGAGAGATTTAAGATTGGTTTTAGAATCTGAGAGCTACTTAGTAAGTTGAAAAATATCTTAAAATCTAACTTATAAATGACATATATTTTTTATTTAAGTAAATTTTAAATAAAAACGAGAAACGTCGATTTCTATACCAAATTATAAATTATATATGTATGTATTATATAGCTATAGATAAGTTGGCAAGTAACCGGCTTTGCAAAGTAAGTAGAAAAGACTTAAACGCGCTCTACGATATAGTTATGAGCAAAAAATTTAAATAACTTTTTTTACATACTTACACACTTTTAATGATTGTTTGTTTAGCTTCACGCTGTATTCCGCACATGGCAGGTTAAACAGAGGGAAACCCGAGGAAATCTAGTGATCTCTTAACTCTAGTGTCTTATTGGAAACGGAATGTCTTAACTCTAGGTTCCCTCTACCTGATAAGTGTGGGAAATTAAGTAAAAGAAAATACTAAAATACTTGTAACTTATCTTAAATCAATCAAGCCCTATATGAAACCAGTCAACATGTGTCAGATGCATTCAAGCTTGCACCGTTATAAGCATAGATTCCACAACCACAACTTGCCTTATTAAGTAAATTCTCATTTTCAATAATAAATTTGAACTATACTTTTGTATAAAACATATAATAAAAATTACATTGCGGAATATGCACCCGCACTTCTTGGAAAAAGTCCAAGTATGTAAAAATGTATTTTTCTTTTAGAAATATAGAATAACATTTTGAAAATTTAAAATATAATATGAGTAACAAAACCAAATTTTTTTTTTTTTAATAATATTGTTAATAATTAGCTTCACACACAGCACACAGTAAGGTAGACAGAGGGAACCTAGTGTTAATACACTCTGTTCTACACTTTAACCCGAAATCTAGATGCATTGCGTGCTAAGTGGTGGAACTCAACGCCGCACTTTGCCTCGACACCAGAGCAAAGAAATGAAAATATAAATTCAAATAAATATTTGATTTCCTCGAGTAGGAATGGAACCCACAACCAGCCGCATTTAGAATCACTTACGTACGTAATTGTAATATAAAAAATGTTATATAAAAAAAAATACTGTTAAAAATAATATCTAAAAAGAGAAGAAAATATGAGTTACCCATAAAAGAAATAAAATGATGGAAAATTTCAAACGACTAATGACCCACGTCTTATTCAAAGGACATACCAACTGGTTTTGTCTCTAAAATAAAACCATATTTGATAAAAACTTCGTACTTTTAATTAGATTAAAAGACATTTAATGACGCAGAACAATATTCTAAGTTATTTCTAATATTTTGTACTATAAAAATTAATTTTTTTTTAAAGTAATTTAAATAAATTTTAAATTGAAATTAATCATCTTTCAAACAATTAACTGCTAATTAAAAATATCACTAATTAGAATGTCAGAAAAGATCGTAATCATTACTAAATTATTATTATAAATATGTTCACATTGGAGTTATTTGTATTTATTATCTATATGTCTTTTATGAAAGAATTTTAACGAAAGTCATAAATTTATATTGAATCGAGCGGAAAACTAAAATTAAGAGTTCTACTACAGTTACTATTGAAGTACAATATATAGTATTTTAATATTGAAGTTAAATTTAAAAGGTAAGTTAAAAAAAATAAACAATTAACTTCACATAATCTCTCCATATATTCTTAAATACATAATATAGGCATCTCGACATATTACACTCGGTATATTGAAAGAAAAAAAATGTACACTCACAAGGTAGGGAGATGGAACCTAGTGTTACCACATTCCGTTCCCCATTTTCCGCCGAATCATTTCGTGTTAAGTGGCGGAACTCAACACCGAGTTTTGCCTCAACACAGAAGAAATAATAAATATTTCATTTATTCCAGTAGAAATCGAACCCACAACTTGTTTCGTTTACAGTCATACTTTGCGCCCTGAGCCACGACTGGCCTCAATGAATTGTTTAATGATTCATATCAAACAAGGGAGGGTCAGAGTGAATTCCATCATTACCAGATAATAAATTCTACATAGGGTATAGCTGCTTTCACTTTTGTCTATAGCTGGTGAGAAAGTATGCATAAGTATTATTTATGTTTAATATTTTGTAATACATCGTCGGCTTAGAGTGCCCCGTTAAGTAAGCAAAGTAAATCTCAAAAAAGTGTTAAATTCTATGAGTATATGTGTTTTATTAGAAACTTTGATATTTACCCCCGACCATATGACATAAATTAAGGGTCGATTTTGTATACCTTTTTAACAATTTCATAACAACAAAAAATTGATTTATTATATTCTTAAATCTTGTTAACCGGCAATAAGAAACTTTCTTTTGAATTTCTTATTTTATTTTTCCGCGAAATAAATAAATATATGTAAAGAAACAGTGAAAATCATAAATTACATTTACATTTAACGTATTTTCAATGATATTGAGCTTTTAAATCTATCGATATACTCACCCGTCTGGTGACAGTGCAACTAAAGTCTAACCAAATATTTTTAAATAATAACACAGAAAATAATTATGTTAAAGTTTTTATGGCAATGATTTTAATAAAAAACTTATATAAATTATAATATATTCAATTAAATAAAAACGTTTTGTTGTTCCTATCATTCAATATGTTCTTACTTTAACAAATATTAATTATTTAATATGGAAATAAAATATAATTTTAAAATGACAAATATAGGCTTAAATTAAATTTACCTACTGTAAAGCTAAATGTCGATATTCGTGTCGGAAACGCCATTACATAATTGCGCAAAAAAAATAACATGTTCATGGACTTCATGGTTAAAATCATTAAAACAACAGCTGGCCGAGTTTCTTTTTTTTCGTTAAATATTACTACTTACTTTTTACTTATATTATTTCAAAGTTATTGATAAGCTTTTCCTTATGTTGTATATTTTGATAATAAATAATGTTTAATTATTTTGACATGCCAAAATACATTTATGTATAATTAAAATAACATGTAAATAAAAATCTAGACTCACCTGTTAATACAGTCAAAAGTAATAGTAATCCACTGAACAATTTAAACGAATGCATTTTTTAAATATACACTTTCACTAAATAAACACTAGAAAATTCACTTAAAATCTTTCAGTTTATTTACTATTTCAATAAAAATAAAAACTAATAACAATAAAATTCATTTTACAGTTATTATATTCACAAATAAATATTTAAAATATTTTTTTTCATTTAACATCAAAATATGTCAAAAAATGGCGGTAAAATAGAAGAAATCCCCGCGCATCGAGCGCTTCGTTCGAAAGTCAAACGCCTACTGGTGCCAGTCTGTCAGGTGCACGCTATCAGTCGACCGATTTGAAAAGCTATTAACTAATTCCGCATTTTTATATATCGGTCGACATTTTATTTTGGCAGTATATACACTTGTAAGCTATCACTCGACTGATTGTAGAAGCTTTTTATTAATTTAGCATTTTTATATAAATTAATTGACATTTTAATTTGGCTGTATATTCGTTTTGCAAGTGAGTGTTCCAGATTGAATGGCCAGTAACATTGAACTCGTATGACTATTTAGGTATTTACGTACATTATTGGGTTATTTGTTTTTTTTATTTTTATTTAAAACCTGTTTTAATCGATTGCGGCCAGTCGTGGCGCAGTGGCACAAAATTTGACTGTAAAACCGACTAGTTGTGGGTTCGATCCCCACTCAAGAAAATGAAATATTTACTTAAATTTATATTTCCATTTCTTCGCTCTAGTGTCGAGGCAAAGCGCGGCATTGAGTTCTGTCATTCAACACGCAATGCCTCCAAAATTCGGCAGAAAGTGGGGAACGGAGTGTCTTAACACTAGGTTCCCTCTGCGTACCCTGCTGTGTGCGGGATACAGCGTGAAGCTAATTGAATTTAATTTTTTTTTTAATCAATCTAATTTAGTTAAGTGATTTAGGTAATTAGGAGCGTAATTGTCAGGCAAAGCGTAAAACATATTGTGTAATACAAATATTCCATTGCAAAGTCAGCTTAATAATAATGGTAGCTTTCAAGCAGGGTGGGCAGAGGACAAAAAGTCCGTTCTCCACTTTCCGCCAAAGTATTCGAGGCATAGCGTGTTGAGTGGCGGGGATCAACGCCGAGCTTTTGCCTTGGTAACAGAGCGAACAAATGAAAATATTAATAAATAACAATTCATTCCTCCGAGTGGGGATCGAATCCACAACCGCCATGACTGTAATGATACCCAATTATCACTTATCGTACGCCACGGCGCCTGCGTTTTAAGTGAGGCATTGCGTGTTAAGTGGCCGAGTTCACCGCCGCACTATGATGTATTTTTACCAGAGCGAGAAAAATTAAAATAACTCACTCCCCCGAGCAGTAATCGAACCCACAATCGTCACGATTACAGACACACGCAGTGCCGAGTGCTTAAAATTGAGTATGAAGTAAATATTAGCGATCACAATCAGAAAACACTTTACCTGTTTGTAGTAAATATAATAAAATATTTATCGAATCACAATCAGAAACAATTTACCTGTTTGTAAGCAATTAAATGTTCAATAACAGGATTTACCGATATACTTGAGGCCACTCGTGGCGCACCGCAGAGGCCTTTCGTGGCGCAAGGGCACAACCGTGCAACTGTAAACGCAAGAAATAGTGAGTTCGATTCTTTCTCGAGGAAATGAAATATATAATATTTTCATTTCAACGCCCTGATAACGAGGCAAAGCGAAAATTGGGGATAAGAAGTTACTTATTTGAAATATTTACTTAAACTTTATATTTGCTTCGCTCTGGTGTCGAGGCAAATTGCGGCGTTGAGTTCTGAGTGGCAGAACTCAACGCCGCAAATCACGGAATGATCAGCCGCCTTGAGAGTAACCGGTTGCGAAACTGGTCGAAGTTCAGATGAAACTCACTAGAATAACTTACAACAAACCGAGTACCTCAACACTAGGTTCCCTCTGCTTATACTGCGGTATAAAGTGTGAAGCTTTAAATTTCTTAATAGGGACGAAGTATATAGGTTCCATCCACTACTACAGCATGAAGCTAAAAAAAACACGATACTCCTACAAAATTAATGTCTTAGACAGATTAAGAACCAAGGACTGACTGTAATCGTTCAATTTGCACTATAGGTATATATTAAAATGCGTTTATTGACCTACTGTATTATTGGTAGGTATTCTAATTAGATTTAAATTAAATCCATCATGGTGCATAATGACGATGGTCTGACTGTATACGCAACGGCTGTGGGTTCTAACCCCACCCAGAAAAAAAAGAATTATTTCCATTTCTCGCTTCCGTGGGTTTTTGTCCACAACCCACTAAGTCTTAAACATGTGCAGAAAGCGAGAAACGGGGTGACACTAGGTTCTCTCTGCCTACTCAGATGAAGCTGCTCAGATTCAGGTTACACACATTGGGAATCGAACCCACCGGTCGAAATCGCAGTTACGGTCACACGCCGTACCACCATTTATACCATTGCGCCACGGCGTCCTACGTAATTATTTATCGAATTCATATATAATTTTCGAACATTTCGCGATTAAAACTAACCGGTAGTTACAGAATTCGCTTTATTGCGCTATACGCTGCTAAAATATCACTTTGAAGTATAATAAATGAACTATCAAAGGTGTATGGTTAAGTTGTTTGACGCAATTTTGTGAGCGGTCAAATGGAGGTTAATTTGATCATTGATTATCTGTATCCTTCATCTATTTATTCTATTTTAAAATTATAAAAACCAAGCTAAGTCTCGATGAAGCTGTTGTTTCTCTAGGTTATGAAAAAGTTATAAAATCTCTAAGTAAAACCTAGCTAATTCTAAGATTCCTTACTGCAATTTTTGTTTTATTAATATAGTTAATTTTTATGTGATCGGCCGTTGAATATTCTTTAAACATAAAATATAATATCGCCGTGTGATCCCGGCCTAGAATAGGATCATCCTGGTACTGGTGGTGTCGTAAGAGGCGACTAAAGTACGTGTGGTAGAGTCACGTCGCCAGCAATGGCAACACGCATGGTCAGACTCAGCCGGATCACTACCACCGCCGGCATTTAAAACCGGCGTGAAGTAGTGGCTTTATGCCACTGCGTTTCGCATCAGGTAATGCCGGGCCCCGGCGCCCAACCCATCTTAAAGGCCGGCAACGCACCTGTAGCTCTGGGGTTGCACGGGGCCGTAGGCGGCCGTAAACATTTACCATCAGGTGACCGGAACTCTCCTTTGGACTGTCTTCTCCATAAAAAAAGATATGTTTTTCTTGATTTTCTTTCTTTATATTATTTTTTTAAAATTTTTCCTGTGTGTGCTTATAACTTACTAGAAAAGGATAATTTAAAAGCTCTAAATCTATTCAGAGGTTCTCAAATAGGGCCACGAAAATATGTCAAAATGGTTGCAGAAAAAAATAGTACCCCTTATCTGGAAATTTTTAGAATTTCCAGGTAAGGGGATAGAAATTCTAGATAATTTATTTATATAAGAATCTATTTAAAATAAAATCATTTAGAAACATTCAAAACGACTAGAGATTAATCTCAATACTACATTCCATTCTCGTTTTTTATCTAATAGTAGGTACAGTACGGCCAACAAGTAGTGGCAACAAGTTAGATGTAGTTGGCTAGACGATTTGATTTCAGGATTTTTCTTACTTTTGAGAATTTTCTTCTAGAGTGAACATTGTGTAAAAGTTTAAAAATCCTGTCTTCAAAGCGGACACGACATGTTGACCGTACTGTACGATATTTTTTTATTTATATTGGACGAAAAAAATAAAACAAGAATGACGTTAGTCTAGTTTTACAGCGCAATTTATGTATTTTTTTAAATTATTAAAAAAAACTAAGGTTTTTAACACCTGTTTACAATCGTGACGATATTAAAGCGTGTTGCTTGAAAAGGTTAAAATGAATAAGTTTTTTAATTAAAATAGTATATCTTGTAT
The DNA here is from genome assembly GCA_917862395.2 of Heliconius sara. Taxonomy (NCBI): domain Eukaryota; kingdom Metazoa; phylum Arthropoda; class Insecta; order Lepidoptera; family Nymphalidae; genus Heliconius; species Heliconius sara. The sequence continues at coordinate 1,323,764 of OU860788.1, read as the reverse complement.
TATTTTACTTTTTCTTTCAAGGCCATCTACTTTTTAGTGTAAGAAGCAAAATATTCTTTGTTAATTATCACGCTAGATGGCATCGCGTCGCGAAATTAATTCACAAATAATGAGTATTATTTTTAAAGAAGACATTTCATCATATATATATTTAATTAATAAAAAATACTTATAATTTATTCTACATAAATATTAATATTTTTATACTTACAAAATAGTATGGATATTTTTTCTAATGTCAGCACTATCATTAAACGGTTAAATAAAATGTCATTTTCTACCACAGATATAGCAAAAGTAATCATTGTTTATTTTATATTCCGTTTAATGTAAAAGAATACATAAAATATTAATATAATATTTAATCTTTCTTTAAGTTCCACTTTTAATATTGTAGTTTTAAATCTTTTGGATTTTATTAATAGTACAGCTTAGTTTTATTGACGCCATTTTAAAATAATTCCGCTTTAGTGATACCATGTGTATTATAATTGCTTACATTTTGGGTATAACTTACATTTTATTTATTTAACAGTTTTAAGTTCTTATATTGTAAAATAAATTAATGACAAACAAGTAAGTATATGATAAGGCATCAGAATAAAAAAAACTTTATAAGTAACTTTAGAAAATAATTAAAAAAAAACTTAATAAGTAACTTTCATTTCTGTGACAATTTATACTACTTTGTTATTAAATAAATGAGTTTTAGCCTTATGTTTTCCTTATTTTATACACGTTATTTTACAAAAAAAGTCTAGTTAAAATGTCAATAAAAAATAATCTAACATCGTTGCAATTTACACATATATATCTTTTAATTTCATAACAACGTATAATTGTGTGTACTTACATTTTAACTACCATATATTGCTATAATACTTATATGTGCAGCTGTGAAATCAAATTTGGATTAAATAGAAAGAAAATATTTAAAAAACGAACAGCTAAACTAGTTATATATTATAGTTTTGTGCTCGTATACTCCATATAGAAAGCACCACTGAGATTATGTATAAAATATATAAACATAAAAAGAATAACCTATACTTTCATATAACAAACGAATACACAAACACAATATAATAAAAAAATTGTAGAATGCAATGTAATAGCTCACACAAGGCAACACAATTAGCAATCTGGCAACCCTGTCGCCCGGGTATGGCAACTGCGGCAGTGAACGGAACGAAGTGCCGTCGTATAGATCGCTGGCAGGCCGTCTGCCTGGACTCGCTGTACCAACTATGATTTACCCAAATATGTTCGAATAGTAACCGATAAGTGCACAGTGAGTGAATGTCAGCGAGCAAAATGGTCGATGACGCGAAGGATATAGCGGAAAAAGCTGAGAGCAAAGGTATTACGCATTTACAATCGATACGTGTTTTAGTTTTAACGTGAAGTCCACTGTCTAACCCTAAACCGCGTCGTGGCCCCACGTCGCTCGACGGCCAGCTTTCGAGAATGTCCACTGCTGCTCCGCACTCCAGCGGATCACATTTTGTTTTTCCATCACGTTTCGAACGTTATTTGACGTCGCGGCATGTTCTAAATTTAGAGGAAAGCCTGCCAGACGGAGCGCAATGCAATAAAGCAATAAACTAAAACCACCGATCGGACCTCCTGTCATTTGTTGCCGATACCATCTTACCGGATTCCTTGCATACTCACCGTTATATGTTATATTAATAATTAATATTTCGGCATTTCGCTTGAGAAGTACATGTCTTAGGGCATTCTACAGTAGGATGATGTGTATTTGAGTCATGTCTTACATTATCAATTGCGGCTCTGACGTAAGTACTTATTTTGCATGTATGTGCATAAATTTTTCGAGACAACAGCACACATTCGCACTGCAGCTAGTTCACTTTCTACTTATCTTATCAATTTGTGTATCAAATTCCATTTTTTTTATGCGCAAATTGCTCTGTTTTTATACTTTGCTATCTTGATAGAAATACCGTTTCGTGAAGGACTATGAAAATTAAAGTAAACATTTATTACTTATATATGGGAGATTTTGCATGTATGTATGTATGTATGTATGTATGTTGTATATAGGGATTATAAATATTTGTTTTTTTTTTGAGGTTATCAATGTTGACCTTGGATGGAATGACACAAAACAGATGGACATAATATACTTCAACAGGCAAAGAGGAATTTATTATTTTTCACGTTAGTTTGCTTTTAATTATTGAATGATTTGTAAATATTTGGTTGGAGTTAGATTTAAATAAATAAAATTCAGGTTTAGTTCAAAAATTATTACTAATACATTAAATTTGACACTCCCTGTGTTTTGATTGTCAATTTCATATTCATACCAGCCTTAAACTGTGGCTTTGTGCCACTGAACATGCCACATGACAGAAATGAATTTTGGCCACAGGGTTCTCCTTAAAATAATCTACATCATAATATCCCATATAGATAGTCTATACAAGGTAAAGAGATTTTTTAATTTGAACCTGTAATTCTTGAGATTTGTGCATTCAACCAAACAAATCTTGCATTAAATTATTAATATAGTGCATTATATTCTTTTGCTCTGTTTATTTAATTATAAATGTATAAACAATTATTTTTTATATTTCAAAAATAATTATATAAATTACTACACATTACACTTTAATGAGTTCTTATCATATATCTTCATAGACAATAATTACATATATTTTAAGGGACTAAAAAATATATAAATATATGGTACCTACATATTACTTTTCTGGTACTTTCTATCTTCTAATCATAACATGCTTTCCCTGTTTGTATTTATTTGGAACATATTTTTGTTTAATGGCAGAATCTATTCAAAAATTCCTTCATTCTCAACTGTCTAGAAATTTTAGAGGAATTACATAATAACTATTTAAACAGACTTATTTTATGAAGAGAAATACTTTAGAAATGTTTCACACATTTTTTCGGAAATCCAAGTTAGGCAAAGGAAACCTACTGCTTGGTGTGTTGAGTAGCAGAAATCAACCACCATCAATCAAGTTTATAGTCATTAGCTGCTCTATTGTACTACAACAACATTGATCAGACCATAATATATATATACTTATATTGTTCTGTATACTGAGACTGCCGAAAATCACAAATTAATTAAATTAAAATTAAACAAACCTTAAATTAATCAGTTATATTATTTCAAGTATTACTAACGAAACTCTTTAACACTCTTTCAAAAGAAACGAAACTAAAATTGTCAAAATTATGTATTTAAGAGCTATGATGCCACAGACAGAAATACAATACACACATCCACAGACAAAAAAAATCTCTTTTTTTTTATTGGGGGCTAAAGAAAATATCTATGATAGTGTCATAAATTAATTAAATAATTTTTAATTTAAAGATATTAAAAATTATAATTCTAAGTCTTGTTAATAATTTTTAAATATCCAAATAGTCCTATTTAAATAATGTGTGAATATTAATTATAAATCTAACACGCCCAAACAAGAATTCCTTATGCAAAGAAATGACTCAATCTGTGTAGGAGCTAATATTACATTAATGCTTTGCATCGCTCGGCCTCATTCTAAATTTTGATTTTATCTATTATACATATCCATACTAATATTATAAAATTAAAGAGTTTGTCTGGTATATTGTATTAATCTTAGGAACCATAGGTCATTTTTAATCATTCTGTCATGTATCATTAAGCCCTTAGTTATTTCTATCTAGGCAACACTAAGAGAAAAGCTAGTATGTTAGATAATTGGAGTAAACTAATCTTAATATGATGAATTTGGCATTACATTGACTTTGGCAAGATGTCAAGTTGTATTTGTTTTAAAAATAGTTTCCAAGCTTCTATTTAAATTTAATGAATATAATTATTCAATTATTAATTAGCGATATTAAGTGATGGATCAAGATGAAGATATTTTAGTATTGTAGTACAAACAAGATATTGTTGGCCATTGAGGATTTTCTGTTTTGGCAAGACAAAGTGTGGTCACAATGTCTCAAATTTTGGCAGAACATTGAGAAAGAAGACACTAGGAAAACAAAATTCCTACCTTTTTGTATACTGGACAAAATGTAAAAAAAAAATTTTTATATATTTGTTATAAAAAGCCTATATAAGCCCTGTATGATATAATATATTTAAAATTTCATGTAGCAGTTAGAAAAATATAAAATTAAATGTCAATTAAGCAAATTTGTTTTTTTTTTTAACAAAATAAACAAACAGGAACCATAACAGGGGTGAATAGACTGACAGGTTGAATTTATAGGTTTACTGACCTTAGTCTTGTATCTTAATACTTGACTATCTAAATGCTTTTTTTTAAATATTAAAAAAGGCACCTATTGCTTACCTCTGCGGCTTCATGGGTCTTGAAGTTGAACTTGAGTTCTGTGGATTCAGTTCTGGTTTAAAAACTATTTGAAGTATAAAACATGAAGCGTTTACACAACTTGTTATTTTATATTTATCTCCAACCAAAATTTTATATACTTAATATAAATAAGAAATGTCGTGTTTTTCTTTTCTTTTATTATGTAACCAAACTTTATTATATAACAAATTTTTCTTTTATTATATACCTAGTCCTGACAAAAGCAAAAAAGATATAACCGGGATTATATAGATTAGCAGCTTGTGTTACATTCAGTGGATGATGTTAGAAATTTCTATAGATTTGTGTAAATTACATATACACAAATCTATAAAAATCAGCTATGGTGGCAAAATGTTCTCTATTATGTTAAATATGTAACATGAGGCTATGTTACAATATAATTTATTTATGATGAGTTATTTTTTTTATTTATATTTTGATTTGTCAAATTTATGATGATTATCAAATTCTGTGGTTTGAAACCACAGAATTTGCTCAGCTTTCTATTTTCGCGATGTTTTGATTTTTTTATAATAAGTATATATCTATAGGTATATACAGTAGGTATATACCTATAGGTATATACAGTATGTAATATCTGTTCAGATGTTTTCAAAATGTACATTAGGAATTAACAGTCAAAACATATTGTACAAATTAGTATGAAAAATCGTTCTGGTGCGAGTCGGAATCGCCTACCGTGGGTTCCTTACCAATTTCAGGGTTCTAGGTTAACAGAAAGTATGACAAAAGTTATTAAACGTAACGTAACGGGTTCCGTTTTTTTTGTTTTGTGGTCCGGAACGGAACCTTAAAATTATCTTTTACATTGATTTAGTGTTTTTTTTCATCCATCTGCTGAAATTCATGTATTTCTGAAGTAAATAGAGAGAGCCATATCGAGTTACTGCCTCCTATGTTGCACTCATTCCAGTACATTGCATGCTAGACAGCTTAACCTAAAACTGCGATTTGTCTGGAGTCTGCGTGCCGAGGAAGCACCTATATTATATATAAACATGCCCCCAAAATCAAATGTGAACCGACATTCCGGAGCATCGGAGCATGTATATATATATATATATTTTCATTTGCCTACTCTGGTAAATCTCGGAAGGTAAAAAAAATAAAAGAACAGAGATCTTTAACACTAAGTTACCTTTGGCTGTCCCTCTATATGCGGGATAATGCGTGAAGCTGCAGATTAGTTAATCATCGCTGATATTAGAACCAAATGTTGACAGGCCTTTTATAGCGCGTTGACCTTTTCATAGATCAATATGCGACACTGACTGCACGTTTATTTTTAGGATATTACGAATTTATTATATGTAGAGACCAGTCGTGGAGACCAGGGGCATAAGCGTGCGACTGTAAACGCGACAGGTTGTGGGTTCGATTCCCAGTTGTGGAAATTAAATATTAAATTTTTATTTTTGCACTCTGGTAACGAAATCTCTATTCAACACGAATAAACGTAGCGGAACTCGAACCCGCGCCTTCTGGAAACCGAACAGGCGCTCTGACCACTAAGCCATACGATCTCATCAATATGTATTTTTCTATCCTAAATGGGGAATAACACTTTAACAAATTTTTAAAAAGAAATCATACATAGCCTACAGTTTAGACTTACTTTTTGTTTATCCTTAGAAGATTTTTTGATGATAAATTTATATTATTAATTACATCGCAAAATAACTATTTTTGCATGTAATATGGCTATTAACTTGATTTCTTCACTCTATAGCAAGACATAGTATCATAAATTGGACTGTGCACGGAGAACGGAGTGTCTAACCCTCTATTTTCCTATAATTATATTAATATATAGTCAGTAAAAATATATATCTATACTGAAACTGAAATCCATCTGAAACTGTTTCACAATTAACTTTCTACAGTGTAGACGTAACGGTGGTAAAATCTTAAAGAGCTTTCTATTTTTTTGTTGCCAATTTCTATCCGAGGCTCGCTTTTATCTCACTAAAGATGTACAGTACGTCCGACGAGTTGTGGCCGCCCTGAAGTTGGCAAACTAAATATTAGTGCGCAGTTTTCATTTAAGCATTTTTCTTACTCTTGATTATTTTCTTAATGCGCAAAAGTTCACAAATCCTAACTCCAAGACGGTCACAACTCGTCGACCGTATTGTATACGGATTTTTTAAATTTTCTTTGTAATTTGAGGCCGGTCGTGGCGCAGTGGCACAAAGTGTGACTATAAAACCGACTGGTTGTGGGTTCGATCCCCACTCGAGGAGATGAAATATTTACTTAAATTTATATTTCCATTTCTTCGCTCTGGTGTCGAGGCAAAGCTCGGCGTTGAGTTCTGCCACTCAACACGCAATGCCTCCAAAATTGGGCAGAAAGTGGGGAACGGAGTGTCTTAACACTAGGTTCCCTCTGCCTACCCTGCTGTGTGCGGGATATAGCATGAAGCTAATTTAATTCTTTGTAATTTTGTACTCGTCTCAGTGCTACGACTGCGGGTAATTTTAAAATTTTGTGACATATTATGGTCTATGGTCTTATTAAGAACGACCTTGCAGTGTCTCTAATACAATGAACTGTAGATCTACTCAAATATGTACTCTGTGGTCTAACAATAGCGTTCATTTTTGAAAATTAAATATAGTGTTAATATAATTTTGTCACTTCGTCATAATAGGGATATTTCCATATGTAGAAAATGTAGGCGTTGATTTGATTTTATAAGTTTTTTTATTGTTTAAATAATAAATATTTTAGTTAAATTGGTAAAATGTTTGTCGGAATTTTCATTATAACACCTTTTTGATTTCGAGGCCACTGTGGACGCGACGATTGTGGGTTCGATTCCCACTCGAGGGAATGAATTATTTAATATTTTTATCTCTTTCCTCCGGTAAGGAGTTGAGTTCTGCTACTTACCACGCAATCGGCCGAAAGTGGGGAACGAAAGTGTCTTAATGGAACGGAGTGTCATAACACTAGGTTCCCAAGTACCCCTCCGCATACCCTGTTATGTGAACCTAAAAAAATAAATAAATGCAAGGCAATAAAGCGGTATTTAGCGTAGTATTTCGGAAATCTTATAAGGATGGTGAAATGCGCCGCAGAATATTGATTGAAGCCCGGTGCTGTGCGAATTCGTGTATTGAATAACTGAAACAACTTAACATGCAGGTTTTAAGTGTTTTGTGACTCATCGCGCCGTTTTATCGATTTTTTTTACTGTCCACGCCTTACTACACTTTTTTTTATTTAAAAATAATAAATACATTTGTAAAATGTTATTCTACACTTAAGAAACAAAAGAATTTATAAAATTTTTATACGTTTTCTAAATTAAGGGAAAATATTTTTGTTTTATTTCATATTTAACTCGAATCATATTTCGATAGACGAAATTTTCAAATAAAAAAATTCCTCGAGCAAGTATCGAACCCGCGATCAGCATCTTTCCACTATCGGAACTTTTTAATTGTATTTTGAAATTCCACCTACTTGCATTATCTATAACTTTATATATGACCCTGAGCTGTACTTTCGCATCATTTTATCAAACAATGTATCTTGCCTGCTGTATAAATACTCGTATATCTGATAATTATTAATTATTCTTAAAGGCACACTGGAATGTCTAAATAACTAACTTTTACCTTTTACCCTCGATTTTGCTAAAACGGTTCCCTCTGCCTACCCCGCTGTATACGGGATAGAGCGTGAAGCTGATTTTTTTTTTCACTGCCGGTTTCGCACCCGTGCTCAAATGGAAATAAGTAGAGTTGTGTATGATAGTGATACATTCTATTTGCCCGGGTTACCCTAAACGCAGGTATCTAAAGTGGGTTAGCCTCCCTAGATAAATAGACTGTACAGCTTCACGCGGTATACCGCACATAGCACATGGGCAGAGGGAACCTAGGGTTAAGACACTCCGTTCTCGACTTTCCGCTGAATTTTTCGAGGCATTGTGTGTCGAGTGGCGGAATTCAACGCCGGGCCTTTTTTTTGCCTTGGTGCCAAAGCGTTTTTAGTAATTTAGAATAGTAGTTTCTGAGATTAGCGCGTTCATCCAAATAATTATTCGAGTTGAGTGAGAATATTTTTTTAGTAAATGTATTGTATAGTGGTAGGTGTAGTATGTATTGTACAGAAATAAATTAAATTACCTTTAAATACTATTTTAAAAGTGTTTAAAAATAAAAAATAAATTAAATCTTATTAGTCGAGTTAACGGCGGTGGTTCGACATCTAAAACGCGAAGTAATATGTTACATACATACATGTTTATAGAACGAGCTATAATCCAATTTCACCGTGATTAGTTGTTGGTGACATTGTAAAAAATATTAAAGATTGTTCCTGAGCTATGCGCTCGAAGACATTGCCGCTTAGGTGATAGTGACTGATTGTAATTGCGATGGTTGTGGGTTCTGTCTCAAAAATTCGACCGGAAAGTGGGGACCGGAGTTTCTTGACAGTAGGTTCGACTTTTAGCCTGGCCTGGTCGATTCTCGCTCGGGGTTATGGGTACATTCAAAACATTCTAATTTCGAATATAGTAGATAGTAGTATTATATAGAAGATTATATTCTAAAGACAGCGTGGAAATTGGAATCTGATATACCAATATGTTTAACATTCATAAAAATCAATAGCCATAAATTGAGAATGAAGTGTTTTAACAATAAGTACCAGTAACTGGCTTATGCGGGATAAAGCGTGAAGCAAAAAAAACCGCCATAAAAGTGAAAAATTCGCGTTATTCATATAAAAATATGAAGTGTTTGATTGCGATCAATTTGGTCATATATTAATGATTTAATTGCGCATAATCACGCCACTACAAAGTAATTGTTTTATAGTTAGTTTTACACTATATTATAAGAATGTCACCTTTTTCTACCATTTTCTGGTTAATTTATTGTTATTTACGGTTTATTTTATAGATTTTGAACGATATGATGAAATTTAATGTTCAAAGTCGCGTTTTATGTACGCGTCTTTAATTTATTTAAATAAAAACTGTGGCCGTCTTAGTGGCGGGCGGCTTAGTGTCTTAGTGTAATTCCGATGGTAAACGCAATGGTTGTGGGTTCTATTCACACTCGAGGAAATTAATTATTTTTGCTTTGGTTATTGGACAAAGAGCGACGTAGAGTTCCGCTACTCAGCAATCAATGTCTCAAAATTGAATCGGAAAGTAAGGTGCGTTATGTTTTAATATAAGGTTCCCCGTGCTTAACCTGCTCTAAGTGGAATACAGTGTGAAGCTAAAACAAGAAACTGTTCGTACGAGTGGTAATATGAAGAAACAACACTAATACCTTAAGAAATTTTGTTTTGTAAAAGTGAACGTATCGGCAGTTCTTAAATCTAAAAACGGGTTCAAATCTTACTTACATTAAAAAAATATGATTTTATCATACCTACGTTTCTATCAGTGGCAAAAAACATGATGATATAGTAAAAATATTTAAAAATACGTTCCAAGATTCTTTGATTTCGTTCTTGGCTATTAAGTAAATGAAATTCAATTGAACCAATGCATTTGACGGTATTGACCTTTTATCAATTTTTTATCTGCTTTATCGATTTTAGGGTATTATTAGATAAGAGGTTAATCTTTTTAACTGATTGCCTCTTTTAGTTTTTAGATTTTTTAAAATTTATTATTTAGGAGTTATATGCGTGTTTAAAATATTATATGAATTTGGCAGCTTCACGCTTTTCACCACTAGTAATAAACCTAGTGTTGAGACACTCATTTTCTATCTCTGCACAATTTTCGAGACATTGGGTATTTATCGAAAACTGTTTTTTTTCCATAATGGGGAAATAAAAATTATTAAATATAATTTGACATTTAGGTACGTCAACATTTTTAAATTTTCAATTTCAGATTTCAGAGAAATTCCATTAAGACATTTCCTTTCCCCACTTTCCGTCGAATTCTCGAGTATTGCGTGTTAAGTGGTTGTACTCGACGCCGTGCTTTGCCTCGTTACCAGTGTGAAGAAATGAAATTATTAATTATTTCATTTCCTCAAATGTGAATCGAACCCACAACCTGTCGTGTTTACAGTAAAAAAAATTTTGCAAGGAAACGTTGTCGTCAAGTCTTTTAAAATTAGGTTAAAAGCCACATGATGCGACAGATGTTCCGCTCGAGTCGTTGCGCACAGTTCAACACTGCAAAATCTGATTACAATATCTTTTGAAGTTGACATTTTCCTCCTTTTTTTTACTTTAACCGAACAACCTTTATAAGGAAGGCCATACATCTTGTCAATGCATCGACTAAAAAATTTGTATAGAATACTATTAATTTCATTAAAATGATAGCGTTACTTACTTTGAAAATTGTTTTCAATCTTAATAAACAGTAATATAATATGTTAAATTAAATTAAACAATCGTTAAGCTTAAGAGGCCAGTAGTGCCGCAGGTGCGACTGTAAATGCGACAGGTTGTGGGTTCGATTACTATTCTAGGAAGTGAATTATTGAATGTTTTTATTTTCCTTGCTCTGGAGAAAGAGGAAAAGCGCAGCGCAGAGTTCTGTTATTCCACACGCGATGTCTCGATGTTGAAATGTCTTAATGGAAACGGAATTTCTTATCACTAGGTTCCCATTATCCCTCTGCTTACCCTGCTAAGCGTACAGTTAAAGAAATAAGTTTCGCAAGAATTTTTTAATTATATTTTTAGCCTTTTTAAATTATTTATCAAACGAATAATAATTTGATGTTACAGGTCTCGTAAAATAATGTTTCACCTCTCGTTATCTGTACATTGGTTTTAAATAAACTTATCATGTTTCACTTTATCTCTGCATGAGATCACAACATGTTCACTTGCCTCGTCTTATTAAATAAAGAAGTTAGGTAGAACAGCAAAATCTAAGTAACAAATCTTTTTGCTTTCATTCTCACCGTCAATTTCTCCTTTTACACCTAATATTTGTAAATAAAGCCTCTCTGAAATATAAATGTTATTAATATTGGAAAAGTGGAGAACGGAGTGTTTCTACACAAGTTCTCTGTGCCTACATGAAGCTTGAAATTATTAGTCCAATGGCTCTCACGTCATCACGGCACCAGCCATCGCTTCTTTAAGCGTCCCGAACGTCGTCCAGTAACAAACATAGCAAGGCACTTCTTTGCGATATTTCTTTGTATATATCGTAGGATATACATACAAGAAAATATTGAAACTGCCCCAGAGAGTCGTACGTTTCTACCGTTTTACAGAAATAAGAAAGAAAAATAGCTCCAGTACGATATTTCAACATCTTCTAGACGGTTTTTATCTCAAACGTCGCTTTTTATGCGAAGCCATTATTAACTGAAGTTGGGCGTTTGTAGCAAAAAATGCAATATGGCTGGAAAAATCGACGTCGAATCGTGTCGTGTGCGGAGAAACTAGCCTTCGTTACTTATTTAAAGAACATTTTTATAATCGTTTAATTTATATTTTGCATCGAGTGTTTTTATCGGCGTTTTGATCACGTATTGTTATTATTTGTCATTTTGAAACATCTCTTGTGAAGTGCAATATTTTACTGATGCCGCGTTTTATTTAGTAAATCTATTAAAAGTTATATATATGTATATATATTTGGAACTAGCTACGTGCGGTTTTGCCTCTCAAATTGCAATTATTAATATGTCACATTCAAGAAGCCCTCGGTAACTTTGATTGCAAATAAATAAATCAGCTTCACGCTGTATCCCGCACACAGCAGGGTAGGCAGAGGGAATCTAGTATTAAGACACTCCATTCCCTATTTGAATTCTGCAGACATTGCGTGAGTGGCGGGACTCAGCGCCGCGCTTTGCCTCAACACTAAAGCCAATAAATGCAAATATAAATTAAAATAAATAATTCATCTCCTGAACTGGGGATCGAACCCACAACCAGTCGATTTTACATTTGTTTTTTTTTTATCCTAACCAATAGTTCGCGAGATTAGCACATTTAACTTAAAACAAAGTCTTCAATTATATAATATTTTGTATAGATATAGGCATTCCTCTGAGTGCAAATCGAACCTACAACTGTCTCGTAAACATAAACAACTGTACCATGACGGTGTTCTAAACTATAAAATAACATCAAATAAAATGACATTTGTCACAACAATCGATGTTTGTTTCTGTCTTTCACTGTGCCAGCATTCCTTCATCGTGACCCCATACTATTTACAAATGTATGTATAATCAATAATATCTATTGATTGTACTACTACATTCCAGCTTATATTATGCTACTCACTTGCTGTGAACTATCAAGGTGTTCAATATTAGGTTAAAAAAAAATCAGCTTCACGTTGTACACAGTACAGTGGTGGGTAGAGGGAACCTAGTGGTAAGACACTCCGTTGCAAACTTTCCGTTGAATTATTTTAAGGCATATGTTGATTGGTGGAACTCTGTTTCGAGCTTTTGCTATATTAATAATTCATTTTCTCAAGTGGATATCGAACCCACAATCGTCCCGTTAGTCACAAATTTGTGCCCTTAGGTAACGACGGCCTCGAGCCGAGCTCGACGGCCTAGGTGTTTGAAATATTTACATTTTCCTTATTTCATTTAGTTACTTTTATGATAAAAAGTATTATTTAAAATGCTTATCATGCTATATACGGGTTAAGCTTTAATGCAGCTGTCAATTTTGTTTAATAAAAAGAAATCAGCTCGACGCTGTATCCCGCACACAGCAGAGTAGGCAGAGGGAACCTAGTGTTAACATACACCGTTTCCCAATCTCCGCTGAGTTCTGAAGGCATTGCGTATTGAGTGGCAGAACTCAACGCCGCGCTTTGCCTCCAAAATATAAATGTAAGTTTAGTTTGTGATAAGGTAACGTATAAAACAAAATATTTCGTCTTTTCGGTCTATTTATCTTTTTCTTTAAAACTAAACTATAATAGCTTCACGCTTTGTCCCTAGCGGGGTAGTCAGATAGAACGGAGCGCCAAACGCTACGGTACGGTATTTTTCTTTAATGGATATGAATTATGGAATGACATAAATGGTATAAATGGTAGTTTTACCAATCTTTTTTTTCTAACCAATTACTAAACAACCTCTTCTATCTCTTTTAAGAATGCAAAGACGAACATAACAGAAAAGTCTGCATTATTATTATTCCTTTATAAAATATTCTTACATATTTTTAATAGCATTTCTTTCATCTTGCCATTGTTTTTTTCCATACAAACAAAACCGGGTCACGCAGCTAGTTATTGTATTTTTAGATATCACTTGTCGTATACACCTGCAGTCTAGTTTCTTGTTCTCAGTACAGATGTTGATAAGATATAATACACATAGTATAATGAAATATTCGCTATATTAAATAACTGTGAATTGTAGTTTTTAGTTTTTAATTGTTTGTATATAGAGATCGTCGTGGTGGTGGTGGTGGAAGAATGTGACTGAAAGGCGATGGTTGTGAGTTCGATTTTCACTCGAAGGAATGCATTATTATTTATTAATGTTTTTATCTCTTCGTTCTGGTACCGGGGCAAAAGCCCCTGCGTTGAGTTCCGCCAATCAACACGTACTGCTTCGAAAAATTTGGCGAAAAATCAAGGGAATGTCTTAACAGTATGATACCCTCTGCCCACACACCCTGCTACGTGCGGGATACAGCGTGAAGCTGATTAAATTTTATTTATGTTATTATATGTTGAGGGCGCGGTGGCCAGGTAATCCAATATAAAAGCGAAATTTATTCATTTTATATGCCTAACTAGATTCTTATTAATTATGTATTATTATTTTTATTTGTACCGTTCTTTGATACAAATTTATAGTAGTATATCGTGCTTTTCAGTATTAATACGTAAGTTATTCCATCGTGGCGCAGTGGTACAAGTGTGTGACTGTAAACGCGACAGTTGCGAGTTCGATTTTCATTCGGCGCAGTGAATTATTGCACATTTTAATGTTCTCGCTCAACACGCAATACTGAGTATCTTGTCTCAAAAATTGGGTGGAAAGTGAGAAACGGTATGTATTAACACTAGGTTCCCACTACTGCGCACACGTGGGATACAGCGTTAAAATGATATTGATGATTTACTTATTTTTGGTATAAATATAAGCTTTAGCTTCATATATCTTCAGAAACTTTGTAAAAAATGTGTTAATTCAAAATTTGAATACACTACCCATACAAACAAAAAATATGATTTAATCACAAATTTTAATTATTTTTAGACATTTACATTAAAATTGAGATTCTTAATAAAAAAAATAATAATCCACACATACTTTTTTGTATAAAAAAATATAAATGTTTTTTTTTTAGAAGTATTTAATTTCTTATGTGTAGAAAATGAGTTGTGTACGTGGTTATTTTAATGATCGACATATGTGAGATGAAATTCAAGGTATTCACTGATAACATAAATAGATTGACAGCATCTCAGACACGCACCAAATGGCATTTCTATTTTTTTTATTATATTAAAAACTAGCGAACCTGCTTGCGGCTTCGCCCGCTGAAACTCAACCGTTATTTAATTTCTTATCTTAATTACCTACTTTCGTGCCTATCTAAATTACCTACTACCATTAAAAACAAAAATGTCAACCAATTCAATAAAACTATTAATTTGGAGCAATTTTGTCTTTGGTAACTTTTTTATTTATGAACCGATTTAAATGAAACTAACACTAAAAGGAATTTTACCAAAATACAATATAGTGAAAAGGTGCATTTAAATCGGTTTTGCATTTTCTGAGATAAGCGTGTACAAACGCACAGACAAAAGGACAAAAATTGTTTTGAATTTCTTTAACATTGTTAAATGAACACAATAATAGACTTTCTTATGTATTTTCTGTATCTTCCATGTACTGATAGCGATGAGTTAGTCTTATTGTATGTTTAGATTAGTAGATTAGCCGAATTATATTAAAAAATAATATATTAGTACAAACTAAAGCTGTTAACTAAATCTAAAAGATATTTTGAAATATAATTTTTGTGGATACTTTGTAATTATTCTTACAGAGATATCCACAAAAGTTATATTTTGAAATATTACGAAATATACTGTTATATTAGTTCTTAAGAAAATGGAAAATAATTGATTCCCTCCAACCTCAATCGAACCTACAACCGTTGCGTTTACAATTTGCAAAATATTTTATTTTACCACTATTAATAACGTCAACTCTACTATTAATAGGGCACATAATGTATATAGTTTAAAGAATAAATTCCTATAAGTGACATCTTCTCTACTACTACAGCGCAATAAAAATGCTTCACATATCATTACTATCTAACACACCCAATCATATATTATATAGTTTCTAAATATTATTTTTTCCGTATATCAGGATAGACGGACTACACTCCCTTCCCCACATGTCGCCAAATTTACAAGGCATCGCGTGGCGGAACTCAACGCCGCGCTTCCAGAACGAAGAAATGATAATATTAAATATATCATTTCATCAAGTTGGGAACGAACCCACAACCGTTTACGATAACACTCTATTACTATTCAACATATTCAATCACACAGTTTTCTATATATAAATGAGCATACAAAATCGTCTTGTGGGTTGGTGTACCAATGCCGGTGTGGATTGACCTTTGTGCTTATAAGGCACGGTGTAGGCGTACGTGGTGCTTAATAATTGGGTCAAAACGGTAGTGTGCACGACGCTTATTGAATAATTTGTTTTTACAATTCGGATCGTGTCAAAGGAAAGGGTTGCTATGGATTAGGGGTTGAACGGTTATTTAATTCTGTTCTGTTCTGTTGTTATCGTGAATAATGATAAGGTAATATAAGAACTCTTTTGATATCTAAAGTAGACATGTGTGCTATGTTGCCTAGGCAAATGATTGACGTGTATATAAAATACGCGAAAAATCAACGGCAGACAGAGAGTTTAGTGTTCAAACACTTCGTACCCCATTTTCCATCCACTTTTCGATAGTTTTAATTAATAAGATAAAAAAAATTACCCACGTTGGTCTGTAAATGTGTTGTGTCTTAATGAGTAGTAATAAACCGCTCTCAACTCTGAGATCGATCTTGAAATACCATTTTGATTCATAAACCATAATGTAAATGAAAGCGGAATCTCAAGATATATGTCAGAGTTGAGGTCGATTTATAAAGACGGGCCTTAGAGAAGATTTCCTCAAATTCCTAGGGGAACAACTTGTTTATTAATATAGAAATATAACTATTTAATATAGCAAAGTGTTGGAAGGCATGAGAACTGGAGTTCTTAAGATTATTGATTTGGAAACAAATACTCCAGATTAGATTCCAAATCAATACAACACTTTTTTTATGATCACTTTCCCTTACATGTCAATCTCCAATAAAACTGAACGCGTCTTCTGATACTACGCTCATTGAATTAAATTCATTTAGAATCAACCGAAACGAAACGAAATGGCGCCGCTATAAAATCTGACGAATATTAGAAAGGAAGATTTTTTGACCGCTCCAGTTTCTTTCTATTTATACTCACAAAATTGGATTTAATAGAATAAAAAGTTTTATAGTATGATTATTTTCTCTTTTTACTAAAGAAAATTGCAAATTAACAACTTCTGTAATATCTATTTATGACTGTTTTTACCCTCTTGCCAAAAATTGGAGGGTAAGCTTAGGGAACCTAGTGTTAAGTGCGAATGAAAATCGAACTCACAACCATCATGAAACTGTCGTGGCGCAGCGGCACATCGTCTGTAAACTAATTTAGAATTATTTTTGTTTTCTTCTATTTCCCTTATTTTGTGATGGACGGATCAGGAGAATAGGATGAATATAAGAAACCGGAAAAAACATGTTTTAATATTATTTCAATACTACCACCACTAATAAAATTCGAACCTAAAATCATCGATATCACGTTTTATACTAAGAAATGAGCCACGATGACGTTTAACATTGTTTTTATAATATATATTACTACTACAGCAATTCTATTATAGACCTAATGTCATGTAGGTATGTAACTGCGCATAATATTTATTTAATAGTGCCACAATCATACGATATTAGGTATACTGCTGTATTAAAACATGCAAATTGAAATTACGTGTACATAAATAAATCAGCTTCACGCTGTATCCCGCACACAGCAGGGCAGGCAGAGGGAACCTAGTGTTAAGACACTCCGTTCCCCACTTTCTGCCGAATTCTGAAGGCATTGCGTGTTGAGTGGCAGAAATCAGCGCCGCGCTTTGCGCTCGACACCAGCGCGAAGAAATGGAAATATAAATTTAAGTACATAAATATTTCATAATATTTCATCTCCTCGAGTGGGGATCGAACCCGTAACCAGTCGGCTTACGGTCACACTTTGTCCCTACGCTACGACTGGCCCTATACATTTATAAGACTATTTTCTTAAATGACCTTGAATGGAAGGAAACCCAGTATGTTGACGTGATCGAACTGCTGTTAGATATTGCAATATCTGCATTTCAATATCAACGAGATTATTCCCAACCATGCATTATCTATATGACGCAGGGGCACCAAGTGTGTCTGTAGACGCGACAGTTTGTGGATTCGATTCCTAATCGAGGAAATGAAATATTGAACATTTTCATCTCTTCGGTCGTGTTGAGGCAAAGCCCTTCGTTGGTTCCGCGACTCAACACGCAATGAGTTCAGAATTTGACGGAAAATGGAAAACGGAATATCTCAAAACTTGGTTCCCTCTGTGAGCGGGATACAGTGTGAAGCTGATAAAAAAATATTTGGTTTAACCATTATAAATTAAATTAAAATTAAAAAAAAACCATTTAACCATTATAACATACAATTATTATAAACTAAAAGCGTACAATTTTTTATACTTATTTAAAGTTTCACCCCTCAACAGGTAATGTCTCAAACATTGAAGAAAGGAGTGTTTAAGGTCCTTTTGTCGATTATACTATAATGCGGGATACAGCGTGAAACTAAAAAAACTATTTGTTCTTACAGAAGCCCTAGACCGAGCGAGACTAGCTCGTGAGCGTCGTGAAGCAGAACAAAGGAAGCGCCTGGACGAGCTGCGCGCGCATGCGGCGGCTGCGCAGGCGCAACGCGAGAAACGAGATGAGGAACGTAGGAAACGACAGGCCGAGCAGCGCGCTAGGGATGACGATAGACGGCTTCAGGTATTTAATGTTACATTTTGATACATTATATATATTGAGGTCATCCATCATGAGCGCTATGGAGGTGGAACAGCGGAGAGTTAGTGAACCCAGTGTTAAAACAAGACTCCGTACTCCACTTTCCGTCTGTTTCCTAGATATTGTAGACAGTACCTATTGACGTGCTTTCACTTATCAGAACCATATGATAAACATTTTTGCGATTAGAGATCGAACCTACTATCTAAGACATTTACTGTTTGCCACTCACTGCGTTAATTAGTTTTCATAGAGTAGAAAGAACAAGATAGGATATTCTTTATTGTAAACAAATTATACAAATAACAAAATAATCAAAACATAAGGCTTATAGGATGTAAAAAAGATGGAGGTTGTATTTCTTCAAGCAATCTCTTTCAGATACTTTTGGTTAAGAAATGCTAAATAAAAAAAATTTTTAGTATTAAGAAAAATAACTGTTCCATAATTTTTTTTTAATAAGTTAAGGATGTCGTTTTTTTATATACTATATTGACATAAACGGTTGTTTTTTAATTAAAAAAACATGGTAAAATTATTAAAAAAATAAAAATTTTATATAGAAAATTAAATGATATTAGAAGGATATTGTCGACTTACGATAGTATTCTTCTAATAGAAGCTTGACTATTTTATAGGCCGTTTGCACGAGTGAACGGTAAATGTGAATGCGAGTAAGAAATAAGGTAACAGTATGGTATGCAATAGATATATTGGGTAAATTTACATATCGCACCTTTACAATTATATATTATTAATTATGACCTAATTAAAAAAACCATGATTTTGAGTCTTTGTCAGAAATTGAGCTAAAACGACGACCTAAAACGACGCTGTACACAGCAGGGTAGGGAGAGAGGACTTAGAATTAAGACACTTGGTTCACTTCACATAAGTGGGGAACAAGGTCAATTTCTGACAAAGACTCGAAAGTCATGGTTTTTTTTGATCAGGTCACTATAATTCTAAAGGTGCGATATATACCGATACCTTAGCATGTATTATAGGCAAATTGATTTCAATGGGTTCTAATTTTATATGGTTTTCATTTCTTTTTCTATATTATTTTATAATATGTCATATATTTTTATTTTTATTATATATTTTTGCTTTTATATTTTTTTTTAATGCCATATTCAACAGTTGCACCCGAAATCATCAATTGGCGATTAAGTAACTTAAAAACTTATTTGTACAGATTTATTGATATTTAATCGCTAATAAATATCTCTGAGTGCGACTAAATTTCATTGATATCTTGCAAAAAATATTTCGCATTCTCCATCCGCCTACGCCACGAACAGAATTTGACCTTGAAGTGAAAACGTCTGGCGTAAACTGACATCACATCTATTTTGTATCAACGACAATATAACATAATATCTATGTATAAGATACTTATATATTTATACTTATAAAATAACATTTATAGTGCTTCACTTTACTTCTTGTATATAGCTGGGAATGCAGAGGGGGAACATAGTGTTAAGACACTCCATTTCCCACTTTCCGCCGAATTTTCAAGACATCGTGTGTTGATTGGCGAACAATGAAAATGTAAAAATATTCCCCCGAGTGGACATCGAACCCATAACTGTCACGCTTACAGGCGCCCCACACCCATAACCTACAATAGTGGATGACCAAAATATTTACTTTATTAAACTCCATTGTCTGCAGGTGGGGGGGACCTCATCGCCCAGGGTTAGTTTCAAAAATTTTTAGTTTGCCTGTTTTTCTTTTATTGTTATGTTGTTATTCTTTTATATTTATATGTAAATATATATTTGTATATAATTTCCTTCGTTCTTCTTCGCTCGTGCCCGTGTAAATGTAACATTGTCTAAAACAAAGCGTTACTTCCGATACTAATAATAAATGTGCACTGTAACGCTCTCGATACAGACATTTTGGCTGGCAAATTTGTACTATGAAAGTTTTAAGGTCGACGAATCGTCTTCGTCGGTTGTCGCCTCGCTAGCTTGTTACTACGACTTTGTCGGCTTTTTTTTGTTTGAAAATGCAAGATTTAACAGTTATGGCTTGAGTTAATTAATATTTTTGTTTTTTATATATATATAGAATTTTTAATTGAATGTGTATTTCGTGTTTGCGTTTCAACATGAATTTAATTTTAATTATTTTATTATCGATTCCTATTAAAAATAAACTTTTACCTCAACTAACCTCACCGCTATAGTTTAAATTTATATATATACATGAGGCCAGTCGTGGCGCAGTGGCACAGTGTGACTGTAAAACCTACTGGTTGTGGGTTCGATCCCCACTCGAGGAGATGAAATATTTACTAAAATGTATATTTCCATTTCTTCGTTCTGGTGTCGAGGTAAAACGCGGCGTTGAGTTCTGCCACTCAACACGCAATGCCTTCAGAATTGGGCAGAAAGTGGGGAACGGAGTGTCTTAACACAAGGTTCCCTCTGCCTATCCTGCTGTGAGCGGGATACAGCGTAAAGCTGATTTATTATTATTATTTTTTATGTATATACATATAAATCTTCACCTCTCGTTACCTGACGTCAGTATTATAATAAAATTTTACAGTTCATCGATCAAATAATATAAAGTAAGTGAGCCAAGGTCCTCCCAGCGTTCCATGGAGCGCAAATCGCTCTAATCTAGCCCGCTTATATTGTAGAACGTACGCAGTCTCATACTTTCTCCACTTCACTATATATTTATTATGTTTATGTACACGGGGCAC
This sequence comes from Heliconius sara, assembly GCA_917862395.2. NCBI lineage: Eukaryota > Metazoa > Arthropoda > Insecta > Lepidoptera > Nymphalidae > Heliconius > Heliconius sara. The sequence goes on along the minus strand of OU860788.1, from coordinate 1,302,500 downwards.
TGGTGAAAATTAGAAAATTTGAAAGTGTTACTATTTAAATTAACAAATATTGTTTTGTATATGAATTATCAGATATTAGTTGAGACCGTCGTGGCTCAGTGGTGTGTGTGAGGGTAATACGACGGTTGTGCGTTCGTTTCCCAATCGGGGGGAATGAATTGTTATTTATTAATATTTTTATTTATGCGTTCTGGTAACATGGTAAAGCGCGGTGTTAAACTCGGCCATTCAAAACGGGATGCCTCGAATGTTCGACGGAAAGTGAGGAACGAAGTGTCTTAATACTAGTTTCCCACTAAGAAAAAAAAACTAACATACTAAAAGAAAAATTGCTTTTTCTCATAGAGCAGGGCAATAGGCAAAAACCTATTGTTATGACATTCCGTTCCCCACTCTCGGCCCAGTGATAGATATAGATATTGTTTGTTAAGGTACGATACTCAACAGCGGCACAGAAAAGTAAACATTCCCCCGAGTGGGGATTGAACCCACTACCATAGCTTTTAGTCTTTGATGTCCAACTGTGTCGTAACGGCCTGAAATCCGAATTGTCTGGTATTACTGGTATACATGTATTAGTAGAGGCATAAATTAGCTTCATATTTATCCCGCACACAGAATGGTATGCAGGTAAGGTAACTTTGTGTTAAGACACTCCGTTCCCCATTTTCTGCTGATATCAGACGGAACTCAATGCCGCGCTTTTGCCACCAGCGACACCAGAGCTAAGAAATTAAATTTATCAATAGAGGCGTTACAATTAAAATTAAATATAATTTATAAAAATAAAAGAACAATTATTTAATGTAATTAATATTTTAAGTTTATTTTTTTATTATATGAGAATTTATTAAACTGAAATGGCATGTTTATAGAAATTCTATTTCGGTGCGCCGCAAATGCGTGTCTCCATTGTGATTTGATTTAAGAGTGACCCGGTCATATCGTATACAGAAGTACCCACTGCAAAAACAATATTTATCCTTATTACTTTTGTTTATAATTTAATTAATAATACTAGGTATTTTTTTTTATAAAGCTATTTTATAATTTTTTTTTTTTAATTTGTTTTGCGATGTAAACTGAACTTGTCGTTTTTACAATATTTCATAGTATAGGAGAGGGTCGTGCGATTCAAAACAATGATGTTTTTAGCTTCACATCATGTCCCGCACTCAGTAGAATAGTTAGAGGGAACATAGTGTTAAGACACTCCGTAACATTCTTTCGTCCGTTTTCCACTGACATCTGGAGGCATTGCGTGTTGAGGTGGCGGAAGTCAACGCCGCGCTTTGCCCCGACACTAAAGCGAAAAATTAATTAAATAATTTATTTACTCATTAAGTTTTAAAACACATTAATTTAAAACGAGCTAGCGTAACGAGCCTAGTGATATAAGTCACCTAGTATTTAGTATTTAATTTTAAGAAAAGAAAGAAAAGAAAAGAAATAAGATAATTTCTCAATTCAAATTCTTTTTTTACCTATTCAAACTGTTAAGAATTATTGTAATAATATATATTTTTTTTCGTTTTATTATTGTCAGGGCATCTCTTGAATATTATTATGAAATTGACAGAGAATACTCAGTTTGATTTACTCGGCATTCAGTATATAGCAGGGTAAGCAGAGGGAAACTAGTGGTAAAGCACTCTGTTCCCTACGATTGGAATCAAACCCGCAATCACGCCACAACGCCGCCTTATATAATAAAATCCGTTAAAATACGTACTGAAACTCACTCCGGTTTCCATTTTTTCTCCTTTCATGTCATATAACGGATACCTATATCTATCTAGGTCCTAAGAGATGCCTAAATAAGGAACTAATTTTCTCTCTCTCTCTCTCTCTCTCTCTCTCCTCTCAACAATTGTATCACAGCGGCGTCAATAGCATTATTCTAAAATAAAGTACAAAATCCAGTAATAACCGGAATGCACCAAGATATGATTGCAATGCAAGATCAGAGGTCAACCACGGTCGTTCAGTGGAATTTACAGCAGATCGACGGATAACCAGAAGATATTTTCTGACACACCTTAAGAATGTACATAATAGTATAGTAAATAGTAATTCGCATCCCACCAATGGTGCCAGTTCAAAGACAGGGTAATGAGAATTTATTGCTTTGTGTTTCACTAGGTTTTTGTTGTGGATATGTCTGTCAGTATATTTTGTGTATTTTTTTCGTTTTGATTGGAAATTATTTTTAGTACTAAAAAGTTTTGGGTGTGTTGGGTTGATCGATATCATAAATTGTATTTATAACGAATCCTATTCAAAATCGCAGCCAGTGATGGCGCAGGAGTCAGTCGTGGCGCAAAGGTTCAAGTGTGTGACTATAAATGCGGCTGGTTGTGGGCTCGATCCCCACGCGAGAAATTAAAATATTGATTAAAATTTATATTATCATTATTCTCTAGTGTCGAGGCAAAGCGTGGCGTTGAGTTCCGCCACTCAACACGCAATACGGAAAATGGGGAACGGAGTGTCTTATCCTAGATTCCCTCTACCTATTGTGTGCGGGATATAAGATTTATCGAGAACGATATCATAAACCGTATCTATACAGAATCCTCGTCGATATTCGTTTAGTATATTTTACCTTTTAGTTAAATAACTTAATCAATAATGATTATAAGTCTACTTTGTATTTAAAAAAAATCAAAAATAAATCAGCTCCACGCTGTATCCCGCACACAGCAGGCAGGCAGGCGCAGGCAGCAGGTAGGCAGAAGGACCCTAGTGTTAACGCACTCCGTTCCCTCACTTTCTGCCGAATTCTGGAGGCATTGCGTGTTAAGTGGCAGAACTCAACGCCGCGCTTTGCCTTGATGCCAGAGCGAACAAAAGGAAATATAAATATTTCATCTCCTCGAGTGGGAGTCGAACCCACAACTAGTCGGATTTACAGTCACGCTTTGTGCCACTGCGCCACGACTGATTTCAACCTACTTTGTATTCATTTAGTTTAATTACTTACACGGAATGCATCGTATTTATCTATATGTGTTATTTAAATTAAACTTTCACAACGACAATTGTAATTTGGGATTCTTTAAGACATTAGAAGAAGCTATATTTATTTTGATTCCTTACTTATTTAGTGTCACCTAGCTATTTCTTGAAACCCTCCTGCACGTGATAGCCTGTGGATTCGATTCCCACTAGAAGAGATTCATTTTTTTAATATTTTCATTTCCTCACTCTAATAACAAGCCACCACTCTACACGCAGTGCCTCCAGAACTCAGCGAAAAGTGGGAAAGTAAGTGCTTTAATTTGAACGGAATGTTCTATTACACTAGGTTCCCAGGTTCCTTCTACTTAATCTGCTATGTGCGAAATAAACACATCGTGAAGCTAATTTATTTTTACTACAAAACATGTGATAAAGGGCACGGTCTTTAACTTGTCTGATTACTTTAGGATTTCCTTCGATTGATAGAAATAGGCACGGCTTAGCGGAAATCGCTTTCAAGGGATAAAATAGCGTTTGTATAAGAAAATAAGCGCAAATACAACATTTCGTACGCTCCTTACGTGTTATACCTAGAAGAGAACGATAAGAAGAAAGAATGCAACGATAGTTTAGTTTTATTTTCTTATCTTTATCTTCTTATTATATTCTTCGCTATAGATTACAAATGTGATATGCGCAGGCTGTGGGGTTGATTCTTAGTCGAGGAAATGAAATATTTTATTTTCTTAACTTGATCTAGTAACGGAGCAAAGCTCAGCGTTAAGTTTCGTCCCTCAACACTCAGAATTCAGAATTCAGCGGAATGTTGGTAACGGAAGCGCCTTAATGGAAACGAAGTGTCTTTTTATTAGGTTTCCAGGTTCCCTCTTCTTACTCTGCAATGTGTGAGATACAGTGTGAAGCTAAAAAAAAATATGTATATTAAAACACAAACCACGTTTAACATTTATAATATTTAAGGTAATTTTCGGGCTGTTTGTCATCCATATCAGATTAATCTCTTAGATTCGCGTACAAAGTGTACCTAATGATGCAGAATACTCCGTCGGCGCCAGTCTCGAGCTAGATCACTGTTTATGATGTTCTATTTTACTTATGATGCATCAAGATTTTAAATGTATTTTAAAGTTGGTGTAAACAACTCGAGGATGTCGTGGCTCAGGAGCACAATTTGTTGTCGGTTCGATTCCCGAAATGAAAATTAATATATTATTTTTACTCTGGTTACAAGGCAATCGCTGCGTTGTGTTCCGCCATTCAACATGCAATGCCTCGTTTTCGTAGCTTTCGATGAAAATTGAGAAACATATGTTAGTTATCGCTATTTGATTATTATTTTTTTAATAGTTTAGACATATTAAAATATTTATATCTAACCTATTATGTTATTTCTATTTAGGCACGTTTTACTAGTGGGAATCGAACTAGTAACCTGTCGCGTGCAATGCACACTTGTTCCCCTGTGCCACGACGGGCCTCAGAGAATAAAATTGAAGTGAAAATTGGTACCTACGTACATTATGTAGGACGTTGATCGCTATAATTCTGTCTGATGAAGTGGCTGATATCGTTATCAGTGTTGATAAAAAGGTAATATCGTTCGTATAGGTAATTCTAGAAACGTTGCACTACATTGTTGTTAATTTTTTTGTTGTATAGACTCATTGGCGTCATAACGGTAATCTTTGAGATTATTATTAATATTGTTAATAATAAATAATAATCGTTTTGTTTATTAAATTTCTACTAAAAGTATGAGGTGATATTGATATTTAGTTTAGTGCTTGGTGGTATAAAATGAACAAGTCAAAAGAGCTTGAATTTAACCCCGACTGAACATAGAACCCGGCACCTTTATAGCACTCCCATTCTTTAGTCTGTAAAGTATAGTATAGAATAACGCATTACTTCTCATTTAACTAGGCTCTCAGTATATAGCAACTTTAGATTTATAGTGACCTAATCAAGAAAACCATGATTTTTAGTTTTTGTCAGAAATTGACCTTGTTTCCCACATTCCGCCTCCAAAGGTCGGCGGAAAGCGGGGAACCAAGTGTTTTAATTCTAAGTTCTCTCTGCCTACCCTGCTGTACAGCGTCGTTTTAGGTCAATTTCTAACAAAAATCAAAATCATGTTTTTTTTATTAGGTCACTATAATTCTAAAGGTGCGATATGGTTTTGATGGATACTTAAACATAATTCTATTTTTAATATAAATAAATCGTCCCATTTTGGAAACAGCTGACAACTGATATTTGCGGAGTTGGTTTCCGCCACAGAACACAATATCTGAAAATATGACAGCAAATATAAAACAGGGTGTTTCAGTACTAATTTATTTTCGATTACCCTTTTATACCACGTCTATCCTCGTGTGCGTACACCACTCTCTAAGTCGGTAAAAAGTAAATATAATACGTACTTGCATAATGCAGTCTCGAGATTCAATTAGAGCCTCGATATTGCATTCACAAATTATCACATTGTGGGTACTGGTCAGGCAAATTGGTCTAACTGCCTCTATCCGTTTTTAGACTTTCATTTTGTATTACAATTAAATTTAGTGACCGTATATATTTATTATTTTTGTTTTTTGTTGTTGTTGACTATAAATCTTTGAAGTCGCAGATTTTAGGGTTTTTTAGCTTCACGATGTATCTTGCACATAGATAGCAGGATAGGCACAGGGAAGGTAGTGTGAAAACACTCCTATTCCCATTTTGAGCCGAATATCTGGATTGCATGTTAAGTGGAGGAACGTCGCGCTTATGCCTCGTCACCAGGGCGAAGAAACGTAAATATTGGATATTTCCTCTAGTGGGAATCGAACTCACTTTCTGTCACGTTTACACGCTTGTGCTCCTCGTGCACCACAATTGACCTCTAATTTCTAATCAGGGCAAATATGCAATATAAAAATATGGAAGAAGATATATAGCAGTTCTTGTGTTAGAGTTTACTCTTAAAGTAGCTTCCATCCATCCATCATCACAACAACCATCAACCATCAACCATCAGGCCATACCGGTCACGCTGTATGGCTTGATGCTCCAAGGCTTTGGACTATTTACGAGAGTCGCAGGTTCAAGTCGCGCTACGTTAAATTTGTTTACGTTTTCTTGAAATATAATCATCATATTGGTAATTATCTTTTAACATTCATTCTTAACATATTTTTTTTAAATATTAAGTTATTACATAACATTTATAACCAAGCAATGCTTAAAACACGACATACTAATTACCGGCGCCCGCGTTGCACAACCGTGTCCTTGCCCGGTGATGTCACAACTCTCGCGGTCTCAATGGCCGGACGTCAAACCTGGGTATTTTACGATTTACATATATAAATATATATACAATTATTAAATTTTGTCCCTGTATCCAGCACATAGCAGTTGAATCTAATTTTAAGACACTTCCGCCGAATTCTTGAGACATTTCGTGTTGAGTGGTGGAACTCTACCCCGCGCTTAGAATTTTCTATAAGAGCGTTTAAAATTTAATGTCATAGTAGTTAAAAAACCCCACTGTCTTTGCTTTGTTTACAAGTAACATATTTTTCTATATAACATTTTTAAATATTTCAAAATATCTTCAAAGTAAAATATATATAGATAGTAAAATGTATATGTGAGGCCAGTCGTGGTTAATTGGCACAAAGTGGGACTGTAAAACCGACTGGTTGTGGGTTTGATCCCCACTCGAGGAAATAAATATATACTTACATTTATATCTCCATTTCTTCGCTCTGGTGTCAAGGCAAATCGCAGTATTGAGTTCTGCCACTCAACACGCAATGCCTCCAGAATTCGGCAGAAAGTGAGGAACGGAGTGTCCTAACGGTATGTTCCCTCTGCCTACCTTGCTGTGTGCCGGATACAGCGTGAAGCTGAAAATGTATATATTATCTTATTTCAGTATTTCTATTTCAAATTTTAATAAGCAAAGCTGCAAGCACTACAGTCAAGTAAATGACCAAGTTGTTGGCCGTCGTCCAGTACCCTCGTTTAATGTCAAGCGTGTTAGCTAACATTCGCTATTTCTTAGGAGAGAAAAAAAATATTTTCTTTTATAAGGCTTAAGGCACATTTCACATTGCTCTCTTTCTACTTTTAATGTTATATGTTTTTTTTTCTTTTCTTTTAGTTAGTGATTTAATAGTTTGTAATGTAGTATCCACTATTTTATTAATAATTATATTTGTATATTAATTTTAAAAAAGTTTGCTTTTAAAACTAGCTTTTACCTGAGGCTTCGTCCGCGTAGACAAATGCGAGTAAATAAGGCACATATTTATAAACCGCTCCCAACTCTGAGATTGATATCAAGATCGATCAAGCGAAACAGCATCTTAAGGTCGATCTCAGATTTGAGAGCAATTTATAAAGAGTTGTGTGACACTATGAAAGTGAGGAAGGGAACTCTGACTGTAAATATAGTCAGTTACATAAAAACTATTAACGTCATGTAATAGGTATAGCCGTCCTCAATAAATAGGATGACCGACAAAAAATATTTTTATACGAATCAGTAGTTTCTGAGAGAGTAGTTTCAGAGATTACCACGTTTAACCAAACGTACGTGAGCTTAATGTCATTGAGATATAATGTCATTGAGATAATATTGATATTTTATATTGATTATTATTGATTTTTGCTTCTAAATCAATGATAGAGGGAGCGGAGAGTTTTTTCGTAATACATTAAGATGTCCAAAAAGTACTTGTATCATTTCTAAATATCAATTAGAATTATTATTATTATAATAACATTATTGTTATATAGGTACACGCCTATTAGATTGATTTATTATTATTATTTATTAATAAATTGATAAATACGTTCAATAATAATGATAAATAACGCTATGAACTCGCGATATTGTTTTGTTGATCGTATGTGGACTAAACTATTGTATTAAGTCCTATTTGTTCCCGAGATTACCGCGTTCAACCAAATTAACATTTTTTTTGCTTTAAATATTAGTATAGATGCTTATATTAATCTAAATTCTAGGACAACTCAAGTAAACATGCGTTTAAAGAACACCGACTCCCACCATACATTCCACTTACATTCATACAGACATTCATACCTCAACGGGTGACCGGGTCATTCATGTCTTATATAATGTACGTCAATTATGAGGTCGGAGACGGACGGTGCTCGAAGTATGTGGGTACTTGGGGAACCTCGCAATGGTCTGAGTGTTTTGTTTACTGTCTGTCCTTTTTTTTCAGCTTTACGCTGTATTCCGTATATATATATATATATATATATATGTAGTATATATATATATATATAAGGAAAAGACACTGCAAACGAGCGTTCGGGTCACCTGATGGTAAGTGGTTAGGTAAAACAGAAAATAAACATCTATACGCCGTATCCCTTAGCAGGGTGAGCAGGTGGAACTTGGTATAAAGACACACCGTTCCCCACTTTCCATCGAAATCTTTCGAGAACTCAACGGCGCGCTTTGCCTCGGCACCAGAACGAATAAATAAAAATAGGTAGTTATAGGGTAATATTTCATTACCTCGAGTAGGAATCGAACCCACAACCACGCGCGTTCAGTCACATACTAGTGCCTAGTGGCGCAGCCACCACTGACCTCTCTGTATAAGGAAAAAAATTGAGTAATACATCTATGTATAACGTGTCACAATTTGAAACAAGTTCACAATATTCGACATTTACTCGGTAACTTGAAATTAAAGCTAAAATTCGAATTATGATACTCAATATAGGGTGTACTGTTACAGATTTTGTTCGCGTTGGTCCTTTCGTTTTGTATGTACGTACTTTAGCGGTTAGGTCAACTTCTCCGTTTTCGGAAATGTCGTTTTTTTAAAAAATATTATTACTTTTTTTTCTCGTTTAATTCTTTATATTTATTTATTATCTTTATGTAAATTTTTGACAGCTACTGATATAAATATTTAATAATATTGAATTTGATTCAGCAGAAAATGATACATGCATACCATTTTATAGAAAGCTTTCAGCGTATGGCTTAGTGATCAGATAGCGTGAACGGTTTCCATGTGGCGTAAGTTCTAATCCCGTTACAGTATATTTTTTTATACGTTTCCTAAATGAATATGGTGTTATATTTATTTAACACCAATGTACAATATGAAATGACATTTAATTATACGCCGTCACCTTAACTAAAACTCGATATACGACACCAACGTCAAAGAACTATTCTATATCTCGTTATGTTCTATCTGAGACATTCTAAGCACGCACCTATTATTGGTCGGCACTAAAATACACTGGCGCGTTGTACTGCATCAAAAATATTTAAAATTAACCTCTCTCTCCCAACAAAGCCAACTAAGTAGGTAGTCGCGACGGAAATAACGATTTCCTTCAGGATTGGTGGTGTTGTTGGTTATTTTGTTTTACGTTTCTATTTGAGGTGGATTTTAGATCGTAGTTTGTAAACGCGGTGGTTGTGAGTTCGATTCTTAATTGGGGTTAAATGAATTATTCTCATTTTCTCGCTGTGTATTTGTTCTTAGTGAATGTTTCTCACCGACTTTATATTTTTCACGCTTCACTATGAAGGCCTTTCTAGACATTTTAAATACTTTCTTTCCAATATAAATACAATAAACATTACATATAAGTTTACACATTTCCGATACAAATATTTTTAGTTGGTACGGATACGTGAACGTATGGCTCAGTCGTCCAAAGTTGCTTTATGTGTATAAAGACACACATTCGAATCCCTTTTCGTCTTAAAATGTTATAAAGAAGAAAATATCATTTAATTGTATTTTTATAGTTACTATATATTTATTATATCATAGCTAATTATTTTAATGAAATATAAGCCAGTCGTGGGGTGTAAACGCGACAGGTGGTGGGTTCGAATCCTTTTTCGTTAATTTGGTGTCGAGACAAAGCTCGGCTTTGAGTTTCCCCACTCAACACTCCTCCAGAATTCGGCGAAAAGAGCAAAGCGGGGTGTCTTGACATTAGGCTCCCTCTGCCTACCCTGCTGTGTGCGGGATACAGCGTGAAGCTGATTTGATTATTTAAATGAAATGCAAAAGCCCGACGCTGACTGCAAGTAGTTTGCAACGCAAAATGTTTCAATGCGGCTCAAATTCTTTACTATTATAGTTAAAGTATCTATAGTTTAGTAGATGTAAGGCGTAAGACCACCCATTCCGTGTATTTATAATTTAACACGAAACTTTTATGGGGAACATGTGTGAAGAATTGCCTATTGGAATTAGTATCCTTGTTTTATTTTACCTTTAAGAGATTATTTTTCGGACTTTTTTGTTCAATAACTTTTTTAGCTTCACGCTGTATTACGCGCATTGGTTGGGTAGGGAACCTGGGAACCAAGAATTAAGACACTTGGTTCCCATTATGATACATCTGTTACCTGCTTTTCGTTAGCCTCGTTACCGGAGCAATAATATTTTATTTCGAATGAGGAATTCTCGAGTGGAAATCAAACCCACGACCTGTCGCTTTTACAGTTGCGCGCTTGTGTCTCTGCGCCGCGATTGGCGTTATCATTGGTCTTCCTTGGTAAATGGATTATCCAACACAAGTATAAAATCCCAAATTGAACCGATAGATCCTAACATACACGCGTTCAACCAATCAAAGACATTAACTTTTAGTTGATACCCGTAAATATTAAATTCATCAACTATATATTATTGGCGAAGGTGCCAAGTGGGTGTGGTTTGAACCTTGAAATAAAGAATCAGCGCAGTCAGTAAAGACGTAACTACGGTGACGGCGATAGACTTTAAAAATTGCTATATTTACTAACTTCTTGCATCATTCTATAGATACTTAACTTAATTTATGATTTTTTAAATTTTTTAATACAAATCAAGTCTAAGATCTTTCTGGAATAACTCCCAAAAAGCACTTCCTACATTGGTTAGAGTGACGGTAACAGGAATAAGAACTTGACACCCTCTTCTTTCATCTCTTTCACTTAGTCTGTTATAAAAATCAAAAATAAACCTCAAGATATGGCCGTTAAAACAGTTTTATTATACGATTTCATAGTACACATTCGTCTAGCTGTCTTTTTGTTTTTCTTTTGCTTCACTTTCACGCTTCATCCCGCATAAATAGAGGACACTTTACCACCATTCTACCTGAGACTTGATCCTATTTAACTATTAATTTTATATTGCCAGAGCGAGGAAAATGAAAATTAATTTATTGAATCGCACCTACAACCGTCGCGTTTACAGTTAAACACAGTTCCACTGCGCCACAATGGTCTAGCTGCTGGCGTCCATTCAGTTTATTCCAGTTAATGATTGATTTCTCGCTTGGACGTAGCCTCTATGCGTGAGTTATTAATCACTGAACACTGCGCTCCCGTTGACAGTGAAAGTTTAGTGATAAGCGTTGTGTTTCCTTCGTTTTGTTTTAAATTCTATTTTACTTTTATTTGGTAAATACTTTTGTGTGTTTATTTTACTTGTTTTTTACCCGACTGCGAAAATAGAAGTATAAGCATATGTATGTCCGTTCCCTGTAAGTGGTAAACCTGTGAACAGATTTTCTTAAATGATATGTCATTGGATTTTTCTCGATGCTAGATATATTATTATTAATTTAGTTTATGCCGTCGGGTTTTTTTCGTTTAACTTATAATTCTCTTGTTTTAAATTCTTTTTTTTTATGTTATTTTTGCATATCTTAAAAATCCTATTTAGTAAATAACATTTTTCTCGTACGTAACTTATGTAAAGCATTAAATATATAATGTTTGCTTACGTGTTGAATTGCAAAAAATTGTTTATTGATTTGGTAACTCTATACGTAGTATACATTTATTAATATTGAAATAATTCTAATTTTGATATAGATACTTACAGTAAGTAGAAGGCCTTATCTGATTTGAAAATTGTTAGTCAAGTATTGTTTTTTTTTAGGTTCACGCTGTATCCCGCACATAGCAGGGCACATAGGTAGAGAGACATGTTCTCACTCTTGCCATCTTGCCATTTCTGTTTCTCATTTTTCCACACTCTGAAGGCATTGTGTGATGAGACGTGGAACTCAACGCCGCGCTTTACCTTGTTACCAGAACGAGTAATTCTGTAGTATGAATAAATTAAGCATTTACAACTCCGTCGTAACGGCGGTAACTAATTGATACAACGTGGAAATAAGAAAAAAAAAATAATCTAATTACTTGAAAATCTCTCGCTTATGTAAATACGTTTTATACCTGCCTACAGGTAGCAAATAGTGTTTGGTCGCTACCGCATACAACCGGTTTTTTTCTATGTATTTAAAAAAATCGGACCAGCGCGAATTACGCTCCCCCACCAAGGGTTCCGTACAAAAATTGGAGTTTTTGAGATTTTTCTGAAATTCAGGCTTAGCTTGGCCTGAGCCCTTTCATCTGATAGATACCTCACTTGAGCTAGCGGCTAATACTAAATGTTTCCTTATTTCAAGGCTATTATTTTTTAGGACTTAACCACAAACGTATACTTTTCAGTTCTTGTAGCAGCACAACATAGCATGGTTTGAATTTAATTCGATATCTCCTAGCATTCCTGAGATTAGGGGTCTTGACATACACATAGACAGACAGACAGGACAAAAGGAACCCTTATAAGATCCAGAGTGGTCTTATAAGGGTTCCTTTTTTCCTTAAAAAGTACGGAACCATAAAAACAACGCGTGATAAAAAGCATTGTGATTGTGAGTCATACATATACCTATAAAATGTTTTGAATAAAAAAGTTGATCTATTTATGGTAATGTTGATAGGAGTCATCAGTTAATATTTAATCTCACATAAAAAACGAGTAATACTAATGTATTAGTTTACCTTTTTAATTATTAAGGATGTAATAATGATATAGATTGTAAACGCGTCAGTTTGTGGGTTCGATTCCCACTCGAAGAAATTAAATATTTCATTTTCAAATTTCCTCGCTCTGGTAACGCGTCAAAGCGTGGCGTTAAGTTTCGCCACTCAACACGCAATGCGTCCAGTAATCGGCGTAAAGTGGGGAACGGAAGTGTCTTAATGGGATCGGAGTGTCCTACCACTAGTTTTTCATGATTTCTCTGCCTACATTCGTTCCTTAATTATAGATTAGGATAATCAAGAGCTAAATGACCAATTAATTTCTCCATTAAATGCTCGTGTTGCCGTACTTATAGCAATTTAAAATTATATCTAAGATATTAATATGTAAATTGCAAATCAAAACCCCATGTAAGACTAACGGACGGACGTATCTAATAACATAATGAATGTCTCCAGCGGTTTACGCTAATGATTTTAAAGGCTAGTGTTTGTTCGGTGACTTTGGATGTTGTTCTATGATAATTGATAATATTTTTTTTTATTTTTTGTGATATTTAAATTTTTTTTTTAAGGTTGACGCTGTCGTGGCACATTGGCACAAGGGTGTGATTGTAACGCAACAAATGTGGGTTCGATCCCCTCTTTCGAAGCGTCGAAAAATTCGACGGACAGTTGGGGACTGAGTGGTTTAACGTTATGTTTCGAGTGGCGGAACTCAACGCCGCGCTTTGCCTCGACACCAGAGCGAAGAAATATAAATAAATATTTTATTTCTTCAGTCACACTTTGTGCCCCTGCGCCACGACTGGCCTCTATATTTTTATCTCTATTATATTTTTTATAATTGCATAATATTTTTATATGAACACTAACATGCATGTTGCTGCTTATTTTTTCAACTATAATTTGTATAAAGATTAAAGAAATTTAAGTAAATCATTTAACTGTCATTGTTTAACAACGGAGGTTATTGTTTCAATTCACATTCAGAGAATGAATTATCTCGTTTCCTCGTTCTGGTAACAAGACAAAGCACGGCTAGTCGGCAACGGAGTGTCTTAACACTGAGATCCCTCCGCCTTTACTACTATATGCGGGAAAAGCGTGAAGCTTTTTTGCCACTCAATCGCCACTCAAAACATAATGACTCAAAAATTCGGCGGGAAATAGAGATCGGAAGTGTCTTAACCCTAGGTGCCCAGCTTCTCTCTTCCCACCCATATGGCACAGGTGGCAGGCAACAGGTACTGTGATACAGCGTGAAACAAAAAAAAAGTGACGTTTAACTTATCTTTCGATAATAGGATTGAGAATGATGTTATGCCTTTTTTATCGTCTCGAACATAATAAAGATGTACATTATCATAATATATTATGTGATACAAAAAGAAAACGCACAGCATTTAACATGGGTAATAACATGACACGCTAGCTGTGTGCGAGCCTTATTTTATATTACACATACCTACCTAGATGGTCAAGATAAGACGTGAATGTAAATTTTATCTTTACTTCACTATAAATAAAACAAATTCCGCTTCACTCTGTATCCCGCTGATAGCAAGAGGGAACCTTCCACCACTTTTCGTGGTGAATGGCGAAACTCAATGCTAGGCTTTTGTTTTGGTGTTAGAGCGAAGAAATTAATATAAATAATATAACCCCTATAAATAAATAATAAATAAACATGATCTTTGTTAACTTCCATTTTTTATTGAAAATCATGAAACAATCAATTTCTATGTGTACCTGTATGTATACATTTATTTATTCGTTGTTTTACTTTTCCTCTTAGGTGGAAGAACGAAAACGTGCAATATGGGAGGCATCAGTTTCCCGCCGGGAAGCCCTCTTGCAACGTGAGAAGGATCGCACTGAGCGTTTAGAACGCGCGCGTGCGGCGCGCTCCTCGCCCCGGCCGGCGTTCGCCTTCGGTTCATCCACACCCCGGTTACTAGAGCCGGTGGATTCAGCTGGATTCTTTTGGGCTGCGCGCAGGTATGAATTAATGTGGATTGTTTTTTTGGTTAGTTCGTTTTTTCCTCGCCGAGGATTTATATTATATTCTGTAAAGAATCACATCAAGCGTTTAAAACACGCGTGCGTCACGCTTTATATCATATAACTATATATAAACTAGGTTTTTTATAATTTTTTAGTAATTTATATCTTGTTATCCTTATTTATTATTTTATTTTGTATGTATGTTTTGTATCTTAATTAGAAATGGTACAATCACCACAACATGTATGTATGTTTTGTATCTTAATTAGAAATGGTACCATCACCACAACAGTCACCTCGAATTGATACCTCTTTATCCTTC
This sequence comes from Heliconius sara, assembly GCA_917862395.2. NCBI lineage: Eukaryota > Metazoa > Arthropoda > Insecta > Lepidoptera > Nymphalidae > Heliconius > Heliconius sara. The sequence goes on along the minus strand of OU860788.1, from coordinate 1,287,357 downwards.
TTTGTTTTATTACATTGATAATATTATTTATTGTTATATCTTTTGATTGATAACGAATCGCTATCACCAAGATAGTCCAATTATTGCTAACTTCACAACATTTTAAGTGAAGCTAAACGAATGCTACCGGATGTATTCAATTAAGTCGTTGTATATTGACGGCCCCAAGTAATAAGTTGTTAATTGAGATGCTTTAAAAATTAAACAGAACCTAAAACTTTTGTTTTTTATTAAATATTCTAAAACTCAAGTTTTCTTGTAAGCGAATAAATATATTTTAGAAGTTGCTTTCAGGGTTATTGCTTGGGGACGTCGATGTCGACAAAATGTGTTTCTTTATTATTTTTAGTTTATAAATAAAAAAAACTTACCGTTGCGTATGATTTCGAAGTATATAGTTAATATAAATATTGAATCGTTACTTCAAAAATAATATATTCATAATGTCTTATTTATTGAACAGTTTGATAGTTTTTTTAAGCAAATTCAATTGTCAGAAATATATCACTATGACGTTATTTAGTTTTTAAGTAATGTCTCCGAGTATAATAATTTCATACTTTCGTTTGTACGCAACGGTTTTGTTTTAATAATAGTAAAATTTAATGATTTCTTTGGTAACTTTTCGTAGAATTACGCTTTGCTTTTTTTTTATTTCGAGTCCCATCATGGTGTCGGATTTGCCTAATTTGGGAAAATTTTGTTACTTGCACTAATTTTTTTTATGTTTTTTCCACCTCCAGTACCAACCCCATAGATCAGATGAACTTTTTTGAATCACTGTAAGCGATTTTATTTTTTTGTTATGTTCTTTTTTTATTTGTTTACTATTTTTTTATTAGAATTCTTCTTTCACTAAATGCACTTTATTTTTTTAGTAGTTAAATTGCATGTGTTTAGCATGGATTTGTATGTACTGTAGTGTATATTAGTATTATTGGAAAATCTGTATAGTTTGTGTATAATTTTAAATGAAGATCTATTAGAATAATTGAAACTTAGATTCATTTTATCGTCATGAAAAAATTGAATCTCTCTGAAGTAATTGTCAATAATGGTGAGTGGTCGTATCCAACGAAAGCCTTTGTAAATATAAATAATTTTTATATAAATATTCCTCAGAATTAAACCTACAACTATCGCTTAAAACTTTCCAACTGTATCACGTAGGCATCTATTTCTAAAATGTTTGTAAAAAATAAAGGTATACCTAAAAATTTTGAACGAGAGCGAGCAAGATATAGCGAGATTTAAACTCGCGTCTTTTGTAAGCCCTCCACGCACCTTAACCACTAAGCGATAAATTCTTATACGCGTTGTTCAACTTATTTATGTTGTTAGCATTATCGTCGTTAGGGTGCCGGTTCAAATTTCGCTATTTTCAAACTTTTTTCTAAAAAAAAAAATATTTTTCTTTCCTTAAATCCTAATCGTCCAAATTTTAATAATACACCTCAAATAATCTCATTTATTATAAAATTTTTACCCTATTTAAGATGTTTAAGCCATTTATTTGCCCTCTAACAATTAACATATTAACCCGATTCGTGTTCAGACGCCGTAAGCCTACCGTTGATAACTTATTAACACCTCAGCCAGTGGTTTCATTAAACATAGTGTTGTGTTGCTTAATAATTGTAATGCAACAAGCATTACAATTATTGCTGCCCTGAGACTAAATTGATTTAATCTATGGTTAATGTTAATTAATTATTTGTTGATGGTTGACGTTAATTAATTATCTGGTGTAGGTTCCCAGGTACCCTACCTGGGAATTTAGTGTTAAGACACTCCGTTCCCATTAAGTCATTTTCGTTTACTACTGTTTGCCGAATTCTGGAGGCATTGCGTGTTGAGTGGCAGGACTCAATGCGGTGCTTTGCTTCACCAGCTTCACCTAAAAAATTAATGAATATTAAATATTACATCGGAAATTAAACCCCGACCTGCCGCGCTTACAATACAGAACTCTGCGGAAAGTGGGGAACGGAGTGTCTTAACATTAGGTTCCCTCTGCATTCAATTTATATTAAAAAATATACTGGCAAAGTAATAACTATGCCTGTAACTTAAGTATATAGCTATGCTACGAACTGGATTTTTGTTTTACGAAGATTATTTTTCTGGGTACATTTTGACACAAATATTTACTCAGTAAGGTTAAACTGTCATTTCGCCGCCAAATAAAAGTAAGAGCAAATTTTTCTTTACGTTTTCCTAAAAAATGAATGGAATGTTTGGTAACGGTATATTTTGTGTTGTCAATGTCTGATATACACTATGGTAACGGGTTTATATCAAGAGCAAAAACATTTTTTCCCGCTTCTATCCCGCATATAGATATGTAGACAGACAAAATTTTGACTTATTAGACGAAACCATTTCGTTCTTCGGTTACTGTCCGAATTTCAGACAGCGAAAAATGTAAATTTACTAACCCATGTGGGGATTGAACCGTCAAATATTGCATTTACAGTCAGCTGCTGCGCTACGATGTCCTTATAATCACTTAATCCATAAGCCTTCTTGGAAAGCAAAGTAATTAGTCACAATTTTCTCCATACAGACCTCATATATTATTGGTAGACGACTTCAATCGATAAAACAAACCAAATCGTTATTCCATTTTAAATAATATAATCATTTCGCAAAAGCAAAATCCTCCAGACCCCGAAACGGTGGTGAAAGTATTAACAGTGAATCGAATGTTTATATAAATACACTTTAAGTGGTCGTTTGCTTATTTTACTCTTCCATTCAGACTACTGTAGTTCATTTATCTAATTTTCAATTTAAATTTCAAATTTAATTCAATGAAAAATAAGGCTCATTTTAGATTGGACGTTCACTTGAAATTTGCGTTCCGCTTTTTCCGGACTATGACTTAGTCACAGTCTGACTGACACACTGAATAATAATACAAATAATCTATTTATACTTTGTATATATGTATATATATATATATATATATATATATATATATACTATAATTTATATATATGTATTTGAAATCTGCGTTAATTGGATTTTTCAATGGTTAAAAATTTAATTTCTAACTCCATTTTAGATATATTTAAAATTAATTAATTAATAGTAAAAGTGATTTATTAATTTTGTAAAGTTCAACTAATTTAATAGTTTTATACATGTTCTTTATTTGTGGCGTTGAGTTCCGCCACTCAACATGGAATGTCTTATGGTATCTATATACTCCTATATAAAACTCTTCTGTTACGTTCTGGTTGTTTCACTAACACAAAAATTACCATTCATTAATAATTATTAAAAATTTGAAAAGATCCTTTACTACACCAACCGATCTGATTAAAACCAAGGCCATACCCCCAAAAAAAAATCTAGATACGCATCTCTACTATTATAATTCCTACGAGATCGGGAAAAAACGGGACTTTTCGGGCAAAAGTTAAGTTAAAGTTGCAAACAACGACTTTCTTTATATTAGATACTATATGTATGAAAACCGTATTTGGTTTATTTATAAGAAGATATTAGCATCTTGCGAATTGTATTCTTTATTATATTAAATGTATACTTTAAAAGGTTTATCCAATCCGTAGTAGCCGATAAGATCAAAATTGCTTGAAAAACAAAAAATAAATAAAAAATAGAATTGAACATAAGTTCAATTCTATAAAGAATTGACTTTACTTAAACTGTATATGAGCGGAAGTTGTCGACTAGAAATATGACACTATTTTGTCTCGTAAAATGCAGGAAACTTCAAACTGTAAAAAATACTTAAATTGTCGAAATCATGATGGTAATAAAATGATATATAGAAGTAGTGAATTGACACTCCGTTTCCGCACAATTTTAATTCATATTAGTCAGATTCACGCTAAATCCCGTATATAGCAGGATACTCCGATCCACACATTCCACTAAATTTTCAAGACATCGCGTACTAAGCGGCAGAACTGAACGCCACACCTTGATTTGTTCTCCCAGTGGAAAACGAACCCACAACCGTCGCGTTTACTTTTACCATAATTATATAAAACACGTTTCAATTAGTATAGTCAACATACTAAATGCTCTATTCACCTATTATAGGGCTCGTGTATGACACATACACTGTCCACTTTCCGACATCCATTAAAAGACATCCATCGCGTGATAGGTACGACCCAAGGTCAACATTACAAACAAAAGGGAAACGTCAATATTTAAAGTACCTATACCTAGTAATATTTCCCGGAGTTAAATTAAAACTATAACGATACTAACGGCGCCTACTAAGAAGTAAACAATGATCATTTATAGTTAATTTATAACTAAACCAAATAACTAAATAATTTGCAATAAAACATTATAACTTGTTTTTGCCATTTGATATTGAAATAAACTAAGTACTAGTATTGTTCCATGCAGTCACAATTATATGCACTCGGGCACTGAGCTGAATACTCAATTGACGCTTATGCCGAATCTGATTTAAACGACCTACATTCCAAGCTAATGCAGATATAGATGCACCACTTCTTCCTAAATCGGTGCGTTGAGTTCCGCCCCCTCGACGCGCAATGTCTCGAAAATTGGTGAAAAAACCACGAGAACAGAGTGTCTTAATATGAGGTTTACTCTGCCAACCCTACTATATGCGCCATACAACGTGAATAAAAATTGTATTTATATACATTGATTTTATTATTCGTTAAAAAAATATATATTATGGATGTTATCGTTAACAAAACAATAGTAGTTTATGTACAAAACAGTCTAAATAGTCTAAATTTGCCTCTCTTACCACTCACTCTTCCCTTGTAAATCTCTTCTTATGATTACTTTGTCACTTTCTCTTGACGTCTACTGGAATTCATTGTACTTCATTCTCACTGAGAACTCCTCGCTAGTACCTGCCATCCCGTGTATCTTTTCATTACGGTATCCATTGCCATATCCTATCTCGCGTCTTTATGGGCTTCAAACTTTTTCTACCTAAAAAGTGAAAACAAAATACCAGTGTTTTGACACTCCGTTTTTAATTTTCCACCCAATTCAAGACAATATGTGTGCTGAGTTGCAAATTGAATGAAAACATTATTTAAAAGTACATTAGCAAAAGTATCATGTCATCGTCATTCATCATTTTCGTCATCATTTATATAGGTAAATATATATTATATATGTATATAGATTTTTGCGGTGGTTTTCTCCGATTTAAAACCAACTTCTTCATTATATGGCACTGAACCCAAGACAGTTTATCTGTATTTTTTTTATTTGCTTAATGCTATTCCAACTGTAATATGGCTTTCAAAATTTTGCAATATTTTTGTTACATATAAATTAAATATGCTTCCGTACGAAATTTTCCACGCAAACCGATACGGATCGTTTTTATCTAATCGCTTACTAGAACAACGTGTGTCATATAAAATGTATAATATAATTTATATACCTATATATAAATTATAAAGTAAATACATATACGTAGTAGCCTTCGTGCCTGATTTTGATATTTGATTTAAAATCGGGAGTTTTCTTTTCAGCTTTACTATATATTCCGCACATAGCGGGCTAGGCGGAGGGACCTAAGAACGTAGTGTTATGACATTCCGTTCCCATTAAGACACTTCCGTTGAAAGTAGGCCGGTCAAATACAGTTTAACAATATCGCAAAAATGGATCGTAAGACGTTTTTAGTCTGTGATCGGTCAGTGAAACACGGAGTGTCTTACACTATGTTCTGTTTATTTCTCTCATAATACAGGAAGCTTAAAAATTTACAAATCTGTATACCTAATAGCGTCCTCCTTTTGGGCAGAAAAAATTGAAATTGAAAAAATTTAAAAAAAACAATTGAAATTGAAAAAAAAATTGAAAATTGGGCAGACTTTTTCTCTTTGCGTACCCCTGTTTTATGCGGGATACAGCGTGAAGCGGGAAAAATATATGATAGCCCTTTTTTAATAGAAATGTGTGTTATCGTATCTTAAACGACGCTAACGACGTCTAGCATTTACATATAAATTACCATCACCATTGTTTATAAATAGCAAATGGAATACTATCATGTGTATGGCAGATGTGAAAATTATCGCGAAAGTTAATACTTGGCTCGTCTTATCTACTTTTTTATTTGGTTGTTTGGTTAAATACTATATATATTTTTTTGAAATTTAATTAAATATTATAATATATTAATTTTTGCTTTCTTTATGCCATTTATGGATTTTTGCCGTTTCCTAAGAAGGCTTTGTCGTTTCGTACTTTTCGTAATATTTTTGTCTGTTTTAGCTAACGCGACAGGTTGTGGGTTTCAATCCACATATATTTAATATTTCTATTTCCTCGCTTCGGTAACGAGGTAAAGCGCCGGGTTAAGTTCCGCTATTCAACAAGCAATGCCTCCAAAATTCGGCGGTAAATGGGGAACTTAAGAAACGAGGTCTCAACACTAAGTTCCCAGTTTCCCTCTTACATCCCTGCTATATGCAGGTTGCAGCGTGAAGCTAAAAAAAATGTTTTATTAATCTGTCGGTTTACATCAAAATATTCACACCAATTATCATCGAAGACGTACTTAAATATTTCAATGTTTTTATTTCTATCACAATATCCTGGCTGTTGCCATCAAACGAGCTCATAAATAAAAACAAAAGCCCCCCATCCTATGCCGTAACATCCAAAATGACAGTAGTTTATTGTTTGAGAAACAATGGAAACGAAACGTGGCGAATTCTATATTGACCATTTGCGTTACAACTTACGTCATATTGGAATTTACTGGATTTTTTTTGTGTAATTAAGGTATACTAGCTTTGTCCACGGTTTTGTCTGTATGGGAAGGCGAATTTTAAGTAATACGGAAACCAGATTTCGTTGAAACGCGTGCTCAAATCAAATTAATACGTTTTCTTAAAAATCAACAAACTATCACTACAGATAAAAATTATTAAAATATAAATGTAACTAAGCTTATATATAAATAAAGTATTTTTTTTTCAAATCGTAATATTTTATAGTGAAAAACCTTAAATTTAGTGGGATTTTACTATGTACATCTTTAGACTATTTAAATCTCTTTAGATATTTATATCACTAGCCTAATGGATGTAAGCCTAATACAGTAAATGGGCAATTTTTTGATATTTTGGACTCAGTCAATGTTCAGCACTTGTAAAGGATTTGACGATGATGAACCTGTAACCACTAACAATTAAAAATTGTGTTGAAATTCATATTTAATATGTACTATTAAACATAATAATTATATTTTCATTTCTCGCTCTGGTGTCGAGGCAAAGAAACGGGATTGAGTTCTGCCACTCCAGAATTCGGCGGAAAGTGGGTAACGGAGTGTCTTAACACTATGTTGCCTCTGCTTACCCTGCTGTGTGCGGACAAAAAAATCATAATTGAATGAAGTGAACGAACAAATATTTATTACTAACTATTATTATAAATTAAATTCGATCCAAATTATTTCGTTAACAACACGTACGTATGTATGTATGTATAAAGTCATTTACTTGAGACCCAGTTATTTTATCTTACGCGGCAGTATCGCGAGTCGACGTTGGCAATTAATTCTGTATATATTCATATTATAGTTAACGCCTAGTATGTACATATGCTTATATTATGTTCTAGCTAAGCAGGTTAACAATTAGGTTAACTTAAAAAAACGCTGTTTACTGTATAACATATTTTATATATCAGGGAATCGAGTGTTAAGTCACTACGTTGTCCAATTTTAATGAAAATAGCAACAAACAATATTCGCTCGAGTGGGGATCGAACCTACAAGCTTACAGTCGCTATGCCACTCCGCCACTACGACCTTTTTGAATTTCCTTTTTGAATTTTTTTTTTACGTCTAACTCGTATTTGGCAATTGAATAATGTAATTACTTAGTATAGTATTATTAAAACAGGATAATAAATAATATTGCCATATCTTATAGATAGTCTTTACATCGTATAAAATTTAATCATCTGTAGCAGGTAACAAAAGTATACCTAAGTATGTAAGTATATTTTTAAATGAAACTTTAATCGGATTTATCGCGTGTATTTAGTACTAGCGGCCCACTCGCGGCTTCGCCCGCATACCACCTACAATACTTTTAATATGCTTCATTTGACAACAGATTGATACAATCAATCATGAAAACTACACGGTTATATGATAGGACGTCATCGGCGGCAAGGGCGTCCCCTGCGGGACTCGAGCCTAGGCTTGCAGCCGCGAACAGAGCGTTGAATTATTTTAATTTTACATTTTGACGAAAAGTATACGTCCAAATTACATGCTATAAAAGAAGATGATGCTCATTAAATTTCCTTGATGATGAAATAACTTTCGGTCGTAAAAATCACCTTACAATTTTTAATTAATTTTGTCACAAAATGCCTTATTGTTACATTGATTAGATAGATATATGGTGACGCGGACTTTTTGTACAACTAATAAAATTTAATATTTTTGTCATACAACGTACACCGACATATAATTAACTATTTTTGCTGCGCACGCGCTTAAAACAATTCGATGGCGTTCCTTATTATTGTTAGATTAGATTATACACTTTTGGAAACACGACATTTTGAACATATTGATGTGGTCCCGTGGTCAAGAGTAGGCTGTGGTGGCATCCAATATAATAATTATGTCAATTGACATAATTATTATAATATATGGGTATATTTTATACCCATCTTTATCTGGACAAAATTGATTTAATAAAAATATATTCCGGTGAGTTCTTTGCTCCCATTCCTCTCAGGCTTGGCAGTAACTTTAGTGAAGTAAATTATTAGACGTTTAAAGATGATGCTTGTTATTTCTTTATTTTTTCAATAATAATCTTTTGAATTTGACCATAGCAATATATTGATCTACCGTCAACTATTAATCCGGGTAAATCCGGTAATTTTTTTTCATCCTACTGTAATATATAATGTAGGTAAATATAGGAAAAAAGAAACTTTATTACTAGACTAATACTATTCCACATTGCATGCAGCATTTTGGGTAACACTCTCTAATCCCTATTTTTTTACACATACATGGTTTTACTATAAATTTGAAAGAAATGAAATTGAAAATTCTAATAAAAATATTTTTTTCTTTGTTTTCTTTATTTTCTACTAATTTAATATAATTACCGCAATTACTTATGTATATGAATGTGTTCTATAATGTGATGTTTTAAAATGTTATGTCATTTTTTTTTGTGTACGTCTTGAATATAATATTAAAAGTATTTTAAAAGAAAATAACCAATAGCAAGTTTGTAATTGTTTAAAGATTATATTGTAGTTACAGAAATAACCTATTTATTAATAGTTAAAATTTAACTAAATTAAAGTTTTGAGTTAACTATAACGTGTAAATGACTGTTTTCAGGGCGGCATCAACAACAAATGTGATGTTCGCGTCTGCGCCGCTCACGAGACGCGCGTCCGCACTGCATCTGGATACGTCCGACACTGATACTAAAGGTAGCTTTTTTTTAACTTTTTTTTTATTAGTTGTAACAATTGTACAGAGTTGATGTTTATTCAGACTTATATTTAAAAAAAATACTATTGGTTTTATTTTTTAATTGTATACAACTTTTGTTGTGTAAGAATTTGAATAATAATAATAATTGATTTATTTCAAAACACACAAACCGTAGTGTCAAATCACTTAATTTTCCTATTCTTTTTGTCTTATAATTGCAATTATAAGACTCAATGGAGTTTTCTCTCAACCACTTATTGTGATATTTAATTAAGTGTTTAACCGTTTACCCCATCACGCCGCCAAGGAATTATGTTCACCAGTCTTTGTAAGTAATTATGCAAATCACCTATTTAATTTAATTTGCTCAGTCACTCTGAACACGTAGCTCGTTGTTAACTTGGCTGTCATTTTTTTTGCACTTTTTTGTTTCAAGATTCTAAATGTACTGGTTTTATTGTTTGTGTTATTTTGTGATGGCTTTTTTTTTATTTGCAATGTCTTACGAAAGACTAGAAACGAAGAAATAAAGAGACAGACATAGTTTTTCTTTATTATTATTTGAATCGCGCTATTCCATTTAGCAAGGTAGAAGAAAAGTAATATGTAGCCACTCTATTACTTAATTTTGGAGATTGGTTGTTGAGTGGCGGAACTCAACACCGCGCTGTGTCTTGTTACAAGAGCGCGAAAAATAGCTCATTCCCTTAGGTTGTGCCTCAATAAATATAATGGGTTAAATGAAATTCCAACTAATTACGTTCTCTACTTTTCACATATTTGCATATTATCAAATTGGCGTGTGTGTATTTTTAACAGTTAACACTGGTAACAGTTAAAAATAATGAAATTTAATATTGCCCTCAGTAGAATTAGAACTCCATATCACTCTATTTCTATGAAACTATCAAGTATTTCTAAAAAAATAACAACTCGTATACTCTAAGAACACGGAATACATAGGCGCGTTAAAGAAATGTCAATGGCGACCTTGTAGAATATGGTAAAACGTGTACGTAATAACTAACTTATTGACTAAAATTCTTTCTAGTTAACGTCATCTCGGTTATGGTTATATTTGAATTTATAATATTATTATACTGAATATTGAGGAGACAGGTTATGGATTCAATTTCCACTAGAGGAAAATGAAATATTTAATATTTTAATTTTTTCCTTCTGGTGAAGTATGGCGATGTGTTTCGCCACTCAACACGCAATGCTTCGAAAAATTAAAGAAACTGGAAATCGGCGTGTCTTAATACTAGGTTCCCTCCGACTACCCTTCTGTGTTCGGAAAACAGCGCGAAGCTACTACTACTATATTACTATTTTCTTATTATCTTTACGCGCATAGGCCGAGAGGGACTGTAGTGTTGTGAGGTGGTAGTGACGCATCGGCAATGTTTGACTGTAAAGGCGAAGCGGTTGTACATTTGATTCCCAGCCAGGAGAATTATTTTTTATTTCTTTGCTCTGGTGACAAGGAAAAGCGCGGCGTTCTCTTATTCTGGTAGCGACAAAGTGAAAAATGCATTTTTTAATGCCGGGTTCCCTCTGGCTACCCTACCTATATATTAGATACGGCGTGAAATATTGATTTCTACTCATTTTAAGTGAATCTCTGATGAATGTCTCCAGACGAACCCGACCGCTCCCCGCAGCTGTGGTCGTCGGTGGCGCGCCGCCGCACGGACCTGGTGCCCACGCTGCCCGCGCGACCAGGTAGGGCTCACTCCATGACGCGCCTCGACCGCCTGCGCCCCGCCGCCTCCACGCAGCACCTCTCCATACGTATGTATCGGGTTTGTGGGGTACTGGGGATTTGTGGGGTTGGAGTGTATGCATTTGACTGGCTAGGGCGTGATTCACAGGTTTATTTATCGCTTTTAAAGTATTATTGTAGAATGTTTCTCGATAAGAGTGCTCTTTGAACACGACGTTTTAATATTTGTTTCTTTGGAATTTTGTTTTGGAGTAAAAAAATATATGTTTTTATTAAGGCTGTCGTATTTTTTAGCTTTATCGTGGTTATGTTTTCATGAAATTGATAACAATATTAAGTAAAAGAATATATATATTTTATTTATATAAATCAGTCTATTAAATCATCTTAGAATTTATGTTCTAAATTTTACGCTGTATCGTTTATATAGCTAGGTAGGAAGAGGGAGCCTGGAAAAATGTTGCACTTATCGCCGAATCCTTGAGGCACTGCGTGTTGAGTAGCAGAACTCAACGCCGCGCTGTGCTTTGTTACTAGAGCGAGAAAATGAAATCAAATGAAAATCGAACCCATAGCCGTCGCGTTTATAGTCGCACCCTCAGGACACTGCGCCACGTTATTTTATAAAGTCTGAAAGTTTCTGTGCGCATACATTTAACCTTGGTAAATACTATCAGGATAAGGAAGTTTCAGTGGTAGTTACTTTTGTTAAATTAGGAAGCTCCTTTTTTTTATATTATCTTGGGAATAATATGAGAAAGTGTTTCTTACTTAAATTTAACTTCACGTAGACACGGTAGTCTCTACATACCTCTTTCGCCTCGTTCACTGTCATCAACCTCTTCGTACGTGCCCTCCGGGGGCTCTTCATGCTTTAAGTGACATTGCTCCAGCATCTTTGATAATGTGTTTTTGAAGGTCAACTGAGGTCTCCCCCTACCTCTCTTACCACTCACTTTTCCATCACAAATCATTCTTTCATCACTTTCGTTCAGCGTGCCCAAACTAGATGAGCACGTTTTTCTTCATTCTCACTGTGAAGTTCTCGCTAGTACTTGCCATTCTGTGTATCTCTTCATTGGGATACGACTAGCATTGCGCAAATCCTACGAAGATATCGCTTCTCCACGGCATTCTTCTGTAATACTCACGTTTCGCTGCCATATAACGGTTGCCTCGACACCAGAGCGAAGAAATGTAAATATAAATTTAAGTAAATATTTCATTTCCTCGAGTGGGGATCGAACCCACAACCAGTTGGTTTTACAGTCGTACTTTGTGCCGCTGCCTCTGGACGTATGCGTATGTAGCAACTCTCAGGCTTTATAAAATAACGAAGTTCTGGATACTATCGGCTCTTGATAAATATATACCTATTTGAATTCATTTAAATCCCAGAGGCCAGTCGTGGCGCAGCGGCACGAAGTGTGACTGTAAAACCGACTGGTTGTGGGTTCGATCCCCACTCGGGAAGGTAAAATATTTACTAAAAAAATTTATTTCCATTTCTTCGCTCTGGTGTCTAGGCAAAGGGCGGCGTCGGCATCTGCCACTCAACACGCAATGCCTCTAGAATTCGACAGAGAGTGGGAAACTTAGTGTCTTTACACTAGGTTCCCTCTGCTTACCTCTGATGTGTGCGGGATACAGCGTGAAGCTGATTTATTGAAATTTTATTTTTTATTATGTACATGGATGTACAAATATGACGTGACATCTATCTTATTACCATACCAGAGTCGTTTTATGTTTTCCCATAAAATACCATCGATAGTTCGATTACATGGCAACACGACATACAACTTACGTAATGTTGACGCGTTCGTTGCTTAGAGACTTGTACTGAACAATGTGAACTTCTTTATTTTTACTGAAATTATAGTAAATTTATGTAAAAAATATATTGCTTTTGATTCTTTTGTTATGTTTTTGTTGGGTTTTGTGTTCGTGTTTTTGGAAAAGAAGAAGAAGAAAGTGTCTTTTCCCCGTTAAATGTCGCGGTGCTTGTTGACTTTGCGACGTTATATAATGATATGAATGAAAGTATGTATGTATAAATGAAGAATGAAATTATCTTTAGGGGCTTGAGATACATGAGCCATACAATTTGAGATTATACTATTTTATTTTATTTTTTTAAACGCTGGGAATTGCGTTTGTCAAATGCATACACCAACGACACCATTTGCTTTTCTCAATTCAACCTTTTTTTGCTTTTGTTAGTTAAATTCTCTCAAATATTTCGAAAGTCTTAGCAACTATAAAAATATTATTATTTAAAATTATTTAATTATTGGAATAATGTTCAGAATAAAACTTTTAAATTTATAAAATGTTGACTTTTTCCTTTAAACGAATTAATCCAATAAGTAACTAGTACTAATAAAATGTCCTTTTAAATACAAATACATTAATATATTATTTAAAATCACTGTGCTGTTATCCAAACACCGTAACCTTTTGTTCCATTGACGCTTTTGGGTGAAGCTTTCAAAATTGGCCTTAACAGCTTAAACCTTTGGGAAACTGCTTCAGAAACTAAATGCTTTATATGAAATTATTGTTATTACCCATAAAAAAGAATTAACTAACAAATCTATATAGGAACTGCCCTCTGAGTTGGTGGTAGTTACCAGCAGGACTGACACTACTGACATTTCAATATAACTTAACAACTCATAAGATTTTGTGTTCATATTAAATTAATTGCTTCATAATAATTATGCTTAGCTTTTATGTATGTTATGTTAAAATATGGTTTCTTTATAGATATTTTTTTTGTTCCAATTATATTTTTTTTTATGTTAAATTCGTACAGTCAAACATATACATTCTTTTAATAGCTCAACAGTTTTTGTTTTTAAAAAGTGATTAGAATATAAAAGTGTTAGGTATTTAATTATATACGCTTCCTGTCCTCGTGGTATTGGTATCAAAATTGCAACACACTTGGTTTAACAGGTAACTTTTCTGTCTTTTCTCTTCTTACACAGAGTGTTTCAATACAATTAATAAATATTTTTAATATCCTATATATGTTTTAATGGCTACCCTAATTCTATTACTAATACTCTGTTTAATAATATAATAATTAATAATTTTCCAGTTGAATTAATTTTCTTTATTGTAACACTCTGTATAAGTAACTCTGGTTATGGAACATCTTGACTTACTAAGGTAAGTTTGCTATTCAATTTTTTTTTTGAAATATCAATTCATTCATTTAATGAATACATTTTATATATAATAAATAATATTTTATACTTTTCAAAAATCATACTGTAATAATATTATAAAAAAAATTAACGATGTGCCTTATGCAATTTTTATTATAACATTTATTTATTTGGGAAAAATGTAAGGAATAATTTTAATATAACTGGAATTTGTATTAACAACATATATTTGCGGCGTTGAGTTCTGCCACTCAACACGCAATGCCTCCAGAATTCGGCAGAAAGGGGGGAACGGAGTGTCTTAACACTAGGTTCCCTCTGCCTACCCTGCTGTGTGCGGGATATAGCGTGAAGCTAATTTAATTTAATTTTTTAACATATATTAATGGGAACTACAAAATTTGAAAGTATTTAATTGAAAAGAATATTAAAATAATAATGTATTTACTAGGTATGTATATAATAATTGTAAATTATATTTAATACAATGCTTCAAGCATAAATAATGCATAAAAAAATTGGCACTAACCATCATCAAAACGCAAACACAAGAAATATTCAAGCTCACAAAGTTATTAATTTATATTGTTCTAATTTAATTAATTCATAAATAAATCTGTTATTATTATTATTTATATTAGCATTTTTATATTTATGCAGTATACCAGAGATTCTGACTTCGTTTAGATTAAAAAAATTATTTTTAATAATGAATATTTATTTTTAATTTATAAACTTTTAATGATAATATTTGAAACTATTACTTTGAATTTAAATCATAAAAAAAATATACGAAATTACAATCTCGTTTCCCATATGAAAAAAATTATACTAAATCGCCTTCATTCGCTTTCCATCGCCACCCTACCATCGAACAGGAACTAGAACTGTATAACTAAATGATGATACCTTTTTTTGTATAGAAACTCGATCAGGCGAGACGACACCAGGTTCGAGGCCGTGCAGTGCAATGTCCAACACGAACGCGACGAGCGCGGGCGCGGTGGTGCGGCGCGCGTCGTCGGCGCCGCGCAAGCCGCGCCCCGCCTCTATTGCCGGTACGGGCGTTAACACGCCGCGAGGTAAATGTGTGTGTGTGTGTGCGGGTGGACTCTTAAGAGTGATGGCTTTTTAAGATGGTTTGTTTTATTTTTTTCTTGTGTTTCTTTTTGTGTGTGTGTTTTTGTTGAATGTTGTTGTTGTTGTGTTTCTTTTTCTGAGATGTTTGGTTTTCTCTTTTATGTTATTTTCTAATTGAATTGATGTGTAATAATATTGTGAGGTCGTTGTGGCTGAATTGTTGTGGCTTCAGTCCATAATTGTAATTTCATAAATAAAGTGCAGCATTGAGTTCCGTCACTAAACATGAATCCAATCATGAAAGCTTGAATTTAAGCTCGCCTTTCCTGCAGTTTGAAGAATAAAATTACAAAAAATATAATTAAAAGAAAATAATTATAGTAAAATTGTTATTGCTTAGTAGAATGAATAAATTTTTGTATTTTTATCATGGTTGAATGTTTTTTGTTTATAATATTATAACCAATTGTTTAACTACACATTTTTGAGTGCTAGTGTTGTTTATTAACATTTAGATATAGATATTGCTTAAAGTTTACTAAAACAGTTAATATAATAAGTTCTTTGATTTTCACGATTATTACACATATTAAATGAAACTAATTTAACCGGATTAATCGCGTATATTTAAGATTTTTATATTACATTTTGGAAACCCGACGTTTCGAACACTTTGCAGTAGTCCGTGGTCACGTGGTCACAGCCGAGTGTCTACCCGTAAAAATCTTAAATATACGTGATTAATCCGGTCAAATTAGTTTCATTTAATAACAGTTAATATATTAGTAAAAGTAGATATTTCATTATTAAATTTCGATTTTGACATTTTTTCAACACATCATCAATTTATTATACATTAAAATCATTTAACATGCCCACCACCGCCAGGCTCGGAGGCCACGACGCCGTCGGTGTCGCGCGACGCCAGCACGGTGGCGGCGCGCGCCGCCTCCGCGCCGCGCCGCGCGCGCCCGCTCTCCCTGCACGTCGCGCACGCCAAGCCCGCGCACTGTCAGTAACTATATACTTAAAAAAGAAAAATAATTGTTGTTGTTATGTTATTTTTACCGATAATTGTATATTATCGGGTAAAAATTTGAACGTATGGCTTGTACAGGCGCTTCAATCACGCTACGTTTAAATTTTTACACGTTTTCTTAATAAATAAAATATTTATTGTCACCAGCACTTTTGAAACGTCAATTTAATATGAATGTCAGTAGTGTCAGTTTTATAGGAAGCTACTACAACGTGGAGAGTACTCTACTGAGTAAACCCAACAAAAACTAAATAGTTGCTTTTATTAATGTATCGTACTAATATTATAAATGTATTAGTTTGTAAAAATGAATGTTTGTTCCACTTTCAAATTGAAATTACAGATTTAGATGAAACTTTACAGTGATAAAGGTTAGACAATTTGCGTAACAATTAAAGTCCAAATCACACCAAAAACTGATGTTTTTGGTGTGATTTTCAGTCTTTTTTGATGTAATTTCAATACACATTTCTATAAATATATATTATTATTTTCCAGCCACGCCCGTGGGTCCGGGAGAAGGCAAGCCCCCGCTACACAGAAAGCCAAAGCCATCCAAAGATCATGATAAGGTAACAATTCAATTATTATTAATATTCATTAATCGAATTTGATAAATCATATACATTTAGTTATTTAATAATATAGTAAACGCATAGTAAACGCATTTGGTTATTTAATAATGTCCTTTCTTCGCTCTCACACCCAATGCCTCCAGAATTCAGTGAGAAGATGAAGTGTTTTAACACGAGGCTGGTTGTGGGTTCCCCTCTTGGGGAGTTGAAATATCAACTTAAATGTATATTTCCATTTCTTCGCTCTGGTACCGAAGCAAAGCGCGGCATTGAGTTCCGCCACTCAACACGCAATGCCTCCAAAATTTTGCAGAAAGTGGGGAACCGAGTGTCTTAACACCTCTGCCTACCGTGCAGTATGCGGGATACAGCGTGAAGCTGATGCTCCAAGGCAGGCAGGGTTGCCTGCCTTGTTACATGCATGATACAGTGTGAAAGTGAAAAAAAAAATTGTATAGTACTTGGATTGTTTTTCTTCGTTTTGTTGGATTTACTTTCAATAGGTCAGTCCAATTAAGCGTGTTTATAAACGCCTTTATTAAGTCCAGCTCAGTTCTTTAATTACGACGTTTGGAGCGTGCTTGAATTTATTGTATTTTTTTAATTAGTTTATTACGTAAGTGTTAAAAAACACTTATTCAAACGTTACCAATAATATTTTACATGTTTTGTTTGTATAAAATGTGTGCGTTTAATACTAATATAATAACCAAAATGTAGTAAATGTTGATAGTATATGTTGTCCTGTGTTTCCAGAATGCGGGCAAGTCGTTATCAGCGTCGCCGGGGCGCGCGCTGTCCCCGGCCGCGGCCAAGGACTGCAGCGTCGACAAGGAAGTGCCTAAGGTTTGTACAATACGAAAATATATAATCAGTAAATACTACAAATTTACAGTTCGAATGTTTCGTTGTATGTAAACGCGACGGCTGTAGGTTTGATTTCCACTCGAGGAAATGAAATATTTAATATTTTGGTTTCCTCTCTCGTGTAGCGAGACAAAGCGTGCGGAAGTCTTAATGGGAACGGAGTGCCGTGACTTTAGGTTACCAGGTTCCATCAGTTTACCCTGCTATGTGCGTGATACAACGTAAGCCTATAAAAATCTATACTCTGTAGAAATCATATTAAAAATTTTAACGAACCGGGATTTGAACCCGCGCCATCTTGCAAACTGCGCTCTAACCAAATTCTCATCGAAGTACGTCGAAATTGTAATGTTTTCTAAAAAGTGTGTAATTAAAATTTTAAAAATGTAAAAATATCTTTCATTTTCTAATAGCTTATTAGGTAATATCTAAGCTATCATGTCTCTCTTTTTTAATTTCATGTCGTTTAAGAGTTATATTTATAAAAGAAAATATTAATAAAATAGTTTACGGTAACTGTAAAACTAATGAATACATTTTTAATACTTTTTATAAAACATTAAAAAAAATAACTTAACAGGATTTAAACCCGAGCTTCTTGAAAACCGTCCAAGCATAAACATATGGTCTGCTCACGGCTTATAAGAGAAAGGAAAGACGGATTTAAATCCTGATAAATTATTTTCTTTTATAAATGTACTATAAATTTAATAGAGGCCAGTCGTGGCGCAGTGGCACAAAGTGGGACTGTGAAACCGACTGGTTGTGGATTCGATCCCCACTCAAGGAGTTGAAATATTTACTTTAAGTTATATTTCCATTTGTTCGCTCTGGTGTCGAGGCAAAGCGCGGCGTTGAGTTCTGCCACTCAACACGCAATGCCTCCAAAATTAAGCAGAAAGTGGGGAACGGAGTGTTTTAACACTAGGTTCCCTCTGCCTACCCTGCTGTGTGCGGGATACAGCGTGAAGCAATTTTTTTTTTTATTATATTACTAAAGCTGTAGTATTGTTTTTCCTAAATTAGAAACGCTCTTTAAAACATAAACAAATAAATGCTTTCTCCTCCAGAGTGTCCCACAACCCGTTTTAGACAAGAACCAAGTGAGTGCCATAGAGGTCACTCAGAAACTGGAAGCTTTGCAGATAGAGGACCGCCAGGTAAATTATATTTGATTTGAAAAATCCAAAATAATCTTTATTCAAATAGACTCTTATAAGCACTTTTGAATGAACAATGAAAATATAAACAAAAAAGGCTAAGGTTGAGAACAATCGGCAAGAAATTATAGTTAGTTATTTTTACAGTTTTATTTTAACTCTTTTCATTTGCAACTAAATAAATATAATTTAAATAGTAATGACTTGATGAGTGCTAGAGTTGTAGGTTCGATTTCATTCATAGAAATTAATTCTTTTCATATCATAAAGAGTGACGTTGAGCCTCTCAATACGCAACACGAGAAACTAATCTGTATACGGCGTATAGCAGGGTCGATAGAGAGAATTTAGTGTAAGGTATTCCATTACAGCCTGAATTTTATGCATAAAGAGTGGATTGGTGAAACTCAGTTTCGCATTTATCTTAACAAAACATGAGCAGAGAAATGAAAATAACTTCAAAAAAAATATTATGTAATTTCTCTGAGCGAGGAATAAACCAGCAACCTAGCGGTTACATTATCTTGTTATATTATAGCCAAAATGTACAAAATCCTTGTATCAGTTGTAGTATATGCGTTATACTGATATATATTTTTTTTATAAACCTTTATTTAAATCTATTCCAATAGTTTTTGCGAGGAAGTGGAACATGATTGCAAATTCTCTTATTTTACAATATTAATTATAAAAATATTTTCCATTATTCCAGCCACCAACCGAAAGAAAAGAATCAACAGACACCAAAATGTTAACGAACAACGAACACAACGTCGTAGAAGAGAAAAAGAGAGAGAAAGAGAAGCCCCAAGAAGTACAGAAGCCCGAGAGAGAAGAGAAGGAACAATCGCAAGAAAAGACTGATGATAATGAAATGACTGGTGAGAAAATATTTGTTTACCCTAAATTAATATTATATGGTGTCAATAGGTATGATGACATTAAGTAAAAATCACTAAAATTCTATCTTTAATTAAAGAAACCTTATATTATTAGAGTTAAAATCTATAATAGCAGCAGGATAGGCAGAGAGAACCTAGTAGTGTTGTGTAGGAACGGAGTGTCTTACACTCCGTTCCCCACTTTCTATCGAATTCTGGAGGCAATGCGTATTGAGAGTCTCGACACCAGAACGAAGAAATGGAAATATAAATTTAAATATTTCAAAGTTAATATTTCAACTCCTCGAGTGGGGATGGAACCCACAACCAGTCGGTTTTACAGTCACACTTCGTGCCACTGCGTCACGACTGGTCTCAAAAAGTGGCCATGATATGTAAAATGCTAATAGAATCGATTGACATCACTTCTTGTATCGCCTCCAATAAATAGTATCGACAGATTACACAGTGATCACTTGACGTGAGCGACGCCTCGTGACATGACACTTCAACGGATTTTGATAGGATTCATGAAATATATTCTTGACATCAAGTGGCGACTCCATTCTCCACTCCTTCGTCTTAGCTCTAGGATCCTCCTGCCTATCCTGCTATTTACCAATAACTCAATAATTGCCAACAATTTCCAGCGTCCATGACTGCGCGGCGTATAACCACGGAGGAGGAGGCGAAGGCGGCACTGGCGGAGCGCCGGCGACGCGCCAGGGAGGAGTTCGAGAGACAAGCGGAACTTGAAAGACAGAGGTATTATACTACAATACATTGCAATACGCAGTGTATTGCATACCATAGGTGGAAATATGATTTGTAATTAAATATATTTGAAATTTTATTAATTCTTTAAACTGAATATCTACAAATATTTTATAATATATTAAAACGTAGTAATAAAATAATGATATAATCACAGGTTGCAACGCGAAGAAGAATTAGAAAGAGAGAGACAGCGCATAGAAGAAGAGAGACAAAAGAAAGAAGAGGAAGAAGCGAGAGAGCTCGCCGCGCTACAGAGACGCATTGACGAGGAGAAACTGAAGAAAGCTATTGAGGTAAACACGTCACATTTTATAATTATTAAACCATATCAAGTATTATTACATCCAGTTTATTAATCAATAGTCAATTTTGTATTTGATGTATATAAAATACCGACGAGGTCGTTGAGGCTGTTGCGGAGAAGCACAAGCGTGCGCCTGTCAATGCGACCGTTGTAGGTTTGATTCCCACTTGGGGCAATTAATTATTTAATTTAAGAATTATATAAAAAATTTAAGAATTATACCCACACATCTGATATTTCAACTTTACGATATAATATATTTTTATATATTAGTTTGTTATTTTTATTTTCATATTTTTCAGGCACAACAACAACTAGAGAAAGAGGAAGCGGAACGCCGCGTCAAAGAAGAAGAGGAGCGCAAAACTAAACTCCGCGAAGAGGAGGAGAGGAGGCGCGCCGCTGAGGACGCGGAGAAGTTGCGGCGGGAAGAGGCTGAGCGCGAGGAGCGCGAGAGGCTCGCGAGGAAGCAGAGGGTGGAGGCCATCATGGCCAGGACTAGGTTGAAGAAGGTAGGCACTAGAGGTTCAAGAGATTATTATGGCCTGGGCTAGGTTGTTTGTATACATACACAAAGTAGAAGAAGCGCCAGTGATTAACCTCTTTGGTTTATTTCTTATAAAGATTTGTTATCTAACTACGTATAACAGTTTTTCGTTAACTATATCTGTTGTAAACCTCAGGCATTGCATATTGACTTGTGGAACTCAACGCCAAGTTTTATCTTATGTAAAGACAGAGAAAATTAAAATATTACATATTTTATTTACTCGAGTGAGAATGGAACCCACAGCCATTCACGCATACAGTCGCTCTCATGTAATTATATGATTTTTATATATTTCTTTTAATCCCACAGCAAGCAGAGGAAGATAAAAAACAACAAGAAATGAAAGCGCAACAAAATCCAGATGTTCCCGCTAACAACAATTCCCATATTTCAAATAATACAAATAATAGTAATGCTAAAGATATACCAACCATAGTGCCACAAGCTAAAGAAAATGAACCTGCAACTAATGTTCCGTTACAAGAGAACAAAGAAAACAATGGAATCAACGAAAATAAAAATAAAGTAACCGAATTAAATGAAGTCAATGAGAATAAAAACAAAGTAACGGAATTAAATGAAGTCAATGAAAATAAAAATAAAGTAACGGAATCAAAGGAAACTAGTGAACCGTCGTTAACGGAAAGTTTATCCGTAATAGTGAAAGATGTTAGTGATACAAAAGATGTTAGTGCATGTGATAATGGCAACGGAATACAAACGGGAGATTTGTTGCAGCTTGCCACTAGTCAGGTATTTTTATTATTTTCTAACTAGCGTTAGCTGTATTCTTGCTACATTGAAACCGTCATGAAGCAATGGGACAACGTGTATATGCGAAGGTTATGAGTTCGATTCTCATTCGAAGGAATGAGTTATTTTTATTTTCTCTCTATTTTGAGAAGACATAACATGCTATGACTCAAAAATTCGGAGTTGTGTGGGAGTGTCATAAACACAAATAATTAATTTCAAAATAAAAAACAACAAAAAAATTATTTATTGATCATAAAAAAAATTATTTTTATTTTAATTTCAGGGCGATACAAAACAAGAAATAGTACAGCAAGTGCTCACTTCAGACACAAATAGCAACAGCAATGCTAATGTCAATACTAACAATGGCAATGAGATTGCAGACTTGCTGGGACTGTCCCAACAACATGAGGTGAGTTATATATTTAAAAAGAAAAGTATGATTATTTGAACGCCCTAGGATTTGAACCCGCATCTCTGGTTCAGCGTCGAAGCGCTCTGATCACTAAGGTAATACGTTCTCAACAGGTTACGTCGAAATTCTTATATACACGGAGAAGAAATTCGTATACAATAACCGTTGTTTGATTTTCGGAACTCAACACTGCGCTTTGTCTTGCTAACAGCGAAAGAAATTTAATAATTCATTCTCCTCAGCAGCATGCGTGAAGATATATTTTTCTTGTAACATTTTTCTTTTCTTTTACGAATTTTCCAGACAAAGGACAAA
Source organism: Heliconius sara (assembly GCA_917862395.2). Lineage (NCBI taxonomy): Eukaryota > Metazoa > Arthropoda > Insecta > Lepidoptera > Nymphalidae > Heliconius > Heliconius sara. The sequence continues at coordinate 1,264,261 of OU860788.1, read as the reverse complement.
CCAGACGAGCAATCACCCAAAATCGAACCCATAACCGACGCTAACAACGGTAACACCACACCCACAACTCCAAACACCAACGCGGGGCTAATCTCCGCAAGTTTCATACACAGCGAGAGGCTCCGAGGCGCCGCCGACAAGGACTTTGCAGCGCACAACGGTCACCCACACCCCCTGACCTTGCACAATGCGATATAAACACCCCCAGACATCCCCAAAGTTATATTTACCCCCAGAGATTTTATATCTACCCCGTCGGGATTTTATACCTACCCCCCGAGATGTTACGTTATGTTCTTTGGTACATATTGGCTAGGAACGGTTAGAGTGAGATAGATAGATGTGAAAGCTCAGGTGCGAGGGAGATGGAACGATTTCATTTATTGATACTTTTTTAGATGTTTGTTGGATAGTTTCGCGCCTAGAGTGAAACAGGTGGATGTGAAAACTCAGGTGCGAGTGAGACGGCACTATTTGGTTTGTTATGCACGTACATATTGGCTAGGAGCGCAATTAGAGTGAGATAGCAACATATGGTTTAATATGTGCGAGCGAGATGAAACAATTTTATCTTTGAGCGCATTTTTTTTAATCATACATATTGGTTAGTTAAAATCGTGGCTAGAAGAAGATAGGTAGATCTAAAAGTTCAAGTGCAAGCGAGATGGCACGATTTAGTTTGCGATGTAGTACGTATTTGGCTAGACTCGGCTCGTGCGAGAGAGATAGTAGATTTGAAAGCCTAGGTGCGACCAAGACAACGATTAGTGATGTTAATCTGTTAATTGTTACTATAATTGATATAGTAATGGTTTCTACCTTTTTGCTGTTTCGTAAAACGTGCTTTTTGCTATATATTTAATTTTCCATCTAAATATTTCGGTTTGTTCTAATTGTTTAGATTGATTACAAATTTTTGACGCTAATGGTGCCTTTTGAGATGTCTCGTTTATAGGTGCTACAGTATATACATTATGAAATTTGATTTCGAAACTGATAGTACAAAATTTTCAATATAATTATGCACAATTTTAGAAGGTAACGTTCGAATTTGAACTTCGAATAAAAATAACAATGTAATTTCGCCCTAGCCAATATGTACGGGTAAGAGCTATCGATGGTACTGTTCGCCCCCAATTAAAATACAGTATTTTACACTAACAATAGAAAAAAATACTTGAAAATCATTCTTTTTGTTTGGCAACAATGAGCGTAAAAGAGACAAATATATGTCTTACAACATGTTAGAGCGAGACAGCTACACTAAAATCATTTACATTCTGTATTTGCGGTTTGGCGGATAGTACAATAAAAAAATGAAACATATTATTGCATTTATATCGCAAATCCACGATTCTATAATAAAAATATAATAGCTTGTTTTGTCTATTTGTAAGAAGATCGTAATCACCGCTTAACGTTCCTTGTTTTAGGCGTATTTTTCATATTATTAATAATAATAATAATAATTTAAAAAAATAATAATTCGTTGCGTGTAGTTAGATATTTGTGTGACAGACGGACAGACGGAGCAATGGGTCGTAGTTAAAGTTCTTATATTCAAACGCTAATGCAGTATAATAAATTATTCCGATTTTTTTCTTTTTTATATATATATTAGTATGTATGTATTTGGTTTGTCTGTCTGTTTGTCTGTCACCCACAAGAAGGCGAGGTAATAATGAATTTAACTGATTAATCAATTATATGCATAGATGGTTTAGGTTGTGTATAGGATGCAGTTATTGCAATATTTTTAAGTTAAGCCCCTTTATTTATTGTGATGTCTTTTTTTTTCGTTTTTTTTAACCAATTCGGTCAGATTTTCTTTGTTTTTTCGTCAAAATAGGTTATAGGAATTTTGAAATATACAAAAATTGACATGTATGCGTAATGTGAACGTTATTTGTTTGAATATAGCTATCCCGTTTTAATATTTGTATTTGTTCTACTGCTAGAACGAGACAGAACATAATATATATTACCGAAGTATAGTACTGTATGGCCGACGCGACGCTGATTTGATGATTTGAACTTTTTCTTACTTTTGATCTTTCCCTTTCCGAGCGAATAATGTCTAAAATCTAACCTAAGGGGCGGCCACGACTCGTCGACCGTACTGTACTTTAGAAATATTACTTTTGAATGCCTATTTAAACAAATTTCACTATATTTTATCAAGTTTTATTGGAAAACAATGCTTTTTTTTCTTTCCCCCAAGTACATTGAGTAAGGGAGACAGACATATGACTAATAATGTGTGCGAGCGAGACGGATATACAATGTGTAATTTTATTCCAAGGTTCTTATTGTATGTAATAATGAAGGAAACATATATAGATAGCTACGTTTAGAGAAAAAAAATGCCATTAGTTATTGCAGCTTGGTAATAAATTTCGAGTAAATTAAGCTTAAAGTGAAATATTTTTTATATGTATAATTAATAAACAATTAAATTTTAATATACCTCTTTTACTTTTGATTTGCAATTAATGTCTTACGTTTGAAGTCTTTACGTCTAAAACCTTAATGTTGAATGTATTTCTAAATCTACAAAGGACAGATGTGGACATTTTTTTTATTAAAAGAAAATACGTTATAAAATGCATTCAATAGTGTATTTTGTTAGGGAGCATTCATTTTTTTGTCTAACTTCTAGATATTATTATGAAATTGTAACAAAAAAATAAAAATTCTTATAGGTGCATTGCATATAGTGATTAACAAATCCAATGTTTACTCTAAAATTATCAATATTTCTATCAAATCTTAAAAAAAAACAAATACGTTTAAAAATTTACAGAAATTTCCATATAAACAATATAAACATATCTCTTATAAATATTGCTGTCCTTTTCATGTTCATACAAATAGCAAGAGATAGATAGACTCGACTAAATCCCATACATAAATAGTCTTTTGTATTATATTTAGTTAGCAAACAATAATCTTTATACTTATTTAGTCTTTGTAAGTTTTTTTTTATTATTTTATCTAGTATCAAAATTGCTTGTAACTAATAACTATGGTTTATAGTATAAGAATCGGCGTGTTTTTTTTTTATATAATGAACAGTTATTACAATATTATATATTTTGAGTTATTATTTATTTATATAAATGACATATTTGGTATATATTACATATTTAAATTAACAAGATTTGGTATTTATTATACTTTATTTAGTCACTCTTTCACACTTTTTCTCCTCATGTAAAATGTAACATTTTGACATATTCTTTTTGATTAATGAATTATTATTAATAATGTTGAATTGATAATACAAAGCAATTTAAATCACACGCCGGCCCCTATACTATAAAGTTAACATGTTCAACCAAAATATTTTTAACTCCCATTTATCTGTTCAGTAGTTATAATAACAAATTATAATAAAAAAATGGATACTATTTTCCAGATAATGTATATTCCTTTATTATTATTTTTTCATTCCCTCATCGTGACTGTTTTTTTGAAAAGTATAATTTTTTTTCATACTTTTATTTCATAACTTTTCTATTTAACTGTGAATTAATAAATTAATTTTTCCTACATGTATGATGTTTTGTGAAGCAAATAAAAAAAATACTTGTCAGTACTCTTTAAAAGTCAGTAATGTCAGTGATATATATATTTTTTATCGCTTATTAAAAGTTTCGCAGATTTACATTTCATTGTCATTTTGAATTTTTAACGGCCTTTGTAATATTACAGCTATTTTTTATTTACATTGAGTTTTGTATGAAAGTTTCGCAAATTGTTTATCGTCGCCATTTTATATTCTTATTTTAATGGAATCGTTATAGTACAGTGTATAATGGAGGTGGTTGCAGGTTCATTCTCTATTTTGTATGGCACATACAAATATAATGATGTATTTTTTTTTTCAAGATGGCGGCGTGTCTGTTTGCGCGTTTGTTTGTTTGTTGTCATATGAATATGTATCATGGCTTCTATGTACGTTCTTTATGTTAGCATTCGATGGATTTATAAGGAGAAGTTTTAATAAAAAATATTATGAAATTGAGTTTTGTTTTTTTTCAATCCTAAGTCTTATTTAGGTTCTATAGATAGATAATAGCAAAAGTGATAGACTGTTTTACAGAATATTAATATTAAAAAAAAATACCATCGGATTCTTAACTTTTTTTTTATGGAAAAGGACAAGGCAAACGAGCGTGCGGGTCACCTGATGGTAAGTGACTACCGCCGCCCACGACCCCGTGCAACCCCAGAGGAGCTACAGGTGCGTTGCCGGCCGACAAGGTGGAGATAGACGCGCTTTAGGTCCTTTATATACATTACAAGAACATTAGGTTAAATGTTTTTTAACAAAATAAAAAAAATACGTATTACAATTACATATAGCACAGTAAGCAAAAAAAACTAATGTTGATATACCGTTTTCTTCATTTACGATTAATTTCAACCATTGCGTGATGAATTTGGGAACTCAACGCCGCATTTCGCTTTATAATAGAGAAACATAGAAATATAAGCATTATTCCAATCCAAATGAGGATTGAAAACCATATATTCATTTACAATAATATTTTTTTTATATTTAAAATCCTTTTTTTTATTTTATTCTATTTATAAACGGAATATATCAGAGCATCATGCTATTTATAAGTAAGCAGATGGGTCCTTAGTTCAAGACATTCCATTCCCCACTTTAATAATTGAACTAACATCCCTACTTTTATAGGATACTCTTTGGTGTTACCAGTGCGAGGAAATGAATATTCACCAAATAAGAATTGTTCTACAACTGAACTACGACTTTATAATATTTACTAGCAGCCCGCTCGCGGCTTCGCCCGCTTAAACTATATGATTATTGATTTAATAAACAGAATTGATTGACAACTATAATGACTTCTAATGTTATTTTTTTACTTTATTATCGTAATTTCTATAAGAATTTTTAATTGTTTTGAATTAAAAAATACGACCAATGTCGAGCTATTTATTTATTATATGTATATATTTTTGTAGCATTACGTTCTTTTTATCTATCATCATATCATCATAATTTTAAAACTCTGTTAAATGTGCTGATGTCCGTGAATAACTTATTTTACTGCTTCAGAAAAAGTTATCGTCATTTGAATGAACCCAAGGTATTATTTTTTTTATTTGAAAGCTAGTGCTTTCCGTTTGGTTCTTTTCTGACATTGATATCTATGAGAAAATCACATAAGTCCTTGATTTGCATTATATATGTGCGTGACAAATGGACGAATATCGAATCTAACCATTTCCGATGATTCTTTTTTTTATTTGAAAGGATACACTTGAAGGATAGTTTGGTAAAAATTTGGTTAGATTCTGACTACGAAATCTGGTTGAAAATGGTATCTGTGAGAAAACCACTTAAGTGTCAAATTTGCATTAGGTAATTCTTGAAGTTGAAAACAAAAACAAATTTAAATGTACCTAATGGCAGGGGAAATGTAAGATGTAAATTAAAGTATGGATTATTGATATTGTAGGGGTATAGCACAATATTTAATATCTCTATCTCTATATATTACACTAGCGACCCGCTCGCGGCTTCGCCCGCTTTAACGACAGAACTATTTACTTAAAACACTAAAATTATATTCATGTTTTAATATACCTATAATGTATGTTTGCAACACACTTAAGATTTCTAATGTGAACCTTAGGTCGCATTTTCGTACCTCCCATAAGAGAGATGCAACTGTCAATATATTAATTTCTTTAAACTTTTGCCTTAAGGAATCTTTAGGACCTAAGTTATAGTTATAGCTATATAGTTATAGTTATATCAATACTTACAATAAAATCCTAAATCATCGGTGTCTGGACATGGAAGATATATTAGAAAAATTGTTATTACGGACATTTAACAATATAATAGAACTTGGTCAGTTTGTCTGCTTATCTGTGCGTTCACGATAATCTCACAGTTTTGTAATTTGGCTAACTTACTTTAAATATTTAGAATTAGTTTTATTTTCGGGTCACACAAAATTAAAACCAGATTCACGCTGTATCCAGCCTAGCCTAGCCTATAGCAAGGTAGAGGGAACTTAAGTGTTAAGATACTGCGTATGATATATGACTGACGTGCGAAATGAAAATATGATTAAATTACAATTCAAATTTTTTTTTTAAACATTTTTAAAGTGTTAATCCACTCTTAGGAAAGAGAAATACTAATTTAGAAAACGTATAAAAATTTACAATTCAATCCTCCAAGTGGGTATCGAACCCAAAACGTCACGTTACAGGCACAATTTTGTGCCCCTACGCCACGACGGCCTTTAATATTTATACAGAACGCTTCCAGCATCAGCGCTTCTTTTACGGGGACAGTATATAGGATAAAATATTTTAAACCCATACCTAAAGAAATTAATCAAGATACAGAATCAATTATATTGCGTTTTTTCTTTTTTTCATACTTGAAATGTATTAATTAATTTACATACAGTTCATTTGTGTTGAATATAACATTAAGGTTGATTCATACAATATATTTGGCACTTCCTTAACATGATTATTTCTGGGGTTGAAAGTTTGTATAGATTTTTTTTAAAACAGCACCGATTTTTATAAAATTTGAAAGTCAGACTCTTTAAAATATTTCATTGAACACGTGTTTCATGGTTTTTAGAATTCATCCCCTAAGAGTTCAAATACGGGTTTGAAAGTTTATATGGAAAAATTTTTAAATCGCCACCGATTTTTATAAAAAAAATGAATTCAGACTGTTAAAAATATTTTATTGAACACGTGTTTCGTGGTTTTTTTACAATTCACCCATAAGGATGCTACTAAGCAGGCGAAGTTGCGCGCGCCTGCTAGTTTTAAGATAAAAATTAAAAGAATATATAATATCTTATATATTATATTGTCATACTGTAATAACATATAATATATTTATCAAAATGAGAATGTATTGTTTTGTTTAATAGCTCCTGATAGTTATTACAACACATGCAAGGAAAGATCATTTTAGAAAGTTGTTTAATTATATTAGAATTATAAAAACTACTAACATTTTTATGGTGAATAAAATATTTTATCAAATAAAAAAAATGTCAATGTTTTCCACCTGAAAAACACTAAGGGGAGAAAAAATATAAATATATATATAAAAATATAGATACCACATTAGTATCAATACATTGTGCTGGTAACAATAATTGAAAAAAATTATATACTACGTACGGGATAACTTTGCATGCAAAGTTTAAAACTATTAATTATATATATATATATATATATATATATATATATATATACATATAGGCATCTAAAATATATATATATTTTAGATGCCCCTCTGTACTACGATGGCGGCTCTTTTCTAGTTTGCACATTTTCCGTTGAAAATGAGATAGAGTAGATATTGATGTCTTCTATAAAATTGTAGTACATCACTTTGCTCTTTTGTCAATAATTTCCACAGTCTACACGATATAAGGTTTTTTTTGGTATTTTTTTACACCTTAATTGTCTAATTGTAAAAGAATTTTCCAAATCGATCTCGTAGTTTCGGGGTCTATTCAAATCAAAAGAAACAAAAAATCTAATCGATTGTCTTAATAATTTTAGAGATGTCGATGCACCTCCCCCTCACCCCCGCAGAGTTACTCGCCACGGTGCGCGAGGCCACACGGCACACACTCCGCATTTTTTATTATTACATGATTTTCTTTAGATTGATATTTTTAAATTCGTTATATCTTTTGACTGGGATGTCCGATTTTACTAATTTAAAAAGTATTTTACAGGTATTATCTTTAATAAAATATAATTTAATAGGATAAGGATTAATGCAAAGGTATGAATAATATGGTTTGATTATTGTCGGCACTTTTGTTAACTTATAAAATATAAAAAAATGGTTATATTGTCATAACTACAGTAATTGGACATATGCTATCACGGACTTTTTTATAGATAGTGATGCGTCCTACAATACTGTAGAACATTGTTTTGTTCTATCATCAATAGTTTTCGCAGCGCATGCGATGATAGAATTGTTAAGATTAATTTCTTCTCACCTTGGGTTACATTATTGCATTTTTACTAAGGATCTCTATTTTTTTTGAAAATGTAATATAGCCTATGCTGGTCAGTAAAGATGCAGCTATCTAATAGTGAAAAAATTATTGAAATCGGTCCGGTAGTTTTTGTGTGAAAACTCTACAAACATACATACATACATACATACATACAAAAATACAAATCTTACCTCTTTATAATATTAGTATGGATAATATAAATAAAAAAATGAATGAAATGAAACCATGTCGAAATTGACAACTGCCTTTATTGTTACTTCTTTGTTATTTTAAGTTTCGCCAGCCCTCGCGAAATGCGTACAGCAGCAAATTTTAATCACAATTAAGTGTTAATTACAATTAGATTACATTGCTAAGTGTCTAACAAGTTTTATAACATCGATATAATTTACTTTACATAATATATATTAAGTTTTTTCATACAAATATATATCTAGAAACATATTTTTCTGATTTCTAATACAAATATAACAATTTAAACAATTTAATTTGAATTAATCATAATATATTTTTATATAATAATAATATGACTAGATAATAAAAAAACGGAAACTATAACCCATAAGTTAATTATTATATAGTTATTAAGAGATATCGAATCAACTTTAAGTTATATTAGAATAACGAACGCTACAATAAGCCTTTTCAGAAGAAATAGTAGTTTATTAGGTACGCACTTATTACGATATGTTTTTGACTAGTCTTTGTGAAAATAACTTGTGGGGTTTAGTTCGGCGTGGAGACTTCTCTGTTTTCTGGTTCTGGAATGTGGAGAAAGATCTTGTTTTAATACAGTGTACACTCGGTAACTCGATTTAACTGTTTTATATATCTTTAAAGATTGTGTAAATTAATTCAAAAAAAACAAGTCAGCCTCACGCTGTATCCCGCATATAGCGGAGTAGGCAAAGTGTCGAGACACTCCGTTTATTTATTTATTTACACTCTGTTACCCATTTTCCGCCGATTTTTTTCGAGGAATTGCGTGTTGAGCTATAGTGAGTAATGTTGAGTTAAATTATTAATATGAGTCATTAGTTAGTAAAAGGATAATAATTAATCAATAATTAAAATATACTGAATATTCTCACCTAAGGCGTTATCGTTGTTAACCCATTTCTTTCCACGAACACCCAAAAACCCGGTTTGCAGCCTCCGCTTAGACCAGGGGCCGTTCATCAGGAACCTGATCTCTTGAGCGCCTCTGTTATTCAAATCCTTCTTCCCGCGGACACCAATAAACTTCCCCTGAACGACACGTCGTAGGGTCTTTTCGCTTGCATTAATTTTTTTCCTCGAACTCCGTAGAATTGGTGTAGATTTGCTCGTTTCTCGATCTCATTCTCCATAGATTCATCTGTATCGCTTGTTTCTGTAGATACGTCACTCGCACGTAGTTTCTGAAGGTAATCATTTATAACTTCATCCAGAATTGGGTATTCCTGGTTATTAGCGTTTCCATCTGTAGAGTAATCAATCTGACCGATTAAAGAACCGGATCTCTTCGGTACGTATTCATAATTTTCAGGGTAAACCATAATATCGGGGTACACGAACTCCTTCTTCCCCCTCATTCCCATGAAACCCATGGGAGCGCGTTTTGAGTCCATTTCGGAGGATATGTCATAGTCTTTTTTGCCTTTCACCCCAACGAAGAACTGAGGTTTCCGCTTGTAAAATTCGTTTTCGCTTATTTCATAGTATTTTTTGCCACGCATGCCCAGGAAGCCTTGGGGCACGCGTCTCACCACCTCTTGAGCGGTGATTAAGTAAATCAGGTGAATGGTGATTAAGAGGATGTAGGTCTTCGTAGCGCCCATTTGGATGGTTTTTATCTGAAAAAATACAAAATATATTAATATATTAAAAAATATAACTATATATCATATAGGAACGGAGTGTCTTAACACTAGGTTCCCTCTGCCTACCGTGCTGTGTGCAGGATACAGTGTGAAGCTGTTTTTTATATCATATAACTTTATGTAGAAAAGGCAGACCTTGGACTGTATTTCCATAAATTAGACAGAAAACAAAAATTATGGGGAAACAGCATTCAGTACAACGGTATCAAGCTATCTGTGGCTTAACCCAAGAGAAGCACGGAAAAATAATATTCAATCAATATTATATACATAGACTGTGAAGTTCTTAATCGATTTAATGTCATATTCTCATGTTTTTAACTTTCACTTGCTGTTTTATACCTGTATTTGTTTTAGGTAAGTACGTACCAGAGGACAGAGACCTTGAGGCTTGTAAGGTCACCGTGTCGCAGTGGGCCGTTTGAATGTTCAAGACTTGATTAAATATTAAATTTATGAAGATTTGAGAACTTAATTAGTTATTTTTTTGGTACTAAATGACCATGAATTATACTTCCTATTAAGAAGGTACAGATATCCTAATAATAATTGTCTATTCTATCTTCCACTTCACAGACAGTGTCTATTGATAAAATCCAATGTAGCATTTTCTTTTACATTTAAATTTATACAAAGATATTAGCTCGCCACTGACCCTTATGAGTCGTGACGCAGAGGCTACTGTTAGCGCAATAGGTTGTGGATTGGAATTCCAATCAGGGGAATAAAATTTTATATTTGTGATTTCTTTGCTCTGGTTACGAGATAATGTGCGATGTTAAGTTCCGCCAGTCAACACGCAATGTCCCCAGAATTCGGAAGTGGGGATCTGAAGTGGAAACGGAATGTCTCAGTGTTGGATTCCCAGGTTCCCTCTAACTACCCTTGCTGTGTGCGGGATACAGCTACAATGTGAAGCTAAAAAAACTTGCTTTAACTTGCGGCTTCGATTCTTGTGTGAAAAACATGACACAACGACGATTCGACTTCGACGATAAATAAAAAAAAATAACTGTAGTAGCATTAAGGAGCGTATAGGAAAAGGAAAATCTACGCTACACTAAATAAGACAAAGGGAATAAATAATATAAAACGTGTAGTTTTATAACGAATATATTATAAAAAAGGAAAGCACAAGAAAACAAGTAAGAATAACAAGAAAGCACAAGAAAGCAAGTAAGAATAATAAGAAAGTACAGAAGGTAAGATTACGGAAGGATTAATAGCGATAGGATGGTAATTATAAATAGTCACGGAAAGAAATCAAGCGTGCGGTTGTCGCGAGTAATCAGAAAAGTACTGACTCTTCGCAGCTCGGCAAGTGAGCTCCCGACGGCGGCGCGGCCGCCGATCGCGTCGGTAACCGGTTCCGCGAGAACAAAGCATCGGCTGCCGCTTGTACGGTCAAGCGTAGCCGTATAGCTCGCTAGGCGCGCGCACCTGGATTTCGTCCGCATATATAAAATTAATAAAGAAAAATAAATCAATAAAGTGTGGAGAACGATCGCCACAGCATGTTCAGTCAAAAAAAGGTTCAGTTTTCTCATTACAATTTATTCAGATAAAACTCAAAACTTTGTATCATCTTGTAAATAAATTAACATTTTTTCACTTACGCTTTTTTTTTTTTTTTTTATGGAAAAGACACGGCAAACGAGCGTGCGGGTCACCTGATGGTAAGTGATTACCGCCGCCCACGACAACCCCAGAGGAGTTACAGGTGCGTTGCCGGCCTTTAAGATGGGTTGGGCGCCGGGGCCCAGCATTACCTGATGCGAAACGCAGTGGCATAAAGCCACTACTTCACGCCGGTTTTAAATGCCGGGGGTGGTAATGGTCCGGTCGAGTCTGCCCATGCGTGTTGCCATTGCTGGCGACGTAACTCTACCACACGTACTTTAGTCGCCTCTTACGACACCACCAGTACCAGGATGATCCTATTCTAGGCCGGGATCACACGGCACAACGCTACTTATTTTCATACAAAATTCACGAACCAGATACACAATAAATACAAATAAAATTCTAACTACGCTATGAGGGTACCTACAAATGCTTTATTAAAGACATTTGCCCAGGTAGTGTTGGTCAGACGACACTCCCGGGACCGACGTTTGTTGGCGACGTGACGTACTTTTACTATCCAAATACCCGACATGCGGGTAGTAAAATCAAATACAGAAAATGATAATGAAATCTTCTTATTTTATTTATTTGTTTCTGTACTAGCGACTAGCTCGCGGCTTCGCCCGCTTGATCTGAACAGTTTTTTTACTAATCTGAGCTATTGTACAAATTGTATATATATGTTTTTTTTATATATGAACCGATTTAAATAAAATAAATATTAAATGTCAGTGTACCAAAATACAACAGTGGAAACTGTCTCGACGGCTAAAGTGATCCGTTTTTGAGATTAGAGTGCACAAACAATCAGATAATACACGTTTTCTAAATAAATATAAAATAAACACAACTTTTTAAAGGTTTTGATTCCTGGTTCCGTCCGCGGTGTCTAATTCCGTCACACACCACGCAGTGTCTCATCACTTGCGGAAAACGAAATGTCTCTACAACAGATAGCTTGATGCTAAAAAAACGGCTTAGAAATACGTTTCTTTTATATAAAACTAAAACTGGTATTGTCTTCACACGCCTCCTCCTCCTCGTTAGTCGTGCGCCGACAGCGGCCAACAAACAACCATCAAATATGCATCAGGCGTTTAGTTCGTAGCGAACCTTGTACCTTATATAAAAAAATATTGGCCGTTTTATTTAAATTGATTCTAAGTTCATTTTAAGTAATTTATGCTACTCAGGTATTTATAATTTTGTAAAATAGTTATAAAATAACTCTTTTTCCAATTAAAACAAGTCGTTCCTGAGATTAGCGCTTTCAGCCAAACATACTCCACTTTTATATACTTCCACTTCATAATATTAGTATCGGAGCATTGATACATGTCGACTGTACTCTGATAGGTGCTATCAATTGATCAATACGGTTAGTTTATTATATGTATGTATAATTTAATATAACTTGTTTTCCGATTACGAATGTAGAGTTAGTAAAAAATAATTACTAATTAAAAAAATATCACAACTAAAGAAGAAAATTACAGAAAAACTATTACAATACTCTAAATAAAAGACGTCACACAGCGTACTAGTATAAAGGACAGATTTTCTGTCATTAGTTAAATATATAAGATTTTCACTTCTTATTTCAGTGACATTACATATGAAAAGTCAATATTTTTTATGTAAATTTCTTAAAACAAAGAACAAATACAGTAGGCGTGTATTTAGAGACGATTCCGGTCGTGGCGCATGGGTACAAAGTGTGACTGTAAAACTGACTGGTTGTGGGTTCGATCCCCACTCGAGAAGATGAAATATTTATTTAAATTTATATTACCATTTCTTCGCTCTGGTGTTGCGGCGTTGAGTTCTACCACTAAACACGCAATGCCTCCAGAATCCGAGAGAAAGTGGGGAATGGAGTGTCTTAACACTAGGTTCCCTTTGCCTACCCTGCTGTGTGCGAGATACAGTATGAAGCTGATTTTATTTAATTTTAAAATTTAAGATACCTAATGGAAACAATGTGCAATCTCTGCCCTACCTTGTTACATATGAGCGAGAGTACAGAATGAAGCTAAAAAAAGAAAAAAACACGTAAAAAGACAAAAAATACTAAATTAGTAAAATTTAGTCAACAACATTACATGTTAAACTGCATTTTTAAATGGCGACATTATTAAGTAACAATTCTATATTAAAGCGGCGTTGAGCCCCGCTTAATAATTTGTTAATATCATTAAAAAAAATATGACAAGTTCAAGTGAAGTTTAAGTAAAATTTAAAAAGTAATATAACATGATAAGAACCCGCATCAACTGTGATATAACTGGCTTATATATTTAGTTCTAAGGGCACTCGTATGAAATTTGCAATAACGTGTACGTTATATAGAGATTATTAGTAGTTTTTATTAAAAAAAAATTGGCTTATAAGAATATGTTATAAGGTAGCTGGGACGACCTTAACTAAACGAAGATTGTTGAAGACGAGGCTACTGAAATTTAGAACCGTCCTAATTTCAACAGAGTAGACGGTTCGATGGTAGACGGAAAGGTTGAAAATTTTCTACCCCTAAGGAGGTCCTTAGGGGTAGAAAATTTAAAATCTTTCCGTCTTTTATTGAATAGGTACTCATTAAAACTTTGAAGTCTCAAACCCAATATACCAGAGGGCAAGATGCAATCAGCTCATTCCGTAAGAATCTAGGGTAGTACGCGATTCAATAAAGAAACTGTTAGCGATAGTTAGATATAATAATTTAATCTTGATAATTTGAGACCAGTCGTGGCGCAGGAGCACAAAGTGTGACCATACACGGGACTGGTTCTTGGTTCGATCCCCACTCATGGAAATGAAATATTTACTTAAATTTATATTTCCAATTCTTCGCTCAGGTGTCGAGGCAAAGCGCGACGGTTTGGTTCTGCCACTTAACACGCAATGCCTCCGGTGTTCGGCGGAAAGTGGAGATCTGAGTGTCTTAACACTAGGTTCTCTCTGCCTATCCTGCTGTGTGCGGGATACAGCGTGAAGCTAATTTTATTTAATAATTTGAAATAATAATGGGCATTTTACCTAAGTCTGTCTGTGAACAGGCCCTACAAACTAAATGTTCAAATGTCGAATTTAAAACCATACTCTTGAATATACTTGATTAATCCTTAATTTTCATTCAGTATCATACAAAATCACGCTTGCACTGTAACAATCAAACCTACACTCTCCGTCATAGCACTCAAAACTATTAACCAAAAACGAAACAACAACTAACACAATGCCGCCCACGATATTAAGCCCACCGTCATACTCGTATAGCATTATATTAAGTAAATATAAATATAGACGCCAGATTTGTTTCGCTTTTCATTAAGTCGCTACGTGCTGCGAATGTTACCGGAAACTTTGCAAAGATTATGTTGTCTTATATTATTATGTATTTAATATAAATCTTTTGTATGTGTGTTTGTCACCCTTTTCCCTAGAACAGCAGCTTGACGCTTTTTTTCCTATATACAGATTAGACAGAGGAAACCCAGTGTTAAGACACTCCGTTCGCGCTTTGCTTATTTTAGGACATATTGCGTTTTAAAAGGAGAATCACGGCTGGTACCGGAGCGAAAAAACGATAATAATTTAAATATAATTACAGTGGAGTTCCACATTTATCATTAACAATGTCCTATGTGTGAATGAGCTGGACTGATTTGAATTAAATCGCGTTTGTATATTTTTATTGGTTGGTTGGATGGTTCGAGAACAGAACGGTATCTGTAGGTGACGATGTGGTCAGTGGCTGGTGGTACTGTAAATATAACATGATTTCTTATGGCTATAAGCTTCTAAAATTGTGATAGATAATAAGTGAAATGATTGCAAAAAGGCAATCTAAAAATACCTAGATTTTCTTAGGAAATATATATCTAGATACTTATTCCTAGTTGTAAGTCTAGTTTATGTAGCAGGTAAATATAACTGTTGATTAGCTGATAATAATGAAAAAGTTAAAAAAAAATACGGACCACGTGTCTGTAGTGTTTAGTTAACATTAAATGGAAAAAAATAAAAAAGGCTAGCTATGAAAATCTTGTACATTTATTATATGATGTTATTGATGGTTCTTTTCCGGGACAATGTGTACCAGGCCTTGTACTCGTATATTATATTTATTTGTTCAGGAAAATTTATTTGTTGTTTTGGTAAAAGTTAGTGTTGTTGTCGTTGATGTCGGTGTTGTTTGATATCTTTAGTTAGAGTAGTTGGTTAAAGGTGGTAATTTTTTTATCATTTTATTCATTTGAGACAGTTGTGGGGCAGAAGCATAAGCGTGCCACTGTAAACGCGATGATAATGGGTTCGATCCCACTCTGAGGAATAAAAAATTTAATATTTTCATCTTCTTCGCTCTGGTAACAAGTAAAAGCGCTTTGAATTCTGCTATCCTATTCTATGTAGTAGGTGACAAAAAAGCTCATTTTTATTAAGTCAGGCCTGGAATATATAACGTAGGCAAATAAAAGCCCCATAAGCGGGATTCGTATCATAGAAACTAGCAAATAGAAACGAATATAATGAATTAATTGAATGAAACGTTGAAAAAGAGTATGGAAAATTATGAAAAATTAAATAGAATTCGTTATTTTCGCGGCGCTTCAAATTGCTACGAGGCGTGTTCTCCTCGAGGCTGTTCTGGAGTACACTCGTGTGTTGTAATGAGGGCGGTTTTTAACTTAACTTAATTTAAAATGTAACTAACATATATGAAGTTAATTTACTTGAACAAATATTTTTTCGTAGTTTCACGCTGTATCCCGCAGTGTAGCAGGGCTACTGAAATAAACTACCTGACCTTGTAATACTCAGCTCCTAACTTCTAGTGATATTATGAGGATTCTATGCAGCCTTTTGTCTTTTTCGAGAGCAAGGAAAATTAAAAATATTCGATTCTCCGAGTGGGAATCGAACCCACAACAACACCACACACGATAAGACGATTTCAGTACTTGTAACTTTTAATTGTAAAGTAAACGATTAAAATTGTATTGATAATAGTCGTGACGCAGAGGCACAAGTGTGCGATTGTAAACGCGACAAGTTGTGGGTTCCATTCCCATTCCAAAAAATTTAATATTTTTTATTTTCATTTCTTCGTTCTGGTAACGAGGAAACGAATGGTGTTGACTACCGCCACTCAATACGTAATGCCCAACACGCAAATAGGCAGAAAGGAAGGAACAGAGTGCCTTAACATTAGGTTCCCAAGTTTATACAGCGTAAAGCTGAAAAAAAATCTATTATGTCCAATAAACTCTTTTAAGGCAAAGTGCATCCGGTCTTTGAATAGAATTTTTAAAAAATCTGTTATAATTTTCAGACGTCTGAAATATTAAGTGTTGCTCTTTTAGAAACACAAAGTGATTTTCAAATAAAATTTGAACGTTTATTGCAAAATTGTTTTTTTATAACACCTAAGCAATTATCTTTTAGTTTTTTTTAACCGACTTTTGTAAGAAAAGGAGATTATTAAGTCTAATGTATTTTTTTTTATATTTGTTGTTACCTTTTGTTAGCTTTTGACTGGTCTAACCGATTTTGATGATTCTTTTTTATTTGAAAGCTAGTGCTTCCCGACATTTTCGTCTATTTCTGACAATAATATCTATGAGAAAATCACATAAGTTTTAAATTTGCATTGGGTATGTGCGCGACAAATGCATGAATAATTGAATATCACGCCAACCGATTCTGATGATTTATTTTTTTATTGGAAAGGATAAGCTTCAAGGATAATTTGGTGAAGATTTGCTTAGGTTCTCATTATGGGATCCGGTTGAAATTAAATAAATTAGATTTTTTTGGTAAATTATATTGTAACAGCGAGGAATAACGTAGTCATACCATAGTTTACTTTTTGTCAGTAGTGAGACTCTTCATCGTTGCATTTCTTTTCAACCAATTTCAAAAAAGAGGATGTTTTCATTTTGAACCAACTTCAAAAAAGGGAGAGATTTCCAATGCGCATATATTTTTTTATGTATGTTGTTGTTAATGAGCCAAAATGTTGGTTTGCACAAAAATTCTTATAATATAAGTTGTCGTGAAATTAATGACAGTAATCCAGACTGTCAATAATGTCAAAGATACATTATATACTACGTATAATATATTACGAATGCGATTGTTGTGGGTTCATTTCTCACTCGCGGATATTTAAAAAACACCCACTAGTCCTGGCCTTCCACAGCGATAGTAAGGTTTAAGAAAATACATTCTAATCAATTTATACATTTATTTTGATATTTATACAGTATTTTATTAAATTTTGGTAGCTATCAATAAATTAAAAAAACTAGTAGTGCCGCAAGGGCACAATTGTGTGACTATAAGCGCGACTGGTTGTGGGTTTGATTAGTGGGAAAATGGAGAAGGGAGTGTTTTAACACTAGGTTCCGTCTGACTACCCTACAGTGTGCGGGATACAGCTTGAAGCTTATCAAAAAATCCTTTTTCAAATCTTATATCTTACTTTGAAAATCGCGGTGATACAGTGGGACGGGGTTTGATCATCACGGAAATTATTATTTCTTTTTAATGTATGGAAAATCGGGAACGGTATATCATAAACACTACGTTCCCTCTGTCTATCCTGCTATAAGCGGGATAAACCGTGAAGCTATATCTAAAACATAGTGTTTAGAAAAAAAATACGAGAATTTACTGTGAAACATAGAATGTACTGTAGTAGTCTAGAGGACGGTGTATCGAATGCAATATATCGCGCAGCACTTACCACTTAATGGAAGGCAAAAATCGTAAATAAATCCTTCGCTGAAACTCTAGTTTTTCAGTGTTTTAAGTAAAGTATTGGAACATAACGCCGTTTCCTATTACTCTACTAAAGCTCGTATAGTGATTTCATTTGTAATCTAAACTCACATGTCTCTTAAAAGTACAATTACAACGAAAAATATGAAAATGTAGAGAAATACTAAAAAATATTGATGATCGGTCGATTAGAAAATATAAAAAGAAGGCTTTGGATCACCACATGGCTGTAAGCGTCGATGGTTGTAGGTTCCAATAATTTTCGTTTTGCCGCTCTGCTAGATGACGTGCGGCGAACCTTTTTCTTTATGTTGTTAGCATCTCTGTAGAGAGATTTTTACAAATTTCCGCTACCCAAAGATAACTACTAAGAATTATCGTTTGGCAAGAGAGAATACTATTTTTGAAATATTTTTTAAACATTTTTAAATGCTAACAACATACAAATAAGTTGTAACAAGCGTATAAGAATTTCAACGTAGCTTGGCGAGAACGTATGGCTCAGTGGTCAGAGCGCCTGGTCGGTTTCCAGGAGGCGCGGGTTCGAGTCCCGCTACGTTCAAATTTTTATACGTTTTCTAAATAAGTAATTATCTTTCCTAAGTGTGAATTAACACATTAAAAATGTTTAAAAAAAAACTTTTTCTATCTGCCTACTCTACTATATGCGGAATAAAGTATAAAGCGTCGTACGTATGAGACCTTTAATGTTAGAAATTGGAAAAGCAAATGCATATCATTGTGTTTTAGTTGCGCTATTGTATATTTTGCGACTTTTTCATTGATAATGTTTATTACGTATTACACGTAACTACTGAAATTAAATGAAATTTTGTGTAATAATCCCGATCTCGAAGGAAAAAAGAAAATTTTGCCTGAAGAGGCAAACTCTGCTTGAAGAGTTTTCTGCAGTAATGGCGCAAAATCTTAAGATCCTGTCCGGTAACGTCAGTTGACAATGATGTCATTTTCAGCCTTGAACTTAATATGAGGTGACAAACGTCACAAGTTTACTGCCAAAAATCTAGGAAGTACATGTTGTTGCTTATTGTCACAAGAATCAGCTTCAAGCTGTATAAGCCGGGGAACCTAGTGTTCCTCATTTTCCGCTGAATTCTGGAAGCGTTTTGAAAAGAAATGAAAATATAAATGTAAATAAATATTTATTTATGTTTAGATTTCCATTTCATTTCCATATCATCTCTGGTGTCAAGGCAAAGAGTGGCGTTGAGTTTCGCCACTCAACACGCAATGCTTCCGGAACTTGGTGGAAAGTGGGGAACGAAGTGTCTTAACACGGCGTGAAGCTGATTTGATTTTGATTTTCATATAAATTTTTCATTTACTTAAATGGAGATGGAACCCACAACCATACAGCAGGGTAGGCAGAGGGAACCTAGTGTTAAGTCACTCCGTTCCACACATTCTGCCAAGTTCTGGAGGAGCTCAACACAGTGCTCGACACCAGAGCCAAGAAATGAAAATACAAATCCAAATAAATATTTTATTTACTCGAGTGGGAATCGAACCCACAACCAGTCGATTTTGCAGTAACACTTTGTGCTCCTGCGTCACGACTGGTCTCAATTAAAATATTCTTCTTTATTTTTTTCTACCGTCTCCAAAGAAAAGAAGCATCCGAGACAATCTTTACGAAAGATTTCATAAAAAAAGGTCGCCAATTAACAAAACGCATTCCTTTGTATACTCTACACGTGTGAGATAACGGAAAACCAATTAATACTATATAAGGAGGTCCCATAGATCAAATATAGAAAGATCAAAGTATTTTTCTTTTTGTCAAACAAAAATATTTAGGTACTCTTTTGGCCTGTTATATTGAACTAATCGTGTGTATGATATTTAACAAATGTATAGACCTTTTTAATATGGATTGTTGATCCATAATAATTGAGTGAGCCTCAGTCTGGACAAGCGTGATCAAATGAAATGGTCCTAAATTGGAATTCTGTTTGGGGTGTTATTTGTGTGAATGTTTACTGAAGCCGTCGTGGACAATGTCAAAGCGTTTAGCTGTAAACGCGAGGGTTGTTAGTTCGATTTCCACTCAGAGAACAAATTATTTTCGTTTGCTCGCTTATGTAAGTAGACAAAACACGGCGTTAAGTTATGTTAGTCAACATACAATGCTGCAAAAAAAAAGAGGAACAGAGTGTTTAACACTAGGTTCCCTCTGCCTACTCAGCTATGTGCGAAATATAAATAGTAACTATTTATTGTGAACCTAAATCAGCATGTGTGCACAGTATTGCATTCTACACAAAATTATTATTAATACTAATAAAATTGTTAGTTAATACACGCTATCATGTGGGTATGCAAGCAGCGAAATAAAAATCTTTAATCCACATAATATATTAGAATTTATTTAAAGAAAAGAATGTAATAAGCCCCCCAGTCTTAGCCGCACAGTAGTTTCTATAATCGAAAGCGATTACCTTATAACGTATATAGGAATTTTAATCAGAGAAAAATGTGATCTTGGTACAGCATCCCACTCTAAATCCTCTTATTGGTAGGTATTAAGATGCGAAGTTAAGACCCACTTGATTGCATTGAGCGTCGTATGTAGTTCAAGATTACGAGAGGTGCTCTTTAAAATGTTCTGGTTTTAAGATTTGAAATTTTTGATGTAGTATTTAACTATCTTTGATTTTTTTTTAGATTCACGCTGTCGATTCGGCATATAGCAGGGTAGACAGAGGGAACCTGGGGATTTATTGTCAAGACACTCTATTTCCATTAAGACCCTTTCGTTTAACATATTGAGACATTTCTTGGTGAGCGAACACAAAGCCGCACTTTGCTTCGTTATATATATACCAGATTAAGAAACTGAAAACATTAAAAAAATAATTTTATCCAATCATCTGACTTGAGAACTCACCTCACTTCTCGATCTCACAACCTGTCGCTTGATTGGACTCTAAAAATTAGCGTTTTCTAAACTTTTTGCTATATAGAGTGTTAGTTTAATACTATTAAATCGATACTTTGATCTCTGGTTTCAAATAAAAAACTAGAAGGTATGTAAATTGACGGAACTCAACACCACATTTAGTCGTCAATATAGCAGAACGGGATGTAGCGTTATTTCCACCACCCAACAAACAGTGTCTGGAATTGAGCAAACATTTGTAGGAAGTAGGAGTTTGGAGAGTATCTTTACACCAGGACTCCACTTCCTGCTTATCAGAAAACTGAATAATAACTATACACTATGTAGAATGTATGTGGTGGTAAATAATTAAAAAAAAATATTTAATACTTTGTCTTCTAGAGGTGTTTTATCATATATACAACAAATTTTTTCAAAGATACTAACGTTACGTTTTCATTGAAACTTCTGTAAATTACATTATAATTTCAAACTGCACTAAAAATAACAAATATAATACATCCAACCAAATATTATTTTCAACAATAGCAAGATCCTCGCCCAATATGAAACGTGTCACAGGAATAAGCAAAGCATATCGGATCAGTACTGCATTCTATTCCTTTGGATAGTGAAAAATGTATGAGTTCACCCCTTTAGGTATAAATATGTAAAATAGTAAATGTGTACGTGTAAATTGAAGTTGATTTTCAAATGTGAAAATGTTTTAAGTGAATTATATTTTTCGTGTTTTTATTTATTTTATAAGGTGGTATAGTCTAGAGAATGGTATTGGGTGAATAAAAAAGAACGTGCTCAGGTTGGAGTGCGTCGAGCGTATGAGTGATGAAAGAATGACAATCAAAGATTTATGAAAGAAAAGTAAGCTGTTAGAGAGGAAAGAGAGATCTTAACTGAACCTAAAGTAAAGACAGTCCGTTCCCCACGCACCGTCCAATTTTAGACGCATTGGGTGTTGAGTGGCGGAATACTACGTTGCGCTCCGTATTGTTATCGGAGTGAGAACTTAAACTTAATTTTACTTAACTTCACGTTTTATCACTAGCGGAGTAGTCAGAGAGAACGTAGCGCCAAATGCTACGGTCATACATACCTCTTTCGCCTCGTCCACTCTCATCACCTCTTGATACATGCCCTCCGCGAGTTCCTCATGATTTTTGTAATCTTCTTTTTTTTTTTTTTTATGGAAAAGACACGGCAAACGAGCGTGCGGGTCACCTGATGGTAAGTGATTACCGCCGCCCACGGCCCCGTGCAACCCCAGAGGAGCTACAGGTGCGTTGCCGGCCTTTAAGATGGGTTGGGCGCCGGGGCCCGGCATTACCTGATGCGAAACGCAATGGCATAAAGCCACTACTTCACGCCGGTTTTAAATGCCGGGGGTGGTAATGATCCGGTCGAGTCTGCCCATGCGTGTTGCCATTGCTGGCGACGTGACTCTACCACACGTACTTTAGTCGCCTCTTACGACACCACCAGTACCAGGATGATCCTATTCTAGGCCGGGATCACACGGCACAAAAGTGTCTTCCTCCAGTATCAGTTTGATACTGTGTTTTCGAAGGTCAGCCGAGGTCTTTCCCGAGCGAAAAAATATAAATAAATCATTCCCCTTGTGGGAATCGAATTAACGACCGTCGCGGTTACTGTCAGACACTGAGCCCTATGAAGGCGCGTCTGCCAAAATTAATACTATTGCTTATCACACATATACATTCATACATATTTGCCTCAGGCAGATTCGAACCCGTTACCCCCGACTCAATAAAAGGAAATCGTGTCCCTGAATAGCTACCATAATATTTACCTGTTGGTATATAAATATAAATGTCATAAAAATTATAGTAATCAACACATTAGGCCTATCGTATTTGATAACTTATCTCAATGATATTGTAAGCGTATTGTTCTAATAATCCTTTAAAAGTCATTTATTATGTTTAATAGGGTTATATTAGCTTTTAATAATCCGGGCTTTCAAGGCAAAGGTCGCAGGTTCTATAAACATATAATCTTTTATAGGAATATATATATATATATATAACTAGCTTTTACCTGTAGCTTCGGCTGTATGGCTAGAAGGAAATAACTAAGAATTGTAATAAAATAATTAAGTATAGCTTTCTTCGACTAATAGACCAAGACTAATAGATCGATGTATAAATATTTTCGGAGTTTCTGAGATTAGTTTGTTTTTTTACAAAACAAATTCTTATATTCAGCAGACAGATCGAGTGAGTACTAGACTAGTGTGAAGACAGTTCGTTCTCCACTTTCCATCCAATTTTTGAGACATTGCGTGCTGAGTAGCGAAACTTAACGCTGCACCAGGACGAGAAAATGAAAATAATTCAGTACCATGACTGGAAAGGGAGCCTAGAACCCAAACTCGTTTTTTTGATTGAACGCATTGTTCTCAAGAGCCATTGGTTGAGGTTGATTTCTTTATGATGGATAGTCCATTTATCGAGGAAGACTATTATAGGCTATATTATTCACTGTACACCACGCCACGTTTTGAGGTACCTCACTTTGGATAAGGTTGCGAAGCCGTAAAAACCACTAAAATATAATATTATTTTCAAGATTTGTTACACCACCTCCGGCGTTAAGTTGCGCCACGTAATCCACAGTGTCTCTAATTAGGTATCTATCAACTCGCATAATGAAGATAAACAAAAATTTACTGCTAACTCATTTGAATAATGAAATGTTGCGTATTATGTCAATCGATCTTAATTCCACTGGACTCATAACTTTTGGATATATGCTTTGTACTCAATTTATATGGATTTTAGGTAAATCATTGTTATCGCTAATGTAAAATAGTAAGGCAATCTGCATATTGCACAGGCAGCGACAGATTCGGGTCCTAGATTCAAATATGTCAAGTAGTCACTAATCTGGATATTTTAACTATCAAAAAAAAAAAAATTATATATTATATTATTATTAATTATACAAATAAAAAAAGTGAGCCTTACTTACTTGACTGATTTTTTTTATTAATACCAATAAAAATTATACATATATTTAGAAGAGAGAGAGAATTGTTTTGAAATTGCGTGAAAAGCGTGAAGCTACTGAATCCATCAATCTGTTCTAATTATAATCATCAACAATATTTCAATAGGATAATTAAGGAATTTACCCACCCTAATTTAGGTACCCAAATACACCATTTCTTTTGATATACCAATTAATTTCGGCTTTCAAGAGTATATTTTAAGGTAATAAATACATTCCAGGATCGAATCTTATATGATCACTCTCGCAAAATTTGCTCTCGTTGATAGTATCGGTATTTTGTACAAAATTACTAACAAGCTTTCGGTACAGCTTATGGGCACGTTTCGATTTGTTTCGTATTAATTACATTTGATGATAACATTTTATATCATATTTTTATATGAGGCCGTTGTGGAGCTGTAATGTAGTGTCTGAACGCGATGGTCGTGGTTTCGATTCCTGCTCGGGTCAATGAATTAAAACTTGAGGTTGAGTTCTGCCATTTAACACGTATTGTTTTAAGACTAGGTTTCCTCTGCCTTGCTATATATATATTAGATACAGCGTGAAGCTGTATATACTCAACGCTGCGTTACGTTATTGAAAACTTCAAGCACTGCTCCACAGCTTCACGCTGTATCTCGCATGTAGCGGGGTAGCCTAATATAAAGACACTCCGCTCTCTACTTTCCGTCGAATTCTGTAGGCATTACATGTCCAGTCACGGAAAATATTTAATTTCCTCGAGTGGGAATCGAATCCACAACCTATATTATTTACAGCCTCACAGACTGGCTTCAAAACTTTCCTACTTCCTTCCTATAATTTTAACGACTCAATCTTTTCACTATAAAGTTACTTGCAGTTAACCATACATTCACTTTAATACATTTCAGAGCATGTACAAAGTGTATCGAACAATTAAACCTGTTATAAAACGAGACGTCACCGCGTTCTTAAGCTCGAGGTAATAAAGGGGTAATTTACTTTACAGTTAACAGGTAATTAGGTAAGAATGTGGGTATGTCACTATATATTATGAGAACACGTTTAAAAAAAGATTTTTTAATTTTATTGTAAGCTAATTTAAGTGGCAAATGGCGTGGCTCTCTGTTGTCTAGCGTATTGTCTTTTCGCTGTCTTTTTATTCTTATTAAAAAATATATAAATTAGCTTCACGCTGTATCACGTTCACAGCAGGGTAGGCAGAGGGAACCTAGTGTTAAGACACTCCGATCCCCACTTGCTGCCGAATTTTGGAGGAATTGCGTGTTGAATGGCAGAACTCAACGCCACGCTTTGCCTCGACACCAGAGCGAAGAAATGGAAATATAAATTTAAGTAAATATTTTATCTCCTCGAGTGGGGATCGAACCCACAACCAGTCGGTTTTACAGTCACACTTTGTGCCACTGCGCTACGACCGGCCTCATTTTATTCTTGTTCTTAAATATTTATCATCACCGTATTTTTAACTAATATTATCAATATGATTGTTAGTTTGCTTGTTATCCTTTACTTCAAAACTACCTAACCGATCATCATGAAACTTTATTTACATATACTTATTTAGAAAACCTATAAAAATTTTAACTGCTGAATCCATAAAATTTTTATACGTTAAATTTTTATACGTTTCCTAAATAAGTATTTTTCTTTCCCAAGTGTGGAATAACACTTTGAAAATTTTAAAAATATTAGTTCATATATTCTTAGAGGTATTACCTCTAATACCTTCTTGTCCTCCTCCTAATCCTTTCACATACAGGATACTTTATTTTTTATTATTATTATCCTCTGGATATAATATAGAAATAAGTTTGAACTAGCGAAGCCGCGTTTGAGTATTCAGTATCTTTATAAAAAAATCACGATCTGGTAATGTGAACAAAATAAAAGAATCATAAAAAAAACTGTCATAATTGATATAAATAGTAGCAGTAGTCCGATTGGGACACTTGGATAATGAATTATTTTCATTTCTTCGTTCTAGAAACAAGAATAATAGAGTGCGGCGTTAAGTTTCGCAGCATAACATACAATGACTCGAATTCTCTTAACACTAAGATTTCCTTATCTATATACAGGATACAACGTGAAACAAAATAAAATTGAAACCGTAAGATGTGGTTAAAAATTAAACATAGTAAAACTTAAAAAGGACAAGCGACAATTTGAAACATTCACAAACTTCGAAGTCGAGGCGGAAACGAATTTCATTTTAAAATAGCGTTGAATTACACGAACTACCTGCAATACTTATTTACTTAGAAATTTTGGTGAATTCAATCTTAAAGTTGAGTTTTTACAAGTTTTCTCGCTACATCTACAAATATTATTAAAAAAAAATCAGCTTCACGCTGTATCCCGCACACAGCAGGGTAGGCCGAGGGAACCTAGTGTTTATACACTCCATTCCCCACTTTCTGCCGAATTCTGCGTGTTGAGTGGCAGAACTCAACGCCGCGTTTGGCCTCGACACCAGAGCGAAGAAATGTTCAATTTTCCATCTAGATTCACTCTGTCTTCCTTGGAACATTCGGAATAGAGTGTGAGTGTAAGTTGAAAAAAAAACCGTCAATTCTAACAAATCAAATAATAGCCGCTGTAGCGCAGTAGCATAAGCTTGTGACTGTAAGCGTGGCGAGTTCCACTTAGAGGAATGAATTATCAATTTATCATTTTTTCATTTCTACGCTCTGCTTGAGTTTTCTACTCAACAGGCAATGCCTCGAAAATTCAGCAGAAATTGGGGACCGGAGTGTCTCAACACTAGGTTCCCTCTGCATACCTTCCTATAATATGCGAAATATAGTATGAAGCTGAAAAACGTTATAATAATCGTTACATTAATATTTCACGGTAGAGTACTGTAAAGCTCTTGAATTAAGCTTGCAATCTTTTTAACTGAAATATCATATGACCGTCTGTTGTTAAACAAGTTATTCTAATTAACTGCTAGTTTTATGTAAAATACATGTTAAAATATTGTATTTAAGTCAAAGCACTTTTAAGTAACAAATTTATTATATTAGAGGCCAGTTACAAGGTGACTGTAAAATCGGCTGGTTTTGGGTTCGATCCCCACTCAAAGAAATAAACGATTTATTTAAATTTATATTTTCATTCCCTCTGGAGTCGAGGCTAAGCGCGGCGTTGAGTTCTGCCACTCAACACGCAAAGCCTCCAGAATTGGGCAAAAAGTGGGGAACAGAGTGTCTTAATATCAGGTTCCCTCTGCCTACCTTGCTGTGTGCGACATACAGCGCGAAGCTGATAAAAAAGTATATATTTTACCATTTGCGAGTAAATTCAGTGGCAAAATTCAACTTCATATATGTCCTTTAAATCTCCTTCAAGCCTCCAGAACTTGGCGGACTGTAGGGAAGGAAAGTTTCTTAATGGGAATGAAGTATCCTAACACTCAGTTCCCATGTTCCCTCGGCTTACCCTGCTCATGTGCGGGATTAAGCGTGATGCTGATAAAAAAAAATAACATGACGTTAACCAATAATCACATTTCCACACCATTAGTTTGGGACTAAGACTAAAAGAAAGGAAAGAGCTTGTATAGAGGTATGACATTGAAAAATCCTCCCATTCATATTTTGTATACGGAAACGACCATTTGAAATATGGATACGGTGTATTGACGCTGGTACATGCGTCTATTGAATTGCTATTTTTAAATGAATTTAGTATTTTTTTAAAGGTGAAATACAATACGAACCTAATTTCTTATATGAAATATTCACATATGTTGTATAACACAAGTTAATTTAATTTAATTTAATTAATAATAACAGCATGCAGGAGTGAGTGATAAGATTGGCAGGGAGAGGACCCGGTAGACCTTCGAGATTACAGGATGATACTGGAGGAAGGTGACATGACTATGAGGACCCCCGTAGGACTTGTATGTGCTAGTTGATGTCGGTAGACGAGGCGAAAGAGGTGTATTAACAAGTGGGAGGGACACGTGAAACGTGACTATCAAACATAAGTTTTGTTTTGTCAGTTATTCATCCCGAGACCCACTCGCCTTTCAAGACAATTTTTCATAATTGATGGGACTCTTCAGCATATCATCTAAATCCTGCAGAGATTCTGGTATGACGACTATGTCGTCGGAAAATAGGTTCAAAGAATTTATTCTCATAAAAAACATGAAGTTTTGCTTACAATGAGATACAAAAAACATATATTACAAAACAGTACAATACAATACAAGTCTCTGACTCCTAGAAATATACATAAAATATTAGATCTAGTATAATTAAGGATATTCTGCATGCTCTAATTTAACTTACTACCTACTTACTCATTGGTCATTACAACATGTTGTTTTAATTTATTTTTAAACACAGAAATACTGTCACAATTCTTTATATGATTAGTAAGACTATTATTAAGCAGCAAATCGCAAATATAATAAATATTGACCATTAATATTGAAAGTATCAATAGTCCATATCCGTCCGTTTCAGTCTAGCGTCTTAGAGAAGCCCTCCAGAATAAACAATAAACAGTAAACAATTTTAGAGAAATGATATCTCGCTAACTTACTCCCCGGTGCGATTGGTTTGGTCTTGTGTTGTAATTTTACCGTGTCGTGCCGTGTTTTACGGGAAGAAACTTCCAAAAAATGCAACTAAGCAATCAGTAACACAAGAATAAGCCTCGACCAACATCTTCAGAGGTTATCGCTTAACTAGGATGCATAAGGCGGTTTTCCTTGAGACAACGCGTTTTGTGAGGTCTCTCACTCTGGAACCCTAGCCCCTGATATCTTAGACCCTTCTCCCACCGTCGGAAGAGTGTGTTTTTTAATAATTTTAAATGTGTTTATGTAATAAAAGTACATATAGTACTAAAGTAAGGCAAGAAACCAGTCTATAGATAGTTCTCGTGAGTAAAAACATCATTAAAATTCCCCACAAGCTTGGCTCTACATGAAAATTTATATTTATTTATGAAAGTCATCACCCTAAGACAAATTGTATGAGCTTTGCCAACAAAAAGTTTGATGACACATGAAACTTTTTCCCATTATAGCGTTATCTAATATTAGTTTTAAAGAGACATTAACTTGTGGTTATTTTTGTAGGCACCATTTCTTTGTGTCAAAAATTTGAATGAACGTAGATTTCTTGGTATTTGCAAGGGATTCTTAAAAAACAACCTAAATATCTGTTTTCTTTAGTTGCACTCTGTATCCCGCATATAGTAGGGTAGGCAGAGTGAACCTAGTTCTTAGAATATCAAAATGGCAAATTCAACTGCATAAAGAGGCAAATATCCCACAAAACTGTGTTTTTTTGTCCCGTTCATGTTACATACAGCATATAGCAGTATTTAGAGAAGAAACTTAGAATTAAGATCCTATAAACACCCAACTTTGTGGTTTAGCGGCGGAACTCAACGCCACCCTAGTCTTGCTATCAGAGCTAGAAAATGTAAATTCAATATCCTCGAATAGGATTTGAACCCACAACCGTATTTTACAGTCAGATGCTATGCCGCCCTAAAAATACGTTAAAAATAATAAAAATAAATGTAAGTAGGTGTCCAAGCTCAAGTAGGCGGCGGCTAATCACGTTAAGTGTCAAGATTGCGACGCTCGTCCATTTAAATTGACTACAGCTAAAAACTGTCCTTTTCCGGTGTATTTAATTTTTATTATTTTATTAATAGTTATAATTATGCAATTATATTAAATCTAAGGTCTCTTTAAGGATTTTTTTTTATATATAAAGTATTATATATAGTAGAAACAAATATCCTTATTAATAGTTATTAATATAGTAAGGTGGGACCTAGTGTTAAGACTCTTTCATCACTTTACACAGAACTTTCAAGACACCAGAGGAAAGAAAGGAAAATACGAAATATTTCATTTCCTCCAATGGAAATTGAATCCACAACCTGTCGTGTTAACAGTCACACGCTTGCCGCGTGTAGTGGCCCCTGCGCTGTGACTCTAAAGCAGTGTTTCCCAATCAATTTTGTGTCATGCCCCAACTTAACCTTAAAATTTTTAATCTTCCCTATTATAAAGATAAAATCAAATACTTATCAATTATATCTATGCAATATATATGAATATTAAATCAACGAACTATTACAAGAGCTTTGACGGAGACTTATTTCTAATGAACTATGTTGCGATGGGCCCGTGCTCTCTTTGAAGACTCCAATAACCCTTGATACAGTTATTTAAAAATTTGCGTTTTTTTATAATTTGGCACCGATGACCGACTAGACCATGACATGACCATGACCAACTATGCATTGCATATAATGGGCCGAAGCGAGAGGGTTAAAGTTGTACCGAGTTCATTTTAGAATACCCCCCTTAACCATCAAATTGCCCCCCAGTGGGGCGTGGGCCCCACGTTGGGAAACACTGCTCTAAAGCATCATTAGCTAAGCTAGAAATAATTTCTAATGTAATATCAAAACATTCTTTTTTTGCTCTGCGCACAAACTCTATAAACTGTGAGTTAAAAGGCGGAAATCTACGCCACACAATGTTTTATGAGAGTAATACAGACTGTGATTTGAAAGGCAAACGGAAAGGCACTTGCGTTGCTTTTGTTTCTCAGAACAGGTAATAGAATTTACTTTCACTATCCAGTTTCGGTAGGAAAGAAACAATATTTTTTTCCCCGTGCTGGTTCGAACCCACAGCAGTCAGGCTGTGTCTCACTGCGCTACGATAACTTAAATAAGCCAAAAATGCGTACAATATATGTGAAATGGGAACCCCGTGAGAAGGACTTTACAAGTAATGCTTGAAAAGGCGCGGTAAGCATAAAACAGAGTGAGTGTTATATATAGCACTTGGCTCTCTTTGCCTACCTGCTGTGGGGATAGAGAGATGAACAAAGCAACTGCCCTCCGGTCCGGTTGTGGCTTAATGTAAGACTGACACTACTGACATTTTGTGTAACTTAACGATTTAAAAGTTGGCTTGTACTGGCCCTAATGAATGGCTGACCAATACTGCATTTTATTTAACCAAATTAAGATAGTGAAAAACATTTTAAGTTTAAAAATAGCCCTTTTGTCGTATTAATCGAATATATAAACATCATGTGCACTCAGGCAAGACTCGGATGCACCATGAAATCATTATTACCTACTTAACAATGCTTTTTACTAGCTTTTTGAAACTAGGGTTAAGACACTCCGTGCCCATTTTCTGCAAATTTTTTGAAAAATTGCATGCTGCGTACCATATATCAACGCCGTACGCTGTCTTGAACTCTTAATCGTAGCATTTACAGCCAGTAACTGTGTTTCTGCGCCACCGTGGTTTTATTTTACAATGAATTTTGATTGTGGGTTCGTTAAACCTCTCAAAAGAAATTCTTATTGCCATTCGTAAAGTTATATTCCATATTTCTTCACAACTTTAGACGTTGGCGTGGGTTCGAAACTTGCTCTGTTCAAAATCTTATATATATTTTCTAGGCATGATATTATGATTTTTCAATTATATATTTTTGATTAATTCTGTTTGCTATGTTTGTAAAATAAAACGAGCAGTGGAGCTCTCAACACCAAAGTGTCTTAGCACAGAGTTATATCTGCCTAATACTTTCCGCGTAGGTAGGTATGGATCTAAAAAATATATAATAATATTTATAAGCTTTATTATCGTTCAAATGTAAATCGTATTTACCTTTAAAAAAGTTCCATAGACTTTTTCCTTTTTAGTTGCGAGTTTGAATCACAAAGGGGACCTGCGTCAAATGTGTCACATACGAGAACAGCGCCCTGTACTGGATAATTAAAATTTATAAAAATCAGCTTCACGCTGTATCCTGCACCCAGCGGTATAGGCTTAAAGACGAAGTTAGTCACAGAGGAACTTCAATCTCTAGCTTTTGCCCATCTTGTTGCGTGTTGGGTGTCGGAACCTAACGCTGTACATTTTCCTAATAAGCCGCTAAAAATATACCCATTAAATTCGTATTCATAATATCGTATTGTACGGTCGTACAAGTTCCAACTTTGGCGCAGTTGCTACAATAAAATTATGTTTTAGAAATTCAAACACAACATCTTGAATGTGGTTATATATTATCTTATGCGTGAGTTGCAGGTTTAAAATCTATAGTGAGGTCAATCGTTCGTAAAATAAAAATTATGACCATAAGAATATCCAGGGGTGTCGTGGCTAAGGGCACGTCCGTGCAAAAGTAAGCCCGAAAATATTTGACTTCGTTTCCTACTAGGGTGAATAAAATGTTTAATATTTTTATTTTCTCGTTCTGGTAAGGAGGCAAAGCGCGGCGTTGACATCCGCCACTCATCACGTCACAACGCCCCGAGAATTTCATTAAAAGTAAGTCTTAATAAGGACGGAGTGTCTTTACAATATTTTTCAATGTTCTCCTCATCTATCCCGCTATAAGCGGGATAACGCGTGAAGCTAAAAAAAATTCGAATAGTCCGAATAAAATAATGTTATTTAACCAAAGTAAATCAGATAAAGGCTCGCGCTATAAATTATCAAAACAAACCCTTTTTACCAGCGTCTGTTTAAAATTATAAATATGCAAAATTCAACATAAATATTTTATATGTGTAATGTTGTTATTCAAAATGTTCACGAATTACGTTTGTTTCACAATGAATAGCGAATTTAGTTTGCATAGTGCAGTCTGACGGTATACACGATGATCGCAGGTTCAATTCTCACCTTTATTACTCTATTCAAATACCAGTAGTTTTTCTAGTCTTCTAGGGAAAAACTACTAGTAAAAATAAAATATAATATATATTTTGTTGTTTATATTTATACTTCTATTAATTAGTTATTCTACTATTCTACTCTACTAAAAAAAACACATCACAAGCACAGAACTCTGGCTGTCTTTACCAATATTCAAAGTTTTCAAAAATCCGATTTTGTCCAAAAATAATAATTTCACGTTGTATGCCTAAAATAGTCAGTGTCCTTAAAGGTTAAGAGTTTTTTCTATAAGCAATTAATTATTTTCATTACCTCGAACTATTATAGTAATTAGACAAAGCGCGGCGTTTAATTCTGACACTCAACACGCAATATCTCAAAAATTGGAGACGCATGAGAAATAGAATTTTTCACTGTTAGTTTCTCTCTGCCTACCTAGTTATAAACGAAAAAAAAATCTAATCATACGTGGTTTAACACAAATTTATATCTAAAATTAAAACAAAACGAGCACATTCGCAGTACAACCACAACAAGTTTCATTGTAAACAGTAAATCTTATAATTAAATGAAATAATAAAGTAGTAAAGTATCCCTACAGTATTTTAGAACGATTCGACGGCGGCCGTCGGGGTCGTTAACTAATAAATATTATGTTGGTGTGGCGATGAAACGCTATGTTGTAAACGTAAAACTGGTTTAACTGGTTATTTGATCATATTATTTGATTTCTTGCAGCAAATTTGCAATAAAAACAATGGTTTTGTGTTTTACATTGTGTTTCGTTTGAGAGGATCGTCGTGGCGTATGGGTGCGAGTTGTGGGTTCGAGTTTTACTTGGAGGAGTGACAATTAATTTCTTTTTTCGCTCTTGTAACGACGTAAAGCAAGGCGTTGAGTTCCGTCGTTCAACACGCGATGCCTCAAGAATTCTGTGGAAATAAGGGAACAGGAATGTCTTAATACTAGGTTCCCATGTATTCTGCTAAGTGCGGGATACAGCGAGACGTTTAAAAAATATAAAAAAAAAACATTTCAAGTTTTTCAAGTAGAATAGTGGTTGACTCTCAGTGTTAAGATACTTTATTCACCATATGTCGCGGGCAATTCATAAAGCACTGCGTGTTAGCAAAACGCGAAGTTTCATCAAGCAGAACGGCCAAAAAAAATTATTGAATCAAAATGATTCCCCCAAGTGGGGATCAAATCCACTACTAACGCCTTCATAATGAAGGCGTAAGTAGTGGATTTTTAAGTAAAAATGGTTGGTTGGTATGGTTTTAATTTTTTCGACCGTTTTAAATATACATACATTAAGCCTCTCGTCGTGGTGCAAGGGCTTGCGACTGTGAAAGCAACAAGTTGTGGGTTCTATTCACTCAAGGTAATACACACATATTAAAAAAATATTTTCTCGCTCTGATAACGAGGAAAAGCGCGGCGTTGAGATCTTTTCACAGAATTCGTTGGGAAGGAAACGAAAGTGCCTTCCTTAATAGAAGCGGAGTACCGTAATACTATCCATTATCCCAGGTTCTCCCTGCCTACCCTGGTATAAGCAGGATACAGCGTTTATTTCTCATATGACGCAATGAATAAAATACGTGATGATATATTAAGTTTAAATTTAATTTCTTCTAGTTTAAAAATAAAACAAGTTATTAACTCAATAAAACACTTTAAAAAACTCAACATCTTCCGAACAACAAGCACGAAGAAGTTAAAAATATAGAAAATTTAAAAAGAACTCCGACCAAAGTAAGCAATGCTTTCTCAAATAAACAGTCTCGCAACAAAGTATAGGAACAGAAAGTTCGCAGTAAAGTGGATTTTATTAGCCCTATATAAATCTAATAAGAGTTTAACTTCGAAACTGTGAAATGAGCCTAATTTAACAAGGTTCCTTAGAAAACTACTAGAACATATTTACTGTTGAGGGTCAAATGGGACTCGAGAGGAACGGGCGAAATTTGTTTACCGGAACCGGATATAAACATATTTATGTAAGTTTCTCCTTTATAAATGAGATTGAGTTAAAAAATAGAGTTAGTAGAAGATTGTATTAAGTGATTGTGGAATCGAATTGTATGAAGTTAAGAAACTTCAAAAGTTTTCATATATATCAATCTAATGGACTAGAAAAGTAAAGCTAAAGTTTTTTTAGATATAGGGAAACTAGTGTTGAGACACTCCGTTTCCAATTTTTCCGCTGAATTCAGGAGACATTGCGTGTTGAGCGGAAACTGACTCAACTCCCGTACTTTGCCTCCACACTAGAGCGAAGAAATAAAGTGTGGAATAGAACCCACAACCTGTCGCGTTTACAGTCCCACGATACACTCCTGCGGCACGACTGGCCCGTTTGCCCCCCTTATTAGGGGAACCTTGTATTTAATTAAAAAAAAACATTGTTCTCCTACTTATAGGTATGTATGAACATTTTTTATGTCCAACTATTCCACTGATTGCCTTTTAGTTCGGACAGCTTTAGTTAACATTCGCTCAATCGGTGTTGATTGGTGTGGTGCATTTTTTTTAGGTGCGGCGCGTCTAGTAAATTGTGTTTCATTAAAAAAAATATCTAATTACAAGGTAGAATCGTATAGAATGATTTGAATGAATTGAATGAAGAATATTTTTAAATGAAACAATTTTAACCGGATTAATCGCGTATATTTAGTATTTTTATACATTTTTGGAATAAAAACACGTATGTGAGCATACTGTGGATAAACCTAGCCATTACATATGGTTTGATAATCCCCTCATCCTCGCTAAGGAAAACAGATATATTCCTAGATCCGCGAGGCTATTGAAATACAAAAATATCCTAATTTCAATAGAGAGGATGGCTGGAAGCTTTTTAACCTGGGACCCACTCATAAAATCTTTGAAGTCTCAAACCCACCATACCAGAGGGCAAGATACAGTTAGCTCATTCTCCAGAAATCCAGGGCAAAAAATACTAAATATACGCGACTAATCCGTCTAAAATTGTTTCATTTAAAATGTATAATAATCGTGAAAATCAAAGAACTTATTATACTAGAATATTTTTTGTAATACACTTTATTATTATTTTTTTTGCTTTATCCCGCTCATGGCAAGGTATGTAGAGGGATCCTGGGACTACCTAGTGTTAAGACAATCGGCTCTCATTAAGAACAGGAGTGCCGTTCTCCACTTTCAACCGAATTCTGGAGAAATGGAAATTGCCTATTGAGTGGCGAAGCTCAATGTCAAACTTTGCCACGTACCCAGAGCGGGAATGCAACCCATAACTACCGCGTTTACAGTCGCACGCTTGTGCCACTGTACCAGGACTTCCTCGTATACATATTACATAAAAAAAGCTAATATATTGCACAAATATATTTAAATTGAATATGCGGCAATGCTGATAAGACATACGAGAGACTTTGAGGGCTACCACTAACTATGCAAGATCTTGAAAACTGAGGATAAAGTAGTGATGGTGATAGGTGACCACTATACTAGATTAGACTATACTTATACTATAAATACGAATCATATACAAAAATATTTTATAGCAAACATTAGGCATAATATGCGTGTTCAGTGGCAGAACCCAACAACGCACTTTGCCTCGACACCAGAGCGAAGAAATGAAAATATAAATGTAAGTAAATATTTTCTCTCCTCGAGTGGGGATCGAACCCAATACCAGGCGATTTTACAGTCACACTCTGTGCCCCTACGACTGGTCTCAAGAAATGAAATCCTTAAATTATATTATTAAGTACATAAGTATGTCTGTGCATCAAAGAAAATATTTTAACGTCACGTATCGACTGTATTTGTCGGGTAGTTGGTGGTGGTTTACCTTTCGGCAAAACTTACTCGAGTTAAATTTAGTTTAGCTAAAGACTTTAAAGTGTAAAACATAGTACCTCTATACTCTTTCCACTTCTAATACAAGTTCTAAATGTCACGATTTTTAAGCTTCACGCTCCCGCATAGCGCCTTTACTATAAAATTTTCAAGACATTTTATTTAGTTGCGGAACTCAACGCCGCGCTATGTCAACTACACCACTGCGCCACGATGATCTCAAATAAAATAGTAGAAAGTAAAATCTAAGTTACTTTTAATATTCTATATATAATATTAGGTTAATTTACTGTTGGTTCGGTATAAGCGCTTGTCAGTTTAGGAGTTATAACTTGACTGTCGAGGTATATATAATTAAATGTCACTCGATATGCAAACGTACATACAATCTAACTTTAGCCCGTACAAGTAGTCTTATATGTATATTCAATATCTTTAGAATTTCACGATACTTCAAAGATATAGGTATAGAGGTGCAGTGCGACTGTAAACGACAGATTGTGGGTTCGATTCCCGCTGGAAGAAATGAATATTTCATATTTTTATTTCTTTGCTTCGTTACCAGAACGAGGCAGAGCGCACCGAAAGCCGTCCCTCAGCACGTAATGCCTCCAGTATTTGGTGGGAAACGTAAATGTCTCAATGAAAACACAATATTTTAAAAGTTAATATCAGGTTCCCAAGTTTTAGGTGCGGCTTACAGCGTCAAGATAAAAATAAGATACGCGTATTACGCGTTTTCAATTATAGTACGGCAAATAGAGAGAAACTAGTGTTAAGACACTCCATTCCCCAATTTCCTGCTGAGTCGCGGATCTCAACGCCGGATTTTCTTACTTCCGTCAGTGCGGCGAAACGAACGTAATTTAAATACAAACAATCTCCAAGTGAGAATTGAACTAATAACCAGCATGCTTACAGTTAAGAGCTTCCTCACTTTGAAAATATAGCCTCTGGGCAAAATATATATAGGTAAAATATATTTTTGCCGTGTGATCCCGGCCTAGAATAGGATCATCCTGGTACTGGTGGTATCGTAAGAGGCGACTAAAGTACGTGTGGTAGAGTCACGTCGCCAGCAATGGCAACATGCATGGCAGATTCGACCAGATCATTACCACCCCTGGCATTTAAAACCGGCGTGAAGTAGTGGCTTTATGCCACTGCGTTTCGCATCAGGTAACGCCGGGCCCCGGCGCCCAACCCACCTTAAAGGCCGGCAACGCACGTGTAACTCCTCTGGGGTTGCACGGGGTTTGGGCGGCGGTAGTCACTTACCATCAGGTGACCCGAACGCTCGTTTGCCGTGTCTTTTCCATAAAAAAAAATAAAAAATGTATATTTATGAGCATATAACCCCCGAAATAGCAACTGATGTCGCTGAAAAAAGGAAAAAATATAAATAATAAAAAAAAGATCACAATCAAACTAACACAACATTTCAAAAGTAAAGAGTTCCAATAAATATTTATTTATACATTCCAATGTGTATATACAATTTGTAACATAAATAAAACTTTTATCATTGTGATTTTTCTGTTACTCGTGAATCTTTCAACAGTTTTGGTTTTCTTTTAATACTTATTATTATTGGAAAGATGTTAGAGAAAACAAAAAGATCCATATTGATGACTAGCGGGTGCGCGCGGCTTCGCCCGCTTATTTGCATCCTTAGGGGTGAATTCTAAAAAAACCACGAAACGAAAAATATTTTTAAGAGTCTGAATTTCAAATTTTATAAAAATCAGTACCGATTTAATTTTTTTCCATACAACCTTTCAACCCCTATTTCATCCCTTTAGAGTTCAAATTTTTCAGAATCCCTTCTTACGATGTTCAGATTACAAAAATAAACATATGTCCAAATTTCACGTTTCTACCATCAGCGGTTACGGCTGTGCGTACGTCTTACGTCAGTCAGTCCGGTACATGTCCTTTTATATATATAGATATGAATTTAAAAATAAACGCAGCTTCACGTTTTTTCCCCCTGAGCCAGAGAAAGGGAACTTAGACCCGTATTTATAGGCCGCTCTCAAGTCTGAGATCGATTTTGAGATGCCATTTTCAGTCATACATATATAAAATATGAATAAAAATGGCATCTCAAGATCGATCTCAGACTTGGGAACGGACGTCAATATACATTTTTTTTTTTTTTTTTATGGAAAAGACACGGCAAACGAGCGTGCGGGTCACCTGATGGTAAGTGACTACCGCCGCCCACGGCCCCGTGCAGCCCCAGAGGAGCTACAGGTGCGTTGCCGGCCTTTAAGATGGGTTGGGCGCCGGGGCCCGGCATTACCTGATGCGAAACGCAGTAGCATAAAGCCACTACTTCACGCCGGTTTTAAATGCCGGGGGTGGTAATGATCCGGTGGAGTCTGCCCATACGTGTTGCCATTGCTGGCGACGTGACTCTACCACACGTACTTTAGTCGCCTCTTACGACACCACCAGTACCAGGATGATCCTATTCTAGGCCGGGATCACACGGCACCATATACATGAGTACATTAGCGGTGAGGTCGATATATTTATAGCTTATATACGTGAATTTCATATATTCACGTTACTCAAGGAAGGAGAAATTGATATCTAAGAAAAGATAATCTTATTGAATAATTATTTAGTTTTTCTTTCCTCTTTTAACTATTCCCTTTCTTTTTTGTTTATTGAAAAGGACAAGGCAAACGAGCGTTCGGGTCACCTGATGGTAAGTGACTACCGCCGCCCACGGCACACTGGCACCGCACACCAGTGGATTGCCACGTATCCAGGTGGTGTAGATGATAATTTAGGTTGTGACGTACTGTGCAGTTAGAAAATTCTGCGGCAGGTAACAGGTCAAACAGTTGTTGAGAACGCTCCCCATGATAAATGCGGTAGAGAACGCACACCGAGGAGACTTTCATATATAAACATTATATGTACATATCTACACATACACTTACTCTGATAAATTCCAACACAACTTCCAATGGATATCGAACCCACAACCATAGCTCATATGATTTTAGACATATTTTTTAAGAAATATTGAACGTAGCGGGATTTGAACTCACGCCTCGCCACGCATATCTACTGCGCCACTTCGGTATTAACATTCAAAATTCATTGTGAATTACAACATACGTAAACAATATGATATAAAATATATAACTCGATTGACCTGAAAATCGTATATTAATTAACTTTAACTGAGTGCTGAACAGCCTTCCTTGGTTGCTAATTATATTTTCTTTGACAATTTTAACTAAATATATGCATATTTTATTTATTGATTAATAATAAAATGAGGACATTGTGGCCCAGAAATAAATATTTT
Source organism: Heliconius sara (assembly GCA_917862395.2). Classification (NCBI taxonomy): domain Eukaryota; kingdom Metazoa; phylum Arthropoda; class Insecta; order Lepidoptera; family Nymphalidae; genus Heliconius; species Heliconius sara. The sequence continues at coordinate 1,224,117 of OU860788.1, read as the reverse complement.
ATAGTTTCTATCTACAGCACTACAGCTCACAAAAGGTCTTAATATAATCTTTTTCCATTTGCTTAGGTGTAAGGGTTAGTAGAGAGATCTAGGCTCATGTTTATAACTTTGAGGTAAATCTTGATATGCCCTTTTCATTCGTAGATTATTATTGAAAAAGACGATTTAAGGTCGATCTCAGAGTTGAGAGCGGCTTATAATTGCGAGCCCCAGTATTAAGACATGCATCAAATTTAATAATAGACATCGCATGTAGAGTGACGGACCTAAACGACGCGTTTATAAAGAGAAAATAAAATAACTTAAACATAAGCATTCGTCCATACGGAGTCGAACCTAGACCCATCGCTTTGTGTAGTCAGACATTGTCCCAATACTCAATCGCCTCGATATAATCATCCCTGCCCTGAAGGTGTCTTGATCAATCGTTCTTAGATATTAAAGAAAATCTGTTCACTCGAATAAGTATTAGAAGTTCTTCTTTTGTTAATAAAGATACGAACTTTCAAATGTTAATTCAAATTGTTTCTTTGAAAATTTCATTTTGACCAAAATTTCCTTTTGAGGTCAATAGTGATTTAATCGCAATTAACATATTATTACAGATGAGTGATCATAATCTATAATTTTAAAAAATCAGCTTCACGCTGCATCCCGCACATGCCAGGGTAGGCGAAGGGAACCTAGTATTAAGAGACTCCGTTCCCCATTTTCCTCCGAAATTTGAATACGATAGATACCAGAGCGATGAAATGAAAATATTAAATAATTCATTTTCTCGGCATTGAGTTGGGAACGAATCCAGAACCTACATAAATGTAAAAGTTAATGAATATTTGTCTAGTTAGGCCAATTATGGATTAGATTACCCGTTGCGATAATGAAATATTTAATACTTTTATTTCTTCGCTCTGGTAACGAGACAAAGCGCAGCATTGAGTTCCGAAGTTCCGAAATTCGGGGCTGAAACTACGTTTAAATAATACTTATTCCAATTAATAGGAAATTTATTTTAAAAAAATCTAATGTGAATGGCGTGTGTGTTCATTGCGTAGAATGAAAAAGGGTCTACATAGTTTTTGTATTAATACAATAATTATTTTTAAATTGCAGAGTTATTTTGAGCTGTGAGTGCGGGGAGTGACGCTAGAAGAGGACTTTCTATAAATAATTTAAAAAAACATATATTGAAACATGCTCCTATATTATAGAAAGTATGGTTAGTATAAAAATATTAGTAAATTATAATTAAATGGACATACATATAATTTATTTTTATTTTTACTATTTTTGTATTGTATTTTTCATAGAATAATTAACCAACCAGATACAAGAATGAAGAAGAAGATTTCTAGGTCACCTAAAACTGTAAGAGTACTGGTACCCATAACACAAGTTAAATCTTACAATGGGTACCAGAGTTCAATAAAACCAGAGTAAAATTACATTACTGATTGCTATAACAAATAGATTTGATGTATTGTATCTGGTTACTGTACTTATATATTTTTTTTGACAATAAAATTTTCATTTTCATATTTTTTACGTTGTAGGATTTTTTGTACTGTGAATATATTTAATTCAGCTTCACACTATATAAGTAGTGTTAAGACACTTCGCTCTCCATGTTCCGCCCGGTTTTCGAGACATTGTGTGTTGAGTGGCAGAACTCAATGCCGTGCTTTATGTTCTTACTCAAGCGAAGAAATAATAGTAATTATTTATTCCCTCAAGTGAGAATCGATCTCTCTGTTTTTCACATTTTTTCATTAATCACAGGGTGACAGGGGGAACCAAGTTGTATGTCCCTGAATTTCTCACTTTCTGCACAACTTTCATGTCACTACGTGTTAAATGGTACCTCAACACCGCGGTTTATCTACCAGATTAATAAAAGTAATTTGAATATATTTAAATACTGTGACTGAAAAACGAACCCACAATAATCGCATTTACAGTCAAGTCAAAAACGTCACTTTACAGTCGAATAGTATTAATAATTCATTTAACCGCGTCTAAAACTAATGCATAGTTGCTAGCCGCGTTTTAGTCTAATGGCCGCTCTGTATAATTAAGAGCTGGAACTGTAAGTTTTTTTTTTGTTTTTGTACTGACGTATTGGGTTTTATTCCACAAAGACGGATCATTATGAAAAAGTGTTTCATAAAGAAATCTTTATTTGTGTATTTAACGATGTGATAGTTATCTATCTATTTGGCGTTTTGACGCGGTGTTTGTGGGTTCAAATGCTTGGTTCTAAAATTTTCCTAAGAATATTAACTAATTGATTGATTTTATTTAACAAAAATAAGTTATGAAAAATATTTTCGTTAACTAAAAAGTTACATCCAATGTAAGACAAATTGTTGTTAGATGACATAAAAAAATGCAGTAATTTGCCTATTTAACTTAATGGAGAGTGAATATATTTAAAATGCATAAAATACCCGAAAATCGAACCTACAACTAGTATATACAGTCAGACATTGCCCTACCACGACGACATGACAACTTAGCTGAACTTGAAGAATACCAAAAGTTTTATGTTATTTCAAAGCCGTTATGGCTGAATTACAATATTTATGAGAGAGTGGCATCAAAATACAGGGTTCACGGAAAAGACGGTTGCCTGAGAACTGCAAGCTGTAAAAACTATGTAGAAAAATACTACGTTTGTTACATATGTGAATAAAATGGCTTAAGCCTCACTCCGTTTTATGAGAATCAATTAAATATATTCTTAGTTTTGCGTTGTATCCCGCATATATCGGTATAGGCTAGGCACTTAATTTGTAATAACTCCGTTCTTCTCTTTTTGCCCTAGTTCGAATCTTTATATGCACTGAAATTTATGATTTTTACGTAATCAGCTTCACGCTGTATCCCGCACATAGCAGGGTAGGCAAAGGGAATCTAGTGTTAAGACACTTCGTTCCCCACTTTCTATCGAATTCTGGAGGCATTGCGTGTTGAGTGGCAGAACTCACCGCCGCACTTTGCCTCGACACCAGAATGAAGAAGTGGAAATATAAATTTAAATAAATATTTCATCTCCTCGAGTACAGGATCGAACCCACAACCTGTCGTCATCAACAAGCACACTTTGTGCCCCTGCGACCACGACTGGCGTGATGTTACGTGAATTTTTATAAAATATACAACATATGCTACATGCTTAATAAGTAACAAAAACTGAATTGAATATACAGTAGATATTTCATAAGGCTGTCTAGGAACTCTGCCAAGCCAAAGGGCAGCGCTGAAATCCGCCACTCAACACGCAGTGTCTTGAAATTGCCCGATATTGAGCTTATTCCGTTGCCGTTCTTAAAACTAGATTCCCTCTGCCTACACTGTTACATGCGGAATAAAACGTGAACCTAAAAATACTGCTTCAATGTATTGTCATTTTAAAATGAAAGTACACGTTTGATAGAAAACCAAATATTAGCTAATTTAAATAATCTTTCAGGAGATAATCGAACCCATGACCGTCGTCCATCGCGTACCAACACAAATGAGCTACAAGTGCCAAAACAATTTAAACTCCCCAGATTAAGCTTTTGTAAGCTAAGCCCAGCTATAAAGTAGTCCACAAGGTTCAGGATTCATATAATTTATAACTGTTAGTTTGTATTTGGTTGGATTTGTTAATCCAGGCAGGCAGGTGGCCTATTATTGGCACTTCGATTTAGAGTGACATTAGGGGAATTGTAACTTCATTAATTTTGATTAATGTTTTATATATGTATATATATTTTCCATTATAGACAGAGTGACACCAGTGACAGTATTGGAGTGTAGACCCGATCGTCGTAGGTTCAATTCCCTCATCTGAGGAGGAGGAGGCCTTCCTTCTCTTTTGTTTTCTTTCACCTTATTTTTGCGAAAGACCTCATTTTCTTTACCAGTGTGTGGAAAATTAAAATAATTTTGAATACATTCGCTCCGCCGAGTAAGAATCGAACCCATAGCCCACTGTCCCACTACGCCACTACGAGAAGAGAATACACAATTATTTTCTAAAAAGCATTTAAGCGTAACAACAGTAGGTTAATTTAAAAAACCAAGTCCTATTGACGGTGTACTCAAAAAGGTAGCAAAAGCCCGTTAGTTTCGAATCGAACAATCAATTTCCCTATATAAATAAAACCAGTAGTTTACTATAAACACCTGTGTAGTGCGGGTAAAGTGTATGTTTGTTTTCGACACAATATACAGAATTTATTTATCTAAATTCTCTTTGACAGATGTATTCATGGATGGAACTGTGTGATGTCCTAACAAAAATATTGTAAATGTGAAAGTTCGTGAGGTTGAATGAATGTTTGTGTCGCTTTACGCAATAACTACTGAATGAGTTTATATGAAACTCTACAGTTATATAGTTTATTTATTTTTAGCTTCACGCTATATCTCGTGCTAAACAAGGAAGGCCGAGGGAACATGGGAATCTAATATTAAGACAATTCCGTTCCTCACTCTCCGAATTCTCAAGGTATTGAGAGTTAAGTAGCGGAACTCAACGCTGCGCTTTGCCTACCTTATACATTTATGTGATAACATACACTACAATTTATGTAAATTGTTTTTTGTATACAAGTTAAAGCGGGCGAAACCGCGTTTTGGGGTAGCAAGTATGTAGGTGCATATTAAAACAATTTCACGCGATATTAGTTGCAATAGAATTGTTGAGCTGTTGAAGAGATGGCTCTCCTCAGTCCTGCTTTTTTTTTATGGAACAGACACGGCAAACGAGCGTTCGGGTCCTGATGGTAAGTGATTACCGCAACCCCACAGGAGCTACAGGTGCGTTGCCGGCCTTTAAGTTCGGTTGGGCGTCGGAGCCCGGCAATACCTGATGCGAAACGCAGTAGCATAAAGCCACTACTTCACGCCGTTTTTAAATGCCGGGGGTGGTAATGATCCGGTCGAGTCTGCCCATGCGTGTTGCCATTGCTGGCGACGTGAATCTACCACACGTACTTTAGTCGCCTCTTACGACACCACCAGTACCAGGATTATCCTATTCTAGGCCGAGATCACACGGCAGAAAAGTGCTTTCGGAGCTGATGGTAGTTTATGTTTAGTGGATGATTCAAAAATTCAAACGTCAATTGAAATAAACAATACTGTAAATGTTTTTCAATGGTAGCAAATTCAAATTCCGTTTCAGACAATATTGTATTATGCAATATTTTATAGATGTCCTGGCCAAACCGTACAACGTTTGAATGAAAATGCTGAAGTTCTGCACGGCGTTGAGTTGATTCGCAACTCGACGAGAAATATTTCGAAAATCACGTACTGACGTACCTACTGACAAATGATTTTGTATTAATATGTATAATCTTAAGAATATTTGGGAGAATGATTATTTTTTACTTTACGTAAACGGTCGGTGGTTCTTTATATAACTCTAGGTACTAACACAAAACCAAAACCTCTATACGTATCAAATTTCATTGGAACAACGCGATTATACATTATTATTCTCTAGAAAGTAACAATTTAATGCTACAATTTCAAAATTGTAAGTCTTGACATTTTTAATTCTGCAATGATTAAAATTGTTGAATAATCTTTTTTTTTATTTATCTTTTAACGGTGTATCCCTAATGTAGCAAGGTAGGGAGAGGGAACCTCGTCAGTAAGAAAGACGCGCCATTTCCATACACACCGCCCAATTTTTGAGGAATTGCGTGTAGTGGCGGCACTCAACGCTACGCTTTGTCACCTTACTAGAGTAAGTAATGAAAATAATTTATTCCCACCAATGGGAATCGAATCCACAACTGTTTTCTTTATAGTCTTTACTATCGTGCTATTGTGGTCCTGTATTGTAACTTCGAGCGTTCGGGTCACCTGATGGTAAGTGAATACCGCCGCCCACGACACCGTGCAACAGAGGAGTTACAGGTGCGTTGCCGGCGTTAAAGGTGGATTGGGCGCCGGAGCCCGGCATTACCTGATACGAAACGCAGTGGCATAAAGCCACTACTTCACACCGGTTTTAAATGTCGGGGGTGGTAATGATCCGGTCGAGTCTGCCCAAAGATAGTCAAGTGAGGATCAAACCCATAACCATCCTGGTAACAACTAAACGCCGTTCCGCTGCGCTGAGTCTTTTCTAAGTTATATAATAATATATATTTAGCTTCACCCTGTATCCTACACATAGTAGGAACAGGGTAGAGCAAGACACTTCCGTTCCCCACTTTCCGCCAAATTGAGATATTGTATTAAAATACGAACGAGAATCGAACCCCCCACCGTACCACATTTACAGTCACACGCTTGTACCCCTGCGCCACGACTGGCCTCAATCTATCTATTTAACATTAATTTAATAGGCACATCTGCACGTACAGGTCTACAATATACTTGGGAGGTAACTTTGGAAAACAACAATGCTAATTAGAATTAAAATTTGTTGGAACAAAAATGTTAAAATTATTTATTGCTATTATGCAGATAGCTTTTACACGTTTTACTTAACTTTTCCATTTCGGTAGTAGTACTTAAAAATACGTTATTATTTTTTTTATAATCAATAGAAAAAACTTTTTGTCAGCTTCACGCTGTATCACACACACAGCAGGGGCAACCTAGTGTTAAGACACTCCGTTCCTCATTTCCTGCCGAATTCTGGAGGCCTTCTCTGTCTTCGTCACTAGGGCGAAGATATGAAAATATAAATTTAAGTGAATATTTCATTAATTTAAATAAATATTTGATTAATAATAAAATAGATGATGATATGCGCAGTTATCGGCTGTCTACTACACACGCAATGACCCAAAATTTTGCGGAAAATGAAGAACGGAGTGTCTTAACACTAGGTTCCACCTACCTACCTGATACGTGCACAGCGAAACAATATCCTTATAATCGTTGTACCATTATTTGTCGCATTTCCCGTCAAACGTTCCGTTTTCGAGGCATTGCGTTTTGATCGGCGAAACTCAACGCCGCGCTTTCTTTAACCATAGCAAGGAAAAGAAAATGCAAATACTTCATTTCCTCGAGTGGGAAGCCCACAATATATATATATTAATATACGTACATTTATATTAATATAACCCCCGTGGGATGAAAAGTTCAGCGTCTAACATCGTAATAATTAACTAATAGCTCAAGTACAGTCCAGTTAAGTGTTTGATTACTGTATTAATAGTTAAGGATTTATATATTATTATTATTAACTTAATAAGTTAAATTGTAAAGGAAATTGCTTCTCGTAATTATATTAATTTAGCAACTGTTAGTTGATTGTTGAACATTTAAGCTATGTGAAAATGTTTTCTGTTATATTTGGGTTACGCAAATGCAAACTCAATATTTTAATGGAAAGAAGAGAATAGAGGATATTTCTGTTCACGCTCATCCCACTCTTAGCAGGTTAGATAGAGAGATCTTGAGAACCTCTTGTTAAGAAAGCAAACAAGTTAAAAAAACAAAAAAAATTTAACAAATAAAATTTTATTAAGTAACAATACAAACGTCGCACTGCATATGCGGTTGTAAGTTCAGTTCCCACTCGAGCAATTAATTATTTTAATTTTTTTGCTAAATGACAAAGACATAGACGATATGAATATCGGTGGAACTTAACACACAGTGTCGTGTAAATTGGCCAGTGCGGAGGGAACTGAGGGACTTCCCGAACTTGCTATACGCGGGATAGAGCGTGAAGAAAAGGTTTCAATATATTAATTTTTTATTATACGAGAAAGCTGCGCTCTCGAAACTCTTAACTTTTACACAATTTAGTGAGCATTTTTTATGGGAAGAGTAAAATTTTATTTTTAAAAAAATTAAGTTTAATAATAATAAAATTAAACTGAAGGGAAACTAGTTTGTACTTTATATATTTAACATTCTCGCTTTATAATTTATTAAAAAAAAAAGTAGATTTAACGCATAATGGAATTATTTTTCAGTACGAAATCGCTGTGGCGCTTATCTTTGTCCACGGTGGTTAAAAGTTCGATTCTCATTTAAGGTATGTACGAGTATTATTATTGAATTGCAAATATTTTTGCTTACTTTATCAATTTACGGCATTGGCTTCAGCTATACAATGTCTTTATCCATAGCGGATATTAGATTACTTACAAAATATAAACTTTTTCCATTTTCCAGCTCTGGAAAAGAGCGATGTTAATTAACGCCACTTAACACATACAATGCCTTGAATTCGGGCGGAAAGTGGAGAACGGAGTGTCTTGATATATCAAGATATTCTTTCTGTCTACATGAAGTGAAATTCAATTTTCATATAATTAGAAATATTTTGTTTGCGTATATTTTATGTAACTTATGTTCGAGGTCAGTCGTGGCGCTGAGACACATGGGTGTGATTATGGATTCAGTTCTCACTCAGGCAAATGAAATATTGAATATTTATATTTTCTTACTCCGGTAACGAGGTAAAGTTGAGTTCCTAAACTCAAATTCTGTGGAATCAGAAAATCGGGGAACGGAACTGTCTTATGAGAATGGAGTATATTAAGACTATGTACCATCTACTTACTCTTCTATGTACGGAATATAGTCACAAGAATCGACATAAAATACACAAAAATAAATAGTATAGACACAGCCTATCCCACGGGATTCGGAAACGTGATCGGGGATTACACTGGACATCAGTGATTTCCCACAAAAATGGTTTACGTGCGGTCAACTCTTACATTTATTGAGAATACTTTTTAACAGAATTTGCTAATATAAATAGTTCTTTTATTAATTTTTTAACTTGATACTGTAACCTGCACATACCAGAGTAGGCCGAGGGAACCTAGGAACTTAGTGTTAAGTCATTACATTTCCATTAAGACTTCTGTTGTGTTTTTCGCCGAATTCTAGTTGCCAGACCGAAGAAATGAAAATATTAAATATTTTATTTACTCGAATGGGAGTCAAATTCTTAACCTGTCGCGCTTACAATTGTTATTTTTTGTTTATACGTATGTATATCTATACAGATTTTTCTGTCTGGCTCTTATTTGGACAGAAAAATATTATTTTGTAATACTTTTTTGTAGGGAAACTAGTGTTAAGCAGCTTTAAGCCAAATAAGAGGTCATTTCTCGGAAAGGAAATCGAACCCACAGTCGTTGGTTTTACATATAATCGCTATGTTGGAGCGCAATGATACTATAGGAAGCATTGTTACTTAAAGAAGAAAAAAAGCAAGTGCAAGTCGAGCTCGCCCAACGAGTGTTCCGTACAAATATTGGGGATATCGAGCTTTTTCTGAAATTCAGGCTTAGCCAGAGCCCTGATCTGATACCTCACATGACATTTAATACCAAACTTGGGAAAAATTTGGTTCTTTTAAGGCTATAATTGTTTAGGATTTACCCACAAATGTATAAGTACTACCTGTAGATGCCAGCTGCCAAATTTCATTTATAGTGACGAAATACGCGTTTCACTGTATAAGTATATGTAGTAATAGTGTAAAATCAAGTATACAGTATATGTGGAAGCCCCGCCGTAAATGCTTCAATATAAAAGAAGAACCTTAACATTTCAAAGAGCTTTTTGAAGGGAAACTTCTTTATCGATACATTTTATTTTATTTTATTTAATAGGAAGCCAACGTTGTATACAGTAATAATTCTTATGCTAAAAATAAAACAATCTTTGGGAACTAATGCAAATCGTTCTTTGATATTACTTACACCCAAAAATAAAACTTATACAATAAAAGAAACAGAAAACAAAAAGCTTGTAACAATTTTAACCATTAAAAAAACATAGTAAAAAAATAAATAAAAATTACTCATTTGTCAACAATTATTTAAGAGGAAGACAATTTAGGGAATATTTTTTTATTTGCAACTTAAAAGAGGATATAGATTGTTGAAATATATCTAAACCTGCTTTTTTAAATATACTATTATACAATAATTCTATTTAATTGTGCTGCTTTGCCTAAGTTACTCTTACAAAAACGCTCTTTAAATGTGTGCTTGTTTTTATTGTGGCTTCTAGAATTTCGCCTTGGTACTGCAAAACCTATTCTATTTAACAAATTTGGACTATCGATACCCCCATTTATAATTTTATGTAAGAAGCAAAGATTAAGTGAATCTCTACGATTAGATAAAGAAACGGTATTATAAAATCTTAAGTAATCAGAATAGCTTTTAGTTCGTTTCAGCACGTTATCTTTGTAAGCCATTTGACGTAAAAATCTATTCTGTACTCTTTCTAATCTGTGTTCATGTGACTTATAATGAGGATTCCATGCAATACAACAATATTCAAGCTTACTACGTATTATAGAGTTAAATAACGTTGTTTTGGTAGTGGATCTTTTAAATTCTTTTGACGCTCGCAAAATGAAACCCAGCAGTTTAAGTGCTTTTTTAATTATGTCGTCTATATGTAGTAAAAAACTTAACTTACTATCTAATATGATCCCGAGATCGCTAATTTGGTTAACTCTTCCTAAAACATTTCCATTAATAGAATAGTTAGTTAATATTTTTAACTTTACGGCTAAATGTTATAATGTAACATTTGAGGTGATTCAATCTTGTTGTAATTTAAACGAGTCGTCAATGTTAATAATTTTTTTTGTATATTTTAAGATCGTCAGCGTATAATTGAAATCTACAATGCTTAAAACACTCATGTATGTCGTTTATAAAAAACCCAAACAAAGTGGGGAGCGAATGGAACCTTGGGGGACACCTGAGGTCGCAGTAAACGTTTGCGATAGAAATCCCTCTATGACTACATTCATTTTACGGTTCATCAAGTAACTCCCAAGCCAGTTAATCAGATTGCCATTAATACCATATATACGAAGTTCATTTAATAAAATATTATGATCGACGACGTCGAACGCTTTGGCCAAGTCTGTATAAATGCAATCTACCTGTTCAGAATTATCCAACGCCATAGCTAAATCATCAATAATTATATAGAAGAAGTCTTATAGCAGCGTTTTAGAAAAACGTCACATTAAATCGTCACATTTTCTGTCACTTATATATATATTTTTTACTTATATATTTATATTCGGTCGAGGTCGTCACGGTGTCATGCCTAATTCATGCAACCAATGATTATCTACAGTGTGATCAACAAGTCGTGGCCCCTAGAAGTTAATTTTTCTGAGCTTATGCGCTTCGTTGGTTCAGGAAGAATAAATAAGAACGATCCTAAGACCAGTCGTGGCGCAGAAAACAAGAAAGTCACTGTAAATGCGACTGGTAGTGGGTTCACGACAGGAATTTAAATATTAAATAATTTAATTTCTCGCTCTATTGTGACGGCGAGCCGCGGCGTTAAATTTCGCCACTCAACACGCAATATTTCTAGAATTCGGCAGAAAATGGAGAGCGGAGTGTCTTTGTACTAGGCTCCCTCTGAATACATACGGCTCCCTCCCACTACATACGGCAACAGAAATTCAGCCGTCTACTGCTAACTTCAGAGCAGCCCTTACTTGTTCGCCGAAACCTTTGTAAAATTATACTTGCCGCTGTTACGCGGTAACTTTAATAATCGAAGAATAAATTAAATAATATGAAAAAATAGGAAGCAATAGTAATTAAAAGTTTATTTGTTTGTCAATTGCTAATTTTTCGAATCACTTTTGGGGAAAATGATTTAGGTCTTAAGAGAGCTTATATCAATCTAGTTAACTTTTTAAGTTAAAAATAACTGATTTTCAGATTCGATGGATCTACTGATAAAATAATAGGCGAAGTTGTGTCTAGGCGAAAAAATGTCCATCACTGCTATCATTCAGAAATATTATACAAATAATAAATAATAATAATAATTTGTTATTTATAATTACAGCGAGCGAAGCGAACAAGAGTTGGCAAGCGAAGCTACAAGATATCAGCCATCTCTGGTTATAATAGAAATTTTCACGGTTCTGTGTAAAAAAATCTTTAATGCAAATACATAATTGTAGAAAAGTCCAATAATTAATAAATTTTGTAAAATTCAACGGAATTACTTTCTATTGTTACAAAATTTTTAATTTAAAAATAAAAGTCAATGAACTCAAGAAATATTAGGGGACTACAAAACGATGCATTATGAAATCATAAATTAGTCTAATTTTAATCATTAGAGAGCGGCCGTGGCACAAAGTGTGACTGTAAAACCGACTGGTTTTGGGTTCGATCCCCACTCGAGGAGATGAAATATTTATTTGAATTTATATTTTAATTTCTTCGCTATGGTGTGGAGGCAAAGCGCGGCGTTGAATTCTGCCACTCAAGAGGCAAAGCCTCCAGAATTCGGCAGAAGGTGGGAAACGGATTGTTTTAACATTAGGTTCTCTCTGCCTACCCTACTGTGAGCGGGATACAGTGTGAGGCTGATTTGATTTTTGATTTAATTTAATTTAATCATTAGGAGTATTAACATTAGTGATAATTGGAAAAATATCCAAACATTTTTGCTTAGAAAATAGAGTGGTCCAATTTGTTTTCTATTTTCGGCCCAAATGAATGCACTGTGTTTGCAAAACAGCTATGTATATACTTATTAACGAAACGTATTAAAATTTGAACATGTCGAAATTCGAACCCGCGCCTCTTTGGTTATCGTCCAAAGAGGACCAAAGAGGCGCCGGGTCAAATTCCGATACGTTCAAATTTTTATACGTTTTCTTAATAAGTATTTTTCTTTCTTAAGTGTGGAATAACAATACATTAGTTAATATAGTTCTTTTTTAATAAATGATTAACTATTTTAGAGTCTTAGACGACTTTGAAGATCTAATAGCCTTAGAGGTACACAGCAAACCAAACAGACACGTTTTTCCATAAAAAAAAATTACACAAAACACACTACGCATTACACAAAAAATGGATTAATATACTAACGACTGTTAATCCTAATATTGGCCTGTTTATTTTCTCTTTAGTTTTTTTATGCAGACGGGGTTTTAGTTTTTATAAAAATATTTTTTTCTTATATATTATTATAAAAAAAATATAAGCTTGTAAGATATGGAACATAGAAGTACTCGTATATTGAATGTTATATAAAGTTCCAAGTCCTGTATTAGTATAACAAATTTACTTTAATTACAAGCAAGAAAGCTCTTAGATCTCTTTAATTAGTGGAGGAGCAGTAATATAAAAAAGTTCTGGATAATCAAGTAGAATATTTATTTAGTTTTTTTTAATGTGAATATTAAAAAAAAGGTTTTTTTATCAGCTTCAAGTTGTATTCTGCACACAGCAGGGTAGGCAGAGGGAACCTAGTGATAAGACACTCCGTTCCCTACTTACCGCCCAGTTTTTGAGGGATTGCGTGTTGAACGGCGGAACTCGGCGCCGCGCTTGGCCTCGACACCAGAGCGGAGAAATGGAAATATAAATTTAAATAAATATTTAATTTCCTCGACAGAGGAAATAAACCCTCAACCAGTCGCTTTTACAGTCAGTTTATGCCCCTGTGCCTCAAAAAAGGTAATTAATTAAATTAAATATTAAATTAAATTAAATATTTAAATTATTTTCATTTCCCCACTAGTTAGATAGAAAACGGCGTTGAAAATTGGACGATGCGTCTAAAAAAATTACGGTGCGTGGGGAACGAGGTGTTATGACTCTCCGTTCTCTCTGCCTACCCAGCTATATTCGTAGTAAAATAACTAAAACAAGAACTGTGTGTGACACATGAGACATTCTATGCGGTGGCTCTTACATCTGGCCCAGGGGATGCATCAAAAAATAATATAATTATACGTAGTACTTATAGCCTTCTTCGATAAATGAACACGAATCAAAAAAAGAACTTTCTATCAGTTATAATAGTTCCTGAGATAACCTCGTTCGAACAAACAAAATCTCCAGCTTCATAACATTAATATACATTAAAAAAATTCTTTACACACACCAAAACAATTTCAGTTGGCAACATTGCCAGAATTGACTTCGAATTAATCCACATTACATCCGCCGTTCAAGATATGCATAACCCGAAGGAAATAGCGACGACGCGCCGTAATGTTTCAATCAACCGCATCTATGGAGAGACGAGCCAATAGGTAATATCGATTAGTTACTTGACTGTTGTAGTTTTGATATCTCTTCACGCTTTATCCCGCAGAGCAGAGTAGACACAAACAGAAGGAATTTAGAGACACTTCCGTGCACTACCCAATTTTCGATACATTGCGTGTAACGGATCTCAACGCCGCGCTTTTTCTACCAGCCTGGGGAATTGTAATCATTTTCCCCGGTGGATATTGAAACCATGGTATGTAATAAGATCTTCTATTCATAACTTTTATTAGAGAGTCGTCCTTTTTTCAATTTTTCTTCAATGATTCTACTCATTTTTTTATTTTTTGCCTTTTAATATATTTATTATATATTCCTATATTTTTTGTTCTCCACTAGTTCAAAATAAAGAGGGAAGCATAGAGCGGAAAAATAGATTACCAGATACTTTTTTTTACCTTCATGCTGTGTCCCGCACATAGCAGGGTGGGTAGGCAATGGTAACTTGGGAACCTAGTGTTTAGACACTTCCCACTTTCCGGCAAGTTCTGGAGGCATTGTGTGTTGAGTGTGGGAGGTGGGGGAGTCAACGCCGCGTTTTGCCTCCTTGCCAGAGCGTGGAAATAGAAATATTAAGTATTTCACTCCACTGAGTGGGAATCGAACTCACAATCATCGCATTTACAATCGCTTGAGCCCCTGCGCCTCGACGGACTGGATTGTTTATACATACATCTAAAAATTGCTAAATCCTATAACTATTAAAAGTAGGTACCTTATTTTTTTTATAATAACAAATGTTAATGTCGACATATAAAATACACATACATACATACAGAAAATTGATTATTCTAAAAATTTCACGCGCACCGCTAACGAACAGCGAGTGTTAAATAAATATCGAATGTTTACTTTCAACAATTTGTTCTATTACACGTATTTTTCTTGTGAATTAGGAAAACATATCATGAACTTTTAAAATAATATTTATTAAAGCATTAACTTCGAGGTTCTTGAGAAACTACTAAAAAGACCTAAATACTTTTTTAGAAAACGTATTAAAATTTGGTCAGTCATTGAGTTACGCCACTCAACACGCAATGCCTTGAAACATTTGGCGGAAAGTAGGGAACGGAGTGTCTTAACACTAAGTTCCCTCTGCCTACTGTGCTGTGTGCGGAATACAACATGAAGCTAAAAAAAAACATATATATCTAAAGATATATACACATTTAAATAACATATTTACTGTAGCATTTCAAAAAAATATGTAATTTACCAAATAAAAACATTAAAAAGTAACATAAAAGAAAGTCACTATTCGCACCACGGGCCAAGGAGCAAAACTAAAAAGGATGTGACGGTACTATCGACTATCGTGTCCCGGTGAGAGGACAATGGGCAGTTTTCTTTTGTTTTCCGCCCTCTGGTGCACATCAAAAGTTATTTTGTTTTGGGAGCTTTTATAGCTATATTGATTTTTAAACGAAAATACCGAAAAACTACATTTTTAAAGGAAAATTAGGAAGGACTACATTTGTAAAGGCGTATAATAAGAGGTTGATGATAGAGCACGAGGCGAAAGAGTTTTGTAGACACTGTAGCGTGTTGCGCTTCCAATCCACTAGGAATACGGCGTGAAACTTATTAAAAATGTAAAGGAAAATTTACCTTTTAATGTTAGTTGCGACGAAGAATGGTTAACTTTTGATAATAAAGTTCCATTCATTCATTCTAGGCATCTCCTTTTGCTTAACAATATCTCTATAATCAAAGAACGGATCAAACATTTTTATTATCTACTCTTCAAATAAAAGAAATGCGTGAAGCCATAAAAAAATCTTAATATTAGATTTTTTATATTTTTAACTTTTCAAATAAATATACGACGGTTTGAACTTACAGTTATGAAATTTGGCACTAAGTAACTTACAATATCAATCAAGTATAAAAGAGTATAAAAAATTATTAATTTTATACAAAATAAGTGCATACACCCGCAAAACTTAAGTTTGTTAACTTTTATTCTGTACTACTTCCCGTTGACCTACAATTCTGAAATTGTTAAGAAACCCTCGGTGAGCGAGTACGGCGCGCACTTAACCGGTTTTCTAATATATAATTGAAAGACAAACTAAAACGTTCATTAAAATTTGGTATATTACGTTAGTAAAAAAATGTATATTACAAACATTATATTACAACATCACCATTGAAATTTTTATACTCGGGCCTTTTCACTAAACACAGTAAGGTAACAAAAAACTATTTTGCATGATGCATCGCACGTCGCAACTGTTGCGGCAACAGAAGTGACACTATCGTAGAGTACGCAATACTCACTTTCATGAAAGAGATAAAAATCCTCTTTTTATATATATTTTTTTCATACACTACAGACACGTGGTCCGTATTTTTGTTAGGTCAATAATTTACTTTTTGATATTAATATATAATGGAACATTTCTATAGATATTAATTATAGCTATAAACATACAAATTTTATATTTAAATATTATAAAAGTCCAGTTATTCTTTTAAGTTGCAATCTTAGTTTTACTGCCATAATTATGTGATTAAGTGATAATTTTATATTTATTGCATACTATTCTAAACTTTACATATTAGGGATTCCATAACTATACAAAAATCTAATCAAATCATATCAGCTTCACGCTATAGCACACAGCAGGGTAGACAGAGAGAACCTAGTGTAAGACACTCCGTCCCCCACTATACATTTTGTATTTAAGTTGCTGTGCACATACTAAATAATGCTAACATACAAAAAAATCGGTTAAGTTCGAGTTGGACTAGCCCACCGACGGTTCCGTACCAACTTCAAGATTGTATGTCAACGTGGAGTACAATATATAAAACTGGACAAACTTACGTTTGTGGACACATGCACTCATTTTGTTTGAAATGAATTACATGTATGGAATTAATGTCTATTGAATGTAATGCAGGATAGCTGCCAGATAATGTAATATAATAATACCATTGACTTTGAAAAGAGCAACTGTTGAGTTTCTTGCCGGCTCTTCTCAGCAGAACTGCCTTCCGAACCGGTGGTAGCTTTTTTTTTGTCTATATTTTCATTTGACGATTCAAAAGTGCTTACAAGAGTTTATTTGAATAAAGAATGTTTTGAATTTGAATTTGAATTTGAATTATTTGTTTGTATTTTTTACTATGAGATACCTATAATTTTTCACTTTTCAGTATTTATGCAGTCCATTCTCACTTCGAGTCAAATTTCATATCGGTCCACGGTTAGTATTCTATAGGTTTTGATTACACGACGACGAATTACAAAATACAGTAAAATCGATACGTAAATGATCGTATCTTTTGATTTCGTTAACTTAGACTCTTGATTTTTTTCTGTGCTCACATGGATTATAGACATAAATATTTAACATAAATTTTAGTTTGATATCTCCACGAAATTTCAAGATAAGTGGTCTTGAAATACGAATAGACTTATAGCAAAGTGATGCTTTTTGAGCAACGGAACCCTAAAAGCACTAAATGTCTTTAAATATAACGGAGTGTTCCTTCTCCATATACTAGACATGCTTAAATAGTGAAAAAAAAATACATTTATTTACCAATTTATTCTAAAATTTAATAAAATTAACCATCCTTAGGGTCTAAATGAATTAATCTGCGGACGTTTCGTCGACATCTGTCGCAAAGTTGTATAATCGAGTTAAAAATTTTTGTTATTTTGCTGTCTCGTATAACCGTAAGTCAACCCGTGCGAAATGCGTGACTTAATATATATATATATATATATAATTTTATTATATATATTATATGTATTTAATTTATATTTTATTATTAAATAAGTAACTTCCTTCCATTTGTTATTAAATAAGTCGTCGTCGTCGCGAAGCTCGCTTTGCTTGATATGCAATAGTCATAAAAAATTTACGAAGGGCAACAGTTTTATTTAACATTTACCAAAATGCTTAAACATGATGTTTATTAATGATGTATTCCGCACTTAGCGGGATAGGTAGAAGTATCAAAACGTATCAAAATTTGAACGTAGCTGTAAACTGACCAGGCGCTCTGACCACTAAGCCACACGTTCTCATCAAGTTACGTCGAAATTTTTATATACTTGTTACAATTTATTTCCTGACATCTCACCTCAAGTTAAATTTCCAATTTTCTTTTGACAAAATTTCAAACAAGAATTTCCTCAACCATAAAGATAAGAATTTAATAAAACTTATTTGGTACACCCACTTACATACGCGGTGGCGATCTTTCACTCGTTTGACGATATCATCGTTGAATACTCTTTATGCAAACTATCGAACCCTTCTTGGCAATACATTAAAATGGAGTACAAGATATGAATCTTTGGTGACCTTCAAGGCGTTTGACACTCATAGAAAAGAATATAAGGGTTTTTATTTAATAATAGACCGTCGAGGCGCAGTGGTACCTCATCTGACTGTGAACGCGATGTTTTTTTTTATGGAAAAGGACAAAGCAAACGAGCGCCCACGACCCCGTGCAATACCAGATCAGCTACAGGTGCGTTGCCGGCCTTTAAGGTGGAGATAGACGCGCTTTTTGAAGGTTTATGAATTCGATTCCTAGTAGGTATAATAAAATATTTTCCCTTACTCGCTCTAGTAACAACATAAAACGCATCGTTGAATTATGCCATTTAAAACACAATGCCTATACAATTTGGCTGTGACGTGGCAAGGAAGTGCCTTAATGAGAACTGAGTGTCTTAACAATAAGTTCCCTCTGGCTACTCTGTCATATACAGCGGGATACAGCGTGAAGATATAAAGAAAATTATTTAAAACCATTGTTACCTATCTATAAACAATATATAGACACATACATAGATATTGACACGCTCACACGATCACACACACACGCGCACACACTCATGCACTCACTCCCTTGCTCACACACAACTAACATGTAAGTTTAAATCAATTATAAATACTAACGATTAGTCTAAGGTCTATACTGTTAATATTTTTCTCTATCCGAAACCACTCTCGTTGTAGATTATGAATGGGTGAGTGCCTGGTGATCTGTAAAACAGGCATATACCCAGTATGGACACCAGTCTCTCACATTAGCTTTTTATTGTTCACCTCTGGTTTCTTTGTCAAATGTGTATCTATTATGACTAATCTTTGTGAGATGAAAATAAAGAATTATTATTATATTATTATTATTATCTAAATAACGTTTGTATAATATATAGATATATTTAAGCAACGATATGTTTAAGTTTTTAAGTTCTGCTCTCTTGAAATTTACTTCCTATTTAAGATTCAATAAGAATATGTAAAAGGAAAACCAAAATAAGTAGTAACCAGTATTAAGGTATATAAACAAATATATAAATTTCAATGAGTGGGCGAAAAGCATTGCGTATGGACGTCCGTCCGTTGCAATATAAAGTGGTGAGTTAGCAGTTAACGCGGTGCAATTTTACATAATTTTCTAATTTTGTATACGATATTTGTTTTATGTTTGTTTTAAAATATGTTTCGTATTACATTGTAGTGTTGTTTTGTTGTAATACATATTTAATAAATCAGCTTCACGCTGTATCCCGCACACAGCAGGGTAGGCAGAGGGAATCCAGTATTAAGACACTCCGTTCCACACTTTCTGCCGAGTTCTGGAGGCATTGCGAGTTGAGTGGCAGAACTCAACGCCGCGCTTAGCTTCGACACCAGAGCGAAGAAATGGAAATATAAATTTAAGTAAATATTTCATCTACTGCGGTGGGGATCGAACCCACAACCAGTCGGTTTTACAGTCACACTTCGTACCACTGCGCCACGACTGGCCTCAATACATACATATTTAATGTTTTTATTATATCGAGATGTGAATTGATTTAATATTATTATCGAACAACGATTGATTTGAAAGAAAAATTCAGTATTCATATTTATGACAATAAACATTGGAACACAGTTATAATTATATTTAAATTACAATAATGTTAAAATAAATTCAAAGAAAAACGTCAATTTGGGACGAATAAAATAAAATATATTCTTTTTTTTTTCATTTCTTCGCTTTTGTAAACTAAGGGTGGCGTTAAATTCCGGTTTTCGGCGCACAATGTAAAAAAAATTGAATGAAAATTGACAATGGAGTTTCCTTACACCAGGCTCTACCCTGCCAAGACAATGTATATAGATTTTTTAAAAATAAATTATTAATACAAAAATTTTACTTCAAATGAATATTAGATATGAACTCACAACCACCATATTCAGTCAAAAAAAGGACAACACAACGACTGCGAATGCACCATCTCAAACCAATCATCATTTTCATTACTCCAGTTAAGATTAAACAACATTTAGTTAGAGTACCTCGTTTATAGTTAAGTTTTCCCTTAGAGAATAACATTGTATAAACAATCTAGGTGAGCTTAATTTAACAATCGCGTTAATTGGCACTATAAAGACAAGACATGGTCCAAAACAAACACCCTGTATCTAGAGCCTAAAGCAAAATTTTCTACGAGGATGTTTCATAGGAGAAAATAATTTATATAAACGATTAAGTATGATTAAACGATAATAAGAAATATGAAATAAAATTATATTGCCATTAAGTAAGTATCATTATTATTAATGAAAATATTTATTTTTAATATGAGTTTCATTTCTTGCTCTGGTAACGAGGCAAAGCGTTGAGTTCTGCCACTCTACACAATGCAATGCTTACAGAAATCGGCGCAAAGTAGCGAATCGTCTTAATGGGATCGGAGTACCTTACACTAGATTCCCAGGTTTCCTTTGCTTACTCTGCTATGTGCGGGATACAGCGTGAAGCTAAAAAAATATGACTATATATATTATATTATGTGATTTTATATCTTTAATTGACACTTGTGGAGCTAAAACAAAATATCTATTTTCTCGCCGAACCGTTACATAAATTATGTTAAAGAGTTATTGACACTGGAGAGGCTAATAATTAATAATACATCCTTACAATTATGCGATCATGCTCAGAATATAGTTGATATTCAGAACTAGTTACATTTCGTTTCCTATTTTCTAGTAGCATTGCGTATGGAGTGGCAAAGTTCCCAGAGCAAGGAAAAGAAAAAAAAAAAATTCGTTCCCCGAGAGGAAATCGAACCCACAACCGTCACTCCCTCCTACTACTGCGAGACGAAATTCTTATCTAAATAAATTCTTAAAATAAACACAACAACACAACAAGTAAGTAATAACTGAAATATATTTTCAAATACTTCAACTGATTAGGTTCCATGATAGCTTTATAAGCCCTTGAAAAAGTTAAGTGACTTTTTCGGGTATTTGGGTTCACTTTTGCAAGTTCAAGTGTATTGTCGTTGCTCTCTTTATTTATTATAGTCGTATGTTGGTATTCAATTATAAATATTGTGGGGGATACGCCGGCACGAAATTTTGGTGGTTTTGTAGTTATTACTTATATAACACTTTAAAGAAAATGTATTTTTTTTGTGGGCGTGTGTGTGTGTGTAGTCTTATTACTTAATTTGTTCGTCTACATATTTTGAGTCTTAAGCCAAAGTCTTAAGTCTAATTAAGTAAGGCTCGTACCAAATGCACTAAGATGTCTCAAACCTGGATTTATATGAATTTTATGTAAATTACACTTTTGTTGTGTTTTTTATTTTTTTATTTTATGCTGTATATATCTCGCGTAGCTCATAGCGAGGTACGCAGCGACGACCTATTTGTGCGCCGCGAGTTGGGCTCGCCCATCGAGGATTCCGTACAAAAAATGGAGATCTCCAGCTTTTTCTGAAATTGAAGCTGAGTTTGGCCAGAGCCTCTTTAAAAAAGAGTAAAAAGAGAGTTTAAGAGTAAAAAAAGAACAGAATTAAAGTAAAAAGCCTCTTTCATCTGATACCTCACTTGAACTAGCGGCTTTACACCTCTTTTAAGGCTTTATTATTTTAGAATTAAACCACAAATGTATAGTTTTCTGATTTTTTCCTGAAGTACCTGTAGATGCTAGCTGCTAAATTTCATAATTCTAGGTCAACCGGAAGCACTCTTATAATTTTGAAAAACGCGTATTTCGACACTATACACTTTTGCGATATAAGAGGCCATATCTGTTTTAAGAATGTAAAAATAAGTTTTTTTTTGGAAATCATGGAGTAGTAAAATGGAGAATTTTCGAGACATCGCGGAACACAAATCCACACTTGATCTTGTCATAAGAGCTAGGAAATGAAAACGGCTTATTATCCTGGGAGAATATCGAACTCACAACCATTTATGTTTACATTAGGACACTAACACTAAAGCAAGTGACTAATAAATATAAATTATCTAAAATCTAACAGTTTATTTGATAGCAACAATTTAAACTAGAATCAAATTGAATCACTGTGACACGATATTAATTAATTATGCGACGACTAAATTATAACATTATAATTCAGCTAGTTCTGTTACATTCCGACTAGTTGGTTAGTACAATTATATTAAGCTGTTTTATTTTTATAAATATATGTATACATTATCAGCTTCACGCTGTATCCCGCACACAGCAGGGTATGCAGAGGGAACCTAGTGTTAAGACACTACGTTACCTAATTTCCGTCGAATTCTGGAGGCATTGCGTGTTGATTGGCGGAACCCAACGTCGCTGAAGAACGAAGATTATAGGAATATAAATTTTAAATAAATATTTCATATCCTCGAGTGGTGATCGAACCCACAACCAGTCGACTTACAGTCACACTTTGTGCCCCCGCACCACGACTGGCCTATATAATTTTTATATATATATATATATATATATATATATATATATATATATATATATATATATATATATATATAAAGAACAGAAAAAGGTAAAAATAACTCTATATATATATATATATATATAGTTATTTTTACCTTTTTCTGTTCATTACTTTCGATCCGAATTCAAAATGTCGAGAGTTGAGTGGCGTAATTCAACGTCGTGATATATACGGAAAGATTTTTAACCGTAAATAAGTTATATTCTATACCATTATACAGAATTAGCAAGAAGGGTGAAGCTGTCTTTCTTAACACACCTAAGCAATTTTACCTGATTGACGATTAAATTTAAATCAAATTAAATCAGCTTCACGTTGTATGCCGCACACAGCAGGGTAGGCAGAGGGAGCCTAGTGTTAAGACACTCTATTCCCCACTTTCCGCCGAGTTCTAGAAGCATTGCATGTTGAGTAGCGAAACTCAACACCGCGTTTTGCCTCAACACCAGAGCGAAGAAATGAAAATATAGATGTAAATAAATATTTCATTTATTCCATATTTCGTCCTCAATAGAAACCTAATATTTATTAAAGGACTAAGTACCATAATTATAATTTAAAAAAATACTAACGTGCTTCGGAAATCCACCGAAGACTGCACATATTATAAATAAACTAGAACTTAGTGACTTATCACTACATTTTAGGCAAGTATTGCAAAAAAATGTGTAAAGGTAAAAAAAGAACAGAATTAAAGTAAAAAGGCCGAGAGGAAATCGAAGTTGCCATTTACTAAGCTTTCGCTTTAACGGCAGCAAAGTGTACCCAAAGCTTTTTACCATGTCAGATACGTTTTGTGTTTGGAAAATATACGAGGGAATGGGAGGGAATGAAAATCCCGGTGTGAGGGCTACCTGCAGTTTAGAAAATTCTAACAAAAATATCGTAAAAAAAAATGTATCCCGCACATAGCGGTATATGCAGAGGGAATCTGGGAATCTAGTGTTAAGACACCCTACATTATTAGGCCAATTTCAGCCGAATTCTTGAGGAGTGTTAAGGCGGAGCTCAACGCCGCGCTTTGCTTTTTTACCAAAGCTAGGAAATTAAAATGTTTGATATTTCATTTTCCCGAGTGGGAATTGAACTCAAAACGGACGCTCTTACAATAGCACGCTTGTGTCCCCGCGCCACGGCTGCTTCAAAAAGTTACTCAACCTAAATAATTGAGGCCATTTTTTCGCAGTTGACCATTTGACTGAAAATGGCGACGGTTGTGGGTTCGATCAACACGCTGGGAATTCATTTATTTTCATTTAAGCGCTGTAATAGATTAGGAGTGTTTTAACATTATATTTTTATGAGCTTACAGCAAAAAGCTCAAAAAGAATTACTTAAAATAAAAATTATATCAGCTTCACGCTGTATCCCGCACATAGCAGGGTAGGCAGAGAGAACCTTATGTTAAGAAACCGCGCTCCCCACTTTACGCCGAGGTATCGCGTGTTGAGTGGCGGAACTCAACACCGCGCTTTTGCATTGGTGCCAGAGCGAAGAAAATGAAAGTATTAAGAAATAATAATTCATTCTCCAAGTGGACATTAAGCCCACGATCGTCGTGTTATCGTCACACCTATGTGCCCCTGCGCCACGACACCCTTGGTATACTTAATACATACATGTAAATTTATAAAGCTATTCGAGTTTCTCAATTTTTACCAATTTCATCAACTTTTATATATATTTTTTTCCAATTTTCCTTATTTATTATAAATATAATTGCTTTATTATTTTAACGCATACTCACTTTCCTCGTGACGGTCAAATCAAACATATAATAGGGGTCAGTGTACCGGGTGTATTGAACACTGAGGTGATCTTTTTCACAAATTGTATGGACGCAAATGACCCGAGTAATGTATCAAAGGGATCGATATTATTGAATTTATGCATATTTTTTGATTGATCGCTATTGGTCCTTCTATATACGTCTATTGATCGCCCGTAAATTTGTTCGCGTGGACTTTGAGTCGAGTAAGATTTAAGTTATAATTTTATTGAATTTTTTAAATATATAATAATGTATTTAGAATAAATATTTTTTAATTAGTTAGATGGAAGATAGTAAATCATGTGATTAGGAGATTCTAAAATGAGAATATAATTGAAAATTTTAAAAAATCTGTTAGTTTCCTAAAATGGTAAAGGAAAGAATATTTACACTGACATTATTAGAGTACCCTTTTAAACTTACAAGGTCCCCACTGCCATATGTGGGACAAACGCTTTTATTGTTCTTATGACTGTAAAGGAAATATTTATTGGACCCTCAGCCTAATACCGCTAAGGCTCTAGGGTCTAATGAGTCAGACCTGTCTGGAGACGTGACTTTATGGACTACTTCTGTCAACAGTAGACTGCCAGTGGCACCTAGACGATCATAGAATCCTATGAGCAAAATCTTCACTAAAAGAGTCTAATTCTACTAAAATCTTTGATTCTAAATTAGTAAATAATAACAATAAAAGATTTTTCTCTAATTTTGTTTGTATAATTGGTTAAGAATTATTAAACAGAAGCATACCTATCCAATATCTATATCACTCAAGCTAAAAGACTTTAGATTTGAAGTAAGGAAAATTTTAGGCCTTCCTTCTACGAGAAGATAAATAATATAACTATCAAGAAATTATTATTTTTTTCTTCTAGAAATTTTGATTATTAGATTTTCTGATAAAATAAAATAAAAAGAAGCCTTGCACTGCAATGCTACGATGTGAGACGTGATGGAAAATAACAATTTTCTATGTAAAGAGAAAAAAAACAGAAATGTGAATATCCTGGATGCAAAGCCATGTTTTTTTCTAGCTAGAATATTTGTTATTAGTAATTGTTATTGTATAATAATCATGTTATTTATTAATTTATTATAATTCTGATTTTGTAATATATTATGTTATTTTATTACATAAGTTGTGAAATACATTTTGTCCAATAGTATTTTTATATTTCTTCTAAGTAATTAATTTATTCTAGATTGTAGTACATTTTCAAGTAGTATAACTAAGGCAGGCTTGAAGCCAGTCGTGCTGCAGTGGCACGAAGTGTGACTGTAAAACCGACCGGTTGTGGATTCGATCCCCACTTGAAGAGATGAAATATTAACTTAAATTTATATTTCCATTTCTTCGCTCTGGTGTGAAGGCTAAGCGGCGTTGAGTTCTGCCACTCAACACGCAATGCCTCCAGAATTCGGCAGAAAGTAGGGAACGGAGTGTCTTAACACTAGGTTCCCTCTGCCTACTCTGCTGTGTGCGGGATACAGCGTGAAGCTGATTTTACAACTAAGGCTCAGTGTACATTTACGTGTATGGAACAGAAATAAAAGTATTGATTTCTTATCAAATATTGGAATTACTACAAACTACTATATCATATTATTATTTTTACACAATTTTTTTTTATGGTACTTTAATAAATTCATTGAATAATAAAATTTATTATAGTACTATATAATATTAAATTTATAAAAAATTAAATCAGCATTGCCTCGACACTAGAGCGAAGAAATGAAAATATAAATGTAAATAAATATCTCATTTCCTCTAGTGGGGATCGAACCCACAACCAGTCGATTTAACGGTCCACTTTGTGTCTCTGCGCCACGACCGGCCTCTATATATAATATTATTTTCGAGAAAATATCATGAAATATCGTACATATAAATATGATAGAAGTAGAGCTTATTTGTTTCCATGTCAAATAATTATATACTATTGCTTTTTTTTGTTTCACCTTACATTCCTTTCTCCAATTTCAGCGACTTTTCGAGATATTATGGTTTGAGTAGTGGAACTCAACACCGCCCTTTGCCTCGATACAACAGTGAAGAAATGAAAATATTATTTATATTTCTTTAGTTTCCATATTTATTTGAAAGCAAAACGAATTTACCAAAAATATTTATTACAATAACAAATCATGACGTTGTTTTCATATTTTTTAAAGTGATATTAAAAATTATAGATTTTGGACATAAAATTTTGGGTTTTTTTATAGATATAAAAATATATATTCATTTCCTGTAAGTAATAGCCAATTTGTCATTCTAATCAATGATCGAAAATTTGTAAGAATTTCCTTATAGAATACTTAACTAAAAACAATAATTTGTACCAAGATTATAAAAGTTTCGACGTAACTCGTTAAAAACGTGATGACACGGATTCGAGTTCCTGCTACGTTATAATTTTCTTATGTTCATCAATAATTTTCTAATTATTAAAATAACATACAATTCTTCTTATTTAAACAGCATAAAATATTAATTTAATGTTTCTAACCTATTTCTCCTAAGTTCTAAGGCTTAATTTAGTTAACAAAACAATATCCACATATAACATTATAAATACCAATAGCTGTGACCTATTGGATATTAGTAAGGATGATCGCCTGAGCAATTTCCAATAGTTACCACTGGAGGCTGTTTGCTATAGAAATTATGATTTATAACAAAATAATCTATATAATAACATTAATTGATAGGTTATTTTGTGTTAAAAAAAGTGTTTTTTTGGGTATATTTTTGTTTTATAAAATTCGTATCAATTGAGTGATTTACACACGAGCCACAGTTGAAATTACGCGGTGTTTAACACTGAAATCTGGCATGTAGGGCTCTTGGTCTTAAGTATACAATAGGGGAATACTAAGGGATGTTTTCCCGAAATTTCTACGGAAATAGAAATAAGCGAGTTTCGTTTTGTAGATCACACAACTAAAGTACGTCGTACAAATAGTTTGAACTATAACTTGGATAAGTAGTAAAAATATATTTGGAAAAAAGGGAAAAATATATTTTTGAGTTAAAATATTGAAAAGGAAACCAAAGAATTATACATTTTCTTTTGTTTCTTGTAAAGTAAAGTAATGTACTTTACATTACGGTATGTTAACTTTGTTGATTGATTTTTTACAGTTGTGAGAACTAAAGTGAATTTTATCATTAAATATTATTTTTCTGTACATTAATTTACAATCTTTTGTATAATATAATATTAGATGCAAATGTTATACAGTAGGCGCAGGCTTGTGTCACGCTACGTTCATTTTTTAATAGGTTTTTAAAAAAAAAACAATTATTTTTTTAAATTATTTCATAATATTAAATATTATGCCATCATGCCATTATACTGAAATTTATAAAATGAAACGTTTTAAAAATAATGCTGAGGTAGTAATGAGACAATATTGGATGGCAAAATTATCCAATAAAATTATTTTATATTTTTAACGTAACAATTTTTAAGTATTTTTTATATTTTACTTTTATACTTTTTTTACAAGACTTTAGACTAAAGTCATAAAATTTTCTTAGAATTTATATTTATTTTTCAAACACAATTTTCATATTAATCTAAATTAAAAAAAAACCCCACAATAATGTACTAAAAAGAAATAACATAAATCCAAGAAAAAAATTACTATCTATATATTAATTAATATGTGATTGGTTCCCTAATATATATAAGTATTTACTTACTTGTAATTTCAGCGAAGTTATAGAAACATAACCAAAGTTCGTCGAGCGGTCGCGTGATACTCACAACTGTATACTGATGGAAAGCGCGCCAAAACACCGCTACTTACGTCAAATTCCAGCCAATGGGAGACCGGCGTTCTATTCAACTCTTTCCCATTAAAAAAAACTAACCAATAGCCATTTACTACACTTGAAAACTTTAATAGGCTTTTCATGCTTTTATAATGTATTTTATTACAATATATCTTATTTGTTTTCGATAATGTTTTTGATTGTTAATGGCTTTCGATTTTTTGTATATTATGATTCATATGTCAAAGTCATTATCGCTTTTGTATTTTTTTTATATTGCATCAGCCATGTTAATCTGTTAGGTGTTGAAGTATTCAGCCGCTCGATCTATTTAACCATTATGCTCGTCGTTTTTATTGACTCTATTTTTATAAATATTTTTGTTATTATTAGTATATTCTGTTGATCAGGTTGTAATATGATGATTGTGGATTGAAAGTGCAATTTAGGAGAAATATTTAAATTGCTATTATTTTCGTAACCTAACCATATTCCCAATCGGGAGAATAGATTGTTTTCTTAAGCTCCCTCTGATAACGATGCAAGCCGTGGCGTTGATTTCTGCTACTTAAGTAACACAAATGTTTAAGAATTCAGAGGAAGGTGGAGAACGGAAATGTCTTAATGGGAAACGGAATGTCTTAACTAGGTCCCCAGGTTCCTTTTACCCGCCCTAATATATGTGAGATAACAGCATGAAGAAAAAAATTATATATATGCATTCAGGTCTATGGACAAAATAATAACCTTAAGATAAATAAGCGTTTTAGTTACTCAGCAAACATCTGTACATTCTAAATCCGAATTACTGTACTAAAATGTATAATAATAATGATTAAAGTTAATATTATCTTTAACTCCTAATGGACAAGTCTGTTAAATTATATTATTATTAACATAATGTACCTACTTTAAGTGAACGGAATAACAATGAAGAAATATTTAAATGTTCCTGAAATTCTATCTTTTGAACAATTGTAAGTTATAAAATATGATAAGAGAGAATTAAATAGCGATCGCTATCTATACTTTATAACGAACATTCGAAACTAATCTTAGAAGGTTGACTCAACAAGTGAAGTTAAATAAACTCTTCGTTTACTTAGATCTATTGGAATTTTATAAGTACTATAATGTTATGTCGCTATAGGTGTAGGTTCGTTTCTCGATGAATTTTCGCTATAATTGTTACATGTATATATACTTTATTAGAAAACGTATAAAAATTTGAACGTAGCGTGACTCGAGAGAATGCTATTTTTTAATTATTTTTTTTAAATAACAACATAAATAAGTTGTAACAAGCGTATAAGAATTTCGACGTAGTTTGGCGAGAACGGATGGCTCAGTGGTCAGAGCGCCTGGTCGGTTTCCAGGAGGCGCGGGTTCGAGTCCCGCTACGTTCAAATTTTTATACGTTTTCTAATAAAGTATTTATCTTTCCTAAGTGTGGATTAACACTTTAAAAATGATTAAAAAAATGTTACATGTATAATAAGAAGAAGTGAACAGTAAAACAGTAGGGCCAGATTTTCGTTATTTTATAAACCTGAACTGTATACGTATACCCAATACTGGTAATTTTTATTAGGAAATATGGACCTTGGGTGGTGGTTACTTTGGCACTTATTAGGTAACTAAGGTGTAAAAAGTTGTACTTAAATTATAACGATCATTTTTTTTTATATTTTCTTGGGAATAAAATTTGAATATTATTCTGATATAATGACGTTGTTTACCAGTGTTGGGTGTATGCGCAAAGAAACTTTCAGGCTTTATAAAATAACGAAGAGCTAGCTGCTAACTACCTGCAAACGAAATAATTCATACAAAACTTCAATATGGGTTCGAATTTCGACAGTCCCACGGGAACTTACGTAATATGTATGCCTTTAGCTACCATAATTAATTGTATATAATATGTATATAAACAAGTTTTGAACGAGTGATTTTTCATATAACCGAGAGTTTTTTTTTTCAGTATGGTAGAGTTTAATGAGTTTCTTTTCATTATGGGGTTAACGAGTAAATAGGCTTGCGAGTTCCCCGGTTTCCTCCCCGGTAACCTCCGCTCACGATCATTGTGATCAGGCGAAATGAGGATAACGGAGCCAAATTCACCACATTAAATTTCCCTATCATAAAGAACTAATAAATCAGCTTCGCGCTGTATCCCGCATATTGCAAGGTAGGCAGAGGGAACCTAGTGTTCTTTCACTCCGTTCCAATGGGGAATGGAGTGAAGGAACACTAGGTTCCCTCTCCGTCGAATATTTAGATGTATTTCGTGTTGAGTGGCTGAACTCCATGCCGAGCTTTTGCCTTGGTGCCAGATCGAAGATATAAAAACATATTAATAAATAATAATTAATTCCCCGAGGGGGGATCGAGCCCACAGTCATATTTTTATGCCCCTGCGCCACTACGGCCTCATATAAAGTGAATTATAAACAAAACAAAAAACCCGACTGCATACACTATCTTAAACGTAACACTCCCGCCATCAAGACAAATCCAACGACGTATCATTTATCAAAATTGGTTCATTCTTTAACAGTTGCAAGGAAATATAGTAACGAATATACATACATACGCGATAAAAGCATAACCCTCCATTTAGGCTTTGCGGCAGTGGGGTAAAAATAAAAAGATAAATAGAAATAAAAAAGCAATAGTAGGTTATGTGATACTATTCTGTTTGTTTATTTACTTAGACTATATACATATAAATTGATTCCATTATAGGAATATGAAATGGCAACTCACCTGGCCAATACTATTTGTTTACAGAGCAACGTTGGTGTTCAAAATAGAAATGACTTTGTCTATATCAAACTTACAATAAAATCCATAAAAAACATAAAAATATTAATTTAAGTCTAATAACTGCATGTTATGACAAAAATACAATCGTAATATATTGAGACCAAAATGAGGATTCTACCACTCAAGCAGAAACACACAACAGCTCAGTTTAGATGGATAATAGAGAACGGAGAGTCTCAACACTAGAGTCTAACTGGCTTCTCGTCTATACATGGAAATATATCTTTCAGAATAATTAATATGATGAACAAATAAACGACATTCACACATCAGTTCAATTCCATATACCTGATTTATTAGGTAAATATAAATATTTCA
This sequence comes from Heliconius sara, assembly GCA_917862395.2. Taxonomy (NCBI): domain Eukaryota; kingdom Metazoa; phylum Arthropoda; class Insecta; order Lepidoptera; family Nymphalidae; genus Heliconius; species Heliconius sara. Next base: position 1,192,588 of record OU860788.1, on the reverse strand, counting down.
AGAAAGGAACATAAAGAGTGCGGTAATGTTTCATAAATTTCGTAATGTACTCGACATAGATTTTTTTATTTAAATTATAAAAAACAAAAATGTTTATAACGTAATGCTATTTCTTTCCTTCTTCTTGTTCCACCTTCCCACAGTCTCTCTTATCTCTACATTCCGTCAATAATATTATTTAATTAAACTTAATTAGATTATATTACATAGCATATTTGGTGCAAAAATTGTTTTTTTTTAAATAAGTAAGGTAAAAATTAAAAAAACTACAGACAGCGACAGAAAATCTGTCATTTTGGGCTTTAATAAAGGCCAAAATAATGTTTTTTTATAAACTTTCAGTTTTCACTGTAGCTTTGGCTAAATGCCCTTACATATATATATTTTTTTTTCTCAAATAAAAAAAACATATTGCAGTTGCTGCAGGGTTGAGGCATTAAATGTTATGTGGTGGAACTCTACGGCGCGCTTTACCTTGTTACCAGAGCGAGGAAATGAAAATATTAAATATTTAATTTCGTCCGTTAGATCACTAAAATAATTCAGATGAGAAAATAAATCATTGTGTAATATACAATCGGGCGAAGCACGGGTTGATAGTATTTGAATATATGCAAGAGTACCGAAATAAAAATAATCGATTCAAAAGCCAAAATAAGGTGCGACGTTGATTTCTGCCACTCGACACGCAATGCCTCCAGAATTCGACGGTAAGTGGGAAACGGTGTGCCTTAACACTAGGTTCCCAAGTCCCTTTTGCCTTCCCTGCTACGTGGAAGATACAGCGTGAAGCAAAAAAAAAGAAAAATTAAAATAAAAAATGAATCATACTGTAAATCCAGATCTTAACAATTCTGTTTTGTATTTACTTTGTTCTCGAAACAAGTAATTGTTGTGCATTAAGAATTCAACGTTTCATTATTCGCCGATGTATTTCACTGCCGTTCACGTTAATCTTTTAATTACTCTTTATTTTTTTTATTTTTATTATGAAATGTGAAAGGTTTTGTTACTCATGTTTCATTAGAAAGTCAATAATAGATAGATTTTTAACTACTTTTTGATAGAAAAAGTACTGTTTTAGATTTTTTTTTAAATAAAATAAAATTATTTATATTTTTTTTGGTCTAAAATTACAATAATTAGATCTATAACTATCAATTGACCTTTATGAGCAAGCATAAGAGAAATATACATCAAACTATTACCCAATGTTCAAGTTATAGCTTGTAGAGGCATCTCCTATAAACCAATTAAGCATTATAGAAACAGAAAATTATTTTTATAATGATGCGAGATACGAGATGCCTCTTTTTTTACTAGTGGGAAACGCCGGAACACTGTCGGTACAACTTACAACGTAGTTCCTTTTTTCTTAACCTCTTTTTACATAAACATAATAGATGTCGCTCTGTGCTTAGCTCATATTTAATATTGTTAGTGAGTAATAAAATATTGTAAAAATAATAACAATTACAGAGTTTTTAGATTTCATAAAATCACTATTGATTATTCTTAGATTACCAGTTTGTTTTCTAAAATTATCTGTGCCAGTAATGTTGCTGCTTTATAGTACCAATCGCTATCGAGTCTCTTGGAATCGATATACGAACATACTTTTAAGAATTAAATAGACTTTTTTCAATAAAAATATGACAAGATTTTAAAATGTAGTGAAATTCTTAAAACGTCCATTTAAGATTTTGTCTGCTTTTTTTATTACTCTATTTTAAAAGTCAGATCTAAGTTATCGATTCACTAATCGATTTATTAACATAACGCATTTCTATCTGTCATTATGTTTGGTGTTGGAAATTTATAATTTCTTACGGATAAAGTTGTTATAATAGAAGAGAGCAAATAAAACAAGATAAACATCTTGAAAAATCTCAATTTTTCATCAAATATATTTAATTCTAATATCCCACGCCCATAATCAAGAAAATTTAAACATCTTCGGATATAACTTTCCCCGAGGTGAGTTTTTTTAATATTTTTTTTAAATTTTGTATTTAATTTTTATTTAAAAAACCTATAAACAGTCTTTATATTGATAATATTTATATTTAACCAACTTATGATGAACAAAAGAATTGTATATTATTTTCAAAGGCGTTCAAAGCGGTGTATAAATATGTTGGGTTATTTTTTATTGTGTTATTGTGAAAAGACATCAAAGCTCACGAAATATTGCAGAATCAGAATGTCAAATGACAACGACGCCCCGTTGCCGGAAGGATGGGAAATGAGGACCAGCCGCTCAACTGGCATGACGTATTTCCTGAATATGTACACCAAGAAATCTCAATGGGAGCGACCTGATGCTCCAGCTGATCCCGGCGAAGTACGCTGCAGCCATATTCTGGTAAAGCATGCAGAAAGTAGACGTCCATCGTCTTGGCGTGAAGAAAATATCACTAGAAGTAAGGAGGAAGCGATGGAGTTGCTTAAGAATTATCGGAAACAGATTGTGGCCAACGATTCTGCATTTACCGATATTGCAATGAAATTTTCTGATTGCTCATCCGCAAAGCGGGGTGGGGATTTAGGCATGTTTGGACGTGGTCAGATGCAACGTGCTTTTGAGGACGAAGCTTTCAAACTCAAGGTTGGTCAGCTGAGTAAACCAGTGGAGACTGACTCGGGAGTCCACATTATATTGAGAACTGTCTAACTTGTTCCTTTTCATGCATTTATGTTTTGTTTGGCTAATAGGCATAACTTTGTAATCGTTAAATTTATACTAACTACATCTTTTATATTTCATAATTAGTGTGGATAATGAGTTTTGTTAAAATATGAAATATTTGTAAAATTGACCTTTAATCAAATAAACTATAACAATATAAAAGTTTTATTATTTCTTATCATCTGAGGCTGATGTGGTCCAATAGGGTAACGTTGGACTAGACACGTTGATTGTGGGTTTGCCACAGTAAATATATAAATTATAGTGTATGTAAATTATTTTTGTTTCCTCACTTTGTAGACAAAGCACACATTGCTACTTTTTATTTTTTAATAAATCTTGTTTTAATTGCTAAATGAAATATATTAATTAATTTGCATAAAATTCAACATATGTGCCTCGAAACCAGAGCGAAGAAATGAAAATATAAGTAAATAAGTATTTCATTTCCTCAAGGGGGAATCGAACCCATAACCAGTACGGTTTCAACATATTTGTATAATGTAACACCTCATAGATGCGAGAAAGCTTATTATTTCTGATTATTATACATTCCTTTGTTCATCATTATCATATTATGTGTTTTTAAACATTCTTATTTAGTATAAAAATTATTTTCAAGAAAAAAGAGAATCTTGAACTATTAGGTAATGCCTGTGTAAGGTTAAAAAAAATTAGATGAAAAGTAAAATATAATTAGTAAAATAAGGAAGACTTTAAAAATTATATTATTTAATCAAAAACAGCATAATAAATAACACATAAAGATATAGGCGTGTATTTTGGCCTCCCACCAATAGCTATATATTCAATATTACATTTGAAAATAACAATTGACTATAATTTAATTATGTTTTGTATATTATAAGTATCGCTAGATGTCTTATATGAATCCAGCCAATTCATCAAAGACACTATTTTGACAATCTTGAAAAATATATCCTGTTATGGCACTTACATAAAAACAATCAATTTATATGTAAATGCTTGTATCACCATTTTACAAGTATGAGTATCAGATAATGTAGCTAAAAGGTACCATGTGCCACTTGCTAGGTCAATTGTAAACTCTAGACTTCATCTTCATTGTGATTGTTACGTACTAATACTATTGTGTCGAGAGTGGAATCTTTCACATCTTCAGATGCTGGGGTCCAGATGGGTCCAATGATTGGAGGAGACCTCTTACCACCCCAAGCGCTAAACTTCACTTTCCTCTTGCCATCTTTCTTAAGATTTACGTCCAAGTAAGGATGCCCTGGTTTGTATAATCTTGGTAGATTGTCCAAAAAAGTGTTGAACGGTAGAGCGTCCCGAAGAGTCTTGTCTTCCACTCTTGTGCTCAAAGCTAGTATTTTAATCGGGTGTCGCTTGTCCAAAATCGGGACAAATTGGAAACCGGCCACATCTAACCTATTGTTGGAAGGCGAGAAATTTGATACAATTCGTGTCAATTCTGGTACCGATGCAGATAAGATTATTTTTGAACTTTTACTTCCTGGCTTGTACACCATTTGGCCACTTCGTTTTCCTCCCCATGGGCTAAATCTGACTCGCTTGGGCATACTTGGTTCCCTAATGTTGGCAGTGCGCTTCCAGGACCACATGTGTTCAGCAATATTCGGCTTATCCCTTTTACCACCCCAGGGACTAAAGCTTCTTTTTTCTGCCGCAGTTATAATTTCAGTTTCACTAGAATTATCTTCTCCTGTTGGGGTTTCGACTAAAAAAGGGTTCTTGTCGTTGGCCTGTACGTAAATAGTTTTGTCGGTATCAACCGTGGGTCTCCAGCGATTGTCCCTGTCATCGTCTACTTCTTCAGCAGTTCGTCTTTTGCGTTGTTGCTCGAGGTGGTCTTGCTCATAGAAATGATTACGTTCGCCGTTTTGTAAATCATAGTTTTTAGACGGATGGTTAAAGTAATTGAGATATGGTAGTGGTGGATAACGTACAGTAGAATCTATTGAGTCCACAAGGGTTCCAGATTCTGGGCCTGCAGTATTGATATATTGCAAGCTGGCGGAGCCAAACCATGAGGCGATGAGAATCCAGAAGTACACCATGGTTCTGTAAAGAAGATATTTTTTATTAATATCAAAAGCATTTATCCGTGCCAGAAGTTCTGGGTACCGATCCCGATGGTTTTGGGTTCGATTCTTATTCGAGGGTATGAAATATTATCATTTTTCTCGCTCTGGTGATGTAAAAACTATATATTCATTCGAGCAAAAAGTGCTGACCGGAGTGTCTTAACAAGTTAACCTTAGGTTTCCTCCGTCTAGCCTGCTATGAGGGATAAAGGTTTGAGAAACCACGCATCTAAAATAATTATCTCATGTACTATATTAGTAGAGTTTATTTCTTTTTATATTTTCTTTCCTTATGTATTGTACTTTATTAAGATATAAATAAATTAATTATAGGGATCACCAACTTGGTGTGAACTGAATAATATTTGATTATGACATTATGCTTTTCGTACGTAACGCATACTTATATATTATCTTGTAAAGGAAAAGTATTTTTTCCTTTATTTATTTTCATTTACCTTTACATTTTCTTTGGGTAGGAAAAGAGAATATAAAGATATTATTAGGTTGCGGTCACCGTGTACTGTTCAGAAGTCCAGGTCGTAATTTGTATAGGAGAATATTATTGTAGATATTTGCTTATTTTTTGCGGTGTTGAGTTCCGAAGTGTCATATTGGAAACGGAGTGTTTTAACACTAGGTTCCCAGAATCCGTCTGCTTACCCGTTCTATGAGCGGAATACAGCGTGAATGTAAAAAATACTTAAAGTAAATTGGCATGTAACCGACATCATCGTTGGTAATTAGATATGTTCCAATTTTCCTACAACATTTATTTATTATCATTTATTTCATATATTTATACTTGAATATAAACTTAAACTACAAATATAAGTTTGTAATTATTTTTTGTTTGAAGTACTAAAAAAAATTTATTTTTCGGATTTTATCCTTAATTTATATTGTAAATTCGAAATTCGTGCCAAATTTTATAACTCTAGTTCCTCGAGAAGTACCCTATACGGTTTGATTAATAAAATAAATTGAATAATAAATAATATGAAGCATAAATTCTCTTATGTTTTGTTTGCGTTGACTTAGAAGCTTGATATTTTCTGTTCAGAGTGATCCAGATCCATAACCTGGATATTTGACATTAATTTTGGCTTGATACCTCCACGGGATCTCGAGATTCGTGGTTTCGGTAGATGGAGAACAAAGTGATCCTATAAGGGGTTCCGTTTTTACCTTTTGATGTACGGAATCCTAAAAAGTCAATACTAAACTTTAAGTTTATAAAATTTTATAGGAAGTCAAACAAATAACTTAATTTCTGTTTCCAAGAGATATAATCGTATTTTGCAAAGTTCTTTAAAAAGGTTACACAATTGTTAGAACTGAACACTTTATCTTATATATAATAAATATAAAGTTTCTTTGGGTAGGCAGAGAGAATATAAATATATTCTTAAGTTGCTTTCACCAGGTACTCAGGTCATATTGGAAACGGAGTGTCTTAACACTAAAGAAGAACAAAAATTTTTGGATATTTCTATTTATCTATTTTTATATTTAAATTATTAAAGCCGTCGTGGCGCGGAGGAACAGAGTCTGGCTGTAACAAGGTTGTTAGTGGATTCCATTTTCACTTCGTGGAATGATCGCCACTTGGAGATATGAATTTGATAAAATACGAAGTGGCTTGTTAGTTGTTATTATGTTCTCTCTATATTATTTATATATTAGAAACGTATGACACTATTCATATTTTTTTTATTATATGTGATATAAATTATAGACTCTAGAGGCCAGTCGTGATGTAGGGGCTCAGGCGTGTGACTGTTAACGCTACAGGTTCAGGGTTCGATTCCCACAGCGAAGAAAGGAATATTTAATATTTTTATTTCTTGCTGTGCTGTCGAGGTAAAGCGCGGCGGAACGTAACCGACACTCAAAACGTAGTGCCTTAACACTTGGTTCCCCCTACCTACCCTGCTGAGTGCGGAATACAGCGTGAATATGTGTTATTCTAAATATTTTATGTGTTATTACAATTGTAAACACAAGTCACACTTTAGGTATACTTGCTTAACTTTTACCGTTCCCTAAGCTCAGGTAACGCGATACTAAAGTTATAAAGTCGGAGCTTTCGGGTTCCCGTCAAGGGATGTATTATGCGAGTGTAACGTATAATATTTCGGAATTGTAAATAACGGTGTGTGAATAGAAAAAATATCTTTTAAAATATAGCCAAGTTTGAATAGAACTTCTAAATAAAATCAGCTTCACGCCGTATTTCACATGCAGCAAGGGAGACAGAACGAACCTAGTGTTAAGACACTCCGTGCCCTACTTTCCGTTGAATTTTTCGTGGCATTGCGTGTCGAGTGGTGTAACTCAACGCCGGGCTTTTAACTTGGTAATGGAACATAGAAATGAAAATATTAAAAAATAATAATTCTTTTCCGCAAGTGAGGATCGAACCCACAACTGTCGCCACGACGGCTTCATCATGGAACTTCTAGATGTCAGTAGTTTTAGCAAAGATTTATAAGGCTTCCAAATTATTTTAGCAACCATATAAAAAATTGACTTGATAGGATGTGAACGTTTAATGTAATATTGATTAGCGAAATAGCTCTTTTGCTGGACTGTGACTGGTTACTGCTCTAGATCGCGAATTTCTTGCTGTAAATGCTTAATAATTACCTAACGATTTAATTCTTTTACTTTATTAGTCTGTGTACCCTTGCAGAGGAAGTTAGTGTAAAGACACTCCGTTTTTCACTTTCCGCTCAAATTTTAAGACAGTTTGTCGGATAACTGAACTCCACGCTACGCTTTGTCTACCAGAGTTCTAACAATTCTGTTCTATTCTAAATCTCTAACTAGTTCCCCATACGAAGATCGACCCAAAACCACAGCGTTTACAATCTAACTCAGGACCACTGCGCCACGATGGACACCGAGGTTGTATAGGATTGATCTTAATTGCTTTCTATTCTGAATAAAACCGCAACCATCATACGCTCACACTACCGTTATTTCAAAACACAATTATTGTATATAATAATTGACGCTTAAAATAAATGGAGGTCGTCGTGACGCAGGTGCATAAGGTTTGTTCACTGTAACTATGATTGGGGGTTCGATCACACTTGGGGGAATGAATTAGTTTTTATTACTATTTTCGTTTCTTCGCTTTAGCACTAAAGTGTTGATTACCACCACTCAACACAAAATCAGCGGAAAGCGGGGAACGGATCCCTGTGAATACCCTGCTATGTGCGAGATACAGCGTGAAGTAGATTTTTTTAAATAAATTATTTTAAAAATACATTTTTTTAGCTTCACTATGTATCCCGCATGTAGACAGACTACTATTACTAATAACACAAATAATTTTACTTTTTTTTCAGCGCCATTGTGTATTTCGCACATAGCAGGGTAGGCAGAGGGAACCTAGTGTTAAGACACTCCGTTCCCCACTTTTCGCCCAATTCTGGAGGCATTGTATGTTGAGTGGCGAAACTCAACGCCTTGCTTTGCCTCGACACCAGAACGAAGACATGAAAATATTAATGTAACTCGTTCGACTAGAATTTTCTTGAACAACAAAAAAATTATCGCTTAGCCAGTGCTCATCGAGGCGTTAAATTATTGTCACCATTAAAAATACTTAAGACTTAAAACCACCAGTATTTTTCGGAATCATCAAAGGGATACAGAAAAAATATTATTCTTACAAGTAAAATGGAAATTGTTCGCCCGTTTAAAGAATGACTAGAAAGTAATTTAATAAGATGTCCTTTGCGATTCGTTTCAATTTTTACATTGTATTGTTTGGAAATTATAACTTATAATTTTTTTAAGTTTTAAGTCGCGCATCGTTAAGTTCTATCTATTGAACGGTGCGCGGGGAACGGAGTGTCTTAACACTAGGTTCCCTCTACTGTGTGCGGCGTACAGAATGAAAATGAAAAAAAGGTAGATACTCGTATAGTACTCTCTACACAAATAGACATTTAAATTTGGTATGGAGCTGCGAAACTCAACGCCACGCTGTGTTTTTTCTTTTTTTTTTTCGTTAAACAAAACACGAATTATTTGACTCGAAACAAAATACAAACGACAAAATATTCTCTCGCAAAATAGAAAGATGTTAAATTTTAAAAAGTATCCTCTACTTACATGTCATTTTTCAAATAATATACTTACTTTTTCTAATAATATGTAAATTCATAGAATAGGCAATAGTAAAAAAAAATGCTAAATCCATTTTTGTCTGTATATTTGGTGTCCTTGTTTATTTTTTTTCATAACCTACCCTCACAGTGCCTTTAAACGATATAGTTTCACGTGCACAGGCACAATAAAATATTTAGGTTCTTGAGCAAAGCACTGCGTTAAGTTTAGCTACTTAACACGCAATGCCTCCAGAATTCGCCGATAAATTGGAAACAAAAGTATCTTAATAGAAACAGTTAATTTTCACGTTCTGTCTGCGTAACCTGCTAAATGCGGGATACAGCGTGCAGCTGAACGCTTATAGATTCTACGCAAACATTAAACCTAACTAAATATTTATGAATAATAATTTTATTCGATTCTCAATAACTTAATTTTTTGACTAAATCGAGACCATAGTTGGCGAATGACTTACTTATGTAGATTAAAATATGTAATTGTGTAGATAAAAGTTTGTAATTTAATTTTTCTCAATACATGGATACAAATATTTTTTCAATAGATATATCGGGGTAGGCCAGAATTCAATGCTTAAACACTTTATTTCCCGTTATTGAGAAATATTACAAGTATAGGTGTTTCTAGATATACATATTTTCTTTGATTTTAGCCTTAGACTGATGAGTTTTGGGCACTAGGCTATTCGGAGGAAGACGTGGCCCTTTCGGTTATTGCCGCGCTTATTACATTGCAAAATTAATTTGAACCCACGACCATCATCTAAATGTGTTTTTAATCTTAAGAATACAACATCTACTTAAGATTGTAGTAACCGAGCGTTACTAGGTCTCATTTCCGTTTGAAACCTACGATAAATATAGGATATGGGCGATTGTGTGCTGTATTTGAGGCCATCGAGACGTAGAAGCAACCGGGGTTCGATTCTCTAAACGAATCAATTATTATTACAGCCAATTATACATTATATAATGAATTATTATGACAGCTTCACGCTGTACCCCGTTGATTCCCATTCGGAGAATCAAAATTATTATTTTAATTTCTTTGCTCTGGCAATTAGGCAAAACGCAGCGTTGAATCGTCTCTTAACACATAATGATTTGAAATTTCGCCGGAAAGTGGGGTTAACACTAGGTTCCCTTTGCCTACCCTGCTATATGCGGGGTACAGCGTGAAGTTAAAAAACAAACAAACATACAAATCATAAACAATACTGTACATAATTGAAAAAAATAAATAAAAAGCCGTAAAAAATAAAACAAAAACGTGACCCAACCATCAGAACACCCACCACTTCGTTCAGAACTACCATACACACGTTCTGTCACATACCACCCGTGGTCGACCGCGTCCGACCACAACGATCGATTCGACCGAATCGCAATATCACTTGGACTAATTCAGTTTTTGAGTTCTAAACATTTTGATAAAGCTCACTCTTTCTTGACTTTCATTTGATTGACATTTTTTAAGTGGCTATTTGATTTTGTTTGTTTGGTCTCCTGAATTATTTTAGCTTCTCGCTGTATCCCGTGCATAGCAGGTTAGGCAGAGTGAACCTGGCCACCTAGTGTTAAGACATTCCTTTCCCATTAGGATACTTCAGCATACTGTATTTAAAATTTACGGATAGTGAAGAATTGAGTGTCATAACTCTCATGAGAATGAAGAACTGAGTGTCTTAACTCTCTGCCTTGTTTCTGTACGCGCCAGAGAAAACTGTATTATTTTTATTAGTATTCAATCACTAACCAATATCGTCGATATTTGACAGTACAGCTTAATTAACTACAGCGTTCGTACAGTAACTAACATGCTAGTATAGCTGTTGAGTTTGCGCCGCAATACATGTAATGTTAAAGAGGAATTTTGGACAATATTATTTATTGCATTAAAGAAATTATATGAAAAAAACACTTTTACTTTTAGGGAGCTACACTAATTTTGTTTCAAATCAGCTTCACGCTGTATCCCGCACACAGCAGGGTAGGCAGTGGGAACCTAGTGTTAAGACACTCCGTTCCCCACTTACCGCCGAGTTCTGGAGGCATTGCGTGTTGAGTGGCGGAACTAAACGTCGCGCTTTGCTTCGACACCAAAGTGAAGGAATGAAAATTTCATTTCCTCGACTGGGGATCGAACCCACAACCAGCTGGTTTTACAGTTACACTTTGTACCCGTGCGCCACGGCTGGCCTCCTAATTTTGTTTAATTTAAATATTTTTGTTCTTTATAGATAATAGCGACGGACATCGAAGACTATAAGGCTGATTTACATGTAAGTAATGTCATATACTTTTTTAAGTTTAAATATATATATTTTTAAGTGAATATATATATTGATCATTTCGCAGCGGCCTCCAGAATTCGGCAGAAAGTGGGGAACGGAGTGTCTTATCACTAGGTTCCCTCTGCCTACCCTGCTGTGTATGGTTGCGTTTTTTAATATATATTATATAATATATGGATTTTTTTTTACATTCACGCGAATTCCATATTCTAATAGTGATATTAACTACTGAGTAGTTGTTCACTACAACTACCCAGTAGTTGATATAACTGATTTTTACATTGACAATTTACTGGTTATTTTATTTACCTTGGGTATTTAGCAAAAAAAGAAAGGCTGCGCTGTTAAACTCAAATGGAAAATATAATGTTTCCCGTATACCTTAGAATAGACAGAGATTTATCTATACAATCTGGTGCCAAGACACTCTGCTCTCCGCCTGAATTGGAGATATTACGTGTTTTCTGCATAAGCACAACCATCTCGTTTGCCGTACTGTCTTTCACATTGCGCCACATTGGCCTCAAATAAATGTACTGTCCTCCCAAATAGGATGCGACCACACTATCACTGTGTTCAAAAATTAATTAAAATAAAAATATATTACAAAAAAAATATAAATATGTAATATATATAGAATGAGTTTAAAATAAAAAATATATAGCTGCTTTCAATATTGCTCGAGGACTTTCAAACTAAATTATTAATATGTCCATTTTTATTTGCATTACAAAGAGTTACAGACGAACTGACCTCTTTTGATAACTCCTCATAGATCTTTCCCGTTTGAAATGCTTTCAATTGTCTGCCGCTTTTCTTCTGATTGTACTAAATACAATTTGTAGTCATACAAGTGACAGAAATATATTTATATTTCATCATTATATTCTATACTAGCGATTCACTTGCGGCTTCGTCCGCTTCAAATATGCAATTATTTATTTTTTAATACTGAATTATTATAGTGTTCTTTCATTATTATTAATTTGAAACAATAAGTACACAATAAAAACGAAATATTTGACCAATTCTTATAAATCCTCTATTTTACAGCAATTTAGTTGAACCAAATACGTTATATTGATATAACTTTATTATTTACGAACAGATTTATATAAATTAAACAATAAATGTTAAGGGAGATTTGGCTTAATACAATAGCGAGAGCTACACTTAAATTGGTTAAGTCGATTCTGAGATTAGCGTGTACAAACGTACAAACAAACAGAAGTTTCCGAGATAAGCGCGATTAACTAAACAAACAGCTTAATAATATTAGTATATAAGTATAGATTAGCAATGTCTGCGTTTTTCTATGAATTTTATATGCAATATATAAGAACGTGCGTGAAGATGAAAAAACTGATGTATTAGTTAATGACTACAAAAGCTTGTTTTTTTGTCCCAGAATATGTAATATGTCCAACAATAACAGTTGTAATCTGAATCTTCATACCTTTATTGTTTGTAAAAAAACTAATATCAAAATATTTATCTTAGCTTCTCTAAGAATAGATTCTTAAGAGTCCGCCCAAGGAATAATATGATAAATGACAGAAACATGAAACAAAACAGAAAATTTCCTTTGAGCTTATTCATTTTTTCAGCTGAAGATCAATCCATGTATCATAATTATTGATTGACACCTTTTCGTAATTTGTAAGTTATGTTAACATATTTCAATTTATCTTATATTTTATACTATCATCATACTAATATTAGACATGTGAATGTAAGTATGTTTGTTACGCTTTCACGCTAAAGCTACTGAACCCATTATCATGAAACTTTTTACACATATTCTTATAGGTATTAGAAAGGACATAGGATACTTTTTATTTTAGAAAAAATATAAATATTTCATTATTATTCTTTGGTTGTAATATAACAATAAGTTTAAGCGAGCGACTGCGCGCTTGAATTTCTAGTATGATATATAAAACTCTTCTATATCTGATTGACGGACAGATAATGCACATTATTAGAATTATAATAGTATGTAGGTAAGACCCATGTAGCACGGTGAAAGCGTCTCACTGTAAATGCGATGGTAGTTGGTTTGATAACGAAATAATTAATTTCCTATTCATTTCTGTGAACCTTCCTTTAACACGAGGTTCACTATGCTTAGATAAAAAAAATACAAATATTTATACAAATCTAACTATATCTTAGAGGCCAGTCTTGGCGAAGGGGCACAAGCGTGCGCGTGTAAACGCAACAGGTTGTGGGTTCGATTCCCCCTCAATAATATAAAAAATATATATATATTTCTATTTCTTCGCACTGGTGTGTGTGTGGCACAAAGCGCACTTTTGATTTCCACCACTCAACACGCAATGCCTGCAGAATTCAGTAGAAAGTGGGAAGCGGAGTGTCTTTTTAGGCTCCTTCTGCCTTCCTTGTTGGAAGACAAAAAAAACTAAGAAAATGCATTTTAAAATGCTAGCTTTTATTTGAAGTAGGCTTTTACAATTATTATCAATCGTTAAATAAATGTGATTTCTCTCATATAGAAATGTTACAAGTACTAAATGCAACTGATATAATTCTAGAGTTATTAGTCTTTAAACAAGCTTTGTAAAAAAATTTAAATATCTCGACATTTATCCTTATAGACACACAAGGGCGGGTCCCTTTAAATTTAGATTTTAATGTTGTATAACAATAACGTTTTAATTATTTGTAAATTATTATTATGGTTAGCTTCACGCTGTATTCACCAAGTAGTACGGTAGGTTGTCAGTTCGATTCTCACTTTGCCACGTGTTTTTTTTATATTCAAAAGCGTTTATTAATCTAAACGAAAAGATTGGGGTTAGGTTCAATAAAGAGGTTAAAAAAACGGTGATGTATAAAAATTCCAAAACAAAAACATAATATAAGTTACTTTTACATTTATATATACTTAATATTTTGTTACATATATGTAAGAACATAACAATTTTCATCAGATCATGTTCACACAGTGGCTATTGTAATAATAGAAATTGGTTCCTTCTTTGAAAGAGTTAAGCCCTATAGAAATCGTATAGTAGGCTTCTTAGTGTTCCGTAGATTGTAATTAAAAAATAATCTTATAAAATATTACATGTAGGCTTTACAGACACTCCGTTTCCATTAAGATACATCGGAACCCTATTTTCCGCCGTTTTCTCGATGCATTACGTGTTGAATGGCAGAACTCAACGCCGCACTTTGACTCGTTACCAGAGTGAGGTAATGAAAATATTGAATATTTCATTCTCCTGAGTGGAAATCGAACACACAACCGTCGCGTTATAGTCGTACGCTTGTGTCCCCATGTAAAAAAATATATATTAAAATTATTTTCATTTACCCACCCTGGTAGACACAGGGTTTTGAGCTACGTCACCACGCAATGGTATAGGAAGTGAGATGGAAAGTGAGGAACCGAGTGTCTTAACACTAAGTTTCTTTTGTGGAACAAGCGTGAAGCGGTTTGGACTCTAATTTATTAAAAAATCAGTAGTGTTTATTTGTGAAATGATTTGTTTCTCTCAACAAAATATGTACTGAGCGTGCGAACGCATTGGTTTGGACTCTTTAAAAGATCTGCCTGTTGCATAATATGTTAAATATATAAATATATATAAAAATATCATTTAAAATATATATAATATTCACTTAAATATATATATTACTTTATTTTTTATTTGAGGCTACCCTTTATTCTTTACGCGTCTCTCTGCTTTGAACAAGGAAATTATGACATTAAATAAAGGATATTCTGTACTTATATTTGATTTTTAAATTTTTTAATATTATATAATTAAAATAAAATTTTTAATATGCATCTCAACTGTTATATCAAAAAAAATCCTGAAAATTTTCGAAATCATTTCAAAAATTAAGACAGTTATGATCCAATAATTATATAAAAAATCAATATCGAACTTACCTCATAAAATATTATATCATTCCTATCACTCCACTACACACAAACTATGCTTACTGGCTGACAATTCAACGTGCTATGGTTCCGTGGGACGCCACTTTGCGCTTATATACTGTAGTCGGTGTAGCGTCAGCAACGATCGACTATATGGATGAATTTATATTAATATTGTATATATAGTTTTTATTTTTATACGTATTGTATTTAATTGTATTGAAAAAATAAATAAATAAATTTTGTGTTGATATATATGTACTAATAGATATAAACATATAATTATATTTGTATTATATAGGTAATTTTAAGAAGAAAAATCGGACAAGCGCGACTCGGATTTCCGAGGGTTCCGTACAAATATTGAAGGTCTTGAGCTTTCTCTGAAATTCAAGATTATCTTAGCCAGGGCCCTTTCATCTGATACCTCACTTGAACTAGTTGCTTTAATACCAAAAATTGTCTCCCTTTTAAGGCCTAGCATATTATTTTTTAGGATTCTACTATACATTAGTAGTTTACAAATGTATAGTTTTAATTTTTTTCCGGAACTAGTACTGCCTGTAGATGATAGCTGCTAAATTTCATAATTCTAGATCAACCGGCAGTACCCTATTGATTATGATTTAAAAGCTTTTAAAAGCTAATATACCAAAAATTGTCTATTATCGAAATACGCGTTTATTGCGATATAATGTAGAAATACTTTTTTTATTTTAGTAAATGATGAGGCCGTAGGTCTGAGTATTTGACTCGACTCGATTCGACTCGTATCGTATTTCCAAGCATTGCTGAGATAAAGGCTCTTGACAGACAGACAGATAGACGTACAACAAAGTGATCTTATAAGGGTGCCTTTTTTCCTTAAATGGTACGGAACCCCAAAAAGATAAATAATTACAGATAATAAGTAAATTGTTTTTTTTATTCATTAATAATATAAATATTTTTACAAATGTACAGAAATGATTTTACACTACTTAAATTTTCATTTTCAAAGGAAATTTCTTTATGACTGACATCAAATCCAGCTACTGACTTTTACCGTGTATAGATTGAACTTTAGCAGCTGCACTACTATTATTTTTAGCTTCACGCTGTATCCTGCATATAGCAGAGTAGGCACAGGGAACCTGTGAACCTTGGGTAAAGACGATGCCGTTCTCATTAATACACTTCCGTTCCGCACTTAACGCCGGATTCTGGAGGCATTGCATGTTGAGTGATAGAACTCAACGCCGCGCTTAGCCTCGCTACCAAAAAATCGAGCCCACAACCTGTTGCGTCTACCTGTTGCGTTTACATTCGGTTTCAATCGTGGTACGTATGTTAAACTACAGAACTGATTTTAATGCATTTTTTTCTTTAACTGAGAGAAACATGACGATTCTTTTTTTAGTTTCACGCTGTATCACGCAGACAGCAGGGTAGGGATAGGAAACCTATTGTAAAGACACTCCGTTTCCCATTTTCCGCTGAATTCTGGAGGCATTGCGTGTTGAGGGGCTGAACTCGACGCCGCGATGAGGAAGGTTTATATGCATATTATAATAAAGGATTGTATGCGTCACAAGCGTCGTCATTTCAACCATATTTTTGTGTTCACTCGTCTAAAAGGGAAATAACGAAAGTACCTAACTAAAATCTAGTACCCTAGCGAGCGAAGCCGCGAGTCGCACTGTAGTATGATTAATATAATATTTCGAATATTTCGCAACTGACCCTCCTGATCTCTTTGTACATTAAAAATTGTAATTTACGCAGTTGGTTTTGGTCTTAGAAGTCTCACTTGCGTGCCAATTTTGATGAGCAACGCAATTAAAAAAAAAAAAAGTAATCCTGTATAGTATAAACAACGTAGAATTGGTTTTCATTTCTTCCTTTTATATACGTTTGTGAGATCTGTGTGTGTGTAGTTAGTAAATTTTATGCTGATAACGGATAGTTTGGGGCATATCGCGTCAGAGAGAACGGAGTGTCCAATGCTATGTTTAATTGCTGCATACCTTTTTCGCGTCTTTCATTGTCATCAACTTCTTCACAATTCCCTCCAGGAGTCCTCATGCTGTGACTTTCCTCAAATATCATGTGCTATACTCTTGAAGGTCAACCGAGGTCTCTCCTTGAACATATTAAAATTTATAGAAAACTGCTATATTTTCCGCTTTAATGCGAATTTAGTTATTTTTGCGCTTTCTCATGTCGTCGTGGCGCAGAGGTACGGAGAGAATAAAAATATTAAATATTTCATTTCCACAAATAGGAATCGAGCCCACAACCATTCATTTTACAGTCGCACACCTGCGCCTCTGCGCCACGACAAAATTAAGTTAATCAGTTACTTTTGTAATTGAAATGCTTCTAAATTTTTTATTGGGAAACAGCAATCGTCTTAAATATTTTTTAAGTTTCATAATCGCGATAAGCTTTTATGGGCATAATAAAAAATACCGGACAATCGCGAGTCGGACGTCCAAATGGAGCTTTTCCTGAAATTCAAGCTTGGCTTAGCCAGAGTCCTTTCATCTGATATCTTATTCGAACTAACCGCTTTAATACCAAATTTTGTAAATAGTAAATAGTATTACCTGTAGATACTAGGTGCCAAATTTCATAATTCTAGGTTAACTGGAAGTATCCTATGAGTTTTATGTGTCCTTTAAACTTTTTATGTGCCCTTTAAAGTGTCGAAATACGCGTTTTTGCGCAGCCATATCTTTTGATTTCAAGGAAATGTAAAAATACATTTTTTTTAGGAAATCAAGGGACCGTAGATCTGAGTATATGGTGTGAATTTCAACTCGATATCTTCTTAGCGTTCCTGAGTTAAAGGCTCTTGACAGACAGCTAAACAGACAGACAAACGGGCGGACAACAAAGTGATCTTATAAGGGTTTCTTCTTTGCTATAAAAGTACGGGAGCTTAAA
The DNA here is from genome assembly GCA_917862395.2 of Heliconius sara. Lineage (NCBI taxonomy): Eukaryota > Metazoa > Arthropoda > Insecta > Lepidoptera > Nymphalidae > Heliconius > Heliconius sara. The sequence continues at coordinate 1,174,529 of OU860788.1, read as the reverse complement.
AATATCTGTTCTAATTAATTAATTGCATATTTTCTTATAATAAAGACAATGTCAATTCTACATATTATAAACAAGTTGATAAGACCATCGTGGTGTAGTAGAAGAGAGTATTGGCTATACATAGATGGCCATGGATGTAGGTTCGATTCCACTCGGAGAAGCTATAAGATATATATTTTTTAACTGGAGGAAATCTAAAAACCTAGTATTAAGACACTTCCGTTCCCCACTTTCTGATGAATTCTCGAAGAGTAGCGTGTTGAGTGACGGAACTCAACGCCGCGCTTTGCCTCGTTGCCAGAGCGAGGAAATGAAAATATTAAATATTTCATTCCCCTAAGTGGACACAACCGTCGAGAGTACGTTCAGATGCTTATGCCCCTTCGCCACGACGACTTATAAAAGAGATAATATTTAATTAAACTTTTATTTTCCTACTTCGGCAGGAAAAATGCGGTGTTGGCCTCCGCAACTCGACAAAAAATGCCTTAATACTAACTAGTTTCCTTCACCTTTCACCTTCTACATGTCTTATTTGTTGTTGTTTGTTGTTGCAAGTTACAAAAAAGTTAAAGTTGTGCTACGAAAACGAATTTTGCTACGAAATACTACGTGAACGTTTACATATTTATTTCATTTGTATTATATTTTTAAAATTATAATATATTACTTGAATTTAAAATTACTTTTAGTAGTAGGCAGAGGGAACCTAATGTTAAAACACACCGTTCCCCGCTTTCCGCCGAGTTTTGCAGGCATCGCGTGTTAAGTGGCGGAACCCAACGCCGCGCTTTGCTTCGACACCAGAGCGACGAAATGAAAATATAAATGTAAGCTAATATTTTATCTCCTCGATTGGAGATCGAACCCACAACCAGTCGCTTTTACAGTCACAATTTATGCCCCTGCGCCACGACTGGCCTCAAATAATAATTAAAATACAAATAATCAAATATTTATACCCAATTATGTGATTTGCAACTAAATATAAAAATTTATTACTGTACTATTAGGGTACTCTGATGAATAAATAATTTAAGTCAATATAGCATATTTTCTTTTCTATTAGGTACCTAATGTCGCCTCAAAGTGACAAAAAATAATAAATAGGTTAATTTTATTTTGCCTACAAAAAAAATTCAAATTGGTCAGTATAACACCAGTTAGGTTACCTTCCTATGCTTGACGTCATACTTGCAAATTTAAACTTAATATAATAGAGCCGCTAAAATTGCCTTAACTTTTAGAACTATCATATTTTTTATAACTATATATATTTTTAATTTAATATTTTCATTTCTTCGGCGTTGAGTTCCGACTTCCAGCACTTAATACGCAATGCCTTCAGAATTCATCGAAAAATGGATAACGGAAATAACAAATGTCTTAATGGGACTGAATGGGACGGAGTGTATTAACAATAGGGTACCTAGGTATCCACTGCCTACCCTGCCATCTGCGGAATATAGTGTGAAGTAAAAAAAATAACCGATTAGAAATCTACAATATTATATTACAATCACACAACCATTACTATTATTTGCTTCTAACGTCTACGTCTGCATTATTGCTTTATTGTTTTTTTTTTTGGTTTTCAACTTTTATAACATATTAATTTAAATTAAAAATCTTTAAAACTGCAATATATCTAGTTAAACACCTTTAACGGAGTGTCTTAACATTAGGTTCACTCTGACTACTCTTACGATACAAATACAGCTTGAAGCCGATGTAGATACATATGTATATAAACGACTTTACTAATTACAATTAAAAACATTTTATAGCTTCACTTTGTATCCCACACAGAAGGCTAGGCAGAGGAAACCTAGGAACTTAGTGATAAGACACTCCGTTCTCCGTCCCTAGATGCATTGCGTGTTCAGTGGTGGGATACAACGCGCTTTGCTTAGGCACCAAAGTGATTTTTTAAAAATAATAAAATTTAATTCCTACGAGCAGGAATCGAACCCACAATCCATCAACTGGTCTCTTTTTTATATTATAAATTCAAAGTTTCTCACCAAAGTAAACGTATTAAAACAAAATGCACGTTGCTGTGTAACCTGTTGAATTGCAAAGGTCGTGGTCTCGGGTGTACCATTTCCACCTGTTCCATATTCATCAGGAGGTGGGTACTCCACTCACCGGCCGCTACGGCCCTTGGATTCTTACAGTGTTTTAAGCTTATAAAAACAAACTATTGTGTATCGAGTGAATCGGTGCTAGTTTATTTTAATGGGTTTTTTTTTATTATTATTGTTGTTGTTGGATTTTAAAAGGTTTTTTTTGTTATTTGTTTTTTTTTTAATTTTTAAATAGTCATTCTATTAGTGATCGGTAATGGCTTCGTTTGGACAAGCATATACTTGTATCAGTGTAGTCTTTGGTCTACAATAATATTTTTATGCTTGTACTTTTCGAGGCGTTTCCAATTATTGTGTTTTCTTTTCTGTTAAATAGTCTATTTATCAAAGAAGGCTTTGTAGGCTATGTAATATCACATTAATAAGGAAGTATATAGAGCGCAGGTAAATGTGATTTATGTACACATCGTCCTCTCAAATCAATCTGTCTTTTCGTGGAAACCGAATCAAAATAGTTTATTCATAGTTTGAGAGTTCTAAGCATAATGAGTGAGAAGCAACATTGATTTATACTATGTAAGATTCAAATCGTAAATGATTCAACACACCCTTTATATTTAAAAAAAATACTATAACTAATATTTATTAAGATGCATGTCATTAAAATGATGAATGCCATTCTTAATAAAAGTATGTAATAAATATAGCAGTATAGGACGTGAATGTATTGTTAAGTCCTTACTCCAATTTTTGCCCAAATTCGAGAAATTGTGTATCAAGCTACCAGAGCTAGAAAATGAATATAATTAATTCCGCCGAGCGGGAATCGAACCCGCGGACGTTGTGCTTGGAATCAGACGAGGGACTTCAATGGTTTTGATACAAGCTATAATTGGATAAGACGATTAGATATTCATCTAATGGCGGGCGTGACATCTGTTTATAATAAATGTACAATGTATTTGTGCATTCATGACTTTGTCCAAATCGTGTACGTGTTAACTGCGAAATTCCACGTATTCGATAATATAATGATCTAAGCTTCAGTGTAGACACGAGAGTAGTGGATTCGATCCCCAGTCGGTGTCATTATTTTCACTTCCCCGCTTGTGTCAATTTCGACTGAATAAAAAAAATTGTGATAAAAATAGTTTCCCATTTCAAAGCAAAGAGAAAAAAAAGAAATGAATTTAAATATAAAATTCGCGTTTTTTTTAGCGTCACGCCGTATTCCAGATTCCTTCTGGTTCTCCTACGCCACACATAGTAGGGTTACCTAGTGTAAAACACTCCGTTCCCATTAAGATACTTCAATTTCTGCCGTGTGATCCTGGCCTAGAATAGGATCATCCTGGTACTGGTGGTGTCATAAGAGGCGACTAAAGTACGTGTGGTAGAGTCACGGCGCCAGCAATGGCAACACGCATGGGCAGACTCGACCGGATCATTACCACCCCGGCATTTAAAACCGGCGTGATTTAGTGGCTTTATGTCACTGCGTTTCGCATCAGGTAATGCCGGGCCCCGGCGCCCAACCCATCTTAAAGGCTGGCAACGCACCTGTAACTCCTCTGGGGTTGCACGGGGTCGTGGGCGGCGGTAGTCACTTACCATCAGGTGACCCGCACGCTCGTTTGCCGTGTCTTTTCCATAAAAAAAAACTCTCTTTTCAAATTTGAAAAATCCTCTTGGTTGTGGAGTCACCCAACTCAACGCCTCTCTCTGCCTGATTACCAGAGCGAGGGAATGAAAATATCAAGTTTTCCATGCCCCGGAGTGGGAACCGAACCCACAACTTTGACAGTCGCAGGCTTGTATAAAATTGATCAGTTTTTTTCAAAACTCCTATTTTGTAGTTGTATATTAAATGTAAGTGGATATTAAGTATTCATAATTATGTTAACAAAAGTACATATACTACCTAGCTTACGGCAGTTTTTCCTTTCTTAAGTTAAATTTCTGCCCTTAATTGTAGAACTTACTCTTTTCTCATTGACTTCAGAATTTCTTTATAAGCTGTGGCTTTTAATTCCCAATTTGATAAACTTTTATTTTTCCCAAATGCAGCGCAGAAAGTTTTAAAGGATTGTGTACCATGTTTCATGAAAGCATTAAATATAAATACTGCAATAGTCTTTACAAGATTGGGGGGAACGAAAGTATCTTAATGGGAACGGAGTATCTTAACACTAGTGCTAGTGTGCAGATTCCCTCTGCCTACCTTGCTATGAACACGATGAAGCTAAAAAAAAAATTAATGAGTATGAGGCTGAAGAAACAGCGCTATCGCAGACAGGAATTAGAAGAATCAATCCTTTTTGGAACTATGTTTTTTTTTTGTTTATTAAGTCAGCTTCACGCTGTATCCCACACAGAGTAGAATAGGCAGAGGAAACTTAGTGTTAAGATAATAAGTTCCCCACTTTCTGCCGAATTCCGAAGGTATTGCGTCCTGAGTGGCGGAGCTCTACGCCGCGCTTTGTCTCGACACCCACTGGTTAGTTGGTTTTACAGTCACACTTTGTGCAGAAATTACTTTTTTTTAGTTGTATTTCTATTTTTTTGGTATTATAACAAATCTCCACATAAAAAGGCGATTGTTATCACTTGTAATAACATTGTATTAGATTTGACTTAACAAGAAAAAAAAATACTTTTCGTGAGAGTTTAACAGCATGAAATATTCGGTTATCATGTATATTTCAATAAGGTCGACGAGTCGCGGCCGCTCTGGAGTTAGGATTTCCATTTTGCGCATTGTTCACTCGAGAAGAAAACAAAATCTGCACAGCTAACTTCAGACGGCCACGACTCGTTGACCATACTATACGTTACTTTTGAGTTGCGTAACTCAGCAACTCTTGGAATAAAATTATTATTTTATTATATATAGTTACACTTAAAACTTTAACAATCCCCGAATGGGAATCGAACTGGCAACTATCAAAAGTATTCTGTAACATTCTAACAATATTCGAACAACAATATCATATAGGTGATTTGATGATTTTTTTTTTTTCAGAGAATCTTATTGTTTCGAGATAAAATGCCCGGGCATTGTAAACATTTATTTACCAACACTCTCGTATTGAGATATTTTCAAATGCCTTTCGTAATAAGGCTATTGATAATGAATTCGAATTCTATATTTTTGAATGGTGAAGGTGAAGCGCGATGGTTATGGGTTTGATATGCACTTAGAGTAATTACTCATTTTCATTTCCTCGCTCTGATAACAAGACAAAACGCAGCTCGGAGTATAATGTATCGTAACTTCAGCAAAGAGTGTGGAACGGAGCCTCTTAATATTAGATTCCCTCTGTCTACCATGCTTACCATGCTCCAGGATACGTCGTACGCCTACGTACTGACAAACAAAAAAAAAGATTGTAAATCAACAAACTTTTAAAAGTATTGATTTTTATTGCTTAAATGACGCTAACACCTTTAAAAAAATACCACCGATAAAAAAAACTTTTACGACTATAGTAAAAGTATTTTTTGTCATTTCCCAATTGATTTAAATGAGAAAACTCGCTAAAAGCCATCGAGAGCTAATTCGATAAGCGCTACAGTTTTGACGCACCTGCGACGGCCTGATGGAATGAAAACATGCGTCGAGATCGACTGAGTGGGTTGGATCGAGCAATTTTACTAGTATATATTAGTTATTTATCTTAGTAACTGGTTTTTTAACTTTTACTTGATAATTTATGAATGGTGAGTTAAATTTTAAAAAATAGAGTAATTCCTCTTTTTTTTATATAAAAATCATTGATCTATAGATCTAAACTAAAATTTATAACAGTTTCTAAGAATGATTACATTCACTTTTTTATTATCTTAGATTGAGTTCAATTAAATATTTATTTATATTTATATTTTTATTTGTTCGCTCTGGTTTCGAGGGAAGACGCAAAGCCTCCACAATTTAGCGGAAAAGGGAAAACGGAGTAACTTAACACTACGTTCCCCCTGTGCACCCGCTGTGTGATGGATATAGCGTGAAGCTGATTTTAGCATCAATTGTATTAATCGGACACTCATTTACGTCAATAATTTCGAATAATCGTGCCTCGAGAGGTCGGTCGTTGCGCAGAGGCAAAGTGTGACTGTAAAATCGACTGGGTGTGAGTTCGATCCCCACTCGAAGAAAATTTATTTGCATTTATTTGAAATGTAATATTTATTTACATTTATATTTTCATCATTTCTTCGTTCTGGTGTCGAGGCAAAGCGCAACGTTGAGTTCCGCCATTCAACACTCTATGCCTCAAGAACTCGGCCTAAAGAGGGAAACGGAGTGTCTTCACACTAGGTTCACTCTGCCCACCCTGCTGTGGGCGGGAGACTGCGAAGCTGATTTAATGGTGGCTCCATTGCCCTTGATAATATTTAAATATGCGGTCTAAATATAATTCTTCTTATCCCTCTGACCTATCAGTGATGTAGTGGGCTGTAGATCAAACAATATGATAAAATTCCTCGCTCTTTTTATGAAAATCCGTCCATTTCAACATTTTCTCCTGTGATTATTGCTGCTTTAATTGTATTAATTGTAATTTAAATTTTAATATTTTATTTGATTTTTTTCTCATAAAAGAAAGAATAATATTTAAACACTTTTTTTAACTTCACGCTGTATACGTGAACCCCATGTAGCGGGTGAATAGAGGGGCACCAATAATAAGACACTCCGCTCTCCACTTTCCGACGAATTTTGCAGGATCTCTGGTAAGTGGCGAAACTTAATGTCGCGCATTGCCTACGACCATAGAACAAACAAATGAAAATATTAAATGCTTAATTAATTTACTTATTATAATTATTTACTTAGAAAACGTCGAGGCCGGTCGTGGCGCAGCGGCACAGAGTGTGACTGTAAACCGACTGGTTGTGGGTTCGATCCCCACTCGAGGAGATGAAATATTTACTTAAATTTATATTTCCATTTCTTCGCTCTGGTGTGGAGGCAAAGCGCGGCGTTGAGTTCTGCCGCTTAACACGCAATGCCACCGGAATTCGGCAGAAAGTGGGGAACGGAGTGTCTTTCACTACGTTCCCTCTGCCTATCCTGCAGTGTGCGGGATACAGCGTGAAGCCGATTTTTTTCTTATTTTACTGAAGCCGATTTTTTTTTATTTTACTTAGAAAACGTATAAAATTTTTAAAGTAGCGGGACTCGAACCCGCGCCTCCTGGAAACCGACCAGGCGCTCTGACCACTAAGTGTTCTCATCAAGCTACTACGAAATTTTTATGACCGTTCCCCTTGTGACTCTTCTTTAAGAGTGAAATTGAAAAATGTAAAAGTGGAGGAAAGGGTAAATAATATTATTGAACAACAAATAGTAAATGAAGGCGCAGGGGCACGAAGTGTGACTGTAAAATCCACTGGCAGTGGGTTCAAACCCATCCCACCCATGGGGATCAATCCCCAATCGAGGAAGTGAAATATTTATTTACATTTATATTTTAATTTCTTAGCTCTGGTATCGAGGTAAAGCGCGGTGCTGAGTTCCGACACTCAACAGGCAACGCATCCAGAATTCGTGGGAAAATGGGGAAGAGTGTCTTAGCGCTAGGTTCCCTAGGGCCCCTCTGCCGACTCCGTTATGCGCGGGAAACGGCGTAAAGTTAAAAAAAAAATGTAATAAATCGTGGATCATCAACGAATTTAGCATTTATTTTGATTGTGAATCTAAATCTCTAGGGATAAAGTTCACCGAATTCGAAAATTCAGCTACAAACATCAATACTCTGTTCAAATAAGCGCTACAGTTCCATTCAGAAATGCTAAATATTGAAGGTAATAAATAGGTAAACAAACGTTTGAACGTTTCGGTTTTTGATTTTAAATTAGAAAAGTATAAACTTTAGCAAGTTTATTATAGATTTATAATAACGTTAAATCTTTTTTTTTTCAACTTCACGCTGTATTCTACACACAGTGGGAACCTAGTGTCAAGACACTCCGCTCTCCACTTTACGAAGTATTCTGGAAGCATTGCGTGTTCAGTGGCCGAGGTCAACACGGCGCTTTGAACACGACACAAGAAGAAATGAAAACATTGAATATTTCATTTTCTCGAGTGGAAAACGAACTCACAACCAGTAGCATTTACAGTCACACTCTACAGGCCTCAATAGAAATAAAAAAGAAATTAAGATGTGATCTCTTCACGTTTTGTCCCTCAAATCGATAAAACCAAGGAAAACCTAGTGTGAAAATAATCCGTTGTCGGATTTACATTGGAATTCAACAAATGCGTATTAAATGACAGAAATCAACTCTCATCAGTGCACAAATGATAAAAGCAGAAGAAAGTCAACCGTAGCTTTAATTATCATCAAATTTTATATTAACTTTTCAATTTTATACTATTTATTTGGGACAGCAAACAGATTGTGCAGTAAGTAAGGAATCACCCTTTATTTTTTTTCTTTGTCAAATCCAATTCCATAGCATTTAAAAAGATCATTCAGGAAATAAATTCTTTTATAAAGAAAATTTTACCTCAATAATATCTCGCTGTCTATTTGTATCCCGCTTGTATAGGTAGAGGGAGTATAATGTTAAGACACTCCGCTTCTCATTTTCCGCCGAATTTCCACCGGAACTTAACACTAGGTTCTCTCCGCCTACCGTGCTACACGCGGGATACAACGTGAAAAATATACTATTATAAAATTATTATAAATAAAAAAAAATTAAATCAAATTAAATCAGCTTCACGCTGTATCCCGCACACAGCAGGGTAGGCAGAGGGAACCTAGTGTTTTAGACACTTAGTTCCCCACTTTCTGCCGAATTCTGGAGGCATTGCGTGTTGAGTGGTAGAATTCAAAGCCGCGCTTTGCCTCGGCACCAGAGCGAAGAAATGGAAATATAAATTTAAGTAAATATTTCATCTCTTCGAGTGGGGATCGAACCCACAACCAGTCGGTTTTGCAGTCACACTTCGTGCCGCTGTGCTACGACTGGCCTCGAATATATTATAAATAAAAATTTAAAAAAAAAATCCCATTACTCTGTTTTCACATTATAAATTAGTATTTATTTTATTGTAAATATATTATAATGTTGAAATAGCATAGTAACCTCTGGGCCTCAGTTTGTTTGTTCAGCACCCGCTTTATGCTCCAGCGATATTAAAAACCGCCAGCATTCAGTCAACATGGATATTATGAACATGAGGTCCATTCATGAGACGATGATGTATTATAATAGGTAGAAGAGACTTAATAAGAGATTTTGTGATCTTGATAGTTTTTTTTTTCGCGGTCATATCGGAACGTAGTAGAAGAGATTTTGAGTTTTTCAATTATCTCCATTTCCCTTTCAAGGCTCTCTGACAAGACAAAACGCGGCGGTCAAATCCGCCACTCCACACGCAATGTCTATATAATAGGATTAAAAAAGACATTGGAGTGCTGGACTTGTTCCGCAATCTACCAATGTCCCGAACACGATCCGTGAAGAACGTAGTGTCTTGATATTGGGCACTACGGAAAAATTATGCTCTTTTTATTCCATTTTACTCTCAGAAAATGGCAACAATTTCTATCCAATCATACATATAACCACAGAAGTACATACACTCACACAGTACAATAGTAATATTTAGCTTTTAAATATTTATTAGGAAAGCAGCAGCGGTGCGATCTTTGCACTTGCAACTGGAAAAATAATGGTATAAAACTTCCATTCCAGAGTTCATACATTAAACATAGTTTTGTATTGAGAGCTTACGTGGAATGGAACGTATTGTTTGTGAAATGGGCTATTTTAATGTGGTGTAGATATAAGGGGCTAATTAAATATATATTATCTTATTCTTTCTTTTTTTCTTTTTTTCTCAACTTTACTCTGTATCCCACATATAGCTAGGCTGGCACATGGAACTTAGTGTGACACTCTGTACATATTTTCTGCTCAATTATTGTGATATTGCGTACTGAGTGGCGGAACTCAACGCCGCGCTTTTGCTTTGGTGTGTTCGATTAAATATCTTACCATGCCAGTGCCAGACGCCAACCAAACCAAACTTTTATTAGATTTTTCATGTTCATATAACTTATACATTTTTATATTATTGTAAGTGAGCGCTCATTTATCTACAATAATCGATACTTTTAATAAAACAGTAAAAACAGAATGTTTATACATGCGATAGATTTTAAACAAAGCAAGACTTAGAGTTTCGACACTCAATACACAATGTCACGAAAATATGTACAAAGTGTCTTAACACTAGTTTCCCTCTGTCTATTACCCTCCTATGGGGAAAAAACGTGAAGATGATTTTCACTTTTTTTCTTACATAAATCTCAAGTGGAATCCTAAAAGATTTGATATTAAATGAAAAAATCCAAGCGAGCAAAGTTGCAGGAATCAATAATAGTTGCTTAACAAATAGTTTATCATATCTCCTACTAAATCTAAACATGTAAATATGCAAAATCTCTTCACCCCTCATTACATTTCCGGTCGAACCATTAAACTCGCGCCATTGACCATCAATACTACTACACTACACTATATAGGGTGTTTTATTTAATATTCATGCTAATTTTATATGTATATTTGTTACAGTTTCGACGCCATCTAATATACTGCTATGGTGAGTTGAAATTTATATAGTGTAGGTGGTTATTGATGTGACCTTTGATGTTGAACTGTATTTATTTTTATTTGTGACACTAGTTGTTACCTGTTGCTTCGCCCGTGCGTTCTAATAGTAGCACAGGGATACAACCGAGTGCTTGTAAACGCGAAAGGTTGTAGGTTCGATTACCACTAGGGGAAATGAAATATTTATTATTTTCATTTTTTCGCTTTGGTGTGTAGCGTTGAGTTCCACCTCTCAACATACAATGCCGGACGCACGGAAAGTGGAGAGCTGAGAGAGTATCTTAACACTAGGCTCCTTCTACCAATCCTGCTCCATGCGTGATATAGCTTGAAGCCGACAGTAAAAAAGTAGTTTTGTATGTTCGATTCTTACTTTTAAATACCGTAACAGTTTGAGTAAATGTTCCAAGTATATCAGTATATAAGTAAAAGTAAAAAAATTACATTTATTTCTATAGAAATTCAAATTCTGCTCCGACGGTGATTGTCCTTTATGGGCATTGGCTGCACTACACGCCTTGGGTAGCCTTCCTGCACCAGTCTTCAGGAATTTACTGCATCATATTGTAGATGAACAGCCTGTGAGTATAAAATAATGAATATCTAGACATGTATTAAAATTTCTAAACCACTTTAAAAAGGGCGCAAGGGCACAGGCTTGTGAGTTTACGCGTAATAGGTTGTGGGTTCGATTCCCACTAGAAAAATGGAGTATTCAATCTTTTCATTTCTTTGGTCTGACATCGAGCAAATCGCGGCGTTGTCCATCACCAACACGCAATGCCTCCAGAATTCAGTGCAGTGCAGAATAAACGTAAAACGTATGGGTATACCTAATTGTTTTAATTATATTTCCATACTAGTATTTATCATCATATTCATTTGTGTCCCTAAATTCTTGATTTTTAATATTTTTTTAGCTTCACGTTCCCGTTCACATGTTCAGTTCACACCTGCATGTAGCAGGGTAGACAGAGGGGACCTAGTGTTAAAACACTCCGTTCCCCACTTTACGCTACTGAGCTTTACCTCGATACCAGAGCGAAGAAATGGAAATATAAGTTTAAATAAATATTTCATCTCCTCGAATGGGGATTGAACCTACAACCAGTCGATTTTACAGTCACACTTTGCGCCCCAGCGCCACGACTGGCCTCGACGAATCAGAATCGAAATATTATATTGGTTCATTCTATACAAATTAACATAGACTCTACTATTAGACGCTTCCCAGTCACGCCGCTGCTGACGACAGATAGCTAATTAGAATTTAATGAAATGATTTCTTTAAGTGCATTCAGACGAAAACAATCTACATCATTTTCGAAATCTCATAAACTTTTACTATTGAAGATGTTCTCCTGTAAATTTTCAGTGAAAATTCATTCTTTTGGTACAATATAGAATTTATATTGTGTGAAACTTTGGTTTGATTCGGCTTCGGCTTGATTTTATGTTCAGCTATCTGTTTAAAATTTGTAAAATTAGACTTTTGTAGGTAGTATGGTAACTATTTAAGTATTTATAATTGGTTTGGAAATATTTTATTTATTTAGAGTGAAACTAAATTAAAATAAGATGAAAATGTAAATTACATTGAAAAAAATATAATTTTATTATTATTATTATCTTAAAATATGGAAATTATCGTGGCCAAGTGGGACCGCGTCCGGACCGGGGAGGTGCAACTATATTTATTACCTCTCTATCTATCCAGTGCTGGACTAAAAGACAGCGCGACGTTGAGTTCTGCTGCTCAAAATGCCATATCTCTAATCTGATACTATATTTCTCCCGTCTACTCAAAAATTATATTTACTATACGAGTTACTATATATATTATACGAGTAAGAGAGGTAGGGGGAGACCTCGGTTGACCTTCGAAAACACAGTATCAAAGATACTGGAGGAAGGGCACGTAAAAAGCATGAGGATCCCACGGAGGGCATGTATGAAGAGGTTGATGACAGTGGACGAGGCGAAAGAGGTATGTAGAGACCATAGTGTTTGGCGCTCCGTTCTCTCTGACTACCCCGCTAGGGATAAAGCGTTATGCTAAGTTAAGTTAAGTTAGTTAGAGTTAAAGTATGAAATTTAAACTAGATACTTTTGTTTTTTTTTTTTTGGTAAATACTAGAGTACTCCATATTCCATCATGTAAGTTATTTTGTTTTCCCTTATTTGGCTGAAGAGAATCACATTTATAACCTTTTAGCTAGTCTTTGACTGTAATATCATAAATGAATAAGCTTATTTCTGTCGCGTTGGCGGCTTGGACATACTATACAGGCGCGACGGCCTTTTTTGTATATTTTCGTTCCTCTCGTATTTTTTTGTAAACAATAGGTCTAGAAATTATCTCAAACTCTTCAGCTTAATAATATTAATACAGATACAGTTAATATTAAAAAAATCTAATTAAATAAAATCAGCTTCACGCTGTGTCCCGTACACAGCAGGGTAGGCAGAGGGAACCTAGGGTTAAGATACTCCGTTTACCCACTTTCTGCCGAATCTGGAGGCATTGCATGTTAAGTAGCAGAACTCAACGCCGCGCTTGTCCTCGACACCAGAGCGAAGAAATGGAAATATAAATTGAAGTAAATATTTCATCTCCTCGAGTGTGGATCGAACCCACAGCCAGTCGGTTTTAGAGTCACACTTTGTGCCCCTGCGCCACGACTAGCCTAATATTAAATTATAATTGAAAACATAAAAATAATATATTTTTGCAGGACGATGGCATCATGGATATATTAAAAGACACGAGTTTGTGTGAGTACTTCAGTCACTAATTAAGATCGCCAGCAGCTTTTCTACTTGACGAACATTTCTAATTATTATTAGATACATGGATTTTCACTTATTAATAATTTTAAATATATATAAAAATGTATTTTAACGATCATATTTTTCGTAATTTTATGTTAGCTATTTCGAATTTTTATATTATGTATGTATTCATAGAACAAACATTTTATTTTGCTTTTTTAATTTTCGACATGACTGACAAGCGAATAGAATTTTCCCTTTGAAAAATCTCTTGGTTCTCCTCTCTTTAAGTAATAACTATTATTTTTATTTACCATGTGGCCAGTGAGCTCGTTTCACTTAGACTGTTTTCAATTTTTTTTATCTTCTATCTTTTTTCAATCTATAAATGTACATTTACTTGTGTATGAAAAAAATAAACGTTAATGGATGCCGTTCTCTCTTTACGTCTATTGAGTGTAATAATTTATTTATTTTTAACAATAATATTCAAATAATAATTATAACTTTTGTATTCTACATTGTTAAAGCCCCTCGAGACGAAATTCAAACCTTACAAATTCGGATAGGAAAGAAGAATTTTATTTAACTCAATACAATTTCTTACACTTTTTTTAACGTAATCTATAAAAATAGCCTTACTTTACAAACAATCATAATTTTAATATTCTACATTGTTAAAGCCTCACGAGACGAGTGCGCTCGCGCCGCAGCGGTTTTACGCTGGACTTTAAAACAAGCGCATCGTTGTGGTTGTAGCGGAGTGCAACTTGCCAGAGATCTTCTAGTCCTGGGCGTTCCTCGCGCTCACGCGTCTGCTTTGGCTGATGCTGCAGAGACTGCGCGGGAAGCTTACGAGTCACATGTTAAGACGAATGGGTTTATGAGTATGTATTTTGTTTCGTTTTAGAGTATTTTTTACGTTGCCTTTTGTGGTGTTGTTAGAGATAAATATTGACTTTGAAGAATAATAAAGTAGAAATGAGTTAAAGTAAACGAGGGTAGTCGTGGCGCAGGGGCACAAAGGTAGTGGGTTCGATCACCACTCGAGGAGATAAAATATTTATTTAAATTTATATTTCCATTTCTTTGCTCTGGTGTCGACGCAACGCGGCGTTGAGTTCTGCCACTCAACACGCAATGCCTTTAGAATTCGGCAGAAAGTGGGGAACGGAGGGTCTTAACACTAGGTTCCCTCTGCCTACCCTGCTGTGTGCGGAATACACCGTGAAGCTGAAAAAATAGTAATAAAATGTTTTGTCGTTTTTACTGAATATATTTATTATTGCTTGTTTTTAATATAAATATATTTTTATGGAACTGTAGGATTGAAAATATATATTTTTTGCAGTTAATAAGTTGACGGACGTGTCGGTGTCTCCTGGACCCGAAGGTACCGTAGACACAGTCAAAGTCACGCTGCAATCCGATGAAGTGTTTACAGGAGGACAGAATACAACCGATCTAATCATTGATAAGTCCCAAGTTAAATCTATATTGGAAGAGCTGAAGAAGGCAAAAAAGAAAATGGATGAATTAAACTTAGAATGATTCTATTGGCTTATCAAATGTTATTTAACAATGATAATGGAAGAAGTCCCATAGATTTTACACATTCCAAAACAAATATATAAAATGTTAGACAACATATACATTTAAAAACCTTACTTCAACTGTGTGTATTTTTTTTTAAATTAACCTTTTAATAAATTATTAATGTCAATTTGATTTATTTTTATTGCAAAAATTTCGCTAAAAAAGCCACCGTGTAAAAGAGCCACATCGCTAAAAAAACCACATGGGCGTAGAAAGAGGGGAAGCCGGGCGTGCCGTGCCAACTCTAGAATAATATGGTGCCCACCTTAGAAATTATACTAACAACAACATTTTCCCCGAAAAATTAAAAAAAAAAAACATTTACACGACACGATAAAAATATTACAGTTTTTTTGTCTGATTATACATCTTTTTTTAGAACTACTGGAAGAATGGAATTGTAAATGAAACTCATTTTGTTGTACATTTCTCCGTATATAACCCTAGGCAGGATCCATACGATAATTATTTTTATAGACTGGCAGTAAACTGCTGTAGAACCTTAATAGTCCAGCTAAACTATAAGAAATAATGAAATACCTCCCTAGCTTCAGCGTGATAATATTTTCTAGTAGTGAGTTCTAGTTATTTAAACTGCCCGTGAACACACTCATACAATTATTTGTTTAGTTCATCAAATAACGCGGCTTCGCCCGCTTGAACTATACACGAATACCATATAATAAAAGGGTAGAAAACTCGACAAATCGATTATACATGCTGAAAAACCACTCCGCAGAATCCTTTGTCTATCTGTTTGTTTGTTCTCAAATGACGCAAAAACTACCGGACAGTAGTGATCGATTTTTTGCATAGTGATAGCCTAGGATCTGGAGCTACATTTTTTTGGGTTTCATCCAAGTTTTTTTATTATAATTTCCTTAAAAAAATACCGAAAAATACAAATAATAATAAATAAAGATAACTACTAGATGGTATTATGTTGATTATTCGCAAGTAAAGCTAAATATATAATTTTAATGAAAATTAATAATGAATTAATTACTTATTTTCTTCTTTTATTTTATTATTAACCACAATTAAACAGAAAAAGAAAAAGTACAATTTACAGTTTTTTAGTCTCTCATAAATATTATTTTAAACATTAGTAAAAAAAAATAAAGACAGATAGCAAATATATCCATATTTGCTGTCGGTCTTTATATATATATATATACATATATACATGTCTATATATATATATATATATATCTATATATATATATATATATATACATATATATATATATTTATTTCACCAATGGTGACGTTTAAAATAGCGATGAATAAGTGAAAAAAATCAAAGTTGTTTTGGAAAGTAAATTGTGATTGTGATTTCATAGTTTATAAAAGTTGATATTGTGTTTATATGACGTGGTGATGTGAATACAATTTTTTCATTGGTTATGTACATTACATTCATTTAAAGTAATTATATTTCTTAAGAGAACTCTTACATTATAACTATTTTCAATTACTATCAACACTAGAATGTCTATAAAAATGTAGCACAAATTATGTATAATTTTGAACATTTTGAATATTTTTCCCCCGATATGATAATTAATAAGAGATAATAATTTAAAAAATACCTAAAATATATTTCCCTCGTATATGTTGTAATAACTATTAATATCTATTAACCAAAAAATATTATAAATAGTAAGTTACTAAGATCGATCAAACCAAAATCGATTCTTAATTTCTCGAACATAAAATGTTACAATATTAAATAATTTAATAAAGTTTAGGTAAGGGCAGCACTGTGCTACTTTCAAAATAAATAAAGATTCCGCACAAATATTTCTATTTTCTATTTTTTTATTTATTATGGCGTGCCAAGTGTGCCAAAAATAATATTTATAAAACTTTTGTAACTTTAAAACTTTTTGCGCCTGTCATTGCAAAATCAAACCATTAAAAAAATAATCTTTAAACTGATAAAATTGAGGGTGAGTGTATTTTGTTTGCTTGTATTGCTTATATTTGCGATTTGATTCTATTTTAAAGGAAAAAATACTTTATCTTAATAGCATAGGTCAATATATTGATTTAAATATATTGTATGTCTGTAATAATTAAGTGTTAATAAAAAAATAACCTTTTGTTAGTAACAAACAAACACTACACTTTTAATGTTTTCAGACTTCTAATAAAAATGCATATAATATGTACAATATGCAGTGACTTGGTGAATCCGGCGGAGAATATACATGTGACAAAATGTGGACATGTATTTCATTATCAATGTTTATCACAATGGATTTCTAGGTATGAGCATTTTGTTTGATTGAATGTATTAATAATTAACTTACAAATGCATCAATTATTGCTTAAATAATATTAATTTCTTAACAATATATATATATATTTAATGACTTGAATACTATTTCAATAAATTCTTTGTTTCTTATTAAATTGTATTATTATATACTTTAAAATTTTTGAATAATTTACTTACTAAAGTTTAATTACAACAAGTATATGTAACTAAATCAACTGCCCTGCAATGGCCACGCTTATACCCATATGGTGAATCTGCAGAACGCTACTTATGGTATTCTCTGTTTCGTAATAAAAATTACAGATCAAAATCCTGCCCTCAATGTCGTAATAAAGTGACAGATAAGTGTACCTATCGGTTGTATCCTACTGTATCTAATGAGACGACTGGTGATGATGCTGCCACATTACAATCTAGATTGGACGATGCTCATTTACAACTTAGACAACAAAAAACTGAATTTAAGGAAAAAGAAGATAAATTAATAGTCATTGAGAAAGATTTAAAGAAAAATGTGTATGTATATTTTTGTTGTTATAATCTTCCGAGTGAATTTTCTAAAAACTGAAACTGTTGTGGCACTGTAGAACAATTTGACTGCAAACATGATAATTGTAGGTTCTATTCTCACTCGGGGGGGCTAAATAATTTTCATTTACTTTCACTGGACCGATCATAGTATTGAGTTCCTCCACCAACTCACAATGTTAAAAAAGTTGGGTGGTGAGGGGAATGAAGTATTTTAACACTATGTTTGATGCAGATGCAGAATGTGTGAAGCTAAAAAAACTGAATGGATTTCTGTCTGACAACATTGCTGGTTGTAGTATTAGTAGCAAATCATAATATTATAATTCATTACAATTATTTTCTATATATGAGAAATTTTATTATTAAAAGTAGCAGAACTTAAAACTATAATATGATTTTTAAAAGTTTTGTTTGTGCTTGTGCAACCAATCCCAGAAAAGGATGAGTTAATTTAAATATGGTTTCCAGTATTATATTTTGGTAAACTTCATAAACAAAGAACATGTTTCAATTTATATTTTCTTGTCTTTTTTGCAGAGCCCTTTTAAAAGCAACAGAAAAAAAATTAGAAAGTAAAGAATCAGCTGTATCAGCATTAAAAGACCAATTGGAATATCTGAAAGTTCAAAACAGAGAGACTCAGAAATTAAAAGAGGAGAATGACGTTTTAAAAAATAAAATGCAAACTTTGACTGGGTATAATTTTTTGTAGTATATTTTATATATTATATATTTTATATATTGTATGTAAGGGCTGACAACGCACCTGTAGCTCCTCAGGTGTTATACGGGGTTGTGGGTAGCAGTGATCACTTACCATCAGGTGACCCGTGAGCTTGTTTGCCTTATCTTTTCCCTTTTAAAAAATGAAAATATTTCTTATTTCAGTTATTTGATATTTTTTTTATAACCTCTCAGGACACTCTGCCTGTCTAACTGCAGTATATTGCATATTAACTGGTGGAACTCAATTTACTTTGACTTACCAGAAATAGAAAATTATTTAAAAAATCAGCTTCACGCTGTATCCCACACACATCAGGGCATACGGGGGGAACCTAGTGTTAAGACACTCCATTCTTCATTCTGCCGGATTCTGGGGGCATTGCGTGTTGAGTGGCAGAACCCAACCAACCCAGCCTCGACACCAGAGTGAAGAAATGGAAATATAAATTTAAGTAAATATTTCATCTCCTCGAGACGGGATCGAACCCACAACCAGTCAGTTTTACAGTCACACTTTGTGCCGCTGCGCCATGGCCTTAAATAGAAATTATTTAAATGTAAATATTTCTTTGAATATATGATAAATGAATTAAGTACAAATAAGAAATGAATTAATCATTCATTTATTACTTTTATTAAATGGTACATTCACTATTCTATGTATTTTTTTATGTAGCTACACACTATCCTGCACACAGCAGAGTAGACAAAGGGAACCTGGAAACATAGTGTTAAGACACTCTACTCGCATTCAGGCACTGGTGTCCCCGAGAAAAAATTTGAACCTGTTGTTTCCGAGCACGCTAGTGCTTAACTAAATAAACTATTATTTTTTTTTCTTTTTAGTTTGGAGAAAGTTCTAAACGCAACAAGTGACGAAGTGGAAAAGTTACTAGAATGTTATAAAGATGTTAAAACTGTTGCTACATTTGCTACAGCTTTGAAAAGGTAAATTGAATTTTTTTTTATTTTTAAATGTAATTTCAAATCTTAGAATTAGATAGAAAAAAAAATATTTTGGAAGGATTCACTATTTTGTCTGTCTATCTGTTTGTACATTCTTAGACTTCTCATTGCCCCAACCAAAATTTATAGTATACATAAAGAAAAGAAATTGAAAAATTGGTAATCATAAAAAATAACCATTTATATTTGTAGTTCATTTCATAGTAACATGTAAGGAGTTTGTTATTTTCTCATTGTGTTATCATCTATACCTGAGAACATAAGAAACAGACAAATGGACAAATCAAATAAAGATATTTGTTATAGATCCTAAAAATACATAATATTTCTGCTTTGTTTATGTTTTAGAGCATTATGTGAATGTGAAAGCAAAAAAAATGAAACACGAGATAAATTACAGACGCTTAAACGACAGCTTGGCGTGGAAAAGAGTAAAAATGCCGAATTGCAAAGTAAAATACTGTAAGTTCTTTTTTTTTTATTATAGCTTCACGCTGTATCCCGCATATAGCTGGGTAGGTAAAGGGATTCCAGTATTAATAAGATACTCCTTTTCCAACGCGACGTCCAATTGGAATAAGGCATTGCGTGGTGAGTGGCGGAACTCAACACCGCACCGTGCCTCGTTATCACAGCGAGGAAATGAAAATATTAAATATTTCATTCCATTGAATAGGAATTGGACCCACAACCGTCATGTTTACAGTCACACGCTTTTTGAGCTGCGCCACGACGGTCTTAAATTATACAGTTAGTAATAACTTATCTTCTATATATATAAAAGGACTTGTTCTGACTGGCTGAGGTAAGACGCGCACACAGCCGTAACCGCTGTGCGCAGAAACGTGAAATTTGGACAGATGTTTATTTGTATAATCTCACATCCACTAAGAAGAGATTTTGAAAAATTTTAACCAGAAGGGGATGAAATAAGGGTTGAAAGTTTGTATGGAGTTTTTTATAAAACAGCAACGATTTTTATACAATTTGATGTTCAGACTAAAATATTTTATTGAGCATGTGTTTCATGGTTTTTTAGAATTCACCCAATTCAAATTCAAATAAAGGGTTCAAATAAAGGGTTGAAAGTTTATATGGAAAAATCCTTAAATCGCCACCGATTTTTATAAAAAAATAATTTCAAACTGTTAAAAATATTTTGTTGAACACGTGTTTCGTGGTTTTTTTAGAATTCACCCCTAAGGGTGTTAATAAGCAGGCGAAGCTGCGCGCGCCCGCTAGTATGTAAATTTATTACAAATAACTTTCTTACTAATTATTAATTTAATATTTTTTATATGATAGCATACAACTAGTAAGTAATAACAATAAAATTCTTATAGTAATTAAAAAATGTTTTATTTACAGTACATATGAAGAATATTTATCAAAAAGAGATATCGAAAACAAGAATTCCGAAGGAAAAAGGAAATCATTAAATGATGACTCCTGGCAAGTTGTCAAGAAGCCAAAGACTAACGATAATGATGTGTCAAGCAATACAGAACAGAATAATGAGAATAATATTAGTATTGTAAGTTTATTTTTTTATATATATTTTTTGCATTTATAAACTATTATTATTATAATACCATATAAGGAAAGATAATATTTTAATTTTCTAAAATATATTTTTTTAATACACACATATGTAATTTAAATGATATAATTTAAATATACTTATTTAGGAACTACTATGTTTAATAATAGGCAATGACCAAATAACTCAAATTGGGATTTAAGATTATGAGGAAAGGGGCCGTTCAAGTATTACGTAAGCAGTTTTTGTGCAATTATTGACAATTTTCGAAACAACGTGCTTAATAACGGCACTCAACGCCGCGCCCTGTTGTTTTTCTTAGCAGATCAGTAAAATAAAAATAGATAATAAACTATTCATATTGATGCTAAGGGGCCGTTCGAGTGTTACGTAAGCAGTTTTTTTTGCAATTATTGACCCCCGCCGTATCCCACACACAGCAGGGTAGGCAGAGGGAACCTAGCGAAGACACTTCGTTCCCCACTTTCTGACGAAATCTGGAGACATTGCGTGTTAAGTTTATATTTTAATTTTCATACTTTTAAATATTTATTTGACGCCGATAATATTGAGAATATAGCTAGTTTTGTTTAGTGTTTTTTTTTGGTCAATATTTTTCTTTGGTTATGTTTACTTATTTTTGTTCATTTTAATTAGTCGAGTATTTTTTTTATAGTATTAAGAATTTCATTTAGTTACTGTTACGTACTTTGTTTGTTTATTATAATTACTCAGGTATTTTTCCTAATAATAAGAATTTTCTTTATTTATTATGCGGAAATTAGTGTTAAAACACTCTGTCACCAACGCTCCTTTCCAATATTTGAGACATTGCGTGTTGAATGGCAGACGTCAACGCCGCTTTTTGTTTCGTTGTAACAGCGAAGAAATTAAAATCGAAAATTGGGTGTTGTGTAAATAGAGAAACGGAATCTCCCAACGTTAAGTTCCCTCTGCCTAACTTGCTACGCGTTATATACAGGATATAACGCGTAGCTGAAGCTAAATAAATATTTTTCTGTCCTTGCAGACATCAATGGTGAATAGAATAGAGAATGCGGACTCTCCCTATTTGTGTCTCAAACAAAGTAGTTTGGCTCTAACCGCTTTGCAAAGACATCCTACACATCCCTTACCTGAAAGAAATCTTAAGGTAACCTTTTTTATAGTGAAATAACATTTAATCAATATTGTTGTTAATCTAAAATGGCCGCCGCAACAAAATGGTGGATTACAAATTTTTGCACAACCTTAAGTGGGCTGTGGGAAAATTGCAATGACTAAAGATTATAATATATATGGATATCAAATGAAAGGGCTCAAATTATAAAATACATTAGATCAAGAAAAAATCTAGAAAGTTATTTTTTAAAATGATTTTTTAAATTTATATAATTTATTACTATAATTTAATTTATTATTTTTGACTTTAGCTACATTAAGTAAATGAGAGTTCTAAATAATATACTCCGGAATTCGGCAGAAAGTGGGGAACGGAGTGTCTTTCAATACGTTCCCTCTGCTTACCCTGCATTGTGCGGGATACAGCATGATGCTGGTTGATTTATTTAAAAGTATTTGTTACCCAATTTTTTTTATAACAAACAGATTAGATGTTTAATGTATATGAATAACACCGCATTGAAGTAAACGCGACTGTTGTGGGTTCGATTCCCAATCGAAAAAAATGAAAAAAATTCCTCACTCTGGTAACAGACAGAGTTTGAAATTCGCCTCTCAACAAATAATGCCTGGGGAACAGAGTGTCATAACACTAGATTTCCATTGGCTACCCTACTATATGCGGGAAATAGCGAAATGATAAAAAAATAGTCAGTTATTATTATAAATATTAATAAAATAATTCAATTTTAGCCATCAGAATACGCCCTATTAAACTCAGCGAGAAACACAATAAAGAACACCGACGTATCAAAAACAAGTATTTTCCACAAAAAGGAACCAGTTAAAATACCGTCATCTCAAGAGAACGATCCTAATATGTCGTTATTTAATATATCCTACGACGGTCTCGGTGGTCACTCAAAACATGATAATTTTCCCACAATTAAGGTGCCCATAAAAAATTTGGTACCCAAATTGAGTGCTAAACACAAATTGAAAAGACCTAACCCTGTTGGATTACAGGATATTAGTAAGATGCTCAGTAAAATTAAAGATAGTTGATATATTATGTAAATATAAATAGCTTTTTTTTAATATTCATAAAAGGTAGTCTTACCTCCATTTATTTTTTAAGATTATTTAAAGTACTTATCTAAATTAATTAATCATATTGACGTTGTTAATAAATTTGAAAATAATGTTTTGTAATGCTGTTGATTGTATATTTTCATCGTTGTCAATTAAACATTCTCGATTTTTCCCCGAGTATATTAGACTATTCAGTAATTAATTTCAGTAATAAATTAAATAATTAACAAAATAAATTGAAAAGATCTGACTCTGTTACATTACAAGATATTAAGATACTAGTAAATGCTAAATCAAGTTGATTCTTGAGATTTAGTATAAGTATTACAGTTTTTTTCAATGCATATAAAATATTTTTTAAAAAACATAAAAAAATTAACATTACGGTATTTTTATGTTTTCTAAAAAGTATTTTTCTTTATTAAATGAAACTAATTTAACCGGATTAATCGCGTATATTTAAGATTTTTACATTTTTGGAAACCCGACGTTTCGAACACTTTACAGTAGTCCGTGGTCACGGGTAGACTGAAGTGGCTTGGTTTTTCTGTACTTTACTATAAAAATGTTAAGAATATAAAAAAATACCTAATTTGAATTGTAATGTTATTCTTTTATAGGTTAGCCATCATCAAAAGTCATATTTTTTAAGAAACCAACTCCCATGTACATATATTTTAATGTTTAAGTTGTGAGAATTACTATGAATTATAGCAGCAATACAAACCATATCACTTTTTTGATAAATTTTATAATTTGAAATATATTATTAATTGAACATTTTCCACGGTTCCTGAATCTATTAAAATGAAGCTGTTGCTCTGTATGTTACTGTAAACGCGATGTTATCTGTTCCGCTTGGCAGAATGTTCCACCTCTCAACACGCAATATGATGAAAATTTGGTAAGTTCCCACCAGGGTTCCCCTGCCTACGCTGATATATGCGAAATATAGTGTGAAGCTAAATGCTAAATATAATTTATTAATGATATTGTAAATGAATTGTTTCCTAATACTAATTTGCTAGCTTTGAAGCGTATTGTAACTTAAGTTTTTTTTTATTACAACTATAAACAGCATTTGATAGTTTATTTAATTATTCATGGTTTTAAAGACTGAATTTATATTACTTATCACAATGTTTTTTATATGTAGTTTTAAATAATTTCAGTTTTTATCTATTTTTATTTAACTGAAATTTCTTAATAAATTTGTTTTCCCACCATTATTTAATTTTACTGCAGTGCAGACAATTTTAATTAGTTAATTATTTGTTCCAATTGAAATAAATCAATTATTACTCATTATTTAAAATAAGTTAGAACGCCAGTTGTGGCGCAGGGGCACACAGTGTGACTGTAAACGTGACTGGTTGTTGGTTGGTTAGGTTGGCTCTAGGAAATGAAATATTTTTTAAAATTTATAGTTCAATTTCTTCGCTCCAATCGAGGCAAATTGATTTGTTTTTCTCTTTAATATTAATAAAAAAATTATGCTCTTTTCAACTGAAAAATAATAAGTGAAATTTATTGTCTTTAATAAATTAGCTATATAAACATTAAAAGAAATACAAATCTATTTTTTTTATGAACTTAATTGTCTGTAATAAATGTTTATAAAAACTTATTTTTCCTTTTATTTCTCTTTATGTTTTTTAAAGTATATGGTTTTAAGAGTCCCGTAAAAACAAATAAGAATATTATAAAAAAATATTAATCTATAGTTTAAAAATTAAAATTAAATTAATTTAGCTTCACGCTATATCCCGCACACAGCAGGGTAGGCAGAGGGAACCTAGTGTTAAGACACTTGGTTCCCCACTTTCTGCCGAATTTTGGAGGCATTGCGTGTTGGGTAGCAGAACTCAATGTGAAATATTTATTTACATTTATATTTTCATTTCTTCGCTCTGGTTCAGCGCGGCGTTGAGTCCCGCCACTCAGCACGCAATGCCTCTAAAATTCGACGAAGTGTTGAACGGAGTGTCTTAACACTTGGTTCCCTCTACCCTGCTGTGTGCGGGATACAGCGTGTAGCTGATTCAATTTAATTTTTTAATCAATCTATAGATAAAAAAATTCTATACAGTACATGCCGAATGCGTACATATTAAGCGCGTCATCATTTTTTTTTCATTTTACCTTATAATTTATTTATTATCATATAAACGCCGCACAGGCTTGTAATATTCAGGGATAAGCTACTCTCGCCCCTCCCCGCCCGGACGCTGTAAAGACCACTCCAGGTCAACAGCAGTTTATTAGCTCTTGCGATAAACAAAATGTATGGGGGGTCAAGGGACCCCTGAGCCTACGCCTGTGGTCGCAAGTTCCAGGCACTGGTGCTAATTTGATATTATTTAAAGAGAGTAGATAATATTCGTTATACCTACCATCGCCTTCTGATGTTTGTCCGATATAACTATCCTAGACTGAATAATTCTTATTATTTTTCATCCATCCTATATTTTATCTTTATTTCCTACAATTTTATATTCCTTGCTTGCTTTTGAATTAATTTTTTTTTAACTATTTGTCATAACAAATAGTTAAAAAAAAAATTTATTAAAAAATATATCAAATATTTGTTATTATTACATATTTTGTTTTATTATTTTGAATAAAAGACAAAAAGTGAAAATGTATATATTTTTATTTTTTGTAACGTATTATTATTTATTACACTTTTGTAATCGATAACAAACATCGATTTTGACTCGATACTTTGACATTTCCGTTGACATTTCGTTACAACTACCTGAGGCAAATGTCGCCCGCGTTTCGGGATTATTTATAAAATCATTCAAATCTATAAATAAATATTGGTCAAATTTATAACAACACGCTTTCGCTATTACAGAGGTGTTTAAGGTGTTTTCTTATAACTAATACGCAACGTCAATGCGTCTTAATTTTACAATGTTTACAAAAAATGAGACATTTATTTGTGTTTTTGTATTAAAATTAATGACTTATTTGTAAACGGAACATTGTGGCTCGAAGTATTGGCTGGAATTATAGCTGCACAAATATTAATTTAATAATAAATAGTACTTATTTTGTTGAAGTGATTAGACTTTTATATCGAAGTGCTAATTTTACTTAATTATATCCATATTGTGATCACGATCTCAGTGTATTTTGGTGTTGTAAAGAGATTTTTAGGGGTGAATTAAGAAAATGCCTGGTAAAATTAAAGTGAAAGTGTTGGCCGGTAGAAATTTGCCGGTCATGGATCGGGCGAGCGAAACAACTGATGCTTTTGTTGAAATAAAGTTTGGCGGAGTAACCCATAAGACCGACGTGTGCAGGAAATCGTTGAACCCACAGTGGAATAGCACAGAGTGGTATAGATTTGAGGTATGTGATAAAAAAAACCATTGTATTTATTATATATTTTTAAAGATTCTATTTTGTACTATGGTTCTCATTTAACAACTGTTCATTAGTGTATATATATATTTTTTTAAGAAAAACATTTTTTTTAGTATAATATTGATTAAATAATACTACGAAAGAATGTATAATTTTAATAAAGGTTATGTTTTTTATGCTAAATAATTAACTAACAATATGATATTTATTAAGCTATAAACATAACATTTTTATTGACAGTGTGATATTAAAAAGCATTAAAAATATATATTTATATCACATTTATCACACAGGCAGTTCAAAACATTTAAAAAACCATGCACTTAATACATACAATTTGAAAACATATAACTTTGTCCAGGGAAAAACAAGGTCATCTCATTTCTGTTGGCCAGATTACAAAATGATAGCAACATATGCTAAGAATAAACAGTGTCTGGTGTCTGTCTGCCTTTTAGTGTATGGCCACATTAATCAAATGAAAATAGTAACTTATAGTAAATTATATTCATAATTTGAAACAGTAGTAAAATTTATGAGGTTTCTGTGACATAGTGGATCAGAGTATGATTGTAAACATGATGGTTTTAGGTTCAATGTTTTCTTGTGGGTATAATTATAATTGAATTATTTTCATGTTTCCACTCTGATAGACAAGGTTTTAAACACAATATGAAAAATGAAGTATATTAACAATAGGTTTCCTCTGACCACTCTGTGGAAAAAGTGGAAGTGGAAGCAGAACTTGGTTATAAGTTCAATATATAATTATTGGGGGTTCTTTTAAGATAAATTTATAGAAAGAAACTGTAGAATGAACTTAGACTCTTCTGTGATGTATGGGGAAAGAATCTATTAAAATACTTAAAGAAAAGAATAAGAAAATATTAAAATACTTAAAATAGACAGTATTGACAATATTAATGTAAATCAGTATTTATTATCTAACCCAATATGATAAGTGCGATTAGATATCACCAAATCATGACAATTTTGTAAGATAAACAGGATAAGTAAAATTAGAATTTAGACTTCATATAAAAATAAAGTATATGTAAATAAAAAAAGAATGATTAATACTATTTTGGATTGGGGCCATTTTATTGAATTTTAAAACATTTACTATGTGTATGTAATGTCGAATGTCAATGTCGAAGGCCAGTTGTGGCACATGGGCACAAAGTGTGACTAACTAAAACTGAATGGTTGTGGGTTCGATCCCCACTCAAGGAGATGAAATATTTACTTAAATTTATATTTTCATTTCATTGCTCTAGTGTTGAGGCAAAGCGCTGCATTGAGTTCTGCTACTCAACATGCAATGCCTTCAGAATTTGGCAGAAAGTGGGAAACGGAGTGTTTTAACACTAGGTTCTCACTGCCTACCCTATTGTGTGCAGGATACAGTGTGAAGCTGATTCCTTAATTTTTTTATTTTTATTAAATAAAAATACCTGAGGATGCTGTGATACAAATGACTGTAAGCGATAACAGCTATCAGCTCAATCTCCACTCTCAATTTAATTACTCAATTTGTAATCCAAAGCTTATTGAGTTCTGTAGCTCAACTAGCTCAAACTCGGCGAAAAACAGGGCATGGAGCTGCTACAACCAATTATCGTTGGATACACCATGAACCTATAAAAGAAATAAAAAAATCGTTTGACAATGACAAGATAGATCAAATGCCACAATCTAAATCAATTTCCTTCACATCCAACCAGGTAGACGAATCAGAACTTCAAGATGAACCTCTTCAGCTACGTCTGATGGATCACGACACGTACTCCGCCAATGACGCTATAGGCAAAGTCGTTATAAGCCTCGCACCGCTGCTGGCGAGGGAGGCGAACAATGTCAACGGTACTACGCCGCCTGGAGGTAAGATAGTCTTAGTGGTAGACCCTGCAAACGCATGACATTAATGGCAAGAATTAATGTCATGACATGAAATCTATATTAGTTTGGCGGTGGTGATTTGTGGGTTGTGTGTTTAATTGTATATATTTAATAAAATAAATAATTTTCTAATGTATGTTTTTTGATATTTATATAATAAATAAGATTCTGAATAGATAAATATGTGACATTAAAATTTAGTATAAATAATATTGAATAAATTAAATAAATTAGTGGGAGTAGCCCACATTAGTATTGGTACAGGTTCAACGAACTTATCTCACAAACTACTGTTCGGAATTGAAAAAAAACTTTTTATTTAATAGTATTTATTCATTTATAGGACAATAATATGACATTATAGTCTTTAAACATTTTAAATGAATTTGGCCAGATTAATCGCGTATTATATATTTTTGGAAACCCGACGTTTCGAACACTTTGCAGTAGTCCGTGGTCACGGGTAGACTACCTGATTAATTCGGTTAAATAGTTTCATTTAAAATGTGTAATAATCGTGAAAATCCAAGATCTTACTGGTCTTTAAACATGGTACTCGGTCTGGTAAGCAAAACGAGGTCTACTCTAAAAGGCTGGAATGTATTGTGGGTTATTCAGTTCTTACAGCACAATCTTTTAAATTGAAGAGATTTTCTGAAAATAAAAAAGCTAATTGAGTTCGTAATACGTAGTGATATGACACTATAATGTTTATTACTTTTAGATATAAAGAAAATGTTTAAATGTTTTTAATGTTCTGCATTGTTATTTATCTTTTAGTACAATAAAGCAAAAGAGCAAATGCGTGCGACTGTAAACAAGACAGTTTGTGGGTTCGTCTGCCCCTCGAATAAATAAAATATTTAATATTTTCATTTCCTCGCTCTGGTAACGATCCGCCAATCAAGACGCAATGCCTCCAGAATTCGACGGAAAATGGGAAAAGAAAGTGTATTATTGGCAACAGTGGCCTAACCTCACTCTGCCTACCCTGTTATATGTGAAATACAAAGTGAAGCTAAAAAAAATTGATTCGACTTAGAAATTTAAGTAATAAATATATTGCGCAGGCGCAGTGATGTCCGGCTGGATACCAGTGTTCGACACAATGCACGGTATACGCGGAGAGTTGAATGTTATAGTGAAAGTGGAACTTTTCTCCGATTTCAACAAATACAAGACCTCCAGTGTTGGTGTCCAGTTCTTTCATTGTAAGTTATATATACTATCTTTTTAATATAATGTATAGTTAATATTTAAAATGCTTTATGATTATTGAAATTCCTTTTTTTTTTCTAATTATAAATGTCTTAGTTAGTCAGCTCCTGACTGTAATTACAGCGGATGTGAATTCGACTCCCACTGAGTGGAACAAATTATTTTCGTTTTCGTGTTCTGGCAACAAGACAAAGCGCGGCGTTAAATTCGTTATGGCGTTATTTTTTTAATTTTATATAAATTATGGACCTTAGTAAACTGGATTCTATTACCAAGATCCGTCGTGGTACAGCGGAACAGCGATACTGACAGCAAATGCGATAGTTGTGACTTCGATTGCCATTCAGGGAAAAAACTTATGATGCGACAGAGTATTATTTGGATAATTGGATGAAAAGTGAAAAACCAATTGTCTTAACATTCAGTTATTTTTCGAATATTGCCTGGTGCGTTGGGAGTGGAGTGTCCTAACACTAGGTTCCTACTGTCTATGACTCTATACGCGAAATAGAGCGTGACAACTAAAAAAAGACTACATCAGCTTACTAAATATCATAATTTAAAAGAATACAGGCATAACAATGACGACACATCGTCAAAACATATTTTGAAATATGTGTTTATTTATAAACTAAAATATTTAGGTCACTCAATGATTACCTTCAACTTCTAGGTGTTCAGGGACTTGTATTTTTGGTATAATATAGTAGATATTCTTAGTGACTTTCGTCGCTGTTGACTTTTTGGCGTTTGTTTGTTTCTTATATTATTAAAGAAAATCAGTTATATTGGGTCACATTTATAGCTTCACGCTCTATCTTGTATATAGCTGAGGTGGTAGAGGGAATGTAGTGTTAACATATTCCGTTCCCGACGCACCGCACAATATTCGAGACATTGCGTGTTGATGTGAAACTTAACGCCTCGCTTTACTTTGTTAACAGAGCGAAGGAAGTGAAAATATTGAATATTTAATCAGCTACACGCTGTATACCGCACACTGCAGGGTAGGCAGAGGAAACGTAGTGAAAGACACTCCGTTCTCCACTTTCTGCCGAATTCCAGAGGCATTGCGTGTTAAGGAGCAGAACTCAACGCCGCGCTTTGCCTCGACATCAGAGCGAAGAAATGGAAATATAAATTTAAGTAAATATTTCATCTCCTCGAGTGGGGATCGAACCCACAACCAGTTGGTTTACAGTCACATTGTGCCGCTGCGCCACGACCGGCCTCAATTTAATGGAAATTTTAAATCGCCCTGGTAAAAAATCAAAGACCCATCTTATTGTTTTTTCTACCACTCAACATCCTGGTATGAGCGTGAAGCTGGCGTTATTATAATTATATTTTACATGTCAGGTCCAATGATACCGCCTGGCTATAGAGCGACAGCCATACACGGATTCGTCGAAGAGCTAATAGTGAACGACGACCCTGAATATCAATGGATAGATAAAATCAGGACACCTAGGGCTTCCAACGAGGCCAGGCAAGTGGCTTTCATCAAGCTTAGTAATCAGGTAAATTTGTTTTTCTTTTATTTTTTTAGTAAGTACATGCAGCCAAGCAGCGCAAGGAGAACACAGTGTTACAACAGTTGGTTCCCCACACACAGCCCCGATTTAATCTTACACCGTCTTATGTCTCTTTACCAGAGCAAGATAAGGAAAATCATTCATCAATTCATTCAATCTTCCAAACAAAAGAATCAAACCTACCACTATCATGCTTATAGTCAGACGGCCTCATAAAAATCTAAAATAATAATAACATATATAAAATATTATAGGTCCAACGCTTAGTAGGCCTAAAAGCGGCCGAACTAGGAGCAAATGCTGTAGTTGGTTATCAACAGGACTTCGATTTAGAAGGAGAAGCTGGAGTCGTCGCCAGAGCTATTGGTAAGATTTATGTCACTTTATGAGGCTGAATGGATATTATTTTACTTTCACGCAAAAACTACTGAACTGGCTGTAATATTACAATAAGTTAAAGTGGAACCACAGCTGGCAAATGTTGAAAATCTCTCTCATTCATTTGAATTATCAATCCGAATAAATCAAATTGGTATATTTGTACCTATTTGTGAAATTATTTAATAACTAATAACTAAATAATATCTCAATTCGATTCGAACTTTATACCCGCCGATCTTCCAGATATTTCATGTTGGATGGTGAAACTCAACGCTGCGCTTTGTTTTTGTACCAGAGCGAGAAAATTTATATAATTATTAATTATATTAATAATTTACCCGGAGTGGGACGGCTTTTCCTACTTAGCAGCCAGATTAAATGTCTAAATATATCGTAATTTATACATAATAATATATACTTATAGTTTGTTTAACACAAATAAAAATCATAAATCAGCTTCACGCTGTATCCCGCGCACTGCAGGGTAGGCAGAGGGAACCTAACGTTAAGACGCTCCCTTCCCCACTTTCTGCCGAATTCTGGTGGCATTGCGTGTTGAGTGGCAGAACTCAACGCCGCGCTTTGCCTCAACACCAGAGCGAAGAAACGAAAATATTATTTGTTTAACATATTATGTTATATTTGCGTTTTACCTTTACATGTATAATAGAATACATATTTCTAATATTGCGTACAGGTACAGCTGTCAGTATAACTCCACTGCCAACTCCCAGTCTTCCAATTAATATTAATTGTTCGCAGCAGTGAGTATTATTTTCTTATATAATTTAATTTGAACTTCACACTGTATCCCGCATATAGCAAGGGTAGGCAGAGGGAAACTTGTAAGTACTAACGCACTCTGTTTCGCGCACACTGCCCAATTTTCGTGACATTGCGTGTTAAGGGATATCTACTCCATAGTTTTGTATTGTTACTATTGAAAAGTTTACCCGATTATAGCAAATATTTTTTTTACTAAGAAATCTATTATGAAAGGCTTATAATGATCATATGATCATATCTATATAGATATTTTATTATATAAAATGTACACGCTTTTGATGTACTCGATGTTGTTACGTGATATTACTAAGATTTGATTTATAACTAAGTATACTCATGGATATATGTTTGCATGGTTTGTGTGTTGTCTGTCGCTACTCGAATTAGACAATTAAAAAAATATTTGGGCATTTTGGCAACCAACGAGGACAGTGTGACTGACCTAAATCATTACTACCAAACTCATCAAGACGAATTACTTAAGATTGTTAATATATTGAATCCGAAAGCAACAGCGCTTTTAGATGAACCGGATAATTTTGATGAGGATGATAAAAGTGTTGAATCAATCCCACATAAGCAATCGATTCAAAAGAGTTACGCTGGCGACTTGTCTATATATCAAGATGAATATGTAGCTCAGAAGAGTTTAAGACATCTGTCCGAAGATCAAATCGATATTAATAGACTCTTGAATCGGGAGGAACCGACGGATTCTATCGGACCATTAAAGAAAATTAAGCAAATAAAAGATAATTTGTTTGCAAAAAAATTTCATAGACGTTCACGGAAAGCTGATAAGCAGGATGATCAGATTTCAATTAATTCAACATCATCAGATACATCACGTTTGTCTATAAACGATATTAAAAATGAGATTAAAAGAATTAAAAAAATTGAAAGTTGCAAAGCTTCTGAAAGTTGAAAATAAAGAAGAAGAAGGTATAGGAATGGCGTCAATACTTGCACGGTCGGTTATGCACGCTGATAGAAGCTTGGCTCGTATCTCTGAGACTCAGGATTCAGAAAGCTCTCCTAGCTCTACCTTGAGGAGAACTAGCGAATCTGAACCAATTTTAAGTACTTCTGATAATAACAAAACGACGGAAACAACTAATAAAGATAATACAATTAGTAACGTGCCTGAAATATATTGTGGTTCGTTAGAAAACTTAAGTAATGTTGAAAGTGTACAACCAGAAAGAAAAATATCTGAATCTTGTCCGCCTACTCCTATGACAATAAGGACTGAAAATCTTCTCAAATTACCAGGCGATTTTGAATATTATGGTTCAATCTCATCAGCACTTTCTGCTGACAGTTCGGAAATATATACGTCTTCTGATGATGATGACGAGAGCTCCGATATGAGAAGTGATCTCGAACCAACGTTAGAAACGACTAGTTCTGTCGTTAAATCTGTTTTAAATCAAGGAGTAGATCAAAATTTCATTGCACAAATGGAAAGAAAATTAACAGTTCTTGACTTGAAAAATGTAATGAAGTCTAATGAACCTTTAAACACTAAACCTATAGAGAGATCTGCAGAAAAGTCGGTTGAAATAAATAGAGACATCGATCTCGTGGACATTTCGAAAACTCAATATCTCGAGGATCATGGAAATAATACCATCGACTCTCAATCATCGCCGCCAAATGAAATGTGTGTAACGAAATCAAATTCTCATTTTATTAAAATACACAATCCATTTACTCATAAGAAAGCTTCAAAGAGTATTAGCGCACCTTCATCGCCCGTAGAAAAGAAAGGCTTTATGTATCGCTCCTCAAAGCGGATCAAGCGACAAATTTCGAAAATTTCCAAAAGTAGCATGATCAAGAGCTTATCCCATTATTCTCTGTTACCAAAGAAAAAACACGTAGACCCCAAAACCGCTTTTAGTCAACCAGGATCCGCATCTGACGTTACTTCCAAAGCTCCCAGCGACACGGTGTTAGGATCTCCCTTTCTATCGTATACAGATTTGATGAGCTTAGACAAAGAAGGGCATAACTCGTTTAACCGTCTCCACAAAAGTGATGAAATAGTTACTTCAAACGTGTCTATGTATATTGGGTCTGAACCTGTATCCAGAGCTTCCTTCAGTGGTCACTCCAGCGTAAAGGATGACAGTCACTTACGCGAACAAAAGTCTTTTAGGAAAGATAAATCACGTCTCAAACCGACAGGTCTGATACACACTGCAATGGAAACAATTTTAATAGACAAAGTTGATACTTTATTAATACCAACTAGCCCCGACCCAGTTAAGAATGGTGACCAAAAGTTTTTCGAAGATGTCAATGAGAAATTAGAGAAAGTAGAAGAAGCTCAAATAAAACAACTAAAGCTCGTTGAAAGTTCCAACAA
The DNA here is from genome assembly GCA_917862395.2 of Heliconius sara. Classification (NCBI taxonomy): domain Eukaryota; kingdom Metazoa; phylum Arthropoda; class Insecta; order Lepidoptera; family Nymphalidae; genus Heliconius; species Heliconius sara. The sequence continues at coordinate 1,139,614 of OU860788.1, read as the reverse complement.
CACGGCTAAAGTTGGCGAAAAGCTCAATCGCAAATTGGTCAGACAAGACAGCATTCACTCATCTGATTGTGAATCACGCAAAATGTCCGAAGTAGAATCTAACATCGTCATTCCATGTAAATTAACAAACGCACCGATGTTGCAACACTTTCATCCCTTGCACTTAGAGACGATACCATCTTTGCCCGAGACCAGCTTCGATAGGACCGACAGCTTAGACGTGAATAGTTCGACTAACAGTGTTAGCGTGTGTTTTAACTCGCATGCAGCGTGCAATTTTGACAGGGACAGGGATAGGAGCGAGAATAAGTGCGACAAGGACAGGGGATCACCGAAACACGCGAGGCACGAGTCGTACGGGGGAAAGGAACCTGTGGCAACCGTTAATGTGCAGAATGCTTCCTTGAACTCGTCGTCTACGCCTATGGGTATACATAGGAGGTCGTCGGATTCAGATCTCAGTGTTACGCCGAAAGGTTAGTGTGTTTGATGCTTGTATTGAAAAATAATAAACAAGTAATTTAGGCTTAAATTATAAATATTTGATTTAATAATATGAAATATATTTCAATATAATGCGTATATCATATGTTGGTTAATAAAAATATTATAAAAACTAGCTGACAGCTGAATAGTCAAAGTCAAAATAAATAATTTTATGTAAAATAAGAGGAAATAAGTAAAAAGATTATTGACTCACTGAGAAATGCTGATGGGAGCAATTCAGCGACAGATTTTTTTCATCAAATGTATGATGTTTGTTGCATGTTAATTATGATATTTTTTTAGGACCCTTAAAAAGGATTTAGTTATAAGGTTTTTTTAAAATAAAATATTTAATTACATTTTCAGGTAGCTCACTAAACGCATCAGCTGGCAACACTGGCAGTGGGGGTGGCGCCATATTACGACCATCCATGAATAGTAACAACTTAGAAATGTTGGAATATCCATTTTTGACCATGACTGAGTATCCAGCAGGTTTCATTGTTCATATTGGTGAGTTGTTATTTTTATTGACTGACTCAATGTTTCAGTTTCACGCAGCATCATGCAATATATCATAGTAGACATAGAAAATAAAGTTAAAATATGTTTTTTGAGCCGCGTTTTGTTGAGTTCGCCAACAATTTTAACGTTTATTGATTTTGTTTCACACATGTGTATTTTAAATTTGTAGAAATGAAAAAAGGGCGTTCATATGAAAGTAATTTTTTTCTATATTATATTCATTTTGGCATGAGACAAAACGTAAACAAAGAAATACGGATATATATGCTAAGCTACGCTAAGCTCCGCGGTATCTGTTAAAATTCATACATATTTCTTTTACTTAATATACTAACGCTAATAATAAAGCTTTTAATATTTGTTTACCTTTTATCTCATGCCTCCGTGAATAGGATATAGTCAAATATGTTGTTATCTTCTAAATTTTTATGTTCGTTATGTTGGCTCGTCGTAATGCCAATACACGTGTGTTAGAATTTCTACGTAGCGTGATAAAAACTTACGGTTGGAAGGTATTCAACAGCGCGGGTTTGAGTCCCGTGACGTTAAAAAATGTAAACGTTTTGTTAAATAGTAGTCCATTGCAGGAGGCACCGTGTGCGCCAGGTCCGTGAAGCTGGTGGACGGCGGCGGGGAGAGCGCGGCGCGCGCGGCGTGGTGGGCCGAGCTGCGCACCGAGCTGCGGGCGCACGCGCGCGCCCTGCGGTGCACCGCCGTGCTCGCCTACGCGGAGCGCGCGGCCGTGCGGTGAGTGAGGGGAGGGGAGGCGGGGGGAGCTGCGCGCCGAGCTGCGGGCACGGAGGAGATATATTTAACAAAAGAAAGATAACAATGTATAGATACAACTATGAAGGTTTATTGTATTGAAAAAAGCACGTTAAATAAAATTAGAGGTAAAAAAAATTTTTTTAGAAAAACGTGCTTTTATTGTTTGTTACTGAAATGAACTAAAAAGTTAAAAATAAATTAACTCTAATAAGAAATATAACACATAATAAATAATAAAAGCGTTTTACATTTTTATGGTATAATCAAGATCATTCAGCACCTTCTTCCTCTCGCTATCAAAATGTAATTATTTAAGCCAGTGATTCTCAACCACCGCCAAATTTCAAAAGTGTGCCGCAAAATTTTGCAAATATATTAAAATTTTTGTCATAAATTATTAATGCAGTGTGTTGTAAGTAAGTAAATAATTTTTATCTTTTTCTTTGTGGTACACAAATTTTGAAATCGTTAAATACGTGCCGCAACAAAAGAAAGGTTGAGAATCACTGATTTAAGCTTTTAATATTTGTCTGCTGGTCGTCGGTGATGATGGCGTCGTTGCGGTGAGTACAGAGGAAACACAAGACGAGAAGAAGAAGAAAGAACATCCTTAGTCCTTAGTTGCCTTATTTTACATAATTAAATTAAATAAGGATTAAGGCGCAAGTGAAGGAAGGGAAAGTGATTGTATTACAGAAAGGGGTGTAAACCCCTATTCAAGACAACACAGTTCGCCAGGCATATCGTTATAGTAAACGGCGGCGTTAATCCGTTTAATAAGACCACACGTGACAGACCATGTGTGCACACATACAAAGGATTTAGATATAGATAGAGATAGAAAGCTTTAAATCTTAATAATATTTTGGTTATATATTTTTTTTTGACAATTTTTTTTTATTTCATATAGTTATTAATTATTGTTGCAGTGAAGACGTGTGCGTTTTGTCTGCTTCTGGAACAGCCGCGGTGATTAACTTAGATTGTGATTTTACATCGGAGGAACCTACTATAAGTGAGTTTTGTTTCATTACGTATTTTTGAGTGTTAGATTATAAATATAATGGTTGTGGGTTCAACCTTCGATCGGGGTAATGAGTTATATTTAAATCATTTTCGTTTCCTCTCTTTGTCTATACTGTACCTTTAGTGATAGTTCTACTCTTTGTTTCCTGTATTTTATAAGGTACCCTGGCAATATCTGAATTGACACTACCTTGTGAATATTGCATCTTAATAATAATTACATATAATAATTTTACCCGTTTCAGTAACATCAGGCTCTAAAAACACCTTGGACGAGACTGAAATCGAACCTTGTTCCATTGCACATGTCCCCTACACCCCCGGAGCGGGGCCCTACCGCGCTGAACTCGCTATTTGTGGTGGATGCAGGTATTCATAATAGTAATAATAATAATTATCATTCTCTTTTGTAAAGAAAATATTAAGATGTACATACAATAATTTTTTTTAAATATATTGGATCTGAACTTTTTATAACGAAGCCCTAAAATTTTTAATGTTTAAGCAAAAGCTCCGCTATCCAAAAATTGATAAAATTTGTATTTTATTTTAATAAAAAAAGACCAAATGTTAGAAATATTTCGTGCTCCACTTTCTGCACAATTTTGAAGATTAGCCAGCCAGCGTGTCAAGTCAGTGTCCTGTTGCCAAACCACGTATAAAAATAATTCACTCCCCCGGGTGAGAATTGAACCCATAACAGGACATTACGATGCGATGCTGCAAAAAGTCATAAGATAGAATTCAAAAAATGAACTTTGTATATATTTCCCGTTTGCAGGCGCGCTCGAGTGCCGTCGGTGTTGCTGGCCACGTGCGCGAAACCCAACAGGCTCGCGTCGTACGCCAAAGCCATCACTTTGACAGCTGTCGGTTGGTAGCCATTTAGATTTCTTTATATTTTTCGAAATTTTTCAGAAAGTTAACTTTATGGGAACATTTAATTGGTAGAATTGGCTTGTTAACTGCGCTTGTTAATATAAAGATTCCTTTTAAGGTACAGAATACCTTAAAAGGAATCTTTATGTTAACAAGCGCAGTTAACAAGCTGATATTTTTAATTAAATCAAATAAGTTTTAATTCATGAAATAAAATTATTTTCAATAAAATAAGTGTTTTTAATTTGAATTAAAAAAATAAAATAATAAAATGTATTATAAAAGATATTGCCTGCAATCTTAGAAACAAATAAATAACATGAAGGCAAAATAAGAAGGAACACTGAATAATAATTTGGTGAGTTAACGTCGTTGAAATAAAATAAGTGTTCGAGCTGGTACAGTTTAAAACTCTGAATTTTAAATGTTGGAATTAGTGGAATAGCTCACGAACAGACAATGCACGTAAACAGGAGTCGGAACAAAATTGTTGTGGAACTTGCATTGACTCATTCCTGTTCCGGAACCGCTAAGTTTGTCTAGCCGGAACCAAGTTCCTTCAGGAACGATATATCATAGTTAAGAGTTTTAAGTTGTTGTTGCATTATAACCAGTTTTTTTTTTCAATAATATTTAATTAATATGTATTCATTTCCACTCACAGCGGCTCGCGGTCGTCGGGCAGTCGGTTCCGAAGCTGGTGCAAGGGACTTATCAGATCAATTGCCTTTCTTGGAATATGAATTGCATAAGCTTTTGCTAGCTAAGCTGCGTATGCAGGTAACGACTATAAAAGCAATATTTTGAGATACAACTGTAGATAAGATTCCCACCATGAGCCCCGCGGTTGCAGGGCGCCAACGCGCTGTTCGCGCTGCAGACGCAGGTGGCCATCGGCGAGCGCTGCGTGATGGCGCTGGCCAGCGGCACGGCCGCGCGCCTGGCGCACCTGCCGCCGCCCACGCCGCCGCGCATCAAGGTTCCATACTATTACTTTTTATATTCTATATTTACTATACTATGAAACTATTAGCCCGGGATCCCAGGACCGCCAGACCACATCGTTTTAGCAAAGCTGAGTTTTGAGGGCCTAATATGATAGTTAAGACAGTATCCGTACTCACTAACTTGTAAGTGGTGCCCTTTTAGAGGTAGTGCCAAATAAGGAATCTTGAAATAGTCCGTGAATAATATGTCTAAAATTAACGCTTGCTAATATAAAGTATTTTGTCCCAATTTTAAACAACCGTTAGGACCTCTGGCGGGAGTAAACGTCCACGTAAAGATAAATAATAATAAATATATAATTTTTACATTATTCTTATAAACATTTAAATACGAGCGTTTCTACTTTAACGTAGGTGAGCGTGTAACTAAAATTGGCGCTACCTCTGAAAGGGTATTTAATAACTGCATGCGTATTTAATACTTACAATATATTAAATATTAACCCATACAGTCTTAGTCATAACTACATATTAAACTATTAATCCCCAAAATTTCAGCTTTGCTAAAATGACATAGGTCTGTGGGCCCTGGGATCTCAGTCTATATTTTTATAATATTGACAGCTTAGGAGTGTAAACCTAATGAATCAATTTTTTGTTTTTTATTTTTATATTATCAAAATTTTTATACAATTAAAAATGTATAATAGAAAATAATAATCAATTTTCGAAATTGTAAAAAACCTTCTGGTAATACATAAATACTCAGATTTTGCAGACATTTTTTTTTGTTTTTCCTGATAATTCCCTTAATAAGATGTTAGCAGGTTTACACTGTAAGCCGACTGTATGTTTAACTTTGTATACAAAACTTAACATTAAACTATCATCCATCCATATACACGCCTATATATATGTTTATAAATTAAAAAAATTAAATTAGCTTCACGCTATATCCCGCACACAGCAGGGTAGGCAGAGGGAGACACTCCGTTCCCCACTTTCTGCCGATTTTGAAGGCAACGCCGCGCTTTGCCTTGACACCAGAGCGAAGAAATGGAAATATAAATTTAAGTAAATATTTCATCTCCTCGAGTGGGGACACTTCGTGCCACTGCGCCACGGCCGGCCTCAATATATATATATATATATATATATATATATATATATATATATATATATATATATATATATATATATATGTTTCAGGCTTCCGAAAACGATAAAAACGCTATTGAAATTCAAAAAGCCCTGTGGGACACCTTCACTGCCAATAAAGCTGCCAATGGATATGATATAGGTGAGTATTCGTATAACTAATTCTCTTAACTTCACGCCGTATCCCACATATAACAGGTTAGATGGGGAACCTAGTGTTAAGACACTCCATTTCCCATTTTTTAAATATTTTTCAAATCGAACTGCTGCTTCCAGAGGAGAAGCGTTCAATAAAATAAACTGTGTAGGTTTGTTATAGTCAAAATAAAATTTAATCTTTATATTTATTCCCCGAGTCCCCACTCGGGGACGGGGACGGATCGAATCCACAACCGTCGCGTTTACAGTTAGTAACTGTGAGAATGCGCCACAAAGTATAGATTTGATTTTAATTGTATATATATTGGAATTATTTTCTTTCACCATAATAATCCATCCAATAATAATCCACCTGTATAATAAGAATTATTATTATTAAGCTTTGTAATAATTCTTATTATACAGGATGAAAGCGTCTGCGCTCCTTTTACGGAAGCAGCATATATGCGAAAAATATTTCAAACCCATACCTAAAGAAATCAATCAAGATACATTTTAACTGTATAAGATGTATTTTACCTGTATTCTGTGTGATGCAGTTACGAACGTTATTGGCATTTAACCAATAACGTAAACACATACTACTAAAAAATACTACTAGGCGTTGTTGATCAAAAAACATACTAGAAAGAGAAAAAGATATTCAAAATCCCCGCCATTACCTACGACTCGATTTCGTGACTGTGGTTTTTACGGTATTATCGCTTTGATAAGTTTGTATCTGTGTGCATCATTCTTGACCAATGGCTTTTTTTCACAACGATAATTTTATCATTTTGTTTAAAAAACACTTTCATTTTTGGAAAAATGTCTTTTGTTTTATTATAACTAACTACTCAATAAAATCCTAATACAATTATTAGGATTTTATTGAGTAGTAAAACGTTTCATTTAAAGTGATGATGACACCTGTAAAATACTTTTGAAATTATTCAAAGGGATAATTCCATTTAAAAAATATAACGTATTTAAAAATGTTAATTTCAAGTCAGTCAATCAGTGGGGGTGAATTACATTATATATAAATCATATGAAATATTTTTAATTTTTATTTTATTCAGGTCCAACGGAACACAATACAAACGGATCGTTACCGGAAACGGAAGATGAACCTCCTATACTAGATCTGTGCGCGGATAAAGATGCCTGCGTCTTGGAATTAGATGAAGCTGAAGATGTAATATTTTTTTTAAATTTATATCTTTCTCTGTAGCTTCACCCTATATTGCACGCATTGGAGGGTAAGCAGCTAGACCCTAGTAATCTAGTGCTAAGACACTCAGTTCCCGTTATTTTCTATTCCTTACTTTCCGCCGCATTCTAAAGGCATTATTAGTGGTGGTTCTCAAACTTTACAATACAGCTGAGAAGAGCCGACAATATACATATAACATAACAGTTGCCTTTTTTTTTTCAAAATATAAAATGATTGTTTCTCTTGTGACATCGAGCGCTATATAAGAATTAAGACTATTATTTATTTAAATTTACATCTATTTACATAAATTGACAACTGTTTATATGTATTTATTTATACACCAGGTTGAAACAGCTCGTGCGTTGGCAGTCCGTCGTACTCACATGCCGGTGTTCACTAACACTTTAAAACCAGCGAACGCACCGCCTCATGCGTTTATGCAGGTAATAATTTTTTTTTAAAAAATTTTAGTCATGTAATGTATTAATACAAATGTATTTACATTTTACACGCCCTTCTGGGATTTAAACCTGCTCCATTTGGAAACTGTCCAAACTAACGTTAACACGTTTTCAAACTTAATTTCCAATTAACTTATTAATTTAAAATAAGGAAATTGTTTTGGAAACCATTCAAACGCTTGCAAAAAGTGAAGCTGGCCAAGTGTGCGTGTCGAAGCAATCGCTTTAGCACCGGTGTCAGAGCATAGGAACGCACTTAAGCTGAGAAGGGGATCATCTGGTCCGCTCGACTTGTGAATATTCAAAGAAGACAGAGCTCGCCTGACAGCGTTATGGTTGCAGGTGTGGCGCGCGCGGCTGTCGGCGCCGCAGGGCGCGGAGCGGCTGGCGGGCAGCGCGCTGGGCGGCGCCGCCTACAAGCTGCGGCGCCTGCAGCCCGCCGCGCTGGCGCCGCCCGCCTTCCAGCTCGACGCGCCCGAGGTGCGTATGGCGCGCGCCGCGGCTCGTAGGCGGCGCGCGCGGGGCGGGCCGCCTACGAGCTGCTTCGTTTTAACCGTATCTTGAAAACTGGAATGTTGCCACACCAGTAGCGACTTAGCTTCATTACCCCTATTTACAAGGGAAGGGACAGAACATTGATGGAGGCATACAGAGAAAAAAGGAGAGCTCTATATGTGGCCTTCTTAGATCTACAGAAGGACTGTGTGCCTCGTCAGTGCATCTGGTGGATATTGCGATCCAAAGAGACCTCTGAAGCCTATATTGAGATTATCAGAGACATATCGAGACATAGTTGTTTTTCTTTGTTACCGTAAGTTAGGCTATCTAGTACACTATAACGCATGCTGTGTCTGCAACTAGAAAAATGCAATCACTTGTATCTACTATGTTTGTCATATTTTCTCTTAATTGTAATTTGTTTTGTGGACCAATAAACAGAAAAAAAAATATACCAAAATTCCGCTTCTATGGTTAGGACTGTTGTTGGCGACACTAAATCCTTCCAGATTACAGTAGGGGTTAACCAGGGCTCGGCCCTTAGTCCGTTCTTATTCATTGTGGTGCTCGATACTGTCTCGGTTCACATCCAAGACCAGCTTCCATGGTTGATGATGTATGCCGATATTGCACTCATTGACGAGAACTGACTGATGCTGAAGCGTAAAGTGAACCTGTGGAAGGGTACTTTTGAGAACGGTGGTCTTAAACTAAATGTGTCGAAGACCGAGTACATGGCCTGCGGGAGTCTGGACTCAAGCACTATCCTTATAGGTCCTGAACCAGCCGTTAAGTCGGAAAAGTTCAGGTACGTTGGATCCGTTATGCACGAATCTGGAGGCATCAATCACGATGTCTATAGCCGAATAAGCGCTGCTTGGATCAAATGGCGGGAGGTCCTGATGTGGTCTGCGATCGCAGGATACCGCTCAAGCTCAAGGGTCTGATATACAAGAACATCATCCGACCGGTTCTTTTATACGGCAGCGAATGTTGGCCAGTACTATCTCTGCATACTCAGGAGCTCAGGAGCAAAGCGCGGCGTTAAGTTCTGCCACTTAATGCTTCCAGAAAGTTCGGCAGAAAGTGGAGAACGGAGTGTCTTACACTAGGTTCCCTCTGCTACCCCTCTGCTGTGTGTGGGATACAGCGTGAAGTTATTTTTATTCAATAGTTATTATTACTATTGAAAGTGTTGAGATAGACATTTGCGTTGTAGCATATCGAGACAGTGTCTCAATCAATCGGGTTTTTAATACTTTTTTTAAGCTTCACTAGGTATCCCGCACACAGCAGAGTAGGCAGAGGGAAACTAGCGTACTGACACTGCGTTCCCCACATTCCGCTCAATTCTCGATGCATGTTACGTGGCGAATGGCGGAACTAAACGCCGCGCTTTGTCTCGATACCAGAGGAAAAAAATAAAAATATAAATATATAAATTTAAATAAATATTTACAACCAGTCAATTTAACGGTCACACTTTGTGCGTATTATCCAAAATCAGTAAACATATTTATGTTACGTAGTACATGTTTCGATACAATGCAGTCGAAGTAAAATCTTTTATTCTCTTATTATTTACTATTCTTAGAAATGAGCAACAATTCAGACAAAAAAAATCTAGTACCAAGAACTAAGTACAACGCTTTGCTCTCCACTTTTTCCCTGAAATCGATACATTGTGCAGTGATTTGTATAACTCAACGCCGTATTTCGTCTTTCCAGTGCGAAGATATAATAATAATTCACTTGATATTTTTAGGATGAAATCCAACTAATGGTATCCGGTACAGCAATCCCACTCTACGATCCGTCTAAACTAGAACATACAAACGGAACGGATAGAGACGGACACGCGGACAACGATGATGATATATTCGCGCTCGATGAGGAACAGCTGGTGAAACCGGCGCCTGAAGTAATGGAGGATAAGAGTAATGGACCCGTAAGTTCTTTTATAATTTCCACTCTTTTTTTCATCATATAAAGCTTAGAAGGAACCTGATAATTATAAATATTTTTTTTTTTAAGTTTCAATAATTACACCTCATCGTGGTAAAGTTGAAGAGATGAAGTATATTACGTAAGTTTATATTTCCATTTCTTCGCTCTGGTGTCGAGGCAAAAGCGCAGCGTTGAGTTCTGCGACTCAACACGCAATGCCTCCAAAATTCGGCAGAAAATCTGGAACAGAGTGTCTTGACACTAGGTTTCCTTAGCCTACCCTGCTGTGTGCGGGATACAGCGTGAAGTTATATAAAATAAGATAATTATTGGCTTATATGATAGCGCTGCGTTAAATTTTTTCACTTAACACGCAGGTGAGTGAGAACTACATATGCCGGATACAGGTGAAAACAAAAAAATATATACTGCATACATTGTTTGTTTTATTTTCTTGACATAAAGTAAATAACATTATAAAAAAATGTGTTTGCAGGCGGCGGGTCGTGTCTCTCTAACGACTCTAGGTGCAGTACACGGTACTAAAGTGGCGCGGAGAGTTTGTGCACTACGACTCTTATTCGTGAGAGAAACCACGGCTGTACGGGAGCTGGGTGGTTTGAGTGGCTTCCTGCATACTTTTACTTGTGAGGTATGTTGGGTTTTTGTGTTACGTTTTTAGTATAAAACGTGTAAAAACTACTAAAAAGGTTATAATTTTTTTTTGTAATGATTGTTAGTATGTATAATACTTTTCTCAACTATGCAAAATCAAAAATGTGTTACAATAAGAGTTGATGTTCAGTCCTCCGCCCACAATAAAACAAAATTGAAGGATTTTTTTCTTACATTCTGCTTCTAGAGGTAACCTATACTTTCAGTTTGGTAGGCTGTAAAAGCACTTAAGAATATAAGTTAGAAATTCATGGGAAAATGAAATTGAGGCCAGTCGTAGTGCAGGAGCATGCGTGCGGCTGTGAACGCGACAGGTTGTGGGTTTGATTCCGATTTGAGGAAATGGAATATTGAATATTTTAGGTGCTGGCCATCGTGCGCGCGTACACGGCGGCGCTGGGCGGCAACGCGCTCACGTCGCTGTACCTGGCGCACCTGCTGCTGCACCACAACGCGCACAAGAACCAGGTACGCCGCCGCACCGTCACGTAGTGTTAGGGCACTCCATTCTCCACTCACTGCGCCACAATGGCTTCACCACTTCATCATAACAACTTTTTCTTCTTCTAAGTCTGATTTTCTTCTCTTTGTCTGAAACCTCTTTGTCAATTGTCTTGTAAATTTTGAACAATCTACATCAACTCTTGCCTTTTCATCACATAAAAATATATATAGAAACATTAAAATACTATTCATATTAGCGTAATATTATACTATGATTGTGGGTTTCTTCACCTTCTACTTCTTTTACTTATTGTATCATCATGAAACTTGGCAGTTACCAAGATGACAATACAATACAACAATACCATTAATAGCTGTTCTGATGATGGAATTGGAAAATGGCTGACAGCATCCTAAACAGCCCACTAGTAAACACATAAAGTGTCTGTTAATTACATTCGTCTTATCAATATGTCTTGTTGAAAAAAACATATTTAAACTATTAATTCTTTTTCAGGGACAATGTCTACTCTCAGTCGGCGGCGACGTTGTTCATATCACATACTAGATATCATCACGTATCTCGTGTATTACAATAATAAAACAAAAAAATATTTAACTATAAATAAAATTGGGGTTATATAAATATTATAATTTTATATAATTGTAAAATTACTCTTTATATATTGAGATTTACAACTGCCTTTGTTTTTTAAAGCTTTGCCACTGTACATTGAGCTCTGTGACAATGTTATTAGTTTCGTTTTTTAGTTTTGTTTTTTATATTTGTAATTGTATTTCCAATGATCCATTCTTATAAAGAGGAAGCACAAATAAGTATTTGTTAAAATGGATTGTACATTTATTCCATATTTTTCTTTTAATAAAAGGAACCTCTTATATTCAACTTATTAGAAGATTTCACAACCATCGCTTAAATTAAAATACTTTTCAGCTTGGCCATACACCTATATATATTTATTAATAATAGATTTATTTGTTTCAACGGTTTCATTGCTTGCCATAAGTTGCCCTTAAGTACAATCTAGATATGTATATCGATTTGATATAAAAGTTATTGTACTATTGTCGGTTTGGTTATTATATACACTTATATATTATCACAAAAAAACGTCTTTAAATAAACTATTAAGTATACGTGTATATATATATAGGGGAATATAGAGGTAAGTTAAGAACTGAGTGTCATAACATGCCTACTCATGCCCATATCCAAACCCATGCCCATGCCCATGCCCATATCCAAACCCATGCCCATACCTATGCCCATACTCATGCCTATGCAATGCCCACACCCATGCCCATACCCATTCTATGCGTGGAATGGCGTGATAGTGGTTTTTCTTGCCGGAAAACCAGAGTTATACTAAATTTCAAAAACTGCTACCCAGATTGACGGATAGATAAAGGAATATTATATTTCCCTCCGTTCTCCACATTCGATCTATATATTTTATTACAAATATCTGTTTTACATATTCTTCTGTTAGTATTTTCATTGAGAATCAGTCATTTTCGTTTCTACGAAGTGAGTTAGTTAGTTACGAAGTTACGAAGTGAGTGAGTTAGTTCTTTTTTCTACTGGACTTTGGTGCTACAAACGTTTATTCGAAAACGACAGTAAATTCTGAAAGTAAATATAAATATTAGATATTGAACAGGATTTTGAGCCAATTTATATGCTTTTCATGCTATTTTTCACTGTAGTTTTTTTACATAAATCAATTGTTTGTAACATTTTTTAAAGTGTTATTTTATAATAAGAATAGAAAAATATTTTTTTAAAATATGTATAAAAATTTTACCGTAGCAGGAATAGAACAACCAAACGTCGCAGGTTTGTGTTCCGCTACGTTCAATTTTATATACGTTTTCTAAAAATATAAATAACTTGATTGAACCTTGTTTTGTACTTATGACTGACGTGTATTTTTTTTTGTTATAATAATTACTATTTATGTATTGTATACTTTTTGCCAATACATTTTTACTATTTTAAATGTAAATTTGAAAATGAAAATAAATGTTTTCTGTGAACGTTGAGTTTTTTTAAATTTATTCCTGGTATTTATATAAACAATTACACCTTCTATTAGCTTGTGTATCTGGCTTTGAAAGAGCATCTAAAAATAATTGATTTTCAGGTAATTATTAAACCAGGATTATCTTTTTGGGTATGATTATTAGTTTTAAAAATTACTGACGCGATAGTCAGTAATTTTTAAAACGAATAGTTTTTTTGGCGTCCTCCTTTTCGTCGATTTCAAGACTGAATTTAGTGTTAAAATAATATTTTTGATTTTATTTCTTTGCAACTAGCTACAGTTCCTTACTAGCATTTTAAGTAAATAGGAAACAAAAATAAAAATCAATCCGCTTGTCACAAATATGTATTTATTTAAAACGTTACAATATTAATTAAATATTTCGATAATAAAACGAAACGAAACGCGGAAATATTGTTGACAACAAGAATTTTTTTTACTTAAAACTATAATACTTTAGCGATAAGTACATGCGTAACCTATTTTCGTTCGGATACTTTAGTTAATTCGTTTGAAAGTTATAAACTGACACTTGATTTAAGAAAACCACAGACAAAATATGGATCTATAATTCTATTTCATCTGTAGTGAAATTATATATTATAAAAGATTTTTTTAGGATATATTTATTAAAAAATAGTTGATTATTTAAATATTAAACTCATTTACGATCTAAATTAATTTACATATATCAGTTAAAAACTTTCAAACAAATTTTATTATACTAAATACAATAAGGGACAAACATTACTATAATATGCAATAACTCCTAAAGGGATTTACAATGGTTTAGACAAATAACGTGGTTAAATATTCATTTAGATCGGTAAATTGTACTAGCGTTTGAGGAACTTAGTGGTAGGAGAGACGGTGAGTGTAGCGTGATGGTCAGCGGCGGCCGAATCGGAGGAAGGAGTGGACCACGTCTTGGCGTTTCATACCGGTGTCGAGGAGTTGTGGGTAGTCGCGAACTAAAGCTGAAAGAAACATTTAAAAATAAGTATCTAATGGTAATAAGTCAGAGAAAATGTTGTGTAAAGACACTCTTTTCCACGTACCTATCAAGGTGTCACGTGTTAGCGAAGCGAGGAAATCAAATTACTCTGAGTAGGAATCGAACCCTCAATCGTGATTTAAGTCAGAGTCTGTGCGAGACTTTTCGGATAAATTTATACGTAGAATAGACGACAAAAGCAATAAGTGTGAAGTCGTCAAGTAGAGCTGTAGTATAATTATATTATGTTTTATACAAAATATATAATATCATTTGATTTCGTTACGATTAAAGTGATTTAACCATTTAAATAAAAAAAATCAGTGAGAATATCAATAATCTACTAATCTAATTTATTCCCATCAATTTATTTGTAAAAACACCAATAAGAAACCAACAATGAACAACTATCCTTTCAATTACTTAAAAATATATAATAACCACTTCCAACTCACCCTGGTATTCCGGTACTTGTTCCCCAGCGGCCTCAGCATATAGTTCGAGGAAAGTGTTCAACGCCTGGCAGAACCTCGCCGCGCGGGGGTCGTCCTCCGCTGCGGCGCACAGTTGCGCGGGCGCGGCGCTCACGTACGCCATGCCACACCATGATAGTACAGCGCACAGTACTACTACGCGGTAGATTTCTACACTTCTGTAAAATATGGAAATAGTCTTTGTTTGTATAAATATAATATTTTAAAATAATCGAGGCCGTCGTAGTGCAGTGGCTGACTGTAAAGACGGTCGTAGATTGGATTCTGTAATTTTCTGTTTATTTTCATTAATAAAATTTACATTTCGATTTATATATATAAATAGAAGATTTAAACGTACATACAAACATTTAAATTTAATATTCAAACTATAATAGTATAAATTAACTAAATAGTTATAAATTAACTATTACTAAATTTATTAAGGCCTGCCCACTACGTCTGGAATCTAGATTATATTAGATGATTCTATTAAGAAATTGGGTCGTGCACCAATTACGGGCGATGGTGATTGGTCACCTTGTATTGTTATACACAAGTGTCTCTTGTACAGTACGGTCGAGGAGTCGTGGCCACTATGAATTAAGTTTAACGGAACTTTTGCGCATTGTTAAATCGCAGAGAAAATTATTAGAAGTAAGAATATATAGAGTGGAACGGAGTGGAGTGTCTTAACACTTGGTTCCCTCTGCCTACCTCCCTACTTCAGGGCGGTTGTACAAAGAAAATCATCTAAATTTATCTATTTATAAATTATGATTACTTCATTTATTGAGGACGTCGTGGCCCAGTGCCACAAGTTCGTAAACGTAACGGTTGTGGGTTCGATCTCCAATCGGGGGAATGCATTGTTGTTTATTATTATTTTCATTTTCTCGCTCTGGTAACCAAAGTGGCTAATCGCTTAATCCCGCATAAAGCAAGGTAGGCAGAGGGAGCCTCATATTAAGACACTCCCAGTTTTCGCCGAATTTTCGAGACCTATTGAGTGGCAAAACTCAACGCTGTGCTTTTGCTTTGATACCAGATCGAAGAAACAGAAAAATATTAAGTGTCAAACACAACTCCCCCTACACAACGACGGCCTCATTTCAGTATAAATAATAATAAATAATAAGCCTTCTTTTCCTACACAACAATCATGTAACATTTTTTGTATCTCGTTACCGAAAGTACAACATTGGAGACAGAATGTATATAAGGAATATTAGGAAAAATGAAATCGCTAAGAGGTTTATATCGTAGTTATATGATTGTTATTATATATCGAATATCGCATATTTTTTGTGTTATAGGACGAAGAGACACAATGTTTGACTAAAACGTAATAACAACATTTAGTTAATTCAACGGCTGTGGGTTCGATGTCTACTCGGACGAATGAGTTATTTTCGTTTCTTCGCTTCGGCGCCAAGACAAAGCCCGGTTTTGAGTTCAGCCTCTAAACATCGAGAAAAACAGGCGCAAAATGGAGAACGGATTGAATTAACTTAACACTAAGTTTCCCTGTTCCTACTTTGCTACAGTATAAGTATGTATATAATATTAATATTTACATTTATAATCTAATCATTACTGGTATATTAAAACATTTAAACCGTTTTTTTAGATACCTATATAAACGCGACTGGTTCTGGCTTCGATCTCCACCCGAGGAAATGAAATATTTATTTAAATTTATGTTTTCATTTCTTTGCTCTAGTGCATTAAAGGGCGGCGTTGAGCCGCAGCCACTCAACATGGATGAAAATGGGGAACGGAGTGTCTTAACACTAGGTTGCCTACTGCTTACTATCCTGTGAGCGGGATACAGCGTGAAGCTGATAAAAGAAAAAGAACTAGTACTAAAAAGTAGAGTCACCCTAATCCTAGAGCAAAGTAGTAATAAACAAGAAGGTCACGCCAAGAATTCGGGACAATCCGCGTTTTGCAAACAATAAAAACCTCCGAATCGTAAGTCGATGGCGGAAACCGCAATATCGGCATACCGTTGAATAGCGCGAATTTATTAAACTTTTTGTTTCCCGTAAAATGAATGCTACATTCAATAGTTTATTGTAAGAACGGGATATATTTTCTCTTTTTGTTTATTTATATTTAAAGAAAATTGTGGCTGTCGTAGTGCGAAGGCACAAGTGTACGAGCATAGACGTTGTGGGTTCGATCCCCACTCAGGGGAATGAAATATTGAATATGTTTATTTTCTCGCTCTGATAAGGAGGCAAAGCACTGAGTTCCGTCACACAACATGCAAGGCCTCAAGATTTCGAACTAAGTCTTCGGAAAGGAGGGAACGGACTTCCTCTTAGTGTAAGCGGAGTGTCCTAACTCTAGGTTCCCAGGTTCTCTATGTCTACTTTGCTGGATACAACGTGAACCTAGAAAAAACTCTGTATGAAGTGGTAGTGTGGGGAGGTACTATAAGGATTTCCCGAAACACTTTAGGGAACGGCATCCATTTTTAGTAGAATGCATGTATAATAAATGGTGGTCTTTACTCGTAAGCGAAATTAGCTTCAAATGGGATAAATTTGAGCAAATGCAATATTCGCTGGATTCATTAACTACCAGTTTATATATTTCAATAATCATTTTTAATAAATTATTATAGTATCCAATAGTATTATTAAAATAAATGGTTTTAGGTAGTAGATGGTAGTCGTGTTGACAGTAAGAATCTTGAGTTAAAATGCTTCCATCTCAAATCATCTCGAATGTCTTTTTTTGACCATACATTGATAATATTTTAGAACATAAATGGCCGTCGTGACGCAGTGGATCAGCTGGTGGTTATGAGTTCAATACTACGCGACGGTTATAAATTCAATTCTCACTCAGAAAAATTAATAATGATAACTGATTTACAAAGATTTGCCTTGTGGTGTGGGTGTTGGATTCTACCACTCATTCTCTAAAATTGTTCGTTGCGCGGGTAACTAAGTGTTGTAGCACTGGATTCTCTTTACCTACCGCGGAATAGGCACCGCGGTCCATACACGAGAAACAGCGACAACCAAAAAAAAAATTAACACAATTTAACATCAAAAACCCTCAACCAACTAACATCAAAATCTTAATATTAAATACATTATATGAAATAAGCCTAAATTAATATAGTCTACGCTTCAAAGTCCACTTTGAGTTCATTATACCACCATTTTGAAGTCCACAAACAAGATATACAATATTACAGTATATTACAATATAATACTGTCGGATCCCCATAATCTGTTTGCTGGAGCCGTATTCTGTAGTACAATGTTGGATAAGTATTAAATGGATTTAAGTTCGAAGCCGAAAGCTCGATCACGTATGAATTATAAGCTCATTAAAAGTTTTCATTGATCGATCGATCTATATATTCTTTTTGATAAAGTTTTGTGTTGATTTTTTGAAGTTTTTTTGGGACTTTTATTTGATACATGCTTGAGTTTTAATGAAACTATACTATTTCTGTGTAGCAGAAAGTAAGTTGTCGAAACTCTACGTTCTCCGCTTTCCGTAAGTGCTTGGGAGTTTATGTGTTGAGTTAAATTTATTTTAAAAATAAGGTTTCGAATGAGTACCAGAAAAAAATTAAAATTAGAATTTACCTAATAACCATAGAAGATACTTCTTAGTTAGTTATAAATATGAAAGTGTTGTAAGAAGCTTTTAACTTTAAATACGCTAAATCAAGTTAAATTTACGTTAAAAGTCCTTATTTTAAAAAGAAAAATACTGTTCTTTCTTTATAATTACAAAGAGAATGTGAAAAATACGAACATGAGCTTTTAAAAGAAACGAACATGAGCTTTTAAAAGAACTTTATTTAATAATGCACTACATACCAAAGCACTTTTCTCCTTATATGAGTTGGATTACTCTAAAAATTTTTAGCTTCACGCTATATCCCGCAAATATTAGGATGGCAAAGAAAACTTGAGAATCTAATTATAAGACACTCCGTTCTCATTAATTCTAGAGGTGTTGAGTGGCGGAACTCAACGCCGCGCCTTGCCTCCTTACCAGAGCGAGGAAATGAAAATATTATATTTTTCATGTTCTCGAGGGGGAATCGAGCAAGCTGTCGTTATAGTCGCATGCTTGGCGTGCGGCTCCACTGGCCAACATAAGTAGGCCAGTAGAGGGTAAGTAGAGATTTAGTCTACTTATTGCGGTTATATTATTTTATAGTATAATATATTGGAATGTTCATATTAATTATTAGGCCTTACTCGCCACTCTGTTTTGAAAAACCTAGTTTTTGTTTCAGAAAGTCCTTACCTACACCCAAAATTTCAATTTACTAAGTCGATAAATATTGTAATGAACATAAATAAACTTTTTATTTACGCAAATTGAACCTACACTCGAAAAATATATTAAAAACTAATACAAACATACTACCAGTTAGTTATTCAACTGAGCAGTTAACGTTAAACAGATCACGGTTAGTTAGAACTGGTTGGAGTTTTTGTTCTCATTCCGCATCTCATGTCGACGGGTAATGAGATGAAATTTGGGGTATTCGAACTTTGGACGAGCTTTCTTAAGTATACTCTTTTAGAAAAAAAAATAATAAAAATCAAATCAGCTCACAGTGCACACAGCACGGTTGTCAAAGGGAACCTAGTGTGTAGACACTCCGTTTCCCAATTTGAACCGATTGTTCCGAGGCATTGCGTATTGAGTGACGGAATTCAACGCCGTACTTTTTTATACATACCTTTTTAGTAGATATCTTTTTAGTTTTCATGCTTAACGTAGTCGAAGAAATATACTAAAATAAAATAGGTCAGTGTATTTGTGTATTAATAAAAATGCGTGTGGTTTGAAATCCTACAGAAGATATAGGCAGAATAGATAAAAAATCAACGTTGAGGCCGTTGTGGTGCTATGGGATAGTAGGTTTGATCGCGATCGCGAGGCAAGGCGCGGCGTTGAGTACCGTGAAGATAAAAAATAGACCGTTCATTCGTAAAAAATGTTAAAAATATACTATAGGTACTATCATATATAAAAATGTTAAAAATATACTATAGGTACTATAGTTAGAATAAATATTACTTATTTTTTTAAATCGTCGTATTTCATTAAAAAAACTTAATTTTTTTGTTATTTATTACTTAGTGCCACGATATACCGTGCTTTCCTTAGTAAAATATGTAAATCGAGGGTAAAAAGATCAAAGATCTTGCAAAACCAAATCAAATATCCAATATCATATATAAAACAATGAAGAAAACGTTCCAGAATATCTAGAACTCCTAAGGCCTAACGTTATAAGAACTTATGAGAGTTATCGAAGAATGCGTTATTACGTGACATATATATGAAATCGTATCGTAGTTGTGGTTTAATATAACTTTGTATTACTTTACTAGACCGTCGTGGCGCACTGCCATAAGCGTGTGACGGTTGTGGGTTCGATTCCCACCCGAGAGGATCAAATATTTAATATTTTCGTTTCCTCGCTCTGGTAAGGAGGCAAAACGCGGCGTTAAGATCCGCCACTTAACATGCAGCGTTTCAAGAATTCGAAGGAAAATTGGGAACGTAGTTCATGAATGGGGACGGTGTGTTTTCATACTAGGTTCCTAGGTTAGCCACCGTGCTCAAATTTCGACGTTAAGTAGAAAGCGAAGTGTCTTAACACTAGGTTTCATGTGAAAAATAATTTAAAATAATTTATCGATTTAAAATGATCGATTTAGTCTCTAAAGACTAAAGTTTTTCACACCATACAATATCTTTAAAGCCCTTTTCCATTAACATAAGATTTCATACGTTTACTTATTACGAAATTTTCGTAAAAGCTCTGTTTTAACGTAGAAAAAATATATATTAATATGTTGGGTTAAACAGTAAACTAACTTATACCAGTAAGAGCAGCGTGTCGAGTAGCTTAAAAGCACATCGTTCGCCCTTTTGACGTACCGCACTGTGTTAATTTATCTTTTGTAAGGCTCTTGTTTTTTTTTATTAGATTCCTTTTAATAATATAATGCTTTGTTTTTCTTTTTAAATTATATTTATATATATGTATAAAAAGTAATGATTAAACTTGTAATAATAACTAATGTAGCTAATGGTGGTGCAATGGCACATTCTTGTGGCTGCGCGACAGGTTGTGGATTCAATTTCCATTTGAGGAAATTAAATATTTATTATATTATATTTTATTTATATTATATTTTACTCGCTCTGGTAGCGTAACATTTTGTTCCGCAACTCAAGATGGAGACATTGAGGACATTGTCCCGAAAATTCGGTGTAAAGTGATTAAAAGAGAGTCTTAACACTAAGTTCTCTCCGCCTACCCTAAAAAAGTGTTTAAAACGTATGCGAACCCAGCAATTATTAAAATTAAAAATGATTTTTCATTACGAAATGTAAAAAGATGTATATGTATGTCTGTATATAAAAAAACCTAAAATTTATGCTAAAATATTTCATTACAAAATTTTGATATTGCAACATTCGCTTGAATCACTATAGAATACTCAGACTATATGAGACTTTAAATCATATTATTCATCTTTTTGTATACTAGAAGAAAATATATTGACACAAAAAAGTTATGACGCATAAAGAACATTAAAAGTTCAAAGAAATAAGATGACCATATAATGACGTATCCTGAGATAATTTGAGAACTTAACTGGAGATTAAGGGAAATTAACCAGGGATTAAGATATATATATATATTTGTATTTAAAACCCTGTTGATGAATTAATGATAAATTTTGTCATTTTATATTAAAAATCTTTTGATAAACGATAGGTGTAAGCTATACTTAATGTAATATTTTTTGTAGGTGCGGCGTTGAGTTCCATTACTCAATCCGAAAAAAAAAGTCGGTTAGGTTGTCGTGTGTGATATAACAATTGTAAAAATATTCTATAATGTATAGAAATATGTATATAGTATCAGCCTGAATAAAACCTAAAACGACACGTCGATTTCATATTTATATTTTTAAAATTAACTTCTAAAAATAGGTAAATACATCCTACTCTGGTATCAAAGCGGCGTTGAATTTCTCCACTAAATACTCATTGCCTCGATACTTCAGTGAAAAGATGAGATCGGAATGTCTTAACACCAGGTTCCCTCTGCCTACCCTGCTATATCCGAGATACAGCGAAGCCAAAAATCTATATCTCATATATACCTCTAATAAATAATGGTAACCCTACATAAGAGTCCATGGTATAATATCAGCACGAAACTCGTTTGACCGCAATTCGACATGTGAATCCTTGTTCGGGGAATTTTCCCTCAGCCAGCGGGCAAGCCCACGGGCCTTTGTTAGTCATACTTAAAGTGTTAGTGTAACCAATTTTTGTATGGTGAAATTAAAAATAAGTTTTAAGTTTTATCATTAGGACAGTCGTGGCGCAGATGTACAAGCGTTTAACTATAATGGTGTCTCCATTTTGTGTTGGTTGTGGGTTTGATTCCCGGTTGAGGTAATTAAATATTATCGAAAGTCGTCACTCAACACGCAATGTTAATAAATAAATTGTACCGTCTGTAGAGAGAAAAGTGTTTCTCTTTCTTACCCTAACCATAAGCGGGATACAGCGTGAAGTTAAAAAATTACATATAGTTGTGGACGAAAGGATTCATTAAATTATTTTTAATAATATTTCCCGTAAAGAAAATATATATATATCAGCTTCACGCTGTATCCTGCACACTGGTAGGCAGAGGGTAGGCAGAGGGAACGTAGTGAAAGACACTCCGTTCCCCACTTTCTGCCGAATTCCGGAGGCATTGCGTGTTAAGTGGCAGAACTCAACGCCGCGCTTTGCCTCGACACCAGAGCGAAGAAATGGAAATATAAATTTAAGTAAATATTTCATCACCTCGAGTGGGGATCGAACCCACAACCAGTCGGTTTACAGTCACACTTTGTGCCGCTGCGCCACGCCATATGTTCAATATATATATATATATATATATATATATATATATATATATATATATATATATATATATATATATATATGCCAGAGGAAAAAAATCATCTTCCTCCTCATTTAAATCTGTTAAGTGTTGGTTTTAAAAATAAATAAGGAAGCTCTTACAGTGTAAGTGTGTGTTTCAAAGTTTTTATAGATTTAAAACATCTTGATTAGTCGATGGTACTTCAATTTCAAGAAGTCTCTTTAAAAATTAAAAAAATAAGTATTGGAGTATGTATTAAGTAATTTAAGGCCGGTCGTGTCTGTAATAGCGCCAGGTTGTGGGTTCGATTCGTACTTGACATAATGAAATATTTTATAGTTTTATTTACTCGCTCCGGTAATAAACAACCGGCAAAACGCGGTGTTAAGTTTCACTACTCAATACGCCATGTCAAAATGTGGAGCGGAGTGTTAACATTAGGCTCTCTCTGTCTGCCCTACAACATGCGGCATACAGGATGAAGCTGAAAAAGAAAATCCCGTATAAAAAAAATGCTATATGTTTTTTTTACTATCCTTAGACCCGAATAAAATGGTACTTATATTTAACAAAAATTTTAACCATTTTTTAATTATTCATTTTATTCCATCGAGTCCGTCTTATACAGTCGCACGCTTGTGCCCCCCGACGACTGGCCTTATAATAAATAAAATCAAATCAAATAAATCAGCTTCACGCTGTATCCCGCACACAGCAGTGTAAGCAAGGGAACCTAGTGTTAAGACACTCCGTTCCCCACTTTTCGCCGAGTTCTGGGGGCATTGCAAGAGTGACGGAACTCGATGCCGCGCGAAGAAGAGATAGAAGAGAAGAGAAGATAAATATTTCACTTCCTCGTGTAGGGATCGAACCCACAACCAGTCGATTTTACAGTAAAACTTCGTGCCCCTGCGCCACGACTGGCCTCACAATAAGATAATTATTATTATAAAATTATTAATAATAAGCAGTACATCGTGTAACAATTAATCAAATATATGCAAATCAAAATATATAAGTTACATAAATCGTTCATTGACCGTAATTGTGATATTTATACTTGTCTATTTATATAGCGCGTTGAGTACTTTAGCGTACTGGAAGTATAATTAAAGATATATCTCAGGAACTCTTGAATGATTTATGAACTTAAAATTTTATATTGTATTGGATGGACAGCGTTTGGTTGGGAACGCGATGGTAGTAAGTTCGCTTTCCACTGGACTCTTTTCCCTCTGCCTAAATACTATATTTATTGGACATTTATTTGGCAAGTTCAAAATGATATAGTAATTATAAGACACTTTAAATTTTCACATTAGAATTGTGTTGCAGTTATAACAAAAAAAAACTAAAAAACAGCATAAAATAAATATTTAAGGGCGTTATTATACGATAAACGTGACCTTATGGCCTTTTTTATAGATATTGGTACGGAGCTGTTAGTGCGCGAATCCGACTCCCACTTAACCACTTTTTTTTATACAATACAAGAACGGCCGAGTAACACAAAGCACGAAAAGTAAGGCCACATACCGCCTAATGTTTATGAGAGCTATCGCTATCTCCAAAATGAGAGCATTGCATTGACAATATTATTTTTTTATAGTAAAATAGTGTAAGCAAAGTCAAAATCTAACAATTTAATCAAAATAAGAAGTTCCAGGCTTAATTTTTATTCCTTAAAAAGGAATATCATTTGACCAGAGAAACTCAATGGAATTTTTTTTATAATCATTTTTTTCCAGATTCACATTTGTTTAATATTAATAATAATATCTATGAAGTACCGACAGAAGTCGTAGGATCGATTTTTTTAATATATAAAGAAGTTTGTTTTTATTTTTTTTACATTTAAAAATTAGCTAGACAAATGAATATAACAAGTTATAAGAGTTATTAATGGGCTATTTGATTATAAGAGTTATTAATGGGCTATTTGATTATAAGAGTTATTAATGGGCTATTTGATTTTAAGAGTTATTAATGGGCTATTTGATTATAAGAGTTATTAATGGGCTATTTGATTTTAAGAGTTATTAATGGTCTATTTGATTTGACACACCAGCGCAATGATATTTCAATTTGGATCAGTAGCTCCTGAGTTTAGCGCTATCAGCCAAACAAACTCTTCAATTTCGTATTTTTAGTAAAGATAAATAAAATCAAAAGTAATTTTAAAAATAATGTAGTTTATATTTACAAATTATTATTTTTTGTAATTTTTTATATCATTGTTAAAGAATTTCAAGACTGTAAATGCTCATATTGTACTCTTCAAAAATATATATAAATATAAAAAAATAACTATTTTAAATAAATATAAGCTGTTATATTTACTCCAACATATAAAAGTATAGAAATCACAACATCTTTTTCAACATTATCAACAAAAATAAAAGAAATATTAATATTATGCTTACCTCAAACAAAACATGAATATATCAGTCCTTGTAAATTAACAAAAAATCACTTTTAACACAAAACACAAGATTTACCATTTTTTATGCTTAAAAAATTACCACATTCTGTAATATATTCTAAATTGCTATTATTAATAACTATCATATATTTTTATATAATTATTAATATAATATAACGTATTTTTATATATATTTCAGTAGTGTGAGTGACGCGCGCGCATTGCAAGGACGACGGAGGCTGACTTGGGACCCGCATTTGAGACGACTTAAAGATCGACGCCCGTATTTTAGAGATGCACTTTGATATCGAATTTTCCGATACGCATCTTTTAGTGATGTGAAAATGGGCGTTGGATTTAACGATACAAAATAAACATTATTTTATCTTATACTTTTGTATATATTAAGATTACGAGAAAAATTTATTTATTATAAATATAATGAGGCCAGCCAAAACGTGTGACTGTGAAACCGACTGGTTGTGGGTTCGATCGCTACTCCAGGAAATGAAATATTTATTTACATTTTATTTTCATTTATTCGCTCTGGTATCGAGGCAAGGCGCGGCGTTGATTGCGTGTAGAGCCATCACTCAACACGCAATGCCTCCAGAATTCGGCAGAAAGTGGGGATCAGAGTGTCTCAACACTAGGTTCCCTCTGTCTACTCTGCTGTGTGCGTGACACAGCGTGAAGCTGATTTGATTTTAGATCATCTAATAATTATTATACAAAACTATATAAACCCGATTTCGCAAATTATATAAACCCGATATTTTCGAGGCATTGCGTGTTAAGTCGCGGAACCCAATGAAGGCCTTTTGTCTTTTGATTAAAAGTAGTTTATTCCTTCGTGTGAGATCAGCTCGAAATAAACTTAATATATATAATGTATTCCTCCAAATGGCAATCGAACTTACAACTTCACTACTCAAATTGAACTCTGTCCGACTGCGCCACGATAGAACAATTATTAACAGCAGGAATTAAATCATATATAACACTAGAGAAAATTTTAAATTAACAACTAAAATCGCTCTATTTAATATAATATCCTAAAATATTCAATTAATTAGGTTTTATTTATTTAGGACGCGGAAACCAGTTGGTATTTAATTTCTTCAATTATAATCTTAGCAGAAAAGGGCTAACAAGTTTCATTCTATTACATGAAGAATAATTCTTCGTCGCCGTCACACGGCTGTGGGTTCAAATTCTATTTAAAGAACTGTTTCATTTCAAAGATTGTAATGGAAAAAAAATCCTCTCGAGTAACGAGGCAAAGCGCTGTGTTGAGTTCCGCAACTCAGCACGCAATGCCTCGAGAATATAATTCGAACCTACAAGCGTCGCGTTTACAGTCATAAATTTGTGCCGCTGCGCCACGACAGGCACATTATTAATTTACAATTCGAAAATTTATTTGCATTTTTAAGGTTATTGAATTTTGAAAAAAAAAAAGATAAAATAGTTCTGGAGAATAATTTTTATAAAAAGAAAAGAAATCAATGAACACCATTGGTTATCATATTAAATCGATATTATCACATCACTATTGTGCGTACGTGCAAATTCGCATGTAAATGATCTATAAACGCACAATGAAACCCATCACTATTAATAAATACCTATTTTCTAAAACAATGTTCTTAGTGAGGTTATTTTCACTCAAGTCGTTTACTTTGAGGTCAGTCGTTGTAGACGGGCACAATTGTGTGACTGTAAAAGCAACAGGTAGTGAGTTCGACTCTCACTTGAGGAAATGAAATAATTAATATTTTCATCTTTTCAGGCGTTAGGTATCGCTGAATTCGAAATGTCTTCAGAATTCGGCTGAAAGTGGATAAATTAAATGTCTTAATGGGAACGGCGTCTCTTAATAATGGGTTCCCTCTGCCAATTTTACTTCTCGCAAAGATAATCTATTGTTAGGGCACTCCGTTCTTGACTTACTTAATCTTCTTGAGTGATTTTAAGAACATTCAGTTTTAGCGTAACCTAACGAAAAATATATTTTTTAATTTTTTGTTCTAAGCAGGAATCGAACCCACACGCGTCGCATTTACATGCACACATGCGCGAAAATGATTACAATAGGCTTGATGACAAATCTTGAAAATCTTTTCTATAATATAAAAATAATGATAAATATTATAATTAAAACGTATATCATATTCCATATTCCTGCAGAAAATAAAGTTTTAATTTAAATAATAAGTTTAAAAATAGCACCAAAACTTGTCAAAGAGTCGTCGCTTGTGACAACACACAACGTCTCGATAATTGAAACTCGAGCCGAAAAGCGAGCACATGAGTGTCTTAACACTACGTTCCCTCTGCCTACCCTGCTAAATGCGGGATATAGCGTGAAGCTAAAGATAGTATTCAACTCTATAACATTGCAATAAGACCTGAGAAAGCTTTCCTATATTTATATTACAAGCCGACTCTATATCGTTGAAATAAAGTTTATTTTCCTTTGTTAGAAAGAGATATTCGATTGGTTAATTGCTCATTGTACGATGAAAGAAATGAAGATGGTAACTCCAGATGAAATTAGACTTTATTATTTAAAACTCAAGATTGAATTTTATGTAAATAGTAATAGAAGCTTCTTGGTAACAAGTTGTTATCATTGTCTTTAAAAAAGTAAGGGAAACAAACGTGCGACTCTAAACGCGATAGGTGTGTGGGTGTGGGTTCGATTTACACCTGGGAAATGAGTTAATTTATATTTTTATATGTCTCCCCCTGATAACGCAGCGTTAAATTTCCACCAGAGAATCAGTCCGAACCCGAGAAATAACTAGAAAGTAGAGTAAGCGTTATTGGATTGGGAACGGAGTGTCTCAACACTGGGTTTCCAGATTCCTTCTGCTTATACGGGATGATGCCCAGTGCGAGATATACCAATTAATTTTTTTTTTGCGTGTTGCCATTGCTGGCGACGTGGCTCTACCACACGTACTTTAGTCGCCTCTTACGACACCACCAGTACCACGATGATCCTATTCTAAGCCGGGATCACACGGCAAAAAATATATTGTATAATAAAAAAAAACTAACTCATTTAGAATTTGCAGAAGCAATGGTTACGAAAAAAATATTAAAAAACTTTGATTGCGTCTCCTGCAATATTTCAGAGAGACATCATGGGAACGTAATGTTATGAGACTCCGTTCCCATTAAAAAAAATGCTTTCCCCACATTTATAATTATTTTATTATAAGTTTTCCAAAATAAAAAAAATCTCTTTTTTTTTCAAATAAAATAACACTTTAAAAATATAGCAAAACATCACTAACTATTTTTTTTCCTAAGCCATCCTTTCTACCAGATTCACTGCATCTTCTTACAAATTGGCAGTTGCCTCGTTCCTAGAGGACCTGGAGGAGGAGGAGGAGGGGGAGGGCGAGCAGTAATTTAATCTTCTAAGTGCAGTTAATGCGAGAATATAATTGTTACGTCGGAGCTGAATTGAGATTTGCATTGTTTTTTTTTTAATGTTTAATTTGTATGTAGGGAACTATAATTTACTTCTTTTGAAGAAATATTTTGTTCCTTTAGATTTTCTTTTCTTTTATTTATTGCTTAAGTAAGAAAACGTTATTATTAAAATGTGTTAATATCCCTCGGATAATTTCCGATTCCAGTCATAGAAAATTCGAATTCTGAAGGCACTGCTTGCTTTTCCGCCCAGTTCTGGAGGCATTGCGTGTTGATTTGCGAAACTCAACGCCGCGCTTTGCCTTGACACCAGATGAAATGAAAATGTAAATATTTCCTCGAGTGGGATCGAACCCACAATCAGTCGCGTTTACAGTCACACACTTGTGCCCCTGCGCCACGACTAGCCTCAGTGGGTAAGCTATTGAAAAAAAGAAATAATTACATGCATTTTCCCGCATGTTAGGTGCATGTTAGGCAAATGGTACTTAGTGTTAAGAGACTCTGTCCCCCAAAGACCGCAAAATTTTCGTAGTATTGTTTGGTTGAGTGATGCAACTCAAAGGCGTGCTTTATCTACCAGAACAGATAAAAGAAAATATTTTTAATGTAATCAATCCTCTGAGTGGCCAAACTCACAACTATAACTTTTACACTCAGAAGCTGTAACTGCGCCAAGATGGTTTCAATACTAATTTCAGTTACTTGTCTACAATGTTGAGTATTTAATTATTATTCAAAGCAAGGCGACAAATTAAAAAAAGAAAAACAGGTTAAGTGGGAGTCGGACACGCCCACCGAAGCCTCTGTACCACTTTCTGGATTGTAGGTCAACGATAAATGCAATGCAATGCAAAATGCTCATATCTTTTGATAACGTTGCCTTAAGAAATTGGTACAGCGTTAAGGTCCGCCACTCAACACGCAATACCTCCAGAGCTTGGCGAAACATTTGGAAACAGTGTGCGGGATACAGAGTGAAGAAGGGCTTGATACTTACACGCGACCTCAAGATATATGTATGTATAGAGGAAGTCTTGACAAAGGAACGTGGAAAGCTAAAATATCATTATTTAGCGACTAATCTTACAAGCTTTAACGTCAAATGAGCTATTTGTATTATAATTTGTTGCCAAAAACTGAGACATTACAATGACTTCTATAATAATATTTTAATATGAAATGAGATTTTTTTTTGTCTTCTACATAATTAGAAAAGTTAAGCTGAGTTAAGAATAGGGGCAAATTTTCTAGAAAGTTCACACAAAATTATGAATAACTAATGCTTGATAATGAATATACAGTGATGGCGCAGTAAAATAGTGTTCAGTTACGGGTTCAATTTCCACTCGATGAAAAAAAAAACGAAAACATGTTGTTTTTTTTTGTTCACATATTAGGTATGTTTGGTTTCCTCTGGTGAACAAAGTGCGGTGTTCAGTACCGTTAACATCCCCACGTCTCAAAAAATAGGCGATAAGTAGGAAACATAATATTTAAAAACTTAGATCCCTCCTTTGATGCTATGCGAAAAAAAATGTAGAGCTTACAATAATATTTGTATAATAATTGTATGTTATCGGATTGAATAAGAAAAAGCAATTCAGACAATTTTTCTACCTAAATTATTAATTTTTAGATATTCAAATATATTTTGTGATACGGATTAAAAATGTAAAATGTGTTAAGGCGAACATCGAATCCATTACTGCCACCACAGGAATCACACACAAAAGTACAACGAAATTAGAAACAATATAAACTAAAATATAAACAAAGTTCTTTGTTTTACTATCATAATGAGAAGATATTTCGACAATATCCTGGCTTAAATCGACTCTATAAATAAAGTACTCCGGTATTCCTCTCGTATATAGACTGACCTCCTCTTTGATGTGTTTGTTTAACTATTACATTAGCTGGACGTATGGAGGTAATCACGAAGTTTTCTTGTCTTTCTAGTAATATTAAGACGAATTGAAGGTGTGAATCGATTGGGAATATAACTATATATTCTTAGATACGTAGTTCAAAGATCAAAAGTTCAACTTTTTATTATTGATTTTTTGGTGTTGTTCAGTTTAGTTAGGTTGCTAGTGGTTATTGAGTAACTGGTAGAATACGTACGAAGCATTTGGACTTAAAAAGTTAAAGTTTGTCATGTACGTTGGTGAGTGTAGGGGAACATTTAGAACGGATTACTCTAAATCCCTACGGAAACGGGGTTTTTTAATAATTTTCAATTAGGTGATTTTCTTCGTAGTAAAAAGTAGGGTAGGCAGAGGAAGAGACACCCCGTTCAACATTATGAAACGTCCGTTCCCCGCAGAATTTTTGAGGCGTTTCGTATAGAGTGGCAGAACACAACTCTGCGCTTTCCTTATTTACCAGAGCGAGGAAATGAAAATATTAAACATTTCATTCCACCTAGTGGGAATCGAACCTACTCCCAACCGTCGTGTTTACAGTCGCTCGCTTCCACCTGCGTCACGACGGTAAAAGGTATTTTTATACCTTTATTCTCCATTAAGTTACGTGTGTACTTTATCGTGAAAATTTTCGTATTATTATTTTGTCTTATCCAAGAATCATTTTAGGAGCTTTTAACGCCTGTGAAGTGACGACGTGGAAATGTTATTATAGTTTGGTTCACGCTGTATCCCGTAAATAGTAATGTATTATGGATTATCTCCATTTTCTCGTAACTAGTAACAGATCCGTCAGTTGACTCATAAAGATACGTGAGCAATGGATAATATTAACACTTGGTTCCTTCTGCCTACTATTGTGTGAGTATTTTTTTTTTCATTATTATACAGCGTGAAATTTAAATAAATATATTGTTTCAATTTAAGTGTATTGCTAGTTATTAGAAGTCACTAATCTTAGAAGTTTCTGTAAGGTAAGAAAAACAAAGGGAACCTGGGAACCTAGTGTTTAGACACTCTGTTCCCATTAAAAATCGTCACCTGACGCGTTTACAGTCATACGGTTGTGTCATACAGCAAGGCAGGCAGATGGAATCTAGTTAGGACAATTCGTTCTCCACTCTCCACACCAGGGATTTTCAAATAAATATTTAATTTCAAGTTCAGGGGAAGTTTAAATAAATATTTAATTTCCTCGAGTGCAGATCGAACTCACAACCAATCGCATTTGCAGTCATACCTTGTGCCTCTGCGCCACGACTGGCTTTTACTACTAAATACTATACTAGGACTAATAAATAATTAGGAAAAATTTCATATTCAACCAACCACAAGCAAGCCTTGCAAAAACTAACTTAAGTTCATTTAATTACGTATGCACTTTGTTAGCACTCATAAATAACTGTGGAATACGTGACTCGAATACGTGAGATAAAACGAAATTGTTTCTTTTTTAATGATGTTACTTTTTGAATTTTAAAATCAATAAAAATAAATAAATCAGCTTCGCGCTGTATCTCGCACACAGCAGGGTTCAGGGACACTCCGCTCTCCACTTTCTGCCGAATTCTGGACGCATTGCGTGTTGAGTGGCAGCACTCAAAGCCGCGCTTAGCCTCGATACCAGAGCGAAGAAATGGAAATATAAATTTAAGTAAATATTTCATCTCCTCGAGTGGGGATCGAACTCACAACCAGTCGGTTTTGTAGTCACACTTCGTGCCGCTGCGCCACGACTGGCCTCGTTGAAATTTTATTACATCGATATTGTTTTATAGAATAAGAAGTTTTGTCATTTAATACTGTTTTTTTTAGCTTAACGCTATATCCCGCTCACAGCAAGGTAGGCACAGGAAACCTAATGTTAAGACACTCCGTTCTTCACTTTCTGCCGAATTCTAGAATTCCGTGTTGAGTAGCTGAACTAAACGCCGCTCTTTTGCCCCCCCCCCCCCCCCCCACACCAGAGTAAAGAAAATGGAAATATTAAAAATTTAATTTCCTCGAGTGAAAATCAAACCCACAACCTATCGCCGTCTACACTCCCAAGGAGGCTATAATGGTCAAACAAAATGGTCTATCTCGTTACAGTACATTCTAGTTTACAAATAAACACATAGACTTCCCGAAATATGAACGAGGTAATTTGGTTGAGATAATAGAGTGAAATTGAGTATTATGGTGACATTACTGGCTACTACTCTTACATATGGTGGTATAAATGAACCATTATATCCCTCTCGCTTGAAATTATGTGGTTTAATTATTAGGATATTTTTGGGAACCTAGGAACCTAGTGTGAGGATACTTTCGTTTCAGCACTTTCCGGCGAATCCTCGACGAATGGCGTGTTGAGGTACGGAATTTGACGTCGCGCTTTGTCTTTTTACCAGAAAATAAAATTAAATATTAATACTATATGGAAATAGAACCCACAAATATCGCGCTTACAGTCGCACGCTTATACTACTGCGCCACGACGGCCTCTAATTCATAAGATGAAATTAGCATTGTTTAAAATAAAATAATAAGAAAATAATCTAAAAAAAGACAACTCAAAAAATGCATGAAAACAAATTTAAAGTATGGGACATGTAGAGACTAAGTTAAAGTTAAAAAACTAATGCGGATAAAAAAACTTTTTCATAGAAAAAAGCCACGTACATACATACAGTCAGTCACGTATAGAGTAAGAATACGGACACCTGTTGTTGCTTTATTGTTTATATATATATAAATATTTTTAATGATAATATAATTATAGACATTTAAAATATTAAAACCAGATAGGTATATTACACCAGTTAAAATGGGATTAGGCGGAATTACAGAAGAAATTAAGAAACGTTGATATAACAATCTATTTCACGTTCAAGATATTATAAAATCTGTTCAGTAGTAAACACAATGCCTTACTTTTTCAATAAAATAAATTAATTCTTATTATTAGAAGATTTGAGCATAGCTTCGATATGTTTACTTGTAGACAGTCCAAGGTTCATCAGCCACTTCATCACACACCTTCTAATTCCATCACTTGACCAGCTCGATGGTACCATAACATTGTATGACCATTTAATCTACACCAAGTTTAGTGAAGATACAACAAGAAA
Source organism: Heliconius sara (assembly GCA_917862395.2). Taxonomy (NCBI): domain Eukaryota; kingdom Metazoa; phylum Arthropoda; class Insecta; order Lepidoptera; family Nymphalidae; genus Heliconius; species Heliconius sara. Next base: position 1,106,043 of record OU860788.1, on the reverse strand, counting down.
CGATAGTAATTCAGAGTATTACATTTTATTACATACTTTTAGTTAAAGCTCGACATACTAAAAGCATATTGAAATATAATATATTTTTTTATTATAATAATATTTTGAGTAATATCCTTAGCTTTTTAAGCTTATATTTTAACCCTAAATAATTACATCGTTCTGGTCAAGAGAATCTTTCAAAATTAACGTTCATTAATGAGAAAAGTTTAACATTGTCAAAGGAGGAGAGAGGGGCAAATTGCCATTTAAAATTATGCAGATGGAGTAGAGGAGCTTGTTGTAATTCGTCAGAAGATGTTTTTGGAAGTCGGAGAGACACTTTTTATTTAAATGCTAATTATCTCTTTAGCTGATGTTTAACGCCGCGTTTGTCCCGAGGACGAGGGCTATATAATTGCTAACCTAACTTATGAAATGCCGCAATTTGCATCTCAAACGGTTTGTACTATTACCTGCAACCAGGCCCTAATTTGGTACGGGATTTCTTTTTTTTTTTTGGTCTCTTTATAAGTTAATACAAGCCAAGGTTGCTTTTTTACACACGTTCACACAGAAAGTAAAATGTTGTGTAATATAAGTAAGTAATGAGAATATTCTTTAGCACAATATTTTTTACGATTTTCTTCCACGCTCCATATTATGTAAACGTAGGTGTTTTTTGTAATTCTACTCGCCTACACTGCATATTTTTCTTGTTTTGTACTAAAATAAATGAAAAACGGACCTGTGCTACGCTAAATATATCTTTGTTTATATCAAGCAGTTTATAAAGAACAAAACGTAAAAAAATGTGATAAATTTAAATTAAAAAACTTAAAATACAATCACGAAAAGATGATCTTCTTTATTGTTCTACGATGCACATTTCAAACTTGAAAAATTTGATTAAAAATGCGCGCGAAACACAAAAAGTGACATCTGACACTTGACAGTTGACATGCCGCCATGATGGATAGTGACCGCGTCCATTATGCCGCGACACGATCGCGTTCAGCCTTGTTAATTATAACTGCTAATTACTCGGTCAAATAAATATGTAAATAGCTTCGCGATGCGCTACAAGCGGGTTGAAATATTAGTGGAAATGATCAATTTGTATCATTATGTACTTTTCTAATTAGTATTTTGATGAAAATATGAATTTTGTAATGCTTGCCGTTAATAATGTTAATTTGTTTTGCATGACGATTGATTGGATACGAAATATTTTATTTCATCTGTAGATGTTTTTACGTTGTCTGGTGTCTATAATATAATTATAGCCCATACACAGCAAGGTAGGCACTCGTTGTGTGGTATGCTTAGACACTCCGTTCCTCATTTTCTCTCGATTTCTGGAAGCATTGCGTGTTGAGTGGCAAAACTTTACGAAGCGCTTTGCCGACACCAGAGCGAAGAATAGGAAATATAAATTTAAATAAATATTTCATCACGCGATGCCTCAAGAATTCGGTAGAAAGTGGGCAACGGAGTGTTATTACACTAGGTTACCTTTGCCTCTGCTGTGTGCAGGATACAGCGTGAAGCTGATTTATATATTTTATGTTAATATATAGCAGAATTATTACTTGCAGCTATCCATATAATAATTTAATCATCGCCTACGTGGCATATAGCACGTCACAACTAACACAACTAAGTAATAACTGTTTGTAAATTCGATTGACAGATAATACTATCAAAAGAGGTCATCGTGGTGCAGAAGAACAGTGTCTGACTTTAAGGACAAGGTTGTGGGTTCAATACGTACTTGGCAAAATGATTGTACTTAATTATTATGAATTATTTTCATGAGCTCCGCCACTCTACACACAATTGAAAAAAATCGAGTAGCGGAGTATTTTAACACTAAATTCTCTTCGTTTAAGGTCTGTAAAAGCGTAACTTTTTTTATAATATTTAAAAGTAGTCTCATATTAAAGAAATTATTATAAAAATATACTTTACAAAGTAAGAAATCAATCTTGGAAAGAATATCCACGGGGATCTCTGTATAAACAGTGATTATTCTGTACCAATAACTGAAATTGCACAAAGCGAGACCCATGAGTTATGATAATTAATTGTGTTAAATTTAAAGACAAAATTGTTGAGCGCGAAATTTTAATACTACAAAGAGAACGTATATATTATATATATTTAATTTATATTTTGCAAAAACATTTCAAAGAGAAGAACGATAGACGTAATTTATATTAAATATTGTTTTTTTTTGTGTTTTTCTCATATTAAATCTTGTTTTTCGAAAAAAAAATACATCTGCCACTCTCATTTTGCCCTTATGATGAAAAATAATGAAAAAAATATTATTGTATAATTTTTTTGTTATTTATTTTTTGCTGTTGCTATTATAATGTAATTGTTATTATCTATTTGTATGTGTTTGTAAGTTTAGTTCTGTAAATACGACGGTTCTAGATTCAATCTAATTTGAGAAAATTAATCAACTTAACGCGAAATGTCTCGATATTGGTCCTTTGCTGTGTTTTCAATACAGCGTATAGCTAAAAAAGTATTTAAAATTAAATTAACTTTATTTTTTTTATCAGCTTCACGCTGTATCCCGCACACAGCAGGGTAGGCAGAGGGAACCGAGTGTCACAAGACATTCCGTTTCCCACTTTCTGCCGAATTCTGGAGGTATTACGTGTTGGGTGGCAGAACTCTTTTCCCTCGACACCAGAGCGAAGAAATGGAAATATAAATTTAAGTAAATATTTCATCTCCTCGAGTGGGGATCGAACCCACAACCAGTCGGTTTTACAGTCACACTTGATGCCACTGCGCCACGACTGGCCTCTTAAACTAACTTATATAGATTAATTTAACAAATCCTACATGACATGTTGACTGTCATTTAAATAATAATATTAATTAATTTTAGTGTTATAAATGACCAAAAACATTAGCTAAGTCGCCTCCAGGCATTCAATCTACAACCTCGTGTACAGAAATATACAGCAATAGGCTTATATTGTTGAATATACAATATATTTTATAATATTAATATCAATAGTAAATATTATAATGTTAAAATTTGCTTACTTTTTGCTAAAAGAGTGAGAAGATTAATATTAATAACAGGTTGTGTGTTCGATTTCCACTAGAGGAATATTAAATTATCACATTAGATGATTTACAAAACATACATTATATACTCGTATTACATACAACACGAACGTAATTAAGTGTATTAAGTAAATAATTCAATAGTTTAAGCGGGCGATGCCGCGAGCAGGTTAATATTTTCATTTCTTCGCTATGGTGTCGAGGGAAAGTGAGGCGTTGAGTTCTGCCTCTTAACACGCAATGCCTTTGGCACTCTAAGTGGTGCAACTCAACCGCGCTTTTAATCTTTGTATCAAAACGATGAAGTGAAAATATTGATAAATAATAATACACTCCCCCGAATGAGAGTCGAGCTCGAATGAGAAAAGTCGCGGCGTTGAGTTCCCCTACGTAATACGTGGAAATATTAAGTTAATACTTTCTTTCCTTTGTTGTCTACTTTGCTATGCGAAAAAAAGCGTGAAGCAGATTTAATGTAGATTCACGCTGTATCCCGCACATAGCAGGGAAGGCACAAGGAATCTGGGAACCTCGTATTAAGATACTCCGTTCCCATTAAGACACTTCCGTTCCCCATTTTAGTGTATGCACATATAAATAAGTATAAGTATCTGTAGGTAAGGTGATCCAATAACAAAATTAATTTATCACAATATAATGACTGACATGAGATTGTCTCGGGACTACGCGGAATGATGTTCATTTTCTTTCATTTATATTTTTATTTATTATAATTGTTGTTATTGTACACGAATATTAACTTCAAGGAATGTTTCTTAAAAAAATACTTAAATTTTTATAGCAAAGCCCTGCCGTGACCGTAACGCGATAATAGTGGGTTCGATTCCTACATTTTGAAAATTTGGCTGGAAATTCGGTACGGAGTGTCCTTAACTAGGTTCCCAATGTCTACTTTACAACTTGAGGGATACAGCGTTAATGCTTAAAATCGTTTATGTACTGCTAGTACCCAGCACCATTTTTAAAATGCAACAAATATAGTTTCACATTATTTTAGTTTCCTTAGAAAATGGTTAATAATATAATATTGAAAACGTAAAATTTCAAGGCGACGTCGTTATCGCATCAAGTTTCCTCAAGTTTCTTTATAACGACCCATTTAAGGAAATCACGCTGACAAATTGTTTCATAAACGAACAGACATGTTTAAAAAAAACAAAGTAAAGACTACTTTCTGCCAAATTTTCGAGATATTGCGTGTTGAGCGGCGGAAATCAACGCCGCGCTTTGTCTTGTTACGAGAGGAGTAAATAATAATATTTTATATAATCCTCTGAGTAGAATCAAACCCACAATCATCGCGATTACGATGTCGCTGTGTCGCTGCGGCGACAGCCTCGATAATAATATTTAAAAAATATTCAAATATCAAAATAAGCTGAAAGTATTCGGGTGGACACTGAAAGTTTGACAGGTGATTTTAAGGTGATTGTGAGTAGGCTTTATTAGAAATTCCTTATTAAATGTAATTTTGATTTGATTTATTATTTTAATATGATAATTGCTTTTAGTTTATCTAAATCAATAATTTAAATGAGAGTCTTAAATGAAAAATAAATAACACTTCAACGTTTGCAAGCTTACATTTTCCTTTTGATACTTCTCAAAATTCAAGGCCTTAATAGCAGCACGGCAGTGTCCACCGCCAAGTCCAACGCGAAGTAAAGCACTGCCGTAGCATTTTTTTCTGGAATCATTTTTGTTTATTTTCGTGCCACTTTAAAATTATCGTCTTTTAGTAAGTATCTATATTATCGAACTTGTGCGAAAAATGCAAAGTTTTACTATAATATTTCAACTCTGATTAATTTAAGTACTCACTCACTGATCATAGACTTAGAGAGCAGAAATTTGGTAAAGCGATATATTAATGCCCACATTCAGGTAAAAAGATCAAATGTATGAACATCGAAGATCTGGTACCTGGTGACCTTAATGAGAAACTGCAAGAGCCCAGTCAACCTATTATAGATAAAATAATTTGGCAAAATATATTCAGCATGGAGAGACTCTTCTTTTCATGTACATACATTAAGAACCTGATGAAGAACACTAAGAGCTCAGCAAACCTATGGGACAAATAGAAATGTTGCCTTGATAAAAGTCATTCAGTGATATGGAGCTCTTGTATTGATGTACATATAAGAAAAAAAGAAAAAAAAAAACTATTCTAATAAGAAAACTTAAAATGGGATAATCCCACGTTATGTCCAATTTAGTAGTTACTTCTACCTACTCTGCTTTATAGCACTAAGAGCGCTGCTAAATATCCCTATAAAGTAATAACTTGTTTTCTGCAAAAATAAGTGAAATCCCACCAAAAGCATCCTGTAAAAATCCAGCCGTGTCTCGATGAATCTGTTTGTTTCTATATAAAAAGTTATAAAATCTCTAGGTAAAGCCAAGCCAAGTCTAAGGTTCCTTATTGTGATCTTTCATTAATAATCACTCTCTATAATTGTATATTTGTCGAAATAATACTTTATAAGGAGATTATTACCAGAACAGACTGTTAAAAAAAAATCTCAAACAATTTCAGGGACCAAAAAAAAATCCTAAATCCAAGCTTAATAAGAAAAAGAAAACAACATTCCGCTCAGTTGGCAACATTTTTAAACGGCTGTAAATCCGTGGAATGTGGCCGCTTTAATTATGGTGATAAATGAAAGTACCTAATACCTATAACTCGACAGGTGTTGTTTCAGGTTTAAAATGGCGTTTGGACGGATTGATGTGTCACTTAATCTTTTTATTTGTGGAACAAGGTGAATATAAAGGCGTCTTAAAAACACGACGGTTGTGGAATAAATTCCTGCTCGCTTCATTTAATTTGCAATGTCTCAAAAACTGAGCGGCGCGTAATGTTTTACATGTACCCTAGGTTGCGGGATACAGAGCGAACCTCAACAATGATATTAAGATAAGCTTTTTCAGTTTCACACTATGATTTGACGTGTCAATAAATATTTTGATTTGTGGAATAATGTAAACATAGAGGGCACCTAATTGAAGGCATGGCGGTTGTGGGTTCGATTCCCGCTCAGTAACAAGATACACTTTAAGTTCCACCATTTAATTTGTAATGTTTTGGGAACAGGGCGGTGCGTGGACAGCGTAATAACTTAACACTAGGTTGCGAAAAACAGTAAGAGAGTGAAAAATAATAGTAATAGTTATTATTTATAAACAAGCTAACAAAACAAACGCTAAATATTAAGGGAAGCTTGCCTTTAGGCATTATAAATTTTAATTTCATTTTGTATTTATATAATAATGAAATTTAAATTAAATTGGTTAAGCCATTTCTGAGATAATTGCGAACAAACGCACAGAACAGATAAAAAATATTTTTCATTCTATTACGTTACAAGTAACATTTTTTATATATCTTCTATGTACAGTCACCGATCTGTTACGACTACAATAGGTACCTTCGTAACAAATTCATTTCTTCAATTGTCATTTGTATACATTTAAGTATACGAATATAAAATTATTATTTTTTATATATTTTAATACATGTAAGTACCTATTTATTGTAATATTTAATTTGAGGCCGTCGTGGCGCAGTGGCACAATCGTGGCACTGGAAACGCGACGGTTATTAATTCGATCTTCATTCAATTATTATTTATTCATAATTTCATTTCTTTGTTCAGGTAACACCTCAAAAACAAAATCGGTGGACAATGGGGAACGGCGTCTCTTAACACGAAATTTTCTCTACCAACCCAGCTATATGTAGATAGTAGCGTGAAACTGTATTATAAACATTATATCCTTCCAACAATGTTTTTGATTTGTTAATAGTTTGCGGGTAGTAAAGTAAGAAAACAAGATGAAATTAAAAATAAAAAATCTACTATTATAAACTCGGATTAAAACTGGTTGGCATTTGTTTTGTTTTCGCCTACATTTAGCTGGAATGAGTCGCCGGTGCCGGTGCCGGTGCCGATGTCACTCTCATTAATGAACAAGAAGGAAAATCTTATAGATTTCATTCAAAGACTATATATAGATATTGTATTTATTATTTTAATAACATAAATTAAACGTTTTTTTTTATTTAACCTAGGTCGCGCTTTTTTTACGTTTTATATTATACCATATTAAGTCTTACGAGCGGCTTCACCCGCTTGGTCAAATGGAAATTGCTAACCGCCCGTGGTAACTCTTATCTCAGGTATACAGTCACTATATCGAAAAGATTTTGTTGTAATTCAAACCTGCAGTTCGTGAGATTAGTGCGTTTAATCAAACAAACAGTTTAGCTTTATAATAATATAGTAAAGATGTACAAATGTCGGTATGAATGGTTTATTAAGTCGTGATATATTAAGTCATTATTGTTTAATATAAAATTGAGATAATTTTATATTGAGCAATAAAGACAAACGGGAAATAGTGATGTATGAAAATTTCACTTATATTTTAGTGATGTTCCAATAAACAACTTAACATCACGCCCGGTTTTTGCCGATATTTTATAACGCAACCATTTAACATAAATTTATTTTAGTCAGTTTTATGATTTAAAAAAGTAAAAAAAATTGAAATGGAAACTTTTAATTAATATTTAAATATTTTTAGCAACTTCACATTTGTACCAGCATAGTAAACTAGACTAAGCCTAACTAGTAGTAAGAGATAAGCAAACCCCACATTCAGCCCCCACAAATTTACATGGGATGGGACCACCGCTCGAGTAATACTATACTATACTAATATATTGCATTGATATATACACAAAAAATGTGTCGAATAGAAAACCTCCATCGATTTTAAAGTGAGTTAAGAATATTATATTAGATAACTTAAAACATTGAATTGAAAAGTTTCACGAAAGGGAATTTCAAAACTAGTTTATTATTTAAAAATTCTTCATTGTTCAAACAGTGAATGTTTATTTAACAGTAAAAGGGAACCCTTCTGAATATAAATGAGATACAACTTAAAGGCAATATAGTTTGTAAGTAACAGTAATAGTTCAAAGATCTGAGAAAATTTTGTTTATAGTTAGGTTAGTTTTCGATAGGAATTTTATGCTGTAATAGGTTCTTCCATTTCCTGACGAGGATGTCGTGGCGCCACGTTCCCGTCTCAGACTCTAAGCGTGAAGGATCCCACATCCTGATTCGATACCCATTTGAAGAAATTAATTGTCTCCGTTCTCTCTGATAACAAGAACGAGCGCGGCGCTGAGTTCCAAAAGTAGCACGCTAGGTCTCGAATAGAGGACGGAAAATTTGAAAGGAATGTCTTAACGCTAGGTTTCTTTTCCTGCCCTTCTATGCGGGATGCTGGTGTCATTTGGAAGTACTCATTTTAAATTTCAAATTTGAGATAATTTCTATTTTTTATAGCGATATAAGAATATAATATATAAAGTATTAATTTTTTATAATGTCACAATCTATTTAAATTGATAAACACACTTTATGCTATGATGTTGCGCCTCTCAACACAATTTCTCAAATTTAGGCGTTTAGAGGAAGGTGAGTTGACAAGAGATTCTCGCTGCATATCTTGCTATACGACAGATAAAGCGTGAAGCTTTAAAAAAAAACAAATAAATAAATAATTTTCCATTGCATAAATAAAATTTAAAAAAAAAAACACTCTCTAAAACTAATAAAAATACTAATAAAAATGTAGAGTCAGTACTACGTGACGAATAAAGTTTTTCATATGGATGTTAGTCATATGACTATAGTGTTGTATTTCAAAGTACATGTTTTCGAGATTAAAAAACTTATTTGAGATAACCCGTTTGGAATTCGAATCCACGACTATTGAACCGCTTTTTCTTTTTATTTTTACATTTGTATGAATCCTTTTAAATTTTTGTCACCTTTACACAGATATAATATTTATTTTTTAAGATTATTATGCTAATGCTGGCTTCAAATCTAGGCTACGTTGAAATATAAATAATTTTATACGTAAAATACTTAGAAAGTATTTTAACATATATTTTGGTTTCACGCTGTAGTAAATATGTCAAAGCGCGGCGCTAAATTACGCCACGCAATGTCTCGGAATCACTATTTTGTATTTCATCAATTATTTATGTCCATTAATTTCACATTTTAAATGTTATTTAAAAAGGTTTTAAAATAATAATGTATTTTGTATAAATATGTTCACAGAATTTAAATAACACGACATAATCCTTTAATGTTTAAGGATTATAAATAACCTACATATGTCGAATTTGAACAAAAATTTATATTTATTAAAAAAAAACCATCAATATTATTTAAAAAATGATCATTGATTAATTTTATCATATTCTTTTAAAAGACATTGTCCAAAACGTGTAGAAATATGAAAAAATATTTATCACGTTTTGTGACCGCATAAAGTTTAAATAGATTTTTATGATTTTTGTATCTACTTAACGGTACAGTATAAATAATTACTGGTATTTTTTTTTTAATTTCATAGTCCAATAAATTAAAGATACATAAAATCACGTCGCCAGCAATGGCAACACGCATGGGCAGACTCGACCGGATCATTACCACCCCCGGAATTTAAAACCGGCGTGAAGTAGTGGCTTTATGCCACTGCGTTTCGCATCAGGTAATGCCGGGCTCCGGCGCCCAACCCACCTTCAAGGCCGGCAACGCACCTGTAGCTCCTATGGTGCTGCACGGGGTCGTGGGCGGCGGTAATCACTTACCATCAGGTGACCCGCACGCTCGTTTGCCTTGTCCTTTTCCATAAAAAAAAACACCCTGAGTGGGAATCGATCCAAAAATCATTTCATGACTTTTCGATATCGGTTAGAAATAGAATTATCTGGAATTGTCCGTTAGTTATAAGGCGGAAGGTTACTGTCTATGTTACAGTTAGGTTTACGGTTTCTGACTGTCTTTCTCGATTATTGACAATTAAAAAAAAAAAACTTCTCTTATTGAGACGTCGGTTAAGATTACAAATATCAGTTTTTTTTATTTTGGATATCCAGTAACTTCATTTACGTTAACTGATCAGTCTAGAAGATCCCTGATAATAAATATACTATTACTATAATATTTTTAACATTTTAAAACTGTTATTCCACACTTAGGAAAGAAAAATACTTATTTGGAAAACGTATAAAAATTTGAACGTAGCGGGACTCGAACCCACGCCTACGTTCAAATTTTATACGTTATCCAAATAACTACATTTCTATAATACATTGGCTGATTAAATGTCTAGCTTGATCACTTTCTACTTCTTATGGATAAAGTATGAAAAAAAAAAAAAGTTTTTTTTCTCACAATAAAGCAAAGTGTCAGTAAACATGTGTGTTCACATTTATATCGCTAACTGTAATTAGTGGCTCAGTGACCCCCAAGAGTACCGAGTAGCGATTACAACCACGAAAGGTTGTAGGTTCGATACCTACTTGAGAAAATGCACGGCTCCGCCACTCAACACGCAATACGTCCAGAATTCGGTACAAACTGGTGAACGCAAGTTTCTTAAAGGGAATGGAGTGTCTTAACACTAGGTACCCAGGTTACCCTGCTAAGTATGGGATACAGTGTGAAACTATAAAAAAATATTTTAAAGAAAAATAATACTCAATAAACCTATAGTATAACGTAGTTTCTAGCCGTTTTCATTAAAAACAATTGTATTGAAAAGTAAACGGAGTCTCAGCGTTAATTTTACTGTTTGAAAAAGTATATTTCCCTCGAGAATAAGAATAAATGTACAGAAACTGAGTACTGTAGGTAGAATGATGTTAGAAAGCAAAAGTTCCTGAGAAAGAATGTACTAAAATACATATAAATGCTTTGATAAATGTAGAATAAAAAGGGTATGGCTATTTTTCTAGACAAAAATTAAATTATGATTTTAAGACTTGTATAGAAGTTTTCAAATGCTTTTTAGAATAAAATAGAATGTCGACGTAAAAAAAAAAGAACTAATAACTCACTAAGGTTAGTGGTCAGAACAGTTGCACGATAAATAAAAGACGGAGGTTCGAATCCCGCTACATTAATTTTTTTATACGTTTTCAAAAAATAATAAATAATAATCCATTATTCAAACTATATTATATATATTATACTAATAGTTTGAGTTTTTTGTTCAGTTTTTAGAGTAGATATTGGTCTAACTTATTTAGAGTGGCTTTCTGAACATCTTCTGTATTTGTAAGTACTATTGTTTAATTTATATATTTTGATATCTAATTTTTATTTTTGTTAACAATGTATGCATCAAAAAATTATATATCAATATATTAAAGGACAATAAAAGTAAGAAATAGTACTGAAAATAGTTTAATAAATTATTAAAATATTATAAAATCTGATAATAATTTTTCCTAACAATTGTATTATGTTTACGTTTTTTAATTAGAACATTTTAAATTGAACAAATATTCTTATAATAATAAAAATATTATGTTTTATAAATAAAGTTTTAAACCAGATTCCAGAATAAGTATCATAATGCAAAATCATCTTTTCTATTATAAAAAAAATCTCATAAATATGAAAAAAAAAACTTTTACCAAAATCAAAACTTACCCGAAAGCCATTGCTACGTCAGTTCTACGGTGCTACGGTGCTACGGAGTTGAGTGCTACGACACAAGTGAGCTACGGGCGGTCTACGGTCGCCTTATATTGGGCGGACGGTGACGCCCTACGCACCGCCCAATGCATTATAGTAAAATTATCATTGTCTTTTATAAAATTATCATCTTATTAACTATAGCTTTCTTTTGGGTTTGCTCGTTTTGACATTTTTTTAAATTAATTTTAGATATTTACGTAAGGTAATTTTCAATCTTTTTGCTATATAGCTAAAATTTTATTTACTTGAATTTTTTATGTTTTTAAGAATATTGTATATAAGAAAATATTGACATAAGTGAAAGACGACAAACACTAATATTTTATTTTTTAGAATTTTTTTATCATTCAATAGCGAGCCATAACGTCTAGTGATTTCTCCTTCTTTTAGAGATACAAAGGACAATTTCTAAACTTAAATAATGTAGCCAGCGGAGATGTCACGGCTTGGGCACGTCGAACGACTGAGTAATGAAAGAATGCCAAAAAATATTTATGATTGAAAAGTGAGCGGTAAGAGACGTAGGGGGGACCTTCGAAAAAACACTTTTTGCCGTGTGATCCGGGCCTAGAATAGGATCATCCTGGTACTAGTGGTGTCGTAAGAGGCGACTAAAGTACGTGTGGTAGAGTCACGTCGCCAGCAATGGCAACACGCATGGGTAGACTCGACCGGATCATTACCACCCTCGGCATTTAAAACCGGCGTGAAGTAGTGGCTTTATGCCACTGCGTTTCGCATCAGGTAATGCCGGGCCCCAGCGCCCAACCCGTCTTAAAGGCCGGCAACGCCCCTGTAGCTCCTCTGGTGTTGCACGGGGCCGTGGGCGGCGGTAATCACTTTGCATCAGGTGACCCGCACGCTCGTTTGCCGTGTCTTTTCCATAAAAAAAAAACAGTATCAAAGATAATGGAAGAAGGTCCCGTAAAAAGCACGAGGAGCCTCCGGAGGGCTTCTATGAAGAGTTTGATGACAGTGGTCGACGTGAAAGAGGTATGTAGAGACCTTAACGTTTGGCGCTCTGTTCTCTCCGACTACTCCGCTAGGTATACAGCGTGAAGATAACTTAAGTTAAATAATGTAATATCCTATTTTTTCTGATCGAGTCTAGTCTAGTAAAATTATTTATTTTAACAACCTGAGTAGTAAAAAGTCAAAGTACTTACTTAATAAAATCGAATTTGAACATAAAAAAATAAGAATAGAGATCCTTCTTTGATTTTTAGTTGCTCAAAAAATTATTGAAGATATTAAATATAATTATGTTTACAAGTGCAAAATGAACCCATCACCATCGCGCTTATAACGATTATTTTCAAAAATACTACACACATTTATTAATAGTTAATGCATATAGAATCCACCGTAACGGCCGTAAATCAGCATGATTCTATATAAAACGCATTTCCTTAATATTTCTTAGGTTAATTCCTTATTAAGTAAGCATAATATAACAGTATAATATAGAAGTCAGTCGTGGTGCGGTACAAGCAAATGGGGTGTGGTACCACACAAGCGTGGGACTGTGAACGCGGCAGGTTGTGGGTTCGGTTTCCACTCGAGGAAACGAAATATTTAATATTTTCATTTGCTCGCTCTGCTAACAAGGCAAAGCGCGTCGATGAGTCATCACCATTTATGCAATGCCTCCATGTTCCGCGACAAGTGAGAAACGGAAAAATCTTAATATGAACGGTGTGTATTAACAACAGGTTCCAAGGTTTCCTCTGCCTTCCTACCCTTCTATGTGCGGGATACAGTATGAAGCTAAAAAACCGGACTAGCGCTTTTTTCTCGCTCACCAGAGCAATGGAGGGAAACGTTTATTAACGAATAAGACAAAGCGCGGCGTTCAGTCCCGCCACTCAACACTCAACGTCACTAAAATGCGATGCGCGAACTTTCTCTCTCTTTGATGAAGATATTAATAAATTTAGCAGCATTTTATTAAGCCTTCATACAGACACTCATATTAAATACACATATAAGAAATTAGACAGATTTTACGTCGAAATGCTTTCAAAGGAAACTTATAAAGAAGAAATAATACACATTAAAATAGAGTAATTTGGGGTCATATTTATAAAACCCGTAAATTATATAGTTTTAGTTATAAATCCTTTGACTGTAGTTTCTATTTATTTTAACTAAACCATTTTCAAACCATTTGAAGAATATTTATAATATTGTTATTATTTTAATTAAATCACACTTATCATTAAAAATATTATAAGGTTTTTTTTATCATTAAGTATGATTTTTAAACAAGAGCATACACAAGAAAAATGGAATAATATGGCATATGTCAATATATGTATGTATATGTACCTTTTCGCAGAGGAAATCTAGTGTTAAAATACTCCGTTCCCATTGAGACGTTTCCTATTTTCCACAGCGTATATGCATCGTTTAGCTGAAGAGAACTTCTCGTGGACCTACAATTATAAAATTTTGCAAGAATTGAAAACTTCCAGTACAAATATAGGAAAAAATATATGGGACGTATGGGACGTATGGGAGGATGATTGAACCATCAGATTGATCTGGTATTTATAAGGAGTCGTTGTGTATCCGTCAATAATATGTGATAACTATGGGCTTGCTAGTTTAACTCAATTTACCCCAATTATAAACAACCTTTAGGACGTCTAGTAGGAGTAAGTGCCCACGTAAAAGGTCTGCTCATAATAAATATATATTTTTTTACATTATTTTTTATAACATTTTTAAATACGAGCGTTTCTCTTTTAACGTATGCCTCGCTAGATAAGGCTACCTCAAAAAGGGGCCTACTTTCAAGGTAGTAAATACACATTCAGTCTTAATTACATATTAGACTATTCATTATCCAAATTTTAGCTTTGCTAAAATGATGGTTAGAGAGCTCTGGGATTTGAGTCTAGAGTCACGTACAGTCATGCAATTTAATCTTCAACTTTTAAATTGTACTTAACATTGATATACAATATTGAAATTAGTACGTAACCCTCGGTATGAGAGACCGACTCACATTTGACCGGTTTTTTTAATAATATTTATATACATTGATAATACAATGGTCTGATAACTAAATAGTAAATGCAAGGAAAACATTTTTACATTAAAACACTTAATATTTCTAACAAAACAATTGTAGAAACACAAAACTAAACTGTAAACTTCCAGTGGATTTTAATTAAAATATTAAAGCGAAAGCGAAGCGAAACACAAATCACAGCAGGTACCTAGGAGCTCAAGCCATCAAATAAAGTGTAAATAATACGGCGTGAAGCACGAAGTCAATCCTGTCCTGCTCCCGACAACCCATTTGTTCTAATTTGCACTCGTTTTGATACAACCTTTAGCTATTTGTAGGTATTTATTGTGTTTACTGACGTTATATATGGTGATTTTCCTTTTCGTTAAGTATCCATATCAGCGGGATAGGAGAGAGCTCAGTGTTAAGACACTCCGCTTTCCTCTTTCCGCCAAATTTGTAAAGCATTGCGCGTTGAATTGGATCTCAACGCCGCGCTCTGTCTTGTTATACAGTGAGAAAATAACGTCGTTGCCACTAATAGACGTCGGTTGTGCCACGACGGCCTCGATTAGTATTGTATAATTCTAGAACTAATCAGCTTCACGCAGTTTTACACGCACACAGCAGGGCAGGCAGCGGGAACCCAGTGTTTAAGCACTCCGTTTCAAACTTTCCGCCGAATTTTCATGTTTAGTAGCGGAACTTAACGCCGCTCTTTGCCTCGACACCAGAGCGAAGAAATGGAAATATAAATTTAAATATATATTTCATTTCCTCGAGTAGGGATCGAATCCACAATCGTCGCGTTACAGTCGCACCCTTGTGCCCCTGGGCCACGAGGCCTCCACGGATTCTAGTATAATTAAATAAAATTAAGCAAGATGTTTCCCTGACGCTGGGAGAAATAAGAGTAAGCCTACAATACAAAATCGTTTAAATCTACGCTAAAATACAAGACTCTCTACCGAATTAAGAGTATGGGTTTTGCTACTTTGTTTATAACAATATAGATCAGTGCAAATGCTACTATTTAATATAATAAAAGAGTTGATTTGAAAATTTCAAACGTGGGAAGTGATGTATGATTTATAATAACGATATAATAAATTTGATTTATTCATGTCCAATATCATGAATATAAAGATTTTTTTTTATTTCTTTGCATTCTTAGAACATAGTTATTTTATTAATCGTTTTCTATAGCTTCACAGGGTTCTGTCAATAAATACGAGTTTTTGCTAAATGAATAACTAGAGAATGATTTCACAGCGATTAAACAAAAATATTAATAAAAAATGAATCATACCCCCGAGTGGGATTCGAACCAATAACTTGTTATTGGTTCGATTCCCACTGTGCCAATGCGCCACGACGGCCTCGAGATCATCGAGGGTAGGCAGAAAGATCCTATAAATTAATGTATTTCTACGTTTACTTACGTTACGCCAACGCAGTTTCTTTCCAAATATAAATGGATAGTGTTCAACACAAAACTCTGTAAAGTTCCATCCGCAACTGGTAAAATAAACTTTAAAGTTTTATAGATTAAAAAATAATAATAAATTCGTTTTTATTTCCTCTGAAGAGTTCCACTATTCAAATCCTGGCTGCATCATCATCAGAACAGCTGCATCAAGTGCTGCAAGTGCTATAAGATGTGCTCGGAGCTATATATTGTAAGAGCCCAAATGAGAGACTTATTAATGTAATTTCTGGAAAATTCCACAATTAATTTCCAGGCATCATCAGACCAGCTCGGTTGTCATTCATAATAATGCATTTATTACAAACTAACGACCCGCTCGCGGCTTCGTCCGCTTAAATAATATTATTAATTTGCTTATCTGCGTAGCGCCGACGCATGAAGTGTGACTGTAAAATCGACTGGTTGTGGGTTCGATCCCTGCTCGAGGAAAATTAAATATTTATTTACATATAAATGTAAATTTTCATTCCTTCGCTAAAAGTGAAGCGCGACGTTAAGTTCTGCCACTCAACACGCTAAGCCTCCAGAACTCGACGATAAGTGGAGAACGGAATGTCTTAACACTAGATTCCTTCTGCCCACTCTACTATGAACGGTATACAGCGTGAAACTGATTTGATTTAGAACAATATAAATGTAATAGAAAAATGAAGTCTCAACCAATTCAAATTATTTATAGCAATTTTGTAGAAAAACATTATTTAAAATGGAATAACTTTTTTATTTACAAGCTTGACCAAAAGTGAACTGCAATTGAATCGGTTAAACTTATTCTGAGATTAGGGAGAACAAACGTACAGACAAAAAGACAAAAAAATTATAAATCATTGTTTTTGGTTCTATTAAATGCTACCAATATCATGTTTTCTTCTATGTCTTGTATGTAGAGACAGAAGATCCGAAGTAAATAGACTGCCCAAATTTAGTTTCTTACCTTAATATAACTTTTATAATCTAGTTGACCTAATAAAAAGTATCGAAATCGAATTGACTACCGTTTTCCACTGAACCGCCATAGCTTTCTAATATAATATTATGAACAAATATTTTGTAAGAGTACCTCCCTTACTTAGACCAAAACTTTATAACTAATTAGACTGTTTGCTTACCAAATGAGTGTGCGATGTGAATAATTTTGTTATTTAATGCAATGTATAGTACGGTCAACAAGTCGTGGCCGCTCTGAAGTTAGCTACAAAAGACTGGACAAGACTGGGTTTTTCTTACATTTAAAGAATAGTTTCTACCCAAATGAACAATACTGATAAGTTCGGAAAATCTAACTTCATCCAGAGGCCACGACTTGTTGAACGTACTGTAGTGGACCTAATGAATAGTAATTGTATCTGGTTAATTTAAAACTAAATTTAAGTAACTAACTAGTTGTAGTAGTAGTAGTGTATACAAATTACAAGTTTTGAAATTCTTGTAACTTTTGGTAGAATTGATGGAACGCTCGCTGGTGGTATATGTGGAAATAAATTTAATCATGTTCCTATGGAGATGGGATTGCGGCGTTAAATTCCGCCATTCAAAACGCATTACTTCCAGAATTCGGCGGAATGTTGGGAACGGAGATTCTTTAATGGGAACAGAGAGCCGTAACACTAAATTGTGCAAGATAAAACGTGAATTTAAAAAAAAAAACAAAAGAATGCTGATATGCAACATACTTTTATTATCATTTTCTTACTTTGGCGGAGAGTACACATAGACAGGTGGCGACGTTGATGGCGCCACTCCACGTGGAACGTTTCGAAAATTAAGCGATCTGTGGAGAACGGAATGTCTTAACACTGGGTTCCTTCTGCCTAACCCAGTATCTGAGATACAGCTTCAAAATAAGAAAAATACAACAATATTCTTTCAAAATTTTTAAAGTATTATTTCACACTTAGGAAAGAAAATAAACTTATTTAGAAACGTATAAAATATTGAACGTACGAGAATTTTCCAAGAGACTCAGGTTCAAATCCGGCTTAATAATTTTTTATACGTTTCTAAAAAGTAAACAACAATAATTTTATAACCTAAATATCCATTATTTTTACGTTAATTTCATTAAGTAACTTGTAAATAAAGCCAATTCGCATCCGCTTATCAGTTACTGATAACAGCACTTCTACTTGTCAAAATCCATTAACACATTAACATAGAAATGATTATCACAAGCACTTGTGTCGTGATAAGTATGACGTAGTTCCCTCTAGTCTTGTAGGGCTCTATAATAGATTTAAGTTCTTATGTCAAATTAAGATGATCGTCAGTTCAAATTCCTCCTTTTAACGGGACTACTTTAATATATATCTACTAAGATTTTTTTTTTTAGTTTCACACAGTATTTTGCATTATGACAGGTAGGCAACAGAGCCTGGGAACCTAGTGTCAAGAAACTTCCACATCCGCAATTCGCATGGCTGCGCCACCACTGACCTCAACTTGCCTTACTGAAACGGTGCCTTTTTATTATACCCCGGTTTTCTTGTTACCGTCGGAATTTCAAGAAATCCACTCTAAAGAACATCTCTCTGTTCTCCTACACCCCATAATCTACCAACATGAAAAGTTTTAACTTTTAAAATCCAATAATATCGTCTATGCCTTATCACTCATCACTCACACAGTCACATACATCAGATAAATATTTCTTAAATGGAAATTGAACTTGCACTTATCACTTACACAATTCAAATCAGTCAAAGCATTCAAGTATTATAATATTAATATAATAAATCAGCTTCACGCTTTCTTCCACACACAGCAGGGCACACAGGGAACCTAATATTAAGACGCTCCATTTGTCACTTTCCGTCGAATTTTTCGAGGCATTGCAATGAAAATATGTATATATGTGTGTGAATAGGAATCGAACCCACAACCAGTTCCATTTACAGTCTCACACTTGAGTCCCTGCGCCATAACTTAATAAAATACTAGATATTAATATTGCATAGCAGGCACTGCAAGAATGTTGCTTTCAACGATCTGCAATATAGTAACTCATATCATTTAAAACGAACATGTAAATATAAGGTCTCGATATGAAATAAATTCTTCAGATTATAACACCTTTTTTTAGTTTTAACATTATTATTTTTCAATATTTTGCGACGGTTATAGGTTCCATTCCCACTTCAAAAATTAGCTTCACGCTGTATCTCGCGCACAGCAAGGTAGACAGAGGGAACCTAGTGTTAAGACACTCCGTTCCCCACCTTCCGCCAAGTTCTGGAGACATTGCGTGTTCAGTGGCGGAACTTAACGCCGCGCTTTGTCTCGACACCAGAGCGATGGAAATGAAAATAGTGAAAATAGTAAATATTTTATTTCCTCGATCCCCATTCGATTCCCAACTTACAACCAGCCGATCCATCGCACTTTGTGCCCCTGCGCCACGATTGACCTCAACTCACTCCCTTATTTATTAAATTTATTAAATTTCTTTATCTCGCTCTAGTAAAAAGAGAAGAGGTGGCGAAGAGTTTCATCATTCAACATGTAATGTCATAATTTAAACTAGAACTGTATATACAGATTAGTTATCGCCGGCTACTTTCTTGCGTGAAAGTGATAAAACGTGTCCCATTTTTACCCTTTCTTTCTATATTTTCTAATAGGAACCTGCGTTCCAAATTTCAAAATTCTATGCTATTATGACTGACTGACTGTGAGTAGTCTGTCAGTCACTTAGCATCGAAAAAGTTTTATATGCTTCTTTAAGCTTCACGCTCTCTAGTGCACATAGAAGGGTAGCCATAGGGAATGTGGGAACCTAAACTAACGCTGTGACATTACCCCACAACAACCTCTACATATAGAAAATATTAAATAATTAATAACATATAGAAGCAAATAGCAATATATTAGCTAACACAATAGACGCCATCGTGGTGCAGCGTCATAACCTCTGAATGTAAACACGATGGTTGTGGATTCAATATCCACTCTGATAGTCATAGCACGGCGCAGCGTTCAGTTCCGCGGCTCAAGAAGCAATGTCTTGAAAATTTAGTTAATCTCCATTATATGAAGGATACAAAGTTAATCTAAAAAAAACGTATAGTAAAAAGGAACCCTAACATTTACTATTACAATTACCATATAGATAGAGTTATTATAATATTCGAATTTACAGGTTTTTATATAAATATAAGACAATGAATCTCAAAAGGTGTACTAAATATTTATAGCGTAAGAACAATGCATTAGTTTTATTTTGTAGATTTTTTTCACTTTCAGTTTCACGCTGTATCATGGCAGAGTAGGCAGAGGGAACATTATTCCAAAACAGTCCGTACTCCTCCACTCGAATTAGTATTTACATATTGTTTATAGTTTTGTTTTTTGAGAAATTCAATTTTCTTTTAATTTACGCCTTGGTATCTTTCACATATGAAAAGAAGGCGAATTCGACTAGATATCACATATGTGGAATTGCAGAAAAGGCTAAATATTTTCAATTGCTCGTTGAGGAGATCAACGCCGCACTTTGTCTTGTCGAGGAAAGAAAAAAAAAATATATATAAATTATACATATTTATTTTAAGCGGCTTGGTAATCTACTTATTATTATTATAGTAATAATCCTGTTATAATTTTCACAAAAACAGTAGAAATTTCTTTAATGAAACTAGGAAAAGTTTCAACTCTCCCGCTGAAACTTTTCTTATTAGAGCTTGTAAAACCATAATCTTACTACCGACCTATGGATTTAATGTCAGTTAAACGACAATTATCATCTGTGAGCTATTATTTTTATCGTCTTTAAGTATATCATTGTTTATTTTCAGCGTCACACTGTATCTCGCGCAGAAGGGTAGGCAGAGGGAACCTAGTTCAGACAGTCCGTTCCCCATTTTCCGTCGAATTTTGGAGCATGTTAAGTGGCGGAACTCAACACCGCATTTTGCCTCTGCACAAGAGCGAAGAAATGATACTTTCATTTCTTAAATATTTCATTTCCTCGAGCGGAACTCAAACCCAACAACCTGTCGCATTTTGTGCCCCTGAGCCACGACTGGCATCTAACGCCTCTGACATCATTGTGCTACGAAATGAACTTTTTTATATTAACAGGAATTAATTGTAAAATAACAGAGTTTGTATAACATTAAAAAATGTTAACTTTTAATTTATCTCAAAGGAGCGAGACATTTGAGTCTGTTTCATTATGAATGTTAATTTACTGCATTTAATAATTTCATAATATTTTATTCAGGAGTTAGAAAATTTCTAGTTAAGTAGAATTGTAGTAATCGTTACGTTACGCATTATGTTACTAGGTGGTATATTAGTGATATATAATAAATAAACCTATTTTTTTTTCTTTACGTTGTGACCCACACAGAGCAAGGTAGGCAGAGGGAACCTGGGAACCTAGTGCTAAGACACTCCCTTCCCCATTGAGACAATATCGTTATATCCAATTTTCTGCTGAATTATGGAGGCATTGTGTGTTGAGTGCCTGAACTCGTCACCAGAGCGAGGATATGAAATCAAATTTAATTAAAATCAGCTTCACGCTGTATGCCACACACAGCGGGGTAGGCCTAGTGTTAGGATACACAGTTTCCCACTTTCCGCCGGATTCTAGAGGCATTGCGTGTTGAGAAGCGAAACTAAACGCCGCGCACATTTATATTTTCATATTTTCGCTAGTAAAATATAAATGTAAGTAAATATTTCATTTCCTCAAGTGGGGGTCGAACCCACAACCAGTCGTTTTGACAGTCACACTTTGTTCCCTTGCGCCATGACTGGCTTTGAAAATATTAAACAGTTTATTTCTTTGAATGGGGATCGAACCCATAGCCTGTCGCGTTTACAGTCACACGCTTGTGCTCCTGCGTCACGACAGGCCTCTATCTATTGTTTCAGTTCAACTACTGCACGATACTTCTTTTCTATGGGTGATGATATAAATGACATGGAGAAAGTGACAAGCTTATGATTTACGGATAGTTTTCTGTTTACATTTGTATAATTATATAATTATACACAAATAAATAAAAAATACAATATAAATATACAAATTTAAAGGAATTTCGAGATGCATCATTCCTAGCGATCCAATCATGATATTCCGATACTCTGGTATAGAGCGTTGTTCTATCAAAATTCTTTCCACTCACTATACCAACTAATAGATCTTTGTGAGGCTCCTCCGCCGGATCCAAAGTGTTCTTACACACCAAGGGTCCTCCAGAGTCACCTCTAGATACATCTGTTAACGAGGAATCTGAACAAATGTAAGTATTCATGTTCATTTCCCACAATTTATTGCATTTCCATTGACTTAGGGTGTTAATTCGCGCGACCAACAGTATAGGAGATATTTTATCGCGAAGGCTGTAACCTATTCTGCCGAAGCCAGCCGTCATACACGACGTATAATCTGTGGTTTTTGTTGCCACGTTTATATAATCTACGTTGTTACTAAATCTCCATTGGTCTTTAATGAATACTATTGCGATATCGTTTTTTGGAAAATAGAAATGTATGTGGAGAACAACATCTTCGATTTCGCGCCATTGGTTGATGATGTTGGTTTCGGTGTCCCCGCTGTGTGCTAAGGTGGTGCGTAGGTTGCCGGCGACCACGCGGAGGCGGTCCGGATGCTTTTTATAATAGAAATTGGAACTTTCGAAACAATGTGCTGCTGTGAGGATCCTCATTTCGCTTATAATACTGCCCCCGCACAAGTTTGCCCATATTATTCTTCGTTTGCCGATTTTGTGAATTGGTTCCTTAATGGACACTAGATATGGAACTTGTCCAGTGGTTGCCGGTTCACCATTGACTATTGTCGGTTTCACATAAAATTTGGAATATTTCAAAGTGGTTATAACTCGCCTGTCTTGTTCACATTCGATGTGTATTGTAAGCGCTAAGTAAAATAACAAATTTAATATCATTCAGATTTGTGATCATTATACATCAGATGGTTTTTGAAGTTTTGACGTTTTGTTTCTGAATGTGGAATTTATTTTTCTTGCTGTTTAAGAAGTTTTTGTTGTAAGAGATTACAAAGAAATTTATATTATTTGCTTAATTTATATGTGTGTGTGAATATGGTAAAAAATGTTATAAAAATATTATTTTTTTATTTTTAAGCGTTAAAAAAGTTATTTAGTTAAAAGAAGTTACTTAGTTAGTTAGGTAAAAATATTTATTTTTTAAGTTCTGTCACTCTACAATTACGCCTTAATCACTTTCATCTGATTCGAATATTGTCGTATAGTATCAATAGTATACAAATACGGTAGAAAAAATGTATATATCCATTTAATATTTATACGAAATAATAATTTAGGATGACAAGTAAGTATAATAATAGGCTACGCCAGTAGTGATGCAGGAGCACAAGCGTACGACTATCAACGAAGAGTTGTGGGTTCGATTCTCACTCAAGGAAATGAAATAATTAATATCTTCATTTCTTCATTCTGGCCTCGAAACAAACCGGCATTGAGTTCCAACTTCCAGTCAATTCGCAATGCCTCCAGAAATGTGATAAGCGTCCTCTAGGGAAAGGAATAGGAACAAGGGAACTAGTGAACTTATTCTTAAGCACAGTTTCACAGGTTCCCTCTGCATACCCTGCTGCTATGCAGAATACAGCGGGAAGCTTAAAGAAATATTTGTAACTCTCATATCCACTTTTTAATATATTAATGTTGCATTGCCATTCAACTTAAACGTGGATGCAAAATTTCATCTCGATCGGAAGCTGGTAAATGGGTCAAATATAACGACCAAAATTTATAGTCCAAACAAAGAGTAGAATAGTAAATTGAAACTAAACGTGAGCTAAAAATGAAAACTGACACCTATATTGGTGGATTTTTTGTTTTGATAGGAAAATAAATATTATAATACTAAATATTGAATAAATAACCATATCATTTTTTGACTTGTTAACAGCGTTGGGCACCGCACCACACAAAAACTGCCTTTAAACAACGGAGAGTACGATATAGGAGGGACAAGTGAAGTGAGCAGTGAGTTCCATCTCTTCTTGTGGAAATGACTATAAATTATTTATATTTTCAAAAAATACTCTAAAATTTCTTGTAGAGTTCAGCCATTTAACTGAACTCAAAGCCGCGCTTTGCCTCGACACCAGAGCGAAGAAATTAAAATATATTTATATTGAATTAAAATATATTTATGTTTTAATTTCTTCTTTCTTCGTAAATAAATATTTTATCTCCTCGGGTGGGGATCGAAACCACTACCTGTCGATTTTACAGTAACTCTCTGTGTCTCAATTAAAACATTATTTTTTACAATTTAGATTTTATTTAGCTTTTCGTATATAGGTATAGTTTTGAAGTCAGTTTCTTTATTTTTATTATTATTAAAAAATATAGAAACTGACTTCAAAAAGAGGACAACCCAGTGTTAAGACACTCTAATGCCATTAAAACATATCCGTTTTTACGCTTTCCGCTGAATTTTGAAGGCATTGCATGTCGAGTAGCGCAGCGTAACGTCGCGCTTAGTTTTTTACCCAAAACGAGAAATTGACGAGTGAGAACCGAGCCCACAACGGTCGCATTTATTGTGATTGTTGTTTTCTTAGTTTAGTTATACGAAATAAATTTTTAACACAAAAATATTATTAAATAAAAAAAAGACACGACACAAACTTACAACATTTTATTAATTACATAATATAAAACGTTAAAACATTAACTGTTTTAATAAAATATCTGTTCGAATACATCTTATAATTAGGCAATACGTTATATAATAATTTCTAATTCCTTATTCTGAGGTTACATTTCATATGTCTCGTCAAATTCTCTTTACATACTAAACCTTAATCACTTCTAAGGCCCTCGTGGCGCAGCGGCACAGTTCTGACTGCGAATACGACTATTGGGGGTTCGATTCCAACTCTTTTCATTTCCTCGCTCTTAGTAACAGGCTACTCAACACGGAATGTCTCGGTAATACGTGTCAGTTTTGTATAGGCGGTGGCGTCTTGAATGCTGTATTTTATCCAGAGAAAACCATGTCAAAACACACCTTTCTCCACTGTCCATCGGTAAGTAAAATATTGCGTGTCAAGTGGGGGAACTCAACGCCGCATTTCGTTTACCAAAACCGGCATATGAAAATTTTTTATACCGCTGAGTGTTTATCGAATCCACAACCATCGCTTTTACAGTCAGGAGCTGTCCTATTGCGCCATTATAGCCTTGCTAAGATGTTTCTTCGCTAAAATTATGAACTAACCTGAAATTGAACCTACACTTGCCTAAAGGAGGCAAGTCCAAGAGATGTAAAAAATTATATATCAATATTATTACAAGATTAAAAATATGCTTAATATTAAAAAAACGAGAAATACAGTTTATATTAAAAGTTGATAAATTGTAGTATTGTCATTGTTTAATAAAAAAAAAGTTAGTCACTTTATTTATTTCTCAGTTCAGTATGAAATAAGTAACTATTTAGTAAATTTACGAGTACAAAAAATGCAAAAAATCCAATAATTAAAAAAATAAAAAATTAAAAAAATCTAATATAATCTGTATTTATTATACAGATGTAAAAGAAAGTGTCTAAACTAAATATTTGGTGTGTTAAAAAAAAAACCATAGACAAAAAACAGAGTAAAGCTACTATACAATACCTAAGTCCCATAATAATTTCAATGCAATTCCTATTTGTCAAACATTTAAAACTCTATATAAATTTACGATCACTAATAATTACAATATAATATTATAAACACACTACAAAATATTTATTCAACTCTTTACTTATATTCTCTATGATATAAATATTAAAAAAAAAGTGTTTATCATTTTTGTTGTCTGTTCGATTTCCACTGAGGGCAATATTTAAATAATAATATATATCATAAAATATTTTTATTTTGTTTTTGTATAAACAAGAGCGGCGTCAGTTGTGTTAGCAGGTTACCGGAAGAGATTTCGAACCCACAACTATTACGTTCAGTGATAGCGTTAAGACATAAAGAATAAATGGAAAAAATAGAGATTTATTTTAAGAATGAAAGAAAAAAATAGAATACTTAATTTTATGCTTAAAATTAGATTTAAAAAAGGTCAAAATGTAAAAGAAAAGTCGTACAAGAGGATAAATTTGAAACATATTTAAAAACCATAGAGAATAAAGTACCTATATGTATTCTGGATTGCATTCATTTTTTTTATTAAAAAAAACTTATTCAGGCAGTAACTCACAACATTTACTTATTTATTAAAATTTAGAAATTCATGACAACATTTTTATGTTGTTTTCTAATTTTAATAAGAATGTAGTAGTAACGCACAAGGTTAACCAAACAGAGAAAATTTTGGCTCCTTAGGCTAACAAAAATAAAAGATATTTTTTTTTATTTTAAGACATTATTATTTTACATTTATTGTAGTTAATATTCATTACGACAATATTTCTTACTACACAATTAAAAAACAATATGTTTTGTCATTAAATGCAATAAAGCCATGCATTTGGGATTTGAACACAAATTTTTCATTCAATATTGGAATGTTTTTACTAAAAATAAAATAATTTTTTTCATTTACTCCATAACAATCATTAAAATGGCTCATATAAAAATGTTTACGAAATATCTACGTATATGAAATCATTTATCATCTATATATATAAAAGCACATGTACCTGACTGGCTGAGGTAAGACGCACGCACAGCCGTAACCGCTGTGCGTAGGAATAATCTGGATATCCACTAAAAAGGGATATTTAAAAATTTTGACCCTAAAGGAATGAAGTAGGGGTTGGTTTTATAGAAAAGACACGGCAAACGAGCGTGCGGGTCACCTGATGGTAAGTGATTACCGCCGCCTACGACCTCGTGCAGCCCCAGAGGAGCTAGAGGTGCGTTACCGGCCTTTAAGATGGGTTGGGCGCCGGGGCCCGGTTTTAAATTGCCGGTGGTAATGATCCGGTCGAGTCTGCCCATGCGTGTTGCCATTGCTGGCGACGTGACTCTACCACACGTACTTTAGTCGCCTCTTACGACACCACCAGTACCAGGATGATCCTATTCTAGGCCGGGATCACACGGCACAAAGGTTGAAAGTTGTATGGACTTTTTTTTCAAAACAGCAGCGATTTTTATAAAATTTGAAATTCAGACTCCTTAAAATATTTCATTGAACACGTGTTTCATAGTTTTTTAGAATTCACCCCCTAATTGTTCAAATAAGGAGTTGAAAGTTTATATGGAAAAATCTTTAAATCGCCACCGTTTTTTTATATAAATTCAGACTGTTAAAAATATTTTGTTATCATTCCTGTGATTCAAAATACCATCAATTTTTTTTACATTCAACACATGAAACAAATGCAATCCAAAATATTTAATTATATAAACATTTCTATTCATTTATTTAATACTTATTTTGCGCTTTTTAAATCTTTTCATACATTTAACACTCATTCAAATCATATACAGGATGAATCAAAAGCATCATTCTGTGTTTTTTTTTGCTCTCATTCATTAGAGATATTTAATAGTTTATAATTTAAACATTAGCTAATTCGATGATTTAAAGAATATTTCAAAAATATAAACACTATTAAAACTATAAACATTATCTACTAAAAATGAAAATGAATGAATGAATGAATGAACGAATACGTTACTTTCTTATCTAAATTGAACGCAACAAAAAATAATACGAATGTATAACTCATATACACAGTAAATAACTGAATATAACTATGTCAATAGTTATAAATAAACGTAAATTCATTTATCTTGTAGCTGTACGTAGTTAGCTGGGAACAGTCCGTAGGCGCCCTTGCATAAGCCCTGCCACCATCCCTCGTCGATCTGTAAACAACATTTTTCTATAGTAAATGTTGTGAGTTTAAATCTTATATATACATATAATAAAAATGTAACTGATTGGTGTCTGTACACGGAATATATATAAAAGAACCTATTATTTATAATCTAAAGGATTAAAGCGATTTAAATAGTAGTTCACTACTGTATTTTTTTAATAGTAGTAAACATATAAGATTTGAGAGAGGGTCACGATCCCTGGGACCGTGAACCCCAAAACCACCCACCATGACGATGTTGGTGATGACGTCGTCGGGGTCGAAGGAGATCTCGTCGGGCGCGTTGGCCTGGTAGTCGTAGAGCGCGCGCGCCGTGTAGTCCTCCTCGTCCGCGTCCGCCTCCGCCGCGCCGCCCTCCCCGCCCTCCCAGCCCACCGGCGACACCACGATGGTGGGCTGGCGCGCCCCCCCCTGCTCCCGGGCGTCCGGCTCCCCCACTAAGGTCACGTCCGGCAGAGTTACCTTAGGCTCCTCTTTCTGAGTCTCCACTGACGTCACTATGTCTGCCTTCTCTTCTGATTTTGTGTTTACTTTTGTGTCTGCTTGTGTGTTTGTGTTCGTCTCTGTGTTTGTGTTCACGTTTGCGTTTGTATTTACGTTTACGTTTGTGTTCACGTTTGCGTTTGTGTTTGCGTTTGTGTTTACGTTTACGTTTGTGTTTATGTTTGTGCTTTGTTCGGTTTGTGTTTGGGGTTCGTCTTTATCTTTTGAAACACGCTCTTTTTCCTGTAAGAGATAAAAAAATGTTTATTTTTATATTTAATAATTTAATATTATATATTTAATAATTTGGTTACTTGGATTAATATTTATAAAGTAAATACAGCATTTACAAATAATTCGTAATATATATTCCATCATTACTCTAAGTCATTAAGATAAATATATAAATAAAGTTATTTTTTACACGTGTCTATTTACCTAAACCACGTTTTATTATTTATTACCTTTTCAGATAAATTTTTGTCCAATTGTTGTCTCTCTTGACGTATCCTCTGAACAGATTGCAACGCTTCCTGCGCCCAAATAAAAATATATTATTATACAAGCGACCTGACCGCGGCTTCGCCCGCATGTACTATACTATAATTTATTTATTAAAATTCAATAAAACTGTTATTATTTAGCAATTTTCTCGAACAAAACATTTTATATTGATATCAACTTTTTTATTTATGTACAGATTCAAATATAACAAACAGTAAATGTTTTGGCAATCTTGCTATATTTACTTATTAAGAAAACGTATAAAAAAATTAACGTAGCGGAATTTGAACCCGCGTCTCTTTGGAAACCGTCCAAGCTCTCTGACCAACTAAGCCATACGTTCTCATCAAGCTACGGCGAAATTCTTATACGCTTGTATACCATTTTTCCAAACATAAATAATTAACATTTCTAACCTGTTCTTTTTCTTTCGCCATGTTTTCAAACTTAGCTCTAATAGAACTGGGTTTAGCGCCGCCAATGTCCGGCCTCTGTTTAGTGTAGTTAGTGCCGACTTTCTCCACTTCGTCGAATCTATGGGCACATTTGTCCACTCTGTCTGTTTGCACACCGAATTTACCTCCGAAACCCTATAGACGGAGAAATTCAATTTATATAAAAAAAAATACCAAAATTTTCCAGACATTGTGTGTTGATCGGAACATAACGCTGCGTTCTGCCTCGTGTTACCAAAACAAAAACATAGAAACCACTACTGTTTACATTCAGACACTGTCCCGATACGCCACGAAAGTCACCACTTTCGTATTTCTGAACTAATAAAAAAATATATATTGAAAATAGAAATCAAATCTATTATTTTTAAAAGTATATGAAGCAATATTAAAAGCATTTATCGCTCAATCACGCTATACAATATCCATTTAAATTTACCTACACTTTGCGATAGTCACTACAGTTATATAATAAGGAGGAGGAGGAGGAGGTCACATTCGGCCCAAAAATTATCACTAAACCAATATTACCCAAAAAACCCAGAAGGTTCCCACCCACCTTCTTATGGTCGACTTGACTACCGTGAGCCGGTGTCTTCTCTTGATGGTCCCAACCTACGGCGGACGCGTCTTGTCTATCCGTTTGTACACCGTATTTACCACCGAAACCTATTGCATAGTCTGCAAAAATACATATAAAATGATTTTAAAAAATCATGTTTTGAATCAATAAAGAGTTTTAAAACAATATTCTTTCAGTGCAATTCTATCAACATAAACAAGTTATAACTAATATAATTTCGAGGTAGCATGTTGAAAGTATATAACTAAGTATAGGACGGTAAATACTTTGGACTGCACGGGTTCAAATCCCTCTTTCAGCAATTTTTTAATTCGTTTTCTAAAACAAACAAATATGTAAAAAAAATAAAGATGGATCAACAACAACGTTTATTACGAATTCCAAAAGAATCCTCAGTTTTAAACTAATCCTATTAATATTAAAAATGTGAAGATTTATGAGAAATGACGTTTTGCTTCTTTCACGCAAAAACCACTGAACAGATTTGGATAAAACTTTACAGTAATATAGGTTATACCTTAGGATAACATATAGGCTACAATCTATGAATATATTTTGTATAATTTAGATATAATATATCAATAAGTATCAAAAGCCCATACCTTTCTGTGAATGGTGTGTTTCGGCACTCTCGTGGTGGTCCCAGCCGGCGGCCGACGCGTCCTGTCGGTCCGTCTGCACACCGAACTTACCTCCGAAACCCACCGAGTAGTCCTTTTGGGACGGATGCTTTTCTACTTGTTCCTTGTGCTCCCAGCCGGCCGCACTCTGTAAACATATAGAAAAGAATATTATGACATTTACAAATTAATTTATATAGAAATCAAATTACATTTTAAAGTAAGTAAATAGATTAATTCATATTATTCATAATAAATATATATATTTATAAATATAACAAGTACAGTAACATAAGGCGAAATTCAGAATAAAATTAATTTTATTACATACAAATATATAATCGAACCTTATCAACTCTGTCCGTCTGTACACCGAACTTCCCCCCGAAGCCCTTCGCGTAGTCGGACTGGGAGGCGTGCTTCTCCACCTTCCCCACGTAGTCGTGTCCGACCGCGCTCGCGTCCATCCTGTCGCTCTGTACGCCGAATTTACCACCGAAACCTTGAAATAACATTATATTAACTTATAAGGCAAACTATTAATAAGATTTACATTAATAAGATCTCGATTATTGGACGTAAATAAAATCAGCTTTACGCTGTATCCCGCACACAGCAGGGTAGGCAGAAGGAATCTAGTGTTAAGACACTCCGTATCCCACTTTACACCGAGTTTTGGAGGCATTGCGTGTTAAGTGGCGCAACTCAACACCGCGCTTAGGCTAGGTAAGTATCATCAAAATATAGTTTATTCAATTAGGCCATTACTTTTGAAACGCCAAGAAAAGCAGTTCTGCTGAACAGAGATGGCAAATAACTCAACAGTTGCTCTTTTCAACATCAATGTTACAATTTAA
Organism: Heliconius sara; assembly: GCA_917862395.2. Taxonomy (NCBI): domain Eukaryota; kingdom Metazoa; phylum Arthropoda; class Insecta; order Lepidoptera; family Nymphalidae; genus Heliconius; species Heliconius sara. The sequence continues at coordinate 1,074,508 of OU860788.1, read as the reverse complement.
TAATTATTACATACAATGGCAGTTCATATTTATTAGATGACAGTGGACGAGGCGAAAGAGGTATGTAGAGGCCGTAGCGTTTGGCGCTCCGTTCTCTCTGACTACCCCGCTAGGGATACAGCGTGGTGTAGTAGTAGTAGTAGTAGTAGTAGTAGTCGTAGAGTGTCATATTGGATTCGATATTTTTACCATAGTATATTGTATTCTAGAAGCTCGTTCGTTCAATAAGTACGAAACGTGAAGAACGGTGTAGCATTTTAATAATATTTTTCCTAATAGTATAATTTCCAGGAAAATAAAAGTAATATTATAACATTTTTTCATTATAAAACATGTAAAAAAGCCTTTTACCTTGCGCATAATCTTTTTGTGACACATGCTTCTCCGTTTTCCCTACATAGTCGTGGCCGACCGCCGATTTGTCCATCCTGTCTTGTTGCACGCCGAATTTACCGCCATAACTACGAAAATTATTGTATAAATAAATTAAAAGGTTTCTATGTAAAATAACGCTTCACTGTGTTTCGCGTTCCCCATTTTCCATTGAATTTACGAAATATTCCGTATGTAACGGAAATGAATGTCGCACTTAGCGTCTTTACCAGAACAAGGAATTGAAATTATGAAATATTTCACTACCCCGCGTGGGATTCGAACCCATAACCTGTCCTGCGTTTACGGTCACACGCTTGCACCACTGCGCCACAACGTCGTTACTATCACTATCTACCGACATCTTTTAATTAATTTATTAGTTTTATAAAAATTGTACGTATTCATAATAATCTTAATTCCAAATTTGTACCCCGATACCTCCTCGAAATAAAAACGGTTTTTATTCTGTATTTTAACAACTTAAAGAAAATGTTCAAAATAATAAAAAATGTACCAATCACAGTTTCTAAACAATTCTCATCTATATCTGTGTGAATAATTATGACTATACTGATAATTAATCGAATATATTTAAGAAATCCCGTGAAAATAAAAATTATTAAGTTCATAAGAAAAATAAGTTTATAAACTTACCCGAAAGACGGTTTGGGACCGTCTTCATATTGCTTTTGCTTAGCTTGTTTGTCCGCTTCAAATACCTCCTCCCTCAACTTCGCCATACTGTAACAAAATGTTATAAAATAATTAAAAAAAAAACTGCAAAAACAAAGAAACAGGTTCAAGTGTTTACCCTCATAGCACGGCAAGCAGAGCGAAAAAACCTTATGTTAAGACATAAGACAGACGATTCTGGCCTGTCTAGGCTAGGATATTGCGTGTTGAGCGGAACTCAACCCTGCGCCTTGTCTACCAGACGCGGAAATGTAAATAATTCAAAACAATCATTTTCTCGAGTGGGAATCGAACTCATAATAAAATCGTTTATAGTTAAACGCCGTCACACAACCTCAAACCAAAAAAAAAAACAAAGAAACCGAAAAAACAAATAAAGAAATCTGCCTATACCAACTGTCGTATTTTTTCCATGGAACTTATCAAAAGTCTACTAATTTACCAATTTATTTTAAAATTATTATTAATTATATACAAAAAATAATCTATTCCTAGGTCTAGAGCAAGAGCAAGTCTAGACCGAAGGAATGACAAAACGTAAATGACTATAAATGGTTGTAATCAATCGATCTGAAACATACCCCTATAGAGGAGTATCAAATTAATAGCTTAAGAAACCTTTTCAAGTAAAGGGGACTAAGGCTCTCAGTATACAGTACATTTTTAGTCATTTTGTGCATGAATAAGCAAAGACAATCCTTATTAATACAGAGTTCGATTTCGTTCAAATCTATCACTAAAATTTCTTAACCAAGTTACTTAAAAATATGTAGGTATAATTTTCACAGGCCTATATGGCGCAACGACGATGTGCCCAACTGTAAATGTAACAACAGTTGGGGGTTCGATTCCCAATCGAGGATATTATTTTTATTTCCTAACTGTGGTAACAACACTGGGCGGAAAATTATTTTAACCACCTACACTTTTAAATGCGGGATATATAATTGAGGTTTACAAAAAAAAACCAGAATCTAGTGTTATTTAAACTCTAATTAAGAAAAATAATGGAGAATAACGTTTTCCACTATTCTTCTTAATCTGAGACATTGGCGTGAATGACGAAACACATCGCCAGGCTTTGGGTTACCACAGAGAATTCCATATCCCCGATTGTACCCGCAACCATCGCGTCTACTGTTACAAACCACCCCACTGCGCCACGACGGCCCCGAACGAACATATAATACAAAATACAAATGGGCATTACAACAATTAAATGTACTGCATTTATTTCACTGATACGCAACTTCCTTTTATTTTAATATTTATATCGTAAGGTGAATGCACTCACATCATTGCTGTGATTCAATTTCCGATTTATTTAAAAAAAAGAAAGGTTTTAAATTTTAAACACAAATTTATGGAATAAATAAATACATTCGACAAAACATTACTGTTTGTTGTTTTTCAATAAAACCTTTGCTTTTGGCAAAGGCCAGGCTGTATAAGTAAATGTGAAATATTAAAAATTAAATATTAATATAAACAGAAAGGTCGTGAGTTCAAAGTCCATTTATAAATTGTGTATAAAAAAAATAAAAAATGTATAGAAATTTAAATATCCCCTTGAGTGGAAATAGAACTGATAATTAATGTTTCTTTAAGATTCAGTATTAAAGAAGAGGTCGTAGTGGTGAAGTGGGACGTCTGACTGTAAATGTAATGATTGTGGGTTCAATTCCTACTCGGGAAAATTTATTACCAATGGAATCCTTTGAAACGTGAAATATGGAATGTTTATATCACTTTATACTACTACTACTACTACCTTCACGCTGTATCACTAGCGGGGTCAGAGAGAACGGTCGCCACGCCAAACGCTACGGTCTCTGCATACATCTTTCGCCTCGTCCAATGTCATCAACCTCTTCATACATGCCTTTCGAGAAGTCCTCATGCTTTTTACGTGACTTTCCTTCAGTATCTTTGATACTGTTGTTTCGAAGGTCAACCGATGTCTCCCTCTACCTCTCTTACCGCTTATTATTTTTTTTATTATTATTTTTCTATCATAAATTTTATTTGCTTATTCTTTCATCACCTATTCGTACGACTTATCCAAACCAGCTGAGCACTTTCATTTTCATTTTCACCGTGACATCCTCGCTAATACCTGCCATTCTGTGTATCTCTTCATTGCGGATTCGATCAGCTAGGCTGACTTCGCGTATCCTACCTAGAGATCGCATCTCCACGGCATCCATCTTTCTTTCATTTTTCTACTGTAATACACACGTTTCGCTGTCGTATAACAGCGTCGGTACCAAAACTGCATTGTGTACTGCCAAACGAGCAGCTGTGCTGATGTTTCGCCGTCTCATCAATTCAAGTAAGGCCCCGCACCCTGTTACCGGCAGCAATACGACTTTCGGTATCCGTCTCGTTTCTTCTCTCTACTGAATCTCTACTGAATATTATCTCTTGCATTATTCTCGCTGATACTTTGGCATAAAGTTTAATACCCAAGCTAATCAAACTGATAACCCTATGGCTTGCACGGTCTTTCTGTGAACCTTAGCCTTTATACAAAGGCACGATAAATTCCAGCAAAAAATGCATAAAAACCAGAACAAGTTAAAGACGCGTGGCCTATTTTATCATTTGGGTATATTTCATCATTTGGGTATCATTTTATAAAAAAAATATATTGTAATATTAACAATTTCATAAAAAATAATATTCGCTAGTTATTATTTAATAACAAAGAAGCAATAAATATGCGAAACAACCTAATAAAAACTTTTTACTTCGCGTATCGATACAACTACAATATAGATGTCATTTCTTAATTGTGGCAAATGACAGGATATGCGTATGGGTGGGAATAAAGTGGAACGTTTAATTCCAACACTAAACACAAAGTAGCTTGGTGTCGAACGGAAAGGGAGTGACTGTAAACGCGACGTTTGTGAGTTCAATTCCCACTCGATAACAAGGTAGAGCGCCGTGCGGCCAACTTCTGTCACGTAAAGTAAAGAAAAAAATATAATACTTCAGCTATTTTTTTAAAAACACCATAATGGGTTCTCTATATATATATATATATGTATATATATATATATATATATATATATGTATTTTGTAATAATTGAACGGCCCCTTAAACATATTATGTTTAAACTTGCATAACTTTTTACTGAGTTTCGATTTTTATCATTTTTCATTATATACTAGATACGATATGCACTACTCCTGAGGTGTTATGTACATTGGTTGAGTACTCCATGAAATAATAAGAAGACAAAATACTTACACACTTAAGTACAGTACTATACAAAATTCAGAGGAGAATGAGGTCACTATAAGGTAACAAAAAAGAATCAAAACACTAAATATAAACATAATTCAATATATAAAAATAAGTAATATTTATTCATACTATTACAAACAAATGCATATACATTTTTGTTACATTATAATAATTAAATAAAATTTGCAATGTGTGTTTAGGGAAACAGGAAGGTAAATATGACCCTTCTTAACTTTAATAAATATTAATAAACACAATATATTTTGGTTGAAGGTTGTCGTGATTCTGCGGCACAAGTGTGCGACTGTAAGCGTAACGGTTGTGGGTTCGATATTGACTCGGGGAAATAAAATATTTAATATTTTCATTTTTACACTCCGGTAACAACGCAAGGCACGCGGTTGAGTTCCGTCACTCAACACGCAATGCTTCCAAAAATCGGGAACAGAAAATGGGAAAAAAGTGTCTTAACATTATGTTAACTCTGCCTACCCTGCTATGTGCGAGATACTGCATGAAAATAAAAGTAATAATAATCAGAATTTGGTTTAAAGCACTTGTAGTAGTAAAATCTTAACATAAATACAACAGTTGTGGGTTTGATTGCCAACAGGTGCATTGCCATATGTTCATCCATAGTACCTATCCTAGTTTGAACATGTTGTACAGTTGAGCACAAAATCACTTTGCCAATGTCACTTTGAATGTTGAACTAAGAAAAATCTTCATTAATTTCTGCCACTCAACACAATAAAAAAACAAAAACAAAGTGCCTCGACTAAAGGTTCACTGCTTAGTGCCTATTCTGCTATATACAATATAAAATGTAAATCTGAAAATAGCCTATCTTACTCTATAGCCTCAACATGTCGCCCACCAGGCCCCCATCTCTGTTCTTGTTCAGTGACGTCATTCACAAAGTCGGGATCTGTCTCCCAATCATCAGCTTCCGCGGGGGGAGGAGCTGTGACGTCAGTTGCCGCTTTCCACATCTAGATAAGCAAAGAATATTAACTGCTTTGATAGTTACTATATAAAATAAATAATATGTGATTCTTTTAAATAAAATTTTGTCTTCAAGGATTAATTTTTTTATTCTAAAATCAAACAACAAAATTTATAAACTATTATTTATTGATTTTATTAATATAGGTGTATATAGAGTTACATACAGTCAAAAGAGTCAAAAGAAAATAAAAAAATAAACTTATTGCTAAAACTAATATACTCAAAATTACACATTTTTTTGATAGCATAAAATATTCTTTGAAATGTATTCGTGTCAAAGGAAGGATGTTACCAAAATCAGTGCAATATTGAAAATGTGTATAATGATCTAATTTACACTGATCTTGCATTCCATCCTTTCTTCATTTCTTTCAAATACCAGAACTTTTGTCTTACCCACATTCAAGCTTAGAAACCTATTTTCCCACCCTTCTTTCAGAGTGGTGACTAATGCCTGCAACTCACATTCTGATGCAATAAGCACTGCATCTAGGCAGTGGTGCTGCACACAAGCCATTTGATAGATAAAAGGCCCACAAGATAAATTTTGTATTCACATTATACAACCCAGATATAAAAAACTTATTTTAGTTATTAAAACAATTTCAATTTTACTTTACACAAAATGATTAAAGAAGAAAAATAGTGGTCTATAAAATATAAATATTTCTTTAAAAAAAAACTTCTAGAATAGATCAGCAAGTTAATAAGGAATATGAAAATTCATAAGATAATATATTGATTGGTTAATGGATATTGTGGTTAATAGATACTGTAAGGCATTATTTCTACAGTTCTTGTTTGTGTTAGCCACATATGGTGCCCATCTGCTGCTGCAGTGATGTACTGAGACAAAATTTTATTAATTATATATTCTTTAAAAGGATTACTTAAAGATAATTTATGACTAATAGAATTAACATACGGTATGTTTCCTTACATACAAATATACATTTATTTACTTTCATGTATTACTAATATTTGTTATCTTGCATATTTCATTATCTTATTTCACATTGATAATATAGTGTTTATATAATATTATTAATTCAATGAAATACTTGTATTTGTTTGGTGTCTATGTGAATATATTTATTCAAAGAGAAAGTTACGAATATTAAGGAAACGTAGAAATGATCATACCTTGGTAAAAGCCGGTTTGACGTTCCAAAATTACAAGTTAAGGTGTGGGTGTATTATTGATCCGCTTTTAATGTACACAACAGACACTCCTATATATAAATATTATTTAGAATTAATGAAAAACTTTAGTTTCAGGTCCAAAATGGTTGGAGCTAAAGATCAAAACAGGAAAAACAATGACTAAAATACGGGAAGTAGCACTATGCGTCATGATAACTTAACGTATTTGACAGCTGACACTGTCATTTGGTGACGTTTCATATTGTTTATGGATTATGCAGCAGCCAAACTATGAAATGCCGTCTAATTTGAAAATGATGGGACCTTATTATTATAATTTCCTCTAAATATTGCTATGCAATGTCTTAATGTTCAATTATAATTTTATACTATTACAGGTATTAAAATATATGCATTTATGCACATCAGTATGTAGATATGAATATAGAGTTTAATAGATGATGATATATAATAAGCGATAAGCGGAGAGAGTCTTGTGTTAACACTACGCTCCCCACTTACTGGCAAATACTGGAGGCATAACGTGCTGAGACGCTGCAGATATGAAAATATTATATATTTCACTCAATGATATTATTAAATGTTTATTTACAGTCATTCCATTTATTTCAGTTACAACATAACATCTAAAGTATCTTGTACTATTGCTTACTGGATTTATTATCAAATATAAAACATATATAGGGGTAAAAGTAAGACAACCATGTTTTTTAAATGAAAACATATATTAATAATAAAAAATTACAAGAAATAAAACTTACACAATTATTTTCTTATAGATTTAAGCGATTAGGTATTTGTTTCATCTAAGTAAATGTTACAACGAAGTTGTTATCAAATTATCAACTACAAAACAATCACATTATAATAATAATAAAATTACAGCTTAAATCGGTTTCGAAGTACAATAAATATTCCTTATATTATTTACTTTCCTTGTATATTTACAATCATACCATACTATGATTACACATAATAATATTGTAAATAGTTTACATACTTTATACTCTATTATGAATTATATTTTACATTTCGGGATCAGGCGCATCAATTGCATATCCAAATTTCTGTAGGGCGATCTTTATTTCACCGAACACACTGGCATCTTCTATAGTAGCCGGCAGTTTTACTTGTTGAGATCGCGCTAGTTTTGAAATGGCACCTCGTAATGCTTTGCCGGAACGTGTCCTGGGTAAAGCAGGTACAGCAACCGCTTTTCTAAACGCAGCAATAGGACCTATTAGGTGGCGTACCAGTGCTATCAATTCTTGTGTGACGGTACTTTCAAGTACGATCTCCTCGTCTGAAATATACACAAAATGTGAAATAAACGTTCATCGAATATTTATATAAATGAAAATGTAATATTTCTGTATTATTTAAATATATTTTTATATACTTTATTTTTAAATTTTGATATGTTCATAATATTCATTATTGAGTTATTAGATATTATTGAGAGTATGAAAAACAAAACACTAACCATCCTGAGGCGGTCTCATTACATATAAACACAGTGGTACGTCTCCTTTTGTCGGATCCGGTGCACCTACAACTACAGCGTCGGCCACCCTGGCGTGTTTCAGTACGACATCCTCTATAGCTGATGTTGAGAGTCGGTGTCCAGCCACGTTAATAACATCATCAGCTCGAGCCACAACCCAAACTGCGCCTTCTGCACTTATCCAGCCCACGTCTTGTGTATCGTAGTATCCCTGTTAACAATTTATTACAAACGTTAAATTAAAATTAAATAAATTATTAAGTATAAAAATAAGTTATTCATAAGATATTCGCATTTATTTATTTTTTTCCAAAAAAGATTTGATATTATAATACTTAAATAACTCTAAAATAGGTATCAAAATCATAATGTTTTTGAGAACTTCTAAATTAGATTAATAGCTTGTATTTAGTATTGTATATAGTACCAGCAGTATTCCGTGGCTATAAGTAAATAAAACGTTAAATTCTTCTTGCCGTCACTTGTGTTAAAGACACTTAAATAAAAACACAATTAAGTTTATTATTAAAAAACATTACATTGAAAGTGTTGAAGTATGTATTTATGTAGCGCTCATCAGACTGCCAGAGAGTAGAAGCGAAGCCTGGTGGTAGCGGTAGCTTTACAACGAGGCGGCCAACCTCACCAGACTGACATTCTGAGCCATCGTCTCTTAGTGATCGCACTGTAACAAATTCATTTATAAATGAAACGACAGGTGATTATGTAGTATAGACAGGTGGTATTAATTATTTAATTTATTGAGGCCAGTCGTGGCGCAGGGACACAAAGTGTGACTGTAAAACCGACTAGTTGCAGGTTCGATCACCACTCGAGGAGAGGAAATATTTACTTTAATTTATATTTCCATTTCTTCTCCTGCCAGTCAACACGCGATGCCTCCAGAATTCGGCAGAAAGTGGGGAACGGAGTGTGTAAACACTAGATTCCTTCTGCCTAGCTTGCTGTGTGCGGGATACAGCGTGAAACTGATAAAAAAATAATATTAAATATACCTTAACCTTTATTCACATATGTTTATCTGATAATGTAATGATAGCGGATACAACTTCATTCGAGGAGATATTCATGTTATTTTTGTATGCAATTAACTTCATTGTATTGTGACTTAGTTTATCCTTCATAAACGAAGAAACGAGGATAGAAGAAAGAAAATAGAAAAATATCTGAAACTTGGCCAAGCATTTTTTTGCCAACTTACAATCGTATCCTGGAACAGGGTAGCCAGTGGAATGCGGATGTACTCCTTTAACACCATACCCTAAACAAGCGGCTGTAATTGGGGATCCTGATTCAGTTTGCCACCAATGATTTAGGACTGGAACGTTAAAAATGTTCTCGGCCCAGTGCTGGATAGAAAATAATATAAAATTGAAAAAATATATCGTTGCATCGTAATTATATTAAAAATATGTACAATTTAAGCTGTAAAATATTTAAAAATTAATACAGATGCTTGTGGCAATAAATGACACTATTGTAGCGTAACTTCTATATATCATATATAGGATTGGTTATTTGGCAATATTATATATATCATAGGATATTGCCAAACACGTAAAACCTTCATATTAAAAGAAATAAATATATTACTTTTTAAACGGTCTATATTTCCTGAACAAGAAACTAAGAATAATTTGCATTGACCTTAGACTGTATTATGTAGATTTAGAATTTTGTATGTAAATTGTTACTAATCAAGTGCCTTCATTTCAATTTACTAGGCAATGCTACATATAAGTGACGACGGTTTATTTGAATAAAAATCTAAAAAAATATAATTAATCTTATAAAAAAATATAACCATATAAATATTACCTTTGTATCTTGATCACAATGTTCTCCAGCGATAACTATAGTCTTTAGTGTCTTACTGCAATACCTTCGAGCATATTTTCCTACAGGATCCGTTCTTTTAAGTACTCGGAACGTAGTGGGTATCGTAAATAAAGCGTTAACACGATGTTGCTCTATGATCCTGTAATAATATTTTTTTATAAGTAAATAATACTTTATAATTAAGAATTAAACATACAATCATGCATTTGTTGTTTTTTTTTTTGAATTCACGAATGTTTCCACGCTGTATCCCGCATGTCACAGGATAGGCAGAGAGAGCTTTTTGTTAGGATACTCCGTTCCCCATTTGCTGACAAATTTTTAAAGCGTTGTACCAGAGTTAAGAAATGAAAATAATAATGCATTCCCTCGAGTGTAAATCGAACCCACAACCGCCGCGTTACAGTCACACGCTTGTGATGCACTAGTTTCGCCCCCAGTATGTAAATAAGTATTCGTGCATAATATCATTTATATATAAAAAATTTCAGAAGCAACGAATAGAAATTGTTACATTACCTGAAGTACTGTCCAGGATCAGGAGTTCTGTCAGGTTTTCCTTCGTATAGAATTGATGTTAATCCAGCTAACAAGGGACCATAGCAAATGTATGAATGTCCAACAACCCATCCTAAGTCAGAAGCTGCCCACCATACACCTTTTTTCAGGCCGTACACTGCATCCATCGACCAGCAAAGTGTGGCTGCATGACCGCAAGGACGCTGGATGCCCTTTGGGGCATCGGTGGTACCTATATACATTAAAGTATCTTTAGCATTTCTATAATTTGATTAAATTTTATAACATTATAAAAATCGGAAAAGAATAAAAGTAAAAGTATGAAAAAACATATAAGTATATGTTCGCGGGAAGTTTCCTATAGGTTTTGATTCCGCGATGAATTTCATCCAAATGCAGCAAAAAGGCAAATAAATGCTCGTATTTTTAATGAAATAGATTTACAAGCGATTTTTTTTCTCTAAGGAACCATAGATGTGAATATTTGATATAATTATATAATAAAATTAAATATATATTATATAATATAAATGGTCTTAACATACAGACGGACAAAAACAAAATGATCCATATGATGATGATAAAGGGTTCCGTTTTTTTCCTTTTCGATGAGCAACTTTAATAAAGGAGTACGGCACCAAATACGAAGAGTCAAAAATAAAACAGAAAAAATAAGCAATCTTACCAGATGTATACAGTATGTAGAGCGCTTCATTTGCTTCTGTTGCAACACAGGGCGCAGGGTCAGCGTTCATAGCATCATCCCAGCAAATGTCCCGGTCTTTTTCCAAATTACATTCAAGGACACGTCGCCGTTGATATATTATACATTTGAAGGGCTTATGAGTGCTTTGGCAGAGGGCTTCGTCTAAAATATCTTTATATCTAAAATATAAAAGAATAAAATAGGTGACCTGAATAAATTAAAACGGTTGTATTGTTTTTTTGCACCTTATTATGAAGATAACATTTTTATGGATTTTTAAAAATGTATTTTATTTTATGTTACAATTATAATTATAATGTTATTCTTTTTGCACCGTTCCGGGTTCTTTTTTAAAGATCCTTTATTGTCGGTCGTGTGTAAAAGATCGATCTTAGCGATAAGGTTTCCATTGCAAATTAATCTAATACATTTTTATTTAACAGCTTCACGCTGTATTCTGTACACAGCAGGGTAGGCAAAAGGAACCTAGGATTAAGACACTCCATTCCCCATGCATCGACACCAGAGCAAAGAAATGAAAATAAAAATGTAAATAAATATGTAATTTCCTCGAGTGGGGATCAAATCCACAACCAGTCGATCTTACAGACACTTTGTGCCCCTGCGTCACGACTGACCTCTAATATTATATGTACTATGTATAATCCAATTGTAAACGTGCAATAAAGAGTTAATATAATTATAATAATTATTATAATAATAATTATTATTAACTTTCGTGCAAAAAAAAATATTCTAAAATTTTCCTCGTCAGTAACTAAACATCTTTGTATTGTTAATTTATAAATTGTTCAGATCATTTTTTTTATATTTATTCAAATAATTTATATTACCAATTTAACTATGTATCGGAAAATTATTAATAATTATTATTATATTAATATATATTTATGAAATATTTTTTGTAATAACTCGAACAACTTCTACGTCTATGGACATAAGAAATGTCATAATTAGAAAAAAAATAAAAAATAAACACAGCCAGAAAAGTCAGACGCAGCCACGAAAATTAAGAAAGAAGAAGACGGTGGGAACGGAGTGTCTTAGCACAAGGTTCCCATGCCTACCTATGTTGTATACGGGGTTCAGCGTGCTACGTGAAGCTGAATAAGATGAAGATACAATATGTCGTTGATAATGTTGTGACGTATCTATACTAGTATAAAAAGGGAAAAAGCTTCGTTGTAATACAGAAACATTGAATTAGTTCTTAAATGAAGTCCGCGACACAATATAAATCACAGTAAGACATTTTGTGAAAAATATAATTGAAATTTGGAAGAAAAAGCACTCTCAAAATGATAAAAAAATATTGGAAGTATAAATTATACGATTAATCTTATGCAGCATAATAAAATAATTATAGGTTACATGCGGGCGAAGCCGCGAGTAGACTGCTAGTATTTAATAATTTTGCACCGTGCATTTAATAATCTCGTAGAAAGTTGAGATCTGAATTTTATATTTGCGTTTTCTCTAAATTACCTATATATTATATTCTAGAATCTTCTGGTACACATAAGTAACTACTTAGTATATAAATAATTTAAAATTATAAACACATCGATTTACCAAAAATAAGCCAAACCATTGTGTAACCAATTTCTACTGATTAAAAAAATAATTTGACGGATTTAACCCACAGCTTGTATTTCCAATCTTTATATAAACAAAACGACATAGTAATTGATTATTATACGTAGAACAAAGAATAATAACATATTTAGTTTTTTACACAAACCTGACTATTTTGTTAGGTTCAACGCCGCAACTGGCAGCTATAATGACAGTTGGTTGAGCGTGCTCTATTCTAGTCCTTAGCTCTCTTGCAGCAAATCCTAAATAAGAAGACATTGATAATATACTAAAATTAACATATTTACATAATTCAATTAATTTATTGTAAATTAAATACTATGACGAAAAATATATTTTTTAATTAATTAATTGTTTTTGTATTTAAATAAATAAATTAAAATGTATGATATGCAATAACTAACTACGTATTAGGTACCTACGAGTATACGAGTACATGACACAGCAGTTGAGTCGTGTCTTCCGATATGAAAGTTTTTTTTTCTTTTTTTTTATGGAAAAGACACGGCAAACGAGCTTTCCGGTCACCTGATGGTAAGTGATTATCGCTGCTAATGGCCCCGTGTAACACCAGAGGAGCTACAGGTGCGATGGCGGCCTTTGATGGGGGTTGGACGCCGGGGCCCGGCATTAACTGATGCGAAACGCAGTGGCATTAAGCCACTACTTCACGCCGGTTTTAAATGCCGGGGGTGGTAATGATCCGGTGGAGTCTGCCCATGCGTGTTGCCATTGCTGGCATTGTGACTCTACCACACGTACTTTAGTCTCCTCTTACGACACCACCAGTACCAGGATGATCCTATTCTAGGCCGGGATCATACGGCAAATTCGAAAGTTGTGGGTACGATTGAAACTGTTCGAGGAGTAAAAGAAATTATATTCAATATACTAAAAATATTTACTTTCCTCTGCCTGTTCGAGGCTAAGTTAAAGAATGTTAAACAAAAAATATCCCAATTGAAAAAGAATTCTTTAAAAAATGATGGTGTTTGCTGTTTCTACTTACCGCCGAAAACAACAGAATGTATAGCACCGATCCTGTTCGTGGCCAGCATGGCTACAACGGCTTCAGGCACTAGCGGCATGTAGATGACCACACGCGATCCTCGGACTACGCCCAAGCTGGACAGCTTACCAGCTAGTCTTGATACCTAGAGATGTATACTTAATTAATTTTTTTTGTAGTTTCACGCTACGTTGTATAGCAGGGTAGGCTTAAGGAACCTATGTTAAGGCATTTCGTTTTTGTTAAGGCACTTCCGTTTCTTAGTCACGTCGAATTTTGAAGGCATTGCGTGTTGAGTGGCGGAACTTAACGCAGCGTTTTGCCTCGTTAACAAGAGTGTGCCTCTACATCATAACTGGCCTCGAATAGGTACTAAATGATTAAGTTTTATATTAATGTGTTAACGTTGTGTGAAGTAAGAAGTAGGTACTTATTGAATAATAGCATTATAAAATCCAGAAACGATATTCAAAATAAATTTAAATTCAACTAATACATTTGAATGTATTTTGAATTTAAAAGAGTTAAAATGTGCCTTAAGCATCTAGGACGTCTAATTAACTTTACATCCTAATAAGAATTTGAAGCAGGTAGGTAACATTCTGTTTAATTTAGAATTGTCTATATTTTGGGGACAGTCGTGGCCCTGTGCCACGGCTGCCTGAACTACAATTACACCGAACTGACCTTACTGACTAATACATGATAAAGCCACACCGGCGTGTGACTACACAAAAGCTATAATTTTTTATGTAGAGCCCATTAAAAAAATGACCATACCTAGAGATATTCTCAATAGGGTTAGGGGCTCACGCTCATGAGATGGGCAAGAGATGAGCATAAAATAATTTAATGTTAAGACAGTACGTTCTACTCTACTTCCTGGTCATTTTGAAGATATTGAGTGCTTGACAGTGGAACTAACGCTGCAGCTTTATTTAATTCGACTAAATAAGTAAAAATATTTTTAAAAAATCAATATTATTCTGTATACTATCTCCTATTTTAAATACTTTTATATGGCATTTACAATAAAGTTTAGCTATATAAGAAAACAAAATGAAGGTAAAACTAAAAACTATTAATTAAAAGACACTTTTTAAATCGAATCCACGACGACGAGTGTCAGAAATATCACAAATCGACAGTCCCTAAGTAAAGTATCGAAAGTGAAAAATTAAAAAAATCTTTTATTATTGTTTTTAACTACGAACAAGGCTAATTTTTGCATTATATACATGTATTAAAAAAACGCATAAATATATATATTTTTAATTTTAGTTTATTTCTTCGTAAATAATTTGTTGATGGTGGTTAGGTTTTTCTGAACATTTTAGGATTTTTACCTGATCTTGTAATTCAGCATATGTAATCCTTTTAACAGTGTCCGTTACGGGAGAGTCGTACACCAGCGCCACCTGGTCTCCGCGGCCGTTCTCCACGTGACGGTCTACCGCGTTGTAGCAAACTGACAGCTCTCCGCCCACCCACCTGTAGCAAATTTACTCAAATTAAATACTATCGTATTATGTACTAATATTGACTTAACAAAAATTTTAACGTTGCAATTTGCGTTACGTACCATTTAGTGAATGGCGGGTTGCTGTCATCCAGCACCTTATCCCACGGTCGAGTCCAGTCTAAATGTTTACCGACTTCGCCCCAGAAACCTTCAGGATCTTCTAAAGAACGTCTGTACTGTCGCTGGTATTCTTCTGTTACAGCACCACCTTCTACAGAAAAAAGTAAGTACAATCAAGGTATATTATCTTAAAATTATAATGGAGACCGTCGTGACGCAGCGGCACAGGTGTGTGACTGTAAACGACACGGTTGTGGGTTCGATTCCCATTCAGGGAAATGATTTATTATTTATTCATATTTTCATTTCATTGCACATTGCATGTTCAGTTCCGCTACACAACAGGCAAAATACGTCTGAAAAATTGGACGGAAAGTGGGGACCGTTGTGTCTTAATACTATATTTTCTGCCTACCCTGCCTACCCTGTTATATGTGGGATAAAGCGTGAAACCGGAAAAAAAATTGTGAATAAATATATGTTTTATTTATTTGTCATGGCTAAGGAAGGACATATTAAAATTGTGTATTAACTGTTATATGTGGGATAAAGCGTGAAGCTGGAAAACAAATTGTGAATTAATATATGTTTTATTTATGTAATCGTAAACAACCCTTTCTAGTAGTTCAAAACAGCAATAAAACATATTGTGATTTTTCACTTGCGATATTTTACCCACAAATCGGAATTTTGAATGAATTGGCTGAAACCTTAGTTTTTAAGTTTTTGTTGTTTTAAAATGTTTTAAAAATTATCATTTCTAGTATAGGAAAAGAGACCTTAGAAAAATATATATATTTAAGATAAAGTTGGATTCTCTACCATGTAAATATTATATTGTTAACAAACTCGAGTAAAAGAGGGTAGATATAGGTTGAAAAGACTATAAAAGCTGTGAAATTGTGTCGATCGGGGATTCATACTGTTTAGTCGAAAAGGTAAAAGGACCCATCGAGGGTATTGGAGGAAAACTTGTGTGAAGTATTGTTATTAGGTGATACATATTACCTCCAGGCATGGCTTACCTAATTTAACCTGCGGTGCGGTCAGTTACAATTTTTTTTTAAATGATGAAAAAAATATGTGTATATTTTATTATCTTTTCCTATTCTGGTGTTAATATTATACATACTGGAGGTATATCAAATATACAAAAAAGTATAAGTAATGAATAAAGTTAATATGGCTAGGTTTCTTCAATTAAACGGTGCGTGGGGAACGGAGTGTTGACATTGGATTCTTTTTTTTTTTTTATGGAAAAGACAAGGCAAACGAGCGTGCGGGTCACCTGATGGTAAGTGATTACCGCCGCCCACGACCCCGTGCAGCCCTAGAGCTACAGGTGCGTTGCCGGCCTTTAAGCTGGGTTTGGATTCCTTCCATAAGATGGAGGAAAATGAACGAGCAACGGTTAATATTTTAAGTAAATGACAATCTTACATTACGCTCGTTTCCTTTTGGGTCAGCTTCACATTTTTCCATGTCTATAGTAGTATTGGCAGAGAGAACTCAGCATTAAGATATTCCGTTTCCAACTTTCCGGCTAATTTCAGAGACATTGAGTGTTAGTGTTGGAACTCAACGCTGTGTTTTATTTACCAAAACGGAAAAATGAAAATAATTGATACTCATCAAGACAAAACTCTTATTAAAGAATCATAATAATTTACATGCCTGTAAATCGAAATTTAACGACAAAAAAAATTGAATTCGATTGCATTTCTTCTTTTTTTTGTAGCCAAAGAGAACGCTACCTACACTCTCTCTACCCGGTGCGGCAACGTGAAGCTAAAAACTGGACCACCTAAGCCTCTAATTCATCTGTGGAATTGGATTTTTTTTGTTATTCTGAAAATTATATTACTTTATTAGTTCATTAATTTATTAGTGGCCACTCGTGGCGGAGCGGCACAAAGTGTGACTGTAAGACCGACTGGTTGTGGGTTCGATAGCAACTCGAGGAAATGAAATATTTACTTAAATTTATATTTCCATTTCTTCGCTCTGGTGTCGAGACAAAGTGCGGCGTTAAGTTCTTCCACTCAACACGCAGTGCCTCCAGAATTCGGCAGAAAATGGGGAACGGAGTGTCTTAACACTAGGTTCCCTCTGCCTACCACTTGAACTATACAAATATTCATTTAAGTGTATTTAAGAAAAGAGTACCAATTATTTTGGTATGGCTCTCTATACCGTAATACACTAAATAAATAATAATTTAAATCTTGTATCTTCATTGGTAAAAGCAATATTCTCCGTAAGGATTTCAGGATAAAAAATAGGCTTGTTTGTTTCTGTTTCCGTCTCGTGTAAATAAGTATATAGGTAATGCGTTCTAAAAAGCACATCCATTTTCAGACAAACCATTCAATTTGGTTTATATGTAGATATAGATAATTACAAATATTACAAAAAAATCTTTTAAACTTTTCTTAGCGTGAGTCCTCGATTGGTTCTATAGATACAAGGTCAATTTATATTGAAGGATCCTAAATCTTGAAATCTCGATGTTTTTTATCATCATACAAATAATAATAATATATACTTTATTGTGTACCACACAATATAAAAAGAAAACAAAACATAAACGCAAATAAGGACGCAATGTACAGCAGGCGGCCTTATCGCTATAAGCGGTGGGGGTAGACTTGCTTTAGATAAATCTAAATATAGCATATAATACATACATAAGTGCTTATATACATACATAAATATATACATAAATACTTAAATAATAAATTTACAAAGTTAGATAGATAGATATCATCTAAGAACAAACCAAAGAAAACCAAAGATTTAGAGAATACAATAAAACTGTTGTATAAAATAACTCTTTTAGGAAGTTGCATCTTCAGTTTTCAATGATGCACCTCATTGAAAACTGAAGAAGCCTATTATCCCTTATTTGATATTATTTTTAAAATTATTAATTATATGATGATAGAAGAAACTCGAGATTGTATTATGATAAACATAGAATTTAATGTGGGAAAACCTGCGTTTGCACTATGTGTTTAATTTAAATATATGTAACTATTCTCAGATTGTTTCAATATATATATACATATAAACAAAATTGAAGGATTTTTCTGTAATTTCAAAGTAACGGTGTTTTTAGTGCATATTAAAACGATACGACACAATTTTAAATTTTTTTGTATGTCTGTCACTGTGTTTGTGCGAGCTATCTCCAGCCCAGCTGAACTAATTATTATTGGATTAACACTCAAAGATAGAGAGGGCTTGTACCTGTACACATACAGGTATATATACCTACTACATAGATGTGAAATGACTATATTTTTCACCATTTAATATGACAATTTTTGCGTGCAAAATCAAAAAAATACTTAGCTACATTAGGATTTATTTAGTGCACAACAAACAATATAGATAATCATACTAAAATATATTTTTTTCTTAAATACACTTCAAAAAGGATCAAGAGAGAACAGGTCCATTGTTGTAAATAAATCCGTTACATTAAAACTAAATAAAAAATAACTTAGAACAATGTTTTAAAAATCACATATACGTTATAATAAAAGTACACACACACACACATACACACGTTACAGAAAAAAAATATAATTAAAATGTTAATTTTTAAAATATTAAAATTAATGCTATTATATTTTTTATTAGAATAAATTATTTTAACAAATATATGTTATGTGCGTCATGGCTGTATCCTAATTATCTTTTGCTTAGTTATCTTTCTATTATTTAAAATTTAGTAATGGCTTCATAATATGACTTATAAGTTTAATGCCCCTATAACTACCAAAATTTCGAGCATTGCCCCTTCCCTTGTAAATAGGGATAATGAACGTAAGCCGCCACTGGTGTGGTATCTTTCCAGTGTTCAAGATATGGTTAAAAAAGACAGTAAGCATGAACACGCCAAGAGAGCCCAACGATTTCCATGCTTCGATCGGAATATCGTCAGGTCCCACCGCTTTTCCGTTCTTCATGCGGCGAAAGCAATTACGAGTTTCGTCAAGGGTTATCGGGACAATAAATCCGAGGTTAGGTTATGTGGGTCGTGATGAAGTCTGCATGGGTACTTAGTGTTCAGCAACTCCTGGAGGTATCTTCTCCGATAGATTGACAGAACCGTGATAGTTAAACAGTTGAAATTGTTACCGATAACGCATTTCTGTTAACGTTGTAGCAATAAATACTAAAAACAGAGTAAAATAAATATTTAAGGGGGCACCTATACGACAAATGGATTTTGTTTTTCAAATTTTTATATATACTAGAAAAATATAGTATATAGATTGATACTCGCACTTGTCATCTAAATTTTGAAAGCAGTTTTAGGCTTTTTTCCCCAGGATAGAGCTTTTTGTTAAAAATAACCTTCATCACATTCTGTCCAATTTTCGATATATTAATAGTTAATAATATAAATTATTATTGTAGTTAATGATATTTTTAAAATATTCATTAGGCATGTATACCATCGTGGCGGTGCAGATTGTAAGCGCGTCCGTAGTGGGTCCTTTTATCAATCACTTAGGGAAATTCATTATTTTTATTTATCGCTTTGATATCGAAACAAAAGGTGTTAAAATTCGTCACTAAATCACTCTTCACACAATTTCACTTCACTTGGCCGAGAATTGGGAAACGGAGTGTCTTAACATTAGGTTCCCTCTGCCTACCTAAAAGATGCTTTTTGTTTTATAACATATAGTGGAGTAGAACTTAGACTTTAGACACTCTTCTACACTGCGGGCGGGCATTCATCTATAGATTCTCAGTTTCACGCTTTATCCCGCTATCCGCATCTAGCAAAGTAAGTTGTGAGAAGTGAGCCGTGCTTCTCTGAAAATCAGATTCCGCTGTTTTCCGGACATAACAGATTAGGCAAAGGGAACCTAGTGTTAAGACACTTCCATATCCAATTTTGAGAGGACGATGCATTGCATGTTCAGTGGCGGAACTCAACGACGAGCTCTTCCCCGACACCAGAGTGAAGAAATGAAAACACTAAATATTTCATTTCTTCGAGTGAGCAACACACAATGCCTCCAGAACCAAACGGAAAGGGGGAACCGGAGTGTCTTAACACTGGGTTCCCTCTGCTTACTCTGCTTGATCCAGCGTGAAGCTGATCTTCAAGTGAGAATCGAATTCATTGCCCATGGCGTTTATAGCCGCACGCTTGATGCAGACTATAACAGAATTAATAACTGAATTTAAATAACTTACCATAATTCAGCAAGTCAGTTTGTGTCACAAAACTCTTGCTCCTCAGTTCACTTATGGAATTCCTAAATTTATTTTTATCCATTTTGGATTTTACATCTGCTGTTTCTTGGTACATTTTTCAAATTATTCAAATATTTAAAAACAAAAAACAAAGATTATAAAACAAATGTAAATCCTATACAACAACTTTTACGCGACGCGTCGAAGTGAACAGTGCCAGCGCCAACCACACGTTCATTTGAATTCTTGTATATGAATGAGAGACCTTTGGTCCATTGAATTATTTATAGTTCAAACTGAAAAGAATATTATGTATAAATAAAATTGAAAATTATTATTGTTAGAGATGCCCTGTGCGATATCCTGATCTGACGTTAAGCGTTTCGGGTTATTGCGGTTTAGCGTTATATATTATTTATTTAGTATAGATAAATTAAATATAATGTTTGGGCTTTAAGAAAAATAATATACAACTAGTTCGTGTATTTTTGCTGGATGAATAAAAAAAAACTATATAAATTCAAGGAATTCAAGGGAAAAATCGACAGAAAATTAGGACAAAAAGCAACGGTTGAGTTTCTCGAAGCAGAAGCAGGCGAAGCCGCGTGTCAAATCGAGTGATATAAAATAGCTAGGTTAAATATAACGCTAAAGCCCTTGTATTAGAAAAATGGGTCAACCAAAAGGATGCATAATTACTTTTATCTTTTAAATGCATTTTCTTAGAACCGCGACCTTTTTTCTGTGCACTAAGGGGCTGTACCACGCCTATATGGGTTGTGTCCTTTTCATTTTGAGGTGCGGAAACCTAAAAATAGACAACTTGAACGTATTATCTAAGAAATGCGAATTAAAATCTTTCTTTTCAAATTTTTTATATGAAATTTCAATATATCGATAACGCTGTTCAACCCTAGAGTGCCTTAACTGTACACAAGGCATGTTTTACGTTTCTATTACAATAAAAGTATTAAATGCAATGACGTATTGATTCTTTAGTGTTGCTTAATTGTTTTCATTGTTGTTATAATTGAAAAGTATTTTTCTTAAATTTAGTCTTGAAATTTAGTATTTTTGTTCCGTTCTGTACTTCACAATATTTGTACGACGACAACTATATTGGAAGATTACCTAAGAGACTATTCACTGCTCGTATTTCTTTTTTGGGTGGACTTTTTGACTATACTATATATTTTTTCCATTTCTATCTTCTGTAGTATCTTATCTGAAACAAAAATTCCTAATTCTTTTCCGTTCCCAAAGGAATTGCTGGTCATATTTTATTAGTGTCATTGAAAATTGAAAATTTTAACTCAGTTGTGTGTCTGTTAGTCTCTCGGTAAGTAATCGATGAGTTTTTAAAAAATATAGAATATTAACAATTGAGGCCGTTGTGGCTGAGCGGCACAGCATCTAGTTGGGACGGTTGTGGATTCGATTTTTCTTTTTTCGAAATGTGGTATGTAGGTAGCTTAAGACCTTTTTAAATATAGGCTACTTTTTATCCCGGAGTTGACGCGGGATTGATTCTTAATTGAAAATAGATACATTTATCGCTTCTGAAAACTGAATGCGTGATTTAGCGACACGGCGCGCGGCGGCGGCGCCGAAGGCGGAAGCGGAAGCGGAAGCGGGGGTGGGGGGCAGACGTCGTTGACGGTTGTGTCCTTTTTGCGAATTTTTAGTTGTTATAAACGCATTGAAGTTAATATCCAGGGCCACGGTTAGGTTATTGACATATTTTTTTTGTATAATACTTAATTTTTTAAAATTAATAGCCTCACGGAAGTGTGGTTTTGTTTTCTAATTGGCTTATTAGAAATATTTTTTGCCTATTAATTACTTAATACTAAATAAAAGGCTTAATTTTTATTAAATTGACAAATCTTGCATTTTAAAGGTATTACGTGGTTTTGTTAAGAAAAGTACTTAATTTTTTAAAAATTATTTAGATAAGTTACCTGTTAATTAATACAACGAGTTACTACGTTTTTGTTTAAATTATAGGTAGGTAAGGAAATGGTCCTTTTATGGTTGTTTTGGTTCATTTATTATAAAATTGGTAGCGTACTAAAAGAGGGTAGATTTAGGTGAAAATAATTATAAAAGCAGTAGAATCGTGTCAATCGGGGGACAGTTGCGTGTAAGTGACGGTCCCTATTGGAAGGAAACTAGTGTGAAGTATTGTTAATAGGTGACACATATCACCTATTGCAATTACGTGGTATCCCTTTGCAAATAGTTTAATAACATATAGACGATGTGTGTATTTATCGTGTATTTTAAAAACTACAACCGCTTCCGATTTCTAACAATATATTATTATAGTAAAAGAATATTATTTATTAAATAAAAGTATATTAATAAACTCGCGAAAGCGTGATTGTGTTTTCTAATTGGCAAATTAGAACAACACACATTAAATACATACAAACATTATAATAACTAGCGTATTGGTCAAACATACAAATTGAGGCGTAGAGCGTAATTATATAAAAGAATTTGAAATAATGCATACCCGCCAATAGAGCGTACCCGCAGAGGGTATTTTTATGTAATTTTTACCCGTAAAGAGTATTCTTAATTTTTTTTACAGCTTCACGGCAGAGAGGCAGGGAGAAGTTGGTGTTCAGATACGCTTGCCCGCTTTGTCTGCAATCGCTTGTCTGTCGAAAGGTGGAGCTCAACGCCGCGCATCTTCTACCAGAGCGAGAAAATGAAGATAAATTAAATGTAACCACCACCACGAGTGGGGATTGAACCCACAGCCGCCGCGTTTACAATCAAACGCTCCTAAGTATTAAAGTTGCTAAGTTGCTCTTTAACGTTTTTCAAATTATATCCAAATAAGGAAATAAAAAACTCAAACTTACCTTTTATGAATGTCATTCTGTAAGTACCTACTAATTATTAATGTTTTTTATCATATTTTCGCCTTTTAATAAAAATTATAGCAATGACAATAAAGGACGTCGCAAATATATATATTTTTTAAACTTAAATCAAATGAGCTTCACGCTGTATCCCGCACACAGCAGGATAGGCACGGAGGGAACCTAGTGTTAAGACACTCCGTTCAACATTCAACGGCGAATTCTGGAGGCTTTGCGGGTTGGGAGGCGGAACTCAACGCCGCGGCTTACATTGGAACTCAACGCCGTGGTTTCGGCGGAACTCTTCTCCAGAGCGGAGAATTGTAAATACTTTTTACTACTGAATTAAGTCACATGGAAAAAGTAGACAAACGCGCGGCTTCGTCCGCTTCTTTGTCTTTTGTATGGTTATCTATATTGTTATACAGTCAATGCATCATGCAAAATTTATTTGATTTTGTGAGCAAAAATGGTCGTATGGAGAAATGTTTAGTTATTTCGTTGATGTACAACAATATTTTTTTTTGTTCAGTTGTTGTTCAGTTCAAATGTTTCAAAGAGACGAAAGATTTTTAGTATCGTATACTCGTTTCTTTTAAAATCACAGTCTCTCATATTTTATTAACTACTACCATAATTTGTATGAAGCAGGATTTGAAACCGCTCCTTTTGGATACCGTCCAAGCGCTCTGACCACTGAATCGTTACGTTCAAAGAATCATACATTGACGCAAGGTCCCGCTACGTTAAATTTTTTTCTGTATTCCTAAAAAATATTTCTATTCATATCATCAGGAAATAGTAAGAAAAATGCTACTATAGAACCAATGACACTACTACAGAATTGAATTTACATTTTTTTTGTTTTATGATAAACTTGCGTGATAAACGTAACACAACGATTAAAATACTTAGTAATTATTAGTAATTAGTTATTGTTATTTAATTAGTTTTTTGTGGTTCACTTCTTTGGTTCACTTTATCTCGTGAGTGATGAAACTCAACGCTTTAATTTGTTGCAATTGATGTGAAAAATTACAATTTTCTTTTATTACCGTTTTGAATTACTTACTATCAAGGGTAGTTTTCGATTACATACATAGTAAAAAAATCAGCTTTACGCTGTATTTCACACACGGCAGGGTAGGCAGAGGGAGCATAGTGATAAGACACTCCGTTCCCCACTTTCTAGGCAAATGCGTGTAAAGTGACGGAACTCAACGCCGTGCTTTTGCCTTCGTGTCAGAGTAAAGAAATGAAAATTTTAAGAAATAATAATTGATTCTCTCGAGTGGGGATCGAATCTACAATCGTCGCGTTTCAGTAGCACCCTCTGGCCCCGGTGCCAGAACGATCTCTAGTACATAGTATAGTTAAAAAATGCACAAATAACAATTATTTTGAAACTAAAATTTGTTTTTTTAATTTTTAAAAACAAAAAATCATAAAAACTAAACTAAGCTACTAAGTAATTCAAAAGAATGATAAAAACATTTGTGATTTTTCACTTTCGATTTTTTATATAAGTTCGATTATCGATCGATCGATTTATACCTTCGAATAGAGATTGAATTAGGAATGTGATGGAGCTCCGCAACTGATACTATCGGTTATCTGGAATAAAAAAGTATCCATAACCATAACCGAATGGAAAATATTGAACTCCCTACTACCCAATTTGAATTATTACTACAGGCCGAGTACAAATTAAAGATGATGAACGAAGAACTCTTCTTATTAGAAAAAGATAAACAACAAAAATCATATGTATGCAGATGATATCCAAATTTATAGCCATTCTTCACTAGATAATTTGTTTAACTCAATTAATATTATTAACAACAATCTCCTTTCAATTGCAAACTGGAGTGAATTTTATGGGCTGAAAATTAACACTATAAAATCGCAAGCAATACTAATAGGAAGCCCTAGCATGATCGCACGGGTTGACTGTGAATATCTGCCACCGATAACATACAATCAGACCGTTATCTATGGGATAACGGTCTGATTGTATGTTATCGGTACAGTCCTACAGTACAGTCAGATCTAGGAATTCATCTAGACCAAACGCTATCATGGTCCGTACAGATGACAAATTTAAGTAAAAAGATTCTCTGTACATTAGGCTATCTCCGACGTCTTCGCTCTGTTTTACCTATTCCCACCAAAGTTATGTTAGCAAATTCTCTTCTTATCTCAATTCTCCACTATGCGGACGCAAGCTATCCTAACTTAGCCGAGGACTATTTGAACAAACTTGAGCGACTTCAAAATCTTGCTATTCGGTTCACATTTAACTTACGCAAGTATGACCATGTATCCGAATTTCGTTTGAAGCTCAAGTGGCTCCCTATCCGTTGTCGCCGGAATCTACGAATCCTCTCAATTCTGTACTGTGTGTTATTTACCCATAAGTCTCCGCCGTATTTAAGGGAAATATTTGAATTTTTAGAAGCGCATACAAGTAGGTTGAGATCTACTGAGAATCTCACTTTAAGAATGCCTACATACACTTGTAAATTTTATGAGAACTCGTTTGTGGTACGAGCGATATATCTTTGGGACGCCTTGCCACTTCCTATTAGACGTTCCAAATCTTTACGTATATTTAAAAAATCTGTTAAAGAATATTATTTTAAGACCTGTTCTTTATGAAGACATGTACTTATTCCATTTTATTAATATATTCGTAATTATATGACATCAATATATATTATATAGAATTATGTATAAGTATATTATATTACCTTATATATTGCACTATAATATAAATATTTGTAAAAATTAAATTAAATTAAATTAGCTTCACGCTATATCCCGCACACAGCAGGGTAGGCAGAGGGAACCTAGTGTTAAGACACTCCGTTCCCCACTTTCTGCCGAATTTTGGAGGCATTGCGTGTTGAGTGGCAGAACTCAACGCCGCGCTTTGCCTTGACACCAGAGCGAAGAAATGGAAATATAAATTTAAGTAAATATTTCATCTCCTCGAGTGGGGATCGAACCCACAACCAGTCGGTTTTACAGTCACACGTCGTGCCACTGCGCCACGGCCGGCCTATATTTGTGTACAAATATTTGTGTACTAAGTTTATGTATTAGGATAGAATATTATGTAAGTATGTTTGTTTATTTACACCACCCACTATATATTTTTAATTTTATATCTCCTAACCTCAAGGTTGTCTGGAAGAAATCGCTAATTAGCGATAAGACCGCCTTTTGTGCTTCACACAATGTAATTCACTTAATGTAAGTTGTGATTTTGCTTGCTTTGTATTTGTGGTGTACAATAAAGTATATATAAATAAATAAATAAAAAAAAATCCTAAAACATCAATAAGAGATAAGTACTTTAAAAAATATTTTTCTCAAATATCTATAATAATATCCGTATTTGAAACTAAAACCTATATAGCCACTATAAGAAATATTCGTATCCATATCGGCTGAACTCAAAGTCATCGCGTTTACAACCCCACACTGCACCGCTGCTGTACAATATATTCACCTCTTAAAGAGTATCCTTCAGCGGATTTTATCCTCACAGGCAGCCACATAGTGCTTGCATTTCTTCAGGGACAGAATACCCTCCTCTTTAGGATTCTCTGTTTTGGAAATATGGATTGAGGAATTGATGCTAAATTACATCAAGGTTATCATAAAAAAAATGATGATGGGCACTCCTTAAAAGATATATTTTCCACGCGACGTATGTATGTATTTTACAACATTATGATACCGCGCCATAATTATGATTCATTAGTAATATAAGAATTTTATACTATTTTGTTGATTTATTATCGTAATTTGTAATAAATAAATTTATTGTGTTTTTGTATGTATTTTTTTTTATTGTGGTAATCTTATCTAATAAACATTTTTTTTAGCATAGCATAGGCTATACGTGTATGGTGACGGAACTCAACGCCACGCTTTGCTTTGTAAAATAGCTAACAACAAAAATATTGAATATTTTAGTAATAAAAGTTGGAATCGAACTCAAAACCGTCACGTTTGCAGTCGGACGCTTGTGCCTCTACTTCACGACGGTCATAAATCTATACTAATATAATGAAGCGGAAGAATTTGTTTGTTTGTTTGTTTCAACGCTAAGATCTCTGGATATACTGGTCCGATTTACTTTGTTTTGTTTTGTATGAAAGCTGCATTCTTCAAAAGTGCCATTTAACATTACATAACACATATATACTAATATATTAAAATACTTTCTTGTTTGTCATGTTAATAACAACCGACCGTTGCTTAGCATACATGGCGTGCGCTGACTCAACCTTATGAGATACATAAAAACAATATTTAATAAAATATTGTTCTTTATATAATGTTTAAAAACGTCCGCGATGGTATATGTTTATCTCTGAAGGTTGAGCAAAAAGTAACCATTTTAATTAATTTACTTTAAATTTATTAGGTTTTTGTTAATTTATTATATAATGTTTTTAATGTACAAGGTTTTTTAAATTTTGATACTCGTCCTTATGAACATAAACATAATAGTCACTTTTAGCATTTTATCTAGATTGAAATTATAGTTTATTGTATAACATTCTAATAAATAATTAAGGAGATGTCACTGATTCGAAATGACCTAGCCTTCGGGTGGCATAGTATGACCGACGCGAACGGGCAGATGATGTTGATGGTTTTATAAATTTTCATATATTTTCGAACTATTGTTAATATTTATGTAAATATTTCTTGTTTATAATTAGTTTAAACTACATTTCGGTTCTCTTCTTCTTCTTCTTTACAACAACAAGACAAGAAATTCGAAAAATATATTTTTGATTTCTATTATTCTTTTTAATTGCCTAATCTATCCATTTCAGTCAAAATTACTAAATGTACAGACAAAATATTTTTAACTGTCTTATTATATATAGAGATAATAAAAAAACTGATAGTGATAGATAGATAAAACGAAACACATCGCTGCATTTATTGAAATTATATTTTTATATTAACATATTTATATTTATTATTTTTCAACACGTGCTGTCCGTACAAGTGCGTTAAATCATCTTTTCTCATAATTTCTTCAATGAAAGGTACTTCTTCCTTTTCAGTTACCTCCGGAGTTGAACCTCGAACTACCTCCTTTTCCACATAGGAACTAGGCAGTTGGCTTTGGAGGAATTTCAACAACATCGCTATGTGATCGCCCATTTCAACTTGTCCTTGCACTTTTATAACGTACGCATTTGATAAGCTTGGTAATACTGAGAAAAAAAGTTGGTATTTTGATATGGATACATTTTGAAAATAACAGGGTAGGCACCTTGTGTAGAGACTTATGACACTCCGTTTCCCACATTACGCCTAATTTTAGAGATATTGAGCGTGAAGAAGCAGGAATTAACGCCGTCACTCAACATGTAATGTCTCCAGAATTCGGCGGAAAGTGGGGGACCGGAGAACCGTAGCAATTTAGATTGTTAATGACCAAATGAGGCCAGTCAGGAAAAATTGTGACTATAAACGCGACTGGTTGTGGGTTCAATGTCTACACGAGGGATTGAACCCACAACCAGTCGCGTTAATAATACATTTATTTACGAGTAAATTTACATTTCTTGGCTCCGGTGTCGAGGTAGCACGCAATGCCTTCAGAATTCCGCGGAAAGTGGGAAACGGAGTGTCTTAGCAATAGGTTCCCTCAGCCTGCTGCGTGCGGGAGACAATATTTATTTTAATTTTAATATAACTATATGCAAATGGATGAAATATGTAATTATATATATGCAAATATTAAAAACTTTTTAACACACATTTATAAAAAATTAGAAAAATGGTAATGTTTTCGTTAAAGTCGTTAGATACCTATTATAATTATAATGTAATTAGTTAAAATCATCTGATGCTGAATTTAAATAATTGGAATTAAGAGTCTATTTAGTTATCTAATAATGTTTTATTTTTATTTTATTATTCATGTTAAATTACATTTACCTAAACATAATATAGTGTTTGTTAGTACGATTCCCATTCGGGGGAACGATTTTTTTGGGATTTCCTCGTTCAGGAAAGACAAAGCGTGGTTTTGAGTTACGCCACTCAACACCGAAATGTCGCGCGGGTTGCAGTGTCTTTACCTTCTGCCTACTCTACCATATACGATGATATATTGTACAGTAAGGTCAACAAGACGTGGCCGCACTGAAGTTAATTTTTCTAAACATTTGCGTAATATTCACTGGGGAAGAAAATAATCAAAAGTAAGAAAAAAATCAGAAGAAATCAAATCCGCGCACCCATCAACAACAAGCCCACAGCTAACATGAAAACGGCCACGACTGGTTGATCGTACTATAGGTACGAAACGAAATGTATTTTTCACCTGATTTACTTACAATTAAATGTATTAGACTCTAAAAATAATTTAAAAAATTTAAGTGTTAACTCACAAATTATCATAAAACACAACATATCTGTTATCGTGTTGTAAATTAAGCAATTTAATTAAGCTTATGGTTTAAATTAAATACTAATTAATATTAATAGATTTTTTTATTACGTGCAGTTTATTTACTTTTGTAAATGTGCCTATTTCTCTTTGTTATGTGTGAATATATTGTTTAAAAAATTTTTTGGCGATCATTTTGTTCTTGAATAATGTATTTAATGTTAAATTATGAAGAAGTGTGGTGGATAGCGGAGCTTAACACAGCATTCTATCTAAATAGACCAATATTGTAAATTTGTATTTTTCCCGAATAAGATTGTTATGTGAGAACGTGTTGTAGAAAGAGTACGAGGCCTAACGTAGCGCAGCGTGTAACTACAAACGCGGAAGTTTGTGGGTTCGATTCCCACTCAAGAAGTTAGATCGCTGGATTTATTGAAATTATATTTTTATATTAACATATTTATATTTATTATTTTTCAACACGTGCTGTCCGTACAAGTGCGTTAAATCATCTTTTCTCATAATTTCTTCAATGAAAGGTACTTCTTCCTTTTCAGTTACCTCCGGAGTTGAACCTCGAACTACCTCCTTTTCCACATAGGAATTAGGCAGATGGCTTTGGAGGAATTTTAACAACATCGCTATGTGATCGCCCATTTCAACTTGTCCTTGCACTTTTATAACGTACGCATTTGATAAGCTTGGTAAGACTGAGAAAAAATTTTGGTATTTTAATATGGATAAATTTTGAAAATAACAAGGTAGGCACCTTGTGCAGAGACTTATGACACTCCGTTTCCCACATTACGCCTAATTTTAGAGATATTGAGCGTGAAGAAGCAGGAATTAACGCCGTCACTCAACATGTAATGTCTCCAGAATTCGGCGGAAAGTGGGGGACCGGAGAACCGTAGCAATTTAGATTGTTAATGACCAAATGAGGCCAGTCAGGAAAAATTGTGACTATAAACGCGACTGGTTGTGGGTTCAATCTCTACACGAGGGATTGAACCCACAACCAGTCGCGTTAATAATACATTTATTTACGAGTAAATTTACATTTCTTGGCTCCGGTGTCGAGGTAGCACGCAATGATTCAGAATTCCGCGGAAAGTGGGAAACGGAGTGTCTTAGCAATAGGTTCCCTCAGCCTGCTGCGTGCGGGAGACAATATTTATTTTAATTTTAATATAACTATATGCAAATGGATGAAATATGTAATTATATATAAAAATCAGCTTCACGCTGTATCCCGCACACTGCAGGGTAGGCAGAGGGAACGTAGTGAAAGACACTCCGTTCCCCACTTTCTGCCGAATTCCGGAGGCATTGCGTGATAAGTGGCAGAACTCAACGCCGCGCTTTGCCTCGACACCAGAGCGAAGAAATGGAAATATAAATTTAAGTAAATATTTCATCTCCTCGAGTGGGGATCGAACCCACAACCAGTCGGTTTACAGTCACACCTTGTGCCGCTGCGCCACGACCGGCCTCAATTATATATATGCAATTATAATTATATATATGCAAATATTAAAAACTTTTTAACACACATTTATAAAAAATTAGAAAAATGGTAATGTTTTCGTTAAAGTCGTTAGATACCTCTTATAATTATAATGTAATTAGTTAAATTCATCTGATGCTGAATTTAAATAATTGGAATTAAGAGTCTATTTAGTTATCTAATAATATAGTAATGTTTTATTTTTATTTTATTATAATATAGTGTTTGTTAGTACGATTCCCATTCGGGGGAACGATTTTTTTTTTGGGATTTCCTCGTTCAGGAAAGACAAAGCGTGGTTTTGAGTTACGCCACTCAACACCGAAATGTCGCGCGGGTTGCAGTGTCTTTACCTTCTGCCTACTCTACCATATACGATGATATATTGTACAGTAAGGTCAACAAGACGTGGCCGCACTGAAGTTAATTTTTCTAATCATTTGCGTAATATTCACTGGGGAAGAAAATAATCAAAAGTAAGAAAAAAATCAGAAGAAATCAAATCCGCGCACCCATCAACAACAAGCCCACAGCTAACATGAAAACGGCCACGACTGGTTGATCGTACTATAGGTACGAAACGAAATGTATTTTTCACCTGATTTACTTACAATAAAATGTATTAGACTCTAAAAATAATTTAAAAATTTAAAGTGTTAACTCACAAATTATCATAAAACACAACATTTCTGTTATCGTGTTGTAAATTAAGCAATTTAATTAAGCTTATGGTTTAAATTAAATACTAATTAATATTAATAGATTTTTTTATTACGTGCAGTTTATTTACTTTTGTAAATGTGCCTATTTCTCTTTGTTATGTGTGAATATATTGTTTAAAAAATTTTTTTGGCGATCATTTTGTTCTTGAATAATATATTTAATGTTGAATTATGAAGAAGTGTGGTGGATAGCGGAGCTTAACACAGCATTCTATCTAAATAGACCAATATTGTAAATGTGTATTTTTCCCGAATAAGATTGTTATGTGAGAACGTGTTGTAGAAAGAGTACGAGGCCTATCGTAACGCAGCGTGTACTACAACTACAAACGCGGAAGTTTGTGG
Source organism: Heliconius sara (assembly GCA_917862395.2). Taxonomy (NCBI): domain Eukaryota; kingdom Metazoa; phylum Arthropoda; class Insecta; order Lepidoptera; family Nymphalidae; genus Heliconius; species Heliconius sara. The sequence goes on along the minus strand of OU860788.1, from coordinate 1,042,118 downwards.
GTTCGATTCCCACTCAAGAAAGTGAAATCTATACTTATAATAAATCTGTAGAAAAGTCGTTTCTGTACATTGAAAATATTTAAAAAAAAATTAGCCAGGGTGTTAAAGGATAACTAACAGAATCCATTTCCAACATTTTTGGAATTTTTGTCTGTTTGTCTGTTTGTCTGTTTTCCTGTTTATGTGAACACGCATCACGTCAAAAGTACACAATATATTTAAGCAAGTTTTATACGTAAAAATTACCAGTAAATCAAAGTAAACATTTAGTGTTTATTTCATTGTAATAGCTTCACTCTATCAAAAGATATAAGTATTTAAGTTTCCAAGAAGCTTATATTTGAGATAGTAGAACTCGATACTAGAAACGCTATCTATTTTATATTTTAAGTAGGTGGGTAGGTAAGTGGGTAAGTAGGTGGGTAGGTAGGTGGGTAGGTAGGTGGGTAGGTAGGTGGGTAGGTAGGTGGGTAGGTAGGTGGGTAGGTAGGTAGGTAGGTAGGTAGGTGGGTAGGTAGGTGGGTAGGTGGGTAGGTAGGTAGGTAGGTAGGTAGGTGGGTAGGTGGGTGGGCAGGTAGGTAGGTAGGTAGGGTATGGATGTATGGATGTATGGATGTATGGATGTATGGATGTATGGCTGTATGGATGTATGGATGTATGGATGTATGGATGTGTGGATGTGTGGATGTATGGATGTGTGGATGTGTGGATGTGTGGATGTGTGGATGTGTGGATGTGTGGATGTGTGGATGTGTGGATGTGTGGATGTGTGGATGTGTGGATGTGTGGATGTGTGGATGTGTGGATGTGTGGATGTGTGGATGTATGGATGTATGGATGTATGTTTATTTTTTTCAATTATTATTACCAGTAAAGTATCGATACTAATGTGATATCTATATATTTAATATATTAAATATTTTTTAGTAAGTTTTATAATTCTAATAGAATTAAACAACTTTCTAAAATGATTTTTCCTTGCATGCGTTGTAATAATTACAACATAATATATAAGATTTTATATGTTATTTTAATTATTATCTTAAAATAAATAAATGTATTTTGTTCAAATTTATTTTCTTAAAATTAGGAGTGCCCAACAAAGCTATCATTTCTCTATGAAGATATAAATAAATAGTTATAAAGGTCAGTTATTTAATCATTACACCATTCATACATGACGAATATTACAATAAAAACAATTAAGCCGATTGTACCGCTCCCGCACCGCGCTCACGTCTTAGCTCTTTAAATCGCTTAAGTCGTTTCTGAGATAAGCGTCGACTAACAGAAAAACCAAGAAACCGACAAAATTTATAAATATTATTGTTGCTGATTCTAATACTTTGTTAATTGCTCCAATAATAATTTGTTTAATGAAAATCGAAAATGTCATGGTTTTAATAATTTTCACATTAGAAATCATAAGTGCACTGCAAGCATACATTATTTATTACAACAGGAACGTAATTCCCTGTACCGAAACAAACAAATAATTCACAAATTTAAGCGGGTGAAGCCGCGAGCTGGTTGCTGTATTTTATAAAATTTTATGTTGTGATTATAATAGATGGATCACGAGGTGATGTCAATACGTTTCAATCATTGGCATGTAGGTACGTTATATTAAATTATAGTAGATATATTTCTCAAGAGAACTTAATTAAAACTTTGTATATAAAAAAAATACATGAAATAATCATGTCAGGGAAATATCAAATATATTTTATGAATCAATCTTAATGTTATATTCGAAACAAATGAATTGTATGTAAATTTATTAATACGTTTCAAGTACGAAAAAAAGAAAAAATGCAATAAAATTGCGTTTCTGCTTTTCTTTCCAATGATTTATATTTCTATATAAGTGGGACATAAATGCGGGAACAGAGCTGCCATCTTAGTACAGAGTAACCTCTAAAATATATATTTACGTATAGTTAAAGAATAAAAAATGTGAAGAGGAATGTGTGATTCCTCTATAGAATATATTATTCTACATTATATCATAAAAAAACAGTACATATAAAGGTATCCTCCTGCAGTATAATTATTTTCAATTAACATTTTTGAACTTTTAATTTTGAACATTTTAAATATTTTCGTGCCATTATGATGAAAAACTTAGACAATTTTTTAATTTGAAAAAAATAATTTATTAACGATAAGAATGTTGGTAGTTTTTCAAAAGGTATAAGAATTTAAAAAATGTCTAAAATATGCTTTCTTCGCAAGTATTGTAATAACTATTAGTTCTATTCACTAAAAAATCACTATGAATATTAAATATGCTCAATTAGTGTTTTTGTCAGCACCACTTTAAATGAAACCATAGTTCATCACTCTATAAAAGCCTAATACAATAAAAAAAATCCTAAAAGTGAAAAAGTTATTTTTCATACAAAATAAATTATATATTATCGTTGATATTAAAATAAAACGCTATTTGTCATTAAACACGCAAACAGGCATAAGCCTATCAAAGGGAAACCGCCGCATACGCCTCATTCTTAAATCGAGTCGTATGTATTGGCGACAAAGTTCAAAGTTGCTTAACCTTTAGTAATACTTTTGTAGTAGTATGTGTTAACGTTATTGGTATCTATGCGTAACTGCGTCACACGAAATACAGGTATGGATAAACATCGTGAAATGAAAAAAAAGTCTACGTCTAAACTGTTGAGGTATCTTGATTAATTTCTTTAGGTATGGGCTTAAAATATTTTATCCTATATATTGCCCCCGTAAAAGGAGCGCTGACGCTTCCATTCTGTATTAATATTAAAGGCCATCGCGGCGCAGGGGCACAAAGTTAGGTTAAGTTACTTAAATCGGTTAAGCCCTTTCTGAGATTATCCTGAACGCACAGATAAACAGACAAATTGACCAAGTTCTATTACATTGTTAAATGTCCGTAATAATAATTTTTCTAATATATCTTCCACGTACAGACACCGATGAGTTAGGATTTTATTGTAAGTAGCGATATTACTATAACTATATATCTATAACTATAACTTAGGTCCTAAAGACTCCTTAAGGCAAAAGTTTAAAGAAATTAATATATTGACAGTTGCATCTCTCTTATGGGTGGTACGAAAATGCGACTGCGTTGCAAACATACATTATAGGTATATTAAAACACAAACATAATTTTAGTGTATTAAGCAATTAATTCTGTAGTTTAAGCGGGCGCAGCCGCGAGCGGGCCGCTAGTATTTAATATTTTCATTTCCTCGCTCTGTAATTTCTCTAACTTCTTACGCCTAATACACAATGCTTCCAAAATTCGGAAAGAATCCAGAATTCCCTCTGCCTACCCATCTACAAACGGGATACAGTGTGAAGTTGATAAAAAATATTTATTTTTTTTATTATTGAATGTTCTAACCACACAGTACGTTTCAAATTTAAATATCACCCACATCACCTGGATACGTGGCACTCCACTACCGTGCGGTTTTCGCATGAACTTCCTTCCACGCGCCCCTCAACTGTGGAATGACCTACTCGCGGCGCACTGCCGCGAGTAGGTCATTCCACAGTTCCAGGTCGATACGAACTGGGTACCTGCAAAAGCGCGTCTACCTCTACTTTAAAAGCCGGCAACGCACCTGCAGCTCCTCAGGTGGTACACGAGGACGGGATCCGCGGACAATTAGATAACCCGTACGCTCGTTTGCGTTTGCTTTTACCATAAAAAAACTCAACGCCGCGCTTTTTCCTTGACAACCAGAGAAAAACTAAGAAATCTCTCTGTATGTAAACTCTCTTTATCTCTATGCATGTCTTCAATATTGTTGTTCATATAATAATAGTTATTTTCGTCATTTAAATATTACCGTGACATATTTGAGACAGATCGTGGCGCAGCGGCTCAAAGTGTGCCTGTAAAATCGACTGGTTGGGGGTTCAATCCTCACTTGAGGAGATGAAATATTTATTTAAATTTATATTTCCATTTCTTCGCTCCGGTGTCGAGACAGCGCGCAGCGTTGAGTTCCGCCACTCAACACGCAATTACTCCAGAATTCGGCGGAAGAAAAGAAATCGGGAATGGAGTGTGTTAACACTACGTTCCCTCTACCTAACCAGTTGTGTGTGGGATACAACGTGAAGCTGATTTTGATTTATTTACATATTTAAAAAAATATACTATTCTTGAATATTTCTTTTATTTAAATTATATATAATTCATCGATATTACTTGAAATCGATATTACTTGAAATCGATATTACTTGAAATCGATACTGACAGTTACTTATCTTTTCTTTTCCCGCTAATTTGTCATTTCGTTTTTATTTTATGGGTTATTTTGAACCACGACGTTTATGAACGCCAGCAGCGTGTACGAAAAAGCGTGACGTCATTGTCACGTTACTGCTGCTTACACGGCTAAGCGTGTGAGCGAGAGCGCGGACCAAGTGATAGAGAGGCACGATCTGTACATTACGGTTTCAGAATTCATTTATTTTAATATAGAATTTACAATTCACTTACTGAGAAAATTTACATATTACAATTTCTTATTGCCGTCCAGCGTAGCTTATAAATATATTTTTGATTAGTTATAAACATAAAACAACACTAAAAACAATCCAAGACCAAAATAACAACAATTAATAATTAGCTTTGGTGGGTACGTTCATTTTTACTCGTTAATTAATCTACATAAATTAAGCGAAAAAAAAATATTTAAATTAACTAGTGCAATTAAATGTTAATTTATTAACATTCGTAAACTAACTTTAAACAACCAGTTATTTTTTTATTAGGATCAAAATGGGAGGCCAGTCGTGGCGCAGCGGCACGAAGTGTGACTGTAAAACTGACTGGTTGTGGGTTCTACCCCCACTCGAGGAGATGAAATATTTACTTAAATTTATATTTCCATTTTCTTCGCTCTGGTGTCGAGGCTAAGCGCGGCGTTGGGTTCTGCCACTCAACACGCAATGCCTCCAGAGTTCGGCAGAAAGTGAGGAACGGAGTGTCTTAACACTAGGTTCCCTCTGCCTACCCTGTAGTGTGCGGGATACAGCGTGAAGCTAATTTAATTTTTTTTGATCGAAATGAAAATAGATAAATTTAATCACTCTGCCACACTTTTTATCCCGTTCTAATATTATATTGCAAAGTAAAGATTTACAACGCATTTTGTCTAGAAAAATTATAGAAACAAACATATTATATGAATACCAGGTGGAATTCGAATCCACTACTATCGAGTGCTGTACTCAAGTGTATTCATATAAACAATTTGTTTAAAAAATGTAAGTGATTTCAATGTCAATATAGTATATGAATATGCAACCTTTATAGATTGTTAATAACTCTGTAAAACCGTTACGTCAAAACTTTTTAAATGCGTAAACAAACATTAAAAAAATAGGTAAAAACAACAAAAACAAAACAAAAATAAACAAAAAATAATATCTATATATTTTTACAACGAAACACCGTTTCACAAAATCAACATACATATTTACAAACAAAAATAAAAATACAAAATTGAATTGTACAATGATCAAAACATTTAAGTGACAATTTTCAATTCAATTTTAATGAAACTTTGAAAATACCAATCACTAACTTCAAGAGTTCAGATAAAAAATATAAAGTACAATAATATTGAGGAAAAAAGAGGCTTCACTGCATATATCGCATATATCAAGGTAGGCAGAGGGAACCTAGTGTTAAGGCACTCTTTTCCGGAGACATTCGAGTGTTGAGTAGGGAAACTTAGGGGAAAAGGGGAATCCACAACTATCTCTTTTCACCTAGATGGGCATGTAATACATAAATATTTTAAATATTTAACCATTATTGTATTTGACGATTTAATATGACGATTACACGATAGTTGTGGGTACTATACCCACCTAGGGGAGTGATCTATTTTCATCTTTTTGTCTTCCTCCTTGTTAGCGAGGCAAAGGGCGGCGTTGAGATGCGTAGTATCTCAAAAATCGAGCAGTGCGTGGGGAACGGAGCGTAACACCAGGTTCCTACCCTGTTATACGGGACACAGCGTGAAGCTAAAACATAATTTGTTTCTTTCCCAATATCATAAATAAAAAGGACGAAATGTTTACTTATTTTATTTTCATTTTCATATACGGCAACACTGTCTAACTTTCACATGGTCCTATACTTAATGCGACTAACTCTGTTTGTCTGTCTGTGTGTGAGCGTGAACTGTCATTCAATATAAGAAATGTTGCCCAGTTTCAACTTCAGCCAAAAGAATATTAAAAAACACAATTTCTTTATTTTACAATTTTATAAATAAAAATTACGATATTGTAAGTAGTAACATATTTTATTTTCATTTTCATGTATGGCAATACTAAACATATTTCAAATGATGTTATACTTAATGCAATTAACTTCAGTTGCCATGATTAAACGTGAACCAAAACAAAAACATATTAAAAACACAATTTGTTTCTGGTACAATTTAATAAATTAATCGGACGATATTTTAACATATTTTATTATCATTTTCATATATGGCAAACACTTTAAATTTTTTGGGTTTTTCCTATACTAGATGCGATACCATTATTTCTTCAGTGTTGCCATTTAAATATAAAACAGCAAGTGTAGCCATGTGTACTTATAATGTATGGAATATTTTGCGGTGCATTATTTTTATTATGTATCTTAGAAAATCGACTTAACCCGCTACATTAATAACTAAATCGTACTAACTGTTGTGTATGACGCTGTTTGCTAAAATATTATTTATGTTTAATTTAATTAACAGAAATATATACATGTTTACATTATAGTAAAAGTATTTATTTGGAAGAAATTTTAATTATTATTAATATTTCTATATAGTTAGGTAAAAAAACTTGAGATAAAACATAAACAACGTAACATCACATTTATACGGATGCGAATATTCCGGCCTCTTTTTTACGTGTGTACAACACGAAGAACAATAGCCACCTTGTTCATATTGAAGATTTTTTTTTCGATCAATGTAACAAAAACAAATACACAATAAGCTTAATTAAACAAGAAACGTTAAAAAAATAACAAAAGTAGCAACGGAATAACGAGAATTAAAGGAAAATATGTGAGAACAATTCTCTCTACGGATATAAAGCGACCGATGATATAAGGTCACATTTTATGGAAAATATTTACAGCCTCTGTATTATTTAATAAAAATATATTTAAAAAAATAATAATAATTTAAGGCATTTATAATATTCGATTTCTCAAAGGCTTTCACAAGTTCTATAGATATTATTTAATAATACTATTTACAGTACCATCAGCGTATCACGTCTATAGTTATTTTTATAAGCTATAACAATCCATCAATCATCGTGACCTGTAATACTTTACAACCCAAACGCGGTTGCGCCCAACTTATTGTTAAATTGTATAATTTCTTTACATTATTTGTAGTCTACGTGTCATTCTGATATGTAAACTATGTTAATGTAGTTTCATCCAGATCAGTTCAGTCGTTTTTGCGTAAAAGTGGAATAAGAATCCATCCTCACAAATTTTTTCTAGTCTGTTTAATTTTTATCTCACGGCTCCCTGAATATAGCTAAATAGAATTAATAATAATCAATTTCTTCTTATTTCTGTTAACGTAATTTTCTTATAATAAAAGTGTAGTGAGTGACATTTGAATTATAAATATATTTGAATCTCGGGTCCGAGCCATCACCCTATATTAATATACATAAATATGAAAACACTTAAATTATTAACAATAATAAAATATTATCCCAGGATTCGTATAATCACCGTCTCTATATCAATATTAACATAAATAAAAATAATATAATAGCAAATGACGTCACACGCTCCTATCCTATACAATCAAATATTATGAATAGGCATAAGTATATCAGAGCTAAGAAAAAAACACCACGCCGTCTCTACCTTTGAGCTAGTTCCCAATGCCTCAATATAACTAACGAACCTGCACTTACAGTTTATAGTTAACTATTCAACTAGAATTTTATTGAGAATTCTGTACTGCTTTTAATGTCAAAAGTTGATATTTTACAATTCCATTTTTAATTATGTATGTAGCTTATGTCATAATGCGATTTATATTTTTCTGTCTAGTATTGATAATTAGAAAGGCATTGATCCAAAATGACTCCGCCACCGAGACTCCATTGTCCTATTTAATCTACATATTTTTTTAGTCTTTAACTTTTAATAACTCCAATTTTAATAAATAAAAACAAAAAACTTTTGAACTCACTCGATTATTTAAAAAAAAATGTTCAAATTTAAATATGCCCAATTTTAATAAATAAAGACTTAATGTTACATAATTAGTAATAAAAAAACAATTATTCAACAACAGACTATCTAAAACCACAGAGTATCATCATCAGCATGACACATAATAAGACCACAGATTAAAAAGAAACAAACCACAGATAAAATCAATATGTAGATTAAACACAACACCTACAGGCGTTGACCAGAGAAACAAGAAATTTAACGGAGATCCGGATTGTCGTTGATCTGTTTCTTGATGCGTACCAAAATGGCGGTGTACCACTGGTCGAGGCGGGATATGCTATCGTAGGTTTTGACGGACTCGGTGAACGCGTCTATGTTTTGCTCCTCGAGGTGTTCGATTAGTTCCTGTAATATATAAGAAATAAGTGTTTTAGCTTCACGCTGTATCCCGCACATGGCGGGGTACGCAGAGGAACTTAGTGTTAAGACGTTTCGTTCTCCACCTCCAAATTATGGAGACATTGTGTGTTCAGTGGCGGAACTCAACGCTACGCTCTACCAAAACGGACAAAATGAATTAGCCATAGTCAGCATGTGGGGTACATACTCATACAATCTCATTGGGAGAATCGAAAGCCATGAGAGCAAAGCCGTAAGAAGAATACTAGTTATTTAACATATTTATCTACATATGATATTATAAAAACAAAACAATAGAAACCAACCTTAATAAGCTTACATTCCCTCGTGTCAGCGAATGCGGGATACAACCCGCAATACTTTTCGACGGCGTGTTGGGCGTTCAGTATGTCGACGCACAGATGGCACAACGCCGCCCGGAACATGTACTCCTTTGCGCTATACTTTAGAAGGCTATTGTCCAAAGACGATTTGGCTATCTGGTGAGAACATATTAATATTAGCACAATATAAAACAAGTCCAGTCGCGGCGCAGTGTTTTACTTCCGGCCAAATTTTCGACATATTACGTGTTACATGGTGGAACTCAACATTGTGTTTTGTTTATCAGAGTGACGAAATGGAAAATCATTGACTTCAGAAGTAGGAGTCGAACCCACAAGAACCGTATTTACAGGGAAATGCTGTGCCGCTGAGTTACGAAGGACACAATTTAACGCCGAGATTATTAGATATTAACATTTATATTTGGTATAGATCAAATTTATAATCTGTAACGCCCACTTCTAACATTCAAGATATTATTACGAGATAATGTATGCAGTCTCTTGAGTATCGTTCTACAAACTAAAACTGTATAGAATTTTTATGGTATCTGAATCTGAATTGTAGTTTTTATTTAATACTGTAGAATATCACTGACACGATAGTACGGTGGTGGATTATTAAAACGTTTTTATTTACGTATTTTGCAAGCAGATGGAACCCAGAACCCATAATTCACTTCATTCTACTCTCTAAATTTTCAATCCTCATACACCGCGCACCGCCCAGTTCTCGAAAGCTTTCACCGCATTTCGAAACTCTCGAAATATTTGATCGATCAATGTCTCTCGACAATTTCCCTCCATAACTCCCGAATATCACTTGCTTGCCCATAAATCACTGTAGCGCTGTAATAACGTTCTAACTAAGCGACATACTGGACCAGTTTCTAACAAGCCTATAGAAGTTCGACGTGACTTAATGATAACGAATGGCCTAGTTAACAAGAAGAACGGGTTCGAATACACCTTCGTTCAAATTTGTATGCGTTTTCTAAAATACTATTTTTTTCTGTGAAGTGTAGAATAACACTTGAAAAATATCAAAAACATTTAACCTTACTTGCTCATAGATCTGTATAGCCTTGTCGTAGTGCTCCAGCTGCGCGGCGTACTGCGCCAGCTTCAGCATGCACTTGTTGGCGGAGGAGGTGGACTCCTCGCCGCGGAAGTAGTCCGCCGCCTGCTCGTAGTGCTGCATCGCGCGCGCCAGGTCCACGCACTCCGTCTCGTACAGCTCGGCGATGTTCTGCGTTGAGTGGTGGATACGATATAACCGAATAGCAACCCAAACGCGGTTGCGCCCAACTTATTGTTAAATTGTATAATTTCTTTACATTATTTGTAGTCTACGTGTCATTCTGATATGTAAACTATGTTAATGTAAAGTTTCATCTAAATCAGTTCAGTCGTCTTTGCGTAAAAGTGGAATAAGAATCCATCCTCACAAATTTTGTGTGTTTGCGTGTGTGTGTGTGTGTGTGAGAATAATATATGGAAATTATTTTAAATAAATTCGATTGTTAACGCCAGTTCTTATTATAAATGTCGCTAATTTGCGTAAAAAATATTCTGATTCGGATTAAATAAAATTGTACAGTACAAAGTAAACATTATTGTATGTTTATTTTCTTCTTTCACACACACACATGCACGCACGCACGCGCAAACACACACACACATACACACCCATAGCAATTGGTTACAATGGTATTCTTTTATTTCTATACTGCATTTCAAATGTTTTTAATGTCACATATTTGATTACTATGAAAGTATATTGTACGAATGAAACAGTATATAATAAAATAGTAAAACTTACTGACTGATAGAACACAACGCCGTGCTTTGTCTACCAGAGCTATGAAATTTTAATATTTAAAACAAAATTATTCTCCCGAATAAGACTCGAACCCACAACCGCCGCTTAACATTCAGACGCTGATTCACTCCAGCACAACGGACTCAATAAGTATTTATATAACGAAGGCGAAATTTTCTTATATAACATACCTGATGCTGCTTAGCAGCTACAGTAAACCGACCCATGTCGGTGTAGATTTCGATCGCCTTCAGTAGACAAGAGACTGCCTCTGTGAAGAAAGTTTAAATATATATATTAGGAAATATTTCTAGATTTCTAATACTAGTGGCCCCCGTGTGGCTTTACCCGCTTATACAACGATTGTATAACAATTTTTTTTTCTTCGTCTCAATTATTTTCGTGATCTAATAACATTGTCATTTTAAAAACAATATTCATACATTGATAGAAAACAAAACAAACACTAAATGCGAATTTAGACTGAATCCAATTGTGAAAACTGTATTGAATCATAGCCGCTTGTGAGATTAGCGTGAACAAACGCACAGACATGCAGATAAAAAAATTAAAATACATTGTTTTGGGTCTATTACATTAATAGAGACACATATTTTTTTTTTCTTATACATCTTCCATTGTACAGACACAAAGTCGTTACGAATTTATTATAAGAATGGATAATACGTAGATCTGCATGTATGGGGCTAGACGTACATAAACGGCACAAAATTTTGGCACAATTTGGATGAGTCCGAGTGGAATTGCTTCAATAGAAAGCAATTTCAGTCGAACGAAAGAACGACGAGACGAAAAAGACATAAACTTACATTTTTTTTAGCTTCACACTGTATCTCGCATAAAGCAGGGTAGGCAGTGCGAATTTAGTGTTAAAACAATCCTTTCCCCAATTTTGCAGGTTCCCTGCCTACCCTGCATGCATGGATGCAGCGTGAACCTAAAAGTAGTAACTTTTATTGAATACTTGCAATAATTGTAAAAACCTACTATGTGATTTTTTTAAAAATTCCTTTTAATATGATCTTTAATACAAAAAAAATCAGACCGTTTCTAAAAAAATTTATACTTTCACAAATACTTATTTTTCTATCCTAAAAGTGGAATAACACTTTAACAACGTCAAACAATTTAATAAACAGAATGCTCTCTTGCTAAACGATAGTTCTAATAGACTGAGATCTTAGGGATTAATAGTCTAATATGTAAATAAGATTACTTGGAAAGTCAGGTCCTTCCAGAGGTAGCGCTTAACTTAAGTTACACGTTTTCCTACGTTAAAGTAGAAACGCTCGTATTTTTAATTATGTTTTCAAGGGTATTTTGCTGCCAGCCCATGAGGACGTCCTTAAGATTATTTAAATTTGGCGCAAAATATATTACACTAGTAAGCATTAATATAATGATACATATATCGATGATTACGCATAGTACTTACTAGCCTACTAGCTATACTAGTAGCTATACTAGCTACATCTTACTCTAGTCTTAATGGTCAACAAAATTTTAGCTTTGCTAAAATGACGTAGGTCTGGAGACCACCCTAGGATCTTGGTCTATCTTTGGGTGGCGGGAATTTGTAAAAATCTCTATAATATAAATAAGTTGTAACAAACGTATAAGAATTTCGAGGTAGCTCGATGGGAACGTATGGCTTAGTTAGTTGGAACGCTCGGACGATTTCCAAAGAGGCACGGCTTCAAATCTCGCTACGTTCAAATTTTTTAACTAAATAAGTATTTTTCTTTCATAAATGTTGAATAATACTTTAAAAATGTCAAAAATATTTTACTGAATTAACTCCCAAACTCTTTATTTAGGAACTATGACAAAGTTTATTATATGTATATAATATACTAATTTTATAAAACTGAAGTTGGTTTGGTTGAACGTAATAGTCTTAGGAAGTACTGGTTCGAATTCAAAAACCATTTTCGTATTGGATTGTATAAATAGGCGTAGGAATAGGGGGAGGACGGGTAGTCCGTTAGTCCATCCCAGACATTTTACTAACAAAAAAATTGCCCCAAAAAAAAAAAACAACATTACAATATCAACTAGAGAACAAACAAGCATAATAATTAACTATACAAGCTATAATGAAAGGCTGTTATCTCAGACGCGATGACCAATATCTAGTGTGACCTTGTACGGGTGAAGAATTTAACAAAGGAAAAATGTGAGCACATTTTTCCTTTGTTAAATGTTTCAGGAAGTTGTTTACAATAATATACAGGTCAATTTTAATTTTACACATCATTATCATTACTTATAAACTTGTAGATAAGACTAGCGCGGTTCTGGGTTCGATCTCCACTCGGAGGAATTCATTATTATTTGTGAAAGTGGAGAAACGAGTGTCTTAGCACTAGGTAAAAAAATAGATCCTTTTAGTACGCCTTTTTAGCTTAATGTATCTTTATAATTGGAGTACGTATATTGTATATGTATTTATAAAAAATATTCATCTAATACATTTCTTGTTGTCGTAGGTCGATTTACAACAGAATATATTTTAGAGAACGTATAAAAATGGTAACTGTGAACTGGCAACCGCGCTATTTAATTATTTTTATACGTATTGTTAATAATTTTCTTTCCTTAGTATACAGTAACATTTGACCTTGTACCTTTCTAAGTCGATCAAAATAAAGCGTAAAATTTTCTTGACATAGCGTGTTGAGTAGCGGATCTTAACGCCGCGCTTTATCTACCAGAGCGCGAAAATGACATAAAAAAAAATTCTCTTCATCGCGTTTACAGTCAAACGGCCAGAATATATTTTTTTTATATAAATACTTCATATAAACACTATTTGACTTTTTTATAATCTTGAACCATCGCGTTCACACGACATCCCAATATTTACAAAACACAACAAATCAGACAACAAAAATAATGCTTTGATGTCCAGGCAAAGCACAGCGTTAAGTTCCGCCAAAAAAACCACAAAAGTGGGTAGCGGAGTATCTTACTACTAGGCTCCTTCTGCCTACCATGATAGATGCGGGATATAGCGTGAAGCAGAACAAAAATACTACCGTGTTTTCATATAAAATTGCCGATTTCCATATGAATGTTCATCCTAGACACGCTATGTAAAATGAATGAATAGATTGCGCCGCCCAGTGTGCGCCACGTCAGCATCTCTCACTTAATAACGGTAAGTAGGTTATTGCCCTTATGGCATAATACCCGAATATATTTAGGACAAAATGCTATATCGCACTAAATTAACTAGTGAGTGCCAAAATATCTAGCACACAAATGGCTCGGTCAATGGTAGCTGGGTAGACAGAAAAAACCAGTGTCATTCCGTTCAGTACAAATCACCAATTTCTACGTGTTAAATAGCGGAATTCAATTGTCCTGTTACAGATCTAAGAAATAAAAATAATTGCATCCCTTGAGTGGAAATCAAACTCACAACCACTGCGTTTGCAGTCAGACGCTGTGCCAAATGATCATGGCAATAACATATATAAAACGTTATTAGTAAATATATAAATTTTACAGCACAATATATTATGTAAAATTAAACTTTTGGTTTTTTTTGGTTTCACACTTTATATATTCTTTATTGCATGTAAAACACAAAGAAATAATAAATTTATCCAGCATCGGCATGGTAGGCAGAGAGAAGTTAGTGTCAAGATACTCCATGCTGTCTTTTGAATATTACATCTGCATTCAAGACACTGGAGCAGGTTGGGAGGCGTAACTTAACACTGCACTTTGTCTACCAGAGCAGACAAATGAAATTAACTAATTCCCCTACATTAGTTTGATTATGCCACAATGACCTAGAATAAAATTATTGCAAAAACTAATACAAACCATTAGGATCACATTTCTTATAACAATTAGAAGCATCGACAAAGTTTGTAGCTGCATCATGGCGGACTCCAGCCTTCAGGTGCAATTGTGCAGCGTTACAGAATGCCTGTCCAGCTTGAGGCCACTTTTTGGCCATCTTGAAAAGATTTGCTGCTCGTAGATAGCAGTCCACCGCTTCTTCTACTTTTACTGATCCTCTGATAGATAAATATAGTATTAAACATTTATTACAAAAGAAATACAAGTACACCACATTGCAGTTGTTAGATATTTAGGATAATAGAAAATTTAGATAATCAAATTAATGCAAAGATAGCCTTACATTTAGATATATTTGTTTTTAACTTCATCCTGTATCATGCATAATAAGGTAAGCAGACAAAATCAAGTGTTTAAACACTATTCTCCACTTTCCATACATTTTTCAAGACATATTGTATTTAGTGGCAACCACTTATTGTATTTAATGCCACTGTATCTTCCAGGGTGGGGATAATGAAATTTATTTAAGTATAATTGTTCCATAGTGGAGATTGCACCTTTAACCAATAAATTTATATCCAAATCTGGTTCTACTGTACCAAAATGGCTTTAGAAAAGAAATTAACAAGACTAATTGGTACAAAAACTTCATAACACACACACATTTCTTGTTTAACAAGGGACTCAAAACTGTGCCTCAAATTTGTGACTCAAGTTTAGATTTAAGGAGCCCTTTGATATGTATAATAATGCTCATCGTGACTCTCCATGTCAGTTTAATATATTTCCTATAAATTAATTGATGACAGCTCCAGACAGGCTGAGAGCATAATATGTAAAAAATGTGTAATTACATACATGTTTTACTGACAAGTTTCTTTTTAAGTTTTTATGTTAGATGTCCATATAAACACAAATATACATGAAGTATAGGCAATTGAGTTTCCATTGCAGTTAAATCATGAATTGTAATGTGATAAAAAGTTAAGAAACCCAAATAAATATATGCAACCAATTTAAAGATAAAAAAAGAGAAAAGTCATACATATATTTGAATGACCTACTTGACTTTCTTTTATTAAAAATTTTGGTGAAAAGCAAAAACTATTCACAATTACAAATTGAAAATTGCATATTGTATATTTTAAGTATATTTCTACATATAATCAAGAATTGCAATAAAGAAAGGGTAAGAAAGATAAAGAAAAAAGATCAATAGCTATTGTGAAATTACCCATGAATCATTACTTAACACACATTGAATGTGAAATGCTTATTAAAATATTTTTTACAATCAGAAACACTTTCAATGTAAACACTTATCTAAGTTTCAAAATTTTGTAAAGTAATAATGTCTTAATAAAAACAAAGTTAATTAGATTTTTTAGATGAGATTAACAAGATCTCTCCTACCTAGTATACTCCAAAAGTATCTTAAAATTAATAATATTAATGGAACATAAGATACTAAAACATTAATTAGGCTAATATCAACAAAATAATGACCAATCATTGTTCTTACCCGAACAGTGATCCCAGGAAGGTTTTCGAAGAATTCAGCTTTTTCTCGGCCTCCGCCATCAGCTGCATCGCTTTTTGCTCGTTGTCTGCCATTTTTATGGCTTTTAACACTATAAACAACAAAAATTTACCTACAAATTTAGAGAAAATTAACAATTTATTGACAAAATGTCGTCACTCCTCCCGACTGAAAAACCCCGTCGCTGTCATCGATTTGTTGAATGTTACCAGAACACATAAAAGTCAATACGTAGCGCAATGTACATTACATAGAACGTAATATAATTTTTATGCATATAAATATTTGAACACTTTTAAATACATATGTTATAAATAATATTTATTGTTGTTTAAGTATAATTTAAATTTATTATACAGTTTTAGTAATTAAAAAATATGCTAGTTTATTTACAATAACGTAAAATTAAATTGAATGTCAGAGTTGCCATTTAAATGAAAGTACTATAGTACAGTGTAATATAACTGACCTAAGATCCCAGTGCATAAATCTTTTTTTTTTATGGAAAAGGACAAGGCAAACGAGCGTTCGGGTCACCTGATGGTAAGTGACTACCGCCGCCCACGGCCCCGTGCAACACCAGAGGAGCTACAGGTGCGTTGCCAGGTTTTAAGGTGGAGATAGACGCGCTTTTTGAAGGTACCCATGTCATATCGACCTGGAAACACTGCCGCGGGTAGACCATTCCACAGTTCCGTGGCGCGTGGAAGGAAGTTCCTACGAAACCGCAAAGTAGTGGAATGTCACGTGTTTTTTAATCTGTTTTTAAATGAAACGTAGTTTTAAGAATGATACATGATAGCAGAAAAGATTAGATCATAGAATAGATAAGAAGATTATCTGTCGGTTTGCTAATTAAAGAAAAAATTATACCAGGTTTGCATAGAAGAAGGGTGGCGCAATTACCTTTAATTAAATTTAGGCTAATTCGGTTTTGTTGAAAAATTGGAGTCCTATGATTTTATGTGAATACAACATCATTTGAAAGCATTTATAAGGAATTGGAAAAACAATGGTTGCCACTACTCGGTTTGCAACAACTCCAGGGTTGCCAGGTTAAAACAGGTCACTTAATGTTGGTAATTTGGACCCCATGTGTTTTTTTTAATAAAATTAATCTAATAAATAAGCTTCAAGATTTATCCCGCACACAGTAGGGTAGGCAAAGGGGAACATAATCATAGTACACTTTGTTTCTCACTTTCCATCGAATTTTACGAGTCATTGTGTGTAGAGTTGCGCTACTCAACGCTTTGGCTTGGCCTTGAGAGCTAAGAGCTAGAGCGAAGAAATGGAAATATAAATTTAAGTAAATATTTCATCTCCTCGAGTGGGGATCGAACCCACAACCAGTCGTTTTACAGTCACACTCTGTGCCGCAGCGTCACGACCGGCCTCAATAAATATGTTTCGTTTTTAATATTTAATTTTACTTGTTCTGATAACGAGGTAAAGCGTGGCGTAGAGTTACACCACGTTCCACCAATAAGCAATGCCTCCAGGGTTTGTAGAACAGTGTGGGATGGAAGTGTTTTAATTGAAACAGAATCTTAATCTTAAGGGGCCGTTCAAATATTACGTAAGCAGTTTTTTTGCAATTATTGACTTGAACTATGTCATCAAAAATAAGCAATCCTCTTAAAAATATTTCATTGAACACATCAAAAATAAGCAAACCCAAGAACTCACCGCCACCCCCGCCCCCCCCCCCCCCACCCCTATAGTGCTTACGTAATACTTGAACATCCCCTAAGTACCACATTGCTACGTGCGGGGTACAGCGTGGAACTAACAGAAGAGTTTAATTCTTATTTCATATTCAATATTAAATATAATTAGCTAAAAAATTTCTTCAAATATATGTCTAAGTATTATTTGTATATCTGTTTGTGGCAACAAATTTTAAGTTCAATATTTCATCTATTTATTAATTAGTTCATCTATTTTAATAAATTATTTCATCTATTTTAATCTTTGTTGATATCATTTTTCGAAGATTTTATGGTGTGGTCGGATACTTAGCCACAATAGTAATAGATTAAGCGCTCACTTAGCTCAAAGATTTAAATTTTATAATTAAAAACGAAGCCAGTCGTGGTGCAGTGGCACGAAGTGTGAGTTGAATTCTGCCACTCAACTCAACACGCAATGCCTCCAGAATTCGGCAGAAAGTGGGGAACGGAGTGTCTTAACACTAGGTCCCCTCTGCCTACCCTGTTGTGTGCGAGATACAGCATGAAGCTGATTTATTTATTATAAACGAAGTACCGCACAATGTCTTAACTCTAGATTATATACATGAATTAAATTAATTTAAAACAAGGATATGCAGTAACAATTAAAAAAAACTCACAAAATAACTTTAATTATTTATTGTATTATACATAATCCGCTACTATTGCGGTGTAACAACACACATACACTTCAAGCTTGGATGGATTGCCTTCTACAAGTACTTATTACAATAGAAACCAATCCATTTTTAACAAAAATATATATTCTATATAACATGGGGTACATTTGTCTTACAAATAAGAGGCTATATAGATATTCGAGGATATACATAACTGTTTTAATTTCTAAGTAGCTAGGTAAAAATTGCTTTAAACAACTAACTTACGCTCATATTATACGGTGTTAACTTTGGCTACGATCTCTTTTTTTTTGTAATTAAAACAAATTTCTGAACATATCACTCATAGGGTGAAGTTGAGAAACTTTCTAGAAAAGTCACTATGAGTATGGATATTAATATATCTAACAGAAACACTACTAGCATTAGACATTTATTTACGATTAGAATTTACATTTATTATGATATTTATTAATAATCTGCTTTTAATATATTTTAAAGGGACATTACGACTCATCAAAAACGCTATGGTACATATAAGTACTAAATAGTGAAATTCTCTTTTCACTTGCGGTATATTTTCTATTTTCTTGTAACCGTTCCGCAAGTGGAAAGACTAAACCGTTAGTTAAAAGTATTGTCATTGGAATAGATTATATATGTATTAGGATATTAATTTTGATATCGCTATTTGATTTAAGATGACAGATATCTATAGATAAAAAAATAGTAATGTATTCTGAAGGCTGACGATGGACCCTGCGATGAAAAAACATAAAAGTAAAAAGAAAATAAATAAAAAAAAAACAAAATATACAGTACTTAAATCATTTTATTTATTTCATAAATAAACTAAATTGGGTGTCTAAAGGCACGACATGTAGCTAAACATAGCAAAGGATATTTACATAAAAAAATACCATATAATATTGATTAGAATGCTCAAAATTAAATGTACAACTTAACGATTTTTATGAGTAAAGTTACAAATAAAATAAAAAAAATGAATAATTCTTAAAGTAATATAAAATCGCATTATTCTAGTTTCATCCTGCGGTATCCCACCTAAAACGTATCAGTCGCATCCACTAAAGATCACAGTATAAATTAATATATTACCGTAACTGAAGTTCGGCTATTAATTTGGTTAACCAACAATGGTTATCCCCGTTAACTTGAATAACCATGATTTAATGTTTAATTTAATTTGTACAATTATATATATATATATATATATATATATATATATATATATATATATATATATATATATATGTATATATGTATATATATATATGTATATATATAATATTAATAGAAATTTGATAAAACAGTTAATATTAAGACAAAACTCTATTACTATATAATTTATTAAAAAAAGATATTCTTCGTTTAACCAATTAACAACCGAAAATCAGATACTCACCTAAATAAAATGAATGGCTGAATATCTATTAACGACATCTGGCAAGTCGATTTAAAACGACATAAAAAAAAAGGAATAAAGGGACAAATAAATTTTATTGCACGACAACTCAACCAACAGATCATACACCAAATGATATTATATACCATTAATTTTATCATTAAAGAATATAATATTCATAAGTAAGTTTAATAAAAATAATCGTTACATTTCTTTTAAGGCAAAAAAAAATTGAATTTACATTTAAGATATAGTCTAAGAATCATAAAAAAGTAGGCAGAGAGAAGTGTCAAGATACTTCGATCCCTACGCACGGTTACCAGAGCGAGAAAATAAACAAACAATTTGTTCTCTCGAGTGGGAATTGAACCCATGACCATTAAGCCGCTACACTACGGGGACCTCCAAAAAGAACTTGAGCCTTAAAAATGCCTTTAAAAAGCAGCAAAACAATTAATATACATGTCTACTTTATATTATATACAAGTATTATTGTTTTTATTTAAGAGTTTACAACATTATGTACTATTATTAACATTTATTGATTAAAGAAAGCATCTACAAATATATATAAAAAAAAAATGGTCCTAAATCAATTAAGCATACACTAGGGTTGCCATTTAAACAACACTTTTCTACCAAAACAATTTTATACACGTACATTATATGGTAAATAATATAATAAAATTTAAATGGCAACATTTGAATATAGTCGACATATTGGAAAGCACTCAAATGATGAAAATTGTTAATACTTTGACATTTGGCAGTCTTATGAAAGCAATATCACACATTTTTTTCAAATTAATTATAGTGTCGTAGAATTATAATGAGCCATACATTTCTTTTATTTTACAAGAAAGAATAAAATAATAATTTAATGATATAAATAAATATAAAAAAAAATGATATAATACACAATTTAAAAAAGAACTGATATATAAATGATGCCATTATTAGGAAGAGAAAAATCCATACTATAAGCACCTAGTCCAAATACGACAGCCATTTTTGAAATATCCGTTCTAGCTTTTAACAGTATACTTTACATTTATATTTATACAGCATGCCAACATTTTTCATTGGTTTAAAAAATTATAATTTCATTTTGAGATATGGGTACACATAAAAATTGTAGTTTTATAGCAAATTAAATATATATTTAATATTTTTAATGGCATTTTTTTTTCTATACATAATTAAAACAAATTCTAAGCATTCAATATAAGTAAACGACGTTCACAAGAGTATATATTTTTTAATTTAGACGTACACAATAATAATATAATATGATTATATGACAACTACATTTATTTAATTAATTTATTATGGAAACAAATATTTATTAAATTATTTTCAATTCCAAATCATAAATGCTGACTATGGACAAAAGGTAGGAATGAGCTATTTTAAAATAAGCGCCGCATATCGAAAAGACAAACAGTGGTTTAACTATCGTTTTACTGTGGTTTACAACAATAAAGAATTATAATAAACCAGTTAAAAATATACAGTATAGTTACTAATGAGTTGGGCCAACCTGACCTGTACGGACAGCACAAAACTGAAGCTAATCAAACAGATTTTGTACATAAATGGAATGTGATGTCGCGTGTTACTAAAAAAAAATGGCAAATAAACACTATGCACCATTTCATAAGATTTTCTTAAAATTATTATTCAATAATAAGATAAGATGGTTTGACTACAATTGTATAATTGCCTATTAAAAATAAGAAAAAAAAGGGGTAACTTAAATTTATTACGAAATTAAATGTATATGTATATTATTATTTGGGCTCAGCCGCTAGAAACGTTCAAATTGTTATATTGTTACCATGATTTCTAAAGTAAATCTAAAAAATCTATAGGATTCGACTAAGCTACCTACCTGGTTCACATGTCAGCGTGATAAACAAGGAACCACGGTGTATACCGTAACTTTTTATGTACATACAATGCAGAAAAACTTATTAATAAACGCAAGTGATATAATATAAGAGATCTGTTTTATATTAACCTCAGTTTCTGCGTTTATTATTAAGATCATATAAATCACTGGTAGCTATTAAGTATAAGCGCTATCGAGATCGGACTGATATTGGATGTTTGAGCAAAAATATTTTTAATATATTTATAAGAAAATTAAAATAATTAATAAAATATTAACGAAAGTTACATAAGCAATGTCCAAATTACCGTCTTTACTATGGATACTGTAAAAACACAAAGAAAAAAAATATTTTACAATTTTCTAAATTTTGATCATATAACACTGTAAAAGAAAAAAATCAAATCTATAAATGTCATAACGTCTTTAAAATAATAATATCAATCCGATTTCAATAAAACTAAACCAACAAATACATCCATTTTCCATACTACATAATTACATACAATGAAACATTTAACTGAACTGATTCGTCGGCTGCGGTGGTACAGCTGGCCGCATTGGCTGCATAGCGCCCATCGGCATCATGGGACTGGGGTTCATTCCCATTACCATGGGCGGCTGTTGCTAGAAATTGTTAAAAAAAAAGCTAAAAAACGGCTATAATTAAAAAACAATATTTTTTGTACAATTTTTAAGTAACACATTATTTATTTAATCAATTGTTTATAGAACATGAGATTTTGTTTAAATGTTAAGTTTTAAATTAAAAATACAAAAAAGAACGAAGTTAGAAAGAACAATAAAAAAAGCCAATCATTCAAGAGTAAACTCAAGCACAACAGATTTTAGAAAACCATTCAATGGCATTCATTCAAATTCATTCAGTCTTAATGATTTCTATGGTATGAGAGTGATGGTGGCCATGCAACACACACGTGCATTCAATAACAATACTTTACCTCTTAAGAAGATGTAACCTGCATTTCATTGTGTTAAAATAAAAAATAAGTACTTTTCTATACTTCACAAAATCACAAAATTTTACATTTCAAGCAGAATAGAATATAGAATGTTTTTTTTTCCAAGGTAACACGCAATCTTATTACTCCTACACACAATCTACACAGGAACAAACAAAAAAGGGCTACAGAGGAAAAACAAAAAAAAAAGAGAAAATAAAAAAAAATAGCAACTTACCAGAACAAAATGCGAGGGGTGATACGTATGGGGTAATGTATGGGGCATTGGTGGCAGTGTCATGCCGGGACCCTGGAAAACGCAAAATAAAAGGAAACCTGCATGCTATAGGGCAGCGTTGCCAGACGACCCGATTTTTAGCCCCAAATTCTAAGTTATATTACTCTAAGAACCATGTCATCTGGCGCGGCGTTGAGTTCCGTCACGTAATCTTTCGAAAGGGACAGACGTATTACGCTTTTTTTTATTATTCAACGCTCTCTTCTTTGTGTAATCTATTTTAATTACTTTATTTTTTTATTTAGTTACTTAATAACTTCATAGATGAATACATTCTAAGACTTAACTACAGAATAAGCCAAACAGTTATCGTTTTAAGTAGTGACTTTTTCCATAAAAAAAAACCATTTAATATTGCGAGTAATATTAAAAAAAAACTACTAATATACTTTGTCCCAAAATAAAGTCTGACAACGCTGCTATGCGGGATAAAAATAAAAAAAAATTAAAAACACATCAAAAGCAATGGGTATAGTAGAACTAGCATTTCGTAAGAACAAGGAAGATTGCGGATAGGAAAGATTTTGTGCGAGTAAAATTAGAATAATTGAATACCGTTAAAATTTAATTCACTTGTTAAACAATCAGGTGGTTATGTTTTGTATATTTACAATTATTTTAAGTTGTCTTTATTGTTTATTTATTTTGTTAAAGTAGTGATTATAACAAAATCTACAATAATGTTATCAAAATTTTCATTCAATTCAGATTATTAGATAGGATGAAATGTAATTCCAAATATTTCAAGAAATTTCTCTAAACTGTAAGTATAGTTGAATTAAATATATTTTTTTTCCTTGCCTTAACCTAACCCTTTAAACTGCAGAAATCCAGGAGAACTTCATTTAGGAACCTATTATTCTTCCTTGTCTACTTTTTAACCCCTGTTTCCTCCCCCCAACCCCTCCAACCCCCACATCCTTACCATCGGTCGGTATCCGGCCCCGGTGGTGGCCTGCATCGGTTGCGGACTCCACGCGGCCGGTTTCGCGTTCTTCGGCGAGCTCCACTGCATCGGTCTAGCACGGGAGAGGCATGCGTGCGATTCAGATGTTTTTTTTTTTGTGTGTGGATATTTTTTATATGTATTTATTGATTCATGTTCATATGGTTTTATCGTTCGTTCCAAAATATGTTTTTTCGCTGTGTTTCGTGTTGTGGCTTTAATTTTGGGGAATAGATAAGCTACTAACTGTATATGAGATATTTATTAGAGAAACTGTCACAATTTGTGCACGTTATTTTTTTATATAGTGTATTTTTGTTCAAATTGTTATCAATGATTACTATATTCAATAAAACATACGTAATTATTAAATTGATTTCAAAATCATTTAAGAATAAAAGATTAATATAAAACAATTAAAAATATAAAACAATAATTTAAAACATCACGATATAGAACAAATTTTGGAATTTACACAATTCAATATCTCTAGATTATTTATCCACTTATAAAACATCTGAACAAACTAATAAAAAACACACACACTTGTGAAAGCATCTACATAAACATATTAAATGCGAAAATCCCGATTTACTTTAACTACTTCAATACTACTGTTTACATTACCACACAACGTGTCTAAAATTTATATAAGTGTGACGAAAATGATAATGAAAATGTTACCTACAAAAAAATCTAATTCGACAATAAAAAAACAACATTTTTTTTTTTTGTAAAAATGTCGATGCTTTCACCAAAACGTGGTGATTAAATTCTCATTTTATAAATATTTTGCATGATATCATCCAAACGAAATGATCACGATAACTTCACTTGACAATGATTTAAAAATTTACTTAATTAAAAAAAAATCTAGCTACTATTTATATAAGAAAATTCGTATAATGTTCTGTGAACTAATAAATATGTATTAAATACTTAAATATTTATGACATCATAATTAATACCTATTAATAATTTAATAATCCAATACAGTGTTTTGGAAATTCAATTATATTTGCAATTTAATATAAATTATAATCATGAAAACTAAAGGTTTCACTATTATACTTTTTTTGTTCAAAGAACATTATCAATTACAATTTCATTGCAAAATGAGCTCTATTCTACGTATAATAAGATATAAAATACTACTCACTTTTGTGCCGTGGCCGTCTTATTAATAGATAGATTGTTAGCAAGTTGGGCGAGAGATGAATCTAAGTCACCAGTTAGAACTTTGTTCGGCTGTGGCTGTTGAGGTTGTTGGCCTAGAATTTTAGAAGAAAAACAATAAAAACCCTCAAACAAAATACTCATGGGCATCTATCTATAAGTTACAGGCTAGCAGTATAGCTATAGTCAAATAAAGAAAGAAAGATTAACTATAAATAATAAATAACGAATGACACCAAAAACTCATAAACATTATCAATTAATTCTCAATATAGTTTATGCAAACGACGGGATCACAAAACATGCTCAGTTTTCACAAATTCAATTATACTACATAAATGCTATAAAAAGCATTGATTTAAATAATAAAAAAAAAAAACACCAAAAAGTTAATACATTAACGACGTCACGATAGTGATGTGGCAGCTAAATGCAAGTTGTTAATTCAAATTTCACTTCAGAAATTTATTTTGCTAATTGGTAGTTAGATGAAATACAGCTCAAAATGGAAGAATAGTTCAGAACACAGCCACTTATTACTGAATTTATCAGAAAACGAAAAATAACGAAAATGCGTAAACTATAGCAGCACTGAAACAATATTGAGATGAAAAAAAATATACACAAAAACGAGTTACAACATCTAAACTAAAACATATATATATAAATGTACAAAAAACATTAATTAAATAAAGTTAATAATGGCAGTGATACAACGCAGTGCAACTTACATAATCTATCTATACTATAGGAATACCCCTAAGCGCGTGATTTGAAAACGACATAAGCTTACTGGCCATAGACAATATTGATTTTTTAAGGGACTAATATGAAAATATTTTAAAAATAATAATACATATTCTTAATTAAACTATGATTGCAATAAAAGTCACATAAAATGATTTGTAATATCAATCCATGTCCATGTTTCAAAATCACTAGGTGACCATAGTATGCTCCAAAGAGCTCCTGCTAAATTATTTAATAAATACTTTTCTAGCAAAAATTAAATCATAATATTAGTCCCCTACAAAAAAAACACACGTTAAAATAAAAAAAAGCCCAAATCCAAAACACAAATCGAACCCATTGCCATCATTGGTTGCCTCGCAGGCGAACCAAACATCATTGGTTGCACCGGCATCGACATGACATCGCCGAAAACCGACGCTTGTGGTTGGTTGGCACTCGGTTGCGATTGGTTAACCAGTAATGGTGGTTTCGGTTGTGGTTGCTGGGTTATCGGTTGGTTTTTGGCTGGGGAACCGAGGGACATTCTCATAACGTCCTCTAGATCGTCGAAGGCGGATTTTGGTTTTGCTGGGGAGGATGTTACCGGTTCTCCCATACCCATGAATGGGTTTGCCGCGGCTTGCACAAGAATTTAAATTATAAATACATATACTTTTTTGATAATATATAAAGGAAAATAAACAAATGAACCTTCACCAGAAATTATTTTTTTATTAATATAATAGGGTTGCCATGTGTAATAATATATAATTGACATAATGATTGATGATGATCTATACATATTAGCTGACTGCCTGCAGTTTTGGTCAGTCATGGAACTAAAAATATATAAAAAATTACATTTGACAACCCTAATTGGATTGAAAATAATTGTATAAGGCAAATAGTACAAACTGTATAGTTGCAATTATTTAATTGACAAAATATATTTTTAAACGGTTGTAAAACAAAATAACGAAAGAGTTGAATAATAAGTAGCACAAGATGGCGATAGTCTTTTACGTTATTGAGCCCATAAAATGTAAATTTGGCAATAATAATAAGATTTCATATCGATATTGACTTCATCATTCATCTTTCGATTCAAAGACAAAATGTGCTTTATAAAAAATTACAAAAAAAAACTATCGTCATAGGGACACATATTATGTCAAAATAAATTTTTGACCATAATAAAAAAACCACAACCATAACAGTCTGTACACTATCTACAACCATCTCACCTGCTGTGTCAGTATTGAATACGTTAGTGAAGCTTGCATCTGAGACGAACGAGTTCGGTTGCGATGGGAACGTGTTCGGTTGCGGTGGGAACGAATTCGGTTGCGATGGGAAAGAATTCGGTTGCGATGGGAACGATATTCCATTGGTTTGGGTTGTCCATGCCGGTGCTGCGCTTGTGGGCGCGGGTTGTGGGGCCGCTAGAATACGTGTTTCACTTGAGATTACAGGATCGAAGCCGAATGTTAAGAATTATTATATTTTTGTTTTTTTATTATATACGTAACTGGGAATGAAATGGAAGTTATACATTTAGTTGTTTTATTTTGTTATAACTTTTGTTCCTAGGGAATATTATAAAACAAAGGAAAACTATTAAATTCGGTGGCCTGAGTGGTGGAAGTTAACGCCGGGCTTTTGCCTTGGTGTCATAGCGAAGAAATGACAATATTTATAAATAATTCATTCCATTAAGTGGCGGATCGAATCCACAACAGTCGCGTTATAGTCACACCAGCATGCCCTCTGCACCACGACTGCCTCAACACACAATGTGAAAATTTATTTAATATAATTTATAAACACTTTTATAAAATAATGATAAAATAGTGAACCACAAAAAATATAACGTGTTTTTCTTATTTTATAAAAACTATTAGTTGGATCCATTTAAAGGACATGTGATTTGTGCATCTATTATACAGTGTAGGTAGGCAAGAAAAGGCTATAAAAAAGATATAAATTAAAACAGCTGTAGAAATGACCAAGTCGTGCAATTATTTCTAGAAAAACTGAAAGAAACACATATTTCTGTCATGAAATACACATCACTTAACAAAATTTTTATATTCAAAATATGTACAAGATACACTAAAAAAACATACATACATAGAATTTTATACAAGGCACCAATTAAATTAACCCTGTAACTAACTAATAACTGTACAAAAAGGTCCTTCACCAATTTAAACACTTATTTCAGCTTCACGTTGTATCCCATCGATGTAGAGATTAAGAGACACTCCATTGTCCATTTTTTACTTAAATTGCGCGTTAAATAGTGAAACCTAATGCTGCACTTTGTTTAACCAGAGTGGGAACTGAACCCATAACCGTCGCGTTACAGCCACACACTGTCTTACTGCATATTAAATCTAAGTAAATTTAGATGAAAAAAAAATCAATCACTCCACCTACCTCCAAACTTATCAGTAAGATTACCAATTGATAGCAGATCAATGACTTTGCTTATAATCACCCAAATCACGAAAATACCCACGCAAGAGTAAATTAATAGAGAAATCCTTCACTTAACTCCAAACATATTTAACCAAACGGAAACCGGTCATTAATCTTGTATTGTTATTAATAGTGGTAAAAAAGATTCACTGGGAAAATTAAAAAATATATATAATGCATTTATC
The DNA here is from genome assembly GCA_917862395.2 of Heliconius sara. NCBI lineage: Eukaryota > Metazoa > Arthropoda > Insecta > Lepidoptera > Nymphalidae > Heliconius > Heliconius sara. The sequence continues at coordinate 1,013,496 of OU860788.1, read as the reverse complement.
CTTATCAAATGATAACAGGTCACAAGAGGCCTTACTTGCAACACTGTTATCAGTGTGGGCCAAAAAAAATCACTATGGACTGCATTTGAAAAGAAGGAGAATCCATCATTCCACATACCTCTAAGCAATTTCACGTAAGGATTTCCAAGTGTAACAGATCATCAATCTTGTTTTATCATCATGAGGTTAAAAAAACCCACTAAGGGAAAAGTTAAAAAAAAACTAGAGAATTGAATCACTCTACATACCTCCAAACATATCCGCGAATGGGTTACCAAGTGATAACAGGTCATCGGAGGCCTTGCTTGCCGTATTGTTATCAGTTGGGGCGGGACCGAAGAGATCCACTATGGATTGATTTTGAGCAGGCGGAGCCGATGATAGGAACGGGTTATTCGCTGAATTAGTCGGCGATTGCACTTTATTCTGTTTGAAATATTTTATTTTATTGAGAAATAATTTGATTTTGTAATTATATGAATAATATATGGAAATTTCATATCAATATTAGATCAAAGATAGTTTAAATTTGTTTATGAAATTTCAATATATTATTAGTATGTTCTAATGGATATGAATAACACTTAATATAAGACATTTTACAGATAATATAGCGTACCATGTTATTATGGAAGGCGATATTAATGTGACGATTACACCGATTTAAAAAATATATAGTTAAGGCCCATTAAAAAATGTAAGATACATGTATTTTATATACATTTTTATGAAAACAAATATTTGTTTATTTCTGCTCCCATAAGAATGATATTTAAAATATTTACATATAAATAATAAAAAAATGCTGGATTTGAATATAATGGCAACACTACCGAATTCCTTGTGAAAATGATTTTTAAAACACTTTATGGTTTAAAACATAATTAGGATATATGTAAAACATCACAAATGAACATTTTAAAAAATAAAGCAACATATCTATATACCATGAAAAAGGAGTTTTATATAAAAAACACATTCATTTTAAATACATGATGTAATGCAAAATTTGAATAAACTGTGAATATTTACTTGTATATAATATGCAATAGTATATGAAAGTATAAAGGTCTAAACCAATTTTAAAATCAATTATAGGTATTATTTGAAGTAGTAAAGAAAATTCTGCAACTCAACAGCTCCAGAATTCGGCAGAAAGTAGGTGAATGGAGTGTCTTAACACTAGGTTCCTTCTGCCTACTCTGCAGTGTGCAGAATACAGCATGAAGCTGATTTATTTACTTTATTTATGTGAAGAATATTATAAGAATATGAGAAAAGTAATAACAGGTTATAATTTTTATCATTTTTTTAAAACATAATATTAATATTATTTTAGCTTCTCGCTTTATTCTGCATGTAACAGAGTTCTTCTAAGTGCATTCTCACTCCATTGAAAGAAACATTTGGATTAAACCTATAATTAAAACAAACACAATTTCCAAGTAAATATTCACAGATTAAACAAAAATAACGACCATAGACAACAACCCAGAGACGAATCCAAAGCTTTGTAAAAACAATAAATAAAAAACCAGTCCCAATATAGACAATCCCGAAAACCCACGGAGAAAAGAGAAGCTTTAATTATTTTTTTATTACTAATAATCTTACGAATTTCTCCGATATATGAGTTATATCCTCTTCCCCTGTCAATTCTACGCCCTGGTATAATTGCACCTGTAATTATCCACTTGTTTTTTAAGTGAAATTACCAATTATATATACTAAATAAAATTAATCCAAGTAAGTGAATTTTTTGTTGATATTCCAATATAAAAAATATTGTCGTGTCTAATTAAAAATTTTAAATATTTTTTATATCGAATTGCATGTATTTTCTATATATACCGTGGGATATATTTTTCTGGTCTATATCGCAAATGATAAGATAAGCATAACATTCAGATTTTTTTCTTATCCTTTGTGTGTATAAACTTTTTAAATATAATAAAAAAGGCCAATAATCAAATAAACTATTACCATCCCGTAATAAAATTAATGTAATTAAATATATATATATAAATAAAATAAAAGCCGATGTCCGTCTCTGGTAACTAATCTAAGCTACTACAACATAATCAAAATTTGGATCAGGGGTTTAGCAGTTAAAAGGTAACAGACAGACTTTTGCATTTCATTATCATTAACATATTAAATGTATTCATTTACCGTAATGGTCGAATTACTTATGTAATTTGTAGTATTAATAATTAACCTAAAAAGTTGCATAAAAGTTGTATAAAAAACAAATTAACGAAATAAAAAATTAAAAAAAGTGGTCATAACCCCATGTTTAATGTATAAATTTTTTTTTTGTAAAGTATTCTATGTTACATTTATTAATTCAACTATAATTTCTAAGTTATTAATTAATATTTTTTAAGTTAGTTTGATATGTATAAGACTATTAAAAGTATACTACCTTTAAAATCTGTTTACCATTACGCATTTACTTTATTACTAAGACAACTTCATTAACACAATATTCTTAGAAATCAATTATGAAGTAAAAAAAAAAATTGTAGTGCCCAAAACTAAAAAAAAAACTGAAATGTCTCAACCTAAAACCCCCTTACCTACTTAAAAAAAAACTCTCAATAAATATAAATAATTTAAAAAACCAATAAAAATAAATAAAACGTCAAAGTCACAAAATCAGTTCAGTTCTCTCAAAAGCGTTCCGAATACACCACTCGTTACGTCAAATATCACGTGTCACCTGTCAACTGTCAGCTGTCACCCGTCACATGTCAACACAAAACGTCTGTATATCACCTTGTACTGGTTCATGGCCGCCTCCTCCTCGGCCAGCACCTGTTGCTTTAACGAATCATCAATGAATATTCCATTTGCCTGGTCATGGTTGTCGAGGCGCGTCGAGGCGGCCGCGTTGCCGAAGGACGACGAGGTCGAGGATAGCGCTCCCATTACGCTGGCGACGTTTTTTTGGGCGCTGGAAATATATTTAATGTTTAGATGAGACAAATGATCACGACTAGGAATACGGGGGCTGGGTGGATATTTCCGTGCCCACCCTAGAACTTCGTCTTGTACCCAACTCAGAAATTTTACTAGCTAAAAATTAACCCTGAAAAATATAAAACTTTTACACGAACACACCTGCTCAAAGCAAGATAAAGAACAACACTAAATAAATCGTTTACCTGGCAGTCTGCGTAGGAGTATTGGCCGCTGATCCCTTCTTGCCTTCCAAAGTGGCGAGGTGTCCTTCGAGGGCGTCGAGGAGGCTGCTCGGTGCTTTAGTTAGATCTGGGATATCACCTTTATCTATGCCTACATTTTCTGCTACCTGCGAGTGGTATTTGTTAAATTTAACGTATTTTTTTGTACTTTAAAGAAAACGACGAGGCTAGGCTAGGCCCACTCGAGGAAATAATTTATTTAATATTGTCATTTCTTAGCTCCGCCATTGAACACGCAAAGCGTCCAGAATACAGCGAAAAGTGAATATTTGGAAAAGATTGTAACCACCTTACGACTCAATAGATTATATCAATATAGACGATAAATTTTATATACTAAGCCATATATGTGTAGCAAATTTTAGAAAAAACCTTTTTCTACATATACAAATGACAATTATGACATACAACATTAAAAATATGAAACATACCTTCAAAAACTCTCCAACCCTATCCATCCTAATGAGGAACTTCTTATAGAGGTCGAGAGCTTCGCGGCAGTTCTTTTTGTTCATATCGAAGTATTTCTCGAGGAGATTGATTATACCGTCGTTGTAGCACGCGAACAGCCTGAAAGTATATGTGAAACAATACACACATATTCCAACTAAGACAAGTGTTTGTTAGTTTATGAGCATCTTAAATAAGCCGTTAAAATTTAAACAGATTATTTGCGTTTATTTTGAGTTCTGCCTCGAAAATTCGGCGGAGAGTGGCAAACGGAGAGTGTTAACACTAGGTTCCTTGTGCTTACTGCTATATGTGATGCTTTATGTGAAGCTGAATATTCATATTCATATGTTTTATTTTAACTTAACCCATCACATCTAAATAAATGTAGAAAATCTAGTGTTAAGACCATCCCTTCAAAATACCTCATATTTCAAAAATATTAACAAAATATGTTTGTATGTTGTAACAAAGTATGTTGTAATAAACTATCGACGTTGTTTTATAGAACATGAGGTTAATGCTATTTGCTGTTGATGGTCTATTAGCTTTTACAGCGACACCGGGTGAGTAGGGAAAAAAGAAATCCCCTGAGAAATTGTAAATACGACGTGGCTGGTTGAGATGATGCCAACGATGGCAAGGAGATCCAGAATTAAAAATTGCGGCCCTCGATCGGATTGGGAAACTGTTAACGGAAGAAACATACATTTTACTGTATTTAATTGTTGGAAAACTAACAATTAATAAGATAGCCGTGATAAAGTATCAGTACCATTTAAATATTATCACATCTGATTACCCAAAATAGTGCAATAGAAGTATTAATAAGAAAGTACAAATAAATTACCTTATAAGATCCCTGAACAATAGCATGAAACACATATTGATAACGCCGTTGGTCAAATCGTTGGCGGTACAGTCAAACTCCAGGAGCCCGTCCAGCTGAGCCTGAAGTACAGGCAGGGTCTTGAGGAGTTTCTCCGCGTTCATCATACGAAGTGATCCTTCTTCTTTGCTGAAATTTATAAAAAAATATTTTTTAATGAACATGTTTGTATGTATCAATTTTTTATGTCCTGGTATAGTGTAGTGTACGTCAAAATTGTAGCCGGCGCGGTGCAGTGTCTTACAGCGCCTGATTATAAACGCGATGGTCGTGGGTTGTACCACCATTTGGGGGAACGATGTTTATGTTATTCTTAATTTTTCCCTCTGGTAGACAAGGCACGGGGTTGAGTTCTGTCACTCTACAAGCAATGTCTGGAAAATCAGAAGGAAAGTGGGGAAAGAGTGTCTAAACACGAAATCACGCTGCCTATCTTGGCAGTAATAGCTTGAAGCTGCTAAAGTTTAAATTTAAGAGATTATTCTACCACAATCGGACCAGTAAAAAAATTACTAAAAGCGAATTTATCCTGTTAAGTAATGTTCGACAAACTACTGTACTAAATTTATATTTTTATTCATAAATCTTATTAAAATTTTAATTCAATAAAGAACATTCATAAAAAAGGTGACAAGGTTAAATAACTTAAGTACTTAATAAACTCAAATTTATAGTTAGCACAAAATTTACAAAGTAACGCGTGAGATTGTCGAAATTACTCAACCGAGGTGGATAAACTTTAATAGCGTAGACTGTAGTTATTATGAAGGAGTCGAGACATTTGAACTGAAATATGTTTATTTCATTAAAAATATTTTCTTTATTTTTAGAAAGAAAGAGTTTAGATATTGAGTTTAGATACTGTCGTTTCGCATTTTCCCTCCAATTTTTTAAGACATTGTGTTAAGTAGCGGAACTCAGCGCAGCGCTTCGTCCACTAGTGCGAGAAAATGTAAATAATTGAAATATAATCAATATCCCAAATGGGGATAGAACCTGCAGCCATCTCGTTTACAGTTACACGCTGTCCCATTGCATCTCGATAACTGAACGTGCCACAAATTCATTTCAACTAATTTATTGGAGAGTGAAGCAATACCATAAGTATAATTACTACATTTTTACGTAAAATATCAGTTCTGTCAATTTTTGGACGTGACTTATCCCGCATATAGTTTGCAAGATAGAGAGAATCTAGTGTAAGTTGTAAGTACACTCCGTTTCCTATTTTTCCGAATTTTCGAGACGTTACGAGTTGAAAGGCGTGAGTCAACATTAAATTTTGTCTTCTTACCAGAACGGGAAAATTAATAAAAATCATTTAAAAAAATGATATACATATATATTCTGGTTTCGATGAACTGACTGATAAGATTATTGTTTTGTTTTAGTGTTTAGTTAAAATATTTTGGTTCAAAAATTACAGTATTATCATATCATTCGAGTTTTTCTACTATACGTGACATTGGCAGATTATTTTGCGCCTGTCATCACAAAATTTAGAACATTAAAAAATTTTTTTTAAGTTGTTTGTTTATATTAAAACACTTACTATAAGATTATGTTTAGAAAGTTTTTTTTAATATTTCGTTACAAAAATATAGCTAGTATAGGAGCAATATAAATTAATTATAAATTTTGATATTATAAACATAATTATATCTCACTTACCCCCTCTTTACTTTGCAGAAATCGAAGGCAACAGTTCTGTAGGAGAGCGCCTTCTCATTCAGGTACTTGGCGTACCGCCGGATGAATGGTGACATGTCATAACCTATATTCATAATAAAATTTTATTTAAGTTAAAAGAATAAATATGTATGGGAATATAAGTAAAATTTATTTAAATGACTGTTAATTTAGCTTCAAGCAGCTCTTAAGCTTGGGGTTGATCGCTATCGCTATGGATATACCAAGGACAAAAAGATATTATAGCTAGCTAGCCGTATATTAATATACGGTATTAATTAATATGACGAGGTGTTAATGTTTCTATTTGTTTATTGAGAAGACCAATTGTCTTAACCATAGTACAAATTGGACTAATATTGAAATTGAATACCTACTAAACAATAATCAATTGAATTTCATATACAAAAATATATAAAATCTACAATTTTCACACAAACCAATAAATACTTAATTTAAAATACAAAAAAAAAACAGTGCACTCAAAAAACAGTAACAGAAGCGTGAAAGACGACATTTCATACAAACAAAAAAAAAGTACGTGCATAGTATTCATTGTATATGTACATTAAAAGTGCATAGCCTAGGTGCAGCTACGACCTACAAATGCAAGGTTATGAGTCAACACTCAGCTATCTATGTATATATATATAATCATTTTATTACTATTAATAATTGACCTTAGGAGTTAATAATGCTAGGGGTGATTGTACCATTCTATTAATATTATAAATGTGAAATTTTGTAAACGAATTACGAGGACACTTTTCAATTTGAAGACGGAACCTGGGGACTTAGTGTTAAGGCGCTCCGGTCCCATAATACACTTCCGTTGCCTATTTACCACTGAATAATGGTGGTGTTGCTTAGTTGAGTGGTGGAAATAAACACAGGGCTTTACCTCGTTACCAAAGCGAGAAAAAGATAATTTAATATGTTCTTTCTCCAGTTTAGTATCCTCCAGAATAACACATTGACTACAATTCATAGAAGGATTGTACATCATTCGGTTACAATATAACAATAAATTTAAGCGGGCGAAGCCGCGTTTTGGTTGATACTAATTATATATACAGCAATCTTTTCTAACCACATTCTTCGCTATTTGATTTTCTAGCCATCGTGTATCCTAGTACAACGGCAAGCAGGCATATGCCTAAAAATAATAAAAAAAAAAGCTTTAAAAAAACCGACTAAGCTAGACTTAAGCCAACATTCAATTCTATACAAAAAAAACACACACAACACTAAATATAACAGTGCAAAACAATGTACATTTGCACCCATATCCAAAGCGTTACACGTATAAACTCACCGATTCTGGCCCCAGCCGCGCCTTGTGCGATGAAAAAGAAATTTATATATAGATTTTTTTGAAATTTTTCGAGATATATCATTTTTAAAGAAACTAAACATAATAGGTTGACGCTACGTCTAACTTAACTACATAGATCTTGGATACTAATTTAAATAAGAATGTTCTATTACATACATTTGTGATATAGTGAGAAATCACAATATTTTCAATTAAAGTGAATGATATATGATTCTTCACTTTGATTGATATATGATTTAAAATAAAATTATGAAAGTAAGAACATAAAAAAAACATAGCCATTGCATATGAAAATATGTAAATTACCAAAGAATTTTTATTAAATATTTTTTGTATAATATAGATAGATAAAAAATTTACTTATTAACACAATGTTTTGAAATTTCATATAAAATTGAACATAACAAATTCGTATAAGTGGCTTATTGAGTAAAGTTTGATGGAAGTTAATACGGTACGGGTTCGTATCCTGCTGCGGGCAATTTGTATATTATCTCACACTTGTAAACGTAAACTAGTGATGTAAAGTCTACACTTAAATAAAATAGAGATTAGGTACGTGCATTATAAAGTCTTTGCAGGAGATGAACAAATTGATGATGATGATGATTATGTTTACAGGAAAACAATAGTTCAAGAACATGCACTTTACCATTGCTTCATATTATTTTTTATGAATGTGAATTTATTATAAACATAAATAAAAATCACATATGTTATTGTTTTTTTAGCTTCTTCCTGTATACTGCACAAGGCAGGGTATACAGAAGAACCCCTCACAACCTAATGTTAAAACACTCCGTTCCAATTAAGAAACTTCATTATGTCGTTACCAGGGCAAGGATGTGAAAATATTAAATATATGTAGCTTTTCTTCGAGTGGGAATCGAACCCACAACATGTCGCGTTAAAATCGCACGCTTGTGCCCCTCCGCTACAATTGGCCTCTGTTACTGTTATAATGTATTGATACTAGCAAAGTAATTCCCCAACAAAAGTCATACAAAATCACTTTAACACTTATGTATGTAAATATTAGCGCATAGAATTCGAATACATTAATTATATATAAAATGGTAACGTTTATTTAGTACTCTTTGAAAATCTTTTCAATTAACCTCTAATGAAAGAAATTAGAATAGTCTCTAAAGGCAATAATGTCTTTAAAGACAGAAAAATTTAAAGGAATCAACTTAAAAATCATATTAAAAGTGGATATTTTAAACTTACACCGTTTTTTACTATAGGCTTAAGTCCTATCCTATATTACTATAATATATCAAAATAACAACACTATTAATAAACAACACGATAAATACAATGTAAAAAACGGTTGAGATAAAAAAAATATTAAAATATATATTAAAAGATCAATGTTTCATATTATTATTGTTAGAACAAGTTATTATTGAATGCTGCAAATAAAATTATCATAATTTTACAATTATACTAACAACTTGATCATAACCTATATATAATAGATATATAATACGGTAATAGATAACACTGTGTAATATCTCTAATGGATTCAATGAAAGCAAATAATAACGATTTATATAGTACAGTCGACGAATGTCGATGTCATGATGGTCGCCATGGAGTCAAGCGTCCAGTTCGGAAAATTTAACTTTTGTGCATTCTTCGCTATTTGACTTATTTCTTAACTTTATTGTGCACTCGGAAAGAAAATAATCAAAAGTAAGAAAAATCCTTAAATCAAAACTCTCCAGCCATCTTCATCTCACTTCAGGGTGTTAAGCACTCAACGATGGTTTTTACAGTCTGACGTTGGTTGACTGCGGTTTCGAGTTGTATCTTTATAACGATAGGATAAGTTAAAGCGTGAATGAACAGACAGCGGCCCGGTCGAATACTGGTGGCCCGCCGACAGCAAAAATAATACTCTCGTACATTCGAAAAATATTGAATTCTATTCTAGAATAAAACCAAAAAAAATATATTCGAAACTTCTTGCGGCCGGCCCGCCATAAGTTCATGATTTGCCCGAGTGGCCTTAATAAGTCTGTGCAACCATGAGATAAAGCTTTATCATCTATTTTTGGCTTTGCCTATATTGAATAACGAAATATATAACATCTTTCAAAAGAGTTTTATGAAATATCTCATTTAAATTAATGTATATTATAATGTATATAATAAGAGAATTTTCTAAGAAATTACTTAATTCGTACAAATTACCGATTTCCTCAATTTGGAGGGTCGATTTGGAGGCCTCCACAGTTAGGTATTCTTTATCAAAAAGTTATGTTATATGTTTTTTTTTTTTTAATAAATATGTTAATAATATTTAATTATTTCAGCTTGACACTTCATCATACATACATATTGCGTCTATTCTCTCCTTTCTTCACGCACTGGCTGATTTCGAGACAATGCATATGAAACGGCGTAATTCAACGCCGATTTCAGGGGCAAGGTTGAGACTGTAGCGCTACGGTTGTCGGTTCGATTTCCACTCGAAGGAATAAATTATTATTTCTTAATATTCATTTCTTCGCTCTGGCACGAAGGCAAAAGCCCGAGCATTGAGTTTCGTCACTTAACACGCAATGTCTCAAATAATTCAGCGAAAAATGGGGAACGGAGTGTCTTAACACAAAATTTCTTCTGCCTGCCCTGCTGTATGTGGAAATACAGCGTGAAGCTGATTTATTTTCAAATAAAAGTACCAATATTTTACATATTATCTATTCATAAAGAAGCATTTACAATAATACTCCAAGCTTATATCTCCTGAAATACGTAAGATCAGTACGAAGGATTTATATTCAAACATTTTCGTTCTGAGGCAAAGCTGAAGAGCCGTCCTGAGCCTTTCATTACAGCGTCGACACTTTAAAGGTGTTACGAAATACTTGTAACTGGGTCGCGATTAAGTACCTAATAGGTATACTAGGCTAAAAATATATGTTTTTTAGTTTCACGCTGTATCCCGCTAACGCAGGGTAGGCAAACGGAACCTAGTGTCGAAATTATGCGTTCTCTATTTTTCTTATTTTCGAGTAATTACGTGTTAGGAGGTGGAACTCTACGGCACAGCGTATGACTTCAAGCGCAAAGATTGTGGGTTCGATTACCACTCGAGGGAATGATTTCGTATGTATTTCTACATAACTATAATAATTCACTTCTTGCTATGTATTAATTCACTTATTAATACAATATTCACTTCCTTGCTCTAATAATGATGCTGTTGAACTTCGCCACTTGTCACATAAGGATTCCAGAATTCGATGGAAATTGGTGTATAAAGCTAAAAAAAACATAGTGTTTTCGCACCACGCACCACTTGGAAACCATCCAAGACGAGCCTCTTGGACGGTTTCCAAGAGGGGCGGGTTCAAATCCCGCTACGTTCAAATTTTTATACGTTTTTAAAAAAAGTCACTTTATACGTCATTTGGCTAAGCTTTCCAAGCGGCGGCCGCCATAGTTTTATGTATTCTATGATTATATATTGAGTCGACCTTTGAGTTCGTTGACTCGACACGACCCAGCCATGTCCTTCCTCCTTTTAGTGTAGTTGCGATTGTTAGTTCGTAATCAGTATGGGAAACTATACTTGTGTATGTAATTTGTATGACTACTGTGCAAATGCTTTAAATTGGACAATTTAGACGTAAGTGACGATAGTTGTACGTTCAAATACGGGAAGCTGGGATTCATGAACTTGGGTTTTATAATATATAAGATTTTACTTGCAGCTTTACACTTGTGGCCAAATGAAAATAACAAAAAATTGTAATATACATAAGACACGTTTTTAGCTTGTATGAATTAAGGCTGACTGCGGAGAGATTTCCGTCCCCGCGCACCGCTCAATTATCGGGAATTATGTATTGAGTGTCAGAACTCAATGCCGCATTTCGCCTTCTTACCGAGTGCGAGGAAATGACAAAACTCATACGACCAAGTAGGAATCAAACTCATAACCATCGCGTTTATAGTCGGACGCTGATGATGACAACGGTCTCTAGATAGATCTAGTTTATATTGTCTTAGCTTCACGCTGTATCCCGCAAGAAGGCAAGAGGAACCTGGGAACTTGAGTATTAAGACACTCCGTTCTTATTAAGACATTTCTGTTCAGCACCTTCTGCCGAATTCTGGTAGCATTGCTTTTTGAGTGTCGAAACAACGCCGTGCTTAGCCTTGACACCAGAGCGAAGGAAATGGGTATATTAAGTATTTAATTTCCTCGAATGGGAATTCAACCTACAACATGTCACGTTTACGGTCACATTTTGTCGCAGGTGACAACGCCACGACGCTTGTATATAATGCCTAAAAAACAAAAATATATAAAATAAATTACAAAACATTTCTACTATTTGAACAACCTTCAAAGCGGAGATCGACCACTTTGAAAGATAAAAGTGAATCTCACAAGTCTACTCAGGCTTACATAACAAAAAATAGACAAAACGAGTTTCGCTGTTATTTCGTAAGTGTATAAAAACTCATACTCATAATTTCAGCAATATCAACAACAATCAAAAAAGTGTAATATATAGTATTTTAATATTTTTTTAATTTATTTTAAAGTGGGTGAATATTTTAGAAATGGTGGTTAAGTCATTTACCACATATCATACCCAGTGGAAATTGAAGCCACAACGGCCGCGTTTACAGCCAGACGACCAGACACTACGATGGCCTCAAAGAAAAACAATTTCAAGAAGATAACCGAATATATCCATATAACGCTTTGCGACGGTTACTTTTGCATTTGACCCCTTAACCTAATTCGAATGAGGTCGAACATAGAATATAATATCAAACTTGGCATGTAAAATAATATTTTAATATGAGATCTGACGAAAGTATTTATAAAGCGTATTCTATGTATTATAAGAAATAACGCAATACTATATAGGTAATATAAAAAAATCTAAATTTTCATGAAGTTAACCTTTTTTATTATATCCGAAGACATTGTAGCGGAAATGTTGTAAACTGTTACACAATACTGTTTGTTGGACAGCAATTGTATATCTTTTTAACCTATAAGGTTTTGAAGTGGAGAATAGAAAGAGAGCAGACGAAACTCGACATAAAAAGTAGAAATTTGGCATTTATGTAGGTTAGGAGTGTAGGGGAGTACTAAGGGAGAAATTCTTACAAAATTTGAAAAAGGGGGATATTCCACTTTACAATTTGAAGTATACCAACTACTAACAGAAGAATACCACCTCAGTCTAAACGTCGGGTTTCCAAAAACATTATAGTAAACGATAATGTGTCAATAAAAGTAAAAATGAAACAACTTAATATTCCATTTCCCCGAGTGGGAATCATATCCACAACATGTCACGTTTACAGACGCACGCCTCTGCCCCTGAGCGACAACTGGCCTCAGAGTATATGATGACTAAACCAAAAATGAAAAAAAAATGTAGTAAAACTACTAAAGTACGCACATTTTGACACGCTTACAAAACTGGTGGTCCAAACAAATTATATTTACAACGTATAATAATTATAAACCACAAAAACGTTGTTAAAAATGATTGCCATCGTCCTTCCTCCCTGATTGCGTGCTCCGTTAGAGAACAAAATTTATAGCGTACCAGAATATTTTATTTACTTTACTTCATGTTCAAAAAAATATGTAATAAATAGATCATTAATAAAAATAAAAATATTTTTTCAATTCCAACATGTCATCGCATTTTTTATCGCTGGAAAACGCATTTCTTTAGACCGCAAAGAAGATAAAAGCCTCAAGGATGGGCGGTACTGTTTGACCTCATCCTGCCCACTAAAACACAGTGGAAACCATCTCCACTAATATGAGAATAAGATGCCGCAGGATCGCACGCGCATACTGCTTACTACGGCATCCGAAACCAGCCGTACGTGATATTAGCGCATACAACCAAAAATTCTCTCCAGTTTTAATATTAATATAGATAAGCTATAACGTATCTATGTATTTTCTTTAACGTATTAATTTATGAGCACTTCTAATATATATTTTTAAAATGACTGTATGTTTGTAAGTCGGATATAAAAATCAAGGTCCTTGAGTCTATATGACAGGAAATTAAGTGATCGATTTCAATATAACCTTATAAGAACTTTACGGCATTGCCTTCAATAAGTCAAGCAAGTCAAGTAATAAGTTCTTTGATTTTCACGATTATTACACATTTTAAATGAAACTATTTTAACCGGATTAATCGCGTATATTTAGTATTTTTATACATTTAGGGAAAACCGACAACAGTCTACCCGTGACCACGGACTAGGTACTGCAAAGTGTTCGAAACGTCGGGTTTCCCAAAATGTATAAAAATACTAAATATACGCGATTAATCCGGTTAAAATAGTTTCATTTAAAAAGTCAAGCAATGCAAACATTCTTATAATGCGAGTTAGGTATTTAGTTTAAGAAAAACAAGTTTAAACGTTGGCAGAAAGAAGTTAGTGTTAAGACACTACGTCCTTCACTTTCGCACCAATCTAAGACATTCCGTTATGAGAGGCGGAGTCCAACGCCGCGCTTTGTTTTATCAGAACGGAGAATTAAAAACAATTTAAATGTGATCGTCCCCCCGAGTGGGAATCAAATCTTTAACCATCTTGCTTACAGTCAGAAACAGTCTCACTGCATGACCTCGAATAGACAATGCTATGCAAATACTATGTTAATAATATGTTGATTTAAAACATCATAACAATAAGTTAAATTAATTCTACGTTTTGTTTTGTAAAAATATTGTAATTACAATCATTGTGGTATAATAATACTTAGCCTCGTTTGATGTAATCTAACTAATAAATATTTTTTTTTTTCAAAAAACATTTCCCAGGAATATGAAGCCATTACTATACCTAATACATTTGCATTTAAGTCCCGGAGACTCTCCGCGACCATCTCCACTGAGCTACAATAGCCCTCAAATTTTGAATTTTTCGACGGCCTTTTTATATTTACGCTACAAGTTACTTGAACAAATTGAAAGCTTACGATATAAACCTTTGATGTTTGAAATATATTTTTGAAAAATTATAATTTTATCAACGATTAATCTATATCAAAACTACGGAAAGAAGGAAAAAAAGAATGTCATAAAACTCGGGGGGCCTAGGGCCTTATAAGGTTCGTATTTAAATATCGATCGATCTCAAGAGTCGACAACCGATGTCAACTCTCGAGATGCCATCTCCATTCAATGATTATCATGTATGCATGATAAACGCATCTCGAGACCGATCTCAGACTTAAGACCGAAGTATTTATAATATAAATACGATCCCAAGAGAGGCCTTCTAAAAGTTATAAAGAAAACGGTAAAAACCAATTGACATTATAAAATTCACATAAACCAAGTTGTTGGTTACAAATCATAAAAAAATAATTGAAAGTTATTTTTCCTATTATAATAATATTATATTAATAATAACGAAGTTCAATAAACTTATAATAATATAATTAATTACAATACATTTTATTCGCAGCATTTCAACCAATACAAACAATTGTTCAATCAAATGATAGTGTCACAACGTAGTGTCAGTACGTACCTTGCACTCCGCTCTTATCTAGGAAATTACTTAGTTGAAATGTGGAATTACTCGACGCCAAGTATTGTGTGAACCTCTGGAAAGAAAACAAAAACAATCAATAATCGTTATTATAATAAAATATATATTTTTAATTCGCACAGTTATATTAGCCAGATCCCCAATGCGCCACGATAGCGCTAAAAATTACAAAATATTTTGTAGGTATAAACCGGTTAAGTGCGAGTCGGAAACGCATACAAAGGGTTAAAGAAATTATACGCTTTTTTTAAAAGGTAGGTAAAGTATCAAAACGACAAATACCTATGTAAGCAATATGGGAAATTTTTATTATGTTCGGTTTTTAATATTTGTTGTAATAGCGTGAACAGAAATTGATTATGTGTGAAAATTTCAACTATATAACTATCACGGTTCATAAGATAAAGCTTGGTGTCACGAGGACGGACAGACAGATAGGCATCGGAGTTCTCAGTAATTGGGTACGGAACCCGAAGACGTTCGTTACGTTTTGTACGGAAGACAAAGGGAACCTAGTGTAAAGACACTTCGTTCTTCACTTCCCACTAGAATACGAAATATTGCGCGTTGAGCAGCGGAGTTGAATGACGTGAAAGTGAATTTCTCGTGAAAGAGAATGTAAAAAAAATATATTTCTCCGAATTGGAACCGAACCCACTGACATCTCGTTTAAAGACGCTATATCTGTAGCTTTAGTGATTAACAAACCACAGTATCACAATCCAACAAGAACATTTTAATGTAATATTAAATTAAAGTAATGATAAATATTTTGGTACATTATAAAAACCACGTAATATATATTGTCATTAAATAACCATTAAAGAAATCATTTTAATGACTTCTTATCGAACACGCATTGGTGTTATTTAGGCAACTAACAATACCGCTATTATTAGCTTCACACGGTATTCTGCACATGGTAGGGTAATCAGGGGAACCTGGGAACCTATCGTTAAGTCACTTTGTTCTCCATTAAGACATTTCGTTCCCTCGTTCTCGTTCCAAAATAGTGGAATGAATAGCAAAAAAATCGGCGAGATAGCATCGAATCGACTAACATCGCGTTTAAAGTCGCTGTACCTGTTAGCTTCAATTTTTATCAAACCACAGTCACTATCAGATAAAAATATTTTATAAAATACAAAATTATGGTAATGGCTTGTTTAATATGTTAGTATATTAAAAAAACCTACCAACAAATTGCCATTAAAAAAATAATAAAAAAATCATTTTAGTGACATCGCATCGAATATGTATTGGTGTCACTTGGGCAACTAACTATATGTATTTTATTAACTTTCCTCTGTATCCCGCATATAGCAGGATAGACAGAGGGGACCTGAGAACTACGTTTTAAGACACTCCGTTCTCCATTAAAATAATTACGTTCCCACTACCCACCGAATTCTTGAAGCATTTTGCACCTCGCCTTGCAAGCCGCGGCGGAACTCAACGCCGCGTATTGCTTTGTTACGTCCAGAGCGAAAAAATGAAAATGTTAAATACACATTTTATTATTTATTTTTTAATTTTATTCATAAAATTAGACCATCTGAAATTTATTTAGACGGAGAGAGAGAATAGAGTGATCTCTCCTATTACTTATAAAGTAATACTGAAAGTTATGAATGTCCGCTGATAGACCAGTTAGACTTCTTTGAAGCCGCTATATGGTACATAGAAAATATATATGTGTTGCACAGTCGACAATCCAATTAGTGCATTAATACTGAAATACTATTTCTACACTGGGTCATGTATAAGAATAGAATAATACATCAAAAAACAACTGAGAAGCGCCTGACTGTACACGTTTATTTTGTTTAGTTATAAGTTATATTTTTTTCATAAGGAGATGATTAAATTTCCTCATAAAATATTTTTTAAGGCTTTTAAAATATTTTTGAAACCAGTTGTGACTAGTGGCGCCGGGGACCTAGTGTGCGAGCAGGGTAGGAAGAGGGAACCTCGCGTTAAGACATTTCGTTCTCCATTTTTCTTCGAATATTTAATGTTTTCATTTCATCGCTCCGGTAAAGCGCGGTATTAAGTTCAGTCACTCAACACACAATACCTTCAGAATTCGGCGGATCACTACGTTCCCAGGTTCCCTCTTTCTGTCCTGCTATATATTCTGCCAATCGAATAAAATACTCGTTAAGTGGAGAACGGAAAGTTTGAAAAACTTAAATTTTCTTTGCATACACACTACTACTATTTGGCAGTTAAAAACAGTAATAAGAAATCTTCGATGATTTAAAGGTGTTTCGTCCTCACTATAGTAAAATATTTTTAGAAAACGTACAAAAATTTTAACGTTGCGGGATTCCGCGGGTTTGAATTCGAGTCGAACAGATTTTAAGAATACTTAATTAGAAAACGTATAAAAATGTTGAACGTAGCGGGACTCGAACCCGCGCCTCCTGGAAACCGACCAGGCGCTCTGACCACTGAGTTTCCTAAAGAAAACCGTCCCACGCCTGTTGAGCGGCAAATTCTTATAAAAACTAGCCTCCAAACCTTACAGAATATTAAGAAACGAATAATTTTGTACTTTTAAGCTTATAACGCCTAATAATAGCTTAAATATATAAAACGGGACTCCTACAGACGGGACTCCTATAATTGGCACGGAACAACTCGTTTGTAGTTCACCCTCGACAACCACCCCCCGTTTTGAATTCACGTAAATTATCTATATATAATATTTGCGCATCAAATCGTTGGCAACGTTATGATTAAATAATGTGTTTAATGTCTATAAAATACATATTTTCTTCCAGCAAAAGACACGCTATATAGTATATAGCAAAATAGGTACTTAGATAGGAACGTAGTGTATAAGCACTATGTTTCGCGCACACCGCCTCGCTTCATTTCCCGAATGGGAATTAAACCCATAACCGTCGTCCTTTAAAGTCAGTAGGACTGGAATTCACGACGGTAGTATTTATTGACACATCTTTCACACCTTTACTGGGTTCTATGACAGTTTCCAAATTAAATGGTTTTTATTTTACATTCACGCTGCACATATCAGAGTAGGAGGATTAAGACACTTTAGTTGCACATTTTCCGCCGAATTCTGAAGACATTGCACTCAAGCGCGGACAGCCTTTTGACGTTTTTTGCTTGAATAAAAACATCGCCTACCCCATTGCGCTACTATGGCTGACGCTTTAAAAAATAAGGTGTCAAATTTTAGACAATTTTATATTATATAATTTAAAGTATCGCCTGACAGTACTGAAAACGGACAGACAAACAGGAAAACATCAGTAATATTTACTATGTACCCTTACGTAATACAAACGTATAAATCACAATGAACTCAAATATTTATGTTAAAAAATCGATTCAAGTGCGAATTAGACTAGCCCACCGAGGGTTCTGTAATAATTTCAGAATTATACTTATTAAGAAAACGTATAAAAATTTGCAGAGAAAAAAAAAATCAAGAAATTTGAAGCGAGAACTCGTGCCTCATTGAAAACCTTTCAGGCGCCCTGACCAACTGATGGAGAAGAGGAGAACGTATGGTTTAGTTGGTCAGATCACTAAGTAAGGGTTCTCTTTTTCTCGTTTTGAGGTATAGAACCCTAAAAAACACTGCATCTTCAAAATTACGTGTAACAAAATTTCGGCAACCACATCGCATGTCTCGTATATTTTGTGGTAGACAGTGAAAATCGTGGTTAGTCTACCCTAAAATTCAGTCTAATTTCAAAGCAGAGAAAAGAGAGATTGTTCCGCTTTCTGATTAATTAAGAAACGGTCATTGAGTGGAAGGCGAAATTCAATGCCATTTTTTTAAACATTAGAAGAAAATATTTTCAAATTCAAGTGATATCTCGCAAATAGCACGACAGACGCAGCAAACAAGACTCTGTTCTTGTTTTTGCTTAAATTCAAGCAATAGCGTGTAAAAAAAAAAGAGAAAAGAGCAAGGAAATAAAAAAATAATTCATCCCAAGAGCGGAAATCGAATCCACAACCAACGTCACGGTGGCTTCAGGTAAGAATAACATGCAACATAACGTATAATTTTTAAAACGTATTCTTATCAAACGACAAATGAAGTGAAACCGCACGTAATGCAAAAGGCAATTAACTCCATGCAGTAGTTTATTGGTATTTCGCGTATAACTCTACGTACTTGATTGTATAATACAAGAGTTACTGACTGATAACGGTATTTATCTTGATGATAACAACCATTATTTTTTAAATATATAATTTAGTGACCATCAAAACTTCAATTCACTTTCATTTGATCATCTTTATCGAGCAGCTTCACCCGTTAAGTTCTCATTTTTTTACTATGTAATGGATTTTTTTTGCATATTGCCTCCTTTTTTTTATTGCCGAATAGGCAGAGAGTGCCTTATGTAAACACTCTGTTCTCCACAATATTTGACTTAATTCAAAAGATATATAAACACTCTTATATACGTTTGCGTAGAGAGCATCAATTATTATCATCATTAAAATCTTATCTCCGAACGGAATTTAAGAACACCTAAGATTATTTTATTTACTCTTCTACGACGCTTATAGATTAATTTCCCGATTGAACACACGACCTTAAAGGTTAACAGTCAATAGCTAACCATTAAGCCAACAGCCTATCGTTATATTAATATATTAGCATTTCATTACACCATATTAAATCTAGGTAAGATTGTAACCTTTTAGTTTCTTAGCCATTTCGGCGTCGCCTGTTTATACCAATCGAAGACCGGTTTTCGCGTTATTTACAAATGTACTTAGAAGTTATACTGCTCACAATATAATCGCTAGTAGGGCAATCTGAAATTTTCGTTTATCCACAGTTTAAAATTCTATTTTTAATGCTTTTCTTTAGGAATATGACTAAATGGCAGAACTCAACGCCGAAGGTTTTCATTCCGAAGCGGAGAAATGAATTTGAATTTGAAACCTACATCTATATTAAATTAACAAAATATACAAATGTATTGAAGAATATGAATAACCTATTAAAACCTCATTGAAACAGGCTCGAATCTTAATCATGTTCAACCAAAATCCTTACAAATTAATTTAATGCCAAATAGAAATTAAGTATAACAGGGTAGACAGAGGGAACCTAAGAACTTAATGTCACGAATCTTCCGTTCCCCACTTTCCGCCATCTGGAGACAATGCGTGTTGAGTGGAGGAACTTGTTCAGTTCCTCCGAGCTCCGTCTCGCTACCAGAGCGAAGAAATTAAAATATTTATTAATTATTTCATCTTGTCTAACGGGAATCAAGCCCACAATCTGTCGCCTCAGGCCTCACCTCAAAAAAATCTTAAATAATAGCCTCAAATAGACCTTTACAAACTAAATAAACAACAATAACGTATGTGAAACAAGTACAATAAGCAACCCATACGTCTCTAACTAAAGTATAGTGAATTAGGTTACACAGCTAGTGATTTAATTGGTCTCGATTATACCAGCAAGTAACTAAAGTATGAATAATCGGCCGTTAACAGGATTTATATATCTACCATACAAAATTAGTAAATACATACATACATACATAAAGATTTTGATCAATTGTACTTTGCATTCTGAGGTCCTTAATATGTGGGCAACAGCCGCACTTATATATATATCAGTTTTATTGGAATGGATTATGTTTTTCGCGAAATAAATGTAATTTGTTTAAAGTAAATGTAGAAATTCGATTGTTTTAGGGAGATTTAGGGACTGTAGCTCTGAGTATATAGTTTGAATTTCAACTCAATATTTCCAAGGAGTCTTGAAATAAAGGCTCTTGACAGACACACGGACGGACGGACAACAAAGTGATCTGATAAGCGTTCCTTCTTTTCTTAAAAAGTACGGAATCCTACAAAATAGGCTTATCGGCAATCTATTAATCAAAGTACGGTGTTGGGTTCCACCACTAATACAAGTAATCTCTTGATGCACGGAAAGTGAAGTACTTACGTATCGATGTCGGTACAATCTTTCCGTTTAAAAAAATAAAATTTAATTTAAACTAGCATGAAAAATAGTTTTTTATCATTTATTTCTTCTCATAAGTCGTAGTATGTATATAATATATAATATATAGATATGTGTATGTCGTCAATGCAACCACTTGTGTCAATAAACGCTTCGCTGTTTAGCGTTGTTCAGGCGAGTATTGTATTACTATAGGTTAATATCTTCATATATAATATGAGTATGACTATCAATTGGAGGTTGTTGTTGGGCGCTATTATTTAAATAAGTGAGTATTTTCTTTAACCAGGCATTTTTTTTTTTGAAGTCAGTCGTGGTGCAGTGGCACAGGCTTGTGGCTGTAAACGCGAAATGTTGTGGGTTTGATTCTCACTCGAAGAAATGAAGTATTAAAGTTTTCTGCCACTCAACACGCACTTTACGCCTAACACGCCTTTAGAAACCAGCGGAAGGGAAGGGGAGTGTATGAACACTAGAATCCCTGAATCTAGTATTCAGAGATTCTAGTGTTCAGACACTCCCCACATTCCCCACACTCACTAGACTCCACCTAACCTAAAGCTTTATGCTTGCAAAAAGTGATTGATATAGTAGACACGTTTTATTTAACTATCAGGGGAACATCTATCTCAGAAATAAATTTTATATAAATAAACTTCTTTAAAGTGAGAATATAGTGTCTCTCGAGTGAGGTAAATGTTGAAACTTTTTCAAGTATGCAGTTACGTTATATGGATAAAAATAAATAATTCAAAATAGCTAACCATCTTCTGTATCTATAGAAAAATATACTATCACAACGTCCTTGTAGGTTATACTAGTAGAGGTCAATAAAATACGATTCTGTATTGGCAATAAATTAATAGTTTTTTTTTTAATTTATTCACTGGCGGGCACGAGTAAGATCAAATTTCATTTCACATTTAATTTATTTCATACTTTTGTTTAATGAGGGCAGATGAAGAGTTCATAGTGCCATTTTGTTTATATATGACCGTTTTTTTATAGATTTAGTAGATAACATTGTAAAAGTGCAGTGGCACAATCGTGTGAATTAAATGCGACCGGTTGTGGGTTCGATTCGGGGCATTGCGTGCAGAGCCGGAACCCAATGGGTTCTAGATTTGACTCGATATACATAACAAATAAATACAAAATGTAACATCCATGTAGATTTAGATTCTTTTGTTGGTAAAATTGAGAACAAACCATTATACAATATTAAATTTGAACTGGCAACGAAGAATGTTACATTTCCTTCAACTAAAGCAATTAGGTGGTGTTAAAGTTAAAAATTATTGAGTAGGTACATATGCAAGTTAGATTGTATTGTGACAAAACCATTGCGATATTAATAACACAATAACATAATAAAAGTTACGAAATTTTCTCACAAATTCAAAAATATTAAAAACATTAAGTGTCGAACGTAGAATCTCCTTCTTTTGTGAAGTCGGTTAGAAACGTATATAACCCATTAACTGACAATTGCCAATAAGTTGGGATTCGAATTAAATTCGGAGAAATTATTTTTGGACAAAGTAGCAGAATGCCAAGCATACACAGGACAATATTATCGAAAATTAATTGAAAAATAATAGTGTAATATATTACATACATTACTACTATAATTAATATTATAAATATAATTTCTACTAAAAGATGCACTAGAAATATACAAATACATAAAGTAATATGAAAAACGTGTTTCTTTAAAAAAATATAATAAAGGTCTTTCTTTCTAGTAAATCTTTAATTCTTTAGTGTAACCACTGTAAACCAACAATAGATAATATACAATCTTCTTTGAAATACATCATTTGCCTCTTTGAATCCACCCGTATAAAACGTAGTATAAATCTTTTATACAATCCCTCTTGAATACGTCGTATGGAAATTCTCTAACACTCAGAGCCAAGCCATTTATCCATACTTGGCGGTGATATACCGTGGTCTTCATACATTCAGTATATTTTGAACACTTTTCAATTTATTTATATGTTTTTGTGTTTCACGCTATATCCCGCACATAGCAGGATAGGAAACCCGGTGTTATGACACTCCGTTCCAATTAGCACACTTTCGTTGCCCACATTCCGCCGAATTCTGAACATACGTGTTGTATAGCGGAACTCAACGCTGCCCTTTGCTTCGTTACTAAAGCGAGGAAAATTAAATATCTGAATTCCTCGAGCGAGAATCGAATCCACAATGGCGGAACAGGAACAGGAATAAATCAAAAACAAAACAAACGTAAACATTGCCTCACCTCATTGCCATACGCGAGTAGATGGTGTACTGTTATCAGAGCTTTATACACCACCACCCAATTGGTGTTCTGTGTGCGCTCCACCAGCAAGTTGGCCAGCTGCGGTATGGACACGTTCGGCTCGTTTGTGCAGTGGACTAAATCTGTGAACCAAATTATAATAATATACTAACATATAATCAAAAATACATGCTCAAATCGAACACGTCTTTTTTAATTGGCGTTTGGAAGAACGGCAAGAACTTTTTTGAAGAGTAGTAAGAAAAGGAGGGAGACCATAAGTGACCTTCAAGATCACATTACCAATGATACTGTAGAGGAAGGTCACGCACGAAGTCCCTCCGGGGGCATGTATATATAGGTTGATGATAAAGGGACAGTGGACGTGGCGAAAGGGGCAGGTATACAGAAACGGTAGGGTGTGTCGCTCCGTTCTCACTTTCTACCTCACTAGGGGTAAAGCGTTAAACTAAGACTAGTGCACAATATGATCAGTTATGATCATGGGTTCAAATCGTAGCACAAGGGGTGGAATTTATAAAATGAACTTAATCACCCCAATCTAGCTAATGAATTAAAAAAGATGGATATATTATAATACTTATACACGTATATACATATAACACTGCTCAATGATATATCGTATATTTGTCGGTGCTTTTTGTGAGTCTAATCAGAAACAAACGCCCGACAAAATTAGGGTCGAATGAAGAATCTGTTTTTGTAAACGTATAAGAATATATAACATATTTTTCTTAGTATGTTTCGAAATGATTCTCAGACATGAAATTGAAATAAATATATTATATACGTACGTATACTCTTTGATAACGCAAAGAAGGGCTCTCACTGAGCATGATGATACGTTCACATTTTACTAGACGAAATTGCTGGCACAGCTGTTTACAACCTTTGTTGTTTGAAACTTCTATAGAAAGTACTTTTTACTTTTGTTTTTATTAAAATACAAAGTCAAATTCTAAAACATAAATTAAATAATATTTTAATAATATTTTTATTATACGTTTACAAATTTATTAAAATCTAAAATTTCATATATTTTAGATTTTATTAGCATCGTCGTGGTTGCGGTAAAGGCTTTGAATCGAGTTATTACTATCTATGTTAAAGTTTCAATTTTGATACCTAGTATAAAGCTAAGCTGTAGCGAGCACAAAAGCGTTTACCGGGGTCTAGAAAATAATTGCAAAATAATGTTGTAAGTAGTGAGTGCCACTTTGTATGAGAAAAAAATAATAAATAATATACTTAGTGAACTCGTGTAAAAGAGATAGATGTTGGTGAAAAAGATGATAAAAGCAGTGGAATTGTGTCAATCGGGGGTTGATAGGAGATGGTTGTACGGCCCTATTGAAAGGTAACTCGTGTGAAGTATTGTTAGTAGGTGATACATATCACGTATTGCAATTACATAGTATCTGTTTCCAAATAGTTTAGAAACATATAGACGATGTATGTTTTTTTTTTTATGGAAAAGACACGGCAAACGAGCGTGCGGGTCACCTGATGGTAAGTGACTACCGCCGCCCACGACCCAGTGCAACCCCAGAGGAGCTACAGGTGCGTTGCCGGCCTTTAAGATGGGTTGGGCGCCGGGGCCCGGCATTACCTGATGAGAAACGCAGTGGCATAAAGCCACTACTTCACGCCGGTTTTAAATGCCGGGGGTGGTAATGATCCGGTCGAGTCTGCCCATGCGTGTTGCCATTGCTGGCGACGTGACTCTACCACACGTACTTTAGTCGCCTCTTACGACACCACCAATACCAGGATGATCCTATTCTAGGCCGGGATCACACGGCAAAAAAGGGTTTTTTTTAAAACGTTAACCGCTTCCGATTTCTAACAATATCTATATATCTATGTTTAAATTCACTTAAAATTGTGACTAATATAATTATTATAATTTAAGTTCGACCAACTTACTTAATTACGGTATTTTAATTTTGAAATTACTCTATTTTTCAATTGCATTATGTATTTGTCATTCAGAATAGGAATGGCAGGCCACGGGTGTACGAAAACGAATAGATAAATAAAAACCGATCAAGCGGGATTCGCACACCGGGGGTTCCCTGTCAATTTTAGGATTGTAGGTCAACGAGAAGTACAGCTTATAAAAGCGACAAACTTAAGTTTACTGGCCTTAAGCATATATTCTACATGAAATTAACTATGAGGCCAGTCGTGGCGCAGCGGCAAGAGGTATGTTTATAAAACGGACTGGTTGTGGTTTTGAACCCCACTCGAAGAAATCAAATATTTACTTAAATTTATATTTCCATTTCTTCGCTCTGGTCGCGCGGCGTCGAGTTCAGCCCCTCAACACGCAATACCTCCTGAATTAGGCAGAAAGTGGGGAACGGAGTGTTTAAACATTACGTTCTAATGTTTTTTTTTTTCTGTTATATAAATACAACTTTTTATGTTGATGTTTTTTCCCTTTATACAGAGCGAACTTACATTAACTATTAGGTCAACGGTACATAACCTGTAGGTTTTAATTACTCGGCGAATAAAGTTAACAAATTTATGCTTTCATTTGATATACCTACTCGTGTATTCTCATTTAGGGCCAAAATTCACAATTGTAAATAAAACAATATATATAAATAGAACAAAAACTATCCACAAATGCACAAACTTAGAAGCTTTGCTTTCTATGGCGATCTTGAGATAAATAGTCCCCTAAAAGTGAAATATAGAGTACATTACTGATATAATTTTGACATTTAGATGTTTACAATCTGTGACAGTTATAACTCGTGTCTGTTTTTATTATCTTTTCAATTTTTTTCAATTTGCGTTTACTAAACTGTTGGACATTTCAATGTATTCTACATTTGAAAATAATTGAATATTAGATACCATTTTGACTTCTGTATACAATTTGCATCTACAACAATATAAACACAAACTTTATATTTCATAATTTGAAACTTCAACAAAGATCTGAAAGAGAAGTTGAATTTCGAAGTTTTTGTTGCGAACGAAGTCTTTCCTTGAAATATTTGGCATATTCATATTTCATCCATTAGGTATAATTTATCCAGATTATAAGTTTTTTATATAGAATTTTGTGGAAATTCTTTATTAAATTGATAATTCCAATTTTTTTAAATTAATCTTTTCAATGAGTCTATTTAAAATATATAAATATTAATATAATATATTTTTATACCTACCGTAAAATTGTATAAAAAAATTGGAAATCGGAATCGAAATGAAATCTATAATATCGATTCTATATCACTGTTATTTTCAATTTATTTTATTTATTTTAAGTCTTTATTACACCAACATGATTAGATGAAAAAAAAGATCAAAAATAATACAGAAAAGCATTGGTGTAAGGGCGGCCTTATCACCGCAGGTGATCTCTTCCAGGCAACCCCTACAGTAAAAAGATCATAGAATACAGGATTTTAGGTTGGTGTACAAATGAACTAATTATCTATAATAGACTTACTTAAAAGCTACATCCTATATGTTACAAGATAATTTACTTATATAGATATATAAATAAGTACATAAGAGAGAAAAATAAAAAAAAAGAAAATAAATAAATAATTAAAATATAAACTTACATAAACGATAATTACATACATTACATCAATGTTTTTATAAAACAAAAATAGTCTCAAGTGTTTCTTTATATCAACAGTGGCGGCTGTCATGGCGTATTGGGCCAGTGTCTGGGCAAACGCAATAATCGTGGGTTGAATTTACCTCGAGCAAAGAGGGGAAATGATATTTTTAAACATTTTTAAAGTGTTAATCCACACTTTAGGAAAGTTAAATACTTATTTAGAAAACGTATAAATTAATTATATCATTTATATATTCAATAATTAATATATTATATGGCATTCTTGAAGAACTGAAGCATGAAAACTTCATTTCATACAAAACCAAAAAAAAGAAACCAAAGAAAATACAGAGAACTTAGCGTTACACAAAATACAGAGAACTAAAGAAACAAAATAATAAACTCTTCCGCTTTATTATATTGAATCTTAAGTGCACGACTCAGATCGCGCTAGGCTGGTTTTTTTTAAAAACTCCAGAAGAAAATAATTTATAGCAAAAACTCTTTAAATCAACACCAGAAGATAATAAATACTTATATGAATTATCAAAATAATTAAGTAATATGTCCACTCAATACATTTCGATCCTTTCAATTAGCGATATTAAAAATTAAAAGATATCTGAATGCTGGACTGATACAATATCATGTCCTCTTTTATATTGCTACTATAAATATATTTTTAGGGCATTCCTTTTAATATGGAAAATGTTGTCCTCATATTATTCATTCAATTAAGGCCGTTGGACCATGTCTGACTCTGAAATGATCACATTGAAACTATACTAAACGCTAACCCAACCATCAGGTTTTTATTGTCGTGCCACCAAACCAAGGAAACGAAAATAATTGATTCCCCTAAATGAGAATCGAACCCGAAACTGTCGTCGTATCCTACCATTTCCACCTCAAAGACAACTTATTCAGACGAAATTTTTGTACCAAATTGTACATCGGCGTACCTACATATTGTTTTTAACCTATACACGTGTCATTTTTTTTTTAGTGTCACGCTGTATCATAGACCAGGGTAGGTATTTCCATTTCTTTGCTCTGGCGTTGAGTTCCCCCACTTAACACGCAATGCAGCCAGAAGTTGGTGGAAAATGGGGAACGAAGTGTCTTAACACTACATTCTCTGTGCCTACCCTGATGCGCGTGGAATAAAGTGTGAAGCTGATTTAACTCGATTTGGCGAAGTTTATTATTCAAAATATTTAATCTCTAGTGTCAAACTGATATTCTAAGTGGAGAGTATGTCAAAATAATAGTCGTATATATTTGATACAACCTTATTATTACTAATATTAAATCAAAAATCAGCTTCACGCTGTATCCCGCACACAGCAGGGTAGGCAGAGGGAACCTAGTGTTAAGACACTCCGTTCCCCACTTTCTGCCGAATTCTGGAGGCATTGCGTGTTGAGTGGCAGAACTCAACGCCGCGCTTCGCCTCGACACCAGAGCGAAGAAATGGAAATATAAATTTAAATAAATATTTCATCTCCTCGAGTGGGGATCGAACCCACAACCAGTCGGTTTTACAGTCACACTTCGTGCCGCTGCGCCACGACTGGCCTCAATTACTACTAATATTAACTAATCTATTAAACTTAAAAAGCTAATTCGCTCTATAAACGAGGTGATGCAAACAAAAAAATTTTTGGACACTGTATTTGAAACAGAGCCAACTTTTTATATTTACTATTTACTTTATATATTATTGCATTAGTCCTACTCTTGTATGTTTAATGCATTAAGTGCATTGCACAAAGGCATCAACGTACAGGAATATTAAGTGCCATCATATTCACCCGAGTATTAGATAACTGAAATGTTTTTTTTTATCTTTGCAAATGGACAAAAAGTAGTGATAAGTCACTTCAGTACTGTTTCTGTCGATTTAGATAAATATCGTCGTATGATAGACGGTGGCTGTGAGTTCGACATCCAATGGGGGGGAGCGACTTATTTCAAATTTCCTGCTCCGGTCAGTACATTCAGGCGAAAGATTTTTTTTTTTTTATGGAAAAGACACGGCAAACGAGCGTGCGGGTCACCTGATGGTAAGTGATTACCGCCGCCCACGGCCCCGTGCAACCCCAGAGGAGCTACAGGTGCGTTGCCGGCCTGAGAAGATAGTGTAACAACATTAGATTCTCTCTGCTCATTTTGGTAAATAAAGGATAGGGAGGACAGCGTAAAACTTGACGGAATGTATTGAGCAATGCCCCACGTATTGAGCGTGAAACTGAAAAAATAACGTACCATCTCAAATTTATTACATTTTTAGTCAAATTGTTCATTTAAACAGAAATTCCACCATCACACGTACTAAAATAACAACACACAATCACTCACAACCAACTAACTACAAGGGAATCGGTAAAACAGTTTTCAGTTTTTTTTTAATTAAATAAAACCTCACTGAATGTGTTTCAGTCTAATGAGTACGTACCTATGTGTAGAGTTCACTGTAATGCATTAGTAGTCGAGCGGCGTTTCTATTTTTGGTACTATATCAAATATATGAATCTGTGACTTTTTAATATATTTTTTTGTGTTATTAGTAGTAGTAAATCTTATAAGTGAGGCCAGTCGTGGCGCTGGGGCATAAGCGTGCCAGTGTAAACGTGACAGGCTGTGAGCTCGATTCCTACTCGACGCAGTTAAATATTTAATATTTTCATTTCCTCGCTCTAGTAATGAGGCAGGTCCTAATAACAAAGCGCGGCGTGAAATGCAATGTCTCCAGAATTAGGTGAAAAATGGTGAATGAAGTATATGTGCACTAGGTTCCCATGTTCTCACTGCCTACTTTGCTATGTTCGGTATACAGCGTGTAACAAAAAAAATCGTGACATTTTTACTAATATTTTTATATGTTATAAAAATCGAATTTCAAAGATTTTAATAGAGAAACTTTATTTTCATAAGAATTATTTAATTAAAATTTTTGTCGATGCCATTTTTTTTATTCTTATTTACGATAATCGATTAAAAACACCAAAGTGTTATAAAATTTAATAAAAAATAAGTTAATAAAACACTTAACTACATTAGTACTGAGATTGGTTGTGACATAAAACTAAAGATTTTTTCTCAAAAAATCGACCTGCATGTAACACTGTATTATAATTATAATCAAAGTAACGATATATGTAATTCATAGATATATGTATACAAAACATTGTCCAAGATGGAATTTGAACTCACTACTGTCGTTAGATGATGTGCGTCATGTAGCTGCTATTGTGGTTAATTAATGTTATTAGTATGGATCGTGGAGTATTTATAGTTTTATAATTTCAATATATGTTTATTATCAATCTTAAATCCTATAATTGTTTTCATAAAATAAAATCAATAAAATAATAATAATGTATATTAAGGTCGTCGTGTCGCAAAGACCAGCGTCTGAATGTAAACGCGACGGTTGTAGGTTCGATTGCCACTCAGGGGAATTAATTATTTTCATTTCCGCGGTGAAGTGGACATTAATTTTTAAAAAGTCCTTCTCATCAACAGACATCTCCATACAGTATAAACAACTTAAACATATTTTTTTCATACATTCAAGTAAGTTAATATTTTTAAAACTCGTAATAATAAAAACTTAAGGTACCGTATACGATAACAGATTATATCGGGGAGTCGATAACCATATCGACCATTACACAACCATTTACATTAGTAATTTGATTCATCCAATGTCATAAGCACAAAAAAAATCTACATATACCAATTAATTCTGAAAGGGTTGTTTGGTTGCACGCGCTAGTCTTACTAGTAGTTAGAATTAAAAAAAAAATATTCTGGGATACTTCGTCCATATATCGAGAAAGGTTTTATTATATCTGATTTTGTCGTTTCGATGTAACCCATTGTTTAGTACGGTCGATGAGTCGTGGTCGCCCTTCGAAGTCGAAGTGAGAAATACTGTATAGGATTGCATAGATTTGTATTAACGATTTTTCTTACTGTTCATTCGATGCGCAAAAAAAATCATATAATCTAACTTCACACGCTCCAAGCTCCATTGGCCGTACTATACCCGTGGTACCTATGGCACAACTCCTACATCAGGCTCTTAGAATGTGTCACATATCATACACAACTTCCAGTCATTTGCCATTTGACAACACGAGCGAAGCCGTAAATAAAAATTAGTATAATCAAATATCGGCAGCAATAGCTAGGACGAAGGTAATATAAAATTTCGGATGCTATCGCGTTTCTGGTTCGTTGAGGATGAGCTACAGAGGTCGGATGGCAAGTGAGCGAAATTAAATCAAAACCTGACCCGCTTTACGTGTAATGGAGTTACGAAACTTACATAGTATATATATTTATTTTTCGTTTATAAATGTATTAATGTATTATCAAATTACATGCTATCAAAATAAAATCACAAAAAAGTTATTTAAGTTATTTTAAATGTTACTATTTAAATAATTTGAATTCTATAAAAAACAATAAAACACCTGTGTCGCGCGGACATTGTGTGTTGAGTAGCGTAATTCAACGCCATTTTTTGTCTCATTACTAGAGCAAGGAAAAGACAATAATCAATTCTTCCGAGTGGGAATCTAATTCAAAATCATCAGTCGGACCATGTGCCTGCACTGCGCCTTGACGAAGTATATAGTCAATATAATAAATAAAAAAAAACTACACACCAGCCATTTTTTTCAAAATAAATACAAAATAAGTACATAATTCACTTGCCTTTTTTCTACTCAACCAATCTAAAATACTAACTATAGAAGTACTACAAAACTATAGAAGTATAAAATCTCTCATACAACTACTGGTACGTACCTACGTTACTGCATGAATCATGACTGACAGACAACGCACAGATAAAACTGCAGTGCATACCACCACACATAACCACAATACAGACATGTGGGAAGGTTAGGGTTCCGCTACACTCCCTAACCTAATAACATTTTATTGAAATTTCCACGGGAATGGTAAAAAACTATGGTTTGAACGAACATTGTCCATGGTACAACAATGTTCAGACAACCATTAATTATGAATATGTCTAGGTTCCCACGAGGTTCCTAGGTTCCTTCTGCCTAGCCTACCCTACTAGACCTTCTACCCGAAACTAAATATATCTAAATATAAAACATTTCCCAGTTAATTGAATCGTCCAAAGGTCATAAAGCCATCAAGCGTGAGGTCGGTTGGACCTAACAAAGTCATTGTACATTCGCACTTGACCCAATAATGCGTCAATTTACTGTCTATAATGAATCTGAATTTAATTATATTCGGCGACCGATCTTGTTTTGCTAACGCTATTTTTTTGATAAGGCTTACATTTTTTTTTTATTATCATTCACTTTGCAGCCTGTACGTGTCTTTATAAATTATATATATAAAAGTAGGCTGGTCGTGGTGCAGAGGCATAGAGTGTGACTGTAAACGCGACTGGTTGTGGGTTTGATCCCCATTCGAGTAAATAAAATATTCATTGAAATGTATTCATTAAAATGTAATTATTTCCACTTCTTCGCTCTGGTGTCGAAGCTAAGCGCGGCGTTGAGTTCTGCCACGCAGTACGCAATAGTTCCAGAATTCAACGGAAAGTAGGACACGGAGTGTCTTTACACTATGTTCCCTCTGCCTATCCTGCTGTGTGCAGGATACAACTTGAAGTTGATAAAAAAGTATTAAAATATTCGTGAGGCCGTCGTGGCGCAGGGACATTTGGCGAAAAGTAGGGAATGTCTTAACTGGTGTTAAGACACTCCCTACTAACACACTATACAGTGTGAAGCTCAAAAAATAAAGATTTTTCTATTGTGTTCACAATAAGTTGTTTCTTCTTTTTTCAGGCTGAATTACATGTATGTATAAACAAATTATCTTCAATATTAACAATATCGTTATACAAAATTTAAATGTGTATAAAATATATAAGCCATATTACAATTATACCTACGATATATAACAGGTAAATTAAAATGTACCAGTGGGTACGTGGTAAGACGAAAACTTTTATTGATTTTACAACTCCCCCAATACAAGAATATCGTGCGATATACCCGTTTTAGAATGTAAAAACGGCACGTTTTATTCTTTATTATTAATCAACTTATAACCAGTTGACACGGTTCTAATTACTTGTGATGGTTATAGGTTCAAAGCTCGTATGGGATAACTTTATAATATAAAATAGGCCAGTCATGGCGCTGGAACATAAGGGTGTGACTATAAACACAACTGGCTGTGGGTTCGATCCCCACTCCAAGAAATGATATATTTATTAAAATTAATATTTCTTCGCTCTGTTGTCGAGGCAAACGCGACGTTAGCTTCCGCCACTCAACACACAATCCCTCCAGAATTCAGCAGAAAATGAGGAACATAGTGTTTTAACACTAGGTTACCTCTGCCTACTCAGTTGTGTGATACTGATTTTTTTTATAATATAAAATATAGATAGCACAATTATATTAAGTTCTATGCAATAAATACGTCTTTGTTGCAAATGAGTGTGGTAGGTTATTAGTGGTTAATAATAATGTCGTGGCAGACTAGTGGCGCAGCAGCGGGGGCACGTGCGTGCGACCGTAAACGCAACAGGTGGTGGGATCGATTCCCACTCGAGGAATTGAAATCTAACTATATATATAAAAGAATATTTACCTGTCTGACTGAGGTAAGACGCACGCACAGCCGTAACCGCTGTGCGTAGAAACGTGAAATTTGGACAGATGTTTATTTTCATAATCTGGACATACACTAAGAAGAGATTTTGAAAAATATTAACCCTAAAGGGATGAAATAGGGGTTGAAAGTTTGTATGGTTTTTTTTTTAAAACAGCACCGATTTTGATAAAATTTACTCTTTAAAATATTTCATTTAACATGTATTTCATGGTTTTTTAGAATTCACTCCCTAAGAGTTCAAATAAGGGGTTGAAAGTTTATATGGAAAAATCTTTAAAACGCCATCGGTTTGTATAAAAAAAATATTTCAGACTGTTAGTTTTTAGAATTCACCTCTAAGTGTGTAAATAAGCAGGCGAAGCTGCGCGCGCCTCCTAGTATTTAATATTTTCATTTCCTCCCTATGGTAACGAGGCAAAGGATAATGTTAAATTCCGCCACTTAACACATAATACCTTCAGAATGCTGCGGCAAGTGGGAAACGGAATTGACCTAATGGAAACCGTGTCTTAACACTATGTTTCCAGTTTCCCTCAGCCTACCAAGCTATGTGCGGGATACAACGTGATGCTATTTAAAAAAATACAAAAAAATCTAATCACTGTAAGAAATTATAATTTTATGTTTATAGCAATGGTGCGGCTGAGTCATAGATTAAATTTAAGCGCTATTATATTCTTTTTGAGTATATTTATAAGTGACCAAGATTTATTATTTGAACAGCCGCTATAAATATATCATTAATAGCAAGCCTTACACAAACACACACACACACACACATTTAATAGTCCATTATTGATTAAATTATTTACAGGAAGCCAAGCTATCCTTGCTTTGCTCTTATTCTGCGTTTTGCGAAAATGTGTGGAATATGTAAATTTATTTGAGATATATCTTTACTTCACATTGAATAGAAGAAAAGAAGTATTTCTAGTGTCTTAACACTACTTTCTTAGGTAAAAAATGAACAAGTTTAATTTTAGCTTCAAGCTGTGCGTCCTGGTTATAGCAGGGAACCACTTGCCGACCGACCGATTTTCAAGATATTGCGTATCAAGTGGTGTGTTTTCCTAGGAAATCGTATTCAAAATCGTCAAGTTTAAAGTCAAATCCTCTGCTACTCAAGTATGACTCGACTCAAGTATTTTCTTGTTATCAATATTACAAAAAAATCCATATTTTTCAATTATTAAAATAAAAAAGGGGGTATCTAGGCGACCGATAACATACCAGGGGTAGCGATTTCGTTGGCTAAATTATGTTACTATAGAAATATAACAGAACTTACATAGGTTTAATACGCATACGAAAAATGACAAAAGGGTTGAAATACGGCAACTATTATTTCAAAATTGCCCCTCAACCTCATCTGCGGTCCAATTGCCCTTGTGTACAACGAATACGAATAAGTTACAGCATACGCTGCCAAGTAAGTACATAACGATCGAGTGTTCCGTCCATTTTATTTGCTTATAAATATCAAATATTAAAGTCCCATTACATGATAAATATTTTTGAACGTCAAATGGTTTAGAGGACAGTGATGGCGAAGGGCACAAGCCTTTGACTGTAAACTTGACAGGTTGTGGGTTCGAATCTCTATAGTAGAGAGAATGTCACTCGACGAAATGTAATATTTAATATTAATATTTTCCATTCTGCCATTCAACACGCAATGCCTCCAGAATAAGATGGAAAGTGAATATTGGCACAAGAAACTCAACAGTTACTACAATTACATACTTAGTTACAACTCTACAGTTACAGACTTACGACATAGTAGTAGATTCGATTTTTTTTTAATGTGAAAGTGAACAATAATAATTTTTCTCGGTTGGATGATTAAAGAAGAGTAAAAAGGAAGCCGTGTGTGCAATTTTTAAACATGGTGTTAACTAATGTGTAATTTACTAGAAAACACAATACATATACATGGATTTACCATACATTCCACCTATAGATAGAACGAAGTGTCGAAACACTTCGTTTTCCATTTATCGTCTGAATCAAAGACATTGCGTGTTGCGACAAGGAACCTAACGCCTCCTTTTGAAATTTAGTAAAATCGAAAAAATAAATAAACTCAAAAATCACAGAAGTTTTTGAATATTTTAAGTAATATTGTCAGTCATTATTATATACAAAATTGATAACACAGGAAGCGGCGCTGTCCGCCCTTTTATCGTGTTTCACTACAATCATTGTCTACATTATATTGAACACAGTTGGCGAGAGCAACCAGCCATATTATGTGTCTGTAACACATGGCCCGAAATATAAAACTGTTGTTGGGTGAGAATATTTAGACAAAAAAATTATGTGATATTCTTTTTATGATTATTTAGATTCACGCTGTATCCCGCACACACCAAGGTAGAGGGAACCTAGTGCTAAGACTTTGTTCCCCATGTCATGTCAAAGGAGGGATTACGTGTTATTTGGCAGAACTCAATGCTGGGCTTTGCTAAAATTCTAAATAATTTATTTCATCGATTGAGTGGGAATCACACTCACAACCTGTTGCGTTAACTGCGTGCACTGTCCCCACAATTGGCCTCTGTTTCATATATTTTTTTAATTATCTAAGATTAAATATTTTCTCACACAGTGTGAAATCTATACAATCTAACATGCAATGTCTCGAAAAGTTGCCAGTGTGTTGGGTATGGAGTGTTTTAACACTAGGTTTTCTCTGCCTAACCTGCTAAGTATATGTGGGATACATTATGACTCTGAAAATGCCTCTGGAGGAAAGTTGTGAAGGTGAGATAAAAAACCTTCTATTGAAATTGAAATGCCTTAACAGTAGCTACTCTCTGTTTACCCTGCTATGTGCAGCAGACAGTGCAAATTTAATAAAAATATAATATTATAATTACAATATTTAATATAATAATATGTTTTTTAAATGTCATGCATTTAGCGAGGTGAACAGAAAAAACTTTACATAACCCTCTAATGGTCCAATTTAAATATTTTGGAATAAAAAAATTAAATGTAATAAGTACAATGTGGCACAGCATCTGACAGTAATCTCTATGCTTGTAAGTTCAATATTCACCTGGAAAAACCATAATATTTCATTAATTTTCATTTCCTTCCTCTAGTAGAAAAAGAATGGAGTTAAATTGCTATTTTATTCACAATATCTTGAAAAATAAGACAGAAATCCAGGCAGGCCTAATATTTGATAAAAAACCTAAGTAACAATATTCAAATTATGAACAAATTAAATTCCATAAAATAAGGAAAAGGAGCAATGTAATATATACAAATAGTATTAATTCATATTCATATATCAATTATTTCTTATCATTCCATTATAATGAGTAACAAATAAAATTTATTCAATACAAATCATTCACTTAATTTGACAACAAGCCTATAATTAGTAATTGCTGATTACATTTTATATTTAAATCACAAAAAGAAACTAAATTGTGTGATAATTGGAATGGAATAAATTATTTGTTTTTAGATACACTATAAACTTAAGGTACTTTCAAAAGTATAAACTATTAATAATGTACCATACATTTGTATTAGAACGTTATATAAATTCTTATAAGTAGGTAGCCAGTTTTTTTTTTGACACCGTCTTGCTAAAGCAGTTTCCAGTATATTCAACATAATAGTAGGTAACATGACATAATAGAGAATGTGTGTCAAGTCGAACATCGTGGGACAAAATTATGTAAAATGGTTTATTATAGACTCCCCATACATTTCTTATAATAATGTAGCGGCGGAATGTGCCATAAAACATTTGACACCGTCAAGTAGTAAGTAAAACTTATCGACCAGAATAATTCTGCCAATGTCACGAACATCGCATTAAGAAATGTACACTAGCGTGACGTAATTGATAAGATGTTATAATTGAAATTAATACTTACAATCTAAATGTTTCTTTTTAGGTGCGATCATTTCTTCAGTTGTGGCTTTACATACTGATTTTGCTAATCCCTGACCCGCGATACTGTGACGAGCGGCAAGAAGCCTGTCGTTTATCGTTTGACCCGCCATCATCACGTTCAGTCCAGACATAAACTGAATTAATACACTTTTAAACACCGATTTTCGCGTTTTATCAAGTTCACAAAATTATGTAGGACGATGACGGGTAAAATATGTCACCGCCCCCCCGACTGGCACAATACTAAATTCAAGATGGCTGACTATAATATTCTAGATATTGCCATAGCTTAAAAATATTATACGAAGTTACTTTTATTTATTTGTCAGCTCCAAAAAATCGAATATAAATTTATTGTTTAAGAGCTTACTTTCATTGTAGTATCGGGGTCTTCCATGATTATGTTGACTAAAAATATTGTTTTGCTAAAAATTTACTATAAAAATTCTCTTTATAATTAATATAATGGTTCATTTATAAAAACACAATCCTATTTCTCGATGCCTGGTGGTAATCTTACCATAAACAATTAGAAGAATGAAAATTCAACTTAGGGTGTCCCGATTTTTATATTAGTTCTCGAATATTTTGATACTTTTATATAAAAAATATTTAACATAAAATAATAATTTTAATAAACTTATGAAAAAGTAGTCAAAACATTGTTTATATTACAAAGCCTTAAACTTTAATACTTTTATACACAAATTAAAGTCAACATGGCTGATTCGTAGCACTTGGTGCTAAGTGTGAATAAGTGTTCCTTATATTTCGATTTTAATAAAATATTTAAAATGGGTAAAAGAAGATTTACGAAAAGGAATAATGTAAAAAAGACTGTAAATAAAGCCCCAGACATTTCAGAAAAAATAAACAATGAAGTAATTGCGGAAGCCCTAATTTCCACAAATCAACCTGTTTTTGTGAAACTTTGCAGACTGTGTGAATCGAAAGATGGACCTTTTCTTAACATATTTGATCCTGATATGATAACTGCTAAAAAGATAGAAACTCTTATGCCGTTTGTGGTAAATATTTTTTAAATTTTTTACTTATAAATAGCACATAATAGCATATTTTTTCTAACATTACCTCTGCCTATGTTAAATTACTAATGTAAGGTTCGGTTAAATGTGTATTAAAATGATTATTCTATGTAATATAATGTTGATCCTTTCCTATAAATTTAACAATATATTCTTCAGGTCTAACTGTAAAATAAATTTCAGTTATATAGATGATGATAATTCTATAGCTAAAATGGAAATTAAATTTAATCCTTACATATGACTATTAACTGGAGTCTATGATTATTTGAACATAAAAAATAAAAATATCTCATATGGATTAGTTGGTCAGAGTATTTGGACGATTTCCAAAGAGGTGCGGGTTCAAATCTCATTAGGTCCAATTTTTGTATATATTTTTCTAAAAAGTATTTTTCTTTCCTAAGTGTGGAATAACACTTAAAAAATGTAAAAAATAACCTTTTTTTATTTGTTCACCTTTTATCTTATGGCTTTGTGAATAGGGTATATCATTTGGATTAAGTGTTTTAAAATATTTAATGGATTAAAAATAAGTTACTTGATAACTTCAAATGTTACATTGAATGTTGTATAACAGTAATAGCCTACAGTGTGGATTTAACATATCAAATTTTATCTTTAACAAGAAAAGACACTCTATTTTCTATTGGAATTCAAGAGATTGAATGATGTGTGCTTTAACTTAATGGCAACCACTTTGCCTATGTTAAGTATGAATATAATTTATTCCTTAAAATTGTAATTGAATCCACCATCATTGCTTACAGTCAAACACTTCCACTGCAACACTGGCCCAAATATGTACTATTAAATCGTTCATTAATTGTACACTAAATCTTTGAATTTATATACTTATTTAACTAGAAAACATGCCATATTATTTCAAATTATAAATTTGTTTCTATATGTCCTTTCCTTTTTGTTTTTCTTTAGGCAGCATCTGGAATATAGCAAGATAGGCAGGCAGGTAGTCTCAAGACACAAAGATTCCTTCATTTTACATTCTCCCCTTTCTTCTGTATTCAACCTCCAACCAGTGTTTTTTCCTTCTGACCCTTTCCCACTGAGCTATCATGATGTCTTAAATTCTAATAAGATATTATTTATCATTACAAGAAGTTGATAATGACACTTTTTAATTTTTCTTGTGTCATACTTTCCCTCTTTACCACAGCAGGGAAATTAAAATATTAAATGTTTAATTTCCATAAGTGGGAATCTAACCCACTACTAGCCGCACATATGTTTCTCTCCTGTGCCATTACTGTTTTTAAATCTCTAATTTTTTAATAATAATAATATTTCTAATTTTACAGTTGTCACATATAAGGAATATTTTATATACAAAGTAAATTTAGAGTTAGAACATATGTACAAATTACTGCTACCCAAGGATAATTGCTCTGAATTATTATTTGGCCAGAGAGAGAGGCATTTGATAAATATTTTTACATTTAAACCATTGACATTTTCTTTAATAAGCGGCCCTTGTTTCGTGACAAAATATTGAAGTCCTCGAGATCTAAGTAACCATGTCTTGCTAATTATTAATTAGTTCTTATTATTTGCAATTAGCTTTTATTTTGTTTTATGTTTATATAATTTTACATATATATTTTTAATATAATATTTATATTGTAGGTGTAAACTAGCATGCCGTCAACACCTATAATTGTGGCTGCATTTGGTATTTTGTTTTAAGTTTTGTACTCTGTATTTTCTAATGTTGTAAGTGAAAGCTGTGTTGGTGTTCTATAATAAATAAATAAAAAATTAAATATCTTTAGAGTAGAATTACACTTTAAAATCTGGTCTCAACAATATGTTTTTAAATACATATTTTTTTTGTTAAAAATAATATTTTTTCCTTCTTTATTCTAAAAAAAACATAACCATTATGTTAATGTGAGGTAAATAAAAAAAAATAACACTGTCGTATTATTTGACGACAAAATTGTAATTTTGTAAAAAATAATACTGAAAAACTGCACCATAGAAATTATTTCACAATTAATATACATAAACAATAAAAAAAAATTTTTTTTGCTTAATGTTGTGCCCCATACGTACATAGCATTCGTTTGGCAGTTTCTGCCCAATTTTCGAGACTTGCGTTTCAAGTGACGGAACTCAACACTGCACTTTGAGTCATGCTATCAGAGCAGGGAAATGAATATAATTTATTATACGTATAAAAAGCATATTTTCTAAAAGTAGAATAATGCATCAAAATTTTTAAAAATAAAATTAATTTCTTGGAATGGCAACTAAAAACGCCCCAAAACGTTAATAGTCACACTCAATCAAGTTTAATAATTGATATATAAATAAACAAATAGTACATTGTATGCAAATAGAAAGATAAAGAGAAAAAAAAACCACTTTACGCTGTATCCCGCACACAGCAGGGTAGGCAGAGGGAACCTGGTGTTAAGACACTCTGTTCCCTACTATCTGCCGAATTTTCAATGCATTGCGTGCTGAGTGGTAGAACTCAACGCCGCGCTTTGCCTCGACACAATAGCGAAGCAATGGAAATATAAATTTAAGTAAATATTTCATCTGCTCGAGTGGGGATCGAACCCACAACCAGTCGATTCAGGCCACGACTGGCCTCAAGATAAATAGATTGGGCCTTTTTACATTTTTTAGGGCTCCATGGCAAAATAAAGCCCTGTGAGTCAATGTTTGGTTGAATAATGCTTCAAGACCTATGTGCTTATAACAATGGTGTAAATGTTGCTAATTTTATTTTATTTTTATTTTCAGATTGC
Organism: Heliconius sara; assembly: GCA_917862395.2. Classification (NCBI taxonomy): domain Eukaryota; kingdom Metazoa; phylum Arthropoda; class Insecta; order Lepidoptera; family Nymphalidae; genus Heliconius; species Heliconius sara. Next base: position 972,069 of record OU860788.1, on the reverse strand, counting down.
AGAAAATGATGATCTTCCACACAAAATTTGCTTCAGATGTTCAGCTAAACTTGAAGAACTATATGAGTTTATACAAAAATGTACTCTAGCTCAACATAATTTACGAAAAGTTCTCAGCAGCAAATCACCGTTTGTGGCAAAAACTAAACATCGTGACATTTGGGAAGAGAAACTTAACCAGTCTAACATATCCAATGACGATATATGTGATGCTCTCATTAAGAAAGCAATGGAAGGTATTAAGGATATACCTCTTAAACCCTTTAAGCCTTTAGAAGACTTGGTTACAAAGAAACAAGTTAAAAAGGCTCCTGAAAAAACTGAACCAGTAAAAGTTTTGCCAGCAAATGATGATGTCTCAGATGAGATACCTTTAAAAAATGTTAAATTGCAACTAACTAAAGTTGATAGTATCCCCGAAACAAAGAATTTGCGTTCTTATTCAAACAATAAAAAGGTTGATGAAAAAAAAGTAGTAAAACAAGTGGAAGTTACTAAAGAACCTACACCTGAAAGGAAAGTCGAGGAAATTCATAATAAATCTGCCCCTGTAGAAACTAAAATTGACACTAACACTGAGAAACCTGTTGAAAAACCACCAACTACTAATACGTTTAGCCTAAGCGAAACTACACCACTAGACAATACATTCAATATAATGGATCACGTTAGTATGATTAAAGTAAATGGCGTCGGCGTTTTGTTCCAATGCAAACTTTGCAATAGAAATTTCCTTAAAAAAGAAGTTGTAATGTCCCACGCGTGTGCCAAAAATGGCCCGTCCAAATTGGCGCCTAAAACACCGTCTCTGCCCGAACCACCGAAAATACCATTAGTTAAATATATTAATACAAGAATAAATAATGAATCGTCGAAACCTATAAATGATAAACCCATATCAATAGACGATGATGATGATGATGATGATGACAAACCATTATGTACAAAGAAGTCTAAACCCAAAATTGGTCCAGCGAGTAAAGTAAAAAAAAGTAATACCAATGAACCTTCAAATATAATTCCAAGCAATACTACCCAAGTGCAAGTGACTTGTATTACGAATACAAATGTACGACCACCAACTGTACAATTTCCATCATTTCCCAGTTTAAACAGTCGTTACAAATTAATGCCTGGACCAAACAATACGTTCACGTTAGTCGAGGACAAACCTAATGAAATTCCAGTAGAAATTCCAAAAAAACTAGAAGTAACCGTTCCTCCACTAGAACCAATTAAGAGCAGACCTTTGGTAGGTCCAAAAGGAATTGTACACGCAAATAAAGCAAGCAAACCAGTACAACCGAATAAAACATCTATGTCAACAAGCCAGCCGTATCCCGTAGGATTATTTAAAACGTTACCAACAAAAAGCGCTGCAAGTGCACCAATAGAAACACCACCATTAGTGCCAGTTACGAAGAAACAGTCTTACACGGTCGTGCAAACGGGGAATCCCAGCAAATTGTTGATATCAACGAAACCACAAGCGCAATTGCCAAGGAAAAGGCAAAGGAAGGCACGACACGAGATACGGAAGGATGAAAAAGAACCGTTTTCGGTGACTTTAGAAGATGAAGCACCACCGAGAGACACTGAATTCTTCACTTTTATCAACGTAGATCCGTTACTGCAGCCATCTTACGTTTTACCGACTAACAATATTATACAAGAATCGCAAATTTCGACCTCAACAAATGTACAGATCAAGGAAACTGATAAAGAACCGAGATATACTTGCAATATGTGTAACGAACCATTTTCGCGCGAAAAGAAATTATTAACCCACATACAGTCTCATTATAACAAAATGGACGAAGAAGACCAAATAAGAAACCATTCTCCTAGAAAACGCAAGAAGTGAGTGTTATTTAAGTATTTTTATAGTGGTTATTATTATAAAGCTAAGTTAATTTTAGTTCTTAAGAATATATATTGTTTAATGATTTGAACTATAATGTTTTTATTTCCATATATATATAATTATGACTCAGATTGGAATTCTCAATAGTTGTGAAGATGAGTCTCTCAATGAATAAAAGATTTTTTTATATGTTTAAGTTATTTTTTCTATGGGGCAACACGGAAGAGAGTAGTAATAGGCAGGCTTTCCCTTATATGTACGACTATAGTGTATTATATATATTTACTAACATAAACGTTTATCGATAATTTCATAATCACTCAATAAACGTTATTTTGATTACACTCCAGTCTGTGTTGCTCTAATGGTTTCTCTTTTGTTACAACTATTTTAAAATTAGCCAGCATATGTTCTATATATATTTAGTAAACCAGACTAAACCTGAATTTGGTTTTTTTACTTAAAATATTCCTCAATTCAATGTTAAGTACAATTACAACCTTTAACATATTGCTTTATTTGTATCCCCTCTCCTCCTTGCTCCTCTTTCTCTTCCTCTCTCCTCTTTGGGTGAAATTTTAAATACTAGGCGCTTTATTAGAATATATTAGAGCATACATACAGTTTCTCATTACTATATTTTTTTTTATATGGAATCTTATTTTTAATTCTTATTTATTATGTATTCAAAGAGAAACTTGCAATTTGCTTCTATAAATGGCTGTGATATGCATCTCAAGAATTAGTGTATTCTGTGATTATGGATTTCCATTTCATAGTGCTATTTTAATATCCACTTCAAATATATTTACTTACTTTTTTCCACCACCTTGTTTTAAACTGACGCAAGTACAGTACTGTTTATGATAATTAAGAAAATGAGTACTTCCTATTTTATCAATACGCTTTTTTTCTTTTCTTTTTTTTCTATATAATATTTATTAGTGTTAATACACTCCGTTCCCTACTTTCTGCCGAATTTTAGAGGCATTGCGTGTGGAGTGGCAGAACTCAACGCTGCACTTCGCCTCGAGACCACCATCAGCGAAGAAATGGAAATATAAATGTAACTAAATATTTCATCTCCTCGAGTGGGGATTGAACCCACAACCAGTCGGTTTTACACACTTCTTGCCGCTAGGCCACGACTGGCCTCGATATTACTATATTGATTCTTTTATAAAGTATTATTCGAAATTCCTAGTTTGTATTGTCTTAATATATGTTTCCTCCAATTTATATATTCCGGTATTCCATATAATACCTAGATAATGTATAAGAATATCCATTATGTTTCATACACTACCTCAGGTGTTCCCAAAGTTTTCTCGATCAAGGGCCACTTTTATATCATTCTTGGAAGTAGGGACCACTGTGCATGTAGGTATAATAAAAATTACCTATATAATTAATAGGTATAATTAATTTAGGTATAATTAATTAACCTCATCTTTCTCACTAAAATTTCCAAACGCTCGGACCACATTTTTTTTTCATTACATCAAAAAAAATTGTAATATGTAGTTACTTTATTCTTTATTTTACCAATTTTTAAACATATAGCGTCTTAATTATTCTTTTTAGTTTAACGCTGTATCTAATATATATAATAAAGGTAAAGTATTCAGGAGGAACCTAGTGTTAAAACACTGTTCTCCTCTTTCCGCGATTTTTTTAAGATAGCGGAACTCAAATCCACCCTCCACCGTTGCCTTTTTACTAGAGCGAGTAAATTAAACTAATTTACTTACCCAAGCAGTAATCAAACCCACAACAGTCGCGCTGTTAGACGCAGTGCCGCTGCTCGACGACGCTCATCATTTAATGTATTGAAAATGTAAATATTTTATATTAGAAAACTTAAAAGATTTTTTCTTAATTTCTGAAAATCTTTATTGAAGATGATGATAATAATTATTATTGTTTTGTGTTATCCCATTATTTTGTTCAACCCTTGATGTGATGATAATGTATGGAAAGGATATATTTTTTGTTTTTTTATACGCGTAAACAGTAATATAACGTCCAACCGAAGGAGTAATTAAAATATTAATTATTGTGCAATCCTCTACAAGTATTCATTGAGCAGACATCAAACCCGCAACAATCCCGTGAACGATCAGGTATTTTCACTTTCAGTTTTTTAGTTGAGTTATAAACAAAAGGCGTATATTAATCACAATTTTGCACTTATATCACTTTATTTTATGGTCTTATAATTGTTTCTAAAATTTAATTAATAATTTTGGAAACAGACGTTAGTTTGTGGAAAAGATTTTTTTTTCACGCTGTATCCCACACAGCAGGAAGTCGAAGCAGAAGTATCTAGTGTTAAGTATTGGTAGGTTTGCTTTGAATAGAAACCACAATCATTTAGAGTCGAACTTTCACTACTTCCAATGGTTTTTTTTAATTGTTTATTTTAATATTAAACACTAAATAATTAATTAGTTACGTAAGTCTTATATGCTTTGACATATAGATAGTTGAATAATAAATATATAAGATACTACTCTTCGTATGTTGTATTTTTTTACAATTTTCCTTTTCATATTTTTTTTTAATTACTATCTTTTCTATTTTCATTTACTACCTTAAGTTATCTTAAGTCAAGTTGGTATTTACTTTTCACCTATAAGCTTTTATAGGCTCCATTCTGCGTATAGCAGAGTAGGTAGGGTGAACTTACGGTTAAAACTCCGTTTCCCACTTTTAGCTCAATGTTCCAAATATCGTGTTAAGGAGCAGAACTTAACGTCGCGCCTTTTTTTTGTTACCAGAGCGACAAATAATTAATTCTCTTGAGTGGAGTTAGACCCCCAAACGTTAAATTTACTGTCAGAGGCTGTGCCACAACAGGTATAGTGTCACAACAATATAGCAATATGGGGCGTTGGGTGGTTTTGGGTAATTGTGATGGGAAAATAAAAATTCCACTTTTAATGTTGAACACAGGCTCGAAGGACCAAATTTTTATCCAACAATCGATTGTCGCGTCGCTTATATAAGGGAGTGCCTTAAAATACTAGGGTCACTCTGTCTATATGCTAGATAAAGCGTGAGGTTAAAAAAAACATTTTATTTTGTGAATAGTGTCTTTTCAAATTAACAAATAAAAGTCCAATTCAAGATGATTCATTTATTTCTCTTTATAGAATAGATAAGCCATATACATAGATCAAAACACTAACTAATAGATTTAAAGATTCAAAGACAACACAGTCCTTACAACTAAGTATATATAGAGATAGATATCTGACGCAAGTTAAATATATTCTATTACCCTTACATTATATTCTACTTCGTTTTGCATCTGCTACGATATACTCCTACGTGACGCTAAGGTAGGTAAATAGGGTAGATTGACAGGTTAACTTATGACAAGTACAGGCTTTCCCGCGTATTTTGATATTGACGCCTTGTTGCCACAGATAGTCTATGGCTATTTTATAGTATATGTTTATTTTTTATCTGTTTTCCGTTTCCTTACCTACCTTCATAAGATATTTCCGCACACCAAATTTAATTTATTTACTTAAGTGTTTATTTTTACCTATTCGCTTAAGTTATTTGACTTATTCTGAACAGAATTCGTTGTCACCGTAGCCCGCATTGCCAGAAGTTTTAAAAACGACAAACGTCAATAAGAAATTTAAACGACCATAGCCATAAAGATGGAAAGCTAACGCTCTACATAGTATATATACTATTTATTAGATAACATCTAACGTTTAATCACATAATTTTTGATATGTACGTGTCAAAAGCACCGAAATGCTTGATATGTATCGAATCCTAATACTAAGAGGATCTAAAAATGTTTCATAAACACTACAATACCGTTATTAAAATAATTGTATTTTATCCACTACTGGTTGTAGGTAACTAGTCATATAATTATATTCTAAGTTATGATATGTTCTCGTGGTCCTACTTTGGATTTTTCCAAAAGCCAGATACAAAGCGCATGCATTCTTTACTTGTTCTTTTTTTATTTTCTACTTAACAATTAAATATTCTTTACGTTTAGCTTCATATCTCGCTTAACATGGACACGTATCCATGGAGTCGCCTCTGACATCGTCTTTTGGGGGTAGCTCTAGGTTCTTTTTATATAGGGCGACATTCATACATTCAATCGTTTACATAATGAAATTATAAACAGGGTCATGAACGGCAATAACAGTGGAAAACCTGATCAAAAAGTACCTAATCGTAATTTTTAAACACGTTTTTATAAAAACTTGATGTTACCTAACTGCTTCCGCAAACATTGCAAACACCATCATGATATAGACGCGAGAAATTGCCCTGCTCATAACTTTCCCAGTTTTAGAAACTGGCCCAAAATTAATTTAAAAGCTTTATAAAAATAAATAATATACCTACTTAACCTACGACTATTTAAAAATCAGTTGCAATATGATATGTTTAGAAGAGGCGATTTACACCGTACTCATTCGAGTTGAAATAATATAGCGAGACAATCGTTCGTTTCGGATCGAGTCCACGTGGCCGGTTGCAGAAGTCGATTTCGATTACGAACGAGGGCCTCTCGCGACAGAAACCTCATACATACATCATTCTTACGTGGGAGGCTGGAGAAATTTCAGTTCCTTTTATATTTAAAGGAATCGTATGGAAGGTAGCTGTAAAACGAAGAACTGATGGGACCGAATTGGACGACGTGGTAGTAATCAGAGGCTGACTCCGGCGCTATTCAGTCGAGGAAACCGGTGTTGACCAGCTTCTCCAGGAAAAACTTCACGTCACCTAGCTCGCTGTCCTTTATTCCCAAGGATTTCAGCATGCCAAGATCACCATTCTCAACCGCCATGAATACAGAGCGAAGATGTTCCAAATCAGACCTCATCAAATGAAGAGCAGCACCAAAATCTTCAATGGTTTGCGATTCTGCAAAAATATTAAAAGTACTTTGAGCATTACTATTTTAAACCATGTAACCATGTTAAAAGAAATGTTAATTTATTACAGAAATTATTAAGGAGGATCAAATTAATTCAGTAAATAAGGTTCTTCGCGAAGGTTTAATAAAATTTTCAGCTTAATTAAAAATCTTTATAATATTTAAACCAGAATTGTGTTGAATATTCAGAGCTTTCTTACCAGATAGGGCAATGGCTACTTTCTCGACCCCGCCGAGAGGTTCGAGAGCATCTCTGGCCTTGCTCCCAAACAACTTCTCCAAGTAGTTAGGTCCGTGGGAAGCAATTAGAGATTGTAGGAACGATGCTGTTTCTTCTACTGGAGGTCGTTTGGCTGGAAAATATATAATATATTTTTATTAAGTACATACATATATTAAAATTATTTCATGTAAAAATAATACATGCTGAGGCCAGTAGTGGCGCACACACACTGCGACTATAAATGGGACTAGTTGTGGGTTCGATCCCTATTCAATGAAATACTTATCTATTTAAATGTATATTTTCATTTCTTCGCTCTGCTGTCGAGACAAAGCGCGGCGTTGAGTTCCGCCACTCAATACGCAGTTCCTTGAGAAGTCATTGGAAAGTGGGGAACGGAGTGTCTTAACACTAGGTCTATCTGCCTACCCTGATGTGTGCTGGTTACAGCGTGAAGCTGACTTAATTTAACTTCATACATTGCTCGAATATGGTTTAATAAAAGCGATGGTTAAAAATGTATGTTTATTTTTTTATTTTGAAACTTTTAGTGTAGTTTATTATTCAAGCTGAAATACACCTATAAATACATATTATTGTCTAACTCTGAGCGCGACATTTGTGGGTTCGATTCCTACTTGGAGTAATTAATTTATTTCCTTCTTTCCCTCTGACATCAAGTCAAAATGTCACGTTAATTTCTATTTTCTACTGATTACCCTGTTATATGCGGGATACAGCGTGAAACTGCCAATAAATATTTAACAAAAATCGAGTAATATTGAATCCACAATCCTGAAAAACAAATTATTTAAAAAACTTAAAATATCTAGTCTTTTTGTGACAGTGTCTATTCACAATTTTTTTTCAGAATTCTCATAAAAGAAAACAGCCCATTTACTAATTGTACTTAAGCGTACATGGGCTATAAAACCTTCACAGTGTGATGAACTGCTAATCAAATAAAACCGAGTTAATGAGAGAATCGGGATGAGTGCTCGAGTAGCAACTTATGTAATTCACCTTGGAGATAGATTGTATATTGGTTTTAAAACCAAGAGTAAAAGGCATTACAAATGGTTATTTTTATATCAGCATCACTACTGTATCCCGCACACGACAGGGCAAGCAGAGGGAATCAAGTGTTAAGGCACTACGTTCTTAATTTTCCGCTGAATTCTGGAGGCGTTGCGTTGAACGCAACGCCGGAACTCAACGCTTCGATTTGCTTGAAGAAATTAATATGTTAACTTTTCCATTTGATTCGAGTGGAAATCTAATCCACAACCTGTGACGTTAACAGTCACACTACAAAAGCAATTAACTGTAAAATTACGCTTTATATTGTCATTTATCTTCTGTTATGGAATAATTGGAGTGGTGGAAGGCAGAGATCGATGACATCACTTTTTTCCAATTTCCATTATTCAATATTTCATCATTTTAGTGCCGCTCTTGAAAATAAATGTTTTTTTAGAATACACGTAGTACTGTCTACTGCAAGAGTTCTTTTATAAAGGTATATGTAGGTTTTCTCAGAAACGAATGTTCTTCAGTAATTTCGCGTTTAAATGGAATCGGAAATGGTGTAAAACTAAACATAAATTCTCGTAAATATAAACATGTATGAATATATTTGTAATTCAACTTCATTTTCCTATTGCTGTTTTTTTAAGCTTCACGCAGTATCCCGCATATACTAGGGTAGGCAGAGGGAACGTAGTGTTAAGATATCCTGTTTCCTACTTTTCGCTGAATTAACGAAGCAATGCGTGTTGAGTGACGGAACTCAACGCCGCACCTTGCCTTGTTATTAGAGTGAAAAACATATAATATTAATAAATAATAACTCGTTCCCGAATGTGAATCGAACCCACGAACGTCACGCTCATCGCACACGCTTGTGCTACTCCGCCACAACGGTCTCCTATTATACTATTATTATGTTACTTAATATTATGTATATAACTAAAAAGATATTACCAAAGTTCAAAAGTTACCAAAACCATTTTATATTACAATTTTCTTACAAATTAATACAAAAAATTCTTTAGAAAGAAACGTCCATTATGCAGAACTGATTCTCCGGGTCTATTTACTGACTACGGACCGTTATTTTGGTTACTTGAAGAATCCCAAACACATTCAAATGAGCTCCATCCTTACTTTTCACATCGATTTTGGTGTAAAATGAATATTTTATACGAAATTTAGTTATAGCTTGTGATAAATTGTGTTTTAATAGCTGTTACATAATGCATTTGCATTTGCAAAATGGAAGGAGCTTAATTTAAAATCCAATTCTCTTTTTTTTTTTTCCTTTTTATAATGATTTTTTTCAGCTTTACATTGTATCTCCAATATAAATATATATCCAATATATATCCCTTAAGGCTTGCATAAGTGATTGATTGTTAGTAGTAAATAAATTGTTTCTATATATATATATATATATATATATATATATATATATATATATATATATATATATATATATAGGTTTACTTAGGACATTTATCAATGTAATGGACTTCAAGACTGATTTTTAAAGTTTTTATTTGTTTGTTAGTCTACTTGTCTCTTTCGCACAGAAGCGTTTGTTCAAGTTAATCTCAGGATCGGCTTAATAATAAAATTTTAAGACACGAAAGTGATTCTAGTTAGTAAATAAATAATTGTACATTTCTATCGGGTGACGCCGTGAGCGGGTCACTAGTATATAAAATGAACATAGAATTTTTTTTTTTTTTGTTGTCATAACAATAAATATAGATAATTCGAAATAAAGATTCTGTTTTTTTTAAATATTAAAGCGCGGCGTTGTTCCGCCATTCAATACTCAATGCCACAAGAATTCGGCGCAATGTTGGCAAAAGTGTCCTAATGGGAACTGAGTGTCTTAACACTAGGTCACCAGATTCAATAAAACTAAGAGTGTGTTACACTTGACTATTCAATCAATTAAATATATACTATATGTGGTCTCAATAAATATGTTTCTTTTTGAAATGACCAATTACAAAATATCCAGTAATAGCTCGTTCTTTCCACTGACTATAAATATATATATACTTTTTAAAATATTTTCTTTTGTAGTCTGGTGTGAATAGATAGTAAAAACTAAACTACACACGGTTGAGAGCGCGATGGTTTTGTCCGATTTTATACCGCTTCACGCTATATCCTACATATAGCAAGGTAGAAAGTGGCAACCTGGGAACTTGTAAACGCGACGGGTTGTGGGTTCCATTCCTAGCCAAGTAAATGAAATGATTAATATTTTTATTTTATACACCATTATATACGCAATACCTCAAGAATTCAACGGAAAGTGGAGAGCGGATGGAGCTCAGAGTGGAGTGTCTTAACACTAAGCTCCCTGCTATATGCGGAATACAGGAAAAAATCTTTTCATCAATTTTCAATTAAAGTTCACCCAACTGAAAACCTTTATTAATGAAAAACAAATATCTTACCTACATATTATGATAATAAAATAGGTCAGCTTACACTATCGGAATATACATTTAAATGATAAAGAAGCTATCACTCGAGTAGCTAGCTTCTACAAATATTATTATTTCATACCAGCTTCGTATTCTCGGTAGGTTTTTATCCTCCTTCTATAGTAATTCCATAAACGGGGCTTGCTCAAGAGTTTACAGGTGACAAGGGTCGCTACATTTATCAAACGCAAATATTGTGGTGTGGGCGTTGGGCTATACAAATTTTTATATAAAAGAAGCGTAGATTCACTGTTTTTCAGCTACCCTCGGATGAAGAGATCAATCTTAATAAAATATTCAAGTCGATAAAGTGTATGGAGGAAACATTTAGGTCGTTTTCGTGTATTTTTCATATCCTAAAAGGATGTCATAGTTGATTTTTCAATATAGGCCATTCTCAGTAGGTGATACAATATGATGCTAAAAACAGTATTTATGTACCTATATAAATACTGTTTTTAGCATCATATTGTATTTCGCATATAGCAGGATAGCGTACTCTGTTTTCAGGCTCTACACGTGGTGGAACTAAACGCCGAACTTTGTCTTGTTACCTTAAAATAATTCATTCCCCTGACTGAAATCGAAGCCACAATCGCCAAGTCTATAGTCAGACACTTTGACATTGTACCACAACGGCTTTTATAATACATCTGAATGCTTATTTCACTTTTCTTGTTCTAGGGCTATGATATTCCGTTCACGATTTTCCGCATTATTTTCGCGGAACATTTTGCTAACGACTACAGCGTGGGTGAGCGTTTCTCTACTCTTCAAGACGTAAAAATTCAAGAAAACCTCTTTCACTGTTCCCCTATACTTCTTAATCTACCTACATGCCAAAATTAAACCTTCTAAATCGAATAGTTTCCAGTCCAGTATAGTCTATTAGTGACGGAAGAGTTTTATATATTGACAAGATTGACAATATATTGACAAGGATTTCAAAAACTACTTTTCTATATTTCATGGAGTATTGTATTTTATTTTTCAAATCAAATCTTATCATTTGATATCCATATTACGTGGGTTGTGGAAAAAACAATATTTCTGCATGTTGTTGGGGCGGCCATTTTGGATTGAGCCAAAATGGCCGCTAATGGTATCCAAATTGTTGTTAGCAACAATATTAATTATATATAACTTAATAGACATCAGAACTGAAGTCGTAATTCAAGTTTCAGCTAAATTAGACACTAAAAATTGGGTCAAATTGAGATTGCAACAAGGCCACTTAAATAAAAGCTGATATAAACAAAAAGTTTTTTGGTTCTCATTCAAATAAAGTCTTCTCATAACTCATTACTTACCAGCTTAACAAAACGCGATAAGGCCCAGCAATCGCTTAAGATTATCACGCCAGTGGAGGCTTAAGGTAGCTGATACGATTTCTGAATATTCTCCGTAATTATATTTGGTGTAAATGTTATTTTAATTTTTATTATGTTGAATTTTTTATGATACTACTATAAAATATATTTACAAAATATATAGATTATTGAAACAATTAACATGATATATCATGTCATACATAATGTTAGCATAATTTATTTATATTTATGTTATAAATAGCTTTATTTCTAAATATCTTTTATAATTATAGATGTCACTGTTATTAAAAGGATGTCATTTGATTTTGTTTCCTGTTAGTGTGCTTGTTAGCACAAACGAAACGAAACTCGTGTTCATTACGTTCTAAAACATCATCGAGGAGAGTTGTTATGAGAATTAGTATTAAAGAAATTGTAATTATTATTAGGATTAGGATTTAATTGTGTGTAACAAAAAATTTAATCAAAATTAAATCAGCTTCGTGCTGTATTCCGCACACAGCAGGGTAGGCAGAGGAAACACATTGGTAAGACACTCCGTTCCCAACTTTCCACCGAGTTCAGGAGGCGTTGTGTGTTGAGTGGCGGATCTCAACGCCGCGCTTTGCCTCGACACCAGAGTACAGAAATGAAAATATAAATAAATATATCATCTCCTCGAGCGGGGATGAAACCCACAACACAAGTTTTTTAATTACAGTAACACTTTGTGCCTCTGCGCCGCGACTGGTCTGCAGCTGTATATAACAAGAGTGAATAAAATAATTATGAAAGTTGGATTCTGTGGCTGGTTGCTTCGCCCGATAATAATATAGGCTTCGATGAATAGACTGTGGAACACCATTTATTTTTAACAAATAGAGCCTAACAAACTCCACCTTTATAATATATTACTATAGAGTGGGTATCAGGCAAACCTACCTGCTGTACACAGCTTCGAATCCTCGTCGTAGCCATCGATGCAGTCCGGGGCTCCGTCACACAAATACTGTATGGAGATGCAGTGTCCGTCCACTGGACACTTGAATGGCTCATATGGATGACAATATTCTGTAATAATAAAAAATATAAATTATTAAATTATAATTATAATATCAATCATAGTAAGTTGAGGCCAGTCGTAGCGCAGGGGCGCAAAGTGTGACTGTATAACCGACTGGTTGTGGGTTGTATCTCCACTCGAGCAAATCAAATATTTATTTACAATTAAATTTTCATTTTTTCACTCTGGTGTCGGCGGAAAGCGGGGAACGGAGTGTCTTAACACTAAGTTATCCCTGCTTAACCTGCTGAGTGCGGGATACAGCTTGGAGCTAAAAAAATTATAGTAAGTGATTATTCACTTACAGATATGTCCTTATTTCTATCTAAAATAGGAGTCGCCGGCTACTTTGCTTTAGTGGACTTTAAACTTAAAACGGATAATTTTTGTTTCTTCCTGATTTTGAGAATTCTTCTCTGGTAGTTGGTGGAATTCAACCCCGCGCGTTGCTTCTTTATCAGGGCGAGGAAACGAACATATTAATTATTACATTCCCCGACAGGGAATTGAATCCAAAATCGTCGCATATTCAGTCCAATAAGTCCAATTTATTTATAGATTATCTATATACTAAGTCATATTAATCATAGTTATTTAGAATACGAATACATATTTGAAAGTAGTGGGACTTGAACCTGGTCGGTTTCCAGGAGGCGCGGGTTCGAGTCCCGCTACGTTCAAATTTTTATAAGTTTTCTAAATAAATATTTTTCTTTAATAAGTGTGGGATAACATTTCAATAAAATGTTAAAATATATTATAATACTACATAAAGAATCTCCTCTAAAAAAGAATAAATAAAAACAACTTATTAAAAAAACTCTAAATTATAATGAAACAAATATAACTTTGCAAGGATTTATATCAAAAAGTATAAAGTTGTCATATGTCAGGAACACCAACGCAACGTCAACGCCAGCAGCCGGTACCGTATAGAATATTATATAATGTAATGAGATATTTTTAGAGGAAAGAAAAAATACTTGATTTAGAAAAACTCTTTGGACGGTTTCCAAAGAGGCACGGGTTCAAATCCCGCTACGTTCAAATTTTTATACGTTTTCTTAAAAAGTAATGTTGTGAGATTTTTATTTTTTTAAATTTGCTCGTTGCACATAGCAGAGTAGTCAGAGGGAACTTGGGGTAAAACACATTGTTCCCTACATATTTTGCGTTGATTGTGCTTTGTCTTATTACGAAGCGAGGAAATAAAAAAAAATATTCTGAATGGAAATCGAACCCACAACCGTCGCGTTTTTATGACCGCCCGAAAAACAATTTTATTTTATATTAAACTTTAATAAATATAATATGAAGCTATCGTGGCTAACAGCAGTGGTAGCTAACATAATGATTATCGGTTCGATTCTCCTCGGTTAAATGACTTATTTTCCTTTCCTGGCTCTGACGACAAAGTACGGCGTTAAGTTGCTCCACTCAAGACTCGGATTCTAGAATCCAAACTGTCTTAAATGCAGCAATTCTTTTTCTACTTCACACTGTATTCGGTAAATTCTCAAGTTGTCGAGTACTATCGGTAAAGTAATATCGATCCACCATTTATTGACGTTTACTTCTAAGCTTTACACAGTTAAACTACATCTAAAGGAACTTAACCTTTAGTTCTTATACTGTAACGTAATTTAAACCAAGTCTTTAGGTTTCTAGATTAAACTTTTAAGTACTTTACAGTTCACAAAGTGATTCGCTTTTGAGTACAAACAATATTAAATATATTGTTAGCGTACTTGTGTAAAAGAGGGTAGATTTAGGTGAATAAAAGATAAAAGCGGTGGATATGTGTCAATCGGGGGCAATTGCTTGTCGGCAACGGCCCTTATTGGAAGGAATCTAGTTTAGTATTGTTAGTAGGTGATACATATCACCTATTGCAATTACGTGGTATTCCTTTCCAAATAGCTTAAAAACATATAGACGATGTGTGAATTTATCGTGTATTTTAAAAACTATAACGGCTTCCTATTTCTAACAATATTTATTTAGCTGTAGCAACTTTAAATGTAATTTGCAAAGTGCGGCTTACAATTATATTGGATTTAAGATAAGTTTATATTTGGGTTTTGAATTTGAAGAGTGCAAGTTCGGTTTCCGTTGAGTGAAGATGGAAATATACTTTTTTATTGATAATTCATGGAAATCTTCCTGTCCAGTAAAAGTTACCCTACGGTAACCGTACCATTTATTTTTTTTTACGTTTAAATTGTAACTATTTAAGTTTAAATTGTATGAGAAATTAACGTTTACATAATTATAAAAAAACAGCTTCACGCTCCTTTCCGCATAGCAGGGTAGGCAAAAGGAAACCTAGTATTTAGACACTCAGTTACCCACCCACTCTTCACCCAATTTTCGAGACAATACGTGTTAAGTTAGAAAAATATCCTAATTTGACTTGTTAACAAAGCGAATAAACAGAAATAATTTATTAATCCGATAAGGAAATCGAACCTACAACCATCGCAATTGTATTCAGATTCTGTGCCACGACACCATGACGGCCTTTATATAACATAATTTCTGAAAAATTCAATACAGTTTTAAATTGATGTTTGATGAAAGCAAATATTAGTTTTATAAAATTTGGAAATTAACGTGAAATATGTATAACAATTTGTTCAAATATTCATTTAGAACAGAATTTGCTGAATATATTTATATAATTATCTATTTCTATACATATGTTCTATGTATAGGTATATAAAATAGCTAGCTCCTCTGTAATAACCATTTTGATATAAAATATAATAAAATAGAGGTCGTCGTAGTTAAGAGGCGCAACCTTTGACTATAATCAGTTGAGAGTTCGATTTCGACTCTGGGTAATGGATTATTTTCATTTCCAACTTGGTAGCAAGACAAAGCACTGCGTTCAGCTCTGTCTCGAAAACTGGGCCGAGAATGGAGTGCCTTAACGCTATGTTCCCGTGCCTATTCCCCTATATGCTATTACATTATAAAGCTATAAAATAAAAAACTATTTATAAAATAGATAGAGGCCGGTCGTGGCGCAGTGGCACAAAGTGTGACTGTAAACCGACTGGTTGTGGGTTCGATCCCCACTCGAGGAGATGAAATATTTACTTAAATTTATATTTCCATTTCTTCGCTCTGGTATCGAGGTAAAGCGCGGCGTTGAGTTCTGCCACTTAACACGCAATACCTCCGGAGTTCGGCAGAAAGTGGGGAACGAAGTGTCTTTCACTACGTTCCCTCTGCCTACCCTGCAGTATGCGGGATACAGCGTGAAGCTGATTTATTTATTTTTATTTTTATTTATAAAATAGATAATTATTATATTGTTCAAATATTAATTGTTTTATCTTCAAACAAGGCCTCCTACATACGTCGAGCTAAACAAGCTGCCAAGATCTTATCTTATTTTATGCACGAACTTCCTCTGCGAGGTCTCTCAAATTTAGGCACTTGAAATGTGCTTCACTTATTTTATTTATTTTCACACTGTCTTCTGTTCATCTTTTAAATAATTTTGTAATTGTAGGCAGAGGGAATCTAGTGGTAAGACATTCCGTTCCCCACTTTTCGCCGTATTCTTTGCGTGATGAGTGGCGCAACTTGACACTGCGTTTTTGTCTTGACACCAGAGCGAAGAAAGGAAAATATAAATGTAAATAAATATTTCACTTCCCCGTGTGGAAATCGAACCCACAACTAGCCGCGTTTCCAGTCACACTTTGTGCACCACGACTGGCCTCAATAATTATGTAATGGAATTTAATATATCTTTAGCTGGTTGTTAAAAACTTCGAAAGAAGAGCAAAAGCATAACTTCATTTTGCGGAACTATAATATTATTAATATTTGACGGTAGTCGTAGCACGGTTGCCGGTTCGAAGTCCGCTCGAGGAAATGAAATATCGTATATTATATAATATTTTCATTTTTTCGCTCTATTAACAAGCCAAGCGGCATTGAATTACGGTATTCAACGCGCAATAACTCCAGAATTTGTGCGGGAAGTGAGGGACGAAAGGGCCTTAATGAGAACAGAATAGCTTAACACTAGGTTCTCAAGTCCCCTCTGACAATTGTGGAATTCGGTGCGCTGCAAAGAAAAATTACGAAAATCAGGACATAACGAACCTAGTATTAAAATCTGTCTTGATATTAACTCAACGCAGTGTTTTTGCCGTGTGATCCCGGCCTAGAATAGGATCATCCTGGTACTGGTGATGTCGTAAGAGGTGACTAAAATACGTGTGGTTGAGTCACGTCGCCAGCAATGGCAACGTATGGGCAGACTCGACCGGATCATTACCACCCCCGGCATTTAAAACCGGCGTGAAATAGTGGCTTTATGCCACTGCGTTTCGCATCAGGTTATGCCGGGCTCCAGCGCCCAAACAATCTTAAAAAGCCGGCAACGCACCTGCAGTTCCTCTAGTGCTGCACGGGGCCGTGGGCGGCGGTTGTCACTTACTATCAGGTGATCCGAACGCTCGTTTGCTGGGTCTTTTCCATAAAAAAAAAACGTTTCCATCCAGCTTTCAAGACAATTGCGTCTTGAGAATATTTTAACAGAGCGAGGAAATGAAAATATTCTTTCCTCAAATAGGAACTGAACACACAACCGTATCATTTACTGCGCAACAACGGCTTCAACTGAATTCATTAAGTCACTGACAATAATTTCGCAGCAAACTGACGTTTCAATCATAGTAAACGCATATTGGCTGATCGAACAAGTATCGACCAACGACGCGTTTCCGTTTTAATTGACAACGGTTGATTGCAGCTTTCGTTTATGCTTTCAAAGGTTTATTCGTTTATATTATGGTTTATATTATAATTAGTGATTATTCTTTTTAATATTTAATGGACTTAATGGATAATTGTACGAAATGTCAATATATTTTAAATTTAAATTCATATCTAGACACGTGCAAGCGTGTACAGCCAAGTCTCGAAGCGCGCTACGTCTATTTTACCCAAACCATTTCAAGTTACGTACATAAAATTTAGCACAATTATTTATTGATATATGAATGTTAGGAAACCGACATTTTTGTGACTGGCCAAAATCCGAATCTCAAATCCGAATCAGCCAAGATATCTAGGTAATAGTAGTAAGTGGTAGTATAGGGAAAATCTGAAAATTCATAATTATTGATATAAAGAAACTATAACTAAAATAAAAAGAATGTGTGTGTGAATGTGTGGAATTTTATACAGAGTGAACGCATAACTCAGCACACATAAAGATCTCCCATTTTTTTGTCAGTAAAGTCGAGGGTATTACTTAACATTTAACTTGGCTATCGTTTCACATTTATGTTTTATATGAATTTTACTTTTACACAAATTATTTAAATTTGATTACGGCAAGATAAAGCGCACGATGTCTTGAATTCAGGCTGAAAGTGACGGACTGAGTGTCTTGACACTGGGTTCTCTCTAGCAACGCTTGTTATGCAACAAAAAACGTGAAGCTGTATAACGACAAAACTCGGAAAAAGGATATTTATAATTTTTCTTAGAATACGGCTAAACATAGTGTAACATTTTTGCATCATCGCAGTTCAATATATATAAGACAGACTAAAACCTGGATTATATAAAAAAAAAAAAAATCAGCTTCACGCTGTATCCCGCACACAGCAGGGTAGGCAGAGGGAACCTTGTGTTAAGACACTCCGTTCCCCACTTTCTGCCGAATTCTGGAGGCATTGCGTGTTGAGTGGCAGAACTCAACGCCGCGCTTAACCTCAACACCAGAGCAAAGAAATGGAAATATAAATTTAAGTAAATATTTCATCTCCTCGAGTGGGGATCGAACCCACAACCAGTCGGTTTTGCAGTCACACTTCGTGCCGCTGCGCCACGACCTGGATTATATAATATAACATTTAGGCAGGAACTCATATATAGTATAATATTAGGATCGGTCACCCAATAGATAATATATATAAAGGGGCAGAAAGTTGTTAACCGAGTCTCTTATCATTATTCTCTCCGTCTACACTGCAGAGTACAACAGCTTCTCAATATTTTTGAGAAATATCTATTTCGCATTAAACACTTTGAAATTCAGTGAAAACCATTTTCCAAGACTTAAGGCTTTATAAGCATAATATATAAACCAAAGTTCTTTATTACTAGCTTTTAAGAACTTAAGCAATTTACGTCAAAAGAAAAGCAACTTGTTTAATAAAATTAAGATAATGGCAGCCAAAAGAGATAAGAAATAGCTTCATGAGATTTTGAGTTCTAGTACTGGAGCTGTCATCTAATTACGGAGTAAGTGGCGTTTCTAAATTTCAATAATAGATAAAAGGTCTGAGGCGGCTTGATTTTGGGATATTCATTTTTTTAACTTCTTGTAGTATCAAGTAGTTATCAAGTCCGCCTCAAAGAAACTGGGGTTTATTAGAAGAGCGAGATAGTACTTCACGCAAAGCACCGACTGGCTCTGTATGTGTAGGACCCAGATTCTCCTAAATATGGAATACCTTTCGCATTTCTCAGATGGTGCACTTTATTTTTATCAGCTTTACCCATTTCATCGCATACAACGTAGTTGCTTAGTTTTGCGTAGAGACGTCTTCTCGCTCTACCGTTCTCTACCGCATTTATCATGGGGAGTATTCTGAAGAACTGGTTGACCTGTGTCTGCCGCTGAATTTTCTAACCACACAGTACGCCACAAGCTTAAATATCATCCACACCACCTGGATACGGGGCAATCCACTATTGTGCGGTTCAGTAAGAACTGCCTTCCACATACCACGGAACTGTGGAATGATCTAGCTGCAGCAGTGTTTCCAACTCTATTCGACTTGGGTAACTTCAAGAAGCGCGTTTATCTCCACCTTCAAAGCTCCTCTGTTGTTGCACGGGGTCGTGGGCGGCGATGATCACTTACCATCAGGTGACCCGTATACTCGTCCACCTTGTCTTTTTCCTTTTCCGTTGTTAAATTGTGTTTATTTTTTTATAAAAGAATTATTAAATTGATATTTCATGGTGTTAGGGCTTCCGTACCTCGATAGGAAAAAACCTCCTTATAGGATCACTTTGTTGTTCGTTCGTCCGCATAACAAGACCCTTTTTCACAGGAACTATATACAGATTTTGCTATAAATTCAATTGTTTTTTATAGTAAATATACAAAATGGTTAAAAACACACTCGCCATCATTCGTAATCAGACATAATAGTAGCCGCGTGATGTCACGTAGCGACGAGCGACGAACGAGCGTAAATTAAAAAAAAGAGGTGAAACTTTACAACGCCATAACTTTGGAAATCCGGACCCGAATTTGATGAAACCATATCTACTATTATTTGAACGAGTACGTGAATTAAATGCAGTTACTTTTATAGTAAAATTTTGATGTGTTGCCGTGACTCATTATGTGACAAGTGACAAATTAAAAAGAGAACTTATATTGTTTTTCACAGCTGATACACATGTGCGGACCTGAACGGTCCCATCGGACCGTGTCTGACTAAGGAGCAAACATTAAATTTATCACATTTTGACCTCTGGACAGACGAAGTGCAGCGTTTAGTTTCGGAACTGGGCAGAAAATAGAAAATAGAACGTGGAAACCGGCGATGTACGCAGGACGCGTGAAGCTAAGAAAATCTAAAATAACAGACATTCCAGTTATACTGCAGGAGTATTGCTTCTGCAGTATAATTCAGACTCAATCAAGACAGCAGCTTTACACCGTATTCTAAATACGAGTACTTAGCGAAAGAAAACAAAGCGAAGCGAACTTAGTGTGGCGAATTTCTTTTTATTTTTCTTTGAGTACACATTTTTACATTTTTTAGTTTCCTTTTTTAACTATATATCCTATGTAGGCCAGGGTGAGTAGAGGGAACCTTAGAACTTAGTGTTAGACATTTCGTGTCCATTAAGACAGACATTCAATACTTTCCTCGAAACTCAACGCTGCGCTTCGCTCTGAAACGAAAATATAATAGAAAATAATACATTTCTCGAACTCCAATCCATTTCGCCACCACCATCGCGTTCACAGTCCGACGCTTATGCTACTGTGCCACATCGGCCTATATCTCGTCCATTAATCTTATAATCTAAATTAATGTACGCAAATCCAAGCGAAACATCCATTTTAAACTAAGTTAAACCTTTAATTGCTGTATTATTTAGATCGTTCAGTCGCTCCCTACATTAAGTATATTGTCTTAATTTGACATCGTTACGATCCTATAAAGGTTTATTGGTTGAATCTTGTAGTTTATATTACAGTTTATATTATTATTATTTTGCTTGTATTATTATTTTTATATATTTTTTTTGTAGTGCAGGGCATAAGTTGACTGTAAAATCGACTGGTTGTGGGTTCGATCCCCACTCGAGGGAATAAAATATTATTTACATTTATATTTTAATTTTTTCGCTCTGGTGTCGAGGCAAAGCGCGGCGTTGAGTTCCGCCACTCAACACGCTATGTCTATAGAACTTGGCGGAAAGTGGGGAACGGAGTGTCTTAACACTAGGTTCCCTCTGCCTACACTGCTGTGTGCGGGATACAGCATGAAGCTGATTTTATTTTAATTATTTTTTGCTTGTGTTTTTTTACACTGTATCTCACATAGCAGAGTAGGCAGAGGGAAGTTGTTGTTAAGACACTCAGTTCTCATCAAGACTCTGGAGGCTATGCGTGTTGAGTGGCGTAGTTCAACGCCGCGTCTTAGCTTGCTAATAGAGCGAGGAAATCATAATATTAAATGTTTGATTTCCTCGAAAGGAAATCGAATTCATAGCCAACCATTACTAATTGTATAAATTAAGGAAGTGAAGACGGAATCTGCGTTTTTTTTTAAATTTAGAGCATCAGAGTCGGAACCGGAGTTGAAGTAGGAGAGATTTATCTTCCCGATAGATATATAGTCGTTTTAGTGAATATATCTTCTCTCAGTAATTACACATTATTTTCAGAAGTAGTTAATTTAGGTTATTAACAAAATCAAACAAATTCGGATTTCAAGAGGCGCGGGTTCAAATCCCGCTCATGTTATTAATTATTATAAACTTATTTTATTAGTTATTCAAAAAGTATAATCTGTATAATCATCTTTCAAGGCTTACCAGATCGCTTAGTATGATGTCCGTACAGTCGGTTGAGGTCCAGAGACAGTACTCCCGGCGCGACGGTCGCCGCCACCAGCGCTACCACACACGCTGCCACCCGACACGGCGACATCTTGTACTGGAAAACAATCAAATAATCATTTCAAAAAACAAAAATAGGCATTTGTGATATTCCGCTACGTAACTTTTTCTATTAATAACTGTAATTTGGGACCGTTGTGAGTTCGATTCCACTCGGGGGAAATGACATATTCCCACGTCTTGGCATTGGTAACAAGACGCTGGACGGGGGACATTGACTTCCGCGAGTTACGCAATGCCTCGAAAATTGATCAGAAAGTATGGAACGGAGTCTTAAGATTAGGTTCCTTCTACCTACTGATTTTTTACACCTTTAATATTGCCAAGAATCTATTTACTTTCAGTCGAGCTAAAATAATTTTGCGATACAAGAAAAATCTAACCTCAATACGCTATGAATAATTTAACGAAACCAAAAATCCATTTGAAGATGAAAGATTTTCAGATATCGTGTTAGATACACCTATTTGATTAAAAATCGAAGGTCGACCTGTGAAACTGTTACTGGGATCTACCCATTTAGATATTAAGGATCTCGTGAATTTTACATGTTTTTTTTTTCTGATTATTGTAAGTTGTTAACAGACTGTGTACACTTTACTATATAGGCGAGAAAAAGAAAATATCTCATTCTCTCAAGTGGATATCAAACCCGACTGGCCTCGACGGCCTCATTTTGTAAATATTATTTTAAAACTAAAATAAAAAAACTTATTAATTTATTTAATTATTATATATTTAATTAAGTTAAGGAAATAAGATAAAGCAATATTCTCTCAACACACAAACCCTTTCATTCCTTTGCTATAAAATCTTCTAAATTTATCGAATTGTAAACAAAAGCTGTAATCGTATAAAACGAAAGTACAGAATTTCTACACATCAAAGTAAATAATTGTAAGTTAAATATATACTTATATAGGTAAGAGGGTATGGTGACGAGCGGATTGGATAGATTTACGGCTTCTAAAGAGCACGGGTTTGAATCTCGTGGCGTTTAAATTTTTATTTGATCAATTATTTAAGTTGGTGACGAGCGGTGTTAGATTACGCCACATACATATTTTTCTTAATTTTTTTGCTTCACGCTGTATCCCGCACACAGCAGGGTAGGCAGAGGGAACCTAGTGTTAAGACACTCCGTTCCCCACCTTCTGCCGGATTCTGGAGGCATTGCATGTTGAGTGGTAGAACTTAACGCCGCGCTTTACCTCGACACCAGAGCGAAGAAATGGAAATATAAATTTAAGTAAATATTTCATCTCCTCGAGTGGGGATCGAACCCACAACCAGTCGATTTACAGTCACACTTTGTGCCGCTGCGCCACGACTGGCCTCTAATTTTTTTAATATAGACAGAAAATCCTTAAACTGGATGATGATGACAACAATATTGTCATATTGTTGTCTATATTGTACAATTATATTCTTTTAAAAAAAAATAAAGTCTTACTTAACTCACTCATTGATTACTTTTACGATTGATAATAAAAAGCAATTACATAAGAATGTTTAGTGGCTACTTGAGAAGATTCACAGGAATATTGCTAAGTGGTTTGTGGTGCTGACGCTACTTAGTACGAAGTAAAGAATAATTGCTTTGTACTGTAAACTATTGTACTAAAATACGAACTTATATATGTTTGTGTAAAATGACGGAAAATACATGTTTTACCATTAGAATAGCGTTAAGGCAAGATGGTCGTGGGTTCGAAAAGTTCGACGGAAAGTGGGGAACGGATTGTTTAAATATTCTGTTTCCTCTGTCTATACTGATATATGCGGAATACAGCGTGAAGCTTAATAGTGTATATGCAATGTTTGGACATGATTCCTTTCGGAGAATAAATTATTTTCATTTTACTTTGGTAGTTAACAAGCGGCGTTAAGTTCCATCACACTATATATTATGTTTCAAATTCTGGGCAAAATGTTGTATGAAACGAGCGTCTTGAAATCGTATTTTTTTAGCAACGTAGGCGAATTTGTGAACCTAATGTTAAGGTACTTCCGTTCCATTCCCATTATGGTACTACCGTTCTACTTTTCGCTGCTTTCTGAAGGCATTGCGCGTGTTAATGGCAGAACTCAACGCCACTGCCCTCTAACCGACAGTATTTTCTCTGCCATATTATATTATTAAAAAAAAAGGCTATTTCAAATTAGATTTAATTAAGATATCAAGCGTAATCAAAAAATACTTAATGAGGCTATTCTTAAGCAATTTACAGTTGTTCATTAAATATTAAAACATTTTAGTTCGCCACGTTAATTGGAACTGTTGTCGACAGGCTCATTATGTTGTATTACTAAGATTTATGTTTTGTTTTATAGAAAAGATTACTTAGTTTTACTTTAACAAAATTGTTTTTAGGGTCCCGTAGCTCAAAATGTGAAAACAGAACTTTTTATTAGACCATTTATCTCGAGATCGCGTTGAGATATTAAGCTCAAATATTCAGGTCTATGGTCTCTTGAAGGGAGAAAAAATTACGCTTTTTAATTAAATCAAAATCAGCTTCACGCTGTATCCCACACACAGTAGGGTAGGCAGAGGGAACCTAGTGTTAAAACACTCCGTTCTCCACTTTCCGCCGAATTCTGGAGGCATTGCGTGTTGAGCGGCGGAACTCAGCGCTGCTCCCTGCCTCGACACTAGAGCGAAGAAATGAAAATATAAATGTAAATAAATATTTCACTACCTCGAGTAGGGATCGAACCCACAACAAGTGGATTTTACAGTCACACTTTGTGCCTCTGCGCCACGACTGGCCTGGCGATCACGATTTTAAATCAACATAATTAAAACATAGGAGCATTTAGGCATCGATTTAGTATCATAGATTATAGTATAGAAAATCTGAAAAGAGAAAAATTATATGTATTAAAATTATATTTGTAGTTCATTTCAAATAAAATGAGTGTCTATAATCTTAATTATGTCAACTTTTGTAACTTGTACTTCCCGTTGACCTACAATCCTGAAATTGATACGCAAGCCTTGATGAACAAGTCCGACTCGCACTTAATCGCATTTTCTTATGGTTTTGTATTTATAATATACTATCTCAGTACTTGGATATTAAATTGTTATTTCAATTAACAACGTTTTGTATGTTCTTATCATTGCTAATTATTTTTTGGGATATTTAATAACAATTTTCTCGTAAAAAAAAAGAGAAATATGAATTTGTTTTTTGAAATGGTTATTATATACGTTTATAATTTCGTAAAGTTGAAGAGTTTGTTTGTTTGAACACGCAAATCTCAGGAACTACTGGTTCGAAACCAAAAACATTGAAACACAAAAACAATATTGAATAGTCGACTTACCGAAGAAGGCTGTAAGTTATATTAGATCATGTTAATCGATTTAACTCATTGAACCTAGCCAGAGTTACTTTTTGAATTTAGAAAATTTCGTGTGTCATACTCTTAGTATCACACATTAGAATGTGTTATTATTATTCTTCTTTATTTGTACACTTAAAAGTATACAAAAATAAAACAGAAAAGAACACAAATGTACAAAAAGGTGATCTCATAGCTAAGTAACCATTTTAATCTCCTCAGCCAACGTTCAGAGCGAAAAGAAACTGTTATAATTTTGCGAAAGTGGGTGGTGGACATAGTTAAAAAAATGCGTAGAAAATCTTAAATATAATTAGATATATACAAAATAATATACTGATACATAGCTAGTTATTATATATCTAATAAATATATATAAATATATTTAATGTAGACAGAAATTGTCACAAAGTGATGACGTACAGCTTTTTTTCCTCCCAGTGACTCTACAAATTTCCAAATTTTGGCAGTGTTGCCTTTTTCTATAGTACTATTTTTTTTTTATGGAAAAGACACGGCAAACGAGCGTGCGGGTCACCTGATGGTAAGTGATTACCGCCACCCACGACTCCGTGCAACCCCAGAGGAGCTACAGGTGCGTTGTCGGCCTTTAAGATGAGTTGGGCGCCGGAGCCCGGCATTACCTGATGCGAAACGCAGTGGCATAAAGCCACTACTTCACGCCGGTTTTAAATGCCGGGGGTGGTAATGATCCGGTCGAGTCTGCCCATTGCTGGCGACGTGACTCTACCACACGTGTGGTATACACACTATAGATAAGGTGTCTTTGTGCATCTTTGCATGATGTATTGCAACGATTCCTAGCTTTTACATACTTTTCCCGATTAGCATCACTATCATCGAGTTTGGATTTATGCTTTTTCAAGTTTTTTATACATCAGATTTTTAATTTCAGAGTTTATCTAAGGAGCTGCTAAGCATTAACGTATCTAGTCAATTTTTCTTGGTAAATTTTGTTACAAGTACAATTTCTGGGCTGGGCACCAGACTACTCTGAAGTGAACAAGGCCCACGTGACACCCCCCTTTCCTACGCCCATGCTGGCAAGTGTTGCATCTTTATCAGCTTAATGGGAGCATGCACATCATATAGCTGCTCTAGCACTGACTAAAAAAAACCTGTCTACTATTGACATTACATTGACTAAAAAAAACTGTCTATTGTATCTGCGATAACTGGACTCCAATCAATTTTCCTTGCGTCATCATAAAGACGTTCTCTATCTATTGCACCAAAAAAATATTTAAGAAGAATTTTTGATTGTATTTTAGGAGGACAAATTTTACAACAGAGATAAAAAAAAGTCATGAAAAGAAAGTGCATCAGCAGGACATTGTCTATGCTCTCTCAACTCTTCATTTTATTTATAATTGACCAAGTTTTTAAGTTTTTAAAAAACCCATAGTGTGTGCTTATTCTAAAAACTCTACCTCAATTTCCACCAAATTCTGGATGCATTGTTGAGCGGCGGAACTCAACAACTATAAATAATATTTAAAAAAGTTATTTTTCGTGAAAACAGCAAACGATATCCAGTTCAAAGCGAAGTTAGAGATTGGCTTTCATTCCGCATTAACAATTCAGTACGTCACAAAGACTCCTCTCATCTCCGAACGAGCACTTATTATCTTAATGAGATGACATTTAACGCCCACAGTGTCTGTCCTTGTCGGACGTATTTTGATCTATGTGTATATAAGATGGAAGGAATTAAGTATTCTTAATTATTATTTATATTAGGGTAATTAGTTTTCTTATTAAGGTTCCGTATCTCAAAAGGGAAAACCGAAAAGGAATTGAGCCAACAGACATCAAATATATACTCCAATATACATCGCTTATACAAACAAAAGCTTTTCAATTTTGCAAAAGTGGCCATTTTATTCCCGACTGCTAAGGAAGGGTTGTGTTTTTCGTGCTTATCTTGTATGTAATATTCTTTATTACCTCATATCTTCAGAACTGCTTTTTTTTATGGAAAAGACACGGCAAACGAGCGTGCGGGTCACCTGATGGTAAGTGATTACCACCGCCCACGACCCCGTGCAATCTCAGAGGACTTACAGGTTGCCGGCCTTTAAGATGGGTTGGGCGCCGGGGCCCGGCATTACCTAATGCGAAATGAGTAACAAAATGTCTTAAAAGTAGGTTCTCAGGTTTCCTCTGCCTATTCTGCTATGTACGGGATACAGCGTGAAGCTAAAAAATTTAAAAGGTAAAGGTGCGCTAAACGTAAATGTGTGATTATTCTGTAAAAAATTAAAAGGAAATGTATAAAGATACAAAATAACATATACTTATCTACTGAAAATACATTTTTAAAAGTTCAGAGGTAACCTTTAACCATCGATTTTAACGAATCGATTGTGAACTCCATTCGCTCTGTAATCTTCGTACGTTTTATATTCCAAGGAAATCGTGACAATTTGTAAATAATTAACTGGTCAATTTACCAGATGATTGCAATATTAAGGAAAGAAGAAAATTTAACGTTTTTCTTAATTAAGTAAGTTGAGTAAGTCGTACGTTTGATTCCCGTGTAAATAAATTTTAAGTTAATAAGCTATTTGGTCATAGTATTTTTTGAGTGTAAGAAATAAAGCAGCTTCACGTTCTGTATCTTGCAGGATTTACAGAGGGAACCTTGTGTTAAGAGTTCAAAAATGTCTGTACAAATTTTGAATCATTGTGTGTTAAGTGGTGAAAATTAATTTATAGTTTATCTACTAGTACCAGAACCAGAACCTAGTCTCGACACCAGAGCGAAGAAATGAAAATATTGAATATAACAAGTGGGAATGGAATCCACTACCTGTAGAGTTTACGATCACACGCCTGTGTCTCTGCGCCACGACTGGTCTCAAAATCATAATTATTTTTAATTTGAACATAATTCATATTACCACAACAATAATTATCTATAACTAGCTTCTAGTTTCCATTTATTATACATAACATGAATAACATTGTGTTTATTCTCATTATAAATTCACTTCGGAGTGTTAAATAATTAATTTAAATGCACAATTTCAATTTCACATGATTATGATACCTACAGTTTTATATGTAAATATATATATTTACATGTAAATTGAGGCCGTCGTGGCGGAAAGGCATAAGAGCGTGGGTTCGATTTTCACTCGGTGAAATGGAATATTTATTAAAAATAAATCAGCTTCACGCTGTATCCCGCACACAGCAGGGTAGGCACAGTGAACATAGTGTTGAACACTAGGTTTCCTACTTTCCGTAGAATTCTGGAGACATTGCATCTTGAGTGGCAGAACTCAACGCCGCCCTTTGAATCGACACCAGAGCAAAAAAATTGCAATATACATTTTAAATAAATATTTATCCCCTATAAATATTTATTATTTTTTAAATAAATATTTATCCCCTCGAGTGGGGTGCGAACTCACAATCAGTCGGTTTACAGTTACATTTTGTGCCTCTGCGCCACGACTGGCCTCAACCACAATAAAAACGTGTTATTTGTAAACTCATAGATGATATTTTTTTAGCGTCCCGGACACTCATTTCTTATTAAGATACTTCCATTCCCCACTTCCCGTTTCAAATTCCGTGTGAGGTGGCGAAACTCAACAAGAAAGCTTATAATTAACAAAAAAAATAAAACATTTATTGAGAAATGGTGCTTTTTCATAAAAAAAAACGAAGAACACGCGGTAAATTACTATGAAGATAAAAATCTAAAACTTAGACCTAACAAATAACAAGATTATTATCCGTACTATGAATATATTACAGTTTTAACTGGTTTCGTTCGAGCTTTATCTCGTAGGAGTTGTGAAGAATTATTTCTGATATAACTACCCCTGTTACATAAGTTACTTGAAAAGTTATTTTTAAAATTAAAATAATAGAAAGGGGTCGTCATGGCACAGTGGGGCTGGCAGTTAACAGTAACATATACAGTTGTGGGTTCCATTTCCATTCAGAGTACTGAATTATTTTCATTGTCCTTGTTCTAATATCTAGCACGACGTTGAGTTGCGTTGCTCTATATGCAATGTTCAGGAAATTTGGCGTTGCGTGGGGAATGGATGTCTTAATACTAGCCTACCCTGCTTTTTGAGAGATATAGCCGGAAAGCAAAAGGACAATGACTGGAAAAAATTATATAAAAAAAGATCTTCACCTCAATATCTAAATCAAGAAAAGAGTAAAATCGTATATTTCTATATTCAATTTAACAGGTAGGTAGTTCATTATTCAAATCAAATATGCGGGTAATACTGGTTTTTTTTAAATTTAAGGATACACATACACAGCGTGTTATTGTAATTGTAGTTTTTGAGTAAATGATCAAGATGTGTCCCATAGAGTAAGTCTGTGGAACGTATTGAAATTATATATGTATATCATCATTAGCGCCGCTCAGCTCCACCCGCCATGCAAGGCATGTGGCGGATCCTAGTTATATAACATAAACCTTTAAGACAAAATAGAAAAAAGTCGCGACCAGTCGTAGTGCCCCTTGCACAATTATTTGAGTGTAAACGTTACTGGTTGTGAGTTCGATGCCCTCACGAAATGAAACATTAAATATTTTCATTTCTTTGCTCGGCGCGGTGTTGAGTTCCACCACTCAACACTCTCTAGTGCCTCTACATCTACGTTTCGCCTTCTGTGTGTGGTATACAGCGTGAAACTGAAAAAAAAATGTTCCCATAAACATTGGGATTTTACTAACCATATAACGTTAATAAAAACTTTTTAATTTAAAACTGAAACGAAAAAAGCCTCTAAAATTGGAATTCTGAACGGCAAAAAACTTCAACTAAAATCAATGAAAACAATTCAAATATGTTATTCGAGTTCAGAAGTAGTTGATATCTTTTTTTGTATTGTTGAAATTGTCAACAATTTTATAGGTATGTTTATTTATTTATTTATATTTAGCTTCACGCTATATCTCACATATAGATGAATGTGCAGAAGGAACTTTCTGCTTTTCGAAAAAAAAAACCTCCAGTTGAGTTGAGAATTCAGCAAGAAAATGGAGATCAGAAGAGTCATAATGGATACCGAGGTTCCTGTTGCCTACCTTGCTAAGTTTAAATTAATTTTGTTTTAGGAGGCAAATAGAAAAGCGCTCTGACCACCACTAACCCATATGTCCTAATTAAGCTACGTCGACATTTTATGTGAAAAAATAAGTTTAAGTTTAGAATTATTTCTAACGTATTCTGTACGTACATATATTTTGCAATTGGAACCAAAAGTAACTGGCGCTGTTGAAAATCAATAGTTGGCAATCAAATGCAGAAGCACCTTGACGGTATGCTTACCTACATATAACGGCATGTTTGTATGTCTATGTCGTATCGTGGGTATTTCCTAATAGTTCCAAATATATCTATATATTCTGTATACGTTTGTTAAAATTTACATAATAATTTGAGGCCAGTCGTGGCGCAGGTGCACAAACTGTGACTGTTAAACCGACTGGTTATGGATTCGATCCCCACTCGATGAAATATTTATATAAATTTATATTTTCATTTCTTCGTTCTGGTGTCGAAGCAAAGCGCGGCGTTTTCTTCCTCCACTCAACACGCAATCCCTCCAGAACTCGGCAGAAAGTAGGGAACAGAGTGTCTTAGCACTAGGTTCCCTCTGCCTACGTGTGTCGAGTAAGGATCGAACCCATAACTTGTGTCGCTGGCCGCAAATTAATTATTGTTTAATATAAATTATACAATTATTTGGCCCAACAAAAAAGTTGTCAGTTCGAACCACTAGTTCCTGAGATTACCGCGTTCAACCAAACAAACCCTTCAAGTAATTTGCAAACTGCTACTTATATCAATACCAAATATACGTTTAAAAAATTTTATTCCGCAACAAAAACTCGATAAGTCCTAATTTGATATTGATGAGTGCACCGTGACTCGTAAAACAGGGACTTTACCCATTTCCGGTTCAATAACAACTTTTGTTATAACTGCCTTTTATAATATCCTATAGAAGATAAAATTGTGAAAAAATAGATTACTTTCTCTTTTTTTACGGTTTCGTTCGTACTTTTTAAAGAAAAAGGGAACCCTTATAAGATCACTTTGTTGCCCGTCCGTCTGTCTGTCTGTCAAGACCCTTTATCTCAGGGACTTTTGGAGATATCGAGTTGAAATTCAAACCATATATTGAGATATATGGCTCCACGATTTTCTGATAATAAACACATTTATATATTTATTTAGAAAAAAGATATGGTGGTATATATCACGAAAAACGCGTATTTCGACACTACCAAGGGAATCAAAATTCATAGAGTACTTCCGGTTGACCTAAAATTGTGAAATTTGGCAGCTAACATCTACAGGTAGTCCAGAAAAAAAATCTCAAAACTATACATTTGTGGTTAAATCTTAAAAGTCTTTAAAGTTAGCCTTAAAAAGTGGGCAAAATTTGGTATTAAAGCCGCTAATTTAAGTGAGGTATTAAATGAAAGAACTCTAGCTAAGCTAAGACTGATTTCAGAAAAAGCTAAAGCCTTCCTTAAACTAAGCCTTCCTTAAGCTAAAACCTTCAATTTTTACGGAACTCTCGGTTGGCGAGCCCCCCTAGTCCGGTTTTTTTAATCAGGTTCACGCTATCCCGTAAACAGTAAAGTAGGCAGAGGGACCTAGTGTTAAGATATTCCATTACACAACTTCCGACAAACTTTCTAAAAATTGCGTGTTGAGTTGCGGAACTCAACGCCCTGATTTATCTACCGGAGTTAGAAAATGAAAATAACTATAATTATTCCCCCGGTTACATATCGAACCAGCAACCGTTACGTTTCCAGTCAACCACTGTTCCACGTACGACAGCCCCAATTGAATTAGACTTTCTATTATTTAGAAATAATCGATACAAATCGAACATGAAATATTGTTGTTCTAGAAGAAAATATATGAAAGTAAGTTTTCCTACGTGTAATAAATCAAAACTGTGCTGAAAGTTGCCACCCAAATATTTAGTAGTTATTAGATTCCTAATAAGGTAAAAGTGGTTGTTTGGTTGAGCGCGCTAATGTCAAAAAATGCTGTGTCGAGTTGAAATATTCTTTTCATCTTCGATAGTCGATTTATCGAAAGTCTTACTTGATATTGAATTGATACACTGTATCTAATAATACTAAAAATGTGTCACGAGTCATATAGAAATATAAATTACTTCCTTTAAATGACGCGGACGAAATCGCATGTAAATTTTTTTATCTTCCCGATGCATGTAAGATGCATATAGCAGTATAGGTAGAGCCATGAGGCCTAGCGTTAAAACACTCTGTTCCCATTAAGACATTCCCGTCCCCCACTTACCGCAGAATTCTGGAGGCAGTATAAACTATTAAATATTATATTTTCTCGTGTAGAAATGGAACCCATAACAATAATAGTAATATGAAACAAAAATCATACGTACCAAAATATCAATATGGAACATATTTCCGGAATTTTGTAAATACGCAATCACTTGGGAAATTTTAGTTATATGAACTGAAGTAAATATTAGACAAATTGGTGGCGTCTCCGGGGAGCGTCTGGATGCTAGCGTTTGAGTAGTTATAAGTAGTGACGTCACTCAATAATCGATATTATGGGAAAGGCCTATGAGGAATTCTTAGAATATAAAAAAAATTATGCTCTGTAGCTTTATGTTGAACTAGGTGTAAAACTTGTACTGTCTTTCGAGAAATTCGCTTAAGGTCTCTCCTGGACTCCCCAAGGAACCTATAGTAGAAATTTTAAATTTCTAAATCGACAACATATTTAGCAGCTAGAATCTAATAATAATAATAATAAAACTCTTTATTGTACACCCATAAAGAAAATAACAATAAAATATGTAACAGAACAAAAAAAACGGAAATGTACAAGAGGCGACCTTATCGCTAAAACAGCGATCTCTTCCAGGCAACCTGAAGGCATAGGATATAACGGGGAGGAAAAGGGTTGGGGTGTAAACAATAATTATAATAAATGTATAAAGCAAACAGCATACATATATTAAATATATATAAAATACCTAACTAAATATATACATATTATTCATATATACTTACATAGATACATACATTACATACATGCCTACATAGATACATACATATATACATACAGACGTAAATAGATACATAAATATATAAAACATATTTTACAAGTATATGTGGCAATACAAGAAGGCAGTTTAGAGGGAATGGAAGTGTAGCTTTAAGAGTCGCTTAAAAATTATTAAAGATTTTGCCCGTCTGATATTCAGAGGTAAGGCATTCCATAGTCGGGAGGATGTGACAGTAAAAGAATTGCTGAGGAAGGAAGAAGAGTGTGAAGGAATTTTTAGACTTAAATCTATATAGGTCTTTGGATTTGTGGTTAAATCCTAAAAAATAATAAAAAGTAGGCAAAATACCTTAAAAGTAGGCAAAATTTGCTATTGAAGCCGCTAGTTCAAACGAGGTATCCAATTTTTCAGAGACCTCCAGTTTTTGTACAGAACTATCGGTGGGTGAGCCCGACTCGCGCTTGTTCTATTCTTTATTTTACCTTCAAGCATACTCTGGTATCTTAAACATAGCAGGATAGGTAGAAGGGACCTAGTAATAAGACATTCTATTCTTCATTTTGAGAAAGCGTTTTCTCTTGATACCAAAGCGTGGACATGAAAATAGTTCATTCTTCCCAGCGGGAATCAAATTCACAACCTTCTTCTCTTCGGCCGCTGCGCTTATAATTTTTACGTTGACTTATTTTATTTATGAATGTATGATACGTGCTTCTCTATATTACAAAATGTAAACCTTCGCAAAGTAACGATAAGGTTCAGTAAGCTTCTGTGGGGGTATGAACTAAAAAGGATTATGTGAGATTTAGAAATGTTCATGATATGAAATCTTACCGCAAATAGAAGCATTGTAATATAAAATTAAATTAAATTAAATCAGCTTCACGCTGTATCCGGCGCACAGGAGGGTAGGCAGACGGAAACTTAAGACAGTCCACTTTTCCACTTTGTGGTGGAAAAGTGGAGTTTAGTGGAGGAAATCAACGTCGGGCTTTTGCCTTGGTGCAAGAGTGAGGAAACGAAATATAAATTTAAATAAATATTTCATTTCCTCGAGTGTGGATCGAATCTACAACCCTCCTGTTGTAGCCCTTGTGCCCCACCCTTGTGCCCCTAGGCCACGACGGCCTCCACTATATTTTTACTATCATATATTTCTTTCAGCTTCACGCTGTATCGTGCAAGGGTAGGCAGAGGAAACCCAGTAAGATGCTCCTTTCTCCACACAAATGTTGCTCAACTTTCGAGTTAAAGCATTTAATTTGGCGGAACTGAACACCGCTTTTTGACTTGCTACGAACTCACAATCTTCGAATTTACACTAAAATATTGTGCGACCTTAAAATTACAATTTTGAATATATTTTATTCATGCTATAATCCTAGTAGAATACTTAGAAACGTGACATGACAGTTACCTCCCTGAATACTCGTTTCACCTTTGCCTTTTATTCTGAATTCTACAGCGAGTTTCGTATTTTTAAAGGGTTTTTATTTCATAAAGGGTTTTGAAAATATTCGATAAAATCTACAATAGGAGGCGGTCGGCCCTTTTACCTACAAAGCAATTTTTTTAACAAAGAAATTTCTTTTTAGTTAAGTATACTATTACACAATTGAATGTGTTCAAAATTCTTTTTCGTAATAGTATTTTTCTTTTTAGGTCACCTGATCTATACGTTATTTTCGTTTTATATTTTGAATTTTATATATATATTTTTTGTTTTATTCCGTTGATTGTTATAGTAAATTAATATTCTTTGACTTTGTATATCCATTTTTTTATTCCACGCTGTATGCCGCATACGGTACAGTAGTCAAAGAGAATTTAGTATTGAGGAACCCTTCGCCTACGCACAGCCCTATTTAAGTTGAGACATTGCGTGTTAAGTGGCGTAGCTCAACACTGCGCTTTGCCTTATTACCAGAGCTACGAAAGGAAACAATTCATTCGCTCGAGCAGGTATCGGAACTCTCCTCACCCGACATATTTATAGACTACCTCCACGTGGGACCATGAATTGTTGTGAAGTTTTCGAAATGTCAAGATTCCAAAAAATTTTCCAAACTAAGATATGCACTTTTCGAATTTATGCCTGTATTTGTATTGTTAGTTCTCGCTTCGTGCCAAATTTTTTAACTGTACGTCCACGGCAAGTACCCTTATAGGTATTGACTACTCGATGGATTTCATATAAAATGTAGCAAAATCGATGCATAAATACTCATATTTTTTGATTGTATTGACTTTGATTGATGATTTTTTCTATACTTCAAGGGACCATACTTGATATTAATTACAGCTGGATACCTCCAGGCAATCTCGAGATAAATACTCCTGACAGCCAGACAGATGGACATCAAAGTGATCCTATAAGGGTTCTGTTTTTACCTTTCGAGGTACGGAAGTTTGTAAGGACAAAAGAAAAAAAAATGACTATCATAAACATATAACATATACATACATATTTCGCGATATTTTTCTGCCTGTCAATTACTAAATATGAATTACGTAGAAATGGTACGAAAGCAATTAATTTAACGAGACCGGGCGGTAATATACGGCTTGTTTCTCAGAACTACCCTACTTGTTCTATATAAAATGTTTGGTCTGTCCTTGAGTAGGAGGAAAGGTTACATGACTGTTCTTGGTATAATCCAGTTAATGTTTTAATATACGAGTATATATTATGACAGAATATTATGTTAATGCATATATAATTATTTTTCATAACTATGCTGTATCTAGCACATAGTAAGGGTAGGCAAAGGGAACCTCGTGTTAAGACATTCATTTTCAAGACATTGCATAATTAAGGGTACAACTCAACACCGTGCATTGTTGTACTAGAACGACGAAATAAAAACTAGGGCTTGGGTTGCCTTTTCCTTATATATTCCAGGTATTAAAATTTTAAAAACAATGAAAAGTTTCTATCATTACTTACGTACCCTAAAGAGCGGAGTGTTTAAATACTAAAATACATAGCAATAGTACGTGAACATAGAAGTGGAGGAACTGAAGATGATTTATAAAATTATTAAAACCAACATCGGTGGAATCTGGGGAAAATGATTTTAAATCCTACTCATAAAGCAAAGATTTGGGAAAAGCATGTACGCAGATCGTCCGACCGCAGGGTAAATGGTTTTACGTTCGGGCGATACTGTGGGACTCACCGGTGAATCCGATCCTACCCACTAAACCCATCGGAAACCCCCTCTTCACAACATCCTCCAGTGTTTCTCCTATGGCACCCGTAATCTCGATGACATGCAGGACTATTGTGACCTATATGTGAAATGCGCATATCGTTTACTCCTACTCTACCCCCTAACCTACGGCGGCGGATCGGTTCTGCATAAGCGCTGGAGTCACTCATCCGCTCCGCCTATACGATTCTCTCAAGATCTCCTTTAATACGATTACTGATTGAGAGGCCCTTACCCAGTAGTTTGAGGCCCAACGATTGTGACCCTGCACCAAGACTCATTAAATGAATTAAGGTGCATTTCTACAGAACCTGTTCGATTTAAATGTACTATGCTCTTTCTTATCTAAAAATTATCTTTTATTTGCTGCTTCGGTGACGTGACCAAATGGAAGAGAATAAGATTAGTGCATATGATACGTTCTAGGTCTCTAATCACAGGAACAAAGTTAAATGGATTAAATTTAGAGGATTAACCTTAATTTTATTTTTTATTTTTTTTTTGATGAACCTTAAGTTAAGTATAATATAGTCTTATAATCATCCCCTAAATATTTACTTAAATTTAAATTTCCATTGTTTCGCTCTTGACACGTTTAAGCAAACAAACTTTTCAACTTTATTTTATCAGTATATAATCAGCCTGCAAGTGTTCAAAGCAATTCGGTAATGTGGGTTTGCCATAAATTTGGTATATTTTACAACTTCTCGGGATAAACGTAAGGGTAAGGATAGTTTTATGCCTACAATGAATATAAAAAATTGGTAGACCCAAATTTATTATAAAAAAAATTATAGGTATTAAATAACGGTGAAAATTATTGCAATAAATATTTAAAAATACTATAAAACAACTATGAAACAAGTTCGTTGACACCAACTAGGTAGGAATAGAATGTTAAAGATTTTTTTAGCCTTACACTCCGTCTCCCATCTGTGGTAGGCAGGGAGAACCTAATTTCTCCTATTTTTTTTTCTCTACTTTCTCTTCTAATTTTTTCATGGATTTTAACAAAAACACGGAGGAAAACACGGGATTTTACATTATACGTTTTAAGTTTTAATATTATAAAAACTAATCTAACATCGTTCACAAAAATATTGTAATATTGAAATAAGTACATTAATTTAATATAAATTCTGACAAAGAAAGGAATTTCGAGAAGTTTTGACATAGTAGTTTCGTAAAACTTATAATTATTCCAACTAAAGTTATACTTGTGAAAGAAATTTTAAATTATATTATATTTTAAAAAAACATTTCATTTATTCATAATTATTCAATTACTATAAGAAATTTCAATTACCAAGAAAGACCGTCGTGACGGTTGTGGGTTGGATTCTCACTAAGGGGAACGAAATATTTTCAGTACTTAGTAACAAGAAAAAACCACGGGGTCTGCTACTTCCATACTGCAATGTAACGAAAATTGAGCGGAAAGTGAGGAACGGGGTTCAAAAAGGTTAAAATCACGGCAATCAACAACGCTGCGTTTCCTCTTACGGGAAACCAAAAAAATAATCTCCCAAGAATGGGGATGACATCCATTTTTATTAATATAAAATAAAATAATCATTTTGTGAAATCGGTTAAGCTACCTACAGAATCATAAGTATATTCAAACATGAATAAAACCCTCACGTACCTCGTTCTTTTTAACTGCCGTGTTAATGAAAGCTTACAGGCGGGTTTCTCAATATGAGGTATATTACATATATAGAGTTATAAAATAATTAATTTATAGCTTATGATTTATATGATACTAACAGCGAACGCGGCTTCGCCCGCTTTAGCGTATTAGTATATTAGAGGATAATTATAAATCTTTATATAATTTTTAAGGTTGAGGACGAATGTAAATAAAGGCATGGTGTCGAGTTTTGCCACTCAACACACAATGCATCAAAAAAATCGGCGAAAAGTGGAGAACAAATAATAATTCATTACCTGAAGTAGGAATCGAATCGACAGCCGTCGCGTTGTGCTCCTACGCCACTGCCGCCTCTATTTAAATTGTTATCAAATATCCTCATTAGATGACGAAATTATATTCTGATGCTAAACACGCAATGTTTTGAAAATTGGCTTGAAAGTGGGAAACGGAGTGACTAGATTCCTTACTTCTCTCTACTTAACTATAGGGGAAAAAGAGTAAATATGCTAACAACATAAATAAGTTGTAATAAGCGTATAAGAATTTCGACGTAGCTTGGCGAGAACGTATGGCTCAGTGGTCAGAGCGCCTGGTCGGTTTCCAGGAGGCGCGGGTTTGAGTCCCGCTACGTTCAAATTTTTATACGTTTTCTAAATAAGTATTTAAGAGTAAACATTTTTTTTGTTCTCAGGAACAATAGACCCTTAAAGCTATATAAAATATACGTTACGAGAATACAAAAAACAATTTATACAAACTTTTTCATACAATTTATTACATTGAGAAATTGTTTTGTATCTCTCATTTGTTCAAAATTCGGGGCCAGATGTGGTACCGCTGGCAAAAACAAACGGCTTCACAAATTAGATGATTTGTTTATTTATAATTAGGGTATTGTAAGAATGTTTTATTATGATTTATTGTATAAAAATACTAGAAGTCAAAGAGCAGCTTCGCCCGCTTATATATATTTTGTTATGTTATAGCCAAATTATACACATTATTTACATACATTGGAGCCTAATCGTAAATATATTACTGTAATCTAAATCCGTTCAGTAGTTCACAAAGCAGGGTAGGCAGAGGGAACCTAATGTTAAGACTTCCCGTTCCGCACTCTCCGCCGAATTGTGAAAGCGTTGTGGGTTAAGCGGTTGAATTCAACGCCACCGTCGTCTCCTTACCACAGAGAAGAAATGAAAATATAAAATATTTTGTTTCATTCGTGGGAATTGAACCCACAACTTTGTACGTTACAATCGCACACTCGTTCAGCCAAGGATTGTCGCGAACTAGTTAATATCTATTATATTTTCAGTAGTAAGAATTCTACTCATGGTCAGGTCATATAATATATCTACATACACACATATACATATATATGTATATAATGCTTATATATACTTATTTAGAAAATTTTATTTCTTTCCTAGGTGTGGAATAACACTTTAAAAATGTTAAAAATATTTATATGTTATAATATATATATATATAAAATATATATATATATTTTTTCACAATTTTCAAATAAAAACAAAAGAAACCAGTTTAAAATAAGGACTAAAGCTCGTTTCTGTAATTACATTTAAATGCGTTCGTATTAACATTTTATTGTCTTTTATTTTCTTTTTTTATTCACGTGCATTTTACATGAAATTGGATTTGTATTTGTTTCAATTAGAAACCAAACAAAACATTAATTCCTTTATGCTATATCCTGCATTTAGCAAGGTAAAGGGGACAAAGTGCTTAGACTCTCTGTTTTCTACTTTTCAAGATATTGCATGTTGAGTGGCAGAACTCAACTCCTCCCTTTGTCTTGGTCTCAGAGCGAGCTAGTGAAATCAGCATCATTTCTTCGAATAAGAATTGATTACTATAATCGTTTTTAATTGCAGACGCTAGCTTACGGTGGAATCCAACTCCACACAACTTATAGAACATTTATTGTATAGAACATACAAATCCGCTAAACTTATAATTAAACAAAACAAATCAAATTAATTAACTTCACTCTGTATCACGCATATCGCAAGGAAGCAGATATTAAGTCTTGAGTCGCCACTCAAGACGAGCTCAAGATCTCAACTAGAGCGAAGAAATATTAAAAACTAAAAATTCATTTCCCCGAGTGGGGATGGAACCCAGAACTGTCGTGTTACAGTCACACCCTTGTGTCACTGCGCCGCGATGACCCCAATGGCTTTATATTAACATAAGCTGGGATTTGAAGTGAGGACTTAAAATAGAACATATAAATCCACGAATCCAAAGCTTCAAGTAAAATGAACGCTAAAACTGTTATACTCTACTCTACTATAAATTCCTATCAAACTAGGCCATTACAAAACAACGTACAAAATAAACGACGGAACGATTTACATTCTATATATATACGATCGTAAATCGACTGCATTTTATGTTCGTTATTTACTGACTATGTTCAACTAGTTTTTTACAATGTTTTACCTTGCAAAATATAAGTGATTAGACACTACTTTTTCTATTTTTGATGCATTATATCATCGGTGGTATGGATATCATCGGTGGGTCCATCGTGGTCCGGTAGCTCATTTCTCTAAACGAAACAGTTGTTTCCAGTTCCTATTTGCAAGAAAGATTTGTTTTCATATTAATTAGCTCGTTTTCATTATTTTCTCCCATAATCGGATACACAGACGCAACCTAGAGTAACAACACTCCATTCAATTGTCCGCCGATATATTGGTTATTAAGAGGTGGAACTCAATGCCTAGTTTTTTTTTAAGACTACGGAAACGAAATTTTAGCAGACTGCATCACGACGGCCTCAAATACTTGCATATTGATATGAGAAATAAACATGTAATCTCCTTTTTTTTTTCAAAAAATAGAGCCACTGTGCCACAGGGTATAATATCCTTTAATATTATGAATTTTCTCATATAAGCCTTTATATTTGGTTAGAACTTTTATAGGGATGTTATTACTTCGTAACGCTGTTTGTAGCTAAGGGCGTGTGTAGACTACAATCGTTGTTTCAATATTGATTTTAGTCTACTGTACAGTGTGTAGTGTATACGTTCATATATTTTAATTTGAGGCCCTCGTGTGAGAATCGAACTCACAACCGTACGGTTGTGAGTTCGATTCTCACTTTGGAGAGTCAATTTTATTTTATCGCTTTGGTAACAAGAGGAAAAATGTATGTCAAAAATTGGGCTTAAAGTAGGGAAGGGAAAGTTTTCTTAGTCAGCATTTTAGATTCACTCTTCTCGCTATGCCATTTGTACAGCGCGAAGTAAAAATATTTTTTTTAATGTTCGAGGCATTTCGAGTTGAGTGGCGGAATACAACACGTTTTGCCTTTTTACCAAGGCATGAAAATGGAAATAATTCTCCTCCGACCTAATTCT
Organism: Heliconius sara; assembly: GCA_917862395.2. Lineage (NCBI taxonomy): Eukaryota > Metazoa > Arthropoda > Insecta > Lepidoptera > Nymphalidae > Heliconius > Heliconius sara. The sequence continues at coordinate 930,287 of OU860788.1, read as the reverse complement.
TGTTCCTCCGAGTGGGAACTGAACCCACAACCGTTATTTATAGTTATAACAAATAATCTTAAAATGAAAACTTATTAATTTTACATAAACTGAGATTTGAAATTAGAACTTATAGTAATTAGGCAATATATCTATACTACCTAAGCTTCCATGATAACAAGGCGAGCAATTCCCCTTGGGTTTGTCAATTTACACAACAAGATTGATGTATACAAAATTAATATCTAACATTAAATCAATTAATTCGGTTCTAGAAATTCAATTATATCGCCGATTCGAGCCGCAAGGGTTTATAATAAGATTAGTCTTAGAAGAGCAGTTTAGCATAGTGCTGCTGGTTTCTCAGTCTTCAACTATCGAAGTCTTTTTTTTTCAGCTTCACGCTGTATCCCGCATACAGCAGGATTGGCAGAAGGAACTTAGTGTTAAGGCACTCAGCTCCCCACTTTCCTCTGAATCCTTTAGACATTGCTTATTGAGTGGCTGAACTCAACGCTGCGCCTTGTCTCGTTGTGGGAATCAAACCTGTCACGTTTACAGTTGCCTTTAGGTACTCCTCAACAGGCTTAATAATTATTAAGCTTTTACCAATAATTTTTTAAATAATAATACCAATATTGTTTAAGTAATAAAACCGAAAATATACAATACTACAAACTTAAGGTTATATGTGCTGTTATTTTTTTTTATAGTATCAGGTTAAATCTCGTGTATTAAAGCAGTGACAGTAGAGGAAACCTAGGGTTAAGTGACTGTTGTCCACATGTAACACCCAATTTTGTAAACATTACGCATAGCGGAACTTACCACCGCGTCGCGTCTGCAAGAGACGGGAAAAAAAATCCTGTGCCGAATTGAACCCACTACCATTACTACAGTCAGACACTGTGCCAATACGGCCTCATTTATTGACATTTTATAAAAAATCTAAAAGAAAACACGTTTGTCTCTCCCCTTATATGGTAAAGGGTATTCATTTTATTTGCATTCATATTATATGCCAATCCGCGTTACAGGCAGTGGAGGTTCCTCACATAAATCCATTTATTTTGAGCCTTTATTGTATGAACAGAATGTTTACTACAACAGCACGTTATTTCTATACGACTGTAGATGTGACAGGTTGCGGGTTGAGTTCCCACTCGAAGAAGTAAAGTATTTAGTATTTTCATGTCTTCGCGCATCTAATAAGGGAATGCGCGGCGTTGACTCTCCACCACTTGACACGCAATGCCTCCAGAATTCAGCGGAAAGTGGAGAATAATATGCTATTTCAGCTCCTTGCTATTGAATTAATTTAACAATTTTATAATTTAAGCTACGTAATTTGAACGTTAAATTTATCATTTGTATTAAATATATGTTTTCAATGTATATTTTTATTTAGTTTTTATATATAACGAATTTCTATGCTTATTTTCCAAATAAGCAAAAAGGAGGAGTGAATCTGGGAACCTAGTGTCTCAGGCACTCCCTTCCTATTACAGAAGTTATTTACTGAAATTAGCAGAGCGGAGAAAATGAACATATTAAATATTTCATTTCCTCGAGTGAAAATCGAACTCTCAACCTATTCTGTAGACTTGTGCCCATGCGTCATTGTATTATAAAAACAAGTTGGATGTTAAGTTTTGCTTGAACTCGGGAAAACTCATGTATCTCCCTTGTTTGGAGTTGAGTATTACCACTCAATATACGATGTCCCGAATTCTGTACGATAGCGAAGAATAAAGTGTCTTAATACTAGGTGTACTCTATTTATTCGGGTATGACTCTTGAATACAATTCAGCATTCAAAATATTCTCCTTAGTATTAAATAAAACTTTAAAAAATTATAAAATACCGCGTAAACCAAAAAAACATGTTGAAAAGTAACAATAACCATCTTTATCTATACTAATATTATAAAGAGGTAAGATTTGTATTTTTGTATGTTTGTATGTATGTATGTATGTATGTGTGTATGTTTGTAGAGTTTTCACACAAAAACTACCGGGCCGATTTAAATAATTTTTTCACTATTGGAAAGCTGCATCTTTACTGACCAGCATAGGCTATATTACATTTCCAAAAAAATAGAGATCCCTAATAGAAATGCAATAATGTAAACCAAGGTGTGAAAAAATTGATCTTAATAATTCTATCATCGCGTGCGCTGCGAAAACTATTGATGATATAACAAAACAATGTTCTACAGTATTATAGAGCACATCAATATCTATAAAAAAGTCCGCGATAGCATATGTCTAACTACTGTAGTTATGACAATATAATCATTTTTTTATATTTTATACGTTAACAAAAGTGCCGACAATAATCAAACCATATTGTTCATACCTCTGCATCAATCCTTATCCCATGAAATGATATTTTATGAAAGATAATTTCAATACCTGTAAAATACTTTTGAATTAATAAGATCGGACATCCCATTCAAAAGATATAACGAATTTAAAAATATAAATCTAAAGAAAATTATGTAATAATAAAACATGCGTAGTGTGTGCCGTGTGGCCTCGCGCACCGTGGCGAGTACCTCTGCGGGTGTGGGGGGGGATTTGTATCGATACCACTTAAATTATTAAGACAGTCCATTAGATTTTTTGTTTTTTTTTTATGGAAAGGACAAGGCAAACGAGCGTTTGGATCACCTGATGGTAAATGACTACCGCCGCCCGCGGCCCCGTGCAACACCAGAGGAGTTACAGGTTCGTTGCCCGCCTTTAAAGTGGGTTGGGCTCCGGAGCCCGGCATTACCTGATGCGAAACGCAGTGGCATAAAGCCACTACTTCACGCCGGTTTTTAATGCTGGGGGTGGTAATGATCCAGTGGAATCTGCCCAGTCGCCTCTTACGACACCACCAGCACTAGGATTAAATAGACCCGATAAAGAAAATTCTTTTACAATTACACGATTAACGTGTAAAAAAGTACCAAAAAAACCTTATATCGCCTACGTTGTGGAAATTATTGACAATAGCGCAAAGTGATGTACTGCAATTTTATAGAAGACATCAATATCTAATATATATATTTATATTTTAGATGCCTATATATATATATATATATATATATATACTTTAGATATGTATATGTATGTATATAATTAATAGTTTTAAACTTTGCATACAAAGTTATCCCGTAAGTAGTATATAATTTTTTTCAATTATTGTTACCAGCATAGTGTATTGATACTAATGTGGTATCTATATTTTTATATATATATATTTATATTTTTTCTACCCTTAGTGTTTTTCAGGTGGAAAACATAGACACTTTTTTTTATTTGATAAAATATTTTATTCACCATAAAAATGTTGGTAGTTTTTATAATTCTAATATAATTAAACAACTTTCTAAAATGATCTTTCCTTGCATGTGTTGTAATAACTATGAGGAGCTATTAAACAAAACAATACATTCTCATTTTTATAAATATATCATATGTTATTACATTAAAACTAGCGGTCGCGGAGCAACTTCGCCTGCTTATTAGCACCCTTAGGGGTGAATTTTAAAAAAAACCACGAAACGTGTTAATAAAAATAAATCAGCTTCACGCTGTATCCCGCACACTGCAGGGTAGGCAGAGGGAACGTAGTGAAAGACAATCCGTTCCCCACTTTCTGCCGAATTCCGGAGGCATTGCGTGTTAAGTGGCAGAACTCAACGCCGCACTTTGCCTCGACACCAGAGCGAAGAAATGGAAATATAAATTTAAGTAAATATTTCATCTCCTCGAGTGGGGATCGAACCCACAACCAGTCGGTTTACAGTCACACTTTGTGCCGCTGCGCCACGACCGGCCTCTGTTACTCTGTACGAAACGTGTTCATTACAATATTTTTAACAGTCTGAATTTAAGTTTTTATAAAAATCGGTGGCGATTTAAAGATTTTTCCATATAAACTTTCAACCCAGTATTTGAACTCTTACGGGATGAATTCTAAAAACCATGAAACACGCGTTCAATGAAATATTTTAAAGAGTCTGACTTTCAAATTTTATAAAAATCGGTGCTGTTTTAAAAAAAATTAATACAAACTTTCAAGTAATTCCCTGTATCGAAACAAACAAATAATTCACAAATGTGGTGAAGCCGCGAGTTGGTTGCTATAGTTTATAAAAGTTTATATTGGGTTTAGATGGATCACGTGGGGATATCAATACATTTTAATCATTGGCACGTAGGTACGTTACATTCATTTACAGTACATATATTTCTCAATATATATTTCTCAAGAGAACTTAATCAAAACTTTGTATATAAAAAAATAGATGAAATAATCAAGTTAAGGAAGTGCCAAATATGTTTTATGAATCAATCTTAATGTTATATTCAAAACAAATGAATACTTGAAACGTATTAATAAATTTAATTAATTTTATTAATACGTTTAATATAACGTTATAACGTTAAATATATTTACTTATTATAGTTAAAGAATAAAAAGTGTGAAGAGGAATGTGTGATTCGATCTATAGACTATATTATTCTACATAATATCATAAAACAACAGATTTAAACAGTACATATAAAGGTATCCTCCTACAGTATAATTATTTTCAACCAACATTTTTAAACTTTTAATTTTGAACATTTTGAATATTTTCGCGTCATTATGACGAAAAATTTAGACAAAATATTCAAATGTTTTTTTTATTTAAAAAAAAAATTATTAACGATAAGAATGTTGGTAGTTTCTCAAAAGGTATAAGAATTTAAAAAATGCCCGAAATATGCTCTCTTCGCAAGTGTTGTAATAATAATAATAATTCTATTCACTAAAAAATCACTATAGATATTATATAGTCAATTATATAATGTTTTTATCAGTACCACTTTAAATGAAACCATAGTTTTAACTATAAAAGCCTAATACAATTAAAAAGTACTATAAAAGCCTAATACAATTAAAAAAATGGAAGGAAAAAGTTATTTTTTCACACAAAGTAAATTTTAGGTATTATCGTTGATATTAAAATAAAACGCTATTTGTCATTAAAGACGCAAACATACGAGTCGTAGGTATTGGCGGCAAAGTTCAAAGTTGCTTAACTTTTAGTAATATTTTGTAGTAGTATGTGATTGCGTTATTGGTATCTGCATAGATGCGTAACTGCGTCACAGGAAATACAGGTTTAGATCCTACGTGTAAACTGCTGAGGTATCTTGATTAATTTCTTTAGGTATGGGTTTAATAAACTATTATATTTTTAATTATTTTTATATAATAATAGTTTATCCTATATACTCCCCGTAAAGGGTGCGCTGAAGCTTCCATTCTGTATGAATATTAAAGACCGTCGCGGCGTAGGGGCACAAAATTGTGCCAGTGACGTGACGTTATGGGTTCGATTCCCACTTGGAGGATTGAATTGAAATTTAATCATATATTCATTTCACGTCAGTCATATATCATACGCAGTATCTTAACACTTAAGTTCCCTCTATCTTCCCTGCTATAGGCTGGATACAGCGTGAATCTGGTTTTAATTTTGTGTGAACCGATTAAAATAAAACTAATACTAAATATTTAAAGGAAGTTAGCCAAATTACAAAACTGCACTTAAATCGGTTAAGCATCGCATCGATTATCGTGAACGCAGAGATAAACAAACAAACTGATCAAGTTCTATTAAATATTTAAATGTCCATAATAATATTTTTTCTAATATATCTTCCACGTACAGACACCGATGAGTTAGGATTTTATTGTAAGTATCGATATAACTATAACTATATAGTTATAACTACAATTTATCCTAAAGACTCCATAAGGCAAAAGTTTAAAGATATTAATATATTGACAGTTGCATCTCTCTTATGGGAGGTACGAAAATGCCACCTAAGGTTTTAATAATTTTCACATTAGAAATCTCAAGTTCATTGCAAGCATACATTATAGGTATATTGAAACATAAATATAATTTTAGTGTATTAAGTAAATCATTCTGTGGTTAAAGCGTGCGAAGCCGCGAGCGGGTCGCTAGTTTATTTATATAAAAACAAAAGTGTAGAAATAATATTTTATCACATATTACAGTCACCAGAAAACGAATAAAAGAAAGTAAATATCAATATTTCAAATTCGAAAGAAAACCTGTCGCCTTTATTTAATCTCGCGAAAGCTTTACTGAACGAACTCTACTCGTATACTATAAAATATGTTATACGCTACGAAGCGCTACGAGAATTTACACTCTGCTACATGTATGAAGGTTAGCATTAGTTTGTGTGATATTGTAAAATAAAAGGAAATCGCAGTCATCTTTTGTTGGAGAATAACTTTTTCCTCTTGCGTTTTTAAACATATTTTGTTTTAAATAAAAAAATTAAAAACGATGTGTTTCGCCATTACTTTAATGAACTTCTCGATTATTTTTTTTGTTTCACATCCTACTTTATTGTTTTACTGTATCCTGCACATAGGGTAGGTAGAGGGAACTTATAAACCTAGTGTTAATACACTCTGCTTGCCTTTGGAACGTTTCCGTTCCCTACTTTTCACCGAATTCAAATTGGGAGTCCCTCCACTCAACACACAATTCCTCCAGAATTCGGCATAAAAGTGGGGAACGGAAGCGTGTTAATGAGAACGTAGTATCTTCACATTCGGTATCCGGGTTCCCTCTGCCTACCTTTGTTTTTACAGGATACACCGTGAAGCATAAAAGCTTTTTGTATTTGGCAGAGTAGTGAATTGTTACTAAAATAATGTTTTCAGATATCTTTACTTAACTTTACTTTGTATCCCGCAAATAGTAGGGTAGATAAAGAAACCTACAGGTAGTTCTTAAAGTTTAACTTTTCGAGGTATTGTATATTGAGTCACGGAAATCAACGTTACGCTTTGTCTTGTTACCAGAGCGTGGAAATTAAATTAATTGTTTTACCCAAGTGGAAAACGAACCCACAATCACCATATTTGCAATAAGACACTGCGCTTCTAGGCCAAGACAGACATTTATTGAGAAAAATTTATTAATAGCTAATATTGTAAACCAGCTCAATATTTTGATACGATGTAAACACGTAGCACCTTGCTACGGAGTGCTACAAACATGCCTAAGGACTTTGTATGGCATTTGAGATGTAAATTCGTGTTTGTGTTGAATTGGACGGTGTGTGGGTGACGGAGTATCTAAACGCCATTTTATATATGCGAATAAGCCTTTGTTTTTTTATAATAGTATGACGTTTATATATTTTTTGTATCTTATATGTTCTTATCAAAACAAAAAGGTATTCTTTTTATAAACAGTATTTTCATATTTTAAAAATTTTTTTACACATTTTTGTTACACATACTCTAAGTTAAAACAACAAAATAAATTTTTGTTACACATACTCTAAGTTAAAACTTTTGATAGTATGACATTAGCTAAATTATTAAATTTCTGTGAAACATATTCGTATGTGGGTCACAGTACAATTGAGATTATTAAAATGTAATATGTTGGGATTATTATATTGGGATTAATTAAAATGTACCGCGTCGCTACGAAAGCGTTGGTCGTGGTCGTTCAAAGCCTATATAGGGAAAAAATATCATATATATAATATTATCGCCTAGCGTTCGCCAACACTCCAGTATGACTGGATAACTTACGATGAAAAGTCCCAGCGTTCAGCAGCATATTATATTATTATATTTGAGAGAATATAACTGTTTTGCCTCAGCAAAAAGGACTAAGGTATTAAATATTTAAATATATATTATTTTCCAAACTAACTGTGCTTCCTTAAAGGAAAGTCTTCCTAACTTTATGACATTTATAAACGATAGTATCTGCTGAAAAGCAAATTCTCGTAATAATTTATTGTAAAAAATAACCACAAAACAAAGTAGGTACAAAATAAACACATTATTTTTTTTGTAAAAATGTTTACGCAGCTTTTTATGAGTCTAAAGCTTATTTATTAATATATATTGATTAGGTTTTTTATACCTACGAATGAAAATAACTACTAGTTGTGACACAATCTACGTCTGGGAGTTATCTCTGACACTGTTACAGTACATAGTAACTATATATACATATTAACATCTTCTATATATGTCTTATTGAGGCCAGTCGTGGCGCAGGGGTACAAAATGTGACTGTAAAATTGACTGGTTGTGGGCTCGATCACCATTCGAGGAAATGAAATATTTGTTTAGATTTATATTTTCATTTCTTCGCTCTGGTGTTGAGACAAAGTGCGGCGTTGAGTTCCGCCACTTAACACGCAATGCCTCCAGAACTCGGCGGAACGTGGGGAACGGAGTGTCTTAACACTAGGTTTCCTCACTAGGGTAGCCTCCTGTGTGCGGGATACAGCGTGAAGCTGATTTTTTTATATGTCTTATAGCTTTCCTTTATAAACGGAAAGAATAAAAAGAAACTACTTTTTAATAGAAACCAGTAGTACCTAATGCTACCACGTTCACCCAAACAAAATCTTCAACTAGTAGAGAAGTATAGATATAGACGTCCGGTTAAATTATTAGACGAGAGATTATTTGGAATACAGTTTGTGAAGGTCTTTCGATCCAATCAACCCTAACATGGCAAATCTAGTAAACACGAACTTTCTAAAGTAGTTATTGCCAGCGACGAAATTTTGAATTTATATTCCTTTAATATTCATATTTTGAAATGAAATGAAATGAAATGAAATGAAAATTTATTGTCAATATATAAGTACAGTAACCAGATACAATAAATCAAAACTATTTGTTATAGCAATCAGTAATGCAATTTTACTCTGGTTTTATTGAACTCTGGTACCCATTGTAAGATTTAACTTGTTTTGTACATTAATTAGAAATTTTGTACATTGTTTATTAGTAATTAGTCAAAAAAGCATGCCAGTAGTAGCATAGCGGCAAAAGTATGTGACGGTAAAAGTGATAGGTTGTATGTGATTTTCATTTCATCGTGCTGGTAATGTGGCAAAGCGCGGCGTTGAGTACCGCCAATCAACCCGCACTGCTTTCGTAATTTAACAAAAAGTGGGGAATGGCCTGTCTTATATGAACGGAGTGCCTTAACTTTACATTTGTAGGTTCCCACTGCCTAACCTATACAGCGTGAAAAGCTCTTACTAAAAATTAAATATTTTCCTCACACCAATAATTAAATTTAATTTATCAAAACGTCAAAACTTTTAGTTATATAAAATTTGATTTTTCATGTATGTTTCAGACTCAACAAAATTTAGTTAGAAGCAAAAGCTTTTATAAACAAAATAATTAAAAAGTTCAATTCTATCGAAGCTTTTCACTCAACAAGCCAAAATTGCATTCTAAAATGAAAATATGCTAACAATTTGTCAGTGAAACTATGTTAATAGAATTTCAAAGTGGCTTCACGTGGATGAAACAGTGGTTCCTAAAATAAACACATTATTCTATTTTCTTAGGTTCACATTGTTTCCAGAATATATTAATAAATAATAATATAATAAGAAAATATTAATAAATAATAATTTACTCCTCTGAGCGGGAATCGAACCCACAAGCGTCACGTGTACAGGCTCACCCTTGTGCAACTGTGCCACGACAGCCTTATACTACATTATTTTCATAATAAAAGAAAAACATAAACGTTTATAGAGCTATCAAAGTGCTTTGTGTGTAAGAACTTGTTATACTAGAATAATATGCTTGAAGCGAAACAGAAAAAGAACATCGACAAAGTACTTAGTAGTTAGATAATTATATTTACATTTGCAATGAGTTTTGAGTTTGGTTCCTGTTTGTGGGAATATTAATATTTACTTAATTATATATATGAACGTAAATTTTGCTTTTTAAGCTATATCGCGACGACAGAAGATTTCAATCAGAAGATTTTTCTTAAATATAAGTGTGCTTTTGTGTAGGTTTTCCATCAGGTATCGTTGAGAGACTAGTCTACTCAATATTTTTTTCGTTTTATTTCTAGAATTACACAAAAATAAGAGTATAAAGAATCGTCTTGAGAGCCTTTAATAAACTTTTTCGATCATTTACTTGGATATAATCTTATTTATGTAATGCCTTAATTAAATTACTTAATAGAAATACAAGCTAAAATAACACTTCCCTGCCTGTAAATAGAGTTCAATATAAGTTGTAATCACACAAGGGTCAAATAGGTGATAGCCGCCATGGGAAGCAACTTCTAACAAAATGGTTTCACTCAACGTTTACTCTAGTCGAGATGTTTGTAGTAAGAATGTTGGGATTATTATGAAACCACGTAATGCATGGTGACAATTAATTAGTATTAACACATTAGGTTGCTTTCGTCGTATCGCAGATTCAAATCCCTAGCTGGGGTAAAGGTATTTTTTTTTCAACTTCACGCTGAATCCCGCACCTCCTGCAGGGTACGCAGAGGGAACCTAGTGTTAAGACACTGCGTTTCCCACTTTCCGCCGACATCTGAAGGCCTTGCGTGTTGAGTGGCGAAACTCAACTTCAGGTTTTAGCCCTGGAGCCAGAGCGAAGAAATGAAAGTATTAATGAGTTATGCGAACTATAACATGAAAATAAAAAAAACATAAATGAATTAGCTTCACGCTGTATCCCATACGTAGTAGAGTAGGCAGAGGGAACCTAATGTTAAGACAATCTATTCCCCACTTTCCGCCGGATTCTTAAAACATTGCGTGTTAAAAGATGGAACCTAAAAAATAATATATATATATATATATATATATATATATATATATATATATATATATATATATATATATATTTCTAACTATAATCAAAAAATTCCGTACAATATTCCTTAATTAGCAATAACTGTTACAAGATACGCGATGATTAAAAAAACGAGGTACCTTGTTAAAAATAATGGTGCCACAGTTTACATGTCTCTTAGTAATTTGATATTGCTTTAGAATTTACATCTAGAGAACCTCTTTTTTTTACTATTTATTTATAACAAGTTGCTATGTTCTTTTTCAGGGTTCCTTACCTCAGAAGGTAAGAACGGAACCCTTATAGGATCACTTTGTTGTTAGTCTGTGCGTCCGTCAAGACCATTCATCTCGAGATCGTGTGGACGTATTAGATTGAGATTAATATCAAATATTTAAATTTGAGGTCTCTTGGAGCACAGTGAAAATGAAGCTTCTATTTCAACGAAATCAATCTCCGTGAGAGAGTCTGATTCGCACTTGACCAGTGTTTTAACCATCCACATAGTAGGGCAGGCAGAGGGAACCTAGTGTTAAGACATTCCGTTCCACCGGTTGAGTGGCAGCCTCAACGTCACGCTTAGCCATGACACAAGAGCCAAGAAATGATAAGATAAATATAATAAAATATTTTATGTCTTCGTGGATCGTGGAAATAGAATCTATAACCATGGCGCTACAGCCCCGCCCTTATGCCTTTTAACCACGACGGCCTCAAGCTACAAATAAATATTCATTATGTTATGTGAAAGGGTTAAATACGTCATACCGTCGCCAGCTTTAGTACATTTAGAGTTCTTCATATATTAACATACGACGACGTCTGCAATCCTTAGTACGGTATTTTAGAGTAAATCTTGAAAATATGTGTGTTTCGAGAAAATTTTGCCTGTCTGGCGTTATAAGAGAGTTTATTTTTTATTATATTTTTTTCGCTTCATATTGTATTCCTCATATAGAACGGTATGCAGTGGGAACATACTCCGTTTCTCACTTTATGGCGAATATTCAAGAATTTTATAGTATAAAAATAATAATAAGAGTACATTTTTGAGGTCGTCGTGGCACAGTAGGCACACATATGCATTCTATAAAAGTGATCGTTGTGGGTTCGATTACTAATCGAGCCAACGAAATATTGGAAAGGAGTGCCTTAACCCTACTTTTCCATATTCCCATTACCTACCCTATTATGTGCAGCACATAGCGTGAAGCCACAAATATATTTATAATTAGTATTTTAGTTTCTACATCAAAAGATTTTTTTTAAGATCTACAAAGAGTCGTTAAACAAAAAGGAAATATTACATTGAAACATAACTACCGTAGCGTCCTCCCATCGTACACGACATTAGCTAAGTAAGCCTCATTTGCATTAGGCGCGGCGTAACAGCTTTTAGCTGAAATATGTTTTTGTTTGGTTATTTTCTTTTTCTTTTCTTTTTCTATTTCAAAAGTTTGTCATTGAATTGAGGCCGTTTTGGTGAAGCGACACAGCGTGGATTTGATTTCCACTTGCTCTTGTAATAAGAGAAAGCGCGGAGTTGAAATCCGCCTTTCAAAACGTAATGTCTCGAAAAAATCGGGATGTATGGTGAAGAGAGGCTCTTAACATGAAGTCGCATTTGGCTACCCTGTTTCTTGCGGAATACAGCGGGGAATTATTTTTTTTAGTTACATAATTATAATCTTTTTATAAATATTTTCAGCGTACTTCATTCGAACTGTTGGCCTTTTAGATAGTATCCAAACGCCATGTAACTTTTGCTATCAAGTGTCATATACAGGTGAATGTTATATAGTTTTGGAAAATCTATAATAGATTTTCAATATAATTTTTGTCTTTTGTCTGTCATACACATAGGCATATGCAGACATAACTTAATCTAAAGACACCTGGTACCTAAATTTCTATTCATTTTCCAGACATCACAGAATGTCTGCGGAGTTAAGTTCCGCCACTCAACATGCAATGCCTCGGAAATTGTTCAAAGGAATGTCTTAAGACCTTTCTATACATTCTGCTATATGCGGGATATAGCGTGAAGCAGAAACAAAGATAAAAAAACAGACGAATTTTTATTATGGTTGATAATTCGATTATTATCACTCAAAAGATGATAGAAAAATATTGTTTATATTTCTTTCATCAAGCCTGGTTAGACGAATAACGGCGTTGACAATTACCACTCAATGCACAACGTAAATAAAACCAAATAAATACGCTTCTGACTGTAAATGTTATGGTTGTAGGTTTGATCCCCACTCGTGGAAATAAATTATTCGTTCATGATTCTCCTGCTATAGCAAAAAAAAGAGTTACGCCCCCAGCACGCAATATCTCAAATTCCAGCAGAAAACTAAGAACGGAGTGTTTTGACACTGAGGTTGCTACCCTGCAATATGCGAGATACAGTGTAAGGGTAATTAACAATTTAAATTGTCATCATATTTCAAGTTTACCTTTTTAAGCTGTATATACAGTGTTCGGGTAATGACCAATTAATTTACTGCTCGCTTATTTTTTGATGATGAGAACATCAAACAAAATTATAAATGCTCATAATTTAGGGCTTAACACATTATTGGAAAATATTTTTTTTTACTGTCAAGCTGTATCCCTCCCACGGTAGGGTAGGGAAAAGGAACCTTGTGTTATGATACTCTATTGAGGAATCCCTCGGGAATGCTTCCTCATGGGGTGAGGAGAACTTGGTTTATTAGAGGAAATTCAATCCCAAGAAGGTACATGTTTGCGCGTTAACCACAAAAAAAAATCATTTGTCGTATTGCCAGTCTTCTAAAACAATTACACACCTCATATGGAGTACTGTTCTCATCTCTAGGCTGCTGCACCTCAGTATCAGCTTGAGCCATTTGATCGTATACAACGTAGAGCCGTTCGAATCATGATCTGTACAGGGTTTAACACTGGCTTTGCATAGAGATGTCTACTCGCTGCACTTCGCTTCGTGTTCTGGAGAACTGTTTGATCAGTTACATGCCGTCGAATTTTTTTACCGCATAGTACGTCACAGGCTTAAATATCATCTACGCCATTTGGATACGTGACACTCCACTACTGTGCGGTGTCGTAGGAACCTCCTTCCACGCGCCGCGGAATTGTGGAATGCCTTCCTGTTATCGTGTTTCCAGTTCTCCAGGTCTATGCAGCCAGGATACCTTCAAAACGCGCATCTATCCCCACTTAAAGGCTGGCCATGCACCTGTAGCTCCTATGGTGTTAAACGGGATTCTTAGTTTTAGTTTTGTTAATTACTTTTTTCGTGATTTTGTCAATAACTGTTTTTATGAATGATTTTACGTCTGGATGGATGAGCAAATTATGTTCCGTATTTAGCTGGGTAGACAGAGATAATCTAATCAAAATAAGTATTAAGAGAGAATCTAGTGTTTGTGTGTTGAGTGGAAAAACACAATGCAGAGCTTTGACTTACCAGAGAGAAAATAGGAATAATTTGTTACTCCGAGAAGAAATTGAACCCACATTCATCGCGTTTACAGTCAATTTAATGGCATTTTTTGTATTAATAATATATTTATCTAAATAATTAATTTTGGAGAAACCATAGAAATATTAATCCTCATTTAGTAATCATTATAACAAAAAAAAACCAAAATGTTTTATATTTTCCAATAAACAAAATGCCTTTCATTCTTGTTAATGCAGATTTAGTTGGTATTCAGCCCGTATCATAGTACGTGCTTGGACTTAGAGGCTTGTTTGTTAGGTTATTTTCTTTTGGATCAAATAATCATGATATAGAGAAATGGAGTGAGTTATTTATTGATTAATTTATTTTAAGTCATTGTGGTACAGTGGAATATCGCTATGACATTATACGTGATGATTTTGAGCTCGATTGTCATTCGGGATGATGGGTGATAAGTAGGTATAATTTAAAGTTTCTCGCTCCATTTAAATAAAATGCGGTGTTAGGTTCCGCCACTTAATACTTAACGTTTTGAATAGGCTCATCTATGCGGTAAATGACGGAAAATATTGTTTCAAGTAAACGCTGTATCCTGCATATATCCTGCAGGGTAGGGCGAGGGAACCTGGGAACCTAGTGCTAATATACTCCGTTCCCATTAAATTTAATTTCACTTCCATTTCCCACTTTGAGGTGTATTCTTGTTGTGAAAAACCTAAAAAAAGTCAGCATTGGCAGTGTCCCATATCTCATGTTTGACCTAGTTCCAAGTCGAAACAGTGTGGTTTCCAATTATAGTTCAATCAGAGTTGCACCGGCCTCTTTTATTTGAGAGTCGTTTAGCCCGGACTAGTATCTTAAATGGAGCGTCTGATAAATTAATACAAATGATTAATACGTCACAAACTCAAGTATCATCCACACCATCTTGATACGTAGTACTCCACTACAGCGCGGTTTCGTAGGAACTTCCTTCCTCGCGCCACTCAACTGTGAAATGGCCTACCCGCGACAGTGTTTCCAGGTTAATACGTCATGGATTCTCGGAAAAAGCGCGTCTATCTCCACCTTAAAGGCTGGCAACACACCTGTAGCTCCTCCATTGTTAAAAGGGGTAGCGGACGACGGTGATCAGTTACCATCAGATAGCCCATACGCTCGTTTGCCTTGTCTTTTTCCATAAAAAAATACAAATATTTTTTCCAGTTTTAGGCTATAACTGTGTCTGCAGAGAGAATATATAGACGACACTTCTTTTATAACTTGTCACTCAAATTAGAAGCATTGCATGACATAAAAATTTTCCCAAGCACCGAACGAACCTACAACCACCGCATTTAATTGCTTACTTATATTTTGGGTTAACGAGATAAAGAGCGAATGCGTTGTCTATGTTAGATTACTTTGTATAAGACTTCAATCCACAATAATTTCCATGTATATATAACATTGAGCCATCACAAATACATATGTATATAGAAACTCAACAACGCAACGCACATTGCAGGGCTAGGCATAGCGAACCTAGTGTTAAAACACTCCGTTCCCATTAAGACAGTTACGTTACCCACTTTCCGCCGAATTCTGAAGGTATTGCGTGTAGAGTAGCGGAGATGGTAAAGCCCTTCGCCTCGTTACTAGAGCGAATAAATGAAAATATTAATATTTCAATACCCCGAGTGAGAATCAAACCCGCAACCGTCGCGCATACAGTCGCCCTCTTATAACCCTGCGCCACACCTGGCCTCAATAATATTATAATTTATTTTAAAAGGCAAAATTATAGTAAACAAGTAGTTAAATCAAATGAAACAGAGTAATATTTTCATCTCAATTACACCTATTGTTCCGTAGATTGTACCGGTACCGTATTTGGTATTGTTGGTAGAGCCGGGCCCCTTTGTTGGAGATTAATGACTTTATTATTTGTACGCCTTGGGCTGGGGTGAGATGATATGCGTTCATGATTATGAAATATCTGTGGGTAGTCATTTTTGAATTATATGACTTGATAATTTCTAAAATTAATAATTTCAAGTGAGAAAAGAATATATGTACTTTTTAAAGTGGACAGAGGGAACCTAGTTACTGCTGCATTGCGGTTTCTTATTTTCAACCCAATTTCTCTAACATTTCACTGCATCTTTCCCCTTATTAGGAATAAGACGACGCTTCCACTGCACTTCGTGATCCTAAAATCTATACTCAGCATTACGCTGTATCCCGCACACAGCAGGGTAGGTAGAGGGGCAAAATATATATATTATTATAAGCTTATTTTTCACCATTATGATTATTTCCTATTACTATAAAAATAACAGAAAATACCAAAACAAAAAAGAACACATTATTAAGAAAAGTACTGGAGAGGCTCATTTAATAAATGCCGTCGTAACATGTTTTATGGCCTGACGCCTAACAGTATATAAAGTGGGCTCGTAAAATTGTGACGCATTTGGTGCCTGGCTAACGATTGTAAGTTCAAATCCAAATTATTCAATATTATTTCATTGGATTTATATAAGTTAATTAAGGCCGTCGTAGCGCAGTTAACTTGTGATTGCAAAAATGACAGTTGTTGAGACGATTCCCAGTTGGGGAAATGATTTTTTTTTCTTGCTCTGGTAATTAGACAAAGCGCGTTGTTGAGTTCAAGAATTCTGTGTGCTTCAAGAATGTAAAGAACGGAGTGTCTTAACACAGTATGTGCCAGGTACCCTCTGGCAGATACTTCGTGATCCTAAAAAACAATAACATTTTAATCTAGACTATTTATACTTTTATACTGTTATCAAAAACTTGAAGTGTTTGTTTGTTTATGAGCGTTGATCTCAGAAACTAGTGATTCGAATTTCAAAATTCGAAAATGGCTATTGTAGGCTATAAAACATCACGCTACGACCGATAGGAGGGACGTAACAGTGAAAAAAATTGCAAAACTAGGAGAACATGGCACTCAATTATTAGCAGACGGAAAATATATATAAAACATTAAATCAGCTTTACGCTGTATCCCGCACACAGCAGGGTAGACCGAGGGAACCTAGTGCTAAGACAGTCCGTCCCCTACTTTCCGAATCAATCATTTGTATTCTATAATCAGATTACAAGCACCTCTACAAAGACTCCTCATAAAATATTCAGTACTTTGCCGACGTAACGATGTTTACTCCACTTTCCGAAATTTGGCAAATATTGAGAGCGCCAGGTTTTGTTAAAATTAAAAACAATTTACTTACAGAGTATTTGTTTATGGCCTTTTTTAGTATATTTTACGAAATTACAAGTTTTAATATTTTGTTTGGATGTTATAGGAATATATTTATTTTTGTTCCACTCTATATTCCGTACACAGCAGAGTAACTTGGTGTTAACTCCGATGATACTCGGTTTTCGCCGAATTCTGGAGGCATTCCGAGTTCAGTGATGGATCTGTCTTTACTAACTTACTATGAACTTAAATATTGCTTGTTGAAAAGCGGAACCCAACGCACACGGCGTTGGGTTCCGCTTCTTTTCTTGTCTTTCTACAGGAACGAGTAAATGAAAGTAATTTGAATCACCCTAGTGGCTCTCACGCTGTGTCGCTGTGCCACGCCTCTTACATTAAAATGGTTTTTTGATACGAGACCAGTCGTGGCACAGCGGCACAAAGTGTGACTGTAAAACCGACTGATTGTGGATTCGATCCTGACTCGAGGAGATGAACTATTTACTTAAATTTATATTTCCATTTCTTCGCTCTGGTTTCGGGGCAAAGCGCGGAGTTGAGTTCTGCCACTCAGCACGCAATGCCTCCAGAATTCGACAGAAAAGTGGGGAACGGAGTGTCTTAACACAGGGTTCGATCTGCCTACCCTGCTGTGTGCGGCATACAGCGTGAAGCTAATTTAATTTTTTTATTTATATGGTTTTTTGAAAACGTTATTTAATAATTGATATATTTTCATTTGTATGTAAAGAAAAACAGACAGGTCAGATTCGAGGCCAGTCGTGGTGCAGGGGCACGAGCGTGCGACTGTTAACGTGACAGGTTCTGGGTTCGATTCCCACTCAACACAGAATGCCTTCAGATTAGGTGGAAATTAGGGAACAGACTTCCGTTCCACTCCAAATGAAAACGGAGTGACTTAACACTAGGTTCCTTCTGCTTAGCCAGCCAAAAATTTTAATGCACATCACCTATTTTGCATGCAGAACCTGGAGTAATAGTAATTACAGTTGTCGTTTACTAAAAAGATACTTGTTAAGAGGCTATCGTCGAGCGTATAACTAAACTACGACTAAACGCCGACGACGGTTGATGGTTTGATTCCCATTCTGGGGAATGTATTATTAAACCTTTTGAATTCCTCTTTCTGATAACAAGACAAGGCGGGGTTCTATCACACAATACACAGTATCCCGAAAATTCGATGGAAAATGGGGAATGCAGAGTCTGAGCACTAGTTTACTTTTGCATACCCTCTTAAATGCGGGATAAAGCGTGAAACCAAGAAAAAGATACTTGCTAAAAGATACAACTACTCAGTGATTTAGAGTCCCTAGTTTATGAAAGATATTATGTTGCGCCAAGTTCTAATTAAACAACTTCATATAAGAAGCTGTATAAGTAAGTGTGAAAGTTTTAATTAAAACATAAACAATTTTCATTTTATGTTGTTAAAAATTGGTTTCTGGTTAAAGAGTTATTTTTCAGTTTTACGCTGTATCACCAAAAAAGCTGTAGAAACCAATTTTCGATATATGTATATCTGTGTATTCAGTGGCGGAGCTCAACGCTACGGTTTGTCTAGAAAAACATGAAAAGAAAATTATATTATTAAACAGATATCAAATGACAGTTCCCCGCATTCTCTCTTCTTGCTTATCTCGCATGATGTACAAGATTTATTATAAAAATACTTTCTTTGGGATAATACAGTGAAACGCTGAAAAGGAGACTTAGTTTTTTTAGTTTCACGCTATATCACGCATTTAGAAAAAGTAGACAGAGGGAATCAAGTGTTAAGACACTCCGTTATCCATTTTGTACACTTTCTTTACTCTTAAATAGTCAGTCCCGCATGACTGACCGTGACAACTTCAACTTAATAGAAAAAATGCGCCTTTTTCACGACAATAATTAAATGTAAAATATCTTGTACAAAACCTCCACGATGCGTTCCCAAAGGCGTGAGGAATTTTAGTTCGTAACTTATTCTAAGTTTGCATGCATTTCTATTAACTCGTGATTTATGGCATCACGCTTTATCCCTTGCGGGGATAGACGGAGAGAAAGGAGCGCCAAACGCTATGGTAATTAATGTTAGTTTTAAATAAATTAGTTTATTTTTAAGTCGACGTGGCGCAGTGGCATTTATGTGACTGTAAACGTGACGGTTGTGGGTTCGATTCTCACACAGGGGAATGATAATATTTTATTTTTTCCTCTCTGGTACCGAGGTAAAGAAAGTGTTGAGTTCCGCCGCTTAACACACAATGCCTTGAGAAATCGGAGAACGTGAGTGCCTTAACACTAATTTCCCATGTTCCTAGTCAGGTAGAGACATAAATCGTTACCTATTTGTTTAATTACAGCAAAAGGCTCTCGAATTTGGCAATCTTGATATGTAGACTTTCCAATATCTCAAAAAAAATACAAAGAAATAAAATATTTAATCATACCTTCTTTTTATCCGGTTTGAACTCCACAACGTATCTGAAAAAAAAATGCGTCAATAGAATGTATACAGCATTAATATATATTTTTTCCTATATTGCAATAGGTAAGTATATAAATATTATTTTTAAGTTTTATATTACTTATCTAGAAGGGATTTTAGAGGCCAGCCGTGGCGCAGGGGCACAAAGTGTCACTGTAAACGCGACTGGTTGTGGGTTCGGTACCCACTCGAAGAAATGAAATATTTATTTAAATTTATATTTTCGTTTCTTCGCTCTGGTGTCGAGGCAAAGGACGGACGGGCACGTTGAGTGAGTGACGAACGGTGTGTCTTAACACTAGGTTCCCTCTGCCTACCCTGCTGTGTGTGGGATACAGCGTCAAGCTGATTTAATTTGATTTAATTTTAGAAGTGATGTTCAAATATGTTTAATCATATTTTTATATTTTTTTCAGCTTCACGCTACAGGCAGAGGGCAATTAGTAATAAGACATTGCGTTCTCTGTTTTTTCTTACAATTTTCAAAACACTGCGTGTTGAGCCGCGGAATTCAACGCTGAACTTTGTCTTCTTATCAGAACAAGAAAAAAAAGATTCCACTGAGTGTAAATCGAACTCACAACCGCCAGACTGCTGTGCCTCACTTGAGAATTCTTATATTACAAACATTTTCCTAGGGCAACCAATCTACAATATCTTCAATAAAAACGAAAAATGATCAGAGTCCGAATCCGATTTAGACCTCTAAGTTTTCTGTACCTATTCCACTTTATATAAAGGATGCACAAATAAAAAAAATAACCTAAAACAACCTTTTTACTAGAGGTAGAGACCGTTGTGTGACCGACAGTGACCGACGGTTAACCCGACGGTTGTGGGTGCGATCCCATTTGGAGAAATGAATTATTATTTATTAATATTTTAGCGTAAGGCTGAGAAAAAAAGAGAACCTTTTAATTAAATGAAAAGACAACCATAGATTTTACCTTATCTAACCTATAGTAATAGGTTAGATAAGGTAAAATCTATGGTTGTCTTAGTAAAGTGAATTAATGTTTCCATTAAAACAAGGCGGCTTCCTACTCCGTGAATGCAATTTAATTAAAAACTGTTTTAATTCTTTCGATAATCTTTTAAAAAAATTATATATTTTACAATTACGATATTTTTATTTTTTATTATATTTTTTTTCTTTGATTGGTTGGTATATATATTATTCTTACGTATCTTATTCAATGTTGCAGTGTTTTAACTGTAGGTTCCTAACTTCTCTCTGCCTGCTATGTGCGGTATAAGGTAGCAAGAAACTAAAATAATCTTATATAGCTATAGATATAATGGAACCAAAAGCCGCATTATTATTCCCCAGACAGGGAAATATTTGAAAACTAGGAAAATATTTCAAGAAATCCCGTTATTGATGGGATAAAGTGAAACGTATAGCTAGCTGTATGTTGGACCATAATCAATGCTACTCAACATTATATCGCAGCGAATTGTGGGTATTACAAAAAAACTTCACGCTGTATCCTGCACACAGCCGGTTAGACAGAAGGAACCTAGTGTTAAAACACTGGGTTCCCCACTTTCCTAAATATAAATATAAATAAATATTTCACTTTCTCGAGTGGGAATCGAATCCACAGCCTGTCGCGTTTTCAGTAACAATTGTGTCCCTGCGCCACGACCTTTCTCTCTTTAAAATAATATATACATATTAAGTATTTTCATCATGAATACTATAGTCCACAGATCAGTCAGCGTAGGCGGTCTAATAAATTCGAAAACGCAAAAAGAATATTCTCTTCCATAGAGATCGTGGGAGTATCGCGTGCCCAGAATATATTTGCGCTTTGTTTGTGATATATTTTTTTCGGATTTTTATATTTCTAAACGAATTTTAGGGAATGATTTTTAGGGTTCTGTTGAAAATTAAACCTTTGGGACCCTTACACCTGTATAAAATTCCTCAATTTCATAAAGAAGGTCAGCCGTGGCGCATTTACAAGAGTGTGACTGTAAACGCGACAGGTTATGGATTCAATTCCCACTTGAGGACATAAAAAAAAAAATATTTATATTTTCACGCTCTGGTAAGTGAGTTCCGCAACTCAAAATGCCTCAAAATGCATCCAGAATTTACCCAGGTTCCTTCTACCTACCACATAATGTGCGGAATAAAGCGAGAAACTTAAAAAAAATACTAAAATATTGAAAGGTCCAGAACACACTGAGTAACAAAGAAAAGGCGGACGATCAAAGCCACTATGAATACAAACATTATTTTCCCGCAACAAATACGAGTCGTTTCATAAAAATATTCCTAACTTTATAAATATTTTAGTTTGTCAACTGTTTTTTTTTCATATTTTTTGTTAGAACATAGATAAACTTTTTGTTTTCATATAAAATTTAATTTTAGCGTGTCGGTGACCTGTGAGCAATACAGCTGTTTTTTGTATCTTGATTAAAAAAAAAATCACCTTCGCGCTGTATCCCGCACACAGTAAGGTAGGCAGAGGGATCATAGTGTTAAAACACTCCGTTCCCTACTTTTTGCCGAATTCTAGAGGCATTGCGTGTTGACTGGCAAAACTCAACGCCACGTTTTGCCTCGACACCAGAGCGAAGAAATGGAAATATAAAAGTAACTAAATATTTCATCTCCTCAAGTGGGGATCGAACCCACAATCAGTCGGTTTTACAGTCACACTTTGTCCCAATGCGCCACGGCTGACCTCAATCAAATGGTACAGCCATTGATTAATATTTAAATTTTTGCTATATTTCACATATAATATGTGGGCATTAAATGTCTGTCCCTGACGTTATACCCTCCGAACGGAGGCGACAACTGAATGACGTGACACAGGACATGAGAGCCAATGGACTAAGTGGAGAAGGTCAGAAGTAGGACGGAATCCAGACCCTCACAATTAAAACCGGGACTAACACCA
The DNA here is from genome assembly GCA_917862395.2 of Heliconius sara. Taxonomy (NCBI): domain Eukaryota; kingdom Metazoa; phylum Arthropoda; class Insecta; order Lepidoptera; family Nymphalidae; genus Heliconius; species Heliconius sara. The sequence continues at coordinate 907,529 of OU860788.1, read as the reverse complement.
GGTAGAAGATATGGTCAAACGAATTTTATTCTTTGCATGTTGATTGATCTAACGCATTCACTATAAATTACAGACAGGATATAAATGGTGTTTAAATATGCTAATACTTAGTTGCTGTTTACCACTTAGTTGTTGTTATTTACCACTAGTTATTTACTAGTGTGTTACCACTAGTTATTTACTAGTGTTATTTACTTAGTTGTTGTTATTTACCACTGAATATCGATTAAATTTATTCGATCTCCGAACGATCGAGCGGTAATCGAACCCACAACTTATCGCGTTTACGGTCGCGCGTTGTACCCCTGCAGCTGCACTAGCAAATGACGTTGTGGACAACAAGAATTCCAAAGCACATTTAAAATACCTTTGGCTTAAGAAGCATTTTCCAGGTGAAATCGTGACAAAGTGCTCTATATATCAACACTTGAAATTAATTACACCGTTCGCCCCAATTTATGGGGCAGGAAAAGATTCCAAGTGGAAAACATTTATTTTTCCTGTAATAAATTTGATGAAATATGAAAAAATATAACCACGAACACGTAAAACATTACAGTATATTATCACGACATTAGTTTGCCAGAACAAGAAAGAAAAACACCGTGTGAGATACATAATAGCCATATTATGCATCTCACGTGTAAAAGAAGTTGAGTGTGCAATACGAAGTCTGAAATGTGGTAAGTCAGCGGGAGCAGATGGAGTTACTGCCGAAATGATCAATTATGGTGGGCCACTCGTCTTGGACTTGTTCTGGTTTTTGTGCAATTTATGCTGGAAATCGGGGGAGGTCCCAGACGATTGGAGAGGTGCGGTCATCGTGCCTTTGTATAAAGGCAAAGGTTCACAGATAGACTGCGCAAACCTAGGGCTATCAGTTTGATTAGCTTAGGTAGTAAAGTTTATGCTAAAGTTTTAGCGAGAAGAATGCAAGAGAGATCTGAAAGGCTGCTGTGGGAGGCCCAAGGAGGCTTTAGACCTGGAAGAGGGTGTATGGATCAGATCTTTTCCCTCCGCATGATCACGGAAAAATTTTTGGCCGTTAACCAAAAAGTTTTCTGTGCTTTTATGGACTTGGAAAAGGCGTTTGATAGAGTTGTTAGAGCGAAATTATGGGAGATACTACCCCGGTACAATGTGAGTGGTCCCTTGTTGCAGGCTGTAAAGTCTCTTTATAGAGACCACTCAGCCTGCGTGCGAGTAGGAGCTGGCATGTCGCCCTGGTTTGACATCCGATCGGGTGTTAAACAGGGTTGCGCCATGTCAGCTTGGTGCCTGCTGTACGCAGATGATGCAGTGCTTATTGCATCATCAGAGTGCGAGTTGCAGGCATTGGTCACAACTCTGAAAGAAGAGTGTGAATATAATGGTCTCACCCTCAATGCGAATAAGACAAAGGTTCTGGTTTTTGAACGAGATGAAGAAAGGACGGAATGCAAGATCAGTGTAAATGATAAGATATTAGAACAGGTGAATGAAGTGGTATATTTGGGAAGTATGTTCAGTAGAGATGGAAGATACGAGATGGATGTGGAAAGGCGTATTGCTGCCGGTAACAAGGTTAACGGAGCCTTGGCTGCATTGATGAGACGGCGAAACGTCAGCACAGCTGCGCGTTTGGCCGTACACAATGCAGTTTTGGTACCGACCCTGTTATACGGCAGCGAAACGTGGGTATTACAGAAGAAGAATGAAAGAAAGATGAATGCTGTGGAGATGCAATCTCTTCGTAGGATATGCGGAGTCAGCCTAGCTGATCGAATCCGCAATGAAGAGGTACACAGAATGGCAGGTACCAGCGAGGATGTCACGGTGAGAATGAAGAAGAACGTGCTCAGCTGGTTTGGGCACGTCGAACGAATGAGATATATATCTATATATCTATATATATATATATATATATATATATATATATATATATATATATATATATATATATATATATATATATATATATATATATATATATATATATATATATATATATATAATCATACATAGCACTCTTGTCACCCTGCATCACGACAGATTTCAGCAACCATATCGACTCGAAATAACCAGCAAAGAATTAAATTACTATTTGTGACATCTCCTTTTCTTCCCCAAATAAGGGATATTTTGCAAGAAACCCCTAAAAACCCTATAAATTCCACCATTCATACAATTTAAAAGGCATTTCTCTATAAAATATCTATTAGGCGACACCCTCGTAATCTAATACAGTGACTTTACGACATGTATGGGTCAGGCCCCTCGGGCGGGGGCTTAAAGTACCCCTACAGCTGAAATAGGTCAACTGTATTGAATTTACTGAACATATTTTCTTTTAAGTAAATGAATATAATACTGACGCTCGATAGTGATAGGTAGTTGTAGGTTTGAATCCAATTTATTTTTTTGTTAAATACCGTCAACAGGCTGAACAAAGTACGATTTTTATCCCTTATACAGGATAGAGAATGAATTATTTTAACTTCATTCTGATAAAAAGACAAAGTGCGGCGTTGAGTTTCGCCACTCAACAAGCAGTGATTCGAAAATTTATTTGACGTTAAGACATTTCTATTCATCGGTTTACGCCGAATTTTTGAGTTACAATCAAGACATTTAATGAGTATAAGTTAGGCGGTGTACGTTCCCATATAACAAAAGTTTCGATTAATTGCAACTCAAAAGTCAAAGTCTCTTGCAAGCCGGCAAACGGAAATGTCTTAATGGGAAACCGAATGTCTTAGCAATATAAATAAACTAATAAATCGCATTTGCTGATGATACTGCGTTACTTTTTAGTGCCAATTCTTGGGACGAAGTTTACAAATCTGCCCAAATAGGGCTAAACTCTGTCTCTCTTTGGCTGGACAAAAATGAACTAAAACTTAATGTGAATAAGACAAAGTATATTCATTTCTCGATCTCGGTAAATCCCAAAATTGTACTGCCTCCATTAGTAATTCATTCTTGTAACATTTCTTACATTAATAACTGCTCGTGCCCATCCTTGGATAATGTTGGTGTGATTAAATATTTGGGAGTCTTAATAGACAGCACACTTAGTTTCAAATATCATATAGAACAGCTTGCAGAGAGAACTCGCAAACTAACTTATGTTTTTAGGAAATTAAGAAACGTTGCAAATCCTTCAGTCCTAAGAACGGTTTATTGTGCCCTATGTCAATCTATACTTTCCTACTGCATTACATCGTGGGGTGGCGTTTCTAAATCCACTCTAATGACGATTGAACGTGCTCAAAGATCTGTTCTGAAAACTGGATACTCACTTCCTTTCCAATATCCAACTTCGGCTTTATACAAACACTGCAATGTCCTAACTGTTCGTCAATTGTTTGTATTATATATAATCCTAAAGAAGCACTCTGTAACTGTCTATGATTCCAAAAGTACAATGGAATCCAGAAGAAAAAAAAATGTTTGTCCCTTGAACAATTTTAAAACAAGTTTCTCACATAAGTTCTATCCATTCCTTGGAGATTTTTTATATAATAAAGTAAATATGTACTTATCCATATATTCTGTACCTAAAAATAAATGTAAAAAGCTTGTTACGGAATGGCTCAAATGCTGTAACTATGATGAAACTGAAGATTTATTCATAATTCCTAAATAATATATAGACACATACATAGATATTGACACACTCACATACTCACACAATCACATACATGCTTACACGCTCACATACACACGCACACACATTCATGCACTCACTCTCTTGCTCACACACATACTAATATGTAAGTTTAAATCAATTATAAATACTACGATTAGTCTAAGGTCTATACTGTTAATATTTTTCTCTATCCGAAACCACTCTCGTTGTAGATTATGAATGGGTGAGTGCCTGGTGATCTGTAAAACAGGCATATACCCAGTATGGACACCAGTCTCTCACATTAGCTTTTTATTGTTCACTTCTGGTTTCTTTATCTAAAGTGTATCTAATATGACCAAGCTTTGTGAGATGAAAATAAAGATTTATTATTATTATTATTATTAATAGATTCCCTGGTTCCCTCTGACTACTCTGTTATGTGTGGGATTCGGCGTAAAGCTTAAAACAATGTTTCCATAAAATCAGCTTCACGTAAATAAATATTTCACTTCCTCGAGTGGAGTCGAACCCACAACAAGTCGATTTTATAGTCACACTTTGTACCATTGCGCCACGACCGGCCTTAAGAGCTTTCCATTTAATGGAGTATTGGAGATTGAACCTACAAGCACCGCGTTTAGAGACAGACGCGGTGTTACTGAACTACGATTAATGGTATATTCTCAAAAATAATTTACTTATTTAAAAAACAATAAAAAAAAAATAAACCAGCTTCGTTCTGTATCCACTGCGGCAACGACCTCCGTTCCCCAGTTTCTGCAGATTTTTCAATTCATTAAACAAGGTCTTGTTTGATACCACCGAGTCTCTGTGAAACGTCGGCTCTGATACATAAAGCGCGGCGTTGAGCTCCGCCTATATATATACAATAATTTTGATTTATACTGGAAAGAGAAAAAAATAATGCTTTGATAGTAAATTCTCTATGTTTCCCTGCTATAAGGGATGAAGCGGGATGTTGTGATCTTTTTTTTTATATTAGTTAGGGTCTTTACTATCAGTTAAAATTACGGCAAATAAAATCCATCGTGAAAGTTACGTTCAAAAGTTTGATATTCACTTCAGCGTCCACTGAAGTCTCCTCATCCATAAAATCTATCTAGATTTTTATTAAAAAAGTTTTAATAAAGCTTTTAGTATGGAACGGCTGGTTTTTTTTATCGTACTTCATATACTTTCGAGTTTTTTAGTTGAATAATAAACGTAGGTACTTTCATATATAAATAAATTAAAACACCTCGTAAGGACTTTTTAATTCACGAATATAGATATTAAAAACTACGTTTTCTATGACTTACAAGAGTCAAGTTAAATTCAGTATTATAAGATATAAAATTTCTTTTTATATCTTATAATACTGAATTTAACTTGACTCCTGTAAGTCTTTCATGGTGTATAGTGGTACAGCGTTAGTCTATAAGCCGAATGGTTGTAGACTCCATTCCCACTCAAGGAAATTAATTATTTTCATTTTATCACTTTGGTAACAAGACAAAGAGCTGCGTTGAGTCCTGCCACACCTCGCAATTTGCTAAAAATGGGGCAGTGCATCGGGAACGGAGTGCCCATTTATATGTGGGATACAACGTGAAGTTAAAAAACTGTTTTTGTTATAATTTTTTTTCCTTTTTTTATTTCTTAATAGAGTTTACTATTTAAAATTCTTACATGTCATACGTATCGCGTACCCATTTATACAATATAAAAAATACATTTTATTGTTTTGTTGTTATTCGGAATCTATTGTTAAGATACTCTGTGCCCCACGTTCCATCCAATTCCCAATGAATTTCTTTTTTTTGTATTGTAAGTTCTCACTCCGTACCAAATTTCATTACTATAGCACCACTGGTAGTACACTATAGGTTTTGATTAGACTTGAATATTTAATATTAATTCAAGCTTGAAACCTCCACGCCATTTCGAGATAAATGGTCATGACAGACGGACAGACAGAGAACAAAGTGATCCAATACGGGTTCCGTTTTTAGGGTTCCGTACCTTTTAAAGAAAAGAGGAACGTTTGTAAGATCACTTTACTGTCCGTCTGTCTCTCTGTCTGTCAAGATCCTTTATCTTAGTAACGCTTGGAGATATCATGTTGAAATTTAAACCATATACAGAAATGTCCAGCCCCATGATTTACTTTCATATTTACTTCGAAAAAAGATATGGGCGCTTGTATCGCAAAAAAATAAATAGATAGAACAGAAAAATAGATAGATCAAAATAGAGCAAATTTAGTATTAAAGCCTCAGCTAGTTCAAGTGAGGTGCAAGGCTTTGGCTAAGCTGGAATTACAGAATAGCCTCGAGATCTCTAATTTTTGTACGGAACCCTCTATGAGCAAGCCCGACTCGCACTAGTCCAATTTTTAACCTTTTAAGGTATGGGATCTTAAAAAGACAGTCCTTCGATTCTGTATTTCAAATATCATTCATTGCTTACCACTTAAGTTATTATTCATCTCTAGAGCTTATATATACTCTTTATTTCTATGTATATCTCTTTGAAGTTACGACAATAGTAATATTTATATGTAAAATAATTTTGAAATTTCAGATGCTGAGAAGAGAAAAGTAAGATACGTTTTTTTTTTCACTTTCCACACATATACATATATTCGTGTTTCTTTCTTTTGTGTTTATTTTAATTTTTTTTTAGTTCAAATGAGGCGTTATCAGAATGAAGCCATCAAAATAACTTTTATAGGCCGTCTTGGTGCAAGGCCACAACTGTGTGGCTGTAACGTAACGGTTTTGAGTATGATTCCCGGACAGGAGAATGAATTATTATTCATTATTATTTTCATTTTCTCGCCTACCTACCTACCTACCTAGACAAAACGCGTAGCGTTGAGTTCCGCGTCTCAATACGTAATGCCTCGAAAATTCAGCGGAAAGGGAACAGAGTGCCTTAACACATTATTCTCTGTGCCTTTCGTGCTATGTATATCTAAAAAGAAAAAAAGTCACTTCTAAGTGAAAATTGAAAACAAAACAATTTCTACCAAAAAAATTGCCCTGATTCATTAATATTTTATTGTAATTAAGGGGACGGAGTGGAAGCTTTTATGCGGGTTACATCGATCTCTGATCGACCTTGGCCCAATTACTGTAATTTGATCACGATTTGTTAAAAGTGTTAATAATTATTTCATAACATCTTTTCACGCTTTTTCTCGCAGCGTGGTAGGAGAAGAGATATTTTCAAGATATGACGAGTTTAGTTTCAGTACTCAACGCCGCTATTAGTCTCGTATGTATATATGTTATATGTATGTACGTTATTAAAAATAATAATCATTTAATTCTTACCTCGAAGTGCTGTTTATTTCCATATGTGTATATTTCGATACCCATTCCTTGACTGAAAGTTATATAGTAAGAAAAATACGGAAATCTTTCTTGTTAATTTAAATTTAACTTTTGAATAACTTGATTTTAATTTTTTTTTTGTCTACATTTTTTTTAACGTAGCTGGACTTCTAAGTCGCGTTCCAAGTAGCGTCACTTCCTTCCACTTTATAAATTGAGTAGAAAAATAAAAATAAAAAAATATCAGTGGATCGAGGCTAGTTGATCAGTTGAGGCCATTCGAGGCCAATTCAGGGCGCAAAGTGTGACTGTAAACGCGACTATCTGTGGGTTCGAGTCCCACTCAAGGAAATGAAATATTCATTTAAATGTAAACTTACATTTCTTCGCTCTGGTGTTGAGGCGACGTTGGGTTCCGCCACTCAACAAAATGCTTCCAGAATTTCGCGGAAAATGAAGGACACAGTGTCTACAAAAAGGCTGTGTGCGGGATACAGTGTGAACAACGCATATAATAATAATATAATTAATCTACATATCTACTGTATTAAAATATTAATATCAATAGACAGTACTCATTTTGTATTCAGGTCGCCAGCCACGAATAACTCAAAGTTATATACAAAAATATAATATCGATCAGTCAGTCAATATATTGTAAGCTATCATACCTTCTTTAAAGAAAAATAATATTAAAGTATCACGGTGCTTCATTGCTGTGTGGAAAAACCACACAGCAATGAAGGACGAAAGAATAAGACACTCTGTTCCACATTTTTCGCCCAATTATTGAGACATTAGTTGTGGCTTGGTGGAACTCAATGCCGCGTTTTGTACCAGAGCGAGGAAATGGAAATAATTAAATTAAATTTTTTCCCTATATAAGGTTGAACCCAAAACCATCGCGTTTACAGATCTTGATGCATATCTGTATGTAGGAAAACGTTTATTCACGTATAACCTCCACGCTTTAACCCTCTTAGTAGAGTAGGCGGAGAGAGCCTAATGTCAAGACATTATATGTTCTTTTTTCTGTTGAATTTGAGACATAAATGTCGGTGATACAAGTGCCGGAGTGGCGGATCTTAACACTTTGTACAAGATATATATATACGATATATAATAAATATTCACTGACATCAGCACATTTAACAGAGTTTTAAAATTATGATGAGACGTACATTACATAGATAAAAAGAACCTAATGTTACCAAAATATATACGTATAATAAATAATTAGCTATATGTGTATTGTATTAATATCAAATATCAACACATCATCACTGGTCGAATTTTTTAATTCAAAACAATCAATAATTTTTATAGAAATTACGATGATGTAGTAAAAAAATAACATTAGAAGTCATTATAGTTGTCCATCAATTCTGTTTATTAAATCAATAATCATGTAGTTTAAGCGGGCGAAGCCGCGAGCGTTACTGCTAGTGTAAAATAAAGCAATTACGTCATTTTTTTATTTAGCTTCAGGCTGTATCCAGCATATAGCAGAGTATCCAGAAGGAACCTAGTGTAAAACATTCCTTTCTCTATTTTCCGCCAAATTTTCGAGGCATTGCGAGTTATGAGCGGAGTAATTTAACGCCGGTATTTTGCGTTGGTACCAGAGTGAAGAAGCGAAAATATTGATAAATAACAACAAATTCCTCTCAGTGGAAATCGAAAATCTTTTCAGTAACACATTTGTTTGTACCCCTGCGCCACAACAGCCTCAATTACGTCAAAGCACCAAATAATAAAATCCTCGAGGAATGTAGGGTAACACAAAGAACTAGAAAAATAAGGGGTTTTACCTAATGTTAAGGCACTTCCCATTAAAGTAAATATCAAGGCAAATTATTAAATATAAAGGCTAATTCTGCCAGCTGCAGGCCGACAGTCTAATTTTTTAAAATATAAAGTAAAAATTATATTATATATAAAGGCAAATTCTGCCAGCTGCAGACCGACAGCCTATTTTTTTAAAATATAAAGTAAAAATTATATTATATATAAAGGCAAATTCTGCCAGCTGCAGACCGACAGCCTATTTTTTTTCACGTTTGATAATGAAGAGTCGGCACCTAGTGTTAACACAATTGCCACTTAATTATCAGGATATTAAATATTAAAAACTCAACGCCGCAATGCCGTTCCGTTCCACATGAGTCACGCCCAAAAGCAGATTCTGCCAGCTGCAGGCCGACAGCTTAATTTTGTAGTTTTGCAAACGGTATTGCAATATATATTTTTGCTTACTAGAATGCATTTTAAGCAATATACGGTAAACGTAATATAGTCAAAGATAAACATCCCGATCCTTCCTATAACTAAGTTTGCACGAACCGCCTTAACTGCTGTACAAACAATTGTGATGAATACTGTAGTCTAAAACACTCGAGCTAAATTTGTACGATATATATATATACACACATATATATATATGCAGCAGCAGCACGCACAGCTTCGCCCGCTTTTTTGCATAAACCATGTGCAATTAATATTTTTAAGACTCTAAATTTTCAACCCTTCTGAAAGGGATGAACCCTTTATGGTAAAAAAAAATATATTTTTACTATCAGCGGTTACGGCTGGGCGTGTACCTCACTCAGTATATATATATATATATATATATATATGTGTGTGTACAGGGAACCTGCGAACCTAGTGTTAACCTAGTGTTGACAATCCGTTCCCATTAAGAAATTTCCTTTTTCCCACTTCCATCGATTTCTAGATGCGTTTTGAATGGCGAAGCTCAATATCGCGTTGTGCCTCGTTACTAGACCAAGCAAGAAGTTGGAATATTCAATATTTCTTTTCCCCTATTGGGAACCGAACTCAAAACTGTCGTGTCACACGCTTGTACGCCACGACGTACACCTCCTAACCAAAATATAGCCAAAAATATACATCCGGATCGTCGCTACGACTAAACTGACACGATCCGCATTGACTGTACAAACAACTGGGATGAACACTCTAGGTTCCTAACAAAACTCACATAGAATAAGATGCCATGAAAATAAGTTACTTGGTGAAGCAGTATTAACATCCTCGGACGTGGACGTGAACTTGCATTGTGTATAGGGCTAAGAAAATTGATAGCAAGATAGACAAAGGGAACCTACCGTTGAGTAACTATTACCCTTTATTTTGGAGTTTCTTTTCCCCGAGAGGATATCGAACTCATAACCTACAATCATTAGCGTAGCTTGTCATAACTATTGTAAACATTCTATAGTGAATTCGAATAGGAAACTATCTAGAAAGTTACAAATCAGATTAACTGAACAAATACCTAACTTAAATCTCTTCACAAAAGTTTAACAAGGGTCTGACGCAGAGGTCGATGGACAAATTGACACGATAATACCATATAAATAGAAGAAGCTTGACAAGATTAGAGAGAAGTTAGACAAGATTAGGCGGAGCTTTTGTATATTTTTAATATTTTTTACAGAGTGTCCAGACAAAGCGCGGCGTTAAGTTTCACCACTCCACTGCCACTCAACACGGAACATCTTCAGAATTCGGCAGAAAGTGAGGAATGGAGTGTCTTAACTCTAGTTTCCCTCTGCCTACCCTGCTGTGTGTGTATTCAATAATCCAAAATGGCCGCCACAACAAAATGTCGGACTACAATTTTTTGCACAAGTTTAGTACAGACATCAAAAGAAGGAGCTCGAGTTGTGAAATACAATACGCCATAAAAAATATAAAAAACTTGGCAATAAAAATCGCGACGATAGTGGAGAAGAGTATCTAGCTAAACACTCTAAGTCTACCAGTTATTACGTGATAAAGCGTGAAGCCTTATCACGCATTGAAAGGTGAAGTATTTCTTTGCTTCAAATCCGATTGAACCTGCAACCATCGCATTGTAATCTGGACCTAACCGTTCTTACAATAGCCTCTTATGTATTTTTAATATAAGATTAAAATATCTTGTAGATATATTATTAAACTGTAAGCTTTATCCCTTCCGCTTTGCGGCTTATATAAGACTTAACTTATATTGAAATATGTTAATATTAATTGAAAATTGTATCATGAATAATAAATGATAATCATTATTATTTAATATAAAAATAAATTTATTTATTTAATTATATAATGGATTTTGGCGTACGTCAAGTAAACGAAAAAAATATTACGTTTTTTCCCGTTCCTGTAGGAATTTCGAGATCACTTTTCCTTTACTCTCAACTCTCAGCGATAACGGATGAGAGATAGAACTCTCATTGTGTATTTTCATTTCAACACAATAAAATCGTAGCTATCGTGGCCCCGTAGCGTAAATTTGTTTCTCACTCGAAGGAATGACATATTTAATATTTACATTTCCTCTTTCTAGTAGCAAGGCAATGCTGGGTAAGCAGCATATGGAACCTAGTGTTAAGACACTCTGTTCGCCACTTTGCTTTGCCGAGTGACGGAACTCAACGCTCTGTTATCTCGGTACGAAAGCTTGGAAAAAATATATACATTAATAAATAATAATGCATTAACTCGAGTCGGAATCGAATCCTCAACCGTTGCGTAACCGTCACGACCTTTACCCCTGATTCACGAGGGTGCTTTTATATTTAAAAGAGATTATATAGAATTGAAATGCAAATTTAGCTAATTGACTGCCACAACGACATGTTCTGAACAGGCTTTCAGCGTCCCACTCGTATTTATGATTCCATTCTGTTGAATGAGCAGCAGATTGAGACGCTTTGAATACTAATTGCTTTATTGATCCGTTCCAATTGAAATGCTGATTCTGTATGTAAAAAAATCCGTTTAACCTATGTTTGTAACCCGCGCGAGGTACGGTAGGCAGATGGAACCTGGGAAGCTAGTGGTAAGACTCTCCTCTGACGTGTGACTGTAACACGATGGTTGTGGGTTTTATCCCTACTCAGAGGAACGAATTTATTAATATTTTAATTTTTTCGCTCTCGCATCAAGGCAAAAGCCCGGCGTTTAGTTTCACCACTTAAAATTTCGGCGGAAAGTAGGAAGTAGGTTGTCGCATCAAAAATCGAATCCAAAACTATCGTGCTTACAGTTAGACGCCAAAGCGCGTCAATCAATCTATTTCCAATTATCTTATGTATTTATTATTCAATTCGATAGAATTCTAAATGTGAGCTTAGATCTCAACGAACCTGTTTCGTGATACGAAACGAAACGTATTTGTGAAAAAATAAAAAGAACAAAGAGATCGATAGTCTCCGACATACTCTGCATACCCAGTGCTTGGCCTATGCAAAATAAAAATAATTTTTGAATATAAAGACCAGTCGTGGAGCAGGGGCACAAACATGTGTCTGTGAACGTTGCAGGTTCGATCCCTGGAGGCAATGAAATATGTAATATTTTTATGTCTTAGCTCTGATGTCGTGGCAAAGTGCAGCGTTGAGTTCCGCCACTTAACACGCAATGTCAGAATTCGACGGAAAATGGGGAATAGAGTGTCTTAACATTATGTCGTCTGCATTTCCTGCTGTGTACAGAGTAAAGCTATAAATAAATCAATAGAAATCAACATTATTTTTCTTCCATAACTTTAGTTTACAGTTTTTTATTTACTTTCCCTAAATTGATAAATAAGACAAAAAGAGAGAGAAGAGACGAAAACTCACTTTGAATATATAACACAATCAAATATCGAAATATTTACATAAAAATAAAATATGTAAAAAAAACTAAAAACAATAAAAACAACCGCTTTGTGCCATACAAAAGACTATTATACACTGGGTCACGAACTATTTTCACGAAATATTTATCTCTTGCCAACGTGATTTATTCGGGGACGTAGTATATGTAAAAATATAAATAATATTGTGTTTTTTTTATCTTTACTGCCAAGAGGAATTTACAGGACTATTATATATATCCTTGCACAGTATGGCAATGTATAAGACACGCGTTGATGATGGGTTCGATTCCCATTGATTGGATGAGTAAAAGATTGTATTTAGTTCTTTTTCTCGTTTTAGTAAAGCAAAATATTGCACTGGCTTTCGCTATTCGGCAACGATATTGTAGCGTATCATTGCTCTACATTGCAAACATGATGGTTGCGTATTCGATTCCCAAAAAGGGATTGAATTTTTTTCATGTTCTTCTAGAATAAGAGTGTAAAGCTACACAGAAAACCGAATTTGTGACGTGACATCAAATAAAATAAGCTTTTTATCTTATAGGTAATTAATTATAAAGAAGGTAAAAAGAATTGTAAATATATCATCATTTGGTAAGAAAGAGAAATATTTTTTTCTAATGGCCTGACAATGCAACGATAGGCATGTCAAGACAGGTTGTGGGTTCAATTCCTGCTCGAAGAAATGAAATATTTTAAATTCCTCGCCCTGGTATCGAGGCAAAGCGGCCTTGAGTTCCGTTCCGTTAAGGTCCTCCAGAATACAAAGAAGTATAGGGAGCAGTGTCTTAACACAAGGCTCCCTCTGTCCAGCCTATTACATGCGAGAAACAGCGTGAAGCTGAAACAAAAAACATATTAATGTCATGGCAACAATCTGACAGCTACAATACGTCAAATCGTTTCATGAATCTTTCATGAATCCAGTTAGGCTTGACGTCTATACATCCATAGATCAATTAATCATCATTTTGTGTTTATACAAGAATATATAAAAAAATATATAGGTGTCAAGGCCAAAGTGCCGAAATGTAACAGCGTCTGATTGTACACGCGTTGATTATGAGTTCAATTCTCACTTGAAGTTGTATGAAGTTTAAAATATTGAAGTCGTCGTAACGTAGGGGCACATGCGTGCGATTATAGACGCGAAAATATTAATTTTTCATTCTTCTCAAAGCGCGTTGTTGAGTTCCGCCAATCAGCGGGAACTGAGGAACATAAGTGTGTTAATGGGAACGGAGTATTTTTAATACTAGTTTCCCAGGTCCCCTCCGCCAATACTGAAACAGGCTGAAACTATTATATAAAGCTGAAAAAATATTTTTATGGCTTTGGATAGCAGTGCAAATTGCGGCGTTTGGTTGTGACACTCAATATTCAATGTATTTAAAGAGGGCGGAGAAAAGTAAAACGTAAAAAAACGTAGTGTTTTAGCACTAAGTTCTCTATGTGAAATCCAAGAGCTATTTTGTAAAAAAAAATTGTAAATATTTTTATTTATGACGTACTTATACTTAGCACATCTTATCTTTTTAATAACCTCTTAATAAAAGGTAGAGTTCAGATTAAAATGCTGAGCATGCAAGGTCAAAATGCATAACCTTTGAAGACTTTTGACATCCAGTTCAATAGTCCATTAACATTGGCCTCTTATTTATTGATTTACGTGATTAACGTATGCTTTAAGTTGACCTAATTTTAAATTATTCTTATTTGTAGGAAAAAATATACTGATACTAAATAATTTGTGGCTTTACGCTTTATCCCATCTATAGCAAGATAAGGCAATGGAACTTGAGAACATAGTGTACAGACACTTTGTTTCCAGTTTGACATTTCCGTTCCTCACTTTCTGAAGAATTTTCGAGTGGTGAAGTAAAGATTATCTTGACATCAGAAAGAACTTTGACTGCGATTTTTTATTTTCCTGTTTATGCAACTTTTTGGGGTGACGTCTATTCAATTGGCGGAAAGATAAATAATGGCGGAAAGATAAAAGATAAATAATGTCGAGACACTTTGCTCTCCGCTTTCGGTCCAAATTCAAGGCAAAGTGCACTGATAGTGACCAACGGATCTCACCGCCCTGATATGTTCAACTGAGCCTGGAAAATGAAAAAAATGCATTGTCCCGAGTGAGGATCAAACCCACTATAACCCGCCACATCAACAAAAACTTTATTTAATAAAAAATATAAAAACAACAGTTATTTTATTCGTTTCAGAAAACGAGTAAAATAACAGTTGTCTTTATTTAGTTTGTTATTCATTTTCAGCTCTTACAATATATGAAACTTCGGAAAGTAAACTCTCTAGACGATTCATTTCTATAAATTTTGTATAGTTCGGTTTGTTTTGAAACTTGTCAGTCAGTCACGTAATATAGTATATAAAAGTATAAATAAGATTATGCCACTCAATAACACGCTACAGGGAACAAAACTACTATTTTTGGGGTTCCGTACTTGGAAAAGGTAAAAACGGTTTCTTGTCCATCTGTCTCTCTGTCAAGACTATTTACCCTCGATATCACGTGGAGGTATTAAATATTTAGGTCTACGGTTCGTTGGAGCACAGAAAAATCAAAGCCTCTAACTCAACGCAGACGCAATCAAAAGATATGAGCGTTAATGTATCGTTTTCCCTGCTTTTTGAATTCAATTCGATGAAAAATCTAAGCCTGGCCTAACTTTCCGTGTATTTTAAGTTATAAAAATTGGTATATAATTAGAATTATAATGCAAATAGAAGGAAAATCCGAAACATGTAAATTTATAATACTTTATAATAAATAAATAAAAGTATTATCGAGTGTGGCCACGTGGCGACACAGATAAAACTGTTACCAAGTTATATTTGTAGTTCAATTCGTATGAAATGACTGCTTTTATAAATTATACTTCAGATTGACCTCGAATCGTGAAATTGGTACGGAACCCTCGGTAGACAAGTCAAATCGTACTTTACCGATTTTCCTTACATTCATACTGTTTCTCACAAAAAATCTGTACATGAAAACCGTCGCGTCACAGTAGAGCTCCTGACTTTAAAAACTATCTTCGTGGGTGCGATTCCCACTTGGAGAAATCAAACATTTTCATTCGCGGTGTAGAGTTCCACCACTCAACACGCAATTTCTTGACATTTTTCGTTGGTTGGGAACGGAGTGTCTTAACATTAGTTTCCCTTTGCCCACTCCTTCCTACCCTGCTATGTTCGGAAATAGGTTCTTACCCTAGAAAGTACGAGATACGTAGTATATCATAGTAACCATACTAGATTATTCACGTGTTGTTCTACAAATCTAATATTATCCAATCAATACCTATGGGTATATACTTCTGAATTCAGCTATTTCAGGCATATTGATTTAATACGGAAAATTTACGCGGCTTTGTACGTGTGATAATATTATATAGAAGTTTTGATTGTAAAGGCTGTCCTGTACAGTAATTGAGAGCGCGATGGTTCAGGTGTTCGATTCCGTAGGATGATTATATTTAAATTATTTCCATTTCTCCGCTCTTCGAGTCTCAATTCTCGATATCGAACGGATAATGAAGACTCTTATGCGGGAAGTAGTGTGTAGCTTTTTTTAGTTTAACGCTGTATCCCGTATGTACCAGTTGATGTATTTCATCTAAAGCCCTCTTTCAACAAGGTTAACAGTTTCTGTTTGTTATTCCAGATGTAATATATGTACATGTATACAACATTAAAGACTATAAATTATTCTTATTAAAATATAGCTTAACGTGCTATCGTGGGTTCGATTTCCTCGCTTTGGTAACGAAGCGAAGCGTGGCGTTGAGTTCCATCACTCAACAGGCAATGCCTTCGAAATTCGGCGGAAAGTAAGAAACTGACGTGTCGTAATGGAAACGGAGTATCTTAATACTATGTTCCTAGGTTCCCTCTGCCTACCGCTATGTGTGGGATACGGGGGCGCTTAAAAAAATAAAAAAAATATCACAATTATTGCAAATTTTAATTAAATACAAAATTGGTTTGTATTAGTAGCATTCGCATATATTTTGATTGTTTAAACAGGACTACTAGAAACAGAAGCGGTAATGAAGCTATTGTTTTATCCAAATTTTGTGTTGATTGCTTGTTTCTGAGTGCAGTATAATATTTTGCTAATGTATTTATGGGGGTGTAAGGGAGTACAAATCCATCACAGTACTCTCAGTCAACCTCACCTGCACGTGGTGCACCCTGCCAAATAACGAACGAGGCTCTGGCGACCGATTAATGGCGGTATAACCATCTCATTTAGACGTAGCTAAAATATTAGACTGGTAACGGGCAGCAGCGTTACTGGTGCGAGAAGCTACGTTCTGCGATCACCAACACGCATGCCCAGCGTGGTGATTACGGGCAATATCCTTTATGGCACAGTACAACCACACACAAAGGCCCTCAGTTCCCGGTCGCTCCGCTATTCCAAGCCAAGGTGGCGGCTCTGGTAACGGCGGAGCAGGGGGTGCTAAGAATCCCCGGGTTACGGTAGGCCGCCAACACCAACTGACTCTGGCTACGTATAACGGACGCACGCTACGGCTCGACGAACACCTAGCGCAGCTTGAGGAAGAACTGACCAACATAAGATGGCACATCTTGGGGTTATGTGAAGTCCGACGAGAGGGGGAGGATACCATAACTTTAGAGTCAGGTCATGTTATGTATTTCAGGGAGGGAGACCAACAATCCCAAGGCGGTGTTGGGTTTATGGTCCACAAGACTCTATCAGACAACATTATAGAAATATCAAGTGTGTCGACAAGGGTAGCGTACCTTGTGATTAGACTTACCAAAAGATATAATCTTAAGGTAATTCAAGTGTATGCACCGACTTCAGCACACTCAGATAATGAAGTGGAGGAAATGTATGAAGACATTGCAAAGGCCTTACATACTACTCAAAAGGCCCATTTTAACGTTGTCATGGGGGACTTCAACGCCAAAGTAGGAGTACAACCTAACAGAGAGTCGGTAGTAGGACCACATGGATTTGGAAGCAGGAATCACAGGGGGCAAATGCTCATTAACTTCCTGGAGAAAGAGGGGCTGTTTGTAATGAACTCTTTCTTTAAAAAACATCCTAAACGGAGGTGGACGTGGCAAAGCCCCGACGCTATGACACGAAGTGAGATAGATTACATTATAGTAGACAAAAGACGAATATTTAGAGATGTCTCCGTGGTTGCAAGGTTCAACACCGGGAGTGATCACCGTCTTGTACGAGGCACCCTAAATATTCACTACAAACTCGAACGCCTACGTCTCATAAAATCTACACTTCGGCCACATCTTCTTCAAATTGCTTCTGGGTCTGAAACATTTCAGTTGAAACTGGAGAACCGATTTGCTGTCTTGGAAACTACAAGCGACGTTGATATTGACCACGAACTCGACCAAGTGGTGGGAATCCTTCGTGATGAAGGGACGAAATTTTACCAGACGCAAAATTCCAGTAAGAAATCCAAACTTTCGGTAGAATCCCTACGGCTAATACAGAGGCGTCGTGAAAATCCTACTGATACTTCGTCAGATTTGAATAAAAAAATATCAAAACTGGTAAGGCGCGACCTCCGAAGCTCCAATACACGTCTTATAAAAGAAGCGATTGAGCAAAATCGGGGGCCAAAAGTCTTTGTACGACGATTGGGTCGAAGCCATCTCACAAAGTTAACCACTTTTAATGGAAAAATTGTCACTTCTAAGCCGGACATTCTTGTGGAAGTTGAGAATTTCTACGGTAAACTTTATACCTCAAAAGCGTCCCGTCCTAAGCCCGATCTGGGCGATCCCAGAGCCACTTTATCCCGCCATCTCTCAGAAGACTTGCCAGAAGTAAGTCAAGACGAAATTTCGATTGCCTTGGGGCAGCTTAAAAATGGAAAAGCTCCCGGAGAAGACGGAATAACGACGGAATTACTAAAAGCTGGCGGAAAACCTATAATTGCATGTCTCCAACGTATATTTAATTCCGTCTTGTTTTCGGGAAAAACGCCAAAGGCATGGGACAACGGTATTGTCGTCTTGTTCTTCAAAAAGGGAGACAAAACCCTATTGAGGAACTACCGACCAATTTCCCTGTTGAGCCATGTCTATAAGCTATTTTCTAGGGTCATCATGAATCGTCTTACGCGTAGACTTGACGAATTTCAGCCTGCCGAACAGGCCGGATTTCGTAAAGGCTTTGGTACCATAGACCATATTCACACGGTACGGCAGATTATACAGAAGACTGAAGAGTATAATCTGCCCTTGTGCCTAGCGTTTGTGGACTATGAGAAAGCCTTCGACACCATAGAAATCTGGTCTGTTCTTGAGTCCTTGCAACGGTGCCAAGTCGATTGGCGATATATCGAATTGTTGGGAAGCCTTTATAATGCAGCGACTATAACCGTCCAAGTACAAAATCAGCAGTCGAAACCTATCCACCTGCATCGAGGAGTGAGACAGGGGGACGTAATTTCTCCCAAATTGTTCACAAATGCATTGGAGGATATGTTCAAGACGCTGCACTGGAAAGGACGGGGCATAAACATAGATGGCAAGTTCTTCTCACATTTGAGGTTTGCAGACGACATTGTTATTGTGGCTGAAACCGTGCAGGACCTGCAATATATGTTGAGCACCTTGGCTGAGTCTTCTGCTCACATCGGTCTTCGGATGAACTGGGATAAAACTAAGATAATGTTCAATGAACATGTTATACCTGAACCGATCGTACTTGATGGAGTACCTCTTGAAGCTGTTCAGGAATATGTCTACCTTGGTCAAACTGTACAGTTGTGTAGAAACAGCTTCGAGATGGAGGCTCGCAGAAGAATACAGCTTGGTTGGGCAGCATATAGGAAACTGCGTGAAGTCTTTTCATCACCGATACCGCAAAGCCTAAAGACGAAAGTCTTTAACGAGTGCGTCCTACCAGTTATGACATACGGAGCCGAGACGTGGACACTGACAGTGCGACTAATCCACCAATTTAAAGTCGCTCAGCGTGCTATGGAAAGGGCTATGCTTGGAATATCTCTGAAGGATCGAATTCGAAATGAAGAAATCCGACAGAGAACCAAAGTTATCGACATAGCCCAAAGGATTAGCAGGCTGAAGTGGCAGTGGGCTGGTCACATTTGTCGCAGAACCGATGACCGTTGGAGTAAACGCGTTTTAGAGTGGAGACCACGCCTCGGCAAGCGTAATGTAGGACGTCCTCCAGCAAGATGGAGTGATGATATTCGCAAGATGGCTGGCGTCGGCTGGATGCAAAGAGCTCAAGATAGAGCGCAGTGGCGTGCCATTTGAGAGGCCTATGTCCAGCAGTGGACTAGGAAAGGCTGATGATGATGATGATGATGTATTTATTTCGTATATGAGAACCCAATTTACATGTGAAAGATATTTAAGGGGGAGAAGAAATTAGAAAGGAAAGGCCGTCGTGCGAATCTAAAGATGACGTTTGTGGGCTCGATGCCCACTAGAAGGCGCGGGTTTGAATGCCGCCGATCAACGCGCAATGTCTAAAAAATACGTCGGAAAGTGGGGAACAGCATACACGGAGAGTGGACGAGATGAAAGAGGCCGTACCATTTGGCGACATGTTCTCTATAGGGTAACACTAAATGGGAGCAGTGTCTTAACTCTGCGCTTCCTCTACCTACCTTGTACTTCCGAGATGCAGCGCAGCTGATTGATTACATACTAATAACAATTAAATAGCGTTTGTTATCGGAATTAGACGTAATGCTGTTAAATTAAATCTATATTTTAAAATATTTTGTTTTCATATCAAGAAGAATTCCCATTTTTTTGAATTGTCATTCAACTTGTTAATTAATTATTAAAAGTTTAAAAACCATAAATTGTTTAAAAAGTAGATAGATATATAAAGAATTTTTAGAATAATCAACTGCAAGTAATAAAATATCATAGTATAAATTCTTGAATAGAATAGAATAAAGTTTTTAAAGTATTCAACTTGAAAGCAATTTGTCGTTTTAGAATATAAAACTTCTGTTGCAGCACACAGTCTAAGTTATTGAGGACAAATGAGACGGTAAATTGTGAACTAATGGTCTGTTGGGCTGAGTCGACTGGTTTTTACAAAAGATAAGAATAAGAGAGTAGTTATTAAAGGTAGAGTTTATATAAAAGGTATGATAATTTTGTGTATTTCACACTCTTTTTTTTTTATGGAAAAGACACGGCAAACGAGCGTGCGGGTCACCTGATGGTAAGTGATTACCGCCGCCCACGACCCCGTGCAGCCCCAGAGGAGCTACAGGTGCGTTGCCGGCCTTTAAGGTGGGTTGGGCTCCGGAGCCCGGCATTACCTGATGCGAAACGCAGTGGCATAAAGCCACTACATCACGCCGGTTTTAAATGCCGTGGGTGGTAATGATCCGGTCGAGTCTGCCCATGCATGTGAAAAAAATATTTTTTTAAACAATTTTTGAGATATAGATAGATATCTATAATGATATACCTTCGTGAGTATTTTTAGATAAAATTTCTTTTCTTCTCTATCCAGAGAAATGATGGATATCATTCTGTCTTCGTGATGTAGATGATAACAATTGCTTGTGAGATTTAGTGAGTATCAACGACTATAATTTCATAGTTTAGTTAAAAAAATCTACTACTGATAAGGTATAAAAAAGTACACAAATGGAATAAGCCCGCAGAAACTGCATTTTAGCATCTACTACATAGCAGGTTAGACAGGGGGAACTAGGGAATCTAGTGTTGAGACACTCTGTTTCCATTAAGACACTTCCGTTGCCCACTTTCCACCGAATTTGTTCCAAGACATTGCGTTTTCAGCGGCGGAGTTCAACGCCGAGCTTTGCACCTGTACCAGAGCGCACGTAGCGAGCGGAGTTGGAATCAAACCCACAACCTTGTACAGTCGCATGCTTGTGCTTCTGTGTCCCGACGTCCCAAAATCACATAAAATAATGAACATAAAAAATGCTATTATAGAAAAAGATGAGATGGTTTCTTCAGTTAAAATTGTCAATTTTTATTATTTTACTTTGAATGTTAAATATTTTCATCAAAACAATTATTTCTCAACATTTCATTGGGGAAAACCACTATGTTTTATAAAAAAAAGACTTTCTTTGTGTTTTCCTCAAGATCGTACTGTTATATAATTTTAAAATTTAAATTGTAAAAAAAAATCTGTTTTAATTACAGTTAGGTAATTAAGGTAATTTTTTAAGTTCTTTCTTCTAATTAATTAATTTATTAAGTTTAATGTGTCTAAATACAACACGCGATAGTCGTTATTTCTAATACAGTATATAGTTACGCACTCACCTACGTTAAAGTAGAAACGTTGGAATCAAAACAGGTTTTTAAGAATAATGTAAAAACAAAACGCGGCACTGAGATCCACCACTCACTTTTCAAATTCTCATCAAAAATAAAGAATAGAGTGTTATGACACTAACTTCTTCTCGACTGTTACACTACCAAAAAAAGTTAAAAATTACAAAAAGAACGCATGGCTTAGTGGTCAGAGCGCCTGGTCGGTTTCCAGGAGGCGCGGGTTCGAGTCCTGCTACGTTCACGTTCTAAATAAGGTTGTTTAAATTGGAGCAAATTACGTTATACTAGCAAGCCTAAATTTTACATATATTACTTGTGGGAGTATTTCAAGACCCCTTATAAGCACCCAGACCAATCTGATTGCTCAATCATCCATCCAGACAGAGATATACCTTTAGTTATCCCAACTTTTAAAGGGACCTCAATTTCAACTTAGTAAGTACGCATACTGTCTTAACTAGATATAAGACTAACAAAATTAAAATTTAATTCTCAAAATTTCAGCCCTGCCATTATGACGTAGGTCTGGATCCCTTGGAACCTGGGCTATTTTGTTTCGTAACTTATCAGTCAGACGTAATATTGTATTTAAATAAATAAATCAGCTTCACGCTATATCCCGCACACAGCAGGGTATGCAGAGGGAACCTAGTATTAAGACACTCCGTTCCCCACTTTCTGCCAAATTTTGGAGGTATTGCGTGTTGAGTGGCAGAACTCAACGCCGCGCTTAGCCTCGACACCAGAGCTAAGAAATGGAAATATAAATTTAAGTTAATATTTCATCTCCTCGAGTGAGGATCGAACCCACAACCAGTCGGTTTTACAGTTGCACTTCGTGCCGCGTTTTGCTGTGGGTGTATTTCAATAGAATAATTTATAGTACATTAATGTTGTATATATGTGCATATATATTATTTGGAATAGCAATCAGAAACTCTCAACTAATTACTTGTTGAAACAGCTCTTAGATGAAATACGTCGTCTGCTGAATAGTTGACTGAGTTCTACGCTGTGAAGTAGCTTTTGAATATGTATAGGAAAATTAGTAAGTGATGTTAACATGAGATACAGAGGAAATAGATCGATAGTTGGGTGAACTAAAGGATTGGGTTGAAAACGTGTACTTTTTTTAATTATCAACTTTTTTTTGTAGTGTGGTAGTTAAGGAGAAGTTAGTGTCAAAACACTCTATTCTTTATTTATTATGAGAATTCGAAAAGTGAGTGGTGGAGCTTAATGCCGCGTTTTGTTTTCCGCGGAAACGGGAAAAGGAATAACATTAATTCTCCAAATTGTCGCTGAACCCGCAAACATTGGGTTTTCTGTCAGACTTTACTACTACGCCACGATGGTCTTTGATGTGGCTAGTAAAATTAATATTTACTATTTCGTGTTTAAACATAAACTGGTACATAATTATGCATACTTTATAAATATTTTATAAATATTGTTATAATTATATATATACTGTTATTTATGCATATTTTATAAATATTGTTATAATTACTTACACAGTTTTAAACTGTATCCCAACTGTATCGTATAGGGAAGGGAGGCAAATAAAATTTAGTGTCAAGACTTTCTAGTACACTTACATACTTACTTCTCAAAATTGAGACATTGCGATTTCAACGGTGGACCTCAACGCCGCATTATTATTATAAGCCGGGATGCAATTCTTGAAACCTATACTAATATAATAAAGCGGAAGACTTTGTTTGTTTGTTTGATGACGATCCGCTAGGAAATAGGAAATAGATGATGCTCATGAGATTCATGCTGTATTCCGCACATAGCACTGTAGTCATACGGAACCTAGTGTTAAGACACGCTGTTCCCCACTTTCCGCCGAATTCTGGCGGCATTGCGTGTTGAGTTGCGGAGCTCAACTGCTGCGCTGCACGACTTTATAGATATTTTATAACTATAGCTAATGTATTCGCAATTAGACATAGTTTTGACTTAATTAAATTGTAAATTTTCAAATATTCAGTTTTTAAGAATTTCCATTTATAGCATTCTTTTTTTATATAGCCAAAAGGGTTAATTAACGAAAGAAAAGCCACGTATGAGGCCTTTTTCTATTTGTATTTCCCCGCTCTCCTGTTGAGACGAAGCGCGGTGTTGAGTCTCCAGAAAGTGGAGAACAAAGTGTTTTAACACTTGGCCCTCTGCCTACCCCGCTACATTCGGAAACAGCGTGAAGCTAAAAACCGTATATTATTTATAAAACGTATATATCATACTTTTAGAATAATTAAGTGATAAAATAACACAGTTTAAATTTTTATTCTCGAATAGAATAGAATAAACTTTTTAAAGTATTCAACTTGAAACAATTTGTCCTTTTAGAATCTAGAACTTCTGTTGCAGCAGACAGTCTAAGTTATTGAGGACAAATGAGACGGTAAATTGTGAACTAATGGTCTGTTGGGCTGAGTCGACTGGTTTTTACAAAAGATAAGAATAAGAGAGTAGTTATTAAAGGTAGAGTTGATATAAAAAATAAGAGAAATTTGTGTATTTTAAACTCTATTTTGGAATGCTCGAAGAATTCTTAGTACTATTAAACTATATACATATATCTATATGAATAAGAAGTGACAATATTTATTATAGACGTCGAAACACGATGTTAAGTAAAGTAACATTTTTTTTCACATCTTTTTCGAAGAAGTCGTATCTCGATTTCTTAACTTGAAAATAGGTTTAGAAGTTTTTGTGATATAGATATACACAAATATCTGGAGCCGACAAACACGAATACCTTCATATTTTCAGGTAATATTTCTGTTAGTTTAAAATTAAATTACGTAAGGCTAGTCGAGGCACAGGGGCACAAGCGTGTGACAGAAAGGCGACAGGTTGCGGGTTCGATTCCTGATTAAAACATTGAAATATATAATACTTTCATTTCTTCGCTCTGGTGGTCGAAACAAAACGCGGCGCTAAGTTCCGCTACTCAATTCGCTTCTAAAATGGGAAACGGATGTGTCTTAGCGTAGCATAAGTTTCTAAATAATATTTTGCTACATAGATATAATAGATAACTCCAACATAAATAAGAACATCAAGAAGAAGATTCCTCCATAAAAGGGAACATCAAACACATCCATGAAAACTGGTAGTACAGGATAAAAAAAGATGGTTTCTTCAGTTACAATTTTCAATTTTTATTATATCACTTTGAATGTTAAATATTTTTATCAAAAGAATTCTTTTTAAGCCCTAATATTGAGGAAAACCACTGTGTTTTATAAAAGGACTTGCTTTGTGTTTTCCTCAAGGTCGTTCTGTTTTATCATTTTAAAATTTAATTTGTAAAAAAACAGTTTTAATTACAGTTAGGTCATTTTGTAAGTTCTTTCTATTTGGATGTGTAATCTAAATCTAAAAAAAACACGCGATACTTGTTAGTTCTAATAGTACATTTAAAATTTTCATACAAAATGAGTGCAGGCGCCAGCAAATTTAGGCACAAAAACCTTGGTGGGCGAATGCGACTCGCACTTGACCGGGTTTTTTCCTTCTATCCTTTTAATAGTACAAAAAACTTTATAAAGTAACCAACATCGATCAGATATGGTTATCTAATAAACTTAAACTCAGTAAAGTATAAAGTTTATTCAGACTAGAAACTCAACATCACGATCTCACTATGAAATAGTTTGCCGTTTGAATTTATAACACTTTATATATTTTCAAAGTAGTTTTTTTTTAGCTTCAATCTGTATCCCGCATATAGCTGGGTAGGCAGGGGGAACCTGGATACCTAATATTAAGACTCTCCGTTTCCATTAAGGCACTTCCCCACTTTTCGCCAAATTCTAGAAGCACCGCGTGAATGGTTAAACTCAACGCTATGCTTCGTTACCAGAGCGAGGAAAATTAATCATTTGCTCAAGTGGAAATCGAACCTACAACCTGTCGCGTTTACAGTATTACAGTACAAGTGCCCCTGCGCCACGACTAGCCTCAAATTCTTTTATTCATAGACTCTGACAAATTTATGGCGGTGTTTAACAGATAAACTAGTGTTAAGTTACTCCGTTCGTATTTTTTTATCTATTTTAGAAACATTATGTATTGGGCGGCGTAACCCAACACCGCGCTTCATCGGACGAAGCCGAACAACCGAAAATTATTTAAAATATTTTCCGATTGAACAACGATTTTTTACCATTGCATATATATTTAGCTTCTCTACAACTGCTTGCTTTTTATGAACCTTTAACACTCTATAAATCTTCAATAGTTTTAAATATCATTAATTTTCATATAAATACAGAAATAAATTGAAAAGAGTTAACTTGAAGTATACTTAAGTGAACACGTATACCGTATTCATGTATTTAGTTCAACGTTCAAATTCTATATGTAAAAAAGTGATGATGAAAACAAAAAACAGTTTTCAAATTTTACGATTGATACTCAACCATCTAAATTAAATTAAATGAAGGTCAAGAAAATATATTATTAATTATAAATGTATAAAAGTTATAGAAAACAGTGTATTATTTATTTAGAAAATGTAATCGTCATGGCGCAAATGCAGAGGCATGCGATAGTAAATGCGACGTTTGTGGTTTCAATTCCTGCAATCACCGCGGAGAAAACCTAGAGTTAAGACATTTCATTCTGCATTTTTCACTCGAATTCGAGACGTCATTTTATCTACCGTTGCGGAGAAATGAAAAAAAATACTCTAGTAGGCACCAAACCTAGAACCATCGTATTTATAGTCAAACATCGCGCGTGTATATGTAAATTATGAATAATTAAATGTATTTTTTGTAGTGTAAAAATGTAAGATATGAAAAAGTGATAGTAGACTCCAGTCACGCAGTGGTCGCATCGCACAACGTCTGACTGGAAGCCCTGAGGAGCAATAAATATTTTAATTTCTCCTCTCTTTTAGATAGAGTGCGGCGTTGAGTTTCGCCATTCAACACTCAGTGTTTTGAATTTGCAAAGAAAGAATATAGTATCTTAACAATAGATTCCCTGCCTATCCTGCTGTACGCAGGATAAAGCGTGAAAAAAGTTGTAACTGCTTTTCAGTTAAAGAAGGATCAAAAATAACACAACATAAACGAGTTAGTACGACCATATAATAATTTCAAAAATATTTCAAGAATCACTCTGAGAATGTTATCATTATATTTGTGATTACTTATTATCGTACCCAAATTGGTTCTGAGAGGTTATATAGGAAATGATGAAATATAACATAATCCTGTTTCTATTATTATATAACATAATTCGGCTTCATGCTGTATCCCGGCCTAGAATAGGATCATCCTGGTACTGGTGGTGTCGTAAGAGGCGACTAAAGTACGTGTGGTAGAGTCACGTCGCCAGCAATGGCAACACGCATGGGCAGACTCGACCGGATCATTACCACCCCCCGGCATTTAAAACCGGCGTGAAGTAGTGGCTTTATGCCACTGCGTTTCGCATCAGGTAATGCCGGGCCCCGGCGCCCAACCCATCTTAAAGGCCGGCAACGCACCTGTAGCTCCTCTGGGGCTGCACGGGGCCGTGGGCGGCGGTACTCACTTACCATCAGGTGACCCGCACGCTCGTTTGCCGTGTCTTTTCCACAAAAAAAAAAAAAAAAAAAAAAAAAAAAAAAAAAAAAAAAAAAAAAAAAAAAAAAAAAAAACTTAGCGTTAACACATTCCGTACCCATTAAGACATTTTCATTTTTCACTTTCTGTCTCCGCTCCGTTCCGCCGTATCCTGGAGGTATGGTGTGTTGAGTGCGCGAAACTCAACATCACACTTCGCTTTGTACTAACAGAGCGAAAAAATGAAAATATAAACGTCAACATTTCCCCGTGTACAAATCGAACCCACAACTGTCGCTGTCTATATATATATATATATATATATATATATATAGTTAGTATAGTTTCATATTACGAGGACTCCACAATATATTTCAAGCTGTATTCATACGATGCATCAAGTGCTCTCGCGTTAACATGCTGGCTTTGATCTCTCGAGTACTGTGGTGTAAAATGTATGTGGTATTTAGATTTTCATTATATTATGAGAGAATATATGAAACATGAAAAATGTCTTTTTTTTTTGTATAATTACTAATTATTTATTGAGGCCAGTCGTGGTGCAGAGGTATAAAGTGTGACTGTAAACGCGACTGGTTGTGGGTTCGATCTCCGCTCGACGAAATGAAATATTTCATATTTTATTTTCATTCCTTTGCTCTGGTTTCGAGGCAAATCCCGTAGTTGAGTAGCGCGACTCAAAACGCAATATCCTGTTATATTCGGGATATAGTATAAAGCTGAACAAAAAATAAAAAAATTATAATACATTATGCATAAAATTTGTTGTAGGATCCTGACCCGAAATAATTATATATTTTTCAAAGGGTTCACGCTGCTATCCCGCTGATAGCACCGTAGGTAGAGGAAGCCTAGCGTTAATACACTCCACTCTTCGTCACGACGGCCCAATTTAATGAAAAATCTAATCTTTGAATACATTATATAAAATATTATCAATTAAAAGACAAAACGTGGGGTTATGTTCCGCTCCCAATGACCAATTAAAAAAGCTAAATACAAGAGGAAAAACAAACAACGTGAAATATTTTTAAAACAACATAAGCAGCACTTAAAAACGCGATTTATTTTTTAATAACACTTCTTCAACCTTTTAATCTAGTTTAAAACTCAACTTTATAACTTGGATTTATAAATTCTCACATCTTAATCTTGATAATATGAAATAATTTTAAAACTTATCGCTTAATATTGTTAAAATTTAAATAAGCTTTTGCTTTAGTGTTCAGTACCGCCACTCAACACGTAATGTCTAGAAATTTGTGTGTTGGGTGCCAAAATTGTATTTGGATGTCTTAATAAAATAGGTCATTTTATATCCTTTTTATTGGCTTCGCTCTATATCCAGTATTAAGGCGGGTAGGTAGAGGGAACATGTTTTTTTTATAATTAGGAAATTCTACTACGGATACCGGAACGAGTGATGACTCGAGCGGGTTACGTGGGACTCGCCGACTTGCAGACGTAGGCCGTTCGAATACCTAGTAAAACCTTAGGGTGCTCCTTCTCGACCGCCACTGGCCGCGACTCACACACTACAAGCGACCGTGAAACGAGGCGGAGACAGAGGGAACCTAGTATTAAGACGCTCCGTTCATTACGTTCCGCTGAATTTTTGAGGCATTGGATTCAACGCTGTGCTTTGCTTCGACACCAGAGCGATAAAAAGAAAATATCTTATATTACCTTTCCTTGAGTGAAAATCGAACCCACAACCTGTCACGTTTATAGCCACGCGCTTGTGCCCTGCGCCACGACTGGTGTCACGTTTAATTCCATGACTTAACAAGATGATATATATATATATGAAACAAAAACCTTATTAAAAGTTCCAGACATTACCGAAGGGCACATTCTGATTATATCTTGTGTTTCGTTCAAATTAAATTATAATTCGTCTAGAAAAAGAATTCAATTCTATAAGAAAATACTTTCTTAAGTATTATATAATGCAAAGTGTATTTATTTTATAAATTTATTTTTTTCTCTTCTTTCTTTGCTTAACGCTGCACCAACAAAACAGAGGGATCCTAGTGTTCAGACACTCTACATTCCACTCTTCACTTTTGTATGGTATTATTAACATTAGGAATATATTAAAAGAGAATGTTTATAAAGATTTCAAAAATGTAACTTTATTTTGGTTTATCCAGATATAATACAAAAAAGAAAATTCAGGCATGTTTTAATCGACCTGATGTCAAAATTGTTATAATTTTTATTGTTAGCTTCCGTAGGAAAGATAGAGATTTCAAGTATCGTGGGCTCAAGTCCCATCTCATTTTTTATGAGTTTTTATAGGGATTTACAATTGTAATTGTTGCCTTTTAAAACTAAAACATTTTATTCAATATTTTGCCTATTTTAAAAGGATTATGTTCTAAAATTTAGAATCTAATAACGCATTAGACTAAGAAAATAAAAAATAAATAAGATTTTAACCATTTAGGATTTATACTCTAAATATAATTGAATATTTATAACTTAGAACGTAGCTTAGAAAGCGACATACTCGTATCCTGTTATATTAATTACAAGCCCGTCAACGGGTCACACGAGACCGTCGTGCATTTGAAACACACGCCATATACTGCATTTATATAATAGCATTGTTATTAGATAAATAATTTTAAATATAATGTGGGTTTGATTCCCACTCAAGGGAAGAAAGAGAAAAAGATTCTAACCAACTTTTTAAACATTTTTAAAGTGTTAATCCACACTTAAGAAAGATAAATACTTAATTAGAAAACGTATAAAAATTTGAACGTAGCGTTCATTGAACGTAGCAAACAACATTAATAAGTTGTAACAAGCGTATAAGAATTTCGACGTAGCTTGGCATGAACGACGTAGTCGAGTCGTAGATGACCTTGGTCAGAGCGCCTGGTCGGTTTCCAGGAGGCGCGGGTTCGAGTCCCGCTACGTTCAAATTTTTATACGTTTTCTAATTAAGATTCTAACCAATATAACAGTCGGTCTATATTTGCCAATTTAGTTTAAGAATCCATTTTTTTCCAAAAACTCACAAATTTCTCAATAACTGCTGAACCATGGAATAACGCTGACATACATGAGGGTGAAATGTGTGATATTTTTTGTTACACTATATTCTAAATTTAGCAGAGTAAGCACATGGGCCTAATACCTCAAATACCTAATATTCATTACGTAGCGCATATATATATATATATATATATATATATATATATATATATATATATATATATATATATATAGAGCAAACAAACATAGTTAGCTTCTTTATCATATGTATAGCGTATATTAATACAACAACCACAACATAGCCTAGGCGAAATCTAGGTTCAAAGTAATAGGCACTAATACAATAACCTACTACGAGATGAGAATGTTCTAGATATTCCAGCTACCCCCCATGTCGGTCTTGTAGCTCGTTTCAGTA
This sequence comes from Heliconius sara, assembly GCA_917862395.2. Taxonomy (NCBI): domain Eukaryota; kingdom Metazoa; phylum Arthropoda; class Insecta; order Lepidoptera; family Nymphalidae; genus Heliconius; species Heliconius sara. Next base: position 876,556 of record OU860788.1, on the reverse strand, counting down.
GTTTAATAAACGTTGAGATTAATTTATTATGTTATTACGTGACTGTGGTTTGTACGAAATTTCTAATTATAGAATGAACGGAGAAAATTAAGTGTTAAATTTCTCCGTTTTTCAACTTTCTTGTGCGTACACAGTATTTTTTTAGCTTTATAGTGTATTCTGCATGTAGAAGAGTAGGCAGAGGAGCCTAGTGTGGTACGACACTTCGCTCCCTACCTTCCACCAAATTTTGGAGGCATTGCGTATTGTTGGCGGATCTCAACGCCACGCTTTGGCTTGTAACAAGAGTAAATTAATATATATTAATAAATAACGAGTAACAGTACCAGTATCAAAGAGTTGAGGCCAGACTTAACATGGAATGCCTCCAGACCTAACCTAACCTAACACTAGGTTCCCTTTGCCTACTGATCAAGGTGAAGCTGATTTGATTTGATTTGATTTTAGCAAAGAGTTCCCTAAAACAATGATAAATGCAGTAGAGAACGCACAGTGAGGACACGTCTCTAGGCGAAGCCAAAGTATATATATTTCTTTGTATATTTTTATTATTAAGTTGGTGTAATAAAGTATTAAATAAATAAATAAATAATAAATAAGTGTCAAGCTCTTCGCAGATTACTATTATTATTAAGAGAACGTATTTAATTTAAAAGAGATTGGAATCCGCACCGCTTGGAAACCATCCAAGCGCCCTGACCACCAAGTATGTACACGAAATGTACATAATTAGTGGCCAGGGCGCTTGGACGGTTTTACAAAGACGTATGTTCTCCGAAAATTCAGCGGAAATTGATGAATGAATTTTCTTAGCACTAGGTTCCTTCTGCATACCCAGCTATACGAGATACACAACGTGAAGCCTAAAAAAATGCATATTCTGTATATAATAATTGAAATTATGAATTCAAATAAAATGTTCAAACTGTGCCATAATTATGCGAAAACGCTTGTGAAAATCTTGTAATTCAGATTTCCATATAACGCCTTAAGCTGTAATTGCTGTAAAAACGTGTTTTCAATTTACTTTTCGTATGTACTGATGACTTTATAGCTTATGTTTGTCTTGTATAGGTTACTTTTTTTTTCAATTTCACGTTGTATCCCGCATGAAACAGAGTAGGCAGAGGGAACTTAGTGTTAAGCCACTCCAATTCTTAATTTCCGCCATATTCAGGAGGCATTGCTTATTGCGTGGCAGCACTCAAAGCTGCACTGCGTTGCGTCAATACCAAAACGAAGAAATGAAAATATTAGATATCTCATTACCTCAAGTGGCAATGGAACCCAGAAGCTGTCACGTTTGCAGTCGCACTTTGCCCCTACGCTGCCCGCGTCGTCACGTTTACAGAAACGCGACAAGCTGTGGGTTCGATTTCCACTGGAGGAAATGGTAAAAAGGCAAAACGTTAAACGGCGTTGAATTTCGCCACTCGATAGAATTTGGCGGAAAGTGGGAAATGGAAATTTCTAAATTAGAACAGTGTGGTATCAAACAAGGTTCTCAGGTTCCTATTTTCTTCCTATCCTACTATGTGTGGAAAAAAGTCTGGAATAACCTTTTAAAAATGTTCAAACTAAATAAGGGAGTTTCTAATCACTATTTATTGCCTCTCTGTTTCCAAAAAACGGGTAGTAAATGAAAGTACCATAACATAAAGTCCACGCAAACGAAATTGCGGGCGGCCCCTAGATTTACTTGAGATCCATACGCATAACTCATTCTCAACTCTGAGATCGATCTTGAGTATATTGTAGTAGTTTTATTAATTTGTGAATGGAAACGATATGTCAAGATAGATTTGAGAGTTGAAAACGTTTTTATAAATACGGTTAAGAATATTATTCCCATTGAACTGCGTTAAGTAACAAAACACTATTTTCTCCTACTGTCCAATGATCCAAAGTATTAGTGATGTTTTTGAAAATATTCCTTTGGAATAGATTTTGACTTTTGACTATTTTTAATTTATCTTTTATCCGTAAATTGTACCTAGTGATAATATTTATATTTAAAATTAGGTACAAATTGTAAGAATGTAGAAAACTGAAGTGTATTAATGGAAATTGACTATCTAAACATTAGGTCCCAGGTTCCCTCTGCCTACGCTATTGTATGCGGGATACAGCGTCAAGCAAAAAAAAAACATAATAGGTTCAATACAGTATCAAGGCACATTCCGTAGTAACTACTCTTTTGGACTATACACTAAAATGTATATTTTACAACTTCATATTACAAGAATTTTATATTATTCAATTTATTCTAATGTTATAAGCTTGTACGTATTATATATTTAAAAAAGCAGCTATACGGTTTTTCAAACGGGAAAGACAATTGGAACCTAGTGTTGAAACACGCCATTCACCTCTTCCCACCGAATTTTTGAGTTTATTTGGTGTACCAACACGAGAAATTAATTAAAAAATTAATATCCAAGGATCGAACCCATTATTTCATCTTACCTTTACCTCTCTGAACACTAAAAAAATCAATCTTAAAAATAGTAATAAAAAAGGAAAGGGTCTTTATAAAAATATCTCTTTCATAATAAAAATCCAATTTTCATTTGAATTTTGTTGATCTAAATATGTAAAATTAAATTAAATTTTAGCATAAAATATTAGACGCGTAGTATTATGACCTTTTCGATATCACCCAACCTTTAAAGTTCACTGGCTCGCATCTAATTCGACGAAATACATGTTAAGCTTTTGTATGAACAGTATTTCAAACGATGCATTTTTTTTAAATTTCTTTATGTATCCCGCTTACCGCAGTGTAGACAAAGAGAGCCTATTGTTAAGGCACTTAGTTCCCCACGTATCACCAAGTTTTTGAGTCATTACGAGTTTTGAGTGGTGAAACTCAACGCCGCGCCGTTCCTCTTTACCACAGCGGAAACATATATACTTCATACCACCGAGTGGAAACTCCCATCAACCGTCGCTACTACGTGGCCCGATGGAAAGGGCTTGTTATTTTAAAAAGAGAAAAGTGCCTTTAAATTTTCTAATTTCTACCTGAAACGAGACAGCGCGAGTGGGGTGACGAATTAACCGTTATATACAAAATTCTTCAGTTACAATGACTGATAGACAACGCACAGATGAAGCTAATGGAATTAAAAAGGCGGAATTGGAAACACTATCAGAGTAACTCAAAAGTCCTAAGAGAACAAACCAGGATCTTTATATTTAAATCTCAAAGTACGTAAGCAAAACTGCGGGCGACGACCATTCGCCTCCAGCATGTTAATATATATTAAATAATTAACATATTATACTAATTTGTAACACAAAAAAGAGGAGACCTGTAGTGGCGCAGAGGCACAAAATGTCACTGTAAAATGGACTGCTTGTGGTTTCGATCCCCACTCGAGGAAAGGAATTATTTATTTATATTTTCATTTCTTCGCTCTGGTGACATGACAATGCGCGACGCTGAGGTCCGCCACTCAACACGTAATGCCTCCAGAACACGACGGGCAGTGGAGAGTGTCTTTACACTAGGTTCCCTCTGCCTACCCTTCTGTGTGCGGGATACAACGTGAAGCTAAAATAACTAAAACTTATACCAACCTCTGCCAAAATCCCCCATTTCTACCAAAGTGCCATCCATTTCATATTCCGCGGTAATATAAGAGATATTTATATTCATATCTCGAGGGACTACTCTGTATAACGATGCGTTTCTCAAATGATGTAGGATGAGGTCATGTTCTGTTCTTGCATTTAAAACAGACAGTGTGTCAGTAGAAATGTTACTTTGGCTTTTCAGCATATATTTTGATGAGATTTATAAGATTTTTCATAACTTCACGCTTTATCCAGTAATAAGGGCCTACTTATATATAAGTATATAGCAGCATTCGAACCCGCGCCTTCTGGAAACCGACCAGGCGGTCTGACCACTAAGCCATACGTTCAGTTTGTATTTTTCTTTCCTAAGTGTGGATTAACACTTTAAAAAGGTTAAAAAAGTATGTATGTATTTTTACATAGAATATATGATGTATAATTTTGTGTATAAGTATTTATATATGCGAACATATTTTTTTTCGGTTATATGTTTTTTTTTATCTTTAACTGTCAATAGCACAGTTCTCTCTTCTGACTGTTTTTTAGATATCCACTTCCACTGCAACTCTACGGTTGTATAATATTTATTAATATATATTTTTCTATTTCCTCGGTCTGATAAAGATATAAAGCGCAGCGTTGAGTTCCGCCACTCAACACTTGGCCCGCGGTAAGTGTGGAACAGAAGTATCTAAGTGAGAATACGGTCTTGGATGTGTGAGATACATGGTGAAACTAAAATAAATATATAAATTATAAAACTTATCTATATGAAAATTTTCGGTTCATTAAATATTAAGATTATATTAGAAGCTAATGTATTAGTTTCTAAAGAGAAATGACGTCGCCATACGTTTGTACATAGTTTCGAGTAACTTTAGTTATTTATTTACGAAAGCTCGTGCGACGTAAGCTCTTATATTACATACATAATTCACTAGTATCATTAAAGGCAGTTTTTCACGAAAAGTTCATAGTTTTACGATTTTCCATAAAACTTTCTTTATGAAATCAGTTAAGAGTAATGTCAACATTATTAATTTTTAATATAAACGCGAATAAGCGAATACTGTCAGAGTGAAACAAAATTTCGTTATCTAATCTATTCTGCTTTAAAATATTTTCAACATATTAGTAATTTAGTTTAATTTTCAGAATTAATCACAATAAAAAAATAAGAAGACTGCAATAGCTCAAAAATATAACAGTCATTTATCTAAAAAAACTGCAATGACGAACTACAAAACAGAACCTAGAAACATTCTATTTCCAAGATATTATCTATAATACATACAAACACATACATACAACTATATGCTGATACTAACATGAACAGGCGTTATAAACACGCAACGTTGAACACGCGAAGTAACTCACATACCTATTTTTAACCATGTAGCACTCTGTTATATTACACTTAAAATTAAAATTAAAACAGCGTCACGCTGTTTAAGCATATTCAAAGTAAGATAGTCAGAGGGAACCTAGTGTTAAGACACTCCATTCCTCATTGTTCGCCAAGTTCAGGAGGCATTGCGTGTCTTTTTTTCTTTTTTTAATTATAATAATACCCTGTTATATTACACCTAAGCTCTAGGATTTTAGAAAAAGCCAGCAAATGCTGGCTATTTCGTTTGCGTGAACTATTAGGTTGTAAAATCTCCTTTTGTTTATTACCGTACTATATTTGAAAATCTTCAAACGTCTAAATTCTTTTCCTTTCCTGTAGGAATTTAAAGAAATCCAGTATTAGTAATCCTCTCCAATATCATGTCAAATTTCCAGCGTTCAGCGCCGCATGTTTATGACTATGTGTTGTCTAACCTTCGGTCAATTCAATAATGGAAAAATTTAGATAAAAATAATTATAAATTTAGATAAAGATAAAAATATTTTGAATAAAAAAAAATAATTTAAATTGAATCACCTTCACGCTCTATCCCGTATACTACAGGGTATACAGTGCAAACCTGGTATTAAAACACTCCGTTCCCTATTTTTCGCCGATTTTCTCGAATTCAACGCCAGGACCGCCGGACTTGGACAAAGCGTAAAAAATGAAAATATTAATAAATATTAACTTATTTATTAATATTTTCATTCCCCCCTCGTGTGGGGATCGAACCTACAATTATAGCGTTACTTACAGTCACCCTACTTATTTTAAAAATAAAAAAATCTGGTTGAACGTGCAAAACTCCGGCAATAATTATTCGAATTGAAAAATTATCATATCCACTTTGTAAAGAAGGCATCACGCTAAATATGACGTCGATCATTTAGATGTAACCTACAGTACCTGCGGTGAGAGCTACCTAGAGCACTTAGAAAGAGTCTTTCACATTTTCTATTTAATTCGTTAATATCACACAAAACTATTCGACTTCGAGAGCGACAATATTTAAGAGGTGACAATATTTAATTATACTTAGAAAATTTCGGAGAGTAAAAAAAGAGAGTGCTCTCCGCTATAGTAGTAATATGTAAATCTCTCCGCCCCCTTATTTTCGCATTAACTATAATTAACTACTTACATCGTTACTTTTAATAGTAATTACAAAGATTTATTTACTAAATTAAATAATTACGTGACTGTGAAATTGCCAGGTTGAGTCTTAACACTAGGTTTCTCTCTGCCTACCCTGCTGCTGCGAGCGGGATACAGCGTGAAGCTGATTTAATTTATTTTACAAAGATTTATTCATTACCTAGTTGTTATAAAATACTGTATATATTGGCTGCTGCTTTAAATCCAACTGCAGTGTTTAATATTACCATCTAACACTCGATTATTTAATAAGGGGCCAGGAATCGAAAATTTAAAATAAAATCGAAAAAATCCTAACTTGATCCTTGCCTTATTGGACGAAGTGCAGCGTTATGATCCACTGAATGTCTCGCAAAGTTTGTCTGATGGAAGTGGTTCATCATAGAATTTTACCAAAATTTATAGCAAGAAAATAAAAAAAAATAGGCTTAGCCTTAGTACATTTTGATCATAAAATACCATCAATTAATAAAAAGGGAAGCAATTTGACAGTTACAAGGAGTGGTACCATTAGGGCCAATATAGCGCTATAAGACTTACTTGTGTTTTTATAGTTATAATAAAATACATAAATCTTTAGAATAGAAATTAATTAATTTATTTTTTCTTTTATTGTCTATAATAACAACCAAGTAACGATCGACTCTATTATTTAAATTTGATTCAAGTAAAAAGAAGGAAAAACCGCTGAGAAAACTTAGCTATCTAAATATTATTATTTTTAAAGTAGTTTTGAAGAATAATGATAATGAAATAGGTTTTTTGAGCTTTTTCCTATTATACCTAATTCCTAATTCCTACTATACCCCGCGTAAAGCACGGTAAGTTGTGTGAACCAGGGAACCTAGTATTAAAATAATCGATCGTTATTAAGAAATTTCAATTTGTCACGTTCCGCGGAATTCCTACCGGAGCGAGGAAATGTAATGTAAGTTTCCTCGAGTGGGAAGTGAACCTACAACACATCGCGTATAGTCGCATACTTGTGCCTCTGCGCCACTACGCCCTCAGAAATTAATAATATATTATATATTATTTCACAATTTTTTAATCCAAAATATCCATTATATATTATATATAGAAATTTCCATCAGTCAAACGATTCTTTCTATATCGCTAAGATAGAGTAATTGAGTGAAGCGTTAGGCGTTATTTTATATAGAAACTAACTCCGTTGTCTATAAAGAAATAGTTTTATACAACATACAAATATGTCAACAATGCCTGCTTGAAAATCGAACCTACAACCATTACGAACAGGTGACTCTACAATTGATATAGAAGCCACAGTGGCATGAAGTATGAAAATAAGGACAAATATTTCATAGCATTACATTCTATTTATTCTTAACCCCACGAGAGGACCTTTCATAATCCTTTAGCTTATTTAACGTGAAAAACTTTCTACTTGTTGATACACGTGCGCAACAGTTGACTTTCTTTGTTCGGTTCGTACTTATTATAAATACGACCTTAGAGGGTAGTTCTGAAAAAAAAAGCCTACAAAAAAATTTATAGGGAAATTTTACTATGTAACCACCAAAACATTAAAGATACTTACCAATATGATGAATGGGGATCGATTTAATTATAATTTCTATATAAACATACAACGCTGTGTTCGCGAGCGCGCGTCTGCTCCCTTCGGCTGTCGGAGCCAAACTGAATTTTCAGTACCTTTACCTGTTACAGGAAGGACTGGGCGGGGGTGGTTTATAATGGCGGTTCCACACTTGATTCTGAAATAGAAAGAGATAGATATCTATGATTCTCTATGAAAAAGAGCGAGTCAAACGACAGAATAACAAAGAGAATTTGTTTCGGTTAAATTATCTTTTAAAATAAAGCTCGTGTAAAAGCAGCTTTATTTAGTAACGCTACATTCGATCACTAATATTTAATTCATGAAAGAAATAAATATGATAATTTTATTTGATTTTTATATGTGTTGTTGTATTTCGTATTTTAATTCAGTAAAGAATAAAATTTGTTTTATAAAATTATAAAAACAAACTAATCTTTTAAAATTTAAGTGTAAGAGTTTGAGCGTGAGATTTAAGAATGATATTTTTTAATAAATGGACACTATAAAGACTTTTCCTTAATATACATTAAATTTTGAAACAGAATATATAAAATTCATAAATAAAACTCTAAAAATATTTACTTATTTTGTTAAATACAAATTACTCTGTTATTATAACAAAACTAAAACAAAAAAAATCGAAGGTTAATAAAAATAACATTTATAAAATGATATATCTTGACTTTATTTAGAATTGGCACTTCTTCATTTCATTCATCTTTGACGATACCATATTTCACGTCATACTTCCCCCCTCCTGTCTCTGTCCTTGTCACTCACATATATGGTCTGTATACCTCAATAAGAGGGAAAGAGACGAACATGTTTCACCAAGTTATGAATGGAAGTGTGATTTTGTTTCTTTGTTTTCTTTACAGCTTGAAATGTATACTTTGTACTAAGAGTAACTTCGAAATGGCGTAAATTTTACTAAATTATAGATTTTTTTGGTAGTTTTTTTAACTTTACGCTGGGAACCTTGTGCTAAGACATTTTCATGGCGTGTTGAATGGTGTAACTGCGTTTTGAAACGAGGAACACTTCGCGGTGGCTTCAATATCAATTGTAGAGTCGCCTGTTCGTAATGGTTGTGGTTTCGATTTTCAAGCAGGCATTGTTAAAATATTTGTAAAGCAAGGTAACAATTGCGGTTGAGATTGTTATACTTTGCGTTAAAAGATTTAAATTCGAATGGAATAAAAAAGTCTAACTTATATACTTAGCTTCATGGAGTGCCAAACGCTATGGTCTCTACATACCTCTTTCGCCACATCCCAAAAACGATTCATGATGGAAAAGTGAGAGGTAGGGAAAGATCTCGGTTGACCTTCGAAAACACAGTATTGGTGATACTGGAGGAAGATATGAAGAGGTTCACGACAGTGGACGAGGCGCAAGAGGTGCAGAGACCATAGCAAAGGCGCTCCGTTTTTTTCTGGCTTTTACTAGCAGGGTGCTAGGCATAAAGCGTGCTCCCGAGGTGACCTTCAAGAATCTCCCTCTACCTTTTTTACGGAAAAAAAATATGCAAAACAAAAGTTTCCTAGAAATGTGGTCAATAGGTATATTTGTCACAGTGTCAATAAGTTCTGACGTCACATCTATTAATTTTAGTTCTATGAACATGCAACCGTAAATCGTACGTCAGCGCAATAACAGCCTACGCCGGAATATTTCACATTGTTTTGCTATAAAAAATATATATTTACGTTAATAAAGAGTGTGACGTCACGTGAAAGTGGTCACTAGATAGTTAAAAGTACACTAGGTTCCCTCTATCTTCTCTATTCTTCTCTTCTAAGCCATGTGCGGGATACTGCGTGAAGCTTAAAAAAAGCTTTAGCTATTTATTTTTACCTAGTAATGTAGGTTTCCTACGTTTGTAGACATTGCGTGTTAGATTTATTTTATAATTATCCTAACTCATCAACAATTCAGTGCCAGACGTGACCTTATAAAATATTTAAAAAATAAATTACTGCATACTAAAATGGTCATTAATAAATGTTTGATGAAATTAAATATTAAAATCGTTAATAACTGTCTGATTTATTCTAGTATTGTCATACACAAAGTGGAACTAGAAAATGAAATAAAAAATTGCTATATTCCTTCAAAATCATTCTCATTTAATTTTTATAGATCAGAATACAGAAAAAACTTGACACCAGATCGTTATTTGTTCATGAGGAAGACATGAACAATTCGACATGAAAAGATTCGATACATAAGTATTGAACGTCGTGAAGCTGATTTTTTTATTCTGTAGAACTATCTATAAAGATAGTTCTACAGAATAAAAAAAATCAGCTTCACGCTGTATCCCGAGGAGCGTTAAAACACTCTGTTCCCCCACTTTTTGTCAAGTTCGGGAGGCATAGCGAAGAAATGAAAATATAAATATTTCGTTTCCTCGAGTGGGGATCGAACCCACAACCTGTCGATTTTACAGTCACACCTTGTGTGATATCAAAACTAATTTCATTTGTTTGATTTTACTCTTAATAATAATTGTATTGGTTAACGATGTCCTCGATTACTAAATCACATCAATATGTTCATGAAAGCTCAAAAAATCAAGCAAATGTCAGATTCCTACAGCTTTAAAAATGTGAGGTAAATTGATTGATCTTAAAATGTGGACAACTAACGTTAGGTGCGCACGAATACTGCTTACATAATAATAACGCAATAGTCTAACATTAATAACGTTTTTAACATTTTTTGAAGTTAACACACTCCACAATTAGAATAGAAAAATATTTATTTAGAAAACGTTTAAAAATTTGAACGTAGCGGGACTCGAACCCGGGCCTCCTGGAAAACGATCAAGGTTCAAGTCCCGCTACGTTAAAATTTTTATACGTTTTCTAAATAAATATTAATGACGTTAGTCTCCTTTTCATTAAATATAATGAATGACATCTGTTTGTATTTGCTATATTCTGTATTTTAGAAATGTGAGCTATATCAACATGAATAATATTAATACCTGTACAATTAATTGCCTTTCAAGAAACTAATAAAATTGTCGATTTTAGACACATCTCTTCCATTTGCAACAACATTATCACAAGAGCGTCTGACATAACCTTCTGTACCATCAGGTGCACCGTTTTCGTGACTCGTTTCGCTGAAATAACATTTGAAGTTCGCCATATTTGCAATTTTACTAACACAGTTTACTAGCATGAGAAACATAATTTTGTTACAGTGTTGTGTGGTAGATTCATCGCTTAAAATGTGTAAAGTACGTGTGGTAGAGTCACGTCGCCAGCAACGGCAACATGCAGCAGACTCGACTGGATCATTACCACCCCGGCGTTTAAAACCGCACCGCACCTGTAACTCCTCTGGTGTTGCACGGGATCGTGGGCGGCGGTAGTCACTTACCATCAGGTGACCCGAACGCTCGTTTGCCTTGTCCTTTTCCATAAAAAAATCAGCAGGTTAGGCAGAGAGAACCTAGTGTAAGATGCTCCGTTATTTCTGCCAAATTCTGGAGGCATTGCATGTTAAGAAGCAGAACTCAACGCCGCGATTTGCCTCGACACCAGAGCGAAGAAATGGAAATATAAATTTAAGTAAATATTTCATCTCCTCGAGTGGGGATCGAACCCACGACCAGTCGGTTTTACAGTCACACTTAGTGCCACTGCGCCACGATTGGCTTCAACTAATTAAACTTCTGATTCATATTCACGTTAGTAGTAGTTAGTTTTCAAAATGGAATATAATATAATAGTATAATAAACCATCTGCTTGTGTAAGATTTTATTTTATAGATATAATGGCTCGTTATTGATTAATAATATGTACAATATGTTGTATAAATTTAGAAAAATTTGTTTTTAAAATATTAACCAACAAATACCTAGTCATTTTGATACTCTAATAGTTTTTTTTGCAATACTTTACATTGCCTAGTATTACTTCTGTAAATGTTTTCAGTATCATCATTAAAAAAATTGCATATTTTTCGTTTTACTCTAATATTATTGTTATAGACTTATTTTTTATTTTTCTTGAATCTTCATAGCCCCATTCTATATATTGCTAAACGCCCCTCTAATATATTTAGTTTTTTTAATAAACATTTTGAGCCTTTAGCTGTCGTCAGTTTCGTCAACAAATTGATTTTCCTCAAGCAATTCCAGAAATTGACGTCAGTGATGCACAAGAAGAAGAAGAAAGAAAGTGGTGTATTTTCATCCAGAATATCAATACGCGCGCAGGCCCAAAGCGTGAAATCGGAGAAAATAATAAATAAAAAGATCAAGTTCAAGTTCCGCTACGTTCAAATTTTCATAAGTTTTCTAAATAAGCATTACTGTTTTCATCAAATATTGTCTTTAAATACTACAAAAGAAAAATGCTATGCGATCTTTAGTCATCTTACTCAACTTTTTAACGCAGTTTTCACTAATAACATAGTTAGGGTGATTAAAGATGATTTTAATGTTTAATTGAATTGTTGGTTAAAATGATTTATAAGATTATTACACGTATATTGCAAGCGAAGGATCATCATCATTATGTATGTGAAGCAAAGAAGAGATGGTTAAAGGTTGATTGGATGGTTGTAGAGATGGTTAATGAACAAAGAGTAATTGGTAAGAGAGACCGGAAGAGATCTCAGTTGACTTTTTAAGTACACGGTGATCAATGATACTGGAGGAAGATCGCGTGAACAGCATGAGGATCCCCGCACTAAGTAGAACATGTATGAAGAGGTTGATGACAGTGGACGAGGCACGAAGTATACAGAGCTCAGGGAGCTTCCCTCTGGCTACCCCGCTAGGGATACAGCGTGAAAAAAAAATAAAGAGTAATTTCTTTTTATTCAAATCTACATATATAACACCATTAATCAACTCGACGTTGCATTTTCAACAACTTTATATATTCCATTATTCAGTGAGAATATTAAGTTTAAAACGTAATAAAACCTTTAAAGCTATTAAACGGTGTAGTTTTAATTAAAATTGAAAAATATTCTCGTTCTCAGTTTTGTTTTTACTGAATAAAACTATCTATCCCGGGAGTACTTTATAATTGGTTACAAAATTGGTCAAGCGTGAATCGGTATTGTATCGAGTAGATCCTTTTACGTCTATTGATACCAACAATATTATAAAGTCGAAGTGTTTGTTGTGTTGAACATTTCAATCTCAGGAACAACTAGTTTGAAATAGAAAACTATTTTTAAATTTAGATAGACAGTCCATTTAATAAGGTCTTCGAAGGTATATGTGTTATTTTAAAGTATAGTTACATAAAACAGTTTTACTATCAGAATTATTACAACAAACAAATACAATAAAACTCCATCAAGATAGGTTAAGCATTACCTTAGCATATCTATACTTTTAGCTTTACGGGATGATTGCGGGATACAACCCGCTTTAATCAGGGAAGGCAGAGAAAACCTAGTATTCAGAAACTCTTTTCCCTTCTCTTTTCGAGATATACAAGTTGTCTTTTTACCACAGCGAGGAAACGAAAATATTATACTTAATTAGAAAACGTATTAAAGTTTGAACGTAGCGGGATTTGAACCCGCGCCTCTTTGGGCCCCGTTCAAGCGCTCTGACCAACTAAGCCATAAGTTTGGTCAGAGCTACGTTCAAATTTGTATACGTTTTCTAATTAAGTTTCCTTACTAAGTGTGGAATAACACCTTAAAAATTTTAAAAAACAAAAATATTAAATTAAACAATGGCATTCTCCTGAGTGGAAATTGAACTGGCAACCAACGATTCCACAGTCACACGCTTATGCCACTGAGCACAACGACCTCTACACTTTGAAAGGTTAAAATAATTCGTGGGTGTAAGTAACGGGGGTCTAAATGTAATTAGGTAGCGCGTTTGTATCCAAAATGACTACTCGCTAATTTACGACAATTAAAGCGTACATTGTAAAGTATTCTGTTTCATATCGTGGAATTAATATAATTATGTTGTTATTTATTAATTTTCGTCACTTATTTTGATTATAATTAAAATTTTAAGCTGAAAATGTTTTTTTGGTGAGGATTATTGGTTCGAATCTTATTTAGGGGATGAAAAAGTACGAACCCTTTACCCGGATTGTGACATCTGAAGCGAAGTCTTTAAATAATAATAAGCGCAAAGAACGTAGAGATGACGCATTGATTAAACACTTCACTCTCCGCTTTTCGTCTGAATTCAAGATATTGCATATTATATTACCAGAACGGAAATGAAAATAATTCATTCACACATTTTACGTATAAGTGAATATATAAAAATAGTTTCATATTTCTTATGGTGAGATAATTTTAATATAAAATCTAGTTTTTGATTGGAAAGTTAAAAGAGTGTCTTAACGGTAGGCAGAAGGAACCTACCTACCTTACTATATGCGGAATAAAGCGAGAAACTAAGAAAGAAACGAAATTATTCTTTAAAGAGTTCATAAAATAACTAAAATATAACATTGAGTTTTTTTTATTTAATATACGTAATAGTATTTCTACTGAAGCGACGAGAAGGCACATTCGTTTTAATCAAATCGAAAAGATCTTACATTCCACAAATGGAATTCTTCTTCGTTAGAATTATAGCTAAGAAGTAATATCATGTAAAGTGAAAATCCAACCATCCATCGGTACTTCGATTCGATTCCCACTCGATGAAATAAGTTATTTCCATTTTATTTATCCTGTTGACAAGATAAAGGACTAGACTGAAAACTCACTTGATTATATTTAAATTATTTTCATTTTCTCGCTTTGATAGACAAAACACGGGGTTGAGCTCCACCACTCAACATGAAAGGTTTTGATATTTGGGCGAAAAGTTAGGACGAAATATCTTAACAGTAAGTTCCCTCTGCCTACCCTGCTAGGCAGAGACGCAGAGTACAAGATGACACCTTGGTTTCCCTTATTCTTTCTCATAATTGGCTTAAGTATCATAGCCTGAAAATGGCCCTTGAAATTGATGAAAATTTTCGCGGCGTCGAGTTTCGTTTCCGTTTACTCGTAACGGTTTTAATAGGAACAGAGTGTCTTAACACTAAGTTCAGCCTGCCTATCCTGCTATTTGTGAAATTCAGCAGCAGAGTGTAGCGTAAACGTAAAATTGTTATTTCATTTTAATTTTTAGATATTAACTTTAAACAAGTGCAATTCAAAAATTTGTGGCACTTTTTGTTTAAACGACAAATAGATATTTTAAATTCTTTAAAATTACAACTTACTTCTAGTACTCATTTACATACAACTCGGTAGTATCACAACTAGGACAAACTCACAAAAGTAAGTTTACCATTTAAAAGGAAAATTTATGATATTTTATAGTTCCTTGTTTGAAACAAATCGAGTATTATAAAAGTTGGTATTATTGTTTCCGTTTGTTTTAAAGTATATATAATTATGTACAAATGAGACCAGTCGTGGCGCAAGGAAGTAAGCGGTTATGAATTCTATTTCTATTCGTGGAAATGAAATATTAAATATTTTTATTACCTCGTTCGCCACTCAACACGCCATAAACACTTGGCTCCCTCTGCTTATCCTGCTACACGCAGCGTCAAACTAAAAAAAAGTTACTGACTAAAACTAGAAACTAAGACGAAGACTTTAAAGCAGATATAAAAGTCAGCTTCACGCTGTATCCCGCACACAGCAGGATAGGTAGTGCAAACCTAGTATTAAGACACTCCGTTCCCCACATTCTGCCGAATTCTGGAGGCATTGCGTGTTGATTGGCAGAACTCAACGTCGCGCTTTTACCTCGACACTAGAGCGAAGAAATGGAAATATAAATTATATATTTCATCTATAAAGGAAATATTTTTTTGTTTTTTTTACTTTTTGCCTATCTAGAACCGTTATATCTCTGTAGCGGAACCCAAAACCACATTTCGTCAAGCCAGACGTTAAAATGAATAACATAATATATTATGTAACTAACAACACAAGTCGTTACAAACTTTCTTACTGAGTTCATTATAAGTTTAAAACATTCAAAAGTTTTTGTTTGACAAGCACATATAACTTTTTTATGCTAACTATACAAAAAAAAATATTATATTTATATTCTTATTAGCCTTCATATAGCAGTAAAGGTAGGGAAAAGACTCTCTGTACCACATTATTTTAGCAAATAAGAGGCAATGCTGGTTGAATAACGGGACTCAATACTACA
This sequence comes from Heliconius sara, assembly GCA_917862395.2. NCBI lineage: Eukaryota > Metazoa > Arthropoda > Insecta > Lepidoptera > Nymphalidae > Heliconius > Heliconius sara. Next base: position 860,664 of record OU860788.1, on the reverse strand, counting down.
TTTTATTTTACCAGAGCAATGAAATTAAAATAGTTCAATCCCTATTAAGAGAATAGAACCCACAACCGTCACGTTTACACTCACATTCCATACTATGACCTGTTAGATATAATATAAATATGTAATTAAATCAAACTATAGACATTATTATGCGGTTAAATGAAAACGTCATGAAATACCAAATTAATAGATATGTGGTTTTGACATCTGCTTTTGATTGTAGTGCTAATTACAATTGAGTGACGTGGACGTGATGTTGTGTAAAACCTGGCATCCACTGCGAAAGAGATATAGCTAAAGTGGGACGGGCTCTTTTTATATTAAGTGGGCTTACATTTTCACCAACAAAGATCAATGATGTATGGTTTCTACAATTATTATACATTAGAAATTTATTTATTTAGTCGAATTAATCGCTTATATTTTGTATTATACATTTTTGGTAGTTTGATATAATAATTATGTCAACTGACAGAAGAATACCATCTCAGTCTACCACCACCACCACGTGTGACCACGGACTACTGCAAAATGTTCGAAACGTCGGAGTTTCAAAAATGTATAATACTAAATATACGTGGTTAAACTGGTTAAATAGTTTTCTACTCGCTCAGTTCTTTCAGCCTGACTCTATATATTGGTGGAAATAACAAGCATGCAATGTACGCTTACAAGTTCGTAAGTTACAAGTTCCTTCGTGGGCCTGCTACGCTAAAATAAAGGATGATTATTAATTTAAGCGACTCTATTTCAAGTAAGTTCGTTTTAATTAAATCATGTGAAGTTTAATTTTCGAATTACACGAAATTTGAACCCCCCCTTTTCGGATTGAAATTTCCAAAAGGCTTGTTATATTGTTAATGCAATGGCAATAAGGAGCACCGTTTCAACTCTATTTTACTTGTCCGATTTGTATCGCTCATCTCTCTATGTAGAAACATTAGTATGTTGTTATTGCGAGTTGAAAAGAGTCCGTAATAGTCCGCTCCGCCCTGAAGAACTGAGCCAATTCATTTCAACCCCTTTCAGCTCGCTCATTCTTTCCTACCCTACTATTTGTTGGTTATGCAGTTTACTCTTATTATGTAGTTATTGATAGGTCCGTTCCGCTCTCGGTGGAAACAGGGCTTTAAAGTCCACGCGAACAAAGGCAAATGGAATTCACCAACACCTAATTTAAAACAGGCCGTTATGGTGCAGAAGCACATGTGACGGTTACGCGACGGTTATGAGTTCGATTCCCATTCAGATCAATGAATTGTTATTTATTAATATTTTCATTTCTTCGCTCTGGTACCAAAACAAAAGCACGGCTTTGAGTTCTGCCACTCAACACGAAATGTATCGAAAATTCGGCAAAAAGTGGGGAACGGAGTGTCCCAACACTAGGCTACTTCTGCCTACCCGGCTATATGCAGAATACAGTGGGTGGTACAAAAAATGTAATTTCAAAAGAATCCCAAACACATTTACTCACAAATACGTAGATTTTACAACTGCTAGTCTCTACGTGTTCGGTCTCTATCTTCTACATATTTATATATGACCTAATGTTTTTGGACGTTTAATACTCAATTAAATTGAATATTTTAAATATTATGAGGTCATCGTGGCGCAGTAGTACAGCGTTTGAATGTAAAAGATTTTGTTTCTTCGCTTTGGTAAGATAACAAAATGCTACGTTGAGTTCTGGAAGGTAGGAAAAGTAGTGTTTTATCACTAGATTTCCCTCTGTCTACCCGAAATTTATACGAGATACAGTAAAAATGGCCTGCTTTTTTTAAAGATATTATTTAAAATACACAAGGTAAAGAAAATTCTAAATATGTTTTGCATTATTTAATATATTATTTACAAATAAACTGCCTTACTGTAAATGCCGTGGTTGTCAGTTCGATCTATACTCAGATAGACAAATGGCGGCGTTGATTTCCGTAATTTAACGTGCAATATCTTAAATTAAGCAAAAAGTCAGGTTCAAACAAAACAAGTTTCCTTAGGTTTCTGAAGAAACAATATTTATTTATACTTTCTGCATTTTATAATGAATAGAGATGAAAATAATTAAATAAAATATTTTAAAAACATACAGTCCTCGTTCAGTAACTTTGTCTCAATGGTTTTTTTTTGTATTATACTAAAAAAACATAGCACTAACAAAGACAATATATTATATAAAAGATTTTTAATTCATTTTAATTAGAGATTTTAAGAATGGGTAATTATATTTTTGACAAAATTTATACTTATAGTTTTTTTTTAGCTTTCTACACATAGTAGGCAACAGGAACCCGGGAACCTAATGTTAAGATACTCCGTTGAGTTTTTGTTCTTTGATTGAGTGGCGGAACTCAACGCCCCGCTTTGAATCGTTACCAGAACAAAGAATTGATAAATGGGTGGGGATCAAACCCACAATCTCCGTGTTAACAGTCGCACTTTTACCAATGGGCTACGACTATACTACGAATACAAGAGGATACAAGAAATTTAAATGTGAAGAAATAAACAAATAATCTTTAATTTCTTATCCTGTTTATTTATCATTTAGTTTTAAGTATGAATAATTCAGACCAATTAACTAAAATTAATATTATAGTTCCCCTTATATTTAATTAATTTTTATAACCTTTTACATTATTATATGAACATATATGAATCTATAGTCAAAGTTAATTCAAATTAGATATATATTTTTTTTAGCTACTCGCTGTATTTCGTAGATAGCAGAGCAGGGAGAGGAAATCTGGGAACCTAGGATTTAAACACTTGGATCCCTATTCAGACACCACGTTCTTCGGTATTCCTAAGATATTTCGTGTGAAGTGGCGGAACTCAACGCCAAAATACAAGTTAATGATTAAATTACATATTTATGTATTAGATGAAACAATTAATTATTAATATATATATTGTTAGCGTACTCGTATAAAAGAGGGTAGATTTAGGTGAAAATGATGATAAAAGCAGTGGAATTGTGTCAATCGGGGGCAATTGCTTGTTGGAAACGGCCCTTATTGGAAGAACACTTATTGCAATTACGTGGTATCCCTTATTGCAATTACGTGGTATCCCTTTCCAAATAGTTTAAAAACATATAGACGATGTGTGTATTTATCGTGTATTTTAAAAAATAAAACCGCTTCCGATAACAATATAAATAAAAATAAATAAATCAGCTTCACGCTGTATCCCGCACACTGCAGGGTAGGCAGCGTGAAGGGAACGTAGTGAAAGACACTCCGTTCCCCACTTTCTACCGAATTCCGGAGGCATTGCGTGTTAAGTGGCAGAACTCGACGCCGCGCTTTGCCTCGACACCAGAGCGAAGAAATGGAAATATAAATTTAAGTAAATATTTCATCTCCTCGAGTGGGGATCGAACCCACAACCAGTCGGTTTACAGTCACACCTTGTGCCGCTGCGCCACGACCGGCCTCAATATATATATTTAAATAATAAAGTAAATATAACAATATATATATTTAAATAATAAAGGATGTTAAATAAAACACAAATATCGAATAATTATCAAAGAAATTGATCACATTTATTGGCATCCAACATTTCTAAACTCAGCGTTTGGCTACGAGTACCCCACAAACATATTCTGTTACTCTCCTCCTTATAACAAAACGTGTGCGAGAGAAAGAGAAGGTATTCAATTAAGATATGAACCTTAGAGCTACAGGATTAAAAGATAAATTTACAATTCTGTATGGGTGGAGGGGAACTTCTTTAAAACCGCATGATATAAGTTATAAAAAGCGTAGACTGATACACTTAATATAACAATCAAGGAACCGCCGAAGACAAAGCTAAGAAAATTCCCGTCAATCATGGTGGTGCCTTGCAGACTCCTGGCGTGGCCCTGGAATAGGTCCTTGGTGCCGGATCCAGCTGCCTTTCTTTCTTCCATCATGCGCTTCATGGAAGACAGCCTTTCTTTCAGTTCATCTATTGACTCCAATACATCTTCTGACTCTAAAAATAAGTAAGTAAATTATAATATTTTTTGATAATTTCACGCTGTATCCCGCATAAAGCAGAGTAGACAAAGGGAACCTTGAAACTTATAATTATAAAACAATTATATTAAAATAATAAGTCCCTCCACTTTTCACATAACACACATTTTATCATTTATATATTATATACATATAACATACACATATATTTATTTTATTATTTTAGTAGTTTAATAGAAATAAAAGCACGTTTTTTGACAAAGAATCTTTGTTTTATTTTATTGGGGGTTCTATTTTCAAAAGTTAAAACGGAACTATTAAGGATCACTTTGTTGTCCGTCTGGCAAGACCATTTATCTGGAGATCACGTATTTTCCAGTGACCTACAATCTCGAAATTGGTACGAAAGCCTTGTCGAGCGAGTCCGACTCGCACTTATCCGTTTTTTATATAAAACAACAAACAATTACATAGAATCACACACACACCATATAGAAAATGAACCTAACACTACATTCTAACACACATATACCACCATTAAATAAAAACACATAAAAACCATTAAAAATTACCTTGAACTTCTCTTTCAGAACTCATTTTTAATAATATTTACACTCTGTTTTCAATACTGTGACGAATTTTCACTAATGGCCGCCACGCATGCGCGTTTAGGAATACGTATTATGGAGGTCTATTGATCGCATCCCGGGACGCAGTCTAGATGCTCCTAGGTACTATTTTTAATGCAATATGGAAAAAAACTCATAGTTAGTTGTATGTTTTGGGTACAAATTCATATTTAAAAATGTTGATTTGGTTTTGGGTTCAATGCTTAAAATACTTTTTTTTTTCATTTTAAGTCATGTTTTAATATTGATTTAATTATGGAGAAGGATTATTATGAAATAAGCAGAGCATATACGCTCTGTCTACTTTCGTTTTTTTTTATATAAAGAATTACATTAAACTAAAATATATAGATATAAAATATTTTTATTAACTCAAGTAGAGAAAAGTAAAACGTTGAATCTGGTAGGAATATCGGAGAATTTTTTCTTAGTCTTTTCATATACTGTCACTTATCCTACAACTAAGTAAGTACAAATGTGTTGAGTGGTGGAAGTCAACGGCTACATTGTGTCTTTTTCTTTTTTTTTACGGAAAAGATACGGCAAACGAGCGTTCGGGTCACCTGATGGTAAGTGATTACCGCCGCCCACGACCCCGTGCAACGCCAGAGGAGCTACAGGTACGTTAGGCGCCGGGGCCTGGCATTACCTGATGCGAAACGCAATGGCATAAAGCCACTACTTCACGCTGGTTTTAAATGCCGGGGGTGGTAATGAGCCGGTAGAGCCTGCCCATACGTGTTGCCATTGCTGGCGACGTGACTCTACCACACGTACTTTAGTCGCCTCTTACGACACCACACGTACCAGGGTTATCCTATTCTAGGCTGGGATCACACGGCGAAAAACTACCAAACCTGTCTCTACCAAAGACAGAGAAATGAAAATAAAAATTTCCCCCGAGTGGAAATAGACCCTACAACCTTCTTGTTTACCGTAAGATCATGTTACATTGCGTTACGATGGCCAAGTATATACATATAGATAGTTTCTTTTAACCTTCATGCTGTATCCTCCCATCCCACACAGCAGAGTAGATAGTGAGTGTTAAGACATTCCATTTCCCACTTTTGACCGAATTCTAAAGACATCGCGTGTTGAGTGATGAAACTCAAAACCGCGCGTTGCCTCGACGCCAGAGCAAAGAAATGGAAATCTTAATTTAAATAGTTATATAAAATATTTATTCCTCGAGTGGAAATTGAACTCACAACCAGTCGCTTTTACACTCACAGTTTATGCCTCTGCGCCACGACTGGCCTTATTAATATTAGTTAGTTAGATAGAGAAATACTTAAAATTAAGATCTCTACATATATTAAATATACACTTAATATTGACTCAGGAAAAATACACATATATTTAATTTTATTCAGTATAAACAGTCCTTCCAAACTAACTACCCCGAGATATCCTGTTTTATGCTGGTACAATTTTATGTACTACTACCCTAAGAGAGCAATACGAACAAAGCTCAATTTATTGACGTTTAGTATTCGTCTTGAATTCCTAAATCTTTATAGAACTCTCGTAAATTTTAGACTTAACTTCATCAGAAAATGGAATAAACGGCAAAACAGCCTTTTAAAGATCGTATCAAAATCATTATTTTTATATGCTACTACTCGTTTATTATACTAGATTTTTTAAATATTTGCTATATATTTATTCATCATAGAAAAAATGATCAGACTACTACTACTACTACAACTAAACGATGAAAAGATATATTATTAATAATAATAATAATAATAAAGCCTTTTATTTTCCTAAATTTGAACGAATTTGTCAAAATTTACAAAATAAATAAAGTTTGCAGTAAAATTTACTTTTTTTTCTCATTTCGTTATTATTCATTTATTTATTTATTTATTCTTTTGCTTAAGTTTTTTCCTTTTTCTTTTATTTATTTATATTTTAGCTTAAATTATAGGAACCTCTTGGTTAGTATAGGTCTCCTCCATTTTCCTCCATGTTTCTCTATCCTGTGTTAGTCTTATCCAGTTTTTGCCTGCCTGCTTGTTTTTGTGGCCTGCCCACTTTTCTTCTCCCTTGTGGGCCGATCCATTTAGTGCTTTTGATAGTCCATCGCTGGTCCGTGCATCTCGCACGAACAAAAATACACTAAGTAAAAATACACTAGCGCATTATTAGAAGAAAATAATAAACCTCAATCTTATGTCCCAAGAACAATTCCAATAATATAAATATATTATGTGGAAAAATGTATTAATATCGCTTTTTACCCTGACGCTGTAACCTGGACGGGTAAAGAAAGCCTAGTGAGGTACCGTAGAGGGTCCTCCATTCCAGGTCGGAAAAGTCCCGTAATCGTTTACAGTCCCACTTTGTGCCCCTGCGCCATGACTGGTCTCAAATTAGTTGATAAGTAGAAAATTGAAAATCAAGATCGTTAAATGTGCCGCCATCTACCGAATCTACTGTAGAACTAAAATAATTTAAATAACAAAACTTAAAACACGAAAAAAAATCACATATTTATAAAAAAACTACTGTCTAACTAATATAGTTTTTCTCTCCACTTTCCATCCAATTTTCAAAATATTGCATGTTATATGGCGAAGCTCAACGCAGCACTTTGTCTTGTAACTACAGAGAGAAAAAACTCACAATCGTCGCTTTTACAATATATAATTTTTTATATTTGATGGTATCAAAATGAAATAAGTATTTTAACTAATAGAAATTAAAATTTTACTGCCATCTAGTACTTATAACAGTAAACTAACTATAGAACTTAGAGCGTTGTACTTCAACCAATCTGAAATAGATATCGCTTAAATATGAAAGCTATTGAAACTTTAATTATTTATTTAAATATTTATTTTAATATAGATGTTAATATTTATTTGAACAAAGCGCTCTATTTTAATTAGCCGAGGGTGATCGAGGAACATAGTGCTAAGACACTTCGTGGGGAACCACGCATCGCTCAATTTTTGAGACACTGCGTGTTGAGTGGCGTATCTCAACGCCACGCTTGTCGTGGTTACAGACAGACGTTGACTCTTAAATCATTTCAAAATTGTGCAAAAACGAAAACAAAGTAAGTTTGAAGTGTTCGTGGTGCAGGGGTACAAGCGTGCGATCGGGGTAATGAAATATCTAATATTTTCATTGCTCGCTCTGGAACAATGCAAAGCGGGGTTGAATTCCGCCACTCAACCAACATGCAATGCCTTAAGGATTCGGCGGCAAGTGAGGAACGACCCCACACTAGGACCCCAGGTTCCCTGTGCCTACTTTAGACTTAACCGTCGCGCGCGTTATGTTAAAATATATTTGCCTAAATTAAAATAGATTGCTAACAACATAGTTAAGATATTATAATTTTTTTATTACTTTTGGTTTGGTTGTTTGGTTTTATTATAAAGCGTATATCTTATTTAATTCTACTAATAAAAATTAAAAATAAATAATATTACATATATAAAAGATATGGTTATCTCCTTATAAAACATTAATAAAAATATAAATGAACAAAATATATAGATAACATTTTAACATTTAGAATGTGTTATTTTTGTATGCAAAAAAATTTTAAAAGTAAAATAAACAGAACCCATCGAATATACCCTCCTGGGGGTAATATGTATAATATTTATCAATAGTTTTACAACATTTTGCTTGAAAATTTAAACTAAAATAATGTGGCTAGTTATAAATATATTTTTAAAATTAAACTTCAATAAATTAAGATTTTTTTTTATTTATACAAGTTATACTGCTGTTTCAAGAATCCAGTTGGTATACGAGGCGACGGCAGTACTAATACTCGGCCAAATGGGATTACCACATTCATATCCTGCAGAAATGATGCCGACCACGACTCCGTTGACATACATGGGACCCCCAGAATCATCATGGCAGGCATCTTTACCCCCGATGTCCAGGTTCCCAGCACAGATCATATTTTCGGTGATGTTTATTGGAAATGACAAATTTAGATATCGTTGGGCACACAGTTCGTGGTTAACTGTTAATACTCGGACGTGGCGGAGAACGGCTGAGTGAGGTCCTCCTGACTGAAATGAAGATATTTTATATTTATATATATATATATTTTTAAATGAAATCAGATAACACAGGAAAATAAAAATTTATAGGTGTTTTAAAGAAAAGAATAAGTACAAGTTTATGTTTGTAGTTAATTTCGTACAAAATGGGTGCATATGCCCACAGACTAGAGTTTGCCAAAGTCGCTTTTAAAATTGTACTTCTAGTTGACCTACAGTCCTGAAATTGGAACGGAAGCCTCGATGGGCGATGAAATTCATACTCAATTCCTCCGTTTTTTGTATATCCCGTATGTATCACGTTTATAGGAGAGTAGGCAGAAAGAACCTAGAGTTAGGACACCCCGTTTTTTACTTTCCGCTTTATGTAGAGAGACTGAGTTTAGTTACAGAACTCAACACTGTGCTTTGTCTTCTTAGCAAATTAGAAAAATAAAAAAAAATCATACCCCTGAGTGGAATGCATTCCGCAACCGTTTCATATATAGGTCTAATTCAAGAGACGAATAATATATAATATATAACAAAATTTACTATACTTACGAAAATCCTTCCCCAACCAGCAAAAATAACTGGTAAATGATCAGGTAACACATATCCTTGCAGCACTATAGTTGCCTGTTGAATGTTTGGCTTCAAAATCATCCGATTCGCCAGCCTCACCACACTGATGTCACCGTCCACACCATTCCGACCGTAACTTGGATGGTTAAATGCTAAGTCTACGTAGAATATCTCACCACCCACGTGACGGTAACTGGAACCCGCTCTAATTCTACGGAAGGGAGCTTCAGAGTTCCTTTATATGAAAATGAAGAAAAAACAAGTAAAGAAAAAATATTTTAGTTCTTATTATAGCTAAAAAAACATATTCATGTCTTTAAAAACTATTCTTTCGAGTTCACTATGTTTCTTTAAGAGCTTTAATTTCTTATAATACACTAATGCTTTTTTAGAAGAAAAAATCAGTTGATTTAAATCTACGACATAAGTTTTTCAAAGTATTCTATTTACATATTATTATTTAACATAAAACTTAAATATACAACACATACCATCCCGAAAAGCACTGTGCAGCAGACAGCACGTATATAGAGTTCAGCACATTGCCAGCACAATTTTGGGTCCATATGCCAGAAACTTGACTTAGAAATTCTACTTGAACAATCGAGGGATATTGCTCAATAGAGGTGATATGTCCACCCATAATACGATTTGCCGTACATAATGCTGTAAAGCAAGAAAGATGTATATTTTTAAAAAGCTGTTCTTATAGTGTTTCTGAGTGAAATTAGTAGAGATGTATAGATCCTTAGCGGTTTTAATGCATAAGTACAGGTTTACATATCTAATTTTGAAACTCTGATAAAATAAAAGGATTTCTTTTTTCCACTACACTTAACTTTTCATCATTTCCTCGCTCTGATACCAAGACAAAGCACAGCGTTGAGTTTCGTCGTTCAAAACTCATTATCTCGTAAACTGGGAGAAATTAGTAAAAGAATGTCCTAACACTTGGTTACGTTCTACCTTGCTCGTTAAATGCAGGTTACAGCGTGAGTCTAAAGTGAAATTAACGAAAGTTGCACAATGGATTAGAAAAATAATGCATATAAATTAATTAATACCTGTGTAAAGTAAAAATATAAAACTCCACAACCACGTCATCTTCCACCAGATACTACACGATGAATGATGAATGATAAATTCTTATATTGTTAATATTGGGGCTATAAATATTTATACCTCTATATCATTGGTACTATGAATATAATACTTAAAATGATTATAATTTAAAATGCGTTTAGGAAATAAATATAATTTTAAGATATTTTAATGCATTTTAAAATTAATTTAAGTATACATAGCTGACTCCATTCGATAATGATATAAGTCATCATCATCATCACCAAATTAATTTCATTTAGCTTTCTTCTCGGGATTCTTTATGGGGTCAAAATAACCTCGTTCGATATAATCTGATCCAGAAGACACAAGTTTGCGCGTTAACCGCATAATAAAATGTCATTTTTCTCCAATTTACGAGAACAGTCATGTTAAGGCAGTGTCCACTGTCATAATTATCTGGAAGCAATGCCTGTAAGAAACTGTTTGTAATCATCAGAGCAAGATTGAGAGGAAAACGCTGAATGGACCGGTAAATAGCCCAGGTAAGGAGATGTACATGAAGATGCTTCATGAAAAGTACTATTCTCATCTCTGGGCTGCTCCACCTTAATATTAGTTTGAACCATTTGGTGGTCGCATACCTTTAGAGAATCATTTGAAAGCCTTTAGAATCATTAAGGGCCCAGTGATAATCTGTGAAAGGCCTTGCATAGAGAAGTCTACTCACCGTGTGAATAAAAAGCTGAAGAACTCAGAGTCAAACAGTTCTCCAGAACATTTTTGATGATAAATGCGGTGTGCGTTCTCTATGCACAGCCAATGTGTCAAGCCTTTCACAGATCATTGTATCTCTAATTATTCTAACGGCTCTATGTTGTATGTTGTATCAAATAGTTCAAGCTGTCACTGAAGTAGCTGGTGCAATCGAAATATTAAGACCCAATACGCTGATATTTATAAACGGAAGACTTGATAATACTTATTTAAGCGGGTTCTTACGACAGATTAAAAGTTTAAAATTTATCATAAAATAGAAGTTTATCTTAAAAGATAGCGATAGATATAATAATTAATATATAAGTAGTATTACAGATCTTAGTAATAGTCGGAAGTAATAACAATAATGGCACTGTCAGCTGTATTGAGCCTCAGTTTCTTATTAGTTGGTACGCTGTTCTTGTGTTTTGTATACTTTTTGTGCTTTTTTTTATATGGACTGTTTTTTTAATCTAATTGGTAGAACGCATAGTAATATAATAAAAAAAAACATTTAAAATTTCAAGGTTAAAAATTTTAAAAATGAATAAGTCCCCTTGAAAATAGTAAAACAAATAGCTTTAATTTTTACTATTTACCTTTTTCTAGGTGTTTCCTCTTCTGCAATTTTGGAGAGGTTCCCCTCAGTAGTACAAGTGGAGTACCTCAATTCGGAAGTATGGAGTCAAAACTGCGCTGCTAGTATTATTAATAACAAATACGTATTGTCAGCTGCCAGCTGCTTTTCTGGAGCGTGAGTTCTTATTAACTTATTTGTTTTCAGCTTCACGCTCTATCTCGCATACCACAGAATAGACAGAGAGACACTTAAGACAAGTGTCTTAAGGCTTAAGGTTCCTCATTTTCGGCCAAATTCTCTGGCGAATTTCAAAATTGGTGATTGGCGAGACTCAATACTACGCTAGCTAGCAAATTAATGAAAATACTAAATATTTGTATTTCCTCGAGTGGGGATCAAACACACGACCTGCGCCACGAATGACCTTTTGTATCAGATGTTTGTGTTATTTATATTTTGTTAGCACGCTGCATAACAGTGCAGGGAGAGAAAACCTATTGTTAAGATACTCCACTCAATACATTCCTACGTTGAATGGCTGAACTCAACACTGCGTTTACAATCTAATGGTATGTCGTTGCATCACGAAATTCTTCAAAAGTACTAATTCAAATATATATATTTTTTAACTAACAAACTTAGTCTCTGAAAATTTTCTAAAAGATAAAAAAAATTACTATTGATAACACACATAAAATACTTTTATCTACAAAGATATCAGAAAATTAATCCTAAGATATAGATATATAAAGATTATCGTCAATATAGATATTGAGACACAGCGTCTGGCTGCAAGCAACAAACACACACACACAGAAAAATGAATAATTACTTTTACTTTCATCTATCAGGTGTCATGCAAAGCGAGTTTTGCCATTCAACATCTCAAAAATTGAGGCGAAAAATCTTAACACTGGATTCCTCTGCCTAACCTGCTATATGTGGGAGAATGCACGCTGTAGCATGAAAATATATACTAGCATTATTATTTACATAACGTCTTGAAGTTATTAAGTATTTTCTATTCAAGATATAAAAATTAAACAATGACAAATAATAATATTTTGTCTTGTACTTTCTATAAAAATGTTATTTATAGACCTTCTGTTTTTTCTGCAGAGACTATAGCCCAAATCTTCGTCGTATCCGTGCTGGTTCAGAACAACCTCAACAGGGAGGTCTAATCTACTATGTAGAAAGAGAGATCAATCACCCAGAATTCGTTGTGGGTGCTGTTGATAACGATATTTCTGTAGTGAGGCTGGCAAGCTTCTTGGAATATAGCTCGGTTATCTCCAGTACCTCTATAGCTGGTCCGACCTCGTCCCTTCCTCTTGGATTTCCCGTTATTCAAGCTGGATGGGGCAGCGCTGGTGTAAGTAATCCTTGAACTTTGAGAATTTATGTAAGGCCTTCATGGTGCAGTGAGACAGTCGCCGACTATAATCACGATGGTTATGGGGTCGCTCGTGTAGCAAGGAAAGGAAAATTGTCACTGCACTATAGCAAGACAAATATAGGTGTTAATTGCACGAGAAATCAAAGATCCCACTGTATGCTTACATATTTTTCGGGATAAAGGTACAGCTGCAAAAGTGTGTACAGAAATCTTTTTCATTTTAGGAATATTTACAGCAGAAATTATCTTAATAATATAATTATGCATAACATCAGTCTCTTCTTCCTTTAACGCCGTAACGCTGCGATTTGCCTCATTATCAGAGCGAGGAAAATGAAAATATTAAATATTTCATTTCCTCGGGTGGAAATCGAACTCACAACCCGTTGCGTTTACAGTCGCACGCTTGTGCCCCTGCAACACGACGACTACGTCCAGACAACGAATGGACGACTAACCTATTGTGATGTAGTTTACGCAAAAAAAATCCAAATTAAGCAAATTTTAGTACGTTAATAAAACTTTTGTTTTCAGATAAGAACTGATCTAGCCATATATGGCATATTTATGCTTAACAATAGCCAATGTAACTTGAGCTCCGTTCAACAAGTGCTATGTGGTGAAAGATATAACCAAGCCAGCTATAATCAAGATATTGGATCACCTTGGTATGTAAATAACGTTTTAGTCGCCGTCGTATCATCCAGTCTACGTTCCAATGTCATAGCAACACCAGTCGGTCCTAATTCACAATGGATTGTGCAAAACGCCGTTTAATCTTCTAAGATATTAAATTTTAAACCTATTTGATAATAAAATTTTACTGATAAATAAAATATTGTTGTCATGTAATATGTTTTATTTGTTATTTACCGTTTTAATTCCAATTAATACTGATAGATACTGGAGGAAGGTAACGTAAAAACCATGAGGACACCCCAGAGGGCATATATGAAGAGGTTGGTGCCAGTGGTGAAAGAGGCATAGAGAGAGAACTCACGACGAAAGACTCGCTCAAGACGAAAGAGGTATAGAGAGAATTTACGAAGGCTACGGTCGCTACATACCTTTTTCGTATTTCGCATAGCGTGAAGCTAGATTAGATTAGACTCTTAGAATTCCAATGAATATCCTGTTTACCATGAGGCCAGTCGTGGCGCAGGGGCACCATCTTTATAGCATTGTAAGCGTATTAACACTAGGTTTCCCAGGTTCCATGTGCCTAGAATCCCTTGTGCAGGAAAAAAATACACTCTACTTTTTTATCCTGGACCTTTTTCGACTATATGTAATGTTATTGTTCAGTTATACGTTATAACTATGAGTTTTTAGTAAATCAGCTTCACGCTGTATCCCACACACAACAGGATAGCCAGAGGGATACTAGTGTTAAGACTCTTCGTTCTTTACTTTCCGACGAAATCTGGAGGCATTGCGTGTTGAGTGGTGGGACTCAACGCCGCGCTTAGCCTTGACAGCAGAGCGAAGAAATGAAAATATGAATAAAAATTTATATAATATTGAGAACAGTCGTGGCGTGGCCAGTGGCACAAAGTGTGGCTGTAAAACCGACTGATTTTGGGTTCGATCCCCGCTCGAGGAGATGAAATATTTACTTAAATTTATATTTCCATTTCATCGCTCTGGTGTCGAAGCAAAAAGAGCGGCGTTGAGTTCTGCCACTCAACACGCAATGCCTCCATAATTCGGCAGAAAGTGGGGAACGGAGTGTCTTAACACCTCTGCCTACCCTGCTGTGTGTGGGATACAGCGTGAAGCTAATTTAATTTAAAATAAATATTTAATTTCCTCGAGTGGACATTGAACCCGCAACCCGTCGATTTTACAGTATATATATATATATATATATATATATATATATATATATATATATATATATATATATATATATATATATATATATTTATATATATATATATATATATATATATATAGTATATATATATATATATATATATATATATATATATATATATATATATATATATATATATATATATATATATATATATATATGTATATACATACTATATTGCTTCATCTACCGATGATAATAATGAACTGCTGATAATAATATGCCATAGCAAGTACAACTCTAAAGGGACCCCTTAACTTAACGTAGGCTTACGCGTAGGAGTTGCGACCACAAGAGTAGTCCTGTGGTCACAAGTCCTAGGCACTGCTCCAAGTCCAACATTATTAATATATTTTGTATGTGTTATGTTATGTACGAACTGCAATTATCGTCACACCATTGAATTTAGAAGACAACAATATGTATAATTATTTCATTGCCTGAGTTGAGTTCCGTCACTCAACACGATGAACTTTGAACTTGAGTAGAAAGCGGAGAACGGCATGTCTTGATGCTATATAAAAAAGAGATTATTTATTGTAAAAAATCTTTATTAACTAATAAATAACCAATTAAGATATTATAGATACAATCCAATCGCTGTAAGAAGCAACTGCTGTACTAATAGCGGGGTAGGTGTGGTTGCCACATCCCAATCCTGAGGATACCACTCCAATAACCACATTCTGATAATACATAGGACCGCCGGTGTCTCCACCACATGCGTCTACATCAGGAAGACCAGCACATATCATGTTCTCAGTTATGGGAATCTGCTCAGGAAGATTGCCATAATTTAAAGTACAAATCAGTCTATCTATGGTGAAGACTGAAGCGTCTTGCAGAACGCTTGATGAACTGCCTCCTGCCTGAAAAGTTGAATGATAAAGATTAACATAATAATATGATAATTTGTATAATCCTATCTCATTGAAAGTTTGTTAGAAGTAATTACAAAATTGTTCGTAATAGTCGTTAGTTGGGGGAGGTGTGATAGCAAATATTGGAATATTGATGGTTTAAAATATAAGTTCCCCTTTTCTTAATAAAAATAAAAATCCAATTCGACATCACGCTGTACCCCAACATAGCAGGGTAGGCAGAGGGAACCTAGTGTTAAGACACTCCGTACCCCACGAGTCGCAGAACTCAACTCCACACTAGGCCTTGATACTAGAGCAAAGAAATAAAAATATAAATTAAAATAAATATTTCATTTCCTCGAGTGGGGATAAAATCCACAACCAGTCGATTTTAAAGTCACACTTAGAGCCCCTGCGCCACGACTGGCCTCTCTAGTTTTTTAATGTAATTAGAAAAATTGTTCATAGTCTCTAAAATAGATGAAAATAAGCTAAAAATAAAAAGATAAGACCAAACGTTGAGTTCCGCCGGACAATGTATTGAAATTTGGACGGAAAGTGGGGATCAAGTTGTTTTAACATTTGGTGCCCTTTAGCTACCCTGTTATATGGAAAAACACTTGAAACTGAAAAGTAATAGTTACCGAAGTCAACCCCCATCCAGCATAAGTGACAAGCAGGAATGGTGGAACCTGTACTCCTTGCATGACAATATTAGCTTGCTGTACAACAGGAGTGTAGACCAATGACGAAGCTAGTCTAACTACACTTATGTCCCCATCGGTGCCCAGCAAGCCGTAAGAAGGATGATTGTAGGCACCCTGGACATAGACGATGACACCACCGACATTGCGAAGACTGCTGCCAGCTCTTATACGGCGTAGGTTAACGTTGAAATTACTATAAGAAAGTATAATGTAAGAAGATTAGGATAAATTTTAAATTTAATAATGCGTCTTTTTAAGTATAAAATTTGAAGAAATGAGTTAAAATTCAAAAATTACATTATTGCTTTTTTATATTTCTTTCGTTATATTTGCCTATTATCCGTATGAAAATATTTAAGGTAAGTTACTAATTTTACGATGTATCCCACACTTACCAGGGTATTTTAAAATCTAGTGTTAAGACACTTTATTACCCACATTTTGAAAGACCCGAAGTTGTTACCCAAATGAAGAAATGAAACTAATTCACTCCCCCTAGTGTGAATCGAACCCACAAACGTCACATTCACGTTAAGATCCTGTACCACCGTGCCACGGCGACCTCATAAAATATATACCCCCTCCAGAGATTAATAATTAATTAAATACCCATATCTCAAAAGCTGTTTCACCAATTTTAATGAATTTTGGAGGAATTCCCTAAGTTGAAATATACCCCATTTAAATCATGACAATATGATTTTTATTTTCTGAGAAATTTGTGGACAAACAGATATATACTTACAAAGTGTAGTACATATGCTTTGAAGGCTACAAGTACAAAAATCAAGATCATATCCAAATGTTATCCAATTCCAAAATTGTCCTATGCAAACTGATACCTCCTTTTTTGGAGTTAGTAAAATACTACCTTCCCGAAAAGCAAGAAGCTGAAGAAAGAACATAACGGGCTGTTAAAATGCTTCCAGCGCAAGATTGGGACCATATTTGCGAAAAGATGTTCTGGAATTCAATCTGCACTAAGGACGGGTAATCCTCTATTCTGGCGTCTTTGCCACCGACGACACGGCTGGATGAAGAAGCCGCCTGTGCACCTATAATTCAATTAATTCAAATTTAAATATTTTTTAAACCAGTCGTGGCGCAGGGGTTATGGGTTCGATCCCCACTCGAGGAGATGAAATATATACTTAAGTTAATATTTTCATTTCTTTGCTCTGGTGTCGAGGCAAAGCGCGGCGTTGAATTTTGCCACTCAACACACAATGTATCCAGAATTCGGAAGAAAGTGGGGAACGGAGTGTCTTAACACTGGGTTCCCTCTGCATACCCTGCTGTGTGCGGAATACAAAGTGAAACTGATTTGATTTAATTTAATTTTAATTTTAAATGTTTTTTAGCTTCACGTTATGTCCGGCACAACCGCAGGGTATTCAGCATTCATTCGGAACCTGAAGCCTAGTGTAAGACATTCCGTCCCCATTAAGATACTTTGGTCCTCCACTTCCCGCCGCAAGTCTTTTAATAAATTATAGCCATAAATTAAACGTTGAAAATTGAAAAAGTTGAAAAGTTTCATACTTTTCAACTTTCAAAAGATTTAAATGTATGTAAAAATATGAGTATTCAAACGTTTCATATCATCTACCTATGTATTAGTTTTTTTTTTCAACTTATATATAAAAATTAAGACTATGATTTATTTCCTATCATAATGTAGTCTCAGTGTCAGCTGTGGGTTCGATTCCTACTTAGGTTCCGCCACTCAACAAGCGTTGAGAATGCGAAATCGGATGGAAAGTGGGAAACGGAGGGTCTTAACTCGGGTTTGATCAGGATCAGGTAACCTTCAGTACCTTGCTAAGTATAATAAAATGGTTTTTGAAGTTTTTTGTATAAAAGGCCTATTTTATGAGAACATATTTTACCTATTTTTTTTATATATATATATTTTTTTTTAATGTTTTTTTTAATTTATGCAGTAAATAAAAAAAAACATTTTTTTGACCGTAAGAAAATAAATCGATGTCATATTTAAGGAAACAAATTAAAAATACCTGCAAAGATAGCCAAAGCAAATAACCAAAGGGAAGCCATCTTGTCACCAGCACCTCTCGATCGACAAGACAATATAATTTTGTATAAGTTTTAAATACAATTTAATCTTCTTTCTTTACGACTATAATAAAGTTTGTAATCTTAATACTTTAGTGTTTTTTGGTAACTGGCTTCTATTAAGAAGCCATAATACATATTAATGTAGGATAATAAATTTATTGATAATAGATAAGACAAAAAAAATAAATTTTATGTATTATTATAATTATAATGATATCAATCGTGGGTCAGGGATACGAATTTTTTCATTTCTTCGCTCTGGTAACGCGACGTTGAGATCCGTCACGCCTCCGGAATTCGGTGGAATGTGGGGAACGGAAGTGTCTTAACACTAAGTTTCGAGGTTCCTCCCCTACTAGTATTAATTGGGTAATAAGACTCAGCGCGGATTAAGGTTACTTAATCCGCGCTGAGTCTTATTACCAGAGCGGGGAATTGACCACAACCGTTGCGCATACAGACTCAGTGCAATTATACTATTGTTTCAAGGAGTATATATTCAATTTAATTTCAGTACATGAATTTAGTCAGATAAAACACTAAATTTAATCCTGGCACTAACTCGGAGTCTAAAATTAGTCAGAAAGTCAGAAAGTCAAGAGTATAATGTCATACCACTTTTTTGTCTATGCTGACTACGCCTATATAATTTTATTTATTAAAATTTAAAAAATAAATCAGCTTCGCGCTGTATCTCACACACAGCAGGGTTCAGGGACACTCCGCTCTCCACTTTCTGCCGAATTCTGGAGGCATAGCGTGTTGAGTGGCAGAACTCAACATCGCGCTTTGCCTCGACACCAGAGCGAAGAAATGGAAATATAAATTTAAGTAAATATTTCATCTCCTCGAGTGGGGATCGAACCCACAACCAGTCGTCAGTCAGCCAGTTTTACAGTCACACTTTGTGCAACTGCGCCACGACTGGCTTCAATTTTATTTAATTTTATTTATAAGAGATGTAAAACTTGAAACTTAATTAAGTATCATTATGCATGCAACATTTTGGCATATTGACAAGAACATACACAAAAAATATTACGACGAATTGGGAATCTCCCTCTTTTTTGACGTTGGTTGAAAATGAGAACATCATGTTTTTTAAAGATCACTGAAAAGAAATGTAGCAATGAGGAATGTCACTTCTGATGCCAATTTATACAATGTTTTTCCTTGTTACTATTATAGATGTTTGTATTTTTTACTAAAAAAACCGGATCCCACAGTCAGAACCGAACCAAATTTTAACCAAAGTATTCTTAAAGCGTATCCTTTTAACATAAAAAAAGAATCATCAGAATCGGTTGCGTGATATTAAGTTATTCGTCTATTTGTCGCGCACATACTTAACTCTCTGTGTATGCTTATTTATTATTTATATACTTAGTATTGCTGACATTCTGCTCACAATTTATTTATTTTGCTATTTCCAACACCTTCTATGGTTCATTTCCAAGGTTGCCTGGAAGAAATCGCTATTTTAGGGATAGGGTCACCTATTGTACATATTCTTTTATTTGTATTTTTGTATTTCTTAAAGAATTAATTATTATTATTAACATTAGTCTTAATATGGCCAAGTGTAATCCTATCATTCACATAAAAAAAGATATTCAGGCGAGTCGTGGCCTGTAAACATCACAAATGTGGATTCATCTCTCGAAGAAATCTAATGTTTAATATTTTCATTTCTTCGCTCTGGTTACGAAAAAGCGCGGCGTTGAGCTCCTTCACTCCGCACACAATCTTTCAAAAATTGGGTAATGAGTGGGAATCGAACTGCATTAACAGTAAGTTCCCCCTACTTCTCTTCTTTATTCGCATAACAGCGAGAAACTAATTCATATATAAATATCGATAGCTGACTCCGTGGTTATTCATACACTGCACTGACTGATTCACGTCTCGTAAATAGATGCGCGTACGCATCGGGCGCATGCCATTTTTAGTGTCAACATATTATGCGTTACAAATAGAATAGAGTTTAATTAGCTCTTGTGTAATTATTGGAAACTAGCTTTTACCGACGGCTTTGGCTTCGTAGTCGGATGAAAATTATAAAAGTTTTGTAGACTATATGATATTCTAAAACTATTAAGTGTACTACTAGGTTGATTGATTGGATGTAATATAGTTCACTGGATTTACTCTTTTAGTGGACTATCCAACATTAAAAAAAACTATTAAAATTCGTGCCTGGAGTTCTTGATTACACTGACTATATGTACCTTTTTCTAAAGACGCTTTTGGAATTGTTATTTCTTTTTCTTCTTGGCTGTAGAGCCAACCGTTTTAGTGCTATATAGTGATACACGTTGTTTTAACTAGATTAAGCAAGTAAAACATATAATATACAATACTAACTAACATATAATATGAAAAAATGAGGCCAGTTATGGCACAGGGGCACATGCTAGTGTGAGCACGACAGGTTGTGTGTTCGATTATCAGTCGAGGAAATCAAAAAAATATATATTTTTAATTCTTCGCACTGGCGTCGAGGCGAGGCGTTGAGTTTCGCCACTCAACAGTCAATACCTCCAGAATTCGGCGGAAAATGGGGAACGGGGAGTCTTAACACTAGGTCCCCTCTATCCACCTCGCTGTGTGCAGGATACAGCAAGATGCTATTAAGAAAAATGTTAACGTCAGGAACTTAGTAGGAATAATGTTAAAGGCTCATAGTTCCAACTTTCACCTATAAATAAGTTACCTACAATTGTTAGATTCGAACCCACTATCATCTTCTAATATTATTTTCTAGCCAAGGCTTGTTATTATATACAATATTTCATTAAACTCTATACTAGGAATTATCGTATCATTTCCGTTGATATAGAAATTTTCAAGATATGTATATATTATATATGTCTGTGTATAATCACTTATGTATTAACTGGGTTTAGATAAAAGAATATACTTAAGTTGGATTACAACATGTTATGACTGCTCGTCGATCGAGTTCGATCGTAGTTTAATTTTGTGATTATATCTTAACATTATCAGCTTCACGCTGTATCCCGCATACAGCAGGATATGCAGAGGGAATCTACTGTTAAAACGCTCCGTTTTTCACTTTCCGCCGAATTCTGGAGATATTGCGTGTTGAATGGCGGGACTCAACACCGCGATATGCTTCGACGGGGATGTTTGAATAAATATTTCATTGCGTCGAGTGGGGATAGAACCCACAACCAGTTGCGTACCGAGTCACACTTTGTGCCCCTGCGCCACGACTGGTCTCATATTTTTGTGCTTATTTTTTGATTTTATTAAGAGCATATTTTTAAAAGGCGATACACGTTTGATTCCCCTCGAAGAAATTAAATATTTAATATTTTAATTTTCTCGCTTTGCTCGCGGCAGCGTTGAGTTCCCCCGCTCAACACGCAACTCCTCCAGAAGTCGACGGAATGTACGGAACAGAAATATCTTAATGGGAACCTAATCTGTTATGTGCAGAATGCCGCTTGTAAACAAATATATTTCTAGTAATATGTACCTACAAATAGTATAACTTGACACTTTCCAGTCGTCTGACGTAAATAGTTCCAAAAAAAATTTTCATACAGCCAAAACTGTGTCTATTTTTTTTTATTCTATCTTTCTTTTTTAATAGGAAGTTTTTTATTTTTACTAACTCTTTATTTTGCATAACGTAAAGTTAAGACACTCCGTTCTCCATTTTTGGAGTACCGAAAATCAATGCCGCTCTCTATCAACCGTTATAATAGCTTAACGCTATATCACTCATAAGTCAGGGTAGGCAGAGGCTCAGTCGCCTAGTTTATATTAAATTTATCTCCTTTAAATAATTCGCTGATAATTAATATTGAATTAAAAAAACTACAAAATCTATTTCAATGAAACTTAGACCGTTCCATCATTGGTATATACCTCATTTAAGTGGCTCGCTATGACTTAAAGTTCCCGATATATGTACTTTTATATAGACAAACACGTGCTTTAAAGCCTAGATTATTAATTAATATTAGCTAATTCCAACAATATTACATTAATAACAAACGTATAACCCCCTTTTTTAAAGTCGGTTACAACAAGAGTCACAATTCACAACAAACGAAGCCGCAACCGTGGCGTGCGCCAAAATAAAAACAATACAACAACGACATTTGATATACTAATTACATCACATACTTTCAATATACATAGGTTCAACACAGGCACTCGCCAACGTGGCGCGTGGCGTGGCAATAAGTATTTATATAAAAACGCGACGGCTGTGGGTTTGATTCCCGCTTGGCGAGTACATTATTTACGATTTCCTCGCTCTGGTATCAAGACAAGCCGCAGCGACTCTTCGTGCCGTCATATAACGTGCAACATTTCGAGAAAAATGAGCGTAAAGCGGGGAACAGAGTGCCTCAACACTAGGTTCCCTTCTCCCTACCTTAATATATGCGGGATACAGCGTGAATCTAATAAAAAAAAATAACATAGGTTTATTTATATGTAAATAAGATAGGTGTGGGTGTCTAGCGTCGCTCCCGGTATGCGAACTGAATCCACGGATCAAACGTGATGGATTATTACACGAGTTATTTCGTACCGAATGGTAAAAGGTGAACTAGGTTAGTCATTTAATATCTAGATATAACCAGGGAGAGAGGTAACATAGTGTTAAGACACTCCGTTTACATGTACTGTCAAATTATCGAGACTGCGTTTTGAGTGGCGTAACTCAGAAGCCGTGCTTTGTCTTGTTACCAGAGCCTGAAAATGAAAATATGCAATATATTACCCCGAGTGGGCATCGAACCCACTAACGTCACGTTTACAGTCATAGCCTCAATAGATATATTTATATCCAGATGTATTTATTTTTTAATACTATGTCTAAATCTTATTTGTTTCGTAAGCCACATTAATGCGGTCGGGAGGTGAGTTTATTGTACTTGCAGTAGTCGTGGGTACGATTCCCACATAGTGGAGAGTTTATGTGTTTTTTTTTACTTGACTTGACACCAAAGCGAATAAAATTATAAGATATGTATTAAAATAAGGATATAATGGATGCCAGTCGTGGAGCAGGGGCACAAAGTAAATTCGACTGGTTGGGAGTTCAATCACCTCTCGAGGAAATGAAACATTTACTTAAATTTATGTTTCTATTTCTTCGCTCTGGTATCGAGGACAAGCGCGGCATTGAGTTCTGCCACTCAACAAGCAATGCCTCCAGAATTCGGCAGAAAATGGGGCACGGAGTGTCTTAACACCAGTTTCCCTCTGCTTACCCAACAGTGTGCGAGATACAGCGTGAAGACGATTTATTTTATTATTAAAATATGTCACTAAGACCAAGTTTTGAAATTTCATTTAAAATAGATTGCACTCGACGACCGACGACCGTCGGCCGGCGCGCTGCTCTGTCAGAGTACACGTACTATACAGGGATAGGAGCAAACGTTCACATCACTCATTTACAGGGCTGGTGAGAGGCACACCTGTGCTTAGAATTATAAAATATCTGATTATAGTAGTATAGAGGTTGATTCCCATTTAGGGTTCTTTGTTAGCTTCATGTTGTGTCCCGAATAAGGGTAGATAGAGAGAAGCTAGTGTTAATGTAGATACTCTGTTCTCCGTTCCAATTCAAGGGCAAAACTGTAAACGCGATGGTTATGGGTTCGATTCCTACTAAGCAAGTATTATTTATGTTCACTTCCCCGCTTTGGGTACAAGACAAAAGCACAAATTTGAATTTCGCTACGATGTCGTACAATTGTGTGGTGTGTGGGAAGGAAGTCTCTTAACACTAGGTTCCCACTACCCACACAGTTACTATAGCGTGTGTCTACTTACCTTAAACATAAAAAATTAGGCAAAATGCCAAAAAAAGTATTTGCTTTTATTTATTTGTAGGCACCTTCTACAAATCCTACGTAAAACCTTCAAATACACATTTATGTTCTTACAAAGTATGGTTTTCATTAAGAAGCATGAGTTTAAGAACTGTATGAACCCTATGTAATTGTTTCGTTTTGTTTAGCAAAGTTCACATAATTTTAATTAAGAAATAGATAGTGTTTAATTCCGAAAACGCTGAAGGCCAATCTTGGAACAGGGGCACAAGCGTATGACTGTAAACGGGACATGTTGTGGGTTCGATTCCCAATCGAGGAAATGAAATATTTATTATTTTCATTTCTTTACACTAGTGTCGAGGCAAAGCGTTTAGTTCCACCACTCAACTCGCTATGCCTTTAAAATTCGGCAGAAAGTGGGGAGCAGAGTATATTAACACTAGGTTCCTTGCACTGCCTCGTGCGACTATTGAAATTGTTAAAAAAATATATGAAAATTAATAATTTTTGGTAGCCCTTGTACAGGTAGAAAACACGCGTGGCGCCATCTATTCTTAGAGGCATTAATCAACGGAATGCACGATTTATTAAGATCTGACGACGCGGGGTATGCAAGATGTTCTGTTACACGACAACTAGGTATTCGGCTGGTTATTTTGAATAAAACTACAATTTTCTATTAATATACTTGTTCGAGGCCAGTCGTGGCGCAGGAGCACATAGTGAGACTCTAAATGCGACTGGTTGTGGATTCGATCCCTCAATCTAGGAAATTAAACATTTATTTAAATTTATATTTCCATTTCTTTACTTTGGTATGTGCGGCGTTGAACTCCGCCACGTAGCGGTGAAAAGTGGGGAACGGTTAATCTTGACACTAGGTTCCCTCTGCCTACTGTGCTGTGTACGGGGTACAGTGTAAGGCTGAATTTAATTTAAATAGTTTTATAATGCTCATATAAAATAAAAATATAAATTTTTCAAAAGAAAAAAGTTGAATCTTTATTTTTTTTATTAATTGCACTGGGTATTTGTAAATAGAAAAATGGCGTCCGAAATCGCTAGTTCCTGCCATTCTTTATATCTTTTCAATGCAGATTCGATCAGCTAAGCTGACTCCGCATATGCTACAAAGAGATCGCATCTCCACGGCATTCATCTTCCTACCATTCTTCTTCTGAACAACGCACGTTTCGCTTCCGTATAATAGCGTCGGTATCAACACTGCATTGTGTCTTATTGATGCAGCTAAGGCTTGTTACCGGCAGCAATACGCCTTTCCACATCCATCTCGTATCTTCCATCTCTACTGAACATACTTCCCAAATATATCACTTCAATCACTAGTTCTAATATCTTACCATTTACACTGATCTTGCATTCCGTCCTTATAAATGTGAGTTCGAAAAGATATGATTTGTTATTTTTTTTATTTTCACTCAGTATTCCGCATATAGCAGGGAAGATAGCGCGGCGTTGAGGTCTGCCACTAAAGATACAATAACCCTAAAACCTGGTGTTTTCTCGCGTACTATATGCAAGATAAAATGTGAAACTAAAGAAAACCATGATTTACATCTTTATAATACATATTTTAATTTTCTTGCTCTAAAAGACAAAGTGCGAGTCTTGAAAATAGATCCGAAAGTAGGGAACGGAGTTTCTTAACACTAGGTACCTTACCATGCGGGAAAAGCGTGAAACTACTGCTTTTTGACTACTTGCTTAAGGAAAAGCTCTTACAAACTTGCAAAAAATAGAAAATGCCTGAAAATATGACAAAAAGTTCCCCATATCTTTATAGGTGGTAGTAACTCAGTAGGCCAATGATATAAAACCTCCATCGAACATGTATACAATAACGGAGTTACATAGTAACATGTCGTCACTTTCATGGTGAAGAGACACAACTCACATATTATAAAAAAAATAGGTTCAAGCTTTTCCAGCATAGCTGCGTAGGTACAGGGAACCTAGAGATATAAAACTTCGTTCCACATTTTCCGCCGAATTTTTGAGTTATAGCTTGTGGAGCATACAAGAGTCAAGTGATAAAAATAATTTACTATCCCAAATGGGAATCAAACACACAACATTCGAGTTTTATAGGCAGATGCTGTGTCACTACGCCACGATGGCCGCATATCAATTCATAATTTCTTAACCATTTGTTTTATAACTATTACTAAACCATTCGACTTTATTATACAATAGTTGTCGCTCACAATTTTCTTTGTGTGGAACTTCCTAAGCCTTAAACTTAGATTAGAAAATCCCGTTTCCGTAAGATTTTTTAAAAATCCTCTTATAATGATCCTTTACATTACTTAACATACCTACATGCTTGTTCTAGCTCTGCGCTGTTTTCCGCAAATAACAAAGTCAGATGAGGGAACATGGGAACCTAGTGCTAAGAAACTCCGTTACCATCAAGACACGTCGTTGCATTTCCGCCGAATTCTGGAAATCTACAACTACGACTAATATATTATTTCAAAACATATAATATATGGTTTGACTCTCTTCACCTCCATAGCGACGGTATTGCAATACGGAGGCACCTGCCCGAGTAGCCGCCGATTGATAAAAAGCGCGAGACGGCGCCGAGTATACGAATACCGCGTATACATGAAAGTACACTCGAACGCTATAGTGTTGCCGATGGAACCATTGGTTCCTATAGTTCCTAGTTTGCTTTACCTTCACGATGTATCCAGTATACAGAAAGGTAGGCAGAACCCGAGGAATGTTGTCTTAAGACTCTACGTTTTTCGATTTCTGCTGGTGGAATGGCAGAAAACAACCAGCCAGACACACACACACAAACACAGCCAGACGTTGAGTGTCCGACGTAATCCCACTGCAATACGGCCTGTATAATTTTAAAAATTAAAAAAGTGAAAAAAATAAACCTACGTCATACCAGCCAATTTGCTAGGTTAGATTATTAAATACATTAAAACGTATCCTTCAGAAATCCGTAAATGTCCATATCTCAAAAACTACGGAACTGTTTGTATATACATAAAAATAAAATAAATCAGTTTCACTTTCTGTCGAATTCTGGAGGTATTGCGTGTTGAGTGGCAGAACTCAACGCCGCGCTTAGCCTCGACACCAGAGCGAAGAAAATGGAAATATAAATTTAAGTAAATATTTCATCTCCTCGAGTGCGGATCGAAATCACAACCAGTTGGTTTTACAGTCACACTTGGTACCGCTGCGCCGCTACTGGCCTCAGGCCTGTATATACATGTGTATAATTAAATAAATTACATTAAATTTTGGCAATACGTTACTTAACGAGAGATTTCCTCTATCCGTCGTGCTAAGCGGGAAAAAGGCAAAATCAATAAACAAACTTATTATTTTTCCTTTCTTTCAACCACTTTTCGCAACGACAGTACATTCAGTTCAGCCGCCGCACAGCGACGCGTACAGCATAGTTGCTTAATTGTTATAGGCTCTTGAAGCCGCGAGACGCCGGCTTGCCCTTTATTTATATATCTCGAATAAATCCACATCAAATGTTCTTATAGCTTACCAGTAAATCTTCGCTTGTTACTTTAGATTTTATCTTTGTTTGTATAAATACAATTATGATTGAAGGCACTGGTGGAGTGGGGATGTGGCTTTTGGTTCGATTTCACTTGAATATTTATATTTAGGTAGTGGGAGCTTGGAACCTAGTTTTAAGACACTCTGTTACCCACTTCCCGCCGATATCTGGAGGCATTGCGTGTTGAGTGTCGGAACTTAAGATCGCTTTTAGCGTCGTTACCAGAAAGGAAAAGCAAAGCAAGGTAAAGAAAATTTTAAAGAATTTAAAAAGACACTGTCGAAAAGTAAATAAGGATATGGTTTGTGGTTCGATACTATTTTTCAAATTTAATGTTAAAATTCAAATAAAATATAGACTAGCAGCTATTCTGTATGAGTTTCAACAGATAAGCATCGAAATATATAAGAAAGAGCGAGGGTAATTGAATCCTCGAGTGGTAATTGAATTCACTTAACTAACTTACAGTTGCAAGGTTGTGACACTGCGCCACGAGTGTTCTCAATTGATTTTCATCATTTTTAACATTTTTAAAGTATTACTCCACACTTAGGAAAGAAAAATATTTATTTTTATTTATATCTGTATAATTTTCTAAGTTCCTATCTTCGACGTCTTGT
This sequence comes from Heliconius sara, assembly GCA_917862395.2. Lineage (NCBI taxonomy): Eukaryota > Metazoa > Arthropoda > Insecta > Lepidoptera > Nymphalidae > Heliconius > Heliconius sara. Next base: position 832,137 of record OU860788.1, on the reverse strand, counting down.
AAGGTTGATAAGAAAAGGACAAAGGCACTTTTCACTCCTGGCGTTTAGCTAAACGGGAACAAGGAAGGAAACTACTCTTTTTTAAAAAATTTTATCTTAATCAACGTCATACTTTTTTCTTTTAAGAAATACGTTTAAGCTAAATTTTTTTACCGGCTAGGGAACCTAATGTTGAGACCGATCTCTTTCAACCGACTTTCGAGATATTGCGTGTCCTATAGTCCCGTCCCATCTAACGCATCTTAAAAAGTTCATGATAAAAAAAAAAAATCGCAGCTCATTTCTAGCACTTGGCTACTTGACTACAGACAGGAAACACGCCGATTTTCTTGGCAAAAAAACTAAAATAGATTTTTTACTTTTAAATATCCATGGTTATAACATAGTTAAAGGATCAGACAGTCTACCCAACAGTTCCAGACGACGTCTTCATTGTTATCATTCCGGATTAATTATATGCTCGTAAATACCAGTGACCTAGGTTACCTAGGGTAGTAGACGCTAATACCTTGGAACGTGAATAAGCAAGAATGCGGACGTCAGTCCTAGCCGTATGACAAAGTTTAAGCATAATTTAAGCAAAATTTCATTTTAGAATGCCTTATAGTTTATATGTACGTGTGTAATGAAATTTATTTTATTCGGCCTTGTGACGCGATGGTCGTGGATTCGATTCTCTTTAGGGGAGTGTTTTTTGTACTATTTATTAAAACATATTCAGTCGCGTCACAAGTGTAAGCGCGACTGGTATTGGGTTCGATCCTTATTCGGGGGAATAAAATATGTAATATTTTCATTTTTTTGTTCTGGTGTTGAAGTAACCGCTTCTTTAAATTCCACCACTCAACACGAAATTTCTCCATAATTTGACCGAAAAATGTGACGGAGAAACAACACTGTCTTAACACTTAATTGCCTCTACCTACTCTAATGTGTGCGGGAAAATGATAAAAAAAACCATACAAATTACGTATAACACAGATACCACATCACTCTCTTTTAAGTCGCGGTTATCGCCTATACTGTAGATCAGACAACAGGTCTCTAAAACCTAAACATAATATGGGGGTCAGATCTACAACAATTATATATAGCTTATACTTAGTGGCTTTAAAACTATTAAAACAAGTAACTTCACGCTTTTTCCCGTTTCCCGCAGTATAGGAAAAAAAACCTAAGATTACATTTCACACTTTTCTGTTAACTTTCGAAGCACTGCGTATTGATTGGTTAAACTCAACACTGCTCTTCATCTTCAAGAGCAAAGAAAAGGAAATAATTTAGAAGAATTCGGCATAAAAGTGGAGAACCGAAGTTTCCTAAAGGAAATGGAGTGTCTTAACAATAGGTTCCCAGGTTACCCCTCTAAGTGCGGGAAACTAACCTACAAAAACACTCAAGTTTGTTAATAAAGGCTATTTCTATTCTATTCTATGTTATACAACTATTTTTATACGATTACATATTATGAAAACACACACCTTATCTAAAAAGAGTCTAAGCAGATTTACCGCGTCGTGGTAATCACCGGTCGACGTCAGCTACTGCAAACAAGACATTATACTATAAGACTTAAAAGCAAACGCGTTATCTAAAGACAATAACTATTTAAAATTCGTTAAATATATTATTTGTTTATATATGTGTATTTGAGGTAGTTGTACCACAGCGTTTGACTATTAATACGACGGTTGTGGGTTCAATTTTTATCCGAAGAATTGAATATATTATTTTCATTTTCCTACCTTTTAGTGAGAATATAAAGCGTAAGAGTTCCGCCTCTCAATACTAATAATATTTGGTTACTTACTTATCCTATCAAAATATTTTTTTTTTCTTAAAAAAATATTTATATATTTATTTAATTATTAAATTTCGAGGAAAAAAAATCGAAATAACATGTTTTTACTTTTTATACTTTATTTTTAAAAAATACCCTGACGACAAATATCACATCCTCACTCAAATGAAAATTCGATATTATTTTTCTTAAGAAAATATACAATGAAACTAGAAACTTTTAAAACTTTTAAAATACATATGTTAAATATATGTTTATATATAAACAAACTATATTATTCTTTATTGTACTAAAATACATAATAGACAAAAAGATTGAAACAAAATCGTAGAAAAATTATATATAGGGAAAAAATCTATTGACATAATTTAGGTTATTTTGGTGAACTATCAGTGACTATTATTAGGAAAGAATATCGGAGATTCTACAGTGTACTGAGAGTACACAGATCTATCGACTGCCTTCAATAAATTCTGTAACAAATGAGTTTGTTCCAGCAACAAGTTGTTCAAGTGTTTCATTTCTTGGTCTATCTTTTTCAAATTGAACGTCGTGTGGTCGATCTTCTCTTGCATACCTCTTATTTCGATATTAAAGTTTTGATCATTCGATTGATTTTCGTTTTTATATTTCGATGCATACTTGTTTTTATATATCATTTCCTTCACAGACCTACCAGATTTTAGCTTATTAATTTGAGCCAGTTCGTACGCCGCCATCATGATATCAGTAGGCAATCTTTTCTCGTGTGGATTCAAGGGCTTTACACTCAATATAACCTTGCCAGCTTCAGGAGACACCAGTGCAGTTCTGTATATAAATTTTTGTAAGCACTTAGGCAGCCATGTGTTGAACATACCAACTTCAACAAATAAGATAAGCTTTGTTTGACGAACAAGCTTTGAAAGTCCCGCTGTTTTTCTAAGTCCTTGAATATCGTGAACTGCAATACCTACCAGGAGGTTCATCAGTATAATCGTTACAAACATAAGGAAAAGAATAAAAATCATTTGACATGATAGTTCTGATATCAGTGGTGGATCATCTAAAATAGGGTCGTTTATTAATATATTCAAGTTGAGTTCGCCTACCATCATAGACAACGTACTGATAAAGCCCATAAGGGGATTTGAGAACATTTCTTCATTGGGAAAAACGACGCAAAAACATATTGTAAAACCGAGCAATAAACAAATGTATGCCAACAATAATTTAAGAAATTCAGTTAATACTTTTTGATACATAGCTACGTAATCGCCGAACATAGGAAGCTGACCCATCATTAACATTAAATTCGTCCACGCTCCGAGCACAGCGTATCCACCCACATGGTTTTGCCATCCATATTCCTTTTGAATGTTATACAAAGAAAATACAGAAAGGAGAACAAACCATTCCATCAAGTTCTCGAAACTTGTGAAGTACTGATACATACTTGAGTAGCCAGTTATTCCAGCAAGTTTTCGGACAATTTCAAATGCTGTTATGCCTATTAACACCCATCTTTCGAATTCAATAGGATTGTCTTCTAATATGTCACCCTAATAATGATTGTTTTTGACAAAGCTCATTTGGTACACCATATTTTTTTGAATTCACTCCATCACAAGTTTTTACTACTGCTGTTAATACGTAAATAGATAAGAATGTTACAAAGAGAAAACAAAATATTAAACGTGCCAAGTAAAATTTTCGTATTTTCCGCCACTTCATAAAAAGAAACGCTGAGCATAGTGGATGTTGTAATATATCTTTTTGACCTTCATCAATCAAACTGTTTAAATATGTGATCTCACGTGGATAAGAATATTTTAAAAGTTTACCAAAATCGAACTCGATTTGCACCTCCTCGTTGGCTTCTGTAGATCGACTCAGTGATATACCGCTATCCAAGTTGTGCCTCAATATACTTAACGATTTCGGTGTTTTTCTTACTATGACGTTAAGAGCAGAGTGGCCTTTCTTTGATTTGGACGTAACATCTGCACCTAAAATGATTAAAGTTTCCACACACTGCGTTAAGCCGTCCATAGCTGCTAAATGTAAAGGAGAATAACCATATTCATCTTTCTTATTAGTCTGAGCCCCCCAACTTACAAGCATTTCGATGAATATCACAAGCACGATCAGAATTACAAATGGCCGCATGTAAAGGCGTCCTTTTATCGTGGTCTTCTGCATTGGGATCCGCATTGCCATCACGTAAAAGTACTTCAACGCATTCTAAACTAGAACACCTTGCAGCGAGATGTAAGGCCGTAAATCCTCTATAATTTCTTACGTTAGCCTGTGCACCTTCTGATAGTAAAAGTTCAACACACTCAGCGTATCCTCTTGAAGCAGCTAAATGTAAAGCTGTGCACTCTTTATCTCTTTGTTTTGTTGAACCCTTCACACTTAATTTTGTTTCTTTTAACAAGAAAGCGAGACATCTTAACGCACCAAGTTCTGCTGCTAAGTGTAAAGCGTTAAGTCCTTCTGAGGTAGCATAACTTGGATCTACACCCTTTTCTATAAATAATTCCATACATTCCAATGCATCATTTCTTACAGCACAATGCACAAGATTGTCTTCGCATCCAGCTCGCTGAACCACCGCATGCAAGGACGCGCCACTCGCAATTAATAATTCCCCTACTTCTAAAGAATTTCCAAAAGCAGCACAGTGCAGCGGAGCAAAAGTATTTAGGTGCATAATCAACATCAGCTCCAATTGATAGTAAGTATGCCACAGATCTACTCGCGCCACTGAAAGCGGATAAATGTAAAGCTGTCAATCCCGCCGGTTCTGAGTAATGTATATCAGCGCCCGCTTCCACTACGGGCGGTAATAATTCGTCACGCGTAAGAAATGCTGCCCACAACAAAGTTAAATTTACGACCACTTCTGGAGCAGAGGAAATGTGTTCTTCTATGTTATCAGAGGTGATAAGACCACATTCTACGTCATCAAAGAATCTTGCGGCTCCTAACGTGAATGCTTTTTCACATAACGACTTCCTTATCATATCTTCGGTTAACCTGGCTTCAGGGTCGGGAGCCATGATGTCAAAACTATGGTACATGTTTGATCCATCTTCAGCAGGTGGTGAAGGGCCCACAAACAAATATTCTTTGGCTTTTCCATGTTCAGACGCTGCTTCCAATAAATCGATATTTCGTACATGCTTGAAGAAGCCTTTTAGTGGAAATTCTTCTGGTTCTTTTGAACTCCTCGTACTATAAGTCCTTGTTAGCCGAGCTCTATTCGTAGAAGGGGTAGGGGTTTGAAGAGGTGAAGGCCACCCCATTTCGCGGTAACCGAAGTTGTCCATGGTTGGACGTCGACTGAGTTGCTGTAGGCTTTATCTTATCACATTTCACGAGACAGTAAGATCTTATTTGACATTGTGATTTATTGCGCTATTTTTAATGCGCGTAATTAACTAAGTAAATTTTGGCTGTAATAAAATATTATGTATTATGCAAGTTTCTTTGTTACATTCTTGTTATACAGTTTCTTATTAAAATTTTACTAAAAATAAATAATTTTGAAAGCTTCTTATATGGACTTAATATACTAACTAAAAAAGGACATATAAAAATAGAAAAGAACTATTTAGTAATGAGCAATTTTATATAGGTAATTTTATACGGTATTTCTTATTATTTCTTATCAGAAACAAAATTTCTTTGTAACTTCGCGGCCTCGTGGCAAGTATTTATAAACAAACAATATAAACTTTGTGTATTTAGATACGTATAGGTACATAGTGTGTCGCTTTAACTCACTACGTACGGCATAACTAAAGACAAAAATATTTTTGTTATGTAAAAACATTTACAATTTTTTTTCGTAAAAGAATGTAATTATATTCTTTATATGCAAAAACATTGTGAGACATTGCGCAGTTGCGCAGGAACTGACTGTAAACGCGAAAGTTGTAGGTTCGATTCCCACTCGAGGGAAAAATATTAGTTTCGTCGCTTGTAACCACATTTCACGAGACAGCAAGAACTAAGGAGATAAATGGTTTTAACACGCAATATCGGGAAAATGTAAGGGAAAAACATAACGTCTTGCCTAACGATTGCACGTTTGCCTGCAAGTCTATAATGACGTCATACTTTTGTTTGTCTAAATGTAAAATTATAAAGATACATAATATAAAACTCCCTAATTGAATGACTGGCAAAATAACAACCAGACGAAACTACTGTATTTAGAAAGGTGAATAATGTATGAGGCCAATCGTGGCGGAGGTGGTGCAACGTGTGCCTGTAAATCGACTGGTTGTGGGTTCGATACCCACTAGAGGAAATGAAATATTTATTTACATTTATATTTTCATTTTTTCGCTCTGGTGTCGAGGGGAAAGCGCAGCGTAGAGTTCCGCCACTGAACACGCAACGCCTCCACAAATTGGTGGAAAGTGGGGAACGGAGTGTCTTAACACTAGGTTCTATATACTAACTAAAAAAGCCTCTCTCTACCCTGATGTGTGCAGGATACAGCGTGAAGCCGAAAAAAAAGAAATATTATCTATGTAGGGTTAGAAAGTGTGTGGGTTAAATAAATTAAGTTCTATGACACGACGCACACAATATCTTAAAAAATTAACATGTATCCGCTACCTGTCTTTACTTAATTACCTCATTATCATAATAATACTTGATCATTCTATTTCATGAACAATATCAATAAACTTCGCTTTCTGAGAAATGTATCATTTATTCTGTAATTTAACTGGAAATATGTTGCAGGCGTTTCACATTGAAAGCGGTTTAGCTGAGTTTTAGGTCGATTTTTCGTTGTTTGCTTGTTTTTTAACAAATTAACTAACATTTTTTTTGGCGGTACTCATGGTGAACTTTGTCTGCAAGAAAATTTAAATAACTTATCATTTGAATGGAGGCGTCCTCATCTTTAGACAGTAGGACCTCTTGTGACTGCGAATGCGAGAGGTTATGGGTCCGATTCCCACTTGAGGTAATAAAAAACAATATAAAATATATTGTTTTAAATACATTTCTACACTGTAGAGTCGATGCAAAGTGTGGAGTTGAGCCCCACCACTCGACTTCACTTCGCATACTTCACTAACTTCAGCGAGTGCCGCTAGATGTCATTTGGCGCCGATACAATATATCGCACCTTTAGAATTGTAGTGACCTAATCAAAAAATCATGATTTTGAGTTTTTGTCAGAAATTGACCTAAAGCGGCGCTGTACACAGCAGGGTAGGCAGAAAGAACTTAGAATTAAAACACTTGGTAAGGAACAAGGTCAATTTCTGACAAAAACTCAAAATCATGGTTTTTTTGATAAGGCCACTATAATTCTAAAGGTGCGATATATATTATCTTTCCCCTGAGTGTAGATCGTACCTATGTCCATTATGCTTTTTCTGACGTAGACGACCTCTGAAATAGATAGCAATCAAAGAGTAATTGATATGACGAAATCGTAATATTAAATAGTTCTTATCAAACATAATAAATCAGTAGATATACTGATTCTGAATATTTCATTGGCGTGTATGCATTTTATAATCTTTAAAAAAATCTTGGATTCTTTAATAAAAGTCAAGGGGTAGGTTTCTTACTTTATTTTGATATATTTTTATGTAAACCGAAAAATAAAGATTTTTATAACAACCAGAAATATGTCTCATACTATACAAACTAGTTTTCTTCTTTCATAAATAAAATAAAACCTTACAACCGCTATTCATGTGGCAACACCTTAACAGTACCGTTCATCGCACTGACAGTGTGTCAACCCATTTACAATGAGAGAGCAAACATAAATATTTGCGCCATATAATACCATTGTAGAGATGTCAGTTTGTTTGTCACGTCAGATAGTTAGACTGAGGGCCTTGACCCCCTCTGTAAAGAGGTTTTATAAAAAAAACATAGATCATCGCCCGCAACTATCTTTGAATGGGCTTTAAGACATTCAATACAACGCAATATCTCGCTTTTTTTTTATTATAAGAGTTTTGACAAACCCTTACGTAGCGCTCCCTCACACTCCTCATCCTATCTACTTATACATGCCAATATATATTAAATGTTTCATTTCCTCGGGTAGGGATCGAACTCAGAACTGGTCGTGTCCCTGGGCCTCGCGTGTTAAGTGGTGGAACTCAACGCTGCGCTTTAAATGCCAGACAAAATGTCTTCTGTTTATTTTGCAGATGTTTTTTTCTGACGCCAGAATAGAAAATGAAAATATTAAATATTTCATTTCCTCGGGGGGAGTCGAACCCACAACGACTGTAAAGTCGCTTGCGCCACGACTAGCCTCTGGTAATAATATATATAATAATTAATATAATAAAGTAACGGTTGGTGGTCTGCCAATATCATTCGAGGGTTGGATGATCAAATGAACTGTCCATTTGAACGTAATGTAGCGGAAAAGTAAGTGCATTACACGGACTATTAATAACGTTAATATGAGGACTAGAATTTTTGTTAGTTAAATATGTTAATTGAGTTTATTTATATGAAGACGGAGGCGTCTGGGGTAAATTTTCTAGTCAGATCTCATGATATTATGTTTTTTGTAGCTTCATATTTATCCCAAATATAGCAGCGTAGACGTACCCTAGTATTAAGACACGCCGTGCTCCCTCGTTAAGGCCCAATTTTTTAGACAATATTGTTTTTAGGCCCTCGTGGCGCAGAGGCACAATTTTTTTAGTTCAGATAAAGCGCGGCGTTAAATCCCGGCCACATGACAGGTAATGTCTTGAAAATTGAGTGGTAATTAACACGAGGTTCCCTATCTCCGCTACAAGCGAGATACAGCAGCTAGAAAAACCTCTATAACTTCAATTTTATAATTTACATTAAAAAAAGCTTCTTAAAATAAAGACAATTTGTAACCGATATAATAACATGAAAGGTTTATACGGCCAAGAGACGTGTCACATCAAATTACGGTGTTCGCCCTATAATTTTCCTTGTAAAAGTTCACTCTCTCGCCGTCGCCGGGTAACGGGACTGACCGACCGCGACATCGTATTGACGACCGTAGCCTGATCAGCCGTGTAGGCAAACAACTCGATATATTTATACTATAGTGGGTATGTCTTACTAGATGCTTCCTAAGGTCTTGTTCGAGTGGAAAGTAAGGATTTCTTTTTTTTGTTTTAGCTTCACTCTAATAGCCAATTTTCGCTTCAAAGAAGTCACTTCACTTCGTATTGATTAGTAAAGTGAGGAAATGGAAATCATTAATTTCCTCGCGTGGAATAAGACACCTAACCGTCATATTTGCATTCACTCCTGTAGCCGCCGTGATTTAGTGTTTCGGGTTTAATATAGTTTGATACTCTCAAGACTCTCGTAATCAAGAAAATCGCGGCATTGCGTACACTGATTTCCCAAGTTCCTTTGCCTACTCTATTGTACTCCTGGAGCCAGCTATATCCTACATAGGCACCGCTTAAAATTTAAAAAAAAAAACGTTTCAATTTTTTTTCAGCTATTCTTTATTGTCTTTTAGTCTTCTATGTAAAACGTTAAATTGATCTTAACCAATATTCAATACATAATCATTAATAATTATGATTTTTGAACAACAACAACAACAACAATTTTTGAATTGATAACTGACATACTTACTAATAAAAATGCTTGAAAATAATATGAAAATAAATTTCTCAGTAGCAATCATTAATTAAAATTTTGAAGTTTATAATATTTTTGTTATTAAATTTGAACAAAAAGAAACTGCTTCCCAATAATATTTACAGCATCAACTTTGAAATGTAACAGAAGGTCAATCAAACAAAAGCCCAGCAGAGCTAATAAATCAATCTATATATAACTTTACTTTCATGTCTTCTCCGTACATTATCTTCAGGAATTCTTGAAATTCAACACTCAAATGCATTTTTCAGTTGAAAAACAATCGTTTAACGGTTTTCACAAAGAGAGTTAGTTGATCATAAAAATGTTAATAGCATTGTAATTTGCGGTTTACTTTTGTAATATACCTATACCTATATACTTTTTAGAGGCCAGTCGTGGCGCATGGAGCACAAGGGAGACTGTAAACGTGACAGGTTGTGGGTTCAATTCCCACGCGAGGAAGATGAAATTGTTAATATTTTCATTTTCTTGCAATGGCTCGCAATGTATCAAGAATTTGACGGATAGTTGGGAATGGAAATGTATTAATCAGGAACGGATGGTTTTAACACTAGGTTCCCAGGTTCCATCTGCTTACCCTGTTTCTAGCGGGATACAGGGTGGACTTTTAGACGTAGTAAAGTGTTAGCAACTAAGTATTTTTTATGAAACATTACAAATTTCACGTGGCCGTAACTCTAACTGTAAGTTCTATGGATTCCATCAATATAGCCTCCTTCGATAACCATTTACTTATATAATATATTTGCCTTGAACAGAAATAAGTTTTTTTACTTTTAAATAGTTTCACGCCGCATATGCAGGGTAGGCAGGGGAAAGCTAGTGTTAAGATACTCCAAATCGAAGATACGATGAATTAATTCATTTCCACTAAGTGAGAATCAAACCCACAAACGTCGCGTTTACAGTCAAACGCTCTGCTGCCGCGACAACTTCGTAATTTTTTAATTTAACCATACCTATATATTAGGTAGCTGTCAGTTACATATTGAATTCCTCTGAATGTGATGTACGAAATACGAAACTGTCATTTCAACACATATAAGCTATTAGAATGATGATAAGAACCGTTTCAGAGAAATCTGGATAACTCTATATGGATTTTATTGGGTATGTATACTTAAATTAGGTCTTTACACACTATGCTTTTAATAGAGTTGTGACTATTCCGGCCACAAGCGAGCAATTGTAAGCGACAGGTGGGTTCGATTCCCACTCAAGAAAAAAAATTGATTTCATTTCCTCTGGTAAGTGGTCTGGTAATAGCTCTGGTAATGACTAGCGAGGCAAAGCGCGGCGTTTAGTTCCGACACTTAACACGCATAACCTTTCACGCAGAATTCGGCAGAAAATAAGGAAGAAAAGTGTTGTAGCTTAGTAGGAACGGAGTGTCTTAATATTAGGCTCCCAGTTTCCCTCAGTCTATCCGCTATTTGCAGGATACAGCGTGAAGCTAAAAAAGCTTTTTTTAATCAATTTCCAATCTATAGCCTATTTTTAGCCTAAAACCGTTTGAATGCACTAAGTACTTGAAATTATTAGTCAGTTACATTAATAAATACTATCGGCCGCCCGTCTTTAAATAGCCTAATTGTGTCAAGCGTTTCATGCTAATATTATTTTCTATGATATCTTTATTATGTATAATAGACATGGTCTTCATATGAGGCCAGTCGTGGCGCAGGGAGCACAAAGTGTGACTGTAAAACCGACTGACTGTTTGTGGATTCGATCACCACTCAAGGTGATGTGATGATGAAATATTTACTTAAATTTATATTTCCATTTCTTCACTCTGGTGTCGAGGCAAAGTGTGGCGTTGAGTTCTGCCACTCAACACGCAATACCTCCAGAATCCGGCAGAAAAGGTGGAACGGAGTGTCTTAGGTTCCCTATGCCTACCCTGCTGTGTGCGGGATACAACGCCGCGCTTTGTCTCGACACCAAAGCTAATAAATTAAAATATAAAATATTTCATTTTGTCAAATGGGATCGAACCCACAACCTATCACGTTTACAGTCACGCTCGTGCCCTGCGCCACGACTGTCCTCACTGGACTAGTCGATGTTTGTTGCTTAAAATATTTTTTTTTTTCTTTAATTTCTTCCATTATACAAGGGCCTATTTAGACATTCCATGGCAGTTAATTTATCGAATTGGTGAAAGTATTATATTATATATAATAATAAATAAATCCCTTTATTAGGTCTCTCATCGATACTAAGAAAGTGGACGCACGTGTCCAGGCTTTAAGCCGTTTTTAATTCCATATTAAGGGGCAAAAGGAACAATCGATTGTAAATCGATTTCCAATCAAGGCCCGACAACCCGACTTTAGGGCTGTATAAAATTAAATGCCTATAGCAAAAGGTGCGTTCACAACACAATCTTTTTATAAGATTTTGTAGGCAAATAGTGGCGTTGGGTTCCACCACTCAACACACAATACCTATAGAATTCGACGAGAAGTGAGAAACGAAAGTGTCTTAATGGGAACGGAGTGTCTTAACACTAGGTTTCCAGGTTAAATCTCTGCCTAACCTGATATGTGTGCACATTGTGAAGCAAAAAAATTTTTAAATTAAAAAAAATGATGGAAAATTTGCCTAATTTTTGAACTAAGGAAAATCACTCTCAACAACAAATCAGCAACCAAGAAGGAATATTTAAAAACAAATATTAAAATATAAAAAACAGTGATTTGACTCGAATATTTGAGTATTTGCATCTATTTGCATTAAGGCTATATAATAACGAGGGACGGAGTACCGAAACACTATGTTTGTGGCTATATATTATTTTTGTTTTTTTTTAATAATTGAAGCGCGCGAAACAAGGCAAGGTCCTATCTTAAACGTAAGCCATATCTGTTCTCTTAAAATAAAAATACCAAGTAAAATCAAAAATCAGCTTCACGCTGTATCCCGCACACTGCAGGGTAGACAGAAGGAACGCAGTGAAAGACACTCCGTTCCCCACTTTTTGCCGAATTCCGGAGGCATTGCGTGTTAAGTGGCAGAACTCAACGCCGCGCTTTGCCTCGACACCAGAGTGAAGAAATATAAATATAAATTTAAGTAAATATTTCATCTCCTCGAGTGGGGACACTTTGTGCCGCTGCGCCACGACCGGCCTCATTTATTTTTATTTGATTTTAATCATAAATATCTAATAATATTAACATTTTTATGTTACACACGATAAGAACGGCCAGTGACGGCAGTCGTGGCGCAGGGGCACAAAATGTGACTGTAAAATCGACTGTGTTGTGGTTGATTTCCCCGCTCGAGGAGATGAAATATTTATTAAATTTATATTTTCACTTCTTCGTTCTGGTGTCAAGGCAAAGCGCGGCGTTGTGTTCCGCCACTCAACACGCAATGCGTCCAGAACTCGACTGAAAGTGGGGAACGGAGTATCTTAACACTAGGTTCCCTCTGCCTACCCTGCCGTGTGCGGGATACAGCGAGAAGCTGATGATATGATAAGAACGGTTGCTGAAATTGCCAGCAATTGAGCAAATTGAGCAATTCGACAGTTCCCAAAAGACCCAGGTTCGAGTCCCACTACGTACATTTTTTTATATATATATTTCCAATTTATTGAACTATTTGATATAGCGCCCTTACAAAGCTAAAGCTGTATAGTAAATACATAAATGCGAAATAACCAACGAACCAATAAACCCCCATTGTTAGGCACGTGCCGGGTTGCCGTTTTGTTTATTTTATTCCGTTTTAAGTAAAATAGCTTTCTGGTAACTTTTATAAGCATAATTGGTTTTTAAAAGATGTAGGTTCAAATCTCGCTTCGATAATTTTTTATGTGTCGCGTTTACCAAGCTCGTGTCCCTGCGCCACGAATGGCCTCAATTTAGACTATATAATGTTAGTGTAAATGCAGTGGTTCTCTTCAATAAACACCGCGGTGTTGGTTTCTGGACAGCCTTCACTCCAATCTTATTTATTATTTTTGCCTTCTTTACGATGTACGAAAAACCGTAAAGTTTATATTTTTTAGAATCACAATATATCTTAGCAGGTGAGGCAAAGGGAACCCGTATATAATAGAGTAAGACATACTAAACCTAATTCTAAAACATTGCGGTCCTCACTTTCCGCCAAATGTTCGAGACATTGTGCAACTGAGCCGCCGCACTTTGTCTTTTTACCAGGTAAGAGCGAAGAAATCATACATACGACATAGTGGAAATCGAACCTACAGCCGTCGTTTTAACAGAGGCTGTGGCTCTAGGCCGACGGCCTTCTAAGCATAAAGATAAGAATGTCTTATTTGTCTACATAGACACAAACGTTTCAAGTTCGCGTACAGTTTACTACTACAGTAATAGAAATACGTTGATAACAATCTGAACTGGAACAACTGATAAGGCAAGGAAATTGGAAAGTAGTCTAAAATCAGAAACTTTAGATCAACCGAAGGCTAGAAAATCGATTGTGTTGAATACGTTATGTAGGTATGTAATAGATATAAGAATATTTCTATATATTTATTAACTGTGTAAATATTTTTGTATATCGGGTTGTTGTTTATATTTTATGAATATTATTTCTGTATACGACAGATAGTTGGAGATGATTTCAATGGGAGAGAACAAATTAATTATTTTTTTCCCCCCTGCATTGGTGATAAGGTAAAACACAATATTGAAATACACCACTAAACCATAAAATAGAGTCTTGAAAATTGGACCGGAGGTGGTTTTGAACTAGATTCTATGTGCTTAATCCTCTTTTTTGAAAAAGGATGCCTACCTACAAATAAAATCACTTATATTAGCAAATATATATTTTTTAAATTATCTCTTTAATATTTTTTTAAGCTTCACGCTGTATCCCGCACATAGAAGAGTAGGCAGAGGGAACTTAGTGTTAAGCCACTTACTTATATAATCTGACGATTTTTAGCTAATTTCTATTATAATATATAATTTGTAAAATCAACACAAAACCAAGCGCAGACGCTTGTATCATAAATCAATCGTAATTTACTCCAGCCAGATACCATCAGGCCAGAGCTGCAGGGTTGGCAGGTGCAAATTAATATTTATAGCCGCCTTAGAGATATTTTGTGCAATATGTTTGTGAAATGCGCTATACTTTAGCTATGGTTGTAGCCCTTATTATAATTTATGATTAATCGATTCATTTATATTTCTTATATAATTCATTTATAATTCTTATACTTCTATATGATATTGACAATGTATCGATTTGACGCTAACATCCGCCACTCATCACAATGTGCCTCAAGAGTTCGATTGAAAGTGGGAATCGGCTCTTCTGTTTCCCACAATCAGCCGGATTTTTTAGTTAGGAACAGAGTGTCTTAACACTAGGTTCCCAGGTTCCCGCTGCTTACACTGCTGTGTGGGATACTAATATACGTATTCCTCATGACATTGCTCACGTAAACGTCAAGTTTGTAACATTTACTTCAATTCGTGATATAGATAAGTAAATTAAAATAGAATTTTTCGATTTTCTGTTTTGTTCAGGCATATATAAATCTTTCTCTGGAATCAATCTGTCTATTAGTGTAAACCACACTTAAGTCCTCGCCCCAGAGGCCGTCGTGCGGCAGCACAGTATGAATATGACGATTTTGGGTTCGAATTCCATTCGGAGAATAAATTATTTTCATTTTCTTGCCATTTTCAGCTTCATGCTCTATCATAGATGTATATATATATAGCAGGGTAGCCAAACAGAACCCAATGTTAACACACTCCGTTCTCCACGATTAATTTTCAAAAATATATTTTTTTTTATACGTTTACTTCGAATTATATATTTTTATTACAATTTACCAGTGATGTATGTGTATATAACAAAGGTTTTTATATATTAATGTCATTAACTGACAACCTTAAGAACACAGCAGTGTAGTGTCTGTATTGAAAGGAGCTGCAATGCGGAACTACCGATGGAATGCCCTATAAAGGATAATAGTGTAAAAATATACATAAATTATATTAAAATATGCATACATAAGTCGATTATTCAAGATGTCGTTGCGCAGAGACACAAGCGTGCGGCTGTGACGAGACAGGTTGTGTGTTCGATGCCCACTCGAAGAGATATGGTATTAAATATTTTCATGTCTTCTGGTAAACTGGCAAATCGCGGCATTAAGTTCTGCAACTCACCGCGCATTGATATAAATACAGAATTTGACAGAAAGTGAGGAAATGTCTTAATGAAAACGGACTTCTGTCAAAATTCAACGCCGCTTTGCCTTGACACTGGAGCAAAGACATAAACTTATTTCCTCAGGTGGGAATCGAACCCACAACCTATCGCATTTACAATCACAACATATGCTTCCGCACCACAACTTACCTTTTAGAAATAAGTTTAATATTTTAAATTAATGATGGATTGTAAATATTTAATCATACAACCAACTAAAAATATGTTCGACAATATTAAACTCATAATAAAAAATCAAAGAAGATTACAGCCTTTTGGGAATTATAAAAATGGCCTTAAATTATTCACAAAGTTATAAACTTTACCTGTTTATAACTCTTTCGTTTTTGCCTTTCATATTTTAACTCCATTGCGGTATATATAAAGAATGCTAGTGTCTTTTACTAACGTTTATTTACGAGTATAAGGATGTGGAGACTTCATTCCGTCTGTATGTAATATGAATGTGGGTTCGAATTTCACACAAGGATATAATAATGTTATACATTAGATAAATTGAATGTGTCTTTAATGATGCTCATTTCACCACAAGGACGGAGCCACAAGTTTTTTTTATATATTATTTTAGTTATAATATTTTATATTTCAGTTTCAGTATTATAATATATACATAAAAAAAAAATTTAGCTTCACGCTGTATCCTGCACATAGCAGGGTAGACAGAGGGAACCTAGTGTTAAGACACTCCGTTCCCCACTTTCTGCCGAGTTTTGGAGGCATTGCGTATTGAGTGGGAAGAACGCAACGCCACGCTTTACCTCGACACCAAAGCGAATAAATGGAAATATAAATTTAAGTAAATATTTCATCTCCTCGAGTGGTGATCTAACCCACAACCAATCGGTTTTACAGTCACACTTTGTGCCACTGCGCCACGACTGGCCTCAATAATATATTTATTCAAGTATTACAATATTTCAGTTCCTTGAGTGTGGGGAACGTTATATCTAAGAAGATCTAAGCTCATTAAAAACTAAATTAGACCTATCCAAATTCCGTACATTACGCAACGCGACCCGTTAGCGTCTCAGCGTCTCAACTTTAAAGCAATATTGCTATGTTGACAGAATGATGCGACTCTTGTACTACTTATGGGTGGGCTCAATTCATAAGATCGTTTATTTGATAATAAATGCTTTAGACTCCGGAAGTCAGGAACATTTGTTTTTATGTTTTAGTTATGGTTGGTTTATAATTTTTTTTGTATTAAACTTTTTAAATGAACTAATTGAAAATATTTTATGGGTAAATGTATTTGGAACTGTGGCGGTGCAGTGGTCTAGCGTCTGTGTGTTAAAATGATGTAATTGTAATTTGGGAGGATTATAATATTTAAAAAATATTATTTTTTTGCTGTCTGCAGCATTGTATTCCATCACAAAACACATAACGTCTTGAACAGAAGGGAACGGAGTACAGTAGAGTCCTGTTTGCTTAAAAAGGGTTAAGCTGTTTTTACAAATCAAATCAAATCAGCTTCACGCTGTATCCCGCACACAGCAGGATAGACAGAGGGAACCTAGTGTTAAGACACTCCATTCCCCACTTTCATTTCCTCGACTGGGGATCGAACCTACAACCAGTCGGTTTTACAGTCACACTTTGTGCCCCTGCACCACGACTGGCCTCAATTTTAATAAAGTATCAAGAGAAAAGAGTATTTCAGATTTCCTTTTTTGAGTGGTGGATGTTAATACAACCTGCAGCAATCTAAAATACCCTAATTAGTTATAATTACAACAATAACTTTAAATAATTAAAAAAAAAATAGTTCCACTTCATATGTACATAGTTTTATTATTACGCATATATGACATATAAATATTATAAATAATAGCTGCTACCCGCTAAATATCACATTACTATAAATTTATATGCTCTTTTTTTATGGAAAAGACAAGGCAAACGAGCGTTCGGGTCACCTGATGGTAAGTGACTACCGCCGCCTTCGGCCCCGTGCAACACCAGAGGAGCTACAGGTACAATAAAAAATTATAATTTGATAGATGAAAATTAATTTATATCCAAGACTACAATACGATAAATAATTTAATTTCTTCACAACACTCCATATTCACAATAAACTTGATATAAAATATCATAAATATATATTAAATCGCTACCTCTTCCAACTCGCGTCACGTCTAAGTAACGTTATAAATCAAGCGGACGCTACACATAGCCCGCTAATACGACACCCGGGATGGATATGCTCATTCTGGAACATTCTAGGGCCAGGATTTATTGTGATATTTAATTATTAATTGTATAGTTAAAAAGGTTAAAGTTAATCTTGTAACTGTGCGTTTCCTTATAATTAATAATAGCGTTTTAGATTTAGTTGTAATTAAATCAAATTAAAAATTAAATCAGCTTGACGCTGCATCCCACACACAGCAGGGTAAGTAGGGGGAATCTAGTGTTGAGACACTCCGTTCCTCACTTTCCGCCGAATTCTGGAGCTGTTGAGTGCTGAAACTCAGCGCCGCGCTTTACTTCGACACTAGAGCGAAGAAATTAAAATATTATAAAGGAATATTTCATTTCCTCGAGTGGGGGTCGAACCCACTACCACACTTTGTGCCCCTGAGCCACGGCCTCAAGGGCTTAGTTGTAATTGCAGTGTATATTTGAAATTTTTCAGTTTTTATTTTTATATACACAATCAATATCTATCAGAAGATAATATTATTTTCATCTTTACATTATTTTTATAGATTTTTACTTAGATTTACCAAAATGAGTGACCATATTGTTGACATTTTGTGCAACAATGTTGTAATTGCATTTTCAGATAAATAAATATACCAAAGTATGCGAATAAACTATTTAAAAACTTTAATTGAGTCTCCTGCAATATTTAAAAAAAATGCGTTTAAAATTAATACGTAATTTTTGTATTAAATAAAAAATTCTAAACCGTCAAGGTGCATAGCACAAAATCAACCTGTAAACGAATGTCGAGTGAAAACAGAACCCACAACCATCGCCTTTACATCCGAACTTCGACACTGCGCCACAACGGTTCTATATCTAATATTATATTGCAAGATACATTAATAGTTAAGTAAAATATATGTAAGAACCAGCATTAGATACAATCTTCACACACGTTAGACGCAACAGTACCTAGTTGATCGAGGAAGTTGCCACATAGAAGATTGCTTATACCCGAGTACACTTTCATTTGAAAAACTCTGTAATCCTTTATTTTACAGCTATATTAATAGTGTTGGAAACAAAGAAACATCATGGACTGGATTGTGTTTGTGTGTTTGTTGTGGATGTTTAGTTTAGATTCTGCTTACTTGGGAGTCGTGGATTCGACACTCAGAACAGGAAGCGGGAGAGCCGAGTGGGTTCCGGGCACCAGATAGTTGAACACCAGATTTGTCTGGGCCCGAGAAATATTACTCTCAATAAAATTTGTCCCGAAAAATAAATAAAAAACGACATTTACATGAACACGTCTGTTAAAAGCAAAAGTCCAGACTTTTTTCTTTTAGTAATTAGTGATTCTGTTAAAGCCCTGTTTATAAGTCCTTATCTCCAACGTACATTACAAATGCACAAAAATAAAAAAAATGTTAAATTCCTTTAGCTTGACATTAAAATAAACAAGAGTTATTTAATTATATGCATTTTTATAAATATTTTTGTGCTGGGTGGTCAAATGTACTGAATGTATACAGCAATCGTTTAGTGTGTAGTATGTTGACAAGGTTGTCCAGCTTGAGGCTAATAAAAGTGGCTTAACCCTAGAATAATATATTTGTAACATTGATGTGAGTTTGATTCTCACGCAACGCTCAAAAAGTTGGGCAGTTGAAATCGTGTTGGCAATATTAGCTAAAAAAACGGACAAGCGCGAGTCAGGGTACCCACCGAAGGATTCGTACAGAAATTGGAAGTCTCTTTTTCTAAAATTTAAGCTTAGCTTAGCCAGAACCCTTTCATCTGATATCTCACTTGAACTAGCGGCCATAGCTATTCCCTAATTTGATTCTATAATTCTAATTTGATTCTATCGAAACTATTGACGAAATACGTTTTTTTATGATATAAACTACCATGTCTTTTTTTAAGTAAACGTAGAAATTCGCTTTTTTTAGGAAATCAAGAGACCGTAGATCTAAGTTTTTTGGTACAAAGTTCAACTCCATTATTCTAAGTACTTCTGAAATAAAGGCTCAAGAGCATTTATTTCAGAAGTGCTTAGACAGACAGACAGACAAACAGACAGATGGATGGACAAGGAAGTGATCTTACAAGAGTTACTTTTTTCCTTAAAGGTAACCCTAAAAATTACGACTTATGTATGATCGTGTCCCTGAGTGAGATAGATTCGAACCCACGACTACTATAGAAAAAAAACTTAACTTCACCACAACAATGTTATTGCATAAAACTTTGAAGTTACTCTGTTATACCACTTTATTTTAATAATAACAACTGTAGTATTTAAAAAAATCCACATAATATTAGCGTTTTAACATGACGTGTCATAATGAAAAGGTAATAAAAATTGTTTCTTATTCACAAAAAATATCAGTGTTGAAAAGATAATGGATAATTTAATATGTATTTTAAACATTTTAAAACGTATGTAAGATTTTATGAATAGACTGATAATGTTACAACTCTCATTTTCTCGCTCAGATATAAAGTTGAGTGCCGCCACACACGATAAGTGGGACATGGAGAGTCGTAACACTAGCAACTTTTGCAAAATTTCTACATGTGAGTACATGTACATGTTACTGTATAGTAAGAAGCTAAAACAAAAAAAAAACACCATAGATGTCCTTTGCCTACGCTTCTATGTAGGATACAACTTGAAACTTAAACAACATATCGACCCTCCCCCCTCCTCCCAAAACATGACATACACAACTAAAGTGGTACAATAAGACCGTGCATGTACCAAAACGTCGTAAATAACCATTACGTGTTCCGAGACGAATCAAACGGTAGCTGTACTGATAAATATGTAAATTACGTACATTCGGACGCTAAAGTGATTTTAAAAATATTAATAATAAAGTTAAATATCTCATCTCTTTAGAGGAATTTTTGTCTCTAGGAATGTTTATTATATAAAAAATACCAATTTATTTTCTTTTTTTATTTTGACCCTTTTAGATAAAGTTCAGCGTTGAATTTCGCCCACAAAAAAATCTAGGTAATACGAAAAAAATCTCAGGTCTCCAAAGTAAGCCGAAAGTGATGAATGTAGTATTCTAGCAGGAGGGTTCATCATCATCATCATCATGCTCCACATTCGCTTCCCGTTTAGAGGAGTGAAATAATTTTCCTTTCTACAACTCTATGAGTTCGTAATATCTCGAAAATTGGAAAACATTAAAAATTGGTAGGACAAGAAGCTTTTAACTATTAGGTTCACTTTGCCTACCTTTTCCTTAATACTAGGTTACCTCTGTCTACCTTGCCATATTCAGGATAAAGTGGAAAGCTAAAAACTATGTTCTCCATGATGGTACTATGGAAATTAAAAAGTAAAAAAATATTGAATATAAAATTGCTGATTAGAGCAGGTAGGTATGTATATGGGATACACACGCGCTATTACAAAAGATGGGTGGCCATAAATTATTAGCAAATATTTGTTGTAAAAGTCTACTAATTATTTAATGTAAATTATCTTATAAATGGATAAAATTAATTAAATGTATAATAACCTTTATTATTCTTAGGTATATTAAAACAATTTTTTTTTAAATATATACTATATTTTTCTTTTAAAAGACTTACTAGTCTTTTAATAAAATAAATATAATACTCTACTAAGTAGACTAAGCAAAATTTGCAATTTTATTTTAATATTACCCACCATACCATGATTACTATAATAGTCGCAGATCAGCGCCGGCATTTTGTCTGAAACCCACATACAATTCAGAACATAACATCGACGACTTTTTACTTGTGTTTAACTTTAACTTACTTGTGTTTTATATACTTGTGTTTAACGGAATTAACGAGTCGCAAAGTGTGGCCTAGGATGCTATGACATGTCTCTTCAAAATCTGTCAAAATCGAATATTTGCCAGGAATACAAAAACAGGTGACACTTTTTTTTTTATGGAAAAGACACGGCAAACGAGCGTGCGGGTCACCTGATGGTAAGTGATTACCGCCGCCCACGACCCCGTGCAACCCCAGAGGAGCTACAGGTGCGTTGCCGGCCTTTACGATGGGTTGGGCGCCGGGGCCCGGTATTACCTGATGCGAAACGCAGTGGCATAAAGCCACTACTTCACGCCGGTTTCAAATGCCGGGGGTGGTAATGATCCGGTCGAGTCTGCCCATGCGTGTTGCCATTGCTGGCGACGTGACTCTACCACACGTACTTTAGTCGCCTCTTACGACACCACCAGTACCAGGATGATCCTATTCTAGGCCGGGATCACACGGCACAAATACACAAATACACGACACTAACGATTGTTTGTCTTATCTTTTTCATAAAATTGCACATTTTTTTAAACAGAAAATAAAATATAAATTAAGATATAAAAGAGAACGCGATGCGAGCGGAATGTTTAGTAGCTTACTAAATATAAAAAAAGGTAATTCAATAATTCAATAATTTGAGTTAATATTTAGACACTGACCTCAACAGAACATAGCCTTAGCCTTAGCATTAGCTTTTATTTGCTTGTTTAGTGTCGCGGATATAGCAAAGTAGGCAAAGGCATCCTATCCTATCATTCATATATTAAGGCACTTAGTTCTCTAATTAACACAATTCCGTTCCCCACTTTCGCCGTATGGACGGATTTTGTTGTAGAGCGGCGAAACACAACGCCGCGTGTCGCCTGGTAGCCGAAAACAAAGAAATGAAAATATTATATGTATATTTCAGTCAATTGGTATTCGAACCCAAAACCTGTAGCGTTTAAAGCTGCAGGATTGTGCCTGCGCCACGACTGGCCTCGATTAAATTATTTGTATATATGTACGCAACATTTAGTTGACCTTTGGTATTTATTATAACACACATTATTTATTATACTATCGATATAAATTACTACAATTTGATTAGCTATGTAATTGTTTCTAACAAGTTCCAAAGTTGGTCAAGGAGTGCATATACAGAAAATATATCATATATAATTACAATATATTATAGAATATCTATTAAATAAATGAAAATATTAATTCGTTCCTCCAAGTGGGAATGGAACCCACCACCGTCACACCCTTGTGCCCATGCGCCACGACGGCCTCATTTGTATGAGGCATCATACTTAGGTACTACGAAAACTACTGCACTGTGCAGAAAAATAGGCGAGAGAGAGGTCGTGGATTTAATCCATTAATACGAGCTTAACCTTTATTTTACGGTCACTAGCAGACCATAGAAATATTTTTTTTATTTTTATAGTTTATATATTTTGTATTCATTGTGGGGCAGGGGCACAAGAGTATGTCTCTAAGACGACGATCGTGGGTTCTTTCCCCATTAGGGGAATGAATTATTGTTCAATAATATTTTAATTCCTCGCTTTGGCGACAAGTTGTGTTCCGCCACTCGACTTTGCAACTTGCGGGATACGTCGTGAAGCTGGCTTTTATATTTTAATATTATTTAATTTTCACACGAAACGGACGAACTGACTTTCACACAAAACGAAGAAGTAAGACTTCATCGATCAAAAAACTAAAAAAAAAAATCAGCAGTAATATGTAGCTTTTCACACAGCAGGCTAGGCAGACCTAGTGCTAGGCAGACCTAGTGTTAAGACACTCCGTTCCCCACTTTCTATCGAATTCTGGAGACATTGCGTGTTGAGTGGCAGAACTTGCGCGCGCTTTGTCTCTACATCAGAGCGAAGAAAATGGAAATATAAATTTAAGTAAATATTTCATCTCCTCGAGTGAAGATCGAACCCACAACCAGTCGGTTTTCCAGTCACACTTTGTGCCCCTGCGCCACAAGTGGCCTTAAAATGATGTTTTTAATTACCACTAAATTTTACAATATTGATTTTTGAGTAGAAGAACTCAACGAGGCGTTTTGTCTTGCCAGAACAAGACAATCAAAAATTTGAAATAGGCGATCGAGATGGAAGCCTCAGCTATAACGGTCCGTATATTACGCATTGCGTATCTTCCACGTGGACACAAATGAAAATGCAGTATGCAATGCATATGCGGCCGCGATCTGGTGTAAAGACCAAAACGCGACGTTGCATTCCACAAGTCAACACGCAATATCAGGAAAATTTGGCAGTGCACAGGGATCATAGTGTATGAACACTAGGATCCCTCTGACTACCCCGTCATTTGCGGGATACAGCGTGAACAAAGAAAACCTATATGATATGTTAATTTATTGGCACCGTAGTCATGTTTTTATAAATAATTTCAAAGCATAAAATAAATAAAATAAACATCAATCTCCTACTAAATGACTATTATTACAATAATTTTATTAAAGCTGAGTGCTGCAAGGAAGTGAGTGATGAAATGGTGAATGAGGTAAGAGGTCCCATGAGACATGGGATAATGATAGAAATATAACGTGTATGCTTTACTAATATCTACTATATAATATTTAAGAATAAAAATATTTGTTTGTCTGTTCTGTTATTTTTAATTTAAGTTAGGGAACTTGTTAGGGTTGAGATCAGTCGCAGGGTCATAATAGGATAGGTTGTGGATTACAATCTAACTCGTGGAAATGAAATGAAATAAATAAATAAATAAATCCCGCACTTGTCAGGGTAGACTGCGGGAACCTAGTGTTAAGACACTCCGTTCCCCACAGTCCGCCGAAATCTGAAGGCATTGCGTGCTGAGTGGCAGAACTCAACGCCGCGCTTTGCCTCGACACCAAAGCGAAGAAATGGAAATATAAATTTAAGTAAATATTTCATCTCCTCGAGTGGGGATCGAACCCACAACCAGTCCGGTTTACAGTCACACTTTGTGCCACTGCGCCACGACTGGCCTCCAAAATTTCATGATAATCCATTGAGTAGTTTTGGCATGAAAGCGTAACAAACAAACTTACACTCACGTTTGTAATATTACTAACCGTATGCCCTTTCCGAGTAGGTAATTAGGTAACAGATTACATGAAGTCACCACTGTTGACTCACTTATTGTGTCGTGGGAGAAAAAATATCGATTTAATAAATTACATCGTCTGCATACTTAGTGATATGACTCGATTATGATATTGCGTTTTACTTTTACATAGTATTAACATAGTATTGAGAAGTGTCAGTTCGATTCCCCGCTGAAACAATAATATTAAATTGCGTAATATCTGTATTTATGTAAATGCGTGTGACTGTAAACGTTTGCGTTCGATACAGTGCGTTTTGAAATTATTTCAATATTTGAAATGCAACATAACATCGCAGTGTTGAGTTCCACCACTCAACATAGTGTCCTGAAAATTTAGCTAAATTCCCTTTATACTATAAGCGGGATACAGCGTGGAGTAAAAAAAATTTACATAATTATTAATATGTGAATAGGAAAATTATTATTTGCGTCAATGATGAAAGTCATTACTTGGGGTCTAGACCAAAATTTTTTAAAAATTCTCTCTCTCTCCCTCCCACTCGTATTTTTGTGTGAGGCTAATCTCGGAAATTGTCAAAAATCAACCTATTTAAATACAATCTTCAGCAAACTTTCATTACCATTTGCTATTTTTTAATTGATAAAACATAAATAAAAAACCACCACTTTCTTGTGTAGTATACAAGTTGTATAAAACGCTAGTATGTACATATTTATATAAGTTTTTATTAGCTCCATTTTTCAATTGCTCATACAATTTTCGTTCAACATTTTACCCGATATTACCAATTAAAGAAATATCTTTTACTATAAATAAGTCTTATATTAAAGGTTCTAGAGCACTGGTTCCCAACCGGTGGTCCGCAAACCACCAGTGGTCCACAGAAGCCTAAATATGGTCCGCGAACGATTTTAATTTTATGACTGGGAATGGTGAGGCTACGTTTCTGTTTAATTATCACAGTTAATTTTTAATATACCTCCATACACAGTGTTCCCTACTACCAAGAATGATATAAAAGTGGTCCTTGTTCAAGAAAAGGTTGAGAACCCCTGATCTAGAGGATGCCTTTAGATTACTCCATCGATGCATGTGATTAATATATAAAATTAAAACCGATTACGACCACTTTTGCAATGTAACACTTCCTTCATTGCGTTACAAGAATCTCATTTCAATATCATTTATCTTGTGTTTGTATTGGTCTTGTAATGTGGTTGTGCTTGAGATTGGACTTTTTTGTTATATATTTTTTTATTTCACGCTTAATCCCGTATATAGCAGAGTAGGTAGAGGGAACCTTGTGTTATAATACCCCGTCTCCCATCTTTTCGCCCAATTATTAATATATATTGAGCGTGTTGAGTGGCGGAACTCAACGCCACGCTTTGCCTCTTTACCAAAACATCTACTCATCGTTTCATCGACTGCATTCTGTGTATAGACGTCCACTTGCGCTTGTCACGCGCCACGACTGGCTTTACAACTTTTTTTGGGGCCTGGATCCACTTTTAGTTCTATAATTGTATCTAAATATAAAAATAAAAATAAAAATAAAAACCTTTTCCAAAGTAAATTAAGATTTATTTAAAAAACTGAAGTATATTAATAAAGTGATTATTATTAAAATAGAATGATTTTATATTACATTAAATTTAAGTATGACACCTAACAAATGCCTAGCTGAATAAAATAGCAATAAATGAATTACAACAATATACGTAAATGTTTTTTTCTTTAATATAAAAATAGTTTTTTTTTATTGAATTATTATATATTTTTATCAGTTGATAAATAAACGTATAATAAAAAAATTACAATTTATGAACTTATCTTAGTAAGGTCAACTGCGGGTTCACAAGCAGCGCGATTAAAAATATAAGCAGAAAAGGGAACGATATCAAAATTAGTCATTTTTTTTAATTCACAATGTAGTATCACGAACACAGATTTAAAACACTCCGTCCCGCAGTCTCCATGGATTTCTTGAGGCATTTTATGTTGTCTTCTTTGATTTCAAATTTATTTCTTTATAAAATTTGCTCTATATAGGACATAGCAGTGTAGGTAGATGTAACCTAGTGTTAGGATCCTCCGATCTCCACGCACCAATCAATTTTCGAGACATTGCGTGTTATCAGAGCGAGTTAATGACATGGTTCATTCCCTCGAATGGGATCGAACTACACTTCAACAGACTGAATATAAATATAAACTCAGCTTCACGCTGTGTGCCTTTTGTGCCGTGTGATCCCGGCCTAGAATAGGATCATCCTGGTACTGGTGGTGTCGTAAGAGGCGACTAAAGTACGTGTGGTAGAGTCACGTCGCCAGCAATGGCAACACGCATGGGCAGACTCGACCGGATCATTACCACCCCCGGCATTTAAAACCGGCGTGAAGTAGTGGCTTTATGCCACTGCGTTTCGCATCAGGTAAGGCCGGCAACGCACCTGTAGCTCCTCTGGGGTTGCACGGGGTCGTGGGCGGCGGTAATCACTTACCATCAGGTGACCCGCACGCTCGTTTGCCGTGTCTGTTCCATAAAATAAAAAAAAAAACGCTGTATCCCCCACTCAGCGGAGTAGACAAAGGGAACCCAGTGTTAAAGCACTCCGTTGCCCTCTTTTTGCCGAATTCTGGAGGCATTGCGTGCTGAGTGGCAGAACTCAACGCCACAAACTGAATACAGATATGTATATTATATAGATCTTCTATCAATAATAGTAAGACCTAACATCTAATAACCTAAAAAGGCATACCTATGAAAACATAAACGTAGGAATAAGGGGAGGGATGGAGATGAATCTGTGACCAAAATATTCTTGTGCCACTTCAAAATCTTTACTTATGACCATATCTGTTAAAAGGTATAATCCAGGCCCCCTTCAAATACACCCAAATATACGTAACAGACAAACAAACACACAGTACGTTTTATATTGATATGGACACAAGCAATGCTCGATCTCGAGGATACAGATACAAAATCAACAGGAAGAGATCACATCGTATGACAAATGGCATCCTACATACATTCGTTTAAATTTATCATTTATTTTATGGCTCATCGATTTTGTTTTATCTGTTTATTTCTAAGGTATATTCCTGTACGGTTTATTCATTCCCGATCTATTTAGTTGTTGAGACGAGTCCATAGCACAAGCGACTGTAAATGCGACAGGTTTTGGGTTCGATTTTTTAGCTTTATGCTGAATCCTGCACACAGCAGTGTAGACAAAGGAAACCTGGGACCTGGGAATCTAGTGTTAAGGCACTTGGTTCAAATTGAGGAAAATAAAGAAATAAAAATATTAAATATTTCATTTCCTCGATTGGTAATCGAAGCCACGACCTACGGCGTTTCAGTCGCACGCTTGTGCCACTGGCCTCATCGCCTTTTTTTTACGTATTTAAATTGAAATGAATCGAAATTTTAATGATGATTAGTTCTATTTAAGCCATTTATTTTTTTTTTATTTTCATGTATTTTTTTATTTTTTTTTTTCACTTCTTATTGATGTTTAAAGCAATTTGAGTAACATAATTGTAATATATCGGCATATCAACAAATTTTGTTCTAAATAAACACAAATTTATTTTATACAAATATGACACAAATAACTCAAAAACTCAACAAAAAAACTTTAACGTTTTTCCTATAAACATATCCAATTATGTCTTTTATTTTTTTTTAAAGTGTTCTATATGTTCTACTCGATAGTGAAATAACAGTAAAATTGAACAGGAAACCGTAATATTCAAACGGAAGCAATAAAAGGCGCGATATTTCGACATTTTAGATTCACTAACTCGTTTTTTTATAAAAACAAACGTTAATTTAATATATACTTATGCATCCAAATTAAAATAACGGTAGATCAATGTTCGAATACATAATGTTAGAAATATCCATGCTGTCAGTATGTTCAGGCCAGTCGTGGCGCAGGGTCAGAAAGTGTGACTGTAAACGCGACTGGTTGTAGGTTCGATCCCCGCTTCAATTTATATTTCCATTTCTTCGCTCTGGTGTCGATTTTGTTTATCTTTGTTGTAAAATTTAAGATTTGTTTTAGAAATATTTGTATATAAGAGGCGAAACACAAAGTCGCAGTTTAACTAACACACATCATATAAACTAGCGGCGAGGATTGGGACTGTAAACGCGACGGTTGTGGGTATAGTAGTAGGTACGGTAACGACTCAAAGCGCGGCGTTGAGTTCCGCCACTCAACACGTAATAAATTTTGAATTCCGCGGAAACTAGAGCATAGAATGTGAAGGTGGAGAGATATTTTTTATATGCTATATGTATTTTTTTTTTTAAATTCGGACTTAACCCAAATTGCTTGGATAATACTAAATATTCCCGGGTAATCTTAGGTTTATTCCAACTTCGAGAATTATCCGTAACATATAAACAATTCAATGAATATTTAATTTTCAAATGGAATCGAACCTACAACCAGTCGCGTTCACAGAGACACTTGTGCCCCTGCGCCACGACTGGCCTCAAGTAATATGTTCTCAACGAGAAATCTTAGAATAATGGAATGACAACCAGAGTGGGTTTAAATATGCAGACATGTCGGTCACCTTGCCAAGGGAACGGCTCTTATTAATATATTTATTATTACATTATATACTATTTATTATGTTGCCCGTATGTAGGCGATGGTATTATATTTGCTGTTGTTTACCTAAGTTGACATTTTAATTTTTTTTTACTGTAATTTTCACGGTGTAAATGCAATGGTTGTAAATTCGATAACAATTCGGGAGAATTCATTATTATTTATTATATTTTTGTTTTCTTCGCTAAGGCAAAACCTGGCGTTGAGCTTCACCCCTCGACACGCATTGCCCCAAGAACTCCGCGGAAAGGGTGGAACGGAGTGTATTAACACTAGGTACCCATCAATACAGCAGAAACATCTATACAGCAGAGTATAAAGACGAAATCTTATGTTGTAAACCCCGAGTGATAATCGAACCCACAACCTACCCACACTGCGCCACTCCTGAATACCTTAATGAAATCCTGTAATTGGATTTTTTTACTTTTTTGCCCATAACAGGGGAGGCAGAGGGAAACACGGGGACCTGGTGTTAAGAAACTGTTCCTATTAAAAGTCCTTTATCACACTTTCCGCCGCATTTACATGTAAGAGTCGAATCCATAACTGGTCCTGGATACAATCACAGGCTTGCTTTTTATAAATTCAAATGAAATTATTAAATTTGAGTTATCAATATGAATTTATTGTCATTCACTTTTTTTATCAACTTCACACTGGATACAGCAGCAGGGCAGGGACAGGGAGTGTATTAACCCTAGGAACCTAGGGTTAATACACTCCATTACCCATTCTCCGCGGAATACAGGAGGCATTATTGAGTAGCGGAACTCAACGCCGCACTTTGAATCGACACCAGAGCCAAGAAATTAAAATATACATTTCACTTCATTTTTTCGAGTGAGGATCAAATGTATAAGCAGTCGCTTTTACATTGGTTCCCCTGCGCCACGGCTGGCCTCACCTACTTTTAATTATTATTAATATTGACTATTTGCACTTTAAGCTTACGTAACCGACCATACATTTAAAATTATTGCACAATTTAGAATCGTGCAATAAAATTTAATGAGTGCCTCTGATGTTAAAATTGTATGGTAATATACCTACATATTGCGCAATAATATAAAGCGTCTATAATGGGCTGCTAAACTAGTTTACCTGTTACTGTTGGGTTGCGGAACTTAACGCTGTATTTAATTTAATAAGATTTTTTTTTATTATTAAGTAAATTCAGATTTCTTTCACATATGAAATAATACAGACGTTAATTAGTATTAAGGAATTCTATTCCATTCTTGCATTCTCGCATTTCTTGTCCAATTCTCTAGTAACAGAATATATACATATTATTCAAATAAAATGATTCTTCCATTTTGGGATTTGAACCCACGAACATGGCCTTTAGTTAGTGCTGTCCAATGCAAAACAACGACCTATAACTATATTCTCGCACATTTGGTGCAACAATGACATATTTGCACACGCAATTAAAGTTTGTGAATAGTTTTTCTGTATAAATTGATATATTTAACTATAAGTAATCAACGTTAATATAAAATATTTACTTCTAATATGGCAACCGAGTGTTAAGACACTTTGTTCCCATTAATACACATCTGTGCACTTGCCGCCTTTGGATTTTTAAGTATTTGGTATTGAGCGGTGGAAGTCAACACCGCGATTTACCTTGTTAGGTAACATTCTTCCGAGTTAGAATCAAATCCACAACCGTCGCGTTTACACTCGCTCCCTTGTGCCCCTGCACCACTACGGCCTTAAACTCATACTTTAAATTAATACAAAATATATATTTAAAAGCAAGCTTTTATATAAATGCTAAAATTTTTAAAAAAAATTGATGTAGTCCTCTTTTTACAATAATTTAATATGATATAAAAACAAGAGAAAATAATTACGCGATAATAATAATCACTTTAATTAGGTATAACTATGTTAGTAATTTAAACATTTATTGCCGCGATTCCATAAAAAAACGGCGGAAAGTGAGTAACGGACTGTCTTCACACTAGGTTCCCTCTGCTTACCCTGCCATGTGCGGGATACAGCGTGAACCTGATTTTTTTATTTCAATAATAATTGTGTTCATCAAGCGGGCGAAGTCGCGAGCTGATCGCCACTACAATATATAAAGGCAGAATACACAAAATACTGCAATACAACATTTAATTATTAAACACATAACATTAGCGATTCGTATAAAATGTATTTCTAGCATTAAGAGAAAATGCGGGTCACGCCGGTGCCGGTGATGGTGAGTGGTGACTGGTGGGTCGTAAACACGCCTATAAATCATTTACACGTTATATTGCTAATGTATACTGAAATAGATTGACAGATTACCGCGTGCAATAAGTATTTAATTATTATTGTTTAAAAAAACGAAGTTTGACGAAGTGAAGTAGAAGGCAGAGGGAACTTGTGTTAAGACACTCCGCTACCCACGACATCCATCATCATTCCAGTCCATTTTCCGAATCATTTTGGGTGAAGGAATTCGACGTCACGTGTTTGTTGTTACCAGAATGAGCAAATAAAAATGTTTTTTTTTCCTTCCGATATCTATATCGATTCTAATCGAACCCACATTTCTACACTCTACTCCACGACGGCCTCGTATATATCGTAATATTTTTTTTCTGTAATTTAAGAATAACTTTGTGACTTACTGTTTTATACTCATGTTGCACACGCTTCTTCCGTCGTGCAGACAAATAAATACACAGTAGACTTATCTGCATAATATATATTGAAAAGCAGAACCCAACGCCGCACTTCAACGAGGAAATAAAACAATTTTAATATCATTTAAACTAAACTCTGTTGAAATACGCCTTGTTGTTGCGATCACAGTGTTATTGAATTCCATGAACAAATATCAAGACGGTATAGTTAATAATATACCTAATATTTTTTTTAATCACACTGTATTCCGCTTCTTGCAGGGTAGGCTGAAGGAACCTAGTATTAAGGCACGCACCACACAATTTTCCGAAACATTGATGATTATTTTTTTACCAAAAACAGGGGAAGGGGAATCAAACCCACAACCGTTGCGTTTACAATCCTCTACCAATCAAAGTATATCACATTAAGATAAGCAAATTCTTAATTATCTGTGATCTAGATCCATATGATCGACGATTAAATAATCATTCTTGCAAACTAGCTAAATGTCACTTCAATAAATAAAATTGCAATAAAAAGGTTAGTCAATCTTTGTATGTCACTAGGACGTGAGAGGATTTGAAATATTTGTTTTTATTAATTTTGTTTTTTTATGTATTGTTTTTTTTTTGGAGTGGCGAGCATTAGGGGAGGCCTATGTCCAGCAGTGGACTTCGAAAGGCTGATAGATAGATAGATAGATGTATTGTTTTTAGGGTTTAGTACTATGAAAAGAAAGACGGAACCTATATAAGGTCACTTTGTCGTCCGTCTGTGTGTTTGTCTGTCTGTCAAGACTAATTTTCTCCAAATCACGTGGAGATTAAAAGATCCAAAAGATACAAGCATGCATATTGCATAATCAAAATCTATATATGAAACATGTATACGACTACTATATTACACTATAATTATTATCTCTGGTGTTGAGGATAAGCGCGGCTTTGGGTTCTGCCACTCAACAGGCAATGCCTCCAGAATTCGGCAGAAAGTGGGGAACGGAGTGTCTTAACACTAGATTCGCTCTGCCTACCCTGCAGTATGCGGGATACAGCGTGAAGTTGAAAAAAAATTTATAGGTATAAAAAAATACATTACAAATACATCAACATATCTGAAAATTTGTAATTCACAAGTGAATCATTTGTATATATATATTTTTTATAGTCAATTTCATAGGAAAAGAGCGGATACGCCCGCAAATTTAAATGTATCAACTTTCACCTATTATCTTAATATTGATATGGAACCCTGGGTGGTGTAGTCCAAATCACACTAGATCAGTTT
This sequence comes from Heliconius sara, assembly GCA_917862395.2. Classification (NCBI taxonomy): domain Eukaryota; kingdom Metazoa; phylum Arthropoda; class Insecta; order Lepidoptera; family Nymphalidae; genus Heliconius; species Heliconius sara. The sequence continues at coordinate 798,842 of OU860788.1, read as the reverse complement.
TTCTTATCTTTAGACTCCAATCTCTCATTGGCACAATAATAAATGTTAACGACGCGGGCTTAAATCCCGCTTTACTCAAAAATTATCAGAAGTTAATAAATATTTATAATAAAAAAAATATCGATATTATATCGAAACTAAAACCTGTTATTTGTTTACTATAACAGACCTTGGTAAACTATCAAATCCAGCTTTACGCTGTATCCCGCACACGGCAGGTAGGCAGAGGGAACCTGGTGTTTAGGCACTCCGTTCCCCACTTTCCTCGTATAATATCGTATTCTATCGACAGTTTTAACTTTTTTTTAATTTCACGATGTAGATATTCCGCATATAGCAGGATATGCCAATGGGAACCAATTGTTAGGACATTCCGTTCAGCAGTCTTTGTGTGGCGGAACTCAACACTTTTTTATGGAAAAAACAAAGCAAACGAGCGTACGGGTCACCTGATGTTAAGTGATCACCGCCACCCAGTTCCCACTTGGGAAAGATAAAAATATTTCTATTGAGAGGAATGGAAACCTCAACTGCCGCGCTAACAGTCAAAGGCGGTGCTGCTGTGCCACGACGACGCCAATCCACAGTACCTTAGTAAATATTGATTTTAAGCTAACAAAACCATACGTTGCACATTATTTAAAAAGAAGATTAAATATATTATAATAATATAAACAAGTATTTAAATACTCAAACATCACGTCTTAAATGCCCCATTATGTCTTGTCACTCGTAGAAAAGAAAAAGTGATTTTTTGAGAGTATTTGCCGTACACTTTTTTTACGCTGTATCCCACCTCACGCTGTATCCCGCACACAGCAGAGTAAGCAGATGCCATGTGGGAACGTAGTTTAAAACACTCGTTCCCATTAAGATTTCCCGTCACCTCGTTACTAGAGCGAGGAAATGAAAATAATAAATATTTCATTTCCTCGAGTGGGAATCGAACCCACACTTCGGTGAGCGTGATCATCGTGAACGCTTGCCCCTGCGCCACAACTGGCCACATATTTTTTCTCAAATGTAACCATTAAGTAATGTGTCATTAAATTTTTATGTTATGTGGGTAATGCGGGTGTGAACTTGACTTTTAAATGATAAAAAATAATTAGGAGTAAATCGATTTTTATATATAACATAGATCAATTGTATACTATACCTACCTCAAGGCCGTACCACTGTACCTCAAGGACGTCGAGGTGCAGTGGCACAGCGTCTGACTGTAAATTAAACAGGTGTGGCTTCAATTCCCGCTTGAAGGGATGGATTATTTTATTTTCTCCTCTCGGGTAACAAAACAAAGCGCGGCGTTGGGTTCCTCAACGCAACGTGATATATTGGCCAATTGTGCAGTGCTTGGGTACAAAACACGTTGTGTTTCCATCACGGAATCAGAAAAATATATTTTTTTTATTTTCATATTCTCCGTTCATTTGAACTCATAATCATCGCGAAAATCATCACTTTTCAATTAAGTCGTTTTATATGTACTGTTAGCGTAAAGAGGGTAGATGTAGGAAAATAATTATAAAAGCAGTAGAATTGTGTGTAAGTGACGGCCCCTGTTGGAAGGAAACTAGTGTGAAGTATTGTTAGTAGGTGATACATGTCACTTATTGCAATTACGTGGTATCCCTTTCCAAATAATTTAAAAATTTATAGACGTGTGTATTTATCGTGTATTTAAAAAACTATGACCGCTACCGATTTCTAACAGTACAATATTTAAATTCACGCTGTATTCCGCACATAACAAGGTGGTAGGTAGAAGACACCTAGTGTTGAGAAATCTAGTGTTAAGATACTGTACTCCCCATTTTTCTGCGAATTCTGGACGCATTGCGTTTTGAGTGGCGAAACTCAAAGCCGAGCTTTGCCTAGTTAGAAGAATAAGGAAATGAACATATTAAATAAATAGTTCATTTACTGGAATAGGAATTGAACCCACAACCTGTCGCGCTTACAGTCGCACATTTCCGGCCCTGCGCCACGACAGGCCTTAATAATTATTTTGAAATATTAGCTATATTAATAAAAATATTTTAGTAATACACCAAATTTACATATTTTCTGAGTAGAAGTCCTCATTATGAACTCTTCATATTTATGAAAATTAACTCAAATTAAAAAAAATCTGTATTTTTATTGACCCTAAGCACATATGAAATTAAAAACAGTTAATTGGACTTCGTAACATGTTTATTCTTATTGGTACTTTTTTATATTTAATTTTTATCGAAGTAAGAAATTACATTATATTTTAAATTTGTTAATTTGCTTTGGAGGTCTGCAACTGTAAATATGACAGGTTGTGGGTTCGATTCCAATTTGATGAAATTCCATATTGAACATTTTAAATTCTTCGCTCTGGTTACAAAGCAAAGTGCGGCATTAAATTCGACCACTCAACATAAATTGCCTTTTAATAAAAATACTACTAAAATACTGTGTGTAGTGACACATAAGTCAAATGAATATACTAAATACAAATGATGGAAAATATAATTTATATTTTTATTTGGTGTCTGGTGTGAAGGCAATAAGCGGCGTTGAGTTCCGCAAATGCAAACCCTCCAAAATTCTTATCACTATTCAAGTCTTATCACTAGGTTCCTTCTATCTACCCTGCTGTATGCGATATACAGCGTGGAGCTGAATATATAATATAAAATAAAAATATAAGTACTGACATGATATTAAAATTAATTTTAATGAATATTCATATTAATTAATGATTCTTGTACAAATGTGTTATTAAGTTAATTTTGCTATATTTTAACCGCATATTTAAAAAAAAACATTACTTTCAAAATAATTTCCAGTTATTTACTAAATTACTTTTACCATCGCATATTTAATTCAATATTTAATATCAAAAATATTTAATTTTATATTGAAAAAAAAAAAGAAAACCTTAAAAAAATAGAAAAAAAAAGCAACAATCACACGAAGGTATTACAATATAAATCCAATCCGAGCTAAACACAGATAGATACCTTAGAAGTATCCGAACGGTGAGTGGGCTGGGAGATCTCAAGATCGTGGCCCCCTTCCCGCGCTCCAGTCCGCCGCGTGCCGCCATTGCGCATAGACGTCTGTTTAACATTGAAAAGAAAAAACAAATAAACTGTGTACCGTGTTAAAAACGTGCTACAGTGAACTAAAATAGTGATTTGTGTTTATAATCTCTTTTGTACGTCCACTACTAATATTGATGTAAGTGATTTTTAAGTTTTTTTTTGAGTTAACTGTACAATCCCGCCATGGTTTGAGCTATGTCGCTTCTAATGCGTATTCGCGGAAAAACCTGTCGTCTCAAATCATTGGACATGGATTGTATTTTTTTCTTATTTTTACAATCTAGGTCGCTACCTGTAATTTAGCATTCAAATAAGCTATACATATAATAAAAATCAAACTGATTTGCCCATACGCGAAAGGTATAAGAGTAATCTGTTAAAGGGGGTATTTATCTATGTGTGTGTACACAAACAAGTGATTTTAAAATTTACGTAAAATTTTACGTAAAACTCAGAAACGAATTGACCGAATTAAGTGCAATTTTCACTACAACATTTAGTGTTTGTTCTGTTTCTTTCGGTTAATTTGGTAAATAAGTTAAGTAAATAGACATTTTTCAAGCAGATGTCGCGGGTACAGCTAGTATGATAATATAAGAGTAATGTAAAATGAACGGCCACAACTTATAGTAAAAGTAACGGTAGCCAACGCAGCGTCAGTGAGTGACCTATCACAATAATTCAATTAGTATGTCAGACACGACTTCCAATACTTACTATATTTAATATGTGATCTAAAACACAAATAAATTTAATAATTAACTGTAATATAATGAAAATAATCAATTAATATGTCCTATAACTCTCGATAAATGGACTGAAAATCGAACCAGTGATTTCTGAGATTCTTGCGTCTAACCAAACGAAAATTTTCAGCTTAATAATATTCATATAGATATGGAAATGAATCTTCTAGAATATACTAACAACCTTAATCTTACTACAATATATTAAATCAAGTAATACCTGATTACTAGAAGGTATTTGAAAATTAGTAAACAGTATATTGTTTGAAGTGAACTTTGATCTGTATTCAATTTTAAAAGATAATTCTTTTGTTTAAATATCCTAATTTTATATTTACCTATTGTAAAGAGGTAAAAATGTACTGTTTTTATACAATATAAATACATAGACAAAAAATATTTATTAAAACTGCTAACAACCTGTGTACAAGCGTTTAGGTCACTTAGATTCGAACCTAAACAAATCGTGCTATTTCCCGCAATTTCTCACGTACGTTCAGTATTACAAACGCTTATGAAATCAGGTTTGTACCTACTTCATAGTTCATACCGACACTGTAATGATTGAGCCATCATTTCATCTTTAAGATGTAACATATAGATAGAAACGTAACGTTATTATTTTATTACATTTGTAATTTTTTTAACTGCATAGTAGAGTAGAACAAATAGAAACTTAGGCTCGTATTTTTAAGCCGTCCTCAAGTTTGAGATTGATCTTGAGATGACGTTTTCATATATCACCTATGAATAAGAGCAACATGAAAAATACAAATAACAATATTGAAAAACAAGTAATGGGAACCTAGTGTTTTTTTTGTATTTCAAGACATTGCATGTTGAATTGACTGGAGCAATGAAAACTAATAAAATATAACCATACATGTATAATGATCGAACCCACACACAGTTTATTGTCAGATACTGTCACACTGCGCCATGATGGCTTTACTCTATATATATTTGACGTTTTTATTATATTTAATAGTATGAAGCACGCGTCTTTTCGTCGTTTGCAAATGGCGTGTTGCAAATACTATTGTCATTTCATAGCGTTGTGATTTCACTTATTTTCCTGTTTATTTGGTAAATATCTGAATGTTTACCAAATTGTATGTATTTGCTTATTATTTATATACAAAATTCGCTGATATTAAAATATATACAGTTTTCGCATAATTAATTTCAGATTCTAAAAGCAGCTTAAAATTATAATAATAAGATAATAATTTGAGGCCATTTGTGTAGCAGGTGTGACATCTGCGACACAAATGGTTGTGGGTTCAAAAAACACGACTGGTTGTGGGTTCGATCCCCATTGGGGAAAATAAAATATTTATTTAAATTTATATTTTCATTTCTTTACTATGGTGTCGAGATATTGCACGGAGTTTGGTTCAGACCTCAACACACGGTGTTTCCTGACTTCGACGGAAAGTGGGCAACTGAATGACTCAACACTAGGTTCCCTCTTCCTACGGTGCTGTGTGAGAGACACAGCGTGAAGCTGATAAAGATAACTTAGTTGAAGCGCTAAAGTGTTAATACTGTAATACATTCTATTTGCCTATCGAGATCTGGAAATACGATTAAAATAATTAAAAAAAATACTCTCACATAAATATTATAACACTCGGCGTCAAAAATAAGAAAAAAAAAACTGCTTCACACTGTATCCCGCATACGGCAGGGTAGGCAAGGGCAATTTAGTGTTAAGACACTCCGTTTCCCACTTACCGCCGAATTGGGGAAGCATTGCATGTTGAGGGGGAACTGTACTTAAATAATAATTTAGATATAGGGGTTTCTTAAAGGGTAACATTTATTTAGTTTTACGTTTTAACCCATATATGGCAGGATAGGCAGATAGAATTAATATTTGAGACATTGCGTGTTTAGCGGCGGAACTGAACGCCGAGCTCTGTTTTGCTATTAATTTTTATATAAACATTTCATATACAGTACACAATTTTGTTTTTTCATGTCATCTAAGAAATAACAACATTCTATCGAAATCCACCAGCATTCAACCAGTTAGTAATTGTAATGTATTTAAATGAATTTCTCCCGACAAATTCTAAGTAAACTTGCATTCCGATACATTAGGTAATGTAATTTAATCGATACCAACAGCCAAGTGTAGTTCTTAGCGCTTAAGCAATATTCCATTCCGTTGGCAAATGCACAGGTTTTATACTATTTATGTTTTATATGATTTTTTTATTTATTATTTATCTATGGTTTTGTTCAGAGGCCAGTCGTGGCGCAGAGGCACAGAGTGTGGCTGCAAAATCGACTGGTTGTAGGTTTGATTCACACTCGAGGAAATGAAATATTTATTCATCTTTATTTTTTCATTTCCTAGCTCTGCCTACCCTGTTGCGTGCGGGATACAGAGTGAAGCTGATTCATTTATTTATTTTGATGTTATTTTATTTTTGATATGATTTTGTTTTTTTGTTTATTTTTGATTAAACTCGAATGTACGAGTGACGTACTTTTACCCGACTTTGGTGCAGCTTACAGGTAGGTTGTGTTTTTAAGGATTTGTATATAGGTCCATTCCTTTGTTCCATTTTAACTGTTAAAACAGTGAATCGATATTGAAATGATATGTCGTTGAATTTGTGTAAATGGCGCGAGTGTTATTAGATACTTTAATTTAGTTTATACAGCCAGGTTTTTTAGTTTTGCTCACAATTATAATCTTAATTATTTACATTTGTTAACACTATAAAAGGTACAAAAAAATCATCATATTCAATTTTGAACGTCCAAGCGCATTAACCACTAAACCATACGTTCTTATCAATCCTTATTACTTTTACACTTTGCCAAGGAGTCTTCAAACATAAATACAAAATAATTTTAGCCACATACATAAAATTCTGTAACGATTGCTTTATAATTACATTCTAAGTACAATATTCAAGGTTTTACTTGCCGCATGATTAATAGACCGAACGAGTGTGGGATGCAAAGTGGTACTTCTTTTAGTTAAATCTACAGGCAATTTGGGCAATACCACCACCACTACCACCACCACGTGACCTTTTACACCCACAAATCTTCGTTGTTTCCATGAAAAACTATTATGTTAATACACCTGTGTGATATAATTGAGGTTGTTTAATCAATATCGTTGATGTTTTTGTCGGTAAATATGAAGAAATAATAGATAATTAGTTATTTTGGGCTTCGCGCTGTGCCCAGTCGGGAACATCGTAAAGAAGCTAGTGTTAAGAGAATTCGTTCCTATTAAGACACTTCCATTTCTCAATTTTCGGCAAACTCTGGACGCGTTGCGTTGCGGAACTCAACACCGCACTTTAATGAAAATATTTATTACCTCGAGTGGGAATTGAATCCACAAACTTTGCGTTAACAATTGCACCCTTGTGCCCCTGCCACTACTGGCCTCTTACATAATTATTTATGTACAATATTTCGTTACAGTTTCACTAATTTACAGATATTATACGTCGTTTGGAAACAAATTCTTCGCTTTGTTCAACTTAACCAGGCCGAAAAAAAGTTATAATTATAAAAGAAAATATTCTTTGAATAGGACTTGGACTCCAACAATTGCGTTCAGTTCGACGTGTCCCTGCTACCGTGATTCTACATAATAACAAACCTACAAACGAAAATCATTTCTTGCAACTTTTTGTCCTATATTCAAAGATAAGTTGATTTTTTGACAAAAAGGATTTTTTGAACATCCCCTTTTTTAACATATGGGACCCTAATGTTAAGACATTCTGTTCCCATTAAGACACTTAAGTTTCCCACTTACCGCCGAATCCTCGAGTATTGTGAGTCAAATGTCTTTAATGAACGTCATTTCTAGTGTTATTTGTTGTCGTTTTGAAAAATTTACTTAGATTTATTTAGCTTCTCGCACACAGCAGCACAGGTAGAGAGCAGCCAGTGTTAAGACACTCCGTTCTCCATTATGCCGCCGAATTCTGGATGCATTACATGTTGAGTGGCGAAATTCAACGACGAAATGAAAATTATTAAATATTTCAGTTATTTAAGTAAGTATATATATGGATATGTGCATATTATTTTAAACAAGCATATTTGAATGTTCAGTGTTGTGTTGTAAATAAAGAAAATTTATAACTCACAATTAATATCCAAACGTCGTACGACCATTGTTCGCAAATACCCAAACCGATGCATCGTATACGAGAACATTTTTGTAAGGCGTCCTATAGAATGCTAATTTTTATTAAGTTTGAATAATACTTTGTGGTGATGGTGGTGTAATATTGTGACATAAATTAGTAGCATAGCTTGTATTTTCTCTTTTTGTTGTGATCTTTCCTTAACTTACATAATATACCACACGTATTAAATCGAAAATAACCTCTAGAAATCGGCGAAAAATGCAAAACAGAAGCGCCTAACAAGAACGGAGTGTCTTAGCACTAGGTGCCCTATCCTGCTATGTGCTAGATACAGTGTGAACCTAAAAATATATACAATAATAATTTTATGTTTAATATGAAATTTCATCAGGTGTACCACAAGGCAGTCAGTTGCGGCCACAACTTTACAAACAGCCTCATTATACTATCTTTTATTTGTACAAATCATGAGAAATTCAAATAAAATCATCATTCACCTTTATCTGTGGGAACTGGGTTAACGCATTATCATGTAATTATTATGACTCGATTGTTGTATAATTAGTTTTCTATCGGCCTACAATATTGTGTGTGTTTGTCTTTGTAGTTATAGCTACCTACCTTATTAGGTAATTTATGAAATACGTACTGGTGTTGGCACTTGACATTACTATGTAGAAATTAATGTGTGATTAGTCGCTTAATAATGTTTAAATAACACAAGCATTTATTCCCACACCTCACTCTGGTTACAACGCAAAGCGCGGCGTTGAATTCCGTTTCTCAACATGATGCCATTGACACTATGTTCTCTCTTCCTTTTTATGTTGTGTCATCAATAATTCTATTACTCAAAACTTAGTCAGTTTTGACCCTTATTTGCTTTTAAGTTCTATTAAAAATAGTGTAGGTCCAAACATTCTACCTAGAGGTACCCCACAATCATTTTTAAGACTAAACTATACTAGACAGTGCGTTCAGTATTCATCGGAAAATGTGGGACAGTAGTGGAATGGAAACGGAATTTCTTAGCACTAGGTTCCCAGGTTCCCTCTGAATACCCACCTACATGTGGAATAGAGAATATAAGAAAGCTAAAAAATTTTGGAGTCTTTTTATGTATAGGATTTATTATAAACAAATAGTTATGAGCTTCCCGCTTTATCGCACATATAAAAGAGTAAACACCAAATGTCTTATTACCTACGAGTTCGTTGGCGCAACTCAGCTTCATGCTTCGTCTTTCCGTGAAGAAATGAAAATACTCTAAATGAAAATATCATTCCTACATTGGGCATTGAAGCCACAACTATCGCGTTTACCCATCATCTTTACTTATTTTCTAATATTTTTTTTTTTTTGTATATCTGTAAAGAATTATAACGAGGAATGGATAAATTGTTTTATTTTATTTCATTATTTCTTTTAGCAAGTACCTGTTTGTTATGTCGCAATGCTGACATCATTATTTTCTTGCATTGCTACTGAGTTTTTTATTATATTATTGTTATAATATAGTAGATATAACAGTTTACTCAGCTAAGGCTTCTGATACTATTTCTATATCAATTTAAATTTATAAACTCTAATAATTATTTTAAGAAAGTCTTAACTGAAACTCTTTGAGATTTATTTCTCTGAGCGTTTTCAATGGATTCGCAACAATCATTATATAGTATAGTCTAGCTTTAAAAATGATTGTGGGGTACCTCAAGGTAAAATGCTTGAACCTAGACTTTTTTTAATAGAACTTAGGAACAAATAAAGGTTAAATGACTAGATGCTGACCAACAGAATTAAGTGACCACACAAGACAAAAAAATCGTACGTAACTAACTGAATGCTTTATACCACTGTTGGCAGAGTTAAGCTATTGTCAAGACAGCGGCACTCAACGCCGCATTATATGTAACAACTTTTCAAAATATATTAAAAATAGCTACCATACAATTTGTAGATCACTTTAAAAGCGACAAATAAAAAGCTATATATATTTTCACGTTAAATATAAAATTTGGTATCGAACAGTTATTTTCGCACAAAAAACCGAAACACGAAACTCGCGTAATATTTTTTTTATCAATTCCACTTTTTGCCATAACGATTGACGCCAATCTATTCTAATTTTTCCTTGACACACCGTTAAAATGGGTTTTTGCGCAAGATATTGTACAATACAGTGTTTCACGTTTTGTGCTTATCTAAAACAATTATGGAATATAGATTAGATACTTCTATTGGTTTCCCGTAAACACCTAAGTAATTGTAATAGTTTTTTTCTAATTAAATGAAAAATATAGTTACTTTAACCAATTTTAAAATAAATAAATAAATCAGCTTCACGCTGTATCCCGCACACAGCAGGGTAGGCAGAGGAAACCTAGTGTTAAGACACTCCGTTCCCCACTTGCTGCCGAATTCTGGAGGCATTGCGTGTTGAGTGGCAGAACTCAACGCCGCGCTTAGCCTCGACACCAGAGCGAAGAAATGGAAATATAAATTTAAGTAAATATTTCATCTCCTCGAGTGGGGATCGAACCCACAACCAGTCGGTGTTTCAGTCACACTTTGTGCCACTGCGCAACGATTGGCCTCAACCGATTTAACCGATTTTCTTTGCAAATATACATTTAACTTAATAATAAACTTTCATACTGCCGTTGCGCAAATGCAGAGCATTTTACAGAAAACGTGGACGATTGTGGGTTCGATTTCCATTCGTGAGAATTAACGAGAGACAAAAACAAAGCGCAACTTTGAGTTCCGCTAATCAACATTCAATGTCTCGAAAATGCAGTAAAAAATGGGGAACGAAGTGTCTTGCTTCGGTTTTCTCTACCTACCGTGCTAGATGTCAGATACGGAGTAAAGAAAAAAAATCAAATGGAATTTGAACCTGCGACCTTCACAGTTCACGTTATACAATCAAACCGACCTAACTGAATGGAGTCACATTATTTCTGTTCAACAATTTTCTAAGTACCAAGTATAACACGATCAAGGTAACTATGATTGTCGCTAAGGTTATACACTCGGAGAGCGGAGATTAAAGTAGGGTCCGCAAAAACACGTCAATTCGTTAAGCACACATCCTGGCGACGCTTTTTGTTAGCGCAATTGATTAATACGCGTCTCCTTTTAAACTTTCACACGAACATTATTTGAAATTACAATTGATTTGACCGTTTGTTTTTATGTTACATATTACTCATGAAACAAACTTATTTAAATAGTGCAACTTTAGTCATGTTATTTTATATTTTTTTGTATACTGTAAAATAATTTTAATATATTCATATAACCAAAATCATTTGTCCATACAAGAATATTCGAGATTCACAGGAAAAAAAGAGCTGTTAAACTCAGTAATTACTCAAAATGTTTAATTGCTGAGAATTATCGTTATTCTTTTCCATTGTAATAACTACTTTAGCTCAGTACTTTCAAACAATAGGCCACTGCAAGGGCGCAGAACATTCAATTATTATAAAATACAATGTGCATTATTTTTTTTATATCACCCTTTTTTTGCTGACCGTCCTTTTATGACCTTGCACAGCGAAGTCTTAAAGTCGTTTCGAATCGCTTGCACGTTATCTATATGTCGGTTTTAATTAGCTGAATTAATTATATTTTGTTAAATTGAAATATCAAATGCTAAATATCCTGGTCGATTTATCTATATATTAAAAACACTAGCCTTTAACTGTGTCTTCGCCTATAATCGTCATAAATGAAGTAACCGATGTAAAATCAGTTTTTCAATTGAACACACGAGCCTAAATAAGGCAATAAAAATCGGTTCAAAAATATCGGAGATTAGCCCGGACAAACCAAAAGATAGACAAACCGAAAAAAAAATTAAAAACGGTTGTTTGTAATTGTGTAGATTACTTTACGAACTTGGAAAAACACAGTTATGTTGGAATCATAGAAAGAAACTTAAATTTCATTTATATATACTATATTATATAAGACGATAACAATGCAAGAGCTATCATTTTAAATTTAAATTTTGTAACAGCATTCAAATGAATACCTTTATTAAGTTATCAGGAAGTTCGAAGATAGTTATTTGGGGTATCGAAACTCGACATCTTAATTCCACGGTAACTCGTATCGTATGATAAATAACTTGCAATAAGTTCTGCCGTAAAGATGTCGACTGTTGGGTTTTGCGTATCGAAATCGGGTCACTTCGGACAATGTACCAGTGAGTACCCTACGTGTAAAGATAAGCTGGTTTGTTGTTATGTTGTCTTTTATTAAAATTGGAGTTTTATATCTTTTATCTTCACGCTTTACGTATGATAGGCAGAGGGAACCTAGTGTTATGAACCTCTATCCAAATTAACATTCTTACGTTCCCCACTTTTGCCGAATTCTGGAGTTATTTCGTGTTGAGTTGCGGGATTTACCGCCGCGGTTTTCCTCGTTGTCGCATGCTTGCACCTCTGCGCCAAGACTCCCAACTTCCCAATGTTATGATATATTTTGCCTAAATCGAAAATATTTCAGTATTACGGTTATAATAGATATTTATACTAAACAAAGCATCTAATTCCAACAATATAGGTACACGACAAGATTGTCGTTTATCAGATACCTCGGTTTCTTTTTTAATTCGTTAAAAATCGGTATTACATTAATTGTATGTAAAATCCGGCATTTGGTGGTGAAAGTTGGTGGGAACTTTATGGGAAGGAAGTTAATTCATTTTAATATGTAAATCTGAACCTATGAGGTAAGATATGATCTTTTGCATACTCGTATGTCATTTTTAAATGTCACATCATTTTCTTTGCCATTTATATTGACAATTTTACGGGAGAAGCTTTTGTATGATAAAGTAATTAAATAACATTTCAAACTATAATTCAAACAGCTGAAATTATTAAGTTAATTCGCATTGAGATCTGGTAAATTCGGCAAGAAGTTTTTAATGTAAACGGAATGATAAAAACTCCTAAGTATTTACATTTTTATATTTTAAATGCAATACCAACATACATGCTTTTGATGATTCCATGGATTTTTAAATAAAGATTACTAGTCCATTTATTAAAATAAATCACTGTTCCTTTGCTATAAAACCCCAACTTGTAGTACGTTTTCCTTTTCTATAATAATTTATAATTCTAGAAAAAAATATTAATGCATCTAATTAAATATTTTTTCTATTAATTCTTCAACAGGCTAAAAAATTGGCGCCATATATATCTGTCTGTTCATTATAAATAATATGAAATGATTTCCTTTTCCCATAATAACAGGTAACTGAGTCAGTTACGTGCGGACCAATCAAACAGTCGTGATCAATCGGGATTAGAAACTCATGCAGTCATGTCTCTTCTCCACTTTATCTTTAGATAATGTTCCCTAAAAGAAAATAGTAATAAGTATTTTCTTTAGATTTAAATATTTATCTATGTACATATCTATTTATTTATGTTCTGATATTTTGAATATTTAGTCTCCTTCTCCCAAAAAAAATAATTCCTTGAACGTGATAGAAACCACAACTTGGTTCAGATAAGACGTACTTCCCAACTCCGCCACGTTGGCGTCGCATAGTACAGTATTCTACACTATCCAATGGTTCTTGTATATTACTTATGAATTCAGGCCAATAATAATTTTCTCTGATCATCGATGCATTCAATCTTCAAAGGAAATCGTTATTTATTGTTTAGTGGTCAAAGTCGAATTTTCCTTGCGCTCCTGTCAAATGAAGAATTAATAGAAACTGCGTAACAAGAAATTGGTTTTCGGTTCAAGATGAGTTCCACATATGATAAGTGAATGATGTCTATTTTGCCTTAGCTTGATGGAAACGAAATTTTTGATTGAATCTTAATGAAAGTTTGTTACTATCATGGATTTATATCTATCAAAGTAGGGTTATGAAGTATCTAGCTTTTCGGATTAATTGAATTATAATCGGCAAATTAGCACAAACGTGTACCTCTTCGAAAAACTAACTATACAAAACAAATATATTTTTTGAGTTTCAACTAGTTGTTCCTGAGATTATAAAGTTCAACCAAACAACCTCTTTAGTGTTACAACATTAGTATCTCGACAATGTAATTAATATATATGATAAGAATATTAGATATAATAATAAATTTAAAAAGTGTACGGACCAAGTGTCTGTAGTGTTAAGAAATAAAATAAAAAAAAAAAAAAAAACATTAGTATCTATCTTTAGGTTTGCAATGCCTCCTGAATTCGGCGGAGGTGGGTGAAGGAAATGTCTTAATGGAAACTGAGCGTAACACTAAGTTCCCAGGTTCCCTCCCCGCTGTGTACAGAATGCAGTGTAAAGCTAACAAAAAAAATGTATAGAAATATTGGTAAGAATTGTTATGTAAATTATTCGTTCAGGCAATACTAACTGTAAAATAAAATATGCTACTAATTTTAATAGTTTGTGTGTTTGGTGAGTCCTCCACAAACCACTAGTTCTGTTTTGCATAAATATGAAGCATAATTTTAACATTTACACGTCAAAATGCTAAATACGTATGCCATTAAAATTAAATCAAAGCCATTTTAAAATAATAAACGTACATTCCACGTCTGTTGCGCATATATTATGCATAATTACTCATACATTTTATTATGGAATTCGAAAAATTTATCGATAGGAACAGAACATCGATTTTGTTAACTTTACTAGGATAGGCACGAGTAATCTAGTGTAGTGTTAAGACACTCCTTATCCTACCTTTCGATTGTTGAATGACGTTACTCAACGCTGTGATAATAAAATACAGATAACAAGCAAAATATGAGTAAAGGAAGTCAAGAACCAGTTGTTAAACATTTTGTACGGTTCTAAAAGTGTTCCAAAGTTGGGTCAAAGTGTAAGATTAATTTAAAAGATAATCTTTTTACTGCCTCATCTCAAGGTGACGCCCACGACGATTATCTCATTTCGCATAAATATTCGCATTTTTGAAATTGCCGATTTATAAGTCGGTCATTAATTTACTTGGGGATTTTTGTAATGTAAGTATTGTACTCTAACGGTAAGAGGAAGCATATGAACATGCCATCGTGACGCTCGATTGTAAATGCTATGGTTGTAGGATCGATTCCCATCGGCGAAAAATTATTTTACACTGCTCAGGTCTCAGTAACCACGGGGTTGAGCTCCGCTATTCAACACACAATGGCTTCAATTCGGTAAAGAAGGGTAAACTGCGTGTTAACACTGAATACCCTTCTATAACCAAGATAGTATTAAATAATAAATAAACATTATTATATATTCTCCATGTGCGATAACTACGCTGTATAGCGGGATAGGTACAGGGAACCTAATGTTAATATACTTCGTTAAAATTTCAAGATATTGAGTTTCGAAACGACTGAACTCAACGCCGCGCGTTAACCTCTTATCAGAACGAGGTAATGTACATAATTAAGTCACTCGAGTAAAAATCGAACCTAACTGTTGCGTTAACAATCAGACACTGCCTCTACGCGACGACGGCCCCTATCAATAACATTTTAAACATAATATAAGTGAACGTAACCCATTGTACAATATCTACACAAACTAGCTATACATCATCTTTAGATCTACAGTTTTTTATTTCAACAAATCCGATCCTTCATTGAATTACGTATTACGTAAATCCACTCACATTGTTCGAGCTAACTCGTCGCTTTTGATGTGAGAATATACTAACAATGAAACTTTAATATTTTATACACCTGTTTAATACCTGTGTGTCTATAGCTTCACTCTGTGAGAACGTGCTATAATGATCTGTTATTATATGTTGGATGCATTTTTTTACTAAATGCAATAGTGTAGTGATGTAATTCTCCTAAAAGACATGTTTCTTTTACGCTTCGGCTTAGTTTTTTTTTAGTTTTCTTTTAAGAATCTTATAATAAATTTAATACTTTTTCTTTAATCACAATGTTATATATCGTGGTTATCCAACCTAACCTGTTAATAATGCTTCTATTATACTAAAATAAGAACTTATGAACTAAATATTACTACATACATGTATTTCTAATCTTGAAATATCATAAAACGTCCACAGTGTTACACAATTAATATAAAAATTTTAGTACATTGTGCCAGAAGCGAAATTTTCTCATAAATCGGGCAATATTTCCACAGTCAGAAATTTAAACCCAAAGTTTATGTACTTACTCGATACAAAGGTAATAAATAGAACTGCTCTACCCAACAGACTTTCCACATACTTTTCTTGGCAACAAAAAATAAAAACTTATAAATTACCCATACCTTTCATACCTAGAATTTGAGTTCTTCGAATCTGAATTTACGTCTTCTACATGTTGTTCAGCTCACGTGAGTTTTCCAAATCAATTTTTTAACAGGTTAATATTGAAAAAATAAAGGTTTTTCAAATTATGGTATACTACCGATTCACAAGACTGAGACCTGAGAGGAAAAAACGCAAGAAACTCAATGGGACATTTATTTTTAAATTAAAATTCCTGATACCATTCGTGGCATAGTGGCCTAAACATGTGACTGTGAATGCGACAGGTCGTGGATTCGATTCCCACTTGAGCAAATTAAATATGTAATATTTTAACTTGTTCGCTCTGGTGTCGAGACAAAACGCGGCTGTCAATTCCGCAACTCAACACACAATGCCTCTAGAACTCGGCGGAAAATGGGAGAGAGAGTTCCTTAACACTAGGTACTCCCTGCCTACCTTTCTATGGTGGTTGACTGGAGCGAGACTTATTCTGGTTAAAATTAGTACGTATAATGTCTTAGCTGTATTTCGGAATACGAGAACAATTATGATCAATCAAATCTTAATTTATGGGTTCCCCATAACTTCCCATAGTGACTTCGACTTTACTACCAGACCTGAGTTATGGTGCGCAAAATAATTTTATAGTTTATAGCTTGAACTATGTTGTGAACATTAAAATTGATTTAAACGAGTTACTGCTGTCGAATTTGGGTTATTTTGTATGACTACATTATTTTTGGATAAAAATTACATGTTCTATTTCGTTTTATAAAGGAAGGCATAATAATGGTATCTACATGATATAATACTTACAAGACAATGCTTGCTAACGTAACTTGTACATGAGTAAATACTTGAACGATTTTATATAAAACAGTTTGTATTGTTATTTCTTAGTGGTGTTATACCATTTTCTAATAAAATTAAAATATGCATGGATTTTAAGGCGTAAAATGATAAATGATGAACCCACAATCTGTCACTTTTGTAGTCCTACTCCTCAGGACTAAGACTGGTCTCAATTGGCGAGAAAATAGGGATTTATTCACTGCTTAACCTAAATATATGCCAAATTACATCCTCCCAAAGTCCAAGTCTGTGCTTCGTCAGTCAGTCAGCCAGTCAGTAACAAAAAGCATTATATGTAGAGATAGTATGTGCATTCAATATATTGTTATTTATACAGTTACATTCTTATATTACATATGAAACGTTTAGATGGTGTCAGATTTAGCAAGACCTGAATGGGCAATGTAAAATGATACCGCGATCAGCATTTTGTAAGCAACGTTGACCAACTAGGACAAGTGAAATAAGTTAAGAAGAACATTTTTATTCTCTTTAGTTAGCTTCACGCTGTATCCCGTAGCAGGTTAGGCAGAGGGAATTTGGGATGCTAGTGTCTTAACACTGTTCTTATAAGACCCTTCCGTTCCGCACTGTCCGTTCAATTCTAGAAGCATTGCTTGTTGAGTGGCGGACTTCAATGCCGCGCTTTTTTTTTTTGCCTCGTTACCAAAGAAATAATGAAATAAAAGAGAATATGAAATTATTAAATATTTCATTCCTCCGACGGAGCATCGAACGAATTACAGCAAAGGCCAATAGGGCTCACAGAATTAGCCTCAAGTTTGAAAGAAATCAAACTCACAATCGTCTCGTCCACAGCCAGACACCTTATTCACCATTCCACTCGCGACAAAGTGATTTCTGTTTGCCCATTCCCTTTTACGTGAGAATGACACACCGGAAGGGGTGGGAGCGTGTTTGTTCCGTTACGGCCAAGAGACTTGGAGGCTTAATAAATTATCTATAATTAGTTAGAACTGATAATGTAACCGGTTCCAGGTGGTTAGTGTCGTAGCGTGTATTGAACTGTTTTGGTGTTTTTTTGTGTTGGTGAATATATGGATTTAATTTTTTATTGAAATTAATTCAATTTTTTATTGAAATAACTTTTTATTAAGAATTGTTCAACATCAAATATTTTTATTAAATTTAATAAATCATCCTCATACAAAGTAACTCCAGTCTAGGGCCTATTTTTTGTGTTTTGGGCTCGTATCAAATCGCTCTCAATTTTGAAATCGATCTTGAGATGCCGTTATCATTTTAGCTATTAGCCGCCGTTTGTGTTACCGTATTTAGAACCATTGAACAAATGCGCCTGATGATATTTTGTTTGTTTTTCATCATCACATTTTATGTCGTACATACGACGTAAACAGAAAGAACTTAATGTTAAACAATTAATAGTATTAAAAAAAATTAAGGACATTGCGTGTCGAATGGTGGCTCAACGCCGCACTTTTTTACCTCAACGGTGAATAATAAATAATACAGTTAATTCTCGCCGTGGAGATCGAATTTACACATATTACCTTATTCCACTGCGCCACAACGGTATTTCGGTTTTTATAGCTCCACGCTCTATAAGCACATAGCAGTGTAGCCAGGTGGAACCTGGGAACCCTAATGCCATCAGGATTTTCGGTTTCGTTAATCGATATTATAGCAGCATTTCGATTTTATTACTACTATATACAAATGTAGGTTAACATTACATCGTCCGCAATAAACTTAAGAAAATATATTACTTCCAAAGGAATTCCTTTGATCATCACAATTTACGTGACAATAAGGAGAAATCCATATAGGACTTTTAAGTTTATGCGCGCATAAAATTAATTAGTCGCGTGTTCAATTACGAAGTGTAAGAAAGTTAACTGTTGTTTAATTTTTTTATGTTGGTAGTTATGTTGTAACCGCAATAACGCTTTGTGTTGGAATTGTGTTTGTTGAGTTTTGTTTATGTTGGGTTTTGTAGTATTTTTTTGTGTCGCTCAAATATACTTCATATTTTAGGCTATATTTATTGTTTCGTACGATTTTTTTTTATGTAGGACGAGCTCTTACCTGCGCTATTACAATGGGTTACAACAAAACGATTGACGTGGTGAAATATAGTCTAGCTCTATAAAAGGACTGTTAACAACAAAAAAGATTTTTCAGTTCGATTCAGTAGTTCCTGAGGTTAACGCATTCAAGCGATCAAATTCTTCATCTATATAATATTAGTAGAATATAGGTGAATCTGTATAACCCTATCTTTTTCTTTTATCGCGGCTTCTGTAGAATATATCGACTGTTTGGATTTCAGTAACGACTGGCTTTTTTTTGCAGTAAATAGTTCATTTATATTAAATAGGCTGATTTTTGACTTATTATTATTACCTAATATATAAATATAGGTTAAAAGTAACCCACTGTATCGGTCAGCTCGAGCAATTAAAATGTTGTACATTTATCTACTCACTTCTTAGTTATTTTAAATATTCTTCAAACATAAACCGAAACCATTCCCATATCATTTTCCAAAGCAATCCGAAATGACTTTTAATTCATTAGAACAAAATTCTAACAACACAACATAATAATGTTGGACGTAAAACAGCCATGTTTACCATTCCGCAGGCAGATGTCTAAAATTAGTGGGAACACGAGTTACGGACTTCCTTACTGTAACTGTTTATAGATTTTATTACGGCACGTGGGGTGACAGAGTATGGAAGTATGTATGGGAATGGCGTGTGTTAAAAAAGGGAAAAGGGGAATATAGTAAATATTTATGTTACGGGGGTTATGGCTGTTCCAATTTATTTTGACTCGAATATATATATAGAGAAATAGATTTTAGGTCGGTATGCCGCTGGGGTATAAGCGTGCGTTTTCAACTGCGACAGGTCGTGTGTTCGAATATTTTCATTTCTTCGCTCTGGTAACGAGGCGAAACGTTGTTGATGGAGGCAAAGCGCCACTCATTACGCGTTGTCTTTAGAAATTAACGGCGTTTTAATGGAGACGGAGTACCTTAAAATTCTCAATTTCCACTTTGCCCACCCTGCTATGTATGAGATATAGCGTAAAACAAAAAAAAAATGACCGTATAAATTAATCAATACACATCTTTAATATATCCAAGATCGAAATAATATACAATTATAATTGAAATAAATGTGAAATGGTCTTGTGTAGTACTTTCTCTAATATTATGTAGGTTTTTCTATAAAATTCTTCGATTTATTAATATTTAATGATTATAATAATGTGTGACTATCGTTTACGCAATTATTGAAGTGCGACGGCTATTGTATATAATATAATAAATAACTGAAACCGTGAGGTCGTAGTGGCAGTAACGTGTGACTAAACGCGACTGGTTGTGGCTTCGAATCCTACTGGAAGAAATGAAGTATTTCATATTTTCATTTCCTCAGTCTGGTTGATTTAGGCCACTCGAAACTCAACGCCTTTCTTTCATCTGCTTCCCGTGCTATGTGCTAGATACAGTATTAAGCTAAAAAAAGTCAACTAAAACTCGTCGTGGCGTAGCGGCTTATAACAAACGCGACGTTGTGGGTTCGATTGCCACTGTGAAGTACGATTTATTTAAATTTCCTCGTTTCGGTAATAAGACAAACCTATTGCTCGATTTTTTGCTTTTGAATTTTTCAATTAAAAATAATGTTATTTTTTCTATCTTTACCTATCAAGTATAATTCTATTTCCGTTTGCGTCTACAACCGGAAGCTCCATCTCTTAGGGGGCTGGGGAAGAAACCTCATAAGGTCCTTTTGAAAGGATAAGCTACGTATAATGTTACCCACATCTTTCCTGGCTGTATGACCATAAGTTGGTTGTGATATTATAGTTGAGTTGGTAAATTAAAAATTAGAACATTTCAATCTAATCTAATTATCTAATAGATATTACTTAATAGACGGTAATTTATAAAAATATTTGCTTGTCTTGCTCTTATTGTAGCTTCACGCTGTTTCTCGCATACATCAGGGTAAGCAGTGAGAACCCAGTGCATGGAGCGCATAGCGTTTTCAATGATAGAATTCATATTTGTAGGAAATGAATACAGCTCATTACCACGAGTGAGAATCGAACCCGCAACCGTTACCATCGCCTCAATAACATTGATATACAACAGCTCTAGCTATACAAAAATGTAATGTGTTTTTTTGTATGTAAAAGGCATAACTAAATTAACATTCAAATACAAAAAAATTTTTCAAGAGTTCAAGTTCAATACTAATTTCGTGATTCGTAATCACCAGCCAGCTACTTGTCAAACAGGAAGTGTATATTGAATATAATTTACAATCTTAACAAGCTGTTTTGTGTATTTCGTTATCGATATTTTAATATACTTGGTAAGTTACAAGCCTGCGACTGTAAATGCGGCGGTTGTGGGTTTGATTCCCACTCGGGGGAGTAAATTATTATATATTTAACGTGACGAAGCGCGTGGTTAAACTCCGTCATTCAACACGCAATGCCTCTAGAATTTGATAAAAATGGGGAACTGATGAACCTAAATAGGGATTAAATGGAACGGAGTGTAGTTAGACTGGGTTCCCTCTGTTTTCTAATATTATACAACGGCTATGTGCTGGATATAGCGAGAAGCTATAAAAAAAGACATAATAGCACATATTTTTGTATTTTTTTTATAATACTATTAAATAAATCTATCCACTCTACTTTTTTGTTATGAATATATAATTAAAATCAACCTTGATGTCGCAATTCTAAAACAAATAGTTGCAATTTATTTAAAAGGCTTCTAATGTTTAGTAATTTTAAATAAGTATAACGTGTAATGTACAGATGTAGAACTGATAATTGTTGTATGTCGGCACTTCGTCGAAATTCTAGAATAGTTATTGTAATACTTATTTTTGTTATTTTAACCTACTTTAAAAGAAAAGCTCTTTTTGTAGTGTGTGTGTGAGTATGGCGATCTTGTGATTTTAAGCATTTGCGTAAAGGACACTCCGTTCTCATTCAGACACTTTCGTTTTCCACTTCCTAATCCGAATCTGTTAGCGAAACTCAACGTCGCGTTTTAAATCGACGCCAGAATTCTTTTTTTCTTAATTTGGAATCGAACCTACAACATGTCGCATATACAGTCGCACACTTGTGCATCTTTTTATCTTTTAAATACTCTTGAAATATTTTTCCTTAAAAGACCTAAAGGATTTTTAAGAAATTCTTTTAAATAATACCCTACTTGATCTACCTCGAGACCTGAGTTGTTTAACTATAATAATAGGTGCATATACTTAATTGTCTTGTTTACAACACTCACTCATTACCTTTAAAAAAGGAATAAGACAGTAATTGTTGTGGTGAATGTGAGTGTGTGTGAGAAACATCTATTTTCTACGAAACCGAATTATAAGGATATTTATGTTGGAACCATTGTAGGTGGTATGTTGTAAACATTGTTTTTAAGATCTTTTCTTTGAATGTTTTCTTTATGATGCTAGCCTGTTTTTTTTTTTTATTTAAAGGTGATTACGGTGGGTGTAAAGCGTTGTGAGTTCGATTCCCACTTGGGGGAACGTCAAAAAAACAATTTGGTTGAGCTCCGCTGGGATTACGCGAAAATGTAGCAGAATGTTTGTCTGCTTATGTATATGATAGTTTCCGATAACTTTAGGTACTTTATGAAATAAAAAAACTCATACTAAGATCGAACCTAGGACTTTAGAATACATAAAAGAACCTAATCTGATATTTACATATGATCTAGAAGTCATTTCTGTCATTTTATTGTCCGCATGTACAAAAGATTGTTGCTTTAGAGCGCGGTATTTACATACAGAATAATTATCAATCCAGTGAGAGGTGTGGTAATGGCAAGGTCAATGGGTTGCTTGAATAATAGGTTCATATCTATCTATATCTACAGGTAGTACCTACGCTGGGCGATGATTGCCGTAGGTTCTATGGATAATTAGAATATGTTAGTATATAGGCTGTCGTGGTTCCGCGGTGCAGGGTCTGGCTGTGAATATGACGGGTTGTGGGTTTGGTTTCCATTTGTGGGAATGTATTTTGATTTTCTGTGTCTGGCACCAAGACAGCTTAACTCACAATGTTTCGGAAATTGATGGCAAAGGGTGGAGAATGCAGTATGTTTATATTAGATTTGCTCTGCCCTTATATGCAAGAAAAAAATAAAGCTGTTATTGGATTTTATTATTTTATAATTTTTAACCGACGTAAAGATACAAGTTGGTAGATTATTTAGGATTTTATAGAAATTCTGATTTAAATATAAAATATAAAAGAATATTGATTGGCAACCAAAGTAAAATTAAACACAAAATTAAAACATTAAATATTACAAAGATATAACTTTATTAGCTTTGTATAGCTCCTAGTGTGCAACAAGCGTGTATCTCAGTTGGGGGAGACAAAAATAGATTCAATTGTCTTCCGTATTTCACACGACGGTGATTCATAATGAATAAATACCAAAAACTGACTTCGGAATTATGTACGTTTTTAAAGATATCTCTAGGAAAACAATCTTTTTTAATAATTACATTTTTTGATTGTTATTTTTTTATTTTGAATCACAAAATACTATAATATAACATATTATAGGTATACCATACATTAATAAAATAAAATCATCCGTTAAAGGAATTAAATAACACAGACGTACTTACAGCTTCCCGCTGTATCGTGCATATAGCTGAGTGGACAGAGTAACCTAGTATAAAGACATTGTTACTGACTTCCCACACAATTTCGATTGCGAGTTGATTGGTGGAGCTCGACCCTGCGCTCTGTATGTTACACTCTGTTTCCCATTTTTACCTTCTTTTTTTCACAATCTTATCACAACATCTTGAGTGAAGAGGTGGAAGTCAACTCCAGGCTTTTTTGTAACCAGAGCGAAGAATAAAAAAATATTCACTCGAATGGGAATTGAACTCACAACCGTCGCGTTTACAATCAGACGCTATGCCGTCACGACGTTAGTTATATTATTTGTTTTACACTCGATAAAGTACCTGATTCGAAGTTACGTCACTATAAAAGTATTCAACCTGTCGTTCTTGATACTAAGTCATATTATTGAGGCCAGTTGTGGCGCAGGGGCACAAAGTGTAACTAAAACCGACTGCTCGTGAGTTCGATCCCCACTCGAGGTGATGAAATATTTATTTGAATTTATTTTTCCATTTCTTCGCTCTGGTGTCGATGCAGAGCGCGGCTTTGATTTCCGCCACTCAATACGCAATGCCTTTAGAATTCGGAGAGTGGGAAACGCAGTGCCTCAATAATAAATACTACTAAGTATTACTTTTTAATTTTAACTGTATTTTAATAAACCTAGTATTTTAACACTACATTTTCCACATAAAAAACCAGTTATATGTCGTACGTCACAAATACAGTATTTTGGGACAAGTAGAAGAAATAAGGAGAGTTCACGACATATTCATCATCGATTTCTATTCACTTTCTTTTATGTACATCTATGTTTTTTATAGATTTAAAAGAACTAATGAATGCCCATTCTCTAGTTCCTTTGGGATTTTCACTAAGAGCTATATATGATACCTACTTATAACCGACGAACCGACCCTAGAAAACTTTACAGTTCAAATAGCGACTAAAATAGAGAAAATATTTAAAACTATACTTATACTTATTCCCAAGACACGCACAAGGCTTCACGCTACGTACTTCTAAAGAGCCCTATACATTTGCAAATGAAAATCCTTGTTTTTCCACACTGAAAGCTCTACAGTAAAGGGTTATTCACAACTCATTCCGCCGTCTCTAGGGTCCCTCACAAAGGAACCTAGCCGTTCCTTGGCGCCGACGAAAATTGTAACAAAGACCAGACAAAACAGCTGTTAGGCACGTACTTTATAATAGTTTCTCACTCCATTTTGCTGAAATTTATCTTAAATGTTGGGTGTTAGAGTTGAAATTTCAAAAATTACAGTCAAATTTTAAATTTGTTATCAATTTTCAACTCTAACTACATTGTGATAGAGTTTATTTTGTTTATTTTGAGTCATTAAACGTAATTCTTGCCATGGCAAATGTCACCGGTTGTGTTCCAGGAAGATATCATTGATGGGCTCGAGACAGTCTGGGGTGCATAAAGCTCTTGTTTAGTTTAAACTAATTTGTCCTCTATTACCATTTTGTTAGAGAACATTTTCGTATGAGTGAAATTTGCACACCTAAGTGCAGTAGCTTATACATAATGAACATTTAAAGCAAGGGAATACATGCAGGTAGTAGTTACAGTGATACTTGTAGCTAATATTATTAGACGTATCTTTATGTTCGTGGCGCAATGGCACAAGGGTTTGTCTGTAAAGCGACGGTCGTAGATTGATTTTCACTATGAGAGTGAATAGTTATTTATTAATATTTATTTTTTTCGCTCTAGTACCAACGCAAACCGCGGCGTTAAGTTTTTTTTTGTTGAAATTTCGGCGGAAAGGTAACGGAGTGTCTTAACACTATGTTTCCTCTGCCTACCCAGCCACCTACCTAGGCGGCATACAGCGTGAAGCTAAAAAACCAAAATACTCTATAAAAAATATTATTTCGCCTTATCTTAAATTTTAACCGACAGCAAAAAATAGTAGTAAAATTCAGGTGCGTGAACAAAAAAGATAAAAAAATATATATTTTACAAACGCATTACGTTCTATGATTCATCAAAATACGCAACGCACAACGCACGTACTTATGAGACGCTTCTGTTGAGATAATGAGTTTCAATATTTCTTTGTTAGTCCAATTTGACTCAATATTAAATTAACCGCTTTATGACCAGTTACTTTGTGTAGTAATTAGTGATCGTATTTTACTGTCGGCTCCGGGTAATGCGCATATGCAGAAATACGCATTAATAAATATTTAAATTTATTATATTAAATTCATATATTTATAGTTTCACGCTCGCATCCTTAATGCGGTATCCAAAGGTAACGAAGTAGTCAACGGATTCTATAAACCTCGTCCACTGTAATCAACCTCTTCATACATGTCCTTCGAGGAGATCCTCGTGCTATTTATGCCTCCAGTTGATAATGGAGAAAAATCACATAGAAAGCATGTTGAGTGGTCTGATCGATGTTGTGTTTTCGAAGGTCAATGCTGCCTCTCATCAGATAATTTTGCTTTACTGCGGATTCCCCTAATCACATCCTACGAAGATATCAAGTTACCACATCATCCTTTTTTCTTTCCACCGTCCAACCGAAATGTAATATAATGATTATGTTCTCTAAATATTTACAACTCGTTTTATGAAAAATACTGTTGTCTAAGACATATTCCAAGGTGCATGTACCGGTATGTATGTACGAGTACATACATGGATTTGCATCCAGCCGTAGCAAGGTATCTAATAACATTTCTTTGTCCTTTTTCAAATAAACCTCTTCATGGCGTTACCAGCTCAGCCTTCAATATTCATGGCGTCAACCGTAAAAGCCCAACAAAAACTAAAACTCCACATAATAAGATGCGTTCTCGATGCATTATGTATGCGACGGCGCGACGCTCGCGCAGTATTAACATGACTAATGTTACGTTGTTGTCATCTTCGCGGATTTGGTATTTTGATTGCGAAATTGTACTCGCGTTATTGTTTTGGTTGATATGGTAATATTGGGAGACTTCGGTGATGGGGAATGGGGTTTATAAATGGGTTATTTGTGGGTTTGATGATCGGGGGACTGGTTGATCGCATTAATATACTATTTTTTTAAAAAAAGATAAAGATTTTTTTAAACACCGACAAACAGCAGATGCCTGGATGAGGGCAGAGCAGAATTGATGGTCATGGAGATCAGCAGTGGACGTCAGTATTTTTATGGACGTGATGTTTATAATAATAATTTAAGTTTTTTGTCATCTACACATAAAGTCATAAAATTGAGCTCTGATCCTCCATTTTTTCTACAATTGTCGATGCGCTACTACGGCTTTATTTTACTTATCTGAAAGGAAATATTGAGAATCATTTCAATTGACAATTGATTTATATTAAGTACTGTTAAGTAAGAAAGTTGGCAGAGGGCACTGTTTATTTCCTGAAACGATCCGCCCAAGAGCCGAAGACGGCTTTAAGGTACAAGCGTGTTGAGAACTAGCACTCATTCATATGTTATACCATTCCGAACTACGCTACCTAACACGAATGTCTTGAAAATTGGGACACTACTACATTATTCGTTTCCAAGAAAGAAAGAAAAAAGAGAAAAAAGAGTTTTTTCTACAAATTTCTCGAAAAATAAAATATATCATGACGATGTTTTGGACTATTCACTTATTTTTCTTATATTCCAATTAAAGGAACCCCGAGTTTCATTAAACTTGGTTCAGTAGTTGTTGAAATTTATGAAGTATCTACGCATTACTGGAGGGCACATGTACGATATAGATATATGGTTTTTTTTATGGAAAAACAAGGTAAATGAGCGTACGGGTCACCTCATGATAAGTAACCAGATTGTATCGACATATAGACATTGCAATATATGGTACCTTACTACTATATATTGACAGGTATTCCAAATTGATTTAATATTTTCAACTATTTTTAATCCGGTCTTTCCATGCACCACACGCCATACTGAAACGTGTTGCATAAAAATCGACCAGTATAACTGTACGCTCCCAATTCCAAACAATAGCCAGTAGGAATTTTATTTATGACAAATCCAACGTATTTAGAATTAGCGATGACCTTTCGACGATTTTCAAGTAATAAACAGTTAAGTATTTGTAATCAAAATAAATTGCTGGAACAATTTTATTATTTGGGTCAGTTGTGGCGCAGGGGCACAAGCTTGTGAATGTAAACACGACAGGCTGCGAGTTCGATACGCACTCGGGAAAAATAAATATTAATATGTTTATTTTTTTGGTTTGGTGTTGAAGCAAAACGCGGCGCTGTATTTTGCCATTCAGCATACAATGCCTCCAGATTGCGGTGGAAATTGGTGAACGGAGTGCTTTAAAGATATGGTTCCCTCTAACTGACCCGACTGACTGATTGGGGTATAAAACGTGAACATGAAAGTAAAATTCAATTCAATTTTTTAAATGCAAAAGTATATGTCGATTCTATCCAAGCACATTGTAATAAGTTTTATTATGTTGAATGGACAATGTGCATATACTCACACCCTGTACATTCCTACACTCATATAGATATAGACTCACATATGTTCATACATTTTCTATACAAACGATATTTTTACACTGCATTTCATAGGAGCAGATGTGAAATTTTTCACCGGTGCGGTGCCTCGCAGCCAGAATTGTTAGTCGCACCGGTAGTAGCTTCCTGTCAGACAAACAATACTGACGTTACTATGGTAATTAGTAAATATAAAATGCTTATTTAACCTAATTTTATTTATTTTTAGTTTCACGCTGTTTCCCGCACACAGCGGGCGGTAGACAAAGTGATCTTAGTGTTAAGACACTACATTCACGTAACGGCCTAGCTAAGCCTTGTGCTATGTCTATTTTCTGGAGCGAAGAAATATAAATTCATTGTCCCGAGAGATAATCGAACCCAATATCAAAGTTGGTACTTACAATCAGAAGCTGTACCACGACGCCCTTTACCTATTAATGTTAAATATAAAAAATAAATAAAATAAATCTGCTTCACGCTATATACCGCACACAGCAGGGTAGGCAGAGGGAAATCCTGTTTTTAAGATACTCCGTTCCCTACGTTCCGCCGAATTCTGGAGGCCTTGCGTGTTGAGTGATACGCCGCCGATGGATCGATGGATGTTAAATGACACAAGCCACTGTATAACTGTTATTTAAAAATATATATTATATTTATAAAATATATATTATATCACTCATATAAAATGAGGGATGCAAGCTGTTTTATATTGATTAGGTGCTAACGTATTATAAAGTTTATTGCAATGCAAGAATTTAATTGCA
The DNA here is from genome assembly GCA_917862395.2 of Heliconius sara. NCBI lineage: Eukaryota > Metazoa > Arthropoda > Insecta > Lepidoptera > Nymphalidae > Heliconius > Heliconius sara. The sequence continues at coordinate 769,797 of OU860788.1, read as the reverse complement.
ATTATCGGATATGTTTACCGTCTCACAAATGCCTTGCTTGAAACATGTTTAAACAACATAAAACATAAGGAATTTTGTTTTGTTACAATAATTTATTTATATATGTACAAATACATATGTAGAGGCCGTAGTGGCGCAAGGACACAGCTTCTGACTGTAAACGCGACGGCTGAGGGTTTGATTCCATTCGTAGGAGTGAATTATTATTTATTTATTTTTTTTCATTCCTTTGCCATGATATCAAGACACAACGCGTCTTTGTGTTCCGTCTCAACACGCAATGACTGGTAAATTTACCAAAAAATGGAGTGTTTTAACATTAGATTGCCTCTGCCTACCTTGCTGTATGAGTGATACAGCTGAAAAAATTAATTATTTTCATTATATGAATAATGGGAGACGAGTTCCGCAATTTTCGTTAAAAAAAGGGAAAGCATGAAAAAATATTTATTACGCGATCAAGTTCAATGTCAGTCGACAAAAACTTGGCAGTGCTGCACTGTACCACTAATTTCTCCGAAACTCCACTGTACTGACAGCTCACTGACAGTTCTCAATTATATTACCCGTTTGACGCGTATGTCACACGCTCATTCAGTATCTGTGACAGTTGCAAAAAATTGTTTATGGTGTACTTTTTTTTTCGTGATGTTACTTGTTTTTGTTGTATGTTTGATTATTGATTGATTAATTTTATATTTATATTTGACTTCTATTACTTTAATGTCTTATTACGTAATATAATAAAGAGATAGTTGAATTAGATGGTCATATGATATTACGCTTGTAGTGTAACAAAGTACTAACAGAGGTTCAATCAAAAATAAATATATTTTATTTAGAAACACAAAATTCGGTCTACAGAATAAAAATATCCTATTAATCTATCAATTACAATGTAAAAAGATAGCATTCGTTTTTTTTTATATTTTAATCATACACTACAGGCACCACCTTGTCGTGATGCATGCCATGCGTCGCGTTTATACGCGACATATAGTGAGTTCGATTCTTACTTGTCCGCCACGGAACACGCAATATCTTAATGAAAACGGAGTGGCTTAGCACTAGATTCCCAGGTTCCCTATGCCTACTCTTGCTATGTGCAGGTATACAGTCTACAAATAAACTGCAGATGCGTTAATTTTTTCTACCTTTTCTATATGGTTACCTATACATACCTACTACATGTATTTTTTAATCTATCACTTAAACTAGGCTAAAACTATACATAATTGTCTCTAGACATTAAATTCCCTAATAGAGTTCAAATATTTGAATTGCTTTTTTTCCATACATAATTATCAAATTTTAACTTTCAAAATTTTATAGCCTACATGAATAAAATCGAAAGTGTTACTGGTGCCCAGAATGAGGTCACCGCGGCCGTATATTTGTCGTTGACGTGTTTTCCTCTTAAAAATTATTATCTCTCAAACGGTGAAATATGGTTCTGATTGTTTTATGATCATTCAATTTACTCACGTCAAAATTATTTATTTTTAAATACGTTGGAGTGACGAAATGGAGAGTCGATTATGGATGCCGTGTCGTATCCGTCATTAGTAAATTTATATTTGTAAATATAAATATTATAAATTATATTGACATTTGTTTGTCTGCTTCACGCTGTATCCCGCAGTTAACAGGGTAGGCATATAATTATATTGTAGGGTATTATTCGCTGTCTGTACATTGAAGTTAGTTAAAAGAATCTATTATTGGGAATATCTATAATAGTAATAGAACCCAAAGCAATGGTTCAAAAAAATGGCCGTTTGCTGGTTTGTTTATTTGTCTGTGTCTATGATTCGTTCACGCTAATCGGCTTTCCACTATTGTATTCAGGCAAACCAGTTACATTTAGTGTTTGTTTTATCTACAGATATTTTCTTTGAATATGATAATGTTATTGGGACATTTAGGTGATTCAAATCAGTATCTCGCACACAGCAGGGTAGGCAGAAGGAACCTAGTATTAAGAAACTGGTGGGGAACGCCCCACATCAGATAAGTAAATAAATAATTATATAGTTCAAGCGGGCAAATCCGCGAGCGGGTCGCTAGTTTTAAAGATAAAAATATAATCTTATTACCATAAAAGCCCATTATAAGAAAATTTAGCCTTTTTCTAAGTTTATCTCGGGTCCATCTCGGTGTCAGTTTTAGCGTTCACGCACCATGAGCATACTAACGAGTTGCTTTCTTACTATAATTTCACCCTGATTTCACCGCGTCTCGGATTTTTATTCAACTGATTAAATTACAAAAGTATCTATTACGTTACCTACATGGTGTTAAATGATTAGGTATTTAGATCAAGTTTTATATATCAAATGTATAGTCCTAGTAATATTATAAATAGGAGTTTGTGAACGTGTGTGTTTGTTGCTTTTTCACGCAAAAACTACTGAACTCAAATCAAAATAACATATACATATAGTTCTATTAATATTTCCTCCTTTTATTCAAATAGTACAGGTGCGGCATAGGGGACAGAAGCTTGTGGCGTAAACGCGACATGCTGTGGGTTCGATTGCCACCCAAGGCAATGAAATATTAAATATTTTTTTTTAGTAATGAGATAAAACGCGGCATTAAGTTCCACTTCGCAACATGCATCGCCTCCAGAAGGCTGCGGAAAGTGGTTAACGGAAGTGCCTTAATGGAAGCAGAGTCTCCTAATACTAGGTTCCCAGGTTACAGCGTGAAGCTATCAACTGTTCGAGCAATAAGTCTATAAATAACAAATAAATATAACACACCGCTGTGAAATATTATAATATTAATTATTTTATTAAAATTCAAAAACCGCCTACACCTAGCAATTAAAGCGTCCAATTAAACTTTCGCCGGCAGTGTCTCGAGATAATCGATCAAAGAGCGTTCCGTTAACGGAACGACGCGACGGTTTATCCCGTTTGACGTTAAACGTGAAAGTTAATTTTCCATTTATTCCGTTTAATTAGGGATTCAAATATTGCGAAATTTTGCGAAAAGTATTTTATGATGAGGCCAGTCGTGGAGCAGGGGCATGTGTGATAGATTGTGAGTTCGATTCCTATTTTGAGGAAAATTAACTATTTAATATTTTTATTTTCTCTCATACTAGCTTCGCAGGTACCGTCAGCCGACCCTGCTATGTTCAGGATACAGGTGTAGCAAAAAAGCATAAACATAAATATTTTTATTCAAACCCACAACTATCAAATTAATTATTCAAATTCATTGCGCTACAGTAGCGTAATTTTATATTCCTTCTAACAATTAACTGTATATTGCGTGTCGAATAGCAAATTCTATAACATTTAAACAGTAGGCAGCCAATATATTCACTTTATTTATGGCTCTCTCAAAATTAAGTAATGTTAATTAATTCTTCATTGATTAATTAGAGAGACGTCGCAGCAGCAGTTCGTGGCGCAGCAACTCGATGGATGCAGGTTCATTTCCCATTTTTATATTTTCTCGCTCTGGTAAGAAGGACAAGCGCGGCGCTGATTTCAATTTGAAATTTGGCTGAATGTGGGAAACGAAGCGTCTCGATATTGATTCTCTCTGTTTATCCCGCTTATGCGAGATATAGCGTGAAGCTGAAATAATAAGATTGTTGTCATATTAGTGATAATGCGATGAGAGCGATACGAGCTGGTACAACCGGTTCATAGCGAAATGCGGGTTACGCCGGGAAGATATATTATATTCGATTAGAAATTAAAGTTGAACACCAGTATACTATTATAAATAGACATACCTAGTTATTATTCATATTTTGTTTTCAATCTTCTGGCAAAAATATACAATTTTTTTTGGATTTATTTTCTTCATTATCAAACACGCTGGTTCGGAAAATGGATCAGGGTTGTTTTCCTAGAGGTTCCCTGCCTATTTTATGTAGGAGCATTATACGTGGACATCAAACCCACAACCTTTGCGGTTCTCATTCATAGGAATAACTATTTTAATTTTCTTAATTGTGTAAAATAACGTGCGGCGTTGTGCGGCCTATTCTGTGTATCCAGCATAGAGCTGATAAAAAATATCTTTATTTTAGCTTCACGCTATATCGACATAACACGGGAGGCAGTGGAAACCTAGTGTTAAGATTCTTCCGTTTCCATAATTTCCGCCGAAACCCTTAGGCTCAGCGAGGAAATGAAAATATTAAATATTTTATACTCTCGAAAGGAAATCGAACCCGCAACCCCCGTTGCTTTTACAGTCGCTTTAATCTTGTGCCCCTGCGCAACGACGATGTCCAAAAAAAATACAATTGCTTATACTGTCATATAAACAAACCTTGTGTCAAAAAGTCTGGAAACATAATTAAAAATATCAATCATATCCAAGGCGCGTATATAAGTGGAAACAAAGCGACTCATTAATTCTGACTATAACATGACTCAAAAAGGATTTTTGGGCCAAATATTTTAAAAAAATATTAATTATAATAAAAATATGTAAAAATTTACAGTGTTTTTGCTTTTTTTTCTTATTGTAACTTTCTTATTAAAAAAATTTAACAGCAGTAGGTGTGGATTCGATTCCTACTCGGAGGAATTTATTATTATTTCCTTGACGTAGTTAGTTAAAGTGCGGTATTGAGTTCCGTCATATGTCCATTATCTTAAATTGGGCTTGAAAATTTTAAACGAATTTATTTATTTCAATCGGTTCATTCATAAAACAAAAATAATGTGTCAACGAATTAAAAAAATAAAAGTTTTATTGCATTGGCTAACTTAGCTTTAGCTACCATATTGGCTTTAAAATTATAGTGTTTATTAGATCACAAAAGTAATTCAAATGAGAAAATAAATAAATAAATACGAGCGGGCGAAGCCGCAAGCGGAGTAGCTATTAACAAAATAAAAAAGCACACTCCAGATCGAACAAAAACAGTCCTTGTCACTTCTAGTTAAAATTCACATATACAACGAGAAATGCCAAAGTTATTAGCTTACTTTCAAGCAGCATTAAGTTGTGGTGACACGCCCTAAATACTTTGTTTTTTTAACTGTATTATCATTGTATTATGGGTATAATGTTATTCTGATTTTTATTTTTACAATTATATTTTTATATAACATGTATGACTTAAGGCCATATACAATAAAGTTTACTACTTCTACGTGCGTGTAAGCTTCACGTTTTATCCCTAGCGGGGTAGTTAGAGAGAACGGAGCGCCAAATGCTACGGTGATAAGCTTAACCGGAGTTACGATGTCAGACATATAGTTAATTTGCGCTTTTTATATAGTTTATAATTCACGCTGGGTTCCACATATAGCATACAATATGTAAAAGCATATGCAAAGGGAAAAAGCAAAGCAAAGTGTAGTGTTAACACACTCCGGTCCCGTAAGTTTACGTTTAAAATTGAGAAATGGTTTTTTGTTTATTATTCTAATGGGAGAAAATGCGTATTTAGACTCCGCTTTTCAATACATTTTCATAAGTTCAGGAAGAATGTGAAGATTTTTTATAATTTTGCAGGAAAAATTATATTTATAATTATATTTCAGTTAAATTAGACATGATTTTCGACGGTTTTCATATTTACTGTATTGTTAGGTATTTAATTTTAAGTTATCATTTCTTTAACATCGTATATTTAATATTTTAAAATTTTAATTTGATTAAATAAAAACTGTAAAAAACAAATCAAATTTTAGTGCAAAATAAAATATAAACCTATGCAATAGACTTACATAATGTACTATAGTAAAAAAAAACAATTTATATGTATCTTTAAGATCATTTATTAATTAAAACTAACTGGTTTTGAGGCGTGTGGCTCTATTAATAGATGCAGTAACAACGATGACTATTCTTTCAGACCAGTCGTAACACGGGTAATGTGATAGATTGTGGGTTCGATTCCCACTCGACACTATAAAATACGCTCTTATGTTGAGGCAAAGCATTGGGAGTTCCGCCACTCAACACTAATTCTACTGAAAGGGGGGAGCGGAGTGTTTTACCATTAGGCGCCACCTGCCTACTCTGCTACATGCGGGATACAGCGTGAAGCTAAAAAAAACTATTACAAATGGCATTGATGGGACGCATACAGGATGTTTAAAAAACCTAGCTAGAACTCTTGATGGCTATATATAGAAATGAACTGATGTAATTACCAGATGTCTGTCTGGCCTTTGAAAATCTAATATAACTAGATTTTATGTAGGTATGCCTGCGTGTTCCATGTATCTCCTTTATCTAATGATGTTCGTTTTGATTTTTTAGCACACATTCGTAAGTTTTTAATGTTGTTTTGCGCATATTGAAAAAACTAATTTTGAAAAGGATTGTACGAGAAGTTATTTTATAAATTTGCATTATAAAGTAAGCAAAATGAACAGTTAGTAAAGTAAACAAAGTGAACCTAATTTTAATATTTAATTTTACATCTGTTCCCTGGACACCGTTCAATTTTCGAGACATTGGATGTTGAGTGGTAAAACTCAAACCTTGTACCAAACGGCTTTATCTCGTAAATGTAAATAATTCGTCTGGTCTGAGCTGGAAACAAACCCTCAACTGTTCGACAGAAAGTGTCTTCAAAATCTTAACACTGGGTTCCCAAGTTCCCCTTGCCAACCCTGCCATTTGGGATATAAACATTAAAAAATCTTAAAGCGAATCGAAAATACTTCAACGTATGCTTTAATTAAATCAATATTGCAAATCTTGACGCTATATAAAATAAGCCACATGTCTTTCCAGATAATTTTAATCACTAACGATTTTATGTTATGAAACAAAAAAAAAACGAACGAGTCGACGACTTCTGAGAACGTAGCGGATCTCGTACAAATATTCCAAAATGTTTGTTCTAAATATTTTTATTTATTATTATAATTACGTATGGTTTTAGGAGATTTTACAGTATTTATTGTTTTGAAATTGAAACAATATGACTTTTTAAATGAAAATTTAACCGGATTAATCGAGTATATTTAGAATTATACATACATTTCTGGAAACCCACATTTCGAACACTACAGTAGTTCGTGGTCACACATGCCGGTAGACCGAGGTGGCATTCGTCTGTCACTTGACATAATTGTTATACCAAACTACCAAAAGTGTTAGTTTCTAGAAAAATAAAATCAAAGATCTTACTAACAAATAACTAATTAGCAATATTACAGGAAACGCAATTAAAATTCGCAAATACTTGACTTGGTTCTCCTACACTATCTTTTTAAATCATTTTTACTTTCCATTCTATATACCTCCTCACACAGTCCGGAAGACGTCGTAAAAATACAAAAATCAAGCTTCTTTTATTATACTTTTTAAAAAAACGAGTTATTTTAAACGGTAATTACCTCATTATAAGAATAACATTTTGTAGTTATTAATCTACAATTATAACAGTTATACCATAGAGTTTAGTTCTGTCACTCAAAACGGAATCTCGTAAAAGGAGCGTTCTCTGGGAAATGGAGTGTCGAAACACTATGATCCCTATACCTTAGCCAAGAAAAAAACCACAAAAAAACCGATGCCATAACATTATAATGTACTAGAGGCCGTGCGCGGCTTCGCCCGCTTATTTGCACCCTTAGGGGTGAATTCAAAAAAAACTACGATACACGTGTTCAATAAAATATTTTTAATAGTCCGAATTAATTTTTTTTAAAAATCAATGACGATTTAAAGATTTTTCCATATAAACTTTCAACCCCTTATTTGAACGCTTAGGGGGTGAATTCTAAAAACCATAAAACAGGTGTTCAATGAAATATTTTCAAGAGTAAATTTCGAATTTTATAAAAATCGGTGCTGTTTTAAAAAAAAAATCCATACAAACTTTCAACCCCTATTTCATCTCTTTAGGGTTTAAATTTTCAAAATCCCTTCTTAGTGGATGTCCACATTATACAAATAAACATCTGTCCCAATTTCACGTTTCTACGCACAGCGGTTATATATACAGATAGAAGATAGATATGAAATATATAGAGATGAATTTTTTTTGTATATTCTGAGTTATTTTTTTTTACAATATAAGTCGATATGATCTACAGCCTTCGAAGTGGCAAATTAATTTTGACGGCATCAATGTTCCAATTAAAAGAACATATAGTTTTTTGTGTTATTTTACAATATTAGAACCAGTTTGTGTGTAAAACTTAAAAAAAAACTGTTATTACTAGTTATATCAATTTTTAAAGATAGCATTGATCACGGTTGCAATTTCTAATAAAAGAAAATCTATATAAAATTGTGAAACGCGTCAGTTGTAGGTTCGATTTCCAGTGGGAATAAATCATTTTCATTTCCTCGCTCTACGTAGCCTCGACGTTGAGTTCCGCTTTTCGAAAATTGTATGGTGCATGGGGAACGCAACGAACATTAGGTTCCCTCACCATATGGGCCGTGAAACAATTTGTTTATACCATTTATTTTGTCCATTGCCTAAATCGACCTAACCTAATAGTGTGTCGTGCCAAACTCCCATAACTGCGGAATTCGACCAGCGGTTACTTGCATCAATCATGCACTTAAAATTAATAGAATTCACCTCGTTTCGTCGTGTGGTCATAGTGAGAGCGAGTTAATAATAATAAACATTATATAGTATATTAAAATTATTTTTCTTAATTCAAATACTAGATTACTATGTTCTCCATATTCCGTTTACATTAAGACATAGTGTGTTAGAATATTAGGCCAGTCGTGGCGCAAAGTGTCATTGTAAAACCGACTGGTTGTAGGATCGATCCCCAGTCGAGGAGATGAAATATATACTTAAATTTATATTTCCTTTTCTTCGCTCTGGTATCGAGGCAAAGCGCGGCGTTGAATTCTGCCACTCAACACGCAATACCTTCAGAATTCAGCAGAAATTTGGCAAAGGAATGTCTATTCCCTCTGCCTATCCTGCTACATACAGCGTGAAGCAGATTGATTGGAATGTATAAAAATAAAGGTATCTTATATGCGTCTGTAGATTACGTAGTAGATCTTAACGATATTGAATCAATCAGAACATGACTTCCCGCGTTACAGTAAAACGCTACTACTGCACCAAGACGGGGTTTATTTAATATATAAAAAATATGTATAGAAATATTCTAACCATTCTCAAACTAGCAACACGCAGGCCACAACTAGGCCGCTGTGTCATTCGTGCGCCACAATTCGTCGCGATCAACCCGACAGCGGCGCGTGCGCACATCCAATTTTTTACTCTATAGGTTATTGTGCTAAATGCTGTCTGTATAGAAAACAATTAAGTGCTGACTGACAATTCGCTTGAGAAAAAAAATCGATTTCTAACTACCCGTGAAATTGTTGCTTCTGTTTTAAATTGATATATATATATTTATATATATATATATATATATATATATATATATATATATATATATATATATATATATATATATATATATATATATATATATATATATATATATATATATATATATATTATTTAATGTCAACATATGAATGTATATATAAATAAGTTCATGTTGACGCAGTAACAGAACAAGTGGGTGAGCTCTCTACAAAGGTGACGGTTGTGGGTTCGATTTCCTCTTTTTATGCATTATTTTAATTTTTTCGTTTTGTTGACAAGAATAAGTGCGACGGTGAGTTCCGCCACTCATAAAAATTATGCAGTGCGTGGGTAAAGAAGTATCTTAATGTTGTCATCCTTTGACTATTCGGATATTTGCGGGATACAGCGTGAAACTATAACTTAATATCAATGAATTCTAAATGAAATAATCTTTACTATCTATCTATTTATCTATACCATGTTGGATATCTATCTATCTATCTATCTATACGAAGTAACCCTGTCACGAGGACGGCCAACATTCAACGTCACAACGCTCATTACGTCGCCGCAGTTTTTGTTCGTAACGTAATTGGCCAGCATTCTGTACGCATCTGCGTTTGTTTTGTAGGACTGGCGGAGATGAGCTACTTGTGTGACCCCGAACGATGTTAGAGTACTAGTGGTAGCCCGCAACTCTGTTTTATTTTAGCATTTGGTACTTTACTTTGGTAGGTATAGAAATACAGATAAAAGAAATAGTTATTTGATTTGTACGTGTGACGTTGAATTGAAATAATGGCAAAAGGGTTAGTGAAGCGAGATTGAGTGGTAAGAGAAGTAGGAGATCTCGGTTGACCTTCGAGGACATATTATTGATAATACTGGAGAAAGTCACGTAAAAAATATAAGTAACCCCCTGAAGGGAATTTATGTACGGGTTGATGACAGTGGACGAAGATACCGTAGCTTGTAACGTTTAGCATTCCTTTCTTTTTGGCATACCAGAAAGTGTTTGCCCGCAACACTATTTTATTATGCCATTTTGAATTCTAGCTACAGATAAAAGATTATTTCAGGTCTTAGACAATTTAGTCAAGTGACTTTAACATATTATATTTAAAATTTAGAGCACAATACTTCAACTTATATTTGTCGAGTATAATTTCGTATAGAACATAATATACATATGTAATTATATTCAGTTACATTTAGCTGTATAAAACCAGAAAAATTAGAGCAAAACTATTAAATAATAAAATTTTATTAAAGAATCGCAAAAATAGAACATATTTCGAAGTATACAGCAACCATTAAAACCAGCACTGTAAAAGCAACCATCTTGCGATTCCATCAACCTGATGCGCCGTCGTGCATTAGAAACCATTTTGCTTTACACTAACAACTTCATTTATGTTAATAGTTGCATTAGTCGTCAATCCATCTCCATACGTTACGAGGTATGACCGACCGAAATGATGAAATCATTTATCACAACAAACTAAGCCATTTGTAGCATCATTTGCAAATATGTTACTATCATTCTGTATGAGAGACAGGAAAATATTATGCGTTCATATGTTTTACATGTTTTATGGTACTTATAAAGCGGTTGTGGAGCAGCGGCACAGCGTCTGACGGTTATAGGTTCGATTTACATTCGGTGGTATTAATTATTTTGATGTTCTCACTATGGTATCAAGACCAACCGAAGTTTTGAGTTCTGCCGCTTAACACGCAATATCCCGAAAATTTTTCTTCATTCAGTTCTTAGCTTAGGGTTTATACAAAGTTCTTATTTATTTACCAATTAAATTATCTTGTTTATTTACCAATTTTGTATACATTTGTATACAAAATTGGTAAAGAAATACACAACTGCCGGCTCTTACCTTTATGCTCAAACACTCACTATATTAAAAAGTTTCACACTGTATTCCGCTTATAGCAGGTTCGACGTGAACTTCGTAGACTAGTGCTGAGTCACTCCGTTTCCCATTCTCCGCAAAACAAAACAGTTGAGTGACATAACTGAACACTGCGCTTTGTCCAAAGAGCAAACCAGTCAGACCAACCAGAGCAAAGATACGAAAATAAACGGTTTCCCCAAGTAGGAATCGAAACCACATCGGACGTTGTCCCGATCACAGACGACCTCGTAATAAAGATAAAACTATTAAAATAATACACCACGGCTACCAATATGCCAACGTCATTGATTTTGATTTACAAGCGTAACCTGATTGAGTAATGGCGGCCATTTAGTTCCGCTAATATGTGCAATAAATAAGAATGTATCTAGCAGATTTTAAATTAGCCACTTTGTTCTTGGAACATTTGTTATCGGTCGTTGCTACCGGGTAGTTTCTTTGTGTATCGTTGATTTTTTTTTAGGTAATTTTAGGATCTTTAATGCGTTTGATATGCTTAGAATTGGAATGTGTGTTGTTGAATGGAATTAATGATGAAATGCTGGTAAAAAAGGTTAAGGAAGCAAGTGTGAGTGGTAAGAGTGGCAGAGGGAGAACTCGGTTGATCTTCGATTACACAATATCGGTGTTACTAGAGGAAGGCTGCGTATAAAGCATAAGTACTCTGGAGGAAATGTATGAGGGTTGCTGACAGTGGACGAAGCGAATGCAGAGGCCTGGTGCAGAAATTCTATTCTCCTCATTTAGCCCAAATTAGTGACCACTGTTGATTGATGAATTTCAACGCCGCACACATAAAGTCTGGTCATTTGTTATATTATATGTTTATATAAAGGTGTAGTGCTGAAACTTTTGAAAATTTTTTATATCCATTAAGGGGAACGGAGGGCTCCCTCTGCCTACCCTGCTGTGAACGGGAGACAGCGTGTAGCTGTATTGATTTTTTTATATCTAATATAAATTGAGAATAGTTTTTCATGAAAATATATAGTTTAAATATACATATAATATACTTTGCTATATATAAATTGTTTCACGTACAGCTTTACAAGATTACAGCGAAATCCGATTTAAACAATGTCATCACCCTATTAGCCTTCCTGTGGTAAAATTTACGTGGCTTCCGCTATATTCTATCAATTTTATATATACACTAGCCCTTAGCTGCGGCTTTGCTTGTATGGTCAAATAGATATGAATGAATTTAATTGAAAAGTGCGTACTTAATGGATTATCCAACACAAATATTCTCGTTTGTTAAAGGTCAGCTGTGGCACAGGAGCACAAGCGTGCGACAGTAAACGTTACATGTTGTGGGCTCGATTCCCGATTCGAGAAAATTTAATATCTCATATTTCTAGATTTCAGTCTAAATCGAAGAATTAATGGCAATGGAGTGTTTTAATACTAGGTTCCCTCTGCCTACCCAGCTATGAGCGGAATACTAAAAAAAATAATTTACAACATAATAAGAAAACAGTAGCTATAATTTAAAAAAAAAAACTAAACAGAAATATTATTCTATCCCAACATCACATACATACATGTCAAACCTCCTTTATTTGAAGACGGTTAAAAATATATAAGACTAATATTATAACACTAAAATTAAATCCAACCAACATTTATTGAAGACTTACCTTATTAATTTGAAACCATTTCTTAATTAAAACCGCCATTTCCATAACCGATAGTTACAGTTCACATGAGGTTGTTACCGTTGCCATGTTTATATATTGCTAATTATATTTAGACTAATTGGTGCTCGCGATTATGTTCGCATTATAAGTAGATTTTTTGATAGCTTCATATTGTATCCTATGTTGCAGGATAGACCGATGGAACCTAGTATTAAGACACTGTGTTTCCCAATTTTCGGAATATAGTGTTAAATAGCAGAAATCAAAGACTCATGACTTGATTTCAGTCATCTAGTTTTTTAGAGTTCCACATCAGATTTTTAGGACATCTAAATAAATAAATAAAAAATAAATAAAATTTAAATATATATTATGCTAAAAAGCTTTTGTTTGGCTTCTAGAGAAGCCATTTTTTTATTTCTATATTTAAGCTGGTCGATTATGATTAAGTTTCAACACACTATGTTCTTCCCAACCCCAAAAAATGATTTCGTTCTGTGCAAGTTGTAACGTGTAAAACATATAGACAAAAAATTAAAATATATCATAGTTACTATTTCTCCGTAACCCTCAACGATTCTACTTAAAAATATTAAATAAACAGACATATTTTTCAACTATTTTATATATTTATAGTATAGATAGATGAATCTGACCCACTGTCGCTTCCCGTCGTCTGTATGTTATTAAAATAGCGTTACCAATTCATTTGCATACCGATCTCTATCATTTGATTATTTATAGCTTAAATCAATATTTGATGATGATTAGTGAGATTGAGGTGGCTTTCTACTATAGGTGTGAGTTCCAATCTAGCAGCTTTACGTTTTTTGAACAGAGCATGGTAAGCAGATGGAACCTAGTGTTAAAAATCTCCGTTCCCTAATATTCGTCCAATTTTCGAGATATTATGTGTTGAGGAACTCAACGCCGCGCTTTGTATTGTTACCCTAGCCGAGAACTGAAAACCTGTAATCGCTACGCTCCTAGTCAGATGGCGTAAAAAAGCAGTTTCACCAACCTGCCACATCCCACATATAGCAGAGAGAGCGAAAAATATATTCCTAAGAGTGGGAAAGCTTTGCATGTTGAGTGACGTACCTCAACGCCGGGCTTTTGCCTTGGCGCCAGAGCGAAGAAATGAAAACATTAATAAATATTTATTCATTTCCCCGAGTGGGAATCGAACCCATAGCTGCTACGTCACATTCACAGTCTTGTGCCCTTGTGACGGGCCACCTCAACATGTTATAGTATATATTAAACATGAATATTATTTTAGTTTTTGTTCTTTTTTGTAATAATAAAATTTCTTTTGTTTTACAGGTATGTGCAGCTCTAAGAGATTAGAATTAATTGGTAAGTTCTTGAACTAGTTCATTAACAATAAAAAAATATATATTTTTTCCCTAAACAGAATTTGAAGTCACCAACGTCACATACAATAATAAAAATCTAAACAGTTATCCAAACTTACACTGTCACGTTTTGAACACATACTTAATAAGTATTTAGTAGGTACATGATTTCTTATATAGCATCTTGCTAAGGAGGTCATGTTCCCGGTTTCGTACCCTTCTTAAACAGTATTTAGTAATTGATTTTTCATATGGCCAGTCGTGGCGCAGAGGCACAACGTGTGACTAAAATTACCTGGCTGTTGGTTCGATTCCCACTCGAGGAAATGAAATATTTATTTACATTTATTCGCTCTGGTATCGAGGCAAAGCACGGCGCTGAGTTTTGGCACTCAACACGCAATGCCTTCCGAAAATCGGCGGAAAATGCGCAACAGAGTATCCTAACACTAGGTTCCCTCTGCCTACCCTGCTGAATGCGAAATACAGCGAGAAGCAGATTAATTTCTTTTTTTATTTCTCATATAGCATATTGCTAAGGGGGTCATGTTCCCAGTTTCGTACCATTCAAACACAATAACACCGAGTGTCCGGCACGCATAAGTGACAAAATCAACGACATTCCGTCACAAACCGTATGGCACGTAGCTGGTGTAGCTTCTTGTGGGTCATGTCATTAAGGAAAACACGTACGTATGTTATGTACAATCTATATATTTACTATGGTAGAAGTATTTTTATATAGTTTCACGCTATATCCCGTATATAGCGGAGTAGGCAGACATATCGACTGTGTTTAAACCACTGTTAAACGTTGCGTTCAATCAGAGCCGAGAAATAAAAATAAATAATGATCCTGAGTAAGATAATGCGCAAGTGTCGCGTTTGCTTTAATTTTTGACTTCACGCTGCATCCTGGGTATGGTAGTATAGGCAGAGGAAACGTGAGCACCTAGTGTTAAGATAATCCGTTCCTATTAAAACACTTCCGTTCCCCACCTTCTGTGAAATTCACGAGGCATTTTGTTTTAAATGGCTCAACTCAACGCCGCTTTGATCTGTTACCGGAGCGAAGAAATTTAACTATTAAATACTTCACTCCCCCGTCAGTGGAAATCGAACTCACAACCGTCGCGTTTACAGTTTACAGTTTATACCCCTGCACCATGACAGCCTCAAAAATTGGGCACTCCAGAAAAGCTTATGTTAAAAGAATAAAATAAAATTCGAAATTTAAGCGGTAAGTTAATACATGAAAACTCTTACCGGTATCTAATAATGTAATGGTCAAAATTCGATGAGATCTAACATAAACTCGAAAAGAATATTACTTCAATATTATGTGATGTTTTATTTACTCATATAGTATTCCTATTAAAATTACCGTAACGCAATAAAAATAAAGATTTAATCTTAAGCTTTGGAATACTACAGAAAATACATTCAAATAAAATTACGGGACGTATTATGGAAGCCGTCGTGGCGCAGCGAAATACGCGACGGTGAACGCGATTGTGGGTTCGATTCTCAATCCAGGGTGGAAGGAATTTTTATTTTTCCTCTGGTAACATAAAGAAACGCTTTGATTTCTAAAAGTCAACACGCAATGTTTGTTATAAATATAATAATTGAAACTTTACTTTTCAATATAGATACAGATATAAAATTTTAAAACGATATTATTATTAGAAAACAAAAGTAATAAATAAATCAGCTTCACGCTGTATCCCGCACACTGCAGGGTAGGCAGAGGGAACCTAGTGTTAAGACATTCCGTTCCCCACTTTCTGCCGAATTCTGGAGGCAATATAGATTAGTAAATAAATAATTATAAAGATCAAGCAGGCGAAGCCGCGAGCGGCTCGCTAGTCCTCAATAGAATACAATATTTAATAAGAAATTCGACCTACTAACTTGACACTGGTACAAATAAACAATGAAATTACGACAGTACATTTACATTACAACTGTGAAAAGCACCTTTTACGGTCGAACGTTAGGAAAAGTAGTTTATTAAAGCATTTGTCGTATTTTACGGAATTTAATGTGATATTCGTTGGTCTCCTACTTTTAGGTTGAATAACGAAATATAACTACGCAATTTCTTAAACAGTTTATGGAAATGAACAGATTTTAAGAATAAAAAAAGTCAATAATGATAATTAACAAATAGTTACCCGCGGCGTTGAGTTTCGTAACTCAATAAGCAATATCTAAAAAAAAATAGAAAAAAATAACGTAATGTATCAACATAAGATTAAGTCGCACCCAATCCAGTCATATGAGGAAAAAAACGTGAAACAAGAAATAAAATATCTTGTATGATACCTACAATAAAGCCTAATAGAATGAATACCCAAACTAACCCAATAACGTACGGACAGACACAAAAATGACACAACGCGTGTTTAATTGATATAAATAACATCGTCAACTCGTGGCATACTGCTACGGGCGGACCGACCCAAATACCGGTAACGGTGCGCGGCCGGGCACAGAGGGTACGTCTGATCTGTTTTCATGTATCTACATACTTTTCTATTGTTTGAGTCTGTTATTTGATGAGATATTAGATGTGGTGCGGAGTTAAACTCCGCCTCTCAGTAGGTAATTTTTGGACAGTTGTGAGAAAAATGAAGAATACAGTGTTCTAACTCTAGGTGTCCTGCTTTGCGAGGTAAAAATGTGATGTGTGTTATTTCTTCATTGTAAACGAAGTATAATGAAAATGGTCTAATAAGCTAATGATTCTTAAGCTAGATTCTATTTCATACAGGATAGACATATTGCGTGTTGAATGGCAGCACTCAACGCCGCGATGTGCCTCGTTATCAGAGCTAGGAAATAAAAACAAAACATTTCATTCTTCACTATGAAACTGAACCCACAACCTTCGCGTTTACTGTCACACGCTTGTGCTGCACCACGATGACTTCCGATTTGATGTGTATTTCATATAATAATATTTATTTTAGTATCAACAGAATAAGAATGTATAATAATTTAAAGGTGTAAGTAATTTTAATTACACTTAAACAATTGTTTCTACGTTATATAATATAATATTAAAACAAGTATTATTATAGTTACATATAAAAGTCACCCATTATTATAATAAATAGGTTTTACCATAAACATAATAATCTTAATAATAAATTGTATATATAAGAAACAATGGCGTCTTGGGTATCTGTTGCAGTAGCAAGCCCGGTAGCGTAAATTATTGGGAGGCGAACAATTTAACTAATTATGGTCCATACGCTACCGCTACCGTTATGGGAACGGTAACTTTGGTTCGACGTCACACTTGACGCTCCAGTGAAATTTGTAATTGCCACTCAACTCGACAAAGCTTGAAATCAAATCTCATTTTTTAATTTGAATCGTCTTAAAAGACAATAATACTTGGAGGTAGATTGTTTTTTTTAAGTAATTTAAGAGTTTTTTAATAGAAGAAGAAGTAATTTTAAGTGAGAGAGTTAGATTGATGGAGTTATTTTTTTTTAAATAATTAATTGGTTGGATTGGATTTGTGAGTATTCTCAAAGAAGTAGTTAATATACAAAAGCTCCCGCGAAAATATTACGCAGCTTCACGTTTTTTCAGAGGGATCCTGGTGTCAAAGAACTCTCAATTCTTTAGCTTATAAAAATCCATCGTGACTCAGTGGGCCAGCGGTTGACTGTAAGTACGATATTTGTGAGTTCGATCCATAGTCGGAGGAATGGTTATATTTAAAAAAAAATCATTTCGCTACTCTGATATATGAAACGAGGCATTGCCACTCAACACGCAATGTTCGAAAATTCGTTTTGACCACAGTTTGTACGTGCCTCTGCTTATCCTGCTATGTGCGAGATAAAGCGTGAACCCAAAAACTGCACATTCAAGCTTAAAGAAAAATTCTTTAACATTTTCTGTCGCTGCTGAAATAAAAAATCACATATTGCTTGTCATGTAGCTACTCTACATATAGATACGTTATAAATCACCAAAGTACACGACGTAGGTAGGTTATAAATAACACAAGGGCAAAGGCTTCTTTCGCTTTAACAGAATTACATTTAACGAGATAAAACGGCGAAATGATCTGGTCTGGCTGATGTCTCAGTTGTGTGTAATGTCTGACGTTAGAATAGTTGATAGGTTGATGTATTTAGTTAATATAACAATTCTAGTGTCAATTGTTTTATTTGACATTTGCCTTGCCTTTGCCTACTCTGCTTAAAATGTAGTCCTAATATTAGAAACAAATGCGAATGCATAAAAATTTGTCTTAATTTAAAACAATATAGAATAAAGGTTTAATGAAAAAGATTTAATGAAATAATGAAAAAGATGTTATGAAATATTTTTGACTATTTTTCTAAAAAAGTAGATGTTATGAAAGCTTATATTAAAATTCTATTTTAAAAATTTATGCTAGTGAAAAATGAGTACCCATCTTTTTCTTATATACTGAAAATGGATAGATAAAGATAAAGATTATCAAACAGCCACAAGACCAAGGATAGAGCACGACAAGTCGACATCAAGCAGGACATATTTACTGCGTCTTGACACTGCGTATTCACAGTTCGTAATTCTCAGCTATTTATTACGTCTGCGACCAGTTGTTGTTGGGTGCAAGTGATTTACTGGTGCATATGATGAATTTCTGTTGAAATTTTTAAATTTTGTTGGAAATTTGTTATGATAAAGTATATTTATACTACAGACTAGATTTGAGTGTAATCGTGATATCAAAAAAGAATTCTGTTATTAAGGATGATGTTTAAAAGTAACAAAGAGAAAATTAACTGGTCGTAAAAAAATCTAAATACCTGAAAACTTTCATTTCTACTCAAAATTTGCAAAAGAAAGCATATGTAATATGTAATAACGAGTTAAAACATAAGTATAAAACATCATAATAATACTAAAATGGTAATGCTCTTAAAGAAATGGAAAAGTGACATAAAATTTCACTTCTCGAAAATTCACTTGTCAAAAGTATGTAATGACTTGAGCCAGCGCACAAATGAAGGAACGCGTGACGGCTGTACCGTGACCTTGCGGATCAGCTTTGAATCACATTATGTGGTGTATGGTTCTTACATGTCGCTTGCACTGAATGATGATGACTATACAGTCGTATTAACTATGAAAATATTATAATATTCTCATCCCAAGTCGTTTCGTAACAGAATATAAACTTTTATTTGGTTCATTTGGTGTACTTCAAGGCACCAATTTTGGTCCGCTTTTGTTGCTCATATATAAATGTCACTATTATTACACAAAAATGCATTGTAAAATTTTAACGTCTCCATCAGATTTTTATAACCGATACATGTCTTTATTACAATGTAAACCTCAAGTGTGTCACAGTAAACGACTAACTGTACTTAATCTCCGTTAAATACGACCAATTTGAATACTCTCAATAAATCCTATCGCTGGCAGCTTTGTACGTGCGACATTGTTACCAATTTATGTGATATTGCCACGGGCTTAAACTCAATCAACAATCGAATTGAAAATGGTGAGACGTGACTAACAAAACTATTATTTAGGATTACTATTCAGTTTATATAGACTTATTCATGTGTACGTCTGTTTATATTTTTTTTTCTAGTCTTCATCCATTTTGTAAGGCAGGCTGTCAAAGCATGGCAAAATATGATTTCACTCAGCACTTATTTGACTACGATATTATAAATCAAGAAATTCTATATTAGATCTAATTAAGTTTTCTAAAATCATAAGCGGAACAAATTCCATTGCCGAAGCAGACATCGAACACAGCACAGCTGATCACCATATTAGATCAATTAAAGCTACAGATATACCAAGAAAGGGCCATAAATCGAAACCGCTACAGACTTATTGTATCAGTATTCTAACAGCGCCGGTATTAGAGATTCCACGTCCAAGCTACGAGGATAACTTAACAAACTTACAAACAGTACTTGACTTCATAGATAATAAGCTTATGTATGCTATTTTATAACACATGTATGAAGACTTAAGTATTGAGGATAGTTTATATGAAAGAATTCCTAAATTATCTATATTTTTTTAATAAATGTTGAAAATGTCTATGTGCATTATATGATGATTGTTGGTACGTTTTTGACATCCATTAGACGTCATCATCATTTAATGATGATGATTAATTTAGCGACGAATTTAGACATCTTTTGGTACATGTTAGTGATACATACAAAAGATTCAAATAAAAGTAAAAAAAATCTTAATCAATTCAATTATTTTTTCAATTTATTCAGTGCTTGGAGCACCTTTGAATGCTCATCGTTACATAAAAATTACAGTATTTTCAGTCTTACAGGAAGCTACCAAGCAAGAGACTCAAGAATTAATCTTTAAAATATAATTAAAAATAAATATTATTTTTATTATAGTAATTCTGATTTCTTTACCATACGTCCGCACTACACACTACCATACGTTCTTTCGTTCGCGTGAAAATAATAAATATTTTTGTTTATACGAAATGTCTTCTTTATAGTATTTATATATACATGTTTTACATTTTACTACACTAAAGTAAACATAGGATTGTTCAATATAAACATTCAATTCTGTAAGCAAATATCAGTGACCTCTATGTAGCCAACGCCCACTGTACCGTCATCGAGTTGAACTAGAAGTACCAAACAATTAAAATTGTATATATACACTTTTGGTACTTAAAATAATTGTTTTGGCGCAGGGACACAAGCGTATGACTGTAAACGCGATGGCCGTGGGTTCTTTTCCAACTCGCAGGAATGAAATATTTGATATTTTGATTTCCCCGATCTGGAAAGAAGGCAAAGCGCGTTGAGTTTTGCCATTTAACAGTCAATTCTACAAGATTTGGGTGCAAAGTTGTGTACTGATTTGTCTTCATGGTAACGGAGTGCTTTAACACTAGATTCCCAGTTTCTCTTCGTCTATGCTACTACGTGCGACATACAGCGTGAAGAAAAACATTTTTCTAATATATATTTTTAAATTGTCTCTTCAGATAAAGCGCAGCGTTGAGTACCACAGCTTTAAACACAGTGTTTAAAAAATGGATGATAGAATATCTGAACATTAAAGTGTATCTAATTTCTGAAAAAAAGTATCAATTCTTTACATACAACCTTACATCTGTTATTACAATGAACAATTAAATTCGAATCTTAATATTTTGTACAGTTAGTTGTACGGTTTCGGTACAAAGAGCTCTATGCTCAAATTAGCGGAGGCGGTGCTAACGTTGTTTACGTAAAGTTTACTCGTTCATTTTACAAAGGAATGAAAAATAGAAAAAAAAATGCAAAGATTTTTATAAAATGGATTTTTATAAAATTGCGAAACCCATTTAAAATATAGGAGTAGAGTATATAGAAGTAAATAGATCTCATTTAAATAGGTAACAAGTTGAATATTATATATTTTCCTAATATTGGTTGAGTAGCTTTTGAATTCAAAATAATCGAAAGTGATCGCACATCCTATATATTTTACATTTTTAGCATTTATGTAGCTTTACCCTGCACCCCGCATATGGCAGGGTAGGCAGAGGATTTGGAGGGAACCTTTGAGATATTGCGTGTCTAGTGGTGGAACTCGACGGCACAATTTGCTTTGGTATCAAAGCGAGGAAATAAAAATAATTCATTCCCACGAACAAGAATAGAACCTACAACCGTCATATTTATAAATACACATACCACGATGAATCTTAATATAATAAATGAAATATTTAAACTACATATCAGTTTCAGTTCAATCATTTCCAATCTACATACCGTACAGTCATCTTTATATGATAATTTCAATAAACTCAAAGAGCACTCAGCTTTTATGAATAAGTACAAAGTTCATACATGCCTCAGATAGGATAGTACCTATATTAATTTTAGCCGGTAGCGGGTAGGCCAGCGGCGGGCCAGTGTAGTTACAGTGCATTGCCCTTGAAAGTTTATTTTGACGCCTAAATCTGTTCGCCATACGCCCGCCTTTACAATATACCTTCGAAATATAAGGTACATCTGCTGTTTAGGGTTGCCAGTTTTCGTAAGTGGAGAAATGCCAATTTTATAGATTTAATAATGCGATGTACGCAAAATAATTCTGATATTATCTATATCAAAATGCTGATATTATCTATATCAGCATTTTTAAAATATAGGCCTTTTTTAACTTTAGGGCTAGCCATTATATACTTTATAATTCAGGAAACAGTCATACATGTGATAAAATAAAATATTCAAAATCAAAATATTCGTTATTCAATTAGGCATTCGTTGTAAGCACTTTTGAAGCACCCAATCACATAGAATTGTTAATAGTATCAATCCCTCAGGAAAGTACCAGCTCAGAAGGCAATTACGAATTTATGATAATTACATTTCAAATATTTTCAATCATTCATTTATGATTCATATCCATGAATCATATAGATCATATAATCATATAGATAATATCAGCATTTCGAAATTTAAATGACGTTTTGGTACAATGAAATTGCGCGTAATATAATATACAGTGACCTTAAATTACATTTTCTTTTACTAAACTTGTAAAACCTACAGTTACTGTACTCCCTGGTCACCTGGTTACTCGATTTATACAGTTCAAGTAAACATCTTTATTTCTTAGCATAAAATATTTCCTTGACTGCAAGTTAAAATTGCACCATTATATTTATCAAAAAAAACAGCTTCACACTGTATCCCGCACACAGCAGGGTAGGCAGAGGGAACCTAATGTTAAGACACTGCGTTCCCCACTTTCTGCCGAATTCTGGAGGCATTGCGTGTTGAGTGGCAGAACTCAACGCCGCGCCTTGCCTCGATACCAGAGCGAAGAAATGAAAATATAATATTTATATTACTGATAAAAATAAAATATCCTAACCCTATTACAAACACAAATTTATTTCACTAGAAGCGTGTTCTCAATTAGGAATAGCCGACAATATTTGTAAAAATTGATAGCAAACAGCTTTAAACAGGATCTAGATTAGTCTGTATCGTTTTTCGAGTGTAAAGTTCATTAGTTTATTTTTTAAGACTTTTTAATATATATTATTAAGACTTTATTATGTATGAAGCCGTCGTGACGCAGCTGTTGTGGGTTCGATCCCTATTAGTTTAAATGAAGTATTATTTATTAATATTTTTATTTCTTCGTCCTGGCACCTAGGCTCGACGTTGAGTTCCCCCTCTCAATACGGAATACTTCGAAATATTCGATGGAAAATCAGAAACACTAGATTCTCTTTGCCTAGATTTATAGCCCACAGACCAAAATAGGTACTTAGTATATACTTTTGGCCGTGAACTTTGAGAAAAAAATGAAAGATCCCATTTTTTCAAATTCTTGTAAGAATTTCGATAAACCATCTCTTAGTGCTTCCCGAAACTTCTTATATTAACTTCATACTAAATTACAACATTTTAACTACAAAATTTCATCTGTGCGTTGTCTGTCAATCACTCGGTAACGGAAGATTTTTTACTTAAAAAAAATTGTAACGTTCTGTTACGAATCCTCCAGTCTTTAAGAAATTCTCAAAAATACATAAAAAATGGTAACGGAGTATCTTATGATTAGTTACAGAGTGGTTTATTTTTATTTTTACATATATCCTAAGCCTAGTAAAACATATTGTGTAATAATCGTGAAAATCAAAGAACTTATCATATTGTTCTCCGTTTAAAATCAAAATAGTTTATTGAAAATGAAACGTTACATGTTTAATTTTCTGGACATCAAATAATTTACCACTTTTACTGACATTGCATAATAAATCTTTATTAACACCTAATTTCCACTAACCAATTCTGGACACAAGTGGCGTAACTCAACGCTGTGCTTTACCTCGTTATTAATTTTAAATCCTCGAGTGGCAATCAAAACTCACATCCTTTCAAAGACCACAGTCCTGCACCACGACTGGCCTTTGTTAAAACAATCTTAAAATATACAGAATTTGAACTTAGATCCCTCACGTTGAAACAGCTATCCCTTATCTATATTAGCACTAACGTTTCAACAACATCAGCTGAACTATAAACTAAAACGCTAAATTCAAGGAAGAAATTTCTCATAAAGAATACTAAAAACCTCGTTAAGATGCTAGATGGACCGTAAAGGTGTTTAATTGCTTCACTAACTCCTGAACTCTCGTAGTACGGCTATTTTAAGATACGACATTGATAAAATCTTCTCTTTGGCTTTGGCCGTTCTTGTACCGTTATTTTCATAATTTATATCTTAATAGTGCTACTGTAATACTAACAGTGTGATTGTGGAAGTATTAAGTGACAACGACAACATTTTGTCCAGTGGAGGCACGATTTGATGGATGGGTTCGATTCCAAATCGGGGAATGAAATTTTTGTGTCTTCATTTCCTCGCTCTGATAACGAGGTAAAGCGCGGCGTTAAGTCGCGACTCAACACGCAATACGAATTTGGCGGTAAAATGGAGATTGGGCTGTTTTAACACTCGGTTCTCAGGTTCCCTGCTGTGTGTAGGGATACAGCGTGAAAACAAAAAATCTATCTATAAATTCAGCAGGTCTAAATTGTAATCCTTAACGAAATACAGGCAGAGGGCACCTATTAAGACATTTTATTTGTATTGTTTTTTGTTTGATGTTTTGTGTGGCGGAAGCTAACGCCCCCTTTGTCTTGTTGCTACAGCGAGGAAATAAAAATCATAAAAAGTAAAAATTATTGTAGATATGTATATACATTGTAAAGGCATGCCGATGTCGGTATTTTTAAATAACGTTTGTCTAAACAAACAAATTTGTATGTACCTATGTATGTATCTTCATGAGTACAGTATGGTCGACGAGTTTTGGCAGCCCTGAACTTACACTCGTAGTCTTCACTGGGGAAGAAAATAATCGAAAGTAAGAAGAACCCTAAAATAAAATCCACCATCTTCAGTGAACCCTCATGAATATCCGCCAAGGCCACGACTGGTCGACCGTACTATACGTAAATTCATTGATCACTAACCGCTAAAACACGTTAAACAAAACATACATACAAGCAACGCGTCGAGTAAACACGGCGTGTTTATACTATGTTTACATTGAATTATTTTATTTTGAATACCGCCGGGGCAAGGAACTTCTTCATACATTCAAGTGTCTGAGGTTTTTACTTCGTTTTGAACAAATTGTAATTATTAATAGATTGTCAGACTGTATTCGCGACGGTTGTGAATTCTGTTCCCACCTGAGGGAATTAATTACTTTCATTTCTTCGAACGGTAACACGGCGAAGCGCACCACTAGGAGTTCCATCATGTGTAAAATTTGACAGTGCGTGGGTATCAGAGTGTCTTAACACTGTATTCTCGCGTTAAAATTTTAACTTTAACTCTAAATCAACTGTGCTATACTCCATATAGGTGTATCTGACAGATTATACAAGTATTATTAATAATTAAAACAATACAGCTTCCATCTCGTCACAGCCGCTGAGCAAATCGGAACGCGTGACCGTTGTCGGTATTTGTCAAACCTGTGGCTGTGACATTAGCACTTTCGCTTGACCTCGGACTATAAGGATTTTTGTATGTGTGTCCATAGGTATCAGGCCAGTTGTGGCTCAGGGGTGCAAACGCGGTAATGTAAACGCGACAGGTTGTGGGATCGATTCCCAGTCGAGGAAATGAAATGTCAATACTTTCATTTCCTAGCTCTGGTAACAAGGCAAAGCGCGCTGTTAAGTTCTGCGGTTCAACAGGCAATGACTCTGGAATTAGGAAAGGAGAAGCAGAATATTTAAACACTAGGCTCTTATGTACACTCTACTTGCTCTGCTATATGCGGGATATAGCGTGACGCTGAAAAAAAATGTTAAATTATTCTCATCTCGTTATTTTGTCTGATACATTTAACAATATAACATTATATAGGCGATCACAATTTGTACTATATTATTATTAAAATATAGGTTATCGTGAACTAGTGCAGTTCATAGATGAATAAGACCAACCAACACATTTTCCTAAGAATTATATTAAATCCCCGCGATATGTGCAAATGGTGTTTTACTAAGAAATACGCTAAAAATACTGCCCCAGACAGTTATTTCATTTATTACATTATATTTACATCTATTAGAGCCCATGTTAATAGATCTTATGCAATCGCCTGTATGTCATTACTTATTGTTATTAGGATTCTCAAGAATAGGTTGCCGAATTTTTATTAACCATCAACTACGAGATCAATCTGCGGCGTTTAGTCCCGCTTAACACGTAATGTCTCGATAATTTGTCGTTTCGTGGGGAATAGAGTGTCTTAACATTAGGTTTACTTTGCCATAACATGAATGTGAAATGAACAATTAAATTTATAAACCTACACTCAACTCGAAATCCACTATCCCATCAAAAAATCTTTTTAGATATCACCTTTACACTCTTGAATATAAAGATCATTATAGATAAATCGTTTATCAAATTCTCGTAAAAGTTGTTCGAGACTAGAAAGCAATCGGAATTAATAAGTAATAGCTTCTAATTGTTATTTATAGTTTGTTATTTGGCTACTTGTAATGTGTCTTTTTTTCTTCACTTTATCCCATTAGATGTGTATTCATATAGATAACGTCTGACTGTAAACGGGATGGTTGTAGGTTCGATCTCCACTTAGGGGAAAGAATTATTTTCAGTTTGTTGCTTGCAATTTAAAAAAAATTCCAAGCAAAGGAAATAGAGGTACCGAATATATGTGGGTGAAAAGGTGCGTGGCTTTTAAGTGTCTCGATATTGGGCGCCTCTGCCTACTAATTACTCTTATCTACTATATGTAGAATACCATGAATGCATGAAGCAAAAAAAAATGTATAGAGAATTAAAACAATGGACATGTTCTAAAGTTTAAAAATACCTTTTTAAAATATAGACCAAATAAATAATATTGTACAATAAATTATTGTTATGTCTATAATATAACATTTAGCTAGTAATTTGTGTGCGTGTTCAGTGGCGGAACTCAACGCCACGTTCTTCTTGGTTACCAGAGCGAAGAAATGGAAATATAAATCTATATAAATATTTCATTTCCTCGAGTTGGGTTTAATTTCACAGTCGCTTTTACAGTCACCCTTTATGCCTCTGCGCCACGACTAGCCTCTTCTACATATAGAAATGGAAAATATTATTTTTGTAAACATGTCAAAATTTGAATGTGGCATGCCACATTTTGATATGAATTTGAACCTGTGCGTCTTAGAAACCGTTCGAGGTTAAAAAAGTGTTTTTTTTGGTACTTTTTGAGAAATTTCGACTTTAGAAACGTAACGCTCGAGTATCGCACGGAGCAGGCACTCTCTCTTCTCTATGTTACTTATTACTAGATAACGAACTAAAATAATTCATACTCTCTACTTATAATCGAAATCACAAAAATATAAAAAGAATGCGACGTAAAATAAAATACAACTTAACAATTCACTAAAACGCGCTTAGACATAAATGAAAGAAATTTCGAAATTTCTTATCAAAGATAACCAAGCTGTTCGAAAAAATGATAAAAACGTTCACTCGTATTACGTACGCGATAGTGAGGTACTTCTCGGTGATGGAAGAAAGTTGTGGTTTCGAGTATCTATAGATAAATACGTCTCCTGTCTCAAGTGTTTAGACACGATAATGTATTTACTGTTATATTGCAACAAAAAATACATATGTTTCATAATATTTTGTGATTATACAATTTTATATGTTTAAAAAAGAAGAAGAAGAAGAGGCCGGCCGTGGCGCAGTGGCACGAAGTGTGACTGTAAAACCGACTGGTTGTGGGTTCGATCCCCACTCGAGGAGATGAAATATTTACTTAAATTTATATTTCCATTCCTTCGCTCTGGTGCCAAGGCAAAAGCGCGGCGTTGAGTTCTGCCACTCAACACGCAATGCCTCCAAAATTCGGCAGAAAGTGGGGAACGGAGTGTCTTAACACTAGGTTCCCTCTGCCTACCCTGCTGTGTGCGGGATATAGCGTGAAGCTAATTTTTTTTTTTTTTTTATATGTTTAAACTTTGAAACAACTTCAGCTATTTAAATTTAAGCATAGAAATAAGAAAAGAAAATATTTTTTCTTCCAGTTTTACACGCATCTAAAACACACAGTTTTTCGCATGAATTCAAGACAGTGTGTGTTGAGTGGCGGATCTCAACGCCGCATTTTGTCTCGATAATAATTCATTCCTCTGCGTGAAAATCGACCGACTACTATCCTGTTTACAGGCAGAAAAAAACCAAATAACTTAATCACTTATTAGTGGGCCAATCGTGGTGCAGACGTACAAGAGTATTACTGTAAATGCGAACGTTTGTGGGTTCGATTCCTACTCGAGGAAACGAAACACGTTATATTTTCATTTCCTTGATCTGGTAACGAAGTAAAGTGCGGCATTGAGTTTTACCATTCAACGTGCTATGCCGCCATAATTTGACGGAAAGTGGAGACACGGAAGTGTCTTAACACTGGGCCCCCTAATTCCCTCTTCCTTTCCCGCATCGTG
The DNA here is from genome assembly GCA_917862395.2 of Heliconius sara. Lineage (NCBI taxonomy): Eukaryota > Metazoa > Arthropoda > Insecta > Lepidoptera > Nymphalidae > Heliconius > Heliconius sara. The sequence continues at coordinate 741,033 of OU860788.1, read as the reverse complement.
CGGGATACAGCGTGAATCTAAAAAACAAAATAAAATATAGTAATTTGCATTACATCATAATAACCACAAAATATAGAACATAAACTACTCAAACATTATGTCACAGCGACGTGAAGAACTTACATAAGGTGGCATACCTCAGATCTAGATAGTCGTTCAAATGGCGCTGACATTGAATAATGCTAGGATTTAAATCTAGGTATATAGATATATATCTTTTATAATATTATGTTGTATTGCAAAAGTAGAACAAGTACGCGATATGTTTTTAAATTGATTTTAATTTTTGATTTTAATAGTAGATATTGTTTCATGTTTGTATTTATTGTATTATATATATATGTATATATATATATATATATATACATATGTATATACATATGTATATATATATATATATATATATATATACATATATATATAATACAACTAACAACAAAAACTTTTTATAGAATGACTGACAGACAACAGACAAGACAAAATTACTAAACGTACTGATATTAAGTATTTAAAGTTGAAATTTGGCCTATATGGCCCCGAAGGCTAGGAAAGGAGAGGATTCTCAAAATACGTCCTGAAACGTAATTTTCAGGTTAACTAAGGTTGCAGGTGATAATTAGCTTGTAATACTTAATCTGATGTTATGTTCCACTTATAGAGAACGAAGACACGGCGTAAGTAACCATTACATTAAAAAAAATAATATTCTCATTTTCCTGTTCCAGTTAAACGTAAAATATTTTCAAGATCCACCGACCCCACCAATATCCTGTAGCGTTTCTCAAAATCAATGCCATAAATTCTGTCCTTTGAGTCACGATCGATACCTGATTACTAAATGCTGTATAAATTGCTATAACAATATTTTCGTCATTGACACCTCACGTCTATACTAAACAAGACAAGCCACAATTACTACTATTGCTTAGAAGTAAAATCCAAAATAACTGACAGAAATTGCAGAAGCTACACAGAATTTTGAAATAATTCATAAAACGTAAAATGAAACAAAGTTTCTTACGAAACTGTTTCGCAGAGACCGTTTTTGTATAGTTATGTTGTAATGGAGATGAGCCTCAGGTAGTGTAAATTTTATGGTCATAGAATAAGAAAAGAAAAAAAAATCGCCTTCATGCCTAGCTAGTGGAGGCAGAGGAAACTTAGTGTTAAGACACTCCATTCCCCACATTTCGGGCAATTCTCGAGACATTACGTAAGTAGTGAAACTCAATGCCTAAGTTTATCTTATTACTAGGACGAGGTATTAAAATTGAATCATTAATTGCTCTGAGTAGGAATGGAACCCATACCCGTCACATTTACACGGCAAATATATTTATACACATCTCTAGTATGCATATACTTACATCCATACTAGATTTCAACCTGCTATACGCTGTAAACTTGCGGAATCTAATCTTGCCATATTGGTACGTGCCGATCCCTAACTATCAACCTACATTCTAATTAACCAAGTGCAGTATCGCGTTCGTTGTTCATTATAATTTTGTTGCTAATTTAACAAAAAAATTAGACTTTAAATTTGAAATATATTTATATTTTGTAATATTTAATGTAATTTTTTTTACTAACTTCAATATAATATTTATATTAAATTTCTCCGTTTAGAGAAAGTCAAATTTAAAACTGAAATTTATATCTTCGATAAGATACAATATTCTATTAGAAACGTCCGCGATGCCGTATCTATCGATAAATTCCAGTAGTTTCCTATCCAAGCCATTGTTCGGCGCTGTTAATAGGTATCTCGTATAATATTTTCTATATAACAACACTCAATGGAAGGCTGACATTCTTCAATTCGTCCATTACCGTCAACAACAACCCTTAAGACGTTACCTTATCTACTTTGCCCTTTTATCTAATAACATCTTGAAATTCCCATTAGCTTCTATTATAAAGGTATAAAGTTGATATTCGTATGTACAGAAAACTTTTTACTGTTACCTCGTTAAGCTTTTAAGCGGTGTGTTAGTCAGTTTCACCCACACAAGCTCCTAAACATTGTAAGATAGGTAGTGTTACTGCCAATTGTGAAGGTTATGATAGGACTAAAACTATAAACTTTGGAAATTGTTACACGCATAAAGTTTGTCAAATTATAATCTTTAATGATATTTTCAAGTATAGCCAGGAGTAGCGCCGGGGCAACAAGAGTGTGACTGAACGCGACAGGTTACGTGTTCGATTCCTACTCAAGTAAATGAAATATTTGCACTTGAAACTTGATATATTTCCTATTTTCATTTTTCGCTCTGGCGTCCAGGCAAAGCGCGGCGTTGAATTCCACTTAACACGCAATGCCTCCAGAACTCGGGGAAAAGTTCCAAAACGAAAATCTCTTAATGAGGACGGAGTATCTTAACATTAAGTTGCCTACCCCGCTATGCCTAAGCGTGAAGCTAAAAAATATACAGGTTAAAAATCGTTTCTAAGTCTTATAGCAAAATACACTTTATTTTATTACGATTAATGCTATAATTTTTAACTTCCATCTTTACAATTTCCATCTGCCATAACAAACAAATAAAATATAATTTTCAATACTATTGAGAACGGAATTATAAAGTAATGTTAATTATATTATAAATTAATTCCCGGCTTAGGCTTAGGTCGTTCAGGCATACAAAATTAATTCAGTTGGCCAGCCCAGGCTCAACCAGAAAGGAGGTTAATCTTCGAGTGTCAGTCCGATCTAATAGTAGGATCAAATTCTGAATCTGTCACATTTTAATTGAAAACACCAAAATAGTAAAAATACTAATTATGTCTTAATCAACTTGCATTATAAAATTGGTTGTTTTTTTTAGCTTCACGCATATAGCAGGGTAGAAAGAGGGAACCTGCGAGACTAGTGTTAAGACACTCCGTTCCTATTAAGATACTCCCGTTTCCCAATTTCCGCACACCCAAATTTCGAGACATTGCCTTTCGAGTAGCGGCACTCAACGCCGTTATTTATCTTGTAACCACATCTATGAAAATAAGTCAATAAAGCAATTTAGTTACAACATATTGAAACAACCATCAACGCACGTCATATTTTTAAGTGAATTGCCGTTTAAGAAAAAAATAGAAAATAGCCTCGAGTTGTAAATGTCGGACAATTTGATTTGATCTGTTACGTTAATGACGGTGGAACAGGCATAGAGAATGTTAATTTTTGTTGCGAACGGTACGCCGGTCGTTGATCTCGACCATATTTGACCATAGACTGTGGCTACCTACCGTCTATAGTCTATGGTTGGTTGTTGTTAGTTAACAGAGCGTGCGCGAAGGCCTTTATTTGAATGCTAGTGTAGTATAACGCATCAGTGAATTTATGTTTTGATGAGTGCAGGTACTGTGCGAATTGAGTTTTTGTCGTTATGAGCTTTTGGATAGGTTTTCAAGGTTGCGTATTAAAATATTATACAAAGAAAAATATTTATTGTTGTTTTAGTTTGTTAATTTATTGAGAAATGATATACTTTGAGGTCACTCGTGACGCAGGGGCACAAGCGTGCGACTGTAAGCGCGACAGGTTATGGATTCGAGACCTACTCGATCTAATGACATATTCAATATTTCCATTTCCTCGTTCCGGAAAAAGTCAACGCACAGTGTTGAGTTCCGCCACTGAATACGCAATGACTAGAGAATTCGGAAAGTGGTAAAAGGAAATGTTTTAATGGGAGTGAATAGAAGCGAAGTGACATTGAAAAATATCACCAATTCTTAGTTATTTGCATTTAACCACACACACCGCCGCCGGGAAAAGCTATTAGCTCTTATTCATGACTAAAATATATAGGTATTTGTAATTTTTTATGTACATATATGCATGTATAAAATAAATTTCACAATTTGCGTCAATTTGACGCGTCCTTACAAAACCCGCTATGTAATATTCAACAATTGCTGTGATTTTTAAATGTCTATTCGTATTCAGGTTGAGATTCTGTATCACACCTGTTTTGTAAGCAATCTAAATGGCAAAGTGCCCAAACACTGACATAACCATTTCGCAACTTAACCCTGCATACTGATATAATCGTGGTATGAAGCGTTCGAGTCAGAAGTGATTTTTAAATTTGCAAGGTGTTCTTAAAAGTTTACAAAAAATTAATTATTGTTTTACTAGTAATAAAGCCCGCAACTAAGTGTCCGTAGAGTTTTCGACAAAAGGGAATATATTGTTTTTCCCTTTCCCAACAGGAATTTCGACAAATCATCTTTCAGTGATCTCCTACACTTCTCTTGAAACCTACATCATAATATCATTTTTCTTAGCGCTGTACTTTGGTCCTTGCTTATCAGATATAATCAGTCAATCAGTCTGTCAGTTTAATACAATAAGTTTAGCCAAATAACACAAACCTCTTTTGAATACGAAGCTGTAAAGTATTGAAATTACCTACATCGATTTTCTCAACTATCGTTACTGTTTCACGCCCAAATCGATTTACAAACTATGTGAATATTTCAACTGCGTTATAATGGAGCGGTTACTAAAACAGTGTTTTAAAAAACAAAACGAATGGTTAGAAATATGTAAAGTTATATATCTCTACATATAAAGTGGTCAAAGAATGATTATGTAAAATAAATAGGTATAAAAATACTATCTTACAGTAGTTGCATCATAAATTTTAAATGAAGCGATTCTTTTAACTTTTGCTCGACTGCTTTAGTTTGACTCTCACTAAGCCAACTACATATTATAGACTTTTCACCTTCTGCTGTCTACTCTACATATCGTTCTCTCTAGGTGCTCCTGCAGGCAGCAAGTTCTCTCTGCCTTACAAAAAATATTGGACATGTTTAAAGACAGAAGCTTAAGAAAATAATTGGAATAGCTTTCAACATCAAGTAGTCATCAGTCAATCAAATAATAATTTATTCCACATACAGAAGGGTAAGTAGAAGGAATATAGTGTTAAGAAATTTCGTTCCAGACGGACTGCCCAATTTTCGAGACACGACGAGTGCATGTTAAATGGCGGAACTCCTACTCTTATTACCAAAGCAAGGAACCTATTCCCGTCACCGTTACAATCCAAAGACCTCAACACCAATAAATCCTTTTGTAGGTTCATAAATAGAATAAAATGATATTGGTTATAATTGCCATCTATTAGTGTTAATAGATGATAAACCTTATTCCTTAAATCAATTGTCTCTTATATCAACATCGTAAATAACTTGCGGTCGACATAGTTGAATTCCTCAGTTTTGGTTCATTAGTATCTATTCTATTACCTTTTATTGGGAACAGTACAGTACGGTTAGTTTATTGGAGCTGGCTTGATTGTTTGTTCTAATTTTGGACTTGCCTCTTATTTAGACTTGAAGTTATTGCAATTAATGATAGTACATTCATAGTTGCAATTGACACTGTTTTCAATTGTACATTTTAGTTTACTGTATATTGATTAAAACACCGTCGTGGTGCAGCGGCACAGCGGCGGTTGTGGGATCGATTTCGATGTGGAGGAATGAATTATCTTCATTTTCTCGCTCAACAAGATGTACGTGACAAGACGGAATCTGGTACAAATAATAATTAAATTCATTGAACTGGCAGTACTTTTTTTGTTTGTTGAAAAAAATTAAGCTCTTACAGCTTCTTATTTTGAATAATAATATTTTTTGACTATGATTTTTACTTTGTTGAGGTCCACCACCATCAAAAAACTCGAAGATTAATTGGCAAGGGATTCCTCACAGGAGTGTCCTAGCAGTAGGTTCCCTCCGTCTACCCTGCTATGCAGGAATCTGGTTTACATAAATTAAGATAGACATGGTGTCACTTGTGTTTTAGTAGAATGTTAGATATTTTTCAAGTGCCTATAACCATACGTCACACTTGAATTGACTAACGTCTCGTAAAAGATTCTAAGTTTAAAAAGGTTGTCTTTTTACAATTATACCTACTGTAAAAAAACTTTCTTGACTTATTTCGATAAAATACTTAAAAAGTAGATAGTAGTATGTGTTGTGGGTACAAATTGTGTTTTTGGAGGAATTAGAATTGTATTATAAATGGAGAGTTTAGAATGGAAATGGCGAAAGACATATGCAGGACTGTTTTGGGCGCCGTTTTATCTTTACACATGGCCATAGGTAAAGGAGAGAGCCAGGTGGGCCGTGCCCACCCCAGCTTTGTCTGTTGCCCATCCCAGAAATATTAATTATAAAAAAAATGCTTAAAAGCTAAAATCTAGATCCCCTTCAGAAAATTTCTCTAGATACTATATTGTGACTTGGAATCAAACCTACAACTCGTGCCCTTGATTACAATCAGGATACGATCTATCCTCAAAATCAATTTTTCCGAGACAAGCCGTACACGTGACCCTATTGTCGTGGAAAATGAATCCACGGCGTACAATTACAAACTGTAACATAATAAATGGCCGTGATAACCTCAAACCTCACACACGACCAAAACGTAAGATGCATATCGCTTGTCTAAAATTTCACCACGCTACCGCACGATTGCGCTTTCTACAAACTTCCGGTACAGCTACCTATATTTTATGGATTTTTTTATAATTATTTATATACATATATAAAATATGTTAATTAACTATCTTTAATTATTAAGAAATTATTGAAAAGAGTTAAGAAAAATATTTAGTTATCTTTACTTTTTTGTTTTACTATAGATTTTTTTTAGTTAGCTTTACGCTGTAGGAAATAAAAATATTCCATAATTATTTTCTTGTGTGAGAATTGAACCCACAACCTGTCGCGCTTACAGTCGCAAACTTGTGCCTCTGCGTCACAATTGGCCTTAATGTAGTTAGTGCTAAGCGCGAATATTTTTAAACTCTTATTCAGCTTCACGCTGTATCCCGCACGCCGCAGGGTAGGCAGAGAGAAGAACCTAAAGTGTTAAGATATTTTCCGCCGAATTCTAGAGGCATTGCGTGTTGAGTGGAGATAACAGAGCGCAAAAAATGAATAATTAAAATTTAAATAAATATTTCGTTTCCTCGAGTGGGAATCGAATCCACAACCAGTCGAGTTTACAGTTACACACTTTTACTTCTGCCTCATGACTCTCTTCGAAAATTTCTAAGATTAACTATATTAAATTACTATAATTGTAACCAATACTACCACATACGAACTTTTATGTCATGAAATTGTATGTTTCTGAGTATTTAACGTCAAATATTAAAAAGTAAAAGTTCATGATTGCATAGAACGATGCGCTAAACTAGTGACGACGACTGCTGGTGGACGAGGCGTGGTCAGGGCCGAAAACATCATAATCGAGAATAGAGAAAGTTAATAAACGACAATTATTACATGTAAAAATAGTTGGGTTATCTGTTGATATTGTGGTTAGTGATACTTTATATATTGTTAAACTAGTGGTCGTGGATTCGAATCTAAACAAGGTCGGGTGGTTTGTGTAAGAGTATTTTTATATTTATACAAATATCTGTGCTAACTGTCCAGAACAAAAAACAATGTTTCGTTTATATTAAATGATTATGATGGATCGTTTTATATATATCTTAATCTAACTTTTTAGTCCTAATATTGAAAAAAAAACATTATCAAAAACATTTGGTGTTTAGTATGAATACAATTAAGAATTATTTATCAGCACTTCTGTATACGAATTGAAATAAAATCATAATTGAAATCCGAGTAAGAAGGAACCCGTCGTACTCGAAATCAAGGGCCTCAAAATCAATCCATCAAAACGACGGGAGTGGCCCTATAAAAACAAAACCGGCTATGCATACCATCGTCCTAAGGAGCAACAGCCGGCATGTGGCCTACAGTTAAAACCAAGGTCGTTTGTGTACCGCTTTACAATCATATTCTTCTCTTTTTGTACCACCTTTCTTCCTTGGTGTTTCTGTAAGGTAACAAATCCCGTTACAGGATAACCGAAAAGCAACCTAAATATGAGGTATCAAGATCCAAATTTAATTTTACACAAGTAAAGAATTTCAAAGGTCATTGAGGCTACGCGCTGTGTTCTTTTTTGCAAATGTTTTTTTTTAAGTCCAAATGATAGGTTACGTTAGCCCACTTGAGTCCGCTTTAGGCTGATTCCGGTTTAGCTCCATTTTAAAATTGCTATCACTGATTTAAATATTGGTTTTTTTTTATAAATTTTCAAATATGTTAAGGTAATTATTGATTTAAAATAAAAAAAAAAACATTTCTATGTATTGAAAAAAAATTTCTCGACCATCGACGCAGGTGTAGATGTTGCCAAAATCGGAGTAAGTAGACATTAATCCTCTTAATACAGAATATAATTAAGAAACTCGTTCTTATATCGAAACGTAATTGGCCAATCTAGAAATTCTATATTGAATTTGCTCAACTCCAACGTGTATTAAACTAGTGCCCGGCAGTCGGGCAGGTAGCGTTTCGTCACCGGAATGTCTGGTAACGAATACAAATGCCGAGAGAGACGACATGTGCAACACCTTATAGGGATCTCAACATAACCTACGTTTGAAAGGTCTGGAACTTGAAGAATTTCGTCGATTACCTCATTTGGATCATTTTTATTGCTCTGTTACTTGAATTAGAAAATTTACTTTTATAAAACGATTCGTGTTAAAAATAGCTGGCTAGCTTATAAACGCACGAGAATATATTTCAAAGCTGTGTTTATCGACGTTTTTGATAATGATGATTGCTCTCTCATTGGCCATTAAGAAGTGAGCTGCTACCTAGAAACCAATTAGTGTATCACGGCAGTAAATCAGCGAGCCGTTGGCTGACTAAATTGCATCTATTTATAATAATTTGACTATTAAATACTTTATTTATATCGCCGTGTTCTAATGAGCAAGGACTCGGAAAGTTACTCACATATTAATTAAATAAATCAGAATCATCGTCACGCTGTATCCCGTGGACAGCAACGTAGGCTGAGGGAACCTAGTTAAAACACTCCGTTCCTTACTTTCTGTAGATTTCTAGAAGCATTGCACGTTGCCTCTTTCTATGAAAATATAAATTAAACCCACAACCAGTTGCGTTTACAGTCACACTTTTACCCCTCTGCGCCACGACTGGCCTTAATTAAAGAAGCTCTTTATTGCTCATTATATTATGAGCTTACTAAAAAAAGTTGTCAGATCTTTTGGACTGGCCCTGAACGACCAAACAGTCTTGAGGTTCATTACCGTTTACTAATTTGGGTATCCGAAAAATCGAAAGTTGCAGCTGTGATACTAATTTGAATTTTAATGGTACAGACAGTGTCGTGTGGTTTGAAACTGTGGCCGAGTAGGGCCGAAGTTGCGGTCTCATGAAAGTCACAGGGAAAGTGGTTTATCGGGATCGAAAGTTAGCTTTAAATAGTGAAGTCCTTCGCGTTCGTTTCGCTTTGGGAAATAGGTCTTTAATTGTCGTGTCGGTTCTGCTAGGGCAATAAATCTTTGTACGATATCATCAATATAAGTGATTTATTTTATACAAGTGTCTTGAATATGCAATTCTGAACCAACGAATTGCATATTCAAAGTGGTGCCCTTACACAGTGAATCATTTTGTCGACAAAATGTATCTATTAATAAGAAGACTAATATGCTATTTATCATGAACGTAAACGTTGATGGTGCTAAAGTTGCCAAATGTGTTTAATTTTGGTTGACATCTCTATTCTATTAAGGCCAGTCGTCATGGCTGGTAGGGTCACAAAGTGTGATTGTAAACGCGACAGGTTATGTGTTCGATTCATACTTGATGAAATTAAATATTTAATATTTTCATTTCTTGGTATCGAGGTTCCGCCGCTCAACACGCAAGGTCTCCAGAATTCTTCGGAAAAGGGCAGAGGAGTGTCTTAACAATGGGTTTTCGCATACTCTGCTGTGTCCCACACACGTGACGTTAAAAAAGATAGAAGATCTCTATTTTATACATATATAAATTTTACTATCAATGACATCGTACTTCGAGCGATACACAGAATGATTGTTTTGTATTTAATTAACATTAATGTAATTATATTTAGTTAAATTAAATGACAATTATGGCGCTACAGGACAGGATCTTACTGACTGTAAACGCGATGATTCTGAGTTTGATTCCCTTTCAGTTGAGTAAATTATTTTTATTTCTGGTTAATGAAACTCAATGTCATATCTTCTTTTTGCTTTCTTCAAGTAATAAAGAGAGAGAACGTTTTGTTTCACCAATCAAAACGCCAAATCAAAGGTCTTCAATTCAGGTAGAAAGTGGGAAAAGAGCATGTCTTGAAGTTCTCTCTCTTCATTTGAGGCTCGAGTATGACTAGATTTATATTATTATTAATATATAATTATATTTACATATTAATTTAAGTCAACCCTCATTTCACAACGTGGTGGTGGTATTTCCGCCAAAACTCGTGGCACTTCAGGTATTGCGTTCGAGTATACCTATTACGTGCTGTCGCTCTAATAATTACACACTAGAGAAGTTGTAATATTTAATTATCTATAATAATATTAGTATTACTAAACAAATTGTTTAATATATATGTATTTATAAAAGATTAATTTATGTAAACAGAATATTCTGAGTTATATAATTTAAAATTACCTCTATGTAGTTGCAGAATCTATATCCCCTACATAGTGGGGTAGGCAGAGGAAACTTGGGAACCTAGTGTTCAGTAAGATACTCTGTTCCCATTAACACACTTCTGTTTCCTACTTTCCGTATTGGTTTTACTCGTTACCAGAGCTATGTTATTTAAAATATTAAATACAGTCGCGCTTACAGTCGCATGCTTATGAAATATATATAAAAATAATTATTAACTAGGAGGTCAGAGGCCAGTCGTGGCGCACAGGCACATAGTGTGACTGTAAACGCGACTAGTTGTGGGTTCGATTTCTCCACGAGGAAATTTAATATTGATTTAAATGTATATTTTCACTGGTGCCGCCACTCAACATACAATGCCTCTAGAATTAGGCGAAAGGTGAGAAATGGAGTGTGTTAACACAAGGTTCCCTCTGACTACCCTGATGTGTGCGGAATGGAGTATGTAGCTGATTTAATTTTTAAATTTATAACTTATGTAATTAAATATATATTGTAATATGTAAAATTGTTAAATATATATATAAATATAAACACTCGCTTAACCTTAGATCTAAGTAAAATTTTGTAATGTAAAGATAAAAATATAATTTGCTTATTATAGATATTGATTGTATGTAAACGACAATGTAATTAATATATATGATAAGGATATTAGATATAATAATAAATTTAAAAAGTGTACGGACCAAGTGTATGTAGTGTTAAAAAAAAAATTAAAAAAAAAAAAAAAAAAATTATAACTTTTCAATTAACTTATGTAAGCATGCTAAATCGTAATTTATATTATACACTGTAAACATAACATAAAATAAACTATTTACTCCACATGTTGTATATCAACAGAGTGACAGTATTCATTTAATTATCTCGTACATATCCTATGATTATCGTCATATTACAATCATTTGGCATTATATAATATGAAAGTTCTGCGAGAGGTTATTATGGTTTGTGTGAATTTTCGACGTTTTTCATATAGTTGTTTGGTTTCCCGTACATTTGTTAATATTTGTCGATAATTGGTAATTATGATAGAAAATACGAGCATTTTATTATTTTTGAGGCAAATGTTTTTATCGATTTGGACAGTAAAAAGAGTATTTTTCATTTTACTTAAAGGCAACGCAAACAAAATTGGGATCGACTACTAGTTTTATACATGACACAATAAAATAAAACCACCAATTCACTCTAAAGTTTACATAACACCCGAAAAATACCGAGAAAACATCGACCTTCAAACGCTTGTCCGCAAATCCTTTATGTATGACAACGACTCGAAGCGACTGGTCAACAGCCAGCTAGCATGCGCTGCGCGTGCGCATCCCGTTACGCTAGCGTTTTTGCTGGATACAGCTGTATATATATATATACATATAGCTTGGCTAACTGGTTTGTCGATAGAAAAAAATGATGCTACGTTTGTGATGTTGTTTTGCTTAATTGTAATATTTTTTTATATATTCGTGCTGTATCCCGACGAAGACATTCTGTTGTCCATTTTCTATCGATATTTCGCTCTGTGTGGCGGATTTAACGTATCGCTTTATCTTGTTACCAGTGTGAGATTTATTTAAAAATTCTTTGAATGGGAAACGAACCTACAACCGTCAGAAGCTGTACTACAATGCCGAATGGGATACAGTGTGAAGCTAAAAAAATACACGTAAATATTACAATTATTTACGTTATTTTGTCAGTTGGCAACCCTGGCGAAGTTATGTGTCACACAAACACATGACAGTTATCAGCAGATCTGGTGTACGAACTGAATAACAACTTGAAACGTGGAAACGCGTAATACGAAAAGTATGCTCGAGTTTATATACCTAGCTACTGGTAAAATGTTAATAATTACTATATTATTAAAAACTAATAATTTAAAACGGTTGTGGCGTAGCGGTATAGTCTGATTGTAAATGTGACGGTTGTTGTTTCGATTTCCGGTAATCAATTAATTAATTTCTTTCGTTGTTCGGGTTAGGAGACAAAGCACGGCTGTGTGTTCTGCTATTGGACAGGCAACGTCTTGAATTCGGATAGAAAATTGCAGAACATATTGTTTTAACACTAGGTTCCCTATTTGCCTACTCTGCCGTATACGAAATATGGTGTGAAGCAATAAATAGTATATCTTACACATACGTACGCATAAAAAATAATAAAAAAACTGGATTTTATTAATAAATCTTTATATTTATTTTGTAATAATACAAGGTATAGCTCAATGTCATATGTTCACCTTGAAATTAAAATAGGTTTCACCACCTTTCTCTGTTGCAAATAGTTCCGTCAACTTTATTGAATTAATTATATATGTAACATAAATTGTAATATTATATCGAGACACGCGCTAGCGTGTCCAGCCAAGTTGAAAACCTGGAAACGTATAATGTGTCTTTTATAATTTCAAGCTACCATTGAGTCTTTCATAATTCGTAAACCAGTTAGTCTATATGTATGAAATTTTGCACATTTGTTAAAAGCCCCTACCTTGTGTTGTATATAAGATTGTAACAAATTGTAATTATTTTTTACTAATGTTTAGAAACCGGAATTTTTGTGATTTGCCGTCACTCACTCTGATAAATAAAGAATGTCTTAATGCTTTATATGCTGAATAAAGCACGAAGCCAGAAAAAAAGTATCTTTTATTTTTAAAACAAAACGTGTCTTTAAATGAAAAGAGAGATTTGATTTTGTGGAAAATTAATTAACTTGTCGCTACAGTCACTGGATGTTCAATCATGCATGTAGGTACTACAGACAGACAAAAATAGTCAGAAAAACAAAACTACTATAGACTGTACTAAACCACTTTTGGAAAAAAGTGTACATATTGAGCCATCAACTATATTGAATTAAAGAATATATTAAATTTGAACAGGAGAAGGTCTTTTTTATAGAAAAATAATCACTTTGACTTGTGTTTAATATTTGTGAGTTACGCTGAAACAGCTGTAATGGCTTACTATAAGTATAAGAGGTGACGGTTCTATTAAATTTTGTTGTTGAACTCAAAATCAACTATTAATTTCATAACATGAAAAACGGAGTGTCATGTCACAAATTGTCTTTACCAACTCTATATATTTTTTTTTTATTTTCCATACATTTTCAACAGGAATTTCTAATCCTATCTGTACGTAAACCACGACTTAATACAATATTAATACTAAAAGTTGTTATATACGAAACAAAAGCCGCATTATTCAATAACACCGCTATTGTTTTCCGGTACATTGTAACATTTCCAAACATCGGTTTAGTCTACATTCTACATTCTACATTCTTAGGTATTATCGTTCGAGTATAGACTACAGAGACTGCAGTAACTGTATGAAATGACGGAAGCTGCTATAACGCAATATTTGATCTACTTTAGAGTGGCGAATTATACAATGTCATAATATAAATCATCGAGGCCGTCGTGGTGCGGTGGCACGTGTAAACGCGTTGGTTGAGGGTTGGGGGTTGATTCCTACTAGAAGATAATATTTATGTTTATTGCGTTGAGTTTTCAGTGTGAAAAGCGTATGGTGATTTGTAACTTAACATTAGGTTCCCTCAGGAAGGAATAAAAATAAAATAAATTTTATAATTTTATTATGAATATAATCACTTGACATATCACTTTACACTTTCAGAAATCAATTATCATTATGTAAGGCCTAAACCACATCCGGTGTATTATTGTGCATAATAAATCGAACTTGTAACCTTTTGTTAATTGAAGGAAGTTGTTAGAACGTATTACAATATCACTTCATATTGCACCATACTTACTAATGCATTGTCATGATATATAAAAATATTTCAAATAATGATCAATTATGAACATGATAGTGTAAATAATGACCGGAGTACAATCGCAATGATAGATATATTTCGCAAATATATTTATAATATATATGTATATATATTTTTCGTTTAATTGAAAATAAGCTACTAAGAATAAGTTACGAAGCGTAATTCAACGCCGCACCTTGATGCCACAGCGTAAAAATGAAAATATTAATAAAAATAATTCATTTAATCGAACTCGCACAACAGTCGCGATACATATTTGCATCTGTTCAGCAGTGGCCTCGTAAATTTGGCGGAGAGTGAAGAACAGTGTCCTAACACTAGGTTCTGTCCACCTACTGTATATGTATATAAAGTATTTCTAGATTTCCTCTGCCTACACTGCAGCGTTAAGTTAAAAAACGCCATATCTGGTATAACACGCAATGGAATATAATATGCACTACCCATCCAGTATGCACGTATACAACAAGAACAACAGATGGTCGTCCTATCAAACCACACAAATCAACCCATAAACCTTTTTTTAAATAAAAAATGTCTTTATTATCTATGTCTTTATTGCTTAATATCTCATAAAATAACATTCATTATTGATTGGCAGAGGGAACCTGGGAACCTAATGTTAAGACTCTGTCGCGTCCACTCCGACAAATTATGCGATTCAATCTTATTCGATCATCTTTTTTATATCTAGTCTTTGACTTCGCATTCTTAATTTCTCAGTGTGGATCGCGAGGCGGCGGTGTGCGGACGTATGTTATAGCCCGAGCTCGACACCGCGTGCACATAGTACGGCAGAATTAATTATATTATAATAATATATATTTGTTTTTGCCAGTGTTTTCATATAAAAAAGTGTTGTGCCAATCTATTTTTGGATGTTTTTCTTTGTTTCTGGTAACTTGTGTGTTTTTATTTTGTGTATTTTAGAGCTAATTTAGGTTTAGTGTGCTTTAAATCGATTTTAGAAAGTATGTGAAGTACTTTGTAGGTTTTAATTTTAGGGTTTTTTTTTAGTTTAATGGAATTTGATTAAAATAATTAATGTATTTTTAATAAAGTGTAGTGTTTGAGGCCGTAATTGCCCTGTGGTAGAAGTGTGTGACTGTGAACGCGATAATGGCGATTTCGATTCCCACTTGTGAAAATGAAATACATATTTAATATTTTTTCTATTTTACACGCAATTCCTTAGTATTCGGCACAAAGTGGGTAACGAAATTGTCTTAATGAGAACAGAATGTTAACACTAGGTTCCCAGGTTCCCTCTAAAGTTAAAACAATAAAGTGGTCCAAAAGATTTTTTATTACAAAGTTATGTTCCTACTATTATCAAATAATCGCGATTGGCTATAATTAAAACGAACGTAACCAATACTTACCTAACATGATGTTATTTAATTATTTTCTATTAGGCGTAACAATTACGAATGATGATGCCGAAAATAATGATAATTAAGTTTAGGTATAATTAATATTAATTGTTCATTTATTTATTTTAAAAATTTCAAAATATAGTGTTTTAAAATTTGAATTCATAGCATTGCGTTGTTGTTGGAACTCAACGCTGAGCTTTGCCTGTTAAACAGAGCGAGGAAATCAAGAAAATACTAAATATTCCATTCCCCTGATTGTGAATCGAACCTACAACCGTCGCGTTCACAGTCGCACTCAATTTCTTAACAATAATTGTAAATTATTATGTAAAATTCAATAATTATACTGATAGTGAATATTGGGGTCAATTTAAAACAAACATCGAAAAAAAATCGAAATTTATATCAAAATAACATTATATCTATATGTATTGTAGATACTTTGATAAGATTTGACAAGATAAAAAAAATTGGTTTATCATACAACAACTCACGTTATCGTTGCACAACAAGACGCCGAATTACGCACCTGGCTTTATCTTTGACAGCATTTTTTTTTTAAAAACCATCTCGAAATGGAAATACCATTTTATTATCACTGAGGTATTAGGTTTTTTTTTACAGAAATTAATTTCAATTTATATATTTTACATGTCTTAGCCTAAAGTACAGCACTATAGATTTTTTTTATTTTATACGCAATCTAAATCTGGGCAGCCATCTAGAGCTAACTTTAGGGCAGCCACGACTCGTCAACCGTACTGTAATTTACGTCTTAGTTATAACTTACAGCGATCTTCAACTATTTAAGAGAAAATATTTTTACAATATATATAATATAATATATTACAATAAAATTACTTTTATTTACAGAAAAAAGTAAAATACTTTTTTTCCCATTCAGAATCAGTTAATAAATATATGTATAATCCTCTTTTGAAATCATTTTCATAACAACAAAAGTTTCACTCTCGCAAACAAGTTGACTGTCAGATCGGAAATTGGGAATGACCTCACATGTAGCTGTCAGTCAGTCATTCAGTCAGTTAGTCAGTCACTGTAAAACAGATTTTTACAACAGACTCAAAACAAGATTGTTGAATGTTAAAAAAAATGCAATATCACCCAAGTTATGGGTAAATAATGCTGTGTTATTTTTTCAAAGTATTTAGTGGGCTATCTTTTGAATTTAATAGTAGATTTTTTCTAAGAATAGTTTTTAATAATATTGTGAAGCCGTTATGGCACAATGGAACAGTGTCTGACTGGTGTTACGGTTGTTAGATCGATCTCCATTCCGGGGAATGGTTACATTTAAAATTAATTTCCGTCATTTAAAGCCGTCATTCCGTCATTGTAGCACTAATTTGTTAATTGATACGTGTTTGACTGCATTTCATAGACGTGATTGCAAATCCTGCTTGGTGAATGCTCTTTACATACCTATGTATATGGAAATATATATTCTTTTAAACAAAAAGAAAACGAAAATATTTTACACTATTACTAATATACTACAGAAAAGAAAATCAACACCTTTTATAACTAAAACAATCGTTACATAAATATCATTTAGCTTTTCGGTACACTGTGAACTCGTGAAGTAGGTATAGAACGGTCAACCAGTCGTGGCCGACCTGAAGTAAGATTTTCTTTGATTTTGCGCAGTGTCTAACTTCAGGGCAGCCACAACTTGTTCACCATACTATCTTTTTAGTTATAGTACACCTCTTAACAAAAGTAACTGATAGTTTTATGATCTTAAATTATTTATTATTTTTAAAAGTCAAATTTTTCGTGTATTAATTTATATTCATTTCTTTTGAGTGACACGTTGATAAACAAGAATTATTCACGTATGATATTTTTTTATCTCACACATATACAGTTGGTATAAATTTGAGTAAAAATGTTTATACATTTTCTGAAACAGTAGGTTTTTTAGCACTCGCATTACTATTAAGACCCTTCCGTTTTCCACTTTCCGTCGAAATCTAGAGGCTTCTCTTTCTCTTTTCTTAAAAGGTGACTTAAAAGGTTTTGGGGTCAAATCATGTATAAAAACATTATAGTATATATGCTTTGTTACTTTGATTTATATAAATATAAAAATATAGAAGAAATTAGAGGGACTATTCAATATATTCTTAATTATATTCTTAATTTATGTAACCCTCATTACATTAAGTACATAGTAAATTGACAATACGAAATGTAGGCTTAGTAAAGTACGTATTTGACCTACACCGCCTTTACGTGGGAGATAGCAGATTAAATTGTTTCAAGCGGCGTTGTTTCTTAAATACCTATATCAAAGAGACCTTAGGGTAAGACTCTTAATTTAAAAAATCGGATTTATAGTGTTTTGTCACTAAATTATTTGTCATATAAAACAAGCAAAGAATAGAATTGAAATAAACTATTTTTTTTACATTTAATCTTGATTCCGCATATAGCAAGGTAGATATTAGAAAGAAAACCTACTTTTAAGATTATGTGTTCTGCCCTGTTGACTGGCGGAACTCAACACCGCGCTGTCGCTGGTCGTTATACACAATAAAAAAGAAATTGTTACAAAATCTAACAGTATTTTCCTTATTCCAGGTAACTAAAATGGACACAGTAGTTGAGTGAAGTGAGTACAGTGTTAGTTGAGTGACGGTACAGTGATGTCAGCATGCCGTCGGACGGCACCACGTGGTCTCCCCCGGCGCCCAGCGAGCGGCGGCTCAGCAACTCCTCAGATGGAAGTGCTGGCAGCGGATATTCTAAGGCGGTAAGTTAATTTTTTTTTTTATTGACCCTGTATACCCTATGTAGCGGGTTGGACAGAAGGAAACTAGTGTTGTGAGTTTCGAACTATACGTTTTCTAAAAAAAAATTATATATTTTAATAGTGCTGTGAGTTAGTGTATACGTTATCTAAAATATATATATAGATATCCAATTTATTAGCAATTTATGCGTAAAAAAAATGGGATGGAAGGGATTACCGCCTAGCAATACTTTTTTGTTTTAAATCGACTTCTCTAAAGGAATATCTTAAATTGTATATACAGAACTGAATTTGAAACAAATATGACACGATTGCATGACCATGAATGAAAGAATTTTTACTGATCTTTTAAACCGTGAAACTTTATGAGGCACAAACCAATGCCGTTTTAAATCTAAATAACAATGTTGTGTAAAAATCAGAGATCGGAACCAAGATCTATGAGATCGATAAAAATATATAATCTTAAGCGCTTATTGTTTACGCAAAAGTTCATTTAATTTATGATTTAGACTTATATGCGTTTTGAATTTATCCCTTCTTAAATTAACTTAATTAAAATTTTGCCTCTTACATAAAAAAAACGGGCAAGTGCCAATCGATTTCACTCACCGACGGTTCCGCAGCATGACTACGTCAACGAGACGTGGCTTATAAAAAATTACAACTGATATGACAATATGAAATAAACTGCAAAGTGTAATTTTGTAATATTTTTTTCTATGATATATATACCTAAAATTTCAAAAGTTGCCAACTGTCGTAGTTATAAGTCCTCGGGAAGTACCTTATATTAATTTCAGATCAATACCTCCACGTGACCTGGAGATACATGATGTTGGCAGACGGGCACGACAGACGAAAAGTAAAATGATACAAAATTATAGACAATGACTTATAAGGGTTCCAGTGTTTCCTTTAAGGCACGGAACCCTAAAAATATAAAAGAATGCGGTAGCCACTGTTTCTGATACTAAGTACTATAAGCAAGCTGGACTTGCGTGGTTATTCACCATAAAACCACCATATAAACAATAAGATTACACCACATCGACTCGCCTGTCAGTTGGTAACCATTGGTATTGAATCACGAGGCTTGAGAGGTCACGAACGATTTTGAAACTAGCAATTAATCGATTTATTTTAAATTGCAATTATAATTAATACATGGTCTCTCGTTTCCAGTAATCGATTTGTGTTGTTAATGTTTTATGAATTATGTTATTTATGAAGTTCATTGTGTAGCGGGGTAGGCAGAGGGTGACTTGTGTTTAGGCACTCTGTTCCTATTTCTTTAAAAAATTACGTGTTGAATAGCGGAACTTAACATTTTTTGTGTTGGGGCGGAAAATAAAAAGATTTTATTTTCCTTAGAGACGATCGACCCTCTCTACGGTATGGCCCTACCTCTCGTATCACTTGCTTTTCCATCATACATATTTTTTGCCATTCTTTCATCACTCATTCGTTCGACGTGCTCAAACCAGCTTAGCACGTTTTTCTTCGCTTCTTCTCCTTTCTTCTTCTTCAGTAGTACCGAAAGTGGACGACAAATAAATAAGTAATTATTATAGATAAAAAAAAATATCGAAATAACAACTGACAAAGCTACTTCCCGTTAGTTTTTTTTTAAGTAAATGCAAAAATAAATATAAAACGCGTCACTGGCGCGTAAACTCAGCTTTCACTTTCGTTATCTTCATTCTTATTGTTTTGGTTTTGTTGTCGCAAAGCAATTATTTTAAAGTCAATATTTCTAAACTTATTTTGTAGTGTTTTCGGACGATTCCTGCATTGGCAGTTTCACGCTTTATCCCGCGTAGCAGGCTAGGCACTAGTGTTAAGACCCTCCATTTCTCAATACACTCAATTCTGAAACAGAGAAACGTGGGGCCCGAAAAGTCTTAGTGGAAATGGGTGTCTTAACAGGTTCCCAGGTTCCCTTTGCTACTCTGCTTTGTGGTGGATACAACGTAAAGCTAATAAAAGATAAATATTTATCTGCATATATTGTGTTAGCAATTCGAGTAGAACGGTCACATTCTTGACAGCTGTTATAATGTCAAAAAATAAAACTCAATCAATGCACAAGTTAATGTCGCAGTATGTGGAATGTTGACATTTTCAACTATACAACAAATATATTACATTTTCTTTTTTATAATATTGTAAATGTAGTATTTACAGATTTTTGTCCTTGAGTGCATATTTATATTAAAATAGATATAAAAAATTAACAAGCTTTCTATTTTCTTGTACCTTGTTTTTATTTTTTTTATTGGCTTCGCCCTGTGTCCCGCATATAGCAGGGTAGGCGAAGAGAATCTAGGAAACTATTGTTAAGAGACCTCCGTCCTTATAGGGCCCCCTCTTATTAAGATACTTCCATCATCTTTTTCGCTTAATTCTGGAGGAGAAATTAGAGAATGGAATGTCTTAACACTAGGTTCCCTCTGGTGACACAATAGTATATATGTAAATGTATGCTAGATTAAGCGTAAATAAGAAACTATTTACATATATATTTCTTAATCATGTCATAAATTAAAGAATCGATCAGTAAGTATTTCCGATTTCGCGACACACCACGAGGATGTTGTCAATCAATCGCAGTTAGTGTCCTAAAAAGTTTCTCACGCTTGGCCCATCTCATCCAACACCTCTAATCGCGACGGTACAAGGTTCAAATCCAAATATCAAACAAACAGCCTTATTTCCAAAGGTCGACCGGTTTACATGCCATTTTATAGAAAATATTCGACCTTACTTCAGTATATATAGCGATGTCTTTTTTCTGCCTTTCGCTATATAATCGACGCGTGCCAAGGGCGACTGAAATGTTAAATGGAACTACATTCTGGATCGCTCTTTGGTGTTATTTTTTAATTGATTTGTTTTTACAGTAGCTACTTGGCTGTGATACCTTTTTCTTTTAATATTATGCCAAATTTTATACCTTTCGAGGTAATGATAATAAAATTTTAAATGTTGATACAATAAAAATGTGAAAACATATATGGTATGTATTAAAAATGTGTAACTTTCGCAAAAATAAGTATTACTTATACATTAGTGAGTTCTGTGTGACTGTAAACGCGACAGGCTGTGAGTTCGATTCATGCTTCGATCATTTCTTGGCTTTGGCGTTGTTGCAAAGCGCAGCGTTGAGTTCCGCCACTCAACATGTAATGCCTCTAGAATTCAGCGGAGAATGGAGAGTAGTGTCTTAACACTAGTGCTAAGCGATCGATTCCACTATAATTAATGAAGTACTTTTAATGCCTTGTTCTAATAACTAAACAATGCACCGCGTTGAATTCCGTCTTGAATTGTCTTGGACATTAAATGGATGTGGGGAACAGAATGTCGTGTCTTAACACTGGATTCCCTATGCCTAGCCTGCTATTTGCGGTATACAGCGGTAAGCTAAAGAACTAAAACTTCATATATGTATATACTATAGGTACATATTACATTCAAATTCAAAAGTCGATACATCAAAGTGCCCAGCCTCTTGATCTCCGGTTATTAGGGTCGCGTCACACAAAGTGGATTAAAAAGATATTATAATTGATGAAAGTAATATCGACTTAATTTTAAATTAAATTGAATTTAAATTAGTTTAAATATAATATATTTTTATTACAATTAAATAATTTATTTGAGGTTGTAATTATTTTGCAGTAACTAAGCATGTTGATATGTATTAATACATAGGTACTTAATTTTTAACATATTTCTAAAAACCTTACAAACCCATACCCTTACATAGTATAAATAACATTATATAAATTAAAACGACTGGAGGTGGGTTCGATTCCCACTCGAGGATATGCGGAAAATAGGTAACAAAGTGTCTTAAGTGTTAAGTGTCTGTCTACCTCTGTCTACCCTACTGCTAAAAAACGAACCTAATGAAAAATGCTATTAGAAAAATCACCTTTTGATTATATTTTATTTAATTACATATTTTGATCTAATTCTATAGATAAACATGCGATACATTTTGTAGAGTTCATTTGCCTTTACCAAATTATCATTAAATGATAAAATATATCAATATTATAATTTTAATGAATTTATTTAACGTCACGCTGTAACCCGCACACAGCAGGGCGGGCAAATGGAACCTAATGTTAAAACACTCCGTTTTCCATTTTCCGCCGAATTGTAGAGACATTGCGTTTTGAGTGGCAGAACTCATTGCCGACAACCTGACGCGCCTCCATATAATACATAGATAGATATAACATATGCTTATTATAATGAGATGGTGAATAACTGTCAAAGTATGTATTAGTATGTATAAATACATGTAAATTTACACTTCATATTATGTCTTGTTTTAATTAAGACATATTGGATTTCGATAGAAACATATTAAAATATTATATATATGTATATGATTGTATTTAAGGTCAGTTGTGGCGGGGAGGCACGAGCGTGTGACTGTAAACGTGTGCGATAGGTTGTGGGTTCGATTCCCACTCGAGGAAATTAAATATTTCCATTCCCTTGCTTCTGGTAACGAGATAAAGCGCAGGGGATTTCGCAACTCAACGCACACACACATGCCTCTAGAATTTGGCGGAAAGAGGGGTACGCGAGTGACTTAACTCTATGTATCTTGGTCTCGTCTGCCTACCCTGCTATGTGCGGGATACAACGTGAAACTAAGATATTTAATAAAACAATCACCACGTATTCTATACAATTATCAGTAACCACAAAAATTAACAATAATATCTTATACATATATATTTATTTATCTTAATCAGCCAAAGATTTTGGACGCTCTACAAAAAAATCGTGGGTTCAAATCCAGCTACTTTCGATTTCATTTTATTGCCTTCCTTTACGTATTCCCATACAAACAATTAATTTAAGTTAGTGTGGCGCTTCCCTTACATACTTTATTCTGCACCTGCCTAGCAGCTGACATTTTGGACGACCTTCGACGACCCTACAGATTTCGATATCTTGTATACGAACACTACATCCTATTTACGACTTTATTGAGTAATATATAAGGCTTAATATCCTTTAAATACATGTATATCAAAATTGAGATAAATGTTTACATGATCAAAAGTTAAGTTTAGTAAGAAATCGAATTTCTTATAACCTTGATGTTTACGTGGTACTGTGGCACAGAGTCTGATTGTAAGCGCAATGATTTTGGGTTCGATTCCCACTCGAGGGACAAAAAATATTGAAATTACTTTCATTTCATTGCACTGGTAGACAAAACGTTGTCACTTAGTTCAATGTCTCAAAAGTTGGGCGGAGTGTCTTAACACTAGGTTCCCTCCGTCTACCCTGCTATGTGGGAAAAAGAGTGAAAATGACAATAAAGCTGTTAACCTTGTCTAGTAGAGTAGTTACTTTTTCTTTGTATTTCCTTATATATTTATAACTAGCATCAATAAAATTTTACAATATGTCTGTACGTTATTCAATAGTCAATAATTAACTGTCAATGCTGTAAAGGTTACTTTATAATTTATTTTATATTGTAGCTGTACCGACATTTAATTTAAAAACAAAATAAGCACTAGCAAGCGTGAAAACACCTATTATACATTTTTTAGCTATTATACATTTTTTAGCTATTATACATTTTTTAGCACATTATATCCCGCACGTAGCAGAGTAAGCACAGGGAACCTAGTCTATTGAGTGGTGTAAATCAACCACGCCACGATAGTATTTCATTCCCTGTATGAAAATTAAATCCACATCAATCGCGTTTGCAGTCAGACGCTGTGTTGCTACACTGCGCATATATTCTTTCTTTTTGACATGTTTTCGATTCGAATCCATAACCTTGCAACTAATTATAGCTTCCACATTGACAGTACTAGTCATAACTCATACCTACATGTTGAAACTGCTGTAAAATGAAGTAAATTACAACACACATATATATATGGAACAAATTGTATGTTATATTAAAAAAAAAATAAAAAAAAATCAAGGTTTTACCTTTCACTTTACAGGATCTTGTAAAATATTAAAATGATATAGGAATTTGCACAAATAACTATATAAAAGCTATGGTTGTGGGTTCGATCCCCACCCGGAGTAGTGTATTATTTTTACTTCTTCGCTTGGTTATAAGACAGTGGCGTTGATGTCCGCGAACACGCAATGTCTCGAAAATTCAGGCCAAAACGAGTACGGGAACGGAACTCTACCTACGATGCGGGTAAAGTCGTGAATGTGTTTTTTTCTTTATATATATATATATATATATATATATATATATATATATTATGAAGACTGTACCCTTCCCTGTACATGAGCTTGTAAAATATGAAAATAATGTAAATATGTATTACGGATGAAACGTACGAAAGTTCACTTGGTGACTTTTAAAGTATAAACTTTTGTATTTATTGGTCCAGCATTAACCGACTATGCGGAAGGCGTTAACTTAAGTTTATAGTATTTCACGTCAACACGAGATATTTATAGTAACTGTTGTTGTTCCTTTTTAGCGCGTTTTTAACATTTTTTTAAGTAAACAACAACAACTATTATTTTAATTATTGATGGTTTCCCTTATTTCTGTATAGCTTACGGAGAGTCTATCGTGGCGCAATAATACAGTCTCTGACTACAAGCACAATAGTTACGAGTTCAATCCCTATTCAGAGGAATGAACAATTTTCGGCGTTTAGTTCTGCCATTCAAATTCGAGTGGGAAACGGAGATCGGAGTATCTCATCACCAGTTTCACTCTGGTCATTCATCTAAATCGAAACACTCAATAGTATTACTCAGCTATATATCATATGTCAAACAGACAAATCTGCGTCTATTTCTTATCTATTAAGGAAGTAGGGTACAGCTGGTTTCGAACTCACATTATCGATAGCTGGCCTTACTTTCAATCATTGTTATATGACAAGATCTCTTCAGTCTATGTTAATGTATAGTCAATAGGGTTCAATTTATAGTGGTTCAAAGTCTTAACCAACGGTATAACGGTATGCAAATTTCGTTGAGTGACAACTGCTTTTATTGTAATATATACTTAACTAGTATTGGTGCCTGTCTTTATCTGTTTTGTACGTAATATTTATTGTATTAAAGTATAAAAGGTGTTTTATAAAGGGAAATGTATAATTATAACAGAAAAAAAATATCGTTTATTTAGTCTTTTATTTTTATTACTTGCGTAGAAATTAATAAAAATATCATTCTATATAATTTTTTATAAATATAAAAGTCGGTTCCGTTTATTATTTTATGGCTTTTAGGCGTGTTCTCTTAAAGGCGAAATATTACAGTATATTAAATGCCAAAATTTGCAATAATATACATCACCATATCAAGATATAGCCTGTTGAGGAACAAACTCAATACCTCACTTCGTCTGGTCCCCTGAGCAAGGAGCGAGATAGGAATATAAATCATTCTAACGAGCGGAAATCGAACCCACAACCGCCGCACCTACAATCATTCGCTCTCTGTTAAAAACATCTATAACAAACAAACAGACCAAAACTTTTAAGTATTAAATACGTTCATCAATAAAAGGCACTACGCTACACCAATAAAAAAAAATATCAATTGTTATTTTTTTTACACAGTCATTTGACCGTTTAATTGGAGTAGAAGTATACAACCAGTCCTATCCAGGTCAAGTGCGATACTGGGTTTCCTTATTACCCGTACCGGTCACCCACTTTGTTTTGTATAGAGATATAGATATAGATAAATATATAGAAATAGATAAATATATAGATATTTAATTGCTTTGTAAATATGCACCGTTATCCAGGTATCCAGATAGATTATTCTATTAGTTATTGTATGAAATGTTTTATATATTTGTCTTTGTAGGTTTATTATTTGCGGCGTTTAGTTTAGTTACTCAACACGCAATGTTTCGATACATTAAACCGGAGAGTGGAGAATGAAATGATTTTCAGCATATGCAATTGCTCCTAATTAAAATGATTAATTACTTATAGTACATGTATATATAAACATTCTAGTTATAGCAACTTCGTTTGAGTGGACCGTGAATACTTAATATTCTTTTTTTTTGTCGTTTCCATAGAAATATCGAGAAATAGTCTCCTAGGCATTTATAAAATAGCTTTCAACTCTGAGATCGATCTTGAGATGCTGTTTATCATTAATAGATTGTTATTTATAAAAATAAGGATAGTATTCACCTACACTCATTTAATGTCCATCTCCCTTCATGCCAAGTTTCAGCGTTCTACTCTGCGTAGTATCGCGTGTGTCTGTCAATCGATAAACGGAAAAGTTTTATATTGTAATATAGATATTCATTGCATCTCTCATTAATGTAACACTATTATATCATCAAAACAAAGTTAGTCTATACGCATAAACAATAATATCCCGCTGACGCAACCCGCTTTCCTTCCGAGGTTGCCTAAGGTACGTAACATAACGCTTATTGCATTTTAATGTCCGACATTTTGGTTGCGGCACAAAAAAAAATAACTAAATTGATGTGTTTAATACTTGTTTTACTAAGCGAAAGTTTAGACGTATTGGTTGCGTGAGAGAATTAAAGCTGGTACTTAACTGATGTTAGGTTATTATGAAAAATGTTAAAATTTATGATTTTGGTTTTTTATTAGAAAAGGTAAGATTAATATATAACGATATACTAAAGTGATCCTTCTTGATTGAGGCCGTTAGGCGCAGGAAGCTTGCGACGGTTGTCGATTCGATTTCCATTTGGAGGAATGAAATATTTAGTATTTTTATTTCTTCGCTCAGGTAATGAGGCAAAGCGCAGCGTTGAGATCTGCCACCCAGCAAGCAATGAATGTAGAATTTGACGAAAAATGAGGAACGGAATGTATTAACACTAGATTCTCTCTGCCTAAATAATATATAACAATCTATCCTTTATGTAGGAGATAAAACATATAATTCTATCATTATATTAAAACGTAATATCTGGATATCTTACTCAGTAACCTAGATAACCTTCGTAGTTACTATACTCTTTGACTCTATGAGTAATATTAATTAATATGACCATATAATTATATTATATTAGTGGTCTGGAAAGTTACCATTCAGTATGAACAGAAGCAAACTTGATAAACTTTGAAGTTAAATGTTAACCTTGTTAGGAAAATTAAGGTCAAAGCTATAAACTTTAATGGAATAGGAGTCAAGAGAATATAAACAATAATAGAATGATATAATTTGTTGTTGTTTTCTAAATCGGGCCATACTTTTATTTTTTTAATAAGTTTTATGAATTTTCATTTTATTAGAAGGATTGTTTTTTTTTTTTTAAATTTTATTTACTACTTCTGTGTCCCCATATAGGGTCCTTCCGGTAGTCTACAATTATGAAATTCGGAAGTGAGAACCTATAGTATAGGAAAAAAATAGAAAATTTATAGGATATATATACAAAAGTTAACTAAACGTACTTTCCATACGAAATCAAGCTTAAGTCAATATAAATTTTCATAAGATATACATATGTATTATTCATTGGTCACACTCATGAAATTGATAGTGATTGAACTCTCGGCAATCGAATCCAACTCGCACTTGACCAATTATTTTTATTATATTTAAATCCACATTTCTTTTGCTTAGATATTTAGAATACTTTAGAAAATCACAATCTCCAATCTAACCCACAATTTTGAATGGAAGGAACCATTTACTTTTATAATTCAATGAAATCCACACCTATAGTACCGGCACACATTTGAATGTATGTACACAGTACCGAGTTACTCGTGTTCTTAATGCAATAAGCAAACAAAACTAAGTGGAGCGACCCAGTTTAAAGTAAAAATTATATTATTTTATGAATAGAGATTAATTTTTCTCTGAAATGTTTCGTATTAAATAAATAAATATAGTTTGACAGCTCACTCGTGACCTTGTATGGAAAATCAGGTTAAGCCTATATACTATACTGGTGGTCACATAACTGATAAACGTACGCACGTATTTATAGAACCACCGTTCGTTTGAGGCCAGTCGTGGGGCTGGGGCACAAAGTGTTACTGTAAAACCGACTGGTTGTGGGTTCGACCCCCACTCTATTTCCATTATTTCGCTCTGATGTCGAAGCAAAGCGCGGCGTTGAGTTTTGTCACTCTAAACGCAATGCCTACATAACTCGGTGGAGAATACGGAACGGAGTGTCTTAACATTAGGTTCCCTCTGCCTACCCTGCTGTGTGCGGGATATAGCGTGAAGCTGATCTAATTTTAATCTTAAGAAATACAATAATTAATTGTTTTCTCATAATTCAAGCCCTACTGTCAATAATATATGTGTGTAGGTAGGTATATGGGATATAAACAAGATATAGCGATAAAATGCCATTGCAATTAAAGATAATAATGAACGATAAAGGTAATTTATTATGTATTTCAATTTTATATGCAATATAATAATGCAATAGAATACCTACAGTGCGTAATTTACGCATAGGTTTGTCTAGGTATGCATGCTTTGAATTTTATTGAAAGATTATACAAATATAATATAAACAGTATCTTAACTCTTATTGTTGATATTTCTAATGTGTTTTAAATTTTAGGAAATAGGTACTTACTACTAGAAAATAAAATCTTGAGACATAAAAAAAATTGGCGCAGTATCCAAACCAGCTACATTCAAGCCTTACAGTTTTTTCACGTAGTGCTAAAATGCTCATTTCTCCTACTTTCTTCCCAATTTTGGAAATAATGTAGAGTGGAGGAACGAAACGCCAAACCTCGTCCACTGTCATCAACCTCATCATACATGACCTCGAAGGTGTCCTCGTGATTTTTACGTGACCTTCCTCCAGTATCATCAACACTATGTTCTCGAAGGTCATTGGAGGTGCCTCTCATACTATTTAATTAAAACAAACCAATTTACATGCCATAAACATTATAATTTACGGCTCACAATTACATAAAAATACCTAAGTGCTATAAATAAATAAATAAAAAAAACAGTAACAACACACTAGCTGGTAATCATTTGAATACGTATTTACATAATGCGGAACAGTTAAGGACGATTTACGATAAATTTAAAAATCGTGACCAATTTAAATGAGTTTGGTTTTGTATAAGCCTTTTTTTGGGTTCCGTGCCTCAAATAAAAACACGGGACTCTCACGGGACACTCCTGTTCATGTTCGCCAAGACTATTTTTCAAGATCTCTTCTCAATATCCAGGCGTTCAGTTCCTTGGAGCATAGAATAGAGTTTAACTTTTATGACAGTTTGTTAACTTATATCTTTGTACTTCCCATTAACCTGCAATCATGATATTAGTACGGAACCCTCGATTTGAATCAGACATGACTTGACCGATTTTTTTAGTTATTTAATTACTTTTGTATGGTATACTTTAAATTGATGGCGTTACTCAATCGGAAATAATGTACTTTTGACCTTTGATTTTATGATAGTTTTATAAATATGCCTTTATACCTAGTACGTTAAAAATTTGTTACGAAGGTCATTAAAAATTATTTAACAAATGATCTAAATTTAAATTTTGAAAACCATATATTTTGTACTTTGTAATTACCAGTAAACAATAAATACGTATTGATATATGGTTTTAAGAGAAATTTTCCTCAGAAGTGATAAGGTATTATCACAGAGCATTCACTGATAAAACAGATTGACATTTATTGATGTGTTCTATTCTATAATAGTGGTATGTTATGATATGATTTCCTTACGGCGAATAATAAGATTTGCATTGTGTCCCGTATAGCGTGTCAGATAAAAGAAACATAAGGTCAAGACATTTCACTGTCCAGTTTCCGCTTGAATTCTATACATTGCGTGTTTAATGGCGTAACTCATGTATTTTTCCGAAGGAAATAAAAATAAT
This sequence comes from Heliconius sara, assembly GCA_917862395.2. Lineage (NCBI taxonomy): Eukaryota > Metazoa > Arthropoda > Insecta > Lepidoptera > Nymphalidae > Heliconius > Heliconius sara. Next base: position 710,613 of record OU860788.1, on the reverse strand, counting down.
TCAATTCATTCATTCCAAGTGGAATTCGAACCGTCAACCATCGCATTCGAATGCTCTCCCATTTCGTCATGTTGGCCGTGACATTTCTTTGGAGACTGCTTTTTTCATAGATTTCGTCTATTATAAATTTAACTATTCGAACTAACAACCTTCAAGATATATAAAAAAAAAATAATAAAAAAATGCTTACTTCTAAGTAATACATGACATCTCTTAATCATTTTCCCGTCAATCTTTCATATAATATAAATTATAATATATTTTTCGCAACAATTCTCATTCAATTTCCCAATTCTAACAAATTAACTTGAACGAGGCTAAGGTAACTTACAAATCGGCAGCTGACAGCTCGAAAATACAATGCTTGTGTAAATTTTTGCAAATTTTCTAACACTTTTATACTATTGTGACATTTGTTAGTGCCGACCTTTGGTGTCTGTTCATCATCAGTTTACCTGAGAGCTGACAGTCGCGATGTTGACAGCGACGGGTGGTGATGAAATTCAAGAAACAATACTAAATGTATTTAAAATTACGCAGAATCTATGCTAATATTGTAAAGTTGGTGTGTTTGTGTGATTGAATGAGCTAATCTGAGGAAGTATTGGTCGAATTGAGTAGTTTTGCTTGTTTTGTACAGTCTATTTGTTATTTATAGGAAACGAAATATGAAGAATGGGTAAGGAAAGTGGGGAACGGAAGTGTCTTACTGGGAACAGACTATCTTAACGCTAGGTTCCCTTTGGTAGGCAAAGGGAACCTAGCATTAAGATAGTCTGTTATGTGCGGGATACAGCGTGAAACTCAAAAAAATCAGGGAAGGCAGTATATTCACGTTAATATTTACGTTGTAACCGAACGTACCTGTAATTAGAGTTACCTCACCCCCATTTTCATTTGACGATGCAGGCGAAGCCGCAGATAAAACCTAGTTGAAAATCTTAAATTTGGAGGTCGATATCATCATGTATCATTTATAGATTCTAAATGAATTTATTAATATTCTATAAGATCTATTAGTTGTTTTTTTGACCCTCGATATGTAAGTCACGCGTGCCAACGACAAAAGAATATCTGTACCATTCATAATTTGCAATTTCTTTTCACAAATCTATGCCGTACAACGGTATCGTAAAAATAAAACGTGTGTAGATTAACGGAACGATTGTGGGTTCAAATCAGGAATGTGTAAAGTTCGTGGGATAGAAAATAAATAATATAATGTAATTATATATTTATGTACGGCTTAAACAATAAAAACCTAATCAAATTATGATTTTATTTTGACCGGAATAATTCAAGGAAATAAAATATTTATTTAAATATTTATTTTTATTGGTGTCGAGGCAAAAGCGCGGCGTTGGAATCCGCCATTGAGCGCGCAATGCCTCCAATGCCTTCCTCCTCTGGAAAGTGAGAAACGAAGTGTCTTACTGAGTTCCCTATGCCGACCCTGTTATGTGCGGGATACAGCGTAGTAACGTTTCGTTCTCCATTCTCTCTGGCTACCTCACTAACTTTTTTAGTTATTTTATATGCGGAACTGTATTGTATGACGCTTTTTTAATTCTCATTCATATTTCCTAGATTCGAACCTAAACTTACATTCATACTTCACAAAGCTATATAACTTTACTTTGATACTAGCATTTATTAATATAAAGTATTGTTCTATAGCGGTCGTGCGTCCTGCCCACAATACAATGGCCGTCCACAGAGACCACTCTCACATCGCTGTATTATTCTTAACGCGTTACTTCCGTTTCATATTTTATGGTATTGCTTTTAATATATTATGGTAAAAAGAAAAGAGTTTTTTTTAATATGTCATTAATTTTATCTTTCTTTCTTCTCTTTTTAAAGATCTTTTTTAATTTTCTTTTAATAGAGTAATGTAGGCACGGGAGGAGAGCATAGGGTTAAGACACTCGTGCTCCACAGGAACAGCCCAATTTTCGAGACATTGCGTGCTTAGTCGCGGAACTCAACGTCGTATTTTGTGTTGTTACCAGAGCGAAGTAATGACAATAATTCATCCTCTCGAGTGGACGTCGAACTCAGAACCGTCGCCTGTTTAGTGTTAGATTTTATTATAATAAATATATCTATATATATATATATATATATATATATATATATATATATATATATTCCTTCTTTTATGAAATCTAACACAATTTTCATATAAAAGTATCAAGACCAAGAGCGCTACTAACAATTTCGTAATTTAAAGACTATAAAAAAATACAAAATATATCATTTTTATAGCCTTCCAGTCCACAACTATAAGGATTAGCTGAATCATGATCCAATCTGCATAGGTCAGACTATAATGCAATATGATGAAGGCCAAGCGGAAGAACCTTATTTGAAAGGGAATCTTGTATGGTGTCAATTTGTGAATTTTATGCATAGTTCAAGTGTTTGTGTAATTTTAATAGATGCAGGTGTTTTAATTGATATTTGTAATAAATCGTATTTGTAATCTACAAGTTTAATTTTGCGGCGTTGAGTTCTGAGAACTCAACATACAATGCTTTGTGACTTTGGCGGAAAGTGGACAACGGAACGTCTTAACACTAGGTTCCCTCTATACACTGCTTATTGCATGCGTGTAAAATAATTAAAAAAAGTATAAATAGAAATATTTTATTTAACAATCATCGTAGAGCTGGCGATATTGGGTTCGATTCCCTATCAGAAGATTTTATTAGTTTCATTACCTACCTTTGATAACAAAATTAAGAGTGTTACTGAGTTTCTCCACTCAACACGCAGTCTCCAAAATTTAATAAACAGTGGGGAACAGAGACTCCCAACACTAGGTTCCCTTAGCCTACTCTACTATGTAATATAACATAATAATCACTACTGTAACAAAAAGTGACGCGAAAATTCTCAATAAGACATATTTGTAATACCGAGCATTGAAAATATTTATTATAATGAAAATGCAATCAAAATCACTAAACTTTTATAAATAGTGAGGTAACACTATATAAAAACCTTTCGTTTCACTCAAATTGAGTAAATTTTCACGTAAGTCCTAAGTCATATTACGGTACTCGTAGTTTCGTTTAAACAAACAATAGATCCAATTGTGTCAGGTATTTTTTACATCGTCTTTCTAGAAATCGATCTTTTTAGATTTGGCAATGTTTCAGTTTAATTTTATTGATTGAAAGTTGTTTTAAACGGCACGTTGTATACGTGAGTGTGAAGGGTAGTTAGACAATTGATAAAAAAACTGTATTTATTTTAATTTTTTTAAGTTATGGGGATTAGTGGTTTTAGCATACTGACGCTAGTGTTCTATTTATAAAATTTATATTAGAATATTAAGCATTTTGTTACTTTTCTTGATCTTGAAACACATAAATTAGGAAACGTATTATTTTTTAATTCTTATGTTATAAAAACCACGGTATCAACTTTTGCCAATCAGCAATCAGTATATAATAAGCCATAGAATACAAAGTGAATTGTCACTACACCTTTTCTTTGGCTTTAATACACAATGCAGAAAATGCATGAGAAAAAAAATTATTAATATTTTTTTTTACTGTACACAAATCAATGTTAAATTTATACATACGAGCTGTACAGTAGATATATAACCTGAGACTACTTTTCACCCACCATTAAAGTCTCCTTCAAACAGATACTTATTTAAAATAACTCTATTAGAATGAAATGCCAAAAGTCAATTAGGCCTTATACGGGTATAAATTAAGATAAATTAAGTCTTTCCGTCATATGGCAGGGCTGGTGTCCTTTACCTCAATATTGGCTTACATTATCACAATAACGATATATTTTGCAAGTAGAAACTAAATGAGCGTGTTTTTATATATCTATAGCCATATTTTTTTTTAGTTTACGTACGTCGTATCACGTAGATAATACAGCAGAGGGAACCTGGGAACCTAGTGTCGAGACACTCTATTCAATATCAAGAAAATTGAGCAGAGATTAAGTGAACATAACAATAAGTTCCTTCCGCCTTTTCTATTATACGGCTGAATACTGTGGATTTAAAATTTTATATTTTTCGACCTTTGTTTTTTTTAAACATTAATCTAAAACAATTCTACATCAAGAAGTTACACTCAAAAAAGAAAAGAATACAAACCAAAGACATTGTTAATAAAATTCTAGCTAATATATGGATTGAGTCACAATAACAAATATTCTAACGCAATCAGGATTCCTCTGCGGTCAGCGAGTAAAGGTGAAGGTTGACTCCGGCTCGAATGATAAATGGAATTCTCTTACCAATTACAGAACTACATAAATAATGTTTATTTTATTTTATAGTTAAATAATTATTGAATTTGAGGCCGGTCGTGGCGCAGCGGCACAAGGTGTGACTGTAAACCGACTGGTTGTGGGTTCGATCCCCACTCGAGGAGATGAAATATTTACTGAAATTTATATTTCCATTTCTTCGCTCTGGTGTCGAAGCAAAGCGCGGCGTTGAGTTCTGCCACTTAACACGCAATGCCTCCGGAATTCGGCAGAAAGTGGGGAACGGAGTGTCTTTCACTACTTTCCCTCTGCCTACCCTGCAGTGTGCGGGATACAGCGTGAAGCTGATTTATTTGATTTGATTTTTTAATTATTGAATATGAAAATAATTCCGTAATAGGCGGTCGTGGTGCAACGACGGCAACTGTAAACGCAGTGGTTGTGGATTTGATCTGGGGAATCGGGGAGAAAGCGGATAATGAAGTGCCTTGACACTACCCCTTACCCCACCCTGCTCTAGTTGAACTAAAAAGTAACATTTTTCTTTATTATTTAGATAAAACATAACAGAATTGAATTTAACGGCGCAATGAACTCTCCGCAATTTATCGATCTATATCTTTTTGTTTACCTTCCCGTTGTATCCCGCACATAACAGGATCAGCATAGGGAACCTGGGAATCTGATGCTACGACACTTCCGTCCCCCTTGCACCATGACAGCCTTCATTTTATTATCGTCGTTCGTACATATGCAATCCATAAATGATACACTTTCCATACCTACATGACAGGATATTCTTTATCTTTTATATGCCTATAAAATATACTTAATCTTAACATAAAATTAATTATACAATACATACATAATATATTAGTATATTTTAACTTAAAGTTAATTTAGAAATAGATAAAAATCATAAAATATAAAACCTTAAAGCATCTTTCCACCCACACGTCATATCAAAAGCAGGTTTAAAAGAAATTAAATCAAACGACATCGCGCCTGACCTTTGATGACCGGCACTAAATTAGTCTTATAACGTATGGTGAGTCAGTTCTTTGTTTTATATGGAAATCTATATATATAAACTGAGTGATTATGATACAGACAACGTCCAGACTAAACTACTGGATTTAGAAAGTAAAAATTTGCCATGTAGATAGGTTAGAGAGTGTATGGGATTTCTGAAATTTCCAGCGGGGACTGGAGAAAACGGGATTTTTCATTTTACGTGTAAATTTCCTAGCCTCGGTTCTGAGATGAGTTCCGCCTCTCAACACGCAATACCTCGCAAAATTCGACGGAAAGTGGGGAACAGAGTGTCTTAACACTAGGTACCCTCTGCCTACCCGGCTGGATTTGGGATACAGCGTGAAGCTGATTTATTTTATTTTGAATTGTAAAAGTCTACACAAAAAAAGCTGTGAGCGACAACTAGTGACATTATAAAATACATACATCCTTGTAAAAGCTATTAACATAAATGTGTTAGTTACTGTTCATAGAATCTACTCTGTTGGCTGGTGTTTATGACTGTTATATCGTAATTACTAATTATAATTAACTTTTATGTCTAATACTACTACTTTACTCTTCTATGTCTGCCTTTCCTGCGGCTTCGCCCGCTTGAACAAATGGAAATAACGGAGGGTAGTGAGTGCATCACGATATCCGAAGCTCTAATTTCTGGTTATTACAATTTTTTTCGTTATTTTTTCATTAAATAATTTTTTTTTGGTTTTTCATTTGAAATAGTTCCTGATATAAGCGCATTCAACCATACAAACCTTCCACCTTTATAACACTAGTAAGTATAGACTAGTATTAGTAGTGTAGTGGAAACTTCTAGACGTACTTATACTATATATTTTTATGTTAAATTCGCTTATTCGCTTTCTTAATAATTTCGAATCTATAATTGAATTATAATAATTTTTATTTTGATAGATTTTAAGAAACATATTATTTTAGTTGTTTCCTATCAACACAGTAGTCAGATCGTAACTGTAGGTCAGACCGTAACGTTCCCTCTAACTAAATCAAAACAATTTATTTCAAAAATATTTACTAAATGAACGTCCGAGATCGAACTCCGACCCCGTGATGTAAATTATTACTATTCCCCTAACAGTATACAACAGTTAACAGTTTACTTTATTTATTATATTCTATCTATTCATGTAAATTTAAAAAGATAAAAGATTTTTTTAACATTTTAAAGTGTTATTCCACATTAAGAAAGAAAAATACTTATTTAGAAAACGTATAAAAATTTAAACGTAGCGTAACTCCAGGAGGCGCGGGTTCGAGTCCCGCTACGTTAAATTTTTTATACGTTTTCTAAATACGTAGTTAAAACAATTGTTTTTAAATTTCAAACATCATATATTTTATAATAATATGTTTTTTTTGTTTGGTTGCAATTTGCTAAATAGAAACTAAAATATTACTTAGTTCTTTTATCTTACTTCGTCATCATTTCAGCGACATCTTTTTCTTTTTCTGTAAAGGCGATATCTTTTTTCCCCACTCTAGTAAAGAGACAATGCACCGCGTTGAGTTCCGCTACGTTGTAACACATAATTTCTTACAATTTTAGAGACGCGAAAAGTGGCAAACGGTGGTTGCTTTAAACGCCGGACTCGAAACGGCTAAAAATATTTTTTCTTAGCTAGTCTTAATATTTTTTTTAATATAAATCATAAACTTCTGATATCGATATAAAATATCGATTAAAAAAAATGTTGCCAGTATATAAAAAAATTAAATCATCTGTTCGTAGCACATCTGTTCAAACATAACATATTCTCCTGTCACCTGTCTCTAGAATTAGTTCAACAGGTCAAGGAGTTGTATAAACTACAAGTTTTATCGTTTATACGATTATTCTTGTTAACAAAAATATATTTTTCTGTTTCTTTGGCATAGTCGGGTATAAAAGAACTTAGTGAATACAACACTGTTTCCCATTGTATCCCCCAGATAGCAGTGTAGGCAGAGGGAACCTGGGAACCTAATTTTAGGACACTGCGTTCCGATTAGGATACTTCCGTTCCTCACGTTCCCCTAAAGCCTAAAAACCATATGTTAAGTGGCGGAATTCAACGCCACGATTTATCTCGACACCAGAGCGAAATAAAATATGAAATATTTCATTTCCTCGAGTGGGGATCGAACCCACAACCAGGCACGTTTACAGTCGTACTTTGTGCCCCTGCGCCAATACAAGCCTCAATATTTAAATATGTACATATATTAAAATATTTTAATTTGTGTATATTAATGTATATATTAATAAAATTAAATCCAATCATATTAATCAGCTTCACATTGTATCCCGCACACAGCAGGGTAGCCAGAGGGAACCTAGTGTTAAGACACTTTGTTCCCCACTTTCAGCCGAATTCTGAGGGCATTGCGTGTTGAGTGGCAGACCTCAACGCCGCGCTTTGCCTCGACACCACAGCGAGGAAATGGAAATTTAAGTAAATATTTCATCTGCTCGAGTGGGGATCGAATCCACAATCAGTCAGTTTTACTGTCACACTTTTTGCCGCTACGCCATAACTGGCCTAAGTATAAATTAATAATAAATTTATATGAATGTTTTCATTGCACTCAAAACGTGCGAGTCCTTTGTCCTCATAAATGTTATCAGAGCGAAAATACATACAATATTAACATAACACAGTAATAAGGAATGCTGGACTGATAACGATAAAACTGCTTGCAAATATTATCTCGTAATCTGGGACTTCATATATTGTAAATTATGATTTAATGTCGGTTTGTGTAGTCACATGTAGGTACGTTAGTGTTTTATAGGATTTCTTTTGCTTCACGTTTTATTCCGTATGTAGTAGGGTAAACTGAGGTACAGTAGTGTAAAGACACTCTGATTCCCAAATACTGCCCAATTTTCGAAACATTGTATGTAAATTGGCGGCACAGCGGTTGTTAGCGCGACGGTTGTGAGTTCGTTTCCTACTACGAGGAATTCATTATTTAAATTTCCTTGCTGTGTTCACAATCAAATCAAATCAGCTTCACGTTATATCCCACACCCATCAGGGTAGGCAGAGGGAACCTATTAGTAAGTCACTTCGTTCCCAACTTGTGTTGACAATAAATAACGCTGTGTTAAATAATAAACTTACGCTATACGCAAATGTGACAAATAAGAAATTTTGTAACCTTCTTGAGAGTTTACAAGTAAGTAAGTATTCATTAATTTCCTCTCAAAAATATCTATTATCATTTAACTAACATGAAATATAATGTTGTATATATCTTCTATCTTGTATTGGGGCCAGTCGTGGCGCTGGGGCACAAAGTGTGACTGTAAAACCGACTTATTGTGGGTATGATCCCCACTCGAGGAGATGAAAAATTTATTTATATTTATATTTTCATTTCTTCGCTCCGGTGTCGCGGCAAAGCGCGGCGTTGAGTTCTGCCACTCAACACGCAATGCCTCCAGAATTCAGCAGAAAGTGGGGAACGGAATGTCTTAACACTAGGTTCCCTCTGCCTACCCTGCTGTGTGCGGGATACAGCGTGAAGCTGATTTGTATGTAAGATACTGGTACAAGTAAACCATACCGAAACCCATACCCATAGCATTCTCAGTCAAACAATGCACAATAGATCGATCTTGGTGAAAGTGGCGTGCCCCCGTTAGTGGCACGCGACACTCCGCTTCTTTATAGATATCATCTTGGGGCTTATTAAAAGATAGGAATATATTAGAGGCTATTTAGGTTTCGTTGACATTTACTGTCGAGGTCCAAGCGTATGAATATTTAATCTATATATATATATATATATTTGCGTGCGACTAAAATTAAACAAATCACTGTTTTCCATATGGTAATTGAACCCGCGCTAAGCTGCCTTGACATGTATCGATTGTACGTCATCAATCCTTACAACTGCGCTAATAGAGATAATTGGATATCTCCCCACTACTGTCCGATACCAACGGATGAACCTTCAACTAACTATGGTTAAGTACTACCTCAAAACTACTAATTATGTATGTCTGTACGTCACAAATATTGTGTATACCAATAATTGGATTTGCTGTATTCATCATAGATATTTTTAGAACTAAAAACCTCCAGATTTCGGCGGAAAGCGGGGAATGGAGTGTCTTAACACTAGCTTTCGTCTGCCTTTCCTGCTGTGTGCGGGATACAGCGTGAAGCTGATAGAACTAAATTATTCAGTAGGCCAGTAGTGGCGCAGAGGCACAAGCGTGCTGCTGTAAACGCGACAAGTTGTGGGTTCGATTCCCACTCGAAAATGTGAATATTATTAAATTTTATTTCTTCGCTCTGGAAACGAGGCAAAGCGCCATTCAACAAGCATACATAACCTAGAGTCTTAATGGGGACGCAGTGTCTCGACACTTGGTTCTCAGTTTCCCTCTGCCTACGATGCTATGTGTACAGCGTGAAGCTATAATAAATAATTAACGTTATTCACAAATTCGTTTCATTTCTACGCTCTGGTAACAAAACAAAGAGCGGCGTTGAGTTAAGCCACTCAAAACTCAATGTCCCGAAAATCGGATGAAAACTATCAAATGGACTATGTTAAAACTATGTTCGGAGCTACTTACCCTATTATATGCGGGATAAGGCGTGTTAACTATGTATTACATATAAACATACATCAGAGATCTTAGCTTTTACACTGATATTAGAACTAATTAAGCGTGAAAGGAAATCTTTGCTTGACGTGGGCGGGTGTGCCTTGAATTACTCTTTTCTTATCTTACTACAGTCACAGTTACATTTAAATATAATGGAACTTACTATTTAACTTGGTATTCACTACTTTACAAACTCTATTTAACTCTACATCGTTTCGACTGTTTTTTTTATCAAAAAAGAACTAAGGATTTTGACTGTTCTGTTATTTTGACCTTGCATTACGCGATTACTGACAATTTAAATGATTATCGTAAGTTTCTATTATAGAAAAAATAAAATAAATAAATGAACAATTGATAAACTAAATGTCTGAATTGAATTGATAAACTAAATTGTGGTCGATAGAGTAATTTGAGAGGATTATTACCTAATACTATTCTACTACATAATTATATTATATATTAAATTGATATAATAGAATGTATTTAAAAAATCTTTTATACTTTTATGGCAACAAAAAAAATATTACAATAACTGTTCTATTTATGTACTATTTATTATAAATGATATCACTTTCTAACCTTTAAATGCATTTCAATCAAAAAAATCTATACAATATAACCCTTTGTAAGAGAAGTAGCTGGCGGCCATTGACCCCGCTATCGGTCATGACTGTTTGTTCCGTGATAATACATCTCGACGTTTCCGCTCCTCGCGAGTTGTGGAGTTAAGGTGTTAGTGCATAAAGGTGTAGATTGAATTTTAGTTTTATTGTTGTTTTTTTTTAATAAGTTTATATAAAAATCTAGTAAAATAAATTAGTAAATATCATTAATAAAATAGTACCACTTCGTGGCGCAGCAGTACAGAGTCTTAACTGTATACGCGGCGGTTGTGATTTCGATTCCCATTCGAGGGGTATAAGTTTTTATCGATTCTTCGTTCTGATAAACAATCAGAACGTTGATAATACAACCTCTAAACAATGTGTTCCTTATTTCTATCCTGATGTATATCGAATAGCTAGCAGTTACTTACTGATATTACCAAAAAGTACTTCGAAATGGCGACCCACATATGTAAAGTAAATTTTACCACTGAGCCACGTCGGTGTCTCAATTAATCACAATTTATCTTGACTAATAACTAGAAGGTTCCTAGGTTTTATCTAGTTTCTGGGAAAACTAAAACAAACCCTAGATGTATCACATTTGTGTATACAGCCAACAATACAATCAGCTAGAGAGCTATGATAAGATTATTATATAGATACTATAAATAGAAAATGTGTACGGAAAAGTATTTAACAAAGAATATTTTTCCTAAACTATGGGCGGCGTTAGGTTACGCCGAGTAAAATTTTATTATTCTGATATTTAAATTACATGCAGGATAGCTATTAGATAATAAATAATATTCGTCGTTTTTAAATAACAAATTTGGGTTTCTTGCTGACTGTTTTCTTCAGAACTGCCTTCCGAGCCTGTGGTGTGAGTGTACATTCCAGGATTCAAAATTGCTTGAATTAATTTATCAAAATAACGAATGTTTCGATTAAAAAAAATAAGATTTTTTTTTACTACACAATAAGCCTTAAGATATATAACAATTTTACAGTTGCAACTTTATCGAGTGACATAAAAACTCGATGCTTTTGGAATTTAGATCAATACAGATCTCGAGACAGCCTCATTAAGAAAGTTATGTTAGATAAAATAAAAACAAAATCAGGTTTTTTTTAATTACCACTTCGAAATATTTCCGAAATCAAAGTTCAAATATTCATAATAATATAATTATCAATCAACGTCACGTATTGAGTAATCTGAGGCGAATTAATGATTTTAATATATTGAGATATAATTTACTATGGCCGTTGTGACACAGTTGCGTAAACGCAAATTGTGGGTTCGATTCCAGTAAACAGATAAGTGTGGCGTTGAGCTCTGTCACTCAACACAGCAATCCCTCCAGAATTCTGCAAAAAATGGAGAGCGAAGTGTTTTGACACTAGGTTCCCTGTACCTATCCTGCTACATACGGGATACAGCGTAAAGCTAAAAAGGTCACTTGTTGAGAAACCTAAAACAAATCAAAGATTTTAATATCTTACGAAATAATTAAATTATGTCGAAATTAGATCTCCAAACGGTCTCATCATTATTTATATGAAACTTGAATTGGTTTAATGTAATTTTGAACTGATATATTATTTGTTTCATTAGTTTTGTGATGAGCTAGAGCTATCGATCGAGTAATTTTGTGAAATTTGATTTAGTATATTTTGATAGCTTCACGCTGTATCCCGCACATAGCAGGGAAGGCTGTGGGGACCTTGAAACCTAGTGTTATGACACTGCGTTCCCATTAAGACACTTTCCGCTTCAACCTGGAGGCATCGTTTATTCATATATTCGCATATTCTTTATGAACATGAACTTATTAACTAATATGAGCAAATGCTGGACTCTAACTATAATATTGTAGTCTCTGTTAAACTAACAACTACGTGATAAGTTGTTTCCAAATTCACATTGTATCCTGCATTTAGCAGAGTAGGGAGAGAAATCCTGGTGGCCTCTACCAGAATGAAAAATAAGTCGTTTTCCAGACTCGAGATGGAACCCATAACCTCGGACTTTATCTTCAGACGTTGTCCGACTTCACCACGATTGATTATTATGCAAAATTCCTGCATACCCAAGAAAATATATAGTATGCCATAAATCTTTTATGTTTGTTGCTTCAACTTTAATAGATACCACTATCAGATGGTGACAAAACTGAAATATTAACATTTTAATGGTGTTATAATTATGTATTGAAATCTCTTTCGAAAATGTTTCGCGAGCTGAATGTTCAAATGAATATTATTTGGACATAGTTATATATATTATGGGGTTAAATCGTGCCATCGTGCATAGTATTTCAGTTATATAACTCCAATAGAGTTAGGAGTTTTTTAAATGAAACTATTTTAACCGGATTAATCGCGTATATTTTGTATTTTTATACATTTTGGGGAACCCGACGTTTGGAACACTTTGCAGTAGTCCGTGGTCACGGGTAGACTGAGGTGGCATTTGTCTGTCAGTTGACATAATTATTATATGAAACTACCGCCAACGATTTCTTAATTTCCTCGCGTACTGCCCTGGATTCTTGCAGAATGAGCTAACTGTATCTTGCCCTCTGGTATGGTAGGTTTGAGACTTGAAGTCTGAAGACTTGGGTGGGTTTGAGACTTGAAGTCTGAAGACTTGGGTCTGAGACTTGAAGTTTGAAGTATCTTCTTTATCTTGAATACATAAACTTAATGATAAAAAATATATTTTATTACAAAAAAACCAAAAGTCGATAAATAAAAAACCTGCATTACAAAATAACAAATACAAAAAGTCGATAAAAGAATGCACTATGACTCAAACCTACATTAAAAGGCGTTCGCGAAGGTGTCACACCCACGCCACCGGTAGTGACCGGTCAACGATGACAAATATTACGACATTTATTTCTTGTTTTTTTTTGCCTCACGCTAAATCCCGCATATAGCAAGGTAAACATGGGGGTTAGTATAGAACCGAGACATTGAGGCTTGAGTCATCGTCGTTGCAAAATGAATTAACAGCTTCACGCTGTATCCCTCACTCAAGGGTAGGAGAGGGTACTTAGTGTTAAGACACTTCGTTCCCTACTTAACGCCGAATTTTTCGAAGCATTGCTTGTTGAGTGTGTGTGTGTGTGTCTTAAAATAATATAAATATTAATAAATAATATTTTATTCTCTCGAGTGGGGATCGACCCACAATTTTTGCGTCACAGTCACCTTGTGCCCCTGCGCCTCCTCCTGCGACGGCCTCATTCAATAAAAATTTAATAAAAGTACGTATTTTTTAAAATGTTATTATTTACTGCAGTGCTTTAAATATTTATAATAATAAATAGTGTGTCACTTTCCACGCTAAAGTTATCTAATGGCGGTCTATAGGTAATTCGCATCGCGCTCGCTGTTACGGTGTACGTTGTGCATGACATACATACATATGTATCGTTTGCAGCTTAAGGAGAAGTTGTATCCCCGCCTTAGAAATAAAAAAAAAGTATATTAATTGTTATAACCCGTAATTGTAAATTTGTTGCGACTATAGTAGGTAAAATGGAAAATGCCATTATTCCCGTTTTTTGGAAAGCACTCCTGCCCTCCCTAACTTATTTACACGCTGAATTTTAAATCCACTAGTTTCGTCGAGCGTCGTCTGTCACTCAGTAACAGAAGAGTTTTATATGTTTACATTATTACATTTACGACTATAATAACTATTTGGCATAAGGCCAGTCAACGCAATGTTTTTTTTTTTTATGAAAAAGACACGGCAAACGAGGGTGCGGGTCACCTGATGGTAAGTGACTACCGCCGCCTTCGGCCCCGTGCAGCACCAGAGGAGCTACAGGTGCGTTGCCGGCCTTTAAGATGGGTTGGGCGCCGGGGCCCGGCATTACCTGATACGAAACGCAGTGGCACAAAGCCACTACTTCACGCCGGTTTTAAATGCCGGGGGGTGGTAATGATCCGGTCGAGTCTGCCCATGCGTGTTGCTATTGCTGGCGACGTGACTCTACCACACGTACTTTAGTCGCCTCTTACGACACCACCAGTACCAGGATGATCCTATTCTAGGCCGGGATCACACGGCAAAGGCGTGTGATCCCGGCTGTCCTAATGTCAAAATGCCTCAAAATTGCGTGTTGATTGGCTTTCTTTCATTGACTTATATGATATTCATATATCTACACGCTAAACATAGCAAGCAGAGGGAACCTAGGAATCTAGTGTTTAAACACTCCTTTCCCACAAAACTACTTCCGATTCCCCCTTCCCGCGTAATTCTGAAGGCATTGCGTGTTAAGTTCAAATTCAACACCATAATGTGTCTCTTTACCAGATCTAAGTAATGAAAATATTATTTTTTTATTCCTCGTGGTATATCGAACCCACAACCAGTCACGCTTATGACTACTCGCTTCGAAAATCCTCAATACGTTTACAATTTATCCAATACATTTTATTATGTTTTAAAAAAAACTTTTTTAACAAGTTTTGACACTGCTACCCTCGCCTTATCTATCAATTCATATAATAACATATACATATCTCAACCACAAGGTAAATTCTCAAAAAAGTCACATCACGTAAACAGTGAAAGCACGCACCGTGACGCAAACCGCCGTACTATGTACAATGCACGTCCAGTACAAGTTTATACGTTACTGTGATAGCTGCTTTAGTCTAGTGAGTGTTTATTGTATTTAACTGTTATTTTTGATCAGGTTAGTAATTTTTTTGTATTTTTTATGTCGTTTTTTTTTGGACAATTTATTAGTAAAAATCGTTTTATTCGCTAAGTTCTAAATAAATGATATATAAAATTATATCGTTATCAAAAAATAAGTATATTAGTGATAAGAGATTAATTAATAATTAATTAATTAATAATAATATAATATAAAATAAGTAAAATTTTATTTCTAAATATTTGAATTATATTTGAGAAATTATCCAGACTCGTATAAGTATATAAACTTAAGTAGATAAAACCCAGTGTTAAGTCACTCCGTTTCCCATTTTCCGACCAATATTCGAGACAACTTTTATATTCACGCTATATTTTTGCATATTTCATATTCGTTTCTCTATTGTAAAGTAGGGTATAAGTATAACTAACTGTACCTAGTGGTTATGGTTGTGATCTTGACTCGACTAAATATTTTATTTTTATTTCATTCAATTTGATTTGGCAAAGCGCGGCGTTGAACTCCACCACAAAACGAACAATGTCTGTAAATAATAGAGAACAGAGAAATGTTCACTAGCTTCTCTTAATTAATTATACACTATATTTATATTTTAGTTTCACTCTGTATCTTGCATATAGCTCGTATGACATGGGAGAAAATAATTGATTTTGCCGCACACCCCGAATGGGAATCAAACCTACAAACGTCTCGTTTTCACACAACGTCCTCTATATTGAAAATGAACGACTCTAGTATAACAAAAATACTTATTTATTACTTTAAATAAATCATTTACTGTATAAGAATAACTAATATAATTTAGTTATGAGTTATACGAGTTATTACGATCCGCGATGCGGAAGAGTTATTACTATGCCGTCAACAAAACAAGATAGCACCTGCATTCCTGAGAACGAAAATAAACACAGTTATATTCTCGGAGCCATTTTTTTGCGTACAGTATTTTTGTTTAACAATTTTTATTTCTTAATAAGAAAAAAATCGGTCTTGTGGTCTTATACTATGGGTTCCGTATAATTTATTAAATATTGTTAGTAATGAAATCTAAAAAAGATAACTTTTACGCCATGCTACCAGTATTTGGCGAAAAAGTGGGGAACAGTTAACGCTCGGTTCCCAGGTTCCCTCTGCCTTCTCTGTTATATGCAAGGTACAGCGTGAAGATTAAAGAAAACTAAATTCTAACTACTTATTTTTTTTAATTGTGTCCACGAAAGAATAACAGCGAAAAATAGAGAAGGGAAGGGATTTTTTTATCACTAGATTCTTTTTGTCTACGCATGCCTGCATGTAGAGCAAAATGTAGAGCTATATGCAGGATAAAGCGTGAAGCGTAAAAATAAGTTCATTAGAGGAGATACGTAACCTCAATCTAGTAAATCTTCGCCAAGGTAAAGCACTCAACATGCAATGCCTTCAGAAATCGGTGGAAAATGGGGAACGGAGTGTCTTGACACTAGGTTTCCTCTGCCGGGTAGCCGTACACAGTGTGACGCTAATAAAAAAAACTAGTGAATATTTTCTTCATTCTTTCCTAAGTATCAAAATCATAATTATTCAAATTTAAAAAATATTTGTCAACAGATAATGCGATATTCAATACTAATTAATAGAACATGTTAGTTTCAAAATGTCTAATTAGACGAGCGGCCCCTTTCTAATTACTAACAAGTCTCACGATTTCGCTCGTCATTATGTCAAGAGGTATAATGTAACAGATATACGGATAAACTGATGTATAATTGAAAAAAAATATAAATAATGTTAAATATGCCTACCATGCATATACATTAGACATTTAGAAAACAAAAATATCTCTAGTATACTTTTTAACCGATTACGCGACGCAAAGTAGGTTGATGTGTTTATCAGTGTATGTATGTAGGTTTGTTACGATACTGTAGAGACGAAACGAGTTGATCGATTTTAATGATTCTTACGTAAATATATTCGTCTTAACTTAGCGAGTATCAGAGAAATAAAGACACGACAATAATAAAAAAAATACCACCATAGCTCCTGATGATGACTGATGCTGCTGTTCCATGTCTTTTTTTATTCGATTATAAAACGAAAATAAAATCAAATTTCAATTTTTGAAGTCCAAAAGTCAGCTTTTAGTTCAATATCCAAAATACCGTAGCTAATTAAATTATGTACAGTTTCGATTTCATATTTTATCGCTAGAATTTTCATAAACTATCGAGCGGAAAATAATAGTGACGTGCGACACGATAGTGAGGAGTATTTTTTTTCATACATACATACATATTGTGTTATACGCTTCCGTTGTGTCTCTCCTGTCAAAATTGATTTAGCTGTTTTAGTAATTGATTAGAAAATAGTTCGTATAGATAGGCGAAAGGAAGTATATTTTTTTATGTATAAACCTAGCGTCGCCCGCTGTTTTGTTTGTGTAGACTTGAATTGTTAACCCGCGTTTTTATATTTTCGTAGGGATTTGGGAAGTTCCATTCTCAGTGCTCCCTTACACTCTCCAACTGTAATTGGGCTACATACTAAATATCGAATTTAATTTTTTGCTTAGTCCAATGAAAGAGTAATAAAGAGTTTATTATTTATTTTTTAAATTTAATTTTCTTTTCCCTTACTCTATAAATTCTACTCAAACTAAAACTTCTCTTTTCTCTACATTGTAAATAGAAGAAACTAAAGTCCCCGAACTGTATGTGAACGTAGAGTCACCGCACTTCGTTATTTTAGTTTCTTTTTTTCTTAAATTATTGATTTACATATAGTAGAAGTACGTAAATAACGAGTGGGCGTATGTGATAAGATATCTTTTGATATAAATATTGTTATCAATATGATCCAATCCTATCAGTCCGTTATGTTTTTTTTTTCAGTTGAAATCGGAAAATTTTCAGTTGATAGTTTGGACTCGCCAGTCGTGGCGCAGTGGTACAAAGTGTGACTGTAAAACCGACTGGTTGTGGGTTCGATCCCCACTCGAGGAGATGAAATATTTACTTAAATTTATATTTGGATTTCTTCGCTCTGGTGTCGAGGCAAAGGGCGGCGTTGAGTTCTGTCACTCAACACGCAATGCCTCCAAAATTCGGCAGAAAGTGGGGAACGGAATGTCTTAACACTAGGTTCCCTCTGCCTACCCTGCTGTGTGCGGGATATAGCGTGAAGCTAATTTAATTATTTTTTTTTAGTTTAAACTTTTTTAGTAAATACAAAAATGTGATTCAAGGTATCGAAATTAATGTTATCCGTTAAAAAATTTTTGTACTAGTGTTAAGACACTCATTTATTGATCGGAAAGATACTCGGCTTAAAATTCCTCAAACTCTACTACTAACAATGTGTTTTTGACAAGTTTGGAAAGAGACAAAAAGATAAATTGTACTTATGAAAATTTATATCACTAAAAAAACTACGCCAACCAATGAAAGAACGTACAAATACGTACGTACTAAAGATTTATTGATACTCACACGAATATATATCGCTCATTTAGGTCTACCATGCAATTATGCGTAAAATTGCAAGAGACGCACTCAAAATTAGACAATAATTACTGAAACAACTTGATGACTGGTAGGTTTCTTATATGATTTTGTGGGTAGTTCACTGACGGTATAAAAAGCGCCCGTCAGTAGTGCGGGTTCTCTTCCGAGTGAGTTCCGACTTTGTCGGTAATGCACACTGACCATGTGGACCGTGAGCAATGACTACGCTATGCCATATATTTCTGCATATTTTTTATCTATTTATTTTTTTCGCTTCACGCTTACTCTTCCTATTAACACACTTTCGTTAGCCACTGTCCCCCAGTTCTGGCAGTTTTACCTCGCTACCGGAGCGAGGAAATGAAAATATTAAATATTTCATTTCCCTGAGTGGGAATGGACGCACAACCTGTTGCGTTTACAGTTGCACACTTGAGAAGACGGCAATGTGAAACTTACAAAAAAGGCAATTACGTAATTATTGCACCAAACGAATTATATACATATTTACAACATACACCAATCACCATTTTACATGTAATATTAATATATTAATACATTACAACGAATTTTAGTAAGTTTTTACTCAAATAAGTTCTTTTTTTACGTTGACGCAACAAACTCATCAATTGTTACTTCGAGCATTTGAAATAACGTCGTTTTAATTAATACTTTCCCTTGGGGAAAAGCGCGAGAGGCAGTGCCTTGGAGACTTAACCGGTGAACGCACGTTCTGAAATTGGAAATTATTAGTTATTTATAACTGATATTGTTTTAGTTAAGTTAAATTGGTGTTTTAACTGCGTTTTTGACTTGGAGTTTAAGTTAAGTTAACTTTGTATGTGTGTCGTTGAGCTAACGTTATATATGCAATATTAATAAGAGGCAAGTATTTGTGTAACTTGTTGTAATTTGTTTCATTTATGGATTGGTTTAAATTGTTTAATATTTTTTTTACTTTTTAACTTTGTTTCGGATTTTATAATTAAATATTGCACATATCATAAGAAAATACTATAAAAATGTCTAAATAAGAATTTCTTACATAGAAAATAAAGTTCGAACACTCCGCTATAACCATAACTTAAATACATTCGACAGAAAGTGACAATTTTAGTGTCTAGAAATATAAGCGTAAGTCGTTTTCTAACGAGTATTTAATAGAAATTTCTATCTAACAGCTAATTGATATGTTGCATTCTTTAATTGGCTAGCCAATTGGCTTCACGTGTTAATCATTTGCAAATATTTTTGTACATCTCATCCAGTATATTTAAAGACATTAAAAAATTTGAATGGGAATCGAACCCACTACTATAGAGAGGTAACTTTGTTGCATTTTTACTCTTAATATTATATACATTTCTTGAATACTTATAGATATATCTTAAGTTAAAAACTTAAGTTTTAAATGAATTGCGATCTTTTTTCCGATAGATTAATTTAGCTTATTCCTTCTTTAAGGCTATAAAATGATCTTCTTTTATTCTAACCCAAAACATCTAACCTTTTTTATCCCACGAACTCGCATCTAGCAGGGTAAGGAGACAGGTCCGAACAATTCATTTTCTGCCCTAATTTGTTAACTTTTACCTAGACTTAACTACTAACTTAACTGTCCTACTAGAGCAGAGAAAAGATCACAATTCATTCCCCCAACTGGAAATCGAACCCAAAACCATTAAAATTTACAATTAAACGGACAGACAGTTATATATAATAATATATAATAGTAAATATTTATAATATTTCGTATTAGGTATTTAAATGACGAAATTAGGTTACTATACGTTCGGAAATAACCGGGAGTGCCAAGTGAGAACAGTGAATTGTGTCTATTTATAACGTGAGGAAATTTAGAACGTATGCACTTTATATATAACCGTGCAGCTGTCATGAACTTTGAACGGCCGTACTTTTTACTAGGCTTAGATTTATTTGGTCATATAAGTATTTTAAATGACGGTCCAGGGTTCAGGAACTGAATAAATTACAAAATGCGTGTGATTGTAAACGCGATAGTTTGTGGGTTCGATTTCCACTCGAGGACCCTATTTTAATTACTTTGCTCTGGTACCGAGGCAAAATCGTTAGGATCCGCCACGCAAGACACAATGCCTCAAAAACTCGGCAGAAAGTGGAGAGCGGAGTGTCTTACTACTAGGCCCCTTTGCCTATCTTGCTATATACGAGATACAGCGTGAAGTTTTTTAAGTATATAAGCGTCACTTATATTTCATCAAGTGGGCGAAGCCTTATGTAAAACCTAATGTACTTATATAAATTTTTATATAAAAGTTGCCTCATTCTACATTAAAACTCCTTAAATTTATACATAATACTATGTAATATGCAAATTCGGTTTCCTTCGTATAATTTAATAGTTAAAATTTCTTATGTTGCGTACACAACGTGAGGACGTAACACTGCGTCGTATATGATATACATACTAAAAGTACTAGAAAGGCATTATAGTAGCGGCTACGATACTAAAACAATTGATGCTTTCTCTAATAAAGTATTGGTTACGCATAATTTAGTATTTAAAATTATTTTAATTTGGTTACGACCATCGCCTTAGTTGTGGGACAGACAGTGACAGAAAAAACGGAGAAGATAGAGACGGTTGTGGGTTTGATTCTCATTGGGGATCAAATGCTACATTTAAATTATTTTCACGTACACGCTGCTTTAAACGATATTCATTGCTATATTAATATGCGTTTGGTTTTTTATTTTTCAATCTGTCCCGATTGGGAATTGAACCCACATCCATCTATGAACTGTACTAAGGCTCATAGAAGTATAATTTACAAGGTTACATTGCAAGAATATGGCGTGACTAGATATATCATAGTCTTATATTTATTTAATGCAAAGGAAAAATATCAGTAATAGTTTACAAATGAGTTGTTCAACGTTGTGCAACCCATCTCTGACGCGATCTAGCCTTAATTATACCTAAAGCTATAATTGCAATGCTGATGTGTAATAAAAAAAATATTCACATATTAGAAAATAATACGTAGAAAATAACTCAAAGAAATATATATATATATATATATATATGTATGTATATGAAAATGTTATATAGTAACTAACAGTTAAACCACAGTTAAATTTCACGACGCGACGTAGAACGCTGAAGTTAGGCAGCACTTAAAGAGGAGAAGGAATCAATGTACATTATTTAATTCGCGTAAATATCGTTTACTATTTAAGTGAACAAATTCATTTATTAGAGTGTCCTAATGAGAACGGAGTATCTTAACACTAGGTTCCAAGGTTCCGGCGTGAAGTTAAAAAAAAATCCATGACGGCAAAATATCGAGAGATTGAATAAGATAAAAACTTTTCAGTTTCTAATAGTTATATAATATTGAAGAGTTTACGGTATAATTTCTAATTAGGTTGCTTAGAAAACCTTTAATTTTTGGTCTCCGACGGTGTCGCAATTCAGACGGAGTCATTACTTAAGTACGAATAAAATTATTCTATGCCGAATTCATTTATAATGCTATTTTACGTTATTTTATGCAAATTATACTATCGATTGCTATTCTTCATATTTTTTAAATATTTTGTAATAATATGACGCTATTATCTACTATTATCCAACGCTACCGTTGTGGGTTCAATTCCATCTCGGGACAATCAACAATTATCATTTCTTCGCTGTGGTAAGAAAACGTGGCGTTGAATAGCTTTTCGTCTGTCTACTTGGCGATATGTAGAATACAGTATGAGATATATATGTATATGAAAAGGTTTACTTATTACTATAGTTTCCAAAGAATGTTTTTAATAATTATAGCAAACACTCGAATATTTGATTTAACTAAAGTTTTATATAAATTCTGTAGCTTATTCTGTTATTAATTCCATCACAAACCATATAAATTATTTTAATACATGAACTCTAACAAATTCCTCCTATTACAGACAACAGACAGCGCGGACTTCCTAGCGACTCGACCTCACACAGCCGCTGTGATACCTGGCAAGCCCGCAGCCAACCCTCTACAGTTCATCAAGGTTGGCCCGGCTGACCTCGGCACCAGGGCCCGCGAGCAGCTGCGGAGAGCGGAACTAGCCAAACGTACTGAACCAGCGAAGATTGAGAGACAGGAGGACTGGCAGTCGGTAAGTCGAAGCCAGGGTTCGAGGCAATTTAATGTTTTTTTTTTTACTTTTAATATTTGTAGTTTTGGTCATAGTGAACATCGACGAATTTACGGCTTTGGTTCTAAAGATTTTAGTAATATTTATAAGTTTATGGGAGTCGCGCAATTGTTGGGGGTTCGATTCCCACTCAGGGGAATAAAATAAAGACATATAAATTGTCTCTACCTTAACAAACAATTTAAAACTGACAAGGCTATCATCCTACAGATATCATATTAATTCAAGAATACTCTTATCAGTAAAGAAAGACAAAAAAATACAAAACAAGAATTAATATTTATATTATTGAAACGACATTAGATGTAATCTTAATTAAAATTATAAATAATTTATATTCGATATCAATAAAATCTTAAAATTATAAAATCCTTTAAGTGCAAGAAACACGACCAAACATTTCGATATACACGAAACCGAATTTCAAAACGACAACAAAAAATATCCTGTCAAAGGCAACGCTTAAAATCATTGATGTACCGGTTTTGAAAAAAAACAAAATCTCTTTGCAAATTGTAAGCGCTAATAAAGCTCAACCGGATGAGCCATTTAATTAAATTACATACAATAAGCTTGTTTTCACTTTTTGTAAGAATCGACAATACGAGCGGAAACACGTAGCATGCCGGCGCTTAAGCCTGGCGACTTCCGGTGTCGGGTGTGTGGAGCAAAGTATCTTAATGGATATGTAATGGTTGAAATGTCTTGAATAAATGTAGCTTCACGCTGTATCCCGCATATAGTAGGGTAAGGACTAAACGCTGCGCCTTGGCTTCTCGCCAGAGCTAGATAAAGAAAACAATAAATATTTCAGTCCCTCCTAGGTGCCACTAGGTGTCAATTTTCCCAATCACCTATTTAGATCGAGTACAAAAAAGCGCGGCGTTTTGTTAAACCTATGAACTTGAAAGGAAAATTTAGAATAGTGTCGAAATACTAGCTTTTTGCTGCCTAGTGCTTACTTTATTTGTGACCCTCACAGGCAAAAGTAAAGAAAAATTTACAAAAGGAATATACGGGTCAGGTCAGGTGTCTTAAGCAAGATGACGTGAACAGTCCTCCGTCTTGTTTGTTAGAAATGGGTCACTGAAAGCGTTTTAAGGGCAATTAGAAAAATGTAAATTCTACACTAGTAAAACACTTGCATTTGTTTATTAATTTACAAAATATGAACAGGAAGGTTACTTTCGTATGCAATCTGCTTAGACCTAGCATTTAATACTCAATATTTTTTTTTGGAGCCTCAGGCTATATCTCGCACATAGCAGGGTAGGTAGAGGGAACCTGGGATACTAGTTTCTCAGGTTCCTTCTGCCTACGCCATTCAACACACAATGCCGCCAGAATTTAGCGGATAATGGGGAACGAAGAGTTTTAAAACTGTGTATAAACAGCGTGGAGCTGATAAAAAATCCTATTATATATATATACATGAACTGAAAATAATTACACACCGACAAGAAGTACCTAAATCAAAATTCAAGACAAATTATTTAATGAAACCAATTGTCGAACTCGTTTCGTACAGTTTTTCATACAACACAAATTTGTACGTATTTTTACGGACGTGATCGATTCCTTGGGATTTATTGCAGTTTTTATAGTTTTTGTGAAAGAGTTTATTATAGTGTATAAATCATTGGTGATGATGATTGTTGTTCGGGAAATTATGGATCTTTCGTGGTTGAAAAATGTTTTGTCATCGTAAATTTTTGTTTTATATGCTTATTTTTTTGAGGCCAGTGAGCGCTTTTGTGATACAAAAATGCGTGGTTCGATATCCAATCGAGAAATTAAAATATTTTAATTTTCATTTCTTCGGTCTAGTAATGAGGGAAAACACGGTGTTGAGTTTCGACCCTCAACACGCAACACCTCCAGACTTCGTCGGAAAGTGGGGAACGGAAGTATCTAAATTAGAAAGAGTACCTTAACACCAGGGTTTAATTTAATAATAGATAATAACATAACTTTTTAATCAAAATATTATGAAACAAAAATTTATATAGCTAACGAGAGGTGCTGGATCAAACATGTATTGTTTAAATTAAATAATGACAGTAAAAGAACAACACTTTAAATTAATATGAAATAATATTACGAAATAAACAACATTCTTGTTGAATAATAATCTTAATGTTAATTTAAATTGGTTTTGTAAAAAAACGTCCAAGAGGTGCTAATAACAGAAACTGTTATAAATATAGCATTTTGTTAGATAATTATAATATAATTTGATGTGGTATGAAATACGAAATAGTGATTAACCCAAATGCTAACCTTCCGCGGAAACCTTGTACAACATAAACCACAAGTTTTTTTTTCAAGCTTCACGCTGTATCACTCATATTATAGTGCTAAGCAAAGAGTGGTAAAACACTCCGTCTTTGAGACATTGCGTGGTTAGTGGTGGTACTCAACACCGCGCTTTAGCTTATCACAGCAGGTAAATGAAAATAATTTAGTCTTTAGAGAGGATCGAACCCACAACTATCACTGTAATTCCCACTGTATCTCGAAAGTATATGAATCAGAAGTTAAATAAGGAATGGAACGTTAGGTATATACTTTAGTTGGGTATAATTTTAAAAGTAAACTTTCAGAACTTGCGCCGCCCACTGTAAGTAATTAAGGTTAACTCAGCTAAGATAAATAGCATCTTTTTATATTCCGCTAAGGAAGTCACAAAATGTAAATACGTTTTCTAGTCATTAGAAACCCGCGTGTTGTAAAGAAGATGTATTTCTTAAATACCTCCTTTTTATAGAAGGAAATATATTTTTTTATATTAAGGCGATGATGTCACCATAAGTTGTTTGTCACCATAAGTTGTTTATAAGGCCGTCATGGTGCATTGAGACAGCATCCTACTAGTAGGTTCAATCCCCACTCGAGTTATGAAAACTAAAAGCCAGAAGTGTCTTAAAACTAGGTTATTTGTACTACTACTATTAAAACGTAAAGCAATCGAACACTTCCATGATTACTAATATTGATTAGTACCAATTCCTATAAGCGACAGAAGATATATATCTATGTCTAGAGACGTTCTCTAGAAGCAGCCTTGACAAAATTTTTTGCGACAGTTTAGAGCGAAGACAGTTTGTTTCTCTTCAACACCAGAGCGAAGAAATGAAAATATTAAATTCTCATTTCCTCAGTGAAAATCGAACCCACAACCTGTTAAACCAAAGTTAAACATACTTCAATATATTACAAAACGCGTAGAACAGCAAAACATTAACTTCAATAATAAAAGGTGAAATTATGAAAAACGTGCACGCAACCCCACACACGCGACAATACAGTGTCTAAGCATTCCTAGAAAATTGTGGTACTGATACCATAATACAACTGTTTACTATGGAAGGTATCAATTGGAAGAAATTAGTGGGTGAGATGATTATTATGTAGGTATTACTGATGTAGATTAGAAGAATTAAGGGCAAAAATTGTGTTTTGCTTATATTTTCTTGTTGTTTTTGTTACTATATTTTAATTTGACAGGATTTAGAGAGAGTTCTCTTTCTTATTATTTTAATGTTCTTACTCTGCTAATGATACAAAACGGAGCGTTGCACTCCGCAACTTAACTCTCAACATCTGTAAAATTGCACGGTGCGTGGGATCACGTATGTGGGTTACAGCTAAACTAAGAAAAAAAATATATATTTTTTAAAAGTAAAAAGAGAGAAATAGTATATTTACTCATAACTTATTTATGCCTAATATTCTTTGTGACGTGGTCTAAACCAACCATCCCAATAATTCATTATAACCCTAAGTGGATTTGAACTCACATCTATCGTGAACAGTACGACGACACGATATAGAATGATTTTTTTTTTCTAACTTCAAACTGTCTGACGGAGTTGAGGCATGGGGAACCTAGCTAAGACACTCCGCTCTCCACCCACTGCATGACTCATCGAAACGTGTTTCTATCAAACCTACAATCATCGCGTGACCGCTGCGCCATGACGATATCAGATTATTATAAACAATATATAACAATAATAACATTCTAATTTCCAGAACTTGGACAACTGGAAGTCGTCCCGGCGGAAGCGCGTCGAGCACATCATAGAGCGCTGCGTTGAGGTGCGTAAGTACGAGACCGAGACGCATCAGCCGCGCGCCAAGTCGAAGACATTCAACGAAATGCTTGAAGAACGGTAAGTTATTTAATCTATTGACAACTAGGGACTCGGTCGCGGCTTCGCCCGCTTCAAATAAAACAAAAACTAAATATTAGAAGTTTACCAAAATACAATAATGAAAACTGCTTTAAAATAGATTAATATATTATTAACCCACAGAGAAACAGCCAAAGAAAATCATTGTTTTAGATTTTTTACATTAAAGAATCTATATATAATAGCATCATTGAAAGTGTTAATTAGGGATTAATTGAAATTAAACTAGAATAAAAAAACTATTTGAATTAATTAAATGGAACTTAAACTTTAATTGACGACTCTCGGTATGAAAAAAACCAACTATGTTTTCGTAGGATGTGAATATGAAAAATCTCGTTATTTCCTATTCCCGTTTACGCCATATCGTAAAAAGGCTGATAATGGAGTTTTAAAACTGAGTTCTTTCGTGGAAATAAGAATACATTGAATTTTTTATTCGAAATCTTTTATACTAAAGTAGACTAACAGATGAAAAAAATGTCACGATATCCAAGAAAGCTAAATATTACTATTTATTGATTGATTTTTTACATCTATCTAGGTTTCTAGGTTAGACGTTACTTGAATCTAGGCTTAGGACATCTAAGGTCGTGTTGTTTTTTATTAATATTATTACAGGTATTATAAAAAAGGAAAATATAATTCGGTTATAAATCGAAGTGAGAAAATGTTTGTTATAATTATAAGACTATTAGGTCAAATCGAGTAGACAATGGTGAATTAATCGTATATCAATATATTATATACGAACATTTTTCTTTTTTAAATATTTACTTTATTTGAGGCCGACCGTGGCGCAGCGGCACGAAGTGTGACTGTAAAACCGACTGGTTGTGGGTTCGATCCCCACTCGAGGAGATAAAATATTTACTTAAATTTATATTTCCACTTCTTCGCTCTGGAGTCAAGGCTAAGCGCGGCGTTGAGTTCTGCCACTCAACACGCAATGCCCCCAGAATTCTGCAGAAAGTGGAGAACGGAGTGTCTTAACACTAGGTTCCCTCTGCCTACCCTGCTGTGTGCGAGATACAGCGTGAAGCTGATTTAATTTTAATTAAATATTTACTTACAATATATTACTATTAAATTGATTATTTTATATTAAACGTGGTTAGCCACAACGTCCCAATATAAGCCCGTTCTTACTGTTCCTGTGATTTTTTCGGGAAATTGCGCTCTTGGACACTCACATAAGCCACATAAAAAAAATCAACTTTCTAGTTCCAATAGTGCATATAACGATAGTAGAACAGAACTAAATCAAATACACATTTTATTAATATTGCTTATGAATTGTGATATTAATTTCTACTGTAATAGTAATGTCTATCAGTTTCGATATCAAGATGAAAATATGAAAATCGATCATCAATAAGTATATCCACATTATTGTAAGATAATATCATCATCACCTTTAACTCAAATTTCCCGAAAGGAAATCAGCTTTCCCGTCTCAGACGGCTGGGTGGTGTCGTTTTAACCGTCTCGCTCGGTGGGCTGGTACCGCTGCACTGCTACTCGGGTTACTGTGCATGTGCGGTGTGCATCCAACTGTCTCTGGGCAGACACGCTTCTTGGTACTTTTATTTAAACTAATGACTTGACGATTAACTATTTATTGTAGTAAATAGTAGTTAATTTAACTAACTCCATTATCCGGCGTTTAAAATTCAAATTCAATTCATTTTATTCGAATTAAAAAACTTACATACTATTTTCAAATTTAAATAATGTTCTCCTAAGTTCACCCCAGTTCACTTAAGTTACTGCCTCAGAACCTGAGAATTCGATTCAGTATTATCTAGACTACCCACTGGTTTGGCATCAACTCAAATCTCTTAACAAGAGGTTCCCTCTACCCACCCTCCTATACGCGGGATAAAGCGTGATTCTAATAAAAATTGTATACTCAACTCTCACTTTGCTCCATTTAAGACACCTTATACAAAAAGGTCTACTCTAATCCATACTTAAACTTTACAAAGGCGTATATACTATTGTCAATTAAAATGTTTCTTATGTAACTGTTGGTGTGAACAGTGAAAGTAGTAATTAAACGAAACGATTCAGACGCGTTGTGTTTATTGTAATTATCGTTATTGAAGATTTTATATTATTATTGTATTATTTGTAAGTATAACCATATAAAGTTTTGTATTTTTAAATAAGGAAATGTTTTTTAATTATGAGTTAGCAAATTCGACAATTTTTTTTGTGACTGTAAACAAGATGGTTTTGGGTTTGATTTCCACTCGAGAGAATAGTCAAAAGTTTAAATTATGATCGTTTCACCGATCTGCTACTATTTATTTGGTCAATAATTGCAAAAAAAAAATGCTTACGTAATACTTGAACGGCCCCTATCCACAATTCCTAGTTATTTCCAATTGACCATGTGGGTGCGGCTTCCGCAGTAAAATGCTAGTAGTAGGTAAATAAATCAGCTTCACGCTATATCCTGCACAGCAGGGTAGGCAGAGGGAATCTAGTGTTAAGACACTCCGTTCCCCGCCGTGTGAAACGCGAAGTGGAACGCCGCGCTTTGCCTTGAGACCAGAGCGAAGAAATGGAAATATAAATTTAAGTAAATATTTAATCTTCTCGAGTGGGGATTGAACCCACAGGTTCTCTCCAGTCGATTTACAGTCACTCTTCGTGCCACTGCGCAACGACTGGCCTCAGTAGGTAGTAGGTTCTCACTCGAGGTAATTGAATATTTCATATTGTCGATTCTTCGATCTGGTATACAGGTGAGGCGCGGCATTAAGGATGTCTTAACACAAGGTTACCTTGCTACATGCGGGATACAAACTTAGATCTTTATAAATATCATATATTGATATTAAAAGGAAATGAATTTAATTAGTGTATAATAACATTATACATTAAGTTATAATATAAATTAGAAAGCGGTTCTATTACTTATATTATCATTAACAAGTAATAGAATGCTTCGTATACATATTTCTAACTTTATTGATATTTATTAAATAATAATATTTCAACTATTTTATGTTCAAAGAGCCATATAAGGGCAGTCGTGGCGCAGGGGCACAAAGTGTGACTGTAAAAGCGACTAATTGTGGGTTCGATTCCCACTCGAGGAGTTGAAATATTTATTTACGTTGAAATATTTATTTTTATAATTTATTAAATTCTCTAATAATAGTACTATTCTATTTTGTCCAAGCACACTGCAAAACGAAATTATTACTAATTTTGTATTGCCTTAAAAACAATTACAACGACAAAAAAAATACATGTTTTATTAATATAAATTTTTATTTTATTTAAAAATACATTTAACTTGGCTCTTCGCTCCCATTAACATTAGTCTCACAATTATTACTCAATAATTACTCTTTTCGTATGTTCATACATTTTTTCAAACAATGTAGTCCAACACGACCATATAAACATCCTTAGTTTACACTCACTAATAATGAATGTGGTAAACACGCCGAAATGACGGTACTCTTTGAACTACAAATAGATGATAAAACCATTTTTTTTTTGTGAAATAGACTTTGTGGTATTGGATATCAGAATTGCTTTCCTTTGGAGCTTCCAGCGTGGACTCTGGTAGATAAAGCGCGGCGTTGAGTTCCGCCACTCAACACGCAATACCTCATAAATTAGGGGGACTGTGGAGAATGGTGTATCTTTCCACTAGGGTCAATTACAAAATCATTTTTTTTAACTTTCAAACCAACGAACATCGTAGTCTTCAAAATGAGATTAACACTAGATAGAATGTGGTAAACACGCCGAAGCGACGCGGCACTCTTTTGAACTAGAAGTAGTTGATAAGACGAAAAAATGCTTTGTAAAATATGAAATTTGTTGTTTTGAATAGCAAGTTCTTAACAGTTCTTGTTTTCAATTGTCCGCTGTGATGAATGAAGTGCGGCGTTAAGTTTCACCACTCAACGCGCACTTCCTCATAAATTAAATGCTTTCGTTCGTTTTTTTTAAGTATAATTGACTTTCATAAATGATTTGTAACTTTTCTCTTTGGAAGAATTGTGTGACAAATTTCGACTGACCGAATTTATATACCATTCCAAATCAAAACGAGACATTTGTACGTCCCGGTGGCATGTTTTGGAACACTGAGACACACAAACGGAACAGCCTTATTCAAGACGGGACCTCTGATCACGTTAAATTATATGGAGTACCTTAACACTGGGATCAGATCCTTACAAAAACAGTGGTGTTGGATAGCGAAACTTAACTCCGCACTTTGCTCAGCACACTCTCATTAGCACAGCGAAATAATAAAAATATAAAATATTATATGTCTATAAACAACTTTTTATATATGACCAAATGACACTCAAAACTGCATTAGTTATATCAACGACTTGCCTCGATTTGTTATCTAACTCACGGTTACAAAAACACGTACAGTCCACCACATACTAAATCTTCTTCTTGGTAATGATAAAGTTGAAATCAAAATGTAGGCCTTCAAGGTGGAGTGGCACAGCCTGTGGTTGTAAACGCGATGGTTATAGATACTATTACCTCTCGGGGGAGGGAACTGTATTTTCGTTATATTTTTTTTATATTTTCATTTCTCTACGCTAGGAAGCACGGAACATTCACTATAAAGTCAGAATCGGAGTGTCTAAACACTAGATTTCACCTAGGCAGGTGTAAAAATATGTATGCAAAACTCAGAAGCATTGATTGACATGCGTTGCCCACCGTACGCAATTAACCATAATAATAGATGGCTGACACGTCAAATTGATGTATGCTGTTTCGCAAGTGAACAAATGCAAGTGAAAAATATAATTTGTTATTTGAGCTATGGTAGTGCAGCGGCGCTACGTCTGAATGTTAACACGACGGTTGTGGGTTCGATTCCTACTCAGGAGTAAGAATCATTTTCATTTACTTGCTCTAGTAACAACATAAAGCGCGGCGTTGACTTCCGTTCCGTTGAATTATTTTTTATTCATTATGCTGGCATTTTTTTTACTTTTTGATTGTGTTATAATAAAACCTTTTTGAATTTAAAACCCAGTTCTAAATCTTAACATAAAATATAATGTTCAACGTAAAAATAGTCAAATAATAAAGCAAAAAAAAACAATACAAATAACTTTTTCCATACAAATTCCATTAACCTCAACGCTAACCAAAGGATTAACTTACAAAATCATGTAACAAAATCTCACAGAATACTTTTTCACATTACGATACGAGTACTGCGTAATAGAAATCACGACGCGTGACACCTTCTGTAACTCTATAGGTTGTAAGTAAAGTCAGTCAGTCAGTCAAAGACCTTTGCCCCATGGTGTGGCCGTTAGAACGTTTTCCCATAGTAATCTACCTGCCCCTTGGCTCGATTGGTTTTGTATACTGACTGACCGCAATTCGGTCGTCTTTCTTTAATGCTATACCGATTTTGGTAAGGTTTGTTCTGTGTGATACGCTTATATATTAAGGCGGTGTATGTGTAAGTACGTCTTGATTTTTTTGTTTATTTCTCTATCTGTCATAAGCGATTCGTCATTTCTTTGCCGACTTCTGTAAGTGGAGGAGTATTAATTCGACTGTATTTTTTGTCGCATAGCAGAGTAGGCAGACATAACAGTTTCTCAATTACCCACTTTCCGTTGCGTTGTGTTCAGTGGCGGAGTTCAACGCCGAAATATGAGCGTAATGAAAATGATTCAATCGCCTAATGGAATTTGAATCCACAACCAAACCGTTACGCTAATAATATGTACATTTTTACATATAAACAAATTACAAAAAAATGTATTTCAAATTGTTATACAACAAGATACACACGTGGCTAAACAGTTTTAGAATTTCAGTTTGGTATTATGTTACGGATGTTGAATCACTGGCTATGACGCCAATTGTTCGCACTCTAAATACAGAATGCTGTAAATGTTGTATGGGCGACGTAATCTCCTGTATCTTTTGTTCATATTTTTTTTTGCTTTCTTTTTGTGTATATTTTTCAGTTGTAGTGACTCAGTGGTGACTGTATGATATAGTGGTTTCAATTTGAATCCCACTATGTGGAAAATATAGCAGAGATTACGTAATTTTAGTATCTGTTTTTCGATTTTTGTCTGAGTTAGAGACTTTGATTGTACCAGATTTTGAATGAAATACAAAGCGGTGAAATGGAAACAATGGATTGCCCAGTCGAAATCGAACGATATGGATAACATTATATTAACAGTCAGACTCTAAACGCAGTGTTTTTGAAAGTTGAATGGAAAATGGAGAATGAAGTATCCTAATCCTCTGCCTTGCCATATGCGGGATACAGCGTGACACAGAAAAAAAATATAAGATTATTAAAATAAGACGGAAATACTATTAATCATATCTTAGTTTACCTAATAACTATTTACATACAAGAGAAAGTATGAAATATATTAGGAATCTACTCAAAGAGCTAATATTACCATTATTACCACGTAACACGCGACTACAGTACGTTTATAACAATAGGTAAAGTGAAATTACGTCACTGGGTAAGTAGGTAAGTCGTGGTAGTGTCATTTTGTGCTGTAAATTGTGATCAATCTTAATAACTCGTGTTTTATAGTTATGTCAGCTTTGATGCCTTTTTGCAGCGTTTTTTTTACTATATAAAAAAGGCAATAATGTTTACTGACTGTAAACGTGGCTTTATGTTCGAATCCTAGTTGAGGAATGAACTAACTCGCTCATCGCGACCACCCCTTTGGTATCAACTCACTCAATCTCTCGATATTTTTCGACGTGGAAAGGAAGAGACAGTCTGTCTCCACACTAAGTTCCCTCTGCCTGTTTTGCGGGATACAGCGCGAAGCTAAAAAACCGTCGATTTATTAAGAATAGTTTATAAATTAGATTCTGCAAGTAAACCTATTAAAATTCATCTAAAATGACTACTACATACATGTATAATATAATTTCAGTTTAAGAAACACTCATAATATTACAAAATTTACGACCAAATACGATTCAAATTTAACGCTTACGTTTAAGCTATTTGTAATGTCATGATTGATATAATACATCTTTGTGCATAAATGTGTACGTCCGTTATAGACGATCTCCTTTGAAGGTTTGCGCTCCTATTATTATGTTTTACTAGAGACTCAAACGCGGTTTTGCTCGTTTAAACTTAATTTTATGTTATAAAATGAAAGAATAATATTTTTTTTAATAAAAAAGTATTGTATGTCCTTTCTTATATCTCTAAGAATATGTGTAGAAAATTTCATGACAATCGGTTGAGTAGTTTCGGCGTGAAAGCGTAACAAACAAACTTACATTCACTTGTATATTATTTAATATGTAACTAGCGAACCACTCGCGGCTTTGCCCACTTGAAATAAAACGATAAATGTTAAGCCATTTCTGAGATAAGCGTCCGTAAACGCACATAAAACAAATATTTTTTCTGTAATATTTGTGTTTGGTTCTATTATATTACATTGACAAATGCACCCAATTTTCTCATTTGTCTTGATCAGTTACAATTTTATTATATGTATATATTATTTTAAAAGACTTAAATACTATAGAAACTATATAACGTGCTTATATGCTGTATGGGTAACCTTCAACGAGTAGCAATATACAGATCCTGGCTCATCAGACCAGCTCGATGAAACATGAGAGGATTGCAGTTATAAAACTTACATACAGCAAAGAGATTTGACACTATGTGTTCCCTTAATCTAAAGGTATCACATAAGCTATCGCTATCGCTTCTTAGAAAATGATATACCCAACAAAATATTTCTGCGTAAGGCAGTTATGTTTTACCGTAATAAATCTGTAATAGTAAGTTCGTTGCTAGTGTTGCAACAGTAAACACGTAGTATTGACTATTGGGACACAATTAATGATTTGATGATTGCAACATTTCATACTAACATCATTATAGGTCATTTTGTGAATGATACTTTTAACACGTATTTGAGGTATTTTTGCATATTATTTGATCGAGACTAAAACTTATCGAAAATAAATATTTATATGAAGAACGATGATTGGCTGTTGGTTTATATATATATATATATATATATATGAAATAAATAAAATAGCAAATCGATTAAACTCACATATATTTCAATTAATAGTATGGCTACAGAACATATTATATTATATATAAATTAATAAGATGAAAACATAATAATAAGATATTACTTCCCTTAAGTAAATAAACAACAATTTCCCTCAATTATTATTTAAGATTCAGAGTGTCGCACACAGGAGCCAGAGATTCGTCCTGGTCGGTGACTGGCTCGCTTCTGAACCAAAGAATGATCAACCGTCGTATTTATGTTGAATGTGACACTAAAGTTGCCAAGTTCGACAACAGAACACTAGCGCCACGAGTCAATTGACTGCATAAATAAAATATTAAAACATCCGTTTTTGCGCTCGCGCCGATACGGCCATGCTGATGAGTGGCGCGTCCCTGCGCCTACTCGCTTAAGAATCTGAAAGAATATACGCGTTATAAACATAAGGCCTCATAGTCTCAGCACTAATTTTGGCCATGCTTCTGGGACCTCAGCCCATCGGCATTCTCGTTCACATACAATAAGTTTACACGTAAATTTGACACGTTAGCCTCATAGCCTCAGCGCTAATTTTGGCTATGCTTCTGGGACCTCAGCCCAGCAGCAGTTCACATAAAATAA
This sequence comes from Heliconius sara, assembly GCA_917862395.2. Taxonomy (NCBI): domain Eukaryota; kingdom Metazoa; phylum Arthropoda; class Insecta; order Lepidoptera; family Nymphalidae; genus Heliconius; species Heliconius sara. Next base: position 674,848 of record OU860788.1, on the reverse strand, counting down.
GTTTACACGTAAATTCAACACGTTAGCCTCATAGCCTCAGCGCTAATTTTGGCCATGCTTCTGGGACCTCAGCCCAGCAGCAGTTCACATAAAATAAGTTTACACGTAAATTTGACACGTTAGCCTCATAGCCTCAGCGCTAATTTTGGCCATGATAAAACCACTCGTAAATTTAATTCTCAAATCAAATACATTCAAATACAATTGATACCCACATCACACTATTTCAAATCATCATCCATAGCCGATACGGCCACTTCACTCTGAATGCCAAACTTCGGAGCACTTTTCAAGTTCTCATGGGTCACTTTTCTGTTTCTACCTTTTCCATTTATTTTTCTTATTTGGTATCTATCGTGTGGCAAAACCTTTTTGATTTCAAAAGGTCCTTCATACTTTGCGCTTAGTTTTGTACCCAGTCTAGGCGGCTCTTTTAAAAGCACAAAATCACCTTTCTGAAAACGTATTACTTTAGCCTTGCTCTTATCAAAACGTATTTTATCTTTTGCTCCAGCTTCGGTCATCCTTTCCTGAACCGCTAGTCTCATTGATTCAGGATCAACGCGTTCATTGATATCGTCGATAATTGAGATCAATTCTGCAGGTACACATCCTTTTTTACCTGTAAGAAGCTCAATAGGCGATTTGCCAGTCGTTTTAGAAATTGTACAGTTAATCGCAAGTTGAAGATTGCACAAAGACTTTGCCCAATGTATTTTATTCATATTTTTAATAATAGTTAAGCCACTTTTAAGTATTCGCATTACCCTTTCAACTTGACCGTTGCTTCGACTTGTATACCCGGCACATTGATGAAGTTCTATCCCGTATTTATCACAATATGATTTGTAGTGAGAAACAAAAGCTCCATCGCCATCGACTATAATTCTTTTCGGAGCACCAAGTAAAAAAACAATTTCTTGTAAGTGCTTAAGTGCATTATCTTGAGTTTTACTTTTTGCATGATTCAGAATGACAAATTTGGTGTGAATCTTCGAAAATATCCAGCTAAACCATTAAATTGTCGTAGGCCTCTATTTTTAGAGGACTAGGTCTAATTTTACCTTCACTTACAACATATCCTAAATATTCAATTGAAGTTTTCATAAAAGAGCATTTGTTCAACCAAATGGCATCGTTAGGTATTCAAATAAACCATCAGGAGTAATGAAAGCCGTTTTCTCAATAGACTTAGAAGCAATTGGAATTTGATGAAAACCGGCCGCCATATCCAAACACGTAAAATATTTAGCATCTTTAAATTTATCAAGCTGATCTGTGATGATGGGCAATGGATAATGATCACGTACTGTATTCGTATTCATTTCTCTACAATCAACACATAATCGATCTTGTCCATTTTTCTTTTTCACAAGGATTATGGGACTCGAAAATGGCGAGTTACTTTCTCTTATTACATCTTTTTGTAACAAGTTATTATTTCTTTAACCTTTAAACGTTCAATCGGTGCCATTCTGTATGGGCGCCTTTGAACAACTTTATCTTTATCTTTTAAACGAATAACTAGTTCACCCATGTTAATTCGTAAACTGGAAACTCCTTCTGTAAAGGACTCTCGATATCTGCAAAACACTTGAGTTAATTCATCAAGATCTTTTTTAGATGATATATCAGTTTCAATCGCACCAAAATCTGTATACTTCACTTGCATTATATTTCGAGTTTCTATATTTCTTGTAATAACAACGGTTTGATTTGCAAGGTGTACTCCAATACCTGGAATACTTAAGATATCTTTTCCAATTAAAACATCTTGGGATTTCATGATCCAGAACCACAAAAAAAACTATGTCCATAATAATGTTGTCAATAGTACAGGTAGTCGATATTTTATGTAAAGATAAAACTGGTACAGATCCAACTGGTACAGATCCAAATCCTTTTAAATATATAATAGTATCATATCGTTTCCCTGGTATTTGCAAAGCTATAGATTGTTTTATAAGAGAACAATCAGCCCCACTGTCAAATATGCCTTTATAGTGCCTACAACCGATGCTTACATTAAGAATATTACAAAGACTATTACTATTTTCGCAGATACTATTTCGTTGACCCTCTTATCAGCGTTTATTTTTTTTTTTTTTTAAAACATGTGTCGCTCGTGTGTCCTGTCAACGAGCAATATGAACATTCCTTTTTTTTTTTTGTTCTTTTCGTTCCTCCAACATTTTCGCCATAGCATTTTAGGTACAATATCTTGCACGGTGACCTTTCTTCCCACAAACAAAACATGTACTTTCAGCGCTTGATTTCCATGATTCGTTTGTATTGTTCCGTGGTTTCTTTTGGGGAACATTGTCGCGAGATGTTGTTATTAATTTACGTTTCCGCATTGTTTTAGCTATAGCAATTAATTCTGGAACAGATTGAGACTTGCTATTCAATAGTTCTGTTTGAAGTCTGTCATCAGTAATGCTGCCTATTACAAATTCCACAGCATCCTGTTCCGTTACGTTTGGTTTAACTATTCTCTTAAACATTCTCCACACGTTTGAAATGTAATCTGTAATGTTGTCTTCATTTTCTATTGTATAATTACGAAACTTAAGAATTTCCGGTAAATATCTACTTTCTGGTTCGAATATTTGCAGCATATCGTTCTTCATTTCTTCCCATGTTGTGGTTCTTAGAAGACATTCATCGGCCCATGTTTTCGCTCGGCATTGAAGTACACCTGCAGCTTTCAGTCTAACTTCATGATCCTTCAAATTGTATTCAGACTGTGACTTTGAAACCAGCTCCACCCATTCTCTGATATCTGTGCCTTTATCTGGATCAAAAGACGGAAAATATACATTCGAACAGAAGAATTTAAGTCGGGTTGAATCATTTTCACAATGTCACAAATTGTCGATCGATTTTCTTGTGATATTTGGGATAACATATCTGTCATCGTGTCCCTTAAAGTATTTATTAGAAAACTTATTGTAGGTAGTCTTGAAGACCCTGCACTGCTATGGTCCTTTTTTTTTTGCCGCATTATTTTCTTTATCCGCCATGGCGTGGTTGTATCAGTCCCTGCTTCTGATGAAAGAAATAAAATAGCAAATCGATTAAACTCACATATATTTCAATTAATAGTATGGCTACAGAACATATTATATTATATATAAATTAATAAGATGAAAACATAATAATAAGATATTACTTCCCTTAAGTAAATAAACAACAATTTCCCTCAATTATTATTTAAGATTCAGAGTGTCGCACACAGGAGCCAGAGATTCGTCCTGGTCGGTGACTGGCTCGCTTCTGAACCAAAGAATGATCAACCGTCGTATTTATGTTGAATGTGACACTAAAGTTGCCAAGTTCGACAACAGAACACTAGCGCCACGAGTCAATTGACTGCATAAATAAAATATTAAAACATCCGTTTTTGCGCTCGCGCCGATATATATATATATATATATATATATATATATATATATATATATATATATATATATATATATATATTATATGCTTTGTCTATTAAGAAAATCTAACTAAAAAATAAACATTGCATAACAATATTTATTTTTAAAGAAAGATTGCTTTTTTTTGCTAAAAGAAGTTTAAAGAAGAACCGATTTAATTATTTTTGAGGTGTCTTTGCCATTGTCATATCTAGAAATATTTTCTAGAATTTTCAAATTTTTTAAAAAGGAAAATACAATTAAGTAAAAACAACTTCAAAACATAATTTCTTAAGCGTTGAACTGATCTTTTTTATGCAAGTTTTTTAGTTTTTAGACCTTAATTTTTTGTTACTAGTGTAAAAATTCTGAAATTAGTACTTTAAAGTACTAAAAATATATAAGTATAATTAAACTTGAACTGTATTTGTAATTAACTTCGCAATTGGCAAATAACGATCGAAGTGCATCGATCCACCTTTCCAAATGCAACGTTTGCGCGTAACCGAATCCTTCACTTTCGCTAAAATCGACTGATGCTAGGGTTACTAGGCTTACATATTTTTTTAAAGAAGATATTATATATTAATTTAATTAAAGTCGACATTTTTAGGGGATTTAATTTTTATAGAAGCTAGAAGAACAAGAGTTTGACTGTAAACGCGACGTTTGTGAGTTCATTTCCCCGATCGGTGGAATGAAATATTTACTTTATATTTTCATTTCTTCGCTCTGACGACGAGATGAGTTTTGTTACCCAATTTCGCAGAATGTGGGTAACAGAAGTATTTAATGACAACGCAATATTAAGAACATTTTTTTCCCAGGTTCATTATGCCTACCCTACTTGTGCGGTATGCAGTGTGGAGCTAAAAAAAAATATATCTCAATGTTACATAAATCAATTTTTGCAATTTAAAATATATATATATATATGTAATATTATAAAAAAATATTATAAATGTTGAATTTCAAATTCATTTCATTGGGCAACCCTAACAAAACATCAATTGTTGGAAAGCGGCTAAATGTTAACAATTACGTCTGTCCGTTTGCGCACTTTGAATGCACTTTGTATCGATCACATTTGCCTCGAATACGAGCGCAAGCGGAAATTACCGTACAAATACAAGATATATGGTGAGTACACGAGAAAAAATGTTACCATATTTAAAAAAATACTATAGAGCCAATCGTGGCGTACGTCCACAAGCATTTGACTGTAAGCGCAACAGGCTGTAGGTTCGATTCCCACCCGACGATAAAACATTTATTTTACTTCTCCACACTTGCAAAATAAAATGCAGTTGTATTTATTATAGAGATGGCGCTTACATGAATTTAATGAATCAAAGTTCTGAACTGTTTTTTTCATTTAATTTATATTGAGTGGCATAACGTTTGATTGTAAACAGGACGATGGTGGGTTCGATTCCCATTTTCGAACGAATCAGTTCATTTTTATCGTACTGGAAACAAAAAAAAATGCGACACGAAGTCTCGATATTTAGTCCGAAGGTGAAAAAAGTGTCATCTAGGTTCCTTCTACTTATCCTGCGTCCTATATAGTGCGCCATTCAATACAATATCGCGATTTAGTGCAGAACGTGGAGATCGACATGTTAACGTTTCTCCGTTTTTCTATACGCATATATCGTCAAATGGGTACCGGCTTAAGTCGAAATGAAATATTTTATAACAAATCCAAATTCACCATATAATTATAAAATCAAATGAAACTAGAGAAATTGCCTTAAAAGAAATTACACCCTTGTCAAATAGTACCCACGGCGTGCTTAGCTGGACGTGTTTCAAATTATAAGCTACTGATAACGTTTCCTATAACGCTTTCTATTTCTATCTGTCGTTTGAGGGTGATAATTGCCGCTTTCCCCGCCCTAACATGTTATATAGTTAAATAGTTTGTATTACTACTGGTATTTGGGTAGTTATTAAATAGGTAGGTTTTATAATAATAGGTAGCTAGTTGGTTTCCTATAAAAATTAATTTTTATTTGTTGTCTGCGTGTTGAGTGGCGGAATTCAACGCTGCGCTTTGTCTAGCTTGATACTAGTTGTCGACGACGACGACGTATGGGTGTACCATAAGGATCGATTTTAGGTCCTCTTTTATTTTTGATTTATATTAAACGATGTGCAGTTTTATATGAAGAATTTATGAGATATTGTGCTCTTTGCTTATGATGCTTCTTTAATTTTTAGACTAGATTATAATAAGGATAATTATGACAAAGTGAAAAGTTAATATTCAATCCAAGACTGCTATAATGAGACTACTAGATATTCAATCGGGACGCTACGATAGCTATACATCTATTGTAAATTATATTTTAAAAAGAGCACCTGTTGAGTTTCTTGCCGGCTTTTCTTAGCAGAACTGCATTCATAGCTGGTAAATTCTGTATAACTTGACAAAAAATACTTGTAATTTTCCGTAGTGACAATTGAACCTACAGCCGTTGCATTTACGTCAAACGATATGCTGCTATACTACGACAGCCTTCAAAAAATGAAAGAATCCCTTTGGTTTGTACCTAAATTAAAGTTAGCTGTAAATGTAATATAGTTAAGTTTCTAAAACAAATTATCACAAAAAGAAATGCCTATCGTAAAGGTTTGAGTATGAAATATTTTTTGTTCCGCCTTATTGCGTGGAGTTACGACTTACGTTTAGTACATTATATGATAGTTGACCATATTGAACATGGCCTCTAATATGTACATGTATAGTGGCAGTATTAAGTACTGGGAGACTTATGTAATAATCTATGAAATGTAGCTCTCCTTACTAGTGCAATACAGTGTCTATTAGAATTACAAGGTATTCAATTATTTATTAATTGAATTGTATATTTTGTATATTTCTCGTCGTGGCTTCACAGTACAACTGCCTTTTAGGTTTATGTTATTCATTAAAGCGATTATATCTTTATTAATTAAATTAATAACTGTTTTTTTTTATCATTTAATTTATATTTAGTGGCTTAGCTATTAACTGTAAACACGAGAATGGTGGATTCGATTCCCATTTGCGGGAACGGTTTAGTTAATTTTCCTCTTTCTGGAAACAAAACAAAATGTGATGCAGACACGATAATTTGTGGGAAAGTGAAGAAACTGATTGTCTTCTAGGTTCCTTCTACCTACCCTGCTATATGTTTATGCCAATTCTCAATACCAATTCATATTACAAAAGTATGGAATGGAACTTACAAAAAAAAACAGTTAATATTTAGCTTACTTTGCAAAGTCAAAGACACGATTTGTTGATATGGCGTTGAATTATTTCGTAATTACAGGTGGAATGTTGGCAGTGCATGTACCTACATATTATGTAGTTTGTAATGTTAGGAATGTAACGAATGTTAAAATACTGTTTTGTATCTATATTAATAATTTTATTAACATATATTATTGACGGCGTCGTGGCGCAAGGACATCGTAATGTCTTGAATGGTTTAGCTAGTTAGTTGTATCTATCACATAGTAGAGTAAGCAGAGGGAACCTGGGAACCTACTGTTACGACACTTCCGTACTCCGTTTTACCATTAAGTGACTCATCTCAACGCCGCGCTTTTTCTTGTTACCAGAGCATATGCCAGAGAAAATGAAAATATTATGTTTGATTTTCTCGAAAAGAAATCGAAAATCCTCATTCAGTCACTCTTGTGTTCCTGCGCCACGACAGCCTCGATCCCACATTTAGCAGGGTAGGCAGAGAAAACCTTCGTTCCCCATTTATTCATTCATTATGATATATTGCGTATTAATTGTTGAGTTGTTGAGCGTATTAATTGTTGAGTTGTTGAGCTCAAGACAAAGCGCGGTGTTAAGTTCCGCCACTCAACACGCAATGCCTCCAGAATTGCGCGGAAAATGACGTACGGAGTGACTTAACACTAGGTTCCCTTGCCTTCCCTGCTATCTGCGAGATACAGCGTGAGGTTGAAAAAAAAACTATATACAACATTACATACACTATCATTACAGTGTTGCCAACTTCCGACAAATCAATCAAAATGTAAATACTTTCAAACATCGTTAGTGTACGCTTCCTTTTTTATTTAAATTAAGTTCTCACAAGATAAGCCCAGGAAACAGTTGTTTAGAAAGCTTGGGTCTGTCTTAATGTATGCATGGTCTTGTATGTATGTGTAAGTTTATAGAAAATGGAATATTTCTTCCTTTTATAGCGTAGTGGGCAGAGAGAACATAGTGTCCAGTCAAGTGTCAATATTTTCATAACGAAAAAATCTGACATATGCAAGCAGTTATTGTTAATTTTAATCTACCTTTCTTATTTTGGTTTTCTTCAAAGATTTATGGAATCAGAATGTTTAGAGTAATCCCATCAAAAAAATAAATGAGAAATGAGAGCCAAGTTGAATGTTAAACATTGAATCGTTCTAGACTTCACCGACAGAACAATGGGAGGTCTGAATGGATACAGAGTTCTGTCACTCGATAAAAAATCTTCAAATTAAAATTAATTATTTGTTTTACGTTATTATATTTCAAAATTTAAGCTTTTACTAATTGGTCTATTAGGTTGAGATTTGGTTTGTCACTTGAAAAAATAACCAAGACGCATTTAAAGCCTCTTTCACTTGCGGGATACAGAGTAAAAAAAAACATATAAATACATATACCGGTATAACTATATATAGATAACTTTAATTTCTTATATCACGCAAAGGCGTTTTCTCGATACGCAAGTGAGTTATCAACGTATGTATCGTAATTATAGTTATTAGTTGAACAGACATTTGATTTTGTAATTCCGCTAGAATAAATTTCTTTTTTGTTATTTATATAAACATTGGATAGGAGAAAACTGTATTTTACAATTAGTGGTTAGTGTCTGGTTGTTTGTATGTAATATCTTTAGGGTAAAATGGCTTTTTTTTTTATTTAAAATAAATAAATCAGCTTCATGCTGTATCCCGTATACAGCAGGGTAGGCAGAGGGAACCTTATGTTAAGACAATCCGTTCCCCACTTTCTGCCGAATGCTGAAGGCATTGCGTGTTGAGTGGCAGAACTCAACGCCGCGCCTTAGCCTCGACACCAGAGCGAAGAAATGGACATATAAATTTAAGTAAATATTTAATCTCCTCGAGTGGGAATCGAACCCACAACCAGTCGGTTTTGCAGTCACACTTCGTGTCGCTGCGCCACGACTGGCCTCAATTTTTTTTGTTTAATAGTTCTACGTTGTATCCTCCGTATTTCAGAAAGGAGGAAGCAAGTGGTATTAAGACAACCTTTTCCCTGGCATCCGAGTGGCTGGCAGACACTCGATTCATTATTCCATCGAGTAGGAATCGAACCCCCAACGGTCGCATTTACAATCCGACATTGAACCGCTGCGCCACGATGTGCACTTTCATGTATATCACTTCACTAAACATTTACACACTCTATGTTATATAAATTCAATTACTGTAACTGGAAATTATATTATTACATTTTGCTTAGAAAGCGCCTTCTAAGTTGAATATTAGCGACTTTGCAGTTTTAAAATTAATTTAGCACTAATAGAGCTTCTAGAATTTTATATAGTTGGTTAATAATAATTTTTATTATAGTTTCACAGTGACTAGCATACTGCAGAGTAGGCTGAGGGAACCTGGGAACCTAGTGTTAAGACACTCCGTTCCCATTAAGACACACTCGTACCTCAGTTTCCTCGGAATTTTGGAAGCATTGGGTGTAGATTATACTAATAAATTATGAAACATGTACTAAAACCTACTTTCGTTACTTAATTTTTTATATATAAAAGTGAAGTAACCACACCTACGCAATAATAAAAATAAAACATAAAAGACCCACGCGGTTTCGTGTTCTTCAGCTTACACCTTAACGACAGTAATCTCTTACTCTGTGACGCACTTTTTTATATAAAACAATTTAAATAGACTTCTATGTGCAGCCTTGCTCTTTCGAGAGTGTTGATGCGACGGTTAGGGGTTCTATTCCCAATCGTTTCCTCGGTCTGGTGACGAGTCAAAGCGCGGCTTGGCATTCCACCACGCAGTGCCTTAAGACATCGGAGGAAAGTAAGGAACGTAAGTGTCTTAATGGCAACTGAGGGTCCTAATACTAGGTGCCCAGGTTCCCTCTGCCTATTTCCCTACGTGCGGATACAGTATATATTCAAAAACAAAATAAATAACTATTCCAATTCAAGAATTAAGAAGCCTAATAAAATGACAATATATGAGCTAAATAGGTTAGAACATGTGACCTAGACTATACTAGTCTAGATACTATTCAATTACGGGCGAGTGTCACGTGTCAACCTGTCTGTCACGGCGCGACCTGCTTACGTTACTTATGAAACTAAGACTAGACTCGAACACAAAAAATGTTGCATAAATACCGTCATTATCTTCGAGGCCAGTCGTGGCGCAGGGGCACAAAGTGTGACTGTAAACGCGATTGGCTGTGAGTTCGATTCCCACTTAAAGAAATGAAATATTTAATATTTTTGTCTACATGAGTAATGTTCTGGTTAGAAGAATAGAGAACCATTTCTTTTCTTTGAACTAAAACAGAGTATAGCACTAAGTAAAAATCATTATTACAATTACGTAACTTTATAGACTCTTACAAAATTGCATAAATAAATTCTAAATATTCTCAAGCTTCCGTTTTTCCCGGGATCGGAAGTTGTTTCTATTTCTCTGAAAACCTTATTGGGACTTTAAACTTTATTTACTAAGACTAATTTAGAAAACAAAACAACAAAGTATATTAATAGTATATCTTAGCTATGGATTAAAAATATTTGTTCTAATGATATTTATTTACAGGCATATCTATGTAGATATTTATTTTCATACTTTTTGGATTTATCCCAAATTACAGTAAGTTATTAACTAATGAATTACCGAAGAAATCTTATTTACGTACAAACATTTATATAACATTTTATTTGACATTTTAAAATTATTTGATTACATTTAGTTTTAAAATAACATTCGAGGCTTGTAGCTTAGCGGTATCTGAACGTAATCGCGACGGTTGTGGGTTCGATACCCACTCGCGTGAATTAAATATTTTCTTTTCTTCGCTATGGTGACAACTAACACGACTTCTTCTGCCTACTTTCTTATATGCTGTATACAGCAGCATATATTTTAAATAATAATAAAATACAAATATACCAAAAAAAAAAACGAAAACGATCATCCACTGAACCACTCCCGCATATTAAACGGTCACTTTAACTAACTTTTGATTCAAATGAACACTGGGAATAACTTCCAAATAAGTTAATCTGACAGTTAGCTTTCTAACCACACCCTACATGGTGCCAGATAGAGCACCATACAGGAAACGATGGGAAGATTCCCGGCTTTTTACTTGGAAGCGACTTTCCTAATGTAGTCTGTACTGTGGCGGTACGTATAAGTGCAGGTATAGAAATTATTATTGATCACTCTATTCATATGATAGCATTTAAATATTTGTTAGTTAGTAGCACAGGTTAAAAATTTTGATAATTTCTGAATATTGCTCGAATTGTATGATTGTCTTTGTCATAATTGCCAAAATATGTTTATCTTTTATAAATAAAGAAATATAACAAAAATCTAGTGCACGTTGTAAATTGAAATTAAGGGCTGATCTAGTTCAAAATTGTGAATATGGACAAAATTATAATAATCAATGGTAAAACTGAGAAAAGTATTTATCTATTAGCCTAAAAATTTTTTTTAGCTCTATGCTATACCCGGCACATAGCAGCAGTAGCCAGTGTTAATACACTCCGTTCCCATTAAGACACTTCCGTGATCCACTTTTCGCCGAATTTTTAAGGCATAGCGTGTTCAGTGGCGGATTTAAACGCAGAGGAAATGAAAAAAATAAACATTTGATTTCCTCGAGTTGGAATCGAACTCACAACCTGTAGCGCTGCGCCACGTGTAACGAGCCAATAGGTTGCAACTTAAATTTCTTAGCAAATTAATTTGTTATACTCGTAGACAGTGTCCATTTACTTAGACTATATTACAACTAACTTTTTATACACCTGTCCTTGTCGAGTTTTTTATTTTTTCAATATCAAAATAATACAAAAACGACATTTTGAACTCTAAATATATAGACATAAGGACTAAACAACGATAAATGTCATATCATAAAACCAAATCTGGTTCAGTCGGTTCATAAATCAACGACTATTGTTGTTGCAAAAACATTGTTTCCGTCGCTCGTGGAATCGATTTTACCATTCGATTTGGATCTGGTGTTTTAAAGGAAGTATAATATGTATATATTGATTATTGAATTGATTTGCTCGATATAATTGTTTAAAGCTAAAGTGCGGTTCAATTATGACGGATTTGTGAAGGCAGTTGTAGGTTCTAATTTAATTTGAGGAATGTTTATGTAAAAGAAATACTGGTCAGACTAGAGTATGTCCGGCGTTAGGTTTCGTCAATATAAATTGTTTTTTAATAACAAAATAATATTAAAATAATATTATAATGATAACATAAATCTCCTGGGCATTCCTCTGAGGAATATTACATACACACGTAAGAAGTCAAAACTTATATAAATTATTAAAAATAAATTTAACGTGATGATTGTGGGTTCTATCCTCGGCTTTGAATTCCGCTACTGCAGAATGGAGGATCGTCGTCGCTAAAAACTAATATATAAACAAATAAACTGGCAAAGACGAAATATTCATTTTTACTTGAAATTAGTGCTAATAGCTTTCTCAAGCATTGGAACAAAGTAACAATGGTATGAGGTAAAAATTCTCACCGACAAATTGCGACATTACACGCTGTTTGTACTACAATGCTTGTGTCGTTACTCGCTCTATGTAGGTGATTCAAGTTATAAGCGAACATACTGTATAGTATGAAAAATGTTTGCAATTTACAAATCTAGAGTCATTTTTAATGTAAATATTTTTTTTTGAGTCCAGTCGTGGCTCAGAGGCACTCGCAATAGGTAATAATTTCGTTTCCCACTTGAGAAAATAAAATATTAAATATTTTTACTTCGCTTTCGTGTCTGAATTCTGAACGCATTGCGTGTGGACTGGCGGAAGTCAACGCCTCAAAAATATAAACGCGGCGTTGAGTTCTGCCACCCAAGTTGCCATGACTAGAAAATTGGACGAAAAACGGAAAACTTTGTGTCTTAACACTAAGTTCTAATCATACCCTGCTAGGTGTAGGATACGGCGATAAGCTAAAAAAACATAAAACAAAATTTAAAAAATATAATAATAATAAGTAACTTTAACCTAATGTTCTCTAAAATTCCTTTTGCGTACGTACAAACATAAATCACATACAAATCATGTCGATGTTCATAAAAGAATGCGTAACTTGGCTGTGGTCGTGCAAAAATTCACGAATTATCGCTCTCGTGTACCTGTAATACACCACGTATTGCCACTTATGTAGGTATACTAATGTATATAAATATATACGTATTTTTTGTTTGTTTAGCTTCACGCTGTATCCCGCATACAGCAGGGTAGGCAGAGGGAAACTAGTCTACCTTGTAGTAAAGACACTACGTTCCCCAGTTTCCGTCGAATTTTCTAATCATTGCATGCTGAGTGGCAGAGCTCAACGATTTTTGAGAAGGGCATCAAAAATATAAAAAATATAAAAAAAATCCCCCGAATGGATGATAAAGCTACAACCGTCGCGTTTACAGTCACACGCTTGTGACACTGCGCCACGTCGACCTCAATACCAATCATATACATACTTGTACCACAATAGTACAAAACGCTAGCGACTATCGTATTGCGAGATTTACGTGGATATTCATTCATTTTTTTTATTTTTAATTATAATATTTTACGCTCTGTTAATTTTAATATATGTATGTGGTTTTTGTGATGATTTCTTAAGAATTTTACTGAAACTGGTAGTTTATTTAGGATGTGTTTAGTAATAGTGTGTTTGTGAACTGAAAAATAAATATGACTTTAGAATCGACTTTATGGAGCACATGGGGAAAAGCTGCTGTATCTTGCATTATCGGTGTATTTTAGAGATTATGTTTAACTAGCGGAGCTTAACGCCGTGTAAGAAAAATATTATACTAACTTCACGCTGTATCCCTAGCGAGGTAGTCAGAGAGAATGGAGCGCCAAACGCTACGGTCTGTACATACCTCTTTCGCCTCGTCCAATGTCATCAACCTCTTCATACATGCCCTCCGGGGGGTCCTCATGCTTTTTACGTGACCTTCCTCCAGTATCTTTGATACTGTGTTTTCGAAGGTCAACCGAGGTCTCCCCCTACCTCTCTTACCGGTCACTTTTCCATCATAAATCTTATTAATAATTTTTCTTATTTTAAGAAAATTAAGAAAGTTCTTAATTTAGAAATTAATCCTACATACTTTTTGCTTATTAAGGAAGCAAGTACACGGTTTACGTTAGTACAAAATATAACTATATGCTAAGTTAAAATGAAGGCGAAATAACTTATTTATCGTCGTTCAAATTTTAATAATATTGTTCGTGACCTCATTCTGACAATGACTCTGTCCACTTTTTGTCGCCTTATTTTTTACTTGAAATGTAATATTTTTTACAATATTCTGTCAAAGGAATTGGCAAAAGAATTTGATTACTATTTTTATATTTGTTTATTATATAAAACACTTGTACACATGTAGAGATAAGTTAGGGAGTTCAGGGGAGAACTTAGAGAGGAAAACTCATACAGGAACAGGAAAAATAAGAATTGTCCAACTCTAAGTGATTACAGGTTAAAGTGGCGCAATTAGGTATAATTGCAAAATGTAAAATCAGCTTCATGCTATATCCCGCACTCGGCAGGGTAGGCAGAGGGAACCTAACTGTAAGACTCCATTCCCCATCTTTTGCCGAATTCTGTAGGCATTGTAAGTTGAGTAGCGAAACTCAACGCCGCGCTTTGCCTTGCCACCAGAGCAAAGAAATGAAAATATTAAAATGTCATTTCCGCGAATGAGAGTCGAACTCACATCCTCTCGCGTTAACAGTCATACGCTTGTGCTCCTGCACCAGGACTGATCTCTGAGATTTTAGTGGTTTAGTAAAAATGTTTATAATTATATAAAATATTTACGTTGCTGCGTGACTGTCAAAAAACGCACAGATAAAACTAGTGGACTTACAAATTTACAATTTGGAACGAAAATAGCAAGATATATGACTAAATATTTTAATTCTCTTTACTCTGTTGAATCATTCATTGAACTCTCCTTCTGTTTCTCTTTGATCCTTTTATCTAATATTTTTTTTTTGAGTTAAAATTTTAATAATAAAAGAATAAAGGTATAGATTATTTTTCATCATTACTATTTCAAATAAAAAATACCAAATAAATTGTATTATTACTAAGAGTTCTTACTTCTTTTTAATAGAAAGCTTACACAAAACAAATATACACATCTAAGATAGAGCAACCTACAGTCCTACACTAATTTAGTCTGGGAATAAATTGATTCGTGATCCATTGGGCGTGAACCGGGTTCGATTTCCAGACATTGCTCTCACGTCCGTTAAATTCCCAGGGAACTTTGTAATTTGCTCTTGTACGAGTAGAGCGGCGTAACGCTTTGATTTGGTGTGGGATCGTGGAGGCATTCTTTATATTGAGTTTTATAATTTTTTCTTTACATATCGTTTTTTTAGCTTTACGCTGTATCTCGCGCACTGTACCTAGGGACCTAGTGTTAAGACACTACGTACTCGTCAGATCACTTCTTTTTTTTCTTCTTCGTCTTTGCTCAGTCTCCGCCGATTTCGGGAGGCATTGCATTAAAACTGAACGCTGTGCTATAGTGATATTTCATTTTTCAAACGGGATCGAACCCAAAATCTTCGCGTTTACCACTCCACAATTGGCCTCAAAAAGTGATTTAAAAATTTATATATATTTTACTGAATTTTATCTATCTGCTTTACAAAAAAGACATAGAGAAAAAGATAAAGATATACAAGCACAATAAAAAAAACGTTTTCCTCGAAAGTTTTGTATAAAAAGTAAAATTGCAAACGGAAAAATATTCAATTCAACAATACTTTTACCCCATTTAAACCATCATTATACATCATCATTATGTCATCATAGATGTGGATGTAACCTTAATATCTTAGATGTGTTCCGTACTCCACTGAATGACGGGACATTTCCTTCTTATAATATAACTGCAAATATAATTTGAAACACGCGATGCTGATTTGAATCCACGACCTGCGTGGTCATTCATGATATAATTTTATTTTACAAGAATATTATGTTATGTAATTTTAATTAGAGGCCAGTAGTTGCGCAGGAGCACAAGCGTGTGTGTTTTAAACGAGACAGGTTATAGGTTCGATTTCCACACTCCTCGGAAGAAAATGGAGTAAAACACGCTAGGTTCCTTCTGCCTACCTGTTGTACAACGCCTTATACCACATGTGTGGTACCCTGCATGTACCAGACATCCGGGATACAGCGTGAAGCTGAAAAAAAAATTATTCAGTAATCTAGGATACAATTCTTTTGACATAACGTACATACAATACATACATAAAATTATTATAGCTCTTTCATAATTTATATACTTGGAATAGTAATAGTTTTTATTAACTATAGTATCATAACATCGCGACGGTTGCGGGTTCGAGTCCGTAAGTTCAGTTCAGCAAGGTTCGAGTTGTTTAATAATTGTTACTGTCTTGATTTTGATAGGTAGATTTCCTCCACTCATCCAATCACCCAATATCGGGACCGATTATCTTAACACTAGGTTCCCTCGACTTACCCCACTGTATATAAAGCTTAATAAAATAAAAACAAACTTTGCCTAGGAATACAACAAATTCACCATAACCTTCATTCATAAATACTAAACACCATAAATCCAAATGTCAAATGTATCAAGCCCCGCCTTATTAAATACGACGAACGACGAATTATCGCGTTCATATTCTACCGAAGCTTTCTATTCAAATGTCCAAAAGTATGACGGCGAAAGTCGGCGACGAACGCTGACGTATATATATATGTATGGAGATAGATGTCTGTATGTCTGTCTGTGTATGTATTTTGTGTTTTTATGTTTTCACTTTTCCTTAAAGTTTGTGCAACAGTTCCATGGCGTCTATTGATTATCGATACCAATACGCTGTATTCCAGACATAGCAAAGTAGATAGAAGGAACCTAGTGTTCAAACATTCCGTTTCTTATTAAGACACAACCTTTTCGCATTTTATCTCACTCGCTTACACTGAGGCATTGCTTATTGTGGCCGAACTCAACGTCGGGTTTTGCCACGTTACCAAAACGAGGAAATGGAACTATTTCTTCGAATGGGAATCGACACCTGCGCTACGACGGCTTCATATAATTCTGTTTTCTATATATATATTTATGTATATAAGTATAGAAATGTATTTCCTAATGAAACATTAGGGAAAATAGAAAACGCATAGCAAAATGATAGACAGTGACAACTTAGGATAAGACACTCTATTCTCAACAATTCAGCATTAAATTTCGAGACGTTGCGAGTTGAGAGACACAATACCATGCTTTGTTTACCAGAGCAGGAAAATGACAATGGTTTATATAAAACTAATCCTCCGTGTGGACATCGAACCCACAACCGTTGCGTTTACATGCCACTGCGCCACGACGGACCCCTGCTTTTTCCCAACTAATTGTCTATATTTAACTTAGGTAAACACATTGCGTATGTAACGCGTGATATTTAGTGTTCGTAATACGTGACGTGGTAACGTAACGCAACCTTCGACCTAACATCGTGTCACATTCTAACTTAACTTTTACGGCCCGATACTTCCAAGTCGTGGGAAACTATTTTTATTTTCACGCTGTATCCCGCATATGGCAGAGTAGGCAGATGGAACGAACGGGAACCAATTTTTGTGATATTGCGTATTTAGTGGCGAAGCCCAATTCCACCTTTGTGTTTTTACCAGAGCGAAAGAATAAAAGTAATTTATTGCCGGGACTGCGAATTGAACCCACAACTTTCGTGATTACAATCTGACGCAGTGCCGCTGCGCCACGAATGTATTTTTAATTACGGTATATATTTTTAAAATTGACTAATAAAATATACATAAAATAAATACTTTTAAATTAAATACTGGAAATTATTGTCTAAATTATTCTAATAGCCAGTTTTTCTCTTTGATATGTTATGAGAAATTATATTTTGTAGCCAAAAATTTTAAGTTTTTTATATCCATACTAGTATCATACTAGTATAATAGGTATGAGTAAAAACTAGAGCAAGCCTCTTTTCACTTTTTTTTATATATGCAACAAAATCTAAATAAGCATTGAAGTTTAACTGCCTCAAGCAATATAAAGTGCAGGGTTAAGTTCCGCCATTCATCACGCAACATTTCTCATTCAGAGAATGTGTTGTCTAAATACTAAATTCTCTCCGGCTATTCTGCTATCGGGGAAAACGTGTAAAACTTTCCTTGTCCACATTCTGTCGAATTCTGGACTCGTAGCGTGTAGAGAAAAAACTACGAGTGGGACCGAACCCACAACCTGTCGTGTTTACATAGTAGCACGATTGTGATCCTGTGACACGAACGAACACTACCACCATACATTTTTATGCATCTAAATTACCTACCTTAAGGCCGGCCGTGGCGCAGTGGCACAAAGTGTAAAACCAACTGGTTGTGGGTTCGATTCCCACTCGAGGAGATGAAATATTTACTTTAAATTAATATTACCATTTCTTCGCGCTTCGCTGTTAACAAGAAGAAGCAAGGCGGAGAGTTCAATATGCAGGCCAAATTGGGCTGAAAGTGGAGAAACTAGTGTTTTTACATATCAGAAGATACGTAAACACATACAAAAAAATATTAATTCCGTAGTAGTAGCTGTATTATTAAGCAAATTATATGAAAATTGTTTTAAATGACAAAATAGTCGTAAAAGTTAATTGATATAATTTGATATGGTACCAGATTTATTACCGGAAAGTGTCCAATAGATTGACATTCGCCTTGAAAATACCTGTTCGGCTGGTTTTTTCTTAAAACGCTTATATAAACATGTAAAGCTACGGTCGCATTGAGGGAATAATTATTAAAGAAAGTAAAATTTGCATAACACGTGGGTTATAATAGTGGTGGGTATGAGTTCGAATCTTATAGAAAAGAATATTTGTGTTTATTGTTAGGTTTTCTACCTACTTAGTGAAGTAGTCTTACTGAAGCTAGGAATGATTGGGTACTTGAAACTATAAATGTATCATGCAAATGGAACCTAGCTTAGGGACACTCAGTTTTACACTTCCCGCTAGTTTTTGAGATATTGCGTGCTGATTGACGAAACTCAACTCCATACTTTTTTCCCATAGCGGGGTAATGAAAATACTTTATCGTCCTATTCAATCGTGGAAATCGAACCTACAACCTAGGCGCTTACAATCAGGCACTGGTCCGCTGCGCCACGACGGCCTCAGTATCTACAATATGCGATAATAATAATTCATAATCTCATACCAAAAAATATTGATAAAATATATTCAAAACAAGTGTATACGTTACTTTAGGAAGTTAATGAACTGTTAAAAAAATGAGAAACTATAGTTGAAAGCGTAAATTTAAAAACATAATATTCAAATGTTTGCATTCTGCGTCCACTCGTTTGAGGAAGGAAAGAATTATCGCCGCGAACGTAACTCTGGGATTATTACAGTATTTCTTTTTATTTATTTATTTTTGGTGTTATTATGTTTATTTATTAATTATATAGGATAGTATCCTAGGGTACCTACGGCCATCAATTATATCGAGATACAGTGTGAACCTAAAAAAAATTGTACCTCCTTTTTTAGGTTTACACTGTATCCCATATGTAGCAGGATAGGCAGGGGAACCTGAAAACCTAGCCTTATGATGCTCTTTTCCCTTTAAGACATTTTACCATTTTCCGTCGAATTTAGGAGGCATTCAACGCCGTGCTTTACCTATTTCTCGCTCTGGAGAAAACGAAAATATTATATAATTCATATTCTCGAGTGGGAATTGAACCCACAATTAATGCATATAAGCTTGCTTTTCAATATAAAAAAAATTGTAACTTACTTATCAGATTATATAGAAATACCTCAAACAGTGGTCAGCTTATTTAAATACCGCTTACTTTATCGAATTTGCTCAAACATCCGTCTTAAAAAATTCCTCATCGATTGCAAAAGCAACTACTCTATATATCTAGTTCTGTACCTATAATTGAGCTGGTGACTAAAAGACAAACGTAGACGTGAGTAATATGTGACCTTCCGCATTAAATATTTATAGTTGTATAATATTTTCTTCGACGACATACCAGTAAGACTATTCGCTACTAAATTTTTAAATGCAAATAAAAAAAATTATCATTTAATACAAAATCTTACAGCATTCTTTATAAATACATTCGGGAGTCACTTAACGCGATGAACAGAACGAAACACCTACTGGCGATCTCTAAATCTGAATGTAAATAATAAACGGAGTAAAGTATCATTGGTAGCAAATATGTAAAAAAAATATGAAGTAGATAAAAATCTATCATTCCACAAAACTACCGTTACATTATGTAAGAATATAATATAATGTAAGAATAAATAGGAATGATTGAAATAAAAAACCTGGAATGAACCAGGAATGCTGTCCATAAAATGAAATGAAATTTAGTAACAATCACCGTTAGCTATCTATCAATAATGCAACGGCCAGCCGAGCCCCTAAAGGAAATCTCGGTCTGATAGACTAGGAAATCGTTACGTACATTTCTTTGTTCCAACACCGACTATGGGCTTTAACAATATAGTAAAAACCGAACAGAATAATCATTGTAAATCCTTGTGAATTTTATGTGTGAAACCGTTGTTTATACGACATGTGGATTTAATTCGCTTTATTGATACCAATTATACCTTTAAAGGAGATACTAAAAAGTAAACACACATAACATACCTAACTACTATTGTATGACCTGATTTAATTTCCGAGGTTTGTAAAGGAACGTATGTGTTTGCACACAAAATAAACAGCATTTCTCTATGTAGTTAATTAATAATATTTTAATTTGTTTCAGAGCTGGACGTAGAAGGCGAAATCCACTAGCTTTGTACACAGAAGACGATGGCCACGACCTGAGCGATTTGGGAATCGGTACCTCAAGTACCAAAAGTAGCCTCAGTGAGGACTGTGACACGCACAGCTTGGCCGTGAGTAATGTTTTTATATAAAATTAAAAATAATAATAAAGATCAAATCCGAAAATATATAATACACCAAGAATACATAATTCACCAAGAAGTGTATAAAATACAGTTACGATTAAAAGGTTTACAGAATATAAAGCAACAAAACTTTCGAGCACTACAGTTCATTACAATTATATCACAAGACAAGTTTTAAATGCATATGTTTGATTTCAGAGCGATGGTATGGACCTCGATAAAAACCATTCAGATATGGATAATATTTCTAATTGCGATAATAATCGCAAGCTTGGTTCCAGTGCCAATGAATACGACACATGTACGACCACGACAATCAGTTCTCCGGAACCTGAGGAGTACACATTTGAGGGCGCCATTGAAGGATACAAGTCAAGAATAATTTCTCAAACTAACAGTAACATGGTTAAAACTGTTGTGAATAACAATATAAAAGACAAATCACCGGAAAAATCGAATGGTGACGTAAACAGAATAAGGACATCAGTCAGTAACAAAATTGAAGAAAAAGTTTCCTCTTTCCAGCAAGAGAGGGCAAATGACCTTAAAAATAATAATAAAAAAGATTTACCCAAAGTGGATATTCACAAACGAAGGGAACAGTTTGAAAGGGAAAATTCACAGGAACTGCAATTAAATAAGCCTAAATTACCCGAAATTGCCAATAAGAAGTCGATTAAAGAGAGACTGTCGAACTTGGAAAAGTTTAACGAAGAAATGCAGTTGCAAAAATCTTCGACTGATTTAACCAAATTACCAGTTGAAATGAGGCCATTAAAAGATCGGCTGTCATCTCTTGAAAAACATAAATCTGCGATTAATGATTTAGACAAATCAAAACGATTATCGAATGGAGACCTGAGCAATGCTTTATCGCTAAAAGATCGATTATCGAGTCTTAAGTCACAAACTTCAGAAGAAGAAGTTAAATCAAACAAGACAATGGTCAAAGACTTGTCTATGAGCCTCAAACAGCGTCTATCCTGCTTGGATGCAGCAAAAAATAGGGAAATACCAAAAATTGCTATCGATGATGAAATCATCAACAATCATAAAATTAAGGAAGAAATTGAACAAAGTGAACAAAATGAAATGTCTGATAGTTCTTTAAAATTAACTTTATCGGGTATTGAAAATCAAACGCAGAGTTTCTGCCGTTCCCTTGACAGTTTGGATATTAATGGTCAATCTTCTCCAAATTCTTTTGAAAGAGTTCAAAGTCTCGAAGACTTTGACTGTGCTGATATGCAAAACAATACTGTTCCAAGTGATATTGAAACTGAAGATAGTGGTATTCATACTGCTAGAGACTCTTGTGCGCCGGCTGATGACATCGCTGATTTGACTCAAGTAGCTTCTCCTATTGGAGAACCTATGGCTGAAGTTTCCGAATACGAGTCTTCGAACGAAGATTGTGCTATGACAACACCGAAAATACTGGAGCCTGTTGCTATGCACTGTGAAATAAAAAATGATACACAAGAAGATACACAAGAAGTTGATGATTTTAGTAAAGCCGATAGTGACAGCGCCAGTAATTATATTCAAGCAGTTTCCCAACCTGAAGAATTAAGTGTAACTGATGATGTTACTGAAATACAAATGGACAAAGACGACGAAGATACGTTGAAGAGCCTGGAAAATCAAGACTCCAGTGTAAGTCTCACTGAAAACCTCTCTACGTCTGAAGGTGACACAGTCGTGTTCGAAGGAAAAATGACTATTCACCTGAATTTGAATGAAATTTGCAACAATCTAAGCACTGGTTCAGGGACTAGCTCTAATACTAACGAAATATATAACGATTCTACTAACAAGAGCATGCCAATGGTAACTGTCTCTAATATTACTACTACTACTAACATTTCACCAAAGAATTCCATTAAACCGCTAAAAACTAACATAAAACCATCTAGCGATAATGAGTTATCTCATTGTATAGATAATGTAACAACCAAACTCGTTGTGACCTCAGAGGTCACAAATGTAAACAACTCACCCCATTTTGATCATGTTTCGTCTAATCACAGTTCATATGAAAATATTAATTCACTCCCCAGCCCCGATGACGATACACTGGTAAGTAACCCACAAGACTCTAATCCCTTCTGGCAAAAACGAACTAACCGTATAGAACCTAATAGTAATAGACGAAAGACTATTTTATTCATAAATAATAAAGTAACCACAGTAGCAACGAGCAGTAAAAGTGACTGACGAAAGGTCTAACTAAAATTATGGTATAAAATACCGTATTCTCTCATACCAATCCTCATATATTGCTGTGCAAGATAGATGAGAATTTCAGTTATGAGAGTAATTTTCTAGAACTTTTATGATCTCTTTCAAACCGATAAGACGGTCTTCCAGCACCTTGTAAGCTAAAATACTTTTTATTAAACTAATATACGTTTAAGATATTTTTGAAATAGGACTATTTTTTGAAATAACGGCAAAGAAGCGTTTCGTACCTTCAGTTCCGTTATTTCAGAAATTTTTATATCGATATTCGTTTGCAAAAATCCGTTGTACGTATATCGTTTATCATCACAAAACCCCACGTAAACACTAATAGCTCACGTAACAGTACTCATTTAATATTAAATAGATTCCATTGTGACTAAAATTGTGTGCTAAATTAAAACAAAATCTGAAACAGGAAATTTTGTAGTGCCTAGATTTAAAACAGGGTTTGTAAGTAGCTATGTAGACCCCAATTATTCTTCTTAGTATATCTGTACGTGATATTTGTATATTCATTATCGAAATATATGTTAAACTGTTATATATGGGTTTTATTTATGTAATCTATTATAACACCTCTTTAAGATAGTTATTATTCGAATAGACAAGAATTTAAACGCTGTATTAAATGATAAAAACACTGTTATCTCGAGAGAGTCGTATCATATGCAAACTGGCCCCTATCTCGTGAATACCTTTCAGTAAAGTAATGATAGAGTAAGGCATAGGTCATTTATAGCGCTCATTTTAATATAAAATATAATATATATATATATAAGATTTTTGTTAGGTTTTTCATGTTTCGGTGATGGGTTGATAAGGTAAGAAGCATTACGTAAGCCTATTAACACGCATTCTCACTGCATTTTGTGCTAATTAGCTGTCACGCTATTTTCCTTTCGCATGTTTTCTTTTTGTGTTTCTTTTTAATCTGTGACACGGTACTGTGGGATTTCTTTGCTGCTTTCGTTAATTAATTTTAATATTTTAATCGTTATGATATTGTCTTGATTTAGTTTTATAATATTACAATTTTTTAAATTCTTATTGTTTTAATACAATTGTTTGTTATAACTTGTTTTGCATGGTTTTAATTTTAATGCTTATAGCATATGTTATTTAGCTATGAAAACTTTAATATTTTCTTTCAAATACAGGTAATTGACGCTTTAGAGCTAGCATTCAAAGAATTGGATTCGGAAGAAAGTGTCAATATTACAATGGATAGCAATGATAAGTCAAATGATGAAATGAATGAGAAATTCCACAAGTTACTAGACTTCGATATGGATAAAGTGTCTGTGACGCCGTTGTATGAGAATATCGATATAATGAGTCAGAACAGTATCGTGGATACCGCCTTCCCTCTCGATCTACCGACGAACACTATGGAACCTCCGAAAGAGAAGCCTCCTCCGCCGCCCATGGAAGACAGCAATGACGATGAACTTCTTGGTAATGTAAGTAGTAATCAAAAATATCTATCTAGATAATATTTCGTTCCTATTATAAGTCTATGGTGAATTTTAATTCACATTATAAAAAATATTTTCTATTCAATTAACAAATTTTGTGGAAAATCTATCTAAATATTAAATGCGCTTGCGCATGAGCTATAATATTGAATGTAAAATGTTGTATTATGTTTGACTAACATTTGCACGCCTTATTTTAGTTTCATATATAATAATAGTACAAATAGTAGTAGGTAGTAGTACAAGTAGGTATGCTATATTATTTTAAATGCCATTACGTCTTTGGTATGCAATGCAATAATTTAAATTCGTCGTGTTTGTTAGCTCGCGTATGCATAAAGATAAATTATGATTAAACTTAAAAGGTTCTTGCATTTATGGCAAAATTACATTTAGATTTCATTATTTTTGAATATCTTTATTGTTGATAGACGTTCATAAATATATATGATGGAACCTGTGTATGTGTCTTTCTTGTTTATATAATAAATAATGTTACACCTGTGTAAATAAATAACAAGGAACTCTACTTGTCTGACTATGAACGCTATGGTTGTGGGTTCGTTCCCGACTAGGAAGAATAAATTGCTGAATTTCCGTGATCTGAGAGGTCAAGGTTTCTCACATAATACACCATGTCTCCAATTCAAACGTAAAACGGAAATCACATATAAATGGGAACGGAGTGTCTTATCACTAGCTTCTCTCTGCGTTGGTATAAGCCGAAACAAAAAATATTCATTAATTTATTACTAATATGTATATAACAAGTAATATACCTATATTTCAGGGTAACTTTAAGCACACCAGCTCCGCTCGTCGCATTAAAAAGGAAATTCGCAATAAACGAACTAGTTTCTTAGGAATTGAAGGTCAAGTGGACGATAGTTATCTCGACGTTGATCTCGCACTAGCACCGCGCCCTGACATCACATCCTTTTTACAAGAAGAAACTAAAATCGAGAAACTGTTATACAAAAAGACCTTGTCACATGATATGGATGCAAAATTAAGAGACAGTAGGGATTCAGGAGTCGATATATCAGCTGAAGCGTGGTATAAAGGATCATCGCCTGAAATTTCCAACCCTCATAGCAGACAAAATAGCGAAGTAAGTTGATTTTTATTTTTCATTTAGATTGTTATAGTATTTTTTATAAATTACTAATTTGTAACAAACTGTTTATGACAGACGTTAGTCTTACATAAACACTAAGTAATAATAAAATAAAAGATAATTATGGATAATTTCTTTAGAAACTCCATTTCTATAAATTCAGGGAATGAAGACAAAATTATATATCATTTTTTTTGGAATTTGGTTTATATAATAATCAGAGCACCTCCCAAATTTAGATCATACGACAAGACACTTCATTCCCCTGAGTGAAAATCGAACCCACCACCGTCACTTACACAGGCCTATAGTCGCACGCTTGTGCCTTGTGCAATTTTAGATGACATACAATTAAAATAACGAATTAATCTTTCACATTATTAAATTTTTCCAGCCTTACACCCAAATGACAGTAACATCAGATGAAGAGGAAGCTACAAAGAGAAAAGCGGAGAAATTCTCACAAGATCTAACAACTAAACTAACCGGCTTGACCGAAAACGGTGAAACTCATGAGAATAAAATCGATGATTTGGATAAGAAGTTACAGCACCAGCAGGTAAGATCGGAATAATGTAACAAGGAATGAAAGTTGATTTAAATAGGCGATTACGAATAATTGACTAAAATTATCTTTTAATATCGTATTTCTTTTATTTTTAATTGAAATTAATATTAAATATAATTTTGAAAACTATTCATATATAACGATTTATCAAAGTTTTTTAAGTAATTTTTTTGAGTCAGTTTTTCTAAATATGTATGTATATGAAATTAAATAAAAATGTACTTATTAGAATTATATTTTCAATTATTATTTATTTTTAAAATTATGTCATATTAATTCACTCTATGGAGGATCTTTTCAAAACTAATCGTGTTATTAATTTTGAAAATTTGATTGTTCCGTTTCGTAATTTTCGTAATCGCCGTGTAGTTTGTATATGAAATGAAATGGCTTTACTATTTTAGATGGCACTTCTAAGTTTTCAAATTGTTGTTGATTGCTCGTTAGATATATTTTAGTCATGTTTTTTTTTGTATTTTATATATAAAATAGTTGAGTTTCATATAAGTATATTTATTTTTATATTAAGCCTGTAGTTCCTTATTAGATTTTTTTAAAGGACTAAATTAATGCCTTTTAAATTTCCAATAATTAGTTAGATTATTTTTGATGCACTATTATTATAATTGGCTGTTAATTTTATTACAAAAAATGTTATATCTAAGATTTTTATTTTCAATTTTGTTATTTAAGTTAAAATAACTAAAAACATATATAAAAAAGCTTGTATATGGTAATGGTATGTAAATAATGGTCAAGGGTTAACGCTTCACAAATGAACAAAAGTATATTTTTTTTGTACATTCGTAAAACAGATACTTACAAAGATATATATAGTAAATAGTAATATTGTTAGAATTATATTTGTTTTTACTTAGTTTTTATAATAATATGTAAGTTTTATGATAAAATTGCCTGTTTTACGAATACCAAAGACATTATTGGTTCTGGATAATTTCATATTTCTATAACAGACACTGCTTTTTAATGCTAATTCCTTCAAACACAGTAATATCCCGAAACGCCATTGATAATTTATGAAAAAATAATTTTGTTTAGTGTTCAAACTATATGTATATTCTTTAAATAAATAGTTTATATTTGATTATATATTCTGCCTTTTTATTTAAGTCTCCTTTTTAAGCTTATTATGCACTTCTGCATGCACTTTTCGTTTTATTTCATTATTTGTATGTTCAATTGATTTTTGTGCTAATTTTTTATATTTGTTTTGAATTAACTTTTACGTTTCATGTGAGAACTATTATATTATTTTAGAATTACGTTACTTTTAAAATAATAACTATTTAAAAATAGATAATGCTGACTACTGACAAAATCATATGTATCACGATTGTAGAAAAAAAACATATATCAATTAACCTGCTTCGATTATTTAAATTAAAGAAAAAAAATCATTTTTATATTATAACAAAAATAACCTTTTCATCATAGACATAAATTAATTTTCATTTTCAATATAATAGTTCCATATAAACAAATCATCCACCATTATGTGTAAATAACATTAAACAAGATGGCCGCCAATATGCATTTACAGGCTGCCACTAACGAGGATTGGCCTGACGGGCACTTTGACGATGCTCACACAAAGGTGACTGTTTTTACACTAAAAAGTATAATTATAGAAGAAATTTTCGGTTTACACATTAATATTTTTAATGTAGACGCTAGAATTAGACGCCATATTTTAGTTGTAGCCGCCATTTTGTTTATCTCTTCTTAGTGATATATGTGTAAACCGAAAATTTATTCTCAATATCATTATACATTAATAAAATTAAATGCACGCGCTTAACTTTGCACTGAATGCGACTAATATTAAAAGTAAAAAAAATAATAATTCTAAACCAACTGTAATAATAGGAAGTACTGCGTTTCGAACGAGAGCTGTTGCAGTTAGAGCAAGAAGAGTTACGAAGACAACGTGAAAATCTCTTAAGAGACAAGAACAGAATGATACAAAAATCCGTCCAAGATATATCTACAGTAGCACCAGAAAAGCCAATTATATACAGGGCGAATAAAACGAACGGCAATTATAGGCACTCGATGCCAAATTTACTAGTTGAAAATTATATTCCTGTAGTAGACAAGACGATTCCGGAGGTCAATATAGAGGAAGAGATCAAAAGAAAACCATTCGTTTCTGAAGAACACATTCAAAGTCATTTCGGTGTTGAGGAAAGTCGGAAAGTGTTGTATGATGAAGCCAAAATAGTAGAGGTTAGGCAAGCTGTGCCAAATATGATGAAAGTCCCTCAACCTGTTCTGCCACCGAAGCCGAAGAGTCGAGATTCTATTGAACGGGAAATTACTATGAGGTAAATATATTTTTTTTAACATCACGCTGTATCCCGCACAGAAGTATCATTGCGTGTTCAGTGTTGGAACTCAACGCCGCGCTTTGCCTCGTTATAAGAACGATAAAAATTAAATATTATTTCATTTCCTTGAGTCCAACCAACAACCTGTCGCGTTTACAGTCCCACGCTGGTGCCCTTGCGCCATGACTGGCCTCAAGTTGGCCTGATTTTAATATTAGCATTTTATTTGTATATTTATATATAGGCACATCTCTTTATCCTTGACGTTTTCTTAATATTGTCGTTCACTTGTTTTTTTTAACTGATAAGACAGACATTCGTTCTTTATGCTTTTCCCACTATTGTCCGTAATGTTTAGAGTCTAATATATTGTGTCTTTTATAGTAACATGTTTTCTTAAATTCGATTTAGTAATTTTGAATTCAATATGAACCAAAAAGCTGATTTAAATAAAAAAATGCACTAAGAACTATTATTTACATTACGTTTCTATTTGAATCTCAGTTAATAAGATAACGTTGACAGTGCATCATCATTGTTTTTTGTCTTTCCCAAAGCCTAGTTGTATCAAGATAAAGCATGTCACGTTGTTTCAACCTGAAGGTCGCGGATTTGATTCCGTGTTAGATAATTTTTTGTTTGTCCCGAGACATTGGCATGATGATTTAAATGTAGTTTGTGTTGTTAGGACAAATTGGGCTTATATGAAGTACAATTTAGTTAATACAATATTCTTAAGATATATCTACATTTTAGTCTGAAGACAAAATATTTACTATACTATATAAATATTATATACAAAATAGTTTATGTTTATTTAATTCTATATTTCTATTTCTTCGCTTTGGTGTTGAGGCAAAGCGCGGCGTTGAGTTCCGCCACTCAGCACACATTGCCTCCAGTATTCGGCGGATAGTGGGGAACGAAGTGTCTTAACACTAGGTTGCCTCTGCCTACAATGCCGTATAATATTTATATAATATTTTAAACTTACAGAAGTAGTCGAGTACCGTCCGCAGTGGAATACGTCAACATTGACAGAAATGCAGTTCAGATGCGTCAGAAAGCTGTCAATGGAAACGCGAACTATCATCCCATGACGCGACACACGTTACAGGTACACGTTACACCTGTGGCGTAATTAATATAAAAAAATGAAATCATCTTCACACTTTTTATTTCAGCGCTTTAGAGATCTTAAAGCATTTGTGAAAATCATAAAAATATTTTGTATTAAAAATAATATCTTTATCAATACTGTCATTTGGAAACTCTCTTATTATTATTATTATTTAAATTTGAAGTCAGCAAATTGTTATTGTTAAAAAATCATCATTGCGTATTTTTTTTTAAATTTCTTTTAAACGTTTAAGGTGAAAGATGACAGTTATCTTGCTATGCTCTAAATAAATGGGAACCATATTCAAAGTTCACTTATATATTTACCTTTTTTTTATTTTATTAAAATATTATTGTAATTTATTAATTTGTATATTCCAGGCGCTGAGTGCGGCTCCAACACCCAAACTGATCTCAAACACAGAATGGATGCAAACCCGCAACCAGAGGAAACCCGCGGGATACAACTACAATCAACATTGGTTGATACAGGTATTGCTACACTAAATCATATTAATCCACAGAATTCTGGAAGGCCTTTCGTGTTGAGTGGCAGATTTCAACGCTGCCTTATTACCGGAATGAGGAACTGAAAATATCAAATAATTCGTAACTCCGACTAGGAATCGAACCCACAACACGTTAACAGTCACGAGAGTTGTGTGTAAAGGCAATGCTCAATTTATCTATTTTTATTTGCAATAACTAAGAGGATAGTTATATTAATAAGGTAAATAATTTTGAAATTTTACTACATTAATTTCTTTTTGAAATTGTCTTAATTGCATCAAAATGAATCAATAGTTTTGATTGTTATAATCACGATTTTTTTTTAAATTGAATGTATGTTTATTTAATTTTTTATCTTTCTTCTTCACGCTATACCAATGAATAGAAAAATAGTTCTAATTTGGATAAATATAATGTAAGTTGAAATTACTCTTTTAGGATGTTTTTCAAAATCTAAATGCATTCAAATCCGCACATGACAAGATAGGCAGAGGAAACCTGGGAATCTAGTGTTAAGACACGCCGTTCTCATTAAAACACTTTCTTTCCTCACTTTCTGTCAAATTTTGGAGACATTGTATGTTGAGTGGCGGAACTGAACGCCGCGCTTGTCACCAGAGCAAGCAAATGACAATTTGAAATATTTAATTTTCTCAGAAAATGGGAATTGCACCCACAACCATCACGGTTAGTCACACATTTGTACCACTTCGCCATGACCACACCAAATTCTTATTCTAATATAAAATATTTTCAACTTATATTCCAGGAAGCTGAACAAAGAAGGATACAGGAACAACGCGCCCGCACTCGCGTGGCACCTGCCGCCTCAACGTATCCCGCACACCATATGCAAGTTACGCATCCCCACACACAGACCCAGACCCAAACGTACCCCCAGAACCAGACCCAGATCCATTCTCAGACCTTGCCGCATCAACTGCTGACGCCTACTAAGTGAGTTTCTTTATTGTTTTATATGTATAAGATATTTTTATAATATGAGTATACGTCGTACATAAAGATCTTAGTCAAAATAACAGCTTTATAAGCTGTTTAATCTCGTTAAGTTATTTTTGAGTGACTATTATTTTTTGTATAATAAAATAAATATTCTCTCCGGCTATACCTGCTAGGAATGTAGTGTGAATCTTAACAGAATGAAACCTTAATATATATTTATTATACCAATTGTGTGCATTGTATAATTTAAAATAACTTAATTTAGCTTTACGCTTTATCCCTAGCGGGGTAGTCAGAGAGAACGGAGCGACAAACTCTACGGTCTCTACATACCTCTTTCGCCTCGTCCACTGTCATCAACCTCTTCATACATGCCCTCCGGGGGATCCTCATTCTTTTTACGTGACCTTCCTCCAGTATCTTTGATATTGTGTTTTCGAAGGTCAACCGAGGTCTCCCCCTACCTCTCTTACCACTCACTTTTCCATCATAAATCTTTTTTGCCATTCTTTCCTGGCTTATTCGTTTGACGTGCCCAAACCAGCTGAGCACGTTCTTCTTCATTCTCACCGTGACATCCTCCTGGTACATGCCATTCTGTGTACCTCTTCATTGCGGATTCGATCAGCTAGGCTGACTTCGCATATCCTACGAAGAGATGGCATCTCCATAGCATTCATCTTTCTTTCATTCTTCTTCTGTAATACCCACGTTTCGCTGCCATATAACAGAGTCGATACCAAATTCTGCATTGTGTACGGCCAAACGCGCAGCTGTGCTGACGTTCCGCCGTCTCATCAATGCAGCTAAGGCCCCGTTAACCTTGTTACCGGCAGCAATACGCCTTTCCACATCCATCTCGTAGCTTCCATCTCTACTAAACACACTTCCTCAGTATACCACTTCATTCACCTGTTCTAATATCTTATCGTTTACACTGATCTTGCATTCCGTCCTTTCTTCATCTTTTTCAAAATCAGAACCTTTGTCTTATTCGCATTGAGGCTTAGACCATTATATTCACACTCTTCCTTCAGAGTGGTGACCAATGCCTGCAACTCGCATTCTGATGATGCAATAAGCACTGCATCATCTGCGTACAATAGGCAATTCACATTCAGGTCACCTACTTTCACTCCCATATCACTTTGTTTCACTCCTTAGAGACAGCTATCCAAATACAAATTGAACAATCAAGCCGACATGGCGCAACCTTGTTTAACACCCGAAACCCGAAACTCTCTGTCAAACGCCTTTTCCAAGTCCACAAAAGCACAGAAAACTTATTGGTTAACGGCCAAAAATTTTTCCGTGATCATGCGGAGGTAAAAGATCTTATCCATACACCCTCTTCCAGGTCTTAAGCCTCCTTGGGCCTCCCACAACAGCTTTTCAGATCTCTCTTGCATTCTTCTCGCTAAAACTTTAGCATAAACCTTACTACCTAAGCTAATCAAACTGATAGCCCTATGGTTTGCGCAGTCTATCTGTGAACCTTTGCCTTTATACAAAGGCACGATGGCCTCACCTCGTCACCAATCGTCTGGGATCTCTCCTGATTTCCAGCATAAATTGCACAAAAACCAGAACAAGTCCAAGACGCGTGGGCCACCATATTTGATCATCTCGGCAGTAACTCCATCTGCTCCCGCTGACTTACCACATTTCAGACTTCGTATTGCACTCTCAACTTCTTTTACACTGATTTCGCCTTCAGCTACATCAAGACTCAGCGCTTCGCTGTTACTTGAGACTGAGGCGTCATCATATTCATACTTCTCCTTGTAAAATTCCGCCTAATTGTGTCCAAAACACACAATTTAATATAACATAATAAAAAATTAATGATTTTGTAATATTTTCAGCCAAATCGCCCAAGAGCGCCGCGCGAGGACCGAGCGTGAAGACAAAATGTTAAGTGTCAGTGGACGACGCAAATGTTCACATTGTGGAGAGGAACTGGGTAATTATATACTTGTTTTTTTAAAAATTTATATTTGGATTTGAATTTAGTGAGCTATTGAGATTCGGGAGAATTCCTCCATCCTTGCTTTGGTAGGCAAAGCGCAGCACTGCGCGTAGCTCAATGAGAACGTATGGTCTAGTTGGTCAGAGCGTTTGGATGGCGAAAAAAAGCTGATAATAAAAAAAAATACGTTGTATTGCCCGTCAGGTCGCGGCGCCGCCATGATCATCGAGCCGCTGTCGCTGTGCTACCACGTGCGCTGCTTCGCGTGCGCGGTGTGCGGCGCGGCGCTCGGCGACGGGCGCGCCGGCGCCGACGTGCGCGTGCGCGCGCGCCGCCTGCACTGCCACCACTGCTACAGCGCCGACGACGGCAGCAAGTACTCGTGCGTGTAGCGCGCACCACTGGCACGTGCGCGCCGGCCCGACGTGCGCGTGCGCGCGCGCCGCCTGCACTGCCACCACTGCTACAGCGCCGACGACGGCAGCAAGTACTCGTGCGTGTAGCGCGCACCACTGGCACGTGCGCGCCGGCCCGACGTGCGCGTGCGCGCGCGCCGCCTGCACTGCCACCACTGCTACAGCGCCGACGACGGCAGCAAGTACTCGTGCGTGTAGCGCGCACCACTGGCACGTGCGCGCCGGCGCCGATGTGCGCATGCTCGCGCGCCGCGCACCTTATCTCCTCACCACCACAGATCTTTTTTAAGACCCATATTAAAGACCTTCCGCTTCCCTCCCCTGTCTCATCCCCGCACACATACATAACGAAAAAGAAAACATAAAATATTTGCCCAATTCATATGTAATATTCCTTTGAAAATTACCGAACCTTTAACTATCCCCGTACGATTTAACACTTTACCTTCTTCGTGTATGTAAATTTTATATATTATGTATTTTATTTATTTTTTATATTTTGTCCCCAATTTATTTATATTTATTTTTTTCTTAACTGTTATATTTTTATGTGACATAAATGTATAGCAGATTAAGATTTTATTTATTTTTATTATATGAATTTCTTTATAAACATGTAAGTTTATAAGAAATTCATACAACATTACACCTTCACGTCTCTGGACTCAGCGCGATCTGAGACCAATTTTGCACGCTTCTGTTTTTACATATTACCTTTACCTTATTATTGTATTACCTTTAACAATTATTATCATATTATCTATATTTATTATTTACTATGAAAACTCGATAATCCAGCCTTCAGTTAGAATAGTTCAGAATCTCGAATCTGACGTATACGTGAAAAAACTTCAAAAGTATAAATGTATTTCTTAATGTACATTGGTTTTTGTTAAAAAGTTAATTTTTTTATTTTACTTTTGATTATCCGAATATATGACGACGACACCAATCAACACTTGATATATATATATATATATATATATATATATATATATATATATATATATATATATATATATATATATATATATATATATATGTAATATTTAATTATCATATATTTTTTTATAATAATAAATATACATCGATCGATTCGGTTAACCTGGTATATTAAAGGTTCTATTTTAATTTGAACCAGTAGTTCCTGAGATTAGCACATATTCAATCAATCAAACATTTCAGTTTTATAATATTGGTTTGCATAATATACTTGAATAGGCCAAGTGGGTTGCGGGTTCAAATCTCATACTAAGGAGCGATTTATAAAGAATATCTTAATATATTAATATAAAAAAACCTTGTCATTTGCTTTATATATTCATTCTTTGTGTACTCCATAATGGAATTTATGTGACGGAATAGTTTGTAAGGACTAACAACTTTTCAATTTTTACCCTTAATATTACCAATTTAGTGTTTTTTTTTATTTAACTGGCGTTTGACTGACTCACAGCCTTTGATATTGAATAATAACTAATTATTATTATTATGAAAGTGAACGTTTATATAAAACATGTAAAAATAGTTTGTTTTTTATTATTTTGTTATATTAAACTATTGGATTTCAAAATATATTTTTTATAATGATCATTTAAGACTGTACTGTAAAGTGACATACCTTTTTTTGTGGTACTTAGTTATTACTTTAAAAAAACATTTTTTTTTTACTTTTTAATAATTTTATTGTGGCATAGAAATGTATACGTTCGCCAAAATATTTAGATTGAAATATTGAAAAAGTTAAACTGAGTTTATTTATTTAATCAAAATGTTTGGATAAGACTGTAAATTCATTTTTTTTTTAATTATGTCACTTGCACTAAAAGTCTAAAAAAATAATTGATTTTATTGATTTGTTATCAAAATTGATCTGATTTTTTAATTTTATATGAAAAATACACGTTTTTTCACTAACATTGTGCCATTACGTGTCTTATACTTCCACAATTTCAAATTATATAAGGGAGTTTTGTATAATTTTGTAAATAATTTTTATTTATGTTAGTGTGTGTTTAGCTTTAATAGTTATAGTAATAAAAAAGTTTACTTTATGTATATTAACGGTATTCTAACTTAGTTCTAACATATTGTGTGGCGTACTAATTCCAAATGGATATAGGGATCGATTCCCGGTCGACGCTCATTTGGAATTAGTGACGTCATCGTGTTATATCAGTGTAATTATGTTAATTTTGAATGTACATTATGTAATATGTATGGCAGCTGTGTATCAATAAAATACTACAAACTTTTTTTGTTTTTAATTAATCTATAATTTTAATTTTTTAACAGGAGTTTTGTATAAGTATAAGGTGTTGAACGATCCGATTTGGAATATTAATAATTATATTTGGATTTACCTGATCTGGTCTGCTACAGCAGAATGTAATTCTGTCAAGCAAAAACAAAACGAAATAAAAAAAGTACATTGTCGTTTCAGCAGAATGTCGAAATTATGATAATTTCCTTGTAGTCATTGTCTATCTCTCAACTTGGATATTAAATAATATCCAAGATATATAACACGATATATAAAAGAACATAAGATATTCAACAACATTTTAAAGTGGTTAGAGTTTATTGAGCACAATCTGACTGCTGTATAGTAACTTATGGCTTAGTGGTCAGAGCACTTGGACATAGAAAAACAAGCGCGGGATAGAGACTTTTTAAATTTTTCAATTTAAGTTTTGCGTCAAAGTTATTGATAATTAATTTTAGTCGTCGTCGGCTAAGGTCGTTATTAGCATCTGTTCTATTATTCATATTTTATTAATTTATTTCTATTGTATTTCTAAGGAGCAATTTTGTTTTGAATTATTGTTTAATTAAATTATTTGATTTAATTAATAAATGATTATTTTTTTATATTAACAGAGAATTAGAAATGGAAGTGTACCTTTTAGTTAAATAAAGGGCCACAATGTTTTTTTTTCAGTTTTGAAATTAACAATTTTTTTATAAGGAGGTATATAGGTAAATAGATTTTAATTAAAAATATGAAGTTAAAACCATACAAAATAAAAAAAAACACCAAAAATTTAAAAAATAAATTTATTATCATGTTAAATTATCACAAATCCCTATCCTAACTATGATCACAGCATCCCACATACATCTCAGCACTTCTTAAGTTCATTTCCAATACAATGTTAACGTGTAAATACAGCAAACTCAACAGTCGATTGACTGGTTAATGGTATTGAGTTAAACGATGTAATATGTCTTTAGCGGTTGTCCAGCGCATTCGCCAGTGCTTGCTGTATCACCAGTTGTTGGGCACTAATCAGTTTTTTCAATTCTTTCACTTCTTGTGTCAATTGGCGTACGTTTTCAGAGGTCTCGTCTAACCTCCCCTGTATACTTCCCAGTCCAGAAGTATAACCATACTCCCGGTACCCAGAATCATTGTTGTTTTCATACTTTTTAAAACACGAATACGCGCCTGTAGTGGATCCGTTAGAGGATATAGTGTGCCCATATTGCTTTCTCATTTTGGCAATGTCGTAGGCTGCCATCATTATGTCTCGGGGAAGACGTTTTTCGCTCGGGTTCAACGGTTTAACGCTTAGTACCACTCGATATGCCTGAGGTGACACCAGAGCTGATGAGTGCAATATTTTTAACAAACATTTTGGTAAATAGCCGTTAAATAGAGCTAATTCCATGTAAGAAATAAGTTTCGTTTGGCGAACGAGCTTGGACAAACCGGCCGTTTTTCTCAAGCCTTGAATATCATGAACTGCTATACCGACGAGCAGGTTCATGAGGACGACTGTTACGAACATTAGAAATAAAACGTAGGTTATTTGTGCCGAGAATTCCAAAAGAACGGGCGGGTCATTGCCATCCGGTTCGTTTAGCAGTAAATCTAGATTGAGTTCCCCGATCATCATTGTCAAAACTGTAATAAAGCCCATGAACG
This sequence comes from Heliconius sara, assembly GCA_917862395.2. Taxonomy (NCBI): domain Eukaryota; kingdom Metazoa; phylum Arthropoda; class Insecta; order Lepidoptera; family Nymphalidae; genus Heliconius; species Heliconius sara. The sequence goes on along the minus strand of OU860788.1, from coordinate 637,490 downwards.
GATTCGCAAATGAGGATGAGTCAGGAAATATAACACAAAAACTTATGGTGAACCCAATTAGTATGCATGAATAAGCCATTAAGAGTTTAGCGAACTCCTTCTGCACTTTCTGATACATCGCCACGTACGTGCCGAAAACGGGCAATTGACCGATCATCATCATTAAATTGGTCCACCCAGCGAGCACCGCGAACGCGCCCACGTGATTCTGCCATGTGTAGGTTATATTCGTGTAGATGTAAGATATCAGGAACACGCTCACTATAACGAACCATTCGATAATATTTTCCGATTGCATTAAATATTGTTTGACAGTAGAATAACCTGCGATACCGTAAACTTTCCTAAATATCTCAAAAATGGTAATTCCAGCCAGAACCCACCACTGCATTTCTATTACAAAAGGATTTTTCCTCAATAAGTCACCAAGAATAGATTGCTTCTGACACAATTCCTGTTCCTGTATCGTTTCCTCCATGTCTTTACTCCCATTATAGCAATTATGCGCGAGCGCGGTCAATACATACAACGTTAAGCATAATACAAAGATAAAACTTAAAAATAATCGTGCCACGTAATATTTGCGTATTTTCTCCCATTTTATATAAAGAAAAGCAGAGCACAGCGGGTGGAGTAGCACTTCTTTTTGACCTTCATCCACAAACGTGTTGAGATAACTGATTTCACGTGGGTAACAATGCTGAAGTATACTGCGGAAGTCAAGTTCAAGTTCGACTTCCCGATTACTGGTCTGCGAGTGGTGTAACGTGATAGCACAGTCGAGCTTCCTCGTTATCATTGCAAGCGACGCGGGTGTCTTTCTGGCGATTACATTAAGAGCCGAATTTCCTTTTTTAGATCGCGTCGTTACATCAGCGCCGTGGTAAATTAATGTCTCTACGCACGCGGACAGACCGTCGAGTGCGGCCAAATGCAGGGGTGTGAAACCGTACTCGTCTTTCTGATTAACGTTAGCTCCCCAACTTATCAACGTTTCAATTATATCACACGCACTGTCAGATTTTCCTATAGCAGCATGAAGAGGTGTTCTCTTGTCGAAATCCATAGAATTTGGTTCAGCATTTCCTTTTCGAAGTAAGGACTCAACGCACTCTAAGCTCGCTGAGCGTGCCGCCAGGTGTAAGGCAGTAAACCCTCTATGATTTTTTAAGCTTGCATCTGCTCCTTTTGATATTAGTAGATCCACACACTCTACAAAACCGCCGTCTGCACCCAGATGCAACGCCGTAGATTCTCGATCACCGACCCTCGTTCTTACGTTAGGATCTGCACCTGGTGTTTCTAGAAGGATTGCAAGGCATTGAATCATACCCAGATCGGCGGCGAGATGAATTGCGTTTGTGCCGCCGGGCTCTATTTGGTTGACATCAATTCCATGAGATATAAAAAGTTTCAGGCAATCAACAGAGTTGGCCCTCACGGCGCAATGCAACAGGCCACCCTCACAATTTACATATTTTACAGCAGCATGAACTGAAGCACCGCGAGTGATTAGCAAATTAGCCACTTGTACTGAATTTCCAAATGCTGCGCAGTGGAGCGGGACGAAGCATCTCGGCATGTAATTAGGGTCCGCCCCACAAGACAGGAGATAATTGGCGCACTCCGTCGATCCGCTGAACGCGGCAGCGTGCAAGGGAGACAGCCCGAGCGCGTCAAAATACAGCGGATCCGCGCCCGCCTCCACCAGCGGCTGCAAAAAATGATCGAATTTAAGGAACGCGGCCCAAAATAAGCAGACATTTCTCTCGGCTTCCGATGCTGTTGTGAATGTGTTAACGGTCTCAATTGTTATGACACCGGATTCTAATTCATCGAGCAGTCGCAGGCGTCCGCCGACAGCTCGCATTTGCTCATAGGCACTCTGACGCAGCGAGTCGGCGCAGATGTGCGCAGTTAGGTCGAGCGGGGGCTCCTCGAAGCTGTCGTACATGTTGGGGGCGCTCTCGGCGGGGGGCGAGGAGCCGGCCAGGACGTACTCCAAGTGCCCCATGGACGGGTAGGCCCTCTCCAGGGACTCCTCGTCGAGGGGCGCGGGCTGAGCACGCGGGCGGCGGTCCATGCTGGCGGCGGGGGCGTCGTCGACGTCGTCGGGGCGCGGCGCGCGGCGCGAGCGCAGCCAGCGCGCGGACAGCAGGCGGCGCGTCGTGGGCATGCGGGCGGGCGGTCGACGCGAGACTGACGTGCCCATTGTCCGCCAATTGCTGAGATGTGGATGAAGCGCGCACCTTAGTTCTAAAGGATCGTATACACTGTACAATAGATGTATTATAAAATAACATCCATATATAGAAAAGGGTTAAGAAAACAATAATACACTATAATCCTATGATATGCAACTGTTTCTTATAGAAATATCTACCTTAACAGTAGAATTCATTAATTACTAGCTTATTAATTAACTATAGGTTAAGGAACTAGGTATAGACACCCTTTATAGCTTTATCTACAATCATTACCACTGTTCTTTTTGTCCTTCGTATAGGGTTAAAATAAAATAATCCCTCCTTTTTCTTCTGAACAATTATTTGTTTATACAAACATTCATAATTCCACTTGAGGGTACCTAATGATACTCCACATTTATAATGAAACGCTCTACATTTTTTTACTTCACGCCAAGGCATACATAGATGGAATCTGGTAACCTAGTGCCAAGAAACTCCGTTCTCATCGAGACTGAATACGAAATGTCTGAAGACATTTCGTATTCAGTGACGGAACTCAACGCGGCGCTTTTAACTCCACAAAAATGTATACAATGAAATAAAATTTTAATAAAGTTTTTTTTTCGTTCAGCATTCAGTGTAAAAGGTACTCTAGAGCTATCAACTACCATTAACAATGGTCAGCCAAACAGCTCGCAGCTTGTGCACGTATTTGCTAACATTTTTTCATCAACTCTGTTATTCACTTGATATATCTACTACAATCCATGTTATAATACCAATTAATTAAAATCAGCTTCACGCGATATCTCGCATACAGCAGGGTAGGCAGAGGTAACCTAGTGTTAATACACTCCGCTGTTCATTTTCAGCCGAAGTTTTCGAAACATTTCTTATTGAGTTCGATACTCAACGCCGGCTTTTGCCTAGATGCCAGAGGGAAGAAAAGCTATTAATAAATGATCCCTCGAATGGGGATTGAAACTCCAATCGTCGCGATACAGTCACACTCTTCTGCGCCACGACAGCCTCTACTATTACGACGAGAAAATACCATTTAGCTTAGAGTTTCAGTAGAAATATTTGCTTGCACATTTTTTTACAGTAGTCGTAGATTTTGTACCAGGGTTGACAAGATAAAGCCGTAAGTTACTTAGAAAATGTTTTTATTGATATAGTTAATAATGACCATCATCATCACGTCACGCGTTGGACATAGGCCTCCCCCGAGAATCTCTGATCGGTCTTGTGCTGCCTGCATCCAGCGGCTTCCCCCGACCTGACCAGATCGTCGATCCACCTCTTGGAGTGTCTGCCCACCGAGCGTCGTCCGGTTGCGCTCGAGAACGTTTTCGCCCCAACGGTCATCTCCTTGCTGTGTCCTGCCCACTGCCACTTCAGCTAAGCAATTCTTCAAGCAATGTTGGTAAAATTTGTTCCCCTACGGATGTCGGAATAATATTTATATTAAGTCCGTATTGATAGTCTGTTCGCTTTCAAGTCTGAGAACGATCTTGAGATGTAGTTTTCATTCATATATTTGAGAATAATTTATAAAAAGAGCCTTAGATATGTTATGATAATATACTCGTAGGTAGTTTATATTGAAAATATAGACAAGGCTAGTTATATGTGCTATATAAATATTTATAGTCCAGTCGAGGCGAGGCCAGTTGTGGCGCAGTGGCACGAAGTGTGACTGTAAAACCGACTGGTAGTGGGTTCGACCCCCACTCGAGGAGATGAAATATTTGCTTATATTATATTTCCATTTCTTCGCTATGGTGTCGAGGATAAGCGCGGCGTTGAGTTCTGTCACTCAACACGCAATGTTTCCAGAATTCGGCAGAAAGTGGGGAACGGAGTGTCTTAACACTAGGTTCCCTCTGCATACCCTGCTGTGTGCGGGATATAGCGTGAAGCTAATTTAATTTTAAATTTTATTTATTTTATTTTTAAATATTTATACGAACACACCCCTTGAGCTTTCATTTTACAGGTGAAAGTGTTTACTATAACAGCTGTTTAACAGCAAACAAAGCAATTGTTTCGTGGTCATATTATTTTGTTTATAATGAAGAAGACCGGCACAATGACATTTGACAATTCCTGTGTTATTTGTTGTGACATTCCTAATTCTTATTTATTTGATTTTAATTTTCTTTTTAATTTCTTTATTGGAAAATTAAACAATCTGAATTAATTATTTATTTTTTTTAATTTTACATTGATATACAAAGTCCTAGTCACAGTTCATAGCTAAAGTTTAACTCCGCATATAGTTGGTTACATAGAGGGCACCTGGGAACCTAGTGTTATATACACTTTAATTGCTATTAGGACACTCTGGTCCCCCGTTTCCGCCGAATTCGCTTGTCTTGTTACCAGAGCGTAAAAATGAAAATATTAAATGATTCAACTATTATCATCAAATGCCTCAAACGGGAATGGCACTCACGATCTGCCGCGTTTATTGTCGCACGCTATGTGCCACTGCGCCACGAATGACCAATGCAATGAAAAGCCAACGCCAATCTATTAAAGGTTATTTATTCAAATATAGTGAAACGGATGCAGTATATACATATATTTTCAATTTCCCATAATCGAATTAGACTTTGCTCCTCTGCCCGAGCCATGGGACCGTCACGGCCTTGCACATCATCTGACCATTGTGATGTATTGAGGTTTTCATTTGGTTGGTAATAGCAGTGACTAATTCATTTGGAGGTTTTATAATGAATTTCCTACGAAATATGTTAGTTTTTCATTGTATTGTAAAATATATGTAATTATTGTTTGTTTCATTCTAGTGACGATTCGAAAAGCGCGGCGTTGATTTACGTCGATGTCAAGGATAGGTTTGGATGTCTTGATCTTTTTCTAAAATCCAAGCTTAGCTTAGCCAGAGATTTTTTCCTGAACTAGTACTACCTGTAGATATTAGGTGCCAAATAGTGATGTTATAAGGATTCCTTTCTACTTAACTAACTTAACTTAAGTACATAGGCATTGTACAACATAGGTTTTTTTTATTGTTTATTTTACGCTACAGACTTGTAGTCCGTATTGTCATCCTATACATTTCTTTTCATTATTTTATCTTAAGATATTACTTAGAACTAGGAACGGAGTGTCTTACCACTAAGTTCCTCTGCCAGATCACCTAAAATTTATTTTTTATCTAAATTTTATATCATTTTTTTTAATCTAAATATCCCCATACACTATAGCTATAAATAAATCTCTAGTAACCTTAAACTAGCTAAGGTCAATTTCTGATCGTCCAGCTACCATCAACCACAGCTCGCAAGTACGGAATGGGTAATGACGGCGGCAATTGTCCACTTCCTGTACTTACTAAGTGTTGGATTTACGTGTTTTATATAATAATTCGTTGTTTAAAGTGCAATGAGATATATGAGATATCTAGATTTTCTTGGAAGGTTCTTCTGGTTTTCAATAAATTATATATTTGTTTAACAAAGCGTAAATTAAATCAACTGGTTGTGAAACAAAAAAGAGGACTCTTGGCAGTTGAAAACTATATATACTAACCTAAATATTGTATTCTCAATTCATTTGCTGCAATATTTTTTGAGAAACAGTTTCGGTTCCTTTATTCTAATAACACAAAGTGTGGTATTCAAAAAGAAAAATTCATTCCCCAGTGTGGGAATTGAATCAAAAACCCTCGCATTTACAGCCAGACGCTGTTGCACTGCATCACGGCTTCGACAAATAGACAAAAAAACATGACAAAATTTCTAAAACCTAAGTATTCAAAAATCGTTGTAAGCAACGCCTCAAAAATTCGGCGAAAAGTGGTGAACGGAAGTGTCTAAATGGGGAACAAAGTGTCTTAACACTATGTTCCTAGGTTCCCCCTGCCTGCTCTGCTATGTGCGGCGGTATCCCGCCGCACATAGCAGCGTGAAGTAAATAGAAAAAAAAATATGAAAAACAATCGTTATATAACTAACGTCAACAGAGTAATTAGCAATCCGGTATAGTGGAGGATTTTCTGGTTTTCTACTTAGGACTAGATGATTATCTTTTTATGAACTGTGGGCGGCATCTACGATACTATACGGTATCGTAGATAGTAGGTACGTCCTCATTTTTTTAGCTTCAAGCTGTACCGCGTAGGTTTATAGCAGGGTAGGCGGAGTGAACCTGGGAGCTGAATATTAAGATACTCCGTTCTCCATTAAGACATTTTTTGCTCTAATTTCTGTCGATTTTTTTAGGCATTGAGTGTTGAGTAGCGGAACTCAACGCCGCGCTAATCTTCATTTGGCTTAGAAATTAAATATGTAATTTTTCCTTTTATATTTTTAGTTTTTCTGCATTCAATTTTCTTGTTCAGTATACACAAAGGAAATAAGTTGATTACATCGTTTTCATAAGACCATTTGGCAGCATAAAAGGTTTGTTTGTAGTGGCACAATATGCTCAGTCAAAACTTGTGTGCAATGCTTGTTTCAATGCTGATTATTAAGTCACGCCAAAAAGTAAGATGCATAATAAAGAAAATAAAGCTTTTTCACCACTTTCACTTCCTTATTCACCAAGGACATTTCACACACAAAATTTTCTGCCGAATTCTGAAGGCATAGCTTGTTTAGTGGAACGACCCTCTTTGACTCGTTACCAAAGTGAGGAAATGAAATTAAAAACCAGCTTCACGCTGTATCCTGAACACAGCAGGGTATGCAGAGGAAACCTAGTGTTAAGACATGAGGAAATGAAAATATGTAATAATCAATTTTCTACGATAGGAATCGAGCCCAAGGCCTGCCGCGTTTACCTCGCACATTTGTGCCCCTTTGCCACCACAGTTTATTTATGCGTATCGTCATTTATAAGAAATTTACGATAATCTCAAAACAGTGTTATTTTCGATCATTATTTAATTTCATTTGCGGCGATGACGTCAGTGGGGTGGTCTGTAAATGTAAGACGTGAGTCACTATTAGTCTAGCAGAATGTTCGGTAAAAAAATACGAAATTGCTTAATTTGATTTAGGCTAAATGAAAATAAGACTATATAAAATAATATTAATCATCCTAAAGCATGCTATGGATGCGCATGGGGCTTTTTTTAGTGTTGGCAATTTTTGTCTTTTTTTATTTATTTTTCTCCTGGCAGGTACACACTGAAAATATTTTTAATATTTTAATTATTAATGATAAATATATAAGAAAATATATGACAGAAATAGAAACCAAATGCTACACACACACATGCATAGACATAACACCAAACTTTATTACCTCACGTTTGTTTCGTTAGTGAGCGTCTACTTTTTTGTATTTTGTTTTTCATCAGCTTCACGCTGTATTCCGCACACAGCAGGGTAGGCAGAGGGAACCTAATGTTAAGACACTCCGTTCCCCATTCGCTGCCGAATTCTGGAAGCATTGTGTGTTGAGTGGCAGAACTCAACGCCGCGCTTAGCCTCGACACCAGAGCGAAGAAATGGAAAATTTAAATTAAAGAAAATATTTTATTTCCTCGAGTTGGGATCGAACCCACAACCAGTCGGTTTTACAGAGACAGTTCGTACCACTGCGCCACGACCAGCCTCAAAAAAATTGTTCTTATAATTTGGCCAATTCCTCCACATAAATAAAATATGAAATATCATTATATATACATATATCATTAAAAATTTTAGTAGCAACAAAATTAGGGTAGAAGTCACAACAACTATAGCGTTTTTGTCCAATTAAATTCTCAGCAAGTATGTGGCTATTATCAAAACTTTTAATATTAGAGGAATGGGTATTGTAAGAGACGTCTTAGTAAATTTTTCACTAGATGAGTTTATAAGCTGATTTGATTGATTTTTCCTGAGGTGGTGTATAAGTGATGAAAATAAGGCGTAGTAAAAGTGTTCACGGCTATACACAAATCGAATTGTCCGGTTAGCACTTTTTAAATAAAAAAACGTTATTGTCCTGACTAAAGGAAGCACCAAGCACTCTGCTACGGCGCGATCTTGATTTTCAAAAATAGTTTATACAAACTCTTTACTGCCACTGACACTGGTACAAAAACCGTGTAATATTATTACAGACATTTCAATTTAAGTCTGACTTTGCAAACCGAACTGCAACATGATTCTAACAAAATATTGAAAAAATGTGACTTAGTTCCAATTACTTAAATATGAAACTAAAAGGCATCATATACTAATTACAATATATGTATAATACGTAACAAATAAAAAGAATATAAATAAATTGTAGACTTCACTATCTACAAATGTTTATAAGCATTTATATAAAATTAAACTTTAAATACAAATAATAATTCAATCTAACTCATAACATCTAAAACTATAATTAAAAATATGAATCTTACAACACTTACCCAGTCTGGGGTCTCTTGTACCTTTATATAACCAATATACGTTTATATAACCAATTAAATATTTTAAAAGAATAATAAATAGGTATTTTTTCAATCTATATACTATAAAGCAGTTCGAAATTGAAATGAGCTATCACCTATCCGCTTACATTTACGTATATTGTTTAAAATAAAAATAAAAATAAAATTACCCGCGACAAGGCTTTTTTAAAGTTCAAGTGAGATATCAGATGAAAGGGCTCTGGCTAAGCTAAGCCTTAATTTCAGAAAAAGCTTGATATCTCTAATTTTGGTACGGAACTTTCGATGGGTGAACCCGACTCGCGCTTGTTTTTTACAGGTTAAGGAAATTTTCTACTGGATCTTTTTTTTAATATGGTTTCTCCTTCTGTGTATTGGCGAAGTGATATGGTCTCAACTGTTATGCTCGGAACGTCATGATTAAAGAACCATACCTTAAAACCAAACAAACATCTAGGTTTCGGCGCCAATATAAAATCAAATAGCAAGATCGATTATTCGATGAGGCGAGAAAATATAAACTCAGGTCTCTTCTCTTTCACCCAGACCAACCAACAGCGCTCAAGTTCAACTGTTCTCTAACTAAAATGTATTAATTAACGCTTACCGAGCATTACATACGTACATTTTGTTATCCTATTATAAGAAAATGATTCAAAATAGAATTTCGAAAAAACTAAATTTATACAAAAACCTATTTAAAATCTTAACTCAAATGCTAGCAAAAATTACAAGGAACTATGTAACTATACAAAAAGTATTATGACAGAAGCAAAAACAAAACGCTGTTCAAATGACAGCTGTTATATTATGACTTTTCAAACCTGACAACACCAAAGAATCTCTCCGAGTTGCGCGCTAATATCAAATTAGTGCTTCGATCGATTGCTCGAGGAGGCGAGAAAATCTAGATTCAGGTCTCATCTCTTTCGCCCAGGCAGACCGAGAGCGATTTAAACCTAAATTGTTGTATTGATTACCGGTTCCCCAACATTCCGCGTGTGTCATACCAATGCAGGGCAGTTTTAAGATTCAGCTGATAAATATGGGGACTCGGGCGGCGGCCTGTAAGTGAACAACGCTTGACCGCTCCTCGATATTATCGTAAAACGCCGCATGCATGTCCATTAACGCGTTTCTTTTTCAGAGGTGGCTCGATCAGCGGCCTCGCTCTTAGTGAAAGCTTTTTGTGTGTCCCTAATGCAGTCCACGCAGGCGTTCGATAACATGCAGCTTGTTTTGGAACCGCTGAACCAGAAAGGTGAGCTCGTGAACGGGCTGATGTTTGACTGTCGCACAGTTACACCTGTACCTGTACCACGCTATGCTTCTCTCAACCTGACTGTAGATGTCTTCTAACCATTTCTTTGTTTTAGTATTGCCATCTACTTATCCCAACGACCTATGTCTCTATAGCGTAGGTGCTGACTGTCGCTCCTGATTATCTACCCGTAGATTACCTCTTTAATACTATTTAATTTATATATTGATATTAAATAAATATTGAAAGTTTAGATGGTTACTGAATAGTTAACGAATTAGAAAATATTAGGATCCAGATGGCAATTCTAGCTTGTTTTGGGTGTACCCCTTTGGCATTTGACTCCGTGCTGCACGTACATCCTGAGGTATGTCAGTGTTGACCATTGCTCTTTGATGTTTGGTGTTGACCTTTGATTGATCCCATTGATGTTGTATTGTTGAACAAATTGATGATTTCCATAAATATTATGATTGTTGTTGCCGAGTGGTTTTATTTTAGAATGGAATATATATGTAGAATGTTCAAAATATGCCATTGTATTATTTTATTTGAGCCCCTATTGTTCAGGCTGTTTGTTACAAAATCATTAAGCTTTTTCAGCTAATATATGCTATGCATTGCAGAAGGGGCATAATACTCACTCTTATATAACTACTGATTCAATTTTATAAAAAAAGTTATATACATATTTTAATCTAAAATTTTATAAAAGACATGAGAATAGTAAATCAATTTTTGACATATATTTCAAATAATATATTTTATATGTACTATTTGTAATTACATAACTTACGACTAGAAAAAGAGAAACTAACCATATTTTTGAACAATTGTATTAAATTGTTACGTGTTACTAATGTAAACAAAAAATGTCTTGAGATTTGAAATAATTTACACTAAAATCCTATTTGCACATATTTCTGTGAATAATATTATATTATTATAAACTCATATAATTTTCTAAAACTCAATAAATGAAGTAAAAATATAATGTTAATTTTATTTATTTCCTATGTTTACCTTACCTCATTCATTATCTATGATGGCACTTAAGTTCTATTAATTATTAAGTAATTAATAAGTTCCAAAATTTTGCAAAATTAAATGAAAATATATTCAAATGATATATCTATTAATTCTGCTGCATTTATTTCTGCTGTATTCTTACCTATGTGGCCTCTGCATTGGGACATTATAGACATTTTTTTATTGTATTTTGTTTTTTTAATTATTACAATGTTTTTAGGAGCCTTAGTATGTTATGTTAATTGAATATGATGGTTGTGGGTTCAATTCCCACTTGGCGAATGAATAATTTTAATTTTTCTGTTTTTGTTACCAGATAAAACAGTGCTGAACTTTGAACAGCATTTGAACTTTTGTGGGGATAAAGTGTGAAACTAATAGAAAATTCATTATGTTATAAGCATGTTAATTTTTTCTCATTTTAGTTGCTTTTCCATGCATATTTTAGATGTTTGTGTATATTTTAGATGTTTGTGCATTAACATGCAAACAAATAATTTTGACTTTTTTAATATTTAGAATAGATTGGCAGGGGAACCTGAGAACCTAGTGTTGAGACACTAGGTTTCTATTAAGATGCTCAGGTCCCCACTTTCCGCCGCCTTCAGGAGACATAGCGTGTTGAGAGGCGAAACTAAATGCCGCGCTTTATTTGTTACCAGATTGGGAAAATGAAAATCCATCGAACCCACAACCTTCGCCTTTACAATCGCACGTGTTGTGCTACTGAGCTCTTAGATTGTCTAAATGATGTAAATGAATTGTAACAAAAATAGATTTTATTAGTAGACGAATTAAATGGTAATGCTTAAAAATGTTTTTGTAGTGTAGCTTATATTAAATAGTTTAGATTTAATAACATTTAAGTATTTAATAATTTATTTAATTTGTGTTAATGTTACTATTTAGGTAGTGTTTGTTTGTTAATAATTTTATTTATTTAATATACATACATTCATGTATTATTGATTTTAAATTAAAAAAATAAATAATAATCAAGTTAAAATACGAAAACTATTTTTTTACCCAATTGCAATGGATTTATATTAATATTTTTTTCTATTATAAAATAATATTTTAAAGTAATATCTTAAAATACAATAAATCAGCTTCACGCTGAAGGGTAGGCAGAGGGAAGCTAGTGTTTACCATTTTCCGCCGAATACTAACGGAATTGTGTGTTGAGTGGCGGATCTCAACGCCACGCTTTGCCTCGACACCAGAGCGAAGATAAAAAAAATATTAAAAAATATATTCGAATACAACCCATAACCAATCACCTTTACGCTTATGCCCCTATGCCACGACTGGCATCTAAAGTCATATTTATTACATATTAGGTAGTAGTATTAACAAAGTAAATTGCAGTCACGGCGAAAATCCGGAGTCTATACGACTGCCAGCTGCGGCTCATGCACAATATACAGCCGCTACCGTCCGGGACCGATATTGCTAATACTGTTAAATACTTTTCACAGACGTTACTGAGTAAGTACAATTTTTTTATAATAATAATTATTTTTGAGGCCAGTCGTGGCGCAGCGGCACAAAGTGTGACTGTAAAACCGACTGGTTGTGGGTTCGATCCCCTCTTGAGGAGATGAAATATTTACTTAACTTTATATTTCCATTTCTTTGGTCTGGTGTCGAGGGAAGAGCGCGGCGTTGAGTTCTGCCACTCAACACGAAGTGCATCCAGAATTCGGCAGAAAGTGGGGAACGGAGTGCCTTATGACACTTCAGTTCCCTCTGCCTACCCTGCTGTGTGCGGGATACATGTGCGTGAAGCTGATTTATTTTTTATTATTTTTTGCTGATATTTAAAATATGTTACTTCTTTTTTAATATCCTTTCTTTTTACAAAAGGAGGGTTATGTGTTTAGCGCGTATACTTATATGTATGTTTGTTGCTTATAACTATTGTGAACCGATTTTGATATATGATATGTAATGGGATTCGTCAGTAGCTTATGCAGTCAGGTTTTTTATTATATTTTTTGATATTTTCATTTTTATTACTGTTATTTTTATGGAAAATATAACAGTAATAATAAGTAATAAAATTGACTTAGTCACGGTTACTGTATACAAATATTTATTTTCTTATGGGAGCATGAGGAGCCGTCATCAAATAGCCTATAAATTGATACTCAATTTGAGAAATTAGAATTGTCTCTCTAAAAGTCAAAATAAAGAATTGAAATATTTTAAACATTTTTGTTGTGTGTTTGTTAATCCACACTAAGGGAAATAAAATACTTATTTAAAAAACGTATAAAAATTTGAACGTAGCGGGACTCGAACCCGCGCTCTGACCACTAAGCCATACGTTCTGGTTCGTGGTCAGAGCGTCTGGTCGGTTTCCTGGAGGCGCGGTTTCGAGTCCCGTTACGTTCAAATTTTGTACGTTTCCTAAATAAGTATTAAAGTATTACAATTTACTAAGGTAATATTACATTTTTAATGAGAACATTATAACATTTACGTACGAGTATACGTGTGTGAATAACAAAAGATGGTTTAAATTTTAAAATACGGTGGCCAGTGACGTATCTAAATGTTTAGGAAGGCAGAAAATTTAATAATTTGCTCCACTTTCCAATTGAAGAGGTCAGAGGTAAGACGGTTCAGACTTAAAGGTGAAATATAAGGTGATGCTTTAAAATATACCTTTTCTAACACACCTGGAATCTCTAAGTAGCCTTCTCAACTAAACCTAAGGCCCGTACTACTCGTATATGGCACTCTCAACTCTGACATCGATTTTAAAATGCCATTTTCATTCACAGATTATAATGTATGTATGTATGTAGAATGAAAACGGCATCTCAAGACCGATCTCAGAGTTGAGAGCGGCTTATAAATACGGGCCTAAGACAGGGGATAGAGCTATACCAAAATATATCCTGGAGTGTTAAAATACAACAAACAAAAACACTTGGAGAAAGTATTTTTTTTAGGTGCGAAATTCGTTTAAGAGATTATAATGACAATAACCAATAGATTTAAACGTATGTTATTTTAGCAAAAATGACTATATTATTAATAATTTAAAACAAAATAACCAAAATCTTGCAGGTGTCCTAAAAGATGTGCCAAGATCTCCCTTAGAAATGATCCGCGATGCCGACAATGATTCTGAACGTATGAGCTTATATCCAAATTTAGACTACAAAGGATTGTTTAACGCTATATCACAACTTGTAGATTCTGCGCCACACTTACAATATGGGATACAAGGTGAGTAATAAAGATGATTAGATATAATACTTATTTAGAAAACGTATAAAAATTTGAACGTAGCGTGACTCGAACCCGCGCCTCCTGTAAACGTTCAAATTTTTATACGTTTTCTAGGTAAGTACTTATCTTTCCTAAGTGTGGAATAACACTTTAAATTTTTTTAAAAATGATTAGATATTTTGGTTTTTTTTTAACTTATGAACAGAATCGGTCCTTCGAGCCATAACACTTTTTTTTTCTACTATTCGTACATATTAGGTATCCCTAAATAAAATTTGTACACAGAAAATGTGATGACACCACTATCTACTATCGGTGAAGCCGATTTGTGTATCATGTTGAAATTTTTTTCATAGAATTTGTGTTATAGATGTTCCATTTTTTGAGAATTTTTACAAATTTCACTAACCAATAATCATGGGCGTAACTAGAGATATCTTCTGGGGGACATGGGCATTTAGCACAGAAATGTAAACATTGTTTTTTTTTTAATTTTTTTGTTAGAAAAATTTCTGGAGTGGCCACCAGACTCTTACTACGCCCATGCCAAAAATGAAATGCTATTAATTTTATATTTTTTTATAACAGCGTTCGGGCAAGCAGTACTGCAATGCTTGGGCTGTCTCTTACCCTTTCTGGAGTACGACATGATTGATAATTTGCCATACTTAGTTGCATATTGCGTAGCGGTGTTTCCTGCTAACTTGCATCAGGAGATATTACACCTACTCTGTTATTATATATTGCCGTTTACTATCAGTAAGTATTATTTATTAGTTTTGATGTTCCTGCTGTAATATACCTCTAAATAAAATAAATATCAAAATATATAATTATACATAAAGTTTTCTTGCATGTAACGAGGTAAAGAGTGGCAATTTAGTTCCGCCATTCAACACGCAATACAATGAAAATGGGGAACGTGATCACATTTTGCCGTGTGATCCCGGCCTAGAATAGAATCATCCTGGTACTGGTGGTGTCGTAAGAGGCAACTAAAGTACGTGTGGTAGAGTCACGTCGCCAGCAATGGCAACACGCATGGGCAGACTCGACCGGATCATCACCACCGCCGGCATTTAAAACCGGCGTGAAGTAGTGGCTTTATGCCACTGCGTTTCGCATCAGATAATGCCGGGCCCCGGCGCCCAACCCACCTTAAAGGCCGGCAACGCACCTGTAACTCCTCTGGTGATGCACCGGGCCGTCACTTACCATCAGGTGACCCGAACGCTCGTTTGCCGTGTCTTTTCCATAAAAAAAAATGGGAAACGAAAGCGTCTTAATGGGAACAGATTGTCTTTACACTAGGTTCCCAAGTTCCATTTGCCTACCCTGCTATGTGCAAGGTACAGCTTGAAGCTAAAAAAATATTACGTGCTGACACTTTGAATTTTTTTAACAGTAGATTCCTTGTTTGTATTAACATAATAATTTTTAGCTCGTCGATACTCTGGAATGGAGGAAGAGAGTGAGGCCTCTCAATCTGTGGCTGCCATTATCATGATGGTGTTTCAGCATTCGAATAATCCAGGTAAAAAGGTCGAATAAAATAATGAGCTTTTTTTTCGTTTTCAGTTCATAGTTAATGATAACCTCCTGAGTGGGAATTGAATCGAAGCGTCGCGTTCACAGTGGCATTCAAATAAGTCACCTCTGTAATATATCTTAAATATAACGAAATAATAATTTATTCTGATTTTTAGTAATTAAGTCTGTAGTTTCGTACTATTTCCCGATCAAAATATTATTACATGAGTTGAACGACAACAATTAGGTCACATTTCGTCTTAACAGTCTAAAAACCTTTACCAACCGTAAAAATAATAGCAAGAAAAAACCAATAAATTGTGGATAAATATTTTTTTTTCGATAGTTTTGTATTGCATAATATAAATATTAAGTTCTTTTGTAGTGTTAAGACACTCTGTTCTATAATTTTCAACAATTTGGAGGGATTTAACTGAACACTGAGTTTTGTGTTGTTACCATTTTGAGTTTGATTTCTCTTGGATAAATTGAACCCACAACCTTCGCACTTACAGTCACTTGCGTTCCCAGCTCACCACTGCCAGCTCCTAGAATGCTTAATGTCTATGAAACAGTGGGTGGTGAAAGACGTGCTCTGCGTGATAGCGTACGGGACGTGCGGCGCGCGGGTCTCCGCCGCCAAGCTGTTGTTCTACTACTGGCCCCCCTTCGATGCCCAGCTCTTTGATAGGAAGGGGCTGTTGTGCAAATTTTCCAGTAAGTGGTGTTTGATGTTCGATTTTTTATTTTTTCAAGAGATGATGGAAACCTGTAGTTAAAACTGCTTAGATAGTGAGTTGTGTTGGATGTGTGATTTTTTTCAATGAAATTTTGTTTTCCTATTATTTTCTTTGTTATTTTATAATATCTTTTTAAATAAATATTTAATTTGTTTATTTTTTTCAGTATTTTTAGTTTGCATTTATTTTTTAATCTGCCCAAAAATAAGAGATTAGGAAAGTAAAACGACCATTCACTTCATCACATTCCTCGTCGCTCAAGATGTATCTTCATCCTTGTCGAGTTGATAATGGTAAATTTTAATTATTTGTTAAATTATTTTATACCATACACGCAAACCCATTCATAAGTGTCTTATAGTAACATATAGTTTTTTTAATATTTAACTATACATTATTAAAAAGTGGTGTTAACGTCAGTCGTGACGCAGAGGCTCAAGAGTGTGACTGTAAATTAGACAATTTGTGTGTTCTATTCCCAATCGAGAAAATGAAAACTTTAATATTTTCATTTATTCGTTCTGGAGTCAACGCAAGTGCGGCGTTGAGTCCCGCCGCTTAACAAGTAATAGCTTCAGAATTCAGAGTGGAGCAGATTGTTAATACTAGACTCCCTCTGTCTGCCCTGCTACATGCATGCTTACTTTGGAATTCTTACTAGTTCAAAAATGATGAAAAGTGTTTATGTCCATGTCCGAATTACTATTTTTATATAATTAAATCGATATATTTTGGGAGTTGTCATTTATATTTTACAAACTATAGTATAATACTACAACTAAAGAATAACATTTTTTTGTCGTGGCGCAGCGGCACAGAGTCTGACTGTAAACCCGGCGGTGGTAGATTCCACTCAAAAAGTAACCTTTCAAAAAATGGGTGGTACGTGGGAAACGAAAGGTCTCTCATATGTGTGATACATTGTAAA
Organism: Heliconius sara; assembly: GCA_917862395.2. NCBI lineage: Eukaryota > Metazoa > Arthropoda > Insecta > Lepidoptera > Nymphalidae > Heliconius > Heliconius sara. The sequence goes on along the minus strand of OU860788.1, from coordinate 620,170 downwards.
GCTAAACAGAAACCGAACGAACCAAAACCAAAAAAATTAAGCCGCTATATTTTGACTTTTAGATGATCTCGTCCCGTTCTACTGCCAGCGCGACATGTGCCCCAACGCGGGCGCGGCGGAGGCGGCCAAGGTGTGCTACGACCACTGCATCAGTGTCACCTTCGCCTCCGACTCGCCGCCGCCTCTGTATTTGTGTATCGAGTGCGCCAATGAGATACATAGGCGAGATAATATATATATTTTTATAATGTATACTGACTATTTTATCCATATTTTAGAACTAATGTCACTGATAATAGTTACAAAAGTTGATATGATTTTATCACATTTAAAATAGAGAAACTTATTTAATTTGCATTTAAAAGCTTAGGTTACTATCAAAATATTTAAACGACAATGGCATCGTAATTTAACAAAATATGTATATCTACATTTAAGTTAAGCTTATTTCGATTTAATTACAATATTCCACTATAAATTTGGACAATTTAATTTCAGGGAACACCCAAATCAGCGTTTTTTCGACATCTTGCACCCGCAGCAGCAAGTGTCTATGGTTTGTGAGAACAAGGTGTGCATATTGTAAATATACCTCAAAAAATCTAATAATCAGACTTTGATCAGCAAAAACATTAATTAACTTTTATGAGGATGGCAAAAATAAATATACTAAATTTAATAAGCATTTTTTTTTTATTTTTACTCTGTTTAAAAATATATATTTTTTTATTTTACACTCTAGAACATTCTAAAGTGAGGTTTTATTACAACTTTTCAGAATTGCCGTTCTACTGATAAAGCAGCTTATTCGATATGCTTTTCCAACGAATGTGCGAGTTATAATGGCAACCATCCCATCAGGTACATTTATTGAACTACGATGTTTTAGATTTTATTATTGCACGTAATTTCGTTTTAATAATAAGTCTCAAGCACTTGAACACTTCACAACATTTTAATAATAAAATTTAAAAAAAAAACACTATGAGTAAAATCTTGTTAAAAGTAGTAGTAAGTAGTTCTACAACGACTTTGTGTTGCCATTCTAAATCATCATCATGTCAATTCTAGTAAAAAACAATAATTAAAGAGTTGTTTAAATAATGAATAATAACATTTTTTTGTTGAGGCCGGTCGTGGCGCAGCGGCACAAGGTGTGACTGTAAACCGACTGGTTGTGGGTTCGATCCCCACTCGAGGAGATGAAATATTTACTTAAATTTATATTTCCATTTCTTCGCTCTGGTGTCGAGGCAAAGCGCGGCGTTGAGTTCTGCCACTTAACACGCAATGCCTCCGAAAATCGGCAGAAAGTGGGGGACGGAGTGTCTTTCACTACGTTCCCTCTGCCTACCCTGCAGTGTGCGGGATACAGCGTGAAGCTGTGAAGCTGATTTTTTTGTTTGTATTTTTTGCCCAAAAATAGCTTTTTTCTAGGAACTTTGAAATAGAGCTTAAAATGAAAACCAGTCGAAGAACTCTGAATAATGTTTATGGTGCCATTATAACTTTTGGTTGTTTTCTTGGAATGGCGAGCCTTTAGTGAAACAGCGATTGGAGTATTGGACTAAGACATTTCTATTTATAAGTCTTCTATGGATTTTTGGGAAAGGATCCTCGACTTAAATTAGATTATAGCGAAATATTCTTATTTTATAGTATATTTGAATACTGGACATATCAGGGTAGTGATGGAACCTGGAAAGCAAGTGTAAAGACACTTCATTCCCCATTGGGACAGTTTTGTTTCTCATTTTCTGCCGAATTGTTGGGGGGCATTGAGTATTGAGTGATATTTAATTATTAAATAATTGAAAAAGGCCAATCGTGGTGCAGTGGCATGAAGTGTGACTGTAAAACTGACTGGTTATGGGTTCGATCCCCACTCGAGGAGATGAAATATTTATTTATATTTCCATTTCTTCGCTCTAGTGTCGAGGCTAAGCGCGGCGTTGAATCCTGCCACTCAACACGCAATGCCTCCAGAATTCGGCAGAAAGTGGGGAACGGAGTGTCTTAACACTAGGTTCCCTCTGCCTACCCTGCTGTGTGCGGGATACAGCGTGAAGCTGATTTTTTAATAATTAAAAGTTTAATAGTATCATCACGATATTTATAGATATTAAATAACATAATGATGCCGTGCAGGTACTGCCAGCAGTGCCACGGCAACCGCCACAACGTGCGGCGCGGCGGCGACCACGTGGTGCACACGCGCCTGCCGCCCGCCTGGCACATGGACAGCGACATGCAGACCAACCTCGTCGAGGCTATCATCAGGTCCTTATTCCTGTTATCTGGTACAAAAACGAAACAGAAAAACTGGAGCAGCTAACACTGTGATTAAGGAATACCTCTATTACTTTACGCTATTGGTATCTAACTTTTAGAAAGCTTGCTGTGGCATCATGAGTCACCTAATAAATCTTTTCCTAAAAAAATAGATAAATCACAAAAGATTTTTCATCGTTTTTTTTTCTCTAATTCTTAGAAAAACCTCTACCAATCTTATGTTATTTTAATAATTCTGTCGTGCAAATATTTTGAAATTGTGTAAGAACTTCGGCATCCAGAATGTAGTATTAGGTATTAGGTTAAACTGCAACAAGTACTGATATGCACACATTTCATTCTCATTTCTTTCTTCAACACACAACTTATCTAAATAATGTGCATATCGTTCCTTTTTTCAAATGAATCCTTACTCTATCTTAATATTTAACAGTCTACTAAAAGAAGCTAAACCAATAAATATGGAGGATCCAGACAGTTCAGCGGAACAGATGAAGTCGCCTCTAAGTGTCAACCTACCTGATCCTATCTCTGTTGAAGATAGGCAGTTGCTTGGACGGTGAGTTTGATCAATACGTAAGTGGTATATAGTATGTACATTCTACTTCATGTAAAGTGAACGTTAAATCATAATGAAATTACCCTTTATCAACTTCACGCTGTATCCCGCATAAATGGTAGGGTAGGGTAGGCAGAGGGAACCTAGTGCTTTACACCCCGTTCCCCACTATCTGCATAATTCTGGAGGCATTGCGTGTTAAGTAGGAGGCAACCCGACACCGCGCTTTGGCGCGACACCAGGTCTAAGAAATGGATATAAAAGTTTAAATAAATATTTCATCTCCTAGAGTGGGGATCGAACCCAAAACCAGTCGGTGTACAGTCACACTTTGTGCCGCTGCGCCACAACTAGTCTTATGATTTCATTTATTCGTGATTTTTAGTAATTTAATTCATGATTTGTATGCACCAAATTGATGAGTGGTCTGTGGGTCACTTGAAATGTGCCTACGTAACACTATGTTTATTTAGGGTATTTTTTTTCAAGTATTGACAGTAGAAATAGTTTTGATCATGGACTTATGATTTTTAGGCAATAAGTTTTCTTTGTTTAGATATGGTGTGTGGTTAATGGTGGGTCTGTGCACACCGAACCCCGATACTCCGGATGAGGTGCTGGGTAGACTTCTGTCAGTGCTGTTCCACTGGTTCCATGTCACGTCGTTCTCTTATACCGGTAGGTATTTTTTAAAGTATTTTATTTTTTTTATCGTGTAGATTTTTTTTAGATAAATAAAAATCTTAGTAAGATTTTGTAAAAACATTTTGGTCTGCTGATTTCTTTTTGATAGTATATGCAATTTTTATATTGTAAATAGTATAGTTTTGGTATTGGATATTCTTTGTAAATATGTGTCGGTTTATTGGTACCAATATATATGTCTGTGACTGTCAAATATACTTTAGTATATGAATAAAATACAAGATTTAACGTCCCAGGTGCCCTAGCAGACACGGCGGAGTCCCTCAAGGCGGGCGCGGCGTGCAGCTACGTGCGCGCGCTGACGGAGGCGTCGCGGCGCGTGGTGCTGGCGTGCCTGCTGCCGCACCCGCCGCCGCACACGCGCCACGCCGGCCACTGGGACACCTTGGCCAGCAAAGCTCATCACTTGAGGGATGGACTCAACAGGTAACTTTGTTGGTAGAAACGAGAAATACCATAGCATTTCGCGGTCCATTGGGGCTGTCGTGTGACTGCAAACGCAACGGTTGTGGATTCGATTCCCATTTGGTGGAATGATGTATTTGATATTTTTATTTCATCGCTCAACAAGTCCAGCGCGTCGCTAAGTTAAGCTACTCACACGCTTCTCTTTGCCTCTTTCGTTATATGTGGAATACAGACTAAAGCTATATAAAGTGAGGCTTGGCCCTGCAACTATTTCTTAGAGCTTAGGGCAGTGTCCCAGACACTTTATCAGTCAAGAATAGGTTTAAGGGGCTTCTTTAAAATGCTGGTAATCACTTTTTGCACTGTGGATGCTCCTCTGTCTCCATAATATAACATGAAATTAAGTAGTAAGTGGTAGTAAAAAATTATGTGATAAACGTGGTGGCATGTTTTGTGACTAAAATCAAAATCGGACCAACCTTCAAGTATTATAGTACTTTTTAAATATTAAATCATCATCAAATTTCATTTATTGTAGATTTGGTAACAGTAACATAAATTAGCTTCACGCTATATCCCGCACACAGCGGTGTAGGCAGAGGGAACCTAGTGTTGAGGCACTCCGTTCCCCACTTTCTGCCGAATTTTGAAGGCATTGCGTGATGAGTGGCAGAACTCAGCGCCGTAACAGTTACGTAACAGTAACATAAAAAAAATAAAATTTAATCATATAAACTTATTTTAGATTATACTGCCTTATTCCATACGGTATCATCACCCAATCCATCTGGGATACAATCATGCCCGCTTGGATGGAGGCCATCTGCGGGGATGTTCCGGAAAAGGTATACAAATTAAATTAGTTAAAAATAAATACAAAAATACGTTCTACTAAATAAAAGTTGAAGTTGTCGATGCCAATATCATGTTGGCAAAAGAAAATTGTTATTTTATTATATATCTATTAAAGTAATTATTTTTTTTTTTTTTTATGTTCACACAATTTCTTTGTTACTTTATTTATTTCTTTATTTTAACGTGTATTTTGTGAAAAATTGACAAATATAAACTAAATATGGTTGCTGAAATTTTTATTCTTATGTGACGTTGTATAGAGTTCACCTATATCACAGAGTCTTGAGTCAATCGATTTGTCTTAACCTCGCGACACACACAAATGGAGGTTATATAGCTTAGTATTCAGTTTTTTATGCCTGCAGGAACTAATAGAACTAAAAGTGCCATTAGCCAAGATCCTGGAACCAGACGGCAGCATGGTGGGCGTGGATGAGAGGAATCTCTACAACTTCGCCACCCTCCGCGTTACGGACCAACCGAAACCGCAAACCGTTATGCCTGTGTTGGAGTGGTTTCAGGTTTGTTTTTTTATTTATGCAATACTAGCGATACGAATGCGGCTCGCCCGTGTCCGTATTGTTATAATAACCAAATTATTTGTTAAAATTTCCCTACAGATATGCTAACAACATAAATAACTTGTGACAAGCGTATAAGAATTTCGACATAGCTTGACGAGAACGTATGGCTTAGTGGTCAGAGCGCCTAGTCGGTATCCAGGAGGCGCTGGTTCGAGGCCCATACGTTCAAATTTTTACACGCTTTCTAAATAAGTATTATGCAACATTTTTATTATTCTTAATTTAAATTTCAATTTTGATTTAAAAAAAATATTTTCCAGACCATATCTCTATTGGAAGTCAAAATCCCGCTTTCCACATTATTTGAGCTGTTCAGTTTCTGCGTTATCAATATGCCTGAAAATTTAGTAAAAGCACCCACAGGTGAGTTATATCTGTGTATTTGTATAGTATTAAACATATGAACCAAGTCTGTACAATTATTGTATAAGTTAAATTAACAGTCGTTTTCTTTAATAAAACATTGTGCGGCTCGTTTTGTCATTTTTCAACAACTAAGGAGATACCATTGTTAAGTGAAATTATAAATTATAATATATATATTATTAAGACACTTGAAAAATGGTTACAATATTCACAATAATTTTTACACACAGTTCTACTATCTACATACATGTGCTAAATGTTCTATGACATCACTTATTATTATTATTATTATAATTATTTATGATTATATACTAAATAAAATCTTTAAAGCTATAAACTTAACAATTTCAGTGGAAAATAAAAGTAGCAAAGGAACAGACAAAACCGAAACTCCACCAAACAACGAGAAGGAGAAAGAGAGCGATAAGGACGAAGATGACCAGATGAAACCACAGAACCTCACTTGCTGTATACTTATGCTTGATATACTGTTGAAGCAGGTAAACAAAATGCGAGGACTGTATATGGGATGGTTTTGGATTCGGTCGAGTAGTCGTTTCCGTTTGAGGAATACTTTTTTTTATTTCCAATTTCTGGTTTTCCAAGTTCATCTTGAACTGCGGGATTAAGTTATCCGCCACTGCCGAAAATGCTTTGTGGGTTAAATAACAAAAGTGGTAAAAATTCTGTGCTTGAAGGGACCGTGGATATTTGATATTCATGCTATATTTGAATGATCGTGACAGACGCATACACAGGTATACAGAAATTTATTTTGACAATTTTGCCCAATCCTAATAATATCTTAAGTACCATGTTTTCCTATAAAAGTACTTGGCTTTTTTTTTTAAACATTTTTAAAGTGTTAATCCACACTTAGGAAAGATAAATACGTAATTAGAAAACGTATAAAAATTTGAACGTAGCGGGACTCGAACCCGCGCCCCCGGAAACCGACCTGGTCGGTTTCCAGGAGGCGCGGGTTCGAGTCCCGCTACGTTCAAATTTTTATACGTTTTCTAATTAAGTATATAGTACTTGGCTTATTTTAATTTGTAATTTAATTGTTGTTCTTTTAAAATTATCAGATGGAGCTGCAACAACATCGTTTAAATGTACAAAATGTGAGCAGTGAAGTGACAAGGCTCCTTCGACTGATGTTGAAGTCAAATCAATTGAACACTATTGAACATGGTGAGTATTAATATCGTCGGCTCAGAATGTAAACTTGCTATATTATTTATTTGTATTTTCGTTGTATGTATTTTTATACCATTGAAATTTTATTTTATATAGAGAATACGAAATTATTTTCAATTGTTAAAATCTTCTGTATTTTATTTAGATACGTATATAGATAAGTATTCTTAGTTTTTTTGTGATCCATGCCGATCATTGGTTTGGCTATCGGCTAGCGATGACATGCTCTGACAGATTCCCTCCACTAAGGTGATATTTGGCGATTTTACCAAAGACGCCAGTTGGGTCAAATTTAAATTATTCTTTATTCAAATAGACATTCAAAAGCTATTTTGAAGGAACACAAAGCTACAACCGACTCGGAAGGCAGTTCTGCTGAATCCATAAAAAACGATGTTTTTATATCTATATGTACATAACAAGAAAATGAAAGAAGGTTTTTAAAATAGTGCGTGTTTCCAGCCACGTGCGTGGCGTCGGGCGCGTGCGCGTACTGCTCGGCGGCGGCGCTGTGCCAGGCGCTGGCCGTGCGCCTCGTGCGCGCGCTGCTGCCCGCCAGAGAGGTGCTTGAGTAGAGGCTCTCACAGCCGACCGATGTGCTGATGTGTTTCGAGTAAAGCTAGACTATGACGAGGTGTTATATGAAAATAATAAAATTATAAGAATTATACCACTAGTGTATTTTATAGTTCTTGTTGCTACACTTTCCTTACAACTAGTATGAAATTTTCCATGCTTAAACGTTTTGATGTGTTGTAGTTGTATATTCTTTTAATAAATAATAATGTTATAAAGCTTTATACCCTAGAACTTATTTTTGTTACACACACTTGCGACTTGGGCTCCTGTAATTTTTTTGTTATATAGAACATATAAATTTCAAAACATAATTATTTCTAACAACCTATTTATAATACTCCAAGTTGTAACAACACCCCTATACAAACTATGAAACCTCCTAATAATATAGACGCTCTTCCAGCCATCTCTACAAGAGTGGTCGGACCCACAAACCAAATCGAAACCTTCAGAAGATGAACGAAGCAAATCTGGGGGCACTCCAGCAAACTCAGCAGATGCCTTAATGCCGACAGCCCATCCGCTAGTAGACAAGGCCAGTGTTGGTGGTGTCCTGGTGCATATGCCGCATGTGAGTTGATTTTTAATTTTATTGTATCTCTTACACTTTAATTTTACTACCTAAAATGTTCGTTTTCCACAAAAACTGTTCATTTTCTATAACTCCCTATAAAGTAATGTTCCCTTATTCCTTATTATGAAAGTCCACATATTTGTACATTTCCACTCTTATTACGCCTACGTTTATACTAATATACTTTGGGTAATGGATGAAGATTGGAAATGAAATAATTGTGAAACTAAGAGCTGGTCTTTTTTTATTTGAATAAAACGTTTTAAAATCGTTTTAAAATCATTAAGAATATAATTTTTTTGATTACTTATATATTTTTTAGTTTTACAGAAAAGCTCTTAGTTTTACAATGAAAATTTAATACAATAACCGTAGAAATTAGTCGCGTCTTATCATTTTACCTGTACAAATAAACATTATTGGCATCGCTTTATCCATTCTGTGTGTTTAACATGATTTCTTTATAAATATCTTATCGAAAATATATTTGTAGCTTATACGGCTGCATGTTTATGGTTCATCTCTCCTACATTCGGTGAAATTTAAAAAAATATATATAAAAGAAATAATAAATCAACTGTTGAAATATGTTTCTTTAATCTGTATAATAAATGTGGATGTGGGAGTGATTTTTTAAAAACGCTGCTAATTTCTTTCTATTATAAAATAATTGTGTGTTTTAGATTTTTGTAATTCTTACAAGTTAGAGATACAGCTATCTTGTCTTATACTCTACACTTTGCAATTTCTTCTTGATATTATTAATTATTTTATTTATTTATATGTATTTTTTATCTTTTCTCTTTCTAGAACATTCTTAAAGCTGTGTTTCTATCAATTGTTTGCTATAAACAAAATATTTTGAAGAAATAGACTCTTTACCTAAATGAATGTTATTGATGAATATTTTGTTTGTACAAGAATTATTTCTTTTCTGGCCTTGTGATCGATACCAACTGTAGTGATGGGTCACTCGCAAAGTCAGCTAGCAGAGAGTTTTAGGAAAAATGGTCAAATAAGTAGAGCTTAGGAGATGTGGGGAAAAAATTGTGATGTGGGGAGAACATAGAACGAGAAGGAATGTTATTAGCCGAATGGCAATAATGTAGGGATAGATACCAAATCAGCTTGCCGATAGTTTTGGGGTAAATTCAAGATCTAGGAAAAGTTAGTAAAGTCTACGCGAATTGGAGACAATCTAAGGTGGGAAGAACAAAAAACGAGAATATTCCGGGGGGTGTGAACAATAAAGGGGGGGTGAATAACTTAGATTAGATAAATATATATAGGTTCCAGAGAGATTGGCAACATTCTATGGGAAATCTATGGGAAGGGGGTGCTGGAGACGAGGCCAGTATGTACATAATAGATGTATAGTTTGTTCATTTCATGCAACTGTCACTAATAAGCGACGTCGGCTCGGACGCCACCCTCACTAAATCGTCTGGCGACACGCAAGTACGTTACTATCTTTATATTATTTGGCCTTTTATAATGTAAATTTAAGTTGTTCTCTTTTATATTGTTTTAATGGTTGAGTATGTATGGTTTTTCGTTTGGTTTTTACTAACATGGATGTTGTGGCACTTGTTGTTGTCAAAATTTTCATGAGCACAGCTTCTTCATCCTTTTCTTTTAATTTTGTCTCTTAGTTGTGTTCATTTTGTATATTTTTTTATATTTTTTGTTTAAGATTTTATATATTGGACTATGGCTTTATTTTGATTATGACTATTAACTCCTCCAATATATGATTGTTCTTTTTTTATATTATAATCGTTTTCAGCCTTTAACATATTGCAGTCATTCAGAATGAAGCCATTCAATAATATTAATGTACGTGAATGAATTTTTACTTATTTTTTAATACTTAGTTTCTAGAAGGATTTTTGTCATAAAAATTTATATTAAACTGAGATACTTTTATAATATAGATTAAAGCATAAACTAAAGCATTTCTTTTTGTTTTTTAATTTAATACAATATCTTATACAGTCAGGACCTCACTTTTTAACCAATAATAATCCTTTTAAATATAAAACAAATAATTTATTATTACTTATATTGAATGTAATGAAAGTTAAAGGTAATTAGAATAATATATATAATTAATTTACTATTTTAATTAACATTATTAATAGACAACTTTATGGCTATTCTTATATTAAAAATACATGTACATTTAAAATCTAGATTTATATTTCACCACACTGATTTCATAAATCCCTTAAACCAGTACTAATTAATTAACAAAGCTCTATTCATTCTATACATATATTAAAAAGCTGAAGAGTTTGTTGTTTGTTTGTTTGCTAGAATGCCCTAATCTTAAAAACTAATGGTACGAATTGAAAAATACTTTTTGTATTGGTTAGGCTAATTGGTTTTTATATTTCGTACGCACCGTACTTGCGGTCAGAGTTACATCGGGCACTTCCTATGTGTCAGTGTCATACACAACAAATAAGAGCTAATAATAATATGGAGCGTGTGCAAAGATAATGACGGCGACGGTGGAGACGATAACGGAGCAGCTGGACATGGCGGTGTCGCTGCCGCCCGCCGAGGCGCCCGCCGTCGCCACCGCGCACTCCGTCACGCTCACCGACACCGACGTCGCCACCGCCACCGCCAATGTGAGATACATTTATTAACCATCTATTTCCTCTAGGGTTTCGTACTTTAATCTCTTCATTTATATCGAAATCGCGTGGAGGTATCAAGCTGAAATGAATTCCAAATATTCAGGTCTACGGTCTCTTGAAGATCAGGAAAGATCAAGCTTCTAAATCAACGCAATTGAAAAAGAGAAAATATAAAGGTGTTTTAAAATTAAAAGCTTCACGCTATATCCCGCACACAGCAAGGTACCCAGTGTTAAGACACTCACTGTTCCCCATTGTCCGCCGAATTCTGGAGTCATTGCGTGCTTAAGCACGGCGCGGCGTTGAGGTCCGCCATTAATGGCGGACCTCAACGCCGCGCTTTGCCTCGACACCAGAGCGAGGGAATGGAAAACTTAAGATTATAAATTGTCTCATTTCTCTCGAGCAACCAAATAATATATTTTCAACCTTTCGGAGGATATAGCGTTTTTATATCTGTTGTCATATATTCACATAGTAAAAATGTTTGTTTCACAAACAACAAAAAATTTTAATTTTTTTGCCTGCGTTGTGTTTAAAGTGTTATATAAATTATAAATTTTTGGTTAACAGGTGTCAACACCAAATCTTTTAGGGGAACACGAAGGGGAATCGGTAGAAGATGATATGGCTAACTTCTGGCCCACTTCAGCTGGCAAATTTCACTTTTGCATTGAAGAGTTGCCCCAGGAACTGCAGTATATACATCAGTTATTACAGGTGATGTTGCTTTATTGTTTTAAATTGTCATTTTGGTTAAACTTTCTTACTTAATAAATATTATTAAGCAGAAAATATAATGAAGCCGTCATGATGTAGTGTTCACAGCGTTTCGATTTTCTCTTGAGGAATGAATTGCAAATTCGGTTTGGTACTTGTGCGTACCGTTGATTCTGCCACTCCCAATGTGTCAAAAACTAGGCAATACGTGAAGAACGAAGTATATTACTATTTTACTATTCATTGTTTGGTCTAAAATACCTGGCTCGGACAGAGTCAAATAAACTTTAAGAAAATGCATACGTTAAAACTGGATAGTTATTTATAAATAATCCTAATTGTTGAAGCGTTAATTGATGTGATGTGGAAATGCAACCTTTATTTTCAGGAATTAAAAAATACTAAACGTCCAGACGTCCTATACAACCTTCTCCAATGCTTACAAGTGCTGGTGCTGAACACTGACGCGTTGTCTGAACACAAGGGTTTTTTGATATGGTGTCAGGAGAATTTGCTTATTGAGAAGTAAGTTATATCAACACCGCACAGCGTCCATTGTACAGCGTCATCGCAATTCGCACTCGTTTGACTGTTACTTGTTACTTATATTATTTATATAGTTTAGCTGATCTTTTATTGTTCTAGACGTTCTGTAGATTTGATTTTCAAAAAGTTTTATTTAAATCTGGGGGGACACCTCGGGTAATCATCGATAACACAATATCAAAGATACTGTGTGATTCTCGCTGTGTGATCTCGGCCTAGAATAGGATCATCCTGGTACTGGTGGTGTCGTAAGAGGCGACTAAAGTACGTGTGGTAGAGTAACGTCGCCAGCAATGGCAACACGCATGGGCAGACTCGACCGGATCATTACCACCCCCGGCATTTAAAACCGGCGTGAAGTAGTGGCTTTATGCCACTGCGTTTCGCATCAGGAAATGAAGGGTTCTGGTTCTCTGACTACCCCGCTAGGGATATAGCGTGAAGTTAGTTTAGTTTAGTTTTGTTTTATTTAAATCTGAAGATGGGCTTATATAAACATTTAGTTTGGACGGTGTTATATATTTAAATTATTTGTTTAAAAAATAGAAGTAGTTATTAGAATTAATATTTATGTGAACAATAATGTTATCTACAGTCTATGGGGCGTGTGCGACGCTGCTCAATCCCACATAAGCGCAGTAGCCGCTCCCGTACTCTTACACTGCGCAACACTAGCAGGAGGGGCCGATGTCCTTTGTACGTTACTACGAGATGCCTTCCAGCATCCGAACCCTTCACATCGGTTTACAGCTGTGGAACGAGTGGCTGTGCTCGTTAGATTTGTGGATCCAGCACCTGTGAGAGCCAGTTTGGCCCTGCAAGCTGCTCTGGCTGCAGCGTTTTGCTATTTGATAGCAAGCATGGATGATGTCAGTGTGTACGTGGCTCAGCGTGCCACGTTGTATTTGGGGACGATACATGATGAGGCTATTGAAGTATGTTGATATTTTAATTTATTTTATAAACTGTAGTCTTTTTGTTCAGTTATTAAATGAAACTAATTTAACCGGATTAATCGCGTATATTTAAGATTTTACATTTTTGGAAACCCGACGTTTCGAACACTTTACAGTAGTCCGTGGTCACGGGTAGACTGAGGTGGCATTCGTCTGTCAGTTGATATAATTATCATATCAAACTACCGCCAGCGATTTCTTAATTGCCTCGCGTACTGCCCTGGATTCCTGCAGAATGAGCTGATAGTATCTTGCCCTCTGGTATGGTGGGTTTGAGACTTCAATGATTTTATGAGTGGGTCCCAGGTGGTAGAAAGTTTCCAGCCATCCTCTCTATTGAAATTAGGATGTTTTTGTATTTCAATAGCCTCACGGATCATCCGAGGAATGAATCTATTTTCCTTAGCGAGGATTTGAGGATTATCAAACCTAATGTAGTGGCTGGGTTTATCCGCAGTATGCTCACACACAGCTGACTTCGATACATGCCCATTCTTGATATCTGAGATGTGTTCCTTCACCCTAACACCGATGCTTCTCTTTGTTTGACCAATGTATGATAAGCCACAATCACAGTCTAGTTTGTATACACCTGCACTCTGTAAAGGAATATTACTTTTTATTGGTCTCAAGAATTGGCTCACTTTCCTGTTAGGCTTGAATATGGTTTTTATTGAAGCTCTTCTTAAAATGTTGCCAATCCTGTCTGTAACCCCCTTCACATATGGTAGAAATGCAGGCTGTCTCTCTACTGTGGGTGGCTTGTTGGTATTCTGAGAACGCTGGCGGGGAACTGGCAGCTTGTTCTGACGAAGAGTATTCTTCACCTGGCGAAGCTCGTCCCCTAGGTGTTCAGCGTCACAGAGGTGGTGGGCTCTCTGAAACAAAGATTTGCCAACGGTAGATAACTGTGTAGGGTGATGGTGAGATTCACCATTGAGGTATCTATTGGTGTGCGTGGGTTTCCTATATACTGTGTGGCCTATTGTGCCATTGGGATTTCTAATGACTAAAACATCTAGAAAAGCTAGCTTTTCTAGATGTTTTAGTCATTAGAAATCCCAATGGCACAATAGGCCACACAGTATATAGGAAACCCACGCACACCAATAGATACCTCAATGGTGAATCTCACCATCACCCTACACAGTTATCTACCGTTGGCAAATCTTTGTTTCAGAGAGCCCACCACCTCTGTGACGCTGAACACCTAGGGGACGAGCTTCGCCAGGTGAAGAATACTCTTCGTCAGAACAAGCTGCCAGTTCCCCGCCAGCGTTCTCAGAATACCAACAAGCCACCCACAGTAGAGAGACAGCCTGCATTTCTACCATATGTGAAGGGGGTTACAGACAGGATTGGCAACATTTTAAGAAGAGCTTCAATAAAAACCATATTCAAGCCTAACAGGAAAGTGAGCCAATTCTTGAGACCAATAAAAAGTAATATTCCTTTACAGAGTGCAGGTGTATACAAACTAGACTGTGATTGTGGCTTATCATACATTGGTCAAACAAAGAGAAGCATCGGTGTTAGGGTGAAGGAACACATCTCAGATATCAAGAATGGGCATGTATCGAAGTCAGCTGTGTGTGAGCATACTGCGGATAAACCCAGCCACTACATTAGGTTTGATAATCCTCAAATCCTCGCTAAGGAAAATAGATTCATTCCTCGGATGATCCGTGAGGCTATTGAAATACAAAAACATCCTAATTTCAATAGAGAGGATGGCTGGAAACTTTCTACCACCTGGGACCCACTCATAAAATCATTGAAGTCTCAAACCCACCATACCAGAGGGCAAGATACTATCAGCTCATTCTGCAGGAATCCAGGGCAGTACGCGAGGCAATTAAGAAATCGCTGGCGGTAGTTTGATATGATAATTATATCAACTGACAGACGAATGCCACCTCAGTCTACCCGTGACCACGGACTACTGTAAAGTGTTCGAAACGTCGGGTTTCCAAAAATGTAAAATCTTAAATATACGCGATTAATCCGGTTAAATTAGTTTCATTTAATATGTGTAATAATCGCGAAAATCAAAGAACTTATTTTTGTTCAGTTATTAAAGCATCTATTATTCATCAGTTTCTTCAGTTTTATTGATTAAATATTAATAATAATGCCAAAGCCGAACGAATAAACAAGACCATAAAATTCAGAGCGAAAACTGGATAACAAATATTAAATATCTTTTTACAGCCAAATTATGCATCTTTGCATAATTGTGACTAATAAGTTATATAACTTTTTAGATAAAACTTTGTAGTATAAAAAATGAAGGATTTATCCAAAAGTTTTTACATCAAAGTGGAATAAACATTCACCCTCCCAAACTTTTACATTTATAACTAGTAGGATTACAATTCTGTTAGAATTACTTTCACTCCCTTAGCTCCTCCTGCACTGCCTGGAGACGCAGTTCGACCTGGTGGTGGTGGACCGGCCCATGGTGCTGCAGTCGGTGTACCAGCTGCACAACACCCTGAGCGACCGCCGCATCCTCACCTGGCAGTTCTTCCTCAACCGCTTCGAGACTCTATTCCTGGAGGCGCACGCGCATGCGCAGATGGCGGACAAGACCGTGGACTATACACATTTGAGGGGTTAGCTGTGGTTATGATGTTCGCAACATTTTTGCCCTTTGATAATGTTGGAAATTATTTGATACATTTATTATAACTAATAACAATAATTTATAATAAATAAATATGACCGGTCTCATGCCAAACCGTCGTCGCCCGCAGACGTGGCGGGCGCGGCGCGCGCGGCGGCGCTGGCGCGCGCGGCGGCGCACGCGGGCGCGGCGCGCTCGCTGGCCGCGTCCTTCGGCGCCAAGTGGCCCTACAAGCGCACCGTGTCCGCGCCCGCCGCCGTGCCCGCGCAGCCCCTGCACGTGCACTGCCATGCTGGTCAGTCAGTTATATCCTTACTTACTAGTATTAAGCTGACTTCATATTAATTTCGTAGGTACATTTTATGTATACAGGGTGGAAGTGTCAGCACCACTTTAAATGAAACCCTAGTTTTAACTACTCCATAAAAGCTTTTTAACCTTTTTTTTTCCCAAAAATGAAAAAGTGATTTGGAATTTTGGAAGTAGTATACGTTTACGTCATGCGGAACTGCATCACACGAAATACAGGTATGGATAAACATCGTGAAATGAAAAAGAAATCCTACGTCTAAACGTCGTCGTATGAGTTTGAAATATTGTACTCTATATGCTGTTTCCGTAAATAGAGCGCTGCCTCTTTCACCCTGTATATGTATAGTGCAGTCCTGTGGAGTATGTGATGGAAGGCTTCCTCACATCGACCTTGCCATACGAGAGACCCCCGCTGATGGGAAGAGAAGATTTCGGTTGACCTTCAAGAATACAATATTGATGACATTAGAGGAAGGTCATGTATGTGGTTTAACGACAATGGCCGACGCGAAAGTGGTATGCAGATACCGTAGCGTTTGGCGTTTTTTCCTAAAGATATCAAATCATGTATCATTATTTTTAAATGATTCCAATTATTCATAAAAAAAATATTATATAATATCCTATCCACAGCAACAACGGTAGATCGGGAAAAAGTTTATCCTCGCCAATACTCGGCGCCCTTACTCAAACGGAAGACATCACGTTTTGGACTTGGCCTCGCTACACCCAGGACTAACAATACTAATGGTAATATTATATCAAATAATTTGGAAGTTATTTATAAAATAAAAAATATATATCAGCTTCACACTGTATCCCGAACATAACAAGGTAGGCAGAGGGAACCTAGTGTTAAGACACTCCGTTCCCCACTTTCCGCCGAGTTCTTATGATGAGTGGCAGAACTCAGCGCCGCGCTTTGCCTCGACACCAAAGCGAAGAAATAAAAATATTAATGTAAATAAATATTTCACTTCTGGCCTCGTTTATTAAATTTAATTAATTATATTTATATTCATTTAAAATTATATAAAAGAATATATAGTTGATAAAAATAAGACATAGGGGAACTTAAGCCCCCGCCTCATTTATGGTCCAAGCGCTCTGCACTAGACTATACGTTCTAATCAAAGTAAACATATTAAAATATACATAATATGTTATATGTATTTACTGCTCCCAGATGGCATGCACAGCTTATCGGGGCGGTCGGATGAAACGCTAACAACAGTGTTGCCCAAAGCAGTAGACGTGGAGGAGGCTGATAAAGAAACTAATAACTTATTAGTCTTTTTATTGATGCAGTTTCTTTCCAGGTATTTTTAATAATTGTGTTATTTTTTTTAGTTTGAATTTAATTTAATTTAATTTAAGGAGATTTTTTTCATATAGATTTTTTATTTTTTTTTATTTTGGTATACGTTTTGAAAATTGTTAATTAATTTAGTTTTTGCATATCTATGTATCTATTAGTTGTTTTTCTTTGTTACCGTAAGTTAGGCTATCTAGAACACTATAACGCATGCTGTGTCTGCAACTAGAAAAATGCAATCACTTGTATCTACTATGTTTGTCATATTTTCTCTATGTAAACATATATTGATTGTAATTTGTTTTGTGGACCAATAAACAGAAAAAAAAAAAAATTATAAATGTTTTATTTTTTTGTCTTTTTTGTTTTGTTTGGTTGAACTAACTATAGCTTTGAATCGCAAAATTCTTTTTGTATAAATAGTAAGCAGGGAGAACTTAAACATAAATACCTCATTGATATTTCCTTGTTTTTTCTAATTAAGATAATTTTATAAATAGTACTAATTTACTAGAATAGAGACCACGACTCCTATACCGTACTATAGTTACATTTAAACATTGTTTTAGGGCCGATCAAGCACATCCAACAGAAGATAAAACAACAAGTAAAACACAAGACTTAGTGCTACGTCACTTATTCCTACTCCTCGGTTATAATACTGTGGAGAAATACTTCACTATCTCACCACATACTTTACGGTTAGTGATTTAATATATTTTTTCAAGTTCACACTCTGTTCCACTTATGGAAGTGTGGTAGATATATCCTGGTGTTAAGACAATCAATTCTCCGCTCTACGTCTTAATCTGAAATATTAGATGTTGAGTGGAAAAACTCAACGCTGTGCGGTGTCTAACATTGGCGAAGAAATTAAAATAATTATTTCCAGATGGAATCGTACTCATAACCATCGAATCATCTTATAAATATGGATTATTCCTTTTAATTTGTTTTTGTATTATCAATAAAGCTTTGACTTAAGAATGTACAATCGATATATATAAAATTCTATCTATATAAAGAAATAATTAAAATTATAATCAGTATTACACTATGGGAATGAATAATTTTTATTTCTTCTCTCTGATAATAAGACAAACTATGCTTTTGAGGTATGTTGAGCATTCAATGCACAATTTTTCGAAATTTGGGAGGTTGGGAGATGGTGTGGGGTCCATATACGGGGTACAGTGAATAAATTGATTATAATCAATATATGTTTTTTTTTATTTAAATATCTGTTTTACAGATTATCATCAATTTTTAACGCGTTCATGGCGAACTTGCCGCAAGTGTTGGATCAAAATCATGTGATGGGTGCCACTATGGTTGAGCCTACTTTGATGTTATTACAGGTTAATATAGTTAGTTAATTATATATAGAGAATTGATAACGAAATTATTTGAAAGCTTTTCACTACGAAGTCCTCAGAATGGTAATATTAAAAAAAAATGCTAGTATAATGTAACGCATTATTTAAGTGAAAATGAAAAAATGTTATTTGTGAACAAAATATATATTTATATCACTTTAAAAACTGCTTTATTTAGTTACTTTTTAACTGATTTCAATTCGACTGTAGGTTCTTTTCTGTATATTGCTTATGCAATTACTCTGTCAATTATTAATTAATTTTGAAGATTCTCTTTTTATCCACAGCACTGCATCCGCCCAGCACAAACACAAACACACACTCAAACTCAACCAACAAACACAGAACACACAACCCACTCGCTGTCAGAACTACAGCCACATGTGCGCCGCCATTGGCTCATGTCACTTTTAGTTATCCTCTATAAATATAATTATACGGAATGTGAGGCAACTGGTGCATTAATACGGTCCGTGCTGGCGTCGGTGCAAGCGCAGCACCACAGCTGCAAGCGGATACCGCCCGTGCTGCTGTTGCAGCAACAGCAGTATGGTCAGCAGCAACAGCAGCGTGGGCGTGGTTAGTTGTGTTGTTAATATTTTTTATATGTAGAATTATATTAATTATATTAGTTGATTGCTATTTGAGTTTCTTTTATCAGCTTCACATTGTACCCTGCTGTGTGCAGGGTAGGCAGAGGGAACATAAGACACTTCGTTCCCCACTTTCCGACGAACTGTTCGAGGCGTGGGAATTGAACACACAACGGTCGCATTTCATTCACACCCTTGTGCCCCTGAGCCACGTGAGTGATTATTGTATTTAGAAAAACTAAAAGTTTATCATTGTTTTTATTAAACTTTAAATATATATGTAAGAATGCAATAATTTTGATTAATATTATAGACAATCGTGAAAACCCAATAACGGTTGAGGAACAGACAGCCAAGTCACCTGCACACTGGCCCGACCCTCCTGAACCTGCTAAGTAAGCAACTAATACCGTATTTTAAGCGTATAGTGTCCTACTCTCCTTGATTGTTGTAGGTTTGAATCTGCCACTCCCGAAAATTTAAAGCAACTTTAGAAACATTAGTGAAGTGACTCTGTCCGAGAGTATTTAAAGGGTATAAATGTGTGCAAATTGGAATGTTGGAAGTTTATTTAGCTGTATTATTGTACTAAGTGCCCGAGGTAACTCTGACCGTACATAGCAAAGAAGGCAGAGAGAATCCACGAACCAAGTGAATCTTTGAACCCAAAAGAATCTTTGTTTCCCATTAAAATACTTCAGTTTTCCACTTTCCAGTGAATTCTTGAAATATTGTGTGCTTAGTCGCGAAACTTAACGCCGCGCTTTGCCTCGTTACCAGAGCGAGAAAATGAAAATATTTAATATTAAATATTTTGTTCTCCGAGTGGGAATCGATCGTCATTAATCCCAAATTTATGTTGGATGTTTTTTTTGTCGCTACGAGAGTATTTATTATAAAAATAATTAATTACCATAATAAATATAAATTTCCATAGATATCAGCAATGGAGTTTAGAGCAAGAATCATCTGAAAGTGAACTGATCGCCATACCTGAAACCAGCGATAAATCTGACACCACCGTGCATGGGAGTACTGCGCCGGTACAATTTATTAATTATTTTTATTATTTAACGCTATATCCCTCATAGCAGGGGAAGTGAACAGAAAACTTAGTTCTGTTTCACTAAAGCAGATGATTGATATAATTTGTTGAATGAATTCAATCGAATAAAGATCCAACTCATAATGACCTCATTTTTTTACTATTCCTTCAAATGGATAAGTACAATGTAAAAATTAAAAGAATATAATATTATCTTTGATAATTTCAGGGTTCCTTCGACGAGCCCTCCCACTACGAGGACCCGCCTATCACCTGCTACCAGTCCACGGTCGTGTCTCCATACCCACAAATGAACAAAATTGTAAGTTTGAAAATTTAATAGCACTAAAACTCTTGTAGATTTTTTTAGATTCAAACTGTATCCCGAAGGTACCAGGGTAGGAAGAGAGAGCCTTGTGCTAAGACATTCCGCACCGCACTTTCTGAAGGCATTGCGTGTTGAATGACGGAACTCAACGCCGCGACAGGAGCCTTATAGTGTATTGAAATAAACTGGTGGTAACTTTCAGTGGGTCAGTTGACACTAAATCGACACCGGCGTCGGTACAAAATAAGGGTTTCCGCCTAATTGCATTGCATGCTGAGTGGCGGAAGTCAACACCGTGCTTTGCCTCGTTACTAGTTGTGCTAGTTTGTGTTACCGTACCAAATGTACTAAAAATAGTAGCTGCAGCTCAGGTAGTTTAATTCTATCCAGGTTATGTAGTATAAATTGAAATTCAATATGTAAAAATATATCTAAGTCATATTTTAATAAATTACTTTTAAATTAAAAAAATAATTTTCTCTTATATAACAGCAGACAGCGGTCGGTTCTCGTTCAGCGCATCAGTTGTCCACGAGCTCTTCAGTGTCTATAGGCAGTGATTCTTCCAACTTGTATGTATATTTAGTTAGATAGTTATATATTTTTTCAATTTATATTATGTTTTGTTTAGTTTTTATAAAAAAATTAAACATAACTCTTTATTTCACACCCAGGTTACAAAGTGTATAATTATACACACATATATTATAAATATACAAGAACTTAAATAACGCAAAAGCGACCATATCACTGAAACTCACCTATAGTTATAGATTATTTAATTTTTTATACTTTATGGCACTAACATAAATAGAGAAGTAGTAAACACAAAAATAAAAAAAGAAAAGCATATAGGTTAGTTAAACAATAAAGTTATCATCAGCTTAAAATGAAATGTTTACTAGTTTTTTTAATATATAAACAAAGGAATTTCATTTACTTCCTGATGATCCATTTATTTTAACAACTACTTTTTTTTCTCCTCTTTTCATTTACGTTTCTACTTTTTACGTTGTTTTGATTTGATATATACTTAAAAAATATTTGGCAAAAAATATTTATTATCTATACAGGAAGTCGACCCCCATGAGTGGTCAGTCAGTGGAGATCTGGCCTGACCAACTCCATCAGCAGAATTCACCGCGCACTAAAATACTTGGAAAACAGAAGAGGATTGTGGGTGAGTTATTTATTTATACATTTGTAATTTTTTAGCTTCACTCAGTATCCCGCATATAGTAGGGTAGGGAGAGGGAGCCTAGTGTTGAGACACTCCGTGCACGACGAACTGCTTAATTTTATAGGTATTGCGGGTTGAAGCATAGAGTTTAATTATCGTTTTTTATCTTATTACCAGAGCGAAGGAATGAAAAAAAGTCATACCCCCGATTTAGAACCGAACTCATAACCTGCGCGTTTACAGTGAGACACGGTGCCTGTGTTTGTATGTTAATATGTTAACTTTCAATTGGTGTGCAGCGGGCAGCAGCACGTCCCCGGACACGGCGGCCTCGGCCTCGTCCAACGGCACGCACCACCACGCGCTGCTGCGCAGTCCGGGTAACTTTATTAATTTTAAAGTAAATTTAACTTTGAAAATTACATAAAGTCCCTAACTGAAACTACGAAAAATATTTAAACGTATTTTTATATGAAAATTGAACTCATGGTGTATGTATTTTTAAACTCATTCTTCATACATTCGCTCATTTCCTACATTCACTCACATGCATGCGTGCATGCAAACATTAACTAGTATAGTACGCCCGACGATTCGTGGTCACTCTGAAGTAAGTGTAGATTAAGAAATTATTATAATATGGGAAAATATTGGCCTTTGTTTTCTTAATTTATCATACTTTTTATTATTTTCTTCTCAAATGTACAACATATGTACAATTCTGAAAACCTAACTTTATGGCGGCCACGACTTATGGACCTCACTGTAGACATTCATATCTAATTTACGAACGAACATAATTTTTTTACGGTTTTAAATTATTTTTATTTTGCCACCGGTAGACTAGAGTAAAGGGAGTAGGAGATGCGCGTACTGCGCCTGGTCTCCGATGGCAAAGCGGGTCTGCTCCGCGGCCTCTTTAAATGAATGCCATATTAGAAAGACTACCATCCCTAACTACCAACTTCTTCTACTAATACTGTAATTATTTATTACTGGAGCGAGAGTTATTATAACGCTATGTCAGGTCTTGTGCACGAGATTGTGTACTTGTCTGTTATATTTAATAGTCGTTCAACAAGTTGTTTATTTAATAGTACCATATAAACGGTTTTTTCCCGCAGGTGTAGCCTACGCGTCTCCAGAGTCGCCATTATCCAAAATGGAAGTGGCATGGAACACGCCCACGCCTCATCCCACGCAGCACCAACACTTGCCCCACGGTACATTTCATATACCAACGCCGGCGCCGGAACGGTAAGGAAGACATTATTAGGAATATTGCTAAAGTTCCTTTATTCTAACACTAGCGAACCACGCGGCTTCGTCCGCTAAATCTTATTTTTTTGTCAAATTATACAAAATCATTATATAAATTGTAGCCTATTTGTAATTCTGATGTCTATGTGTTATTGTGATATATAGATAGCTATATTACTGTAAGGCTTAATCTATATTGTTTCAGTAGTTTATGTGATAAGTGGAACAAACATCCATCCTCACAAATTTCTAATATTAAATAATCATTTAATATAACAAGCATTTATAAATTTTAGGATTGAGTAAATTTTGTACATAATTTTAGTTTAAACAAGGTGTCCCTTAATAAATAGATAAACTTGCACACTTATATTATAGACCTATTTAGCATGCAACGTAAAATTAGAAAAAAATTCCTAAGTAATTTATAAACTATTATTTTTTTCCTTTAAACGACTATCACACTACTTTATGCGTATGCAAGTATATTTCAAAAATAATATATTTCATAAGATATTTATACCAAAAGGTACAGAGGAAATTGTTATAGTTAATGTTTAAGCTTTTTTTGAAAAAAAAAAAAAATTTTTGAAATTCAATTTTTATTGTGAATTTTGAAATAAATTATTTTTCTAAAAGTTATACTAGACATCGGTGCTTAAAAGTAATCTTTTTATGCAATGTACGTACAGCACGTGGAGTACAATGACACTATTAAAGCCTAAATACAATATATACTTGATGGAAATTTCTATGAATATTATTAAGAAAAATTAAATATTACTGTTTAGAAACAACTACATAATTGTGTAGTATTTATTTTATTTTTAGGATAGATTATTATACTTTTATTTAATAATCTACTTTCAGGCTTCTTCCCATTGGACCGAAGCCCAACAAAGAACAATACCCAGTATTCAATGCATTAGTTGATAGAGTGAGAGAGGCTCTCAATATTCCTGGTAGGTACAAAAATTTATATATTTTTTTATTTCTTTTAAGTACAGACAATTAAACAGAGGAAATATCTCATGAACGCGACATATATAGTCAATTTAATTTTCTAGGATAAAAAAAACTACACTTGACACAAAACAGAAACTATAACGGAATGGACAATCACGGTCTGTTGTGTAAGACGATTCATAATAAAAAACACAGATGTTTGTTGTTCTTGTAATAAGCCCATTGTCCATTTTCGTTAGCTACACCTAATATTATGACATTAGGTTTAACGTACAACTAAACTTGAGACTCACGGTGAAAATGAAGAAAAACGTGCTCAGCTGGTTTGGGCACGTCGAACGAATAAGTGATGAAAGAATGACAAAAAAGATTTATGATGGAAAAGTGAGTGGTAAGAGAGGTAGGGGGAGACCTCAGTTGACCTTCGAAAACACAGTATCAAAGATACTGGAGGAAGGTCACGTAAAAAGTATGAGGATCCCCCGGAGGGCATGTATGAAGAGGTTGATGACAGTGGACGAGGCGAAAGAGGTATGTAGAGACCGTAGCGCTTAGCGCTCCGTTCTCTCTGACTACCCCGCTAGGGATAAAGCGTGAAGTTAGTTTAGCTTTAGTTTTTCCAACTAAACTTCTGTTGTTTAAAAAAAAATTCTTCATTCAATACAAAATCATTTATAATACCCAAAAAAATTAAGCAAAAGCAATAGAAATGAACAGAATAGAAGACATGTTTTCAGATGACTCCACCGAACGCACGGACTCTAGTGAGCTAGAGGGGCCGCCGAGACCCCGAAGATTAGCCCAGCGACCACCGCCCAGCCCGACTAACCCTGTTATCCCCACAAACCCCGTGAACCCCGTGAATCCTACGAACCCCGTCAATCTTGTGAACCCCGTAAACCCTACGAGCCCGGCCAATGTAGTTCATTCGGCAAATTCTGTTGATGGATATGATACTGGTGATAAGGAGAGGTAATATGAATTTTGTATGATCAGTAAAGGTTAAGGTCTTAGGGCTAAAATTAAAATTATATTTTAGAAAAAGTCATAGATATTTTGTTTGTAATTTTGTAAATGTAGAAATTTTATTTTAAATTGATTTACTGATAAATTTCCAGGTCTCCCAGAAAACTTGCCCGTCAAGTAGCACAGCTGGGATCACCACCGTACATACCACCGCCACCACCAGCGCCGCCACAGCCGCGACCAGCAAGACCGCTGTCTACTGGTAATTTATATAGCAGTTAATAATATCTTTGATTTTCACAATTATTATACCTTTTAAATGAAACTCTCAAAGCGGAATAATTTATTATTGTTATTGCCAGATGGCATAAGGTTCAATTGATGGCACCATTAATGTATGGTGTATGGGTAACCACTTTAACCATTTATGATATTAATTCGAAAAGAAACCACAATAAAGATACAATATTCGTATTCAGTAGATAAGGCGATAGGTTCATTTAAATCGATTTAAATATTACAATAAATTTGTCATTTGCAATATATAATATTAGTTGTATTAATAATATATATTGTTATAATTGGATATGAAAAAATATTTTTCAGAATGTGGGCATGCATGGTGGGGTGGAACCCGTCGAGCTGCTCGCCGCGCTGCGCACGCGCAGCCATCCCCGCATCGCCCAGATGCTACTTTACGATATCGGTGTATGTTTCGATCCTAACTAATATACCATTAGTTTCATAATTAAAATCAGCTATTTATTTTTTATTTATAAAATAAAGGTTAATAATAATAAGGTAGAATAATAATTATAATGCTATGAGCTCGCGCGGATGACTTATTGACGGTATGTTAAGTAACTTATTCTATATCATTCTATATTCCGTGCACGGCAAGGTAGTCAGGGAGAATTTAGTATTAAGACACACTACGTTCTTCACTTTCTACCGAGTTTTTCGAGGCATTGTGTGTTGAGTGGCGAAACTCAACACCGGACACCATGGTGCCGGAGTGAAGAAATGAAAATATTAATAAATAATTATTTATTCCTTCGAATGGGATCTAACCTATAACTGTTGCGTTGTAGTCACATTGTTGTCAGGTTGCGCCACGGCGGCCTGATTACAATAAAGAGATTATTTTAATTATATTTGAAATTATGACTTGATATTATTTTTATATACATAATTATATATTTTTAGACGTTCAAAATATTTTGTTATTATAAAGACGTAGTTGTGAAATGTTTTCATATATATGCAATGTCTTTATAATAAGCTGAATGTAGGCGGCGAAGCGGTTTTGCTATTGGATCGTTTTTTTGTAGGTGTATTTTAAATCTGGGATCATTGAAATTTAACGTAACTGTAAAACAATTTTGATAAGAAAACATTATGCTCAATAATATTTTAAGGATATATGTGGATGTAAAAACGTAATTGAAAATATCTACCATTGTATTAAATGATATATTTAATGAATTCGACGTGGCGCGCAGGCGGCGAGTGCGGCGGCCTGGAGGAGCAGTACAGCGACGAGGAGGTGGGGCTGAGCGTGATCGTGCTGGCCACGTACGTGCGCCGCGCGCCCGCGCCCGCCGCCGCGCTGCTGCCCGCGCTGCTGGCGGCCGTGGCGCGCCTGGCGCAGCGCGCCGAGCCGGCGCCGCGTGCCGGCCCGGCGCCGCCCGCGCCGCCGCCCGCCAGCGCGCTGCGCGTGGCGCACCAGTTCCTGCGCTGCGTGCTGCACCAGCTCGCGCCCAACAACGTCTTCCTGCAGATATTCCTGCAAAGGACGCCCGGTAGCTCTATTCGTCGGTCCCGGCTCGGTTAGCTAGTGCGTTGCACATAACTATTTATTTACTATTTATATGTACAGAAAAGCAGCGTCAGATGTTCTTCAAGAGTGTAGCGCAGGCGTTTGTGGATTTCAACGAGTTATATCCATGTGGACCGCTGCAGTTGCTTGTGGAGCATCTCAACTCTAAGAAGACCTTGCCAATTGATGTAATATTTTTTATTTTAAATAATCCTATCTTATACTATTTTATTTTTGTATTCAATTTTGCAATTATACAAATACTGGGTGGAAGTGACTACGCTCCTTTTACGGATCTAGCATATAGGGTAAAATATCTTAAACCTATAGCCATAATCAATATTCGTCAAAAGCTTAGAAGTATGTTTAGTTATGTTCATTTAATGATTTGTATTCGTATAGTATTATATGTGAGGTAATTGTGAGTAGATACCTATAACGTAAACACCTACTACTTTTCATTCTCTCGAAACATACTAGAACGAGAAGGGGACATACTTTTTTGTTATATTTTATACAATTACCTATTTTTATAATAAACCTAAACAACGTTCGACTTCACTGCCAATACCTACGACTCGATTTCGTGAATGAGGCGTGTGCGATGTTGTTGCTTTGACAGGTTTGTGTCTTAACAAATGGTGTTTTATTTTACAACGATGATTTATGATTTATTTTGTTTTAAAAACATATTTTTATTTATGGTCAAACCTTTTTTTAAATTGTATTAGGCTTTTATAGAGTAGTTAAAACTGTATTTTTATTTAAGTTGATCAAGATGAAAACACTCAATATATTAAGGTTTTAAGTAAATAAAAATTATTGTTTGTTTAGATTTTTTATTAACATTTTAAAAAACTATTAAAAATTTCATAACAAAAAAAAAGTGAAATAAAGTAACTACAAAACTGTTATAGTTGTGTAATATCTTTAATATTTTATAACTATTTTGACTACTGTAATATAATTGTTTTAATGGTTAACAGTCTTAATATTTAGATATAAAACTTAAAATGTTATTTTTGCGTCATTATAGTATTGCACCAATTATGTTATTATTTAGAACAAGCTAATATGAACGTGTATCTGTTTGTAGCAAATGAGCATAATAGCGGGCAACATGGCCATGTACCTGGAGTGCCTCGCGCCCGAGGCGCTGGGGCCGCTGAGCGCGTGCAGCGCGTGGCTGAGCGCGCTGGAGACGCTGCTGCGCGCGCTGGCGCTGCACGCGCCGCCCGAGCCCGCGCCCGCGCTGCGCCTGTGCGCCGCCGCGCTGCGCCTGCCCTCCGCGCCGCACCACCGCGCGCTGCTGCCGCCCGCCTCCGAGCTGGCCGCGCTGGCGTTGCGCGCCGCGCCGCTGCCGCTGCGCACCGCCGTGGAGCTGTGCGCCGCCGCCGCGCGCGCCTTCCCGCGCGACCGCGACAAGCTGCTGCTGTGCCGCGTGCTCGTCTACGAGCTGCTGCACGCGCTGCGCAACAAGACGCCGCTGTCCACGCTGCCCGACGAGAACCTGTTCGTGCTGCTGCAGTTCGTGCTGCAGGGCCACGGCGTGCTGCTGCTGCTGCCCCCGCAGCTGGAGGCCCGCTGCGCCGACTTGCTGGCCGGCGCCGGGCCGAGTGCTGGCGAGCTGGGTGCGGCGCCGGTGGATTGTATGAGACCGCATTTACCTGATATGCTTGATTTGCTCCATGACCCGCATCTGCTTAATAAGATCAAGGTAACTTTCCTTTGTTTAAAAATTTATTTGGTAAAATCATGTATAAAAAGTATAAAAAACAATGTTATTATGAACAGGAAAGTATTTTGCTCTATATGTATAAAAATATAAAAATCTACAATTATTAATGTTTTAAGTAAATAAAAGTTATTGTTTATTTAGATTTTATTTATTAACATTTTAAATTTTTTTTTATATTTCTATTTTTTTTATATTTTTCAAATACAATATTTCGCGACAATTGTGTAAAGTTAATGTGAACTGATAAAATAATTATTATGTTAAAATATCAAAATTTATTTATATAATAAAAATTATAAAATAACATTACTTGCAGGGATCAGTCTCCAAGTCAATAGTAAACCGTAACCTAGTCAGCCTCAACGAGGACACGCTGGGCGCGATAGTGAAGGGCGGCATCGCCCAATACGTGGCCATGGAGCTGGCTCTAGAACAGAACAGAGCTAAACAACACGCGAGACATCCTCTTCCCTGGTTGTCTTCTACACTGCCCGGGTAATAAACCTATTATTCTCATATATTCCACTGGTACTGAGCCTAAAAAATATTCTCTGCTATTATATATTTTGGCTCAAGTTATGAGGTAATTGCTGTCCTAAATGGGGACCTCATAACCTGACGACCTCATAAAATTTGGTAGAGATTTTCGTTTACACATTGGATATATATTATGTATTGCAGATCCCCCCGTAAAGATCGATATCCTTCTTAGTATTTTGATGAGGAAAAAGAGCATTAACAAGCAAAAAAAATCAAAATAAATGGCTCACACACTCTTCGAAATAGTTTTTATAAATTTTGATCAGTTTTTCTCTAATATAGACATTAGACATTATTTAGACAACGTTTTATACGTTGTTAATTTGAACTGTGTGGTGCTCTGACCACTAAGCCATACGTTCTCATGTACGGCCAGAGATCTGGGATGTTGGGCTACAATCTTAAATTGAATGCAACATTTTAATTGAAATGTTCAATGCATCAGGTCACGTGACATAGCAGAGTGCGTGGGGCGCGTGCGCCAGGTGTCGTGGGTGGTGCTGGGCGCGCTGGCCAACGCGCGCCACCACCCGCTGCAGCTGCCCGTGCCGCTCGACGCCACCTGCCACCTCACCGACCTGGTCCAGGTGAGACCCACACCCGCTCTGGTACGGTAAGCAGAGACAACGTAGTGGCAAAGCACTTCGTATTCCAATTTCAGCTTGTACTTATATGTTGAATGGCGGATTTTCACGCTTTATTTATATTTCTTTGCTCTGGTAACGAGGCAAAGCACGGTCTTCAGTTCCGTAACACATAATTCCTTTAGATTTCGGATAAAGTAAGCAACACAAGTGTCTTAATGGGAACGGAGTATTTTGTATTAGGTTCTCAGGTT
This sequence comes from Heliconius sara, assembly GCA_917862395.2. NCBI lineage: Eukaryota > Metazoa > Arthropoda > Insecta > Lepidoptera > Nymphalidae > Heliconius > Heliconius sara. The sequence continues at coordinate 590,279 of OU860788.1, read as the reverse complement.
CCCTCTAAGTACCTGGCTAGGTGCACGGTACAGCATGTTGCTAAAAAAATGTACAAATTGGGAAATAATCAGTTACCGGTATTTTATATTAATAAAATTAGATGTGATTGTTTTTTAAATACCACTAGTGTCACATCAGAAAGGTCGACAAAAACCCAATATCTTAAGATCAAAAAAAAAACTATTTATATAGTGTAAAATGTCATGTTTCCTGTATTTTATTCTACATAAAATAGCATATCTGCGATTAAAATTTCATAGGGAAAAGTCGATGTTTTTTTGTTACTACAAAAATTATGTGTGCTTGTATAACGCTCGAAGAACCAAAACCTAATTCCCCTTATATACATAACTTCGCACTTATTTAGTAGCATAATTATTCTTCACTAATTATAACTCCATTCTCTACAGACAATAATGTCGTCCTATATCGACCAAACACCCGAATCCAAATCGACACAAGACGGTACACCCGCAGGGAGCGTGCGCATGAACGCTCTCTGCGCGTCCTTCGTCCTCTGCCAGCTTTGGACGCTGTACGCACAACGAGCTGCTCCGGACCTGCTGCTGCACTTCTGGTGCAAGCTGGTGCCGACGCTGACTCAACTTACACATGCTACAAAAGCTGGTGAGTCTTGTTGTTTTGTTAAGAGCACAGGAGCTACTGCCACATTTTTGGTTCAAATGGTTCAACCTACACTAACAAAGAAAACCTATGCTACTAAGCTTGTGAGTTATTTCTATTTAGTGATTTAGTTTTAATAGATATATCCTGGAAAAAAGAATGTGAATTATGGTCGATGGCTGGGAAGTTACGGTACGATGTTGTATTTCTTTAAACAAGTTAAATAAGTGTCTGTGACTATTTTAAAGTTTATCATCAATAATTCAACGAATGAAGCCAAAAAGTGAAATAATATAACTAGAAAATGTAATAATGAGAAATACTTAGCTCTTGCCTACATTGATTAAACTAAGAAAAAAATATTTATAATTTAATTTGATTATTAATTGTTTTCAGCTTGCAGAAACAGTGAACCTTCACTTCTTAAGCCTTCTAGAATCTTTGCTGGAAAGTAACTCGACGGTGCTCAACAAACTGCTGCCTTTATGGACACCAATATTACATTCGCCGCTTTTTAATGTAAGTCATTTAAACGAAACTCTTTGGATTATATAGTAAAATACATCTTTGGAAATCCAAGGTTACGGACACTTTGCAGTAGTCCGTGGTCACGGGTAGACCGAGGTGGCATTCTTCTGTCAGTTGACATATATTATATAAAACTATCGCAAACGATTTCTTAATTGCCTCGCCTTCTGTTCTGGATTCTTGCAGAATAAGCTATATTATAACTTGCACTGAATGGATAGTCTTGAAACCTTGAAGTTTTTATGAATCGGTCTCTGGTGGTAAAAAGTTTCCAACCGTCCTCTCTATTGAAACTAGAAAGTCGAGTTTCCAAAAATGTACTAACGTAATACTAAATATACGTGATTAATTTAATTAAAAATGTGTAATAATTGCGAAATTGTATGATCTTATATATATATATATATATATATAAAGATGTTTTGGCTCTGACCACTATGGCTCAGTGGTCAGAGCGCCTGGTCGGTTCCCAGGAGGCGCGGGTTCGAGTCCCGCTACGTTCAAATTTTTATACGTTTTCTAATTAAGTATTTATCTTTCCTAAGTGTGGATTAACACTTTAAAAATGTTTTAAAATAAAGTATTATATTGCCACACAGATGCCGCGCCACGTCGCCCAACGTCTTGAAGCGTGCAGAGAAATGAAACCGGAGGTAGTTACCACACCCTCTCCTCCACCCACCACTAGTGGGTCACTACCACCACTGGGGTCACCAACGTCACTGGGGTCACCGACGTCGTTGGCGTCACTGGCCGCCGCGAGGGAGCATAGACGTCTGTATAGATTGCTAACCAAGCTGGCGCAATTGGAAATGCAACCGCATTCGTTTTATTTTATATAAAGTCTCTGTGGCCAAAATAGGAATTATAAATAAATGTCTTTGACACGTGACCCATTCTAAATGCGAAAGACTGTTTTTCCTCGATAAATAGATTATTTAATACAAAAAAAAATAATTCGAAGCAGTAATTCCTGAGATTCGAGATGTAATAAATAATTATTATTAATAATTAAATAGAATTGGGAACGTGATTGATTGTAAATGTCCCGGTTGTGGGTTTCTTTAAAAACCTTCTTGAAACAAAAAATTTTGACACTCAACATGTCTCAAAATTAGGAATAAATTAAACTGAAGAGTAGAATCTTAATTCTCTCTATTTTTTTGTAAAAACTTCACGCTATATCCGTACAAGGTAAGCAGAGGGAACCTGGGAAGTTAGTGTTAAGATACCGATTCCCATTTATATACATTAAATTTCCCATTTTTCGCTGAATTCTTAAGGCATTGCGTATTGAGTGGCGGTAGTGTATGATAAATTTCATGATTTAACAATATTTTGTAATAAATAAACTATTTATTATCAAGGTTTTCTTGTCAATTGGATCACAAGAAAAAAATAAACGATTTCTAAAACGTTTCACTCCTTATACCGCATATACCGCAGAGTAGACATGGAGAACCTAGTGTCAAGACACTCTTATCCGCAATTGCCGCCCGAAATTCAAATGATGCTAACAAAATATTGATAAACGTTTAATTTATAGATACATAACATATTCTGTTAAGACAGAAAAAGTAAAAACATGGAGTAGTTGTTGTTTCACAATTCGCAGAAAATATACTGATATGTGTTATTTATATTTTTATGTATATTTCATTATAATAATCGTTTATTGATGTTAGATATTGATGTATTTATTATGTGAATAAAGATTTAAAAACTTTATTAGCATTTTCTTTTATTTTCTCCATTTGTGAATTGTTGTGTTTGGATTTGTAAGTTAATTACACTAAGATGATATGAGATATATAAGATTCGTGATGCGAATCTGATGAAACACGGTGTAACAATATACGTGATAAGTAGAGGAAAGGAAAGAACTAAAACTAATACTAGAAAAGTATTTGATAAACAAATAAATATTTTTTTAAAATATTAATAGCAACGAGCATATCTGCAAAGATGTCTTAATATTTTTTTTATTATTTATTTTCAATTTTTTCATAAATATAAATCAATGTCAAAATTCAGTTCAGTCTTAAAAACATAAAAATAACTATGAATATGTGCATTAGCAAAACATTTTTTTGTTTTTTTTTTAATCAAGTTTTTGTGAATATTTTTTTAGAAATAGTAAAGTAACTAACAGGAGCAATATATGGATCAAAATAATTATATTTTTCCTTGCTCTAAAGCAGCGGTTCCCAACATTTTCCTGATCAAGGACCACTTTTATGTTGTTCTTGGTAGCAGGGACCACTGTACATGTTCATTCAAAATTAACTGTGATAGTCATACAGAAACTTCCCCTCACCATCCCCAGTCATAAAATAAAATCGTTCGCGGGCCATATTTAGGCTTCTGTTGACCATTGGTGGTCCGTGTACCACTGGTTGGGAACCGTTGCTCTAAAGTAAAAAATAACATTACTCTCAAAAATAACATTGACACAAAAATAAATGTATTTAAGGAAACCTATACAAACAATTTCAACGATAAATTATAATTACTATAAGTACGATAGGAAAGTGAAAGACAAAATGTATGAATACAAAATTTAACTTTTATTAATATTACAAAAAATACTATTAGATAATACTAAGAAACAATAATTTAAAACGTTTGTAGGTACATGTATAATAAATTTTATTAACATGTGTAATATATCAGATTTACTAGTAAGCCCATTTTAGAAAGACAAATTAAAAAAATAATTTATGTAAAATGATTTTTTTTATTTTAATATGTAAAAAGATCGAAACAACAGAACATTAAATGAAAAATTGTTTAATTAAATACGAAAAATAGTTAAGAAAATCAACAACTTTTAAACACACTTTTTATGCATAAATAAATAATATAATGTAGCTTACAAATGAAAGTGTAAAGATAACATCATTTTAATTGAAAATTGTTATTATTGATACGTAACAATTTATATAGACAAAACATAAAACCAACTCACTCTCATTGGGCTCTACGTGAGAATTATAAAAAAACCAGCCAAGTGCTAGTTCAGTTCGCCTAGTTCACTATAAATTTTGGAATAGGTCAACATGAAGTATAACTTATAAAAGTTGACAAATTTAAGTTTGCGGGCGTATACCCCCATTTTGTATGAAATTGACTAATAACGATACGTTTGGTTATGAATAATAATGCTCTAATAAAGTTGACAAATTTGAGTTTACGGGCCGTCATCGCTCATTTTGTATGAAATCAACTACAAATATACGCTTGTAATTTTTTAAATATCGGATATACCTCTATCGGATTTTTTATTCTATTTATTAGTATTAGACCATTCGGGGCGCAGGGGCACAAAGTGCAACTGTAAAACCGACTGGTTGTGGGTTCTATCCCCTCTCGAGAAGATGAAATATTTACTTAAATTTATATTTCCATTTCTTTGTTCTGCCACTCAACACGCAATGCGTCCAGAATTCGGCAGAAAGTGGGTAACGGAGTGTCTTAACACTACGTACCCTCTGCCTACCCTACTGTGTACGGGATACAGCGTGAAGCTGATTTAATTTTGATTGGATTTATTACTATTATAATTTCTGACTTCGTGCTAAATTTCATTACTTTAGATCCAACCGAACTACGTCAAAGGTTTTGAAGTGGCACAGGGAATTTCATACGAATGTAGCAAAAAGATGTGTAAATGCTTAAATCTTCTGATTGCGTTTTCTTTAGAAACTTATTTTTATGCAGTGGGACCCGATTGTGAGATAAATGGTCTTGACAGACGGATAAAAGGAGAAAAAAAATGATCCTATAAGGATCCCTTATTTCACTTTTGTTTAAACAAAATGCCCTTTATCTGTACACTCTATAAAACGATATACGTATTTCTCTATATATTAGTTATATAATATTAATATCTAAAATTAGATAACAAAATTAATTCTAAAAGAATAACAATTTATTGACTATGTGTCTTTGCTTAAATCAATTAATACGATTAAAATTTATTTGAATACACAATGTAGACTTTCGGATATCCACAATTTCATAATCGATTAAAATCAAATAACAAAAAATGTTGAAAAGTTACACTTAAAAATTGAAAAATTTCTAATTTTAATTATTTTGTACAAAAACTTAAAGAGACAACAAAAAGCATTAAATAAATTAATAAATAAATAAAACGTTTCAACAAAAACAATTTGAACTTGGTAACACCGTTAAAGTAACTAATCGATATTAATTAATTTGTGCAAATTTTACATTTAGTTAACTCTTTTTATGATAATAGTCAAAATTCAGTCAATGGCATTATGCTAATTTGGCGGTGGATAAATTATTCTTCACAATCTTCTTCTTCCTCCTCCTCGTCTTCTTCTTCTTCTTCTTCATCAACATAATCTACCAATTCTTCTATTATGTCTGAAAATAAAGGTTGTTTGCATCTGGACATTCTTAAGAAATATTAATTTGAGATCGATATTCAAAGAGATCGTCTAGTTTTTTGTAATTACGCCATAATATACTTTTAAATTAATTAAACTATATCCCCATCGAGGTAGCCAGAGAGAACGGAGCGCCAAACGTTACGTTCTCTACCTCCCTCTATCGCCTCATCCACTATCGTCACCCTCTTCACACATACCCTACGGAGGTCATGCTTTTTATGTGACTTTCTTCCATTATCTTTAACACTATGTTTTCGAAGGTCGATCGACCTCCCTGCCGTCTTCCCCTACCTCTCTTACCGCTCACTTTTCCATCATAAATCTTCGCAATTCTTTCATTACTCATTCGTTCGATGTGCTCAAACCAGCTGAGCTCGCTAGTGTCTGCCTTTCTGTATGTCTCTTTATTGCAGATTCGATCAGCTAAGCTGATTTTGCATATCTTACGAAGAGATCGCATCTCCACGGCATTCATCTTTCTTTCTCCTGTATTACCCACGTTTGGCTGCCGTACATCAGCGTCGGTGCCAATACTGCATTGTGTACGGTCAAACGTACAGTTGTGCTGATCTTTTGCCGACTTATCAATGTAGCTACGGCTCCGTTAACCGGCAGCAATACGCCTTTCCACATTCATCTCGTATCTTCTATCTCTACTGAACATACTTCCCAAATATACATATATCGTTTATATACTTATATAATATCTACCCAAAGATATCTACTTATATAATATCTTGCATTTCACCCTTTTTTATTTCTTTCAAATACCAGAACCTTTGTCTTTTACTCCTTATTTTCACATCTTTCTTTCAGAATTAACTAATGCCTGGAATTCGCATTCTGGTGATACAATGAGCACTGCATCATGCGTCATCATCTGCGTACAGCTGGTAATATACACTCAAGTCGTCTGCTTTCACTCCCATGTCATTTTATTTGACCCCTCGGATACATACATTTTTTAAATAAAATAAATACTTCACAAAGCAGTGGAGGCAGAGGGAACCTAAAGTTAGGACACTCCGTTCCTCACATTTCACCAAAGAAATGAAATTACAATTTAAATTAATATTTCATTTCCTCGAATAGGGATCGAACTCACAACAAAGCGGATTTACAAGCACATTTTATGCTCCTCGACTGGCCTCAAAATTAATATATATATTTTTTCCTAATAATAATTATTATTTTATTCATAAATTCAATAAGCAAATTTAAATTTATGAGATTCTTAATATTTGAGAATTTCTTGATTATGAGTTTTGCCTGTGCTAAAAAAGTTACAGTGCACATATATAATTATAAAACAAATTTCAAAGCATGGCATAAAAATATATAACGAATGGCCTACCTTCCACAATCGGTTGTCCTACCACTTGTACCCAAATTGACCCTGAGAACCTACAACGTACCCCTGTTTGTTGGCAAACATGGGGAAGTTTCTCTTCACCTCTGAGTTCAAAAAGGGGGCTAGCCTGCTTTTGGCAATTTTTATAGGTTGACTTTTGACTACATGATATTCAATTTGGGAGGCAGCTTTGGGATAGGAAAATGGCGGGGAGTATGTGGACAGAGGGAGTTCATTTATCGGGGGGATCGGTTCACTTTTAACCACGGCTTCTGGGTTTTCGTACAAATTTTGCAATTGAATACTCTCTTCAGGCTGGGTTACACCGAATTCTGAAAGCAGGGAGATTTTAGGAATCCTTGATTTACTTAGGAAGGGTGCGACTTGGAAGAGGAAGAGATGGAAGATCAGATTGGTGTTGAAGTAAATAGGATAAGTTTTTGTCCAATATAATAAGAAAATCGTGTTTTCATATTAAAGATGAATTCGAAATGGAGTAGCTCCTTATAGGTGGAGTAAAAGATTCTAATAGATGTTGTAAAAATTAAAGCAAGCATGCAGCATCACTACTTCTATTGTATTACATAGTAAAGAAGGGTGTGATTCAGTCAAAATAAGTGAGATGTCGAGTCGGAAGTCAAGTTACGAGTCGAGTCATAGGAAAATAACAATATTTAACAAAAAAATAAATTTATTAAATAATTCTCGTTCCATGTTAACTTATTTTGAGACATCGCACTTATCGTTAGTTAGGTGTTTATTTAATTTTTGTTTGACAAACAAATGTTGCGAACAAAAATGAGTGAAGTGAACGTTTTTTATAAATATTACTTAAAATCGTAAAAAAATCATGTAAAAAAATATATCACAAATAATCCTAATACGAAGTAACTATTATAACTATTTACATAATATTTGTTGATACTGGAAGTAGAAGAAGAGTGGGATCTACAGAACAAAAATAAAGAAGTGAAAAGAAGAGAAACAATTATTTAAATTAATATAAATAGGAAAAAAAATAAAAATATTATTCCAATAGCAACAAATACATTGATTTTCATACATACACTTACACTTACACCATCGGTCGTAAAAGAATAATGATTTTTGTGACTGTTAGTCAATAGCTAAATTTAATCATCAATTAATACTTAAAAACTAAGTTTAAAAAAAATATTTTAAGACTCTTAAAATGTCTGACGTTGAACAAGATGTCTAAGATGGTTCTTAATTAGTAGTAGTAGTAGTAATTTTTTCTATTTATTGTAAGTAACCGATGGCAAGCGTATCTGAATGTTTATGTTACTAGTTTTGGTATTCCGACTGGTAGTACTCTTGTTGTTCTGGCGCGGCCTTATATTCTTCGTATTGAGTACCTTCGTGAGAGGCGTCCTGTGGCTTGTTGGCGGCGAGGCCGGCGGCTGCGGCCTTGGCGGCTGCTTCGGCGGCGTTGGCTTGAGCTTGCTGGGCGGCGGCCTGTAGATTGAACATGATGTTTTATATGTCCTGTCTTGTTTATATTTTTTGTAACATAATATTAGAACTGTCCTGTGTAAATTTGAAAATATATCGGCGTGTATCGACAAATAGGTTAATAGTTCTAAAAAGGGGACATCTGATATTAAAAGTTGAATTACTGCTTGAAAATTACTTGAAACGTATTTAAGCTACAATATCTTTTTTTTTTTCAAATATGTTTAATAAATAATAACTCTTACCTGAGCTTTCCTAGCAGCAGCTTGGGTAGCCTCAAAATCAATTCTGACTCCCTTCAACTGCTCCTGTAGTGTCTGCAGTCTCTGCCTGGCCGCGCCCACCATGGCGGTCTGTGCGCCCAACTCTCCGGCAGCTTGAGAAGCAGCCTCATTTGCGTTTTCTGATGTAGCTTGAGCGGCGTTAAGGGCAGCTTGGATTACGTTCACCTAAGGTTTTTAAAGAAAATGTTAATGAAACATTTATTGTCACAAAGACCGTTAGTCTGTTTACCAGGCTGTTTTGGTAGCCGGGTTGATAGTGAGATAGTATGTGGCTGCAAGCACGACAGTTATTTTACTAAAAATGGGGAACTGGAACTGGAACCTATTCAGGATGAAGCGTGAAGCTGAAAATTTTAGACTAAATTTTACACTTCACAACAAACTCAAAATATTCTCTGTACACACTTGTCTTGTAGCTATAATTGGACATACTGATCTAGTTCTGGAGCAAATGTATATAATTGATCAATTTGGAAAGAAATACAGTTAATAAGTTAAACTTAAAGTTATTTATTAAACATTTTTGCATAATAATTAATTTTAAGTTGCAAAATTTGTATAGTCTTCTTTTTATTTTAATACATTTCATCTTAATTTTCTATACTTTATTTTAATTGTTTGCGAGTTAAATCCACAGTTTAAAAAACTAATCTCGCTCAAAAATTGAAATATCTATTTCCTCGCTTTGATAACAAGACAAAGAGCAGGTCGTTGAGATCAGCCATCTAATATTAATAGCAAGAAAAGACTTTCGGTGCATGGGGAACTGAGGGTCTTGAAACTTGGTTTCCTCTGCCAACCACGCTAAATGCGGGATATAGCTAACATAAAACCAAATTTTCCCAATTATGTAAGTAGAAAAATTTAACATTAAATATTCTCATTATTAGGAAATAACCATCGCAAAGGTACGTTTTCAAATACCGAGAAAAGAGCGAAAGAGGATATAAACAAAAATAAATTGAAAAAAATTGAGATATAAATGTAAATATTCAAGTATTTAACAACCGTTACTAATGTACCCATTTATTATTAGATCATACATAAAAACTACTACTAAAAAAATACTATTTTTAAACACCGAGTTTCGCTAATTCGCTATCGTTAACACTTTAACAATCGAAAACAAAAAAACATAATTCCATACAACTTTCCGAACTAAAAAGCGTGTAGACACAGATTAAGCAAGATCCAAAGAATAATATACTTACAAAAACTATATAATAACCTTATCCTTATTTAAATGATAAATCAATTGAAAAGTAAATTCTTAATAATCTATTGAAAGATATAATTAAAAACGTGTCAAAAACGTTTTCTGTGTCACGTTTATTGGAGCGTGACATTACATCAATAGGAATTGACTGAACTCTACCGAGCTGTATATCTTTGTATCTAATATGAAGAAATAATAACTTAGTGTTGTGACTCTGTAATTGATAATTTATTTTGTAATATCTAAATTATTGGTACCGTTTGGTATTAGTACCGCAATTGTACCGTTTCTAGTAGTGGATTCGAATCGGCTAAATAGATAATTTATATATGATCCATTTAAAACATTATTTTATATTTAAATTGGAGATTTTAGAGTTATAAAAGATATTAATCAAAGTCTACAAGCCATAATGAACATGGAAATACATTTAAAAACTGTAGAGCGCGGTAAATATTTTATTAATTATTGTCATTTTATGAGAAGTGGAGCTTGTATTAATTGTTCAAAAATAGTTTTTTTTTCAGCTGTACCTCGTTTTACTTTACTGCTGTATCCCGCAAGTTGCAGGGTAGGCAGGGGAAGCTTGTGTTAAGAAAGGATTTTTTACCACAACGCGTGTATAAGTGTAAGCGAGTAACTGTTTATATTTTTTTCTCTTCATGGATTCCTATTGGTATCTTGTAAAGCTCCAAACTATTTTCTTCAGTAAAATATTTCTTGTCAGTCAGAAGAGCTTTTATATACCACTATATAAACTGATTATTTTTTTGGTTCTCGTTGTATCCCGCATATGGCAGAGCACAGGGTCTCTGTGTGTGTTAAGATACTCCGTTACCTTTATGACATTTTCATTTCATTTCCACCTAATTCTAGAGACATTGGCATTCACGCAAAACTCAATGTCTCTCTGACTCTTGTCTCCGTAATAGAGCCAGAAAATTAAAATATTTCAATATTTCATTTCCTCTAGAACGTTTAGTGGGAATCGAACTCGCAACCTGTCACGTTTTAATCGCATGCTTCCGCGCCACAAATGGCCTTCGGACCTAATTATTTGTAAGAAATGCATTGTTCATACACGGAGGCAGCAACGGATCTTCTTAATATTATTAATTTCACGCTGTATCACATATACATCAGAGTAGGCAGAGAGTAGTGTCAAGACACTCCCTTTCGTAAGCTGATTTTCGAAACATTGCGTGTCGAGTGGCGGAACTCCATATTGCCATATGGGTATCGAACCCATAAAGATCGCGCTTACAGAACAACAATGTGTCACTGCGCCAGAACGGCCTCAATATTTTAATTTAAATCTAATTTCGTTTATTTAGTTATATTTCACCAAGTTTGAGCAACGCTTGCGATACCGTGTCGCAAGGTGTTAAGATTTTTTTGCATCTTTGCAACAATCAGATGCAATCAACGCTATGAAATTGAAATGGTTTTTTGATTCATTACAAAGATTTTTATAATAAGACATTTCGAACAAAAGTTGGTTATTAGAGTTAGAGATAAAAGTTATACTTGATTTCATAATTTCGAGACTTTTAAGTGAGTACTTAATATATTTGTAAATGATTTTAGATTCTATTTATTATTTTTCATATACATAAAAGAAATTGACAGTATGAGAATTTTTATTTTATTTATATATATTTTTCCAAAAATTTTTAAAGTGAAAATGTGATTTTTTTTGCGCCAAAAACGGAATCATAATCTGTAAAATGTAACTGTCTGCAAAATAATGTTTTTTTAACCTTATTTATTTTGTTTCATTCTATGTTATTTGTTAATAAAGATTTCGCCTATTTTGGCGTAAGCGATGGCTTCGTTAACGTAATGTTTAAATTTTTACCCATTTTTCACTAAGTATTTAGTCATTATAGCTGTTGTATACAAAGTTCCTATAAATTATGTCTATTACTTATCGAACTTTTAATTTTTTTCAACTTATTTTCATTTCCTGGTCCTGGTAATGGCAAGGCGTGGCGTTAAGTTCTGCTAAGCAAATCGCAAAACCTCCAAATTTGACGGAAAATGGAGAACGGAAGGATCTTAATGGGAACAGAGTATCTTTATATTAAGTTCCCAGGTTTCTTCTGCCAACTGTGTTATACAGGAAACAAGATGAAGCTTATAGCTTTTGAGCTTATATCCGACACTTAAATTAACAAACGCCGTTTTCCGTAATTGCCCAACTGCCCCAAAACAGTGTTGACTATTTAAAAAATCAAAATTACATAAACACATTTACATTGCAATTTATGTAACAACCATAATGCCATCAAGTTTTATTTATTATTGAAAATAGATTTAATAAAGGAATTGGGGCAACTATTACGTAAATTAATCAATGCCTTTCGATATTTGCTTCATTTTACGTTTTACGTTCTACGCAACGAGTTTCAGCTCCAACTATGGTTTAACGTTTATTTATTGTTATGAAAGTTTTGTAAGTTAGTTGTAATTTTGTTTTTATCCGACTGCGCGACGACAAGTGAAAGGTAATGTGTTTATACGTAATACGTATGTAATGTATGATCCTTACGTCAATTGATTCAGCAATATTGACAAAATAAAAAAAATTAGAATCGACCAACTATTAAAAAACATCGACGAATTATGGACTTATAAGGGTTTAAAGTTTTTTAAGCACTTAAATAAATATCATATCAACTTCACGCTGTATTCCGCAAAAACAGCAGGCATTGCGTGCTGAATGGTGGAGCTTAACCCTGCTTTGGCTCGACACCAGAGCTAAGAAATGGAAATAAACATTAAAATAAATATTTCATTTCCTCTAGTGGGGATAGAACCCACAACCAATCAGTCTTTTACAGCCACACTTGGTTCCTCTGGGCCACGGCTGGCCTCTAAGCAATTATTAAATTAATATTTCATTTTTATAAGTGAAAATAGTCTAAAGTCATATAGAACCAAACAAACGCACAACTACTACGATCTCTAGTTAGACAAAATTCAACTCCACTAAACTGAAGTGTTTCTTATATAATATAGTTAATTCAAAGTTACATCTCTTGTCACAATTATATTGTGTGGTGATGCGTGAAAACTATATACGCACGAAAGAAAAAGGTAAAAAGCAAAAAAGTGTATACTGGTAACTAATAATCGATTCCGATTCCTAATATATATTTTTAGAATGATTGGTTTTTTCCTATTGGCTTACCTGGTGCATAGCTTGTTGGGCGGCCTGGGCAGCAGCTTGAGCGGCCCGTTTAGCTTGTTGCAGCTGCATCTCCTCTCCTTGCAGACCGACCTTCGCGTCCCGCACTTGCTGTTCCAGCCCTGATAAGATAACCTGTTTGCCTGCGAGCGCTGCTTGCGCGGTCGCACTGGACTGAGCTGCTGACTGCGCCAAAGTGTTCTTAGCTACATACGCTGCCTGATAAGCTGCAGCTTGCTGGTTGCCAAGAGCGGTTTTGGCTTGATTAGCTGACCCAACAGCTATGGTTCTCAAACCACTGCCCCGACTGAATCCTTTTTTAGCAGAGTTTCCTCCAGTGGCAGCGGCCTGTACGTCTTGGATGTAGGCGTCGTAATGACTCGCGGATTCCGCTGGTTCTCTTGCCTGATTTGATTTTGAGCCGTCGTAGTCATAGTTATATTCGGCTCTTTGTTGGGAGTTCTGTTGGTTGATCGGTGCTGACGAGACGAAGGCGAGCGTCCCTGGGAAGGAAAAATGTTTAAACGATTTACTTGAATGATATGATAGATATAATTTAAGGACCTAAATTTTTTTTTTTAATTTTTAATTTTATTTTTATAATTGTTTCTAGTCATAAAACTATCCTGACCTTTCTAAGTTACATTATTTTAAGAATAAAAAACAAATCAGCTTCACGCTGTATCTCGCACACAGCAGGGTAGGCAGAGGGAATGTAGTGTTAAGACACTCCGTTTCCCACTTTCTGCCGAATTCTGGAGGCATTGCGTGTTGAGTGGCAGAACTCAACGCCGCGCTTTGCCTCAACACTAGAGCGAAGAAATGGAAACATCAATTTAGGTAAATATTTCATCTCCTCGAGTGGGGATCGAATCCACAACCAGTCGATTTAACAGTCACACTTCGTGCCGCTGCGCCACAACTGGCCTCACATAATGATTTATTTTTTTGTATAAAAGAAACAATACACGCTTATTAGCTATAAAATATCAAATTAATTAAAGTCGTGCTTACACAATACAAAGACCATTTATGTTTACGTCCGGCCTAGTGTACCGTGACGTTGGTAACGCAGTGGTTCGGAAGTGCACACGCAGTTCCGACCGTCTTAGATAACACTTAAGAATGAATTATTTCGCGCTCCATTTCACTAAAACGGCGCGTAATTCGCGTGTCTCGCATTATCGTCCCGTTACGTGGACGGTGCGTTGATTTTGATAACTAGTTCATTTTAATATTGATTGCTTTGAATAAAAGTTATTGGAGGAATGTATTAAGTATGTAGTTTATATAACCCTCGTGGCCGAAGGGCACAAGAATGGCATAAGAGAAATCTCTTGAGTTAAGTATGGAGGTCTCACAAGGGTCTATTCCTGGTCCTTTTCTGTTTTTATATTATTTTATTTTTATATTTTAGATAGTATTGTTGGCTGATTATACTTCATAGATTTTTAAAATGAAAAGACGACAAAACATATATGACGATGTAAACAATGATCTCACGAAAGTAGTACATGAATATTAATAAATTACTATTGAGTAGTAAAAAAAAAAAAGTTATAATTTTCAGCACTCCTAACAAAAAAAATTAAAGCTGATGTACTCTTGAATGGTGAAGTGGATCCGGTCGATTCTACGGTATTTCTCGGTATCACCATTGACTCTAAATAACAGTGAGAGCTTCATATCGATGGATTGGTGAATAGACTTAGCTCAGCAGCTTTTGAGGTTAATAAAATCTGAATATGAACTGACAACGGCTCGCCTTGTTTCCTTTAGCTACTGACATAGTTACTTCGGGGTAATACCGGCTGGGTATTAAATCAATTTTTGTCTTTTATAACTTAGGCGCTAAAGATTCGTTAAGGCAAAAACATTTAGAAATTAATATATCGACAGTTGCATCTCAATACATTTTTAAAAATGTTATGTACGTTAAGAAAAATATTAATAATTTTACCAAAAATAGGAGTAAGCCTATCGCATCTGTAACCCAATTGTATCGAGTTCGTAATTATTTTATGGGAAAACGTCCAAGAATGTTTTATATCCCAATTTTAGGGTTTCAAAAAAAAAATATATGTTTGTGTGGTAAAGGCCTAAGGCCTAGGCCTAGGTTACCTAAATTAGTGATTTAATAGCTATTTGTAGCTCGGTATTGCAGAAGCAGAATAGAAGAAAGATGAATGCTGTGGAGATTTGATCTCTCCGTAGGATATACGGAGTCAGCTTATATGACCGAATCCGTAATGAAGATACACGGAATGATAGATACTAGCGAGGATGTCAGGGTGAGAATAATAAGAACACGTTTCTCTTGGCTTGATTTGGACACCTCAAACGGATGAGCGATGAAAGAGTGCCAAAAAAGGTATATGATGAAAAGTGAGCGGTAAGTGAGGTAGGGAGAGACCTAAGTTGCCCTTCGGAAATACAGTATTAAACATACTGGAGGAAGGTCACGTTGCTTTTTGCATGAGAACCACCTGGATGGCATGTATGAAGAGGTCGATGACAGTAGATGAGGCGAAAGAGATATGTGGAGACCGCAGCGTTTGACGCTCCGTTCTTTCTGACTACTCCTACCTACTGAAGGGTGAAGATAAGTGAACTTGTGTTAAGTATTTTTTTTAATGATAACACGTCTTGAGAATGGAATGCTCCGTCTAGTTTATTTCAAAGGTGATTGTCGCAAATATTAAATTTAGTTTTTGTATAATTGATTTAAAAAAGAAAGTCCCCCTGAGTTTTTCGCTTGGGTTTTTTTAGGTCTGAGACATTAACTTGAGTAAACTGATACTAAATTACTTGATGTTCAAAATATAAATAAACCATGTAACTTCTTATTTTCAATAAAATTATTTGACTTTGAAAGTTCGTTACACAAAGTTATAAAATGGACGCCCTTATAAAATATAGGTAAAAAAAGCACAGAGAAATAATATGTCATCACTGTCTTATAGAATAGAAAAGATTTATAAAATAAAATTATCTTCTTATTTGTCACTCGATTTTGAACCAAAGCATGAAAAAGCTAAAAAAATAAAAAAATCGCTGAAGACTAAAACTTCAGTGCTGTATTGAACTCTTCCAAACAAAAAGAAATTACTGTAAATGCGACGGTTGTATGTTGGATTCTCACTCGAAGGTATCAGTTAATTTCATATCCTCGCTTGATGCTTGGTAACAAGGTAAAGAAAGTTGAGGACAACCCCAAATCTTTTAATGCCTGGAAAATTGGGCGGAAAGTAGGGAAGGTAGTGTCGGTGCACTAAGTCTCTTCTGTATACGTTTTTCTGTATAACGATATTCTATAATCGAATTGTTTTTTTTAAAAATCAGTACTATAAATATCTATATTAATCTATGATATTATTTAATTAATTATTATATCGATCATGGTATGATTTTTATACAGTATGTTGCAATATAAGTAACGAAAATATTTTAGATCGTGTCTCTCACTATTGACCTTACATAAGCTTTTTTTGTCCTATAAGCAAATATACAGAATGCTCATTTTGAAAATATATATATATATATAAATATTGCGGCGAAATTGAATTGCGGAAAAATTTATGCTGTGATTTTATTTAGACTTCATTGCCTAGTGGCATACGTGATTTTCAATCAAAAAATGGCGTTTGAAAATGTAAATATCAAAAATATATAATTTCCTCCAGTGGAAATCAAATTCACAACCTGTTGCTTGTGCAGGGGTACCAGCAACGGGCTACACGAAATTTATAACATGATTATTGCAAATTTTCAGTCCCCGGGCTGGCTCAGTGGAGTGCGGTCTTAATTTCATCATTAAACACGCAATAACTTTAAAACGACGATCAGTTTTCTAAATATATTAATTATAAGATATTGATTTTCTTGAGGTAGCCCATAACCTTTCAATACAAGTTCAAAGGCAACTCTATACTTCCGACGTTCTGACATGAAAGTCATATCAAATTACATTATATAATAAGCCGCAATCTATTCCTTTAACACACATACTAATAATATAATATGTTTTATAGATAAAAAATATAGTAAACGAAAAATTGAACGCATATTAATATGACTCTAGTTCATTAGAATTAACAGTCAGGACCTTTAATTTTTCGAGTCCCGTTAAATTTAAATTGGTCCCGTCTGTAAATCCTATTATAAGCTATTTATTGGATTTATTTTTTTTGTTCTATGGGGTTTGGTTTTATGTTTTTTACATACAGTTTTTTATTTTTAGAATAATTTATGAATGTACGATGATAAATAAATATTACTATATGTTTTTATTAGTTATAGGTTTATTCTATTTATATTAATTATTAATAGGGAACAAAAACTACCCAATGGGAACTGAGAGTCTTAACACTAGGTTTCCAGGTCTCTTTGGCCTACCCTGCTGTATGCAGTATACAGCGTGAATCTAAAACAACGTGTCATTATAAAATTCATGCAATCTAGTGTCCCTTTTGTGAGAAACATAGTCCCGTAGCTAGTTAGTTAACTAGATCATATCAGATTATTTCTTTATTTTTGTTACTATCCCTAAAGCTATTTACGTCAAGTCTTAAGACAAGAGATAGATATGTTTTAGTTACTATTCAGCTTCACGCTGTATCCCGCATACAGTAAGCAGAGGTAACCTAGTGTTAAGTGCGTGGGTTACGTGCAGTGTATGTTGAGTAGCGAAACTCAACGCCGCGCTTTTATAAATTTAAATAAATATTTCATTTCCTCGAGTGGGGATCGAACCCACAACCAGTTGCGTACTTAGTCACTCTTTGTGCCGCTGCACCACGACTGGTTGTAATCATACTGGCTTAGTTGAGAGCGGTTAGTGAACAGAGGTCCTAGTGTCCCACCGTTCTACATTACCAGTTCAGCGGTGGAACTTCACGCCGCGCTTAAGATAATAATTTAAATTGTCTATTTCTGTAATATTATACACCACTTACCTAGAATTATATAGCAAACATTAAATATACTAATAATATATATTTATTTTTCAGATTAAAAAGTAGTAAAATGCAAAATTAGATGTATATTAATATTTATATATATATTAATATTTATATACTTTGGTTCATTACAATTAACAGCCTGTAATTCTTCGCAAAATTTAAATGGGTCCCGACTGTTAATCCAAAAAATTATGGGGCTTCTTTTTTTTCTTTTTTGACATTATTATTATACAGTTGGGTTTATTTTTTTTTTATTTTCAGCATTACTTGTGAATGTACTGTAATAATTTTTTTTTGTTTATCATTTACAGTTTTATCTATTTATATTTCTTATTGTGAAATTCACAAAATAATGTAATTTTACTAAAGATGATTTTTTTTTAATATTATATAATTAACATATAAATACAATAATTATATAATTAGTGTATATATTATTAAATTAAATACAAATTAAAATTTAAATACTCACCAACGCACAACAAAACCGTAAACGACTTCATTGCCAGTTGAACTGAAAACACAATTTTTGATTATTAACACTATTCTTTTATTCAAAAAAAATATTTTACTACAAAAATAAGGAATAAAAAATCACTAAAAAAACACTGTATACCTTCCAAAACTTTCACAGAATTTTAGTTTATTTGGTATTGGGGTCCAAAGTACCCCTAGCTCGAGTAGTGAGGCAATGTGCTGAGTTACCGAGAGCATTCCTATTTATAGAGAATGTTCAACTGCAACCGTCCACTGTTAGATAAGTTCCAAGAGCTGCATTGTTTTTTTGAATCACGTTATTTTTGCGTTATTTATTGTTGTGAATTTGAAAATCCTAAATCCACAATGCCAGTGATGTAATTAACTTATTATAATTTATAGTTTTAATTCGTTTCGTTATGGTGATAACTGGTTCATTTGACCTACTTTGTTTCGTTGGTCTATTTTATAAATGAATGTTTCTGTTTAATAAATAAAAATATATACTTAATTATTTATATACTTATTAAATTTTCTATCTATTATGGATATTAAATAATCTCTTTTAAAATGTACATGCTAAGCTTTTAAGTACAGGTATTTTTATGCATTTACATAATACTTAAATATCCAACCTGTGAAATAATAACAATACAAAATTGTATTAATATTTCTATCTATGGATTATTTAATTTTAAATCACAGAAAAAAAGTTCAAAATTATTATGTATTTAAATGTTGTATCAGCACTAGTGGTGTACCAAGGGTGCATAGTGACGCAAAATTATATCATTTGATAGATATTGTTGTAATTACAAATAGACGGCAAATTACTTTGCATTATTACATTTGTGTGTTTAATCTTTTTGGTGATGTCAGAATCGTACTTGTATCGATAGTGGCAAATATTAATTTGTCTAGTGTTACATAGATAATTTAGTGACAAGACACTCCATTGTCGTTTGTTAAGAGACATTGTGACAGACAAAGTCTTACTCATTCATCTTAACTTTTTTTTCTGACTCACGCAGCAGGTTAGGCATAAACAAAACGCTCGGTTTTCGATTTCTAGAGATTGTGTAGTGGCGCAATTATTTGTACATATTATCCTCCCCAGAGAAAAAGGTTGAGAGCTCCACCATAAGATAAAGTATTATCGTTATTTAAAAATAAGTATATATTAAATCAGCTTCACGCTGTATCTCGCACACAGCAGGGTAGGCAGAGGGAACCTTGTGTTAAGACACTCCGTTCCCCGACACGACTGGCCTAAGTGTATATTTTATAAGTATATATTTTTTGAGGCCAGTCATGGCGCAGCGGCACGAAGTGTGACTGTAAAATCGACTGGTTGTGGGTTCGATCCCCACTCGAGGAGATGAAATATTTACTTAATTTATATTTCCATTTCTTCGCTCTGGTGTTGAGGCTAAGCGCGGAGTTGAGTTCTGCCACTCGAAACGCAATGCCTCCAGAATGCGGAAGAAAGTGGGGAACGGAGTGTCTTCACACAAGATTCCCTCTGCCTACCCTGCTGTGTGCGGGATACAGCGTGAAGCTAATTTATTGATTTATTTTATTTTTATTTACATTTTTTTTCTTTTATTTACAACGTTTAACAATAAATAGTAAAATTTCTATACCTTAATAATTATACGTATGTAGATTTGTAATGTATAATGAGAAAATCTTTTTCCGATATAATAATTAACATTACCGAACATAGGAAATGTTAAAGTTATGATCATTTTAAACCGAAAGTTACACAAACAAATAGTTCATGCAAAGTAAACATTAAAGGCCATAATATGTATAACACGAGTACCCTAATTACAGGCACATAGATTTTTAGACAGTCACTAGTACTTATTTTATCTAGGGAACGAAAGCGTCTCATTGGGAACACAGTGCCTGTACACTAGGTTCCCAGGGCCCCTGTTCCTACTCTGTTGTGTGCATCCCGCACACAATTTTCTTTATAAATTTCATAGAATCTAATGTCAAGAGACATTAGATATGGAACAAATAGTCTACCTAGATCGTTAACTTCGTCATATTAGATTCTTTCTTCATAATGTTTTAGAAATTGTATAAATATTTGAACGTAGTGGAATAAGAACCCGCGCCTCTGGGTAACCATTGTGTAACTCGTCAATGTACGTCGTAATTTTTATAGGCTTCTTACAAGTTATTTATGTTGTTAGCATCTCTGTAGAGAGATTTTTAGAATTTTCTCTACCTTTATTATTAAAGTATTATTCTCCATTTAGGAAAGCAAAATACTTATTTATACGTATAAATATTTTTCATTATTTCTTCCACTATCCCTTAAAGCTACTTACGTACGTCAAATCTCAAGTCAAGAGACTATATATTTTTTTATTTAGAACCACTCGAATTAGCTAATATCGTTCAAAAATGTAATGGACACATTTTCTAATTTATAGAAACTTATTTTTCAAATAATAAATAATAATACTGTAATTTTATCGAGTACATTTCAACACGTCTAGATTATAAGTTGTTACGTAACATTTATTTTCAGTTTTAAACTTTATTCTAAGTAGCTGAGTAGGCAGAGAGGAGAGAGAGACTTAGTGTCACTCGGTACTCCATTACCGGTTAAGCGGCAGAACTTAACGTTAGGACACTCCGTTTCACACCGCCCCATTTCTCAACAATGGGGCGGAGTGTCTTAACGTGTCATTTCGTGTTAAGTGGCGGAACTCAACGCCGCACAACATTTTCAATTGCCTCCCTGCATATATCAAACATTTATCTAGTGTTATTTAATATTCATGGTTAAAGAATAATATCTAAAATTCAATTAACATCTCTGAACGTGGCTGCAAGAGTAAGCTTTTACTTTGCTTACAGTAAGGTCAACAAGTCGTGGCCTCCCTGAAGTTAGGTTTTTTGAACTTTTGCGTACTGCATATAATTAAAAGTAAGAAAATTCTTAAAACCAAAGCTACGCTGCCATCTAACTATGGCGATAGTATAATAATTGAAATTTTGATAACCACACGTCCTTCTAGATGAGAGTTCATTTTTGCCAGATCCAAGATGGCCTAAGAAAAAGAATAACGGTAAGTTCATACTAAGTGTAAGCTGTAACATGAATTCTGACTATAAAACAAGCGATGTCTTTAAAAATGGGTGAAAACGACGAACAGAATGTCTCTCCACCTACCCTAAAAAAGCGTGTGTCTGTAAATGCGACAGGTTGTGGGTTCGACTCGAGGAAACAAAATATTTAATATTTTCTTATCTTCGATCTAGTATCCATCTAGTATCATTCAGTTCCTCGACTCACTGAACTCCATCACACTATGCCTTCAGAATTCGTCGGAAAATGGGAAATGAAAGTATCTTAACCTCTGCCTACGGATCAATCGTTAACATCATCATCATCAGGTGTTGCCTTAAAAAAAGAAAATATTTTTTTCGATAAGTTATGCTGAACTGTTGCAAAAACTAGGAAGCAAATTTATTAAATAACTTGAAAGTAATATTATTATCAAATCGTGCGATAAATCAGCTACGATTGGGAAATAAAAAGTGGCAAAAAGGATGATCGTGCACCAAAAATGTCTCAATCGGCATCCATTGTCGTTGATAACCGTAAAACTTGATATAATATTGTTTCGTGAAAGCTGTATCTTCTTAATTAGCTTCACAGTTAGGCAGAAAGAACATAGGTTCAAGACACTCTGTTCCCCAATTCTGGAGACATTGCGTGTTGAGTGGCGGAATTAAACGCTGCGTTTTGCGTCGACACCGGAACGAAGTAATCAAAATAAACATTTATATTAATATTTCATTTCCTCGAGCGGGGATCGAACCCACAACCAGTCCCGTTTACAATCACTCATTTGTGCCCCTGCCACGACTTGCCTAAAATATAGCTTTTAAATATATAAAAAAGCTATTTCTCGTATTTTTCCGAATATCAAGCAAAGTACTCCTAATACCAAGACAATCCGTTTCTTCCTCACTTTCCGCCTAAATTTATAAGACATTGCGTGTTGAGTGGCGAAACTCAACGTTGCATTTTGTCTTTCACAGCGAAGAAAAATCATTTCAATAACTCCACTCTCATCATTTTATTTTTATATCACCTTATTCATAGGCCAGCTCTATAATGTTATATCAATGTAGGCAATTTATATTTGGGGAAAGTATGCGTTGACCCAACCTTGGCCGCGCGCGGGTGCTATAAGAAATAGTACTTGAAGTTAGTCTAAACAATCAAATTATATTTAATTCAAATAAATTAATAATAAAAGCCTTTTAATTGTTATACAGCAGAAATTCGTCCTTGTCTTGTCAATGGGTGGGATTTTTTCTAACTCCAAAAAGTCTAAGTTGCTTATGGGTATGATCACTGCACTCAGCTCAGGCAAAACAATGCACGGTGTTTAGTTCCACTACTTAACACTCCCATTATGATTTATTGAATTCGGACAGAAAGCGGAGAATGAAATGTTTTAACACTAAGTTGACTCTGATTGTCCTGTTATATGCAGGGTAAGCCGTTACGTTATTCCACTCTTCTGTTTTTATATTTTATGTCCTTTGTTTTGGAAGGTTGCCTGTAAGAGATTGTTTGAAGCCTTTGCATACTTGTTTGTATTTTTTTATGTGTGTGTGTGTGTGTTTTTTTTGTGTGCAATAAAGTATAAACTAACTAAGTCATGAAGAAAAAGGTTGTAAAAATATTTTTTGATAAATAATACGGACTTCAAACAGTAAACTATACAAATTTAAGACTTAAGGACTTAAGGATTTTTTCGTAGTTAACATTTCAACTGAAAATGGGTTTACACGGGTAACATCAGGTTTCAAATAATGAAATAATCATCAAAAACAGTTCATCCAATCCAAAGTTCTGAGGTAAAGTACTTAAAAAATACTTAAAATTACAATCGAATTGCAGAACCTTCTTCTTTTACATAAGTTGGTTAATAAAATTATCAATATTAAATTAATAAATCATAACTCTTGTAGACCATGAACATTTTAAATATAATCTTTAATCTCCCTCTGAGGGAAACGGAGTGTCTCTGCTGTATGCGAGATACAGCGTGAAGCTGATTTTAATTTTTATGTATAAATCAACATCTTAACCAAATACCAACCCATTACCAATTCCATGTTCTTTCATTCTAGTTGTGGTGTGTGGTGTGGTAGTTTTTTTTATCTTTTTCTTTTGATTTTATTATGTCCTTATAGGTTGGTTCAGGGAAATGTACATTATTTTCATTTTTAAAGTCCAAAGACAGACAACCGTCTACCCAGACAGACAAAGCAAGGCGGTGGAGGCTATGGATGGTTTCATTAATGACTAATCGCGACCGGTTGTGGGTTCGATGCCCACTCGAGGAAATGCAATATTTATTTAAATGTATATTTTCATTTCTTCACTTTGGTGTCGAGGAGTTGGTTCCGCCACTTAACACGTAATACCTCCAAAATATGTTTGGACAAATGGATTGTTTTAACACTAGATTCCAACTGTCTACCCTGCTGTGAGTACAGCGTGATGCTGATAAAAGAGTCTATACTAGGGATTATTATACAAAAAAAATTGGGTAATCGAAGGGCCTTAAAGAGGTTGACGATAGCGGAAGAAGAGAAAGCTCTATGCCTTGAACCTTTGACTGACCGTGACCGTTGCGTTAACTCTATCGGTCTAAATAAAATAAACGTGGTATTAAAACAGTATGTAAAAAAGCTACTTTGCAAGTTCATAATAGTAATATTTTTTAATATTTCAATGGCGTTGTCCGACTACAAAATACACAACCGGTCGGTTAACAGTCACACTTTGTGCCACTGCGCCACGAATGGCCTCAAAAAATTCTGGAGTATAAAATTGAGAGATTGAGATAGTACAAAACATCCTCAATAAATAAATATGAGGCACAATTGGATTTCACTCGTAAGTTATGGCTTAGAAGTATTTTAAGGATTAAGTACATTGATATTAGGACAATATCAAGACACTCCAATTATATTAAGAATTTGGCGAAAGCCAACGCCGCAAAATTGTCTTTGTCTTAATTTTAAAAATAAATATTTCGAGAGGTGATAGATACCCGATCTACAACTACTGTGTCAACAGTAAGGTACAACATTTTAATAATTTTCCTTTTCTTATAAATTAGTCGAGTCGGTCTAGGTAGGCTAAAAAATCTTATAAAAAAACAGTTTACGCTTTTTGCTTAATAGCCAATTTTCTAGACATTGCGTCGTTGAGTTTCGCCGCTCAACAAGAGGCGACACTCAACAACGTACTTTGTTTACAAGAGACAATAACTTAAGCATAATAATTCCCCTAAAGGAAACCGAACCCTCAGCCGTCCCGTTTACACTTAGTCGTTGCTCCACTACACCACGACGGCCTACGTCACGGCCAAGAAAACAGATCGCAATTAAATCACGTGCTACATTAAGCAACCCGGCGCAGTTTATGAAACTGACGTTCCGTAAGTGCGGTTGCCGGTTCGATTCCTTAATTGTTTTGTTGTATTTTATTTTTTATATTGCCCCGTTCTCTATTAATGTAAATTAATTTCAGAAAAAAAGAAATTTCAGAAAATATTTGTTAACTTTACACCGAACCAGATTTACGTTTTCTTAAATGTTTTCGAGAATTGAAGTCTGAATATAAGCGCGATGGCTATGGGTTCGATCTTTACTGAGGCAAAAGGGTTATTTTCTGTTCGCAACTTGAGTTAAGACATGCAGAAAGCAAAGTGCAGTGTTAAACTCAGTAAATGACATTTTATGTTATATACGTAACTTGTAAGTGGACATTGATTCTTTTATTTTTATTTTTACATACTGGCGTAGGCAAAGGGAACCTGGGTCCCTAGGATTACGAAACTTCTTTCGTATTTAGACACAAGCCTTGCATCTTGAGTGGTGGAACTCAACGCCGCGCCCCTGCGCAAAAGTGATTCATTTCTTCTCAAATTAAAAAAGAGTTAAACAAAACTTTATGACCTTATGGCTACTTCTTTTCGTATTTCCACGCTTTATCACTCTTATGAAATTATTTTTCTATCAATCTCATCTCAATATTATAAGCTTAATGGACAAAGATTTAGGTTTGATTGAACAAATTTTTTAATGTTAGAGTCCATATATTCATATTTTCACTACACTAGGAAAGGTATGAGTTATTGCCACGTACTTTACATAATAATACTATCAGCTTCACGCTGTACACTGCAGTGTAAGCAGAGGGAACCTAGTGTTAAGACACTCCGTTCCCCATTTTCCGCCGAATTCTGGAGGCATTGCGTGCTGAGTGGCGGAACACAACGCCGCACTTTGTCTCGACACCAGAGCAAAGAAATGACAATATAAATGTATAATAATACTATGAACTGTAAAATTATTTGCTTTTTCGTATCTATCGATTGAATAACCATTCTGTAATGTAGATGCAACAAAAGTGTGAAAATTATACGTCATATTGGATTGTTGGATCAACGGAGGTTGCTAATCTTTACTTAAAATGACAAGTTATTGATAAATTCATAAATTTTCAAATCATTGTTATATCAAGAACAAATCTGGTTAAGTTAGCGCCAAAACAGAAGTCAGATTCGCCTTCCATACCAACTTCAGGATTGGAAGTCAACGGGAAATATATAAAAATTAACAAATTTCAATTTGTGGGCATGTATACACTCATTTTATATGACATGAACAACAAATACGGATTTCTAATATTTTTTTTCTATGTTGTAAATAGTTATTAATTTTCACTTTTCACGATTTTTTTTCTTCATTTGTTTTGTAAGTTATGACTTCGTGCCAATTTATATAATAACAAATAAAATAAAATAAATATATAATAACTGTAGGTCCACGGCGAGTACCCGATAGGTTTTGATTACGAGGTGAATTTTATACAAAATACAGTGAAATCCATGTGTAAACGCGCTTTTGCAGCACAGAAGAAATTAAATCACTAGATTTATAATTTCCTCTGTACTGCAAAGGCCCATAGACCTGAATATCTGATATTAACTTCACGCGATCTCCAGATAAATGGTCTTGACAGATGGACAGAGAAAAAAGTAACAAGGGTAAAAAAAACTAGCACTCATCTCAGTGTAATAATTATATATTTTGAGTTGTTTTGTTATATTTAAAGTTGTTTTTATTTAGTTTTTAACATATAGGTTTATTTAATTAATTTAATAAAGCATAAAAATTTTATAAGTTATCGGAGGAGGGTGAACTATAATTAGTCTCTCCACATCAGATTTCTCTTCTGAGCCGATGTTTAGTCAGAAGATGAATCACATTTTTCTTGTGAGATGAGTAAGGGTTAAAATTGAATATTAAAATACATTTCTTCTTAATATATCTATATAATAAATAACATAAAAAATCATAAAAAACTAGATTTTTTTAGCGTCATGCTGTATTCCGCATATACCTAGTCCGGGTAGGCTGAGAGCACCGGATACCTACCTAAGACACTCCGTACAATAAGAAATAGTTATTGTACGGAGTAAAATAATTTTTTATATCTTTATGCAATTCCAGATGCATAAAGATAAAAAAAAACGTAGGAATTTTTAATGAATGCGGTAAACGAAAAGAATAAAATTGATAAAAAAAATAAGAATAACAATCAAATGATTGGGTAAATTCCCTGTAAAAGTCAAACATTACATTTTTAATTTAATACTGTTGTCCTATTTTAATAAAGCTCTGCATTAATTTATTGTCTTTTCAATTTTATGTACAAACAATAATACATCGAGTTTTAATTTTTTTGTTACGTAAGTCAAATTTTTTCAAGAATATGAAAAAGTTAATGAAGCTGTAAAATCCAGTACAAATAAAGAAATGGTGAGGTTAAAAGATTAGATAACATTATATCACCAACGTTCAATAAAAACGAAAGAGGCTACTTTTTCCATTCCTTGCTGAGACGAAAACGAAAAAGCCTAAATAATCTCAGTTTCAAGTTTTTATTCACATTGCATTTAAATGTTTTAACCAAGTAATATACAACTCCTAAGAATTTCGAGTTTCTTGAACCAGGAAATGGATTTTTTTCGTCATAATTCACAAAACATTCACTTGATATGCCTTTTTAAAAATTATACTCGCTAACTCACTCAGGATATTATAATTGTTAAAGGTTGGATAAAACGTTTTTTATGTTCGTGGTTATAATAAAACTCTCGATTTTTTTGTGCTCAAGTAGCATAAATCATTTTAGTTAACAAATTAACTGGTAACAACCGTAGCAGGATCTTTGATAGGTTGTATATTTTATGCCATCAAAAACACAACCTAAACGTTCAAGCAAGAGTCATGTTAAATGGCAAGTAATGTGTCGCTCTCGACGTCACCCACAAAAGAGTGAGAGATCTATATAAATATGGGTGCCGAGTTCTGTGTTTACTCGAAATCTGGCAACAGTTGGCAAACAGCAACTGGTGAAATTGTTAATTTTATTTTCAATTAATAATATTACAAACCGTGTAATTTTTAAGAATTTCGAGTAGGAGGCACGTCGCTAATAATGGTAGCATGCATGGGCTGACTCGACCGAATTATCACTATCCTCGGCATTTAAAACGGGCTTTATGCTTCTGCGTTTCGCATTAGGTAATGCTGGACTCCGGCGCTCAATCCCCACCATCCCTGGAATATGATTACTAATCACTAAGGACCATACTATCTCATGGGAACACCAGCCCTCTTTGCCTCGAACTAGACTATGAATAACCAAGAAACAACGCCGCCGATCATACCGTGGTGCCAAAGGTTAAAGTTGAGCCAAAATGCTGTTAGCCGAGCTATAAGATGGCACCTCTGATTTAGTGCTCCGTTCATTTGCTCCTGAGTTGATACTGGTGCTAACGCGGTTTTGTAGCTCTTATCTACCCAATTCCAAAGAAACCGAAGACTAGCACTGTTAATCATTTAAATGAATAACAACACTCAATATTTTATTCACAATTCAAATAGATTCTTGATAAGTTACTTTTTCTATTGTTTCTTATATTCTAATTATAATTCTGTAGGTATTTACTTAATAACTTATAACCTATAATCAACACTACTCTAAGTTTCTTTATCTGTGGAGATTCCTACGTTCTGTTTGACATTTCAAATATGTCAATATGACACGTGATTGATACAAGTCTTTCTTGAGTGTAGTTTCCATGTGAGATATTTATTTTTAAATAGTAAATAATAAATAATAAAAATGACTATAGTTAAGAAAAAGAAACGTGTATCCAAGAAAAGTAAAACAGCGTGGCGCAAACATTGTGACATTGCTGATGTAGAAGAGTTTCTAGAAGATCAACGGTTGGAGGAAAGGCTAGGGTGAGGTTATGTTTCTATTGGTGCAATTGGAAATATTTATAGATAAAATGTTCCACAATCATTATGTACTATTTAAAAAAAAGAAGATTATATGCGCTAATATTTCTTTCGCATCTGTTTCGCTATCAACTTAATAAATAACAAAAAATAGTATTATCAAAATATCTTTCTTGATGCAACATGTTTTCAATTGTGGTTTTTTTATTTACTATTCATTATTTACAGTAAATTCGATGCGAAACCGGATTCAGAGCTTTTCGTGCTAGATACACATGGTGATGGTGTATCTGATGAGAAACCTGAGGTTAAACCAGATGTAAAGCCCTTGTCAGCCAAACTTAGAAAAAGAGCTAAACTATCAGAGACACCTAAGTGTTTTGAAATATTATTGTCAAGTTCAAAGGTAAAGTATATTTTATTATTTATAAAAAACATATTAATCATTATTATCAAGAACTACTTGTTTTAATTGATAAATTCTCCTGATGTTGCATAGTCCAATCAAGGAAGGCTATTGTTGTCAATCATTTTGATATAACCCATTATACCTATCTGCAGATCTACCTCCCTTACTAAGAATGTGTCTCATACACAATTCTAAGTATTTCTTTTAAATTAAATTAAAATAAGTAAATTCTTATTCTTTAATATTAAAAAATATAATATTAATAATTTTACCACTATATTTTTTATCAATTTCATCAATGACATGATAAAGTAAAATAAAATTGACTATACAATAAAAATATCACTTTTGTAGGTTCCAGATCCTAATGCAAAAAGGAATCATGTGAGACCAACAGGTTCAAAACCATCAGATTTGTCAAAACTTACGAAACAAAGACAACTTGTAAAAGGAGTTTTAGAAAGAAAAATTGAACACACTAAAATTAATAAAAGACTTGCTGCAGCTAAGAAAAGGAAATCAAAAACTATAAGACAGACCTTCGATAAAAACATATGGGGCGGAGATGGTAAGAGAATTAGATTTTTGAAAAGAAATAATTTTGTGTCAGTTCCCACTGTATCTCAAATAGCAGAATAGCGAAATGAAGCTTAGTATTATTTTGATACTCCATTACCCACACACTATCAACTTTTATGGCATACAGAGTGGTGGAACTCAATTTTGCCTGTTTGTCTGCCAGAATAGAGAAATTTATATTTATATTTTCAATAGATTCAATACAATCATTTTCAGACATTTTTTAAAGTTTTATTCCACACTTAGGAAAGAAAAATGCTTATTTAGAAAACATATAAATATGGATGTAGTGAAACTCAAACCCGCACCTCCTGGAAACTGACTAGGCGCTCGGACCTCTAAGCCATACATTCTCATCAAGCTACGTCGAAATTTTATACGCTTGTTACAACTTATTTATGTTGTTAGCACCTTTGTAGGGAGATTTTTACAAATCTCCGCTACCCAAAGATAAGATTATAAGATAAGAATTATCGGTTGGCAAGAGCAAATACTATTTTTTAAATATCTTTAAACATTTTTTAAAGTGTTATTCCACACTTTAAGAAAGAAAAATACTTATTTAGAAAACATATAAAAAAATTTGAACGTAGCGGGACTGGACCCCGCGCCTCCTAGAAACCGACCAGGTGCTCTGACCGCAAAGCCATACGTTCTCATCGAGCTACGTCGAAATTTTTACATGCTTGTTACAACTTATTTATGTTTAAAAATGGCTTAGTGGCGGGGATCAAACTACAACATCCTTAGTAATATTACCTTATTTACATATAATTTAATTTAGTCATTATCATTATCTATTGAACAGAAAATGTTAAATTAAAACCTCTTTTTCATTAAATTGCTAACTGTGCAGAGATTTTGCTGTACGTATTAGTTAATAAAAATAAATAAATCTTTTTCACATTAAAAGTAAACAAATGCCAGTAAATATAAAGTGGTTTTATCATAATTCCAGAAACAGAAGCTAAGGGTATTCCAAAAACACTATGTGATGATTTCATATCACCTGAGGCACAATTACACAATGTTCCTACATTGAAAAGATTAAGGCCTAAGCCACCACCACCAGAGATGGTGGTTAAAAGAAAAGCTGTGGAACTGCCTCACCCTGGTGTCAGTTACAATCCTTCATTCCAGGTTTGTATTGACTTATCTATATAATATAGCTTACTACAATACTAGGAGTATTTAGTACTAAAAATACTTGAGATATATATTTGTTTTTATTTAATCAATACTGTGATATGAGGTGCTTTATTATTTTTCTAGCTTCGCACTGTATCCCTATTCACTTCAATCTTACTACTACTAATAGGGTGGAACTCAATGTTGTGCTTGGTCTTGTCATTTGTGTTGAGCGGGAATCAAATTCATAACCTGTTTGTTGCGTTTACAATCTCACACTTGTACGCCTGCACCACAACGGGCGCTGATCGGAACATAACTAAAACCTACCATAACTAAAAATAACATATTCATTTTTTTTTACAATGGCCTTTCAAAAAAAATTTAAACTGTAATATTCATTTATTGCAAGTACATGTATATATACATACTTGTAGTATACATCCTAAAAGTCTATAAGGGTCTTTAAATAATTTTGAGTAACAACATTATGTCAATGTTTTTCTAGGAGCATCAAGAGTTACTTCAAGAAGTGGTGCAGCATGAGGAGAAAATGATGAAACGTGAGGCGCACTTGCACAGAGTTACTACTGGAATGTTTAAAAAAGTCACCCCACAGGAGAAAGAAGTATGTATCTATTAACAATCTTCTATTGCATAGTTTTTACTGCATTTTCTATAAAACTGCTGCTTGTGAACTTTTGAGGGAGAAAGTGTATATTTACAATATATTTAAAGGAAAAAAGAAAATCCGAAAACTGAAAATTTTAACCCTATTTTCATAGAAAAAAATAATTACAAATTTATATCTTTAGTTCATTTCATACAAAATGAGTGCCCGCAAACTTAAATTTTAACAACTTATATAAGTTGTACTTCTGTGAAAAGGGGCTCAAAAGTTATGTGACTATTGGAACTTATAATAAATATTTATATGGTCTTTTGTGTTTGGTTGTATTTCCTATTTTCATTGTCATTACGTATATTCTAAAAGGTGACCGCTCATGTCTTTTAATTATTTCTTAAATGGCAATTTTATTTTTATAATTGCTTAAATTAAGTATTACTTATCAACTATTTTATATAGTTTCTTAATGTTTATGCTTAATTTAGTATCTTAAAAATTTTAATACTGTACGTGTAAAATATGCTAGTAATCGTAGCCTGTAATTACGGCGGAGCTTTGTCATTAATATTATGGTTTTCTTTTTCTATTTAAATTGTTAGTGTAACCTGTTTTTTTGATTATAAAAAATATCTAAATTTACTTATTTATATAGGAAATAAATAAATAAAAGGTGCAGATTTGAATCCTAACTGTAAATGTTAAGAATTTTTTATAAATTTTATAATTAGCTTCAAAGATTCATTCTGGAAAGATTCAGATGTAATTTTTAATTTCCAGAACCAATGGCGAGAAGAAATGAGCGCCGGCCTCCCCACTCCCTACAACCCCTCAACTGATCCCGAACCTGTAACTTCGGACAATGAATACAAAGCTATCAACCCTCCAGTACAGAATAAGAAGAAAGATCACAAGGCGAGGAGAAAGCAGAGGGAACAGTTGGTAGAGAAGGAAAGACTGAAACGGGAGAAGATTAATAAGAAGAAAATTACTGATTTATATAAGTTAGTATTGTTTTTAATTTCGTAATTTATTAGCAAGGTAGTTTTAGTAAATAAATATAATGTTTTTTTTCTCATAATTTACATTATTAGTAATACAGACTAACACGGTAGTAGTTTTAATTTTTTTTTTTTCGGGGGCACTTTTGTCGTCCTAGGACTATGAGATTTTATGGCATACAATACTAACGTGAATTAATTATGATGCCCAGTTCAGTTTTCCACCCATACAATAAATAATTTTCAGTTGTAGAACTAATGTAAAATAGAGCAGGATAAGCAAAAGGGAACCTAGTGTTAAGACAGTCCATTCCCTATTTTTCGTCGAATTTACGTGTCATTGTGTGCTTGGTGCGCCACGGCAGCGTCGGCCATGAAATGATAGTGAAATTGATATCAATGAAATTTATAATCATATTTATGATTAAGAACTTTATTGATAATCATAAAAATTAAGGCCAGTCGTGGAGCAGTGGCACAAAGTGTGATGAATGTAAACACGACTGGTTGTGGGTTCAACTCAAGCAAAAGTCGTTTCGTGCCTAGGCACAGTGTCTTAACACTAGGTTCCTTCTGACCACCTTGATGTGTGCAGGATACAGCGCGAACCTGATAAAAATAAAATAAATATATTTATTTTGTTTATTTTTATTGTTTTAAAAATAGTCTTGAAAATATTTTGATGTAGTAATTTTTTGACACATTTCATATTATATCATACATCGTTACAGATTACGCAAAATCCAAGCATCGCTCACTAAAAAAGAAATTAAAAACGCAGAACTACGGGAAAAGAAGGTAACTAAGAAGAAAGAGATAAAAGAGAAATCTCTTCCCGCGCTCAACGCTCACAAGCCACCAGTCAAGGAGCCGGAGTTCGTCGACCCCGCTAAGTTGACTGGCGATCTAAGGAGCTTGGAAGGTAACGGTAAGTGACCCACTATTATTATATTATATTCTTAAATTCTCTGTGAGTGTTTATCATGGTTATGGGTTATAAGATCTAATAATAATATAAAAAGAAGGTAAATAATAAGAAAATAGAGATAAAAAACAATATCTTTCCTCAAACTTGACTGGTGATCTGAGAAGCTTAGAAAGAAAATGTTTTAGCACTTAGTTATTGGTATTTAGAAGATTTTTGTAATATTTCTGTTTCCCTATATATCAGGGTAGGCGGAGGGAACCTATTGTTGAGATAATGTTCCCAATGCACGGCCCAATTTTAGAGATATTTCATCTTAAATAGACAGCTCATCGTTATTTTTTGTAGTTTTACTAGAGTGAGGAAAGTGTTCGAAACGTTAAGTTTTCATATATGTATAATTTTAAATATACGCGATTAATCCGGTTAAAATAGTTTTCATTTGAAATGTGTAATAATCGTGAAAATTAAAGAACTTATTAATATAATATTCCCCTGACTGGGAATCGAACTCAGGCGGCGATGATATCTTACGCAAGTAATAAGAACGAGAGATATCCCTTTCTTGTTCTAGTATGTTTTTTGAAAGCGAAAAGCCGCAGATCCGCAACGCTCATTAGTATTTTTGTAGTAGTATGTGTTTACGTTATTGGTATCTATCTATGCGTAACTGCGTCACACGAACTACAGGTATGGTGAATAAACATTGTGAAAAGAAAAAAAATCCTACTTCTAAACTGTTGAGGTATATTGATTAATTTATTTAAGTATGGGTTTGAAATATTTTTCCCTATATGCTGTTTCCGTATATGTACAATTACTATATATGTAACTTTATATGTACAATTTTTTTTCCTTATGCGTAGCAAATCTTCTCCGCGATCGTTACGAGTCGCTGCAGCGGCGTGGTGCCCTAGCAGCGTCCAAGATTATGATGAGGAAGAAGAGGAAACTCAAGAGTTACTTCAAAGCAGGACACAAGGTCACTGATCAGGATGTCCAGAAATTCGTTCAGAGGTCCGCTGGAAAAAAGTAATGAGGGGTGAAGTAGAGAGGAGGGGAGGGGGTGTAGTGTTAATACACTATGTAATAAATGATAATAAAGATTTTTAAAATGAAGTTTATATTTTTTTATTAATAATAAATGTTATTTCTATGACTTACAAAGCTTGGCTGACGGCGACAGTAGTCGATAATTTTTTTTTGTGGTCGAAATGGCGACCTAGTCTTAAGACATTTCCGTCTCCCATTTTCCGTTGAATTCTGGAGGCATAGCTTGCTAAGTGGCGGAACTCAACGCCGCACTTTGCTTCGATACCAGAGCGATAAATGGAGATATAAATGTAAATAAATATTTTACTTCCTCAAGTGAGGATCGAATGAATAAATAAAAAATAATGCGCGATTATTCCGGTTAAATAGTTTTATTTAAAAAATATGTTAAAATGTGTAGCTAATAATAGTGAAAATCAAAAAATCTAAGATGTTTTATATTACGAACTAGCGACCCACTCGCCGCTTCGCCTGCTTCAACTACGAAATTCACTTATCTATATTACTTTTGTTTTCGAATAATAATATCATTTTAAAACCAAAATACCTATATTGAAAAGTAAACCTTCGGACAACTCAATGAAAAATTTTATGTATAGCAATTTTGTCGAACATAGTATAACTTAAAAAAAAAATTAAATTAGCTTCGCGCTATATCCCGCACACAGCATAGTAGGCAGAGGGAACCTAGTGTTAAGACACTCCGTTCCACACTTTCTGCCGAATTCTGGAGGCATTGCGTGTTAAGTGGCAGAACTCAACTTCGCGCTTTGCCTCGACGCCAGAGCGAAGAAATGGAAATATAAATTTAAGTAAATATTTCATCTCCTCGGGTGGGAATCGAACCCACAACCAGTCGGTTTACAGTCGCACTTTGTGCCGCTGCGCCACGACTGGCCTCAAAGTATAGTATAACTTTTTTATTTATAAACCGATTGAAATAAACAAACATTGAATATTGAGGGAAGCTTGCCAAAATACAATAGGGCAATTAATGCCATTTTTGAGATTAGCGTGAACAAACGCACGGACAATCTAATATTTTTTTATTGTTTATGGTTTTAATATGTTATTAAATGCCACAATTTTTTCGTATGTCTTCCATGTACAGACACTGATCCATTGCGTTACTTCATATTACAATTTTATTATAAGTATCCATAGAGATATCTTCAAAAAACAATTTTTTTTGCAAGGAAGTAAAAATCTCAAGGTTTTATGAAAAAGTTTATTATATAAAAATAATCTTAAAATACATCTTATTTAACCCTTAATAATATATTACAAGTCGATTGGCAATGTCGAAGCTATAATAGGTAACTATATCCCAAATAGTCTATACTTACGTCTAATTAGAATAATAAAAGGCAAGTGATATTATACAATATTAAAAAATAAATAAAATATTTAGACCACTTAAAGAATCTGATGCCAAATTATACGAAAAAGGCCTATCTTATATTGATAAACATACATATATATTTTTATACTCGTATATACGTTACAAACAAAAACGAAAATATATTTTGTCCCGGGAAATTGAACCTAATACATACATAAAATAATAAATTATATGGATTTTATGGAAATTTGTATGAAAATAAGCGCAGTCGTGAATATTATCTACAAATGAAGTTTATATCTAGGGTTCGTTCGATTTGAGCATTTTTTTGAGTAAAATTTTGTGAGAAAATACGATTTAATTTTTCAGTTATTTAACTATTTGGTCCATTCAGTGCACTTGGATAATTTTTTTAATAGTATTTTCTTGCTTAACAGATCGAGCTCGATTAAATAAATACAAATTTTCGGACATAATTTGAAAGAGCTACTTCTAAATAACTTAACATACTTTCACAAATAACCTAATTATAACCAAACGAGTCTTAAACTTTAATAGTCTTATTTGGGAAGTAACTAACCCTAATTATGAATAAATATTATATTAACCTAATCATCCCCATCGCGCTGCGATTGTGTACAGAGATCTTAATAATTCTAACGCGCGAGTATCAGATTGGACTTTCAGTTCTCCTTGTGGAGCGATTCTTGCTTCTGCAATAGGTCGATCTGGTACTGTTGTCCTAAATTGCTCTGTTTCGGTGGTTTTAGCAACGTACTTCCTACCTCCTCTAAGGGCTCGGAGTAGTTCTTACTGTAGTAGTTACTTCATATTGCGTTGTCTCCTCTGTTTCTGGACTTTCTGTTGTTGTTGGTGTGTTTGATAAAGCATTTATCGCTTCAGCTTCAATATTTAGATTTTTACCTCGTCTTAAAATTGGCGTTCGGTCAGAACGACGTTGGTATTCTGTAGTCTTTAGAACCTCGACACCAGACGCTGTGGCTGGAGCTTCGGGTAAACTTTCTTCTTGAGTAATATCTTCCATATCTTTCTGAGAAACCGCCATTAAAGCTTCAAGTAAAGCTTTTTTGGACGCCTCTGCTGTTGAATTGTGATCGTCGTCACAAGTTTGCACTAATAACAATATTAAACGCTTTACAGTTTTTGATTTCGTTTTCTTCATTACGTTCATTAATTTTTGAGTCGTAGTGGCATTCATACCTCCCATTATTTCTTTAGCTTTCTCGACAATTGTGTCAGTTACTGTTGATATATCCAATGCGGGTTCCGTGGATGTGGGGTCCCTGAGAAGCTTACCAGATCTTTCGTTTTGCTTGTCATTAGTAGTGATTTCTACATTCACGGTTGATGAAATAACAGGTTCATTGGTTGTTAAATAAGATGATTGTGTTGTTGCAGTGTCGAGTGCCCAGGTGTTCGTTTGTTGAGCGATTTCTGACACACCCTGTTCTGGTCCTGTCGGGCTAAGACCGTCGTTCAATGTAATTGGATCAAGTACTGTACTTTGCCAATTTCCGAAAGTAGTCTGCCATTGAAAGTCATTCGTTGACTTTTCACTATCTGGAGATGTAAATATATTGCCTATTAGAGGACTGGCTGTTGTTAATATTTCTGTTTGCTCACGAATTGTAGTAGTCGCTTGAGTGGTAGTTTGTGCAGTTGTTGTATCTATTGTATCTACAGTAGATTGGGTAGGAGCTTCCAAATCTTCTGAAGGGCTCTGTATTAATTTGTTTTCGTCATATTTTAATTGTTTTCCATGGCGTAAACTATTTGACTGGGGAGAAACAAAAGATTGACTGTGGGCTCTTTGTAATTCTTCTTCGTTTTCTAATTCTATGCTATCAGTTTCCGTGAAATAAACAGGAGTTGTACTAAGGAAGGTGTTCGTAGGTCTTATTTTCTTGCTTTCAAACTTTTGATGGGAGTTTGTAATGGGCGATAGTGTCGACTCTATAAGGTCTAGACCCCAAGCTGTAGGAACAGTTGTAATTTCTGATATCTCATTAAACGGTGTTACATCTGAAGGATTAGAAAATTTACCGAAACTCGAGTATTTGTTACCTTGTCTGAATGGAAAATTATTATCTGTAGTATATGTGACTTCACTATGTGCATTTGTTCCTAAGGTGTTTGTTTTGAAGCTACCAGTATTTGTAAATGGGAACAAGGTGGAATAAATATCTCTGGTAGTAGAAGCAGTAGTGTAAGAAGCAGAAATCCTTCCACAACACCTGTATGGGCTTTGAGGTGTCGTTGGAGTTGTAAATGATGTAGATACAATTTCAGTCACGGGTCTGATAGTAGTACTTGCTTCTTGAATTGTTGTTGGATAATCATTAATAATATTTAAAGCTTTACTTCCTCGTATAGAATTTTGTGAATCTCTTATCTTATGATCATCAGAGAATCCCAGTATCTCTTGGTCGTCTTCGTTAACTGTCGTCGTTGGCTCAGTATTAAACGACTCTTCGGTTGTTGTTAACACATCCGAAAATGATGGATGGGTTGGCCTTATATCAGATAACACTTTTCTAAACTGTACTGGATCTTGAAGATAAGCAGAGAGAGCATGGGTAAATACTTGAGCAAGCTCTCTTATTTGTGGAGATGTTGCTAACGGGCCTTGACTCATTTGTGCTGTTAAATCTTCTGCCAATTCGTTATAGGTACCATTAGGGTCTAATTTAATATCTTCTAATAAATCGTCGTTATTATTACCGTGTCCAAACAGACTTCCATATTTTGATATGGTTTGAGGACTAAATAAAGCTGGCAAACTTTGATCTACAGATCCATATTCATTGTTAACACTGGTAGTAGTTTCGCTGTCTTCAGGAGGAGGAGTGGTGGATAAATTATCTAAAGCTGTTGCGTAGTAAATTGCCAAAGATTGTAAAGTCTTAGGAGTTAACGATTGTTGTTCAGACTTGTTGGATTGATTTTCGAAATATTTTTTTGTAGTACCTAAGGTAGGCTCTAAGGTTTCCAAGGTTTCAAAGTTTAATTTTCTCATTAACCTATCCCGTCGCTCTTGATAAGCTTCCTCTGTTGTTGGTTGATTTAGGTTCGAAGTCAAATATTCTTCATCTACGGTAGTCTTAGATAGTTTATCAAAAATTGTGCTCTCTGGAATTTTAGTCACGGACTCGAAAGTATCTCTTGTGTTCATTGTAGCGCTATTTTCTATATTTGATTGGCTTTCAAATTTATCACTTCGAGCAGTAGCTTCAATTATCTTATCAGTTGTCACTGAAATTGTCTTATTCTTTTCCTTTTCTAGAAAGTCTCTAAGTAAGGACACTCCTGGTCTGGTATAAGGTTCACGTCTTTCATTAATCGTGCTTGTATAGCTCTTAGTGTAAGGAACTAAAGTTTGTCTTTTGGTAGTTGCTTCTTGTAAGTATTGTGCTGCTTGTTTCGTTTGAATATCATATAATGTAGTTAACGTTGGATTATTAATTTTCGTAGACTTTGAACTATGATTAGGTGTATAAACAGGATATGGTCGGAAGTTTTTGCTATTATATTCTTGTAAGAACTGTCTATTCTGATTTTGGGCAAAAGAAGCTGTTTCTGCGGCTACTTGCATTTCTCTTAAGCTATTGTGGTCATACACAGGAATAGTAGTTTTATGAGTAGAGCTGTCAAAAATGGGCAGAGTTGTTTTTGTGGGACCGTTTCCAAAATTATTTGAAATGAGCTGCACTAAATTCTTTCTCCTGTTTTCAAAACCAGTGATGGTCTGTGCTCTTTGTGTTGGATTAACTTCAAACAGAGCTTGGTAGCTTCTTGCAGTTGGCTTTCCATTTATTCCCTCCGATGGAGGACTGTCAGTTTGAAGCTTTTGTCTATGTCTCAAAAATCTTTCAGTAGTAGTGGGAGCATTAACAGGAGCTCTTCTGGATTCTGAACGAACATTGGTATCTGTACCGATTTGTTGAAGATCAGGATTTTTTAGGTTATGGCTGACCTTTTGTGATTTCTTTTGTTCATTAGAGTAGTATTCCACACTGGACTCATAGAGGGCGGGAGCAGACGCGCAGTCCACCTTGAACCACCAATCACAGATGAGATGCGACTGGCTGAAGATGGTGCCGTTTGGACATAAGAAGGAGATCTTGCGTGACGTGTCACATATATGGAACACCTGGAAATTAATTATTTAGATCAGTAAGTTTCAATTACTAATATTATCGTTTTACACATTTTATAGGTATTTTGTAAACTAAATTTTCAGCCAATTTAATAGAACGTTTATTTTGCAGCAAAATATGTATATCGATATAATTTTCTTTAATTCTTTCTTTCATAACCGATGAAAATAAAACTAACACGTGTTAAGAATTTTTTTTAAATACAATAGTTAAAAATGCAGGTAAACCGATTATGCCGTTTCTAATATTAGCAAGCACAATCGAACTGACAAACAGACAAAAATAAAAAATAATGTTTTAGGGTCTTATATGCCTCCAATAATAGATTTTCTAAGGAAGGTGATCAGTTACAATTTTATTACATTTACATTGTATACAGAGTTTACAAAAGAATAATATTTCAATAAACGTTATTTCTTCAGCTATTGCTTTATACTATGTATAGCTTAAAACCAGATTTAAACTAAATGATTATTTTATGAATCAATGGATGAATAAAACAAATCAAACTAATCAGCTTCACGCTGCAGGATAGGCAGAAGGAATCTAATATTAAGACACTTCGTTCCTCAATGTCCACCAAATTCTGGAAGCATTGCGTGTTGAGTAGCGGAACTACTCACTCACTCACTCAGCGGAACTACTGCCGCGCTTTGCCTCGACACCAGAGCGAAGAAATGACATTTTTCATTTCCTCGATCGGGTATCAAATCCACAACTAGTCACACATTGTGCCCCTGCGCCACGACTGGCCTATGAAGTATATATATATAAAATTAATATACCTGGCAGTCGGTCTCCAGGTCGGCGTAGTATCCAGTTGGCACATTCTTGCAATTGAAGCCAGTGCTCGGAATGTTGGGTAAAGCCGGAAAGTCCACGCCAGCTCTGCCAATTACACCTGTAACGAAAATAAATTAAAATATTTTATTATTATACAGTATTTTTCAGCTGCTTTAGTAAGTGACAAAAGTCATTTTTTTTTAGCTTTACGCCTATATATATAGCTTGTATACCGCACCTAGGATGGTAGGCAAAAGGAACCTGGGACCCCTAGTGTTATGACACTTTCCGTCGAATTCTGGAGGTATTGCGTGTTGAGCTGCAGAACTCAACGCCGCGCTTTGCCTCATTTACGTGAGTGGAAATAGACAGAATAGTACATGTACAGTCGCACGTATATGCCAGGTACACAGAACTATCTAATAGAAAAATATTTTTCTAATAAAACGTGCAGTTTTCGAGATAAGCACACTCAACTAAACAAACTGCTCAACATTATAATTTTAGTATAGAGGTGTAGATAAAAAAAGCTCAACTTTACTAAAGATAAAAATGTAAAATGTGGAATTTTACTAATTATCGGTAGCATTTATATATAGGTAAACTAAATATAATCTAAATCACTCATAAACACTAACTTATCATCAGTAAAGGACACTATGAATAGAAACCTAATGGCATTATACAGATGACATTAGAAAAGCGTATTGTATTGAGGTAACGTATTCGACAACGATCTCAGCGTGTTCCTGTTCCTGCACTTTCGAGTGAAAGTAAGGATACTGGAGGTTCTCACGTTCATACACCGCGCTCGTTGAAATGTTAGATGTAGCCCTAATATATTGACTTTCTCCTAATGTATACTGTATACTAATGTTATTAGGCTAAAGTGTGTGTTTGGTTGATAATTATTATAATATCGGGAACAATAATTTCGGGAACTATCAATCAATTCAATGCACTACGCATCCACTTACAATTGTTTTGGATACTTAAAATGTATGACCATACTCAATTCTTGGTTATTTTCATTTGACATAGGCGAAACCGTAGGTAAACGCTAGTTTTGTATAAAATTGAAACATATTCTGTATACGTTATATTGAGATATATATGAAGGAAGATATAGGCATTTTAACGTATAGCTCAATTGGAAATGACCATTTTCGTTGTTTCCAAGAGATGCGGGTTTGATTCCCTCAACGTTCAAATTTATATGCTTAACAAATATATGTTAATATTTCCAAATTCAAGTTCTGTCGAGTGTTAAGGTATTTCGTTCTCTACTTTCGGAATTTCTTTTCCAAGGCTTTGCCTATTCACTTTCTCAATTATTGTATTTGTAAATAAATATTGGAACTCACCAAGATGTTCAACAATATCCAAGTCGTGGCTATCACTAGGTATAAGGCGCTTCACGAGGGACTTCCCCTCGGTGTAATCTTCGAAGCCCGCGGCCCCCATCGCTTGAGCGATTGCTGTTAGCGACTCCGCGCTCGGCTCTGGTATGTAGAGATCTGAAGTATCCTGGAGTTACGAAAAAAAATTAAATATTAAAAATAAATATTACAAAAAAAAAAGAAAAAGCCCGACTGCAACAAAACTAAAAAGAAAAAAAAACAAGCACAATAGTCTATTTCAAACTAACACCGAGACGAGATCTATAAAAACTAAACTAAATTTAGAACAATAATTGTTGAAATTGTTTCTTTCTTTTTAGTTTTTATGGAGTCGGATTTTTTGTTTGTAATACTTGATTCGATTCTATTTATCAAACAAATATAATTAAAAGTATAGTACCAAAATCTATAAGGACACAGACAGACAGACAACGTATAGACGAAACAAGTGGACTAAAAAAGATATAATTAGCCCGAAAAAAAAAGCTCGAAGAAATACATTAAAATTGTATCATATACGAAATATACTTAAGAACATTACAAATTTAAGCTTACTTTTCTCCGCTGGGCCCGTCTCGCGCCATCACAGAGTTGCAGTGTATCTGAAAATGTATATAATTATTAAATCATGTTACACAAATCTTGCATCTCTTGAGGCCGTCTTGGCACAAACGTGTGAATGTAACCTGATGGTTGTGGGTTCAATTCCCACTAGGGAGAACTCGTCTTAATACTTTCTTCTTACATTAGATCGACACTCAATTCTCTAGTTTTCATTCAGCATTTTGCCTCGTGAGACCGAGAAATAAAAATAATTCATAACCTCAACTCAATAGTCTCAGTGATAAGTTTCATTAGTTTTAATAATTGATTTCTTTTTAAGCATTATTAATACGGCTATAAGCTTATTTGTTAATAACAAATACTTAATGAAAACTCCACTTAAATTAATGCTCGTGTTTTTATTAATTGGTCTCACTTCCGGCTTAGCCTCCATACAATCCCATACAGATTACAATACAATACATCGATACAACACGATACATAAACTCAACAAAGCACACAAAAGTAAGGAGATTATTCGAAGCTTTTATCCATGTAGCTTTCTAATCGACGTCTTAGGTATATTAAATTAGAAATGTAGACTTAGCTTTTATGAGCATCTTTAATCATGAAGAGGTCTAAGTGGTTTATGATACTGTTCTCTGCTTTCTATTTTTTTAGCCTTATGTTTCGCATATAGCAGGCTAGGCAACTTGAGAACCCAGTGGTTAGACACTCCGTTCATATTAATATACTTCCGTTTGCCACCTTCTGCCAAATTCTAGAGGCTTTGCGTTTTGATGGAATTAGCTAAAGTTGCTCAATTAATGAATTAACTGAGCAATTAAACGAAACTATTACATATTACATTTCCTTGCATGGGGATCGAACCCACAGTCAGTCACATTAATTAAAAAAGTACCCATATTTTTTTTTTTGCATTTGCATTCTGATCTTCGCTGACGGTTGCGGTCGCTGGTTCTATTCCCACACGGGAAAATCAATTATTTTCCATAATATTATTAAAAATTAAATATTATCTTAAATCCGACCAATATTAAAACCACATTTTATGTGAGACTGCAATGAATTTAATGAAAAAAACTATATTAATAAATAGTTAATTTTACGCACGACCTTTAGATTTATAGTACGGTTGTTTTTGTTCCAAGTATACAAAGCTTTCTTACTGTTTGTGACAGCGAGCTTTCACTATAAAGTGCTTACAAGAAATAGTAACACCACACGCCTGTTATCCATTATTTCATCTTCATATGCAGATATGTTATTTTAGAAATGTAAAGAAAATTAGTTAAATAATGTTAGTTACATTTTTGTTGCCATTTATTTCTCTTTTAATAATTTAAAGGATAATTTAATTACACACTGTCGGGTGAGAATCGGGGTACGAAGTGATTTTTCACTATATTCTTTCTGCCTACCGAAAAAGAGTGAACCATTTATTATTTTTGCTAAACTAACTTTAACAACTTTTTACTTCACACTGTAACAGTATATAACAGACACAGAGGGAACCGGATGTTAATATACTTTGTTCCACTCCCCGCCCAATTTTCGTTATGGTGTGTTGAGTGGCAGCACTCAACGCTAAGTCTAACTATACTGGAATGAAGGAATAAAAATAACAGTTTTTTACTCCAAGTGGGAATCGTACCCACACTATCTTCGCATTAAAAGTCAGTCAGATTTTTTTTTATCTTCGGAAATAAAATTAACTGTTATCTATCTTCTGTTACTGTCACCTTGCCATTTTACTGAGAATAATACAAAAAAAATCTAATATAAATCTTTCACCATTATTCTGTAATATTAATAAACTCATCTTTAATTATTTTCCTTTATCATTTACCACTCAACACGCAAAGCCTCCAGAATCCGGCAGAAAGTAGGGAACGGAGTGTCTGAACACTACGTTCCCTCTGCCTACCCTGCT
Source organism: Heliconius sara (assembly GCA_917862395.2). Taxonomy (NCBI): domain Eukaryota; kingdom Metazoa; phylum Arthropoda; class Insecta; order Lepidoptera; family Nymphalidae; genus Heliconius; species Heliconius sara. The sequence continues at coordinate 545,462 of OU860788.1, read as the reverse complement.
GAGTGAGAGATACAGCGTGAAGCTAATTTATTTATTTTATTTATTTATTTAAGTATTTGATTTCTTAAAAGTGATAGACAGTTTGTTTTAATAACTGTACAAGTCCTTATGATTGCTATTATATAAGTTCTTCATGTTTCTCGGTATGTGTGTCACATCTTAATGCCATATCCTCCTAATTAAGCCATAAACTTGACTAACAATAGTTACTTCGGTTGATAATTATTATATAATGTGTTACATCACGCTATATCCCGCATACAGCAAGGTAGGAAGAGGGAATCTAGTAGTAAGACACTAGCGGAGCTTAACGCTGCGCTTTACTTTGTTAGTAAAGCGAAGAAATGTAAATATTAATCGGTCTCAATTGAATTTGTCATTCATATATATGTCTTCGTAGAGTATGATTTCCGAATGTTAGTTGAAGTTTTGATTTAACCATATCATAAAAAAGCAACTAAAATTAAAATATAAAAATATATTACGAAATATAGTATTAAAATCAACGAGAAAGCTATAAAATCATGAGCAAGAACTAATAAAAGTTACTCCAAACCTATTATTTATTTGTCGAGACCTAGTTTTTAAAGCTCATCTGTAAATTATAATTTCTAAATGACACTCCTGACATTTCCGCTTCGACTCGGGACCTACCCACGGAATTGATGGTTGTGTACCACAAATTATGGGGTCACCGGATCGATCATCGCTTTTTCACCACAATTTTCTGTGGGAAACGAATAGATGGACTTATTTACTTCGGATTTTCGATATTTTGTAACTGTGAACTATTGTAGAGATGATGTTAGAAAGAACCCTGAATTGAAGTAAATTATAAAATTTTACAATAATTATAGATTTATAGAGTTGTGAAATTAAATAGTTTAAAAGAATAAAAATGTAACGAATACTTTAATATTTTAGTTAATCAAAGGCTACTTATTGGCTGGACATTAAAAATAACGACGGAATCGAAAAGTATTTTAATTTACAAAATCTATTGAGTCATTACATTATAGTTTTTGTATATTGTCACGCTTCTCCTTTGAAATTGAAGTTTGTCAGCGCTTAACCACGCTGACTGCATTATCTATTGCCGTAGTCAGATCGTCAAACGAGCAAACAGACGGATAGTTTGGGCAGGAGAGTAAGTGTGCCAGTGGTTGTGGGTTGGCATCACGCTCAATCTCCCGAATATCGGGGTAGGCAGAGAAAACATAGTGTTAAGACACTCGGTTTCCCATTTTCCTCCGAAACCTTAAGACATTGCGTGCCTAAAGACAGGGGTTAATGCTTGTCGCACTTAGCCGAGTTACCACTAGAGCGAGTAAAAGAGAATCTTCATTTCACCCATTAAAAATTGAACACGAAACCATCGCGTTGCCATCAAATTCTGTGGCTACGCTACGATAACTTCGGTACATTATAGTTAATAATAATAAATAGAATGATTAACAATTTTTTTTTTCGAGAAAGCGAAGATTCTAGATATATTACATTATAATTTAATCGATTATATATATAAAATAAATGTTGATTTACAAAAAGTTTATTATTTATTTTTTTATAGGACGTATATTTTCATTTATAGATTGTATATTATATTATTACATTAAAACTAAGTGAAGTGAATGTTAATTTATGACAAGAAATGGTTTCATATGTTTTCGATTAGACAAAAAATCGATTTTATTAATAATTATCTACATTACGTCTTGAAATAGTGATTTACTTCTTGCAGACCATTTTATAATGTTTAAATTAATTTATTTTATCATGTTTTAAAGGGTTATTGACACATTTGTAATTGTAATGTATATTAATATTAGCAAAATGAAATGTATGTTTAGTTAAACGCTCTAATCTCAGGAACTATTGGTTTAAGTTGAATAATTATTCTATTCGACCTATCGAGAAAAGCTACGAAACGAACCCACAATCTGTCGCGCTTGTGACAACCTCTGCACCACAACTAGCTTCAATAGAAACTTTTTCAAATTCTCGAATCTACATTCCTATTTTGAGGCCAGTTATGGCGCAGGGGCAGAAAGTGTGAGGAACGACTAGTTGTGGGTTCGATCCCCACTCGAGGATATGATATATTTTTTTAAATTTATATTTCCATTTCTTCACTTTAGTGTCGAGGCAAAACACGGCGTTAAGTTCCGGAATTCGGCGGAAAGTGGGGACAGGTTACCTCTGTCTACTCTGCTGTGTGCGGGATACACCGTGAAGCTGATTTATTTACATCTCTTTTTCTTAGCAAAATCACTAACAACAAAACATCTAAAGACATTTGCGTAACGTAATATTATAGTGACCTTTTCATCGTCTCAAGTCAATTATGAGTGTTATAAATCTAATATTTTTGACATTTTGTGTGGCCGAAATGATTTTCTTCGTGACATTTATTGATCAAAAGGATAATTTCGTACGAATTATTGATCAATATGATGGTATCATTTTTCTTTTTTTTTTAGCTACGACAGAGTGTCTTAATAATATATTCTCAGGTTCCCTTTGCCTCCTTTATGTGCCTAAAGCTAAAAAATATATAATTATCCATATTCAGCCTTTATACGTATTTGCATACATCAAAGACGTACCATATTAGTAGGGCGTCTCGAAACATCGTGATGCAACTCTTTTGTTGGGACGGCAATAAATAAGAGGTTACTTCACGCAATTTACGCGATGCATTTTGTTCCCCCGCGTCCGGGAGCGTGTTGTTGCGTGTTTGTATTGAGCTTTTCATACATTTTGAATTGGGGCGACGTAATAGTTGTAGATTCGAGTTTCTTTTGGTTTTTATTTATCATATACGCGTTTTTACCATAATAACAGTAGCCTAGTCGAGACCAGTCGTGGCGCATTAGCAGAAGCATGTGACTGTTAAAGCAACAAGTTGTGTGTTCGATTCCCATTCGATGAAATCAAAATTTTGTATTTTCATTTCTTCACTCTGGTAAGGAAGCAAAGCGCGATGTTGACTTCTGCCTCCAGAATTCGACAGAAAGTGGAGAATGAACTTAACACTAGGTTCACTCCAGATTGCGGGGTAGACCGTGAAGTTAACAAATATATTCATTATACTAGTGGGATTTAAATTTGGGTATGGAAATGAGGGGAGGGGGACGGTTGGGGCTCCTTGATAAAGGATACTTACTTATTGCGAGTAGCATGAAAACGATCAGCGTGTGTGAAGACATTTTTATTTTCGACTCCTTCCACCACCGCATGTTTTTAATCTGTAAAGAAAAAAAGAATATAAATAAATATTAAAGAAAGATGAAACTTAGACATTGTGTGAAAAATCGCAATATGTATAACAGGTTTAAATCCAAGGTAGGTTTTATATGGAATATTTAGATATTTGGTACATAATACATAAAGTAAAAGACAAAGTAATTTCTCTCTAAATGTTGATTTCTATTTTTCTCTCTTTTCAATTATAAGAAAATAAAAACAGCCAAATTTATAAGATTAATATATTAGACTGACACATTTACTAGTAAATGATATTATTGACATTTTGGCCCTAATTACATAAAAATGTTTATTTGCCTTAACATCACTTTATGTACCGATAAGTAAGCATGTTTAGAATTGACGTGTTTTAGAATAGTCAGTATTTTTTTCTTTCATTGCATTTTTCTTTTCCACTGCATTGTTTTATTTTTCCCGCTATTTTCTTATTCGCTTCCCGGGTTGACTGGAAGAGATCTCTTATTTTCTCTATTATTGTCTTTTATATTTATTTGATTTTAATTTAAGATTCACGTTGTATCCCGCACATACTGGGTAAATAGATGGAACCTTGCGACCTAGTGTTAAGACACTCTGTTCTCATTAAGATACCTCCATCCTCCACATTCAACTCAACGCCGCGCTTTGCTTCGAAATCACATCATCAATCACAAATGAAATCAGTAAGAATCGAACCCACAACCAGTCGCTTTTACAGTCAAACTTTGTGCTCTTGCACCACAACTGGCCTCAAGTTTAAAATAACCTAAACTATACCGTTCAGATCTAGTAAATACAATTTCTAAACGAACACGCGTCGCTTATGCAAAAATGAGCAAAAATGATTCTTCCGCCTTACATAACGTTAAGTCAATCGATCGAATTAAACACAATTATAGTTTATACCACTTTTCTTTATGAAAATATGGCATAACCTAAGTTTTATAATTTAAGTCTGGTTTAAGTAAAAAATTAAAAATAATATTCTCTGACGTAGCGGTACACCGGTTGACTGTAAATACGTCGGTTGTGGGTTCAACTCCCTGTCGTTGGAATGAATTACTTTTATTTCCGTACTCGAGTAACAAGACACAAGACAGACAAGACGCGGTCTTGACATATGCCACTCGATACGTAATGTCTCGAAAGTTGAGCGAAGCGTGAAATACGGAAGTGTTACTTAAAAACGAACACTAGGTTCCCTCTGCATACCTTGCTATTTGCGGGATACAGTGTGAAATTAAATATATAATTAAATATATAATTATATATATATATATATATATATATATATATATATATATATATATATATATATATATATATATATATATATATATCTATATATATATATATATATATATATATATATATATCTATATATATATATATATATATATATATGCAAACCGCCGATATTTATATAACGAAAGGCGAAAGCATGATTCCTTGAGAGGTCAGCCATCGGTTGAAAGTTCGTAATAAAGTTCGAGCTACCAGATAATTACATATAGATCGAATAACGAACGGTAACTGTTCGGAGTTAGGTAAACCCTATAAAACTAGGTTTTTACCTAAGTGGAATGTAGGAAGTTGGAATGCTATTTGTAAACATAATTTAACATCGCCAGCGATTTTAACTATTATATCGTCATTTTAACTATTATATTTTTACGCAGAGGTACAGCGACTGATTGTAGAGACGACGGCAGTGGGTTCGTTTTGTGCAACACAAAAAAGGAAATATTTACTTTTGGACAAATTTTATAGTAATAACATTATGGGAAAAATATTAGACAAGAGTAAGAACAACGAGATTATGATGATTAATCTAAACGTATGCTTATGATTACTATATTTTTTTTTATTTTTCTTTCATACATAAATCAAATTTCTGTTTTTAACATATATATGTATGTATAGACAATTTTAGTAGGGACGTATGGATACATACATGTCTTTTTATATACTTAGCAATATCTTCTTTGTTAGGCTTCCTCTTTTATTTCTTTCGAGTTTTCCATGAATTGAATAACAAATAATACGTTTTTTATCTTAATCGATGATCACAACAAGTGGTGGCCTTGAACGAACATCGAATAGACCCCTATAAGGTCGATCTATTAAACGTTGCAACCAAATTACATTTATATCGCATCCATTGTTTATAGTGTAACTTGCGCAAGCGCACATTAGCGGGAAATACGTATCCACTCGTGTTAGCGGTAGCCTTCGGAAAAACACTAAATTGGGCGTACAAATCTATATTTCGGTTATTATATTCGAAATTTTAGTCTTCATATATATAACTCTCGTAGAATTATGTGTGTGTGTTATGTTCCCTTTTATAAATTACATGTCTATGAATGAAAACGGCATCTCAAGATCGGCGGAAACGGCATCTTGAAAGCGGCTTATAAATACGAGCCTAGGTTCTCTTTGCCTATCTCGGTGTATGCGGATGTGAAAGAAGAAGTCAGCCTTAATTTACAGCAACCAAGTGAGGAGTTCATTTTCTTTAAATTAACAAAATAATCCATTTGAAAGGGAGTAATTTTTAGGCCGGTTGTGGCGCAGAGGCACAAAGTGTGTGTAAATTCGACTGGTTGTGGGTTCGATCCCCACTCGAGGAAATTAAATATTTATTTACATTTATATTTTCATTTATTTGCTCTGGTGTCACTCAGGACGCAATGCCTCCAGAAGTCGGCGGAAAGTGGGGAACGGAGTGTCTTTACACTAGATTCCCTCTGCGTGCGGGATACAGCGTGAAGCTGATTTTTTTTTCTCGGGCTTAAAATGATGGAATAGCTTGTATTGAAACATCTGCCTTTTTAATTTTTTTTCTTAATATTTTTGCATAACAACCACATTTCGAAGACTCAAAGTCAAATAACAAATAAACAAAACACTTTATTCCCACCTCATATAAAGTGTAACTCAGAAGTTTATACTTAAAATGAATTGTACAATTATGTTTTCGATTATTTTTTTAAATGTGCACATTTTCTTTGAGCGTCCATTGTTCTAATAATATCCTTCGAAATATTCGTGTTTCGTAGATATGAGTGTAAATGCAGTTTCGTAACCTATTGTTGTTCGGTTTATCAAGAAATGTACGATTTTGTTATATACATACATACGTTTTCGCTATTTTTTTAACATTGTATGGAATGAATAATTTCTTTACATCACGTTTCGATTTCTTCACGGTGACGGAATCTATTCTATTTTATCTATTTATTTTTATATAAGCTATATAACATGTGGATCTAGTTAGACTGAAAAAACTAAAGTATTTTTCATTATTTTTTTTATTTTTAAGCTGCAGTCCGATCGGAGCAGCGTTACTCCACTAGGCACTCCAATCCTATCAAGAGACTTCATTTCTCCATTTCGCGCTGAATTCGTGTTGGGTTGCAAAACTCGTTATTAAAATTGTTGAAATATTTATTTAAATTTTCATTTCTTCGCTCTATTGTTGGTGCAAACGCGCCAACAACAGAGCTCAATATTCAATGCCTCTACATTTGGGCGAAAAGTGTGGAATGGAGTGTTTTAACACTAGGTTCCCTCTGCGCTGTTGTGTGCTGGGATACTGATGATTTTTTTTAATTATCCTTAAAAAATTAAATCATAAAATCAAAGCGCGTGTGCCTAATAATCGTTATTACGCCACCTACTACTTCTAGGATATTATTATAGCAATATATTATTAGAAGGAACATTACTAAACATTGAATATGCACATAAATTGTACTTTCTAATAGAAAACTAGTGGACAAGGAGAAAATCGTTAGAGACTAGTAATGATTGAATGTTTGTATTAATATATTTTGTTTACTTACGTTAGTACTTATTTTAAGCTTCACGCTGTATCTCGCATATAGTGTGATGAGGGAGAAAGGAATTTTGGAAGCATTGCGTGTTATGTGGCAAATATTAAATAATTTAATTTGGAAAATATTAAATATTTCATTTCTTCGATTAGGAATCGAATCTACAACCTGTCCTGTGCCCGTACCCCTGCGCTACTGCCACCTGGCTCGACTTTATCATGTCAAAAATTAAATATACCTAACGGGTATTGAATAAAATTTAACTAACTAGGCACAATTAAAAATTAACAAAAGAAAAAGAAATTTATATATAAGAAAAAGAAATTTATTTATATACAGACACAATTACCTATAGTTATAAGTAATAATATTCACACACACAAAAACTCCTTGAAAGATAAACAGCCTAGCCTAGACCGATGACCCTCGCAAATTGTCCGAAATTTTCTAAAACGGTTATATTGCCAAAACTAGCTATTTACTGGATGTAACCTCGTCACGGCAGCTGTAATGTTAGTGATTGATTATTGTTCTATGTTTAATGTATCTTCACGCTGTATCCCGCATTTAACAGGGTAAGTAAAGGGAACTTAGTGTTGCGACACTTCGTTCCCGTTAAGACACTTCCGTTTCCCAATTTCCGCCTAATTCTGGATTCATTGCGTGTTGCTTAACGCCAATATTGTAGTTCGATAATAAAACGAAACTATAAAGAATAATATTGTAATTATAATAAATAGTAATAGTAGACTTTAAATTGTATAACTGTTGGCCACACCATATACTACGACGACGAAGTTCAATTGGTCAAAAAGAACAAATCAAATCGGCTTCACCCTGTATCCCGCATTTAGCAGAGTAGGCAGAGGGAACCTAGTGTTAAGACACTCCGTTCCCCACTTTCCAGCGATTTTTCGAGACACTGCGTGTTGTTGTTGGTGCCAGTACGAACGCGTGTGTGTCGAACCCATAACCACCGTTACAGTCACACCTTTATGCCCCTGGGCCACGACGGCCTCATTTGGACCTCATTTGATAGCTAATAATATATAATAATTTGGGTTAAACAAATTAAAATGGTTGATGAGGTTCAGTAATAATTTGACCTCAGAGGCCTCTGTTGATTATTTCGTGTGCAGCCTTAATGCAATTGTGGTTTTGTCGCACCTTATTGTGAAAAAACGTCATTGTGATGTACTGAAGCTGCTGCTTTGCTTATAATGACAAATATCTATACTAAAAACATTGTATTATATTGTAAAAAGGTCATGATAATATGCTAATAACTCTATAATACATTTTTTCAGCTTCACGCTGTAGAAGTAGTAGTAGCATAGCTATAGTAGGGTACGTGTAGTAAGCCTAGTTTTAAAATATTTTTCGAAACATTGTTTGTTGAGAGAGCAGAGCGGAAAAATGAAAATAATCTATTGCCCCGAGTGGAAATCGAACCTACAACCGTCGCGTTTACAGTCAGACACTTTTTACAAATGGAACCTTAAGGATAATCACAAATTTTTACATTATCAAACACCTCTAAAACAGTAAATGTTTCTATGACTATTTACCTAATTTGTTCTGACCTAAAGACTTAGAAATAGACGTGACACAGTTGTACAGCGTCTTGATATAAACACGATGACTGTGGGTTCGATACCCACTTGGAGGAATTATTGTATTTAAAATTTTTTTATATTACCCTTATTCCCTATTTGGCTGATAGGCAAGTTCGAAACATTCTGTATTAAAGTGTCGAAATTCACAATTTGAAATTTGTCAGAAAGTGAAAGAATATTGCTTTCCCGCTGCCTAAGTGGAAAAAATCGTGAAGATTTTTTTTTTAAATATTTCTCCAATCAAAATTTCAAACCAGACATTACGCTCAATCAGACATTTCAATAATGTTATTAAACGATAGAATGCAATTTACTTTAAGTCAATAATTATAAAATTATTAAAGCCGTAACAGTGATCGACGATGAAAGCTCGGAATAGTCGTGGGATCGATAAACAAGCTTTCTTTGTTTAAAGCTCAAGTGCAGGTCAAACGTGAACTTTTACCTGTACCTACGTGTCCACTTGTCCGTGTTATGTGAGAGTACTTGAATTTGAAACTTAAATCTTTAAGAGTATTGCATGATTTATTTAAGTATATATTTCGTGGCGCACTAGCACAAGCGTATGACAGGTTGTGGGTTCGATTCTCATTGGAAGTAATTAAATATTTACACGCCATGCCCACTGAATTCGTTACGTATATATTGATTTTATTTCCTTTGTGGTGAACAAAATTAAAAAACTGGATTTCTATTTAACGTGCATTCTTCAATTATTAAATATATTTTTTTGCCCCACAATCTCATTCATGTGCTCTCCATACTCCAACGTGACATTGGCGATGTGAGATGATTTAACTGGCACGTTCGGAACGCCATAATAAAAGAACAGAAGAGACATTTAAACGATTGGCTTGCAACGAGACTATAATGGGTTCAAAGATCATTCTTAAATGGAATTTTCTCTTATTTATTTAAATATTTCCGTCTTTTGTTACTTATCATTATATTTTCTTGTACTTGTAAAAGTACAAGAAAATATAATTTTTATTTTTAATTTTTTTTTGTGTAAACAAAAAAATGAAAAATAAAAGGTAAAATATTGAAATCTAATTAAAAAACCATAAAAAATACTTGAAACAATAATCTAGTTAGCTCTACAAATTAATTTAGCAAGCAGACACTCGTTACGTCTGTGTAACGGCGGTCTATGATCGTACCATTATGTCAGATTACGGTGGAGACGTGATCAATTACGTTTCAATCCGTTACAGCGACTCCCGCGCATCTCGGAGAAAGTGGACGTGGATTGTGAATTATGCTATACTATCGTTTTATAATATATTATTTACCATATTAACCTATTTATATTATTTACCTATATATATTCATATATATATTCATCTATTTTTGATATTCTTGATATATTCTTATCTATATCAAATTGTTTTGCTCATTTCTCCGCATATAACAAAGAAGGTTGAGAAAATATCTTTTAAGTAATTTCGCGAAATTTATTGTTGAGCTGAACTAAACGCCGCTTTTTGTTTCAGCAGAACCAGAGATTTTATATAAATTAGTTTTATTTAGTTCTCTGTGAGAATATTGCCACAGTAAATTCTACTTTCATTTCTAACGTTAGCTTTTTCTTGGCTTTATTAAAGGAATAGTCCATAATTTAACAAAGTTATAGGCATCGTTTTGGTTTATTCGTTAAGACGCTTATAAAAAAAGAAACATATGACTATATAACTATTTAATTAAATATAACACACAATTTGATTCACTTATAACAAATGGGCCATCTTGAAACTTAGCAGTTCTACCCTCATATGTAGCTTATTTGAGAATAAAATAATAATACGTTATTGTCAAGTGATCTGATGATGAACTTTTAGCAAAGCTTACTAGTACACCCCTCAGCCCTTTACTTCAATTTATATTTCCATTTCTTCCCTCCGCTGTCGAAGCAAAGCACGGCGTTGAGTTCTGCCACTCAAGAAATCAGCACAAAGTGGGGAACGAAGTGTCTTAACACTAAGTTCCTTCTGCCTACCCTGCTGTGTGGGGGATACACCAATAATGCTTCCCTTTTCGGTAATTGCCTAAGTTGTTTATACGGTGTAACATTTATACGGTGGCTATAACTTTTTTGATTAGTATTTTTAAAGGAATCTTTAAAAGATAACTGCTACCTTTTTACGAGAGAGCAAGTATTTATTAATGGTTTTTAATATTTTAGTGCCTTTTACATAGTTATCAACATTTTGCTTAAATAGCGTGTAAATAATTTTATTACCCTTTAATATTTATAATTAAAATATTGTAAATAGAAGTTTTATTCAACACTTTACTTTGAAAGATTTACCTATATTTTAAGTAATATTATCTTGTAACTTTTCTTGTAAACTTCTTAAGAACATATAGGGAAATTGCAAACGCTTCGGTTATGGGTTCAATTCCCAGTCATGAGAATAATTATAATTCATTTTTCTCACGATTTCCTCGCTCTAGTACAGCAAATGCGGCGCTGAGTTCCGACACTCAATACGCAATGTTTCGAAAATTGAGCGGAAAGTCGGAAAAGGAATATTTTAACACTATGTTGTCTTTGCTTTCCCTGTTATGCAGGATAAAGTGTCAAGCTGCCATTATAAATATGCTATAAAACTATAAAAATATCTTTTGCTACTTTTAGTATAGGTATTTAAAATATAGAATAATAACAATAGGTTATTATTGCTCATTTACGCGGTAATGTGATATTATATTATTTAAAAAATCTATTTTTTGTCGATTATTATTAAAATTTTTGAAATAAATACACAATTTAAAGTATTTTTATGTTTCAACAATAGTGTGAATTGTTTTTATTTCTCATGTATTCACGATTCGCTACGGTATTTGTTATTTATAGAAAGAGAATGTTGATTACACGTTAATGCCTAAAAAGAACATGAGTGGATTTAGATACAGCATATAGGGTCAGTCGATGTTTTATGGTGTCAGGGTTCGATTCCTGCTCCGCTCCCGGAAATGAAATATTTAATATTTTCATTTCCTCACTCTAGTACCGAGGCAAAGCGCAGCGTTGAATTCCGCTACTCAACACGCTAAACCTCAAGAATACGGAGGAATGTGGGGAACGGACGTTTCTTAATGGGGAACGGAGTGTCTTAACACTACGTTCTCTCTCTCTACTCTTATAAGCAAGAGATAGTGTCAAGTTTTAAAATAAAAATATAGGCTTCCTCGATTAATTTACTTTTCAACACTTTAAAGGACTCTATCAATTCGAACCAATAGTTCCTAAAAATTGCGCATTTAACCAACTGTTCTCCTTATTTATATTACTACATAAATATACATAAGACAAAAACTTTTACTTTTTCAACATTACAATAAAGGGATTATATTAGAAATACAACTAACTGTGTACATGTCGTAATCTGTATTAGATTAAGATGGTGGAGAAGATACGATGAGTTAGTGAACGTGAGGATTTAGCAATTTACTTGAAATTTACATTATTATTGTAATTAATTATATTATTATACAATATTTATTAGTGCCTTATGCACTAAGCCTTGCGGCTATAAATGTTACAGGTTATGATTTCGATTCCCACTTAAGGCAATGAAATCTATACTAATATAATAAAGTTTAAACGTTAAGATCTCTGGATTGATCCGATTTACTTTTTTTTGTATTGTATAAAAGCTACATTTTTCAGTAATGCTATAGGCATATAACATAACAACAATATTTACATTTTCATGTTTATAAGGTGGCACATGCGTGGCTATAGCAACGCCGACGAGTATACGCGTCAATTGGTTCTCTAGTATATATAAAAACACGAATGCGATTGAGATTTGGCAGTTGAAGCCGCGGATCGCTAATATAATATAAATTAAATTGTGTAAACATGATGAATAGCGACTATATAACGCTTTATCGCGATGTTACTTATATAGTTAAAGTATTTTATAATTTTAGGAACAATCGTAACTAGTATAACAGATAACTGAGGCCGAGTTGGAAGGTAACTAACCGTGAAACGTAAATTGCACGGTTTTATAATATGCGATCATTTGGTTGAGTGCGGGAAAAATGTTTTATTATCACCTTCACGCTGTATCCCGCATATATCAAAATAGGCAAAGGGAATAGGTTCCCTTTGCCTATTTTGATATATGCGTTATTTCGTTTAGGCAATTCGTTTTTCGTATAGGCATTTCGTTTTCGAGGCACTGTGTGTTAAGTGGTGAAACTCAACGCCGCCGCTGCTTAGTTTTAGCTTAGCTTAGCTTTTTGTTGCGTATTACAAATTTCCCATAAGTTAAATGTCTATTAAACACATCAACCGATAAAGTTAAAGGAACAATTTAATTACGGTCACGCACTATTTCCTTCGGACGGCGGATGATGGTATCAGCGCCGGTGTTGAACGAGATGAAGACGAGGGTGGCCTTTCATTGTTTACCCAGCAGTCTATGGAGCAAGGTCTTATAGATGATGGAGAGAAGTATTAAATATGTATTAAATGTTTCGACATTTGTCATCGTGGCGCAGAGATGTAAGCGTGTGATTGTAAGCGACGGTTGTGGGCCCGATTTCCATTCGGAGGGAGTGAAATATTTAATATTTGCATTTCTTTGACCTGGTAACGAGGCAAAAATTTATTGAAAAATGAGAAACGGTAAGTTTTAACACTGGATTCCCAGATTCCCTCTGCCCATCTGCTTGCTGCTGCTATTTATTTATATAATATTGCAACATAGTGTTATGTTCCGCGATTGAAGAAGCAATATCAGAAATCGGGCGTAAAGTGGAGAATAACGCTAGGTTTGTAGACCTGTCCACTATTTATACGCGGGTTAAACCGTAAACATCCAAAACCGGAAGCTTAATTTTAATTGAAAAATGCGTTTTTTTTTAATTCTACAGTGAGAGTCGGGACAGAGCTTGTCTCTACCTACCGTGAACATATAACCGTTACTCTGTATAAGAAATAACGAAAAATTTTAAAATAATCCTACAAATTTTCGACAAAAATGCGTGCTAAGTGTCGGAAATTAACTTAGTGTTAGAAAAATAAAAATATTTATTTTTTTATGGAAAAGACAAGGTAAACGAGCGTTCGGGTCAACTGATGATACGTGACCACCGCTGCCCACGACGCCGTGCAACAACAGAGGAGCTACAGGTGCGTTGCCGGCCTTTAAGGTGGAGATAGATGCGCTTTTTGAAGGTACCCATATCATATCGGCTTGGCAACAATACCACGGGTAGGCCATTTCACGGTTCAGTGGCGCGTGGTGTGGATGATACCTTAGCTTGTGATGTACTGTGCGTTAGCAAAATCTGGCGGCAGGTAACAGGTTAAACAGTTTTTCAGGACACTCTCCATTATAAACGCGGTAGAGAACACACACCGAGAAAACGTCTCTATGCAAAGCCAAAGTGTCAAGCTTTTGCACAGATTCTTTCCCCTAGTGAGAATCGAACTCACCACCAGCTCCTACCTTACATATCCATAATTGTATTCGTGAAGCTTATAAAATACGCTTGCACAACGTGCACTTGAATCTTTATCTAAAGAGAAAACAATTAAAGGCCAATTTCGTGTTTAAACTTTTACGAAGTAATTGGCGAATCAAAACAAATAGTTATCAATATATATGTAGTGTTTATATTTATATAACGTAATATTTTTTAACAGAAACTACTTCAACCTCGACAAAAAAGTATTAATTTCATATTTTTATTTAATTTACGACGTAAATGACAAATAGAAGACGATGTTAACAGCTTCAACTAGTCCATATAATTAACATAGATCAAGGAAACTCAAACAATTGTTTCGCTGAGAAAGAAGATATAACTTAGTGTCTCAAGACGTTAGACAAGTACCGCCGGTCACGACGCTGCCGCACTTAGCTCATGGCACCGAGTAAAGAAAAAAAATGTACTTATTTTTTTTTATAGCTACAGGCTGTATCCTGTACATAGCAGACACAGGCAGAGGTAACCTAGTGTCAAGACACTCCGCTCATTGCGTATTAAGTAGCGGAACTCAACGCCGCGATTTGCATCGTTACCAGTCAGTTAGTTAGTTATTAATTCCTCGAGTGGAAATTGCACCCAGTACTTGTCGCGTTTACAGTCGTACGCTTGTGCCCCTGCGCCATATTTGGCCTCATTTTAGTTCTTTTTTTTATTGTATTCCTAATAAAATTTACAAGAGGCGCGGGTTTGAGTCCTATTATTTTACTTTCATTGAAATATACATTTTAAATTATATCTTAAATTTTGATTTTTATCTGTGTTGTGTTCATTATACAAACTATCTCTAGCTTAACGTCAAATTCAAAGCAAAGTTTGCCACCTCTGACTGATTGTTTTCCCTTTTGGATTTTCTAATTTAGATCAGCTTGTTTTTGTGACATAAGGAAAAGAGTCGATATTGATATAAAACTATAAATTGTGACTAATACAAGGCATGTAGAATTCATACAGAGGCCAGTCGTGGCGCAGGAGCACACTCGTGGTGGTGGTGTTCGATCCCCACTCGAGTAAATGAAAGTGTCGAGGAGAGCGACGTTGAGTTCCGCCACTCAACACGCAATGCCTCCAAAATTCGGCAAAAAATGGAAACGACGTGTTTTCACGCTAAGTTCCCTACTGTGTGCGGGATACAGTCCTGTACTGTCTGGTGATTCATAAAATAATATTTTGTAGTAAAGTGTACTATTTATAACTAATATCATTGAAAATTATACTGAAAATATCCTGACTACGGTGACTAAAATATAATACGGACAGACTGTTTCTCGAAATAAAGACATCATTATAACACATACAATAGCGTTAAGTCAATCAGTCAGTCAGTCAATAAAATAATGACAAACACAAAACGTCGATTAGTAAAATGAATTACAGTCTATCCATGGATGCTTACACCATCTCATCGCCATTGATGATTCCAATCCTTTCTATTTTGAAAGTAAATTTCGACTTTATATAACGACCGTCGAAGCCTTTATAGAGTTTCATGTATTGTTGCGAGTCGCTATAGTGACTTTGTTTCGAAGTTGTTATGATGTAAAGTTGTGGTAATACTTGTAAGTGTCATAGGTCCTTGATCTGGATCTTCTCTTTTCACATCTTTGCAGAAGAAGCAGAGAGAATCTAGTGGTAGAAGACGCGTTCAGGGAGTCTATCTCTGTGCTAACAATTTATTCCCCCGAGTGGAATAGAACCCACACACGTCATCATTACCTGCAGACGTTGTGCCACTGTACCACTATGATCTCGAAACATTTAAATTATAAATATAAAATATTAGACAAATGGAAACATTTTACAATTGAAAGCTTTCAAGCTCTCCCATTTATGCAACATTATTCATTGTAACTGTTTTCCTATCAGTCATAGCTTGATATACTATAGCTTACTCAACTGAATATAGAATAAATAAAAAAAAATCAATCCATAGTATTAGTTCCTGAGATTAGCGCGTTTAACCAACTAAACTGTAGAGCTTTTTAATACTACTATAGAAGTAAAGATATAAATTATATACCACGTATAAAAGTGTATCTAGGACATCCGTCCTCAAAGGTCAGCATCGTGGGACTTACTTCTAAATGGTTAATGACGGTCATATTTTAATTCAGGTAACGGATATACATTTTTTTATATATATTTAATTAAATAATAGATAAAAGAATGAAATAATTACTAAGTTGATTTCTCAATTTTATTTTATTATTATTTTCAGCTTCACGCTGTATTCCGCATGTAGGCAGAGGAAATCTAGTATTAAGACATTGCGTTACTCATTTTCTGCCAAATTATGGAAGCATTGCGTGTTAAATAGCGGAGTTCAACGCTGCGTTTTGCGTAGACACCAGAGAGAAGTAATTAAAATAGAAAAATTTCACAAGTCACAAGCCTCACACTTAAAACTGTAAACTGGACTGGTTGTGTCTGGGTGGGAACCCTGCTCCACTACAGGTCAGGCAATTTCATATTTCATATTAACTATAAAATCAGGGACTAGACTATTTTCTGTATTTTTTTAGCTTCACCCATTTTCTATTAGTAAAACTAGTTACTTCTTAAAAAAATACAAAAATTTAATTTTCCTATAATACCTCAAAAACATTGAACCAGGTGCCTCTGCCTTACAAGATAAAGCCTACAATACGAAACAATCTAAATTATTATGAAATATCAATAGTTATTCGTAGCTATTGTACTCTCGCAGCACAATAGTCTGGCCATAGTGACCAGCTATATTCGAACTCACGACCTATTTGTATATATGTCTTATTTTGTTACCACTGAGTGTAAAAGCTCGTTATTAAGCATTGTTAACGTCAAATAACATTATGTTGTATTGAGATAAATCACTGTTTATTGTGTTTGTATATAATATTGTATATAATAAGAAAAGTAACATTTCATAATATTTTTAGTGACTGATATATAGTTTGTATTTATTTGTTTATTTGTTATTATTATTGCTATGGCCGTAGTGGCGAAGTGAGACTGCGTCTGACTGGAAAAACGGTGGTGGACTCGATTCCTACTCATGTGAATTCATTATCTCCTCGATAAGAAGACAAAGCGCGGTGTTGGCCACTATTGACTGTGTCCTGTACTGTATTGTTCTGTTGATCCATTTACGGTTCTCAAATTTTTTATAGCTTCATGCTGTTTCTCTCATGCAGAAATGATGTGAGGAAATCTAGTGTTGAAACACTCCTTTTCCCACCTTCTGCCTAGTTATCGAGACATTGCGTGTTGAGAGGCGGAACTCAAAGCCGCATCTTGCCTTGACCAGAGCAAAGAAATAACCATAGTTCATTCCCATCGAAGGGGTATCGAATCCACAACCATTAACACTCGAATGCTAACTCACAGCTAGCAATTTTCGCGATTAAAAATCCCAAAAATATAATGAAACAGAATGTTAAAACAACGTACGCCCGAATTATGAATCTAATGTGAAAATTGTATATCGAAATACATATCTTAATAAAAATTCCCATTTAAATATTGTCAGTTCTCAGCGGCGACCTCCCGCCGTACACAATGCGTTCATTAATTAGCTTTGGTTACAAGATGGTATGCCGATTTTTTTCGGTCAAGAACGATAGTTATGACTGATGTGACCAGACATCCCGTTATGTAGCTTGTAATTCCCGGAGTCCCGGTGCAACGCGACGTAAAATATACTGTTTTGTGAAATGGTACATAAATTTCGTCAGTCGAATCCCGATCGACTAGAAAAACTATTTGAAAAACCAAAAGCATAGTACACAAAACCGAAAGTAACTAGTATACTACTTTTAAATAATAAAAAATAATATTTCTTTTTAATGCAATAGTTAAAACATAAATAAAATCAAAATAAAAAAAAACATAAGTTTCACGCTGTATCCCACACATAGCAGGATAGGTCGAGAGAAGCGTTAAGGCACTCCTTCCTTCACTTTTCTTTTGTCTTGGTGCCAGAGCGAAGAAATTAAAATATTTATAAGTAACAATTTAATCTCTCGATTTGGGATCAAACCCACAACCATCACATAAGAGTCGCACTCTCGTGCCCCGGCGCCACGATGTTCTCATGAGATATCAAAATAAAAGTGCTAATTAACGAAAAAAAATATGTCTCGTTTTGAACCGAAAAACAATGGTCACTATAGTTACATGACAAACGTGTCATTGTTAGGTGACGAATCTGATATAACATAATGAGTTCTCTTAGAAAAATACATAGAAATTTAACTTAACATTACTCAACCTGTGATTGTTTTTCGGTAAAAATTATATATAAAAGGAGTAACTATTATATAAGTATTACAAATATTTGCTCAGAATAATATGAACTTCTTATTTTTACATTTAGATTCGTAGCCAAATACTTTCTTCTATTATATATAAAATTTAACTAGGAACTCGCGATGCAGCGGCATGCCCGACTGTAGACGCGATTCGATTCACACTCGTGAGGATAATTACATTTAAAATATTTCAACACACCTTAACTAGAAAATTTGTGGCGTTGAGTTCCACTACTCAACACACAATGTCACGAAATAAGGCTGTGTGTGAGGAAACCGCGTTAACACTTATTAACACAAGTGTCCCACTGCGGCAAAAAGTGTGATGGGCATCTTTTTTTCAATAATTACACTATATAAAAAAAATCAAATCAACTTCACGCTGTATCACGCACACAGCAGGTTAGGCAAAGGAAACCTAGTGTTCCCCACTTTCTGCCGAATTCTGGAGGCATTGCGTGTTCAGTGGCAGAATTCAATGCCGCGCTTAGCCTTGATACCAGAGCGAAGAAATGGAAATATAAACCTTAGTAAATATTTCATCTCCTCGAGTGGGGATCGAACCCACAACCAGTCGGTTTTACAGACACACTTTGTGCCGCTGCGCCATGACTGGCCTCTTACATTTTATACTTCTTCTAAATGGGGAACGGAAGTACCTTAATGGGAACGGAATGTTTTAAAACTAGGTTCCCAGGTTCCCTCTGCCTACCTTGCTATATGCAGGATAGGGTATGAAGCCAAAAAAAATAAAACTTACTGCCAGCGAAACGTGTGACAAAAGATAGTGTAATACATATAAAGATCGACGTCCAAAATTTACAACATACAAGTTCTCATTGTAAATGCACGTTTCAAAGCAATCTCATTATATAAGTATTGCCGTGAGACTTAATTAGTATTGGGACATGCATGTTAGCTATTTTGATAATTTTTCATATTATATTACATAATATAAAATGTATAATAAATAATAATATATTTAATTTTGATTGTTATGTTTTTTCCTATATATTTGTTAAAACAAAATAAAAAGTTTTTTTCAAGTCATAGCGTTTAAGTTGGAAGAGTCTAATTTTAGATCTTTTCTCAATTTATTAGAAATTAAAATAAATAGCTTCCCGTATCATCCGGCGTATTGCACTGTGAGGAGGGATCTTAGTGTCCGAGACACTCCGTTCTGCGTTTTGCGCCCAATTATCTAGACCTCGGCATGCGCAGTGGCGACACAACACACACAACAGGAGCAAAAAATCCCTCGAGTGGGAATCGAACCCCACCCGTCGCGCTTACAGTCCGATACTGATATTATGTATAAATAATAAAGTATTACCTTGATACACATACATAATAACTAGATACATCAGTCATACAGTTTTGTTAAGGAACACGATATGGGAAGATGGCCTTTGAATGAACATTAAATCGTACTTTTTTTAAAAGCGTCAGCAAAAAAATTAAATTGAATAATTTTTATGCTAGCCTATCAGAAGTACCATACTACCATAAAGACTATTTTAGCTTAGAAGAAAAATTTTAACCAACCCTACTTATTAATTATTATAAGCTGATATAAAGTTCAAATTTTAAACAAGGAAATATTTACATGTTTTATTATATTATTTGTAATAAATTAAAAAGTCATACTTTCGAGTTATTAAACTCAATGCTACACTTTGTTCGCTTGAGCGAATAAAATGAAATATTTAAATGTCCTCATTTTGAGAGTGACGTTTGAATCGAACGCTGTACCGTCGCGTTTAACATCAGCCACTGTACCACGACGACCTACTAAAGCTATTAGTGGCAATAGACTATCACTGTAGTACTAATACCACTTAATCTTTACCTTAATTTTGAGTATATAATCGATTGTGACATAAACATATTCAAGTTGCGTATCCCACCACAAATATAATTCCGTAGGATTTGTTTTTTCATCATAAACGCCTCTGTTTAACCATAAATTAGAAATACTTTAACTAGTGCAGGTTCAAATACTTCACTATTTAAAATTTATGGGTTCTCGATGCACTTAAATTAATTTATTATATTTTTTCTGACGCTACCGCACTAAATACTGGTACGTATTGCAATGAGGCTGATCTCTTAAATCTGTTCGACCTTGAACTTTGAGGGCTGGCATTTACATAAATGGACTTACGGTTATTTATAATGCATATGATATTTTATTATTACGTTGTTTATGATACATGGCTGAAAGAACTTTACGTTATACATACATCACTAGCTTCTTCACTTTTTCCATATTTTCAGATATTTACATCGTAACTACTACTAATTCATCTCGTGTATTGTCTAAACTAAATAATAAAAAATATACAGGCAGTCGTGGTGTAGCGTACCTGTGACAACGGTTGTGAGTTCATTCTCAAAAGGGGAAAACAATATCATCTGGTATCAAGACAAAGTGCAGTGTTGAGTTCCGCCGGGCAATGTGAGGAACAAAGTGTCTTAATTCTGAATTTTTACTGCATACTCCGCTGGAGCGAATTTAAAAAAATAATCATGAAGTTAATTTTATACCGATGTTTTAAATATGTTGTGTTACATATAAAGAACCCAAATCGACCAGACACAAAAAGTTATTTGCTTTTGTTTTTTTTTGTTTAAATATATTCTAAAGTATTATAACAAAAAAAACGGACTTGAGAGCCTTGTTGAGCACTAGTTTAATGTATTTAGTATGTTTGAAGAATTAAATGTCAAATGAAAGGACTCTTTCGGTGACGTCTACATCTAGAATCTAGACGGATTGACATTTTGAAAATGTTTTTACATAGTCGATTGCAATGATCTTTTCTTGCGTAATTCCACGACAATTAACCTTTTTTAATCTTTCACTATTTATAGTTAATTACGGTATATGTTTAAACATATAAAAGCGCTTTAATTTTTGTCCTAAATAAAAGATAATCGAGAAGGCAGAGGTAAGTTAATGTTAAAACAGTCCGTTCTCCACTTAACACTTAGTTTTAGAGACATTGTGGGTTGAGAGCGGACAATAAAACATAATCATTCCCCCCGTCGAGATCGAACTCATGATCATCACGTTTACAAATCGACTGTTGCGCCATCGCGCCACGATAGCATTAATATGTTTAAACGAACATAACAAACGATTTACGCTATGTGAAAGTTGTAAATTATACTGTTTTTAATATATATGTTGTTTTTTTGTGTTACAATCTATTTACCATATTGTAACAGAATATTTATAAAATACATTATGAAATACATTATGAAAAATAACGCACACCTCATTCAATAGTCTTCCTGGTAATGGCATCAGGTTCATTCATCATATGAAATAAATGTTATTGTAATCTAATT
Organism: Heliconius sara; assembly: GCA_917862395.2. Lineage (NCBI taxonomy): Eukaryota > Metazoa > Arthropoda > Insecta > Lepidoptera > Nymphalidae > Heliconius > Heliconius sara. The sequence goes on along the minus strand of OU860788.1, from coordinate 523,610 downwards.
TGAATATCTACGCAACGATCAAAATAGATGAAGATTTTTTTTAATAGTTAAATGTGAAATAAGTCACAATGTGATAAATTATGGATGGCATATGTAAGAGGTCGTCGTATTTAGGTTCGATTTTCACTCAGGAAAAGAATTATTGACATTTTCTCAATTTTGACAAGAAAAAACGCGGCGTTTAGTGGCAACACGTGTGAATAGTCATAGTGTCTTAACACTAAGTGGGTTACGCTAACATCGTGAAGCTAAAATTTTTTAAATACAATTTCACAAGATAATGTAAACTAACTCATCTCTTATGAAATTGTAAGTATCAAACTGGTTTTTAAGAAATGATGCAGTTTTACAAGTTAATAACCTATATAAAGTATATAAAGTGCATCATCTAATATCGCAAACAAGATGTGCAATAGAAGTATATGATGCAAGTGTATAATCAGATTATAGTACTAAAATATCTTGAACGATAGAATATTTTTGATTTTCGCACAGGATCGTATGATAAACGCGACGGTTGTGGGTTCTTTTCCCAGTTTGAAGGACGAATTGCTTGCAAAGTGCTTTTACGACACTACATTTTGTATGAATTCCAAAAAAGAAGCAATACGGAAGAGATGTTGTAAACGTTCGTAGTTGTGAAGGTAGCTTAGCAAATTTCGTTACGGGCATCTGAGCCTCCAAGAAAGTGATCGATCAGGACGACCATCCAAGATCGATAATGATGTTGTGAGATCCATGTTGAAAAGTAATCCACATTTAACAAGTCGGGAAATCGCAGAAGACTTTGGTATTTGTGTTTTTTCTTTGGCAACTGTTGGAGACTAAATCTTTTGGGTTTGTGTTATAGCAAAATGTTTGGGTTTCACATTAATTTTCTTTAGACAATAATTTATTGGTCTTGTAAAAATGTATTCATCACATGTGATTAGACACAATGTAGAGCCGCTTTTGGACAAGCTGATTACTGGAGATAAAATGTTAGTTTTTATGAGAATATTAAGGTAAATTTTTTTTTACTGTAAACCAGAAACATCATCAGCAACGATTCCAAAACCAAGTATAAGCATAAGCAATAAGCGAAAAGGAGAGCCGCTTTGTGTCTAATGGAACAGGAAAAGTTAAAACATGGGAACTATCACCGCAGATCTGTATTGCAATCAGCTGGGATAAATTGAATGCAGCTGTCAAAGTAAAAAGGTCAACATTAGGGTCCAGAAAAGGTAGTGTTTTCACCACGACAATGCTTAACCGCATACTGCAATGGTGATACAACAAGAACTGAATGCGTTAGGATGGAAAGTCCATAGGCACCCACCGTATTTAACTGATATTGCACCATCTGATTATTACCTTTTTAGATCTTTTGCAATATTCGGGAAAAAAAATCAAATCTTTTGAAAATGTTTTTAAGTCGTTTTCTGACTATTATTACTCCAAGGACGAGATCTTCTATAAAATAGAAATTGACAGGTTAATGGGGCATATTCATATAATTGATTAATATTTAACATATATTTTTATAAATTAATTCAGATATTTCCTCTAAAATACAGAATTTTCTCTCCAACCCAATATATTGAATGTAATAAAATGCAACCAATAGGCTTAAGTTTATCTGTTACTTGGGAACAGTGTGAAAATTGTCATAAAATAAACACAAAAAAATAATACAGGCAGAAATTAATACAACAAATAAACGATACATTCATATTTATGCTAAGATAAACATAAAATTTACACACATGTAAAGCAATCGTGACAAGTCATAATTTAGTCCAATTATACATTGTTCAGAAGCTCTTATTAAAATATAAATAAAAATTTTAATTGCTATACATCGCGTGCTCGAGTTCACAGTTAACGAGTGTTGTAGAGTAGAAAAAACAGTATGACTTAACGCGAGAAATGCTTAAAGATCTATTGTTTCGGTAATTATTACATCATAAAAATTTACATTTATCTACGAAAGTAGCTTAAATATCTATGCTATGGGAATCCGGGAACAATCGCGGTCAATTAGTATAAGAGATCCGTATCACTGTGTTATAGGGACAGTGTGGAGTGTATTGTCCAATACTAAGTGTTACTATTATTATTATTATTACGTTGTTGATCTATCTATGAATGACATATGAATTTAAACTGGCTTTCATTTTCTTCATAATTAATTAAATGTAATGCACAATTGTGGCGTAGTGGAACAATGTCCCACTGTAAAAGTGACGGCTGTGTGTTCGATTCCCATTCGGGTGAAATGAATTGTTTTTTTTTCCTGCTCTGATGTGCAAAGTAAAGCGTTGATTTTCTCCGCTCAATAATATCTTGAATACAGACGAAAAACGGACTGTATTAACACAGGCCTCTGGCGGCCTACACCGCTATACATATAGGAAGGAGGATTAAACGGAATCCTCTAAATAGATCGAGGAAGTTAACATATTACTAAACAGTAATTTAATTTTTTTTTTCAATATTATCTAACCATTACCGTGCTCAGCTGAACTACTTTTTGACGCCGTAGTATCTTCATACATTCAAAAGTACTTCTAAAAGTCTATTTCAGCAAAATATATTTTGTATTTGAATTTAGATTCCTCCAATTAACAATCGAACCTACAGCAATCGCGTGCACAAGCGGACATTGCCCAACCACCACCACTACCCGTCATGTGAAATAATACAATAAATGTCGCAAATCTGATATCACGTAAATGTCAGATGGTTTTGTTTGGAGCTGTTGATGAGGACACGGAGACACGCTCGTTTTCCTTTTTATACGACGTATCACGACTTTTTCTTATCTCTACATTTTAAATGCATCTAACATTATAATTGTAATATAATTTCTAGGTTTCGTAGACTTTCTTTGTAGAATAGATAAGGCAATCGTGCTCAGTTGAGCGTCAGCTGGTTTTACATTCGATTTTAATTGTAATAATAATTGTTGATTCAACAAAATTTGTTGAGGTCAGTTAAGGTACAAGGTCTGCGACAGTAAAGGCGATAGGTTGTAGGTTCTAATCCCACTCGAAGAAATGAAATACTTAATACTATCTTTTCATCGCTCTGATAACGAGGCAAAGCGCGGCGTTGATTTTCGTCACAAAACACGCTATACCTCCAGAATTCGGCGGGAAGTGGGAAACGGAGTGTATTAACACTAGGCTTCCATATTCTTTCTTCTAATCTGCTATTTTAATATAAGTCATTCTTAAAATACAAGAAATTATCTTTAAGTTCATTTTATTGTACGAGCTACACTTGATTAACGTGTGAAATTTAACATCTCCCAATTGCGCCACCGCACCGCACCACATCGCACCGTGACGTCTCTATAAGAATATCATTTGCAAAATATTCACGTACCTATATACTATCCATATCTAATTTGACTGAAGTTGATATATGATAGTTTTAGTATCACGTGTGAGGAAATTCACCCACATGAAAGAAAGGTAGCTAGAAATGGATATTATACCTTTTTATATTGAGAAATATATTAAATTGTTAAAATGATTCAAAATTTTAAGTAATTTACTATATTTTAAATAAATAGAAAAAAAAATGTTCTTATACAAAGGTACGCAGAAGATAGTCTAGAGTTAAGATATTCAAGTCGCCGTTCCGTTTCACTTATGAGACATTTGGAGACTTTTAAACTTGTGTTAAGTGGTGGAACTCAACGCCGCTTTAAGAAATAGCATATAGCAATACGTGTAATTCAACATTTATATTTTGTTTGCATTTTTATTGCTGACATAGTTTTGATTTAATGAGAGTAAAATGTTAATTTAAATTTCTGAGAACAGATTACCTGTAATGGTTACATATAATTGACGTCTTTTGGGTGCGTATGCAGATGGAACCTACCTTACCACACACAACACATTCCATTTCCCATTCCGTTCAATTTTCGAGACATTGTGTGTTGATCGGCGGAACTCAACGTCGCACTTTGGCTTGTACTCATATGTGCAAAAATGGCAAAACCTTTTGTGGAAGAATTTAAAATTTACTAGCAGTTGAAAATAAAATGAAAACTCCATTTGCGTGACTGTAAAACCGTCTGGTTGTGGGTTCGATCTCCACTCTGGGAGATGAAATATTTACTTAAATTTATATTTCCATTTCTTCGCTAAGGTATCGAGGCTAAGCGCGGCGTTGAGTTCTGCCATTCAACACGCAATGTCCAGAATTCGGCAGAAAGTGGGGAACGGAGTGTCTTAACACTAGGTTCCCGTCTGCCTACCTTGCTATTGTGCGAGATACAGCGTGAAGCTGATAAAATGTAAATATAAGTTATTGTATAATAAACCGCAAACCATGTTTCGAACAATATTCATATAATACCGTGAAGTATGAGCGAATGACGTGTTGACAAAAGTCTAATGCAATATACGTTTATGTTCCTTTGTGATTCATGATTTCTTGTAAATGATTTAGATATTTAGGTCGATATTATTTTCTATCTTTTTCCAAGTTATATAAATTTTACTCTGAAAATAAAAGTAAATACTATAAATATAAATAAAAATAAATAAATAAATAATAATATACTATAAATACTATAAAAGTTGATTTTTTTTAACTTAACTTCCTACTGAACCTTACACATTGCTTTGTGTAGAATTTAGCGTGAGTTGGTGTAAGCGTGTGGGAACAGGGAACCTAGGGTTAAGATACTCCATTCCCACGAAAATCCAGCTCCTTCCGTTTCCCACTTTTCCCCAAATTCTGGAGGCATTGCGTGTTGAGTAGCGAAAGTCAACGCCTCGCTTTCCATCTGCCTACCCTGTTATAGCAGGATACACCGTGAAGCTAAAAAAATGATGTTTTGATTCTGAAAAGAAATAGATCCTCAAAATAAATGTTACAATGATATTGTTTAATACAATACCACAAATAGATATTATCAGCTATGTTGATATTTTAAATATACGAATAACAATTTAAAACACGTTTAATGTACGTAAATCGATGCTCCAAAAAGAAAACGAGTATTTCAAAGCGCAGCATCTCTCATCTTCATCTCCGCGTACATCTCACGTTACGTCACGCAGTAGAATTATGTCATAGTTGTTACGAGCCATCGCCGTTACGCCGTTACAACTGATTCCCATGCGATACCATCAATTCAGTTTCTGTCGGAGATCACAAATCGATAGGCTTTAGGGCTTGTACACACTGTTGGTAGAAAAATATGTTTTTTTTGTGTTGTAAAAGTATAGATGAGATATAAAAATACGATATGAGACTGCCCATTTATTGGCTGACTGACAGACAACGGACATTTGATACTGTTGGATTTTGAATGTTGAAAATATAGGGGATTTTACGAAACTTCTGCGAAAACGAGAAATAGGTATTTTTTTATTATACGTTATAAAATAAGTAAGTCTCCGGCTCCTACTTCTCCTCGTTCGAAACACATAGTATAGTAAAGAGTATATAAAAATAATATCAAATAAATAAAAATAACTCACACAATCAGTCGGTGGTGTGTTTTATTTAAAGAAAAGTAAGTACTACCCGTGACCACGGACTACTGTAAAGTGTTCGAAACGTCGGGTTTCCAAAATGTAAAATCTTAAATATACGCGATTAATCCGGTTAAATTAGTTTCATTTAATATCCATTTTTTTATTTTTTTAAAAATTTTTTTTCAACATGTGCCTATGTATTTATTTGAATACTAATATGTACATATAATTAGCTTATTTTACCTTACTATTACCATTTATTAACAAAAAAAAACAGGGCACGCGATGTTTCGAAAATTGGGCGAGAACTGGGGAACCACTATTTAACAATAGATTCCTTTTTTTTATGGAAAAGACACGGCACACGAGCGTGCGGGTCACCTGATGGTAAGTGATTACCGCCGCCCACGGCCCCGTGCAACACCAGAGGAGCTACAGGTGCGTTGCCGGCCTTTAAGGTGCGTTGGGCACCGGGGCCCGGCATTACCTGATGCGAAACGCAGTGGCATAAAGCCACTACTTCACGCCGGTCTTAAATGCTGGGGGTGGTAATGATCCGGTCAAGTCTGCCCATGCATGTTGCCATTGCTGGCGACGTGACTCTACCACACGTACTTTAGTCGCCTCTTACGACACCACCAGTACCAGGATGATTCTATTCTAGGCCGGGATCACACGGCACAAAATCCTTCTGAGTAGGTTACGCATATTCGCTTATACGGGATACAGCGTGAAGCTAAACACAAAAAAACTAACAAAAAGTCAATAACCCTCACGTTCTATAATAATAAAAGTAGTAAATTGACATACGTTTGTTACCAGCGACGAGGGTGAAAGCAGTGCGGTGCAGAGCAGTGCGTGCTGTCACGCTACGGCGACTATGAAAGTTGAATCATATCTTGTAATTGTATTATACAAATAAATATTACCCAATCGGTTTAGCCTTGAATTGATAGCTCGCTAATTATATGTACAGGTCATTTGTTTTCTTTTTCTCTTAAAAAAAATATAGTTTCACGGTCTATCCCGCATATATAGCAGGATAGGTAGGGTAGATCTAGTGTCAAGACATCGTTCGTCATTTGCTTTTCGAATTCGGGATATTGTATATAGCAACACGCAACGTCTAGAAAAGGCGGTAGAAAGTCGGGACCGAAGGAACGAACCAAGTGTTTAAACACTAGGTTCTCTCGGTTTTCCCAGAAAAATAGTTCTAGTTCTACTATATAATTTATTGGCCTGAGTGGAGATCAAATCAACATTTTTCGCGTTCACTGTTAAACTGTCCCACTGCGCCACCATGGTCTCACATCACATCACTAGTCTACTAGTATATTATTATTTCTTTACCTTTACGTTGTATCGCCGCAAGTAGCAGGATATGCAGAGGAAAAGTAGGAACCTAGTATTAATACACTCTGTTCCCATTAATTGTAATTTAATGAAATTATTAAATATTTCGTTTTCTTTAGTGGGAACCGAACCCACAACCTGTCGCGTTCACACGTTGCGCCCCGTCGTCACGAATGGCCTCTTAATAAACATGATATGCGGAATAAGATATAAAGACATTGAGAGAGAGAGAGAGAGAGAGAGAGAGAACGTATAGAAAATCCCGCTACGTTAGTTTTTTCTATATGTTTTCTAAAGTAAGCAAGTATACAATTATTTATATGTACATATTTTTGAAGCCTCTAGTTATTCATAATAAGCTTAGGCTAAGCACCTGGTCATTAAGCCACCACCAGGTTATAGGACACAACGACGTGTTTCTTCACATTAGGTATTTAATTGACGTAATTTGACTCATGCGTGGTATTTCTAAGCGAATAATAATGTTAATGTGATTGGATTTGCTTTGTAAGTTTGTTTTGTTTTTAGTTTCATCCTGTATCATGTGTTATACAGTAGTAGTAGTAGGTAGTGTGGACCTAGTGTTGAGACACTCTGTTCCCCGCATTACAACTCAATTATCGAGTTAAGTCGCGGTACTTAGCGCCTTACTTTTTCTTCTTACTAGAGAAAGGAGTCAATTAAGTTCCCCGGTAATCGAAGCCAGCAACAAAGAACGGTTTATGGATAGATAAAGAAATTCTATTTTCCGCAAAACAACGTTGCATGTCGAGGAGCGGAACCCAACGCCGTTATTTTTTTACATAATAAAATACTTCTTTCTGCCAATCAAGTATTCGCACATATTCGAAAATGAAATTGTGAATCTGTTTTTAAAAATATTCCATGTTGAAACGAAAATCGAAGTGACTTCCTTTTCTCATAAACAACATGAAGAGTCACATTGCGCCAATATCACTTAAGCAAATTATAATAAAATTTATATTGTAATATTATGTTTTTGCACTAATAATACATACATACAAAAACGAATTTAATAATAAATTAGTACAGTATCTAATATAATATAAGCTAAGCTATAATATAAGCTAATTAGTGGTAGTGACGCCAGTGGCGCAGGGGCACAAAGTGTGACTGTTGTGGGTTCGATCCACACTCGAGGAGACGAAATATTTATTTATATTTATATTTCCATTTCTTCGCTCTGGTGTTCGCCACTCAATACGAAATGCCTCTAGAATTCGGCGGAAAGTAGTGAACGGAGTGTGTTAACACTAGGTTCCCTCTGCCTACTCTGCCGTGTGCGGAATACACCTTGAAGTTGATTTGATTTCAATTAGCCGTTGATTCGTTTACTCGCAAAACTGGGTAGACAGAGAGAACCTAGTGTTAAGACACAAGTGTGCGGAACTCAGCGCCGCGCTTTATACCAGAGCGAGGAAATGAAAGTATTTCTTTCCAAATAGAGGGAGTCGAACCTAACACTAGACTACTACTCGCTGCCTACCATGTTATACGGGTATTCAATTCCATTCGGGTTTCCATTTTCAAATTTAAAAAAAAGTTATGAGTTCCTTACAAAGATTTATTTCACAACAAATAGTTCACTGACGTATTCTATATTATATAAAAATATTTAGTTTTGGAGATACGGAGATTTATCTCATATTCAATATATGTATGTATGAGTAATACAAACACAGTACATTACGATTCCATGACTTTAAAACATTTATTTCAAGAAAGTTCTTAAAAGTCTTGACCGTGACTTTTGGAAGGAGGAATACTAGTTAGCTCTTAAGTGCTTCATATTAATTTAATTCGTACGTTTTTAATAGCGTCGCATTTAAAACTCTAATAACATAAGACTAAGACACAAAATATTTTTTGGATGCTTTATTATTATTTAAAAATTAATAACATGATTGAAATATCTATATGAAAAAAAATGTATTGCTCAATAAAGAATGCATTAATTATTGAGGCTGTCGTGACTAAATATTTAAACGCGGCGTTTGTGGTTTTAATTTCCTCTCGGGGGAATAAATTGTTTTCATTTCCTTGATCTGGTTGTAGCAAGACAAAGAGCGGCGCTTAGTTCCACCACTCAACACGCAATGTCTCGAAAATTAGGCGGAAAATGGAGGACCGACGACCTTAACAATAAGTACCTAACTAACTATCATGCTTTATTTGGGAAACAGCGTGAAACTATAAAAAAAATCACGCAAATCATATAATGTAACAAAAATAATCCAAAAGAACTCGATTATCACTAAGTAATTTTCGTATTTCATTGTGGAAAATCCAATATGGAGTATAGTAGCAGTAAAAGTAAGGGAAGATAGAGTGCATAATCAGTTAAAGTAAAAGAAATAAAAGATTCCAAAAAACGTACAAATCACACGTACTTATAGCCCTGCCTTAATGTGTTATCTCTCCATTGTTGTCTTATTATTTCTTTCCTACATTACAATATAGCACCTCTAAAACAACATAAGTATAGCGAAACAAACAAAAAGATTGGCAAATCTTATTTAAACATTACTAGTATCTACCATGCGGATTCACTCCTGTTGGCCATATTTCAATTATTATGTTACTTCAACACGATTAATGGCATATAATATAGCATATAGACTATAGCTATCCTTTATAAATAGATTATAAAACACAAAATAGTCAACAGTTCCTGAGATTAGCGCGTTCAACCAAAACAAATTTTTAGTATATATCAAATAGTATATACTGGTGCATAGGATGTCATCATTACGCAGGGGCACAAGTATGCGATTGTAACTCGACGGTTGTGGGTTCAATCCCCACTCGAGGGGAGTGAATTATTACCTCTTAATATTTTCATTTTTTCACTTTGGCACCAAAGCAAAAAGCCCAGTGTTTATTTCTACTCAAGACGCAATGCCTAATAAAATTCAGCGGAAATTGGGGATCGAAGTGTTTTAATACTAGGTTCTCTCTGCCTACCCTGATGTATGCGGGATACAGCGTGAAACTAATTTAACTTTGTAAATAGTACATACATACATACATACATACATACATACATACAATTATGCATACATTCATACATACATATGTATATATATGTAAATGTAAAAAATAAAACAATAATGAACATTGTATAGCGGCGCTTGCTATGGAACTAAGTAGGTCACGTGTTGCCGTGACCTTCCTCAACTATACTTAAATTGTAACAGAATAACAGAGGTGCAGAGGCTTTATTTGAATTGTAATATAATAATCACAAAAAATTACGTTTTTAAATAAAATTATACACTAGAAAGTACTTTTTAGACAATTTACAAATGATAATTAATATTGTATTGTCGTAGCTTATAGGTTCAAATTCTAAATGGACAAAAAAAGGAAACTTTCACTTTGGTTACTTAACGCGCTTGATAGAAACGACGAATTTACTTAAGTGATGTTCTTTCGACATAATATAATATGTATGTATAATATAAATTTTACAATAAAGTAAAAATAAAATTTTGTGTTACGAAGAAATATCTTTGGTTATAACCAAACACAATAATAAAAAAATATATTTTTAAGCTTCACGCTGTATCGCGCGTAAAGACTAAAGAGACTCTAGTGAAAAGACACTCAAATTTTCAAGACATTATACGCTAAATGTTAAAACTCAACGACCTTTCTACATTGTCTTATTAACAGAGCGAGGAAATGAAAGTGATTAATTTTTCTGAGTAAAAATCGAACACACAACCGCCGCATACACAGTCAAATAAAGTGTCGTAGTGTCGTGACGGCTTCATTTTATAAAAATAAATTATATCTTCAATAATTGCAAAATATAATATAAGTATTAAAAGAATATAAATATAATATTAATATTAAAAGAAAACATTTACTCTGTACACTGCAGTGTCGTCCTTTCCCACCTAGAACTGATTCACAATCGCCTACATTCACAAACGATTTAGCAAATGTACTTCGAGTTTGGTCATTTATAGTAGGTACTTACTTGGAATGGTAAAATAAACATAATTATTTAATTGATTTTTAAACAATTTTTCAATTTTTTTATATAATTTCAAAGATTTTAACTACTTTGAGGCCGCCGTGGCGCAGGAGTGAGACTGTATCCCGACGGTTGCCACAACCGTACCCACGGTACGATCTCCTCTGGAAGGAGTGAATTATTATTTATTAATATTCTTATTTCTTCGCTCAGGCGGCAAGGCAAAAGCCGGGCGTTAAATTCCGCCTCTTAATGCAATGCCTCGAAAAAAAAGGGGAAAAGACTAGACGTAAAACCATAAAAAATATTAAGCATGCTCTAAAAAACATGTTGCTCAATATTTGAGACAAATTTTCATGTTGAAAAGTGAAGCTCTTTTTATCAGAGAAAGGAAATGAAAATAATCTATCGAATAATGGGAAACGAACCCACAACTGCCGAGTTCACAGTCAGATAGCCTCTTCTTAAATTTCAGGAAAACAAATTTAATTACTGCAACAATTAAAAAATACATTAATAGTAAAAAATAAACCTGTTACAGTAATTAATATAATATTTAAGACGCCATTTTATATTTAAATATAAATATGGTCTTTTAAAAAGAACCAACCTTGATTACCTTCACTTGCGATTTTACCTCAGTACGTGAATAAGGTAAACATTTAAAAATCTTCTTGGTCTCAAGAGAGTCCCCACGTATTACAAGTTTTGATGTAATATAAGAAACCACTGGTACTAAACGTTTTTTTAAGGCAGGCTAAGCCGCAATTATAAGCTAGCGAACAATACAGTGAATCGGTTAAAAATATTTTTTTTAATTATAACTATTTTGCTTTTAATTTCTTACTTATAAAGAAAAATCTATTTTTATTATTGTTATAACATTTATATTGAGTAGCGATATTTAACGGCGCGCAACACACATCCCCTTATCAGAATGAAGAAACGAAATTAATCCAATTCCCAAGTGGGAATCAAATCCTTATTCATCACTATTACATTCGGACATTGTCCCAATGCGCCAAGATAGTCTGAACATAATATATGCCTATATCACAATAACTTTCACTCAATACCAAATAACTATACATGGCGAACGATAAAATTTGTTCTCATACATTCAACTCTTTTGCAAAGGCACTCTATCGCTAATCGATTTTAAATTCAAGTTAAACACCCATTACAACATTTCCCTTAGCGTTGAACTTTGACATACGAACTACTGTGCGTTTACTTTTGATGCGTGTTCTAGAAATAGATAGATTCCGCCATAGTCGCGGAATGGGATGAGGATTTACGCAATTATTTTATATTATCTATATGAAATAACCGCTTATTACAACCTTATAATATACCTGCTGATATTATTAAACTGAAGAGTTTGTTTGGTTGATAACGCTTATCTCCGGAGTTATTGATTTGAATTAAAAAATTCTTTATATGTTGGATAGTCTAAACATTCTTCTGGTAATAACCTACGATATTATGGTTACAGTTATTTGTGGTAAATTAACACGCTGTATTCCGCACACAGCAGGGTAGGCAGAGGCAACTTAGTGTTAAAACACTCCGCTCCCCACTTTCCGCCGAATTCTAGAGGCATTGCGTGTTGAGTTGACAAGAAATTCAAAGATAAATGCATTTACAGGTACACTTTGTACCCCTGCGCTACGACTGGTCTCTATTATACATGTAAACAATTATAAATCTAAATATTTCGTTTGCTCTATAATTTACTCGGTAAACATACTGCAGATGAGACTACATATTAGACAATGTATCCCTATCATTAGCATTTTTCGTTTTGCTGGACTGATTTTAATATGATTTTTATGGTCACAATCACATAAGGTAGCAAATATATTTCCATAATTTGTTTAACATAATTATTGCTAAAGTTATGATTTACTCTCTTTCGTGCGTCACTTTTTATGTATTTGATTTGTTATTTTGGCGGACTTGCTCGATTTAGCGAGCATGTTGACTTTTATACAAATATTCAAAGTTTCATGTAACTAAGAGAGAATCAACTCCAGTCGGGTTAATAATTATATTTAAACTATTTCCATTTACTTGCTTCAAAACGCGGTAGACCAAACGCGGCGTTGAGTTCCGACACCTCACATGCACTATGACGACAAACGGAGTGTTATAAAGCCAGGTTTCAACCACGAGAGGAGCAGACTCATTGACGACTACGTTGAACTCCGTTCCGTCTAAGCATTACACGCTTATCTTTCTTTCGGGTTGAAATTGGCTCACTTGGTTCCTCTTCTATCCTACTATGAAACAGTGAGACTGAAAAAAATTTAAACTAAGTTGGCCTTCGGTAGTTTCACGACGCACATTGATATGGTTTTAAAAAATGGGCAAAAATTAACTTAACACACCATACAAAATGCCACAATACAACAAATTCATTCAAATCTTTCTATATATTAGCTTAGCTAGAAGTATTATGAGATTGTTTTTATTAACTTTATTTTGATAAAACTTTCAAACACGATAAGTCTAATTTAGCGCCGTAGAGGCACACAAGCGTGGAACTGTAAACGCGACAAGTTGTCGTTTCCCACTCAAGGAAATTTAATTTTTTATAGTTTTCAATTCCTCGCTTTGATAAGCGACACAATAAGCGCGGCGTTGAGTTCCGTCACTTAATACGCAGTGCCTCTAGAATAGAGTTAAAGTGTGGAAAGAAAATTTCTCAATGGGCACGGAGAGCCCTAGCACTAGGTTCCCACCATGGTCTATCTACCATGTTATTTGTGGGATACAGTGTGAACCTATTAAAAAATATATAATGTTCAGTACTTAACACATTTAGATCATAGGTTCAATACACTAAGGTAGTAACGAGATTGCATAATATTTTATTACATACACTAACTTACAGAAATCTCTTAAATAACCATATAAAAATGACCATATAAACAAAGGGCATCTCAATAATAGGCAGAAAGTAAGTATTTAATTATAGACTTTTATGTGACCAATTTGGCTCCAAACAATCGTTTGGTTACATACCTCCTTATTAAGTGTACGCCATGAAAATTGCTGTAACGATTTCTATGAAATTTTAGATATTTCAACACGTGAAATATGCCTCGCCTATTATTATTATGGAGGCTTGCGTAAAGTAGGTAAAGAGCATATAAAATTATAATGTTCTAATATGCTTAGAACACCAATGAGCACAAGCGTGTGACAGTTACGCGACGGTTGTGGGTTCGATTCTAACTAGAGATAATTAATTATACACAATAAGATAAGTGATAGATGAAAATATATTACACATATATTTTCATTTCTTTGCTTTGGTACCAATGTAAAAACGCGGCGTTGTCATTATATGTAGAATACAGCGAGAAGCCGAAAAGAATATATAATTCGATTTGAATATTATATGTACTATTATGTCATTTATAATAACATCATATTTCACATAAATCTGTTATAACAATAGAAAATTATATTTATTTCGCACTAAAATGACGATATGGACACTTAAAAAGATTTGGGCGTGTATCTCTAATGTTTCAAATCGTATAGCCAACGGTAAATGTGTGTAGCTCGTGTCAGTTTTATACGTAATCGTAAATTACTTTTAACTATTCGTTGTTCGTGTGAAATTTAAGAAGAAAAATGGAAAAATCTGTTTTATTAATAATTTTTAATAAAATCCTAATAATAATTCAATCGGAAATCGAACAATTTTTGAGACATTGTGTATTGAGTGAGAGGAAATCAACAACATTTAAATGTTATATAACAACGCCTACCAGAGCAGGAAAATTAAAATAATTTAAATATAATCATTTGGCGTTGAACTCAACTACTCAACACACAATGCTACCCCGGCGCCCAACCCACCTTGAAGGCCGGCAACGCACCTGTAGCTCCTCTGGGCTTGCACGGAGTCGTGGGCGGCGGTGATCACTTACCATCAGGTGACCCGCACGCTCGTTTGCCGTGTCTTTTCCATAAAAAAAAAAAAAAAAAAAAAAAAAAATTGGGCGGAAAATTGGGGAATGTGGTTCTTTAATAAAATAATCGTTAATTTTATCAATTACTTTACATCACACTTGTGATCCAACCAACCAATATTATGTTCTATAGTTACTATATATTCAATGTCTATCATTAATTAACTTATTATTTTGCTTTCAACACTTTTCTATACCAATATATATTTATCCATCGATCATTTGAAAGCTTATAAAGTAGTAATTTTGTATGAATTATTATAATCACGTCCACGGTACGTTAGGGATTTAGAGCGAGCGGTACAAAGGTCGCCGTCTAATGACAATCAAGTATTGCGAAATTGGATGGACCTATATTATTATAAAGCAACTCTTGCATTAATATATAGTAGTATGTTTTGTCTGTTTGTAGATTCGATTTGTACTCGTGGTAGTTATATGAGTAAATAAATAAATAACGTTGAGTTCCGCCACTCACCATACCACCACCACCAAGATTGTCTGAACACAAGGTTCACTCTACTTATCCCGCTACATATGGGCCTTTGTATAAAGTGCATTACTTAATACTTAGACCATTTGCAAATTGGTTAAGTAAAAGTAAGTGAAGTAACCACGCATCGGCGCTCATGACACTACATATGTATCAAATTCTATTCAATTATGTATACTTATTAAACAATCAATGGAAATTTAATGCTTATTAGTTCTTGGTTGCCTATAAAATAAATATAACTGGAACATTTATTGATTTAATCTCAGAATTAACCTTATATTATATTCAAATATTTAAAAGCAATATTATCTTTACATTTTTTTGCCGAATATAGCAGGGAAACTAGTGCTAAGACACTCACTGTCAACTTTTCAAGACAGCGTATTGAGTAGCAAAACTAATCGCTGCTTTTTATCTCCTTACCAGAGAAAGGAAAAAAAACCAATCTCTCTCTCGAGTGTAGAAATCAAACCCATAAACGAACGTTTACAGTCTAAGGTTGTACCTAGCCTAGCTTTTGTATGTACATAAGAAAATATTTAAATTATGCTTCTTATAGAGTCTTCGTAAATGGCCACTATGCAGATAATCAATCCACATTTCATTGTGACGCACTGTTATGGAAAGCTGTTTAGTGATTTTCAATATAAACTGGTACTGACATCGCTATAAAAGATCTCTTCAAAATGATTTCCGCAATTCTTATAGGTTATTCATATATTTAATTACTAAAGAAAATGAAACATAATACTATATTACTATAATTATTGACACAAAGAATTTGGGTGGCATTTGATTTTGTTTCCTACTTTCAAATAGTTTACATACATTATACTATGACTGAATTAAAAATATGTTCCAAAAAGTATTTTCTTATAAGTAGCAAAATAAAATTGAACCCACTACATCGGTGCCAGTATCCAGTAGTTATTCAGTAAAAATGTTAATTTACTTTAGGATGTCATACAATTTAATTCATAATTCACAGCATTTAATATATTATGCAGTACGTAATACGTACAAAGTGATAAGCGCGTTGAAGTCTTTTGTATGACATTTAAAATGTAACCGTAATATCTGTAAACAAGTTATTGAACGTTGCTTATTACTCATAGTAAACAAAATCTGTGTAATAATATTAATGTAAATTATTAATTTCTTACGTATTTTTAGTATTTTACATGCAAAAAAATAAAAGAAAGATAATAGGTGAGCAATATAGTGATTGATCACTATACTCTCACTCTTTTATATAGTGTTAGAGTTAAATTCAAATCAATAATAATTTCATAAGCCTAAATGTTTATTATTTCTAAATACAAACTTTCTCTCTTTAATGTATGTATAACGTCCTTATATTGAGATATATTCATTTGATATCCTATAAATTTTGCTTTCATAATTTTTAAAAATCGATTATATGTTTATATAGATCCTTGGAACTATTTTCGTTTGGTTTACTTCAGTTATTGTTGCACAGTTAAATAAAAAAAAACCATAAAATACAATATGATGTAAAAAAACAAAATGTTATCGTCAGTTCCGCAAAATTCAAGTGCATACTATATTTGGGACATATGCTTGTTTATAATAAAGTAAACAACTTATTATCTTTCAAGTGTAAGTGTTTTTTTCCCTTTAAAAATTACTTTTTTATTGTTTTGTTTTTTACGTTTATTATTAAGGATTTAATTTGTATGAATTATACAAATTAAACTGACTTCAAATTCATGTCTATTACCTGTGTACCTTTATTGTACAAGTACATGCTCCCTCAGAAAAGTACGAATACCCGTATCTTAAAAACTACTGAACCAGCTTGGGTAAAAATTGAACTGTTCCTTAAGATAATATAATAAGAAGATTATACAAATAAAATATATTTAATTTCAGTCAAAAAAGCCTAGACATGACTTAGAAATTTGTGGAGAGATATATACTAAATAAGCCTAAGTAGAGAGAACAGAAGAGAGTATGGTATACTCAAATATTACTCTAATCCTAAAATATCGCATACATGTAGGTCAATCCAATAACCTCCTTTATTATATAGTTGGTTAAATATTATTAAAATATCAGATAGAGTTTTATAGCCGTTTTATGAAGAGCATGTTAAAAATTTTTAAGTTTTTTTGCGATTCAATCGATACATAACACTATTATATATATAACACTATTCTTTTTTATTTTATTTTCAAGTTATATAACAGCATTACAAAATAATCTTGCATGATATTATAAGACAATCGATGGTAAAGCTAGGTAAAAGAATGAAAAGAAAGAATGTGCGTCTGTAATTGTATGTGTTAAATGATAGTGATGCGTTTCATTTCCTATGCTACAAGAGAGCATTTTTGCAAGTATGATCATAATAATTTGAAATAATATTCATAAAAATAATTTATTAAATACTCGAAACAACGCTAAAAAGGAAAAAAAATCTTAATTTTAATGATATTTGAAGAAATGTGTGAGAATTATTCATTATATTTTTTCTATTCTTATTATGTATAATAATATAAAATAAGTTTAATCTTTTCGGTCTTTGCAAAATAATAACTCACCTCAGTTGATTAGTCTGGTCTCAGCAGATCACTGATACAAATCACTTCACACGATAAACACTTTTAGCTTGTGCTATGGAACTGTGAATTTTATTTATAAAAAAAATATTATTTCAATACCTACACAATACATAGGAAACTATTAATAAAAATATAAAAAAAAACTATTGAAAAAAAGCAAACATGAAATGCTTAACAAACTTAAAAGTATTAAAAAAGCTTTCGATAGCTTTTAAAATAATATCTTTATGTTTTATTTAAGCTTTTATAATATTATAAGAAGACTTTAAAGTGAGAAAAAATAGGTTCCTATCTATTGTATAAGAGTATACTGTATGATACATAACGGGCAAAAACCGCGTCGACGCGCGAACAATGATTCTCATGACGTTACGCAAACATCATTCGTAATTAAGCTTATTTTTCTCGAAACAAACATTTATTTGGGCAATTTTTTAGATTTTTTGACAATGATAAAATAT
Organism: Heliconius sara; assembly: GCA_917862395.2. Taxonomy (NCBI): domain Eukaryota; kingdom Metazoa; phylum Arthropoda; class Insecta; order Lepidoptera; family Nymphalidae; genus Heliconius; species Heliconius sara. Next base: position 505,243 of record OU860788.1, on the reverse strand, counting down.
ATTATGTGCCAATTGTAGGTTCACGTGGACGACAAGAGCTCGATTATTTCTTAGTTGATATTTTTATAAAAATTACTCGCTTTAAGTATTTAATTTACATGGTTTTTCTATATTTATTAAATTATTAAAATGTAAAAGTTTAACAAATATCTAAATAAAATATTTTAAAAAATAAAAAGAAAAATGAAAACAAAAACACAATTCGAAAGCACAAACCAAGCTAAACTACGAAACACTATGAAACAATTATTATTTAAAAAACAAAAAAATAAATTAAATTAAATTTAAATATAATATACCGTTTCTTTCGTATAGGCGAGGAGATGAGACGCGCGTCGGACGAAGACTGCGATGCTAACGTGTAGAGCGTCGAGGAATGCCGTGAAAGCAGGGTGGCGTGTCAAGGGCGGGATTTTATTTCATTATCTGAAATGAATGCGGAATATTATTTGTTTTTTGGTTATTTTAATTAGATAGTTCGTGAATTTGGTTTTAATTGGTTTGAAAGTGTCATCTTGGTAAAGTTACTCTTTATCCTTCACACTTTTTTTTCACAAAAAATGGTGGTAGGTAGAGTGAAACTAAGGTTAAGATACTCCTTGCTCTATTTCTCGACTCATTTTAGGAATCTAACCCACAACCGTCACCTTTACAGTCAGACGCTGTATCGTTTTGCGACGATGGCCTGAAACAACCTTAAACATCCACATACGAAATCAAAAGTAAAGATCATCGGTTAATACTTTATTCCCAAGACTAGCGAATTGCAAATTAAGTATATAAATAAACGATAAGCTCGTGAGAGAAGTAATCAAAACATCATTACTATAAACTATGAATGCAAAGGCGTACCATTACGGTACAAATTGTTATCTACATTATATGTTACTCATTTTTTGCCTAAACTCTACATAGAGATTGTAGATAAAATAAAAACAATAAATAATTAACTTCACGCTGTATGTCGCATATTGTAGGATAGGCAGAAGTAACTTAGTGTTAAGATACTCCGTTGCCCACTTTCCACCCAATTTTCGAGAAAATGATAGTGGTGGTGATGATCTTATCATCTTGTGTCTTGTTATTAGGGTGGATAAATTAAAATAATTGTTTGCAAATGAAATAGGAGTGGAATTCCCACCTGTTGAGTTTACAGTCAAAGGCTGTGCCACTGAGCTTCGAGAGCCTTGTTACTTCCGTATAACTTTATAATAATATTAGAACCAAATGTTAATCGTGGACAACATCGTCACATAACTTGCAGCAATACGTCCTAACTACACAACTGGCAATTTCTTCTAATTTTTCTATACATCTTTCCTAATCCTTTCCATCTTTTATTATATGTATATGAGGAAAATGCATAAACCTTAAAAAAAGTTAAAGGCCGGCAACGGCACCGGTTCCTCTATTGTTACATGAGGCAGCGGTGACCACTTACCATCACTTGACACAAATGATGGTTTGCCTCTTCTTTTCTACAAGATTTTTTTTCTACGATATGATTACACAACTTTCAATATGTCCTTCCAAAGACTCTTATACTGCATACATAGCCTTCCACTAATATTATCGCTATGGTCGATTTTCATTTTCATTTACTATTATTTCATAAATCATACAAAATGTTAAAAATTTTCAATAATAGTAATCTTGATCTATTTAAAAGGAAGCCAAATACAGGAAGACTTGCAAAGATCAATACAATATTCCTACCTAATAAATAAAACGTAATTCATTTCGCCGTCATGATGAAGCAAGGACATATATTATAGAAAGCGTTTTTTTTACTTTACACGTGTCTAGCATATAGCAAAATAGGCTGAGAGTATCTAGCACAAAAAGTGTTTTAATTTTAGATATGTTGCTTGTAGAGGGCCCAACGCCGAGTTTTGTCTTGGTAAAACACTAAACAATTTATTTTTACGAATGAGAATTGAGCCCACAACCATTGTACTACAATCGGACGCCTTCACACTGCACCACTATAGCCTCCAAATTATTTATTATATTAAAAAAAAAGAAATTAATACACATATATGTTATTGTAATTGTTTTTTTGCTCTACATTTAAAGTGTAATGGAAGGTGGCTCTCGAATGGCACACAAGGCCGCGAGCAATTCGAATATTCAACGGTTTTATTGGCTTTTATCAAACGTCTTCGTATAAAATTGGTCGTCATTAATAGATTTGAAAATAACCTTGCATTGAGTATTGTGCTATAGTTATCATTGGAATATGATTGTTTCATAAAATAACTATAGAACCACAGCTGAACGTTTTTTTTTTTATTTCCATATATGTAACGCCATTATATTTTTTTTGAGTCAGTCGTGGCGCAGGGGCATACAGTGGGACTGTAAAATCGACTGGTGGTGAGTTCGATCCCCACTCGCGGAAATGAAATATTTATTTACATTTATATTTTCATTTCTTCGCTCTGGTGTCGAGACAAAGCGCGGCGCTGAGTTCCACCACTCAACACGCAATACCTACACAATTCGGCGGAAAGTGGGGAACGGAGTGTCTTAACACTAGATTTCTGTTTACCTTGCTGCGTGAAACTGATTTAATCATATTTTTTTATATACTTCCTTCTACTGAAGAATAGGTAGAGTCGAATGCTTAGGGAGGTGTACAAATTTGAATCTAGAAGATATCGGAAATACCTCGGCAATAAGAGTCGTGGGTACGAGTCCCGCTAAGTTAATATTTATAGTATATATAACATTTAACCAAACTGGTAAATTAAAAACGTTTAATGAGCATTACCTAGAACGAACTTTGAACTTATTACCATCGAGACGTTAAAACGATGCTACGTAACACAATTGAGTCATGCATTTTATGTATTTTATATTATTATTATTATTATTTTATGTACATAAAAAATATATATAAAGAAAGATTTATATTAATATTGTACATTAATCAAAGTAAAAATGATTTATAATGACTCCGTTAGCATTTGACTTTTACTTAATAGACGTCATGTTTATAAAAAAATACACTTTCATTGCGCAGTTGAAGCGTTTAGTCAATACTGTCGATTTCACGCTGCGGGTCGTGAGTTCAAAGCTCAAGAGGAAAATAATATATCATTTAGAGTTATCATAATATACTATAAACTACTGAAAGAAGTTATTTTTAAGTCTAACTATGTTAAAGAAAGTTAAACTAACATATATTAAAGCCTTTTATAATAAAAAATCTATATATAAAAAATTTATATAAATAAACATTTTAAAATGTAGTTATTTGTAGTCTTTGCAGTGTCTTTTGCTAACTGAGATTGAAATTGAAGTAAACGCTTAAACATACATTTAAGGCCATTCTTACAGCTTATATAGTTTACGCATAATATATGGGCCATATGAAAAATACTAGGGAATGGACGTGCCGATAAACTGGCAAAAATTGCGGCACTCACATGTTAAAAGATCAATTAGAGAAGGATCCTTTGGCATGTGGCAAGACAAGAGCGTGTAATGTATTTATTTTTTTTAATTAAATACATTACACTCTACGTTTTACTCATTAGGACTGTTCAATAGAAAATAAAATTTGTAGCTCCTCTGGAGCTGCACGGGGTCGTGGGCGGCGGTAATCACTTACCATCAGGTGACCCGCACGCTCGTTTGCCGTGTCTTTTCCATAAAAAAAAAAAAAAAAAAAACTCTTTTCATTAGTTTATCTCGCTTAGAGAAGGGTGGAATGCATGATGTGTTTTTTTGGAAAAAAAAACCACTTCAAAAGTTGACGCATTTCACATTAAATGTTTGCCCATTAAACGAAAGTAATAAAAAATTACATCATCGTGTAGTCCAAGAACAAAATAAAAAAACTTTTTCACATAACGAAATTCTTTAAAAAGAAAAAAATACTACTAATACTTAATGTTTTGTAAAAAAGTCGTACATCCGCATTATATACATTTTTTTCTTATATTTAATATGTATAATTAGTAAATGCGTGAACAACAACCCAAATAAATAATACAAAAAAAATGTAGACAAATGTCATGTTTTTTTATTTAAGAGATATTTAATAATTTTTTTTTTTATGTTTTGTATTTAAAGCTTGTTTTAAAATTGCTCATCGATTGTGAAACTTGACATTATGCTTTTGCGTTTAAAAGTAATGGTTACAAAATAAAATCCATACTTAGATGGCCGCGGTAGTAATATGCGTTAGCTATGTAAGAATATTTATTTTTAGCTTCACACTGTATCATGAGAGGGAAAATGAAACCAATCATATCAGTCAACACTCATAGTCATCGATTTCGAGTTATAGGGGAACATAAATCCTGATCCTAAAGGGCCTTTAGATCTTCAGCGACCGATAGAAGGGAAAAAAGATGCAGCCTTATCGAGATGAAAGAAAGGGAAAGATAACATTAATGAAAAATTTAGCCTTCATCTAAATTATACAGTTTTCTAATCTGATGTTTATGCTTTAGTGAAGCCGACACAAAAGAAGCTCATAGTGATGATCAAGTAGTCTGAACTTAAGGCATCCTATATAAAGAAGATCAGAGCAGAAGGGAGAGAAGTTAAATTGTTGTAGTTGAGAGAAGGCGTGAGTACTGTAGGGAATGAACGTGCCGATGAACTGGCAAAAATCGCAGCACTCACAAGTAATATCTGTGATTATAAGAAAATCCCCTTCTCACATGTCAAAAGATCAATAATTAGAGAAGGATCCTTTGGCATGCGGCAGGACAATGGCTGCAATGGATCAAGTAACACCACCCAATCTGCTACCGATTCTCAGACACAAGACCATTACAAGAATGCTTTCCTTGAATTCCTCACTCTTAAAGCTACTAAAGAAGTAAAGCTCAAAAATTGCATCACTCTAGAACCTAAATCATCAGCGACATGGGAGGTACCTGGGATGCAGTGGATCGACGGGGAACCCGGATACGGTAACACAACATGGATTCTAAAAAGCTTCAACTTGAATAAAGATACTACCATCACCGCTACCACAGCGGCAGCCAAAGAACTCCCGGAGAAGCTGTTAAATCCAGGAAACTTAGAAAAAGTAAGGTTCGTATAATGGCTTCAATACTGGTTAATCAGGATAGATAATCGAGAGTTGCAAGCGTCTTATGGTGGACGAAGATACATTACTTTGAGGCAAAAAGTGAACGGCTGTTAGTATCTCTATTAAGTGACGGCTGTTAGTATCTCTATTTCTCTCTCGAAAGATATTATCCTTTATTTTTGATAAGCTCATTGGATTTTGCGTAACAAATGTCGCTAAAACAGAAATATATTTTTACGCTTTTTTTTAACCATTTCAATAACCATCTTGCTTTCTTGAAAATGTTCTTACTGATTTATTTAAATCTCGCGGGCAACATTTTGACAGTAAAGTTCGAATGTAAAATACTCTATTTTTTAGAAAAAACGATTCAAAAGAGGAATTAGAGAAAAGAGAGAGTTATATTCTCTGTCTATAACTCCAACCACAGATATATTGGGTTACATCCAAACTAAAAATATATTTTTAGGTTTCCGTACCCCAAAAGGTAAAAACGGAACCCTTATTCACGAATCACTTTGTCAAATTTTAAAAGCCTTGGTGGACAAGTGCCAGCCAGTTAGTTCAGCGCATCAAACCAAACACAGTTTTATAATATACTAGCATAAATATTTATGTATAGATACTTTATTTATAAGCTGACGAGACTATCAGTTACCTAAGAAGCTACTATATATAACAGGCGCGAGACACGCTAGTTTATAGCTTTCGAATAACAATAGGAAGAAAAGTGGCCCCAGAGGCAGTAATGAGGCTGTTACATACGAATATATGGACTGGTTCCGTCGAAAAAAAATAAATTATAGCCCACCATTTTATTATACGTGGTAAGTACGTTTCAGTGATTTACGTTTGTAATAGTTTTGAAGAGAGGTTAGTTAACGATCGTGTAGTTGTTTTACGTGGTGTTATGTGGTAGATTTGTTTTTTTTACTTTCATATCGCAGGGTAGACAAAGGAGAGACTAGTGAGAGTGTGTGAGTGTGAGTTAAGACACTCTGTTCGCTATTTTTCGCCAAATAAGCGCCATTGCGTCATTGCCATTGCGTATTGACTGGCGGAATTCATCGCCGCGCTTTGAGTTGTTATCAGAGCGAGCAAGTAAATTTTTACTTTTTTTAAAGTTAATATTTATTAAAAAAATATCGCTATATCCCGCACACAGCAGGGTAGGCAGATACCGGGATACAGGGATATTAGTGTTAAGAAACTCGGTTCCCCACTGTCTGCTGAATTTTGGAGGGATTGCGTATTGAGTGGCAGAACTCAACGCCGCGCTTTGCCTCGACACCAGAGCGAAGAAATGGAAATATTAATTAAAGTAAATATTTCATCTCCTCGAGTGGGGATCGAACCCACAACCAGTCGGTTTTACATACACACTTTGTGCCACTGCGTCACGACTGGCCTATTATTAACTATTTATTAACTTTAACTAATTAATTGCCTCGAGTGGGAACCGAACACACAACTGTCGCATTTACAACCGCACGCTTGTGCCCTTGAGCTAAGTAAGATAAACCTCTATCTATGTGGTAGATTAAAAATATAATTTTTATCTATTTTTACTACATAAAAATTCTAATAAGGTACTGAAACCGTACCCCCAAATCATAGGAAAGAAAAGAAAAGTAAGTAATTTTTTTTACCCCGCATATAACACTAATTCTCTTTGCTTAACAGGCTAAGCAAAGAGAATTAGTGTTAAGACACTCCGTTCCTTGCTTTCCGCCGAATTTTCGAGTAATTGCGTGTCTTGCTTGTTACCAGAGCGGGTAAATAAAAAAGTTAGCTTCACGCTTTTTGAAATTTCACCCTGTAACCCGCATATAACATATAATACTAGCTGGGGGAACTAGCACAATAAAGTGCAGAGTTGAGTTCCACCACTCATTCCTGTTTAGGAAAATTGGATGGAAAACGGAGAAGGAAGTGTTTTAGCGTTATCCCTCTGCCTTTCTTTCGCTTTACACATCTTGAACAAAAAATAGGGTAGATAGGTGATAAACGATCGAAAAGCAATAAAAGTCGAAGCTAAACGCTAGTCAATATTACCTACTAACTTAACATTAACATAATATTGAGCAAACAATTTAAAATATAATTTCGTATATTTTGTAATCAAGGACATTTGTAATCAGGTAATCAGTGTCACTTTATGTATACGTATTTGTCACGCTGCTCAAAAAAATATTAAAAACGCCTTCATACGGCCTCATTAGAAAATGTTAGAGGCTTATATTGGTTTTAAACAGCTATTTATTATATGACGTCATTGTGTTGTTGTGATTGCTCAAGATTGTTGTGGGTTCGAATTTGATTTGGGGGGCTTACACTTTAGAATAGTATAGTCTAGATTGTCCCCACATTGGAAACTGGAATAGGCGCGGATGTCCCGTAAATCGGTTGGTGCGTAAACACGACGTTTATTGGTTCAATACTCGCAAAAATTAAATATTTAATGTTTTCATATCCTCACTCTGAAAACGAAGGCGGAAAGTAAGGAATGGAAATGTCTTAACAGGAATTGACGGTTTGAACACTATGTTCGCTTACTTGTCCCGCTTCGCGAAAAAAATGGTGAAGCGAAGCGTGAAACATAAAAGATTTTAAAATAAAAATGGCGAAATAAAATAATCGTGATTTTTGTTAAAAAAAATAATTATTTTTAGCGGTTTAAGCGCAAATGAAATTTCTTTCAATGTCACAAAACTGCGTAAATAATAGTTATTATGGGTGTGATATTAACAGCGAGGCCTCTTTGAGAGCGTCGTGACAACGTTTTTGCAATAGAAAAATGTCTTATCTGAGGGCATCGCGTGTGGCTGTAGGCGCGACGGTAGTAAGTTCAATTCCACTTGGGGCAACACATTATTTTAATTTTCTCTCCCTGTTAGCAAGATAACGCGCGGCGTTAAATTCCGTCACTCAATATACCTCGAATATTGAACGGAAAGTTGGAACTAGGTTGCTTTTGCTGATCCTACTATATACAGCGTACAGCGTTATACTAATAAAAATAATTGTAACAAAGTGTTAAGTATATAAGTGTGTTGGTTCGAATTCCGCCGAATTAAAAATTCAAATTTAAATTAATGTAACTTTTCTTCAGTTCTGAGTGGCGGAACTCAACTCCGTGCTTTGCCTCGATATCAGAGTGAAGAAATAAATATATTTCACTTGCTCGAAATCAAACCCACAACCTGTCGCGTATACAGTTACACGCTTATGCCAAGACTGGCCTCGTATAAACATGGATTTGATATATATTTCCTTACTAAGAAATTGATAAAAGTTCAAAAATGTTAACAACAAAAAATATTTTACAACCCCAAGTCTTCAGCATTACAATATTTCTATTAGATTTTCAAATGAAAAGAAAAACTTTAACTGCCTTATTAAATCAAAATATTTTAAATTGCAATTACGAACATGTACTTATAGTGAGAATGTAAATAACTAACTGCTGTGCCTACTATTATATTTAACATCTCTAGCAATCATCATAACATGTGAAATAGGAATTTAGGTTAAGTTATATTAATGTTTGAAAGATCTCATTTTGTAAGAAGATATTAGTATCACAGTATGGCAAATAAAACCATGGTGACGCAATGGAGGTAATGTTTGAACGTACGAGATGATTGTGGGTTCAATTTCTTTTTAGGGAAATGCTTATTTTGCTATACAGATGGTGATTCATAAATATATATAAAAACCGGCCAACGTGAAGAGAATTTTAACCGTCGTTTTTTGTGGCGTCGTCGCTTAAACCTAAAAAATACAGAAAGTATTTTAATGACAGATTCCAGCTATAATTATCAACATAGTAGTAATAATAAATAAAATCTCAATATAAATATTTAAAATTAAACATTTTTTTTACCTAAGCGAGAAATAACATTTTAAAAATGTAAAAAAATATTTGGTCTACTTTCTTTAAAGGATATTACAAATGTTACATATTAAAAAGTTTTTTTTTTAATAACATTTTGGATGTTTTGGGTGTAATAAACTTTTTCATCTTAAGCATTTAAGTGTTACAGCTTTCTTCGCTAAGAATTAAAGCAGATTTTTTTTACTATTATGTAAGAAAAAAAAAGAAAAGAAAACGAAGGGAAGCATTACTTTAAAATAGGTCAGAAATGAGTCACTGTAAACAGTTTTAGGTTCGTTCCGCACTCGAGAAAATGAAATATTTATGCAACACACAATACCTCCGAAATCTAGCAGGAAGTGGAGAACTTAGTATCGTAGCACTAGGTTCCCTCTGCATACTAGTTTTTAAATAATAATAAAAACTAATAAGTATGCCCTATAATCCTAATATAATTATAGTCACTGATATTACGTTATATAGTGAAGAATCTGCAACTTTAATTGGATACTTAAAATATTAGGACGTGTGTTATAATTTACTAATTATCATATTTTATATAATCACGTCTAAAATGCTGACAACTAAGGAGATTGTAGGGCAGTGGTACATCATCTGACTGTTAACGCGTTGGTTGTACTTTCAAATTCCACTCTATAAAATAAGCTATTTTCATTTTACCACTCTGATAACACAAAGTGGGATATAGAACTTTTTTGAAAAGGCACAAAAGAAGAGTAATTAATGAAGAGACTGGTAGAGAGTAGTTAAATCTTGCGTGCTCTCGGAAGAATCGCTCGAGAATACCACATATACGAGCAAGGCGGCTGGCGAAACCAGAAGGCTTAGTCTACAACCACCCGCACTGCACTCAGTTGTTGTCTACTCGAAAAATGAACTAGGTACAGGAGAGAAAGTGCTCGCCATAATAAGAGAGATCCAAGCGAAGGAAAGATGGGTCAGAGAGAAAAGGAGCGGCCAAATTCTGGCGTACAATACGGACGCCGACATTCTGGGCACACTGAGAAATCAGAATCGAAACCTATTCGACGGTATCTCCGAGGCTGACTTTCAGGCCGAGGTTAGATTCCGCCGAAAGACAAGGAACGTATTAACCGGCCATACCGCCGTGACGGTGTCCCCCAGGTGGAACCGAACTGTTACAGAGGAATCTAATTGATATGCAAAAAATCAGAGTGGCGGGATTCTCCCCACTTGTGCAATGCTGTCTCTGCCTTGGCTACGGACACGATGGGTGGTTCTGCAAAGAAGCCACCCCCAGGTGCAGCTACTATGATCCTACTGGTTCAGCAACGCACCACCATCTTATTGTAACTGGACTAGCGCAAAGGTGGAACGCGCTGACCGAAACGCGTTCAGTAGCGATTGCCCAGCAGACGCAAATAGAATGCATGAGTCAGGGCTAGCATGGGCTATTGCGAAGGGCGAGATTCTCTTTTCCCTACTCGCCAGATAGACCCCGACTCGTACAGATTTGCAGCTTGAAGGAACTAAACGTCGTAATGCCAAGACTTAAGTCATAAATTTTGATTAACGTTGTTTTCAACATTGGTTATCCTAAAATAAAATAAATAAAAAATTTAAAGATATAAAAAGTCCCTCATCAGGTCAGAACTAAATAAACACCTGCTACTCAAGAAAATTCATGAAGCTGCATCATGATGGTACCAACACTGAAACCAAAATATTTAAATGAAATATAACGGAATAAAAAACAAACTAGGAGATAAAAGGTTAATTTACAATAGACTTACAAGGCTACTTTGGCACCAATCGTATTTTATGTAAGAAAGTCGTAATTAACATTATTTATAGACTTATTTATAGTTTTTTTAAAGTCAAGGAGGATCAAATATAAAAATAACCGAACTATACTGTAGACAAAACTTTTAATGTTAAAATTTATCTTTAGCTATAAACAAGAACGTATTTACACTTCCTTCGTAATGTCTATATTAAGATTGATTGCACCATATTTTTTAACAAGCTTTGATGTCTTTGAGCTTTGGCATCGTGGCACAGCGACGGACTGTATATTAATGCGAAGATTGTGGGTTGGATTTCAAATCGGACAAATTCTTTGAATACAAAATAATTGACTCTGGTATCAACAGAAAACGCGGCGTTGAGTTCCGCTACTCAATATGTTTCGAAAGTTAGGCGGTACGTGGGGTACGAAGTGCCGTAACGCCGTTCCCTTTGTCTACACTTCTGTATGCAAAATAAAAACTTCCTCGGCAATGTCTATATTAAGAGTGATTGCGCCATATTTTGAAAGTTCTTATAGTTAGGAAAATTTTAGATTATTTTTAAATATATATAAAATTATAATTGTAGAGGCGTATTTAAAGGTAATGGAAGTAAATAGATTCACGGATAAAAATAAAAAATGATTAGTTTTATATATAATATTTAAAGTAACTGTAAAAAACATTATTTTAATATTTAAAAGATTAGGAGCAAAATCCTACTAATATTACTAATGCTACTTCCTATAAATATTGAAAATGTAAAATTTAATCTCGAGTTTGTTCCACATTGACGCAGAAATTACTAAACGGAATTAGACGAAATTTTATGTTAATTTATTATATTATATTTATTTTATTTGGCTAATAAATAACAATGAGCTTTTAGTCGGCGACGGTATAGAGATTTTGCCTTTATTGTTCTCTTTTGATTATAGTTAGCAAGTTAGTAGAGTATTCACAAAATTTACAAACTATAGGTTAAGGTTTTATAATTTTTCTGTCCTATTATGCTATTGTACAAAGATGATGCTGAAATGGCTCTACTATACATAAAAAAATGGAGAATGCAGTGCCAATCACTCAGTGAAGAAGCTCAGCGCTGAAGACGTATGATAAAATGAAAATTCAAATTCAAATTCAAAATATTCTTTATTCAAATAGACTATATTATAAACACTTTTGAATCGTAAAAAAAAATTATACCAAAATAATATATTTTATTCTCAAGTTTTTAGCTTTACACTATGATCTTTATAGATCATGGGTATGCAGAAAGAATATTATCCGCTTTCCACTTAACTTTCGAAATATTATATTTTTTTAGCTTCACTGTGTATCCCTCATATAGCAAGGCAGGCAAAGAAAACGGAGTGTCGTAACACTAGGTTCCCTACCTCACTCCGTTCCCCATTAACACATGTATGGATTCTTGCCTGAGCGAGGAAATTAAAATACTTAATAACTATTTCTCCCTAGAATTTTCCATCGAGAATTCGTTGGAAATCGAATCCACAAGCGTCCCGTTTACAGTCAGACATTATGCCATTGCACTATGACTCAATCTACTTATTTTGTAAGAGAGAAACGGAACGACTTACAAGAATCTATCCTGAATGTATTTCTTGTAACATATTAAGTTAAGCAATAAGAATATGAACGATATATTCAAAGGTCGTCTTCAGTTTTTTTTTGTTTTGAAACAATTCATTTCGTTTCATATTGTGTGTGTGACTTATCACGACGTCAGTCGCCGCGTGACAGTTTAAAGAGGTTAGGACATTTCTATGATGACTAATATACAATAAAAAAATTTTAACCTCGCTTAGCTGGAAGTTAGCGGATACGAATTTCGAGTTAGAAAGTAAAGCAGGCATGTAAAGTATCTCTACCATTGGATTTTATTGATGCACTTGACGATGTTTTGTTTAGCTACATGCTGTAACTCGCACAGAGCAGGGTAGGCAGAGGAAACCTGGGAACTTAGAGTTAAAATACTCCGTTCCCATTAAAATACTTCCGTTCTCACTTTACGCAGAATTCTGAAGACAATGCGTGTTGAGTGGTGGAATACAACCGTGTTTTAACTCTATAAATACCTGATCGTAAAATAATAAAGAAAATGTTATATCGAAAGGAAACAAAAGATTATATATAATTTTCGTCATGCATAAATTTATAAAGTTACAGTTTTTCATCGTTTCATAGAGAATTTCATCAAAAGAAAGTTGGTGTTTCTGAGCAGAATTCTCAGCTCACTAGTGAAGAGTCGCTATACTAGTTTCACTCTGCATATTGTATTATACAAAATACAAATTCCACACACACTTAGCGAAAAATTAAGAACATAATATATATATATATATATATATATATATATTCAGTTCGCATGTATCAGGGAGGGCTTGGTGCTTAGACACTCCGTTCTCAACACCACGCAATTGCCTTGGTAAAAAGGAAAGGAAAAAAACAATAAATATTATTATTTATTGTATTTATCTGAGAATTAATTATTATTTACTATAATAGAACCCACAACCATCGCGCTACAGTCACAAACCTGTTCTCCTGCGCCACGACGGCCTTAAAAACATAATAGATTACTACAAAAATGAATAGCTAAAAGCCTTCCTCGCGTCAAATCCAGCAATAAACAGATCCATCATTAAGGTTCCCATACAAAATCAATTATCACGGAAGTAAGATAAGGATCCTTACGTAACGATGCAACGTGAGATCTGAGGCACTCCATTTCGGTCCGTCTCATCTCCGCGTCACATCCGCGTGCCGTTTTGGCGATGAAAGTTTCAAAAGTTACGAATGTGCAGACGTACGACTTTATTGTATTAGATAATAGTAAAAAAATATAAATTTAATTTAAATTTTATAATGTGAGTGTTTATCTCTAAATTATTTTTTTAACTGAGGTCAGTCATAGCGCAAGGGTATAAAGTGTGACTGTGAACGCGACAGTTTGTGGTCGCCACTCTACACTTAATGCCTCGAGAATTGGGCTGAAAATGGGGAACGGAGTGTCTTAACACCAGTTTCCCCATACATGCCCGGTTTTGCGCGGGTGTATCCCGCAAAGAATATTTATTTATTTGTTTTAGAAATGTAAAATGTGTGATTTGATGTAGGAACTAAGAGCAATACTGTTGTGTTATATTTATTAATTGATGATTATATGAATAAAAGAAATCAGCTTCACGTTGTAGGCAGAGGGAACCTAGAGTCTCTGCCGAATTCTGGAGGCTGCTGGTATATGTTAGCTTTAGCTTCACGCTTTATCCCGCATGTAACAGGCAGGCCCGCAGGGTAAACAAAAGCAATCTTATTTTGAGAAACTCAACGTCGCGCAATTAAAATATTAAATAATTCATTCCCCCGAGTGGGAAATAAACCCACAAGTATCGTTCGTTCATTTAATTGAGAGCACTTGCACAAAAATAAATAGATTTTTATAATTAAATATATTAATTAGTCCAGTCTATGCATCTTTCGTCCTACCATCGAGGTTTTTCAGAAAGTATCTCTAACCACGTAACAGTCCTATCTAGATCCTCGCAGGTATGTACATAGAGATCTCTCTTTTTACACACGAATTAAGATTTTCAGTGTATTTATACACGTACTGTTGCGTCATTGAAAATGAAAGTTTAGACGTGATGATGGTGATGTCTTGAGCTTAATTTAGAATAGGTATTTAGTTTAGAGAATATAAGTTTATTTTTGAGAGGCCAGTCGTGGCGCAGCGGCACGAAGTGTGACTGTAAAATCGACTGGTTGTGGGTTCGATCCCCACTCGAGGAGATGAAATATTTACTTAAATTTATATTTCCATTTCTTCGCTCTGGTGTCGGGGCAAAGCGCGGCGTTGAGTTCTATCCCCAATACGCAATGCCTCCAAAATTACGGGGAACGGAGTGTCTTAACACTACGTTCCCTCTGCCTACCCTGCTGTGTGCGGGATAAAGCGTGAAGCTAATTTAATTTTTATTTTAAGTTTAATTTTCTAGTAATCTATTCTTGTTATTTGTTCATTATATATATATATATATATATATACGTTATATATATATATATATATATATATATATATATATATATATATATATATAGATCTGAAGAAAAAATGTTTCCATAGTAATAATTAACTGTTCACAGTTCCAAATTTGTATATTTTGTCAATATTATTATAATAACAATAAGCAAAATTTGTACCACACAACGCGGGCTTGCTGTGTACGGTTTCTGTTCCCCACTTACGCCGATTTTTTTAAAGTGTTGCGTATTGAGTGTGGAACTCAACACCGGACCTGGAACCAGCCTTGGTGCCATAGATAAGAAATAGAAATAAAAATATTAATAAATAATATAATGGGATTCAACGCACAACCATCGTGTTATAGTCACACACTTCAATCAATTATTATTTTTTTCAGCTTCATTCCGTACATAGTAGAGTCGGTTAAGCCTAGAGTTGAGACACTTCGCTCTACACTTTCTGCCAAATTCTGAAGGCATTGCGTGTTGAATGGCTGAACTCAACGCCGCGCTTTGCCTAGTTACCAGAGCGCGGAAATGAAAATATTTCGTTTCCTCGAATGAGAATCCATTGTAAAACCTGTCGCTTATACAATCACACGCTTATGGCCCTGTGTTACTTTATTATTTAAATGATTTTATTTAATATTGAATCATATTACCAGTAGCTACTAGTATCGAGAAACACATTATTTATAACCAAATAAACTATTGCATATATAGATTTCACAATAATTTTCCACTGTACTGAATTTCAATATACATATAATAATATAATATATATAATAATAATATAATATAATAATATAATATAATAATATAATATAATACAAAAACAATACACGAACGACACAATCGATCATTAAATCAATCATATTGATGCCTTTCAATTGATTTCTTTTTTGTTTTTTAATTCCATTCAGACACTGTCTGTTCGGCTTTATTAAATAATTTATTGTCAGAATTACAATAAACGTGAAGTATGGAGTATCTGAATGTAGACGATGGTCGTAAGTACGATTTCCATATAGGAAATGTAACTTAATTAAAAAAAATGAAGAAAGCGTAGTATTTTCTCTACTTTTTCTTGAGATGTCGTATAAAAAATGTTAAAAAATCGTCGTTCAGACTGTGTTGAGCCACAGTACATTTAAAAATAACAGTTATTAATTTCCTCGCTCTGATAAAAAAAAGGCGCGGCATTGAGTTGAGATATGAAACTAAAAATCCTTATGCATTCTAAAATAAGAAGGTACTATTCGATTAGAGCAGTTTTATTAAATATTAACCACTGCGCCATAGAGGTGCAATTAATTAAAATAACTTGTCTGTAACATATTATACATGGGATCTCGTCTCCACAATGACAATGGCTCTCGATTGTTCAATCACTACTATCTCGGTACAAATCTATGCGACCGACTCGAGGCTTGTAACTTATAAGTAAATAATATAATAACTGAATAAATGGAAGACAATTGGCGAAAACAACGTGTTGTGGGAAACGGTGGTGTTGTTTGTTTGTTTTATCGGTTTTTTTTATTTGTATAGGTTAAATTAATAAAAATCTAGTTAAAACTATTGATATTTTAAAAAATACCCCGTTAATAATCTCGCATAGCAGAGCAAAGGGAGGGAAGAAAAAACTTAGTGTTCTTTGTTCTCGACTTTCCACCGAATTATGCTGGAATCGCGTCGCTGAGCTTTGCTTGTTACTAGAGCGAAGAAACGAAAATATTAATAAATAATAATTCATTTCTCGGAGTAGAAATCGAACACGCCACCGTTACACGCTTATGCTACTGTGCCACGACGGTCTCTACGAAAAACGTAGATATGTAAATATATTATATCGATAATTTCAATCCCTAATAATTTGAATTTTTTTTTCACAGGTGCTGGCACAGATAGTGAGGTCAACTGTGCGGATCTGTAGAGTTCCTTTCCTCTCATTGTTTATTCAGAAATAAATTATATAATAATAAAACTTATATAAAAATGATAATAAATTTGATAAAAATTTAATATAAAATTATAAATAAGATATAGAATAAGTGGTGGCGCAGGTGCAGGGGCCCGAGCGCTATACACGAGACACGTTATGGGTTCGATTTTCGCTCCGGTGTCGAGGCAAAGCGAGGCGTTAAGTTCCGCCACTCAACAAACAATGCCTCCAGAATTCTGCGGTAAATGGGGAAAGGAGTGTATTTACACAAGATTCCCCCTGTCTATCCTGCTGTATGCAGGATACAGCGTGAAGCTATATAAAATATAATCATTAAACAAATTGAGGCCGGTCGTGGCGCAGCGGCACAAAGTGTGACTGTAAAACCGACTGGTTGTGTGTTCGCCACTCGAGGAGATGAAATATTTACTTAAATTTATATTTTCATTTCTTCGCTCTGGTGTCGAGGACAAGCGCGGCGTTGAGTTCTGCCACTTAACACGCAATGCCTCCAGCGTGAAGCTGATTAAACAAATTTAGCTTAACAGCTTTATTATCATTAAACATGTGTATATCATTTACGCAAGCACATATAGATACTATATATTTTTATGTTACGGTTTTAAGGATCGAAGCCTAAGTATCGAACCCATTACCACATACTCCCGGACGCTGCCCCACCGCACGAAGAATACCTCAAAAAATATATATATAAAAATATATATAAAAATAGCTTAAACATCAACATAAAGAGATTGGAAATACGTCTTATATAACATAACATATAAAAATAGACTAATAGTGCTGCTCCACTTAAAGATAACTCGAGAACAATATACTGGCAATATCGACATTCGATAGGCCTGAGGCGTCGTTTTAATAGGGTTAAAGGTTGTTGTCGCTTTCCTTCTTATCGATATGTAATATATTTATTTTTTTATCTATACACATCTCAATTATACCACGATAAGCTGGAGACTGTGTGACGTCCAAACGACGTTAAATCTTATAAAATCTGTTCTACTTCGAAAGTTAATTTATAGAGATATTAAGCTTTATGACACTTATAAAGTTACTTTTATTTAATGCAATGTCGAGGCAAAGCGCGGCGTTCAGTTCCGCCGCTTAAGACGCAATGCTTCCAAAATTCGGTGGAAAGTGAGGAACGGAGTGTCTTAACACTAGGTTCCTTCTGCCTAACCTGCTGTGTGCGGGATACAGCGTGAAGTTGATTTTCAATTTTGATTTAAACATACTATGCTCCTATTACATAAAGCAAAACTCTGCCCTCACATACAATACTGATCTCACCTTTGGGCTGACAACCTCAGTACTAGCTCCTCCCATTTGATAGGATTTAAAAGAGGGCAGCCCGATTGAAATACAATCAGACCCTGAATGAATTATTCAGGAATGAATTATTTTTATTTCCTCGCTCGGATAGCAAGACGAAGCGCAGCGTTCAGTTTCACCACTTAACACGCAATGTCCCGAAAATTGTGCTGTGCATACGGATGGGACTGTATTAGAACAAGGTTTCATATGTCTATTCTGCTATAGAGCGTGAAGGTACAAAAAATAAAATATAAGCCCTTAATCTTTGTAGTACAATAAAAGTAGTAGGTAACTAACTACATACTCGCAATGCTAAATGCATTCTTATATGCCTCTACATTAAAGTACATTAATTCCGCACAGAGGGAACCTGGGAACCTAGTGCTACAACACTCTGTCCTTATTACAACCGTTTCCCGAATTTGAGCCCAAAATTTTCCTCCGAATTCTGACAACATTGTGTGTTGAATGGCGGAACTTGACGCCGCGGTTTGCTCCGATACCAGTAGATTTCATTTTTCAAATGGGAATCAAATCCTCGATATGTCATGCTTATAGTCGCACGTTTGTGCCACGTTTGTGGACTAATAAATTGAAATGTTAGTATTTTCTCATATCGACAGTAATTAAATCAGATAACAAATAGAGGGAACTGTTCCATCATTACAGTTTTGTAGAGCTATTAGGAGTTTAAACCATTAATATTATTATTATTAATTAATTACTATTATATCATTAATTTTATTTGATTTCAAATATCGTAATTGGACAAGTTTACATGCTGAAATATATTTTTTTCAATTGATCTCGTTTAGAAAGTAGACAGGAGGCGCGGGTTCGAGTGCTGCTACGTTAAGATTATTATACGTTTCTTAATATTCTTCTTTCCAAGGATGTGTTAACTTATCTGATAGTATTAAGTTCGATTTTTATTTAACGGGATGCAAATTTCAAGTATGTTCGTCTCTCTGATTTCGTTCGAAAAAGAAGATAATAACAGTAGTATAGTATATTCTTTGTGAGTCCCAGAAGACGTGAATTTTATATAAAAAAGTTATGAGACAAAAGCAAATAGCATATCTATTTTTTTATATAACACTTCTTTAACCTTCCTGGAACCTTTACTGTCCTTTGTAACCTGTTCTGATCTTTTCTTTTAAATTTTAAGAAAATCACTCACTCGAATTTTTCATATTTTTACATCTTAGTGGCAACAAATCCCAATACCACATTAAAATTAATTTAGGTGAGCAAAAAAAAATTTAATGAATGTAACCTTTACAATTGTAAGCTATTTTAAAAGTAACTATTAAAAATAATGATAGCATTACTAAGCGTTTACAATGGCGGCTAACTAATGAATCTATTTTGATGCGATTGCGTCGAATACCTCGGATGCATTGTCCGACACGCCTAGTTTCACCATGTGGGCGAACTATGTGATTATTACGAAGTGAAATATATATATTGTATGGGATGGTGGTTGCGTCTGCTGTGTTGTTGGTCATCAATTTGTTGATACTTTGTTTTTTAGATTCAGGTTGCATTCCGCACTTAGCAGGATAGGAAGAGGGAACTTGGGAACCTTATGTTAAGACATTCAGCTTCTATTATATGAAACTTCTGTTCCTCCCTTTTCATAGAATTCTGGAGGCACTGCGTGTCGGGTGGCGAAACTCATTGGAGCGCTTTGTATAGACGGAGGAGCCAAGAAATTAAAAAAAACAATTCTTCGAGTGGAAATCATCCCCATAATCAGTCGCGATTACAGTCGCACGCCTATACGCCTGCGTTACGACTGTGTAATTGTTACGTTTGAATTACAAGGTGCCGTTACCTAATTTTTATACAGCTTCACGCTGTATCCCGCACACAGCAGGGTAGGTAGAGGGAACCTCAGTGTACCTCCACACCAGAGCAAAGAAATGAAAACATAAATATAAATAAATATTTTATATCCTCGAGTGGGGACCAAACCCACAACCAGTCGATTTTGCAGTCAAACTTTGTGCCCTGTGCCACGACTCAATATTTTTTATGCATTTTCTAAAAAATCTTACTACTTAAACAATGATTCGACTGGAATTTGAACTGACAACCTTGCCGTAGAGACCATGGCTGCGAGTCTAACTATTACTCAAAAATGATTATATTTAATTTAGTATCGCCTTTCAGCACTAAAAAAATTGGGCGGAAAGTGATAAACGGAGTGTCTTAACACTAGATCCTTTTGCATACCTTGCTATGCGTGATACAGCGTGAAACTGATGTTTTTTTAATCTCGTGTACAATTCTCCAGTCTTATCATACATATTCTTTGTTACAGATTCCTAAATATACAAACTTCAGGTTGTGTCGTCTAAGACAGGACCAAGCGTCAAGAAAATTCGTTAAATACCTTCCGCCGAATGTTTCAAGGCATTATCGTGCTAAGTGGTGGAACTCAACACCCGGCTTTTTCCTGACAGAGCGAAAAAATGAAAGTATTAATAAATATATATTATTCATTCTCCGAGTAGAGATCGAACCCACTACTGTCGCACACACTGTCACATGCTAGTCTCCTGCACCACGACAGCCTCAGATTACTGATATACTATACAAAGTCTAAAACACTAGCGTCTTCTACAATTTAATAATTTTTAATTAATTATTATGAAGTGAATATTATATAATGTCATATTGTAAAATATTGTAATGGTTACAATAATGGTGGAGACGGTTTCTCACGGGCGGTGTCTTCACATGATATCACTTAGGTTTATTTAGTAATCGTGCCTTTTTGTCTAAAACATCCATTTTCTGTTATATTTTGTTGGGAAAATGGTGCATTTTTATAAAATAGGTCCTAGTTGCATGTTTCTTCTATTTAACACCCGTAGTTCTTCAAAATTTGGTGGAAGGCGGGGAAACAGAGTCCTCTGGCTGCCCTGTTATATGTAGGAATCAGCGTAAATATATTAGACAGTGCGCCAATATGAGAACAGTAGGGCCAGACGTTCATTATTTTATAAAGCCTGAAAGTCTCTATGCGCGTACACCCAAGACTGGTTAAGTTTTATTAGAGAATATGGATCGTGGGCGGTGGTCACTTTGGCAGTTATTACGTGACAATAATGCAAAAAATAGTAGTAGTTTTGGTTAAATTATAACGCTCAATTTTTTTTTATGTTTTCGGAATAATATTAGACTCTTAGTATGGTCATAACTCTCCACAGTAGCTTCAATTTTCAATTATTATTATTTTTCAACGAAACCTGCCCATCACATTTAGAAACTTACGTGACGTTAGCAAGTTTAATTACTTATATTTCGGCTTAAGCCAACCTACTAAGCTGCCATTTCTCTTATATATAAAAACGCGTCAGGTTGTGGGTTCGATTCCCACTCAAGGTAATGAAATATTCAATATTTTATTTCTTCGCTCTCTGTTTCTTCTTTCAAAGCGCAGCGTTAAGTTCCGCTTTGCTTCCAGCAATGGACGAAAAGTGGGGCCCGGAAATGCCTCAGTGAGAATAGAGGGCCTTTACACTATGTTCCAAGGATCGAAAGCTAGCTGTAATAATATAAAAATAAATATCTTATTATATAAATCACCTATTGTCTATAAATATAATAAGAGATTTAAATAAATTTAAATTAAACAAATTTCTGTTAACACATGAGTAGTTACGTATACCATTGTGCTGTTTCTTCCTAACTTTTATTTGTAACAGGTATAATATTGTATATAATAATATTTATATAATAAAATGTGACAGCGTTATATCATATTGTAACTCCTTTCATATATTGTTCTTTTTCGTTTAATATGAACTGTCCATGTTATATGCGTGTGTTATATATTTATTATGACAGTTTACGTTATATAAATCAATCTAGCTTTTTTATATTTGTTTTAAATAAAAGCCAGTAATGGCAAAGAGGTATAAGCGTCTATAAACGTGACTGGTTGTAGGTTCAATCGACGAGTACGACTCGAGAAAATTAAATATTTAATACTTCATTTTACTCGCTCAGGTAACGAGGAAAGCCTAGAGCTCCGCCAGTCAAGACGCAATACCTCTGTGAAAAAACTTGTTTCTTCTTGAAACGTCAACGGGCGAGAGTAGCTCGCCCCTAAAGAAAAAGTACGAGCTTTAAGCTCATCCTTTAAAAGAAAAGATAGAGTAAATATTAATAGAAAATAAAAGAAAATAAATATATATTTTTTATTTTTATTTATTATTCAGACAAATTGAAGATTGGTCAATTTCTCTATTACAAAACTCATGAAAAAACCCATAATGTGCAAAATTTTATATTTTACTGTCAAAAAATTGTAACAAGGTTTCTTAGTTAATAGTTTTATTTAATAAATATTTAAATATTAAAAAAAAAACGCTTTATTACTTTATATTTTTAAGTCCTCGTGGCATAATAGGAATATAAAGTCCAAAAATAATACTTGTATAAAGAAAAAAATTAATATGAACCTACGGAATTTATTTTTTTCTATACACAGCAGTTCAATAAACAAAAACAAATCTGCACATTATGAAGAATAAAAAAAAACAAAAATAAAAAAGTCGCTTTTGACTAGAGATTATTTACAGGCACTTAATTGATTACACAAACAAAAAACCCACAAAAACACAATCAGTCAAAAACAAGAAAAACTATTTCAACCCTTTATAAAACTTCTCAAAGATTATTTTCATATATAAAAAAATAATGTAGAAAAGTGTAAATTCGATTTCGTTTGAATCGCAGCGTTTTTAATAGCACCATATTTAATTTTCATATGGGGTTTAAGAATTTAGGCCTTGTTATAAAAAATATATAATCAAATGTATTAAATTAAAAAGTATCTACTTAATAAAATGTATAGGTTTAGCTCTAACAGCCTAAAAATAATATGTTAATAACATGTATAGATAAAACAAATGTATAAGAAGAGAGAAAAAATATTCAATATAATAATAATAGTCAATTGAGAATTAATTAATTATAAGCCATTTTGTAAATATTAAGAAATTTTGAAAATATAAATTTAAATTTATATTTTGAAATAAGTTCCCACATAAGCTAAATTACAAAATGAGCATTTAAAAAATAAAAATAAATAGAAAATAAATAGCTAACAAAAACAATCAGGATTTAAAGAAGTAAAAAAACGTTACGATTCAAACAAATCAACTAACCATAAGATTATATTTATAACCATTAACGTCTAAGATTCAACTTTATTAGATTCATTAGATTCTAAATTAGATTTAGAATCTTTTGAATCAACCACTTGAACTGATTCAATGGCTGATTCATCTAGTATTGCTTTATCTAAAACTGATTCTGTATTGTCTGCAACTTTAGGATTGACAGGTTCAAGTTTTGATTCAACGGGTTCAACCTTAGAATCAACGGGTTCAAGTGTAGGCTCAATGGGTTCAACTGTAGGTGCAATAGGTTCAACAATTTCTTCAACTAAAACTGCTTGATCAGTTTCAACATTATCATTTTGTTGTTCATTAACAATTTCAAGATCACACAAATTAATATTAGCCATATTTATAGCTTGTATTAAATTCTCCATTGTTTTAGTATCTACTTTTTCTTCTGGACTTTCTGTTTCATTTAATTTTATTTCTTCTACATTTGATTGATTATCTTCTGTACTTTCCTTATTATTATTATTTTCTTTTGCAACTTCTTGATTGGCTTTTTGTTTGTCACCTTTATTCTTTTTAGATTTCTTTTTCTGTTTCTCCGGTTTAGGTGATTCTTCTTTTTTGTTTGTTAGTACGTTCAATTGACTTTGTAAGTGTGCGAGGCTTTGTCTTAGTTGTACACAGTTGGCCGCCATTGCGTCAACCTAATAAATGAAAAAGTAAAGTTTAAATGAGGCCGGCCGTGGCGCAGTGGCACGAAGTGTGACTGTAAAACCGACTGGTTGTGGGTTCGATCCCCACTCGAGGAGATGAAATATTAATTTAAATTTATATTTCCATTTCTTCGCTCTGGTGTCAAGGCAAAGCGCGGCGTTGAATTCTGCCACTCAACACGCAAGGCCTTCAAAATCGGCAGAAAGTGGGGAACGGAGTGTCTTAACACTAGGTTCCCTCTGCCTACCCTGCTGTGTGCGGGATATAGCGTGAAGCTAATTTATTTAATTTATTTAATTTTTTAATTTATTTAAAGTTTAAATTACAATTAATATTTTAAAAAATTAAATAATAATAATTAATAATAATAATTAATTATTATTAATTTATTATTAATTACCCATTTTTTTGGAATGAAATACATTTAACAATATTAAATAAAATTTTGTACTAGGTATAAATTATGAAGTTTATTTATCCAAAACCTTTTTAAAAGTATAATAATTTTAAAAGTAAACTAATATTCTCAGATGTTTGTCATTTCTGTTTTTTTTGTCGTATATTCTAAATATTTTATCAAATAATAAGTGTTTCGAATACTCTAATACCATACGTTTACAAAAAGATATAAATAAATCAGCTTCACGCTGATCCTGCGCACAGCAGGGTAGGTTCGAATTTTAGAGGCATGGCGTATTGAGTGGCGGAACTCAACGCCGCTCTCGACACCAGAGCGAAGAAATTGAAATATAAATTTAAATAAATATTTCTTTTCCTCGATTGGGAATCGAGCCCACCGAAATTGTGGAATCCCTTCGAAACCCACAACTGTCGCGTTATAGTCGCACCCTTGTGCCCTGGGCGTACAAAAAGATATACAAAATATTTATCATCTTGACATAGTATAGAATTCGTATGAGTAATTTCGTTTTTGGGAATGTGAATCATTCCCAGAAACGAAATGAATGACTCATACGCGATTATCTCCGATAAATATTGTTTTGGAATTCTTTTCGCGTACCCTGCTATATACAATATATATGCTATATACAGTATATATGAAAGTAATAAAAAATAACAATTTATATATATATTTAATGAAGTACCTTGGCATTGCTCGCCGGCGTGGGCGCGGGCGGCAGCGCGGGCGACGGCGGCGGCGTGGGCAGCGGCGGCCGCTCTATGTTGTGCTCTTTCAACGTGCTCAGCAATACTGTACGTTCACCCTGGTGGGATAAAACACTGAGTTTATAAATACTTTTTTAAAACCGTTTATAACGTTAAATGATGGTGTTTAGCGGGATTCGAACCCGTTGTGGAGATTTTGTTAGCTTCCTGAAGCGGGTGTTAAAAGTGACACTCTGTATATAGGCATGTAGTTTATTGTTGCAAGCGACTGTTCTAGTAATTTACTGAGATAGACGAATAAATTACTTTGAGATTATAATACATGGAAGCAACGAAAGCAAAGCAAAGAGGACCTGAGTTCCTAACTCAGGTCCGGTTGGAATGACCTCTGGGACGACGTGCGCGTGCGCACCCCGCGATGTGCGTCGTAGCGCAATGCACATCGCGGGCTGCGAGATGCCACACCGTCAATAGTTACTATACGTTTTATAAAGCTATACAAAAATTTTCTACGCCTGCTTACAAATGTTTTATGTTGTTATATTAGTATTTCTGAATGTCGAAGCGTTAATTTTTTTATACATTTTCGTTAAAAGATTTCCTTATTAAAGTGTGGAATCTTACAAATGTTAATGGTTAAATTAAGCTAATTACTTACTAATATGGATAACTATATTCGTACAGAGTATGTTTGTTTGGACGCGCTAATCTAAGGAATTAGTGGTTGGAGTTGGTGAATTATGTTTTTTTTTTTATGGAAAAGACACGGCAAACGAGCGTTCGGATCACCTGATGGTAAGTGGTTACCGCCGCCCACGACACTGTGCAACTGTGTTTAAGATGGGTTGGGCGCCGGGGCCCGGCATTACCTGATGCGAAACGCAGTGGCATAAAGCCACTACTTCACGCCGGTTTTAAATGCCGGGGGTGGTAATGATCCGGTCGAGTCTGCCCATGTGTGTTGTCATTGCTGGCGACGTGACTCTACCACACGTACTTTAGTCGCCTCTTACGACACCATCAGTACCAGGGTAATCCTATTCTAGGCCGGGATCACACGGCACAAAATTGTGTTGGATGGTTTGTTTATGAAAGAAGGTTATAAGCTTACAGCGCTGTATCGCATTGTGATAAGTCGTAGCAGTAATGGTTCGATTCTCACTCGATGAAATTAAATATTTTCATTTCCTTAAAACTTTCTCTCAAAATCCCTGTTCCCCACTCCCCTCCACACTCCCTCCCTCCCCTCCCCGTACCTGCAGCGTGCGGCACAGTCCCTGCATGTGCGCGAGGTGCCGCGCGGCGAGGGCGGCGCGCTCCTCACCCGCTTGCCGCTCGCCGCACATCTCCAGTAGCGCGCTCTGAGAGGTCTCCCATTTCTTCTTCCACGTTAGTGATTCCTTTTCGAGCTTTTGAATTTTTTTTGACATCTGGAGAGAAAAAAAGGAAATGTATATTAATAAAGTGAATATTAATATATAATTATTAATGTGTTTTTTATGAATATACAGAGTGTCTTGAGCCCCTCAAGATATTGACGTTTTCTATAACTATAACTATTACACAGTGCGGAAGTTATGATATCATATATAATATGAGTACGTGTGAATGTGACGTCGGCATTCAATTGTGGCGCAGTCCTTGTGCAACCTAAGCCGATTTATAATGCATAACATGCCTACACCACTTGTACCCACAGCAGCGTCACATAATATACATTACACACGTGTAATGTGAGATTACATGTGTGGATGTGATATTACATATGTGAACATAAGTCACATGTGTGTGTACTTGAGATCACATATGTGGACGTGTCATCAAGTGTAAGGATGTGTTATGAAGTGTGGATGTCACATGTGCCAGTGTGGTCACATATGTGGAGGTGTCATCATATGTGTTGATGTTAGATTTCATATGTTTTTAAAGATAAATAATGTTATTCATAATAAAAAGCTACATGCTTAATTTTTTGGAACGTCAAACAATTTACTACCAATTTGCTAAAGTTAATGCCACAGATCGGAGAAGAACTTGCACAAAAAACTCAGAAATTTGTATAAGATATTTTTTAAATAAATTTTATACAAATTATTTTATATTATTTGTGACAATGAAACTTTTCAACAGACTGGAGCAAATAATTCATTTCCAAGGCATTTATTAAATGTGTAATTTGGGAATAACCTTTAACACACAAACGTCTATTGTGTTAAACGTGTTATTCTACACTTAGGCATTCACTCATTTGTCAAGAGAAATGATAATTCTTTGCAATTATCTTTGGGTAGCGGAAATTTGTAAAAATCTCCCTACAGAGATGCTAACAACATTAATAAGTTGTAACAAGCATATAAGAATTTTGACGCAGTTTGATGAGAATGTACGGCTTATTGGTCAGGGCCTTTGGATAGTTTCCATAAGGAACGGGTTTAAATGGCAACATTTTCAAATGTTTTCTGAAAAGGAAAATTATACATATCAGGTTTGTCAAAGTGTCAACATGAGATCACATGTGTGGATATCACATCACATGTGAGATGAGATTGATATAATTACATCTATGAAACAGTACATCATAAAACAACACATTACATTATTTATAGCCTATATTAGATATATAGATAAAAACCTCACCTTCTCCATCTGCTCCTTAAAACCACCAAACACTTGGCTACTTTTTACTAAGGCATTTTGGAATTCATCATATTTGTCTGTGTATACTGCTAATTGTCCCTTAAGAGCAGTTTCTGTACCTTGAAGTTCCATTATTTTAGCCCTATATTGGGCTAGAGTTACTTTTAGCTGTTCCATTTCAGATAAAATCTTTTCTTTCTCTGCTTGGTGTTCAAGTGACGCTTTTTGGAGCTTAGCATCGGATAGTTGTGACTCTAAGGCCATTTGTTTCGCCATTTTGTCTACCTGAAATGTTATAAATCGTTTGTTAATATTTATCCAATTATATATAATTTTTAATAGAATGGATGTTAGAAACAAATTTGTACCATTTGTAATCTATACTAATATAATAGCGGAAGAATTTGTTTGTTTAAACACTAAGATCTCCGGATCTACTGATCTGATTTACTTTATTTTTATTTTGTATGAAAGCTGCATTCTTCAGAAGTGCTATAGGCTATATAACATTACGGTACGAAAAATCTATTTCTTATAAATAAGTGACAATAAGGCATTTTGTGTCAAAAAATAATTGAAAATCGTAAATGGATTTTTATTTTTCACATTTATATTAAAACATACGAGCGACAGTTATTTCATCATCAAGAAAGTTTTATGAAGATAATCTTCGGTTTTTATATATAGCATGTAATTTGGACGTGAAGATTTTGAAAAAGTGTAAAATTAAAATAATTCAATGCTCTGTTTACTGCCACAAGCCTAGGCTTAAGTCCCACGAGGGGCGGCTTTGCCGTCGATTTCGTCCTAGCAAGCAGCGACATAGTGCTTGCCCTTTTTCAAAATTATAAAAAATGATTAAATGCATAAATTATATAATCAATTTTATGGCAAATGCAGCATAATAAATTACTTATAGGTCGTATGCGAGCGAAGCCACGAATGGGTCGGTAGTTTTACATAAATGAAAATATTTGTATATTTTTTTTTTATATTCTAGCAACCTCCATCGTCGTGAATGGAGACTTTTTCTGCATTGTTTTCCTTTTACAAATTTAGGACACCTGTTCACTCGAAAATATATATTTATATTACTATATTTAACACAAATTTTCCTTTTTTGTTTTATTGTTTATTTATTACTAAGTTTATTTAATTATAGTTACGTTTATTTATTTCTTATTCTCTATGATTAGCAAGAATAATACGCACATTATTCCACAATCTTATTTCTACATGTTTTTATTTTATTTACACTCTATGCTAAATACGAAGTAATTTTTATATTGCTATTTATTCCTAATTATTTTACTTAATTTCTATTTTTATATTTTAATTTATTTATTGTTTGCTTCCAGACTAAAACCTCCAGCCTCGCATCTTGGCCCAGAATAACTACTTCTACTTATTCTGGTCAGAATTATAAATATATTTTATTCTTACCTGTTGCTCCCTCAGTTGATATTGTTGAACTACACTTTTAAACTTTTCTGTCATACTAATATTGTCATCTCTTAATTTAGCGTTCTTTTCATTATTCTGTTGCAATAAAGAAGTTATTTCTGTCAATGTGTTTTGGAACTTGGCTTGTGTTTCCTTGCGCCTCTCCTCCTCTTCACGTATTTTGAGTAGAGATTCTTCCTGCAAAGAATTTTTTGTTCCAGTTTCTAAATATTTAGTCATTTAATGTGTGTGTGTGTGAAAAACTATCTAACAAAAATTTTATAATTAATAAATAGCTTTTTCTTTTGGCAAATAATAATTTTTAACAATAATCTTTGTGTAATGAAAATCAGATCCCAAGGAAATGGTAACAACAACTTGGTATAGCTTGATAAAAACATAAGGTTTGATTGCATAAAAGACTCAAACAATTTCCAAGTGATCAGAGAGTGATCAGAGTTTGCTAGTACATAAAAGAATATATATTACCAAATTGACAAATATATTATGTATTATATATTTAAAAAAATCATACCTTAATAGCCTTATTTTGTTTCTGTAATTCCCGACACAGATTCTCTAGTTTAGACTTAACTAATACTGTCTTATTAAATTCATGTTGGAGCTGTTCCTTTTCCTTCACTAGTAAAGCATACCTTTTATCAGATTGTTTTATATAAAACTGCATTTTTTTATTATCATCAGCTGTCTGTACATATTTTTTACATACTAAAGACAGTTTTTCATCAAGTGTTGGTACAGAGTTCAAAGATTTCATGAATTGTTCAACATTTTTGTCGTCCTTTTTGGATCTATCATCCTTTTTTGATTTCTTTGGCTGCTCTTGTAGTTGAGGTGTGGGTGCTTTCTCCTAAAATTGAATTATATCAAATAGATTAATTTAATGTACAAGATAAACATCATGTGTGAAGTATCTCAAGAGAAAGTGCAGTATCTAACAAGAGTGTGATGGAAATAGGTTCAATCTACATTCATAGGAAATGACAATATTTAATTATTTTCTTTTTAATTATACAAATATTTGAATTTTAGAAGTGGAATGTCTTTACCCTAGGTTCTCTACCTATCTTGCTATGTGTTTTTTTTTTCATAAGGAAACATAACCAGTTTGCATTTTGCTATTAAGCTATCTGAATTGAATTAAAATTTATAAATAGTCATATAAGGTTCATACAGCACTTATTTGTAAATATGTATTAGTATGTATGTAATATGTATACAACCATAGCAACAGAATAAAATTGCAATATTAAACATTACATTACTTCATCACATAAAATCGATAACGGCTTCATATTATGTTAACCATAAAAGAATAAAACGTGCTACGGAACAAAAATATCGTAAACATTTCCAATTTGGCATAAAGCCAACATTTAGCAGGTTAACTTACATATTAGGGAATTAGAAAGTAATACATATACTTATTTATGTTCATGCACAACTGTTATTAACATATTAATAAAAATAAATACTTTTTAAGTAATGAAAATGTAAAATATGCAATAAGAAATTTGGAAACCATCGTCATTTGATATTGTTTTACTTCTATTTATAAAACAGGGTAAATTATGTATTTGTACTCACAATAATGTTATTTGCCGGTAAATGGTTATCTGAGTTTTCTTTTGGAATTTGTTCCGTAGTAACTTCCATTTTATTAATTAAATGGCTCTCGAATTTAACTAGCTAAACAAAACTGAAATAGATGGTTACCAATAATAGTAACACTAGTGAGGTACTGTCTTCAACGGTTAAGAAATGTCTATAAATAATGCTGTCAGAATCATCGACTTATTGTTAATTATGTAGCACATTTTTTTTGTAGCACATTTATGGACCTTTATTATAAATTTATATATTTTATTTAAAAAATATTTCGCAAGTAAGACGATAAGTAATAAATTCATTGACATACATTTGTATAATCGACAAATCATTGATATTAATATTTTCACATCACTTAGAAATTTTTCGTTCCAAAATAGTAGTAATAATGATTAATGTTTCTCATAAAAAACAAAAATTGAAAATAAATTTCAAAATTCTGTATATTTTTAATAAAAATAACTTAAAACTGTGATAAATTTTATAAAAAATCTTAAATTAACTTTAAAATTTATAAGTCGATATCGACTTATAAATTTTAAAGTTAATTTTAGATTTTTTTAACTTTTTAAAACAGCTCTAAACTAGATTTATGCAGTTTTAAATTTCAGTGTTGCCAAGTAAAATTTCTTTACCAAATCGTAGCTCCCATATCGTGAGTTGTTTATATAACGTTAAAATTTTATAAATAATCTTACGGTAATGTAATGTTAAACTGTTTGTATATTTAATCAACTTAATCACGTAACTACACTTCCACTTCCTTTTAAAATAATATGTTGTATAAGCGACAAAAGAATAATCATACAATATATTTATTGTTAGATAAATTGTTGTTTATTATTTATGTCGTTTCGAGCGTGCCAGTTCAGCACTAATCACTTCGACAATGTCACGTTAAATGGAGTAACAAAATAAAATGTTATTCATTAGTAATAAACAAGACAACGTTCTGGCAATACTCGAAATGTCAAATATATTAACGTCTCTTTTCTGCATTCATTCAACTTCATTCTATCAAAAAGAAGGAAACCGATTGGAGGTGAGTAATCTTATTTTATTATTAATTTATATACAAAGAAACTTAAGCACAGATGTTAATAATTCTATTAAATATATAGTACATATTTTTTATGTTTTCGTAACAAATAGTTCCTTGCTGAGATAATCTCAGTGAATTTGCCGACCGGGTGTAATCGAACGAGCCGTTATTTTTCAAGATTGTGAGGTCAATGTGCTTAGTTATAGAGCATTGGTATGGGCGGATTTTACATATTTGCGCATAAACCGCAAAATTGCGGATTTCCTCGGCATTCCATTAGAAAATCCGTTAGATACGCTGTCTGTCACTGATTTGATCGTTGTCCGACGTTAAAAGAACAATCTTATAATAAGGTTAAAGATATTTTTATTTCCATTAAAGACAGGCCACTTGTCAAATACAGTAACACATTTTTTTTATTGTTTACTTGTTTGATGCATTCGTTTTTTTTTAGATTAGGTAGTTTTTGATTATGTATTCGGATAGTTGTGTTTTAAATGCATTAAAAGAGCTTACATTTCTTAAAGTAGACGGCAAATTATTGTATAGTCGTGCCCCCTCATAGATAAACATTTTTTCCCAATCTGTCTTCTGGTTTTCGGTAAAATCAATAAATTCGCACGTCGCGACCTCAAGGAACGGTTTGTTGTAAATTTTAATTTAACAAAAGCTAAGTTAGTATGGATCGAGTTGTTTAATATTTTTTTTAATATGTAAGCACGTATTATTTATATATAGTTGTTTCAAGGGTCATCAAATTGATTTCTTTATATATTATTAAGTTAGGATTTAAAAAGTTATAATGAAAAAGTATTTTAGTTATATTGTGGCTTACTGTATCGAAAGTCTTCTTTAAGTCAATAAATATACCAAGGGCTATTTTTCCACCATAAAACAGAGATTGGCCTATAGTTTTCAGGGTTTGTTTTAATGCCTGACTTAAAAATTGGGGTCACTTTAGCAATATTTAACGAATCGGGGAATTTACCTTGACTTAATAAATAATTAATGCAATTTGTGAGCCTGTCTATAATTAAATGTCTTATGCGTTTTATGGATTTAGTATTTACACCCATCGTATTACAGTCGTGGCGCAGTGGCACAAAGTGTGACTGTAAAACTGACTGGTTGTGGGTTTGATCCCCACTCGAGGAGATGAAATATTTACTTAAATTTATATTTCCATTTATTCACTCTGGTGTCGAGGCAAAGCGTGGCGTTGAGTTCTGCCACTCAACACGCAATGCCTCCAAAAGAGCTAATTAAATTTTATTTTAATTTAATTAAAAATTTCATCAGAATTGCATGGTTTTAAATTTGTGAGTTGTAAGTTGGTCACTGTTTTAGGTATAATGCTAATTTGGAATTATTGTGAAAAGATTTTGATATTTTATCTGCCAAAAGGGGTCCTATTGTAGCAAAATATTTGTTAAATTCCTCACAGATTTCTTTATGATCAATGATTTCTACACTGTTTATTTTTAGTTTAAAGCTAACATTTTTTTTAATATATATAGGAAAGTAAAATATATCTGAATTTTGATAACAGTTAAAAGGAAATTCATGTCAAATTCATATCTTATCTTTTGGCAATCAGCTCTACCCTATAAACACAAATGATTATTAAGGGGGAGGAGTGTTTACATAAAATATAATTAAACCATATTTTTGTTTTGAGACACTTTATGCAGGTACTGCAGGCGCAAAGACATAAAGTGTGCCTGTAAACGC
Organism: Heliconius sara; assembly: GCA_917862395.2. NCBI lineage: Eukaryota > Metazoa > Arthropoda > Insecta > Lepidoptera > Nymphalidae > Heliconius > Heliconius sara. Next base: position 471,746 of record OU860788.1, on the reverse strand, counting down.
AGTATGCATTTACAGCAAAGATTAAACGCAATGCATTCAATCCCCACTCAAAGAAATGATTTTTTTATTTAAATTTTAATTTCCATTTCTTCACTCTTGTGTGTATTTGTTATTTGCTCAGCACTTAATGTATGTATATTAATCATTACTAAGAATGTAAAAGCTATATATAGTTCCAGAGATAATAAAATAAGGTCAAGGCTGGTCATGTAAGGGCTTTAAGGATAGCAGTGTCTATAGACTTAATGGCTATGAAATATTTGGCTTAAATAGATATGAAATATTTGTCAGACTAATGAAAGTAATATAAATGAATTATAATTTTATTAATATGTGATATTTAATATATTTTTTTAATCATCTAGCACTATAGATTATAGTACATATGTAATAAAAGTTCACTTTTTTAAATCAACTTTTATATGGGGATTCAATTGGACTGTATTTTTTTGTTATCTTAATATAACCATATAATGAAAATAATGATAGTATGTAAATTGTTCTTTTCCCTGTTGAATTTTGTATGTTACATATTTTATTTTGTTACATATTTTATTTTATTACATACAAGAACAATTAATTTATTCTAGTAATAAATAATAATACAGTTGGCCGTGTTTAGAGAGTGAGAAAATAAAATATTATAGAGATATTTCCTATTTATTTTCTTTGATTTTTTTGACTGGGAATCGAACCCACAATATGCCATGTTTACAGTCACACACTTATGCCCCTGTGCCACGATAGGCTTCTAATTGGTAATTTTAAATTTATCTAGAGGTTTTCATATCGACGGTATCTTTATTTACCTCCCCTTTTCCGAAAGAAACTATAAAAGTAACACAAATGGCTATCGTATATAACATACCCTTGTTGCACCATATTAGCGGAACCCTTCATTTCCTCATCGCGGTTGTAACACGATATAGCTCAGTGCGTAAACGTATCTGTTTACAGTTGCCAAATAAGCCTTATAATAGGTATTAGTATTTGTAAATTTATTCGGCCGTATGTAATTTAAAGTCAGGACTGACATTACTGACATTTTTAAGGTAACTTGTCGATTTAAAACTGCCCAAAAATGAAATAATAATATAAAAAAATATATTATTGATAATATTTCTTCTGCAAATAGATGTCTTATCACTTTTTGCTGAACTCCTCATTCACAAGTATCACATCACAAATATCCTCATTCGTCCTCATTAACTATTTTACTGACTAATGCCGTCTATTAGAAAAGTGATAATGACAGTACCAGTGTATCTAATTATTAAACGTTGTAGTGGTGTAACGGCTACGGGGCACCCGTGAGGACGGTAAAACGCTCCGTTCACTACTTTCCGTCAAATTTTCGAGAATTTGCTCGAAATGGTGAAACACAACGTCGCGATTAGTCTTGTAACTAGTAGGATAATCAAATCAGCTTCACGCAGTATCCTGCACACAGCAGGGTAGGCAGAGGGAACCTAGTGTTGAGACACTCCGTTCCCCACTTTCTGCCGAATTCTGGAGGCATTGCGTGTTGAGTGGCAGAACTCAACGCCGCTATATAACTAGTAGGATAAAGTTGATATAATTAATTTGAATGAATTTAATTCATTTTCCCCGAATGGAAATCGAACCCACAACTGTCGCGTTTACAGTTAGACGTTACGCCGCAATGACCTCAATTTGCTCTACTAAAACGTCTCAATACATAAATTACATTACACGAGCCATAATAAGTATTAAACGTGACTAGAGAGATCGCAAATATCTTGACTCACAGGATTTCCGTTGAGTCATTAAGAATATTATGACTTTCTTTCATTGCTAATGTAAAAACAATGAATTTATTGTTGCCATAATACACGATTTATCATTTGTAAATTGTTGCCATATACTTAAGTTATTTTAGTATTTTTTTTCTCAATCGAGTCTGCAATTGGTCATACCTTTTTTAAAAATAATTATTTAACTTTACCAGTTGTCGCCTGCTAATTTTAAAATTCATAACATAAGAAAATCCTGTTTTTCTTATGCGTGTACAAACTTTAAAAAATACCCTAACCTTCATATCAAATTTAAATTTTCCGGACGTATTTATTCATTTTATATTATTATTTTCTTTCGTGTGTGCATTTTCTATGAGTCACACAGTATTGGAAGAGTTTCATATTTATAATGATTACAAATAAAAAATGATATTTTCACTTAAGTTAATTTTTAAAAAATCTTCTAAAACGATCTAGTCACTTAAAGCAATTTCTTATAAGCATTCAATGTATTTTTAATTGCTATTTTAATCAACCTCTCCTTCATAGATTTATTACGGAGTAGTTCTTAACATCCATTCCATCTAATGAGTCAACGATAATTCTACCAAATCTTTTTAGCTTTTGTATTATCGATTATCTGTTTTGTTTGGTTTTTTTTTTAATATAAATATTCAAGTTAATGTATAATTATAATTTTTGTGAAGCCGAACATAGAAAATGCATATTGAATTTGCTTTCAACCGGCTATGTGTAAGAATTTCGTGTAACATGAAAAACTTCCAAAGTAAAACCAATAGCAACCTTTAAATAAATAACCCCCGCGCCTACTTTGCCTATCCAAGAATAAAATATATATTCTTTACTAAAAAATTAAAGATATATATATTTCTGAGCGATCCTGCGATGCTGTTTTAATAATAAACGGCATCTCAAGATCGATCTCTGAGTTGTGAGCGGTATATAAACACATGCTTTAAACATGTAACCAAGCTACTTTAATACGATATATAAATGTAAATAACTTGCTATTCACAGTAAAGTTAATTACAAACAAAACAGCGTAGTACAAATTATACAAAATTCCTTCATATAGACGCGAATACGTATAATACCGGTTTTGTAATATTTATGGCGGCTGTTGATTCCTAACGACGCTACTTAGATGACTCACTTCAGATAGTATTACTATAAGGCCTCTTCTCTACATAATTAAGGAGAAATATCGCGCTATGCTGCTTATAACCGATTTTGAAAAAACGATGTTGTCAGTCATGTCGATGTTGCCAGTCGTGGCACAAGGGCGCAATGTGTGACTGGAAAACCCACTAATCGTGGGTTCGATTCTCCCATTCGAAAGATGAGAGAGATGAAATATGTATTTAAATTTATATTTCCATTTCTTCGCTCTGGTGTAGAGGTTGAGTTCTGCCACTCAACACGCAATGCCTTCAGAAATCAGCAGAAACTGGGGAACGGAGTGTAACACTAGGTTTCCTCTGCTGTGTGCGGAATACAGCGTGAAGTTGATGTTGTCAGTTTGACCTGCAGGTATATATGTGGCATGATGAATTTTATTATATTCTTTGAATATGTATTTGTGATCAATTTAGATTTCTAAGCACGTGTGCTAATCTTTGTAAGTGTATGTATGTTTGTCCACAAATATACTCGGAACCTAAAAAAGATCGAGATGATCCTTATTTTCATTTAAATCAGGTACGCACATATATTAGAACTGAGAGTCTGAACTGAGGGTCCGCATTACATCAAAATCCATTCGATAGCGTTTGAAATATAGTTTTTATTTTATTTAGAGTTTTTCTTTATAATATAATGTGATGATTTAATGATTTCACTTTACTCTCTACTATGTGAAATATACGTCAATTTGCAACTACGCACTTCTTCCTGGACAGGCAGCGGGAAATTAGTCTAAACACATCGTACCACAATTTTTACCTAATTTTAGAGACATTACTTGTAACGTGGCGAAATTCAATGCCGTGCTTTGTCTGCCAGAACAGCAAAATAAAAAAATATATAAATAATCATTTTCGTAGCGGGAACCAGACTCGTTAAGATCGCGTTTCCAGTCAAACCCAATCCCACTGCGCCACGACTGCCTCGTTCGTTTCTTGTTTCACCATTGCTGCACTTGCATGCCTTGTAAACGGCGTATGGAGCATAAAACACTCGATTTATCTTTTTCTTCGGGCTCGACATCAAAGCGAACGTATTTCTATGTAATTAATTGCAATCTCGGTATATATACGGCGAGATTGACCTTGTTGAATAAAGATCACCTATCTCGTGATTCTCTCTGTTGTTCAGCATCCATATAAGAAGTTTCCGCTTCGTTTGACTAACCAATAGTATTAAACGTGGCTAATGTGATGCGGGTAGATTTGAAGTTATATTTGTGATAGATGGAGGCCATCGGGGCGTAGCGGCACACAGTCGGTAAAAGCGATGGTTGTGGGTTCGTTTCACGCACCGGGAAGTGAATTATTTTATTTTATTATTATATTTATTTAATTTTATGTTATCTAAACGAAGTTGTATTATTTCGTATTTTCAAATTTACTGTTCTTGAAGTTTTTTGTATATTACAAAGTGATGATAACTTTGCTTTTTATCCACATTCACCACGATATTTGGTCTTTGAATGTCATAATTTGTATAAAATATTTATTCTTTTAAATGTATCAGTCTGGATAGTCGATATGCGTTGTCATTCACCACTTTTTAGTGAGTATTAAGATTATTTATCGCTAGACGACTAGTAAAAACATAAAATATAACAAGATTTTTTTATACAAATAAACATTTTTCAAATTTGGGAAATGGGAAAACCTACAGGAAATTCAGAATATATTAATTTTACGTGCAGACGTGCAATCAACTATGTATATATATATATATATATATATATATATATATATATATATATATATATATATATATATATATATATATATATATATATATATATATATATATATTATCGTATAGATATTTTTTGTAGCTCCGATTCCTCGATACTCAGCCTCGCCGTCTAGACTCACAGTCACAGTCCAATTACATCGTACGATTCGTACGTAATAGGAAATGCTAGCTATTTTCAATGTACGGACATAATCGAGTTCACGGTACTTTATAGTCTGTCGAGTGGAAGTAAGTTTTTATGCCTGATAAAAGGTTCCTTGGTGCTTAGAAATATCTAATATAGATATTTGCGGGAGTTTTTAACAAAATGATTTTTAATATTTTTTTTTTGATATTTTAAATTAATTTCCGATTTACTTACCTAATTTTACAAAGTATACAGTAAAATATAATAGCTATTAGCAATAGAACTGTGGTGGTTGAAACTTAGTGTATGAAATTAAAACCCTTAGTAACCTCTGTAGTTTCGATATTCCGGTCGTGGCTTCATCATTAGTTCAGCTCGGTGATATCATTATTGTTGTATCACCTAAGCTCACCTAACTTTCTCAATTATACAATTATTATAAGTGGCTTAATTTCAGTTTCTTAGGTTTTATTACATAATTACAAGTTGAAGTAAATTGAGATCAGTTTTGGCTTCGATTCACGCCCAAAGAAGAGAAACATTTATATTTTCTCGCTCTCCTAACAAGGCAAAGCGCTGTATTGAGCTCCGCCACTAAACATGCAATGTCGCCAGAATTCGTTGGAGAGTGGGGAACGGAAATGTCTTTATGGGACCGGAGTGTCTTAATAAAGGTTTCCAAATTCTTTCTGCCTATCCTACTGCGGGATACAGCGTGAAGCTGATAAAAAAATGGTATAAAGCAAAATAATTATGGCAGGTTATAAGAAACAGTTAAAATTATGATCTACTTTCGTCAATTTGTCAATCGAACGTGTGCAAAGTTGCACATTTTGTAGCACGCCGGTTTTGCAACAAGTGAACGCTCGTCGCGGTCAACGGACAAATTTACAATAGAATTTCTCTAACGGTGTTATTGGATTACATGATATCGATCTTCCATACTTTCTACTTCCGTTTTGGTTATTAAATTTCATTTTTTTTTATTTAGATTAGTAATTGTGTTTCTTAGTTTTTTTCAATATAAAATGTATTGTTGTGTTTTTTTAAATAAGCAGTTTTTTTGCATAATACTTTTTAGGTTCCAAAATATAAATAATTTAATCGATTTTTACATATAGTTTTTTTACATTAGTTCTTGTAACATTGATTATTCGTGAATAATCATTAAATTCGGTACAAATTAAGATCTCAGCGACTAATCAAAGAAATCTATGTAACTCCGTGGGTAGTAATGAGAAAATGACTTGCTATCGTGAGTCAGTGGTTAATCTGTTTGTTTCACTAATGTTTTTCTTACTGAACTTACAATAAAGCTGGCCGTTTACGTTCTCACGGGCCATTGCGACAAGCGGTGGTGTTGCGTTGTGACATATTGTGAGTTTATCTTATTATTTTTTCGGCTTCACGCTATATATCCCGCACATATGCTTACGCTATACATGCCTTTTTGAGACAAATTGCAATTAGATCGCGTTTTGAAAACTCTTGATACACAGAAATATTAGACCTATACAAAACGAAATAAGTAAAAAGTGATAGCGGTAACGTTCAGTTGATACTTACTTAAAAAAGCTTTGTTTACAACATCGATTATCTACGATCGATATACTGCCCCTAAGCGCAAGAGTGAAGATATGAAGGGCTTTTGTAGTATTTTGTATTGCTATTTATGATTATAATCATATTGTAGTGCAATCCTAATTATGTTTAAAGTTATTGGCTAGATATCTCATTATGAGGCCAGTCGCGGCGCAGGAGTACAATGTGTGTCTGTAAACGCAACTGGTTAAGGGTTCAATCCCCATTCGACGAAATGAAATATTTATTTATATTTATATTTTCATTTCTTCGCTTTAGTGTCGAGGTAAAGAGAGTTCCGTCACTCAACACGCTATGCCAGAATTCGGCGGAAAGTGGGAAAAGAAATGTCTTACCACTAGGTTCCCTCTTCTTACCCTGCCGTGTGCGGGATATAGAGTGAAACTGATTTAATTTTGATATTAATTTACCTTTCATTATATCTCAGATACGTAGTTTCATACTGCTTCTTTCTAAAGTTTTAAAAATTTTAAATTATTTTCATTGATCGAGTTCTAAAACAGAAAACAATATATTTTAGCTTGTATAAAATATCATCCTAATCATTATTTTTAAAAACGACTAAGTATCCCTAACAATAAGTTTTATAGTTGATTAAAATGTCCATCTTATGTCTATTTGTTGTCTCGAGACATTTCTGACAGTCATGTTCTATTTGATTAGAATTTTTAATTAACTTTATCTATTTTATACGCGTTTATGTTTAACAAGTCAGTCAGTCATCCGCAACTTTGTTTGTGATACGTTTAAGACGTAAAATGGAAAATCTCATTTTTTTCGTTACTGTTAGAATTTAGAAAAATTTTCTATTGGTGCCCTCTTACACTCTCTAAACCACTGGTTCCCAACCAGTGGTCTGCAGAAGCTTAAATATGGTCCGCGAACGATTTTAATTTGACGACTGGGGATGGTGAGGCGAAGTTTCTATTTGATAATCACACTTAATTTTTATTATACTTACATGCATTTCTTAAATGATATAAAAGCGGTCCTTGATCAAGAAAAGATTAGGAACCCCTGCTCTAAACCTACCTTAACTTTCTTCCTTTACATTCATATATGTCAAATTTCGTCTACGAGTCAAGTAGTTTCGTCTGTATGTTGTCTATCTGTCACTCAGTAACAGAAAATACTATACTTTGAAACGCAATCAGTAACTAATATAACTATTAACAACTAAGTTAGTAATGAACCAGCGTTTGCAAAGCAAAGCTAAGCCCGGTGTTGTGTTTACCACTAGACATGTAATGTATTAAATTCGTAAGGATTAAAAAGAAATGACTATAAATATTCACAGAAAAAATATTTCTATGAACCTACCTTTACACGTGGCCCATGTGGCGCAGCGGCACAGCGTCTGATTGTAAACGCGACGGTATGAGGGTTCGATTCCAGCTCGGGTGAATTAATTATTTTAGCTTCTTTGCTTTGGTAACAAAACAAAGAGTTGCGTTACCGCTTGCGCCACTAGTCGAGAGGCAATGTCTGGAAAATCAGCAGAAACTCGGGAAATAAAAGTCTTAAAACTAGATTGCCTCTGCCTATCCCGCTATACGGGAAAAATCGTGAAGCATAGCAGCTTCACGTTTCCTTACATTAATATCGAACAGTACTTAGATGAAGAAGCTCCCGATAAATTCAAAGTTATAACGTTATAAGATTTAACTTCCACTCGTCATGTCTCGTTAAAGATTCTCGACATCTGGCACCTCCACCTCGCAACTGTTGTTTTTTTTTTGTTTGATGTCCTTTGTGTTTTTTATTAATATTTTAACGGTATGCCGTGTATGAAGCGAGGTATTAAAATTTATATAGTCATTTCACGAAGATTGCATTGATCAAAAGCGATAGAGTTGGACTGTTAGCTGTATATGTAGTTCGATTATATTATTTTTATTTACCCGCTCTTTTAATATAAAGCAAGCAATGCCTTTAAACGAAAACGGAGAATAGAATGTCTTTGCCTAGGTTGTCTTTGAGCTATCTGCGGGATAAAGCGTGGACGGAAAAAAAATAGATTTTGAAAGCTGTGTATTGGATTGTACTTATTAGAACTAACGTATTATTAAGATGGACGCAACCGTGGCATAGTCAGAAATGTATAACATGATATCATGACATATAATTTGACAAGATTATAGGATATAAAGTTTCATATTGGAGTTTTCTGTGTAGCTATTATCGTAAGCCAATATACTAGTTATATTAGACCACATAGAACAAAATTTCCTGGGTTTTTAGTGCACTTTCATTATTTTATATGAATATACTAGCCTAAGATCTTATTTTCATATACATTCCAAAAAGTTGAAAGTTACATTCACCTCAAATTTACACCAAGTACCTTAATCGAATCAACGTAAATATTGATAGGGATTTAATAATATTGTTTGAAAGCCAACTTATTTGATGTATTTTTAACGTAAAACGTAAAATTCCTCTTCTTCCTGTTCCTGGTGAAATTGTGAGAAATCTTTTCTTGGTTTTCCCATATATATATATATACTTAAACGATTTATGATAGTATTTTTTTTCCTTTTATTTCATTCGTTATGACTTCACAAGTCGTAATTGTTTTCTTTATTGTCTAGCTATTTATATTTAAACTAAGATTTTAAAGCTTATCTGTTTGATGTATTTATAGAATATTGTTAGTTTAGTAAAATATATAAAATATATTTAATAATCTATTTAAGCTTACAGATACGTATTATATATACGTACATACAAATATATGCCCACAAAACTAAGATATACAGATGATGATATATGATATATATATATATATATATATATATATATATATATATATATATATATATATATATATATATATATATATATATATATATATATATGTATATATTTATATATATATATATATATTCCGCTGTCTATTTTATTACATTTGTCATTCCACTCCACACTTAGCAAAGAAAAATGCTCTTTTTTTAGAAAACGTATAAAAGTTTGAGCGTAGCGTGACTTAACCGCGCCTCTTGGATTTGAATTGTTATACGGTTTTTTTAACTAATTTGCTGTCTATCTTCTTAGTTCCGTCTGTGCCTTGTCTGTCGGTCATAAAATTACTAAAATTGGACTATTACTAATAGCTTTTTAATAACTCCTGACCGCTTGAGTAGTTCCACTTGATAAATAATCTATGCTTAGAATAAAATATTGAAGTGTGTTTTTATAATTATTAAACTATAAATAAAGGGATAAGCATAAAGAGTCGTAAGAGCGTATCTTTAGGCTTGTTATATTCATCCTTTAATACCCTGAGTAATTGCAAGATGACTTAACGTGATGGTTATGGGTTCGATAGCCACTTTATAGATTGTTTGTGTCACATATGTAAGTAAGAATAGTTTTGTGTCATGGCGCACCGGCACACCGTCTGAATGTAAACGCTACGGTTGTAGGATCGGTTCCCAATGGGAGAATGAAGTACAGTTTTATTTTTTACGGCCTCGGTAACAAGACAAACCGCGACGTTCACGTTTGCCACTTACCACGTAATCTAAAAGAAATGATGGTGTATGGGGAATATGGAATGTTCCTCTATCTAAGCTGATAAAAGAATGAAGTTGCTTTTTCAAATATATATGTAAATGAGGAAAATTTATTTTATATCAATGACCCATTCAAACACATACACACACATACACACGCATACACACACATACACACACATACACACACATACACACACATACACACACATACACACACATACACACACAGCCACACACAGCCACACAAAGACACACATACAAATACTTAGATTTTATATAAAACATATAACACAATGAACTATTGATCGCGTACACTATAATTTAACTGGCACGTATTCATCATTAAGGCATTTATGAACAGTCTACATTACTACACGCCTTTAAACCCGTAGATACCTTTTATCACGCGATGTTAGACTACATTGGTTTAATTTTTTTTTTTCATTCACATTTCCCGCATAACCACCTAATGTAAGGATATGAAATAAAGAGAAAAGGAAATGTACATAAAGATCTACATTGCTCTGGAAAAATCCGCTTTTCGTCCAACTTTTAGACATTGCAAGTGAAGTGGCGAGATCCAACGCCGCAATTCTATACTTCAGTATTTTCATAAAACTTTCATTCCACTAAAAATAATTCGGTATCGTCTTAAAACCGTTTGATATCTACTTTGAAACATGTCAGTATTGTCAGTTTGGAAGCTATCGCTAGCTTGGAAGGCAATTCTAATGATAAGAGCCGGCGAAAAATCTCAAAGAATTTTCCACAAATGGAATATCGAAACAAAACGAATACAATCAAATTCAATTCTAACTAGTAGTTCCTGAGATTAGCGCGTTCAACCAAGCAAACACTACAGCTTTATAATATTAGTATAGATAAATTTAAACAATAAATTATATTGTTATATTTTATTCACATTATGTTGAACAGTACCGTCATGGCAAAGGAAATGCGCGCGCAGTGATAATAATAATGAGCTCTTAATTAGTACTCTAAATCAACTATATACTATTGTTATGATAATTATACGTCTGTCTGCGTCTTTATGACGTATCGTTCGTTGCTTTCTCGAGCTTTCCCTTTTGACAGTAAAAGTTTAGATGGCATTTTAATTGTATGTTTCATTAAACTTAGATTTATTTTTTAAATAATTTTTGGCATATCGCTGTTGGAAATTTTGTTACAGAACAGAAAATAAATATTATAACCGAAGAGTTTTTACCGTAGATATCAGCTGTATATCTTAAATTTTCAAGAAATTTGTGGGCATATATTTGTATGTACGTATATATAATACGTATCTGTAAGCTTAAATAGATTATTAAATATATTTTATATATTTTACTAAACTAACAATATTCTATAAATACATCAAACAGATAAGCTTTTAAATCTTAGTTTAAATATAAATAGCTAGACAATAAAGAAAACAATTACGACTTGTGAAGTCATAACGAATGAAATAAAAGAAAAAAAAATACTATCATAAATCGTTTAAGTTAATGAACTTCAATGGAATTGCAGTAACAATAATATACACTGTACATTATATTTAGATAATGTGATAAGTATGCATTATGCAATATATTCGTTTTATATAATTATATATAAAATTGTTTTCAAAATGGTTTTTACATAAAAAACACAGAATTATTTGGCTCCCTTTGGTAATGAGACAAAGCGCGGCGTTGAAATATGCCACTAAATACGCAATGCCTCCAGCCTTCACCAGTTTGGAGGAAAGTGGGAAAGGAATGGAAGTATCTTAAAGAGAATGAGACTAGCTTAATGGAACACTATGTTACCAGGTTCCCTCTCCCTACCCTGCTATGTGTGAGATACAGCGTGAAACTAAAAAAATGCTGATGGTGATGAAGAACTACAAATTGTAATTTTTTGTTAGTGAAGTTTGTAGGTGCGGTATTTTTATTAAAGAATTTATTAAATTTAAAATACAATTATTTTCAATTTAAATAAATTAAAACGATTCTTTTTTACCACCAATATGTTATAACATAACCATCTATCAGAGCGTGAAGAATAATAATAACAATTGTGAGAAATTTAACATATATTCAGTCGAGCCCTTCTAGGGTTCGACTGAAAAGGGCACTTTAACCTGCGTGCCTCGCACCTGCTTTCGCGGAAACAGGTGGTTTACCTTCTAATTAAAGAATCAATAGCCTGTCGTATACTGTCATTAGTCTGCCATGTATATGCGAAGACCCTAAGGATTCTAAGTATTTTCAAAGGGTTCCCGTAATAGTGTTATGGTTTTTTAATATGTACCATAATTTGTGGTGACGAATCTTTATTAAGGATGGGTTAGCCCCAATCGATTTAATGATATACCAGTAGTGTGTAAGGTGGTACGAATTTGTGGTAAATATTTGGGTTTTACCTTATGGCTTAGATAATATGTTTTCTGAGTTTTACGTTGTATGCGGTACATAGCACGGTAGGCAGAGGGCACCTGGGGATCTAGTGTTAACACACTCTGCTGTGTGTTCCGTTACACATTCTCCGCAAAATTTTAGTAGCGAAAATTTATTACCAGAGCAGGGATAAGAACCGAATCCACAACATTCGCTGTTACAGTCACATACCGCCGTTCGTTTTAAACTAGGTATTACTAAATCAAAATGCAGACAATCCTCTGTAGACGCTTCGCCAATAAAAAACGTTTTGCGGTTACAAAACAATGCCTTTGTCTGAATCACGCGGTCATTATGGTTTCTATTGTGAGGAGATTAGGGCAGTGACAGACGAACTTATACTATATACGATTTGTCTATGTGGTCAGTTCTTGATTTTTTTTATAATATCTATGTAGGTACTAAAATTTTAAGTAAAATCACTAGAGTTTCAATTGTGATGCTGGATATTAAAAAAAAATGTTTTTGTGGTGTAACATGTATGAAAGAACGCGATGTTTACAGGTTCTAATCCCAAGTAATAATTAGAATTTAAATGCATGTGACAAATGGACCACCGGGCAGTTATTGTTAAGTTTTCTTTTCGTTAACCTCAACATTCGTTAACTTTCGTTAACATTAAGAACAATACATTGCTAATATTATTAAGCAAAATTTCTTCTAAATCATGTACTCGTATAACTTGTCATTTTTATTTTAAGGGAAATTACATAAACGTAGGCTTCGTCTAATAAATACGTTTCAATAATTTAGTTTTAAATTGTTTTTTTTTTGGAAGTAATTGCAATATAAAGCTTAATTGCCTTCACGTAACGACCATTAAACCTTACAAAGACATGCGTAGGCGTCTATCATATGGCTAACTTGATTGCTATTAGCTTTGAAGGATTGAAATTTATAATACATAACGAGGCCGTCGTGGCGTAGTGGCACAGCGTCTGCCTGTAAACGCTACTGTTAAGAGTTCGATTCCCATTCGAAGAAATAAATTGTTTTCAAAATTTAACTATTAAACCGGATTAATCACGTATATTTAGTATTACACAGTTTTGGAAACCTAGGTGGCATTCGTCGGTCAGTTGACATAATTATATCAAATTACCGCCAATGATTTCTAAATTGAGGCCGGGCGTGGCGCAGCGGCACAAGGTGTAACTGTAAACCGACTGGGTGTTCGATCTCCACTCGAGGAGATGAAATATTTACTTAAATTTATATTTCCATTTCTTCGCTCTGGTGTCGAGGCAAAGCGCGGCGTTGAGTTCTGCCACTTAACACGCAATGCCTCCGGAATTAGGCAGAAAGTGGGGAACGGAGTGTCTTTCACTACGTTCCATCTGCCTACCCTGCAGTGTGCGGGATAGAGCGTGAAGCTGATTAAGATTTCTAAATTGTCTCGCGTACTGCCCTGGATTCTTGCAGAATAAACTGACTGTATCTTGCCCTGTGGGTTTGAGACTACAAAGCTTTTATGAGTGGTGGTGTTTTTGTATTTCAATAGCTTCACGGATCATTCTAGGAAAAGTATCTCTGTTTTCCATCGCGAGAATTTGAGGTTTATGAACCCTGATGTAATGGCTGGGTTTATCCCCAGTATGCTCACACAAAGCTGACGATACATGCTCATTCTTGATGTCGGAGATGTGTCCCTTCACTCTACACCGATGTTTCGATATCTCGCAAACGAAGCGAGATATCGATTTTTTTTATTCTTCATTTTCACTTTATTTTGACGTGTAGAACCTAAAAGTAGTTTCAAATCGCGGCGCCCCGGAAATCGTACTCTCCCCTGTCACTCGTTTGAGTTCGTATAGAAGTGCCAAGTATAGGTTTTGTTAGCACCTCTCTAGGTATCACATAGTTTTTATACCGTAAGCTAAATAATGTTAAAAATATTGATGCTGGGTTTTTAGTTTTTTCTATTTGACAATGTGGTCGAAGTCACAGGTAAAATCCAGTTTTTTATATTTAAAAGTTTTTCTCTGTCAGTTTCAGTATTTAAAATGACTTCCACATCGTTCAACGTTGGTATCAGTGACGGGACGAGGCTGTCTAGCAGGGTGCTCCGTCCCCCTGGTGGCGGTCATACGGACATCTTTGGAGGTGAGCCTGAGCCCCCACGGGGACGTCGTCAAGCGCCGTCGACTGCTGCAAATCTTATACAAGGTTAGTTTTGAAAGTTTGTTTAGTTGAACGGGCTTCTCTCAGGAACTACTGGTGTGAATTAAAAAATCTTTTTGTGTTAAAAAGTCCACTTTCTGACATTGCGGTGTTCAGTTTCGGCACTCAACGCCTCGAAAATTTAAGCGGAAAGTGGGTAACGAACGGAGTGTCTTCACGCTAAGTAATTTGCGTACCCTGTTATAGGCGGGAAACAGTGTGAAGGTGACAAGAAATTATCTGGCAGTATTCTAAGAGTATTTAAGAAAAAAAATATAAAAAATTAAATTAGCTTCACGCTGTATCCCGCACACAGCAGGGTAGGCAGAGGGAACCTAGTGTTAATACTAGTAAATATTTCGTCTCCTCGAGTGGGGATCAAACCCACATCCAGTCGGTTTTACAGTCACACTTTGTACCACTGCGCCACGACTGGCCTCAAATTATTCGTAATTATCGTAGTGAGTCAGGTCGTTTTTCATATTAAAGTTTCAACTTACTTCCAAAATGTGATTCATGATTAATATATAACATATGTCATGACTATATAATTTTGTTGCCGTGTGTGTAATGACCAAGCTTGAAATTAGGATCGTTAGATTAAGAGCATTGATTGATGACAATACAAATGATACATTCTAAGTATAATGTTAAA
This sequence comes from Heliconius sara, assembly GCA_917862395.2. NCBI lineage: Eukaryota > Metazoa > Arthropoda > Insecta > Lepidoptera > Nymphalidae > Heliconius > Heliconius sara. The sequence continues at coordinate 456,537 of OU860788.1, read as the reverse complement.
ATTCGATTATATTTATACAATAGGTATTATATTTGTTTGCTTAGAAACTTGATGCGGTCTTGAGTCATTAATGTTTGTAGATATTATCATTATCAGATATTCTTCATCTTGGAAATGATTTTCAGGATTTATAATACAAGAATTCAGATTTCAGACATTCGGTTCTGTACTTTCTGCCTAATATTTGAGAAATTGCTTGTTAAATGTAGAACAAAATGGATATAATTTATTCTCCCGATTGGAAATCGAACCCACAAGTCTCGTTTACAGTCAGACCACGACAACATCCTGATTTTCATTGATCAATATTTGTATTTTAAACTTACAACCCATATAAATCTTACAGGTCAATCCAACGAGCCATCACAACCAACAAACGGTGATACCCCTACCCAAAATGGTCAAGCAAGCGAACCTGCTCCCATCATCCAAGCAGAGCCTGCCGCTCCCCAGTCCACACCAGAGCCAAGAAGCCCTGAAGCCATCGACTCCCGACTCTGCATCCGCATCCGCATCACCCAAGGCTGTCACCCCCACAGAGAGGAACGATGCTCCAAAACGTGTGAGGGTACCTCCGGGTGGTTTCTCGTCGGGTCTTTGGTAATGCCATGTGATGGATGGATGATTGGTATGAAATATGATATTTAGTAATGTGTATATGGAATTGTTGTCTTTTATATTTTGTGTAACTTCAATTCGAGTTTTGTTTTTGATAATTTGTTCTTGAAGGTTAATCGAGGTCTCCATAGCTCCCTCCATATCTGTGTCGTATTGTTTCCATATATAGAGGGAACCTTATGATAAGACATTTCGTTCCCCACGCACAGCACAATTATTTGGGACATCACATGTTGAATGGTGGAGCTTAAGCGATTTCTCTTTTATTTAGAGTTAGCCACGCAAAAATTATAAAATGAATTATTTAAGTTAGATACCGTCTTAGCGGCACAGCGTTTGAGTGCAAGCGTGACGGTTATGAGTTTGGTTCTCATTCAAAGTTAACGATTCAAAGGGCGGCGTTGAGTTCCGCCATTCATCTCGAAATGTCTCGAAAATTGCACGAAGATCAGCCGGAAGCTAATAATAATAAAAGTCTTATTCCTCATTCTAATTTAATTTTTATTTCGTGTGCATATTATTAAATAAATAAATATATTTTATTACAATACATCCTCGATCCAAGGTAGTCGCTTCTTTTTGGTACTTTTAAATCCTCGCAAAGGTTTTTTATTTACTCTGATGTATCGTCATAATAATGATGATTATTTACGCAATTTTTCCTTTTATTATTATGAAGAATATACGATATTTTTAACTTGTAATAGTCTCACGGATTTGCTTGTCAAAGTGGCGTCACAAATGTGTATTTTCGTTGTTTGGCTAATAATGGTACCTTCCTTTTAGATTGTTGGTAGGTGATAGAGTTGCCCAAGTTTCAATTGCAATCGATAATTAAAAATTAACAATTAATAATTTTTTTTGCGTGGAAATTAACATAAACTAATAATTGTTCTTAATTGTAGTGTAATAATTTCCAATTAATTAATTAACAATTTATTGTTTGTGGTCATTGAATTATATGATCACTCGTTAATATTTAATTGTTAATTACAATTAAAATTTGACCAACTCTCGCTAAGTGGGTATTTGAAGTTAAATGTTGTCTAAGTTGTAGATGTTAATATCCCTTCTATGAAATGTAATAAATAAAAAAAATTATAAAAATTGTTTTTTTTTTTTACTTTTTTAAGCTAAAAATAATTATTATACGTATTATTTATTCGTAATACTAACTTTTTTGTATAATTTTGGGCTCAAATATTTCTTATTTTTAAAAGACAAAAGAATATAAGAAGGAGGAATCTAACACTTTTTACGTTTGTATTTTTTTTATTTCTTATAATGGAGTTAGCAGTTGGAAAGGCAACATTGTGCTCGAGCAAAGACTGTTATTATAACGATTGAATCGATTAGGATAAAACTAAAAGGATTGTATAAGCAGCGTTTTTATATTCACTTGAGTGGCAAATTCAAGCTGTGTTTGACTCAGACTGACGTGTGCCTAAATTTTTGTATTGTACTTAAGTTTTTTTTAGCGTCTTTCAAAACAGACCATAAAATGCTACTTTTATTATTGGTAATGCCAACGGCACATGTTTACGTATTTTAATGATAATTGTATTTTTATATGAATTAAAATGCAATATAAATATTTTTGTGTGTTTTATTTATTTATAATTCCAATTACGAAAAATTCTAATTGTCACTTTTTACTGTTATAGTCTTGAAGTCCTACACCTAAATAATAGTATTAAAATATTCTTAAGTTTTTTTTACAATTTTATTTATTTTCGCTCAAATTATTATTTAATGCATTTTACTGAAATAGAGACACGTGAATTATATCACCATTATTCATTGTATTTTATGTTATTTGTAGGCAACATTTTGTTTCCAGTTCGTACAGATCCCAAGATTAATAAGTAATTGGTAAATAAGATTATGAGATAAAGTAAAATAAAGTGAAGTCGACATTTAAAATTAGACAAAAATATTTTATTTTAATAAATATCTGTAGTTAAAGTTGGATTTTAGCACACATTTTTAGTCATATATGAGTATGTGAAAAGAAAAAAACAAATGTCAAAACCCTCACACTAAATATGGCTGTCAAAATTACACCGAAAATGGACAAAAATAAAATTGGAGGATCTCTTTTAAATCAAAAAAAAATTATTAACTATGATTTTTACCTTAATTTTGTCTTTCATAAAAATAAACTCTATAAATTGATCATTGAAATAAGTTATGGAGAGCAATAGCAGTACAAGTCGTCAGTCACGTCTTTTAGGCAAGTTGCTGGGAAAATTACGTGGGGAGCATCGATACTCTAGTGTTGATAAAAAGATATCATTTATATCTACAACGTAAGTCAATTTAAATAACCGTAATATCTCTTTTATATGGTTTTCTCGATTATTACACATGTTAAATGAAACTATTTACTATTTAATCCGTGGTGAACAGTAACTGCTTAAAGGCAAAGTGTCCGATACGTCGGATTTCCAAAAATGTATAACAGCGACAACGACTGGCCTCAAAGTCGTGACGCAGGGGCACAAAGTGTGACTGTAAAACCGGCTGGTTGTGGGTTCGATCCCCACTCGAGGAGATGAAATATTAAGTAAATTTATTTTTCCATTTCTTCGCTCTGATGTCGAAGCAAAGCGCGACGTTGAGTTCTGCCACTCGACACGCAATGTCTCCAAAATTCAGCAGAAAGTGGGGAAGCGGAGTGTCTTAACATTAGGTTAACTCTGCCTACCCTGCTGTGTGCGGGATACAAGCGTGAAGCTGATTTTTTATAACACTAAACTAAATGAGGGGAACGAACCTATTGCCAAAACGATCGCACGACTGCACTTAATATTTAATTATAACATAAGATTTAATATAGGATTATTTAAGTATATGATTTTATAATCATATACAGTTCTTACACAGGAATCTGCTTACTATTAAAACTAATAACAAACTTCCATTAAAAGTAATAGAATTCAAACTACGCGACTTACAGAGCACGTCAAATAGTGCTGTGGACTTTTAATGCCATACTCCTTGCATGACTACTTAAAATATAAAATATAATTTAAAATTTTTGTCCTTTTGTTCTGTCGGTTTTCAGGACATTTTATGTTGAATGGCGGATCTTAACGCCACGGTTTGTGTTGTCACTAGAACCAACCGAACCCCCAATCATTTACAGTGAGACACTGCCGCTGTGCCACGACAGCATTCTTATTTAACCTAACACTTATTTCAGCACCACGCTATAACCCGCATGGAACAGAGCAGGAATAGGGAGCCTATTGTTAAATCGCTCCGTTCTCACTCTCCGCCGAATTCTTTAGGACCCGCTTTGCCTCGACACCAGAGCGAAGAAATGGAAATATTAAGTACTTCATTTCCTCGAGTAAGAATCGAAACCACAACCTGTCAAGAAGACAGTCATACGGTTATGCCCCTGCGTCGCGACTGGTTTCTTACTTAATTATAATAATTGCAGCATGAGTGAAAACGTGGGCTGTGGTACAGTGGAGGACGAGACGGAGACCGTCAGTGTGCACGTCGGTTCCAGTTCAACTTTGAACGATGTACAATTTGCTGCTAATATTGATATGAGGTATTATGCAACTGATTAAAATAATCGATTAACTGATGTTTAGCAGCTTCAATTTTTTTGAGAACCTAGTGTTAACACTTTGCTTCCCACTTTTCTTCCAATTTTCAAGATATTGTGTGTCCGGTTGCGGAACTCAACGCTGTGCTTTGTCTACCAAATATATGAAAAATTTACCCGTGGTACTTATAGCAAAAAAAAAAAATTATTCCGCTGACTAGCGAATTTATTGATTTTGAATTTAATATTAAAATAAAGGCAGCGTCGGTATTCACATAATTTTTTTCTAGAATATTGCTTTATTTGAAAAATGTGTTGTTCTTAACTTTTTGAGACCATTGTATCGAATAAAAATTTCGCTTAAGAGTATTTAATGTCGCAAAATTGAAAGCATAAGTAAACATTAGAATATAAAAAAGTTATAAATAATTAAATTAACTATTTTTAAATATAATATTAGATATGGTGGTCAATACCTCACACCGGAACAGCTGCCAGAGTTCTGCAATCAGCTCCACCACCTGGTGGAGGTAATAAGAAATATACAGTCCTATGCTAAAGTGACCGGGGAATACCCTAGGTATGTCTGAAATACTTTTTTTTACTATAAGCAGAGTGAAGTATGGTCACGTAAACTTTTTTTTATTTAGTAACATCTCTTTTAGCCTCGGTCACCGTTTAGAAATTGTTTCGGGCTGTTGCGTCATAGTTAACTAAATTATTTGTCTCTTTGAAGCCTTCTACGTATTATCTTCTTCTACGTACTTATCTATATTGAAACATCCATACATTCGATTCCTACTCGTGGAAATGAAATATTTATTAATTAAATATTTTCATTTCTACGCTTTGGTTTGGAGGCAAAGTGCGGCGTTGAGTTTCGCCGCTCAACACGCAATGCCTTCGTAATAAAGAGTAAAAAAGACAAGGAATTATGTATAATTTACTAAGAGACAATTAAAATGGATTGAAATACTATAACATTACACTCGGATTATTTATCGTGAGTTAGGATTATGACGTTCTATTATAATGATAATTTTAAATATGAAATTATGAAGGTTCTCATAAATTACACAATTACAAAAGAGCATAATACGTTAGCTTAGATTTGAATCGGTTTTCGCTTCCGCAGCGAACTTGAGCGTCGCTTGGAGCGCGAAGCTCGCTCGGTAGCGGCGCTCGCTCGCGAGGTGCGCAACGCGCGCGAGGCGGCGTCGCGCGCGCGCCTGCAGCGGCGCGCGCTGCGGGCCGAGCGCGCTCACGTCGCCGTCGAGCTGCTCCACTTGAGAGAAACTGGTCAGCTTCTTTAGCTTCTTCTTCTTCTAGAATTGAATGCTGCACTTTGTCTCACCGGACCGCGGGGACGTAAAATAAAATATTTTACCAAGTTTGAACTTAAATATTTTCAGTTGCTAAATCTCGATGGATTTAAATCCATTATAAGTACGCTTAGCTAATACGCACTGTTAAATTTTTCACAGTATTTACAGCGGCTACTGTATAGGCGGAGAGCATAGGCAGAGAGAACGTGTTAATCTAACGTTAAGACACTCCATCCCTATTAAGTCACTTCAGTGTATATTTTCCCGCGAATTCTGGAGGCATTGCATGTTGAACGGCGGAACTCAACGCCACGTCATACGTTGATAGCAGAGCAAAGAAATGTAAATTTAAATAAATATTTTATTTCCTCGAGTGGAGATCAAACCCACAACCACTCGCGTTTACGTTCACACTTTGCGCTCCTGCGCTACGACCGGCCTCAGTCGACCACGGGCCACTATTTTACTAATCATAACTTAGAATAATATTTTATTTATTTGATAAAAGAAATACGCGAACTCGAAAGCTCATTGCGTACATTCGATCGAAAGTTATACAAAAGTTGGGAAACATTACGCGATAGAAAAGAACCGGCGGCTTTCAATCCGTTACTTGAAGAAACTAGGGTGAGTTTATTTTAATATTTATTTTAAAATATATTATTAACATCTAGATATTTTTGGTGATTGGTTTGCATCACTCCTATAAAAATATTTGATTTAATTACATATACGATTTCTCTTTAGGACAATGAAATGTTTGATATTTCCATTTATTTGCTTTATTAACGAGACAAACTGCGGCGTTGAGAAATTGGCAAAAAGTGGGAACGTAAACGGAAATGTCTTAATGAAAACGGAGTATCTTAGCACTAAGTTCTCAAGTTCCCTCTGCGTACCTACTCTGCTATATGTAGTGGGATATAACGCGAAACAAAAATAAACATTTAAGGCTTGATACTATTTTCAAAAGAAAAAAGGAAATTGAATATAGAAACACAATATTTTCTTGTCTCCAAAGAAATAGTTTCTTTTGCAACTCAAAATTTCTTTCTATATACTTTTAGAACAGACAAGCTGCCCTAGAATGTCTTACCCGCCTCATAGAGAATCGTAAATTGAACCTGTTACATGCGCCCACGCCTCGCCCTCTACCTCTGACTATTGAACATGAGGGTAAGAAAATATTAGAAATAGTAATAGTTTAGCAACATCTTTGATTTTCACGATTATTACACATTTTAATCGAAACTATTCAATCAAATTAATCGCGTATACTTCTTTTTATAAAATAATATATATAATAATTATGTCATCTGACAGACGAATGCCGCCTCAGTCTACCATCACGCGTGACCACGGACTGCTGCAAAGTGTTCGAAACGTCGGGCTTCCAAAAATGTATAATACTAAATATACGTGATTAATCTGGTTAAATAGTTTCATCTAAAATAGTAATATTATAGTTTCTTTTACTTTAACTTACTCATGTGTGTTAAAATAAACGAAATGTAAATAATGGAAAAAATCGAGTTTTAAAACGCCATCGTGGCGCTGTGGGAAACAATCACGTTGTAAACACGATGGTAGTGAGGTCGATCTCCACTCGCGGAATGATTATGTGTAAAATATATGTTGGACGGTTTCCTAGAGGCGCCGGTTCAAATACCACTAGGTTAAAATTTTTGTTTTCCTAAAAAAATTATATTAAGTGTGGAATACGACTTTAAAATTGTTAAAAAGAATCTATGTTTTTTTTATATCCCAACTCCGGTAAATAGAGTTCCATCACTCAACACACACTGTTTCGGATTATTGCGGAAAGAAGAGACACAATTAGTGTCTCGACGCCAATTTTCTCAGCCTACTCTCCTTTATACAGAACAATGCACGGCGCTGACGCTACAATAAATAGTTTTTATTGAAATTATAATATAATTATATGAGGCCAGTCGTGGCGCAGCGACACGAAGTGTGACTGTAAAACCGACTGGTTGTGGGTTCGATCCCCACTCGAGGAGATGAAATATTTTCTTAAATTTATATTTCCATTTCTTCGCTCTGGTGTCGAGGCTAAGCGCGGCGTTGAGTTCTGCCACTCAACACGCAATGCCTCCAGAATTCAGCAGAAAGTGGGGAACGGAGTGTCTTAGCACTAGGTTCCCTCTGCTTACCCTGCTAAAGGATGCTGATTTATATAATAACACGAGACTTGAATCATGACTTGATGTGAATAAAATACGTAATTTACTTTTGGGATAAATAGTTGAGTTTTATTATAATTTTATACGGTTTTCTAGTTGATTGGTCGCGCCGCGTTCTTAACTGTAATTTCTTTATGTATTAGCTTCACTCTGTACCGCACGTAGTAGGGCACTTAGGAACTTAGGGGTAAAATACTCCGTTCCCCATTTTAACACTGGTTCACCACTTTCCGCCAAATTTTTGCGGCATTGTGTGTTGTATTATTCTTATTGAGTCCCGTCGAAATTCTAATAAGTAATTAATTATTTTTTCCGAGATAAAAAAAACTGATTTATATGTAATTAGTTATATTGAATATTAAATAAATGTTAACCAATTATAAATATAAGTTGATAATCTAATAATAAATTAATATTTTTTATAAAAACATCAATTAACGGTAGTAAAACTGTAATTGAACTATTAAAAGGAGTTCTACAAGGACCTATTCAGGGACCATTACTCTTTTTTATTCACATTAACATAAAACATTAAAATAAATGTCATGCTTATATGAAAGTTTTTATAAATTTAAATGGTTTAACTAATTGACATTATTTACAAATAGACACAATTCGAATAAATGGTATTCACAAAAGGCAAGATGTGCCAAATCGTTCCAGCAAACGTAAGAGAAAGAATACAACGAGAGAGCCAAGATCTATGCCTTTATCCCTCGAGCCCAGCCATCATAACCCACAACAGGTAAACTTACTTATAATGATTTGTTTTATTAATTTAATGAGTGATTAACTAGAAAAAGTTATCTCAATGACTTAAATATTTTGGTAAAACTAGTTCTGTATAGTTATAAAAGACAACGGTAACTTGGCTTTTTGCCATTCAGAGAAGAAAATTTTAAAAAAAGTTATTTCTAATTTTTAGGGTTAGTTGCCGTTTATTCTTGATTTATATTAGTTTAATGCCTATAGATGACATAAACAGAAACTGTGTAAACTTTCCTTTTTTTTTTGTTTTTATTGATTCGATTCGGTCGAGATTAATTTTAATACCTATTTATAGTTAATGTATAACTTTAGGTAACATTATACATACAAGGTTCCGGGGTGTCGTCTCAGCCGCGCTCCCTGGAGCTACAGACGCGGCCCAGTGTACGCAATATACTGTTTTTTAGTGCTGATTGATTATAAACGATGAATAAACGTTTTATTATTGTTGTAAATAATATTTATTCGTGTTTTATTTAACACTTCTGTTAATATTAATATTAAAGGGCAGATTTGATATCTTTAATATTAAACTCCTATAGAGTCTCTGACTCTAGATACGCTGATGCAGTCTTCTTAATACTTGAATAATGAAATATTTTATCATATAAATAATATGTGAAACTTTAGAATGTTAATTGTCGTTCAATGTAAAATACTTTTGTAAGAATAAATATGCTTAAATTTACCATTACAAAACAATTACTGCTACTTACCAAGTTATATTGTCTATGGTTATCATTTTTAAATTTATTTTTATGGTAACCTATAAGATATAATTCAACTGAACTTAAAATAACGTTTACATGAACATATCTCTTCAAACTAAAGCCCAGGCTCCATTTGAAATAATTATTAATTTCTAATTTTCATCATTTTCTTCCTGAGTACATCGTAGCGTACAATTTCAAATTCAAATAGTTCGATTTTGATTTTGACTGCGAGTAACAACCAAAGTCGTCGTCAATTTTACTACCAAATTACATTAAAAATTATTTAAATTTTATATCTACTATTTACCTATTGTTTAGCTTACGTAAATTACGGGGCAAATTATAAAAATATAGCTGTGGGCTATGGAATACCGCTCTAACTTTTGTGATGGCGATTGACAAACGTACTAGAAAATTAATCAAATATAACACTCTCGTTGGCAATCAGCTGCTGTGTCTAACCAATGGGATGGATAAGGTGTCGTAAGTTATCTCATTTGCTTATTTTTCTATTGCGTTTTATGGAAAAGAAAAGGTGAAAGAGCGTATGAGTCTCTTGATGACAAGTGATCACTGCCACAAATCCGTGTAACGCACGAGGTGCTAGAGTGCGTTGCCGGTCTTTAAGGTGGGGATAGACGTGTTTATAAAGTGTACTCGTGTTGTATGAAGCCGAAAACACTGCAGCCTCAATTTAGTTCCCCCTATCCCATTTCACTATCGCCATCTCACGCCATCCATACATGGTAGTCATTTCTACCGTACACACATAACTCTTTAAGTCTACTTTCATTCGTACAGTGAGACTGCATCAGCCCTTAACGTCAGGCTTGATGAGATCAAAGGTAAGTCCATTCCATCTATTGCATTATTTAACAAAAAACTTTAATACTTAATTTTTCAGGAAACAAATAACCCCTTATTTGTTTCCTGAAAGATTAGGTATTAATATGGGTATTTTACAATAAAACAACATTTGTGATTAAGTATACTTTTTAAAGATAATATATCATAAATATAAACGTTACATAGTTATTCTACAATCAGTATATCAATATATATTTCATATCTCTTTCATCTACGCTTTCTTCTCCTCGGCATGTACAACGTCGTCGACGGGTGCAGCAGAAGCTACTTCACTTGGTGCGGATTTTACCTATAAAATATGCCAAATTAATGAAATACTTAATGAATGAACATGATGCCGTTATGCCGCCGTCGGCAGAACTCGTTTGACTTTCGAGAAGATGGTAACTTTTACTGGAAAAAGGTCACGTAAAAATGAGAACCACGTGACAATTACTTATGTCTACTAGGAGATATTATGCTCTCCAAAGGGTCCTCATTTTTAAGTCCTCATATATAATATCACAGACAGTGTACGGGGCGAAAGAAGGATGCAGAGACCGTAGCATTTGGCATTCCAATTTAGAGATTTTCTGATCAGCATCAAATATCTTTTGCTAATAGCTCATTTATGGAGGAGCCCATTGAAAAAACGATTGACAAAAAATTATAAAAAAAATATATCATACAAGAGTGAGTCGTAAGAAAGTTGGTAGAAGACCTCGGTAGACCTTCAAAAACATAATGTTCTTGACACTGAAAAAGATCAGTTAAGGATGTTGATGTTGCCATCATTAAGCATGTGTTCTCATCACCGACTATATGCAAAATTACTGAAAATAGAATTCGAGTTTTCTTCTCTTCTATATGTAGTGCTTTAAAAGTCTTTGACTTTTAGTCTATGTTTATTCAGAATTGAACTACCTACTGCTGTTTATTATACTACAGGAATAGGCAATACCACAATTCTCTAAATTAGCGTTGACTCTAGAGTTTTGTAAATACATACATACATTATATTTAATTATTAATATATATATATTATATTTAAGATCAACATCTCATTTTACTACAAGCAACATAATTCAACAATTATGGAACAATTCCGAGTTAGAAATGTATGGAATCAATATAACTACGCCGTTTGAATATTTAATGGTCTGAAGTTAATAAAAGACATAAATAATATTGAAATTTTTCTAATTACTAAACTTGGCTACCGCGGCTAATGCATTTGATATAACTGCGCTTTTCCACGGTACGTTTTTCTAATCAAAATTATATTATTTTTACTTATAGTATATAAAAAAAATGTTCTTAAAAAGATTTTTTTTCTGTACTATATATTTTTAAGACTTTATGTTTTTTGTACTGTACTACACATACATTAATGTACACATTAATGTGTGTGTCTACATGTACAGATTAATTTTTGAATAAAAGGATTATTTTTCAATGACAATATTGTCAATATTGAAAAGAGCACCCGGTGAGTGCTTGCCGGCTCTTCTCAGCAGAATACTTGCAAATATTATTATAATAATATTAGTAAATATTTTCAATTTGAATCTGTCAGGAACGGCGGCGTAGAGCGAATAGCCATGTGGAATGTACGAGGAGGGATGACACAAAAGATGGGTGAACTATGTGTGATTAATCAAATATAGTTGGCCACTCGCCTGCCGACTTGTTTTGGTTTCTGTGCAATTTGTGCTAAAAATATGGATAATCCCAAACGATTAACGGGATGCTGTATGGCGCTTTGGTTTGACAAACACAATGCTGGTATTACAAAAGAATGAAAAAAATTTTTTTTGTTCAAATTCATGTTGTATCTCGCACATAGTAGGGCATGCAGAGGGAACTTAGTGTTAAGACACTCACATCTTCATTTTCCATCACATTTCTGAGGCATTGCGTGTTGAGTGGCAGAACTGAACACTGCGCTAGGCCTCAACACCATAGCGAACAAATGATCTATGAAGAGATATACAGAATACCAGGCATTCTATGGATCTCAAGCAAGAATGAAGAATATCATCACATCACATCAATACAATGAATGATGAAAGAATGGAAAAAAATAATTATGAAACAAGAATAAGCGTTAAACGAGCCAGAGGCGACGTCTCTGTACATATTACATAACAATATTATTTTGAATTGTACATGTAGTGGCGGTAAAAATGAGGAAACAACTTTCTATCCCGACATTAAAAAAATCCTCTCTTCTGTGGGGAGGCCCGGGCTTTCCCGCCTGCCCCTATTAAATCCGGCTCTGACTTAGTCTTTGCGAATTTAGATAATGATGCATGTTTTTAATCTAATGTTTATAACTGATGTTTATAATCCGGAGAGGACTGAAATAAAATAGATCTAATAACAAATTGATCGATAATTCTTCTAGTAGTAAAGTGTAAAGAGTAGAAAGTTTACATTAATTTTTTTTTATGCTCACGGTGTATTCCGCATATAGCAGAGTAGGCAGAGGGAATCTGGGGACCTAATGTTAAGACACTCCGTACCCATTAAGACGCTTTCGTTTCTTCCGCAGAAAGTGGGCTGCAGAATTCTGAAGGAACTACACGCCAAGATTGGCCCCTTTGCTAAAGCGAAGAAATGAAAATATTAATTATTTCATTTTCCTCAGTGGGAATCGAACCCACAAAATCGACTAGTTTCAAGGACAACCCTGCGCCATGACTGGCCTCAATTCTCACTGCCTACCCCAATAGGTACTTATTTGGGCGATACATGAAAATATTTTGATGTGTTCCCTACTCTACTCTGCTCTCCAGGTGCAAACACAGCTTAACTCTGGTTATACTCGTCAATCCATCTATAAATAAATGGTAATCATGAGGATGATGAAGATATTGGAATATGTTTAGTATTACCTCCTCTGCGGGCTGACCTGCATCTACGCTAACATGATCTCCACCTGCATCCTTGTTGTCGTCGTCTGGAGTTGGTTTAGAGTGGCTAAGCTATAAGAAAATATATATATATATATTCGTTCATTGAAATTTATTCATTCAAACGTATTTAGTCAAGAAACTCGAAAGTGCCAAACTATACGGCGTGTGCGCAATTCTTTAGGGCAAGATGTCGAGGCAATGTTTACGAATTTAAATTTTGTTTTTGTCACCCAGTTACCATTAAGGACTTGATATGGAATGAAAATCGAGACCGATCTGATACCTCATTGTCCAGCTAGATTCACTCATACATAAAAGTAAATAAATGATGAAAAAGCTGCGAAAAATCGACAAATTTAAATATACATTTAGAAACATATAGGTATTATTTCTAAGTCTTACATTCTATTTATATTATGAATGTAAATGTCTGTGACCATGTATGTTTGTTACACTTTCGTGCAGAAACTACTGAACGAATTTATAAGAAACTACTGTAATATGGCTTATATATCAGAATAACATAAGGCGATAATTTGTATAAAGAATTTGGCTATGTTAAATTATAGCGGAGGAGTGGGCGAAGTGTTTGGGTCGTTAGCTGACTGTAAAGACACAACACTTAATTTAATAGGTATGTATTTGGCGGATCTTTAATCCATACTTTTATAATACACACCCGATTTGATTCAATAATGCCACCATCATATATGAACTCATAATTGACAAAACTATTGAACTTAATGTAATTCAGTACTTATTTTCTACTATTTCTTAAGTTATATAAAAAAATTACCTGAACAGCCACAAAAGCAAATATCGCAACGATAAAAACGATCTTCATTATTCTCTATTAATCTTTGAAAACTGAATGAGCTATAATATTTCTTTGTACAACTATTATATAGACGCCGTTGGTGTTCCTACTGTATCAAAACACAGGCTGAGGTTTCAATCAATAAACCAGTTGTTTATAAAACATGTGTGAAACAATTAAAATCGTTATCGTTCTATCCGCTCTTTCCAATTTGGCAAGCCAATGAATGTCGGACTTCAAGCGTGAACATTTTTATGCGGCCCGGTCATTAATGGAAAGATTATTGTAGTGTATTTATGTATTAGACACGTGGACTTTTTCATTTGAATGTACAATTTTTTTTATATTTTCGTTGCATGGTTACATTCTAGCATATTCGTAAGGCGTTGTTATTTTTATCTTCTTTTTCTGGTTATTGGAAAAGTAGAAATCGGGATATTTTTTAGGATACAGCTATCCTGAATGGGCAGAGAGAATTTAGTGTTAAGAAGAACCTAATGTAATAAGACACTCCCTTTCTCACCTTTTGGCTAAATTTATAGGCGTGATGTGTAGCAGACCTCCACGATTAGGTTTTTCTTTTTACCAGAGCGAGAAAATCAAAATTTCTCATTCCTCTTCAGATTTTGAATCAAATCCACAATCGTCGGGCTTATTATCAGACTAGGCGTACTAGGCGACTAGGCTTTTACTGAAACGCTTCAAAAAGAAAAAAAAGGGAGTACTTTCCCTTTTTTTTTGTTATATTTCGCTTTTTTTTCGTATATAATATATAAGATCTGAATCTTTAATTTTTATATGTGAATGGAAAATGCACGTTGAAGGTGTAACTTTTGTAAATCCAAGAGGTCAGTGTGACGCAGCGGCACTAAGTGTGACTGTAAAACCGAGTGGTTGTGGGTTCATCCTCCTCGAGGAAATGAAATATTTACTTAAATTTATATTTCTATTTCTTCGTTCTGGTGTAAGTAAGAATTCTGCAGAATGTAAGGAACGGAGTGTCTTAACACTAGGTTCCCTCTGCCTACTCTGCTGTATGCGGGATACAGCGTGAAGCAGATTTTTTTACTTTTGTAAATGTAGCTTGACTTTCACTGTAGTCAAGCTACATTAAAAATAATGAACACATCACTAAAAAAGATACTGAAATAGTTTTTCATAATTTTTCCCAGGTCATTCATTATAACATACCTACTACCTATGGAAAATACTGATCACGCTGATTAGATTTTGTTAATAAGGAATGTTATAAATTATTACAGTTAAACTATGTCATTACGGCTCCATATCTGATATGGCGGTCCTAAAAATCAATTAGATCCTGATCAAGCTTAATATTCAGTTGTGTAAAAAAAAAACGTACAAATCCCTCTTATTAGTTCAGCAGATATGTTTATAGAAACGTCTGCTTATAAAGACAAAAAACAAAGAGATTTTTTTTTAAATCATAGATCCATTTTCAATTAGTGTTTTTACATCTCCGTTCATTATGCTTGTTTTTGCTTTTGTCTTACTATGATTATTAACTAAATAATTAAATAAAAATAAATTAGAATATTATACAAATGCTAAGAAATAGTAGGATGACACTTCATCAAATAAATCTTTATATAAAAATATAATACCCTTAAATAATAGTTAATCACCATCTAGTGGCGAGTTGTATAGAGGAAATAAAAATATAATAACATTTTTGTTTATGATAAAATATTAAAAGAATAATCTATAACAAGCAAATTGTAGTTTGTGTTTATATTTTGTTTTTGGGCATATGAAATGTACAATAGTAACTATTGTGTATAATTATATAAATGTGTTAACGGTTTATTTTTTAAATGGCGCAAGTAATATGTTTTTTTTTATTTATTTAAATTTTATTTACTCATTTGTAATTCTGTTAAAATTTATTAATGTTGTCAATTCAATTTCTGAACGTTAAAAGTAAAATGTCAACCTTGGAACGTTGGCATTTTTGGCATGTCAGTTAGCCAGCTCGGGTCTATTGGCTGATGTGAAAGTGTTAATACATAAGAAATTATTAAATATAAACAGATTATACATGTTTATGAATACAACTCACGTGTACAGCTTACAAGAATTATTTTATAATATTAAAAGCCTAACATTAATTTAAGAAATGGCTTCAAGAGGCGGTATTATGGTGACAGGTACAAATGGTGCAGATTATGAGCATAGAGAGAAAATAGCAGCCCATTATCAAATAAGGTGAGATTTAGAATTATTTTTAAGTGTGATGAGCTGCTGGCCAAAGCTATGTTCAGCGAGAATGTGACACACGACATTTCGTCAAGTTCCGTCAAATTATTTTTAGACAAAAGCTTGGTCGAGGACAATTTGGCGCCATTATTTGAATTGTATTATTTGAATGTGCTTGTTCTTATATTTACTGTGTCTATAAGATAATCTTAATTCTAAGTAATAAAACAAACAATATTAAAATAGATATAATTGAAAATTTATAAAGGAAATGCTTAATGTAAATAGTTTTTATTATGCACTTATTGAAAGTGAAATTAACACATTAATACAGTAATTTGTAATTATGTTTCATAATGTATTTCAGTGCACTGAACAAATCCCGTCTGAAATATTGTGTATTCTTCCATCATTTGCTATTCCTTGGTATGCTGGCTAAACTCTCAGCGGATATTTTGGACAAACTTGATGTGTTTATATTAGAAATAGAAGAGATGCAAATACCACAGGTAAGTTAATAATTTAATCATAAAAAATCATTATTGTTTAAAATGATTGAATAATTTGATTTCATTGGGAAATGTTTTGCACTTTTTCTTACTTTAAACTCAGGAATCACTGTTGCAATTAAAAATAATTGTGTTGTATGATCCTTGATTGAGAAAGGCACTATTCTATTATTCAATGTAACCTACTGTACCTTTGGTCAGAGTTACCTTTAATAAATAGTTCCATTTGACAACAGCTAAAAGACATTTATAGTTAATTATTCTGTAATTATCATACATTGGTGCAGTAGGTCAAAGCCCATTTGCAATAGTAATACTAAATTAAGTAAGTCTCGCTGCTGGCCCCCTGTTTGGAATTTTTCTTTCTTAGGATGTCTAGGATTTAAAATTCAAGCAGAAAGTAAATCACGAGTATTTAAAAACTAAGTTATCTTTACCTAACCTGCTATAAGCCATGCTGTGTAGGCTGAAACTTATTTTATATTTAAAATATATATAACTTACTTGTATTATACTTGTATTATAAATGTGAAAGTTTGTAAGAACACTGAAATTACATATTCAGATGGAGCTTTACGGTAATATGTGTAATTTTAAGCTGGCAATTCTGTGTTTGAGTCGCTTGTGTGTATATTATTAATTAATATAATGTAACTAAGCAATTATTTATTGATTTTTAGCCACTATGGTGGGAGTACATATGGTGTTTATCCCTGCTGCTATCATTCCTTGGCTTATCAGCAATCAAACGTAACAATATAAAGTTCTTACGTCAATACATGTACGGTATCACCGCATTAGGCATGGGCCCATTGTTATACTGTGTTATATATTACTGTGGAGATGTCTATCAGTATCTGACATTTGATGAAGATGAGGATGATTATGAGGATATACAGTTGTGGCAGGTATGTAATATTATCTTTATTTACTTTTCTCTATGATAAGGCAAAATGTCTTGTCTCTATTAGGACTACCGCTATTTATGTATAACTGTAAATATATGATGGTTGTGGGTTTAAATACTGGAGTAAAAAACTGAAAATAATTTATATACAATAATTTTGTCAGTAAGTTTTACAACCATTGCTCTTATAATTTTATAGGTAAACATTATTTACAGTGATAAGGTGACTAGATTGAATCTTACTTTAATCTCATTAATCCTTCATGTTTTCTCCATACAATGTGACATTGTCTTAAGGCTTAGTTTCTTAAGCTTAACATTAGGTTCCCTCAGGGTATATACCCTGTTATGCAGGAACAAGCATGAAGCCTCAAGAAAAAATGTGACATTGGTGAGGTTAATTATAAATGTACACAATTGTATTTGCATTGAAACTAGAGAATTGAACTTAAAAAATTATGTCTTTACACTACATTCTCTCTGCCTTGTTATATACAGAAAAAACCTACTTAATTAATTAGTATGATTGATGAATTTTGCCTGCTCTGAAGCCAAAACTCAAAAAAGTTAACTTCAGGGCAGCTATGACTCGTCAATAATACTGCAAATAATCTTACTATCCTACTATTATTATAAATGTGAAAGTTTGTGAAGATGAGTGTTATGTTACTAGTTACGTTCATGTTTTGTGTAATTTGTTTATAATACAACAATAAGTTGAAGCGGGCAAAGCCACGTTTGGATCCCTAGTAATAACATATATTGTTTTATTTATTCCAGGGCTATCCCTACGGACTTTTATGGTATGCATTTGTCCTTCTTGCATCGCAAGTGCATTTCTTTCAACTGTACTTCTCATACAACTTGTTGAAGGCGTGGAGGGCGCGAGGTGGCTATAGGAAAGCTGAATAATGTTAATTGTTTAAAAAAAGGAAGTTTTATTTTTGTGTGGAACTTTGTGGGTTTTTACTTGTTAATTGTTATTATATATAATTTATTAGTGAAGTTGTTTTTGTGGTACATTTTGGTCTGATTAAACGATGCATTTTTTAAAAATGAAAGTAATCATATTTGAAAATTTTAAGTGATCAAAATATATACTTTATTTTGGTTGTTGATTAGTTTTAATATAATGTTAAAATTTAACATGTTTTTTGTTGTATGTTTGATCAATCAATATATAAAACTAATATAACATAATTCCGTCCACTCCTAATAACTACTATCACTAACTAATTCCGTACATATTCTTTATTGATGTTTTTGAAAGTATGTGGGTTCAATTCCTTAATTTTCTTGTAGCCACAATTTATATTTATTTTTGCGACCATCATAGTGCAGTGTGAGACATTTTACTGTAAAGATGATGGCTATGGGTTTCAGTCCCACTCAGAGAAATGAATTGTGGTCATTTCTTCACTCTAATAACAAGAAAATGTCTGAAAAAATTTGTGCCTGGGGGAACAACGTGTCTTAATATTAATTTTTCTCTATCTTGCCATTTCTGGGATACAACGTGAATCTTAAAAAAATATATGGCCTAATGACCAAAATGGACTACAAAAAGTATATTAAAATATAGAATTATACAATATGAGTTATTTGTAAAGACATTTAAGTGGTTTTAAATTTCATTGTATTAAAACAAAACTTTTTTTTTTAAGAAAACAGTGCAATTTGTTTAATTATTTTTAAAAATATTTTTTTACACTAAAATGTATTCAAAATATTTTTGGTACAATTCTTTAAAGTTAATATATAGAATTTTTGTATGAACAAAGTTTTTTTTTATCCATAGTCAGTAACTGTAACCTTCATAAAACATGCAGATTTGTAAAATGAAGAAAATCATATAAGATGAATATAAGTCAAACTTGAACCTATTACATTTGATTGTCTGCATTGTTTTATGGAATTCAAAATTTGTGTGTTAATAATACTATTTTAATATAACACTTAATAATTAAACATATACAATTTAAAAAAATATCCATGCAATGCTATTTTAATTTTTATTTCTTGCTCCGTCTTTATATAATAAAGCTATTTTATGTATATTTTTTTATATTTCAGCTACACATACGCTCTGTAACTATTATTTGTTACTTATTAAGAAAATCGTTACATTTAATCAAAATATATATATCATCTATATATAAAGTTACAAATTCAATAGATATTATAAATATTTATTATAAAAATATTTATAAAAAAGAATGTATTGTAAATAAACTAATGTTTCAGATCTTGTTACTATTTTTTATATAATTTTTTTGTGTTTTTTTTTCCATCCACATTTAATGCTTAAAAAGATTAAATTATTATTATTTATTATTGTGGTTGATTAAGGAATTGGATTTGTTGATGAGCAAGGCTTCAAAATCAAAAAAATTAAAATGATTGATTGATTGAGTTCTTAATGTATGGCGTTTCGAGCGTGCCAAATTTTAATATTTTGAACTTTTATATAAACTTTCAATGTCGCCATCATTGCTTATTTGACATTTATGCCACATGACTTGGATGCTTTTGGGTTCGAATCCTGAAATATTACAATAGACATGTAATATAAATTCCTCTCAGGTTTCGTTAAATATAGTGCGGTGTTCTGTTCCGCCACCCAGCAGACTGCAGCACAGCATCCCCATAATGGACAAATGTTTATTACATTGAGGTTTATAAATGAATGTTATATTCGCTTTTTCTATGTTCTCTATATTGAGAACTTATCTTTTGAAGTAAATTTAAAATCTCACAATGCTTTTTCTTAAGCGTTCATTCCATTGTATTAATAATAAAATATTTTTAATATAACCTTTATTTTGAGCAGGAACTGAACCTACAATCATCGTATTTGCAGTCAGACTATTATAATTTAGTCAAAATTCAGTTTAAAGAAATTATAAATTAAAAAAATATTACATAAGATATAAGGAAGGACGGAAACATGTTATCTAGAAATTACATATTTTCCTTTTTCTAATTAATTTCTAATTAATATACTCGATATTGTAAGAGTATATAGTACATAAAACTTTTGGTTTTAACTGTACTTCGGTACCTTTTATTATTGTAAAACATCTTGTGGTTACTCCCTTTGAGGTAGACAGCTCAGTTTCAAGCCACTTCGTTTTCCGCAAGAATTATAGTATTCTGATTCAATATACCTATTAACTATAGAGTTAATAGGTATATTGTGTACTGGTGAGGCCAGTCGTGGCACAGGGGCGAAGCGTGTCACTGTAAACGCGATAAAATATTGAATATTTTCATTTCTTCCCTATGGAGACAAAGCGAGGCGTGCGCCTCTACACGTAATGCTTTGAGAATCAGCTTCACGCTCTATCCCGCACACAGCAGGGTAGAAAGGGAACCTAGTGTTAAGACACTCCGTTCCCCACTTTCTGTCGAATTCTGTGGGCATTGCGTGTTGAGTGGCAGAACTCAACGCCGCGCTTAGCCTCGACACCAGAGCGAAGATATGGAAATATAAATTTAAGTAAATATTTCATCTCGAGTGGGTATCGACCCACAACCAGTCGGTTTTACTGACTGGCCTCCAGAAGTCGGCGGTAAATGGAGAACATCGTTACCATTAGGTTCCCTCTATATAATATCTATTTTTACTAAATACAAACGCAGGCAGCTAGACAAAGTCATCAGAACTAAATCTTCTTAAACTGTAACATATATTTTGTCGGTTAATTCACTTTATAAAAGAACCGAACCTGAAACTATTTGCTTATCACATTTACAACTGCACCTATAATAACATAAATAATTATCTTTTAAAATATACTAATACAACCCAAAACATGATATCTATTATAACGATAGTCACTATCACCGAACAAAATCCATATTAATTGATGATAATTTGTACATTGACGTCTTTTCATAAATAATCGTATTAATATTACTAGAACTTAGGAACTCTGGCAATCTGAAATTTGGAGACATGTGGGTTGAACAGGGGCGAAGAAATGGAAATATAAATTAAAGTAAATATTTCATCTCCTCGAGTGGGGATCGAACCCACAACCAGTCGGTTTTACAGTCACACTTTGTGCCACTGCGCCATGACTGGCCTCAAAAATATTTTGAATGTACTAATTCAAATTAAATAAATAATACACATTAATACAATTAAACATACTTTATTTGTTTCATTTATCTTTTACCCAACACGCATCGTCTTGAACAGGCGTATATTTAACAACGAAGGATAGTTTTTTTCTTCGTTATGATAACATCTCCCTGTTCTGGGTCAGTCGTCAGTACGACATGTAGATATGAACCAGTAGACCATCAGTCTTCATCAGCAATTTGGACTTCTTCATCAGATTCTTCAGCTGTGGGTGGACTCCCTGCGTCAGCGCATTCAGGTGTCGTTCTTCTCCATTTGGCACGACGATTCTGGAACCATGTTTTTACCTGTAAGGAATAATTAATTTAAACTTAAACTTTTTTAGTATATTTTTTATTGAAATTGGCCTTAAATGGGTAAGACATTTTCTGTTCTAAATTTTTATCAATAGTTCGGGGCCCGGCATTACCTGATGCGAAACGCAGTGGCATAAAGCCACAACTTCACGCCGGTTTTAAATGCCGGAGGTGGCAATGATCCGGTCGAGTCTGCCCATGCGTGTTGCCATTGCTGGCGACGTGACTCTACCACACGTACTTTAGTCGCCTCTTACGACACCACCAGTACCAGGATGATCCTATTCTAGGCCGGGATCACACGGCAAAAACGGCACGGCACTTAGTAGGGTAGGAATGCGGAACCCAGGAATCCAATAATCCATTGGTCTTATCCATTAATATAATAATCCATTGGATAATGCGAGAAGCTAAAAACTATATATTTTTTTAAATATTTTACCTGTCTATCACTTAATCTTAACGACACAGCCAACACTCTCCTCTCATCGGGACTCAAGTACTTGCTGGCTCTGAACCGACGCTCTAGTGCTCCAGTCTGTGCTACACTGAACCTCACTTGCCCTCCCTTCCTTCTACCGCCTACTCCCCACCAGGGGTTACAGCATGAAGGTGCTGGAAGGAAACAAATGGTTAAAAAATTAAATCCTTTAAAAAAAGGCCGTCGTGGCGCAGCGGAAAGTCATCTGACTAAACGCGACAATTGTATTTTTGGTCACGCCCGTGAGCTCGGTATTTAATATTTTCTTTTCCTCGTTCTGGTAATGAGGTTGAGAGCGGCGTTTAGTTTCGCCACGTAACACGCAATGCTGAAAATCTACGTGAAACGTATTTCAAAGGTAGCGTTAGTAGATGGCCTTTAAAGTATTTTAAAGTGTTATTCGACAGTTAGTGGTCAAAGCGCTTGGATAGTTTCCACGAGGCACAGGTTCAAATCTTTAAATTTTTATACGTATTCTAATAAAGTATTATTAGAAGATGGATCTCTTAGATTTTGGGTTTTCCGTTTCTGTTTCCTCCACAAATGGCGAATAACCTCAATTGGAAACATCAAAATTATAATTAAGATTAAATACGATTTAAATAAGTAAATTTTAATCTTGGTTAAACCCTAATTGAAGCCCGACCGTACGGGGACATTCAAAACAAATAAACGTTTCGTAATGTGGGGTGTTTATAAAACGCTACATGGAGAGTACGGAACGCCAATTTTGTTCGAAAATTGCGATATAAATAAATGGGCTAAGTGGCTTTTTTTAATACTTAACATTAATAATTGAACAATTCAATAAATTGTTTCGATATATAATCAAATATAAGATATAATTCGAATCAGTAGTTCCTGAGATTAACGCGTTCACCCGAACAAAGTTATAAAATTGTATAATGTAAGCATCGATAATTAAAAACCAAATTAATATCGCAGAGGCTCAAAGTGTAATTTTAACCACGGGTTCGATCCCCACTCAGAAATTAAATATATTAACATTTTCATTTTTTATCTCTGGTGTCGAGACAAAGCGCGGTGTTTAGTTTTGCCACTTAACACGCAATGCCTGTAGAATTAATGGCGAATGAAGTGTCTCAATACTATATTCCCTCTGCCTATCCTTTTGTGTGCGCGAAAAAAAAAAGCGTGACGCAAAAAAATATATTTAAAAAATATTATTATCAGAACAATAATGATACATATTAAAATGTCCTAATTATAAAATACGATGGCTATCTGTGTGTGATTGATGATACAATCTACAGATAAGTGAACATTATGTTTTATTGCTTTTATATTATCAACCAGTTTTAGTTTAATTATTATTATTATAAATAACTTTCTGTATTAGGATTAGAAATAATAATTGTTTATCATTTTGTGGTACTAGCGATCCGCTTGCGGCTTCGCCCGCTTGAACTACACGATTACTAATCTGTAATAATATCGTTTTCTTATAATAACAGCATTTTTATAATAATATCTTTATCTATATTAAAAAGTAAAGTTTCTGCCAATTCAATAAAACTGTTTCTTACAACAATTTTGTTTAACTATATTATTTAAAATGATATAAGGTTTTTTTTTATTTATAGTCCGATTGAAATAGAACAAACACTAACCGTTAAGGTTAAAACTACAAATAAATCAGTTAAGCCGTTTCTGCGATAAGCATAAACAATCACACTGACAAACAGACCAAAATTTTAAAATAATTGTTATCTATACATCTTCCATGTATAAATAGCGATCCGTTACGATTTTATTATATGTATCGATATAAATTTACTATAATTCTACATTTTAAATTAGACTAACTATTCTCCACGTTCCGTTCCAACATTCCTAGTGGAGACCATGAGCTATACCTTCTCGACTAGCTACACACGTTGAAATCTTAACGGCTATCGCTTACAGTTTATTTATATTATCAGCATCTTTGTAAGGAGATTTTAACAAATTTAACTTTATCCCAAAAATGATTACTAAGTAATCATTTACCTTCAGGTGACCCGTACGCTTGTTTGCCTTTTTTCTCATAAAAATAGTAATATAAAGAGAACCTTATAAAGTAAATAATATGTAGCTATTAATAGTAGCTTGATGCTTCATTCCGAACGTAGCAGGGTGGGCGGAGGGTACCTTTTATAACAATGATTTACCCACGCAGAGCCCTATTTTCATGAAATTGCGTGAATTTCATTAACGAAAACGAAAAGGAAAACGAATCCACACTTGCCGCGATTACAGTCAAAAATTGAGCTGCTACACAACGACACGATGGTCTAAAGTCATTTATTGTAATTCGAATTTAAAAAATATATATTATTTCTCCTTTTTTCTACCATTTATCTAGCCTATCTGCGTAATTCTATCTCAAAGAATTCGTCGGCAAGTGGAGAACTGAAGTATTCAAATGGCAATAGATTGTCTTTAGAGGTTCCTACACTGCAATATGCGAGATACAACGTGAACAAAATAAAAATCAGCCTGTAAATTTTTTCTTGTTTGTCCAAATTGCGTTTTGCGCTATTTTACCAAATCCTTTCAAGTGTATATTTATCGTAAGCCGCAGTGAAGTTATCTAATAATGTGTAAAACTACCTGATTTCGGCGATTACCGTTAAATACGATGGACTAAATTTCTTATCACTGTATTTTTAAATAGTTATATTTATTTTATTATCTGTAAATATTTTATAGGTATTAATATTTTTATGAGGTCGTCGTGGTGCAGTGGCACAACGCTTGGCTGTTAACGCGACGGCCGTGGGTACTAGTCTCATTTGGCTGAATTAATTATTTTCATTTTCTCGCACTTGTTACAAGACCCTACCATAGGGTTAACTTGCGCTACTTAACACGCAGTGACTCGACAATTGCTTTTTTTTAAATATTTTTATTATATGTGTATTTTACTATATATAGAAAATATGTCACAAAACGCCTTGACGCTTTTTACTGGGCGGAATTTTTGGTGATACAACGACGTATTTGCATTTTTTTTTTATTTTGTTTTAAGTTCAATTACGTTCTTACTAATGTAATGTTATTTATTTAAAATAAATAAAGAAACTAAACATAACCTTTTGTTTTCTGATAGTTTACAGAGTGAGGATTATTTATAATTAAAAAAATAATTTTCATCTTAGCCCCAAGTGGACTTTGAATTCACAATCATTGCTGATATTTCCTATTTTCAATTTATTTGATAACATTTTGAAATTTTACGTTCTGAATTTACTTTATACAAATAAGGTATATAAGTATAAAGAAAAATGTATAAAATAAATTAAAAATATTTTTTATTCACAGAGAAGATATTTTTTATATCTGAAGAAGGCTTACAGGTTTTGAATCGAATGAACATAAAGCTACCATCGGTTCGGAAATAATTTTGCTGAAAAGAGTTGACTTGTGGGTTGTGGGTACGTGCGTGCCCATCCCAATATATTCTGGTGCCCAACCTAAAAATTTTACTAACAAAAAAATTGCTATGAAAATTTATATATGCTAAATAAGCTATTCATTCAGGCCATTTGTGGCGCAGGGGCACAAAGTGTGACTATAAATCGGCTGGTTGTGGGCTCGTTCCCCACTCGAGGAGGTGAAATATTTACTATAATTTATATTTCTATTTCTTCGCTGTGGTGTCGAGGTAAAGCGCGGCTTTGACTTGTGCTACTCAACACGCAATGCCTCCAGAATTCGGCAGAAAGTGGGGAACGGAGTGTCTTAACACTAGATTCCCTCTGCCTGCCGCTGTGTGCGGGATACAGCGTGAAACTGATTTATTTTTATTTTAAGTTATTCATCCAAATATATTAGAGGACAGTCGTGGCGCAGGGGCACGAGCAATGCGTTTGTAAACTCGGCAGGTTGTGAGTTTGATTCGACTCGAAGAAATTAAATATTAAATATTTTTACTGTCTCGCTTTGGTAATAAAGTAAAGCGCATTATTGAGTTCCGCCACTCAATACGGCGCAATACGCAATGCCTCTAGAAATCGGCAAAAAGTGGCCCAAGGAAGTGTATTAATGGGAACCCGGTGTTTTAACACTAGTTTCCCAGGTTCCCTCTACCTACCCGCTATGCTTAAGATACAGCATGAAGCTAAAAAAAGACTATCCAAGTACCAATAAGTAGGTACTTTACTATCAATTACATTACAATTACAGATTTAAAACAACGATGTGCTTTTTTAATACTCAATATATTGCCGTTATCTTGTCTCTTATCTCTTATCACCAAGTTAGATTCCTTATAATTATATTCGTTGAATACATTTTGTGTACTTGTCGATTTTATCTAAGTATTATTCTTTAATAACTTTTTTACGGCTAATTTAAATTTCATGTCGAGTTAAAAGTATATTACTATTATTATTGTTAGAACACGATGTAATTGTGAAATATTTAGTAAAATTTATATTTCCATTTCTTCGCTCTGGTGTCGGGGTAAAGCGCGGCGTTGAGTTCTGCCACTCAACACGCAATGCCTCTACAACTCGGCGGAATGTGGGAAACGGAGTGTCTTAACGCTAGGTTCCCTCTGCCTACCCTGCTGTGTGCGGGATACAGCGTGAGGCTGATATGATAAAAAAATTATGTAATTGTGAATGGCTGAAACTTGTTATCAAATATCAGTTCAAATGATTTTATTTTGTTATATGTATAATCTAATACACATTTATACGTTTTCACAGATAAAATATTATTTATATTATACATTATTGTGATTGGTTCCTCCTTAGGTGAGACTCGCACTTGACCGGTTTATTTAACTTAAAATAAAAAAAATAAATCAGCTTCACGCTTTATCCCGCATCCACACATCAGGGTAGGCAGAGGGACCCTAGTGTTAAGAAAATCCGTTCCCCACTTTCTGCCGAATTCTGGAGGCATTGCGTGTTGAGTGGCAGAACTCATCGCCGCGCTTAGCTTCGACACCAGAGCGAAGAAATCGAAATATAAATTTAAGTAAATATTTCATCTCCTCGAGTGGGGATCGAACCCACAACCAGTCGATTTTACAGTCACACTTCGTGCCGTTGCGCCAGGATTGGCTTCTATTTATTTAACTTTAAGCTTTATTATTCTGTCAACTAGTAGGGCAAAGAGAAACAAGACTTGTCTTGAGTGGTGGAACTCAAAACCCAGCTTAGTATTGTCAGAGTGGAAAAATAAAATAACTGAGTGTGGATTGATGGCTTTATCTATACTTAATATAATAAAATAGATTTTGTTGAGGTCGTCACTATACAGAGGCGAGGCGATAAGTTCGTCTATTCAATAAGCAATGTATTAATAATTCGGCGGAAAGTGGAGAACGGAAGTATTGGAAATGGAGTATCCGAACATTAGGTTCCCAGGTTTCCTCTACTACCCTGCTGTAGGCAGGATATAGCGTAAAGTTTGTTTGGTTACTTCAGACTCTACTGGTCCCAATTGAAAAATTGTTTTTTATTACATAGTAATTAATCGAGGAAGGCTATATTGCATCACGTTACTCCTTTGCGATCAGAACACACAACTTACTTATTTTCATTTGGGCACGCGGGCGATGTCACAGTTTACAGATACGGCTACATAATGGTTCAAATAAAATCAAATCAATTAGCTTTACGCTGTATCCCGCACGCAGCAGGGCAGGCAGAGAGAACCTAGTACCACTTAACGCCAAATTCTGGAGGCAATGCGTATAGAGTGGCGGTAGTAAACGTCGCGCGTTGCCTCAACACCAGAGCGTAAAAATGAAAATATTAATTTAAATAAATATCCCATACGAGGGTATGGTGGGGGAGGTGGGGTTCGAATCCACCACCAGCCGTTTATAGTCACACTTTGAGCCCCTATGCCACGACTGGCCTCTCATAATGGTTCAATTAAACCCATTTACTGTAATTGGTCGTACGGGAAGTGATAAATAGTATTAATTGATTTCGTTTTTTGTCCGTTATCGTGTTTTGATCGTAAACAGACGCTATTTTTTTATTTGCACTGATAACGATAACGCTGAATGGTCTAACTTATCGGGATTATCTGGTGATTAATTTACTTTAAACATCGTTAAGCCCAAATTAATTTGGGCGCGCAAATGCGGCTGAATTCTTATTTTTTTACAGGATAATGTTAGATAAAATAGTTTATAAGTGAGTGATTTTTAATAAGTTCTTTGATTTTCACGATTTGTTTTCACGATTACACTGACGAGTGACGTGAGTCTACCCGGACTAGTGACCACGGACTACTGCAAAGTTTCCGAAACGTCGGGTTTCCAAAAATGTATAAAAATACAACATATACGCGATTAATCCGGTTAAAATAGCTTCATTTAAAATGAGTAATTTTTATTAATTTTAGGTTTTTTTTTGTTTTTAGTGTTCCGTACCTCAAAAGATAAAAACGGAAAGTCAAGACTCTTTATCTTAACAAGGGGTGGAGGTATCGAGGTGAAACACAAAAAACAACAAATCCCTTGAAACACAAAAATCATACTTTTAAGTCAACACACTCAAATGATAAGAGCATTTATACATGGATTTTCGTTCATTTTGTATGAAATTCACAACTTAATATATAATCACAACCCATAGGATCTACAGTTATGAAATTTGGCACGAAATATGAACTCACAATACATATAAAGAAAATAGAAGGAAAAGTGGAAATTTAAAGATATCTCATATAAAAAAAGTAATCATAATGATGAGTTGTTTCCTATGAGATATGCTACTTATATATATAAACTTATATTTGTAGATTATTTCATACAAAATGAGAGCATATGCCCGCAAACATAAGTTTGTCATCTTTAATAAGTTTTACCACCCGTTGAATTGATTACCCCGAATGGGACTCAAATCCATGACCATCGCTATTATAGTAAAATTTAAACTTTTCCTTACCTCTATCAAGCCCATAGGGCTGTCGCAAGTACGGCGTGGGCACAAATCTGTTTACAGCAAGTTGATTCCTTAATATATGATCGGATTTTAACATGGGATCACTATAGAAACTGAGGCTCCTCGTTTCTACCGGATACCCTTTAACCCTATATGGCCATGGAAAATTAGCTTTGACTGGCGTAGGATATAACGGATAGGTATTCCTCCTGTCTAGATTACCGTTGATTTTAGCCAATTCCAGCTCTTTATCAACTTCCGTTATAACTTCGAATTTTGTTTTAAGCACTTCTTGTTTCGAACCCGCAACATTCTCGATACTTGACTGAGATTCCCGCTCCAAAGGTCCATTTGGCTTATCATATTTCTTATTATTGTTATCACTCAATATGTCATCTATGAAAAACGATGACTTTTTCAGTTTGCACGCGCACATTTCGGCGGTTTACTTGACACTGTCCAAATTATCAATAACAAATTATATTATGTTAGATGGGATAGCGGTAATTGATATCGCGTTATTTAATGGAAAAGCCTAATCTATGCTGATATGCCTTTTAGATATCCTGTATGCTATAACATTGGAAGCCATTTCGTACCTTCAGTTAGTGTGCTATAAGAGCGATTTTTGTGTATTAGAAAATGATATAGGAATCCCAACTTAGGTGTATTACATCATGTTCGGTTCAGGCTTTTAAGGTGGTAATGACAGGCCGAGATTATATCATTAATAGTGGAGTGTTGTAATGGGATGTCTAGGATTATTGAAAGCTTTCGTCATTGTTGAGGGTATGAGGGTACTTTTTATATGGACATGTTTATTGTGGACGCGACGTTATCTGTATATGGATGTGATAGTGTCACAGGATTGTGTTGTAGATTATAGATTGTAGGTTTTGTTAATGCGAGGTCAATCGTTGTTTCAGTTTATATTAAGAATATATTTTTTTCAGCTGCACGCTGTATCCTGCACACTCTGTTTCCCATTTTTCATTAAATTCTGGAAGCATTGCGTGTTGAGTGGCGAAACTCAACGCAGCGCTTTGCCTGTTGCAGAGCGAAGAAAATATTAAACATTTTATTTCCCCTATTGGGAGTTAAACCCACAACCGTCGCGTTTACAGTCATGCTTGTATCTTTACGCCACGTCTGGCTTCTAAATATTAGCTGAATATGATTGGCATAACAAGAAATATTGGCTTTACAGGTTCATCTCAGATAGCATCTTGAGACTACCACAATTGAAATAGAAAAATATTCACTTTACGCTTTTCCCTTCATACCAGTAAGGGCAGAGCAAATTTAGACCTAGTTAAGACTTTCCATCTAATTTTCGAGATATAGCGTGAACTATAAGTCGATTCAATAATTTGGTCGACCACATTACATTATACTTTGTATAAAAAACTTTAAAGAAAGTATAATGTTATGTGTTCGACCAAATTATTGAATTGACTTACAGCTCTCGAAGTAAGTATATTGCTTTAAAATGATAATGTTATTAAATCACGAAAATAATATAGATATAAAACTTAAGAACTTGCAGACCGAGCGGACGAAGCCGCAAACGGGCCGCCTAACCAAGCTCATCTACGCGTACTGTAGTCTAGCATATCTCGTTCTCCAAACGGATTCCACTCGAAAAACAAAAAGGGGTTGAAATTCGCGGACCGACCGTAATTAATGGTTAGAGTTTTTACCTTTTGTTGCGGAAGGGCGGCTAATTGTCTTTAATTAATTGGGGTTGCGTATTTTTAACCCCCGTTATTCTCTTTGTCTAAGCGCAGGGTGGAACGTGGTATTCTGTATAACTTAATATACAAATATATACTCTATTTCTACTAATTTAAGAGTTATTCTCGTTTGTTGATTTTAGGTGAAATAGAAAGATAACGATAAAATAAGCTACTTAATTGTATGTATATGTATTCTCGTCGATTTATGATTTAGGAAGTCTAATTGCTTCTGTCGTTTTGTTCGGATGCTTATTTGAGTTTGTCAATAGATTGTAAACCACTTGTGTCGTGAATTGCTTATGTTGTTTGGTTTGCTTTTATGATTTTAATAGCTGTTTGGTTGTAAACGCGACGATTGTGGATTCGATTCCCGCGCGTCGAAATGTCATTTTGAGTATACAACACGAGTGTTTAGTAGCGCCCTTGAGATAGAATATATTTTTCTTTTAAATTATGATTTTTATATAACCACTTTGCGTTTTGGTACAACACAGCTAGGAATATATCTATCGATTAGTCGATGTTATAATATTTTTCATATATTATTATGTGTTGTTTGTTCAAAAAGTATAAGTGATTTTCAATTTGTACACATGGGCGACGCCGCGCGCAGAAGCCGGCCAAAATATAAAACTATACGTTCTTACTTTTCACCGATTTTTGAAAGCATTGCGTATTGAGTAACGTAACTCAACGCCGCGCTTTACCTCGTCACCAGAGCGAAAAAATGAAAATACTGATAAATAATAATCCATACATAGTTCATACAGACGCACGTAAAAGCTAATCAAAATATAAAATTATAAGTTGCGTGTTTACAAAAATATATATTTTTCCTATTCAAAAACAAAGAATCAAATCAAATCAGCTTCACGCTGTATCCCGCACACAGCAGGGTAGGCAGAGGGAACTTAGTGTTAAGACACTCCGTTCCTCACTTGCTGCCGAATTCTGAAGGCATTGCGTGTTGAGTGGTAGAACTCAATGCCGTGCTTAGCTTCGACACCAGGGCGAAGAAATGCAAATATAAATTTAAGTAAATATTTCATCTCCTTGAGTGGCAATCGAACCCACCGCCAGTCAGTTTTACAGTCACACTTAAAAACAACGGCCTCAAAAACAAAGAAGCAATGTATAATAAACAATTAAATGTAACAATTGAGCTGTGGACTACAGCCAGTTGATATAATGGGCGATTGCTTAAGAGTCGGCCCCGCGGGTGTAGAGCTTGCTTCATTTTAATATATGATATCGATGGTTTTATATTTTTTATATATTTTTTTATAATGTTTATAGACTGTCGTGGTATAGCAGCATTGATTGTAAGCGCGATGGTTGGGGATTCAATTTCGACTTGGGAGAATATAATGAAGATCATAAATTAAAAAGCTTTCCCAATCGGATGATTGGGGGGAGAGAGAGAGAGAGAAGAAAACGCATAGTCTTTAATTTCACTACTCAACGTTCGGGGTTTCGATAATAGAGCTGTGTGTGGGAAACAGAGTGTCTTAGCACTATGTGTCTGCCTATCCTGCTGTAAGCAGAATAAAGAGTAAAGCTAAAATGAGAATTAATTGTGATACGTATGATAAAAGGGTTCTTTGTTTTGGTCTGTTTTGCCGCAAAAAAGTTAAAGGAATGCAGGTATTGGGTGAAAATAAAAATACATAAACTTTAATATTTAGAGTGCGCCGTTGAGCATCGCCACTGAACACATAGTTTCTTGAAAAAAGGGTAGTGCACAGGGAAGTATCCTTAACATTAGGTTATAATTGCCTATTCTCCTACACGCTTAAACCCAATATAGAGTGAAACTGCAAAACAATTAACTAGAAGTCTCTATTGATTCAACTATAAGCGGTAGGTATTTTTACTTTTCCCTAAAAATATCGATACTCAAATAAACTCAACTAAAGCTATCTTGCAAAGCATTGTATTGATTTTGAGTCTATTTTTATTGCGGCCCACCTGGACGGCACACGCGGCCGAGTTCAGATGTCACCAAACATTATAAGCGCATCTACAATTGTACACCTATATAATTTCACTGGGTTATAAAACCATAGGAAAAATATGATATGCTACGTATTTGCGATCAAATGAAAGTTATCGTTATTACTATTATAATAAAGTTCAGTTTTGTTTGTGCGTTTAATATTTTGATTGATATATCGTAGAGCAAGGCGGAGTAATGTATGATCTTTTCAAGCACGTGTATTGTATTGTGTGTTATCGAACCATTTTCTTGTTTTTACTTTGTTAAATTATTATTTACTGTCATGTCTTAGGATTTTTTTTATCTTTATGCTGCACAACCCATATACCAGGGTATGGAGAGGGGATCTAGAGTTAAGACACTCCGTTCCCCATGCAACCTCCAAACTTTTTAGACATTGATATTTAACTAGCCTAATTAGGAAGTAATGCCGAACTTCAGTTGTTGTAATTATCAATATCGTAAAAAATGACTATAGTTATAATGTTCGAGACGACTAGATATGAAATCCTTAAATGCAATCGAAACTCAAGATGAAATGGGTGACACAAAAAAATAAAAATGGATGAACAATCGTATTTCTCTAAATCGTCATAGGAATTTGTACTTATAGCTATAAACGTGAAAATGTTGTTTGGTTGAACGTGCTACTCGCAGGAACTTATTGTTTTAAATAGAAAAAATATATTTGTGTTGAATAGTCCATTTATTGGTTAAGACTATAACGTGTAGTGAATAATTTCGACGTTTACTTGCAGAGAGCGTCAGATTTTTTAGTGTCACGCTGTATCCCGCACACAGCATGCAGTAGGCAGAGGGAACCTAGTGTCAAGACACTCCGTTCCCGTTCATCCCGACTATTTTTCGTCGAATTCTGGAGGCATTGCGTGTTGAATAGCGGAAGCCCAGGCAGAAATGAAAATATTAAATATTTAATTTCCTCAAAGTCAGAATCGTATCCACAACCTATCGCGTTTACAGTCACACTTTGTGCCCCTGGGCCACGAGTGGCCTCAACAATAATCTAAAATAACATTTATTTGTATAATAAATCGCCCTCTAAATCAATGCGTTTGTGGGTACAATAATAAAACAATAATAAACGCTAACAGCCGACGACGTTACGGCCGCGGTAAGTGACTTAAGTCACTTAACAATTTTGGGATTTTTATTTCCATTAATAAAGTTGGGCGGTTTTGACGAAAAAAAAATTGACAGTTTAAGTCAATGGGTTCTGTGGAAAATTTTGTTCAGGTCGTAGATTCGATTTTTTGTAATGAATATGCTTTTTTTTATGCGAAAATAAGTTTCACAATTTTCAATTTCGTTTCCATTCATTATAAATTTATAATCATTCATAAAATGTAGTCATTGTAAATTTAATATGGCGGCAATAAAATAACGGATTACGTACGAACGGAACGTTAAGCTTAATAGTTAGAGCGCTCGCTTGGGCGAATTCCGAGAGGTGCGGGTTCAAAGACTGCTTAGTAATATTATACGTTTCTCCTGCTATATGCGGAAATTAGACTTACAGTAATGAAATCTTCTAAAAGTTTTTTCAGTCCAAATTGTCTAATTGGCTGCTTGTGTTAATTATAACAGTAAATAATGAAATGTAAAGGATTATATCGAATTTTTATAGGGATTTAAATTTTGTTTATACCTAATTTTAAGTATTATCACGTGAATAACATCTTCATAAGTGATAAGAAGATAATGTAACGCATTTATATATTGAAATATTATTGATTATGGCAAAGTATTTATATTTAATATGGAAAATTAAAAATAAAATCAACCGTTTTCAATAATTTTTTATTCAATTTTTTTTAATGTCACGTAACTATGTTATATACTTACAGACCGTACAGAATCAAAACTTAGACCCCACAGAATTAATGAGTTTTGTTTAGTTACTCGTTGCGTTTCCTTTACATAGCAGAGTAGACATAGGTAAGCTGGGAACCTAATGTTACATTCCGTTCCCATTAAGACACTACCGTTTCCCATTTTCCGACCGAATTCTAGAGGCATTCTGTATTGAGTGGCGAAACTTAACGTCGCGCTTTGCCTCGCTACCGGAGCAAAGAAATATAAAAATACAAAAAGCATTTTATTTCTTTGTGTGTGAATCGAACCCACAATCTGTTGAGTGCCACGATTGGCCTCAATCAATGGTTTTTTTCTCGTTGTCAAACGGAACCCTATATAAAAGATTCAAACAAATTTTTATAGCTGGCTAGGCCGCTACCTGCATTCTTCATAAGCGACAGGATTTATCACCAATTAAAGGTAATGACGGATGTTTTTTGTGACACTGCTCTTTGAGTTCGAGGGTGGATGACGGCTACGTTTAGAATTAAGCATAAATTTTAGAAATATTATAGTTTAAGCGGTGACTGGGGCTTCAAATCTCATTTAGAGTAATATAATAGCTTTTTTTGTGTGATGTCTTTAAATATTAGAAAATATAAATAGTAAAAAGGTGGAGAGTCTTTTAACACTAGGTTTCTTCTGCCCACTGTGATATATGCGCGATACAGCGATACAGATATACATAATAAATGTGTAGGTGTAAATTAATATTTTTTAAAATATTTATTGAATATTTCTGATTAAAGGTAACGGTAGAATTTATAAATTTATTAGAAATCTTTTATTTTTTGTTTCGTTTACTTCCCAGACTCGATTACCTATTTTTATATTCTTAACTTTAAACTCTATACCGCATATAGCATGGTAAGCAGTGGAACCCTCCTGTTTAGATAATCTTATTACAAGAGCGGGAAACAAGAATAATTCATACTCCTGACAGAGAATCGAACCCGCAAACGTCACGTTTACAGTCAGACGCTGTGCCGTTTGGTCACTGCGGTCTCTACTTAAAATAAAAATGATATATTTTCATAATAAACCACTAAATTGGCAAAAAATAGAGTTAAATGGTTGCGTTCGGCCTATACCTACCACAATACCGAAAAAAAATCAATGGAAAAAAAAGAACTAAACATCCGATGAAGACATTGAACGGATTCCTCAAGTGATTTTTTGTCGACTGAACGATTGAGACGGGAGTTTTTAATTGCTGTCTTAATTGTTTAAAAAGAAGCTTTTATAGATCACTTTGGGACTTTTTATATATTAACTAGAAATATGCGAGGCTCGATGTGGGCGGACATTCTTACACGTGGAACTTCTATAATAGACTGATTCTCAATAGCTATAGCTATTAAATACAGTAGTTTTTTTTAAAGAAAAAAAATAATTTTTTTCCTCATGTCGGGAGAGGAGGTTGAGTCTATCATTGAGATACTCCGTTCTTCATGCACGAAAATAATACGGGAGCGGGAAAATACAGGATTGTCCCTTTTACGTGTTAATGTTTACGCAGACTAAGTTGCAAGCGACGACTTGTTAATACAAAAAAGCTTAAAATTGATTTGGTCTGTTTTGTTTACCTTTTAGGTTTAAATTAATATACATTTAATCGAATTTTGAGATAAAAAATATAAAATTTCATGAAAATAACTTTAATTTAAAAAGTAATAAAGTGTTTTTTCCCTGTCGTTTCATTGTGCATTCTGAATAAGGTTTTTAGCTTCATTCTGTATCCTGCACATAGCAGGATAGGCAGAGGGAACCTACTGCTAGGACACGCCGTTCCCATTAAGACACTTCCGCCCCTATTTTCCGCTGAATTTTGGCGGCGGAACTGAACGCCGTACTTTTACGTCACTTTTTTTGTTTCAAAATGCTGAAATAAATATACAGTTTAATTCAAGATAATATAAAAAAAAAATTAAAACCTTTCAATTTATACTAACATAAAATTAAAAAGCTGTTCAAACCCAATATTTGAATGATACACTCGTACAAACATACATACATCCATCTATATCCGCCGTATAACGTATTAGGTACGTACGAGTCACACCAAGTTCCTAGAGGCCGACGCTTATCGGGGCAATAAAATGATCATAAAAAATAACTTAGCGTTTAATAGTGTTGTTAGTGCTCATTATGTATGGATGTATAGGAATTATACGAGAGTGGCATCTCAATGAGCGATGGGGTGGAGCTTTGGTATATTGGGCAATTTTAGTGTGGAGGCCGTCTGGTCGTGAAGACAGAGGTAGTGGATTCGATTCATGCTCAGGGGAATGCTTATTTTTAAATAATTTTCATTTCCACGGTTTCACAGACAAAATACTATAAAAATGTTCTATGAAGTTTTCAATTAAATGCATCTCTCTCATTTTAGTAAAATTTTGCACAGTTGCAGTGTTTAAAATAATTTTAAGCATTTGCTAATACAATATGAAAAGAAAAGCAATTTTAAAACCTATTTAAGCAGTATTAATGCAGGATCGTCGGCGTCTTATTGCTGTGTGAAACAATGAAACTGAAATCTTTATAGAACAACTGTTGAGCTCGACACCGGATCTTCTCATCAGACTGCCTTCCGAGCTACTAGTAGCGCTAGGTTCATTAGACGATTCAAAAGTGCTTGTAAAAGTCTATGTCAATGTCACGTTACTTCACGTATTACTCATATTCTTATGTTTTTCATTGCATAATAGAACAGCATAGAAATAACCTTTATTAATAAACTTAAATATTTAACAATATATAATAATATACATCAGTAAAGTGCTTAATTTGCTTTTCAGCGTAGACTTCAATACCATAAAATGAACATCATACCACTATATCGTATATAAATTTGACATTTGCATTGCTCCGACAATGAACCCGTGACCTCTATGTATTTGTAACAAAACACAGTATAGAAGTATTGTGTATAGTACGTCCAACGAGTAATGGCAATTAAAGTTTCGCGTGACACTAAGCCGTGATAGAAAACAATACCGTTCGAATCAAACGTACAGGCCTAATTAAAAGCGCGCACTCCGCGAACTGTCGGCTTAATTATTGTTATAACGTATTATGTATACAGAATGATGCAAAAACTGTATAGTACTTAAATATTTCACGCTGTATCCCGCACACAGCGGGGTAAGCAGCGGGAAGCTAGTGTTAACACTCCTCGTTTTCCCCCGTATTCTGAAGGCATTTGAGATTTGAATGATGGAACGCAACCTCACCCTTTTCTTCGACACCTTTTACAGTCACACGCTTGTGCCATTCCGCCACGACTTGCTTCTCTGAATTATTATTTATTAATATTTTCATTTCTTCGCTCTGGTTACAAAGTCAAGCGCGGCGTTAAGTTCCAGCGACCGCCTCTCCGGGGAACGGAGTGTCTCATCACTCGTTTCACCCACGTCTGTCTACCCTGCTATATCCGGGAGACAGAGTGCAGCTGAAAAAAAAATGGTGGTTTTGAAATAGTCATGTGCCAAGTAGAACCTTTCTTCATTTCCTTCTTCAGCTTTTAAATTAATGATTTTAAACAACATTAACATGTATTGTTAATGTTGTTTAAAATCATTAAATGTACAAGTTAAAATTGATGTCTAGGTATTATCAGTAAAATGATAATATACCTATCTATATAAATGATATATCTTTATAACATATAAAAATGTTTTAATACTTTTTATTGTATATTATATTATGTATTATGCTACTATTGTATATCTTATCTTATACAATGAGGCCGTCGTGGCGCAGGGGCCGAAGTGTGTGACTGTAACGCGACGGCTGTGGGTTAGATTGCCACTCGGGGGAATGTATTATTATTTATTAATATTTTCTATTCTTTGCTCTGGTATCAAGGCAGCTTTGAGTGTCCCCACTCAACACTCAATGACACGAAAATTCGGGAAAATTGGAGAACGGAGTGTCTTAACACTAAGTTCCATCTTATGCAATTGTTCAAATAACACAATTTTTTTTTAATATAATTTTTCATGTTTCGTATAGTCCACCCTGTATAGTCAGCATATAAGTTGATGATGTACGCTTAATACGACGCACGTTAATATGTCAAATGGATACATAGTATTAACAATGCGATGTGATGGCAACGCACACAATTAGACGTGTCTGACGCACGCTACGTTGAGGTGTAACTTATTATTATTGAAATTATTATTTTTTCAGTTATACTCCGTTTCCCGCATATAGCATGGTAGGCAGAGGGAACTTAGTGTTAAGACACTCTGTTCCCCTATTTTCCGCTGAATTCTGAGGAATTGCGTGGTAAGTAGCGTAATTTAACGTCGCGCGTTGAATCGATTCCTTACTACTCTACTCTCTATTTTAATACATATAATGTGCGATCGATACCAACTCAGGGGAGTGATTATATTTTGTTAATTTTTTGTCCATCTTGGAACATAAAGTGTATTGTTGAGTTCCGCCACTCAACATACAATGGCCCGAAAGTTGACGCATAGAAAACGGCAACGAGCTTATCAGCACAAGAAAAAATATGCTTAAATTATTTTGTTTTTAGTACCAGTATTGGAATTAATATTATATAATCCACTTTCTTATATGTAGAGTTCTGTACCTTTTATGGAAAAAAAGGAACTCTTTAAGATTACTTTGTTGTCCGTTCGTCTATCTGTCTGTCTGTCAAGATCCTTTATCTCAGGAACGCTTAAAGAAATCGAATTAAAATTCAAACCATATACACAAATCTACGGTTTCATGATTTCATTAATAAATCGTATTTTTATATTTACTTACAAAAAGATATGGCTTATATCAAAAAATGTATATTACGACACTATAATGGGAATTAAAATTGATAAGGTACTTGTGGTTGACCTAGAATTATGAAATTTGGCAGCTTGCATCTACAGCTTGCACCTTCGGTGGGAGAGCTCGACTCGCGCTTGCCCGGTTTTTATTGGTATAGCGTTCCTTATAAAAGGTGTAGTTAAGGTAATGAAGCTTAAGTCTAAAATATTAATTATGCATATAGCCTTAAATATAAGATATCTAATATTATCTATATAACGCTATGGCAACACGCACAAATAGCAGTGATATTCACTTGTATCCATAAGCCTTTGATATATTAAAGTTACATGATGAATATAACTGTAATTGACATAATTTTTTGCAAACTATACTGCATTTCCCTACTATATTAGTAAAGGTGAAAAAATTGCAATATATATTTGTTAATTAAATGACAAAAAGTTATAAATTTATTTATTTTGCTACCAAGGAAAAGGGCGGCATTAAGTTTCACAACTCAACACGCAATACGTCGAAAAAAATCTGTAGAAGGGCACCGAGCGACTTAACACCAAGTTCCTCTCTGTCCACCCTGCTATGTGCCGGAAACAACGTGAAGTTAAAAAAAAACAATTTACTTAGCTCCATCATTTTATGAACTATATTTATTGAGTTTACAGGTTGTTTGCCCAATGCGACAACATGGCCACTTTTATTACAATCAATTTTAAGTATCTCTAACATATAAACATTATAACAAAATACTAAATAATACCAATAACTAATGGCCATATTTAAAATAAGTATATACGTACATATATCGTAATCAAATCTTATAGATTAGTGCATAATCCCACCTGTATTGTATCACAATTCATCATTTAATAAGCGCTTCATCGATATTTCGGACGGTAAATTGCTATCATGTGTAAAAATCGTGTTAATCGTTTTGTATTATCATCTTAGAATATAGTGGTACTAATCCCAGTACTTAATTTATAAATTGATAATTTTATATGCATCGTATTGTTTTATTTGTTTTGTTGTTTTTTAAAAATATTTAATGATTTAAAAATTCCTTGACATATATGCTTGATAAAGTTGAACGAAATGACGTTTTTGTGCACCCTTAGCGACAAAATAACACAAATTAGAATGTAGGTACTTATTGTATCTCGAATAATAATACGTGAGTATAAGAGTTGGGTTTATGTTATTTGTTACCTATTATAGATAGAAAATTTTTGACTGTTCTTGATTGTGTTCAAATAGGCAAATTGAAGTATATATTTGAGGCTCTCGTGACGTAGAAGACACAAGCGTGTAACTGTAAACGTGACGGTTGTTGATTCGATCCCCATTCAGGAGAATAACTTTTTTTATATTTTCATTTTCAACGAGGCAAAGCGTGCCTCGTTATCCAAGCTAGAAAATTGCGGCGTTAAATTCGGCAATCACTCAACAATTCAGAATTCAGAATTCAGTGGAAAGCGGAGAACATAAATATCATAATGGGAACAGAGCGTCTTAAGCTTGATTTGCATGTCCCCAACTTGCTATATACGGGTACAGCGTGAAGCTGAGAAAAAAACGATAATATTTTTAAATATTATTTGCTCCATGAATTGTAGATTAGTGATAACTAGTAGTATTATTTACATTTGCATTTAGCAAGCACTCCTGCCATAAAATCATAGGTGCGCGGTGGATTCGTGGTTCCCTCAAATTTGTGTTCTTAAGAGGGTGCGTAACTAATTTGTTCCAGTTGGTATTTCATCATCAAAGAAAGTTATTAAAGTTTGTATAACTGATAATTTAACAAGCTGGTTAAGTTAAACTTGGTTCTTAAGCCAAAGAAAGATTAAGATGTTTAAATTTTTAAAACCACAAAATCTTTTCTAAATATTTAGACTAAGTACAGTACATTTATATCTTGATGGCTTGCTTTTGGCTTTTTACACAAATCTTTAAGTGGCGCCTAATGCTGTGTCATGTGTAAGCAGATCGATAAATAAGAGATAATTAATAATCAATAATCATAATCACTCAGTTACAAACAATGACGCAAATCAGCATTAATTATGTTAATTAACATAGATTACCCAAAACAAAACACATTATTTATTGAACAAAACAAAATTAAACAAAAATCAAAAAGCTCTCGTCACAATCTAGCGTACACACTACCGGTGTGTCCGACACGAGCTGGCGCGCGTGTGTGCGTGTCCGCGCCTGTGTGTGTGCTGTAATAGAGCGATGACGTGATTTCCTGCGCTGAGTTATTGCTACTGTACCGGCGCTAAATGCTTTGTCTGCTGTGACTTTGTACTGAAGTCAATGCTTTGATTATTGTCACTTTGCTTGTATCTACCTTTATATGGTAAAAAAGTTTTTTTATACATACAATACAAGAGTTTTTTTAATATGGTTTTTTTTTTCGATTATAGTAGAGTAGGCAAAGATTACATAGTCAGTGTTAGGTCACTTTGTTCTTGATTTTGTGATTTATTTTATTCATGTTTTAAGGTTATTGATAATAAAAAAATGTTAAAACTTTTTATCGCAAATCTCTTAATTATTTAAATATGTATCAGTTATTGTATTATTAGATAGTGTTTAAAGTGATAGAAATTGAATAATTTCTAATTACTCATATATCATTGTTATCGCGTTAATGAGTTATTTGTCCAATTTTAATGTTTTGATCCTACGATAAAGAATATTTCTTCAAAATTCCTATACGTCCTAAAAAATACAATTCTATAGATATAACTATAATAAAAAAATAACCATATTATATACGTAAGTTATTAAAAAAACGAAATAAACACCGAGCAATTAAGAACCATTTGTCTAAACATATTATTGGACGTCACGTGAACGTTGTGCCGGGCGCTACGAGGGGTGGAGAAGGCAACAACTCATAAAATTAAGCGATTTGGATGTGAGTTAGTCTAACTGTGAGGACCGTCGCGTTAACAGCGTAACTGAACGCTGAATTCGTATATACGGACGAGACGAACGAAAATATACACATATACATACTGTGTATATATGTTTGTATGTATATTACCCGTAATATCTGCTAAACAGGAAGTTTATACAAATATAGTTATTTTAATTGTGTTTTCTTTGATTGGGATTGTTTTAAAAGGTGAGATTATTATATATATTTACAATAATAATTTTTATCTTATCTAAAAGTATTATTCTGGGTTTTTTTGAGTTATTATATTATAGATTAAGTAGCTAGCTGACTTTGTGTTTTCGAAAACTTTTGTGCGTTGAAAACTTTTCGTAGAGGATTCTTTGAGTTGTTTTGCTTTTTTTGTTTGAGTGTAACGTTCTAAAATACTATTTGATATTATTTTTCAATCGGAGTTTTGTATTTGTATATTGTTTCAATACATATATATCATTGTATTTAAATAAGTATGAAACGTATAGCTTAAAGTTATGATTAACTATAATCTTTGGAAAAACAATAACTTATAATAATATAACTAAAGTATTAACTAAATAATATAATAATAATAATTACATATTATATAAGATCATGTTTATTATATAAAAAATACAAACATTTTACTTTATTTTATTCATATTAGTGTATCGCCGGGAATCACCGGTAAGGCCTCAGCTGATTCGTCAAATAAATATAACGTTATCTCTTTTCGTAATTACAATAGAAATGATAATTTTTCGACAATCATTATATTTTCATTATCTATAATATATAACATTTTTATAGAATATATTAAATAAATAAATCAGCTTCACGCTGTATCCCGCACACAGCAGGGTAGGCAGAGGGAACCTGGTGTTAAGACACTCCGTTACCCACTTTCCGCCATGTTCTGGAGGCATTGCGTGGTGAGTGGCGGAACTTAACGCCGCGCTTTGCCTCAACACCAGACTTCGCTGTGGTGATGAAAATATAAATGTAAATAAATACTCCATTTCCTTGAGTGGGGATCGAACCCACAACCTGACAAGAATGTAACTGTTAACACAACGGTTGTGGATTCGATTCCCACTCGGGGGGAATAAAATATTTTAT
The DNA here is from genome assembly GCA_917862395.2 of Heliconius sara. Classification (NCBI taxonomy): domain Eukaryota; kingdom Metazoa; phylum Arthropoda; class Insecta; order Lepidoptera; family Nymphalidae; genus Heliconius; species Heliconius sara. Next base: position 412,846 of record OU860788.1, on the reverse strand, counting down.
TTACGAGGCATTGAGATCCGCCATTCAACACGTAATGTCTCTGGATTTCTGCGGAAATTGGGGAATGGAGTGTCTTAACACTACTCTTGTTGTTGTTATTGTTGTTTTTGTTGTAGTAAAAAGCGACATAGTCGCTTCTTCCTTCTCCGCTATGTGCGGGATTTAGCGTAAAGCTTAAAGACTGCCATTTTTGACAGTACCTTTGTTTTATTAGATGGTGAATGCAACTCGCCATAGATTTGTTAAAGTAACATAACATATTTAGCACTATATTTTTGTAACAAAAGAGAGTCACTATGCATATTTGAAGTTTTGTTTAATTTATAAGTATAATGTAAATAATAAAAAATATATTCGCAAATCAAAAATTATAATTAGTGACTCGCTGGTGCAGCGTTACGTTATGCCACGCAAAACGCAATGACTCTGGAACTCGGTGGAAAATGGGAAACGGAGTGTCGTAATACTAGATTCTCTCTGCTTACCTTGCTGCGTGCGTTTGGCATTTCCTTGCTCTTGTAACAAGGTAAAGCGCGGCGTTGAGATCTGCCACTCACGATATTGTACAACGCAGACGAGATCGCGGGTAGTACTATATAAAGAAGATATCATCTAGTATCTGTGTAGAGATGATGAATAGAAATTTTAATAAATTTTATAAAATTAAATTTAAATAGTAATTAAAGTGTAATTTACTTAATAACATGAACACCCTTTTTTATTTTTATTATAATACTATAATACTATTTTAACTTATTGTAAAGCTCTTTCCTTCATAGTTTATATAAAGGTTATTATTAATAATATTCATTATTTATTTTTATATTATTTAAATATATCCTCGTTGAAAAAGTTATAAAATCGGAATATAGTTTATATATTCAAATAAGGTTTAGTCTAATCTCAGATCAAAGGGAAAAAACTTATGACAGCTATATATAACTAAATGTTAAAATGATTTAATATAAAACAAATTTATTAATTTATTAGCCGTCGCCCGCAACTTTGCCTGCGTGGTAAAGTCCACGCAGGCAAAGTTGCTGATGTAATAAATCAGAGGCCAGTCGAAGCGCAGCGGCACGAAGTGTGACTGTAAAACCGACTGGTTGTGGGTTCGAACCCCACTCGAGGAGATGAAATATTTACTTAAAATTTATATTGCTATTTCTTCGCTCTGGTGTCGAGGCTAAGCGCGGCGTTGAGTTCTGCCACTTATCACGCAGTACCTCTAGAATTCGGAAAGTGGGGAACGGGGTGTCTTAACACAAGGTTCCCTCTGCCTACCCTGCTATGTGCGGGATACAGCGTGAAGCTGACTTTAAGATGTGATATGAAAAATACTGTTTGTTTTTTTTAGTTCCTCTATGAATTTCGAGAAATCCTCTAACAGTACTCCCTTACACTCTGTATCCTACCTCCATTGCTAAAATTCAACTTTCTAAGTACTTTGAGGGTTTTATATACATATATAGATTATGTTTTTCTTAATAAAATCGCTGCAACAAATTCAACTCACGACAATGATAAGTGACAGATAACGTTGTGTAAGCTTTCACAGAGATGCGCACGCGCAGCGTTACATACTGTTTACGACTTGCGTAATAAGTGATCTAATAAAACAATCTTTTTATCTTTATAGTTCTTCCGTTCTTTAAGTGAAGGAAAGTAAAAGAACGGTATTTCTTGATTTTTTTTATTTGCAAAATAAAGGATATATATTTTCTTATATTATAATTCCGAAGATTTTGTTCGAATGAAGGTGTTAATCTCAGGAATTATAGTTTAAATATTGTTGTATTGTATAGTTAATTTATGTTGTGTAACGTGGCGTGTGCCATATATAATAATAATTATTAATATTATTGAATATCTAAGCTATTTCCATTTTGATCATAAGGGCAAAGCCGCAGGAAATATTTAGTTTTGATAGTTTATTTTTTTATGTTCATGCACATAAGGTACCAGTAGTACTAGGGTAACTAGAGAAACCTAGTGCCCAGATATTATGTAGCTACCTTGTTTAACGATACTAAGTTAGCAAATATCTATATTTAACACTTTTAAAGCGTTATTCCACACTGAGTCAAGCAAAGTATATGTTTTAAAAAACCTATAAAAAAAATTAATTGTCAGTCGTGGCGCAGAGTCACAAAGTGTGACTGTTAAATCGACTGGTTATGGGTTCGATCCCCACTCGAGTAGAGACAAAGGGCGACGTTGAGTTCCGCTACTCAAGATGCAATGCATCCAGAACTCGGTGGTAAGTGGGGAACAGAGTGTCTTAACACTAGATTCCCTCTGCCTACCCTGCTGTGTGCGGGATACAGCGTGAAGCTGATTTGATTTATTTTAAGTACGAAGTTAACAAAAATCCTTCCAGTATAAATGTTCCCCCGCGTGGAAATAAAATCTGACACTTTTCGTTTACGCCGCGTTAGTATCGCGGTCTTTTTGAATTGCGAACAAGTTGAAATATAAAAAATGATATACAGTTATGTAAAGTATGTTTCACTTATATTTTATACATATATATTTTAATATTCTAACTTTGCTGCTACCGTAGTGTTTTTGGGTTCGATCTTGTATTTAAATAATCAATTTATGAAAATGAGGCTAACTAAAAAGTAGGGAAAATTTGCCGTTTTTCATTTTTTAAACGTGCTAATTTGATAGTGCTCGAGGAAGGCTATCTATATAACGTTAAATATCTAAATATTCTGCTGTACTCACCATCAGAATTACTATAGACATTTCAAGATTTTTCACTCCAAATTATTCCATTTACGCATCAAAAAATATATTACACATCAAATTCGCAATTTTTTACTTAAAATCAATCATTTTACACTTCAAATTAATCCTTTTTATCATGTGTTATACACAATAATAAAATTCTTATTTTATATTTTAAATTTCAATTTGTTTCACATACCGTATATCATTCACTTATTTGGAATTCTAACAAAGTAAAAAAAAATGTTAGAAAGTGTATGAATCGTCTGCCGTTGGCAACTTCCCGTCGGACTGACTGTACTGACGTTCTTTGTCCAATTGGCTAATAGAAGGCTTTTACATGAATCTGTATAATTAGATTTAGAAACGAATTATCAAATACTAAATGATTATTTTTAAACTAGTGTAAAAAGTATACTAGTTACTCATATAATAGTTGTTTTTCCTTTTTTCTGAATTACATTTTTTTTAGCTTTTACCCGCATATAGCAGGACAGGTAAATTAGAATCCAGTGCTAAGACACTCCGTTCCCCACTTTCCGCCAAATTTTTAAAACATTGTGTATTGAGTGATACAACTGAACTCCGCTCTTTGTCTTGTTACCAGGACGAAGAAATGAATATAGTTTTTTTCCCCTTAGTCGAAATCGAATTCACAATCTTCGTATATACAGTCGTCGGACGCTATGCCGCTGCAACACGAGGGCTTCAACCATTTTTTTTGTATGTAAATATTCTAGGTTCTATTTCAAGAAATGCATCCAAATACGGCTGTAAGCCCTAGGGACGGGACGGACTCCGTGCACTTAGCGCACCTGTAAAGTGCATCCGGGCTGTATCGTCCACTGCCGTGTTTCAAAATCAAAGCCCTTTTATGAAATGAATAGGTATTTTAAAAATTATTATCTGTACTTAAAATTTTATTTGTAACTATATTGTGAAAAAAAATTGTATTTTTTTTTATTATTTATTATAAATATAAAAGTTTTGAGGACTGTTAGTAATTGAGTTTTATGCTCTATGTTAATTATGCGGTACCTAGACCTGCCGATGTAGATGACATTCAATCTAGTTTTGGTTGATGACAGTGGAAGAAACACAGAAAAATTTGGACGGTAAATTTAAGGATTTTTTGTGCCGTGTGATCCCGGCCTAGAATAGGACCATCCTGGTACTGGTGGTGTCGTAAGAGGCCTAAGTACGTGTGGTAGAGTCACGTCGCCGGCAATGGCAACACGCATGGGCAGACTCGACCGGATCTTTACTACCCCCGGCATTTAAAACCGGCGTGAAGTAGTGACTTTATGCCACTGCGTTTCGCATCAGGTAATGCAGGGCCCGGCGCCCTTCCCACCTCAAAGGCCGGCAACGCACCTGTACCTCCTCTGGTGTTGCACAGGGCCGTGGACGGCGGTAATCACTCACCATCAGGTGACCCGAACGCTTGTTTGCCGTGTTTTTTCCATAAAAAAAAGAAAAGCTTCATGCTCTCCTCACTTTTCTATATCCTGGCCTTACTTACAAAAGCTCAAAGATAAGGTTTGTTTTTACTTTATCCCAGTAGGGTAGCCAGAGAGGTCGGTACGCTACGGTACAGTTTTGTATACCTCTTTCGCCTCTTCCTGGGCATCCTCATGGTTTTTACGTGATCTTACGTGACCCCCAGTATCATCAATACTGTGTTCTCGGAGGTCAGCCGAGGTCCCTCCAGTTTCTCTTGCCATTATAGATTCATGAAACTTTTTGCCATTCTCTTTTCTCTCGTCACTCATTCACTCAACTTGCCCAAACTACTTGATTGCGTTCTTCCTCATTCTTAGTCACACTAACCTCGTTAAAGAGTAGAATTGATAGGTATTACTGTAAAGAGCATGCACCTGTTTTGGTAATAGATAACTTAATAAAAGGCCCGTCGTGGCGCAGGACCATTAAGTACGACTGTAAAATCGACTGTTTATGGGTTCGATTCCCACTCGATTAAACGAAATATTTATTTACATTTATGTTCTCATTTCTTCGCTCTGGTGTCGAGGCAAAGCGCGGCGTTGAGTTCCGCCACTCAACACGCAACGCCTCCAGAATTAGGCGGAATATGAGGAACGGAGCGACTGAACCCTAGATTCCCTCTGACTACCCTGCTGTGTGCAGGATACAGCGTGAAGCTCATTTAATTTGAATTTTAATTAATAAAATATCAATTACCATCATAATGGAATATAAAAATACATTATTAAGAAATGACAAAAGTACAAAGACAAGCAAAAATAATAAAAAAATTAAATAACTTTATATTATAATAAAATTTGTAGAAAAAAGTTCTTTATATATTCATTTATAGGGGTGAAATTTGTGTGTCAAACATTTTCATACATGTTTGACCTCATAAGAAATGTCTCAATGACGTCAATCGAAAGCAATTGTAAGCATAATTGATTTAAAATTGTACTGTAAACGCTGTCGTATTGAAATATTAGGTATCTTATATAGGTATTTAAGTGTGGCTAGGTTTAGTTATTTTTTTATTTGTTTCCCGCATAGTAAGGTAAGAGGGAACCAAATGTTAAGATAAATGTTTTCCCCACTTTTCGTCCAATTTTGAAACATTGTATGCTAATTGTCAGTGGCTCGCTCTGGTAATAGGACAAAGAACGACGTTTAATTTCACTTTATCCACAAAATATCTCGAAAATTAAGATACAGCGTAAAGCTAAAAAAAATGTATATTCACTCATATATTATTATTATATGGTACAAAATAACATAGTTGATGTTCATTTTTACCATATGTTTTAGAGATGTTTACGTGTTAAAACGGATCTCAACGCCGAACTTCCCGTAACCAAGTCGCGGAACCCATAATATTTATATTCACATGCACAAACAAACTAGGATATCCTAGCTATAAATTAATAGTACATATTACCTAGAACTCCCAGTTCGCTGGGCTTTGGAGTTTACGTACATTAAGTTACGAGTATGCAGCTTAGTTACCTGATAATATGTTGAAGCTTTACTCGTATACAAAGTATTACAAATCAATAGAATTTTTATACAAAATTTATATATTTTCAATAGATTAGGAGAAAATTAAAGTAATTAATATTTTTTTCCACTAAGTGAATTTAAACGCAGCGGAACATGAAAATTAGTATCAGACAATCAGTTCAAGAGTTGTGACCACTAGCACGCGAATATATCCAGTTGAAGAGAGAGGGAGAGAGAGAGAGAGAGTTTGTATAGAACTCCACAAATGTTAGTCGTTATTCAATACACAGTTTTCATTTTAGCGAGACTTGTCATCTCCTTTCTCGTAGTCATGCTGGAGCTATATATAATAAAAAAAACAGTTTGACGCAGTATATCGCATATGGCAGGAAGGACAAAGAAAATCTATTGTTAAGACACTCCGTACCATACTATCCGTCGTCAACGCCGTGCTTTGTCTTTTTTCCAGAGTGGGCAAATAAAAGTAATTCATTCTCCCGAATGAGAATCAAACCCACGACCGTCAAGATTACATTTACACGCTCATTTTCATTTAACAAAATACATCTATAAAAAATTAATAATACAGTATACTGATACATTTAGTACTGTGTTTATAGATATAAAAATAATTGCCGGCGATTAATAAATAATTAATAAAAAATATATCGATACATTATAAATGATCTACGATTATCGAGTCACAACATTCTCGATTAAAATAACAGAACAGACATCATCGAACTATATAGTTAATCTGTGTTACAATCGATAGACCCTACAAAGTCGCGGATGTCCGCAACGTGTGTGGCCCTTTGATATCGCCGGTCAAATTAAAATGCAGCTCGTTTTATACCCTAGTCGGGAATTGAACCTTGTTCCCTTCACACAAGAGCTACGGCCGAGAGTATCTTAATAATATTTAATGTGATAATAATTTTAATAGATGCCGTCGGAAGCTACAAGTGGCGAATCTGAAATGCGATGATTTTCAAAGTGAACATTTCCTGTCGATGTTTTTATTTATATTTTCTCTTTGATTTTCTATATTTTGTGCGTTACAGGATATCTGGCGTGATATCTGCCAGTTTAAAATTGTAGCACAGTTACAAAGAGTTCTATAACTGTTTATTTGTAATCGATTTCAGATTTCATAGGAAACATATCATAAATTAAATAATTAGGTATGCTATTTATTTATAAATTGTTTTCAGAATAGTGAAGTATAGTTTTGTTTTCTTTTTTTTCTCACTGAGTAACTTTCTGGTGAGTGTAGTGAGTTTGCCTCGACACCAGAGTGAAGAAATGTATATCTATATATATACTTGACTATATAGGACTTGTATTTAATATTTCATTAACTCGTGTGGGAACTGAAGTCACTACCTGTCGCTATTATAGTCGCACACTTGTGCTCCAGCGCCACTACATGCCGGCCGTAAGCTTTAATAAGTTATAGATCACATTCGTGATCAATCTCATCAATCTGTTTATCATTTGATTTTTAGAAAAATTAAGTGAATAATTTATATATGTTTTCTAGATACGTATTATGTGTCTCCCAAGTGCGTAGAATAACACTTTAAAAACGTCAAAAAATTAAATTAAGCTAGCAATTAATCTAACAAGTGGCATGTAAATAATGTCTGATCTGAAAACAAAATACGTATCGACGACCTCAGCCCCATCCACCCCGCCCTCCGCTAATTAGCCCACGATACAAACACAACAAATCACAGTGTATAAAGAATAGAATATCAATTATGAATGCAACGGCAACGGCAACGCGCTACAAACACAATAGCCGAATGTAACGAATGTATGGAATGTATCGGTTTCGGAGTGCTGATTGTGATATGACGCCCCAACTGACGGTTTTGTTTCAATTTGTGATGCAGGGTTGCCGCTCTGTGAGATATTTTTATACTTTCAAGTATTTTACAAATTGATTTATTTGATTTAGTGTTTGAGTTATCAGGTTTTTGCTTTTTTTTTTGGATGTATTATTAATTTTTTTTTAAGTAAATATTGAAGTTTCATTAATGTTCATTGTTCAGTTACACATATCTACTGTATATAGCAGGAGAATATAGAAACCAACATTTTGTTTTAACAATTAATTCGAAGCAGGAAATAAAATAAGTTGAATCTAATGAAAACAATGCAAATGTATGACATTTATATATTGACATTCTTAAACTGTTACATAATTAATGTTCTAAAAGATTAATTATACACTATATATAAGTATAATTTATTAGTTAACCTTAACATCGAGGTCTTCACATTTCTAGTTTTTAGTCGTCGCTTCGTTCTTGCTGTAGTCTTAAATGCTGCGAATTATATATCAAAGTGATAGTTTTCAACATTATTTTTAAAAGATATTTTTTTTTATTAAAATTATTTATTATTGAAATAAATCTTTGAAAAAATGAAAAAAGAAATATGAAATTTATTTCATTATTATCGGAAGAATAGTAATAAATAAATCATATTAAGGAGTCTACTAAAACATAAATATAACATAATCAATTCTAAAGTATTTTAAAAACATTAGACATACAAAATAATTATTTAATATCAATATATTTTTTAAAAAAAAAAACAAGTAGCATTAACCCTATAAGCTTCCAATAAAAATCAATCAGCGTATACCGATCATAGTTACTACGGTTTTTGTGTGAGTGCGATCAAAGGGGGGTGTGACGTGAGGGGTAGCAGGGCAAGGGGGGAACAACGATGGGGTGGTACAATAAATACTCTTTTATCTTCCCCAGCCATTTTCAGAAAACAATAGATGTTTAGTTTAGTTTTTATTTTCCACTCTGTATGTAACATATCGTGGTTTAAATGGAAAATAAATTGTTCATGATTGATGATCTGTATGACTACTTTGTTTCGTATAATGAAGCATACATACGTTGATAGTTATTTTTGACTAAAATGTATTGTTTGTTATTGCTATTAATTGAATGATGTATTTAATTTAATTATATAAGGCACAAAATTTAGTTCAAAGAAAACTAGAATAGAGTGAATATAAATCTATCAAACGACTATTAATAATTTGCATTACGCATACAATAAGTAGAGATATGGAACATCCACTCCACTCGTGTATCTAAAATAGCCAACACAGAGCCCTAGTCGATCAGAGCACTCAATTAGTCTCAAATCGTCCGTTTGTTACAGGAAGCGGTGAGAACATTCTACTTCAAAGCCACATTCGACATCAAACGACTGAGCTTCAATCCCGAGTGGCTATTAAACGCTAATTCAATCATAAAAACAAACATGACCGACTATTTCCGTACGATTCGCGGTTGAAAATTACACATGAACGAACAAGACGCGGTCGAATGTAAAGTAACTGAGGCCGGAGAGATGCAAACTGTAGTGTCCAGTTACGTGACACAGAGTCTGATAAGGCAGGATAGGCTTGAGGTTCACTATCCTGAGGATAGTTATACTGAGTACCATTATGGTGAGGATGTGGATAGAGCCAGCAGTCCGGATTCGGATGAAAAAATAAACGTTGATGATGAGGACAAGGATGAATTAGTTATAGCTGATGATGATATTTCAGAAAAAAATGAAGCAGAACAAAAAGAAGATGGAGTAGAAGAGAAAGAATATAAAAATGATAGTAACGAAAGAGAAGAGAGTGGAGAACCCTCGTGGCATCCACATGTCTACGGTAAACCGCCGAAGAAGCCTACTCCTCATACTATAGAGTATATTCTAGGGTTATCCAAAAATAGGGAGACTTCTAAGGAGGAACCAAAACGTGTAGTCAGTCAACTAATTAACGTTAAGCGTAATTTCGATAGAAAAACCTTTTCCTGCCAAGAGAAGGGTACTCAAGTACAAAATATATCGGACAGAAAGTTTAGTTTAAGTGTGCATAAAAACAAGCTCCAAGAACAGTTATTGCAGCGCGGTGTTAGAACTAATGACAGTGAATATGATAAGGTGTTCAAGTCCGAAGAGCAGCCGCTGAACCTGTCTGTGCCAAAGTCGAAGGACTCTTCGGGGTGGAGCTCCAGTGCAGAAGAAGATAAATTTTGTAAAGGTTAGTAATTTGGAATGGTTTTTTTATCTATAATAGTGAGAACAGAACTATATTATTATTTTATTAATGGCTTATTTGATTACTGTTACCGTTCTCTTTTCTAAAATAGACTTCTTTTTAAGAGACATTACATGATTATGTGATTACTTACTTAAATCGATTTCTAAATGCGTGAAGATTCTATGTACAATGAGTATATTAAAAAAAAACTTATCGAACTATTATACTTGTGAAAAAGAAAATCCCAGCTAAATTATTTGTCTATAAATCATATAAATCAGTGGCGTGGCGTAGCGCAGGGGCAAAAACTGTGACTGTAAAACCGACTGGTTGTGGGTTTGATCCCCACTCGAGGCGATGAAATATTTACTTAAATTTATATTTCCATTTCTTCGCTCTGGTGTCGAAGCAAAGTGCGGCCTTGAATTCTGTCACTCAACAAGTAATGCCGCCTAATTTGGCAGAAAGTGGGGAACGGAGTGTTTTAACACTATGTTCCCTTTATGCGGGATACAGCGTGAAGCTGATTTTTTTTATACATCTCTTAAAACAAAACGGACTCTCAGCCTTCACTGATATATGCGAGATAAATGCGAGATAAATATCAACAAACATGTGTGCCTCTCATAAAATCGAACTCGAACCAACAACGTTACCTTTTACAACCAATATCAACCACACGCCATTGCCCAATAGCCATCAAGGAACAATTAATGAAAAAATTAATATTCAACGATTATATCCATATTTAAATAAAACCATAAAATTTACCATCGCGCCACACACGCTGACAAATAAACAAAGCTTAATAAAAGTATACCACAAAGTTGCATGGGAATATATGGCTTTTGTTCTTAATAAGTAAGGTCAATTTGCTTTGTGTCGTTTAATATAATATTTCCCAACGCTATAAACCTGCGCAGTTGTAAATCACAGTCAATTAGTCTAAAGTGTACTGTGCAATAGTCTTAATATTTTCGGCCGTTTAATAATATGTTTCTACTTGTCTTGTAGCTTTATACATACTTTCAAATTTAACATATTATAGTGCTTGTTTTGTTGACAGTCCATTTATCGAAGAGAGATTTCGACCAACTGTATTTGCGGTCAGAGTTACCTGTTGGGCACTTAGAAAGAGCCATAGGTAGTGAAAAAAATCTATTTAAAAAAATAATTAATTAATACCACCCACCATGTCCACTTAACCATGGAGGCGAAGCCGCTGGTAAAAGCTGATAAAAAGTATGGACTAAGCTTTTAAAAATTTTAAGCAAGCACGTTGATATGGTTACGTTATGATAACCAACAAACAAAATATAAATTTTAGAAATATTACAATATCCACCTAAAAATACAACAATTCAATTCTGAATAGAGCAATTATTTAATATCTGTATAATAGAGTAACGACTAAGAATTGAAAGACAGTTAAGATATAATAAAAAAAAACAAATAATAAAATGTAAAAATGTATTCGTATATAGCTATCTATACGAAAACAAATCAAAACTTAATTACCATAATAATTATAATATTCTGGCGTTACGTGTTGAGTGGCTCTACGTCGCGCTTTCCCTCGTTACCAACGCGAAGAAATGCAAATATACAGTCGCAGACCTCATATTCATATATACCACAAACATTTTTGTATAGCGTAAAAAAATTTTAATCACTAACCACTAAACCAAAGGTTAGTCCAAACAACAAGATACTCACACTACCCCTTAAACAGAAATAGCCTAATTCTAATCTCAAGGCGTATGCATTGTAACATTTAATCGACTCGTATGCCGCAAACATACAACTACCCTCACAAAACGCAAGTACCCTCAATTTTCGCCTTTATTCCGTTGGTATAAGAATTTATGTTTAATTTTCGCGTGTTCCGTTTCTAAGATAATTTGCAATAAGCTATCGGGTGCAGCTGCGTCCGTCACTAGGGCTGCCAATTTATTTTTAGATAATAAATTCGTGAGGATTATTTGCCAGTGCTAATGTGGGGTTATTGCGTCAATCGCTCTGTAGTTAATGCGCTTTGCGCCGTCGCTTAATTGCTAGGGATGCGTTTTAATTAAATTACTTATTTAGATTAATTATTTGTGTTTTTGTATGATGTCGTTGTGGTGCATTGGGATAGGGTCTGGCTGTATACGAGACTATTGTAGGTTCGATCAAGAATGAGGAGTGCGAATTTTTTCAATAACTTTTTATGAGCGGCAGTGTGTTAGTGCAACGAAATCCACGAAAACAAAAAAAATATAGCTTGTGATAATAGAATTGAAAAAAATATTTTAGCTTAAAACTATGACAAGCACATAGCAGAGTGAGTGTGGCGGAACTCAACCTCGCGCTTGGCCTGGTTACTGAAAATGAAAATATTATATATTTCAATCCCCCGAGTGAGAATCGAACTCACAACCCATCACGTTTACAGTCGCACGTTTATGCATTTGCGCCACGACTGGACTCTATATATTATTAGCTAATTTATAAATATTAGTATATATATATATATATATATATATATATATATATATATATATATATATATATATATATATATATATATATATATATATATATATATATATATTGTACGACAGCCCTATAGTAATTTATAGGTATTTACAAATCACCTATAGTCCTAATGCTTAATTTGCGCGTGTCTTGTTTAGACTACACTCACTCGTTGAAACGACTCTCTTTTTACTCTCTTAGGCACTAAGCTCCCATCAGTGGCGATTGCTTCTTAAAATATCTGGAATTATTGGAAAAGCTAAAATAGCATATTTAGGTACTGTGTTTACTTAAATTAATTAGGTTCATGTGCTTTTATTTTGACATTATTTATTTTATTTTGACACTAGCGCTGTTTTAATTATTTATTTTAGTATTTATTTTGCTTTATTTTAGTTGAATTGTTAAAAGTTTCAATTTATGTTATTCTAAATGAGCGCTTAGGTTATAATACATACATAATAAATAATGATAACATTTCTTTATACCTCTACATTTAGAGAGGAGTTCAATGAGGGGTGTATTTAAAAAAAAATCCGTTCTTCGTTCTTTCTCGCATCGTCTATCCTGGTAGGCAGATGGAATCTAGAATTGAGACTCCTCGTCAAATCTCTACTTTCGGCTGGATTTTTCTTCATTCACCTAAAAATTAAAATAATATATAGTGGGAATAAATAATAAAAAATACTAACAGGTACATTTGTATAACTGTAGGTTGCCTTGCCTTATATAGTTTTGTTTAAATAGTTTCATTTATTTTTCAATAAGCAGCGAAACTAAGTTACCATAAAAGATGAAAAACCAGACGATCATTTACGGGACGGTATGTAAAGTTTGTGTCAAAAGCTTAAATTACTTAACAATAGGATTGTAATTTGAAAAAAAAACATTAGATAAAAAACATAGAGGTCGTCGTTCTGGCTGTACGCGACAGTTATGGGTTCCTATTCGGGAAAAATATTTTTATTTAACGGTTCTGGTTAAATATCGCCGTTCTTCTGGCTAAAAATAAGAGGAAAATGAGCAACGGAGAGATTTAATGATACGCTCCACAATATACGGGACACATTAAATGTGAAGTTAAAAAACACAAAGCATTCAGTCACTTATCACTAGCTTTTATTTCAAAAAATACTGGAAATACATAAAAACCCTATATAATGACAGTTTATCACTTATGTCAGTTAATCAAGCTGACGCTACTTACAGAACTGATCTATTTATAATTTGATTGTAAACACACTAATTGACTATTTTCTTTTCGCTCCAAGCTAAGTGGCCGTCCTAACTTGAGCTCGATCCCTGGGGTTTTAGATCTTTAATCTTTGACCGCACATAAATCTTAAGTAAAGTGGCTGTTTAATGACGAATGCTCTCGTTTGCGTCTCTGTGACGTTTCGTGTCCGGTCCTCTTGACGATTGTGAGCGACTCTTAGGGACTGTGCTTCTGTTTGTCTGTAAGTGACAATAAAGTTTTTGTGTTTAAAGTTATTTTGGTTATTTATTACTGTGACAGTCGTGGCGTAGGGGCACAAAGTGTGACTGTAAAACTGGCTGGTTGTAGGTTCGATCCCCATTCGAGGAAATAAAAAATATTTACTTAAATTTATAGTGTCGAGGCAAAGCGCGATGTTCAGCTCTGCTACTCAACACGCAATAACACAACTCCAGAATTCGGCAGGAAGTTGGGAACGGAGTGTCTTAACACTAGGTTCCCGCTGCCTACTCTGCCGTGTGCAGTACATAGCGGGAAGCTGATTTATTTATTTTATTTTTTATTATTGTGCTGTTGTGATACAGCGGCTAAGTTAGATTGTTGATGTGATGGTTATTGGTTCAATTCTAACTCGAGGGAATGATATAATCATTCCCTCGAGTTTCCATTAATTATTTATATTCCACCCATTCCGGTAGACAAAGCGAAGGTTGATACAGCGTGAAGGTAAATCAAAACCAAATTCTGTCTAAAGCTTTACGACGTGAATTAAGGAAATCTTGGAGAAAAAAATTATATAGAATAAAACCATTGCAATTCTTAGTAATTATAATATAGTTCTATAAAAAAAACAGTCTTAATATATTCAGACATTCCATGGCATAATTACTCATAACCTGTATCTCATTCCTGTTCTACAGATATCGATTATTATCTTTGAAGGTCAGAAATTAATGTATTATACTAATGTTATAAAAATGAAGAGTTTGTTTGGTTAAGCGCACTGGACTCAGGAACTACTGTCGTGATTATTTTTTTTGTTGAATCCATCATCCAACCATCCATTTATCGAGGAAGGCCATAGGCTATATAACATCAGGTTAATCGTTTCGTTGTAACCCACTGTACCTGCGGTCGGAGTTGTCTCGGGCAGGTAGACTGTCATGTCATGTCATGTAATCATATATCACTTTTAGTTATTTACATTCGGTCATGCGGACGAACCTGTGTGTGAAGGCTAGTATACGTTCCCATCAATGTTGTCACGTTAGTGGTAATCCTCGGTTAAAAACAGATTAGGAAACCTTATAGTGATGGAGCGACAAAACTGGAGATTAACGTATCTTAAGTAAAAGGTGTCTTTTCATTCGTTTTTTTTGGTTTGGCATTGAATTAAGTGTACCGATTAAGTTACCGATAAGTTTTGGACGTAAACTGTAAAACCTATTTTTTTCTAGTTCCGTTTGAATTTTGAGCTTTTTTTTTTTTCTTTGTGCTCCTACTACACTACTATTCTACTTCCTATTTAAAATTCGACTTGTGGGACCCAAATGCCTATGTAGACAAAATGTAGGTTAAGTCGTTTTGTCTGTCAGCCACTCGATAAAAGAAGAATTTTAAGTCCATCTAAAATGTTAGTATTATCACTTTAACACCTTTAATTATGTAGCCATTAAAATTTATGATATCAGTTTTTACTGGCACAGTAATCGAACTGGTTACTTATCGTTGGCCTAAAGCAACATTGATATTTATACAGCGACCAACAATTAATTATGATTAATTAACTTTGAAATTTACAGTTAATCAATAACAAGAACCGCCTACCAGTTTTGACCGGAAATACTTGAAGATATCGTCTGGAACTGATTATTTTTTTTGTTTGGTAAACTAGCGCTTGCAATAGCTGCCAGTTCTTTTTTTTCTTTGCTAGTCATTTTATTTTTCTCTATGAATTCATCTTTATTACTATTGTAAGGATAAGATTTCTATTTAATTACCTTAGAGGTTCTCTTAGAAACTAGCGTAAATTAATTTTTTTCCTTAGAAAATGATTTTTTGGAAAATATTGGGTTGGTAAATTAGGGTTTTCTAATAGGTTATGTAAAACGTAAATAGATTTTGGTTGAGAATGAGATTTTTAGATAAAACGATTTATTCCTTAAAGTGAAGTACCTCGAAAGTTTCTCGAGACTGCGTCTCTGGACGAAAAATAAAATTCTCTCCTACTCTACTCCTAGAAAACTTAAATTTCGCGGGAGTTTTTTGTTTTTCACCGTTTAGATAAACTAGAATGCGTCGTTGAGTTATGCGAGGCAGTGGGTTACGCGCTCAAGACGCAGACAAATAAATGCATACAATAATTATAATTATAATGCATAAATTATACTCTAAAACTAACATAAATCATGATACAAATGATATAAATCCTCACTGAAAACCAATACATTTTCAGAGCGATGTAAAATAGTCATTCAAACTTAATTGCCTCATACCGTCGAATTTGACGCTCATTATCACCTTCCTCCAAACACTAATAATAAATCTCGTGTAAAGTATCCTTTGAAGTCGACAGTCTGCGGCCGTCTTTATTACGCCGTTTTTCCATTCAAAGTAAATAGCTGTAAATATTTATTTATGTTTTTAGTTAACGATCAACTTATCTTGTGATTGTGAAAACAAGATTTTTTTTTGTTTATTAAAAATAATGGGTGAGTATCAAAGTGGAATCATATGTGTTTTTCTTTTCGTTTTATTTCATCTTTTTATGTCCAATTCTGTAAATGCTACGTGAATTTTTATAATGATTGATTCGATGGCAGTAATGAGTTTCGTTTAAAATAAGTTTATAGCTGTGTTGAGGTCATTTGATTGTCCACGTATGGCTATAGTAGGCAGAAGGAATCTAGTCTGTCTAGACACTCCATTCTCCATTTTTTGCCCAATTTACGTGCAACATTGCGTGTTAAGTTGGAACGTTGAGTTCTGCGCTTTGTCCACCTTGTTAGGAGAGCAAGGAAATTAAAATAATTAAATTTTCCGAGAGTCAATCGAACCATCGACCATTAGACGCTATGTCATTAATTAACAAATATCTACTCCACCCTATTATATTATTATAAAAGAATGCTTTATATTAATTCTAATATTTGTTAACAAAAAAAAATGGAATATAATTCCTATGGGAATAACATAAATAGGTTAAGCCTTTAATGCTTGTAAGATTTAAATACAATATGAAAATGAATTTAAAATATTTTAAAAGGAATCGGGAGCTTTTTTAGTAAAGTTAATGTTTTAAATTTAGCCATAATATTTAATGATTAATAGTATTTGTAGTAAAGTTCTATGAAAATGGGTATTTTTTCAATGAAAATGGCAACATGTGTATGGGTATTTGTAAAGCAATGAAGAGAGTGATGAATTGTTACGTTACGGCTGTTCCGGTACAGTGTCACTACTGACTCTATATGCGGACGATTGTGGGTTGGATTCTCACTCAGAAGAATAAATTGAATTTTCATTTCCTTTCTGGTCTTTCTTTTAGAGAGCAACAAGGCGTTGAGTTACTTCCCAAAGAAAATTGGCAGTGCGTAGGGGAGGCTGTGTCTTACACTAGGTTCCAGCGTTGCTAGATTTTTTCTAGATGAAAAGCGGGAGTTTTGAAGATTTTAGGTACGAAGGCAAGACTAACGCCAAAAGCGGGACAAAAAAATAAATAATAAGAATTTAATTATTTATTAAAATTTTATATAAAGCTTCCAATGGTGATAGATATCGACATAAAATGTTTTTAGTGGAATAACGTCACTAAGCTTAAAAACGATATTGTTTTGGTTTACCAGATACAAGGCAGAATAATTATACATAAGCTACGAATATACTTTTTTGTATATCTATGAAGTTATTAGTAATTAATTAAAATCTTAAACTAATAAAAAAAGATTTTTCACAGTACGTGGAACAGTCCGAGTAAAGCAGGACAATGTCTGTCCCGATCATCACATTTTGTTTTTGTTCTAAAAATCGGAACGTCCCGCCTAAATTGGGGCGTCTGGCAACGCTGCTAGGTTCCCTCTGCGTACTCTGTTATATGGGGGATGTAGTGTTAAGCTAGTTACGTTATCCCCCCTCTTTAGTAGACAGTTACGTAAATACGTAAGAAAAAATATTTGCTTTAACCATTAATTACTTCTAATATGACATTTCTAATCCCTTCTAATATATTATTAGAATTATCAAGGAAGTCTTCCAACGTGTGTTGGATACTGTAGTAACGTCGTACAAACAGACAGGCCTCGTTAAGTCTATACTATATAATTTTAAGCTGGCAGATATTTGTTTATGTGTAGGATTTTCTTGTTGGAACTTAAAGCTCGAAAATAATTGCTATAATTTATTAATAGACTTAAGTTGATGTTATTCAAGATGGAAATTTGTCCTGCTTCACGCTGTATCCTGCATGTAGCAGGATAGGCAAATGGAAATCAGTGCTAAGGCATTCCGCTCTTCACTTTCTGCAAATTCTGGAGGCATTAAGTGTCGAGTGGTGGAACTCAACGCCGCGCTTTGTCTTGACTCCAGAGCGAAAAAATTAGAATAGAAATTTAAATACATATTTCACTTGCTCGAGTGTGGATCGAACCCAGAAGCAGTTGCGCTTCCATTCACACACTTGTCGGCACAAGTGTGTGACTAGAAGCGTGACTGCGCCACGACCATCCTCAAAACGAGAATTAACTTTACTTAAAATAAATTTTTTTCTTTACTATTTAAACGAACGTCGAATAAACATAAAGCTACCACCGACTCAGAAGGCCCTTCTGCTGAGAAGAGCCGGCAGCAAATTCAACAGTTGCTTATATTTCAGCTGAGTGTAGCATTAAATTCAATTGATATACTTATTACTATAGGAAATGTTTTAATACATTTAAAAGAGACCAATTTGGCTTTGTTGTAATATGCCTAAATGGACGTGGTACAGGTTCGAATCTCATTAGGGGACTGTTCAATTTAAAATTTAAATAAAAATAATCTTTTAAAGTAGAAATAATCTTTTCTCTGCTCAGCATTATCATGCAATTTTTTACTGACGAGGTAACGTAGTATTAAGACATTCCGCTGTCTTCTTTCCGCCACAATTTTGAGACATTGCGTGTTGAAACTCCTTTCTCTCTCAGACTGAAAGGAAAATAAAATAAATATTATCCTCCAGCTGCGAACCTAAAACCGTTACGTTTGCATTCGGATTGTCCCGCTGCGGCGCTACGGTATCAAAATTAAATAAATTAAGACATTAAAAAATTAGTATTGTAGCCAAAATTCCAAAGTGACTCCTTCAGTACTAAAATTTAGTATACATCAGAAAATTAAAATATTAAAAAAAAACCAAAATCTTAATATTTACCTAATAATAGCTATAAAGATTTGAACACTATAAAGCAAATAAATGGTATTATGATAGGGTGTATACCACAAACGAGCCCTTCGTAGAAGGGTGACGGTACCACACACGCAGCTACCACTGCCCTAAGACAAAACAAAATAACGGCTAGTCACCCGTTTCCTCAATAAACTTGCCAAAATACATCTCACAGTTGGAATTCATCCGAAAACCAATACATTTAAAGTTAAAACACGAAAATTTATTTATTTGAACACAAGCTTTTTAGGTTTTTATTGTTTCACTCAATGTCTTGTTAATTCTGGTTCGAATTTTATTCTCTAGTTTTACAATCGGCCAATCATCGTAAAGCGTTCTTTTAAGAGTTCTTTTGATTTTCTTTAACGTTTAATTGGTTAGGTTTGATAGCTGACACTGAATTGCTATTTATTATAATACAAAGGTAAATGGTCCACAATATTATTATTTTTGTACAACGCCATTTTTTTCCTGTTTAGCAGTGTAGATAAAGAAAAACATGTGAATATACTCCGTTAATAACCTTAACGCACAATTTTTGATACATTGATTGATTGCGTATTGATTGGCGTAATTCAACACTGCGCTTTGTCTACAAGAGCGAGGAAATGAAAATAATTTAAATATAATCGTTCTCTTCAGTATAGATCGAATCCACAACCGTCGTTTATAGACTGTCGTTGTTTTATTGCCTCTACAGTATAATGACACGGTAGAAAGTATCTCAAATAGTAGAGTTTGTCATTTATCAATAATCAATTGTCGATTTTAATTATTGATCATTCATCATCATCGTTCGATATTAATTTTTTTTTTACGTTTCGGAAAAATCAAGAGCGGAATTAAACCTCTCAAGATAAATTGTTACTCAGAATCAGTCAGGAAGTGGAGAAAAGACCGACGTCATTGGTTTATAAAAAAAATCAGCTTTACGTTGTATCCCGCACACAGCAGGGTAGGCAGAGGAAACCTAGTGTTAAGACACTCTGTTCCCCACTTTCTGCCGAATTCTGGAGGTGTTGTGTGTTGAGTGCCAGAACTCAACGCCGCGTTTAGCCAGAGTGACAAAATATGAATTTAAGTAAATATTTCATCTCCTCGAATGGGTATCGAACCCACAACCAGTCAGTTTTACAGTCACACTTCGTGCCGCTGCTCCACGACTGGCCTCAGTAATTGATTTATAAAAGAATATTATGGACTATCATGATCAATCTTTCATTTCTATATTAATAGAGAATGAAATGAATAAATATTTGGCATTCTCTTATTAAGAGATTTTTTGCGTCAAGCTGTAACTCGCACACAGTAGAATAGACACAGGGAACCTAGTGTTAAGACACTCTGTTTCCCATTTCTATCCGAATTCTAGAGATAATTCTGCGTGTTAAGTGGTGGTACTAAACATCGCGTTTTGTCTCGACACTAAAGCGAAGAAATGAAAATATTTAATATTTCATGACCTGTAATGGGAATCGAATCCACAACCTGTTGCGTTTACAGTGACACTTTGTGTCCCTGCACCGGGACTAGCTTCTCTTATTAAGATAAACGCCGTAATTAAAAAGATCCTAGAGGTATATAATAAGACTTCAAGATGATTTGCCTGAAGCTAAAATACCCATAGCGGAGATCGATCCCACGATATCCGGTCCGCTAACGAATCGTAAAACAAAATTACTACTTTAAAGTAAAGTTTAGTTAATTCTAGTCATCTATAAGTGCATATAATAATAATTCAACTGATCGCTGTCTGTGTATAAAACATATATATCAAAGTAATCAAGAGCATTTATCGAAATAATGGGCCCATAAACTATGTTCTTTATTTTTTTTCAATCATTTTATATATATAAATGTTATATGAAATCACTGTCTCATGCAGATGCAGTCGCAATCATAGATTTTTTTTTCACACATAGTAGGGAACGCAGAGTTAATCTGGGAACCTAGTTATGACACTTTCCGTTTCCCTACTTTCCGTCGCAAAGCATTACGTGTAAGTGGCGAAAGCTCAACGCTGCGCTTTAATAGTAAAAAGGCAAAAATATTTTTTAATATAATATGTATAATATTTAATAACTATAAAATGTAAAGCTAGTCTGATTATAATGGTGTTAAGTATAGGTACATAGTAGTATGTGATTTAATTCTCAGTATCAATGGTATCAGAGCGACGTGTGATTCTTAAATTGCCCTCGTCAGCGTCTGGCGGTACTCGGTGATGAGCGAAGCGTTTAAATAGCTATAATTAATTGTTATAAGTTTATTTTTTCTATGAATACATTTAATTGGCTTTTTAAAGGCTGTATAAAACATAATTTGTTATATTAGGCAAGATGAGGCGTGGCGCTGAGTTTCGCCACTCAACATCAAATGTCTCGAAAATTAGGCAGAAATATGTGAACAAAATGTCTTTATACTAAATTCCCTATGCTCTCCCTGCAAGTAATATTTCATTTTGGATCGAGCAGTTTCACTGTTTATCTGTCTATCACGTTTTAGCCATTTACATATATGTAGCACTAATAGTAATAGGCAGAAGGAACTAAGTGTTAAGACACTCCGTTTTCTACTTTCCAAAGAAATTAGAAGCGTAAGTAGCGGAAGTCAACTCCGCGCAATACCAATTCAAAAGCCTTGGTATCAGAGTGGAGTAATTAAATATCAATAAATCCTTTGACAGGTAATCGAGCACACAACCGTCGCGTTACAGTCACACGCTTGTGCCCCTGCACCACTACGTCCTCAATTTATCCTTCGGAGAAAATAAAAAAAAATGGCAACAATCAGTTCTCACTATGTCCTCTCCCTAATAACAAATTGCTAACTACTATAATAGTGTGTTTCTCACGTAACGATACGCCGCGCTCTCGACGCCATTACGAATTACAATCAACTGACGTGCATTTATTGTATCATATACATACATACATACATACATACATACATACATACATACATACAATTAAATATGATTCTGGTCACTCAATTACTTTAGAATATTATTTTAATTGAATGTTTTAATGTATTTGTTTTATATAGAAGATTGTTATTGTTTTATTTTTATATTTCTTCTGAATACACCGATATTCTGAATATGGAATATTAGGATACTGAGGATTAGAAAATAACTAAATTACAAAATTATTTAATCGTTGTGATTATCTCGTCTAGTTTTCAAGGTCTTTAATTGTTAAAGAGATACCCTTTAAACTCTTCCACTCTTAACAGGCATCGTCATTACATTAAAAGAAAATTCTTATAGACTAACTGAAAAAGCCTCTGAATGTTTCAAAATTTTTATATTTTTTTCTACGCTTCGTCTTTCGGGATTGAAGAAATTAAAATTTTCTAAATGAGAATGGAACATCAAAACCATCAATTTACAGTTACATAGTGAGGCCTTATTACAACTTTCATTCTATTTATTATCAGTTAAAATACTACATTTATTATATAAAATAATTGAAGAGATCCACAAATGAATACTAGGAGTAAAACAATGAAATGTGAACGCGCAGCGGTAGTGATTTTCTCATACAGCTATTATGACGACACGCGTCGCGAAGTTGACTAACTACTAAATTTATATATTTATGTAGAATATTTTAGTATATTTTAGTAAATGTGGAAATGGTGGCGAAGTTAAATCATACGAATATGCGTGGTTTTTGAAAGATTTGTACGATGGGCGGCGAAACGGTGGGTAACAACTATTCTACCAAAGGGATTCTTTTTTCAAAAAAAAATATTTTATTATATTGTTAAACATGATTTTTTTTTTGTTTTTATTATATTCAAAATATTATTATTATTCCAACGTGGCCGCACAATGGCGGCCATTTTGGATTAATAACAATATTTTATGATGATGTTGTTTGTCTAGTAGGTCAAATTGAGATTGCATGATTTTATATATTACTACAAAAACTAATTACAAAATTTCAAAAATGGATTATACCTACTTAGATAATGTTAGATAGTATAGGTACCTTTTGTGAAAATCGCTTAATGCCATACAAATTCTTAATTGTCATTAAAGAATTTGAACCCTAAAACCTATTCATAGTTACGGCGCTACCACCACTGTTCCAAGAGTGCAATATTTCTATACTAGAACAATGGAAGCTCCAGCTTACATAGTTATGTGAAGATCGTATGTAACGCTTGGCACCGAGTTATTCCAGGTAGTACATACCTTTACAATGTATTTGGTATATATGTATAACAGATTCTAAATATTGTTGAATTATTTATATTAAATAGTTCTTGAGACGGGTGACTGTAAACGCGACAGGTTGTGGGTTCGATTCCCAATGAAATGAAATACTTAATATTTCCATTTCCTTGTCCTGTTACTGAGGCATAGCGCGTTGTCTAGTTACGCCACTAAGCACGCAATGCCTCCAAAATTCGGCGGAAAGTGGGAAGCATCTAAATGGGAAATAAAGTTTCACGACATAAATGTCGGTCCCCAGTTCCCTCTGCCTACCCTGCCTATGTACAGCGTAAAACTAAAAAAAAAACAGAAATATACTTATACTGTATCTATTTATAAATCAAAGTAAATCAACTTCACGCTGTATCCCGCACAAATTATAGTAGGTAGAGGGAGCCTCGTGTAATGTAAAACACTCCGCCCGCTGCTTTCCGCTGTGTTGATGAGTAGCGGAACGAAGACATGAAAATATAAATTTAAATAAATATCTCCTTTTCTCGAGTGGGGTTCGAACCCACAACCAGTCGCGTTCACACACATACACTAATGGCTCTACGCCACTACTGGCCTCACTGTATCTATATACAATATTTCAATAAATCTCTTAACAAATCACAATTACAAGATCAAATATATATTTACAAAGCATTTATAACTTTCAGTTTACGAACACGTTGTCCACTGGAAACGCAACACATTTAATTAAAACGTATCTCCAATTAATACTCATTCGAGATATTTATCCAGCAACACTCGCGCGCTCCCATCTTTAAAAGCTTAAAGCTTTTGAAAATAATATGAAAAACCCTCACGCTAAGTAATTCGTGTGCTTTATGTTCTTATTCTGTTTTATTGATATCGTTAACTTTATTGGATTATAATTATATCTTTTTTAGCTTTACGCTTGTATTCGGAAGATGGTAGAGTAGGTAGAGTGAACCTGGGAACCTAGTGTTAAAATATTTCCGTTCCTCACTTTCCGTAAAATTTTGGTGGTCGTGGTTCGTGTGGAATTGTGGAAATGAAAATATTCAATATTTTATTGCCTTTAATGGAATCGAACTTTCTTTTTTACAGTACTTTTTTAAATATTTTTTATTATAGGTTTGCAAAAATAAATAAATCGTGCTATAAATATTAATTTGTATCGTTATTGTGAAATAATGATTTTAAAAACTATTTTCCATTTAATAGTATTAATTTTTTTAATTTCCTTATTGTTACAGTGGCTCAGTTGAAATATGTCTGATTATGAGTAGCTACATAGTTGTTCATTCGAATCCTGCCCAAGGAAATATATAATATTTCTCCCAAGTCGTCCAAAGTTTTAGGTCTTGTTTGACTTCCACGCTTCCATCAAAAATGTAAGAGAACCATCTTCCAAATTTCTAGACTTTTAAAATGATGAATATCTCAAATTATAATGTCAATTCGCTATACATATCTACATGTAATTTTTTCAGCTGCATCCCTCATATAGCAGGGTAGATAGAGGAAATCTAGTGTTAAGATCCTCATCTTCTGCGAATTTTCGAAGCATTGCTTATTGAGTGTCAGAACTCAACGCCGCGCTTTGCTTCGGCACATATTACAATAATTTGTACAAATAATTCATTCCCCCGAGTGGAAATCGAACACACAACCGTCGTGTTTCAATCACATCCTTTTGCACCTGCGCCACGACGGCTTCATATCAAATGCTTTATTTACAAATTTTCATCAACTTCAACGAGAATTTTGACCTAACCAATAATAATATCTAACTATTTATACACGAACGCCCCACTTACTGTCTAATTAGACATCACCCAGCTCGTACATCGTACACCAACACTTTATAAATAAAATATGACATTTATATAGCAAGAGTTAGTAATATCGATTAATTATAACTCGAGTCGTGCGGTATGAATGGGCCTCGAAATTGTGCCTCGAATATTTGTGCCTAAGCCAAATATTTTAATTGTCTCGACGAGTCTAAAAGAGCGGATTGATAGTGTCTTTTGATGATAATTTATGTTCTGTTTGCGGAGTCTAATAGCTGTGATGTAGGGTTATAGTTGTGATATGGTGTTCGTTTAGAATACTAACTGTTGTTAAATATGTTTATTCATGTAAAATTCTCTGTATAGTAAGTTAGTGAGTTAATGAGTGAGTGAGTGAGTGAGTGAGTGAGTGAGTGGGTGACAGAACTGATAGACAAGACACAGACGATGAATAGATAATTACTGAATTTAGGTATTACAAATTGTGGCATGTAGGCGTTCTAGAGTAGGGAAAAAACAGATGGTATTTAAAATTTTTAGGGCTAACTATATTATATTAACGTAAAGTTACTTTCAAATATATTTACCGTAAATGTAAATTTATTAATTTTTCATTTCCTCGCTTTAGTGACAAAATAAAGCGTAGCGAGTATGTTAGAGTGTGAGTGAATTTGACATTGCGACCACAAAATTTTGTGTCTGAACACTTGGTCCCCTCTGCCTATTCAGCTATAAGTGGTTTACAGAGTGTAGTTATTTACCTAATTTGTTTTAAATTTTACAGATAAACAACAAATGAAACGCAAAAAATCGACTGAAGATGTGCGTTCACCCCTCGGGGGTGAAGGTTCAATGACGAGTGAGGAAGGCGAGGAGATCGGCAGGCGCAAGAAGGCCAGGACAACCTTCACTGGCCGCCAGATCTTCGAGCTGGAGAAACTCTTCGAGGTCAAGAAGTATTTGTCGTCTGGTGAAAGAGCTGATATGGCCAAGTTGCTCAATGTTACGGAGACTCAAGTAAGTCTCGTAAATTGTGTTTCTTATTCTCAATTATTTTTTTATATCAATATTTTGTAGATAATATACCATAGGAATCATAATCAAAATGATAATTTTGTAGGCCGTTGTAAGGACTTTTCATTGTTTAAATGGATATTTTAAAGAGTTTATTAATAATGTTATACCTGACGGCGCTTAACTTCGCTATTAGGATAGCGAAGTTAAGCCACACTAAGAGAAATATAATTAAAATATAAATATCCACAAAAAGAAAGTAGAAAATTCTGACCATAAAATAATCATCGAAGATATTCAAATTAAGCGCTATATTTGAAGTTTGTCATCTGGTTTCTTTAGAAATAAGATTCTCTTTATTGACCTTTTTACAAATCACTCTACGATTTATTTGTTTCCTAAGAAATTAATAAGATAACCTACGTATTATAATTATATATTATCTTAATTAAATTTACTGAACTGTAGCAAGTTGTCAGCTCCACTACCAGCAGCCTCTGGATGTGTAGTTGGTACATCTGTCAATAGATGATATTTAAAACGCTACAAATCGTCGCCTGTAATTATTTAATGGGTCATCACCTCGTCGTTTGTTCCACGAAATACCGATTTAAACACTGTGCGAGACGCGCGCGGTTAAGACGTAAGCTCTAGCGATCGATAAGCTTTTTCTATATTTTTTTTACGATATCTGATTGTATTTGCGAAGGTCATAGGTTCTATGTCCGCTCATGGGAGTTAGTTATATAAAAAAATATCACTGTGCTTTATCTTGCCAGAGCGTTAAACATATAATTAATTCATCCAGGGAAGTATTTAACCCATAACTGTTATTATGGCTACAATATTTAAAATATTCGAGCATATTTGAATATCATATTAATGACATAATTTTGAAAAAAAATATTGATAAGGGGACCCCATTAGCTCTTATTAACGCAACCTGTTTAGTGAACTTTACTGATCAATGTTCAGTTTACACTAAAAAAAGACAAAACCTCATCAAGAAAAACGCAGGAACTAAAAAGGCAAGCTCAATAACTAAAAAGTAGCTTTACAGCAGTAGACCGTGGTCACAACTGCCGGTAGACTGAGGTGGCATTCGTCTGTCAGTTTGACATAATTATTATATTATTATATTTCCGTGTGATCCCGGCCTAGAATAGGATCATCCTGGTAATGGTGGTGTCGTAAGAGGCGACTAAAGTACGTGTGGTAGAGTCACGTCGCCAGCAATGGCAACACGCATGGGCAGACTCGGACCGGACCATTACCACCCCCGGCATTTAAAACCGGCGTGAAGTAGTGGCTTTATGCCACTGCGTTTCGCATCAGGTAATGTCAGGCCCCGGCGCCCAACCCATCTTAAAGGCCGGCAACGCACCTGTAACTCCTCTGGGGTTGCACGGGGCCGTGGGCGGCGGTAATCACTTACCATCAGGTGACCCGCACGCTCGTTTGCCGTGTCTTTTCCATAAAAAAAAATCAAACTACCGCCAACGATTTCTTAATTGCCTTGGATTCCTGCAGAATAAGCTGACTATATCTTGCTCTTTGCTGTGGTGTTTGAGACTTCAAAGTTTTAATGCAAAGTCGAACACTTTATATTCCCGAAAATTGTTCATACTAAAATACATAAGTAGAGATGTTTTGGTTTAACAATATCATTTAAAATGAATTTAAATGCTTATTCACCTTAAATGAACTATCCATATTTGAACCCCCAACCACCACCCATATTCATCGTAATTTCGCCATACTGCTTTACCCTACGTAATTAAACGAACTAATAATGTTATTCATCATCGTCTGAATAACCAAAAATGTAATTATTCTTAAAGACGAGCGTAATGTGGTGTCAAATACTTAATGCTCCCGGGCGCTCCCGGCCGCTCCCGTGCGGTCGGAGTTCTGTGAAATCTTCACAAATTAAGTGCCTAGTTGCCAGCTGGTTCTCCACATCTCTTGTGTATGTTCAATTTATGAGAGGTAGCGGTTTTGTATATGTTATTTTGATGTTTTTTTCCAAAATTGAATCTAGAAAATTTAAAATGCAGAGGTAAGTAGAGTATATTATACAATTTGATTACAGGGATCAGACAGACATTCTCCCCGTTATCTCTCATGTTTTAAAGGTAGTTAAAAAGAAAATCTATTGATATATCTCTCGTTTTTTTTTTTCGATCATGATATATCTCTCCTTCGATTTCCAAAATTTAGTAACAAGACCAACCATGTTGTTGAGTTTCGCCAATCAACATGCAATGTCTCAAAAATTAAGTGGTAAGTTGGCAACATTGGCAAGTACCTTAACACTATATTCCCAGGGTACAATGTGAAGTGATATAAAAAATCATTTTTTCATTAAAAGAACCCAAATATTGTAACTTAAACCACACAGTAGCTTAAAGGAGATAATTATATTATCCAAGGTGGTAGCGTCCCCCGCTGACGAGGCACACATGGCGGCACTAATTAAAGCGTCCCATCATATTCTAAACAAAGTGAAATTAACACATGCTCCTCGCGTGACACCATAGCCTCGTGCATGGGATGCAGGCTCCCGAAAGTAATTGTTTTATTATATTCAAAACTAGCGACTGAATAATAAACAAAATAAACTATACTTAATTATAGTAACTTAGTACTATAGGTAGCTTAGGTAGGTAGGTACTTAATTATAGTAACTTAGTACCGTAGGATAGACAGAGGGAACCTTGTGTCAAGTTATACTCCGTTCCCCACTTTCCGCCGAAATTTTTGAGGTATTGCGTATTGAGTGGTGGAACTCAACGCCGGGCTTTTGCCTTGGTACCAGAGCAAAGAAATGAAAGTATTAAGATATAATAATTCCTCGAGTGAGGATTGAACCCACAACCATCGCATTACAGTCACACTCTCATGTTCCTGCGCCATCATGGCCTCCACTATACGATGCTATAATTTTTTGAGTTAAGCTACCAGAGTTTCCTCGGAAAGTTAACACAGTTTATTAAATAAATCTATAAATGTACCTTAAAACCATTTAAATAAACCACTAAATACTTGTCATCCTGTTGAAAACCTATTTAAAATGATCTACAAAAAACCCTCCACAGTCGAACAAAATCAACATTTAGCCAGCTTTACACGTCATCCGCTCTTTAATTGCCTTTCCCAAAATATTTGGACACGTGTTGTGTCGTGAGGTTGCAAATTTTTAACCTAATAAGTTAGTAACATAAAAAAACCCGGTTAAGTGCGGCTTACAATAGTTGACAAATTTAATTTTGCGGGCATATGTACTTATTTTGTTTGAAATGAACAACAAATATATATGTTTTTAATTTTTTTTCTATGAAGGACCCATTCACCTTTCCAATTTGTTACTTTATTTACATTGTAAGTTTCCAACATATTTCGTGCCAAATTTCATAACTAGGTAGGTCCGCGCTAAGTACTCAATAGGTTACGACTACGCGGCGATTTCATATAAAATGTAGTAAAATCTATGCATAAATGCTCGTATCTTTTGATTGCTGTAAGATTGTGCTTTAAGGGACTATAGACAATATTTGATACTAAATTCAACTTGACAGACGACAGAAGACGAACAACAAGCAAACAACACAAAAGGGTTCCGTTTTTACCTTTTGAGGCACGGAAATTAAAAAAAAAACGCTTGTAAAGGAACTTTGTGTCCAGTTTCCACTCTTTGCCCAAAGTAAGTGAGACAATTTCACAATATATTTTTTGCGGGATAAAGCGTGAAGCTGAAAAAAATAATAAAATATATAATATAAATAAAGAAATTAAACGTTTTATTGATTAAGTGATAAGCGTTTGACCACTTTTTATTTGATAAAAACGCGACAACGGACATAATAAATTGCTACCTATTTATTTTTTTATTGTGTAATCATAATAAATATTATTACGATCTAGCCGTTCATTTGGCGAATATGAATCAATTTTAAAAGTTTTAGTTTTACAAGAAATCAGAAACATACAATAAAATGATAAAAAAATTGAAAACAAACAATCTGAACACTATAACACAAAACTAGCAAAATTCTCTAAAGCAAAATAGTCTAAGTTAGTCTATTTACATAGCTAAGTGGCTTATTAATTCGCGGTTGTGTGTCTGTTTGTTCGCCAGTACAAATACGAATACGAATAAGTATACGACAAAACTGTTATTGTACCACAATCTCAGGAACAACAACACTAATTGACTACTCTACACATTTAATATTTACCAACAGTCACTCCAAGATACGCAATTAAGGACTTTATTTCTTTATTATTACGATTTGTTTTCATTTGTCACTAAAAGTGTATTGGGACATTTTGTGGTGGGCGTGGATCGGGTCCACTGGGAGAGGAAAATACAGGCTGATCTTATTCCGTTAATATTTCGAAGGGGACGCTCTTTTGATATGAACGCACGTAGATAATTAATCTTTGTTCATATATCGTATCGAGATTTGTTCTGTTGTAATATGTCGTATAGAATGTTATTTTTAACCGACTTCTGTTAAAGGAGAAGGTTCTCGATTCGATTTTATTTTTAATTATGTATTGTTGTTTCCTAATATTTGATATGCTGTTGTTATTATATGGATGTATGTATTATTTATTGCAATAAATTCGTGCATAATAGACAATATATTTAATAATTTTGTACATATAAATTGTGGTAGGTGAATGTCAACGCCACAATTTTTCAAAACAGTTGAAATATATTTTATCAATTATCAATTAAATATTGATTTGAATGGATTTAAAACGAATCAATGCAATGTTCCAGAATATTATGTATGTCGTCAAGGTATTTCTCGTGAAGCTTTTTAAAATTTTTGTAGATTATTAGACGAAATTGCCAAACGTAATGAAAATATGAAAAAACAAACTATGTATAGTTTTAGTTTTATTTTTGTAAAAAACAATCGTGCTTTTATATGTCTATACTAAGTTATAATAATAATAAGGTAATTCCATATTCGTAAAACATATTATGTTTAAAATATCTAAAGTTACAAAGAAAAATATTTAGAAAAACTTAACTGATTATTAAACAGCCTATATTACACTAAGCGTCTCGTCTCGTCCAGAGCACATGTCATCTGTTAAGTGTTTTCGTCCCCTCCACGAGGTGCCTCGTCTCTAACTGTCTGCGCGTGCACAACCTATTGAGATGATTGGGAACATTTAATTGATATTATCGCCGTAATAGATACTGTACGCCCTTATGGCTCAATAGGGCAATGTCCCATTGTAAATGGGATGGTTGTGAGTGAAATCCCCAGCTGGGATGATGATTATACCTATTTATTTTTTCCTTCTTCCAAATTGCTGGTAGTTGTGAATGGAGTGTCATAACGCACCTTACACGGGGTTATATGCCTTGTATATTCTATAAAAAAAGATGGATGAAAATATTAGGGGTTATTGTCTTTATTCACGTTTTCTATTTATTAATATGAAAATTTTGATTTTTTTATAAAGTTAGTAATTTTTATAATTAGTAAATTGTTTTTTTGAAACTCTCCCCACTTTGCTTTTAATTTTCAATATATTGCATATTAAGTGGCGGAACTAAGTCTGAATCGAATTCACGGCTATCGCTTACAGTCAGACGCTGTACCGCTGCGTCTGATTATTTATTCACGTAAATAATTCACAAAATAATTCACAATTAAATAATTTATAAGTTTAAGCTTTTTTAAAAAACATAATAAAGAATATCTATCAAGCGCATCTATAATTGTAACAAAAATTGTAATTTCCAAACAAACAGTTTTCTACGAGCTTACACACACACACACACACACAAATCACAATTCAATGCTCAATTACAACAAACATAGCATTTCATGAAAATCATATCCGTATTGCGTAACAAATGCGGGGGCAAACGGATTTCAATAGACACTAATAGTGTGTAATCAGTTGTTATTAAATTATGAACGCGTTGAGTACAATTCTGACCCATAATTGTATAGCAATAAAACTCATATTCCTATATTTTGGCAAAAAAACATCAGATATTCATAATCCCAGTACAAATAGACGGGTCTTTGAGCGATTCACTTTTGGAAATAATACCTATTACGGTAAAATTGATGGAATTTCGACTTTATGGTCTTGGAATATGGTCGATTTTGTAGTTTTGGTGAGGCAGATATGTAGCGATTGAGCTTAGGGTTGCCAAGCGACGGATGCGTGTTTATTTCTTGTTTTGACGGACTTCATGCTCGAAGTCGAGTATCATATACAAAACATAGGAACTTGTTAAAACTTGTTGGTTTCAATATTGAGTGGTTTGTTGTTTTTTGTATAGTAATTTGTTTTGTATTAATGTTTCAAATTAATCTTGATATTATTGACCTTTGGTAAGTTGTGATAGTAATATACGTTTTATGTAAGATAATGTTATATGTAATAAAACGTATACGATACGTTTTATGTAATAAAAAAATAATTTTACTAACTTAATAAGTTCAAAAATACTTATTTAGAAAACGTATAAAAATTTGAACGTAGCGGGACTCGAACCCGCGCCTTCTGGAAACCGACCAGGCGCTCTGACCACTGAGCCATACGTTCTCGCCAAGCTACGTCGAAATTTTGTATACGCTTGTTACAACTTATTTATGTTGTTAGCATCTCTGTAGGGAGATTTTTACAAATTTCCGCTACCCAAAGATAATTACTGAGAATTATCGTTTGGCAAGAGAGAATACTATTTTTTTTTTATATTTTAAACATTTTTAAAGTGTTAATCCACACTTAGGAAAGATAAATACTTAATTAGAAAACGTACAAAAATTTGAACGTAGCGGGACTCGAAGGAGGCGCGGGCTCGAGTGGGTGTGGATTAATACTTTAAAAATGTTTAAAAAATATTTAACTTCAAAAATGATGATAGTTAATTACAGTTAAGAAAAAAAAGATACCGTTAAGACTTTTAGCCTTAATGATTTATATTCCTTTTATAATTGATAAGAAAGTATTACTTAGATAATATCACGTAAATAATTATCTTAAATGGAAACTAGACTCAGATCAGCCATAAAAAAACTAAATATAAAAAATTGACTAGTACAGATATTCACTAGTGACGAAACGACGCCCTTTAATTTTATAAAGCTTAAATTAAATAAAAAAAACCGTCATACACACCCCTAGCTCACATTTTGTTAGCCCACAACCGGTAAATGGGTCGTCAAATCGACGGTCGATTGGTATTGTAAGGTATATAAATTAATATAAATTAATAAGCACCAATTAACATAATAGTTGCTCTCGTAGCGCTGTGGGAAAATCTTTAAATCTAGTGCGAGTTCAATGCCAAGTACAGGGAATGTGTATAATTTAATTGTTTTACATTTTCTAGGGCCGATTATACAAAACGCGACTTAAGATTGGCCTATATATACTTGCCGCAACACTTGATTCTGTAGGTTTAAATCAAAGCTAATTGCATATAAAACTATTATTTTAGTTTACTGAATTTTCGGTTTTGAATATATATTTTTATTGAATTTTGTACATAAAAAGAGCTAAAAGCATCACGTTTCACGCTTCATACTGCACGGAGTAGCTTGAGGGAACGGAGCGATAGATGCCACGGTCTTTCTTTACCTCTTTCGCCTCGTCCACTATCATCAACCTCTTCATAAATACTCTTCAATATTACAAACATTGTGTTCTCGTAGATCGACCGAGGTCTCCCGCTGGTTCTCTTTCCACTTATTCTTGCTTACAATGTAAAAACCATATATTAAAAGCTCCTATGCGTATAAAATGTATTAAACATTCAAAATTATTAACATTTATAAAAAAACAGTATGAGAGTATCGTTATATAGTAATTAATGATCCATCATTGTAAACTGAATGGTCTCTTAATAAAATTTTATAATTCTATATAATATTGTTTTTTTTTTTAATCTTATAAGCTTCAATGTTTTTTTTTAGATGTAGACAATTCTTGCATATAGAGAAAAAGGCAGGCAGAATATTGTAATGGTAAGGCGTTCTATTTCTCTTTTTACCCACTTTAAGACATAATGCCGCATTGATTTTCATCACTCA
This sequence comes from Heliconius sara, assembly GCA_917862395.2. NCBI lineage: Eukaryota > Metazoa > Arthropoda > Insecta > Lepidoptera > Nymphalidae > Heliconius > Heliconius sara. The sequence goes on along the minus strand of OU860788.1, from coordinate 378,821 downwards.
GCACATAATATCCTGAACTATGGTAGAGAAAGGAGTATCTTGACACTAGATTCTCTATGTCTACCGCAATATATATGCATATGGAAAAAAATAACAATAATTAACTTTATTATTCTGCGTAATCGTCATATCAGGTCTGAAGAGTGGGATTGGCCAGACGTAATTATATTTTGTTTTTGTTTCATCATGTTATCGCCCTCGGGCAAGCAAGCTTAGAGGGACTTTTATCCAGTGGCCTAAGTAGGGTGCGTAGTTCTTAATTTTCGACATTTTCCTCCTGGAGATTCTCCTATTTTTTTTGTAACTATGAATTATTAATATTATCTTTTTTTTAAATAAGCTGTTAATTCGATTGAAAACATTAATTATATTAGGTACTATAATTACATGTAGGAATTAGTGATATTAGTCCTTTTATCATATAACACGGATCATACAACATTCAAGATCGATCTTAGAGGTGAGAGCGATTTATAAAAACGGACCTTTATATCATACACACATACAATTCACTGTTCTTAGCATGCTTTATGATTATAGAACTGAAGGATATATGCTATGCTATGTAACTTAGTTGTTGCAATTTGACTACATGGGTGAAGCGAAGCGAAGGTAAAAGCGCTTCTATATCCTTACCTGGTGTTACACGGAGTCGTTGATGGTGGTGATCACTTACCGTCAGGTGACCCATATGCTTGCTTGCTTTGTATTTTATAATAAAAAAATCTTGTTAAGAATAATAATTAAAAACAGAAACATGGCAACCCTACTCCCAACCGAAACGATTACGCTGGTCATTGGATACGTAATTTAAATTAATAAAGCGGCTATTAATGTTTGATCGATGGAGCAATAATCGCGTCGTGACAGCCCTGCCTCAAATGTACCGCCTCATTAGTGGTAGTGGGTACGAGGGCCGCGGCGGGGGACTTTTGTAACGGATTTCGTTGCTTTTTGTTTCTTCTAAGTTATTCTAAGATGTAATGTATTATAGCTGTGGCCGTCGCGCGGTGGTCCTTGATTCGATTTGTACTTGAGGAATTATTTTATTCTACAGGGTAGGTAAAGGGAGCCTAATGTTAAGATACTCCGCTCCCTACTTTTTGCGGAATTCTGAAGGCATTGCGAATTTGCCTCGAAATCAGAGCGAAGGAGGATAGAACCCACAACCTGTTGCGTATACAGCTACACGCCTGTTCCGGCTCTTCATGTACTTATTATTCTAATTAATATCGAATTTACAATTCCATCGGTCATTGAAGTGCCGCCAAAATTTACATAAATAGACATTAGACAAGCAGTCGCCAGTTGCTTCATAATCTTGAGCTGTTCATATCATGTTTTTGTTATTATTTATTATTGAGGTTATTGTGGCGCAGTGGAGTAGTCTTTAAATGCGATGGTTGTGGGTTCGACGTTCACTCAAGAATGATTGTAATTTTTATTTCACCAGTCTTCAAGCAATATAACAACTAAAGATAAGTTAGAAAGTAATCATTTTTGTCAGTTCTGTATACATTTGGGTATCATAATTATTTTTTTTTAAATACACGTGCACGAGATTACAATTAACGAAGAGTACCCGAATTTGTTAGACAGATAAGACTCTGTTAATTTCTTCAGCCGTTGCCATTTAACCTGGTTACCAATAATTATTCCTTCGAGTAGAAATCGAATACACAACTGTCGCGTAGTCGGGGGCACCGTTCAACGGGGTACCATAATATTAGTGCCTCTAAACTGTAAAATCGATAAATACCTAAATATAAAAAGAAAAATACCCGGTAGACCCAAAGCTACCTCAAGTACCTCTGTGAGACCGTAAATACACCACAAACAGTAAACCCGTCCAGGCTATTAAGCAAATACAATTAATTTAAATGATCATCACTCAGAGACAAAAAAGCTACGTTTTAATTTCGGGACGCGCCTGCAAGGGATTTGATTTATCTCCCATTATCTAGCTACAGGGCTGCCGAGTGCCGGTTACGTTATATTGTTTCAAGAAAAAAATCTGAGAAATTAACTACTTTTGAGGCCAGTCGCGGCGCAGGGGCACCAGTGTATGACAGCAAGCGTGACTCGTTATGGGTTTGATTCCTGTTCCAGGAATTGAAATATTTTATATTTTCGTCTCCTCGTTTTGGTAATAAAGCAAAGCGTGACGTTGAGGCGACGTCTGAAATTCAACACGCAATGCCTCAACAATTAGGGAGGGAGGAACGGAGTGTCTAGGAACGTACCTAGGTTCCATCTGCCTACCCTGCTATGTGCGGGATATAAGCTTCAAAAAAGCAACCATTATAACTAGCTTTGTTATTCCAACATGAATGATTTTTTATCTCATTTTTTTTGTACCGCCCGTTACTTTGACGTGTTATGATATATACTGAGACAAAGTATAATCTTTTATTGCCCCATACTTTACACGCGGCGCTATCAAATGTAATCTTAGTTGACAATTTTAATTGCCACGATTTTATTTATACATGGTATAAGAGGTGGAACCTATTTTAGTTAGCGTTTGTTGTTGTATTAGATTTATTAGGGATTATCGATAGTCCGGGTGTTGAATGTTTGCATCTGTAAGGCCGTAGTGGCGCAGTGCTAGTGTGTATGGCTGTAAATGAAATGATTGTGGGTTTGGATTCCACTCGGGAGAATGAATTCTCTAATAATATATTTCATTTCGCTCTGGAAACAAGACAAAGCGCAATTTTGAAGTTGCGCTGAAGGTGGAGAACGGAGTGTCATAGCTCTACGTTAACTGTGCCTGCCCGTTCATATTCGAAATGCATGTGTAGTGAAGCTAAAATATATCTTTAGGCTAAGTAGCCGGGAATATGTAATGTATTTCAATTTAGTCTTAATATTTTTTTTTATTTTATCGTATTAGTATGTTTTTATTTTTATATAACTTGGTTATATTTTCAGGTGACTTTTTACAGTTACTTTACAATCTCTTAATATTTACTATCTTCCAATAGATAGTATTAAGATACGAAAAAATATCTATTTTTTTAACGGTATTCCGAGCCATATCCAACTTTTAAGATTCGTTTCAACTTGGCCGATAATTAAAAAAAAACAACTTTAATCATCTCTAATCTTTGACTACATTTTTTCCTAAGAACGTGACAAAATTTTGAAGCTATTAACAGATGGAGACAAAAACTTCTTATAAAAACTAAGGCTTTACTCCGGTATGTTAATAGGCCATGACTCTAGTGTTGTATTTTTTTACAACTTGGTGACAAGATGTGATTTTTTTCGCTTCACCTTAGCGTGAAGTAAAAAAAATCACATCTTGTAGGGAAAGCGAACTTAGTATTAGGACACTCTCTTCACCTTTCGCCCAAATTTCGAAACATTGCGTGTTGAGTTGTGGAGTTCAACATTCATCGCTTTAGCTTGATATCAAATCGAGAAAATGTTAATAATTAGTTTCCCGAATGGCAATCGAACCTGCAACCACCTTTGCAGTCAGTTACAGCGCCGTTGCGCCACGACGACCATGGTTTATGAAATATTCAATAATTACATTTACATTTCCACGCTCTGGTAACGAGAAAAATCACGGCGTTGAATCCCAACACTAAAACGCAATGTTTCTAAAATTTGACAGAAAACAGCAGGGTTTCATAACACTTGGTTACCTCTGCCAATACTACTATAAGCCCGCATATATACAGCGTAAACAAAAAAAAAGTGATACCAAAACAGAAATCGCCACTGGATCATCGCACTCAGCTATAAAAATCTCAATTAAAATAACCCAAACGGAACTGAACTGAACTGAAAGCCTGTAAAACATTATTAACCTCTCACAGTAACTCCGCTTTAATTTCCTCAAAACTCACAAATAAACAATCGAATAAAATCACTAGAGCACTCATCGGCCACTTAAATATACCAAAATAAGTAGAGCCATACATAATTTTTACATACAACTTATTTCTAGAGGAAATAAAGCTCATTTTACAAAAGCTCAACCTCTGATAGGGGTCGTGGTAAACTGGTCGTGTCGCACTTAGAGGCTAGTGATGCAAATGTTTGATATAATTGTAGCTTATATCGATATAACGAGCGAGTTATCGGTTTTAATTGGTATAGCGAATAGGATTTTGTACTTCCGCGTGCGCTAGTTGTGTATCGAAAATGTATTAAGTGCTTTTTTTGACGTGTAAATAAACTGGTTAATGTGTAGTTAATTGAGTTATGTTTCGTTGTTTCAACGTTTTTTGTGTGCCTATAAAATATTATTCAATTGACAGTTTGTTTAAGAATATTAAAAGGTTCTTTTATGTTTATATTTTAAGGATATTTTGCTGATACTAATACTTCAAATTAAAGCTCGACATCTCTCATTGCTTATATATCTTTACGCTAGGTAATAACTATACTATTTATTGTTTGTATTTAACTCTCACATTACTGAATGATTGACAGACAATGCACGGACGAATCTACTGTGTAGAGGAGTACTGATAATTTTTTGAAATCCCTACAGGAACGGGACTAGACGAAAATTTCTATTTCGTATTTTAAAATTCCCGCTAAGAAAGTTGCGATGACTAATTAATAATAATCCCATGAGACAGATTTAAATTTTAAAATATTTTATACACACATACTGCACTAACACGTACCAAATCGACATTATACATTAAGCTTACACTTTATTCTGTTGTATATTCGTTTCTGTAGTTAACATTCGTTTTACGTACATCCATTCAAAATAACACAGTAACAACCTTTCAAAATAATTGAGAACGAAATATACCGAATAGTGACGAATTTTTGCAGCTTGTTTTTCCCGCATAGGCAAAGATAACCTAGTGTTACGACACTCCACTGAGTGACACTGTCCAACCTTACCACGATGTACCACGATGTACCACGATGTACCACGATGGCTTAAAAGATCTACTACTGCTAATAATTCGATTTAACTATTTCTTAATAAAAATATTTCAAATACATTTTAATAAGAAAACAATCAATTAAACAATTATCGACATAACCAATCGACATCACCATTCTTATCAAACCCCAACAATTTCGAAAATACTCCCTTCACTTTGGAATCTCGTAAACCATATTCATCGTTATTCTTACTCATTGACCGAGCGAGACAGACGTATTTATTTGTGCGAATTAGAGAGGGACGGAAACAAAACAGGATGACGAAACGCTTTTATGAAGAGTGTAATGGGTTAAATTCAACGTCAAATTGGTCTTTTAATAGGGTGATGTCAAAGTTGTGAATATTTGAGAGAGCTTTTGTTTAATTGTTTATGTTTGTATGGAAAGCTCAGCTTTTTGCAGGTTTTCTTTTATTTCGGATTAATAAAGATGTTTTGGAAGTTGAGTTATACGCTAGTGTTTGTATGTACGTTAAATGTACATTGTTGTTAAATAATCAAGTATTTTTAAATGATGTGCTCGTATGTAATTGTTAAATTGACTACCAAAAGCTCTTTAAATTACTGATTTTCAACACGTTATTTGTATCTAAATTATAGCATTACATATCTCGTATTAATTTGCATATTAATATGAAACCTTTGAATTAATATACAAAATAAAAGCGAGAACAAAACTAAAATAGTTTAGTTTTCGATTCACTTAAATATTGCTTATTGTCAATTTAACTTCCGTTCCCCAGACTAGCGGAACTCAACGCCGTGCATTACCTAATTTTCAAAGCGAGGAAATGGAAATATTTAATCAATTTTAAACTAATGGCAAGATCTAAGCAATCCCAATAGACATTCAACATCTCAATTACGTCCATACTCTCTGTACATATCAAATACAACCTCACCTAATACCTACAGACGGAAATAATACTCCTGACAGGAACTAACATGACGTTTGATACATTCAAACCGTACTGTATAGCAGGCCATTTCTCGCCAATTATACTACCTTGATTTTTAAATATACACGCAGATATATATCTTAAGCTTTGAGTTTAAGCATCAATTTGCTATATCAATTGAAAGCTCTGAAAGCTCTTGAAGGATTTATTGATAAGGTAATTTAAGCTCTATTTGTGTAGCTTTTAGAGTATAATTTCCATTAAAATAAAGATCAAAGGCTGATGTTGCACGACACACCGCAATAATATGGTGATATTCGAAAATGGTTGTTAAGGGACAGATTGTGTTTTGTTTATTATTTTTTTGTTTTTGTATATTTTTGTTAGTTAATTATCAGTTATATTTATTATCACTATGAGTTATTACAGACCCTGACAGTAAAAACGTTGGTTGGGGGTTCGATTCCCACTCGGGGGCGGATATATTATTTTCATTTCCTTGCTCAGCCGATAAAGTACGGAATTGAATGCCGCTACTCAGCAAATAGTATCGACGAGAACAGAGTGTCTTAACATTACGTTCTCTCTGCATATCTTGGCTATATGCTGAATAAAAAATAACTAAAATACTAGTAAATGAATGGCGGCTTTGGCTTGTAAACTGCTCTAAGCTTTTAGTACTTGGCTTGAGTTTAGAAAGCTTTTAAATATGCATAATCTAAGAAATTGATATATAGTGTGTTTCTTTATTGCGAATACAATCAATGTCTGATGTTTGATAGAAGATGTCGTGGCGCAGCATTGTCTGAACGCGATGGTTGAAGGTTCGATTTTAATAAAAATAAAAAAAATACATTTATCATTCTGGTAGCTAGAAAAAGCGCGGCGCTAAGTTCCGTCATTCAACACATAACTTCGTGACAATTTGGCAGATCATCGGTAACGGACATGGAGCGTCTTAATATTGAGTTTTTAGGTGGGGCTAAGAAAACAGTATTTAATAAAGTAGCTATTAGATGATTAAAAAAATATAAACACTAAGACTCAATTACAAATATTATTTTTGGGTATTAAGTACAAAATACTGTCTTTTGCTTTAAATAAAACTATCCAGACCAGTAAAATAATTGACTTACTATAATAAATATGTATATTTTTATTATATGATCTACATTTTAAATTAACTATAATGATTTTTAATTTCTTTAAATTTTACACATCACACCACCGCCTCTTAAATCAGTACGGAGCGCGAGGTTCACAGTGAACCATTACACAGTTATTTGACGAGAGCTCTTCCTGCGTTTGATCTGATACGTTATATTGCACTCACAAATATTGACTTGCTAATATTGTCTAAAATACTAAATAGATACAAATTGTACTTGCCATCAAAATGGGTTCAGTTCTAAGTCGTGGTAAAATTTATGTTTGGAAAGTATAAGCATTTCCTAGTCTAATTATCTAAACAAATAATGCGTTTATATGGATGAGAGCGGAGAGAAAATAAATATATCTAATTAAGTTCGGCGTTGAGTTCCGCCATTCAACACACAATGCCTACAAAATACAGCGGAAAAATTTCATAATGGGAGTGGAGTGTCCTAACAAATGCAGGATCATAAAGTTATGATATTGAGTCGGTCGTAGCACAGCACCACGGTGTGTAACTGTAATTGCGACAAATGCGAGTTTGATTGCTATTCAGGGAAAGAAATTGTTTTCACTTCCTCGATCTTACAAAAAAGGGCAGCGTTGACTTATACCACTGTAAAATGGGGAGAGGAGTGTCTTATCTAGACTAGGTTCCCTTTGCGTCCCTGCTGATTGTGGGACGCTGTGGTAAGTGGGACAATTAAATAAAGTTAAATATATCATCTCGAAGTTTAGCACTAATCGTAAGCAGCCACTGTCGCTTCCTCAGCTCGGTGCCAAATGGGGGCTCGATAACCGTTAAACACTCTATAGTTAGCTTGTTGGGACAGTCTGCTTTTGTACTATATTGCCTTAATATATATCTATATATATATATATTATAATATAATTGTAAGCAATAGATGTCTGTACATGCAAGATATATGATCAAAACAATCATTTTTTTTTGTATTTGTCTGTGCGCGCTAATCTCAGAAACAGCTTAGCCAATTTGAATTCAATTTTCATGTTGGCAGACGTTTTTTAACGTTTAGTGTTTATTTTATTAAAGTTAATAGAAAAATAAAAAAAAAACAAACAACAAAATCGCTATTATTTAAATGTTTCATTAAATTGACTAAGCTTTTCTTTACAATTTATAGTAGTATTAAAGTAATATTAAAATTAATACGAATACGATAGAATTTCAAATGAGTAAAATATAATTGTTAAAAAAGAGAGAAAGAGTGGTATAACAACGAATAAAACTTTAGGAAGAGTGAGTGGTTACAGAGGTAGAAGGAGACCTCTGTTGACGTTCGAAAACACAGTATCGATGATACCGGAAGAAGATCACGTAAAGAACAAGAGGACTCCTCCGTGGGCGTATATATGCGGGTTGATGGCAGTAGAGGAGAATAAGTTTAAAGAGGCCATTATTATATAAGTTGGATTAAAATATGTAATTATGTAGTATTCTTTATTTTGGAGATACCGTACAGCGTTAGGTTCCGTTACTTAACAGAGAAAGTCTATATAGTGCCCTCTGCTATATGCGGGATACAGCGTGAAGCTATCTAAATACTTTAATGGACTAGCACGTGTAATGCTGCAAGGAAAACTAAATAATCGTCTAATAACCATCTCTAAATTGCTATTCCTATCCAGATTAATAGGTATTGTGCCATAATTGACTTGATCTCCAGCTCGGTACGGGTCTAAATATACTTGCGGAGTTGAAATAGATCAATATTTAGGTAAGAATTAAAGGTAAATTTAGATGTAATTTACTTTCAATATATTTTTTGATGGTGAAGAAGTCAAGTTTAAAATTGCGAATCGGTGTTTTGATTTTTGTGTGGCTCCGAGGTAAGATTGAAACAATTTGTTTATTATTTGAATAATAAACGATATAATTTTTTTTTCCGGTGTGCCCCGCACATAGCATGGTAGGCATATGGAACCTGGGAACCTAGTGTTAATATTAAAACACTCCGAAAGTCTGAAGGCATTTGCATGTTGAGTGGAACGCAACGCCGCTCAACAATTTGTTAAAAGAGTCTTTCAGTTTTTTATTTAGCAATTCTTTATAGCAGACGACTTCATTGTAACTTTTTAAAATTTGGACTCAAAATTAAAATATTATATAATATGTAATAGTAAAGTGTATGTTAGTAAAACTCTGACCCGCGGCTCTCCTTGTCAAATAGCTGAGGGTCTTAAAACTTAAGCGCTTATCTTAAATTTTTCCAAAAACTTAATCTTAAGATAAACACTATCATCATTTCAATCGCAAGATTTGCGATGCAGTAGGTGCGGAGCTATCACTTGTATTACACATACATACAAACAGCCATACGTAGCGGTGTATCAGCAATCGATTGTAGGTACTTGTACATAATACTCCAGTGTATTTGGTGTAACAAGGCACTATTAGTTCAGGTATTGACCTGCGACACCGGTGTAGTTAACTAGATTAATTTACTATTATATAGATTATGCTTGTATGTAAATTGGGACTTTGATTTGTGCGTTCTATTAACTTAACTTAGCTTCCCTGCTGTATCCCTACAGCGGGGTAGTCACAGGGAATCAAGCGCCAAAAGCTACATTAAAGATATATAAAGAAGAATATTTTTTAAAACGTATAAAAGTATACACAATTGAACATAGCCAGGATTGAACCTGCACCTTATGGAGACAGTAAAAATAAGTTTTGATAAGAGTGTAAAAATATTTTTGTGAAATGTCGAAATGCTTTGCTTGAGATATCTAAGACACCGTGAATATGATATATTTAAAACTTTTTTTATTTCTATTCTATTTTTTGTTCAATAACCTGTTTTTTGATTTATTGATTAAACTCACAACTGTCGCGAGAACAGTTATGGCGGCCCCACTCATATTTTAATTGGCTTAATAAAATTAAATTAGAGTAAAATATTTCCATAATGTAACTTACTGCCACTAGGACATCTGATGTCATTGACCAGTAAACTATATACGACATATAAGATACTATAATACAAGCACAGTCGGGAACCAAACCTGCATCTAGCGTGAAACGCGACATTCGGCGGGGGTTAATTAGCGCAACCCTCGCGGGCCTCTCAACAAAGCGACGTTAAAAAGAAATCATTTTTTCTTTGTTATCTGTGCCAATTATTTTCTTTGTTCCATGGAATGGAGCGTCGTGCTCGTAATTTTTTTATTATACCCACTTTGCCTTACTTTACCTTACGTTACCTTATTATTGAAGATTCTGGTACAGTGAGTCCTCGGTGTATCGGCTTTTGTATCTGTATTGTGTGTTATTCGTTTTTCTCAATTTTTTACTATATTAGTTAATCAAAGGTGCATATTTGTAACATAGGATATCTTGGAAGAGCGCAGAGCAAATTGTTTAATATTTAATTTCCTTCGAGTGGGAATCGTACCCACAAACTGTTGCGTCTACTGTCACATACTTGCACCACGACTGGCCTTATACATTAGAATAAAGATTTATTAATACTAATATCCAAAATACCATGAACCTATTACATTTGTATAGGCTATCCACTTAGCCTCTTAGGTCTAAAACGTTGTATTGCACATAATTGCCGGTTTCCTGCGATAGGGTTACACATACGAGTACACAGCGACACGCCGCCGGCAGCGCTGCGCGATTGATCTTTCCACTTCCGTCTCTTTTGATATGCTCTATATCATTTTGGTAATTCGCAAAAATATTTATATTACAAGATTAGTGAAAAAACAAGAAAACAAATAAAAAAGTGTAGATCGGAGTGTTTTGACACTATGTTCTCTTTGACTACCCTGCTACATTAAAACCAACGAATCAATTTTACGAATCATTTTTTTACATTATATTAAAAAAAAATCAATCTGGCGTTATTAACCAGTCGGTACTGATTTCAATTAAGTAATGTAATTTTTTTTAACATATTTGCCATATTTAGCAAATAATACTATGCGTTTTTTAAAACTAAATATTTTTCTTACTATGCCATGTAAACCCTAATTAAATTGGAACTCACACCCATCACGCTTCAACTGCACAACGGTCTTCAATCATAAACGTTTAATCTTTCATAAGGTAGTTACTTAAATCATAATTGCGGCTTCCTGAGCTCCCATTACAGGCGATTGATCTCGCCCACGCTCACTACGTAATTATATCATAATCTCCTATAAATGGGGCAAGCGGTTATTGAATTTTAGAGTAGTGATAAGTCACTAAGTCACTAGATCATCGATAGTTTATTTAAGTGATTTATACGCTCAGAAAGCCGTGGTGGCGTCGTGGAACAGCATCAAGTGTAAACGCGCTGGTTGTCAGTTTGATATCTACTTTTTTTTTCTCTGTTTCATACATCATGTTTCTTATATTGGACGGTATATGAGAAACGGAGTGTTTTAACACTATATTCCACTGCCTTAGGTGTAGTACTACGGGGAACGGCAATTAGCAATTATCTGTTAGGCTCATCTGTTAAAGGTAATAAAACGATTTCGAGTCAAATAGTTGTGCAGAGGCGAAACGTGCCAAAGAGAAGGCAGGAAGGTGAAGAAACGTAGCGCAATTATAGCGACTATAGAGTGGACCGTAATTGTCAGACACTCGAGTGTCCACGTACAGCGTACGGGGCAGGTGAGAGTGGAAACGCCTTTGTTTTTCTTTCTATGCTTACGAATTTTGTATGGACTTTTGCCTTACTGCTGGAAATACAGGATTTTTTGTTTATTTTTTTTTTGTGGATTTCAACGTCGCGAATTGATATTTTTTCTGTTGACAAAAATCACGTTACAATAAGTAGGGGAACCTGGGAGTCTAGTGCTAATACACTCTGTTGAAATTAATATTCCGTGTGTCACTTTCCGCCGAATCCTCGAGGCATTGCGTTTTCAGTGGTGGAACTCAACGCTTTACTTTGCCTCGTAACCAGAGCGAGGATATAAAAATAATAAAAACATCATTCATAGAACGAACAACCTTCACGTTTACAGTCACACGCTTGTGCACCACGACGGCCTCCAAAAATTTTCAGTTCCAGTCGAAATATAAAAAAACGCAGTTATACTCTTTGACCTGTCAACCGTCGACATTTAATCCAATTGAAATAATGTAACCATATAATTTAGTATCGGATAAACACAACGCGCGCTCACAAAAGGCAATTAACTAATAATCTAAATTAAGCTCAGTTTTAAAACCGCAGTATAACGACGAGGCCGTAATTACGAAGTGATGTATAATTTAATTCGATTAGAATCACATTCGTATATTCAAACAATTCAAATTGTATGTGAATTTTGAATGTTTGTGGATAGTCAGAGATAATAAATAATTAAAAATCCCGCATAGCGGGTTAAGCAGAGGGAACCTGGGAAGGTAACTTAGTGTTAAAACACTGCAGTTTCACTTGATACATTGCGTGTTGAGTTGCGGAAGAGGAACTCAATGCCACGCTTTGCCTCGTTACCAGAGCGAGTTAATTAAAAATATGAAACATTTACACTACGCAACTGGTCGCATATATATATATATATATATATATATATATATATATATATATATATATATATATATATATATATATATATATATATATATATATATATATATATATATATATATATATATATATATATATATATATATATATATATATATATATATATATATATTAAATAAAATAACAATTTTTATTAAATTAAATATCCATTGCGACAAAGCCGAGGTATATAACTAAACAAGGTGTAACGAGTCAAATCGCTTACTGGAGACCACAACCGTCCAGCTCAGGAGTGTATCAAACGCCACTAAATCAATTGACACACGAGAATTTACCGCAAACGGTATGCTGTCGACGGTTCTATACGCAATCTGTACATAATATGCTTGGCAGGCCGTCGTGGCGCAGTGGAAGCGTCTTAATGCGATTGTTGTGGGTTCGATTTACGCTTGGGTGAAAGATTTTTTTTAATTATTCGTTCTGTTAACAAGACAACGCGTCGCGTTGAGTTTCGCCACTCAACACACCATGTCTTGAAATAGGATTAAGCATAGCAAACGGAGGGTCTCGACATTAGTCTATGCCTATTCTTGTATATGCAACTTTCTATCTAATTTTCTAAATATTGCCTATAGCGTAGTGTCGGCGCTCTACTCCGCACTTTATTTTGCTACCAGACCAAGGAAATGCTATTAGTTGATTTTTCCGATTGAGAATCGAATCCAAAAGCGTCACGTTTCAAGTCAGACTCAGCGCCAATGCGCTACGACGGCTTGTTTTTTATTATTCACATTATTGCACAAAAAAAATACGGTCAACTAAACCCTATTTCCGATCTCTGAGTTGAACTTAATCCAAATTAAACCGTCATCTTCGTATGGCACCTCGTCCAAACGCCTGCAACGCGACCGCACGTCAATCACAAATGCGGTAATGGGTAGCATTATATTTGTAGCTATTATTATAAGATACATAGCTGGTCACTTCATTGGTTAAACCTATGGTAATATCTTTTCACTGTGTGACTGTAAACGCGACGGTTGTGGGTTCAGTTTTGACCCGAGGGAGCGATTATTTAATTACATTCACCAAATTTATTTTCACATTTTCTTTGTATCTCTTATATAGCAGATTATTTTAGATCTAATTCTATTTATTAGATTGTTCTTTAGGTTTACACTGTATCCTCTATATAGCTGTAGGCAAAGGGAATCTAGTTCCTATTAAAACACTCAATTCCCAACCATTCACCGAACTTTCCAAGCATTGTGTGTTGAGTGGCGGAAATAACGCCACGCTTTGCCTTGTTATTCCCCCGAATGGGTATCGAACACACAGTCACACCCTTGCCACTGCGCCACAACGACTTCATTCCCCTAATATGGTAAGATTAAGTACGGAAGCACTCAACACAATATCTTGAAATTCGAAATTTTCAGCATAAATAATTACATCTTAGTTCTTAACTCTACATCGTTCTACCTAACCGGATGTATTCTAAAGATATCTAAAAAGCTAAAAAAAATAATTTTATTTACCAAATCTTATGCGTCAACAAAATGATATATATTTTTTCACAACATGTTGATCCAAATAGGAAAAGTTGTATGTAAACGATATCAACGCCAACGTTCCCCCAACTCCGATTCGTACCCGCGACCTCTCCGTGCATAACTAACGCAGCGATTATCGCTGTCAACGTATCCAAATCTACTTGTGTAGATAAGTTATCGGCGTAGCGAGCTCGACCGCACGTCAATCACACTAATGCGGTCGGTAATATACATTTGTCTATAATTATACGATATATTAATTATTTAACTTATCTAAGCTTAAAATTAAATATCAAATTAAACCAGCTTCTCGCTGTATCCCGCACACAGCAGGGTAGACAGAGGGAAACGAGTGTTAAGAGAGGGAACCAACTTATCGTTTAAAGTGTAGGTTTTACAGACCTACATTTATTTTTGAGGGTAATATGAAATAGAGCATAGTGGCGCAGTGACAAAGCGTCTTTCTGTAAACGCGACGGTAGTAGATTCCATTATCTAACTATGTATATGTAAAATTCTCAACTCGGGGTAATTTTTTATAGGTTTTTTTCGTTCTGGTAACTAAGAAATAAAAAAAATGCGGTGTTTGTTTTTCCCACTCAATTCTTTATATTTCGATGTTGTGTCTAGAGTATGGAGTGCTTAAACATTAGGCTCCCTCTAAATACTATGCTTTAAAAAAATAAGAAAAAAAGAATAAATTTCATTGAGCCTTTGCCTTACATAATGTCTTTAAAATCATCGAAAAATAGAGAATAGAATAATTTATCACTAATTTATCACTTAATGCCATTATCAAACATTAATCATTCACCGCCGCGGAAACCGCTGAGCTCACGCGTTATCTAAATTCGTACCTTAATAAATACGGCTCACTTAAACAAAACAATAACAAAAAGAAACATTCATACCAATACAACCCTCCATTTAAAGAAAATCATCCTTACAAAAGAAATATTCACAAAAAGTGTAGAAATCAATTCGCATTACACGCCAGATTGAACCTCCTCCGTCAGCGACATCGCGCCGCTGAGCTACAGAGTAATATGACCCCTCTAACACTTAGTTTATTACGTCAAAAGAAATCGCTTGTAGGGTTGACACGTTTATGTCGATTTAGTTTATTTTTTAATATTTGTATTTGTTACTTTCGGGATATCCTGAGATAGTGAGTGATAAGTCACTTTGTTTTTCTTTTACTTAATCGGTGGATTTGTATGCATTAGCATATTGTTAATATTTTATTTTTTAACTTTACGGTATAGCCTATTATATCTTATATATCAGTGTAGGCACTGGGAAACTAGTGCTAAAAGACTTCATTTCCCCATTTTCTGCTGAATTTTCGCGACATTGCATATTAAGTGGCTTCTTGTTCGTCTTGTTATCAGAGCGTGGAAAAAAAATACATTCCTCCGTGTGGGGATTGAGTCGATCGAATTGGGAAGTGGCCTGTTGGGTGATAGAAATCAATCTCGCAATTTTATAAAATCTTAGAAACAATACCATTCTCCACTTTTTTTCCAAACTCAATATATTGAGTGACGGAACTATCGCACGTTTTATCTTGTTACTAAAGTATGAATATAATTCACTTCGTCGAGTGGAGAAGAAGCCACAGACATCCAGTTTAGAGTCAGTTGCTGCTCTACTGAGCTACTTTTTTTTCAGTTACAGTAAAATTTCCAGTACTACCAATATTGTCCGTTTAGTATTGGCTCTCAGTGGGTAAAGACAATCTCTAATTAATGGAATATAATAATTAGGCATGCATGAGGTGATTGAAAGTTGACGTGGCGACAGAGGTATGGAGAGTCTGTAGCGATTGGCTCTGTTCTTTCTGGCTACTCCTAGTGATAAAGCGTGAAGCTACAGAAATAAAAATAAATAAATAAAAAAATACAATATCTTAAGTGACAACCCTACAAAAACACGTAATAGACACAATTTAAAGCAAGTCATCATTAAAATAAAAGCGTGGAAACGAGCCTCCCCCGACGTGCGTTATCAACGACTCGACCGAGGACCGAGTACGGAGGACTGAGGACTGAGGGTCCACGGGACGGAAGATCAATTCATTCTCATCATTTTGTATGAGCTTTAGGTTCTTTTCGTGTTTTAAATTATTTATAAATACTTGTTTCTTATTTAAATTATATAGGAAGGTTGTATATTCCATTCTAAGTTAGAGTAGAGATATATATATTTATAATTTGTTTATATATTTTTGTTTTATCATAATAAGGTAAAGTATTGTGGCGTTAAGTTATAACAAAACGACGAGTATAGGCTAGAATTGAGGGTAACCACGGTATATTTGCAAATTTCAATACGTTTGTTTATAAATGCGCATCTATTTTAAAATGTTAAATTATTGATAGCTATAGAATAAATGTATAGAAAGATTAAGTGCCGCGTTACGTTCCGCCACTCAGCACACAATGTCTCGTCATAAAAAAAGAAAACCGGTGTGCCTGACTTGTGGGAACCCGAATTTGTGGAAAAAGGTGTAAACTTTCAACAATATATTTTCAAAATTAAAATTCGCGTAGAATCTTAGACCTATGACTGACTCTTTACATAATACAGAGCTTAAAGCTTAATTCATTCGACACCTGTCCCACTCCCACTCCCATGGCGCGTCAACATCTAAAAAAAATCAATTTCAAAAGAAACATAATCGTCTAAATCACCGATGACACTATTGGATTATACGAGCGTTGAAAACTTAATGTATTTCTTTGGAAAAGAAAACAACACTATGCAAGATTACAAGGAAAACGGCTATTAGGATGGGACAGATGTCAAATTATCTGTTAGTTGTATGTTAGTTACGAAATTAACCCGAAACTCGGTGATGAAATGGTTGTAGAGAAATGTATGAGGAATTCTTTCATATATATTTGTTTATTTTTCATGAAGTAAGTCACGAACTCCTTTGGTTGGTTTCCTTTAATTTATTCTTAATTTTTACTTTTATTTATATATTGATATACACATAAATAAAAAATTGATGGATCTTGTCTTGTAAAGCTCGGCGTTGTGTTCCACAAGAAATATAAAACTATATATCGAACTAGCAGTTCTTGAGATTAACGCGGTAAAACAAGCAAACTCCACAGGCTTAAAGTATAGATATAAAAATACAATTCAGCGAAATACACATTTAATTGGATTAAACGTAACGCAACGTCTCTGGTCGTCTCGTGAACGAGCACTTGACAAGTTAATTCCACATTCTGTATTTGTTCTCAGAAATCGTATATTTTTAGTATACATGAAAATATTTTATTGTGAAGCTTACTTAGAAAAATATTTTACTTCTTTAGCTTTACGCCGTATTGTGGAGATCGCTGTGACACAAAGCAAGGGAGGCAGAGGGAACCTCGGAACCTAGTGTTAATACAATTTACTCCCTTAATTTCCGGGAAAATGAAAATATGAGATTTTAATTTAATTATTAAATTATATTAAAATACACATAATATCATTTAAAAGCATTGTTTGGTTGAAAGCAGTTATCTCAGGAACTGCTGGTTCGAATTCAAAGAAGTCTATTGTATTGGATATTACTTTTATCAAGGGCCTTCCTCGATAAAAAATCTTACAGGCTATAATGACTATATCACGTTAATCCTTTCGATGTAACTCGCTGTTCCTATAGATTATCTTTGGGCTCTTAGAACGTGTGCTCAGTCGCAGGGGCACAAGCATGTGGCTGTATACGCGGTAGGTTGTGGTCTCGATTCCCACTTGAGGAAATTATACTTAAATGTTAAGTATAATTTCCTCATTTCTTTGCTTTGCGTTGCGCGGTGTGGCGCTGAGTTGAAGTGAAACTTGACGCGGCGTTAAGTTTTGCCATTCGACTCACAATGTCTCCAAAAATTGACGAAAAGTGGGGAACGGAGTGCTTACGCAACATGCGGGATACAGCGTGAAACTGAAAAAAGAACTTAGAACGAGTCATATATCATTCACGAATTTCCCACATAGCTTAATAATAAGAGCTCAATGTCAAAATAAAATTTAAAATTATATAGTAAAGAAAAAAAACAACTATAATTGAAATATAATCGTTGAAAATAAACAAATTTAAATTCTTTTTTCCTTATGATTCATACTAAAACGAGGTGTAATTAAGTACATAGTACAGCGCTAGTGAAGTGGTTTTTAATTGACGCTTAGTCCGGACTCGGGACTCGTGGAGTAACCGACAATTGCCTTTATTTTGTATTGTTATTTTTTGTATGAGTTGAGTTAGTTGTATGTCTGTAAATTGGTTGAACTGATTTAATTTAGGTTAAATGGCGTATAGGTTTATTGGATATTTCTAAAAATATTCTTGTTTTCTCTAAATGATTTGTTTCTATAATAAGAAGGGATATTAATAGATACGGTTATGAAATAGTTGTATAAGTGCAGACTTTAAATGTCATTTGGAATTCATTTGTATTTATAAATACGTTTTTTTAGCTTCACACTGTAACCCACACGTAGCGTGGTAGGGAGAGACAAGCTGGGAACCTGGTGTTAAGACACTCCGTTCCTTAATACCAGAGCGAGGAAAATGAGAATATTTAATATTCCCTCGATTGGATATCGAATCCACAACCTGTCGAGTTTACGGCCGCACGCTAGTATCCCTGTACCACGACTGGCCATACTCTGTTATTTAAATATAAATCATATTAAGCAAAAAAAAAAATTAAGGATAACCTGACAGGTTATTATCACGAATATCGAATTATTTTTGTTAAGGCAAAATTATAACTTTTGAATGACTTTTCACTAAGTTTTCTATATATCTCTCTCTCTGTCTCTCTCTCTTTGTCTGCATAATGTTTATCTGAATGACGGCGAGCGCAGAGCGTCAAACTCCATGGTCTTTGTCTATTTCACGTGACCTTAGTACAATACATGTTTTTGAAGCAATTATATAATAAAAAAAATCATGTATGTACATATGTATTTTTTTCTATTACACATTATTTGAACTAGACACCATATCACCAATTTACCATCCACTTAACCATAAGGTATTTAATTAACAAATTAAATTCCCATCCAATTAATGGGCAATCGAAGCAAACACCTAGGCTTAGGCCTAAGAAATGTCTCTTCGTTTTGTATATATTCAATTAAGGCGCGTGTCTGTGCATTTTTATGCAAATGCGTCCGCCGGTGGTCTCACGTGTTACCTGCTGCTGATAAGGAGTCTTATCTAGAAGCTATTGTGTATTAAAGAGTTTTGGTAAAAATTGTAATTAATTGTCGTATATATAGCTAAAAAGGTAAGCTAAGGCTAGTATTGACTAGCGGCTTTATCCCCGTAGCGAAATGGAAATATTAAAGATTTATCAGTTTTAATTAGTCAGTTTTAGTTAGTCAGGAACTATGCTGAGATCAACACGTTTAACTAAACTCTGTATAATAAATAGACTTAATAATAAAGTAAGCCCAATTTCTTGTTTTAAATTCCATACAAAATGATTATATTACGGCCAAATAATATAAAATCTTTACATTACTTGTACATTACTTGTACATTTACATTACTTGTACATGCCTGTGTGTTATCCTGTTGTATAAGCTATATTACTGTAAAGTTTCATCTAAATCCGTTCAGCAGTTTTTGCGTCAAAGTGAAACAAATATCCATTCTTACAAGCTTTCACATTAATGATATTAATAGGATTAGTTGATATTATCCTTCACGGCTTTGAGTTAAGTCACTCATAATAATGTTTCGAAAATTGGGCAGTATGCGAGAGACGGAATATCACTATAAAACTATTTTATTCTTTAAACGGAGTGTCTCAACACTGACGTCTCACCTTTAACAGAAACTTAGCAAGTATACTTGAACTCTACCTTATAATTGGTAACTATTTGCAGTTAGCGAGTTTTCCTTTAAGGCTTAATTAGCATCTCGCATCCAAAACTATTTTAAATCAATTCGAAGTACCCATACCTGTTACCTTCTCAATAAAACGCTTATTTCGTCTTATGTGAACGCAATTAGAGAAATAAAGCTACACAAAAATGAATCTTAAAATTTGGGTCGTAAAACAGATTTTTCAATATTAATTAAAATTTTAATCATATGTTTAATGATCTATTGTTTCTTAACTAATTTTGTGAAACATAAAAAAACTTAGTGCATGTTTAATGGGATTTACTTAAAATAGATACTTACGAAACTTGGACTTGATACTTTTTTTTCTATGGAAAAGACACGGCAAACGAGCGTGCGGGTCACCTGATGTTAAGTGAATACCGCCGTCTACGGCCCCGTGCAACCCCAGAGGAGCTACAGGTGCGTTGCCGGCCTTTCAGATGGGTTGGGCCCCGGAGCCCGGCATTACCTGATGCGAAACGCAGTGGCATAAAGCCACTACTTCACGCCGGTTTTAAATGCCGGGGGTGGTAATGATCTGGTCGAGTCTGCCCATGCGTGTTGCCATTGCTGGCGACGTGACTACCACACGTACTATAGTCGCCTCTTACGACACTACCAGTACCAGGATGATCCTAATCTAAGCCGGGATCACACGGCACAAATATATTAATATACAAAATTGTTGCCATTTCAAGCTTTATTTTAACAAGCTTTTATTTACTATCACCTGTCCCGTTGTCTGTAATCATATATTGCACTATAGTGTCCATTTTGTTAGTATAATTAAGAACGTTCTACACCTTCTTTTCCTCTCGCTATCAAATGTAACACGCTTTTATTATTTATTAAGTGTTATAGTTATTTATTAATAATAAAAAAAAATCTTAAAAAAGGTTGATTTTTCTTTAATTTTTTGTCTCCATGACCCACCTCCGTTTGTAGGAACGCTTATATTCGTATTATTTTTATTTCTCTGTTATGGTAAACAAGGCGTTGTGTTCAGTTTCGCCACTATAGGCGCATTTTCTTTAACACTAGGTTTTTTTCTGCCTGGTTTCGGCAGGCTAGTGGCAGACTATGCAGAATAAATGTGATTTGAGTAAAACAAAATATGTGCGAGTGTACCATGATACCGTTTTATTTTTTATGTAACTAAGTTATATAACTGAGTACCTATCTAAATTAATAGTATAAGATTTTTTTTTAGTTTCTTCAGAACCAAACATCATTGCCTTTTAACTCATCTCACAGTGACATATTTACAACGTATCCGTAACACTAATACGTACAAACACGAATATTTTTTAAATAGCCCCGCCCACTTGAAGCATTGCCAAATTATTGTACTACAATCTCCAGCCAATAGCAGAGCAGTATTCGCTAAGGCGCTATATCTTTGACCAATCAGATGCGAGCAGATGCCCACGCGCATGTTTTCGTTTGCATTTCAATGACTTAGCTAATTGTACTAAAGTTGTTAGTTCTATTCTGTTGACTGTTTTGATGATTTGTAAAGTATTTAAATGAAACGGTTGGTATTTGTAAATTTTTATATAATTTTTGTAGCTACTCATTTAAAATATTTCTAATATAAAAACGTGAAGAAAATCGCTTCAATTATATTTATTTAAATATCGATGATGTCAATAAAAATAGCGCGAAATAAAAATATTCGTGTGTGACTAAGGCAGAGGGAGTGGGTGTAGTAAGGGAGATTCCGTTCTCCACTTGCCGACGAAATCTCGACGCATTGCACATTGAGTGAATGCAAATTAAAATATTAAAGAATTCATTTCCCCGAGTGGGAACCGAACCCACAACCGTTGCGTTAATAATCACCCGCTTGTGGCACTACGCCTGGACGGACTCAAACTGATTAAGCGTATACTAGTATTAGTTGTAGTAAGTAAATATACTTATTTGAAACTGAACTTCAAAACTTTCGGTTATATACAACTATCGTCACTCAATACTGAATGTCCAAAAAATTCGACGGTACCTAAATGGGAAACAAAATATCTTACCAACAGGTACAACCTACTGCTCTATATTAGAATTGGTATGAACCTATATACCCTTATCATATTTATCCATTACATACATCCACGAATAAAGTGACCTTTTAACACTATAAACTCGAGTCGATCAAAGCAAAACAAGTACCGCCATCTTAATATAAACAATTTTATTTACAATACTACAAGAATATGAATATCACATATATATAATATTTCAAAGTCCATTAACGTAACAGATAAATCGAATCCAAAGTGGTCGTGTAAAGTGTTTCATTAAGAGTTTCTATTTTATATATAATTTGGTGTTTTGCCAACTGACCGCCCGCAGTGCCAGCGCCGCACATATTGGTGGAGGAGAGGAGGTGGAGATGCAATGTGGGAGTAGAGAGGATGGATGTGGCTTTATATCATTATTGGCATTTGTTTATTAACTTGTACCTCCGGCTTTGTTCAGTCTTTTGGAAATAAATAAGAGTTGCGTTTGACACCCATTGCACTTTTTAAGTTAGAAATAGTAAATAGTTCCTGAGGTCAGCGCATTCAACCAAATAAAATCGTTTTTTTTTACATTTTTAAAGTGTTATTTCACACTTAGGAAAGAAAAATACTTATTAAGAAAACATTTAAAAATTTTGAACGTAGCGGTAATTGAACACCTTTTGGAAACCGTCCATATAAACTCTTTTTTTATAATATTAGTATAGAAGTATAGATTTATCCAAAATTAAAAGGCCACAGAGGCCCAGCGTCTTTAAAAGCGCAGTGGTTGTAGGTTAGAATTTCATTCGAGGAGATGATTAAATTTAAATTAATTACTCAATACGACAAAGCAAACATTAGAGTTCTAATTTGTCGGTATATATATACGTATTTATATTTATTTTTCGTATTGCTAGGTTAAATATGGCGTTGAGTTCCGACAGTCAACATATCTGGAAAACTAGACGGTGCGCGGGGAAGGAGTATCTTAACTTACTAGGACTGCTCTGCTTTCCTTGAAATGGCACAAAAACATTTATTATTTCTTTCCAGTATCTTTATATCAACGTTCACGTAGGTACTCTTTATAAAGACGCAAGTAGCATCCGGTGTTCATATTGCTTTGCCTTTGAGAATTGATTTGATAATGTCATATACAATGGCTTCCTTTTTTTTATATTTAAATCTTTTACCTTTGTTAAATATGATATTAAAGATAAATTATGATTGAAATAAAATTATTAAGTTATCTGTATATCAGAATAATTAGTTTGTCTGTATATTATATGCATGTTATAAGCACGGCGTTAAGTTCTGTTACTCAACACTTAACGTGTGTTGACAGTAGATTCTGTTGGTCCACTTGGGTTTACTGGATAAAGGGAGTAGCTAAAAAAAACTGCATAAATATTAAATGTTATGATGAGTAAAAATATTATTGGATACTATTAGCTACGTTTGTACGACTCATACATTTTCTATTCGATTGCCAACTTGTCAGAAACTATTAATGTATCGAAGGAAATATATAAGCGATGTTCGAGAAGATATTAAATGGATTACCTCCAGCGTGTTAGAGCAAATACGATTGTAAGTGCGATTATTATGGGTTCGATTTTCGTCAAATACTCAATCAGAGTCAAATTATTTTATTTAAATAAATATTTCATTTCCTCGAGTGGGGGGGATCGAATCCACAATCTGTCGCTTTTACAGTCACATCGGATAATTTACCATCAGTTCACTAAAGTTACTACCTCAGATGTGACAAGAATCGGTGCAAGAAACTCGGCGGGACTTAAATGTGGAAGGAAATGAATCATGAATCACTTACCATCGAGTTTCCTATTGAATAGTGATCCCCCAATTGGGAATCGAATCCACACCGTCGTGGTTATAGTCGCAGGCTAGCCACTATGGCCATGACATAATTTGTGTTGCCTAATTTCAACAGAAAAACGACGACCTTTAGTTGAGTGTTGTAATAAAAACAGTACCTATTATTAAGATGGTTTAAGGATATCTATATTTAAAAAAATCCAAAGAAATCAACTAAGCATTTAAAACGTTTCTTACATATCATGATATGCTAAATGTTTTTTGGGTTCCGTACCTCAAACGAAATATGGAGAAATAACCTAAAATGGGACCTTTATTGGATCACTATGTTTTATAGTGTCTCTTCTCTTTTTGCCGCAAACCTATAAACAATGTTAATAAACAGCTAACTAAAATCAATTTAGTCTCTATGTCCTCGTATGTATATTTATGATCGTGATCGCAAAACGCTTTTAACGTTCATTGCGTATGTATTTTAATGTGTATCTAAAGTAGTTTACTGTTATATTGGTGACTGAATATTCTCTTATAGTAATTTTATAGTAGAATATTTAGTCACTGTATTAGTGACTAAATATTCTACAATGGGAAATTGGGAACAGAGTGTCTTAAAACTAGGTTCTCAGGTTCCGTCTGCCTATCCTGCTTATTATTAATTACCAATTAAATTATATACTCCATTTCTTCTGACTGACTGTACAAGCGACGGTGTGTTTCCGTAAATATTAAACCTAGTACTTTAAAAGACGGAATTTAACGCTACTTTTCACCGAATTATGTTGACCATATTTAAGTCCCGCTGAGTTTCTTGCAGCGGTTCTTGTCAGATCTGAGGTAGTAGCTTTAGTGAACTGATGGTAAATTATCCGATGTGACTGTAAAAGCGACAGATTGTGGATTCGATTCTCACTCGAGGAAATGAAGTATTTATTTAAATTTATATTTCCACTTATTCGTTTTGGTGTGCCATGGCGTTGAGTTCCGCCATTTAACACGGAATGGCTCCAGGATTGGGCGTCCAGGAGAGAGGAACGACGTATCTTATCATTATGTTCTCTCTGCCTACCCTGTTGTGTGTGGGATACAGCGTGAAGCTGATTTAACTTCTTATTTTAAATAAAATAATTTGACTCTGATTGAGTATTTGACGAAAATTGAACCCATAACAATCGCACTTACAATCGTATTTACTCTACCACGCTGGAGGTAAGCCATTTAATATCTTCTCGAACATCGCTTATTTATTTCCTTCGATACATTAATAGTTTCTGACAAGTTGGCAATCGAATAGAAAATGTATGAGTCGTACAAACGCAGCTTATAGTATCAAATGATCAAACTGTCACATGGGAACATAATATTTCACTTTTGCCAATAAATTATAGTAAGCGATATTTATATTTATGGTTGAACCCATCACGGCACGGTGAGACGCCGTTATTCACATGATAGTTGCGGGTTTGATTCCTAATTGTCAATTTTTGTTGTGTTGAGTTTTGATGCCGTCGTTCCGCAGTGGTGCAGTGCAGGCTTTTAATGCGACAGTTGCAGCTTCTAATCTAATTGGAGATATAATTCAATTTATTTTGATAATCAAAGTGCGAAGTTGAGATTAATCATTCAACACGAATAGTGTTAAATTTAAGCGGAGAGTGAAGACTTAATAGAATTTTAATAATGCCTATACAAAAATTATTAAATAAAGAGACTTATGCCAATGTTTGCGTTTGTGTCGTATTAGGATGCAATAGCTTAAAAAAAATGTACAGATCTTTAATGAAAAACTCTGAATAATTTAATTAAATTCATTTTACACCTTAATTATTTCAAGTGTCCCAGAAAGTAGTGAGACATTGTTTTATCAAGAATTCCATTTCTCACTAAGTACTACCTACAATCCGGTCGGAAAGCGGAAAATGGAGTGTCTTGACACCAGGCTAGCCTGGACAGAGGATAACACTTTAAAACTGTTAGAAAAAAAGTTTTTCTATAAATATTTCTGTGTCGGTTTACATATAATTTAATATAGCTCTAACATGTGACATCGCAATACAAAACGCCGCGAATAAAATCAATACATACGCCAATGACATTACTATAAATACTATGATATGATTCGCTCATTACGCACTCTTATACCCGCATAGCGGGGTACTGGGTGCTGGGTAGTCCGTATAAATAGTTATCAACTCTGAGATCGATCTTGAGTTACGAGTTTCGATTGTGACAAGAGATTATACCCGTATTCTAGTTTTTTTTTGTTGGGACAAGTGTTAAGTTACGCAACTTGCAGCTGCACCTTGTCTCCCCAATGATAATTTAAATTTATATTTAAATTATTAGATTATATGTATTATATTTATATTGTTTTTAGCCCAAAATGTAGGACAACCTAAACCACCATGTTTCCAGTTAGAAGAAGATTCACTGGTCTTGTTATCGTTTCCATAGCAACTTGTGTGTGTGTGTGTGTGTATTAGATGTATTTTATTAATTCAATATATTTTATTAATTATTTTAAATTAAACTATAACTTTGTTAATTTACATAACTTTAATAATAAAATTTTCGTAAAAATGGGTGAAATTTTCACTTTACGTATTAATTAATATATATTTTTTCACGTTTTGCCACTCGACGTGTACTCGAATTCGCGTGAACAGTGAGGCACGGAGTGTTTTAACATTAAGCTAGTCCCTTCCCTGCCTACTCTGATACACGGAAAATAGAACACGGTAATCAAGAACTACAGATAATTTGATTATTAGATTTATATTTAAAGAAAATCAACGAGGAAGGCTATAGACTATATTATTACATAACATCAGCCGTTTCGATCCAAGAGACGGCATTTAGACTGTGCCGCGTAAGTTCGATTCCCACTCGGGAGAATGAAATATTCAATATTTTTACTACCACGTTAAAACACGGCGTTAAGTTCCGCCACTCAACACGCAATGCCTCAAGAATTCGGCGGAAAGTGGAAAACGGATATCTCTACCACTTTTAAAGAAGGTATGCTCTACGACCAGCTTTTACTTAAATTTAAACGAAAATATGTAAAAGTTATAGTCGCATTCTGAAACCAAAGATTTCAATAGAAAAATAAAATCATGAAAGGCTATAATAGGCTGTATTATTATATAACGTGAATCGTTTCGATCCATCCACCACAGAGTCACCCAAGGCGTTTAGACTGTGTCACATGACACTATCCCATTTCCATTTGACCACGAACGAGGCCGCAGGCGTGTGCTAGTGTTATGACACGATAGTTAAATAATAAATGCGTAAACAATCATATCAGATAGGTCGTTTATATAAAATCGTCGATTGAACGACTCTATACCGCAGCTGAACGGTTTAGTGGGTTTATCTCGTGCGTGGTTTAGCGACGCGCGAACACACGCGTCGATTATTAATAATTGTTTGAAATAATCGTGATATTATTAGATTCTGATATTTGTTGTATTCAATTTGTGGATAGTTAAATGGTAAACTCCGTCGTGGAACAGCGATTGGCTGTAGATTTAACGATTTTGGCGCGATCTCTACTAAGATTTGGTTGTATTTCATTTATTTTTTTTTGCTTTAGTAGACGTAATCCGGCGTTGAGTTCCCCCATTTAACACATGTGTCGAAAATTCAGCGTTAAGAGGGAGACGGTCTTATCACTAGTTTCCCTCTGCCTTCCCTGCTGTGGGGAAAAAATCTTTTTGCTAAAAACTAAAGTAGGATTCCAACCTGTGCTCCACGATATTTTACTTCATATCACGATAATCAACTCCACCATAGCCTACATACTCTACAGTCTATCAATATCGGGGCTTAATTTAAAATCACTCATTTGCATTTGACATGTAATACCGAATACGCTCCATATATCGAATAGGTAGGTACAGACTCGTATGTACATATAAACAAACGTTTGTTCGTTTGTGTTTTGTTTGAACAGATATAAATCATCGATTTATAATTTAAAACGTACTACGTCGGCTATTAACCGACGCGCCTAATGAGCTGTAATAATGCCTCCGATCCGATGTAATATAATGGTGTGTGCCACCTGACACGGTGGTGTAGAGTTGCTGGATACGACACTATACCGTCAGGCTGTCAGTTCTTTTTAAATAGTCTTTAAAGTTTTGGATAAGTAAAAGTAAAAGTTTTCCGATGTATAAAATAATAAAATAAAAAAAAAAATATTTAACACTGCGGGTAGTTAATATGTCGGGGAAAGTTTCATTGACTTAAATTATTTTATACTTTCCTTGCTCTAGTAAATAGACAAAATGCGACGGTGAGTTCAGTCACTCAACAAGTAATGTCTCTCAAATGGGGTGGAAAGTAGGACACAGAGTGTCTAGACTAGATTCCTACCTTGCCATATGTAGCTACAGTATTAAAATTACCAAATACAGTATTAAAGTTATTAAAATAACCAAATTTGCCTAACACAAAAACGACATCAAAACAACTAGTGATTCTTTTTTTTTTTTATTTTCTTCACACGTTATCCCACAAATAGCACGAATAGGAATAGTAGGGAATTTAGTGTCAAGATACTGCGTTCTCTATACGCTGCTCATTTTCTAGGCGAAAATTCGCCGTGTTTTATCACCAGAGCAGGAAAATGCAAATTATTTATTTCTCCGAGTGGGAATCAAAGACACAACCATCTCGTTTACAGTCAGACGCTGTGCCTGACACCACTACGGCCTAATTATCTATTAACCAATTGAAAAAAACCTAAAATAATTCCACATGTTCGAATAAAAATCCCTTTAATCATAAAGTGAGCACATCCCTTCCAGTAGAGCCCAAGTTATTGTATGTATGTATATCTGAGAGCGTTTGATCGCTGAAACGTTATTACGATAGCAGTGAAACAGACGGATCACCCTTAGCCGTTATTCACGGCTCATTATTATTAATTTGGTTATACGCTTCGCGAATGTGTAATTTTAACTTTATTGTAATTTAATGTGTGTTTTCATTTGGTTTTTGTTTATTTTTATACTTCTTTTGTTGTGTCGACTTGTGAATATGTCTTTTTTATTCACGCTATACTCCTCACATTGCAGGATAGGTTAGGTGGGATTAGAGTAGGCAGAGAGAACTATATGAAAACATTAAATATTTCATTTATTCGAGTGGGAATCGTACCCCCAACCAGACGCGTTTACAGTCATGTGCTCGTGCCAACACGCCACGACTGGTCTCTATTTATTTCGTTTGGAAATAAGAAAACAAGATTTTACCGGATTTCACGGAAACGAAATTGCGACCGGGATCAAGTAAAATAAAAAAAAACTTTATTTTAGTCACTTATTATAATTTGTATCATAATGAAACACCACAGATATACGTGGTGTAGGAGATAATACAATCATATAATATTATCGAGCTGGTCTGATGATGGAGTCAGAACCTGAATTGTTTAACTCTTAAAGGTTACTAGCAAATAACTCGATTTCAGTCTCATTTAATTTATGGCTCCGAGCTTATATTACACATTCATAGCATTTGTACTGTTAATTCTAATAGCAAAACACTAACGAAATCCGCAAGATATCTCGTGAGAACGGAGTGTCTCAACACTTGGTTCCTTCCGCCTACCATCTAAACCCAAAGCTGCACTCGAGCCTCTTACAACTATATATCTTTCATTACATCAGAAAATGAAAGATAAAATACAATATATTGTATTTTATATAACTAATAACACAAATATAAATATAGGACAATAATATACAAAGTTAGCAAAGAATAATCGTCCCGCAGAGTGTAGTTAGTGGAATAGCCCAAGTTGTAGGGATAAACAAAGTGGATGGAACTCGTTACTTTTGTATTATTAGTTAAATATATTATATTATTTATTTCTTTCATTCCCCACGCACTGACCAACTTTTGAGGCGTTGCGTGTTGAGTGGCGGAACTCAACGCCGCTCTTTGTCTTGTTCCAGAGCGGGGAAAAGAAACCTAAATAAATATAACCATTCTTTCGAGTAGCGATCAAATACACAATCGTCGCGTTTACTATAGTTAATGAGATTAGCACGTTTGATCAAACAATCTTATTAGTTTTGTTCTTTTGTTATATATTCACGCTGAAGCCCGCGCATCGCAGGGTAGGTAGAGGGAACCCGAGTACCTAGTGTTAAGACACTCCATTCCCATTAAGGCATTCCCATTCCCCACTTTCCCTGAAAAACCACTTTACCTTGTTACTAGAATGAGGAAAACGAAAATGTTTCATTTCCTACCGTGTTTATAGTCGCAACCTTGTGCCCCTGCGACACGACCAGCTTCATCTTTACAGCAATTATACTTGGATGTGATGCAATTTTTCATTTCACAATCAAACTGGCGACCACCTCCTCAGTAATCACAACTAATTCTAATGTAACGTCAGTCTCATGTAATAGTAATAATAATTAAGTGTAGTACATAACGAAGCCGGTAAGCCGGTTAATGTGCTTATGTCAAATGGTTTAACTTAATCCTTTGATCGCGCCGCCATATAACACCAACGCGGTTAATCAACTAACTAAGCGAATTTCATTGGAATATAGCTATAAAGGCGACGTGGCGTAGTGGCAGTGATTGGAAGTGCAGTGGTTGTTAGTTCAGTGCGCCTTCGGGGGTAAGAAATCAAATAATTTCTTATAGAAAAACCGGACCCATAACCATAACCTAATCAAACCCTCATCAAACTACCCTTGAAGTGTATCCTTTCTAATAAAAAAAAATAATTGAAATCGACAACTTGAGGCCAGTCGTGGCGCAGCGGCAGCAGCGAAGTGTGACTGTAAAACCGACTGGTTGTGGGTTCGATCCCCACTCGAGGAGTTGAAATATTTACTTAAATTTATATTTCCATTACTTCGCTCTGGTGTCGAGGCTAAGTCTTAACACTGGTTCCCTCTGCCTACCCTGCGGTGTGCGGGATACAGCGTGAAGCTGATATGAACAACAACTCAAAACTCAAACAAATAATTGAAAATTGATATTGAGATTTGTTCGTTCATTTCTCAAATACTTATTTAATATTTTTATGTAATTTTATATGAAATGGACCAACTTAATATTGGACTATACCGGAAGCACCAGTTCAAATAAAGTAGAATCATCAAAATCGGTTGATCTAGTCAAAAGTTCTGAGGTAACAAACACAAAACATGGCCGTGTGATCCCGGCTTAGAATAGGATCATCCTGGTACTGGTGGTGTCGTAAGAGGCGACTAAAGTACGTGTGGTAGAGTCACGTCGCCAGCAATGGCAACACGCATGGGCAGACTCGACCGGATCATTACCACCCCCGGCATTTAAAACCGGCGTTAAGTAGTGGCTTTATGCCACTGCGTTTCGCATTGGGTAATGCCGGGCTCCGGAGCCCACCCCCACCCCTCCTTGGAATATGATAGCGGACCTCAAATACAAATTACCCCAGGAGGGTACCAGCTCCCCCGGTGCTGGAGAATCCCTCCCTGAGTGTTCATACTCAGGCCGCCCTTCGAATTCTGGGGAGGGCAAAGTTCCGCGCTATAGACAGGGCAAACGAGACGTACGCTCCACGGCAACCCCTTCCACGCTCAACGTGGACTTCTGCAATATCAGGGGTCTACATTCCAACCTGAATGCCGTCCACCACCATCTCGAGACGGCACGGCCGGCCTTGTTTTTCCTGACGGAGACTCAAATTGCCCGACCGAGCGACACAGCCTATCTCCAATACCCCGGCTACAAAATAGAACATAACTTTATACCTCATGCCGGGGTCGCTGTGTTCGTAAGGGAGGACCTAAGTTTCCGTCGTCTTACCCATTTTGAAGGTCGGGACCTGTCTACCATCTGGCTCCATGTTGACTCGGACGATCGTGCCCGAGTCTACGCATGCCTTTACAGGTCCCACAGTGGTAATGCAGAAACGGATCGGCTCATGGAGCACATTCAATCGGCTATCGACGATATGCTCTCACAGGTCCCCTCCGCTGAGGTCGTGATACTTGGCGATTTTAATGCGCACAATGCCAGTTGGCTTGGATCACGCACCACCGACCACGCGGGGAGGGCTGTAATTGACCTTGCTACGGCGAACGGATTGTCCCAATTGGTCGAGTCGCCTACGCGACTCCCGGACGTGGACAATCATAATGCCTCTTTATTGGACCTTCTGCTGACTTCACATCCGGAACAGTACCAGGTTGTCGTCGATGCCCCTTTGGGGTCTTCTGACCACTGCCTGGTACGGAGTGTTGTGCCCATTAAGCGCGGCAGCTGCAGATCACCCGCAACTCGTCGCGTCTGGCACTACAAGTCAGCAGATTGGGATGGGATGCGTACTTTTTACTCATCTTATCCCTGGGGGCCGGTTTGCTTCTCTTCTGATGATCCTAGTACCTGTGCCGCTGCCGTTGCCGACGTGGTTCTACAGGGCATGGAACTTTATATTCCTAGCACTGTAGTGCCAATCGGTGGCAAATCACAGCCTTGGTTTGATACGTCTTGTAAGCTTGCTGCCTCTAGCAAACGCGAGGCATATCAAATCTGGGTTGAGGCACTGGCTACTAAGGATCCGGAGGTGAAAACCTCAAAAAGAAAGTACAACCGAGCCTCTAGGTTCTTTAAGCGGCAAATTGCCAGAGCAAGGTCCGAGCATATCGCCAAAATTGGCGAGAAGCTTGGGAGCTACCCGTCCGGAACTCATCAGTTCTGGGCGCTCTCAAAGGCGGCACTTGGCAACTTTAGCCAGCCTTCGCTTCCGCCATTACGCACGGGAAATGACATCTTGGTCCATACGGCAAAAGAGAAAGCCGATCTCCTGGGCGCTCTCTTTGCCTCAAACTCGACTTTGGATGACCAAGGAACAACGCCGCCGACCATCCCGCGGTGCCAGAGCTCAATGCCTGAGGTTAAGTTTAACCAAACCGCTGTTAGGCGAGCTCTGTCCTCTTTGGACATCCACAAGTCGAGCGGGCCAGATGGCATCTCTCCCTTAGTGCTCCGTTCTTGTGCTCCTGAGCTGACACCGGTGCTAACGCGTTTGTTTCGGCACTCCTACTCAGTCGGCGTAGTCCCAGACTCATGGAAGAGCGCTCTTATCCACCCGATCCCAAAGAAAGGCGATGGGTCCGATCCATCTAACTACAGGCCTATTGCTATCACCTCCCTGCTCTCAAAAGTCATGGAGAGCATTATTAATAGCCAGCTCTTGGTTTATCTAGAGGATCACCGATTGATTAACGACCGACAATATGGCTTCCGCCATGGTCGCTCAACCGGTGATCTTCTGGTTTACCTAACCCACCGTTGGGCTGCGGCTATTGAAAGCAAGGGAGAGGGCCTGGCAGTTAGTTTGGACATGGCGAAGGCCTTTGATCGAGTGTGGCATAGGGCGCTCCTGGCCAAACTTCCATCCTATGGGCTTCCCGAGAATTTATGCAAGTGGATCGCCAGCTTTCTCACTGGGCGCAGCATCAGGGTCGCTGTCGACGGTTTTTGCTCCAAACGTATGCCCGTGAACGCTGGTGTTCCCCAAGGCTGCGTGCTGTCCCCTACGCTGTTTCTCCTGCATATCAATGACATGTTAGAGGATTCTAGTATTCATTGCTATGCAGATGATAGCACGGTGGACGCTGTTTACTCCGGCCGAGCAAGTCTTTCTCGGGAAAACGCTGAACAGTGCCGAAATAAACTTGTGTCTTCTGTTGAGGCGTCCCTCGACAATGTTTCCTCATGGGGTGAAAAGAACTTAGTTCAGTTTAACCCCCTGAAGACACAAGTTTGCGCGTTAACCACAAAAAAAATCCCATTTATCGTATCACCAGTCTTTCAAAACACTCCCCTTACAGCCGCGCCCAGTATCAGTATATTGGGCCTTAATGTTTCGAGTGACTGCCAGTATCGCGATCATCTGGAAAGCAAGGCCAAGTTGGCCTCGAAGAAACTGGGGGTCATCAACAGAGCGAGACGGTACTTCACGCCAAAACACCGATTGGCCCTATATAGGGCCCAGGTTCGGCCTCATATGGAGTACTGTTCTCATCTCTGGGCCGGTGCACCCCAGTATCAGCTTGAACCATTTGATCGCATACAACGGAGATCCATTCGAATCATTGGGGACCCAATGATCTGTGAAAGGCTTGACACTTTGGCTTTGCGTAGAGACGTCTCCTCGCTGTGCGTTCTCTACCGCATTTATCATGGGGAGTGTTCTGAAGAACTGTTTGACCTGTTACCTGCCGCCGAATTTTCTAACCGCACAGTACGTCACAAGTTAAAATATCATCCACACCACCTGGATACGTGGCAATCTACTACTGTGCGGTTTCGTAGGAACTTCCTTCCACGCGTCACAGAACTGTGGAATGGCCTACCCGCGGCAGTGTTTCCAGGTCGATATGACATGGGTACCTTCAAAAAGCGCGTCTATCTCCACCTTAAAGGCCGGCAACGCACCTGTAGCTCCTCTGGTGTTGCACGGGGCCGTGGGCGGCGGTAATCACTTACCATCAGGTGACCCGAACGCTCGTTTGCCTTGTCCTTTTCCATAAAAAAAAAAAAAAAAAAAAAAAAAAAACAATACATAACATAATACAGTCGAATTGGTAACATGCTCCTTTTTAAGAAGTCGGTTAAAAAATTTGCGTCAAAGGGGAAACCTAGTGCCTAAGACACCGGCTAAATTTCGAGACACATTTTGAGTGACGGAGTTTTTTTTTTTATGGAAAAGACACGGCAAACGAGCGTGCGGGTCACCTGATAGTAAGTGATTACCGCCGCCCACGGCCCCGTGCAACACCAGAGGAGTTACAGGTGCGTTGCCGGTCTTTAAGGTGGGTTGGGCGCCGGGGCCCGGCATTACCTGATGCGAAATGCAGTGGCATAAAGCCACTACTTCACGCCGGTTTTAAATACCGGGGGTGGTAATGATCCGGTCGAGTCTGTCCATGCGTGTTGCCATTGCTGGCGACGTGACTCTACCACACGTACTTTAGTCGCCTCTTACGATACCACCAGTACCAGGATGATCCTATTCTAGGCCAGGATCACACGGCACAAAACGTTCAACGCATTTTGTCTTACTGCCGAATCGAGGAGGTGTTGCGAGTGGAAATCGAACCCGCAGCTGCCGCTGTGATAGAGTCGGTGGAAAGATTATATATTATTTTAATTTCAACGTCGGGCCAGCAATGAAAAATGATGTCTTGACACATTTTTTTTCTATCAACAAAAAATAGTGTTAGCTATATAGATATTAAGTATATTACAACAAATTACACATATTACAATTACAACTTATGTTTTGTTGTTGTGGTAGGTACTGGCACCGGTTCTGTTCAATTTTTTCGTTTCGTTTCTTAATAGGTATTTTATTTTTAAACTCTTAGCATATATTGTGATTTAAAATCGTAACAGTTGTTGATTAATGAGTCTATTTTATACAAATAGTTCTATATTCTTAAAAAAATGTGGCGTAGTGAGTCAGCTATAAAATCAAAACTCGATTAAATAAATTATTTTCTCCGAAGTTTCTCAATTCTAATAACTGGTTTCTCTATACAGGAAAAAGGTAAATACTAAAAATAAATGAGAAACAAAGCTTACAAAAAAGTATGTAACATACAGGTAAAGCGAATTTAAAAATAATTTTACAGCCATTTATAGCTAGCGATACATGCAGTTATTTTAAGCGCATTCACCTGTGACCTTTTCATATGTCTTTCATATCTTAAAATAGTTGTAAAGTTATAGAATTAGTTTAATAATAGAGACCAGTTGTGGTGCAGGAGTACAATTGTGGGACTATGAACGTCACAGGTTGTGGGTTTTCCACTTGCGGAAATTATATATTATCATTACAAGGCACAGCGTGGCGTTGAGTTTCGTCACTTGACATGCAATGCCAGAATTCGACGGAAAATGGGGACAGAACTGTCTTAATAGGAACGCAGTTTTTTGAACTAGGTTACCACGTTCTCTCTGTCTATGCTATGTGTGGGATACATCATGGAGCCAAAAAAAATGAAGGAAATGCGGCGTTGAGTTCCGTTACTGAATGTGGAGAACGAGTGTCTTAACACTGAGTTTTTCAGCTGAAAATACTTAGCTAAGTCAAATATATGATGAAAACCATATATTTAATGAAAAGTGTAAAATGAGAAAAAAATTGTATGTAAAATCGATAAAAGCGATCAAAAAAATATATGTAATATTTACATATTTTTTTTTAAAGAAAAGTAAAAAAACGCTTAGAAATTAAAGAAACCTTTTAAGAAAATATATTTAAAAAAATACATAGCGGGATTTGTATCTGCGCCTCTTGGAAACCCTCCTAGCACTTTAACTATTACAACTTATTTAAGAGAACAATTGGCTTAGTGGTCAGAACGCTTATACAGCGTACAAGAGGAACGGGTTCAAATCTATATGAGATTCCTATAAAAATATTTTATAGATATACTCACCAATTATTATTTTATTCGAATCATATTAAAGCCAGAACATTTTTGCAGTGCAGCAAAAACATAATGGTAACTAACAATGAGGATTTAAATGTCTTTAATAATCGATCAAGTGTTCTCTGTCTCACTCTAATACCACAGATTAGCGGGTGTATGAGAGGGACGGATCACTTCAATTTTGTGCTAGGGTTGTTCGATGATCATTATTGAAGTTAACTATCATTATATCATTATATATTTATTTGGGTAATTTTTTTTTATTTTTTTGATTGTTTTAGTAAAACTGATTTTAAAGTTTTTTTTTAAGCTTCACGCTGTATCTTGCGAGTAGGCGGAGAGTAGTTAGTGTTAAGACACTGTTCCCTAGCATCATTTCTGCTCATGCATTTTTTGACATATTGCGTATGCGTAGCGTAGCTTATAATATTCACATTTTTTTTGGTTTTTCATGTGTTTTATAATTTATTTGGTCATGATAATTCTTGTATTATATTATTTTTCTTTATTTTTCTTATAATCTTATCTAGTATTTAAAAACGTAAACGTTAAATTTTAGTGAATATTGTTAATCTGTTGTAATATTGTGATTGTCCGTCAAATGTTATCTATAAAAGCTGAAACCGAAATAGCTTTTCAATGAATTTTAAATTAATTAGTTTTAAATTTCAAATATTGTGGTGTACAAATGCGCTTTACATTTTCATTTGTATTATATTAAAGGTTTAGGATTATGTAAATATGATATTTTCGTATAATTATATTTATTTCTTTGTAAATTATATATAGAATGAATTGGTTGTAAATTTAAATATTTTACTTTTGTGAAGTTACACTCAGTTCCCATTAAAAAACTACCGTGCTCCAATTTTCGCTGAATTTTAAAGCCATTGAAAGTTGGAACTCAACGTCACGCTTTGCCTCCTTATCAGAGCAAGGAAATGGAAATATGAAACATTTTATTGTCATAAACGGGAATCGAACCAGTAACCTTAGTACGCTTGTCACAACTGACCTCAAAAAAGTAAATAAAACAATATTTTTTAGATATTTATGTATTTGCTTGTACTCTATGTATCTAGCATAGCCTTATAATTTAACGTACCGTAATTTTGTACGATTTGGACGTTTATACAACTCAAGAATGCTTGAAAGATCTCTTCAAGGTAGTATCATAAAAGTAAAAGTAATACTTTAAGTGATAAGGCCGCCATATGTGTATATAGTAAAATGTGTATATATTTGTCTATAATAAAATATGTTGTATTATATCGAGTAAGAGAAAAGCATTTAAAAAAACATAAAAAAACGTATTTTTTACAACAGCAACCCTAGCGCTAACTCCTGGTTGACGGGGGAAGTCGGACAATCTTCAATGAATAATTGTTAGATTAACGAGCCTTAGTCATCGGCTGCGATCCGAGCGGAGATAAGCTCAGTGGGGGGACCTGTCGATAGTTTCTTACGTTACCTTTGATTTTTCTTAATCTTTATCTTAACTTTCTTTTTAATGTTTTTTTTTTAATTTTAACCGTAATAGTTCAGATATCGTTTCACGCTGTATCTCTCAACATTTGAAT
Organism: Heliconius sara; assembly: GCA_917862395.2. Lineage (NCBI taxonomy): Eukaryota > Metazoa > Arthropoda > Insecta > Lepidoptera > Nymphalidae > Heliconius > Heliconius sara. Next base: position 341,009 of record OU860788.1, on the reverse strand, counting down.
CATTACGTGTTTCAGAAGTAGAGTAAATAAAAGATAAAATGGCACTATGTTATATACTTACTTACAAATTATATAATTAATTTCAAATTGAAACAAATTTTTAATTTATGCAATATATAATGGCTTAATTTATTTGGCTGAACGCTAATATCGGAAACAATCTAATTAAAATCAAGAACTCATCTTATGTTAGATATTCCATTCCGCTCATGCACTTAGAATGTGTAGTGCACAATATTTTTATACAAAGCTCATAGCCGTTTAATCAAGCAAGCGAAGCCACACTTAAAAACTAGTATGTAATACACATTTCAAATAATAATTTACGTCGATATCGATAAACACCTCAAGTTATTCAACCAATCCCTCTTTAATACTGTATGCGGACACACGCTGACTTACGATTGCTCCTCTAAAATATGTGTTCATTTCTATCCTCGAACAGAGAGAGAGAGAGAGAGAGAGCTGCTTAATAGCTCTATTATACCTGAGACCTACCTGTCAGAGGTTACAAATGAAATGAATCGCAAATTCATTTTCGTTAGGCCAATATAGGTAAATATTATTGGTTATTTTGGGTTTATTATTATTACATATATGTATGACCCAATTTTATAAAAAAAAATTAACTGAGGGAGAAGACAGAGAGATTAAGAGAAAAATCCTAGTAGTACTAGGTGTAGGCACATAACCTAGTGAACTTTCTGTTTATACTTTCTTTAAAATAAAATTATTTTGTGCAACGAACTGAATAAATAATTAGCAGAAAGACGAATCACGTTATTTAATAACAAAAATCACACAAAGTAGAGAATAAAATTATAAGTCACAAAATTAACTATTATTACAAAAAGAAGCATTGCATTTCGAGTGATGGTACTTAACGCCGCACTTACAACGAGAGCGGAGAAATGTGAATAATAAAAAATATAATTATACACCTGACTGAAGATTGAACTTAGAAACGTCGCGCTTACAGTCAGATGTCATCTTACAGCGCCTTGATGGTCTAATAATTAATAATATACATAGCTCTTACATACATTTAAATAAAAAAATTAAATCAACTTCACGCTGTATCCCGCACACAGCAGGATAGGCAGAGGGAAGTAGTGTTAAGACACTCCGTTCTCCATTTTTCGTCCAATTCTGGAATCGTTGCGTGCTGATTAGTGGAACTTAACGCCGCGCTGTGGCTCGACACCGGAGCGAAGAAACAGAAATATAAATTTAAAGAAATATTTAATTTCCTCGAATGGGAATCGAACCCACAACCAGTCGCGCTTACAGTCACACTTTGTGCCCCTACGCCACGAGTGGCCCCAAATTATATACATATATGTGTGTCAACAAAATATTTCGTGACAGTAAATTGTACAGTATTATAGTAGGAGGGTTAAGTTGTGTCCTAAAATCACAGTGTTTGCATAAAGAGGTTAATGTATTATGAGATGCCGTGCTCGGCTGTGAGACGGGCTGAGTTCTGTTTTTGTAGCATTCGCGACGTCGTTGTTTACAAAAAGCCTTGTTTTGTACGTACGAATACATATGTGGAGTATGAAGTGGAATTAAAATGACTGGATGTGTACTTATTTAGAAATCGTATAAAAATTTTGACGTAGCGGGACTCGAACTCGCGTCTCGTTTAAACCAGGCCACTACGTTTTATATGATTTCTAAATAAATATTTTTCTTTTGTAAGTGTGGAATAACACTTTAAAAAATGTTAAAAATGGGTGGATGTGATTTTGTTAACAAATTATCGTTTTAAAATTGGTCTTTAAAAATGCTAAGTGATTTTTACGTATCAAATTACTTTTTCTAAGAGATTATGTTTTGTAGTTTATATTAATTAAAATTAATCTTTAAAATATTTATTTAAATTTATATTCTCATTTCTGCGCTGTGGTGTCGAGGCAAAGCGCGGCGATGAGTTCCGCCACTCTGCGCTGTATCCCGCACTCAGAAGGGTAAGCAAAGGGAACTTAGTATTAATACACTCTGTTCCCCACTTTAAGCCAAATTCTAAAATCATTGCGTCAACACGTAATGTTTTTTTTACTTTAAATATTGAATTAAATATGGCCGCATAAATGCCGCCTTATAAATGTTACATCGGTGAAACATCAAAAGAAATTTAAGCAACTTAACTGTTAAAAACTTATCACTATTTGAAGTATGCAATAAGAATAGTATTTTTTTTTTACTTGTATATAGCAGGGTAAGCAGAGGGAACCTAGTGGAAAATAGACAACGGAGTGTCTTAACTTTAAGTTCTCTTTGCTTAGTATATAATATCACTAATAATCCAAAATAAAGAATAGAAAAACCATCACTATCCAATTAATATACGGCAAAACTGGTAAAGAACAAGCACAACCCTAAAACACTAGTGTAATAGGGTTGTGATTGACCTAAACATTAATAATTCACCATAACAATCAAACATCGATAAGCCGTCGATTTCACAATTTCCCATCCCTACCGTGACACAATTAGCGCGGGTTTGACATGTCGCATGCCCATTGTGTCATTGTATCATTCCTCCCTCGCACTGAACCCGCTACCCCCGCCCCGCCGGTCCGAGCCCGGCTAATGCGCAATCAATAATAATTATCTTTGTGTTTGCACCCAAGTAGATTGCATTGTACTGTAATGTAAAGGTGTGGGTAGGGTGGCTAGGATTTTGGAGGTTTTTATAAGTTTTGTTTCACCGCATACAGACAAAAAATAGTGTTAAGTTCCTCACGCACCACCTAATTTCTAATAGTATGCCTTCGTTTTCCGTTTTCTTTATAATTTTCGAGGCATTATGCGTTAAGTGATAAAATATAATGTCGCGTTTTGTCTTGTTACCAAAGTAGAAAGTAAAAATATATAAAGCATATAGTCGAGTATTGTGCCGCTGTGGTGCGACGGCCTCTTAATAACTTTGGTTACAAAATATCATATTTTTTGCAGATTTTTAATTAAAATAAACAACTGTGGATAGGACTCTTATTTAAATTTTATTACAAAAAGGATAAGTCTGTGAGTTCAAGTGGCTCAAGGGCACAAACGTGCGAATCCCAGCCGAGAGAATGAAATATGTAATATTACGCTCTCGTAACCTTCGCTCTGGTATTGAGTTTCATCACTCAACTCGCAATGCCTCTAGAATTTGGCGGAAAGTGAAAAAAGTATGTTAATGGTAATGGAGCTCTGCCTACTCTGCTATGTGCGGGATACAGCGTGAAGCTAAAAAAAAAAATTAGGTTCCGCGACTCAATACGCTAATGGGTTTCAACGTTAGGAAAGCCATGATTTATTTTAAGCTTCGTTTTAACCGAAAAGATAAAGAAATTTATCGTAAGCAAATAAGTATAATTATTTTATTAATAGAATGAAAAATGCGTGCAATTAAGTGATTTTTGCTTCTTAACAAAACTACTTTTCAATTCTGGTGTTCTTTAATGTTCGTTACCGATTTAAAAGTGCTAGCAAAATTCTATGTGAATAAAGAATATTTTGAATTTGACTTTGAATTTCAAAAGAGAGGATCAATGATGCTGTTATTGAAATATCGTATAATATCTATCTATGAAACTGAAAACAAAAATTGGAAACTATACTAGATACGAATCTGTAATAGTTTTCAAATCCAGTTCCTAATTCTATGAAACTTATAGTTTTCTTCTCATCTTATTTCTCATTTTATTAAGTAGTCTATTCTCATTTTATTAAGTAAGTTCGGTAGTTTTTATGAAAATAGATTTAAACAAAGTTTTATCTGTAGTTTTCAAAGTGAAAAAATACTTATACTAACATTAGCCCTAAAGGGTTCGTTTGGTTGAATCTCCGAATATCTTTGGCGCTAATCTCCGAAACAACAGCTTTGATTTCAAGAATAAATGATATTTATATTACATTGCCTTATGTACAATATTTTCATTTAACCACGCGGGAGAAGTCGCATGGATATGCTCTTAAAACATAAAAGAAAATATAACTGTTAATAATGTCAACATTATTATATAGTATTGTTTCCACAATTTAAAAGCTCCAATTAATAATATATTTAAACCGATGTTTATATTATTAATAAAATAAAAAAATATATAATAAGAACTGTCCACGAATTTACCACCGCATGGCAACCGTAACGGATAGCCGCAGGTCAAATGTCACATGTCCAGGGATTAATTCGCGAGGTAATTATACGGAAGTGCGCTAGTGACGTGCGATCCGCTGTTAGTGATGTATCTATAGAGATTATGTTTGTGCTCTATGCATTGTAAATGTTTTTTTTAATCTATGAATAGTGGCGGAGGGGTATCCCAACACTAGTTTTTCTCTGCGTACTATTGAGTGTGCTGAACTAAATTGAAGGGTGCTGAAACAATATTAAACTTCAAAATATTATATTAGGGTCTTATTAATTAATTGCTGCTGAGGAATAACGTCTGCTAACGCGAAGGCTGTGGGTTCGATTATCACTAGAGGGAATTAATCATTTTCAAGGCCATGAGATCTATCTCAAAAATTGGGAAATGAATACAAAAATGTAGCCAATAAAATACAAAGTTAGACCTATTTATATAAACAATATTTTGAATATTAACATTGAACGTATTTATTATGGTAGCGTACTAATTTATAGTATAACAAAAAATGTAAAGAACGCTATACACTATAAATAAACGATATTTCTTACATATTCAAGTGTAAACTATAATTTTAAAAGAGCAACTATTGAGTTTGTTGCCAGTTCTAATCAGCAGAACTACCCTCCGAGCCTTTGGTAGCTTCCTGTAGCTTCCTGACTGTTTTATATCAATTGTCGATTGTGACCAACAGTACTTACAATGGCCAAATTGAGTGGGATTTGAACCCCTAATTACACTTCGTTGTTTTAAATAGAACTTATTATCTAATTAAACGTATCCATGTCTCATCTCTCACGCTGAGATCGATTATTTGGTAATTAGCTGTTTGTTAACTGATATACCTATTTAGCACCGCAAACGGTGCCCACACTCTCGGGATATCAATGTCATGTATTGCCTATATATGTAATAGTTATAGGAAGCGAGAGTGTGAACAATCATTGTTTATTAAATTCAATTGATTCTATTAATTAAAATTCAATTTTAATATTTTTTACTATTTTATAATATGTTATTATTTTATAATAATTATATTTTTATTGCTGGTTGGGCTAAATGACTAAAACTGATAAGAAATAGAGCCGAGATTTCATAGATAGTGGGCAAAAGTTACTCAAATCTAACATTAATTTTATAAATATTTTCAATGTCACATATTCAAACATTCCATTATCAATTTCAGGTGAAAATATGGTTCCAGAACAGAAGAACGAAGTGGAAGAAGAAAGACAATGTGTCAAATGCAGAAGTCGCCGAAATAAAGCAACAGAACAAGCCCAACGTCGATGAGAAGACCGACGAGCCCAAAGACCCATTGGCCCTGGACATGTCTAAGAAGACCTGCAACAAAATACTTAGTGAAAAGCTCAAATCCACAAAAGTCATCACCCAAAATCTGCCAAAACCAAGAAAAGTAGACAAAATAGTTGAAATTTGCGACGCGAACGACATCGAGAGCAGAATATCCATAACCAAAATAACAAACAAACTCTCCAGTACGGATTTGTCCGAAACGGTGTCATTTAAAAGTTTTAGCCCAGAGGAGGTGAAAGAGAAATACGATACCTTTAGTAGAGACGCTGTCGAAATGTAAATCTATTGTAGTTTAGGGTTGTGGTCTGCAACGATCTCTATTAAGCTATTTTTATATGGGCGTGTGTCGATTTTCTTGAAGATTTTTGAGCTATATGCGTTGATTTAGTTTTAGTAGATTATTTAGTTATGAAAGTCTCTTGTCTCAACGTTTGTATCTTTGAGTTCTATATTAGTGCAATATGTTCGTTTCGTGATTGAATGAGAATTTAAAGCGTATACGAGTAGATAGGTAATCAAATTTTGTATCAAAATGGCAAAGATCGCATCAGATCACAATGAAAACGATTTTGTATCGTTTTATCGTCAGAGATTGCTTCTGTCCCAATGTGTGTATTATATGTTATGTATAATAAATATTTATTATAAATATCGCTTATTGGAATATTAAAAGTATATTTTTTTGTCATAAATATATTAATGAAATAAAATAAAAGTATCCAGATATGTTTGTTTTTGCTTAGACTGAGGACAACTTACATACTCAAAGCAAGATTAAAGTGACTCCAATATCATTTTTTATAATATTTATTTACATATATTTATCATCGTGTGTTTTTATAATGTTATGTGTATTTTGTGTTACTATCTGTTCCAATTGTCTTTAGAGCAACAACGCCTCGCAAAATGTCGAAACTATTCACTACTACGACTTTTCCTTGAACCTTACAAAATTATAATTGTAATTATAATTGTTTCTTTAATAGATGTTAAAACGTTATTTGTTTTGATTACAACAAATGAACAAGATTTATGTAAATATAGCTTTAGATATATATCTAACATTTTAAATCAGATTTTCTTTTAGATTTCTAATAAATATGTTATGAAAATTCAAGATAAATAACAAAATAGTCCTTAAAACTTCCATAGTAATGCTCTGCTTTACATACATATAAATGTAAATAAATTTAATACAGCTTAATAACGCTACCTCCATATGCTTCTTATATTTAATTTTCAGTATTAAAATAAATTGAAATTGCTGTTTTTTGGTTAATATTTATGATACAATAACAGTATTATTTTTGTACAGCATTTAACGATGAATGCCTGATTCTTATCTCTTATGTCTCTGAAACATACAATATATTGTGAAGAAATTAAAGTGGTTTTTCGTCACTAACTCGATCTAAAATGACATTATTAAACGCCTTAGGATCTCAAATTAAACCGATTTATACATATATATATATATATATTGTGCTATTTATAAAATACGACTGTATCCTTATATAATATACATATATTTGTAAAATAAAAAGGCATATTCAAATATACAATCGAATACGAAACTTGAAAACCAATAGTTTTTCAAGTTTTCAGTAGGTTTTGCCGATTTTGTAAGAGATTTAAGTAAAATGGTTTATTATTATTTAATTACAAAATTGTAATATTAACTCTATTAAGTCCTTAGAGAGGCTAGTTGTGGCGCACGGGCGTTTGTGAGCGGTGATGATCACTTACCACCAGGTGATCCGTACACTCGTTTGCCTTCTTTTTCCATTAAAAAGGGGTGTAACTGTAAAATCAACTGGTTGTGGGTTCCATTTACATTTCCATTTCTTCGCTCTGGTATCCAGTCAAAGCGCGTCGTTGAGTTCCGCCACTCAACACGCAATGCCTTCAGAATTTGGCGAAAAGTGGGCAACGGTGTGTCTTAACACTAGGTTCCCTCTGTCTACCCTGCTGTGCGGAATACAGAGTGAAGCTGATTTTTCTATTCTTAAACCATTTTACTTTCACTATTTTGAAGATTTTCGTTTGTTTTAGATATTAAATATAATCATAATGTATGTATGTATCATTTAAATAACCGCTACCTACTGTTGTTCACTTTGTTTATACAGCATGCCCCTTTTTCAAATGAAAAGATCATACTATTATACACCAGATTATAGAATATTTTGGATTGTTGCTATAGATTATATTATTATATTTATAAAAAACTAAAGTATTACCGCTCAAGTGTCTAAGTTTCTTATTTTTTAATAGCACCATAGTAAAAGAAAGAGCTGGCCCTTATCACTTCGACTAAAATGTCAACATAGAATCTCGATATATGTATATGAAAAATTGTTTAAAAAAAACGATTTTTTATGTAATTTTTTTAATGTATTTTTGTATGCTTTATGTGCAATATCTCTACTTCTCGCAAGTAGTGACTATTTTTAAATATAACTTAAGTACAGTTCGTTTTCGTTGTTTATGTATTTACAGTCAAATAGAAAGTCAAATAAAGTCGTGTTGCCTCAAAATTACATATCATTTTATTAATAATATCTATATCTTGTAATAAATTATGTATAATTAAATGGCACATTTTTCCAGTTATTCTTTTAATTTTTAAAGTTACGATGTATTTTTCACAATAATAAGAATTTAACAAAAAACGTATGGAATGAAGTCGTGGTTTAGTTTCATAGAGGTACTAACATGGTATTATTAGATATTCAAAATCACGAAATTGTAACCTTTATACAATACCAACGTTGAATTTGTCGCAAAAATATATTATAATATAATATATTTTAAATTTAAATTTGAAAAATAAAAACAAGAAAAATCTGCCATTTAATACAAACTTTAAGCCCGAACAAGTAACGTGTCAAAGCTTCTTACTAACTTAGTTTGTTATTATATGATTTGCTACCTATTGACTAAGTGGAATTGTATATTATTTATTGAGAGTGTAGGGGTTCTATACGTACCTACTGTACCTACGTATCCTAGTGTTAGAGCAAATGAGAAATACAATAGTTTTTCATATTTTTGAGACTTTTATTTTAACTTCGTTTTATTTAGCTTCACATAGGGTAAGCAGAGGGAACCTAATATTAAGACATTCCGAGATCTGCTTTCCGCACAAATCACTGAAAAAAAACACTTTTTAAACTGGGGATAGAACCCACAACCATCCTTATGGTAGTCAGATGCTATTTCGCTCCGCTATGATTTGAGGATAATGATAGACATCGAGTAGCTGTCGATGTTACTAAGCAATTTTAAAGAAAACATAAAACGTTAATAATTTTATCTCTATACACATAATATAAAGACACATACACGTCCAGATTCGATATGTTTTTTTTGTGGTATTTGCTGTTGGGTAACGAATTTTTAACAACAGCCAAAAGATAAAATAATTTCCAAATATTTATAACAGCGCCATCTATGGTTTTTGCCTTGAACGTGGTTAATAGTTTCACTAACTATAACTAAGTTGTGGCAGCGCCATCTAGTGATAGATAAATGTATCACTAACAAACATACCCACACATAAATACGTAGTACGAACGACAAATGATAGATGACTCTATATGACAACTTATTAAGGTCTTGAAAGAAAATACGTCCAGAAAATGTATGTAATGTAATCAAAATTTGTAAAATTTATTAAGAAATAAGAATGTATATTTAATTAGGTTGTATTTTATTATATTGGAATGCCTAATATATATTGTTGGTCGAAGATTTCAATTCAATTCGATTTAAATTAGACAATTTGGAGTAGACACTCCAAAAATTCTAAGAAACTGTAACAATAATTTTCAGTAGCCTAATTTATTACTTTTTTTCACGCCATATCCCGCAGTAGGGTAACCAGAAGGAATCTAGGTTACACTTAAAACTTTAACACACTGCCCCACATTCCGCTGGTTCATTCAACGCCGCGCTTGCTTTAACAGCAGAACGAAGAAATGAAAATATTAAATATGACATTTCCTCGAATGGGAATCGAACGTTCAACCTGTCGCGTTAGACACCCGCTTGTGCGCCCGGGCTACGACCGGCCTCTCATTTATTAAACGATGTGTGAAATTGAGATGATTTATAATTTGTGAAAAATTATGACAAAAGTTTATTTAAATGAAGAATATTTTATTTATAATTTTTATTACGAAATTTCTCTTTCCTTTAGATTAATTAAGAAATATTAGGTATAAGCATAAAGCGCGGCATTGCGTTCCGCCACTCAGCACGCAATGCCTCCATAATTCGGCGGAAACTGGGGAACGGAGTGTCTCAACACTAGGTCTCCTCTGCCTAACCTGCGGGACACAGCGTGAAGCTGATTGTATAAGCACAATTGGGTAATCAGAGAGAACTATTACTTTTCTATACAAAGCGTGTTTTTCAACTTAACTTTCTTCTCCGCGTATGCTATATATCAGCGCAGGCAGTGAAAACGTAGTGTCATGGCACTCTTTATTTCCCATTAGTTTATGGAACGGAATTCAATGTCTCATATTTTGTCTAATAGTGAAAATAAAATGGAAGAAATTCCTTCGCCTGAGTGTGGATTGAACACACAATCGTCGCATTTACAAGTACAGTCAGACATTGTGCTACTCCGCCACAGGGACTTTATTATATAGTATGAGTATAGAAATAAATACTATCCAACTCAAGTATATTCCAATATATCGTAGTCCAATATTTGTCGCCTGCAAATGTTTAGCGTAGATTTAAGACGTAAAATGTAAAAAAATCTCGTTTTTTCCATACCTGTGTATGTGGTAATTTCCAGAAATCCTCTCTTAGTGCTCCCCTGCACTTCCCAATTTTCAACTTTCTAAGTCCAGTAGTGCCTTGTCTGTCAGTCACTCAGTAACGGAATATAGATGTATTAGATTATAATAGATTTATATATTTTTTTTTATATAGCTATACGATAAATCATTGAAATAAATAGATCTTTTTGTCTAGAAATGTATTTCTAATATAAATCTGACATATAAATAAAGCAAAATTTAAACAAAACGGCGTATAATAAAATAAATTAATATCAATTTTCAGCCATCACTCGTACAATTTGGGCAAATCTCAACAGATGAGTAAGCCGGGATCGGCGTTATTCGCGGATTATGTTTGTTATTCCTTATTTAGTGCGAGCGGGACGGCGATAGGCGGGCGGGCGCGTGCGAGAGGGACGGCCGTGAGTGACGTGTCGATTTGTCCCGCGCTAAACAAACACCTTGGCGGAGTTGCGCACATTTGCGACTTTTTTGTGTTTTCTTTTTTTATTAAAATAAATTTAGATTCGTATTCTAACCCCGACGTTCTGTATCGGTATCCGCATTCAAATCTACAATGTTATATGTGTATCGCCACTGCTTTTAATATCAGAACATTCTATGCTTGTATTATTAATACCAATACAGGCTTAAGTAATTATGTATAAACAGAAGACTAAATAGCTAAACGTTTTTTTCCCACATTATAGGTTAGACAATGCGAATTGTGAATGGGTATCGATGTATGAACCTAGACTTGATTAACATACTAGTAACTCCACTATTTAGGTCCCGACTCCATCATGAGACGCTCCATCTCGATGACAATATAGTATTGTTCACCGAAGCTACGTAAAACTAACAAAAATTCTATTGATATATTTATTACAGGTATGTTTAATTTGATTATTTACATTCTATTACAAATCGATCTCACAAAAGCTTAAAAACCGTAATATTTTAAAATAAAACCTAAAAATACAGTTAGTAAGTCTACCGACTAACGTCAAGTGTGCAAAAGCTCTCTATAGGTAGAGTAGACCCGGAGAGTGATCGCCACGATTACGACAGGATGGGATTAGTCCCAATTTTAAATTGTTGATTACTTTTACCCCTCGAGCCACCTCCCCCTCCCGCAACCCGGCTACCCCCCAAGTTTATTATCCTAGATCTTAAATACATTAAATCTGGATCTAGATTTGAATATTTAATGCTATCTGCACCTTTTTAGTTCTTAAGAATGTAATTACACACACAGCTTCACGCTATATCCCGCACACAGCAGGGTAGGCAAAGGGCACCTAGTATTAAGACACTCCGTTCCCCACTTTCTGCTGAATGTGATTATTATATTAATATTAAAAAGTATGATATTTTAGCATCATTGTTCGTTTTACTCTAGTGAGGAAATGAAAGTATGTAATTTGAACCGTAATAGAAAGTGAACTTAAATCAAAGCAAAACCTGTTCTACACCGCCGCCTTAACACTAGGTTATCTCTATCCACCCAATAGGGGGTAAAGCGTGAACCCAAAAAAAAATTGTCGATTAATTTGTCAAAGCACTTCCTATTCCACAAACAACACAACAAAATACCGAACACACAAAACAAAATAAAATCTAATCGTCTAATAAAACAGCAAATACCCGTTCATTAGGTGGCCATATAATTTACGAGAGCAATCAACCTCTCAGCCCTCGCCTAAACAAGCACGAGGACAAGGGTCCCAAAATGTTCCGCTAAGTGCCTAATTATTACTTGGGAAGGTTTTGGGCAATGCCCAATTGTGATTTTGAATTTTAATTGTACTGTTTATTCATGTTTCTTGTTGAGAACCTGGCCAATGGGAACTTCGTATTAAGGCACTATGCCTCTAACTTCCGCTTAAATTAATATACTTTGTATGTTGACTCAATAACAAGATAGTTATCAAGGTGAGAAAAAAAATAGTTAATTCCCCGAGTGGAAATCGTATCCACACGTTTATAATCAGACGAGGTGTCGCTGCACCACGACACTTTATAAAATATAATTTAATGTTTACATCTCAAGCAACTCTATAAAAATATTAAATATTTCATTTTTATGAATGAGTATCGAACCGCTCCACGACTTGCCTCCTTGCTCTGGTAGGAAAGCAAACCGCAGTATTGAGTTGCACCACTCAACACGCAACGCCTCCTGGCTTTGCTGAAATTGGAAAACGGAAGTGTCCTGATTGGAACTGTTCAAGGGAGGCTTCAACATTATTAAGTATTACTCATGAAAGACCATCTTATCAAAATAAGGTAACCCATATGAAAGTAACTCATTCCCCTGAGTGGTAATCGAATCCACAACGATCGCGCAAACAGTCAGGCGCTATGCCGCTGCATCACGACGGACTCGACTGTACAATTATAATACTAAAATTAATCTTATGTTTCAAATCAGGTACATATCGTAGTTTCTAACATACCTAGATCACGTACAACAGAATGACTTTTATGAATAACATCGTAAATCTAATAAAAATACATTACAAAGCAATAAAACCAATTATTCACGGTTCAATCGCCGAGTCAAGGAACACCTTTACGTTTACAGATGTTCCTACATAATATGCGCTCGTCTGTACCCACGTGTATATTGTGTGCTCTCGTTTGTCGCACAATTTGACCTGAAATACGTTTAATGTTAAATCGTATCTGCGACCCGACAGATGGTTTGGACAAATTGTTACAAAAAATGACTATTTAGCGTCAGTTCACGCTTGTTGAATGCGTTATTAGAAGTTTGTTTTGTTAATGTCATGATTTTGTATTGATTTTGGCTTTGCCCGCTTGAACTTAGTTAATTATGTTTGTGTTCTTATAACGTTATTATTTTAAAGATAATAACAATATCAAAATGAAAATAAAATTAATATTTTGTATCGATTGTGTCGCGTAAAATACTATATACTGATATAATTCTTGTTTATTTTCATGAACCGATTTAAAAATAAAAACAAAGACTAAAATAAGTTTGTCAAAATACAAAGGGCGGAAAGTGCATTTTGGTTTTAAAAATGTTTAGTTAATATGTTTGTAATAGATAATGGGAGCAAAATATTATTGCTACTAATATACAGAAGGGCTTATTTTGTTGATCTCAATCATAAGAACTATAGGAATGAAAGAAAATATTATAAGTAAATCAGCTTCACGCTGTATCCTGCACACAGCAGTGTAGTTAGTAGGATCATAGTGTTAAGACACTCCGTTCCCCACTTTTCTGGAGGCATTGCGTGTTGATTGGCGAAACTCAAGCCCACGCTTTGCCTTGACACCAGAGCGAAGAAATGAAAATATAAATTTAAATAAATATTTCATTTCCTCGATTGGGTATCGAACCCACAACCAGTCGATTTTACAGTCACACTTGTAAAATAATTAAAAAATATATTTAACTATGCGACGAGATGTTTAGTTATTGTGATCTTTATTTATATACCTTTTTATTTTGGTTTATTTATATATAACAACGTTAAAATATTTTAAAAAAATTAAAGTGTTATTCCACACTTAGGAAAGAAAAATACTTAGTTAGTAACCGACCTGGTCGGTTTCCAGGAGGCCCGGGTTCGAGTCCCACTACGTTCAAATTTTTATACGTTTCTAAATAAGTAACGTTATAATATATTAGTAATTGGTATTTTTTATTTATTTATTTATTTTTCAACTTTATAGTAACCGTTTATTAATTTATATATGCTATGTAAGTAAAAATAATACTTTTATCCTTACCTTTTATTTCTATTGTCCGAAATAGTCTTGATGCTAAATCCAAAGATATATTGTTGAGTAAAGTATACCTAGATTAAATAGCCATTAAGTTAAATTGTATCTTTTCGATAATAAAGTTTCTTTAAACGAAAAATATTACACACGAAACCCAAAAAACATACTAACTTGCCTCACGTATTCAAATAAAAATAACTAAAAGTTTTGTATGAAAAATAGTGCCCAAAGGAACTCTTACCGCAATACAATACAGTATCTGTAGGCTACATCGAAACGATTAAAATGATGTGACACAATCTAGTCTAGAGCCTTTTTAAATATATTTACTAGCTATTCAACGCAAAAAATATTGTCAAGTTGAACCAGTAGTTCTTAAGATTAGCAACCTGAACCAAATAAAAGCTTTTTTAGCTTCACGATGTATCCCGGATATAGCAAGGTGGAAACATGTCGATTGAGAGGTGAACATAAACGCCGCGTTTCGTCTAGACACAAATTATTCATTTTTATAATATTAGATTTTAGAAGTACAGACATTATGATATTCATACTAATATTATAAATGTATATGTAAGTTAGTTTGTTAAGTGAGTGGTAAGAGAGGTAGGGGGAGACCTCGATTGACCTTCGAAAACACAGTATCAAAGATACTGGAGGAAGGTCACGTAAAAAGCATGAGGATCCCCCGGAGGGCATGTATGAAGAGGTTGATGACAGTGGACGAGGCGAAAGAGGTATGTAGAGACCGTAGCGTTTGGCCGTTCCGTCCGTTCTCTCTGACTACCCCGCTAGGGATAAAGCGTGAAGCTAAGCTAAGTTAAGTTAGTTTGTTACTCTATTCCGCCGAAGCTACTAAACCAATTATCATGAAACTTTCTATACATATCCTCCGAGGTTTTCGAAAGGACATGGACTTTATTCTCGTAAATTAAAAAAAAATGTATCAAAATAAGTTGAAACGAGCGAAGCCGCGTTCGGGTCTCTAGTATTATATGCTATATTAATTTTATAATTTACCATTTCAACAAAACGGCTTGAATTTACGCATCACAAATAAAATAAGAGTTGAAGCGTCAAATGATAATGTACGGCGGCGCTGATCTGATTATCAACGTAAATTATGGTGGATTATTTCAATAAAAACATATTAAATTAATATATTTGTTTATGCTATTGAGTGCTGTAGGGTTTAGTTGGTTTTATATGGCGTGTTAGTGTTCGTTGTTTCTGTGAATATGGTAGAGTTTTTTTTTTCTATACAATAAAGCTGAATTAGCAGGTGGTGTTACTATAAGCGCCAGGTATTGTGGATTCGATTTCCTCTCGGGGACATTACGTTTTGTAACTCTAGTAACAAGACGAAGTCTTCGAAATATATGTTATAGAAACCGGGGTTGAAAGCGGAGGATGAAGTGTCTTGACCAGGTCAAAGGCCGAAAACAGATTTAGCTACCAATTTATTAATTTTGCTGTACACAGGATGTGTACAGAAAGATAAATTATAATATAATTCTTTTTTCAGACTTTTTGCAGGATACATCCTACATGTACCAGGGAACTACCTAATTTTCGCCTCTTTCTTGAGGTATTGCGTATTGAGAGGTGGAAAAGCTAGCAAATTCATAGCGAAGAAATGAAAATATTAAAGATTTCATTTCCTTATGTGGGAATCGAACCTACAACCTGTAGCCCTAACACTAATATTATAAATGTAAATGTAAGTCTTGCGCCCCTACGCCACGACTGGCCTCCTAAGCGTACAAAATATAATCAAATAATAATTTAACACCATGTAAACGATCCTTAAGGATTAAAGAGAGAATTATTCGAGCGCGAGCGTTTCTTATTAACTTATTTGTCAAGCGAAGCCTTATTTTTACACAATAAAAGTATTTGTTTTGTACGTTATGTAATTATAAATGTCGTGGTATAATTCTATAATTTTACCTAATATAAATTAATATTTCTGTGAACTTGCTTCTATGAACACTTTTTCTAAAATGTCTGTTAATATTATAGTCAGTATTGTCAGTATTTCAGTAAGCTACCACCAGCTTCATATGCCATTTTACTGAAACTTAACTTATAGAGGATACATAGCCAAAGATATTAATTAAGAGGTAAATATAAAAAAAATGTTTTTAGCAGTGAAACTCAACGTTACGCTTTGTCCTATGTCCGAAGCAAGGGAATTAAACTCATTCAATATTTAATTTCCTCGAGCGGTAATCGAACCCATACCCTGTCAAGTTAACAGTCGCAAACCCGTGCCCCAGCACCACGACTGGCCTCAACTCTAGATATTAATAAATAAATATTTAAACAAACTATAATATTAAAGACATCCAAGACATAATACTCACAATCACTTCTTCCCACCAGCCTAGTACTAAACACATCAAAACACCAGATCAACATAAAATAAGAAGAGCCACATACAATATAATATAGATAGTATAAAGGAGCATCAATACGCTACAACTTTTAACATTAATACAGAATACTCCGACGCCACACCAACAACGTATGTGACGATCTTTTATTTTTATGTAGAGTTCGTTTGGAAGGGCAATGGCTGTTAGTTTGTTTTTACCCGACCACGGCGAAAAAAGGAGCGTTATTTATTATGTGACCAGCTGTTTTAATTTGACTGTAAACGTTAGAAGGAAATCAATTATGTTCTTTTTTTACTCTTTTACTAGCACGGCGGAGAAAAAAATTTAAATTGTTGTCTCCGACACGTGAAGGTGAAAAATGACTTCTTTGATTTGGATGAAATTTAAAATATGTGAAGTATAGAAGACATAAATAATAGAACTAATCTAAAAAATTGACTTTTTCATATTATCTTCAAAAGCATAAAAATTTTCAAAGTTTCTCATACTTTTTAAAAATTTAAGAATGTTATTCTACACGATGACTAGAAAAAAAATTAGAATACCTCTGAAAACCGTCCAAGATAACCATCTTTTTCCAAAAATAAAATCTCCATCTTCTCTCACAAATACCTACGGAACTCTATTTAAAACCACCACTCCATCCTGACCAAACACCAGTAGCTGACAATGGGGCTCATTTATCAGGCTCCTGCCTTTGCCGCGAGCCCGCCACCGCCACCACCGCCACCGCCACGGCTACCTGTTCGTTACCATAATGACTTCACACTTTGTGTCAATGGTGCACGTAACAACTTAATAAATCTAGATTAATTAACTCTACATATTTATACTTTAATAATATTTTTTTCTCTCTTAGGTATACTACGGACATACCTGGGTGGATAGAGGGAACCTGGGAACTTGACATGAAGACATCCCATTCCTATTGCGCCATTTTCGTTTGGCACTATGCCTCGTTACCACAGCGAGGAAATGAATATGTTAAATATTTCATTTCCTCCAGTGGGATTGAACCCCCAACTGCGTCTGTCGCGTTTACAGTAGCACGCTTGTGCCCCTTGCCACGACTGTCCTTTGATAATAGTCTTTTTTTATGGTTTATATCTCACTATCTTTTATATAAAAATAACTATATCGTATTCACGAACCCATAAGACAAAAGGTAAACAAACAAAAAAAGGTTATTTTATAGGTCATGATTGATTGAGCTTAATATAGTATATTAAGTAAAAAGAAATATCTTTTGGATTGTTCTTATGGATGATTTAATGATTTATGTAATTGTATTTTAAAATTTTATAAATAGTACATGTACAATATACAATTTTGTATAAAATATAAAGTGAAAGGAAACGAATATAATTATAATATAAAAATAATCAACTTCTTCAATTCCAACGGGATCCTATTATTAAACTTACCTTTGAAGTGTATCCTTTTCAAAAAAAACATGGTAATCGTTTGGCGGAATATTGAGTGAATCGTTCATTTGTCGCGCACATACGTAATGCAAATTTTAGACTTATATAATTGTCTCATGGATACCACTGTTAGAAATGGACCAAAAAAAACCCAGAAACTTACAGGAAGCATATAGTTTGTAGGTTCCTATACAAAAGTTTTGATGTAACAAACTTAAAAATAAATACAGTCGAATTGATAACCTCCTCATTTTACTTGTGTAAAACCCGACTTCTGTTGGTTAAAAATAAAGTTTTATATTTAAAATCAACAACATTGTAATAATCAAATTTTAAACCTATAAATGTTTCTATTTAGCCCATTTGACGGTATAGACCATAGATTATTTTTCATTTTACATTATAATGTTTAAGTACTCGACATGTAAAAACACCGAAAAGTCAAATTATTCTCAAACTTGATCGCATATTAATATTATAAAAATAAACTACTATAATAAATTATATAGAGCACAGGTACTGCGGACAATTTACATTCAAATATGACGTTTTGTCAGCGGTCAGATTATATCCACCATTTTTACTATCGGTCAACTTGTTGATAAGACAGTACTGTTGTGATTCCGTTATTACATTTCTTGCTTTTATTAAGTTTTTTATTTTGTTGAGTATAAAATTGTTTTCTGATTATTTTGTTTTTGTTATATCGATTAAAAACACCGTTTTTAAAACATGAATAAACCTGGATCATATTAAATATAAGTTTTAGAAACAGTATTTCTTTGTTTACATTTTGTCTCATGCCAAAATGAATAGACTACATGAGTTATAGAAGACGAAACTTTATGTATTTCAACACATTTTTATTAACTTGTTATATACTCATATGTATGTTTATAACCGAAACTTAGAACGTCTTGAGCGACTTTGAAATTAGTTGGACTGAATTGCAGCATTGAGCATCTGCCTCTCAATTGTGAAGAATAGAGTGTCTTAACACTAAGTTCTTTACACATATTTTAGACAATGCTTAGCTGAAAAAAAAGAAAAAAAATGACTAAAAATGACTAAATCAGTTGCTCGTAGCTTTGAATCTAATTTGGTATAATGTTATATAATTAATATTTTCTTTTTGCGACATGGTTGTTGGTTAGAAATAATTTTGTTGCGATACCCACCACGCAACGGATTACTAAATGAGCGTTTAGATTAACATGAAGTGACATTATTGTATGTAGGCTGTATCTCGCAAGTACCGCTTGTATTTGAGACATTGTTAGGTGAGTGATGGAACTCAACGCCACCTTTTGTTTTGTTACCAAAGCAAAGAAATGAAAATAATTCAGAAAATAGAACTAGAATATAGCTCTACGACGCGCAACAGCCCTCGGCGATGAATGGGTAAAGTAATATATTTTTAAAGTAAATATAATAAAATAATATGTCTATTCACAAAACATCAAAGAGATCACTGCAATTAACTGTACAAAAATCAAATATCGGAACGTCATTCACAACCATTCTTGATATTAAGCAAAAAATATATATTAAATCGTATATCAGATTTACTCCAAACACCAAAATTGGCTTCGACAAATCCCTCCAAAGCATAAAAGCCGTAAAATTAAATACGTCACTAAACAGAATTAATCCTGAATACAATAGCTAATAGAAATCGAGCTCCATTCACTTGAAGATATCTAATGCTTACCCAATAATGGGTACTATTGACAATTTATATGATTTTTTTCTTTAAATACGGCAAAATAATAATATAATAACACAATTCTCATCTTTAGAAGTATAAAAATAGGGATTATTTCACCATGACAGAATTAAGCAAAGCTTTTCGTCATAAGCTGTACTGTATTTCCTTTAAGTACAATAAAGCTACAACAAAGCATCGAACCGGAAACAGTACGTTTAAAAGTCAATTTTTTTTCTATGAATAGAGTAAACTCCATTGATGTGACTTGTTTAAATGTCGCGTAAAATTTTTTTTGTATCGTATTACGTGTTTTGAGCGGGACTTCGAAGATTGTGAGGAATAATGAACAGTATTAGGTGTAATAGATGATATCTTAGCGTAGTTGAGAAGATTTTTATGGTATTTGGAGGTTGTGGGTTCGATTTTGGCTGGTAAAATGTGATATATTTATAAAAAAACACTTTTTCCAAATGAGGACTTTTTAGCAATGTGGTAGAGCAAGAGAGAGAGTTAAAAAAATTGAGTGTAGAAATGTCAGAGCCCAGAAATAAAAATATTTTTGTTTCTCACAGATCAAATGATGATATTCAATTAGATTTTAACAAATATTTTTTTACAACTAACTTTAACCAATCTGTGTTAGGTACTGTATAAATAAAATTCTATCTTGTATTTTAGCTCTAATTAAAATGCACAAAAAGTAATTTATTTAATATTAGTAATATATTCAAATGGCGTTCTCTTGGACATCGTTTAATGTTGATTTCGATTAACGATGTTATCAAGACGCAGTTCATTTTACGGTTCTATAAAAATAAAACCGCATGCGAAACGGTTCTTACATAGGTTCATTTCGATAGGAGACAATCATTGAAGGAAGAAATTTGAACATTTATACTTTATTTATTCACTATAAGTCCTTAAGTACACATAGAAAAAGTATAGTAAGACAAATTCACTTTTTAGGACTCTGTGTCAGATTTGTTGGCTCACTCAACACATGTATGGATATTTTTCAATTATACACGAATAATAAAACGAAATTTACTTTCATATATACTATATTACCAGAATTGGTTCTAGGTCAATCTTGTTCGTTTGTCTTTTACCAAAAATAATCTTCTACATAAAAAGTTTCAGCATAATCCAGATCACACTAAACACTCTTATAACACAGTTGAAATTATTTCACATTGTGTTTAGAGGTTGTGGGTTCGATCCTGGCTGGTAAAATTATTTATATTAAGGAAAAGAGAACTTTTACTAAATGATCACTTATTAGCAAGGTTATTAGAATTGGTTATTGATCTAGAACCACTCCATCTGAATAATGTCTCAAAAAATCTTTTATCAAATATAATGTTTAACATAAAATGTTTAATTTTAATCTAATATTATACTTACTAACTAATCAATAATTAAAATAATTTTTAATTTTCAAGTTAAATTAAATTTTTAACTTATCTTGAAATGTATTCAAAAGATTGTACAAGACAAGCAAAATGTAAAACCTTATTAATACAGCATTTTCACAATTAAGCAACTCAGGTCAAAACAAATTAAAAAAAAAACACTCAAAATGTACTAAAACTTCTAAATTAGATTTCAAGTCCAACAAAATTATAAATTAATCTCCTAAGAAAATAACAAAAGAAATTAAAAACAAACGTCGAAATCCATTAGAGTGTAAAGTTACCCGCGAGTCGACGTGTCAGCGAGTATCATTAGGCAAATTGGATATATTTTGGTGGCAAAAAATCTTACAAAAACGCCGAACCAGACAGCGTGGCACCGATCAACGAGACCGACACTAGAAAAATATACTAAATCACCTTAAAATAACTAAAATCACACCTTATTCATTACTAAATACGTTCAATTTTGTACGCATTTTAAATTTTGTAACGTACAACTGTGTTTGGTTGACGTACGATTTTGAACCCAATACTGTACGGTTAAAATAATTTGGTTATTTTCTAAAGGTGTCAGAACCATTTAACTGTCAAAGCTATGGAATTTCATTCATGGTAATGGATAGGACTAGGAAGGAAGTTGCAGGTAGGAAAAAACACTGAATACTTCTACTCACTATAGGGTGGATTTGTGGGTTACTGCCTTTTATGGTCATATTATTGTTAATTGGGTTGGATATAAAAACGTGTTTTTGACTTTTAAAGTATGAACTATAAATGGATTTCGTTTAAGTCGTTGATCGTTGAAAATTTTGTTTTTATTTAGTGGTACTACATCAATTATAGGTATTGTAAAATGGTCTTAAAAATAAGCAGGAACAGTTCTTTTAAGTACTTTTTCTTAATTCAATTGTATTCTCTGCAATTACCTTTTTTCTATCCCAAATAATGTTAAAGTTAATGATTATAAGCCCAAACATTTTGTAATGTTAATTGAACCTATAGCCATAGTGACCAATTGCACCAGAATTGAGACACTATAAGGTATACCTACTTTTTAAATTTTGTGAATATCTTTTTATGTAGAACAGAAGAAATTTCATATACATTTAATTACATGATGATATATAATAAAATATATAATGGACATCTTATTATTAAAAAAAATATGATACGTTATTTATTTGACAATATGGAATCACTCTGTATAGCTTTTACCTAAATATAGCATTCCTGAAGCTCTCAGCCTACACAAACACACTCGCATTACACCGATGACGGCGAGAAAGAGACACACGACTATGATGTCGAAGTCATATTATAACCAATGACTGCCATATAAAACGTTAAATCTCATTTTTACTAGACTAAATAGGAATTTCGAGAAACTCTGTTTTAGCGCTCCACAAGACTTACCAAAAAAAGACCAAACTAATTGCCAAATTTTGGCGTTCTACGCCGCGTAGTTTTTGTTGTGCGTTAATGTTTTCTTTGTAATAAAATTGCAGAGAAGAAATACATTAAAATATGTATTACTAGTACTAGTAAAAATATTTTCAAAAGAGGACTCGCAACTTTTGAAAACGATACGATTTGCTGATGCGAGTTCGTTTGCATTAATTCGAGTTTCGAGTTCACTCGAGGAAATGAATTATTATTTATTCACATTTTTATTTTTTTCGCTATAGTAAAGCTAAGGCTAAGCGTGGCTTTGAGTTCCGATACTTAACACGTGCACAATGTGGAACGAAATGTCTTAACACTAGGTTCCCTCTGCTTGCTCTGCTATATGCTGAATATAGCCTGAAGTAAAAAAAAAAAATTAATTTTGCGGTGCGTGAAGGACTGTCTATCTGTCTATATGCGGAATACAGCGTGATGTTTGAAAATATATATACATAATAAATCTATTTAAAACAAAGAGTATTTTGAATTGGCTCAGTTGATGATTGAGTCCTATTTTTCTTTCTTAAGTGTGGAATATCACTTAAAAAATAAATATAAAAATTGAGTCCTTTTGAGGAATCATGGAACCAAATTTAATTTTATAGGTATATGTTAGTTATTAATCGTGCATTTGGCTAGTATGGTGGGGAATATATTGAACAGTGTGAGGAACTGATTTGCAATGATTCTGCGAAACAGTTATCGCATTGAATGAAACCGGAACGGAACGGCTACGTGAGTCCAGCGCGAATGCAGACTCGTTCTGCCGTCATAGGCCAGGGGGTAGAATCTACTGCAGGATGGTGATCCTCTTGTAACTCATCGAGGTTGTGGTAGGGCCCTAGGGCCCGATGGTGGCTCGGAACAGGCGGGCAGTCCACCGAGATATTGAGTAGCATGCACGAACGATTCTGTGTCTGAACGATCCACAGTACCGCTCATGTGTAAGGTAGGGTAGGTCGTACTCGCCTTACAGACTGCGGTCCGGTCTGCGTAAATGCATTTTCCAGCGATAAAAAAAAGTTATAATTTTTTTGTTCATTCTAGATTTCACTCCGAAGTCAACAAAACTAAAACTCTACCGTTATTTTAGCTTCAAACTGTATGCAGGCATTGGTATAGCAGGGTGTCTACTTTATTTAGTGTTAAGAGATTCCGTTCCCTACTTCCCTTCCGAGTTCGAAATATTGCGTATTGAATAGTGGAACTCAACGCCATACTTTTGTTCCACCAGAGCAAGAAAACAAAAACAAGTCTGCTCCCTCGGATGAAAATTGAATCCATAATTGAACCGCAGTGGGCGTTTACGGTCAAATACGATCCCACTACGTCACGATAGCCTCAATATTTTATTATTACCTGTTATAATTTCATCACTCTAACACATCACTATTAATAATCATCGCCGGAGTCGAACCTTAATCCTTTTTAGCTACCGGTTCTATCACTTTTTATTAATTCAAAAAATGTTCATAGAATGATCTATCTTCAAATCTTATCATATAAATTAGTTTTTTGGTTATTAAGAGTCCATTTATAACTTAGTTATTTATATGTATATATTGTTGTGCCCTGACCGGATATACTTGGGTACCTGCCTTAATGAGGCAGGCCAGGGTATTGTATTTTTTTTGTGTTATAAATCACATTGGTGGTAGTTGCTTAGTAAAGTTGAACTGCTACTGTATAGGAACGACTATCCTAGGTTCCATCGTGTTTAGTTTTACTAGCTTATGTTTAGTTTCCCGCTTTATAAAGTATAGCACAGCAGAGAAAAAGTAATGATTAGACACTTCGGTCTCCATTTTTCGCTAAAATTCGTAATATTGCGTTTTGAATGCCAAAATTCAATGTCACGTAATGTCTTGGTTGAGAGGAGAAAGGAAAATAATTCATTCTTTCGAGGAAGACTTGAAGCCACTATCAACCAAACGTAACGAAACGAAATTATATGTAGTGTATTTATATACTTTACACAATATAAGCTTGTGCCAAAGACTTTTATTATTAAATACCTTGTTATTATTAATTGATTTTTATTATTTATTTGGTTATTATTTTGATAACTATTGCAAAGCTATTTATTACAGGTTTATTTCATCATTTAGAAACGACTTGGACCTTAATGCTTACCTACATAGGTGCGTCGTCGGTTCTATTATCGATATATAGATGGAGCTTAGAACGTACTATATCGCAAAAATTATTTTGTATTTAAAAATTATCATTTAGTTGAATTTCAAATACTTGAGGCAAATTTCTGGAGACTGGTTCTTGGTTCGATTCCCACTCGAAAAATAAAATATTTATTTTAATTTAAGTTTTCAATTCTTCGCTCTGATGTCGAGGCAAAGCAGGACGTTGATTTCCACTACTTAACACGCAATGCCTCCAGATCTTGGCGAAAAGTGGGGAACATCAGGACCCAGTGATTTTGGTGATATCGTTAGTAATTTGAAGTGATATATCATTATTAAAATAGTCATTTCTGCAAAATTTTTTAACATATCTAAAGTTTTACTTTTATAAATTTAACTTCAATTCACCAACAATATTGAGCTCTTTATTACTTGAATACAACTAGAACAAAGTACTTATAAGGGATTATTTTCTATACAATAAAAAAAAGTGTTTTATTAAAATATGTTAAATTTAGTATAACTCCAAACTATGAATAAAAATACCAATAAAATTAGACTGATAGTTAAAAAATTAACTAATTAAATTTTTATGATGGCCATAAAAACATGCCAAAGGAAAATAGGCCTTACAATTTAATATTAAAGTATATATTTCCAGAATTACAGGCACTTAATAAAATACAAGCCCAATCGATGCATGGCTGAATCACTTTATAACCAATAAAACACTTAAACTCACCCGCGACTCTTCTCGCGGTTAATTTTTATTAAAATATATTATGTACTTATGTAAACGTAGTTGTATTTATAAAAACGATATATATTTTTTTATTATTATTATAGCCAGTTAATCCGCTTAAGTTTAACTAAAACGAAATTGTTATAGGGCTGTTCTAATGTACTTACAATTATTATTATATTTTAAGTTCACGTTGTATCACGCACATAGTATGTAGAGAGAATCTGGGAACCTAGTATAGTAAGATTTAGTAAGATTTTCAAGGTATTGTATTTACCTCGTTATTAGGTACCTCGTGTAATCGATAACAACTAACAAATCATCGCGTTTACAGCCGCACTATTGTCTCTTATATACCCTAAATAGTTATAAATATTTTAAAAAAATTGCTTCCTAACACGATGAATTAAGATTCGTCTTAAAAGAATCCAAAGCCGCACTTTCTGTTACTTCCTTATAAAGTTGTAATTGAAAAATGGTGTGAGTCAAGGATCTTACGTATAACCAAATCTGGTTTCCAGGAGGCGCGGGTTCGAGTCCCGCTACGTTCAAATTTTTATACATTTTTATACGTTTTCTAAATAAGTAGATTTGATACTTGTTTAATTTAGTATTGGAATAAGTGTGGCGTTGAGTTATACCACAGCATCCGATAATATTGGTATTAGTGCAGCGTTGAGTTTCAGCACAGTATTTCTTAGTACGAATGTCTTAGCACGAAGTCTTCTCCACATAAGGAAAGCTTAAAAACAACAGACAAGAATACTGGTCTGTAGTGTATAGTTACTTGTCACTAACAATAATCCATATGTCCATAGCCATGTCATTAAACGCCCATCGCGCCTTACAGCATAAATAACCAGATTTATACGCATTTATACGTATTTATATGTATTTATTTATACGTCCCTCATTTATGACTCGTCCCTCGTATCTCTTTAATAGGTTTTTAGTTGGTACGTAATTTCTTCTTATTGATGTCTATCACTGTACTATTTTTATTTTACTTCACTAGTGATGTATCTTTAATTGCTTCACTATCGTGATTGGAGTTGTGAGGACCAAGCTTTTTTATAATGTTAATGTGGTATGGATTACAATACAAGTGGTTTTCAGCAAAATTGGGAATCGAGGCAAATGTTATGAGAATATGAACTTTAAGCATTTCATGTCGGTGATTTGGTGCAAGAACGACTTATACATTTATATTAGTAAAATTGTGGTGCCATAGGTAAGCCCGATAGGTTGTGGGTTTGATTCCTACTCGACGAAATCAAATATTTAATATTATTATTTCTTCGCTTTGGTGTAGTGGCAAAGCGTGGCGTTGATTTCCGATTATTTCCAAGAGTTCGGCGGTAACTTAATATTAGGTTTCTTCTGCTTACCTTGCTACAACGTGAACTACAGCGTGAATCTGTAAAAAATATATATATAAAAAGCACAAACAATGATAAGAAGGCTCAAATGAATTTAAATGTCTATTCAAACCGGAAATGCATTAATTAAGTATTATAATTTACATATATTTAAAAAAAAAACTAAAAACACTTTAATTTCTCATGTTTCAATAAACACGTAGATAATTTAATATTTTAAGGTAAAACAAAAAAAATATTTAAAATGGTAACATCAACAATCCCGGTCCCGAGCCCCGAGTCCCGGCTCGAGGCAGTGACAGCGAGCTGTCGTGTCGACGTTAGAACAAATATCCGCTTCCTGTTCAAAAAAGGCGATAGGTATCTTCAGAAAACAATGCCGTGATGATGTATTAATGAATTGAGCTTTTTAAAATATTAATCTTTTTACTTTTATTTTGTTTCCTAACGATATTTGTTTATATATGTATGAACCAATCGTTTTCTTTAACTTATAAACGTAAATTGGAAAATACTATTTTATCCCCTTTCCCTAAGAGTTTTCAGAAATCCTTTTATAATCCTCACTCTCCCTAACCTATTTGTGAATATTGCAAATAGAAATCATATCATTAAAAAAATACACGACGATCTACTTCTCGAAGAAAGGCGTGGGTTCATGTCTCGTTACATTAAAAAAATACACGTTTACTAAATATATAACAAATTTGCATTTTTGCCGATTTCTTTAGAACAGCTGCCGTGATAATTGCTCGTTACATTTCACTGGTCGTAAATCAGAATTTCCAAAGCTGCCGACCGTACCGAAGTGTGTATGTATAATTATTGAAAAAATAGTACAAGATTGATAATTACTTTGAAATTCTATAGGTTTCGTTTTAGACCACACGATTTGTCGTATAGTCTAAAAAAAAGTTTGAACTTAAGGGAGACGATTTCCAAGTTATAAAAATATGTATGTATTATTATTTTTTTCGTTCAACGATTTTTTTAAGCAAATTATGTTACAGACTCATGTACTGTAAGTGATCAGAAGTGAAGAATGGTGTATTTTATTGATTGTTTCTGTGTTTATTGAGGGATATAGCTGTGGTACAAAAAAGCCTTGTTATATCGTGACAGTAATCTCGATTTTCAATAAACATAATTAATATTAGGATATTTCTATTCTAAATTCAATAACGTATAAGGTGTTACTATATCACGTTTATTTATATATTTATTTATTTTGGATCCTCAACAGAAGGAAAATTACAACATGGCCAAATTACATCGAGATCTACTTATAGACTACATGTTTTTCCAATTAAAGACAATCACAGCTGGTGCTTAAAATAACAAATATTATTAATGGCATATAAATTAAAATATTATAATAAAATAGATTATAGTAATAAAAAAAGTAATACAGTAAAATGGTTAGGTTAATCATATTAAAATGTGTCATCTGTCATTTAATTGACGACCACTGTGAATTGGAAGGTAAATATATATATATATATATATATATATATATATATATATATATATATATATATATATATATATATATATATATATATATATATAGGTAAAACGTATAAAAATTTTAACCTAGCGGGAGGGAGAGAGCGTTCCAGGAGGTGCGGGTTCGAGTCTCGCTACGTTCAAATTTTGTTATATTATACGTTTTCTAAATAAGTAAAATATAGGAATTAATATATAATTTAAATGAGCCCATGATATAATTGAATGTTATCTCTATAAAAATCCCTTCACGCTATTACCAGTTAATATTTTAGTTATATCTTAAGACACTATTCAAAAACCACATTTCTAACATTTAAACCCCTGCTAAAGATAATTTCTATAGTAAAATCATAATTTAAAGATTAGATATAAAATATATATACATATATATATATACAATGCCAGTCGTCCGCAGGAGCTCAAACGTGCGTCTATAGAGAGTTCGATTCCCACTCTAGTAAATGATTTATGTAACGTTTTCATCTTATCGCTCTGGTATCAAGACAAAGCGCGGAGGTGAGGTTCGCGACTCAATACTTAATGTCTGAAAATTGAGCGAAAAGTAACGAAATTTCTTTATGGGACTGGAGCGGCTTATCACTAGTTTACCAGTTTCCCTGCTATATGCGGGATTCAGCGTGAAACTTAAAAAAAATATCGTATCGTAAACAATAAGCAATCCCAACCACATAAGGCTGCGTGCACACCTCGCTCATTTACATGTAATAAAAAGTAGCATTAAAGAGAACTCGTGATTAATAGCGGATCATGTCTCAGTCGTTAAGCGTCTTTATTTATGACATTTTAAAATGTTTTAATGCTTAAAGCTTTATCGTCTCGAAGTTGGGTCGGTTTAGAGTGGATCAATGTTTTTATTGATTGTGCTGGAATTCCAAGACAATGGTATTGTTTGGTGCGTGCTGTATGGTGGAAGGTCACTTGTTTAAAATATAAGATAAGAATATAAGAGATATAGGATAAGAGATTAAACTCGACACAAAGCACTCTTCTCGCGATGTCTAAGAATTTGGCAGTAAAAGGGGAGCGAAAGTATTTTAATGAATAAGGAGTGTCTTGACACTAGGTTTCCAAATTCCCTCTACCTAAGCTGCAATGCTGATGAAGCTAAAAAAACGACTTTGAAAACAAAAGTATAATTTAGAATATATAATTAAATGTAACCAACTAGCCTCTTGTAAAGTCGTTATTAAATCCTCTCCGGGTGCTTTTCCATTTTAAGATGCCCTGGAATAGATGCCAAGGCCATAGAAGTTTATTCTTGACATGGCCAAAGATCAAGCTCAGTGCTATGCTATGGAGACCAATTTCCTGCAGTGGACGAAGACAGGCCGGTGGTGATGATGAAGGTGACTGGAGTCATTCGAATGCCGTATACATATGTATTTACCTACATAATATTAATTTATGTGTATAATATCAAAGTATTATCACTTGATTTTTATATTTTGATAATATTTGGTTTCCATACTCGATGTTTTTAAACTGAGTGGTGAGTTGGTAGCCACGTGACTTGTGGTACTTTTTAAATGAAACCAAATAATAATTTAGAATATATCTTATTGGGATCTAGGTTTTCTGTAAGTGTTTTCTTTTCTTTAGCTTCACGCTGCATTCTATATGCAGCAGAGTAGGCAGAAGGAACCTGCCGGGGATAAGACTTTTCGCTTCTTTTTAATATTTGAAACACTGTGTGTTCAGTGGAAATTAACGCTGCACTTTATCTTGTAACCAGGGCGAGAAAATAAAAATATTCTCCCGACTGGAAATCGAAACCCAATCGTTGCCGACCTCGATTGTGTGCTTTAATGCCTGTAATTATTTATTATTTATTATAATGTATATTTGAATACTTCGTATTATATGTTTCATATTTATTTATTTCGTACCCTAATATAAAATGAAGAAGTTAATCAAATATAGTCGTTAAAAAAAAGCAAATGAATATTCAACTTACTATGATTTTTAATTGATCGTAAATTTACGACTCGTGTACGAAAGTTGTTTGAAGTTATTTACTTACTATTTAATTATGAAGGTATTTTCAACCTGTATTGGTAATAAAAAACGATTTTATCTAATATTTTTTAAGTGGCAAAGCGAATGTGATTAAAGTGACACACTGACATGATAAAATAGGGTTGACAAATATACGTATAAACAATAGTTTCATGCTGTACCCCTCATATAGGCAGAGAGAGCTTAGTGTTGAGACTCTCTGTTTCTCACTTTTCTCCCAATTTTTGGAGAGTTTGCGTGTTAACAGATAGAACTCACTTTCGCGCTTTGTCTTGTTACCAAAGCGATGTGTGTATTAATTAAATATTTTCGTTTTCTCTTAGAATTTGGCGAATGGAAGTGGGAACGATGTGTCTAGATTCTTTCTGCTTACCCTGCTATATACGAAATATAATATGAATCGCTATAATCAGCCTATATTTGTTATACCATCCCTAATTGGAGTTATAAAATGATACATTAACCAATACATGTGAAATTAAAAACATAACGAGCACGGTGTACTCCCGACTTGTTGGCCTGTCAATATGCGTGCATTTAATAAATATTTAAAAGATAATGGGAAAATTATTATATTTTAAACAAATATACTTGACGTTAGGCCACAGCGTGGTTCATGAGAACGCTATAGTCGATGACCATTCACCAGTCGAGGTAAAAAAAACATATCACTTCTCTGAAGTCTCTTTCCACTCTGGTGATTAGAGTGTTTTACAAGTAGCTTCCCTCTGCCTTACCCTGCTGCTTTTCAATATTAACTATATTTACATATTTATGTCTAAATAAAAAAGCACAATTTATTAAAAATCAAGATATTTACTTCAATAAACAAGCTTATTATTAAAAATATATATATATATTAAATAAAGACAGTTTATAGAATAACGCGCCAAGTGCGATCTCTGACAAATATTCTTTATATATTTCATTTACTGGCGGTTTTACTTTTTGTAAAAATTACCACAATGATAAAACATAATGTTAATTTATCTAAAAAGAAAAAGTGTCGCTATTGACGTCTCTCTCTGTCGATGTCTGTCTCTTGCTATTACATTCGTCTTTCAATTTGACACTCAATCTTACATACATATATTTAAAATGATATATAACATTTATATATTGATATGAAACTGTCAAGAGAAAATACAAAATAATAAAGTAAAAAAATTAAAATATCCGTACAAGATTGTGTTTTTTTAATTGATGCCACTTTTTTATTTTATCAACAAGAAAATTACAATGAGTTTAATAAGAAAATTATAAGAAGTTAGTATTTAAGCATTTTCATCCCAAATTTTTGAACAAATTCAAAATTTTATGTGTTACTTTGCTGAAGTGCAGGTTAATAGTCAGTTCAGGTAATAAAGTTTACTTAAATTCCTGAACAAAACACAGTCATCACTTTCCCATAGATGCTGTCCATCTTCAGATACTTCAGGCCAGACGTGGCAGCACAATTGTGCGACTGAAAGGTGACGGTTATGAGATCGATTCCCACTCGAGGAAAAGAAATATTTCATATTTTCATTTTCTTGCTCTGATAACAAGGTAAAGCGCGGCGTTGAGTTCCGCCACTCAACACATAATCATCGCGAAAATCAGATATATGATTTATAAACAAAATATTTCGTTTTATTTTAACTATTTTATTTATGTTTATGTTTTAAAGTAATATATGATATACACTACATTGTGACAGACATTTTTATTGTGAGTTATTTACTTAAATGAGACTTCACCTGCTGTAATTAAACTAATTGATTACTAATCCTGTGATGTAATGGACTAAAATATATAATTTACATTCTATAAAGTTTTGTTTAGTTTATAAACTTTAGTTTTTTCCATAGACAAATTGTTTTTTTTTATAGTCTCAAGTTGTTCTCGCTCACAGCAGGGTAGGCAGAGGGTACTTAATGTTAAGACACTCCGTTTTCTGTGTTTTCGCCGAATTGCATGTTAAGTAGCGTAACTTACCTAACGAAATTATAAATGTAATCAAATATTTCACTTCATGAAGTGGGAATCGAACCCACAACCAGTCGATTTTACAAAATAATTATTTTGTAAGTGGTAAAAGTTCGAGGATGAAATGGTCAATATTTTAATTTCTTCGCTCTGGTGTCGAGGCAAAGCAGGGCGTTGAGCTCCGCCACTCAGCACGCAATGCCTCCAGAATTCTGCGGAAAGTGGGGAACAGAGTGTCTTAGCTGTAGGTTCCCTTTGCCTACCCTGCTGTGTGCGGGATACAGCGTGAAGCTGAACGGATATTTAGCCCACAACCTGTTGCGTTGACAGTCATACGTTTCTGTCCCTGCGCCTTGTAACTTAGAGAAAATTAAAATTTAATAAAAATTTTGTAATATTATAATGTATTTTGTATCAATATGTATGAATTTTGTAAGAACGCTTGTTAAAGAAATAAATCTTTAGACGTGAGCTCAAATTATTTCACGTTCATATTTTCATAAAAACTTTTTGCCTTTCTTTTACCATGTAAACAGTAATCGGCATTGCGTATACAGGTATGAAGCAATAAATAAATAAAAGTTAATAAAATAATAATAAAATATCGATCAAATTATTGTGTACATATACATGACATACCTACATACGTTTGTGTGTATACTTGTATATATATAAAAGGAATAATTCAAGATCTCATCTGCCCGCAGACGTCGCGGATGATCGCTAATTGTCAATTATACGTGTTATTGCACCTCGCGTTGCCTGTTTATTGCCAATCAATTGTATTCACTAGTTTTTCACCTGACTTTACTCTCTAAATTTACGATATCTTATTAATATTAAAAAGAATTTGTTAGAAAATATTTGTTACACTTACACGCAAAAACTACTGAACGTATTCAGATGAAATCTTATAATAATATAGATTATACATCAGAATGAGATATGAGATACAATCTGTCTAAAGCATTTTGTTTAATTTGGCTTTAATATAAAAATAATTTAGGGTAGGGTGTGGCTAGTTCTTTATAAGAATTACGTTGTCGTCCATCGTGTTACAAAGGCTCAGAGTCTCACTCTAAGTGTGATGGATATAGATTCGATTCGCACTTGAGATAATGGATTTTTAACTTAGATTTTTCGCCGCTCAACTCGCAGTCCCAAGAAAATTTGGTCTTAAAACTAGGCTACTTCAGCTTGTCTACTGTATGTGAGTTACAGAATAAAGCTAAAAGACCTCTTAATTTTATTAAAAAAATCCTAGATTTAATATCATATAAATATAAGTTTAAAATATTACACAAGAAGAACAGACATATCAATTTCCTTCATTACCACAGCTCGTCTCGTATCTTGTACCACTTGTGCCGCTGGGTGTTTATTGCGTTTATTGGTTTACAAGCAAACTTATCAATTTCAATAAAATCGTCCGCAATAATGGCTTTAACTGCGCTGTAAAAATATATCGCGTTTCAATTTTTGATTAATTCCAATTTAACACTAACATGTGCTATAAATGTTCTCGTGACCTTTACCTGCCACGCTGTAAATGTAATATATAAATATATATTTATCCTTAGAGACCAGCGGCACAAAGTGTAACTGTAAAAACGGCTGGCTGTGGGTTCAATCCCCACTCGAGGAGATGGAATACTTACTTAAATTTATATTTCCATTTCTTCGCTCTGGTGTCGAGGAAAACGCGGCGTTGAGTTATGCTACTCAACACACAATGCCTCCAGAATTTAGCAGAAAGGGGGGGGGGAGGGGGCGGCAAGGTTCCCTCTGCCTACCCTGCTGTGTGCGAGATATAGCGTGAATCTAATTTGATTTATTTAACCTTTTTTAGGGTTCCGTATGACTAGTATATAAAATGGAACCCTGAAGATCACTTTGTTATCCATCTGCCCGTCAAGCTAAAACTAATATCAAACATTGAAGTCTATGGACTTTAGAGCATAAAAAGTTTAGCTACTAAAACAACGCAAGCAAGGGTACGAGCATCTATACTCCGCGTACATAAAGCCGTATGGATATTTTCCGTGGTGGAACCCACAATACAAATAAAGTAAAAAACCAAAAAAAAAATGTTACAGGCTTATAGGTGTTTCAGTTTGTCAACTTTTATAAGTTGTACTTTCGATCGACCGACAATCCTGAAGTTGATATAAAACCCTCTATAGGTGAGGCCGACTCGCACTTGATCAGTTTTCATTTAGTTATAAATAAGTACTTTGAGGGCTTCTTCGCGCAGTTCCTCGTTGACGTGGTGGGTTGTACATCGAATGTGGTGCGATCCATTTTGGGGTTACATTATAATTATATACCTAATAGGTATTCAACTTATTTTCATTTAATCACTTCAGTAAACAAAGCGCGGCGTTAAACCCGGTTACTACCGCAAGCAGAGCGGGCCCATTAAGCACTAATCACATTTAGCTTGCAACAATAAACTGCATTTTGTATTTCCATTAATAAATATTAATTATATTTTTGTTTGTATTTTTTTTTCTGAATTTGGTCTCTCTCTCTTGCATACTTTACCTGTTGTACTTTGCAAAATGGAGAAAGAAAAGTCACTCTTTTTCATATTGTTTATAACGTTATTTAAAAACTTCAAAAGTAAATTACGTAGCGTTTCCTCAACTAGCTGGCTATATAAAAGTATATTAAGGAATGTCAATAAAACTTTATCATCTGATGAATCTTTGTCCTTTGATTTAAATCACGTCGCTAGTGAGAGAACGCTGAGTGACAAAAAACAAGTGCTTTATAGACACTATAAACATTTTGTTATAGAATGTATAAAATTTTATTTTTATGTTTCCTTCTCATCAATATAATGTATTGGTGATAATAAATTTATTATAAACAGCTATAATCAAGTTTAATATTGGGTAAAATTGTACCTTAAGTGTAAAAAGAAAGTAAAGAATCATTTGCCTAAAACGAGACAGTCGTGTGTTCGATTCTGACTTGACGTAATGCATTATTCTTGTTGTGGATTCTGGCAATGATTGTGGATTCTGTTCCCAGTCGAGGAAATTAAATATTTAATTCTTTTATTAAACTCTGGCGTCAAGGCAAAAAGCGCGGGGTTGAGCTCCGCCTCACAACAAGCAATACCTCCGGAATTCAGCGGAAAGTGGGAAGCGAAGTGACTTAACCCTCGGCACCCTCTACATACCCTGCTACATGCGGTATACAGCGTGAAGCTAAAAAATGTGATTCATTATAATAGTAATATAATACTCGTTGTCTGAAGTGGGCAATGGGCGTAACATCATTTGTTTTATAGATCTTTGTTTTAAATCACTCACAATCAGACGAACGTCTTCATTTATTGAGCACCGCTATAAAACCGTTTATTTTATTCTGATCATTTTCGTTTTTGGAAGTATACTGTTAAACTCTAAGGTTTAATTGCTTTTATTGGATACTAGCGTCCAGCTTGCGGCTTCGCCCGCTTGTATTGCAAAAATTTTCTCGTTGAAAAGTGGGAAACGAAAGCGTCTTAACACAAGGCGCCTAGGTTCCCTCTGCCTACTCTGTTATGTGCGATACAGTCTGAAGCTAAAAAACTTTCATCATATAATAACATTAATATTTTAAAGACAATATCTTCACAATAAAAACTAAAATTTTAATCAATATAATATGATATTTATTTTGTAGAGATATTGTAGAATGAAATGTGATACGTTACATGTCACATTTCATGTAGCTTGCACAAATGTTAGGCAAAAAAATTAAAAATCGTTGGTTTGGCCCCTACTAATAGATTCTCTATCATGTACAGACAGCGATCAGGTACAAAGAAGCCAAATGAAGATTTTAAATCAGCTTTAATCAGCTTCACGCTGTATTCCGCCCACAGCAGGGTAGGCAGGGGGAACGTAGTGTTAAGACACTCCATTCCCCACTCAACTCAACGCCGCGCTTAGTCTCGACATCAGTTTACACCTTGCACCTTTTAGTTGCACGTGGAAACCTAGTGGAACCAACAGTTTAAGCTATGTATAAAAAAATACTAACAAGTAAAGCTTATTACACTGTTCAAGAATTATTACAAGTATGGAACTTATATCTATTGAATGTCATGAAAGATACGATACGACTTCACGACGACGATTCAAAAGTGCTTATACCTCATAGTCTATTTGAATAAAGAATATTTTGAATTAGTATAATTTAATTTAATTTGAGGCCGGTCGTGGCTCAGCGGCACGAAATGTGACTGTAAAACCGACTGGTTATGGATTCGATCCCCACTCGAGGAGATGAAATATTTACTTAAATTTATATTTCCATTTCTTCGCTCTGGTGTCGAGGCTAAGCGCGGCATTGAGTTCTGCCACTCAACACGCAATGCCTCCAGAATTCGGCAGAAAGTGAGGAACGAAGTGTCTTAACACAAGGTTCCCTCTGCCTTCCCTGCTGTGTGCGGGATACAGCGTGAAGCTGATTTTTTTAATTTAATTTATAAAGATACTACAGTCTCACTAAGGTTGTTCTCCACTTTCCACTGTATTCTGGAAGCATTGCGTCATACGTTTTGAGAGTTGGAACTAAACGTTGCGTTTTTTCTCGTTATCAGATGGAAGAAATGAAAATATTAAATGTTTCATTCCCGAGAGTGAGAATCGAACCCACAACTGTCGCGTCTGCAGTGGTACCTTTGTATCCCTTTGCAACGAAGGCCTGAGATTGGATTTCACTCAAATTAAAAAACGTTCCAATACGACTTATAGCAGGGCTTAAAATCTAACTCCATAATACAAAAAATACTTGAAATTTTAAGTATAAAGTTGTTATGACTTTCTAATCTCATAATATGTATAACAATAAAATATCTTATATTAATTAGGCGTGGTGGGTGCTAGCGGCTATAGGCAATAGTGATATATGTGGTGTGGGTGAAAGCATAAATCACGGACAGACAGACGGACGCTATAAATCTAGTGACGTGAATCACTCATGCACGCTGAGTTTGACTTGTTTCACAACTTATAGGGTATTATTCTGGAGGAAAAAAAAAACAAAATCAACTTTCTAACTAAAATAACTCTTAACTCTTATAGAATAGCTTATATCTGAAAATCGCAATCACATATCAAAAATTATTATGTTTTTTAGGTTTACTAGCGGGATAGCCAGAAGGAATGGACCACCAAAGTCTATAGTTCTCATTCTTTTCACGTGACTCTCCTCGAGTATCCTCGACACTGTATACTAAAGACGCGGTCTCTCTCTGCTTTTCTGGCCACTCCCTGTTACTGTTATGCTTAAAATTATTTTTTCTTTTTCTAGAAAACCATAATATAAGCCATAGTCAGACTATTGGCTATTGGACTCTGCAGACAATCTTTTGCAGACTGTCATCATAATTTTCACAAAATTTCGAATTAATTCGACATCATGCATTGTGTTATCTAATCTAAGCGAGGAAATGTAATTTGTATATAGCTATATAATCAAATAATTAATCATTTTCTCAATTCGATTGGAGAATCAAGGGGAAACCCTCCGTAGGAAAACGATCCGACTACCAGCGCATTACCAACCTATATAATAGCCTAAACCTTAAAGAGTGACTCAAGACTGAGCTTCTTTTTGACACCAATGCTAGAAAATGAAAATAGTCCATTCCCTCGAGTCGAAATTGAACCCATCATCTTGCTCCCAACTACAATCCAGAGACCAGAATAAGCCCACCGACCGCAGTGTGTGGCCAAATAGAGCGACGTGGTGACTATAAGGCGATATGTGCTCAGCGTAGGCTTTATTATGTTTTTATATTTCATTTACTGGTTCAGTGGTATGTACGCGACGCTATTAACTGCGTTTCGATAGCTTAGCTTTGTTAATAAAATTAATCTATTGTGAAATTGTCACGGGGCTGTAAGGCGGTGGCTGTGGGTTCTGTGCTCACTCGGGAGAGTACGTTGCGAGTTTTTTTTTAAATTTAAAATGCAACATGTACACATATAGACATAGTTAGAACTATTTTTTTGTTTATTTTTTTAGCTTCATGCTGCATTATATAGGGACGATCCCTCTGGATAGGATAGGATAGGATAGGAACGTGATGTTAAGACACTCCATTTCCATTAAATACTTCCGTTTCCCAATTTCCTCTGAAGGCATGGAGTGTTGAGTTGTGAAATTAAACGCCGCACCTTGCCTCGTAGCCGGAGCGATGATATGAAAATATTAAATATAGTGGAAATCGAACCCACTGGCACTGAACTGATTGGCTTCAATTTATTTGATTATCTCATAATCTCATCATTTTTTTGCTCTGCCTTTTCTTGAATAATGACAAGAATAATAGCAATAATCAGCTCATTTGCTTTTATATATTGAATAACTTTATAACTTGAAATAATTGAGGCGAGTCGTGGCGTAGGGGCACAAAGTGTGACTGTAAAACGAGGAAATGAATTATTGATCTAAATTTATATTTTCATTTCTTCGCTCTGGTGTCGAGGCAAAACACGGCGTTGCAATGCCTCCAGAATACGTCAGAAAGAGGGGAACGGAGTGTCTTAACACCAGTTTCTCTCTGCTTACCCTGCTGTGCGCGGGATACAGCGTGAGGCTGATTTAATTTAATGACATGAACACAAGACTGAAGATTAAAAATAAACAAAGATTAGATAATATTTTCACCAAAGATTTTCTCCCCTAACATTCTTTAATATGCCCTACAATTAAATAAGACAACTACAACAACTTATTTAGAAAATGTATAAAAAAATTTACGTAGCGGGACTCGAACCCGCGCCTGGAAACCGACCATCTACAAGTGCTAATCATAAAAGCTAAATGTTATTACCAAAACAATACCAATACATAAATCAGTGCGTATTGACCTCACTTCAAATCCCAACCGTAAGAAATCACACACCGAATTGCCTAACACACTGGCCCCCACTTTAAAATGGAGTCATAAATAAAAGGTAGACGCACCTTATCGCGAAAGCCACAACAAATGAAAGAATACCCCTCGCCAACCCCCAACCCCTTGCTGGGGTAGAATTGGCCATCTCTTTTCAACTTGAAACAGTAAAACTCTGTTTTACATTTATAAGTACACCGCATTCGCGATGCTAGAGCTCTGCCCTGAACTCTAC
This sequence comes from Heliconius sara, assembly GCA_917862395.2. Taxonomy (NCBI): domain Eukaryota; kingdom Metazoa; phylum Arthropoda; class Insecta; order Lepidoptera; family Nymphalidae; genus Heliconius; species Heliconius sara. The sequence continues at coordinate 301,694 of OU860788.1, read as the reverse complement.
ATTTTCATTTTGATCAAATATAGACTCTATATTTACGGAGTTAAGTTACGTTTTCGCTTGTGAGTGTAGTGAAGTGGTTTCCATAGTGACGGGGGGTCGCGTCGCGATTTTTGCCTCCTTCGATTGCGAAGGTTTTTCTGATCACTTGCAGTGGAAAGTGCCTGTTATATACTTGTAGGGTTGTCGCTGGGAAAATTATTAGGGTACACCAAATATATTGGGTGGATGTAATTTTCAAAGGAATGTTGAAAAAAAATTATGTCCTCTATACTATATATAGATAGGAAACGGTATTTTTTTGGGGCAATTCGTTTTTATGTATATTGTAATTAGAATATACTTTTAAGAATATCAAAAAAGCATATGTTGAAGCAACTATTCTGGTTTCATTTTTTTTGAGTGACTGACTGACTTAATAAACACTTTTAATGTATTTTTTAGCTTTACGCCCTACCCTCATTTCTGCAGAGTTTGCACTCTGTAGAAACCAAACCTACACAATCAATAAACCTCAAAAAACTATTATTTAGATTATATCAAATATATTATAGTTCAAACCCTAGCCCGAGTTCGATAAACGACGTCAGTGTGAATAAATAGTAGCGCTTCAAATGTTGAGACAGTTCCCGAGATAGTGTCGCCCTCCCGCTGAAAATACACACATATTATTTTCCATCTTATTTAGTCTTCTACAACGTGTAATTCAGTTTATTATATAAAGATAAATTTGTATTGGTTTTTAAGTTTTTCACTTTTCCCACGTAGTATGGTAGACAGAAAAAATCTAGTGTTGAGGCATTCTGTTCTTCAATCATTCCCCCGAACGGAAAAATCATCTCACGCCCATCGTTTACAGTTCAAGTTATCACATTGCGCCATGACAGTCTTGGAATAAATGTGTTTCTAATGTAACTTCACCAAAGAAATTCGATGTATGGAAATGGTTAATGCAATAGTTCTTCTCAAAATTATAACGGTATGAATCTTTTGTTTTAAGATTTTTTTGTGTTATTCCACATGTATTAAAGAAAAATATTTATTAAGAAAATTTATGTTTTTTTATACGTTTCTTTAAAGTTAAAAAATATTTAAAAAATAGTAGTTCTCTCTCATGCTTGTTACAACATAAATAAGTTGTAACAAGCGTTTGCGAATTTCGACGTAGACGAGAGCGTATGGTTTAGTTGATCAGAGCGCTTGGATGATTTCCAAGAGGCGCGTGTTCACCTTCGCGCTACGTTTTATACGTTTTCTTACTAACTATAAATCTTTAACATTTTTTTCTTCAGAATTCAGGATTCAGGGAGTGAGATGAGAACACACTACCATCGCATTTACTTTGACAATTATTTACATTCTCTATAACAGCAATTTATTGCATTAATATTGAATTTGAGGCCGGCCGTGGCGCAGTGGCACGAAGTGTGACTGTAAAACCGACTGGTTGTGGGTTCGATCCCCACTCGAGGAGATGAAATATTTACTTAAATTTATATTTCCATTTCTTCGCTCTGGTGCCAAGGCAAAAGCGCGGCGTTGAGTTCTGCCACTCAACACACAATGCCTCCAAAATTCGGCAGAAAGTGGGGAACGGAGTGTCTTAACACTAGGTTCCCTCTGCCTACCCTGCTGTGTGCGGGATATAGCGTGAAGCTAATTTTTTTTTTTTTTTTTTAAATATTGAATGGCAATTTACTTACTCGATTGAAGTAAGTGCGGTTTTAAGTTTTGTATTATATAAATGTTTATGCATCATCATGATATGCAACATGAGGCCAGTCGTGACCCAGGGGCACAAATTGTGACAGTAAAATCGACTGGTTGTGGGTTCGATCTCCACTCGAGGAAATTATATATTTATTTAAATTTATGTTTTTATTTCTTTGCTCTGGTGTCGAGGCAAAGCGCTGCATTGGGTACCGTCACTGAACTCAAAATGCCTCTAAATTTCGTCGGAAATGCATGTAATGGTTTTGGGTTCAATTCCTAAATGGAAAATGAAATATATGATTGTTTAGAGATGTGTTTGTGTAAATATTGATTTTTTTATTTTTTTTCAAGTAAAATTTCTGAGGTAGGAACCAGGTCATTGATCGGGCACAGCTTTTTCCACATATAGAAGGGTAGGCAGAGATAACCTAGTGTTAAGACAATTCGTTCCCTGCTTTTCAAAACGTTACGTGTTGAGTAGCGCAATTTAGCACCGCCTTTTGTTTATCAGAGTGGGAAAATAAAAATGAAGCCAAAGCCATTACGCTTACAGCTAGACGCTGTCACATTGGGCTACAAATGCCTCAGCTTCATATGAACAAATGTCTAATTTTGATTCAATCTTTCTTATAAAGATAAAAATCTTGTTTGTTACCACATTTTTATTATATTGTAGTTTCATTCAAATCAAGTAATTATTTTTATACTTTTTTTTAGTTTTACGTTTCATCTCTCTCTACCCTCCCTGGGGTATTAAGTACCCCACTCATAATATTAATTTAGAAAAAAAAATTTATACAAAGGATATTGGGTGAAAGAAAAGGCAAAGCTTATATTTAACTAACTGTTTATTTTAACCACATCACGTAGATTCTCCACGCTCAAGTATTTTATTATTTATATACTATTTATCAGTGAAGAGGCCCTATATACAATATTTTTTTAAACACCAAATTATGTATCAGTAACTTCTTTAAAAAGCTTTCAATTATGTTAAATAATAATAATAATAAATAAGCAGCTTCACGCTTTTTCCCGTGCAGCAAGAATAGGCAGTGTTTCACTCCGTTTCACCGCATTGTCGAATTTTGACATAAAGTGTTTCGTCTTGCGGAGTAGAGATATGAAAATTAAATTATTTAATAAAAGTTTCATTGAATGATGATTTCCTCCGAGTAGGGAATGCGTATTACTGCGCCACGGCGGCACACGGCGTACCAAAATGTTAATATATAAGATTTTATTGAAAATGAAATATTTTTTTTCAATAGTAAGTTTTTTAATGTAAATTTTGTGTATTCTTAGAACATCTAGGTAGTTTTGTTTTACATTATATGTAAAAATCATACTCGACTGTGCTTAAGATCATTTGCAATTTTCTCCATGAGAGATAAGGAGAGAGAGTACATGTGGCAAAAATTATACAATATTTTTGAAAAAAGGAAACACTATTACAAAGCATTTATTTTGGACATTGTAATTATATTGCTTATTAAATTATTATTATTATTATTGTACAGCTTCTTATATAATTTAAAATTTGTATTCAAATACAATGTATGAATTCTATTATTTAAATAAAACGCCTATTTACAGCTGAGCTATCTCTTGTACCGTCAGCATAAAAGTAATAATTTTAATTCATAAAAGTATTTATTTTTTGTTTTTTGTTATATGGTAAAAATAACAATGTACAAATTGTCGTTGCTGTCGGTACTTTCGCGTGGTCATCTCTACAATAGGTAAATTCGTTTAAATATCTATATACATCTTATTATATATAATATACATTACTATATATTGCAATGCGTGTACTAACTCTTAGTAAATAAGTGACGTTTCTCATAGTATTTACATGTAGCCTTTGTTTATAATTACATATTTTTTAAAGTTTAAATATTGTTTTTTGTCTGAAATGAAACTATTTCTTTCGTATTATAGAGGTCCTGGAAATTAAAAAGGCTTACCGTGTGTTTTCGTTATGTTATTTGTATAAATCATAACTTTATTTTCTAAGTCAATATATATCTTATATATTTAATGGATATTGAAGTACAAAGTGGAGCAGCTTGAGTCGGAAGACAGACTCTGGCAATGAGAACCGGGACATAGAAGATTTGTCAAGATATTAGTTATATGAAAAATAAAAACACTACAGTAAAATTTAAATTATATATGACATGTGTTACCAATGTAGGTATTGTATTGTTTCTTACTAATTCGAATGGGTGCGATAATGGATGTATGTAGCGATATTTACTAAAAGAGCCTGGACTTTAGCTTTGAACAGATATTTTCTTGTAAAGGTTTAATTTTAATACTATTCTCTAGTGGACACGGACCACCCGCTCCCCTATGCATGAAACCTATTCAATGATATAGCAGTAAATTACTATATCGTATGTGATTAGTTATGATTTTATACTTCCAGAAACAAATTTAGGGAACAAACGTTTTTAACATCTTGCAGACCAGAGTTGTATTTTAGATAGCAATCATTTATTTTACAAAAATTGTGACATTTATGTAAACACGACTTTTTAAATTTAAATGAATTACTTAACTTATAGCTAAACCTTTCTATGTATACTATTAATAGTATATCTTACTTAGAAACGTCATCTTAAACAAATAATTTTAGTAGAATTGGCACCGAGAATCTTATAATTGAAATATACAGATTTAAGTACTAGATAGTTCACGAATATGTAAAATCTAATTATAATAAGTTATTTTTTCCATTGCTATGTATATTTACAGTAGTTTTACTTAAAGCTAATAAATTACAAAGCGTTTAATGTACGGAACCACAGATTTAACCAGCAAAACTGGTTCGACCAATCGTCATTTTTAATAGATGGGTCTCTATTTTCAGAACAACTGATTGTTTTTTTAATTATTGGCTTAGACACAAACACAATATGTATTTTTACCCAAAAGCGGCATCCACGTTAAAAATGATAATAGGCGAAATTGATCGGCTGATCTTCATTATCGTTAACATTTAACTCATCACTATCACTAGCTTTCGTTTCGCTCACTTCGTACGTATCCCGAGAATCGAACCTGTTGTCTCTCTGCCAGTTGGATAAATCGAATGGCGTATCGTTAGTGTCTTTATTTCTATACTCGTTGTAGTAAAAATAAGCACTTTGTTTGGCACTAGCGTCAATGTCTTTTTGGGGGTGCCCGTGACCCAATGTGGCCGCGCGGTGGGTTGGGTCGATTGCCTCCGCGCTGGAATTAGATCACTGGCGGTGGTGAGGCATGTGGAGATGAAGAGCCTCTAGACGAGGTCTCTTGGCCTCATCATCATCACTGCAAGGGTCAGCCTCGTGGGACTCCTGTTCATCACACTCTTCACCCAACTCCTCTTGCTTGCGTTTCGCTGTCGCCATTTCAGCGGCGTGCTTTTTCCGCCATTTAGTTCTTCTGTTTTGGAACCATACCTGAAAAAATAATTGAAATTAAAATTGGGGTAAATTTTATAGCTAACCTGTAGGTACGGTTGTGTCTAGCTTAACTCATTTATTTTAAAGATTGTAATTATTATATTTAATTTTTTTTCTCATTGATTTATATGCAGGTACATTGTGCCATTTAACAACTTTTTATTTTATAAAATATTTTTTTTATAAATTGTTCAGATAAAGTGCTATTTTTTTACCGGACGTATGTACATACATGTAGTTGGTTGAAATGATGTTGGGCAATTTTTGGAAAACTGGTGTAAATAGAGATTGAGAGTTTGCATGGAAACGCTAATATTTTCCTTTACGCTGTATCCCGCGCACAGCAGGCAGAGGGAATCTAGTGTTAAGACACTCCGTTCTACACTTTCTGCCGAATTCCGGAGGCTTTGCTTGTTGAGTGGCACTACTCAAAGCCGCTCTTTGCCTCGACAACATAGGGAAGAAATGGAAATATAAATTTTAGTAAATATTTCATATCCTCGAGTGGGGGTTGAATCCACAACCAGTCAGTTTTACAGTCTCACTTTCTGCCCCTGCGCCACGACTGGCCTCAAAAATAACTTAAATTTATGTAAAATGTGTAATACTCGTATAAAAAAATTTAGAAAAAGTTACTGACTGACTAGCACTAGCAGTCAACATACAGAGAAATAACGCGGCGTCGAACGTTGAAATTTAGCATTCAGGTTACTTACTGAAGTCTCCTTCACCTTAGTAAAGGGGACTTCAGAGGAAGATAAGGGAGAATTTCGCAATAGTAATAATATCCCGTAGGAAATAAAATAAATAGGAAATGGTAATAATATTCATTAGTATATTATTACTATTTACCGAAATTATTACGGAAGCGGAGAAGAGCGACATTTTAGATGTCATAGCTCATGACAAAGCAGCTCTTTGTCCTTTTCCATAAAAAAATATATAAACGAATTTGCAGACAGCTACTAGTAAGTAATAATTTTAAAACGACCCAGCAAACTAGACCCGCGGCACAATTTGGCCGAAACTCAAACAAAAGGTGCTTACGAGGCAAAGCGAGCGCAAATTCAACATTTTACGTTTGGAAACGAGCCACTAACTCTATGTTTGTTTCACTGGAAGCCAAATATAAAGAGCGGGTCAACACCGCGCCATGTTCACCTAATCTCTACGACATCATAATGCCTCATTAAATACATTTCAAGTCGCAACTTTAACCGAGTACGTCCTTTTCCTTCGCGTAAAATCTGGCCGCGAGCGATAAAGACGGCAATAGTAGCCATGTTCTACGGTAATTAAGGGTCGTTTTGCAAATTACACGGTACTTAACCAGCCATATAACACTCATTAATCACTGAGATGGGGTGGTGGGTGTCTCGCTCCCACTTGTGGGATGTTGTAGCTCCGTCCCGCTCCAACGTTCGGTAGACAGCAGTTTAATTAGGTCATAAATACATTTTCATTATTAGACGTCGATGCAATCTTCGCTGGAACAGTACGGACGGGGAGTCGTGGCTATCTTGAAGTTAGGCTTTCTGAACTTTTGCGCGTTGTTAACTAAAGCGAAAAATAATCACAAGTCAGAAAATTTCTGAAATCAAATGTATACCTAACTTCAGGGCGGGCACGACTCGTTGACCGTACTGTATTCGCTGGTATGGACGGGTCTAATAAAGCGATGTACAATAAGATAGTTAAGTCCTTTGTTATTTCCCACTTTGTTTTTATTCGGGTCGTTATCTCGAGTGCTGTTAAAATGACTCTTCCGTATTAATGGAGGCGTTGGTTTATGGTCGAAAACAACGTTTGTTTTTGTTTTCCTAATTTGGCTTAATTATGAAATATCATGGTGTCTTTATTATATGTTGTAAGTTTGAATTCCATTATGGAGAAAGAATAATTTTAATTAGTGTTCCCTCTCTATATTCAATAGCTCCAAAATCGGGCGAAAAGTAGGGGACGGAGTGTCGTAACACCAAGTTTTCTTTCGAGTAGGCACAGTTTCGATAATACATACTATGTATAAATGTATGTATTATGTATATATGTATGTATTATCACTCTACATTTAAAAACAGAGGAAATCTAGTGTTAAGACACTTCATTCCCCACTTTCTGCCGAACGTTCGCGGAACTCAACACCGTTTATATTATTTTTATAATACATATATTATAACTTCGAAGCACTTTAGTATGGGAATTCCACCCTCTAACATATTGTCGACAATAGGTGAGTAGTTAACATCTTGTACTAAACACATTACAGGTTTAATCGCCGCTCGGTGTCGTCGATGTTTGTATAATAACGATATGATGGCTGTATAAATTGAATTTATTAGCTTGTACTAACTTGGCGGTATCGAGATATTTGTGGGTAGAGATTACACTACATAGCAATATTATTAATGATAATTTACTATACCCGTACTTAAATGTTTCTTTTACACAGTTTCGCTTTTCTTCTCGCATATAGCAGGAGCCGCGTAGTATTTAATCACTCCGTTCCGCAAGCACTGCCCTAATTTCGAGACATTGCATATTGAGTGGCTGCACTCATGACCGCGTTCTGTCTTGTGGTCAGAGCGGGAAATAGCGTTGCCCTTATGGGTCTAATGTACATTTTTATTTTTAAATATAAAAAAAATCAAAAATCAGCTTCACGCTGTATCCCGCCCACAGCAGGGTATGCAGAGGAAACCTAGTGTAAGACACTCCGTTCCCCACTATCTGCCGAATTCTGGAGGCATTGGGTGTTGAGTGGCAGAACTCAACGCCACGCCTTGCCTGGACACCAGAGCGAAGAAATACAAATTGAAGTAAATATTTCATCTCTCCTCGATTGGGGATCGAACCCACAACCAGTCGGTATTACAGTCATACTTTGTGCCAATGCGCCACGACTGGCCTTAATTTTTTTAAAAATTAAATATTATTAAAATCGGCTATGACCACAACATTTCTTGACTTTGAAGACTGAATCCGCCTCCACGTTCCGCCAGTGGTAAGGCAAGCTATGCAAGCAATGCATGCTAGAGATGCATAAAAACAATATACAAATAATAGTGATTCATCACTATTAGCCACAACGTGCTACAAACATAAAGACGACAAACACTAAAATTAAACAATAAGTATCTACTTTATAGCCAAAGTCGAAGTACAGGGGACTGACGTTGTAAATAATAAAACTGCACCATAACACCGAGTACCGACTTAACAACATTGCTATAAAGGGTTTAATAAACTGCGAGGTGCAGAGGATTTATTGTGATTCCCAGAATATAATAAAGCAAGGTAATTAATGAAGAGAGACCATTAAAGCGTTTATACGTCGGTGTATACAATTTTTATATGTAGACTTGCTTCTGCACGTGACTTTTGAATTGGGCGTCAAGGAAAATTTTAGTATTTTAATAAAAAAATATATTAATATAATAAAGTTGTCGAGTTTGTTTGGTTGAACGGAATAATCTGAGGAGCTATTGGTTAAAATTTAAATTTACTTATTGTAAGGTTATCACGTTAATCGTTTATCTTTAAAATGGTTCATTTTGAACTTGCGTTCAGAATCACATCAAGCACTTGTCACACACAACTCTTTATAATATATATATATAGGCAGAAGGAACCAAGGAACCTTATGTTAGGACACTCCGTTCCCTTTTAGACATTTCACTTCCTTACCCTGTGCCGAATTCGATTGATTTTGTAAGAATTGCGTGTTGAGTCACGGAACGCCACGCCACGCCACTTATGCCTAGTCATCAGAGCGAGGAAATGAAAATGTAACATATTTAATTTCCTCGACTCCACTGTCGTTTTGTCGTTTTTCAGTTACACCCTTGTGCCACTGAGCCACTACGGCCTCAAAGGAGTGTGTTATAGGTACTATATTTTAATACTAGCTTTAAATGTTATATGTTCACAATATTCTAAATTTCAATTTTTTTTTTTGCAATTTAATTACAATTATCTACATATACAAACATACTCTTTTCTTTTCTTACATTTCTTTTTAGGTATAAAGAAGATCTAATTATTAATTTTACCACTATAATGTCTTAATAGTATAGTTTGTTAATAGATCGACGCCTAATTATAGTATATTTGGTGATAAGATATTACTTTAATTTAGATAAGTCAAGTCGAAGGTTAACATTCCGAGGACAAAATAGAAAGCAGGAAAAACAAAACGTAATATTTTTTTGGAAAATATGCCCATTTTTTTATGATTTGAAAGGATAATAAAAGTTCTTCATTAGTGTATTGGAAAACGGTAGAGTGAGCAATATCATTGGGCATTGATCATCATCGCTTCCGCGTCACTGCGATATCTCCTAAGCCCAATAAAACTAACGCACAACATGGCATCGCATGGCGGTAATAAAAAAGCGTACGAACAAAACAAGATTTAGTACTACATACACCTTGTATTTGGATCGTTCTCTTTAAGCTGGTGTACGCACACTATAATAGTAACCCATTTGGTTGTAAGGAGTTCGATTTCTGTATAGTTTATGATATTTTCGTATAGGTAAAAAATAACGCAAATGGTTTTTTTACTTTATATTTTTTGCTTTAATTCCGGTGTGTGTGGAATTAGGATGCCTTTTTACTACTGTATCATTTTGTCATCTTAGAGCTAATTCTTAAATAATTAACCCAAATGTTGTTGGAAGTATAAACAAAATAATAACTTTGTAATGGTTGGTGGAGTTAGTTTAACATTAAATTTTGTTTAAAAAATGTCAAGTAAGTTCCTAAGATATGTCTTAGGAGGATTTAAAACAACAAAATAAACCTTTAAAATGTAAAAAATGTAAGAAAATAAAACTATATAATTGAAAATATTTAGACCAAGCGTCTATAGTGTTACAAAAGAAATAAAAAAAGACTTGTTAGGCTGTATTCGCGACTATTTAGGCGAGAGTGTGCGCACTCTACAGAATTATCATTGCCCCATTTAGTTTTACGAGAGGCGGATACTCGCGTGTACCTTGTGTTTCACTTTTACATTGAATGCCGTATTTATGTTCTTTGTTCAACTTTACTATTTACTATTTTGTTTACTAAAATAATGAAAAAACAGAAGTTTCCTCTAATTTCGTAGCTTATGATTAAATGTAATGGGGATTTGTTGTTTTGTTTCGTGTTATACGCTAAAGGGTATAGTGGCTTAGATGTAATGTCTCTGTTTGAAAACTATTGTTAGGAGTTCATTATCCGTTCATGAATGCCTTTAAATTAAAAATAAATGAGTGGAGGAAGTCACCGCCGCGCATTGCTAAAATGATAAATATTTCATTTCTTCGGATAGGAATCGAACCTTTAACTGTCACGTTTACTGGCACATGCTTGTGTGCCGGCCTGCCGGTGTGCCACGACTGGCCTCAGGGCTGTGACATATATGACATAGTCACAGCTGTCAATTAAAAATATATATTATCATACACCAACAACAAGGTTTATTATTAAAATTTATAATTATATGGTAATATCAGTTTAAATATTTCAAAGTCGAAAGTAAAATTTATTATTATCAAGGAAATTATAATATTTTTTTTATTTTTATTCCAAGTTTATAGCTCCGTGAATTACGTTAATTAAAATAACGTGTTATTTCACTTAATTAAAACGCAAACTTAGCGCTAAGTACAAAAATATGTATGTTTAATTGCTTTCATGAGATACGAGTACTTTAACAGTAATAAATGTATGGTAATTTTTATAAATAAAATATATATAGACTTCATAAGACTATGTTATTGTTGTCTTTAAAACATGTAATATGTAAAAAAATTCGACGAGTACAGAGTCTATTTAAATATCTTTGGAGTTTAGTTCAATTATTTAAAATAATTAATCTAAAGTTAAAAATGAACCCCTCACCTTATTAATAATGAGCCCTCACATTATAATAATATTACATATTCAGTTCAAACGACAAAATATTTACATTTCAATGACAGAAGATCAAATATGGTCTCGTCAAAAGAACCGGTAGTAAATAAAAGAAAGGAACAAAGCGACATCGCCGCCATTAATGTCTCGTCCCGTACAATCAAACATACTGACATTATATTATTATATTTATGTGAAAACTAAATATGTCTTCGAAAATATTATTACATTTATTATAGATACTTTATTCCCCAACTTACCCGACCCCTGTATTCAATTACCTAAGTGCTAAAAGACGGACCGCGAGACATACAACCATCTTTGTCTCTCATCTTAGTATTATTATTGCCGTTTCATTCGCGCGGGGAGGGCCGGGGTAATTATACGATATTATTTTCCTACGTAACAACGATAGGTAAGTTTCAATAATGTCTTAGCGGCCATGTTTTTTTTTCGGTCATTATTTTGAATGAGACGTTATTTGTTTTGTGTTGTGTTTGAATCGATTATGACTGTAATATAATAGGATTAGCAATAATTACTCTTTATGCTGCAATCAAAAGATGATTTCTGTCTGTTGTTGAGCTCATTTGGGTGAATCTGCAGTTTTAAGGTGTGTAAGGTAATAAGTATCATAATCTTGTATTATATATGTATAGAAAACAAGAAACAAATGTCAAATAGTAAATTTTATTGAGCTAATTAACTGGAAATGTCTCTTAGTCATTTACTTAGAGACGTTCTTCAACGTAATCTTTTAAACCATTTTTATAGCTTTACGCTGTATCTCGCATATAACAAGGTGGGCAGAGATAACTTAATCCATATTCCGTTCCAAAAATGCCACAATTTTTGGTACGGCACAACGGCCTCTCTTCATAATCATCATAACAACGATATCTACAAACACTCAGTGTTCAATTTGGATTAATTTTCAATTTAAAAGTAGTACAAGCCAAAGACGGGATGTAGTTCCTAATTGATATTTAACAGTTCTTCCCATATTAAACAAAACATCAGAATATCATAAAAGTAAACTATTACATCCATTATATAGTCCATTCGGCGTCCAAACAATAGATCGAGTCATCAATCAAAAAAGCCGCCATTTTGCGCTCGCGAATAAAATGCAGCCGACTCGTGTATTTTATTTTTTTTTATCCGACGCCCATTAGTGAACGCCATCGATCAAAAACACAATTCCAATTTACCTATCGGCCACAAATTCTTCAAAACGACTGTTCAGAAATAAAGATAAAAAAGTAAATTGAGTGCGCGTGGCGCGGTTTTTTAATCTGCATTTTGTGGGGACGTCTATAATCTATATTGGTGTTATAATCTGTAATTGTTTTTATCTTGTGCAGATAAAATATAATTTAATAATATGTAATCTGGATTTAAAGATAAGTGGCGACTGTTTTTTTATTAATATATTTTTGTGATAACTATATATAGTAAGTAGATATGTAGATATAACATACTAACATAAATTATATTGTTTATGTTTAATAGGATAAGTATAAAAAAAGATTTAATCCGACACATAGCACCCAGCATAGGCAGAGGGTAGGGTACCTGGGAACCTAGTATTAAAACAGAACAGCCCGCTGAAGGCATTGATTGCGTGTTTAGTGCCGGAACTCAACGCAGTGCTCTGCCACGATACAAAATAAAAATATATATATTTTTTATTTTCCTCGAGTGGAACCCACAACCTGTCGCGTATACAGTCGCACTTTTATGCTACGACTAAGCTCAATCGTTATTATTTTACCTCAATTCAATCGTATGTTTTAGAATTTTTTTATTCATGTTTTCCGGTAACACTCGAGTAATAAATCCTTCGACCACTGTTTCATCTTATCTGACGACCATTTTGCATCACAACTCTTTCCTCAAATCCGAACTGACACCTCACACAATGATTCAGCTCGCAAAGCCACAAATCGCGACTATTAACAGCCGCGATAAGGCGGTGACAAATGACGCGCGCTAATGATGCTTCAACTGAATGTTTGAAAACACCCTTATTTTATTTTATTATACCTCTACATTACGCTTGTAGGGAAAACTAGTGATATGATATTCCATTGAGATTTTTAATATAGGCAGGCTTATAAAAGATTGATTTTCGGACAAAGCAAGTACATTATATATGTATGTACATTTTGTTTTTGACATTCTTAATGAATTCTAAGTTACCTATCCTCAAAAAGAAGATATTAATTTAAACTTAAGTATAATTTAAATTAATTAGGATTTTAATCCACAGCCTCTGCGCTTATTCAAAATTATTGGTAAATGATAGATTTAATTGATTTCAAATAAAATTTAATATACAGAATATTTTTTTTTTATTGTAACATACAATACTAATGCTGTAATATAATTATAGTCATTGAGTTCCAACACTCAACCCGTAATATATATCTGAAAAAATCGGCGGAGTCAATAACGGAGTATTTTAGCACTAGTTCCTTCTGCCTACTCCTAGTTTTAATATAGCTTTCATGCTAACTTACCCATTACCAATTCCAAGCCTACCGTACAAATTAAGCATTAATCTAAGTAAGAATAAAACAAATGTAAATTAAATTTCTTAAAAAAAACATAAACAGAGAACTTCTATCCTTTATCTGCATTTAAGTCTCATAAATCATAAAAGCATTAGAGCGGCCGCTACTAATTTGGCGTTATTAAAAAAACTCATTTGCAAATTTCAAAGACAAAAAGATATTAAAACGATAAACTTAATTATCTACAATTTGCCTCCCATCCTCCCCCTGAGCACCCCTTTCGAAGGTTTATAAAAATGTTAATGAAAAACATCTAATGATATTATAACGTTGAATTACGTATATTTTGTTTCTCTCGCTTGTGTTGTGTTGTTTTTGTTTGGTTGAAAGTTTAAGGTTAAAATGTTTAGACCAAATTTACCTATATACCTATTATTAAGAATATACTCATATATTTTCACGTCGTCATTGTTGAGCTCATAGCGGCCTTAGAACCTTTGTCCCGGCAACATTACGGTTGCGGATTCGAATCCTATTCAAGGAATAAATTATTTTTTATTTCCACTGATAACTGGACATAGCGTGGCTTTGACTACATCTAGAGTCTTCCATTTAAAGTCACACTTTATGTGTTATGATGCTATAATAAGCATTACTTAAAATTAAGCAATACTTATGCCTGCCCTGCGAGATTTGATAAGTTTTTTAATACTACTATAGACTATTTATCATGTATGTTTAACTGCATTCTATCGAGGTAGCTAGGAAGAAAGGAGCGGCAAGCTCTACGATCTCTGCATACCTCTTTCACCTCGTCCACTGTCATGTACCCCTTCATATATGCTGTCCCTCCTCATGCCTTTTACGTGACCTTCCTCCAGTATCATCGATACTGTATTTTAAGGTCAACATAGGTCTTCGCTCGCCTCTCTTACCATATCTTAATGAACTATATAACAATAGCTAGAAACAATAACATTTAAAAAAAAAACAATTTATGATGGAACTCCAAAAGTCCATTGAAAAGGAAAACCCTACTTAAATCGGTTTTGTAACAGCAAAAACAAGCTATACAAATCAAACGACAGGCACGTACACCGCCGGACAGCGGGAACGGGACCAGGAACTTTGCAAATTAAGAAAATGTAATTAGTCCCACCCTCCCCGACATAATTAAACGAAATCTTGTTGTAATTTTGACGTTTCATTTTTTCTGCCCGCGCTTTTTGTTAATTAAATTATAGGTAGGTAGCTCTAAAATTTAATCTGTGCTCTTCTTTTGGTGACATTTTTGTTTTTTTTTTGTCTTGACTTAATGAAATGCCAGAGATTCTTGATGGGTGGTGCGTTTTTTTTTAATTTTAACTTTTTTAAAGATTGATATCTGTGGAAGTTTTGATGATTTGTCATAAATTGCTTTTTTTCATATCGTTATATTATTTTTGTTTTAAAATTAATACTTATGAACGTACGAAATAAGAGGTAACTATATTATTATTTTCTAATAGTAGTAATATAATGTAGACGTACTCCATCATTCAAAGCACTATATCTATTTAACGGCAAAGACTTAATAATATAAAATAAAAAATCCTAGTAACTATTAAAAAAACTATTAACAAAGTTGAAAAACATATATATTTCCAAATGAAACTACTATTTTACCTAAAAAAAAAATATTTAAATGAATCGAGAACACAATAAACTCAGCCATGACTAACAAGGTGTGGGGCAGATCTGCGATAACGATTTAAATGAGAACAACGGTTCAGAAATTGTGAAACTAATCCCTCTATCTGTTTCATCGGTAATTTTAAATGAGGGTGTAATCCTCCCTTATCGCGTGTAAGCCACTCGTCAACGGAGTCAAATGGAAAAATTAACTTTTTGTTATAACGTGACGATGTCACCACATAGCCGTGAACATGCATGACGTTGAAAATTATGTTTCCAATTTACATTTATCATAATTATGATATACATAATTTTTAGCGCCTTTTTTTTTTAAGCTGTTTTCGTTGAGTTTGTGAGAAGTGGTTTTTTTTTTGTTTTTAACTAAAGCAGCTACGTCGAAATTGTATAATTTCATTGACAAAAATGAAGAATTATTCTCAGTTATTAGTATTTCGTACCTAATATCCATAATATATTTTTTTATTTTTTTTCAATATCTTTTTTATAATATATAATATAATATAGGATTAATTAAAAAAAATGATTTTAAGAACCTGAACCTAAGAACCTGATTCTATTAAAGAACCATTGAGGCCACCAGTCGTGGCGCAGGGGCACAAAGTGTGATTGTAAAACCGACTGGTTGTGGGTTCGATTTCCACTCGAGGAGATGAAATATTTACTTAAATTAATATTTCCATTTCTTCGCTCTGGTGTCGAGGCAAAGTGCGGCGTTGAATTCTGCCACACGACACGCAATGCCTCCAGAATTGACCAGAAAGTGGGGAACGGAGTGTTTTAACACTAGGTTCTCTCTGCCTACTCTGCTGTGTGCGGAATACAGCGTGAAGCTGCTAAAAAAAGAACCATTAATTAAACTTTTAACATAACCACCTCCTCCCATACCCGTCTGTAACTTGTTTTAATACGATTTTAGTACATATTTTCATCCCTTAATATCGTGGATAAGAGTGACACTACACTGCGCGTCCTCTGCAGCCGATGGGCTTAACTGTTATTTAAATTTAAATTAAGGCATTATACGTTGTTTTGACTGAGACCGACACGCATCCGTTTCCCTTATCGCGAGCGGGCTACACTCGGCTTTACGGTGTAATCGCGGTGACGCGTGAGAATCGTCATGTAACGACTAGATGGGGTGCTCTAAGCCCTGGCTGAGCTATGGATCAGAGTTATTTGTGATTGTTTAGGTTTTTTTTGCATATTTTAAATAGTTCTAGTTTGTGGATGCTTTTTCAAATTCAAATAATTTTGTCCAAAATGAGCAGATGCAAGTTTAATTTTCTGAATGTTAAATAATGTACCACTGGAACACTAAAGCTACTACCTCAGACCTGAGCAAAAATGTCAGAGTACATAAACTACCGTGTATACCCGTTCCCGTAGAATTTAGCTTTTTTTTTTATGGAAGAGACACAGCAAACGAGCGTTCGGGTCACCTGATGGTAAGTGACTACCGCCGCCCACGGCCCCATGCAACACCAGAGGAGTTACAGGTGCGTTGCCGGCCTTTAAGGTGGGTTGGGCCCCGGAGCCCAGCATTACCTGATGCGAAACGCAGTGGCATAAAGCCACTACTTTACGCCGGTTTTAAATGCCGGGGGTGGTAATGATCCGGTCGAGTCTGCCCATGCGTGTTGCCATTGCTGGCAACGGGACTCTACCACACGTACTTTAGTCGCCTCTTACGACACCACCAGTACCAGGATGATCCTATTCCAGGCCGGGATCACACGGCCGAAGATTTTTAATGTTCCTCTACACTCCCTAATGTGCCAAAAGATGATGAGATTCTAATATAATTCGTATTATTATAGTAATAATAATATTTAAACAATTTTAAACCAAATCGCGGCGCTGGGTTCCACCACACAACACACAATGAATCGAAAATTTGCGCGTAATGCGAGGGAAGGACTGCCTTAACATAAGGAGCCCTCTACTGAATGATGATATGCGGGATGAGGCGTGAAAATACAAGCGAATTGAGCCACGACAGCGTTTATAATATTTAATACAAATTATATAATAATATTTAATTTTTTTAACGTAGCGGGACTCGAACCCGCTCCCCCTGGAACTGACCAGGCGCGCTCTGACCACAAAGCTACGTCGAAAGTTTTATACGCTTGTTACAAATAAATTAAATTTAATTTGTTAAAATTATTAAAATACCTATACTGCTACCTTCTTATTACTAAACAGTTAAGTAAATAAAAAAATCAAAACCCAAAATCAATTTTTTTTAAATTTAATTAGGTCATTAGACACAAGCATTTTTGAATGAAGTGACAGAGAAATATCAGTGGTGTAGTCCTGCCGGAATCTATCGCTTTGTAAAATGTGTCACAGTTACCATTTACTCCGCCCGTAACCAGAAGATAGCTCACACAACCCTTCAAGAGGTATCCGCTACCCTAACGAAAATCGAACCCCATACCAAATTGAAAACAACCCATAAAACCAATACTTGGCAGTATTTTATTATTTATTAAGCTCTTAATCCGTCCCCATAAATCTGCCGACAGAGCCGGCGTTTTTTCGCGGAAAGAATCGGCCGTGGAAAGCGGGAATGAGTGCGAGATTAGGGGATAAGGCCCGTTATTAATGTACACAGATACAGGGATACGGGACAGGGATGCGGGATAAATTATGTTTTTACGAATTTGTTTACGGCCACTTCGGGATTGATCGGGTTTATCAAATATGTTTTATGGTGGTGTTGGGCTTATGTGAGGATTAGTTGATAATTTATATGATATTTTGATTGATAGTATTGGAGAATATTCATTTGATTGATTGGGGAAAGATGCAAATCCTGGCGTCTGGCTGGTATTTAAATTTTGATTACAAACAATAATATACTCAAAAAGTAATCTACAAATACACATTTATCTATATTTTAATAATTATCTATTTAATAAATGAATGGATACGAATTTTAATTGAAAGTTGATGGTTCAATCAAAAAAGATCATCTTGAGATGACTTTTGTTTCCGAGAAATTTGTAGGTATACATAAAAACATACATAGAAGATAATTAGGACACGTGCTTAGAAACCTCAATAGATCATCACGGTAGACGGTACCTACAGATCATATTTAATTTGAATTCGGTCAAAATTGCAAACAAAATGTATCCTACACCACAATAAAAAAAATTAAAATTAGCTACACGCTATATCCCGCACACAGCAGGGTAGGCAGAGGGAACCTAGTGTTAAGACACTCTGTTCCCCACTTTCTGCTGAAATTTTGGAGGCATTGCGTGTTGAGTGGCATAACTCAACGCCGCGCTTTGCCTTGACACCAGAGCGAAGAAATGGAAATATAAATTAAGGTAAATATTTCATCTCCTGGAGTGGGGATCGAACCCACAACCAGTCGGTTTTACAGTCACACTTCGTGCCACTGCGCCACGGTCGGCCTCAACTAGACCACAAGGTATCTCAAAATAATATAAAAATATAAGGGATTCAATATTGATTATATAAGTTTTAGGTATATAAAAGTGTTGTGTCGATACAATATACAATATAATAGTACAACAGTCAGCTGCCGGTTTACGATCGGTTTACGTCCCTCGCGCCGTCTTGCTTACTGCGCGTTACATCATAGTTTCGTGTCGTCGTATGTTATATTAAATTATATAGTTCGTTTAGTTTATATATTTGAAAGGAAAAATATCCATATAAAAAGTTATATTTTTTTAGGTTCACGCTGTATCCCGCATACAACATGGTAGGCGGAGGAAATCTAGTGTTAAGAATGTCCGTTCATCATTTTCCGTCGAATACTGAAGGTATTGTGTGTGTGTTGAGGGGTGGAACTGATCGCCGCACCGAAGAAGAAATGAAAATGTTAAATATTTCATCGAGTGGGAATCGAAGCCACAACCTGTCGCGTTTAAAGTAACACTTTGTGCCCCTGTGCCACGACCGGCATGGAAATATTTACGACGCTTTTATTGTCTACTTAAAATGTTGTAACTATGTAATGAAATTAAAACAAAATGTGTTATTATAAAACTTGGCAGTAATAGGTAGCTTAGATATTAATATGATAACATACAGTATCATTCAGTTGGTATGATGATGGAGCCAGCACCTGAACAGTGGAACTCTTTAGAGGTTTATAGTAATCCACTTAAGCTTAGCCATGTTGTAATAAATTATAAAAACGTGTATTTTTAAAGCCGGTTTTTTAGTACTCTTTTGTTTTTTTTTTACAACTTAACTAGTAAATATATTAAATATAACCATTCTTTTTCATTCATATTGTATATTGGCGCTTCTACGCTTACATATAAAAAATATATAACATATATATATTTAATCGTTACTTATTTCACTCTTGTTTCACTAAACTATCAACATAGAGACTCTAATGAAGATAACAAAACGTACATAATAAACAGACTAGCATCTCTACATGTAGTTACAGACTCATATCGAAAAAATAATCAAAAACAATGCCAACATTATATAAAAATATACTACATATAACTATTTATATTCATAAACTGTAATATCACATTTTCTCGCGTCTATACCAACTCATATGGAATGATTTGATGGAATGGAATGATTTGATATGATTTTTTTTAACTTCACACTGTATTCTGCCTATACGGAATATGGCCGCACATAAGATTCTTTTTGTCTGGGTAGGAGTGAGGACATCGAGTATTTTCCAAATATTGCGTTTTAAGTGATAAAACTCACGCTTTATCACTAAAGCGAAGGCATTAAATAACTCGAGTGGTAATCGAACCCACAATCCTCACGTTTACAGACAGACACAGTACCGTTGATCGTTAATTTTGTTCTCCGCTCTTTGTTTGTATTCGAAACACGTCATGCTTAGCGGCACTCAACAACAATAATATAAGGCTTAAAAGACAATTGTTTAAAGTAAATATTTAAAATAATTCTCATGCTGACATCTTCTATATTTTACGGTCATGAGGTCAGTGAAATAAGGGTTTATTATGGCACACTTTACGAAGAGAGATAGCAATAACTTGTTAATATTCTTAGTCCCTACACGGCAGGCCAAACAGCGTTCCCCAAATTATATAAGAATTAATATTATTATTTTAATTTTTTTATACTAGTTAAGGCCTGGGATTTCGTTTCCAGGGACTGTATATTTTATATTTTCATTTCTTCGCTCTAGTGTTGAGGTAAAACTCAAATGGCAACGGAGTGTTAACTCGGAGGCCCCCTTTGCCTATCTTGCTGTGCACACGATACAACGTGAGTTTAAAAATAACATTTTTTTCAACTTTAGTATCAGTGAAATATTTTTCTGGTAATGATTTTAATATTTTTTTGCAAAAGGATTTAAAAAAAATTTATTTACTAAATCTATAATATATTTCTTTGCTATTAACATCACATAAACATAATAATAATACGTGAAATTAAAAAAAACCACAACAACAAATTAAACATATCAAAAAAAACGGTTTCATACAGTGGATACCTCCACTAAGATAAACAATTTACAAAGTGTATACACTAAATGTCATGCAGTGTATAGTGTAAAGGCGTGTCATGTAGTAGCGTGTTATTGCGAAAGTTTTACGCTACGTAGCGTCGTAGAGCGTCCACGCCCTCCCGTCCCGTCTACAATGTGGAACACGCTCTGTTTTTACTAAATAGATATGTTGAATAAGCGATTTTCCATTGTTTTTGCTTAATAAAATATGTTGTTATAATGTTTTAATATATATATAATAATTTAGATGTATCGATATGTATGCTTTTTTCTTTATAGAACGGTTGAGAATTCTGGATTTTAAGCACTCCGTTTTCCGCATTTCGGCCATGTCTCAGAAAATTGCGTAAAAAAAAGCTCAAACTAAAGTAAACTCAGCATCGTGATTTGCCTGAAGAGTGGAAATCAAACCTATATTAGTTTCGTTTACATTCCGACCCCAAAAAGTATGTTTTTATAATTAAAAAACGAAATATTATACACGACATTCTGCTTCCCGATCTTGGTCTAAATGTACCTTATCATTACGGGAAAATTAAAATAATTAATTTCCCTGGGAATCGAACCTACAACTATTATGTTTACAACCAGTACTATAAAGCATACAACTTTAAGGTTATATGAAAATCAATTAAACATAAAATCTTCACGACACAAAAACTGACTCGAACTCTACATTAAAAATAACGTTAACTTAACAAAATGTAGCCTTGACCTTAATTGCTTCTCAATTATTTTTTATGAGTTTTCTCATTGGATTTTAATCTTTTAAATAGTATAAGCCATTGTATTAAAATTGTAATTGAAATTTTGCATACAACAACGTTCGTATCTGCCTCCCTTGGGTAATATTTAGGCCACGTGACTGACAGCTTATAGTCTTATAGAGTACAAATGAGGTGGCATGTGTTTTGTTACTTCATACAATATTTCGACATGAATGGACGATTAGAAACAGAGAAATAGGCGTAGTAACGTAGACATTGTGTTAAGACACCCCGTTTCCATGGTAACACATCACTTCATCACTTTCCGCCGAATTCTGGAGCCATTGGCCCGCAACGACGGGCAACATAAGTAACATACTAGATACATCACAAAATATAATTCGTTGAAATTATTAAAACTACTAGAAATATTATATAAGTTTCTTACTCTAGCACGATTTAATATAATTTAATACACACGAAACCAGGTCAAAACGGTATATAAGGACCGATATCACATGAAATTTGATGTGCGTAGTAACGAGCGGCACGATTGGGAACCCATTCATGAATATATATTATTCCATCTCTCTTATATGCTGTTCTTATGATTGTTTTCTCGGTATTATTGTTTTTTTTGTGCTATTTTCTTTGAAGTATCAGTTGTATGGGATGATAGAGACGTGATTTTGTAGTGGAAAAAGGTAGTTTTTAGAGGAGTTTTTTTGTTTTTCTTATGCTTACAGCGCGAGGTAGTTAGAAAGAACGGAGTGCTTAATGCTATGGTTACTTCAATTTACTTAAAAATGTGCTGTGTAGTAAAAAACTAGAGGATGCTTAAAGATATAATAAAAATACATTATATTTTATTAAATTTAGATTCTCCTTTCTGTTGCCTAATTAAAGAAAAGCAACTAATAACAATATGTAATTTTATTTCTTGAGAAACAATAATGAATATCATACATCGTAATATTAAAAAGATATCTGTCAATATGTCAATTGAGGTTAAAAGTAAACAGTAATCTTATACCTATATTCCAAGGAAATGTAGAATAGAAAATTATGAACACAAAAGATTTGCTATAATGTCTTAGTCTCAAAACAATGCGATGAACGCTCAATAATACAGACACTAAAGTCAATTCACCAAAGCTATAGCTATCCGAGCAGCCATCGCCGACAAAACACTACAATATAATAAATCGGGACTGAGTAAGCAATAACTAAAGTAGTATAGAGTCCGCGACTGTTACCGATGTTACACCGATAATGCCTCGATACGTATGCTACGCGCGCAAACCTTTATTATTATTTCCACATATTGACTTTGCGCTGTCTATGGGGGTGGGGAACCCCCCACCCCCTATGGAGAAGATGTAGTCGCTAGACACATGTAGCGGTCGAAATCGATAGGATAATGCGTTTAGGATTGGCTCGTCGTTTGCAGTGCGGTCGTCTGAATTAGATATAGCGTTATATTAGATTTGAATTTAATAGGTAGAGCTTAGAAACATACTTGTAGAGTAGTAAATAGATGGTTGAGATCTTTTTGTGTTAGATATTGTACATAGATATAAAAATTTGGTGTTACATATCCTAGTGTAAGTACAGAGAAGTATGTTAAGCTCTTTTTATATTATATACTATATCTAAACATGTACATTTCGTACGTAGTACGAGACAATCAAATAAATATAAGAAAATAGTAGTATTTTCCATAATTACTACAATTTAAAAGAATTTTACTATTCTTAATATGATTTACAAATCACTAAAAATAAACTTTATGTGTATTAAAGAAATCAAAATTATAATATATATGAACATTCTAATATAATATCAAATTAATATCCTACAAAGAATGCGTAATTTCATAAATTAAATAACATTCCCGCGCCCATCACTGAGATGGTAGGCAACCATCAAAAAAGACAATCTCACTGACTCATACAGGACCATGTCCTAATCTGACAAACATGTGATCTCACTTACAGATATTTATCGTGTCATTACGACATCAATCAAAGCGGTACGTTTAAAAAATCAATTAAAACGAAACCACTGGCCACGTTCGAAATTAACTGCCGCTCTACAATAGAGTACGTATCTTAATACCATCTAGGTTTAATATATCACTCGTAGGCATAACATCGGTAAGCTGTCCGTCCGTCCATCGCCTTGACTAATGAAAGAGTCCGCCCGACAAATTAAATACATTCGATAATTATCTGGGAAAATGTAGAGCAGTGTAAATTAATCTCTACACCCGTTAAGATGGCCGCTAAATCCGTTTAAAAATTAATTACGAACTTGTTACGTTTTAAGATTTTATGGCTTTTAGAGTTCGGTAGGTGTTTACAGTTGCATATAATATTATTATTTTTTTTTTTATGGAAAAGACACGGCAAACGAGCGTGCGGGTCACCTGATGGTAAGTGATTACCACCGCCCACGACCCCGTGCAACCCCAGAGGAGCTACAGGTGCGTTGCCGGCCTTTAAGATGGGTTGGGCGCCGGGGCCCGGCATTACCTGATGCGAAACGCAGTGGCATAAAGCCACTACTTCACGCCGGTTTTAAATGCCGGGGGTGGTAATGATCCGGTCGAGTCTGCCCATGCGTGTTGCCATTGCTGGCGACGTGACTCTACCACACGTACTTTAGTCGCCTCTTACGACACCACCAGTACCAGGATGATCCTATTCTAGGCCGGGATCACATGGCACAAAGTATTATATTTTAGCAATTAAAAAGGCATGAGTTATACTTTCGTTGCCATAAAAGCAATATGATTGAAATGGTGTCTCAAACAGTAATATAACAAATTTTCGAACGTAGGTAAGTATATGCATACAGACTATATGTCCAACATATAGGTATTTCACATAAAGTCTATATAAAAAAAATATGTCAACATTATCAATATCATAATTAGATACATGCGCTGAAACAAACTAATACATACATAAAATCGTATTAAATGGACAGAACCCACTCTATATAGACAAAATCGTATGAAACTTTTACAAATACAAAGCCTTGATATAATCTCACGTCCACAACAACCAAAAACCAACCTTAATCCAAGCGCATAAGCTACTAAATTAACTAGCACAGTAACATTATTAATCGATGTCATAATACGGTTGATACAGCAGTACGGTAGCGGCCGACGATTTCATTAACGTCATTAGAAGCAACGACACTAATGACGCTTTAGTGAGGGAGAGCTGCCGAAGTTCAACGGCCGGATTTGTAAGTGTGAATATTGAAAATGTTTAATTAATATCGATATATCGACTACTTGTTGTTGGTTTTTTCTTATATAATATGTATATGTATATGTAATTGACAGTTTAAATTGAGACAGTAAAAAATATTGATTATTGAAATGTAGAGCTCTCATACACTCAAGTGTAGAATATTATTTATGGTTTAAATAATCTTTTGGTTTCTTCTTTTGTAGAAAATCTCCTCATTTGAGCAATATAATTATTAATTTTAAGCCTATAAAGAGTACTCTATAAAAATTCAAAAAACAGGCAAGGTAGCACATACGAGGCGGGTATTTAATAAACATTATTCATGTAACCAATAAAACAAATGTCAATTTGATAATATTAATTACTATCAAATTAGCATTTGTTTTATTTTTTTTATAACATATTAAAAAATATGTTTTTACCTTTATTTACTTTTTGAATTTGGCGTTGAATTTTCTACTTAACACACAATGTTTCAAAAGTGGGTGGGGAGCCGGGGTTTTAAAGTTCTAGGTTTTCTATCCTGCTATATGCGGGATATAGCGTGAATTTTTACTCATCTTTCATTATTGCAAAATCAAAGAAACCTTGAAGATTTCTCACACCTACTTGAATTGCTTTATATTATTAACAAATTACTTATTTCAAAAATACAAACAACAAAATTATATAATTAATAAACTAAAATATTCAAACAAAAGGTTTATTATAGATGGTTGTCTGAACAAAATGGCGGGATTAATGCTGCGGTTGCGTTATTACAACATTAATTATAATATTAATTATTAGCTAACTCGTGTCCCGACTCCAGACCCTTGAGGGATGCGACCTGACTTGTACTGATGATAAAACAGTGTTCAATTTGTCAAATTTGTTAGTATTTAACTTATTAATTATATTTATAAAACGTAATGTGTAGATGAGGTTTGACATTTTTTAATTTTTCAAAGGTATTTTTCATTTTGTCTTAAGAAATTTATACAATTATTTGCGACATCATATTAAAATCAAGTCCGTTTATTCAAAATAACAAATTATATACTTAATTTTTTGAATATTAAATAATTTAGCACAGTAAGTGAATGTTTAAGCCTTTAAGAATTTAAGAAGTATTGACGCAAGAAGCTCAGCAAATTGTCATTGCAATGTAACTATTAAATTGCTGAACATTTTTTTACTTTGTAAGCCACATATAATATTTTCAAGTAAAAAATAAACTACAAAGTCTATTTTCAAAAATAGTTAAACTAAAATCCCTGTCTACTGTTACTCACAATTCTACTGCAGGTATGTCGGTAATGGTGAAAATTTTGATAAATTATTTAAGAAATACATAGATATTTTCATAATCAACGCCACTTCAGAAATTTTTATAAAAATTATACAAGAAACCGATTTGGCGCAATAAATAAAATAATACAACTACATCCCCAATATATCCTAGTATCGATATTAATATCGATATTGGAATAAAATCAATTTATTTTAGCATCTCGAGCAATCGATCAACGGTAATTGCTTTTGCGGACGGTACTTTAAAGTCGCACGTAAGCTCGAAGACGCGGGCGACATCTGTCGACGTAATTGAGGGATTACGCAGATAATTGAAACTGTGCGAGCGGGACCCATATACATGAAACACACGAGCAAGACAGAGAAAGCCTACGTACTCTGCTACGACGTCAAATAGAACGGTTAACAACGTGTCTTCTTGTATATTGTATTATCTTACGTTTTATGCCCTATTAATCTTGGTAGAGCAAGCTTTTTGTAGTGTTGTGCGAGAAACGACTCTATTTCGTTAATTTTAGAGTGTGGTCTTGTTTTTATAGTATTGTCTATGGGGTGGTTAGTTGTTTTCAGTGCAATAAATAATTGTTTGCGTAAAACTGGAGTGCCGCCGTTTAGTCGGCTGTCAGAGAGTCAGAGAGCCGGAGAGTCAGTGTGATCGCTTTATTTGATGGGTACTTGTTAACTCGAATAACAATCTGGTTTAAAGATGCGCCAATGACGTATATTGCTCATATACGCTTTATGGAAAAGTAAAGTCATGTGAGAGTCAATAGTCAATGTGTTATTTATAGTCTACTACTATAAAGTTAAGGTTTTATCTATTTTCATGTAAAGGAATGGACACAGTTTCTGTTTATGGGTAACTAAAATGTCGTGCTTTATACGTTAAAGGAACTAAATAAATTGAATAAATATGTAACCATATTTAGTCGTCCATATGAGGCCGTAGTGGCATAGGGGCATAAACGTGCGTCTATAAGCGCGACGGGTGGGCCGGTGTGTTCGATTCCCACTTCATGTAAAAATAATTTGAGAGTACCATTAACTAGAACTACATAGACATAAAATAATTCTACATACATTCTGTAATTTATAACGTTCTGAATATTATTTAAATTTATATTTCCATTTCTTCTTTGGTGTCGAAGCAAAAGTGCGGCGTTGAGTTGTGTCAACACGCAATGCTTCCAGAATTCGGCAGAAAGTAGGTAACGGATTGTCTTAACACTAGGTTCCCTCTGCCTACCCTGCTGTGGGCGGGATACAGCATGAAGCTGTTTTTTTAATATTATTAAATTTTACTGTTATTTTTAGCTTCACACTGTATTCAGTATATAGTAAAGTAGGTAGTTACGGTACGACTACGTAAGGTACGAACTTACTGTCAACAAATCGATTTTGTGTGAAATTTAATACATTACGTGCTCAATGGCGGATATTGTCAGGAAAAAGGAAATCATTCACTGCCCTGAGTGGAAATCGAACCTACAATCATCGTATCTTTTAATTTTTTTTAAAATGTTATTCCACATTAAGGATTTATTAAGAACACGTATAAACATTCTCTCGCCATGTTCAAATACGTTTTCTTAATAAGATACTGCCATTGTAGATGCTGTAATCTACTAAATTATAACAGTATATAATAAAAGGTGTTTAATCTATATCAATATTATAAAGGTACAAAGTTTATTTGTTCGAAGGCGTCAACTATACTATGCGAAGTAAAACATCTTTTTTAATGTGAATAATCCATTTATCGAGAAAGACTATACCTACATTAAAATCGGCTCAACGCTGAGTCCGGCATACATAAAAGTACGCAGAGGGAACATAGTTACTGCCTGCCTGCCTACTTATGCCGTGTGATCCCGGGCTAGAATAGGATCATCCTGGTACTGGTGGTGTCGTAAGAGGCGACTAAAGTACGTGTGGTAGAGTCACGTCGCCAGCAATGGCAACACGCATGGGCAGACTCGACCGGATCATTACCACCCCCGGCATTTAAAACCGGCGTGAAGTAGTGGCTTTATGCCACTGCGTTTCGCATCAGGTAATGCCGGGCCCCGTTGCCCAACCTACCTTAAAGGCCGGCAACGCACCTGTAGCTCCTCTGGGGTTGCACGGGGTCGTGGGCGGCGGTAATCACTTACCATCAGGTGACCCGCACGCTCGTTTGCCGTGTCTCTTCCATAAAAAAAAAAAAAAAAAAATAGTGTTAAGACACTCAGTTCTCTATTTTCCTTTGAATTCAGGAGGCATTGAGTGTTGAGTGGCGGAACTCAACCCCGCGCTATGTCTCGACACCAGGGCGAAGAAATATTTTTTTCATTTTAAAATTAAAAATGAGCTGGATTTTCTATGAAGGTAATATTACACAGATCCAAACTACTACTACTACTACTACTATGGATTTGCAGACGTTCTCTAAACGTTAGCAATACGTGATACGATTCCTAGAGATTGAGTACGGTCAGCAGCAATAGCCTCTGTATTTCTAGAAATGTATGCAAGTCCATTGTTCTTATTATTTATATGTACATATCTATGATTTTTTGTATATTAAGACCCTAAGTTAATTCACCATTGTCTCCAAATTATTTTGACATTTTATATAGAATGCAATTCAACACAATAATTTATTTGCCCAAGTTAAATTTGAACCCGCGGTCATCGCGTTACAGTCACACGCTGTACCGCTTTGCTGCCAAAGCATCGATGCGAAAATCTATGTAAAATTTTTTAGATAAACCTATTCTGTTATTATGCAAAGCTCGTCGTTGAGTTCCGCCAGTCACTGTGCAACGAAAGTAGGAGATAGAATTTCATAACACGAAATTTTGTTTCCCGCAGAAAAATCATGAAGCTGCTTCTTTTTCTTAAACTATCTTTCTTCATCATCAACAAAATAAAATATTTAAATTCTAATACATATAAATGAGATTAATCCAATCTCATATCGAAGTCATCATAGAAGCCTAAAACAATTTAACGGTTGATTTAATAAGAGGATTGCTTCGATAGAAGCGATACTAAGTCGATTAAAAATCGATTTTTGTATTGAAGAAGGAAGTGTCACTCGGCGAGTGACAAAGTTAATTAAAAGTTATGTTTCGATTCTTCTATCAAATTGTGTTGGGATTATATCGACACGACATTATATATTATAGTATTTCAACGCCCACGATTTGGTTATAAAATGAGCGTTGTGAAATGTAGATTTTGTTTTTTATGTCTTTGAATAATATTAAATAATTATGTTTATCTCTTTTAAAAATAAAACCCAACATTATAGTGGCACAGCGTCTGACTCTGAGCACGATAGTTTGTGGGTTCGATTCGATTTCGGGTAAAGAAATTTTATATATATTCACCGCAAAAAATTTTTTTATTCTTCTTTTGTAAAACCTACATTTCGCTGCCGTTTTAAAGAGTCGGTATGTTCATTTCGTAACTTCCATCTCCACTTAGTATACATCCATCACTTAATTCACTTGTTCTAACATCTTACAATTCACGCTGATCTTGCATGCCGTCTTATTCATTTTTCATAATCATAGTTTACACACCCCTCTTTCAGAGTAGTAAAATAATATAAAATATTATGACAATAAAACAATACAAAAAAAACTAATCAAAATCATACATACAGTCACATAATCATTCAATCCCATTCATTCGTTCGCGAGGCGAGGGCTGGGGGCTGAGGGCTGAGGGCGGGAGGGCGGTAAGGCGACGCCATAAAAATGCAAATGGCCGTGTCGACGAGGGATCCTTGTATCAATCACGCAGCTCTCAGACTTATTATTGCGGGATTTGTTCCCGGATCCGGCCGTTTATTGTTTTCGACTGGCTCTGTTTCTTCGAGTCGCGTGGATTTGGTGGAATTGTGTCGGTATGTGTTTGAGTTGAGGTAAATAATCATTATTTGATAGAATTCAATCTTATTATAGAACGTGCATGGCTTCTCTTGCAGGTGTGTTATTTGAAAAGATGTACGTACCAAGCTACATGTATTTAAAAAGATTTAGACATTCGCAAAGTATTTCAAGTTATAGGAAACTTACTACGAGTGACCAGACAAATTTATACCTTGAAAATTGAATGAAAAGTGGGGAACATAGTGTAAAAGCACTATGTTTCCGATGGCTTCCTGCTATATGCTAAATACAGCATATATAAAAATATTTACAATATAGCATATATAAAAATAATACAGCGAAGCTATATAAAAATATTTTTTTTATAATTGCGCATCTCCCGTGACCCATACATATACAATAATATAAAACGTATTATAAAAAAATATTAAAGTATAGTAACATAAAAAAAAACACATAACGGACAAAGGCTACCTAAAACAAATCCCATATTTTGTAGATCTTCCCCAAAAAAATGCCCATATCGTATATAGAACTGACAGATTCCAACAACCACGTCAAGACCCAATCGATCAACAATAAAACAACAATTAGTAGCATATTTCGTCCGTCCGTCCATCTGTCACTCGCAAATAGACCTGACGTCAGAACCGCCTTTGTCATGATAATGTGACCACATTTGGTGCTAATATCGCAACCACCACTGCGTCGCGGTCCCGTTCGACACGCCTACGCATATGCGGTTTTTTTTAATAATATCTCTATAATATATTGTTTAGGAACAGAGACGGTGGTTTAATGGATTATGTTTGATTTATTTTGTTTTTTTTTTAAGCTTCACGCTGTATTCTTTACATAGCGGGGTAGGAGAGAGAACCTAGTGTTAAATAATTCCGCTTAAACTCTTTATATTGGTATCATTGGTCCAATTATAAATATGGGAAATCTATATTGTATCACATTAAACGTTTCGATGTGACCCACAGTACCTGGGGTTGGAGTTACAACGGACACTGTCTGTGTAATGTCTCTCTCCTTCACCTACTCTTAGTTATTTCCATTTAACCACGGTGACCCAGCAGGTAGAAGTTAGTGTTAAAGACGTCCCAGTTGATCTAAACCAATGTACAATGTAACATTTATTTTGCTTTATAATGTAAAATTTCTTTCTATTTTTTTTTCCTGTTTTGTTAGCTTCAGGATTTATCCTGTACATTTCAGGGTATGCAGAAGGAACCTAATGTTAAGACACTTTGTTTCCTACTTTCCGCCACTGGAGGCGTTGCGTGTTGAGGAGCTTTAACGTCATACTTTGAATAGTTACCAAAGCGAAGAAATGAAAAAAAAATATTTCACTCCGCCGAGTGACAATCGAACCCACAACCGTCGCATCTACAGTTATACCCTGCACGTGACGCGTCATTTAATAGACATTTAATTTACGAGTAAATAATAGTTTATGAGTATATAATCTCAATGTTTCATAAAATCTTAACTTGTTTCATAATAATAATAGTTTACTTTTAAAGAGAAGTAATGTGGTTACAACATTTGGTGGATTACGTATTAATATATCAATGTTTTAAAGGCTACCACAGACAATCTGTTGAATATATTCAGAATAGAATGAATGAATAGAAAGGAGGTACCGACACATAATTATGCTCGATTAGCCCTAAGTGAAAATAGAACCCACAACCGTCGCTTTTGCAATACCACACTATTGTCACCGATATTTTCATTTCTTCGCTCTGACACTAAAAAGCCCGGTATTGAGTTCATTTATGCCTCTGAAATTTATGTTCATGAAAAATTTGGTCGAAAGTGAGAAACCGAGTGTTTTAACACGAATCTAGTGTTAAAACACTCGGTTTCTGACTCGTCTGCCTACCCTACTGTGTGCGGAATACAGCGTGACGCTGATTTATTTATTTATTATTTAAAAATAAACATTTAATAAAAAAGATTGGGGAAAAAATATTCACAGATAAATATTTATTCACACTAAGTTTAAACAATATAGGTATTTCATTGTAAAGAGTTAACCGCCTACAGAACGTTGTACCGGCGCGACGGTAATAAGTCAGGGTTGCTCCGCCTCCACGCCCACCGATTCCTATAATGTACGAGAAGATATGTAAGGTACGAGTATGTAGGATATATTATATTATTACTTGTTCAAATATAGACTATCGTTTTATATTAATGTTCAAAATAGATAATTAAGTTTGTCTGTCTTTCTGTTTGTAACTTACTTTTCAATGTGCCAGTAGCTAGATAAAAAGTTGATGTAGAGAACGCTTTCAAACTAGGAAATGATATAGGATATAGTTTATGTCCTTCATAGAATAAATTTACACCTCGAAAGATGTGGGATGAACTTGTTATCATTGAATGTAGCTGTGACAGCAAATAAAATATAATTTATAAAATATCGAGGCTCTGATAACACAAATCGAGACATGCAATGTCTCGAAAATTGGAAGAACATATAAAATTAAGCTACAAAATATTATAAAATTTTCAACACTACTTTCAAAGCGTGGATATATAATACTTTTAAACAGACTAACAACCCACTCTAGTCTGAGGCAACTCTAACACACTAATTACCAAATGTTCTTTTAACAAATTAAGGCTACTGATTTATTTCTCCCATTCGCCATTGATCATCATCACTGGAAAACACATTCACGATTCACTCGTACATTCGATTAATGACCGTCGATTAACGTTCGCTCTCCGCTGTCATCGGCACAATCGATTGATTACTCGATTAAAGTATCGGAATCGGACACTTCTCGCTCTACAATAGAGTCCATTTTCATATAAAACAGTGTATATTATACAGGGTGCATGAATCTGTCGGATAGATTTAGGCGTGAATTTAGGCACGTCAGTTAGTATTATGTGAATGACGTCAAATGTATTGGTTTGGATGATTGAGATTGGCTCCGCTAATGAGTGGATGCGGCGCCTGTGAAAACAATTGTGACATCGTCTTTTAATCTTTTTGTTTATTTTTTTGTTTGGATAAACTTCGCTTATGTAGAAAAAGATAAACCACTATATCTCTCTACCACGTTCACTATGGGACCTATTTTTAAGAACTTTCAGCTAGTGCGGCTAAATAACTTTTCTGCCTCATATTTTTTTATCTATATAATAATTATGGGGCTGAGTATATAATATATAGCAGTGCATAGGGCATTTCATAAAAGCTTCTTTGTTTTTTATTCCAACAATGAAATCAAAAATATAAAACAAGAATCCTAGAGAAAATATGAATGTTCTAAGACTACGTATAAAAAGTGTTATATTTTATACTATTTAGAGCAGCTGTATATAACATTTCAAAACAAGTTAATAGCTCAATCGATCAGAGCGTTTAAAATGCATAGCAAATGATATAACGATTAAGATTAAAATTAAAAATAACGCCGCCTAACCGTTACGTTTGCGCGTTATAAAGTATTTAGTGGAAACACATTAGAGTGAATAATAACAATCCATCAGTATAATTTAATATGCGCCCCTCGATCAGTGATCTACACGGATTTAAAGTGTCGTCTGTCTTATCTGGTAGGGGACGGTGGGGGACAGTGGAGGACAGTGGGGGACGTGGGTTTAAAATATTACTCTATGTCATTGTTTAGATCTTTTAACTTTGTATTTTTAAATTTTGTGGACAATAATTTTTTTACACATATTTTTGTGAAATTTTTGCTGTATTTTTCTCAATTAATTACATCTTGTCGACAGACAGGTTTAGAGGAGAGACAGGCTTAAAAATTTTGTGTTCTTAGTGAATTAGTGTGTTTTATTTATGTAGAAATGTATGGACAAATAGAGGCCGCTCGTGGCGCAGGTGCACAAAGTGTGACTGCAAAATCGACCGGTTGTGGGTTCGATCCCCCACTCGAGGAGATGAAATATTTATTTACATTTATATTTTTATTTCTTTGCTCTGGTATCGGTGCAAAGCGCGGCACTGAGTTCCGCCACTCAACAGGCAATACCTCCAGAACTTAGCGAGAAGTGGGGAGCGGAGTGTCTTAACACTAGGTTTCCTCTGCTTATCCTGCTGTGTGCGGGATACAGCGTGAAGCTATATGAACAAATATTATATACATAAATTTTCACCAACCAAATATTATTTCTATTTGATATTTTTATATGATATTTTTAGATATGTCTAGTGTGTCTGTTTAAAATTTTCTTTTTTACATGAAAAAATAGTACTTTTAATGGTGTTGAAATACATATAATGCTTTGTTACGATACCTCTTGATAAATAATATATCATTCAAAAAGTTCTTAAAACATATCAAAATAATGTACAAAATAAACTATTTAATTATCATTAGAGCATCTCCAACAACACTATAATATTATAGTAAATGGTAAAATCGTAAACACAGCACACCACGGCCGTAGCTCAAGTCCTTAAAACTTTACAACCCAGTGATTTAGTGCACCGCCTCTATGACTGTAGCGCGAGTACAAAATGCAAATCTCTGTGCATTTCTATCATTCCTTTTATTGTAGCCGTAAATCCGACGAGAATTAGTTGAGGCAGTCGTGGTGCAGTGTGATTGTATACGCGACAATTGTAGGTTCGACTACCACTTGGAAAACCTGTTTAATATTTTTCATTTCCTTGGCCTGATAACAAGCCAAAGCCCGGTGTTGAAGTCCATCACTAAGCACGCAATGTCTCTTAAAAATTCGATAGAGAGTAGATGGATGGGATGGAGTGTCTCAACACTAGGTTCCCTTTGACTTCCCTGATATATGCGGAACACAGCGTGAAACTAAAAAAATGTTGCGGGTAAGCCTTGGTTATTCCCACGAATGCACGCTTTATAGCCTTCGATAGAATAGAACGATCTTCAAGTATACTGTTTATGACGGTTGAAATTAATGAGATTTGTAAATCAATCATAGGATTTAAATTATGATTTTCTATTTTAAATGCTTTATGAGTATGTGGCAGGGAAAATAAATCTTATGATGGTTTGAGATTTGAATGTTATTAGTGTTTATTGACCATATTTGATAATAAAAGTTGCAGATTTTTTAAATTTTTCCCATCCGTTTCCATCTCAGACGTATAGTGGGTTAAATAAAATGGTATGATATTGAAGAAATATGATAGTTGCTGGCTATTCCGCAAAGTGAAAACCAATTTAACAACAAGAACAATTTTTTGGAACATATATTTTCTATATTTTGCATAATTGGTGCAACACTTTTCCAAGTATTGCAAAATACAATCAAAGTCAGTAAATAATCCTCATACATTGACATTTTTTACTTTAAAAAAAATGCAATTACGTCATTCTAGCACTGAACGAACGATATATTAAAATTAATACATTCAAACAATATAGAGCAAACATGGCAAAGTAAGTTTATAATTAATTACATTAAACAGCACGATGCACCGGCTGCACCACATGTGTAAACACGCGACCGGCCCTCCGCTCTCCGCCCTCCGCCCTCCGCCCTTTGTAATCTACCCTTCATTAATTCTATCGAATACCAAATGAGGTATGACATCATGGGGGAAATAAAAGTATCACATTTTACACGACTCTACCTATTAGAATCTATTACGAGTGGATTGAGTTCATATTGCGACGACTCTACACACGCGAGGGCAATGGTAGATTGCCTTTTGAGCTCAATTTGCAGCTAAGAGGTATTTAGCACAAAGGATTATGGATTGCGCTTTGTTGGTTTCAATGTGTAGTTACAGTATTTAGTTAATTGTTACAAATTATATACATTGTGCGGATGGTTTTGTTGATTTTGGAGTTATTTTTTATATGTATATAAACTTTGTTTGTTTTCTTTGTGTGTGACTAAAGCAGGTGGTGCTGTAAACATGTTGTATTTTAGTGTTGGATTTTACTTTTGCTCGCTTTTTTGCGCATAACAAAGTGGATAGAAGACATTCTAGACAATAATACTCCATTCCCTACGGAGCATCTAATTTTTGTGTTACCACGATCTCAGTTTTTTATAATAAACTCTATAATCCTCCTAATACCTAATCCTAATACCTCTATAATAAACTCTACATTTGTATCTAAAGCTATTATATATACAGATATATGTCGAAAGCAAAAAGTCATACAATCATACAACTATATGTATTCATTGAAGCCGTCGTGGTGCAGAGGTGCAATCGTATGACTGTAAACGCGATCGGTTGTGGATTGGATTTCCACTCGAAGAAATGAAATATAAATATTTTCATTTGTTCAATTTTGATTTATTCGCTTTGGTATGAAAAGCGCAGTGTTGAGTTTCGCCACTCCAAACACAATGCCCTTCAAAGTCCGGCGGAATGTGAGGACGGAGTAGTTTAACACTATAAGTTCAATATCCCTATCCTGTTATCAACGGAATATAGCGTGAAGCTGAAAAATACAACTATAAAATTCTGTAACCTAAAAAAAATAATTTCCATTTTATTACATTAATATTCATTTTATTTATTAAATTTTGATAGCCAGTAAGTAGTTAAGTTTACTGTATATCATTAATTCATCACGCAGCCACGTAAGACGGTAGCTCGTAGCCATTTATATGCATACATTAATAAAATTAAAAACGCGACGAATTAGGAATGCCCTTCACTCAGTCAGCTTCTGAACACGTTTTTTCTTGTATTGTGTTAACACCTGCCCCATAAAATATTGATGCATCAAACTCAGACTAGAATATATATAAACTAGAATATATGTATATATTTCATTTTCTTTCAAAAATCGTCTACGTACGTATATAAAATCTCTGAATGTACATTGTAAATAATTATGGTTCGAAAGAAAAATAATTTTAAACTGAATATACAATGTATATAATTTTATACGTTACTAGATAATATTAAAAGCTTCGTTTCTATGGTCAAATGAAAATAACTATATCACATCAAAAATATAACCGTGCCACATTATATAGCATATTTTTATTCTTCGATAAACACAAAAATGTTTCTTTCAATTTGAATCAGTATTTCCCGAGATTAGGGCATTCAAGCAAACACACACTTTCTCTTTACAACATTAGTATAGATATAGATATCAATATAATTTTAGTACTCCGACTCCTCAAAGTAGTGACGGAGTACAATAAAAGCAAATATAATAATGGTACGATGTAACAGATCGCAGTTCTGAAGCGATACATTAATCTAGTTACACACGGTTGACTGCGCGCTGCATTAACGCATTTGACGATAAATATTGTATTGAAATAGGAATTTATTACTGTTGTAGTTCTACAGTGACAAGAGTGGGTTATAGAAGTCAATTTAAAGGGAATATCGCAGGTTCGATTTCGTTGAGTAAATAAATAATTAATATCATATTTAATACGTTTTAACAAAGACCAAGAATAGTAATAATAATATAGTGATTTTTTTTAATAGATGAAAGTACGATCAGTCTGTACCGTTTATGTATCTTTTTTTCCCTAATTTTATTGACTATTATAGTATTTTATTTATATAATTGATTTTGTGGAAATTTTTAACACTCAAATTTTGAAAGTAGCTGTCTTAAAGTAAACCATATGAAACTTTCATTATAGACTATATAAGAGTAAAAAAAAATAAAAAAACAGCAACACAATGTTCATATAACAAAAAATAATTATATGAACGAATAAAAGTCGAAACTCAATAGCAACAACAGAATTCAGTCACTAATAAAGAGCCCCCAAATGGAGCGTATCACTTAGTGTAACGCGCTTCGCCCCTTGGAATTAAACGCTAACTGCTCGCGATGACGAGACGCGACGTCCGCGGGAGCCCTCCGGTTATTTATTGTACACTTACGAATGCACGAGAGTAATGATATTAGTAACTAAAGTGACACTATACACTTACACTTGTGATGATTGTGAAAATTATTATTTTATATTTTACTAATCGTCGCCACTAACTTTGTTTGAGTGGACTTTAAGGAGTCAGATGGAAAATCTATTTTTTTTCGATTCTCACTATAATTTCCAAAAATCCTCTGATGGTGTTTCTTACATTTTCTAACTTCAAGTCTTTATATCAGTACTTTCATCTGAGCGTAGTTGTATAAAAAGACAGTACAAGGTAGGTACTGTCACACAAGATAGATAAAAAACAAATGTATGCCAATTATGATTGTTAAGAAAGAAACATAATCCTATGTTTTTGTTATAAAAGAAACATATTTAAAGTATCATTTTGATAGTCGTGAAAAGTACAATAATGCTTGCATGGAAATAGTAGAACTTGCTAGAGTAATATAAAATTGAAATATACTTTCTTATTAAAATATTTTTTTAAAACTCTTAGCTTCTTATATTTTTTTTAGCTTCACTGTAGGCAAGGACTCTGGAAACCTAGTGTTAAAACACTCCGATCCTATTAAGATGCTATTCATTTGCAATTCATTCCTCATTTTCCATTGAATTTTGAAGGCATAGCGTGATGTTTGGCGAAATTCAATGCCGCGCTTTGCCTCGCCACCAGCGTAAAGAAATAAAAAATATTAAATGCATAGATAATTTCCACGGAGAATCAAAACTACAACGCGTTTGAGTTTACAGTTATACTCTTCTGCCCCTGTGCTACGTCTGGACTCTTGTATTATTTCGCTAATCTAATTATAATTAAACACGTAGACGAAAATTCTAAACAAGAAAATCACACCAAATATACAAAAATATATCCAAATAAAACGAAAATAGAATTTAAACGATACACAAAACAGCGCGGCCGGCGACATTTCAATAAGCAACCCTTATTGTAGCAAACGTGCGTGACCGCAGCGGGTCGACTCTACCCTCGTTACTTTACTCTATCTCGAATGAATGAGTCCTGTAGCATCCATTGCAGTTTTAACAAGACTTTTTGTTACCTTTTGTATACATTTTCAGCAATGTAAGAGTCGTATCTATGAATCTCTCGCTCTCAATTGTGTTTACCGTTCATAATAATACTTAATGTAGAGCTAATGCGCTCGGCGTTTAGCGATCGTTATCCGAGGGGACGCCTAATTAGTTTAAAATCAAATGGTGCTTTTTCGCCCCCTTTTTATTGTTTAACTTAATTGTCTTATGTATGTATGTGTGTAAATTTTATTTTTTGTTTATCGTAAATTTTGTGTAATAATGTCGGGGTTGGTATTTATTAAATTTGGTAGATATGATATTTTAATATATATTTCTTTGTCTTTTTGTTTTTATAAGAAATGAAAACGGAGTTATCCATTATATCTCTGGACGTTAAAAAGGTATGAGTATATATATATTTTTAAGGTTATTTGTGTGTTTTTATTAAATATGTAATTCGTTTTTATATACTAGACAATAATCAATTGACGATAATAATAGGAGAAATATAATGTCAATAAGATAAGAATTTTATCTGGCTAAATAACATAAGAAAAATATGTTGTACATACATATATACATACATATGGGTCACCTTATCATCAAAGCAACAAATTCACATCGTACATGTGTATGAAACATAAAAGTGCATATTTAATAAATATTTGTAGACACGAAGCAAACTGCATCGATACGTCCACATGTTGTATTTAATCCCCCGTTATAGAGAAACGTTTGATAGCGCCGACTAAGTGATTGACTTTTCAATCTCTATAATCCGATTATGGACACGGCCGGCTCTACATTTCATTTCACACAATATTCACGCCTATTTACATATACCTTGTGTGTATTATCCCACGTACGTAGATGTCCATATGGTGCGAGGGGTGAAGGCCGCATAGGTGTTGCCCATTAGAGTGGCCGTTAGATAATCTTCAAACTTTATCGTGTACAATGTTTGTACATTGTTTGAATTAATTGTTTGAAACAATCGAGGGATCAGATATTGATATCAGTGTGCTATATATTGTATGTGTGAGTATGTCGGTGCAAATATATTTAATCTGGAGGACAGTATGATGACGATCACATATTATAATTAATCCAAGCAAACTGAAAGAATAATATACTGACAAAATTAGATATTAATATATTTGCTTATGGTTCTACTAGTGTTAGAAAACAGGAAATGTCTATTTTTTGTATACATAAAGTCGTCATAATGTCATAAAAAAAAATATTAAACCAATTTAAAGGTATATATGATGTTTTAATATATAAATAATTGCATGATTCATTATAACAATTATACGTAATATATTAAAAGGTTAATAGTAGAGAAAAAATAGAGTCACTTACTTTAACTTGCGATTCTGTCATGCCGAGAGCATACGCGAGTTTGGCTCGTTCGGGGCCAGCGAGGTATTTTGTCTGTTCAAAGGTTTTCTCGAGGGCGAATATCTGTTGCCCGCTGAATGTGGGCCTCGTGTGTTTCTTCTTCCCATCCTTGTCCATGCCACCCGCTTGCGCCGCACATGCACTTAGTGCGCCATTGCTCACTGAAACAATATTATTTTGTATTTTAATATATTTTTGCATGTTTTTATTGAATTGTTTGTTTTGGTTTTGTTTCACTACCGCACTATTTTCGAGACATTGCGTGGTAACTAACTCGACACCCCGTTTTACAATTTGTGACCAGAGCGAGGAAACTAAAATAATGATTTACCCTGAGTCGTTTTATTTATTTGTAGCTAGCGCTAAAATATATCATTTTCCTGTTTTAAAGATACGCGTTGAGTAATATAACCTTAAAACTTTTATGTAAACCAAATAATCATTGATTAAATCACACATCGCCGATCATTAATTTATCATCAACCTAATTGCATGTTCTCTCAATCCCGCCAGCGCGGCGTGCTAATTACAAGCGTGACGAGATGGTTTCAGGTTATTTATTACGTATAGGTACTCTATACCTACAAAATTGTGTTTCGTTACAGAAGCTGCTGCTTGAGTCGAAATTATTTCACCTCTTGTTTTATATACATTGCTATTATTTCAATATATTTTTTTCTTTATCATATAAAATATTTTTTTAGTTTTACGTTATATTCAGTCAAATAATATACTAAGAACATGTTATAATTGTCAAAATCATTAATTTGATCTTAACACATAAATGTTTTCACAGGTTTTTTTATAATTATGAAATAGAACACTCTCGGATGTTTTCTGGGATCCTATCCATAAAATAATTACGAATTTGATGCAATCGAGTTACAGGTGCACTGAGCTTATTTATTTTTTTAATAAAAAAAAAATAAAATGAATAGAAAATGGACAATGATATAAGTTATGAGTGACGTGTAAAAATAAAAAGAGAGACAATTATGACAAATGGCAAAAACAAAGGCATTTATATGTATAGTTGTTCGATCCCTCAGCAGTGTCGACGTTTTTATCATTATTCTCATTTCATTTCCCAGCGACCGCACTCCCGCCCCCGCCCTGGCCGCCCGCCCTGGCCCGGGCCCAGGCCCCCGGGACTTCACTCCCGGCTTCATCAAAACGTTTGTACGCGATGAAAAATATAACAATTGAATGTGATACGCTTTTTGTTTGCCCTCCAGCCTCCGTTATTGTTCTTTTATACGACGCAATGATATTGTTTGTGACAATATTAGAATCAGAAGATGAAATGATGGATAAATGTTAATTAATTCTAGTTTTGACCAACAAATTTTCCATTTTATTAATTTGATAATAATGTGCTTGTTCGTAGAAATAGTAGAATATATATATTAATCTTAGTATTATTCTGAAATTTTAGTCAGTCGGTCAAAGAAAAGAACATTTGTATGTTACTCTAGAATACATACTCAAAGATACGTAAATTGTATCTATTGTATTATTAACTCTTGTGTCTTCTACAAAAGTGTATATTTTGTAATTTTCTATTCAGGCTTTATAAATGCAAGCACCCTTTAAAAACGGAATTAAAATATGACACACAATCTTGACTTACTGCCACACTGTATATAGCCATATGTGCTCATATACATATGTATTCAATTATAATAATATTCAATACCACTAAATATTGTGTTATTTACTAAATAATAAATCAAAAGAAAAATATTTATATCTTAAAGGTAACCCCTTTATAGACCAAACAAAGATATTAATTTAATTCAAGACAGGGTTAATCAAATGCTGCATTAATATTAATATAACTTTGCGCAGAGATAGTTTGTTTATGCGGAATGTACTACAAATGTACGGACGGACGGTCTGTATTGCCGTCTTATGAGTTATGGGCGACGATTTATACTCATATGCTTTATGTGATAACGGAATTGCTTTGTGGGATTTGTTACGAATATGTAACTCTACTTAGCAATTTATTAGAGTTTTGTTAATGTGGGCTCAACAATTTTCTATATTTGATTGTGTTGAGTCAAATAATGAAAATACACGTAAAAACGCTGTTTCTTTCTGAATAATTGTCGTTAATAGTGCATTTACATTAACCAGTTTCTTATCTTCCAAGCTTATTTATTTCTGTGCGTAGCTGCAATTTGTACATAAAGTTACAGCTAATATAACATTATTTTTACTTACTGCACAATAACGGAGGCCATGAACATGAAAACCGTATAAAACCATTACCACAATTACTCAAAAATAAACATCTATTACTTTCTACTATAAAAAAATCAAAAAATCTAACGTATTTTACTCGACGTCCATATAAAAACCTTCCATTTCCCATACTAAATGAAAGCGCTATGTATAAAGCTTGTTCATTTCCGTTCCACGTAGGCTCCGCACAACATCGATTCACTGGGAACCACACGACGCAACCAAGCATCAACTCTACCCGCCCAACGTATGGTTGCAATTAATTTGACAGTTGACTCTACATATTTTGCTTTGCCATTTTTAACTTTATTATTAAGGATTAAGGCTTAAATTAATTTAACTGTTTTGCTTGGTAAGTTATTGCATGAGGGATGCAGCGTAGGCTGTTTATATATCGGGTCACCTATTGATGTTAGAAGCATATCATGAAATTGTGTTGTTCTTACTGTATATAAGTTCTTTTTAAGGCTTTACATTTATGTTTATTTTATATTTAAAAGATTTACCTAAGAGGCTACAAGGAAATTATAAAAATATGACAAAAAAATAGTAAGCACGGTTACTTAACGTTACCTAATGTCCAGTTTTTATACATTATATGAACAAAAAGCAAAGCCTCACTGTAGCTAAAATGAAGGATGTTTTATTCTTTTAATCCAAAAAAAAATGCATCTTAGGCATATCTTAATTTATTCCTATTCAGTATTAACAATCATTGCAATATCTTTCCTTTACAGAAGTAAAAGCTAACTT
Organism: Heliconius sara; assembly: GCA_917862395.2. Classification (NCBI taxonomy): domain Eukaryota; kingdom Metazoa; phylum Arthropoda; class Insecta; order Lepidoptera; family Nymphalidae; genus Heliconius; species Heliconius sara. The sequence continues at coordinate 258,486 of OU860788.1, read as the reverse complement.
TTCCACACTTTAAAAGCTTATTTATTACATAAAGAAGTTCTCATATAAAATATACAATCATAAGCACTTCATATATATATTACAACATAACACATAAAACTAACAAGAGTCAACACAACATAAGTAAATATAAATAAGAATATCAAATCAACACAAACGATTATGACAACATAATGAAACACGTAGTACGTTCAAGATTCACGTTGTCGACAAGGAAACATGCGTTCGCGAAATCTGCGCTACATCATGTATTCACCCCAAATACCTCCCAAAACACCCCCAAGACTCCCAAAATCTCCACCACCCCTCACCCCCTACCCTTGAGGGTCGTGGTCTTGAGAATAGCAAGTTGCTCGTAATCGTAAAGGGTTAGAATAAAGTAGCAGCAGCTTTAATTGTCCCGGCGTGTCGCGGTTTCCTCGGTAGAGGACTTTGTCACAAGTTTTGTTTTGTATTTGGATAATAAAACTTAGGCACTCCGAGGGATTATATAAATTATTGATATCACTCCCGTTTATTATTGTTATGTTTATTAATTCATGGAAATTTTGACGAGTGTAATAAGCTGTTATGAAATTATTGTGTGTGTAATTATTGTATGAAAAAATAATATCGAGATTTATTTTATTTGAGATATCATTCCGAAATATATAGTTCATTTTGATTTCAAATGTTATAGGGGGCAAGCTGAAATCGATTTATAATTATTTTAATCATCATACCTACACATTGACGAGAAGATAGAAAATAATTAGTAAAATTTTTTCTACTTCACACTACTCCACTCTTCTCTTTTTGTTCACTTCATGGATATTATTTTAAGCATAGATTTTCTCCCAAATCAAATCGAAAATCTATGCGTACAGAAAAATACTTTCCGACAGCTTCATAGTAGCGTAAGAAAAATAATAAAACTATATAAGCAAATAAAAATAAAAAAGAAAACATAGAATAACATACTTAAACGTAGAAAACAGTCGTAACATAACGCACATAATTTTCACCGACACCCTCGTACACACGCCACCCCCGTCTCTACATAGAGCTACATACATATATACCTCCAAGTAAACCTTCGTTGGCTCCTCGTTAGATACAAATTGCTATCCCACGGGACGGCACAGATTTACCGGGATAATCGTCTCGAATAATTATCCCGGGATAACAATGCGGGATAACGTGCCGGTTATAATTGTTATTGGCCACTTAAGCGACAAAGGTTTGAGAGCTCGTCAAGATAGCTCTGATCTACTGAAGGGTGGATGACTGTGTCAAAATGTTTATTATTTGAAACTTTTGAATGTAGCTGCTGCTGTGGATCATTGTTTTAATAACACATTTGAAATATAGTACGAGTTTTAATAATGTAAGTAATAGTTCAAGTAAAGAAGAAAAGTAAGTGTAATAATTTATCGAAAAATATCTTAACAAAAACGTTATTTCTAGTGTTTTTAAGCTTTACTCTGTACCCGGCACGTAGCAGAGTATACAGAGGGAACCTGAGAACCTAGTGTTAAGACATTTCGATCGCAATAATACATTTCTATTCTGTTTTCCCACTCTATTACAGAAAGCTTATGATGTAGAATGAAGATAGGTTTTACGTCCAAAATTATTAAGTCGTTACCAATTTTTTATTTTATCGATCAGTAAATTCTATTCCTAGTCATCATCTGCACGGATTCAGACTTGACTGAGACAGGTTCACAACATATTATAAAGTGCAGAGGTTTCTCGAATAATGGTATATTATATATTCGTGTTCTTTTCTATGTCTTTTGTAATAGAAATCTATTACATAAACAAATAAAAAAACATAAATATCAATAATTTTATCAAATCATCTAATAATCCAAGTTTTCAAACAGAGTATCTACCATTGGGGGCCGACCGTCCCCGGGTTCCCTGAGGTGTGGCGCGGCGCTGTGGGAGCGATTTAATTATAATATTTATTGCGAACAATCAGACACCCCATTGAAAGCGTTACGAGTCGGTTTAAACACTTGTGTTAGTGCTGTTAAATAAGTTTAAATACTTACATTTGAAAAGTTGAGATGAAACTTTTGTAAAAGCTTTTTTTAAATTAATTAATTGGAAATGAATATGACCTTCGAGGCACAAAGCGTAACTGTAAATGGGACAGGTTGCGATGTCGATTTCCACTCGAGGAAATGAAATATTTCATATTTTCATTTCTTCGTTCTGATTTTGAAGCAAAACATATCGTGATCGAACCGAATCGAATTTCCCCACTCAACATGCTAAAAAAAATTGTTGGAAAATAGAGAACGGAGTGTCTTAACGCTAGGTTCCGTCTGTCTGCCCTGCTATATTAGGCATACAGCGTGACGTTAAAGAAACACAAAAAAGATATAGACTAAAGGAAGGTGTAATGACATTGGTTAGTGTTAAATAAAATTAATTTTTTATATGTAGGTACATAAAATCTGAAATTTCTGTACAATATCCAAATTCAAATTCTCATAAATATTTAGTTTAAAAGTAAGGCTTTCAGAGAGCTTAAGCGAATTTATAAGTAACTAAGTTTAAATAAAAAACATTGATAAATTATTATTTACTACTAGCCTATAATAAATAGATAGCAGGTAAGTAAGTCCAAGTAAACAATATCTTACTAATAGATAGCAATATAAAATTATTTATCAAGCATTAATTGAAATTATCTTCAAATAATTAAACAAATTAAAATTAATTAGCTTCACGCTATATCCCGCACACAGCAGGGTAGACAGAGGGAACCTAGTGTTAACACTAGTAAGTGTGGAACGGAGTGACTTAAGTCACTCCGTTCCACACTTACTGCCGAATTCTGGAGGCATTGCGTGTTGAGTGGCAGAACTCGACGTCGCGCTTTGCCTCGACACCAGAGCGAATAAATGGAAATATAAATTTAAGCAAATATTTCATCTCCTCGAGTGGGATCCGAACCCACAACCAGTCAGTTTTACAGTCACACTTTGTACCACTGCGCCATGACTGGTCTTTTCAAGAGTAATTAAATTCAAATGTACCTATATCATAGATGAAACGTTTAAGAATATCTGATTTGTGAATACGAATTACACTCTAGATTAAAAAAAAATGATTTCTAGGCACCATGAGGTAAATTATTATTTTTTAGCTTTATGCTGTATCCTACATAATGCATACAGTAGTAGGTAGAGTTTTCGCCAAATTTTTGTCCATTGCGTATTGTGTGGCGGAACTCATTGTCGCGCTCGTGATAATCAAACTCACAACCCTCGGGTTCCCTGGTATCAAATATACATTATATTAAGCCATTCAACTGATATTGTCAATATTTACCCTGTAAAATGCAAGACACTAATAGAATGTCGAACAAAAACAATCAAAACTTTCTACGCAAGTGGATACATTACCCTCCTTTTGCTCTACTATCAATTAAATTGGATATCTATATCAATTTTTACTATCCACATAAAGGTACTAGAGCCAAATTGTCCGTCAAAATTCACCCTCCAAAAGAGCATACGAATTCAACGTGCAGTATGGGACATATGCTGCTGAGGGGAGAGTAGGGGGTTGGGGGTTGGGTTGGGTAATTAAAAAAATGTGTCCCACTTCATCCAAACGACGACCGCAGCCCGCTGCCCGCCCTGCACTAATTAATATCCGACCCGACGGAATAAAATCTACATACACTCTAAGCTGCGATATACAGAAATATGTAGAGACAGACATTTTAAACTAAATGTTTTGTAAGTAAATTTGTTTGTGTATTTAATTGTAGTCATTTAATTTTAATCACTAAGTTATATGTAAATATGCAATAGATATATGTATGTGTTAGTAAATATATAATAGAGTAAATGTAAGTATTTCTTTATATATTTAAAAAGCTAATTTATAATTATATCTTTACTGCAACATGTGCTTGAACTTGTGTCGAACCTAGGTGCTTAGGAATCTCTATCGTAAATAACTACTAGTATATTATAAATTTATATTGTTTATTCATATGGAGTTAAAAATATGGAATAAACGATATTCGATTCGATTTCATAGCAATCTTAATACATATGCAGCTGTGTTCGAAAACAAATGAAATTTATTATGTCTGTTTATAACTTTCAAGAGAAATTATTAAATTTTAATTTTTCTATAAAATATTAAACTGTAAACACGACGGTTGTGGGTTCGATTCCCATTCGGGGGAATACAATATTTATTATTATCATTTTCTTGCTTTGGTTAATTAGGCAAAGACCGGCGCAGCGCCTAATTCCGTAACTCAACGCGCAATTTGAACCTAGTGACTTACACTAGGTTCCCATGTTTTCCATGCCAACCATACTATGTGCAGTATACAACGTGACGCTAAAAAATACATAAAATGTTACTCACAAAACTCAGTGAAGCTCTCGCTTCGAGTGGACGACAGGGCTCTCAATAAAGCGGTCTGTGAAGGTTTTGTGATTTTAATAAACATCAAATGCTTCCGAGAGCGCCATTACGAGATCGCAGATTATCCAACGTTATTATACATCCGTTTCTGTTTCAAGTATAATTTCATATATTTTTATTATCTTTGAATATTATATTATACGGAGTTGAATAGATTTGTTCTAATATTGAAATTAATTTTTTGAGTTATTACTAGCTAAATTATGTTTTTTTTTTCGATAAAATAGCTTTCAATATTTCGTTTTTGTTATATTTATAGTATGGACAATTATTACTTCTTTTTTAAGTTTCATATTGTATCCCATCTACAGCAGAGTAAGTAGAGGGAACCTAGTTTTCACCCACTCCTTTATCTTTCAATCGTTGCGTGTTAAATGGCGGGTTTCAACGCCGCGCTTCATCTCATTACCAAAGCGGGGAAACAAAAATTACTTCGTGCCACTTTCCGTGTCCACTTACGTTCTAGAACAATAAGCTCAAAGACAACCGTATTCTAATTTTTATAATAAGTTATACATTTAAAAAAACTAAGAAATAAAAACTAATGTCAATAAAAATATATTACAATGTTTTAATTAATCCTAAAAAACCTCTATACATAGCATATAAACACCAATATAAGCGATAAGGCGGTAGCCATGGTATCATAGACCCGAATCCTTTAAAAAATAAGATAAACCTACATACATATGTATATAATATAATTTAATATCAGAGCATTATTGTCTGATAACAGATATCTTTTATCAGTGTATCGCGTGCTATGAAGCTCACCTCCTTATCAAACCTGACCGTAAGTTGTTATAAAGCTAATTAAATTTCCTATTGTAGCGTGGAGATAGTTAATTGACTAGCGGTAACGACTGACTTTTCATCATGTACAGATATATTGGGCCTCTTAAGTTTTTTCCAGTATTTTATCAGAGGGTACCTAGTATTAAGATACTCCGTTCCACACCCACAACTAATGATTGATACAATGCGTGTTAAATTGCGGAACTCAACACCGCACTTTGTCTTGTTTTGTAAGAACAGAGAAAGTGTCAGTTACAACCGTTGCGCTTACATTCAGTTGTTACTATGTAAAGTTTTTTATACGTATATTATATAGGTGAAATTTATAAATATAAATTAAAAAATTATGTACAAATTGATATATATACAATATATGTACGTGTATATGTAGATAAACGCGACACCTTCATTGGTTTGATTCCCATTTCGGGGAATGAATTAGTTTCATTTCCTCGCTTTGGCAACAAGACAAAGCGCGGCGTTGAGTTCTGCTCAACACGCAACGTGAAAATTTGACGGAAAATGGAGAACGACGTGTCTCAACACTAGGTTTCCTCTGCCTACCCTGATGTGTGTGGGACACAGAATAAAACTAATATTCCGTAACTATAAATATTTATTGAAAAAAATCAATAACGCAACAAACATACAAAACACCTGTTCTGTTAACCCGCCGCGACGCGGGAATCGAACTGATAAATGATAACGTATTATTCCGCGACGCAATTAACTATATCTCAAGTGGGGAGATTAGGAAAGATTACACGCATTACGGCTGTAATATTGTAATATGCCGATAAGCTTCATAGATATTAATTAGAAAAGCTTATGTGTGACGCAGTGGCGGCGACGGTCCTATCGGATGTTGGGACTTCATATTCTATATTTGTCCTGATTATAGTTGGATACACTGTTAGTATTATTCTTGGATATATTTAAGGATGTGATCAGTACGTTAAGTTAGGTAATTTTTTAGGGTTCCATATTTTTTAAGGAAAAAAGGAATACTAATAAAATAAGATCACTTTGTTGTCTTTATGTCTGTCTGTCTGTCAAGATAATTTATCTCAGGAACGCTTGGAGATATTAAGTTGAAATTCAAACCATATACCTAGATCTGTGGCCCCATAATTTCGCGGAAAAACGTATTTCCATATTTACTTACAAAAAAGATATGGCCGTTTATACAGTAAAAAACGCGTATTTCTACACTATAAAGGGAATCAATATCAATAGGGTACTTCCGGTTAACCTAGAATTATGAAATTTGGCACCTAGTATCTACAACTAGTACTAGCTTAGAAAAAATCTGAAAACTATATATTTGTGGGCAACATTGGCAACATTTTGTATTTAAGCTGCTGGTTTAAGTGAAGTATCAGATGAAAGGGCTCTGGCTCAAGCTAAGCTTATGCACGACTCGCGCTTGTCCAGTTTTTTTATATTACTTTAAATGTATGTAAAACTAGACTTATATGACTTTTTGAGTCGTTAAGACTCATTGAATATAGAAAATACAAAGTTATAGCTGGAACCCCCGAATGGATTCGAACCTTCAACTGTTATATTACATTTAGACTTTACTAACAAGCTGTAACTTTTAAAATATATATGTGATTTTTTGCATATACATATGCTATATCCTTGCCTTATTATTATTATTTAGAAATACATTTTCACTTATATATTCAAGACGACAGTTTACCATACTATATGCAGGACACAGCGTGAAAATAGTTATAAATTAAAATATATTATAACAAAGAAGTGAAGCCGTTGTGATGCAAGGGCACATTCGTGCAACTGTAAACACGACGGTTGTGGGGTCGGTTCCCATTTGGAGGAATGAAATATTTAATTTTTTCATTTCCTCACTGTGGTACCGAAGCAAAAGTGGCGTTAGTAAATCGAAGAGCAGGGAAGTGTTAATAGGGAATGCTAGTAACAGAATATTACGTTACAATACGGTAGTATCTGAGAACTATGTTTCCTGGTTCCCTCTACTATTTAATTATTTTTATTAGAGAAACAAACAGAACATAAAATTCACAAACACACACACATTTTAAAACTACAGATAACTAACAATAACATAAAATCAAATTAAAATTTATCATTTATTTGTTTAATTTTTTTTTAATTTTATTTTTCATATGCTAAAATATAGTATTAAAAATATAAACAAATCAAATTTACACTACAATAAATACTATAAATTTATTAATTTGTTAATAAAACATTTCATTACTACAAGATCAGTCGTGGCGCAGTGGCACAAAGTGTAACTGTAAAACCAACTGGTTGTGGGTTCCCATCCCAATCGAGGAGATGAAATATTTGCTTAAATTTATATTTCCATTTCTTTGCTCTGGTGTCGAGGCAAAAGCTCGGTGTTGAGTTCTGCCACTCGAAACGCAATGCCTCCAAAATTCGGCTGAAAATGGGGAACGTAGTGTCTTAACACTAGGTTCCCTCTGACACCCTGCTGTGTGCGGGACACAGTGCGAAGCTAATTTAATTTTTAATTTTAATTAATTACTACTCTTTCTTCTTATTAAGCGGAATACAGCGTGAAGCTAATAAAAAAATATAGAGGTACCGACGTGGTACAAACTTACTTACTACATACACTTGTAAAATGATAATAACGCATTAAATTGCATTTTCATGTTTATTCGGGAGGTTGATAATGGTTAGACATTCATTTTTAATTATGTTTTAAGGATTCAGCTCGTCGCGGCGAAGGGGCACATGACTGTGACTGTAACGACGGTTGTGGGTTTGATCCCCTCTCGAGGGAGTTAAATGTTATTTATTATAGGGACCTAGTGTTAAGACATTTTGTTTACCAAATTAAAAAAAAATCACAAAACCTCTTATTATTTAAATTATTATAATTTCTTAGCACTTTTGAGAATATAAAAACGTATTTATCATCTATGCCCATGTATAATATTTAGAAATTGAGTATCTAATATACATTTATATAGCTTCACGTACTATCCTGCATAAAACAGTGTAAGCAGAGAAAATATCTTGTGTTAAAAACATTGCTTTCCATTCGTGTTTTGAGTGGCGGATCTCAACGACGCGCTTTGTCTAGTTACCAGAGCGATTAAAGGAAAATATTAAATAACTCATTCTCCGATTCGGAAACTAACTCACAGCCGTTGTATTTACGTACTGTAATACTGCACCATGACGGTTTTAATCTATTATTATAGTTGTAATAGAATGCATACTTAGAACTAGTTCAGCTTTCAAAGCTTTTTTTTACACTCTCAAATAGTTTATTATAAAATATTAAATATATAATTATTTATTAAGCATATTATACTAACCAAGGCGGAGGTTAACAAGTGTGACTGTAAACTATATATCATAGATGATTATGTGTTCGATTCCCACTCGAGGAAATATTTAATATTTTCATTTCTTTCGCACTGGTGTCGAGGCAAAGCGCGACGTTAAGTTCCACCACTCAACAATCAATTTTAGGAATAGGCTCCGTCTGTCTACCCTGTGAGAACGCACGGGATACAGCGTGAAGCTGAAAAGAAACACATTATAATATTTTTTGCTAGATTTTTGTCAATCATGTATCTTATGGCTGTTTCTAAACGCATTTACATTATTAATAACGTGGCGTCGTTCGTTGGCGCGTGTCCAGTTAGACGATCAAAATGTCGCCTCCGTGACCCTATTTGTGTATGTAAGTGAAATTATTATATCATTTTTATTTCTAAATAATATTTTGTTAGAGCAAGTTACAGGGCGGCCAGTTATGGTATAGGGCCACACGTACAAGACAGTAAACGCGACAGGTTATTTAGTTCGATTGCCTCTCCAGGAAAGTTGGAAAACTAAATTTCTTAATGGGTACAGAGTGTCTTAATATGAGGTTTTCAGGTTCTCTCTGCCTACCCAGCTAGGTACGGAATACAATGTGAACCTATAAAAAGTTACAAAGGATTAGTTATTATTAATAGCTTCGCATCTTGACTAAATGGAAATATCTTATAGTTGTGTGTCATACGTAACACATTCTAAATATGTAAATGACATTGATCGTACCTACGACAGCAGGTAACTTTAAAACGATTAAGATAATGTAATACAAAACTACTAATCTACAACTAAATGACTATGAATCCTCACTAAATGAACTATGCAGCACAAAAATTATTTTTCAATTCGAACCAATATTTCTTGAGATTGGTTTAACATCCAAACAAATTCTTAAGCTTTATTATATTAGTTTGGAATTTCTATTATATTTTAATATCATGGTATAGTTCGTTTAATTTCATACATATGTATATGTGTGTCTAAAAAAAGCAAATAATGCCTAACACTGTTTACCAGCATAGTGGTTAAGACTCTCCGTTTCCACATTTCTGCCCAATTTTCAAGAAATTGCGTGTTGAATGGCGGAATACAAAACCGTATTGTACAGAGTGATGAAATGAAAATACATCAATCCGCCGCAAGTTGTACACACAGACGTCGCGTCCATTTTGTACTCAGTTAATAAGATTTTGTACTATTTCCACATATTTATCTATAAGTATTATTAAATAGAAGTTAACGCAACAATTTCTCTAAATACATAATAGGGACATAAAAATTAAAATAAAATAAAATTTTAACAACACTAAAAGAGTGATGAAACTTTGCTACTAAAATGATTTCAAAATTATACAAAATACATATTTACAATTTTTTAGTATTAATTTTTAAGGAACTCTGTACATACATATACCTATGCTGAAACAAAAATCTGTGTCGGCTGTGGCATGTTTCAAAGAATACTATTAATTTCTTAATAATAAATAATCCTGATTGGCATTATTCGTTATTCAAAGAGCTTATGTACTTACATAGCAATTATTTTTTTTATATATTGACTTTATTTAAATACTACTAATAAATATATAACTAATAATTGTAGTACTAATACTTATAAATTAAATAAATTAACTTCACGTTGTATCTCGCACACAGCAGGGTAGGCAGAGGGAACCTAGTGTTAAGACACGCCTCCAGAGTTCGGCAGAAAGTGGGGAACGGAGCTACTTTCCGCTGAATTCATTCGAGGAGGCATTGTGTGTTGAGTGACAGAATTAAACGCCGCGCTTTGCCTCGACACCAGAGCGAAGAAATGGAATTATACATTTAAGTAAATATTTCATCTCCTCGAGTGGGGATTGAACCCACAATCAGTCAGTCAGTTTTACAGTCACACTTTGTGCCCCTGCGCCACGACTGGCCTCTAATACTTATAATACATATACATTAATATATACGCATAGTGAGCCTAGTGTTAAGGCACTCCGTTTCTATTTTTTTTATCACATTGTGCATTGATTAACAGAATTGAAGCCGCACTTTGTCTACCAGAGAAAGAAAATGAAAGTCATTAAAAAATTCCCTCGAGTTGAACCCAAATTGGTGAACGGAGGTTCCCTCTGCCTACCCTGCTGTGTGCAGGATACAACGTAAAGCTGACAATCCAAAACAAAAATATTTTTTCACTTAATAAATAATAAATAAATTGTCCAACTTTATAATATTTCTATAGATTAGTGTAAATTCAAAATAAAAATATGTATTATACTATTGCAAGCACTTTTTAATCGTCGTGTATCTAAATTGTATCGATTATAATGGAATAACATATAATTATACTAAACATATTTTACAGTAATAGAAAGAATAGAAGAAAGAATAATAGAATATATATAAAATAATAAATTATTTTATCTAATATGGGGCTATGTGATACTTCCCGACGCGACGGTACACCGGAAGCTACGTGCGAACGTTAAACCGCGGCCGACGGACGGACGGAAAAATGGTAAAATATAGTGGATTTAAATTTCATTTGTGATTTTGAAACTCTATGTTACATAAAAAAATACAAGCTTTTATTGAATTCTAAAGCTCATTTATATAAAACATCTATTTAGTAGCCATATTAAATATGATGGGATATAATAAAGCAATTTTTTTATCTTAAATTAGTAATGTTTTTTGTATTAAGAATACATTTAATGTATTCTAACATAATTTTATTGTGTATTTTATTGTATTGTAATCTATAAATTATTGAATTAGGAAATTTTATTTTTTATAATTTATCTTTTTAGAACATATTCTTATATTTTTATAAAGCTATTTGAAACCTAAACTTACGACGATTATAATACAATATATATCATATCACTATTTCATAATACGTTGACATAAATTTAATATTAATAATAAATATTATAATTTAGTGAAACCATCTTGAACTTTAAATATTAAGTAGAACTTAATAGTTACTAAAGATTTAGAAATATTGATTGACCTAATAAAAATATCAAATGAACTAGTTCTAATAACATACATTTTATTATATTAACCATTAAGAGAATTATGTTAATCTAAATTGTAACAAAAATATTAATAAGAACATGTTAGACGTTTTATTATAGGAAAAATATATGTCATTAATAAAAGTAATGAACATAAAATATCATTATTCCATTTAAAACAATTTCAAATATACAAAACGGCAATTGAATCAATTTTCCGTGCTATTATTATAAATTATTGATATTGCACAATGCCACACTTAGTACATATATATAAAAAAATAATAAAATTACATAAATACTTATTATCCAAAAGTTTGTACGGCTTTTAGAATACTCTTAGATAGATAGAAAACGCAATTAGAATACTGAATTGATAACAAAATAGTACTATTACTTATTAATTACTTAATGTATTTAAATTTTTTGTAAAGTTCAATTCGTGTTTACGTGCTTTTGATAAATAATAATAAATAACTATAACAATAAATAATATTCCACATACATAAATCGCAAAATCCATAAACAAACAATTATAGACCTTCAGATATCTAATACAGATTTCGTTGATGTCTTTTCTATGCGCATTTTAAGAAGCAGTATTGAAAGCTACTTACTAGATTGTAATCGTTCCCTCCACGCCATTGGGTTGGAAACTAAGCCTTGGAAGCCAGGCCAGTAGAGTGGCTTATGTTGCAAATAATGCGCCATGCCCGCCGCCGCTGCTGCAAGTGACAACCTCGGGGTAAGCAGACCAGTTCCCATGTGAGATCCAACTGACGGACGTGACAGTATGTGGTCGATCCCGTGGGGGTTGGGCGCTGGAGGAGGTGCCTCGGCCAACGAACTCAGAGCTGCCAAGGGAGCTCCAAACCCTCCTTCCAAAGCCCGAGATAAAGGTGGAGAACCACGAAGTTCCGACATACTTAAAGTTCACTCACAGACAAAATGCAAATTTTAAAACATAGTCTATGCACAATAAGTGATTTAGTTTTAGATACACACGCACATATCAGCAGCTATCAGCTCGAGGAGCAGTGCTCACGGCAGGCGTGTGACCGCGCGCGCGGACCGACACCAAATGAAAAGCTTCAAAAGCCGGGACCAAACAAAAAAAACGTTGAATAGAGAACGCCCAGTCAATCTAAACCTTATATCCGGGACCCCGCCTCCTGCAGACGCGCGCACAAACTGTTCCCTTCCCATTCTAACCTGCATATGTCAGAGCGGGATAGAGGATACGTAGTGTTAACACGAGAGCGTAGATTTAACGAATCGCTATTTAATGGCGCTTCTTGTCTCTTTATAATTAAGTCGGGTGCAGTTTTTGCGGTGCGCTCCCCCCCTCCGCCCGCCTGTAGCTCCCCTCCCCCTTCTACCCCCCCGCTACGTACTATTGTACGGAATAATAAGTCTCGAAGTGAATAGAGCAGTTTATTTTATGATCCTTCCTAAATACCGGAAGGATCTATTGGTCGTGATAATTTATGTGACAAATATTTTATTAATTGACACTCGATGCGTGGAAATAAAACACCCAGAGCATTAACTCTACATCTGCCTAAGGGTTGAGATCACCGAAACGATCGTTGTTAATACTTTTATTGTATTTAGCACCTTTGTGATTGTGAGAATTTTAATTTTAAAACTGATTATTAGCAATTAGTGTGACGCTTTCATTCAAATTAAACGTTATATATAATAAAGGAAACCACTATTATGTTAATGTATAATTTTACCATCACATCAAAATTGTGAAGTATTACAATATAATAAATATGCTTATTTCATGTCTCATTCACAAATAAAATCCTATGTATATTATCCTTAATTTATTTGAAAACCGCTCTACATTACTCTACATATAAATAAATTACAAAGCAGAACAGACATTATCAAAGCTCTAATATCAAATTAAAAAGTATGACCACATCCGTTTCACATCACAGAGGCGAGACAAAAAATGTTACCATAATAGAGTCGACTTTAAGCCCCTTTTAATCCCTAATGGGTGATATAAACCAAAATTAAAAACATACTCCCCATACAAAAATGGCGGCGTAAATAAAGATAACAAAACCATTGGAATAGGATTAATAAGTATTAATTTATATTATAAATGCTAAGGGTGATTTCTATGAACGTATCTACGGAATATAATTTGAGCGTGAAATGTTGTTATATTTAACTATTTGGAAATTTTGTACAACCGTAGAGTATTCACAATTTTTCATTAAATGTGTTAATTAAAAAAACATATATTATCAATGGAATATTTAAAATATTTAAATATAATTTATTTAAAACATTTTTAATTTTATGTAGATAAATATATAATTTTGATTGTGTACAAGACGATTGTGGGTTTAATTTCACTTATATTTGTAATGTCTTTAACTTCGTTTTAGTGAGCGAAATACGTCTTTGAGTACGGAATATAGAATGATCACCTCACAAAATACTGAATTTCTCCTGAAAGAAAAAAATTAAGAATAAACTTAATAAGTTCTTAGATTTTCACGATTATTACACATTTTATATGAAACTATTTTAACCGGATTAATCGCGTATTTTTAGTATTTTTATACATTTTGGGGAACCCAACGTTTCGAACACTTTGCAGTAGTCTGTGGTCACGGATAGACTGTCTACCCGTAAATACTAAATATACGCGATTAATCCTTTTAAAATAGTTTCTTTAAAAATAAGAATAAACTTTTTTCCAATAGCAAAGATACACAAATATAATGCGTAAATCTTTTGAAAGCCAATAACCGGTCAAGGGCAGCACGAGTGGAGCTTCACAAAGTGGAGTCAATGAAACCGACAGGTATCGTTGCGCCGGAAGTGGTGCGGCCGCGGGACAAATCGACGAGGTGCGGCCGGTGTGCGAGTGGCAGTTGGACCGGATGCACTGCGTTTGCTTTATTGTACTATGTTCTTTGATTTTCGCCATCATTGAAAACGAAAATATAGTTTTCTGTCGAAATTTGATAATAGTAAGCACTATTATCACATTTAGTAAGAGTAAAGTTACTAAGAAATTATACATATGTCCTATGAATATTTTTCTCTATTGCAGAGTTTAACTTCTATTCCGTATATATAGGAACCGTGGCTTCTAAAAGGACTAAAGTAAAGTACTAAAGTATTTTTAGTGTCTCAATTTACATTATAATTATGATATTTAATATATGAGACATTTTAAATATAATATATATACTTTCAGATTCCTTTAGTTTAGCTCTACGTACAACTCAATATCTGCATTATTTAGCCCCATTTTCACCACTACAATTAAAGAAACCGTATTATAAATATATCTATCACATTTTACATTGGAGAAACTAGTGACAAGCTGAAAATTGGCCAAGTGTAAGTCGGATACAACGCATTTCTTTAAGGATTTCTATGAGGATATATTTATTTCATTATGTTATCTTGATAGAATGTAAACAGGCACGATTATTATTTTATTTGTCTTATTTTAAATGAAAGTATAACATTTACATCAAAACATCTGACGACGTTTTGATGATCCACGACGCGCTTGCTAGTGACACGACATATATCTGTCCTGTTATTTTATAAATTATAAAATTAATCGCATTTTTTAAATAAGTAATAAATATACGGAAAAGTCAATTCATATTTCAAGGTTTTTTTGTAAAAAATATTTATTTGAGATTGTTTGTATAAAAAATTGAAGGCGGTTTTACTGATTCGGAAATACTAAAGTTATTAGTCACTATGCAATGTTCTTAGGCCACCTATACCTAAGGAATGCACTCGGTATTTGTTTTGTAAATTTATTATTTAACTACGAAATATGAATTATTTTTTAGTATGTTTTATGTAATTTATTTATATAATATTTATGAAATATTAATTAAAAAATTGCACTATTCTAAGGTAGTAATTTGAAAAACTTTGAATCACCTAACTAATATTCCACTTGCTCACGTAAAGAGACTCCATGTTTAATGGAATACATTATAATATTTAAAATAATATAAAAATATCTATCTTAAATATAAACCTTTTCTAAATTAAATTCGTAGCCAAAATTTTCCTTTATAACTTCAAACTAATAAAGAATATAGTTATAAAAGAAAGTACAAAGATATTTTAAAACACATTACAAACCCAAAATATAAAATTTCATACATGTTAATATTTTTCAATACAATACTATACAGTAGACGCCAGCGCTCAAACTTTTAAAAATAAAAAAAATAAATTTCACAGATATGAGGAATCGACTACGCCAATCTGCGTATTGGAAAGAGACACAAAATGTACGAGCGAGACAGACTGTCATACCTTGCTGTGATTGGTCAAATTTCTGAATAAACCCCGCCCTCCCCCGTAGAGTCACCCGCGTGTTTTTCTTGCGCTTAGATGAATTTCAGCTGTGAAACGGAGAGGATGTGCTGTTGAATATTGTAATTTGTGATAATACTTTTAACGCTTACAAAAAAATGTAAATATCGGTTGTTCGAGTTTTATTATTTATAATTAACGAAAAAAACTTTTTTAGTATGATAAATGTTATTTTACAAACATATTATTGGCGTGTGTCGTTATTTTTTACCAATTAATAATTTGGTTCAATCTACGTTAAAAAATATAAACCTTTTTATTTTATTATTTTATTTATTATATTTATTATAGTAGTTATACAAATAATTGTTTCCTTTTACACAATACAAACATTTATAAGGAGGTAACGAAGTTGTTTTAATTTCAATAAATGAATATATTGATCTTAAATTAAAAAGAAATATAGGTTTAAGAATTATGCTTTAATAAAGGCGAACTTTTTCATTGTATACTTTTGTCAAGCACTTTATTGTAACCATCGATTTCTGGCATGAAAGGGCCAGGGATCTGTTAGTATCACCTTCCATTGGTAGCGGCATTGTGTTGAATGGTGGCTTGCTACTAGATTGTACAAATAAATAAATCTCTTCCTTCCAAGTGGGAATCGAACTCACAACCGTCAAGTTTACAGTAAGACGCTGTGCCACGACGGCCTCTATAGAAGATAAAAACCGGACAAGCGCGAGTCAGGCTCGCCCAACGAGAGTATCATATAGAAATTGGAGGTCTCGAGCTTTATCTGAGATTCAAACTTAACTTAGCCAGAGCCCTTTTATCGGATACCTCATTTGTACTAACAGCCTTAATACTAAATTTTGCCCCCTTTTTAAGGCTATTATTTTTAGGATTTAACCACATATCTATAGTTTTCAGATTATTTACTGAACAATTAATACCTGTAGATGTTAGGTGCCAAATTTCATCATTTTATGTCAAACGGAAGTACCATATGAATTTTGACTCCCTTTATAATGTTAATATAAGCGTTTTTTGATATATAAACCAATTTCTACAGTAACTTAATTTTTATTAGTTACTGTAGAAATATGATTTTTTTCAGGAAATACAGTAACCTTAAATCTGAGTAGGTATATGGTTTGAATTTCAACTCCATCCACGATATATCCAAGCGTTTCTGAGATAAAGGCTCTTGACACACAGACGAAATCAAATGATCTTTATGGGTTGGGTTATGGAATATGGGTTCCTTTTTTCTTTAAAAGGTACGGAACCATAAAAAAGGTTCACCATACATTTTTGCATTTAATCATCTCAAATGCTTACTGCTATAATAGCGTAACTACATTAAAACCAAACACAATTACAAAACAATTCCATTAAAACATAAATTTTCCCTTATTTATGCTATAATATTTTCCATTCTATTAATTTTTAATCATATCGAGATAGCGTCACTTAGTTAAGAGTTCGGAGTTAAAACTAACTGGTCCCTCTCCTAGGGCAGAGGGCGGAGGGCGGAAGGGGAGGGCTATAACGACATTACCAACATTATTGAGTTATAATATCAAATGAAATTGTTCCACCCGATTAAACTCAGTAACATCGGTAATGAAATGGATTCAGATGTGACTTGAATTGGAAGTTATAGTATAAACAAGTTTTTTCTAAATTTATTATTTGGTGAATTCGAGTTTTAGATTTTATTTGTTTATTATTGCTCTAAGTTTAGTGTTAAGGAAAAACGAAAAAAACGGAAGCCTACTAAGATTTCGCTGTCTATCTGTCTGTCCGTTTGTCACCAGATATATATCATGAACTGTTATAGCAAGACAGTTGAATAAAACAGAATGAAATAAATATTTAAGCAACAACATTTATACAACAAACATCATATTTTTTGGCCGTTTTTCAAGACACTAGTACGGAACAGCTCTTCGTACACAAATCCAATTCACACGTAGTTGGTTTTTTATTTTTATGTTTCAATTTTGATAGAACATTCTAGAGAGAATATGTCTAACGAATGCTAGAAGAAGGTCATGTAAGCATGTAAGCATGAGAACCCCAGAGGGTGTATATGGGGTTTTACGCGGATTGATGACAGTGGTGACGCGGGATAGTGGTATGTAGAGCCTGCAGCGTTTGGAACTGCATTATCGGCTACTGAGCTAGAGATAAAATCAGTCCTTGTACAAATATAATATTAATATAAACAGAGGGCTATCTTTTGAAAACGTTTATGTAAACGAGACCCGTAGATTCAATTCCTACTCAAGGAAAGCGGAGCGCCACCCAGTTTTAGAGACGTCAAGTTTTACGTGGCAGTATGAAAAAATATATTATCGCTGCGCCAAGGTGTATTTTAACACTGGTTTTCCCTGCTTACCAATACCTGCCATACCTATACTAAAGCTAATAAAATCTTCAAAACCAACAAACATAACATAAAGCATAACTCACATTTATTTCTAACTATAAGTTGTCGAAACAATAAACAGTCAGGTTACCTCGGGGTTGATGTAGGTGCCCCCGGTAGGTAACCCGGGGCGAGGGGGTGCGGGGGTTCCCGAGCGCGTGGACGCAGGTGCTACGGTATTGGAAAACTTGCACAATTAACGAATGGACACCGCGGACTTTGAGTGGTTCGACACGTTGTTTGTCGATACTGTCGTTTTAATTAAATATCATAGTTTTTACAGATTCATGATTTTTTCCGCATAGCAATATGAACAGAGAATCTAGTGTTAAGACACTCTGCTGCCCGCCCAAATTTGTAGACCGTGCCTACCGAAGCAGATATATAAAAATAATTTAAATATAATTATTATTACTCCCCTTGTTGACATTAAACCCACAACCCACTTTGCCACTGCGGCTTCGTTGTTACTATGGTTTTTTTCTAATAAAAAAAATCAATAATTAAATCGTACACTTATTTTGTAATATTACTTTATTGAAGTGAGTATATAGTTATATTATATTTTATTTATATAAATTTCTAAGGACTTTGATAATTTGTATCAATTGTTTTTTTATACAATTATTTTTTTAACCAATGCTCATTTAATAAATTAAAAAAACGTCCCCTATTGATAGAAGTATCACGAACTTTGTTGTCACAGATAACATTTTAGTCACGTGACTAAGCAATGTAGGTAACATTGCTTCTTGCTCTTTGATCGTCACAGACTAGCTTTGCAAGGATATACAAATGATCTACTTAAAGCGAAATTGTTTTTGAATAGTTTAACGACTTCCGTGTTCCAGCCTTTTTACTACTAAAATTAAAACTGTATCAATAAAATATGGTATAAAAATATATGGTATAAAAAATACAGAGAATTCATTGAATAAATATCGAATTCAAAAATGACTATGTTTCATCATAATCATCAATATTATGTACATAAATATGATGATTGCAATTAATTCAAAATCAATAAAAAATATTAAACTACGTAACAGACAAAATCGATTACACAGTTCCCCATCACTATTTTATACTCGTAGGTGTCGAAAGCCAGCATTTATATAGCAGTAGCGAATGATCGCAGTACAAGTCGCAATCGCAGGTATTGGTTAATGAAAAACAATAAATATAACACTCCAAGAGGTGCCGCCCTCTCCTCTCTCCCCTCTTGCACTCTGGAGCAACTTAACGCGAATTAAAAAACTTTCAAAAGTATTTTTGTTTATGGAAAATTAATATATTCATAAATATGGTAGGTGCAGTAAGAAAAAAATACGTAGGTTATATATTGGTGTATTGTTAGCGCTTTATTTGGTTATTGGATTTTTGTTATTTATTGTTTGGGGGAGAGAAAGTTTTTAAAAAAATCTTGATATACTTAAATGTTCTTAAATAATTTGTTAATATATCTTTAGACAACTCTCGATCTGTTTTATACCATTCCTTTCTGGACAGCGGAACCCTGAAGGTACTTTGTTTCTCAGAGAAATTTCTATATTAAAAATATCTTCAGTTATAATCTAACATAAACACATTAGTTAGAGCTAAAACACTTTGTTATATTCAAAAACAAATCCTTTAATGGAATTTGAATCGCAAACATCCCGTACACGTTCAAGCACCCTGCAATAATACAGAGAAGAAGTAAATAGTAAGAGATTTATAATAAAGGCCATCATAGCGCTGTGAGATAGTACCCGACTGTAAATGCAACCGTTGTGGGTTCGATTCCCACACAGGGAATGACATGTTTTCCTTTTCACTGACTAAACGATAAAGCGCGATATTGAGTTCCGCCACTATACCCGCAATATCAATTAAATTAGGTTCCCTCATCCTACCCTGCTATATACTAATAAAAATAAACGAAACACATATTAGAGAATAAGAAACATAACATTAGAATCTAATTTCCTTGCAAACACCAAAAGCAATTAGCAACTCTCTCAAGACCCATAATTACGGAGCATTCGTCCCGAAATCTACAGTTTATCGTCTGTTTGTTCGCTTAAACACAGTTCAATAGTGCTAATGTACCTCGGTTACATTAAGGTTGTAGCCAGTTCGTTAACGACGTTCCATGACACAACTCAAAACACTTTGCTTAACAGAAACAGAATTTCGTAATCAGAGTTTAAATGGAGGTCAATTTATTAATTGTATTATAATAAATAGTCAAAAGGGTCCCTATAGTACCCTAAGTTAGGAACCCTTCGCACTTATATATGAATCCCACCCTTCTACACAGTCAATTAGGGTAATTGCTTCAAGCGGGATCACAATCGACGTCCTTTTTCTATTGTGTGGTGTTATTTTATACGTGTAAATAATATTTTAAGAAAATTATGCAAATAAAGCATTTAATTTAAAATTGTCATAAGAATATGTATTTTTTTATTATAAAAATATTCTGGTTCAAGTTACGGTGAATGTTGGTTCTCTATCCATTCATTTCCTCGAACTGGCCAGACATGGCACGAAGTTGAGATCCGCCACTAACAAAACACAGTATGACATTTCGGCGGAAAGTTAAGAAAGAAGCTATACGGTTTTTTTACTATTTATATTATATTTTCCTTTCCGGAAACTATAGAATGGACGGGCGTTTGTTACAAAAAAACATAGCTTATATGTATAATTTACTTGTATATTAATATAATAACTTTATTTACATAATAAAATATATCAGTTAAAAAATATTAAGATTTATATTAACTAAAGCAAATTTTGACATACCCAGTCATCATCCTCGGTAGTATAGTGGTAAGTATCCCCGCCTGTCACGCGGGAGACCGGGGTTCGATTCCCCGCCGGGGAGACTCCTTTTTTTTATTTATAATACGATTATAATAATAATAAATATATTATTATTAATATTTTATATTTTTTTCTTGTAAAAATTATTTGTTATTTTAACCTTTATGAAATGTTTTACTTCGGATGCTAAAAGATGGGTTCACTTCATGTTGATAAAAGCACAGTTTTCAATATATCACATACATTATTAAAAACAAACTTCACGCTGTGTCCCGCAAATAGAAAGGTATGTAGAGGAAACCTAGTCTTAAGACACTCCGTCCCTCACGCACCGCTCAATCTTCAAGACATCACGTGTTGTATGGCGGAACTCATTGCCGCGCTTTGTCTTGTTATTAGTTTCCTATGAGTGGGAATGTGAATCGAACCCACAACCGTACAGTTAAACACTGAAAATTTACTGATACATCTATTCCACGCTCTTAAAATTTAAAATAAATCATTCATAGAATTTGTAACATTTAAGAAAAAAATTGGCACAATTTTAAAAAGCTCGCGCACAGTACTTAGGAGGAATCCCTCCTTCCCCCCTTTCCCCCTCTCCTATGGAGAAAATCTACGATTAGCAATATTGTAAGCCTCGAGTTTTCTAAGTGGCCGGAAGCGTTAAAAGCCGATAGCATAGAGTTAAGAACTTATAGAATAACATATAAGCGCTTTTTTTTTTCATTTTTAAAATTTTATTCCACAGCTAAGAAAAGGTTTTCTTACATATTTTTTTTCTCCAATAAAGCATGTAGCCTTATTGGCTACTTCAAATAATTTCCTTTATGCGCGTATTGCCATAATTTTTAAAAAGCCATTTTTAAATAACTTTTAGTTAAGAAAATACATATATTAGTAGAAGCCGCGCGTCGCAAAGGCACAGGGTCTGACTATAAACGCGACGATTGTAGGTCCCATTCCACTCGAGGAAGTATTTTGTTTAATGACGAATGGCGAAGAATATTCAGCGGTGCGTGGAAAGCGGAGTATTTTGCTATTAGGTTCTCTCTGTTTTCCTATTTTTATTTTTAAGCAATTTTTATTTCTCACACAATCAATGTCAACCTTGACAGGTTTGGTGTAATTTGCGCCTTAAATAAAATGTTATTTTAAATCTTACTCCAATATTAATATAATATAAATCAGGCGTCTAGACTTTTTTTTCTATATCATTATTCACAATGCCATTAATCATTAGAAACTTCGTTATTCTAAAAATGGCAGTTTAACATAACAAATGATGACGATACATTTAATCATAAATCCAATCACCATTATGAATTGTAGCTTTAAACAATAATTTAAAAAAATGATTATAAACATTATTGTTACGTAATATATCTAATATTTTTCTTACCACACACAGCAGGTAAGGTATAGGGAACATAGTGTTAAAACACTCCATTAAAGAAATTGTGTGTTGTATAGACGGGGAAATTGTAATTATAATTTTGTTTCCCCGAGCGAGGTTCAAACCCACAACCGTTGCATTTGCAGTCAGGCGCTGTGCCATTACGTCGCAACACAAAATCCAATATCATGTTAAAATATATTTTACATAATATTTGTATACAAACGTCACTTCTATACATCTATAAGACAATAAAGTACACGTCGATGTCTAGGCGCAAATTGGGATTTACGTGCGCGCGTGGTGGCGGCGCCGCGTCGCCTGTGACCCACTACCTCACCACTCACCACCACCAACGCTAACCCAATTTACAGAGCTAAGTGTTCCAAGCTTATGGTGTCGGAAAAGCCACGAAATCCACATTTAATGGAAGTAGCCAACATATTTTTTGATTATCGCGAATGCAGCGGTCGCCATAACTCACGGCTTGTTTGTGCAAAGTTAACTTTATCCTATTTTCGTGTTATTACAAAGATTAGAAGTGCTTTTGGGGGTATTCTAATTTGTGACATATCGCCCATTTGGTGCAACAACGACGTGTTTTCTCGTGCGACGTGCGACATGGTTATTATAAAGCACTTTATAACGTATATTTGGGCATTTACAGATAATTTTCTTTTAGTTTTATGCTACATTCTGTATATACTATATAGGATAGGCAGATGGAGTTTAGCGCTTAGACACCAAGCTCCCCACTTGCCACCTAAATGCACCGAATTCTGTAGGCGTTGTGTATTGAGTGGCAGAACGTAATACCGCGCTTTGCCTCGTTATCAGAGCGAGGAGATGAAAATGTTAAATATTTCATTTCTTCGATTGGGAATAAAACCAGGTTGCGACCTGTCGTGGTTATAGTCGTACGCCTGTGCCCTAGCGCCACGACTGGTTTTTGGCTTTTAATTTTCGATGGCGGAATCTATCAATAATATAATTTTAGCTTACAACTCCACAATAGTTATGCCTAACTTCACATTTCATAATATCACTATTTGTTATATACGAAAGTTCAAATTTAATTTTTAATTCGATTTCACCTTTTGGTTTTTTCAGCGTGATCAAATAAGAATCATAAGAGTTAATGGAGAAAATATATTTTTTTTTTTTATGGGGAGAGAAAATAAATGAGAATTGTGACATATGACACAATCTAAGCACCCGAGGTAACTGTGACCATAAGTACAGTGGATTACAGCGACATTAAAAATCTAATGCCAGCCAGTCTTTATAAATAGGGTATCCATGTATTTTTTTCAATAGTACGAATGATTCCTGAGATGAGCGTGTTCTACCGAACAAAGTCGTCTGCGTTATAATATTATAAAATAAATAAATATATACTTAATAATAAAAACGCAGAAAAATACAGTAATACTTATTGTAAAGGATAATACAAATACAAAAAATAATTTGTTGTTCATTTATAACATAGGAGTACATACATACAAACATATAATATATTATTAATATAATGGTAGGACGTAATATATCGTTTACGCTATTGAATTAATGTTGTGAGATTATTATAATTTTTTGTGTTGCGAAGAATTACGAAATAACGTTTAACAGATGACAAATCATAATTTAAATAACAAATTAATTTCTAAAATTATTAATAGAATTGACGCTAGAACTAACACCCATTCTTTTCTTCAACTTTAGAAAAAAAGGCTCTCAACAAAATTAGCACAATCTTATAATAAAAGAGTTAAATCTCAGTAAAACATTGAGCTATTTACGAAATTGATACTTCACAATGGCAATTAGTAAAATATAGTCAGTCAGAATTCGGCCATTGGATTCGGGAAACAGAAAAAACACCTCATCTCCCAAATGGATGCAGAATAAGTTCCAATTCTTCAAAACCAATTCCAAAACGAATTCGTTCCGATATTTATTGGGGATTCAGATTAATCTTTAATTCTCCCTCCTCTCCGCTCTGTTTTAAAGCGCTTATAACTTACACACAAAAAGCTAATTTGAACCGTATTTTTTGTACAATAAAGTATAATTTGTCGCGTGTAAATTGCAAATTTGTAGTAAAAGTGGGAAATATTTATGAGCTTTCGAAGGAAATTCTTTTTGAATGTTTGCATTTATGAAAATATGCTCGAATGAGGGTCGGCGATTGGCTTATACAGGCTGCTATGTTATGTTTAATTTATTTATTTATATAAGGTTTGGTGTATTAAACTTGTAACTGTAAAACTGATTTTTATTATGAAACTTGGCAGTTATATGCAGATAAGTTAGGTGACATAATATGGTATCATCGAGCGCCGTTGATGGAGCCAGGATATGAATAGTGGAATTCTTAAGAGGTTACTAGTAAACTGCTTGAATTGAGGTTGAGGAACTTGGTATATTTGGTGTGATTTTTGTTTTTTTTTTTAATTATATATAACGAACAAATGACCCTACAAACGTAATTTTAGGGTTAAAATTTTTCAAAATCCCTTCCAGATGTTTATTTTTATAACCTGGACATCCAATAAGTCCAGGTTATAAAAATAAACATCTGTCCAAATTTAGAACCCGTGCCTCCTTGAAACTATCCTCAACAAGTGCTCGATCACTAAGTCATACGTTCTCATCAAGGTATGTCGACATTTTTATACGCTTATTACAACTTGTTTCTATTTATTCTGCATTTCTGCAGGAATAAGAAATGTATAGTGTAGTAATGTAAACAACAGAATAAAATATTTTGACGTAGTTTGAGGGGATCGTGAGGCTTAGTGGTCAGAGTGCTATAGAAAAAATATTTTTTTTTTAAAATGCACACCCCTGTACAAAACGATTGTTTCCGATCAGAAGCAGTAATTTATACAGGGTGGCTAATAATGTTCGACGACGACCCCTCCTACCCCCTATCAGTACTACTTCTTAATAATTGTAATCACTTATGTACTTGCAGAGCATTTACTTATATTGGCCAATGTATACTAAGGATACTTTATGTTCATTTAAATATCAAAAAAAATATATACTTAAAGTTCATAAAATACATTTTAGGAAAAATTGTCTAATAATAAAACTTAGCTTTTAAGTACAAAATAATAAAAAAAGTTATAATTAGTTTATTAACCTTTCGATAAGTCTATTTGTAGTATGTGCCTTAACAAATAGCGTATTTTTTCTTGAATTTTATCAATATAAATATCAGTCCGTGTCGAATTTAAGCCTACAATCATCGAGTTATTTCCCGTACATGTCTTTCGTTTTAGATTAATATTAAAACAAAATGAGAAAACAATAAAAAAAATATTACCAGAGCGAACAAATCATAACGTTTCATCGCCGAAGAAAAATTAATATTGAAAACTACCTCGAAAGCCGTAAATTACCACCGACGACGATCATTCACAGTCGCACCTACAGATTGTATTAAAAAGAATTACTTTTTCAATCTTATTACAAACAATTGGTTGAATTCCCGCTTGTAAAACGTAGAGTCGACTCTACCTTATAGCTGTAGAGTTCTTTTTGGTAGTGTGCAGTGTCTGGAGGTGGGTTCCTTAGATGTTCGATTCGTCGCGTAGTTTTAATAAGTGGAGATGATTTATTCGCCGCCAGCCGCACGCGGCGCTCCCCCCCTTAATTAGAGAGAAAAAATACGCCTTAAACACCTCTGGATGTCATCTTAACGATATGGATAATTAGCATCTCATTTAATTATTGCTCTCGTTTTGACGCCTCGTTTCTTTTTTTTATTTTATTTTTTTATACCAAAATTTCGATTTTATATGATTTTTTTTATAAATTATTGTTTAATTATATTATATAAAATTACTTTTTTGATTTTATCTAATTATGGCTTTATTCATTTAAATTCATTTGTAATTTTGATATCTGTAGGCATCAAGTGTATATCAATTATAGATAATATACAAATGGCCGACGGACCATAGGCGTTGGCGTTTTTGGTTTGGTTTAAAATATTCTTATACCTAGTGGACGTTGACTGACTTTATTTGTATCTAACGATATTTTTTTATTAATAAAAACGGATAATCAATTATTTATAATATTTTTTTTGTTCTCAGTTACAATAAAAAAATATTAGCACAATTATTATTGCTCTTAAGTAAAGTATCTTTCCCAGATCAAAACAAAACTCATATAAAATCACAAACATCCATGCAGGAAACAAATCCTTTGTAACTAAAAGAATAACAACCACAAAGTCGCTGATGGCGATCGAATCAAAACACAGGTAAATATCAAACGCCCCCTTCATAGCGGAATGGCCTCGTTCTAAATAAAAACATAGCTTCCAAAATGTTTCTATTTTACCAACATCTGTATAAGAAGCCAAATTTATGTAAACCTACTAAATGCAAAACGCGACTCTACTGCTTTGTAAGAAGTACATAGAGAGTGACTTTCAAAATTGGCAGGATTATAGTTACGAGATTGCATGGAGTAGCGTGTGTGGCAACATTAAGGCGAATAAAATTTAAATATGGCAACACGGCGCGCTATAAAGGAACGAATAATAATAAAAGATATAAAAATAATAATAATAATAGAGCCATGAACCCGTCTCGTTTGATTGTGCCTGAATTTTATAACTTTAATCTGTATTCATGTGCTAAAGTGTAGAATTAGGTTGGCATTATATTAGTAAAATCGATAGAAAAATTAGTAGTAGAATACCAAGGCCAGTCGTGGTGCAGAGGAACAAAGTGTTACTGTGAGCGCGACAGGTTGTGGGTTCAATTCCCATTCGAGGAAATGAAATATTTAATATTGCCAATTTTTCGCTACGCTGTCGAGGCAAAGCGCGTCGTTGAGTTTCGCCACGCGCCGCCGCCTCCAGAATTTAGCGGCAAATGGAGAACGGAGCGTCTTAATGCTACCCTGCTTTGACGCTAAAAAAATATAGTTTCTGAATTGATTAATAAATATAGATTTACTTTCATGTATCTTATCAACAGGCCATTCATTTATAAAATTTATTAGAAGATAAAAATGAGTATATTAGATTACATTGTAAAAAAAACTTTGTACATTCGCTCCCCCCCTTAATTAGAGAGAAAAAATACGCCTTAAACACCTCTGGATGTCATCTTAACGATATGGATAATTAGCATCTCATTTAATTATTGCTCTCATTTTGACGCCTCGTTTCTTTTTTTTATTTTATTTTTTTATACCAAAATTTATTTTATATGATTTTTTTTATAAATTATTGTTTAATTATATTACATAAAATTACTTTTTTGCTTTTATCTAATTATGGCTTTATTCATTTAAATTCATTTGCATTTTGATATCTGTAGGCATCAAGTGTATATCAATTATAGATAATATACAAATGGCCGACGGACCATAGGCGTTGGCGTTTTTGGTTTGGTTTAAAATATTCTTATACCTAGTGGACGTTGACTGACTTTATTTGTATCTAACGATATTTTTTTATTAATAAAAACGGATAATCAATTATTTATAATATTTTTTTTGTTCTCAGTTACAATAAAAAAATATTAGCACAATTATTATTGCTCTTAAGTAAAGTATCTTTCCCAGATCAAAACAAAGCTCATATAAAATCACAAACATCCATGCAGGAAACAAATCCTTTGTAACTAAAAGAATAACAACCACAAAGTCGCTGATGGCGATCGAATCAAAACACAGGTAAATATCAAACGCCCCCTTCATAGGGGAATGGCCTCGTTCTAAATAAAAACATAGCTTCCAAAATGTTTCTATTTTACCAACATCTGTATAAGAAGCCAAATTAATGTAAACCTACTAAATGCAAAACGCGACTCTACTGCTTTGTAAGAAGTACATAGAGAGTGACTTTCAAAATTGGCAGGATTATAGTTACGAGATTGCATGGAGTAGCGTGTGTGGCAACATTAAGGCGAATAAAATTTAAATATGGCAACACGGCGCGCTATAAAGGAACGAATAATAATAAAAGATATGAAAATAATAATAATAATAGAGCCATGAACCCGTCTCGTTTGATTGTGCCTGAATTTTATAACTTTAATCTGTATTCATGTGCTAAAGTGTAGAATTAGGTTGGCCTTATATTAGTAAAATCGATAGAAAAATTAGTAGTAGAATACCAAGGCCAGTCGTGGTGCAGAGGAACAAAGTGTTACTGTGAGCGCGACAGGTTGTGGGTTCAATTCCCATTCGAGGAAATGAAATATTTAATATTGCCAATTTTTCGCTACGCTGTCGAGGCAAAGCGCGTCGTTGAGTTTCGCCACGCGCCGCCGCCTCCAGAATTTAGCGGCAAATGGAGAACGGAGCGTCTTAATGCTACCCTGCTTTGACGCTAAAAAAATATAGTTACTGAATTGATTAATAAATATAGATTTACTTTCATGTATCTTATCAACAGGCCATTCATTTATAAAATTTATTAGAAGATAAAAATGAGTATATTAGATTACATTGTAAAAAAAACTTTGTACATTTGTATTTATAATAGATACGTCAATTTGCTAAATAAAACTAATATATTATCATTACTATATCATATCGATATTTATATATATTCACACTCATGCATTATAAAGAAAACAAAATTGATTAAAACGACTACTATATGATATGATATATAAATTTGTTTTATTTCTTTATTTCTTTACATTATAGGAAATATAAACTACGAAATAACGTTTAAGTTCAATTGTGAGTAAAGTCAGACAAAATCATTGACATTGGCCTCAAATCAGACAACCATTATTTTGTCTGATTTGAGGCCAGTCGTGGCGCAGTGGCACGAAGTGTGACTATAAAACCGACTGGTTGTGGGTTAGATCCCCACTCAAGGAGATGAAATATTTACTTAAAATTTATATTTCCATTCCGTCGCTCTGGTGTCGAGGCGCGGAGTTCTGTCAATCTCTGTCAATCAACACGCAATGCCTAGAGAATTTAGCTGAAAGTGAACGGAGTGACTTAACACTACCTAGTGTTCCGTTATGTTACCTAGTGTAACACTACCTAGTCGTTCCGTATGCCTACCCTACAGTATGCGGAATACAGTAAGTAATATTTTTGTTATTTTCTATATTTAAATGATGCGAAAGAGCAACTCATGAAGAAAACATGATGCTAAATAAAATAAATTACTGGCTAGTTAATAGAGATACTTTATTATGGCGAAACCGTACAGAAGTTAAGAGATTTTCCACGCACTTTTAAATTAGTGAACCAACTACTAGCACCAAACGTGTTATCACATAATTAGACTATTCAAGGGGCGGATCAACGAATTTTGTTTAATGCCGGCAACACATTAATAGTTCCTGACCTTAATATGTTGTAGGGCAGCAGTAAGCACTTGACATCAGACTTATATACAAAAATAGTTTATATTTCACAAAAATGTAATAACATTGTTATATACGACAAAAATATTCACGATTTTCGTAATTATTTAATCATTGTATTTGAAACCTTACAAATTAAATAAAACGATTTGGCCTAAGTTTTATTATTCATATAAAAGCTTTTATGACTCGTAAGTATGTATTGTAGCTTGTAACGACAAAACGTCGTGGTGCATTTACAGAGCAAGTTAAGGTAAATATTTTTGCGCGTCAAACATTTGGTGCGCTCGTATTATTCAAATGCGGCCCAATAAGAGAGCATTTACGGCCATCCATAAAACTACAATCCAACCGTACGAATAAATATCCGACCTCTGTAACTTATAACCTTTTGGATGAAGACGTATAGAGAACGGAAGAGATATAAGATTAAATGGAATCTAAATCTTAAAACGCATTTTATACAATTTTGTCATATAAACATGACGATCAGGATTCCGGGCTGCCATCAAATCGCAAGTACATTGTTAATTCATATATTAATCGGTAAATATAATAAACTAGAGGCCGACTCGCGGCTTCGCCCGTATACTACCTATAGTTCTTTTAGTATGCTGCATATGCCAACAAATTGATTATATAATTTATACATTCAACTATTTGTTCTACAGAGGAGTTCCGTCACTCTACATGCTATGCTCCCACAATGTGGCCGTAAGAGGGGAACAGCACTTCCGTTTGCTTTCTTAATGGGGGCAGAATATCCTAACGCTAGGTTCCCAAGTTCCCTTAGCCGTTGTTGTTCGGGATACAACAAAAAATGTCTAAGCACTAGACTCCTTACCCTGCTATGTGAGAAAATAATATTATTTTTATATTACCTTACAAACAGTTAGCAAATTGACATAACTGTACAGGTACTTTAAAATATCATACTAAATTGCATTTTAATAGAACTCAATGATATTTTCTCCAAAAGGAAAACCATTACAGAAAAACAATATTCGAAATGCAATCATCACTATCTAATCGACGAGCTGCCCCATTTTGAACATATCCGTGTATTATTATCTGAAATCTGATAAATATATAATCGATATCTAAATTTAACTATGAGTAGGAAAATAATATATTTCCATAGACGACTTATTAAAAAAACGGCTTTAAATTGATGACCAATTTTTTTTATTTTAGTAACGATATTTCAGTTGGTCATTGTGTCAATTGTTTAGGTGTAGATATAGAAAATTTATAATATATCGACCTATGGAGTAATCAAATGTACTTGTATATATTTAACTCGAAGATATAATGCCGTCGTAATGCAGTGGCTGCCACTCAACCCGTAATGTGTCTTTTACTAGGTTGTCTCTGACTATCCTACGATGAGGGAAAAAACGAGGGAAATTGAAAAACATGCACAACCTTTAATTTTATTACTTTTTGAAAAATAATTCCATAGAATATCAGCATAAAATTAAATTAAATTAAATCGGCTTCACGCTGTATCCCGCACAAAGCAGGGTGGGCAGAGGGAACCTAGTGTTAAGACACTCCGTTCCCCAGTGCAGTGGACTGTAAGCATAAGTTGAAAATTTTTACCAACTTTTATAAAAGAGGGTGATTCTCAATTCGACTGTATTTCCTTTATAAAAGTTTTGTTATTATCGTATTAATTATAATTTAAAGAAAACTAACTTATCGTTTACTTTTCTTTGCTAACCAAATGTTTTCTTTCTTCGCTAACCGCAGATAACAAAAAAGCATATCAGTATCTTCCAGTGTTTTCGAGTCCTTGTAAAGATTATAATAATACAAGCTATAACGCAGAGGTTATGGGCGGTAACCCGTAGCCGAAACAACCGGACTCGGGTTAATTTTGCACCTGCACATATACATATATATGTATGTATGTATGTACATATGTATGTGTGGACGTTTCAAATCAAGTTATTTGTACATACTACATACATCATCTAAAAGATTAACGATATTGTTGCGGAGTTTACCGCAAAGTAGTGCCCTTTCCACTTATTATTAAAAGGCTTTTTTTTTGTGTGGCGTTGAAATTTGCCTTCATTCGTGTCGCTTAGAGAGAAAATTAAGATAAATGAGTAAATATTTTCTTTATATATGTCTGCCTATCAATGTGGGATTAAAAGATTAAAATTAAATTATCTCTTTATTATGCAGTCAACAAAAGCCAGTGTGACTATAAAAACTGAAAAAATATCATCGCAATCTAAAGAATCATATCTCGTATGAATAACCCAAAATATTTTCAAATAAAATTATTTAAGTCACAGCTTTTACTTGCGACTTCGCGTCTGCGGCCAGAAGGGAATAACTAAGTTTAATATATTTTTTTTTTTTTTTTTTATGGAAGAGACACGGCAAACGAGCGTGCGGGTCACCTGATGGTAAGTGATTACCTCCGCCCACGGCCCCGTGGAGCTACAGGTGCGTTGCCGGCCTATAAAGATGGGTTGGGCGCCGGGGCCCGGCATTACCTGATGCGAAACGCAGTGGCATAAAGCCACTACTTCACGCCGGTTTTAAATGCCGGGGGTGGCAATGATCCGGTCGAGTCTGCCCATGCGTGTTGCCATTGCTGGCGACGTGACTCTACCACACGTACTTTAGTCGCCTCTTACGACACCACCAGTACCAGAATGATCCTATTCTAGGCCGGGATCACACGGCACAAAATTAATATAATATGATACATACAATACAAACTAACAGTGTCCGAGGCACCTCCAACTGCGAGTACATTGATAAAACACAGCCTTCATCGATCCGCGTACTATATACACAAAAAAAATATTTTTTCGATTATATTCTTTAGTTTCTGAAGTTAGCGTGCTTAACCAAGCAAACTTTGTAGCTTTCAGAAATACAGAATTGACTGTCCACAGTACTTACAGTAACGTATAGTCTTTTTTTCAGCTCCACACGCTATACCGCATATGGCATGTCGATGTCGACAACTTTATGTTAACACATTCCGTAACCCATTTTCCGACCAATTTTCGATGCTTTCCGTGTTGAATGACAGAGTTCAACGCCACGCTTTGTCTTGTTACCTGGACGAAGAAAAGAAAATACCTAATTTTTTTCAAAAATTGAAAATTTGAAATACGACATTGGTATCATAAAGCTCTAATCTCCATTGACTCTCCGGTGTTGTAGTTCGGCGGCGGCAGGTGCGCTGCGTGTAAACTTTTATATGTTTTGATCGGAGCAAAAACCACTCGAGCCCTTATAATAATTTTCATAGTTCCTTACCTTACTATGAAAAGTTAATGTTATGTATTATAGTAAATGCTATGTTATATTCATTGATTTGAGTTATAAAATGTCTTTTTTGTGGATATTTTGGTGTGCATATATTTTTTATGCTTAATAATCTTTTTTGAAACATTTTTTAAAGTGTTATTTCACACGTAGGAAAGAAAAACACTTATTTAGAAAACGTATAAAAGTTTGAACGTAGCGGGAGCGGGACTCAAACCCGCGCCTCCTGGAAACCGACCAGGTCCTGGTACTTAATAGTCTTAATTATTAAATCTTATATATATAAACATCATTATTATGTAAATGTAGGTGTCGCTCTACTCCTGCTATAGGACTGAACCGATGTTGATGAAGTTTTATATCTACGTATACACACGCACTACTTCATTACAGTGGCTTTTTTCAATAACCTCCCGGTAACAGGGTAAGCAGAGATATTTTAATGAAGTTAATCATTCCCCAAGCACCGTCCAAGTTTCAATTGTCGTGCTACCGCTGCTAGGAAATGAAATAAAACACTCCTCAGCACTCTTACACTGGGAATCGAGCCACAACCGTCTCGTTTTTATAACCAGACGGCCTCACGACTCTTTTAATATTTCAAAAGTTCAATATTTCGTACAAATTATAATAACAACTAAGTACTAAGTCGTGTAAGGCAAGAGGCTCGCGGCGGGAGGGACAAGTTTTTGCGTCGAGTGTAACACCCTACGCAATTCCACTTCGCTACTTATTTGAATAATATTTAGGTACCGTCGACGACGTATAGTTTAATATTTAAAAATGTATAAAAAATGTATACTTTTTTAACGTAACAGTATTAAAATCCCGACCTCTATGGATGGCTTAGAAGGGGTTGTTCAACTTTTTATACTTTTTCTAAAAATATTTTTCCATATTGTACTTAGTATACACTTTAAAAATGTCATAAATACTAAATAAAAAATGTTTATTATGTTACATACTAAATAACTTGTACTCAAAAATAGTATTATTATATAAATTTATTTAATAGAATATCAAGATTCTACTTCAGTTAAGATATTTCCATTCTTAACTTTCCGCCGACTTCTGGTGGCATTGCGATTTGAGTGCTAGAACTCAACATCGCGCTTGATATTGTTACTAGAGCAAAGAAATAAAAATATTAATGAATAATAATGAATTCCACCGAGTGTGAATCGAACCGACAACTATTACAGCTAGAGGGCTAATGCCATTGCGCCACAACAGCCTCAACTACAACACAGAGATAGAAATGTCGATTAGAGATTTATGACACCAATGTATTATTTCAGTTTCAACTTTTCAGTAGACCTAACTTGTTACCTAACTTGTTGTTGTTGAACTACTGTAATAACCTGTTTTTTTACTTTAAAGTTAGTAATATAAGAATATAAAAAAAAATCCAAAAGAAATGTCATTCCGACTGTACACGCAACGTGTGGCGTTGATTCAAAATTGATAGCTCCAGATACTGGGACAGGACTCTCTTCGTATGATTCCTTCCTTATTTAACTATAGGCTCAACTCGTCACCCGACGAACGTTCACAACAATAAGTCTGTCTTTTAAGATTGTTCCGAACTATCTTAGGAACTTTCTTACTTACGCTTACTTATGCCAAAGTTGGAGTATTTATTTATAGTACCTAAAACTAAAATAATTGTATATGTAGTATTGTTTTAGTGTTAGGTACTATAGTTAAATACACTAAATTTAATATAATATACTGGCTAGGAAAATGTTTATATTCAAAAGCTGGTCAAACAGCGTTTGCTTTCATCACACAACAGTACCAACAGAAGACCACCTGTAAAATGAAAAGTGGAAGTGAAGGAAAGTGGCGAACCTGTTGTCGTGCCGCAACGGCACAGTATATGAATGTAAACACAACCGGGGTGGGTTCGATTTCCACTCGCTGGAATAAACTATTTTAAATATCTCATTCCGGTTACAAGACCTGGTTAAGAGCCAGAGGCCAGTCGTCGCAAAGGGGCACGACGTGTGACTGTGAAAGCGACTGGTTGTAGGTTCGATTCCCACTCGAGGAAATTAAATATTTATTAAAATTTCTATTTCTTCGCTCTGGTGTCCAAGCAAAGCGCGGCGTTGAGTGTGCGGGATACAGTCTGCTTAGAGTGCTACTCGAAAAGGAGAAAGCCGCCATATATGACAATATTAATTTGGAATACTTAAGGGGAAACCCACCTAAATTCCCCCATATGACGGCTTACAGCGGTAAATATGGTTTTGTATACAAGGATGACAGGTCAACAGTAGAAAATTCCCTACCCAGGTACACAACATCTTCGGACGACCCAATCCTCGTCATAGCTAGGAGGTAGCGCTGGAACAAAGGATACTAAACACAGCGCTTACCATTCAAGCTTCAAAAAATCCAACCAGCATCTAGGAGCATTGGGAGCCACCTTACATACAATGGGTGAATGGTGTTCCTGGCTGCGGTAAGTCCACCTGGGTGGTCAACAATTTCATCCCCGATAGAGATCTGGTAGCAACTACAACTACTGAGGCAGCCGAGGACCTCAGGAGTAAGATCCCTTTTAGTTGCACCATAGACGCAAAAATTAAAGTCCGAACGATCGCCTCTATTCTGGTAAATAGTGTTAGTCTGGTACATAATAGTACAGAAAATCCCGCAAGACTTTTCGTAGATGAGGCCCTAATGAACCATTTTGGGGCAATCGTAATGGCGGCCATATTATCAAAAGCCAAGACACTTATACTTATCGGGGACATAAACCAACTACCCTTTATCGGCAGATTAAACCTCTTCCAAATGCACTATCGGTCCAAACCTCGTGACGGCCATCAGACAAGAGCTAGCGAGATCATACAGATGTCCAATGGATGTGACATACGCGTTCAACGAAGTTTATAACGGAATCTACTCAGCCCGACAGATAACGCGCTCCTTGAGAAAGTCGCGATGTACCTGGTCCATACACAAGCAGAAAAAGCGGACCTAATCAGGAAAGGATACGGATAGGGGGGAAACTCACGCACCCTGACCATCAACGAATCTCAGAGACTTACATACGAGTTTGTAGTAACCATCCAAACTAAGGCCAAAAGAAGACGCTATCGGCAGGTTCATTCGCCGGGCAAATGAAGGTTCCGTGACTGATATAGTGGAGCACAACATTAAAATGGCTATTTCCTATAGAGATGAGGAGGCAATAGGTATATTACGAAAACAACTAACTGCGCCGCAATCAACATAATCAACGGCCAAAAACTCGGATTTGACAAAAGTAACTCGGATTTGACCAAAGCAGACCATTCAAGATATTAACGTCCACTTCACATTTTAAAAAGAAAAAATAACATTTTTAATAATCAATTAAGAACAAAAAAGGCAGGGACAACAAAGGTCTGTGGCGCATAACAATTCAGTATTAAAATAAAAAACAAGATTCGTCTAGAAAATTAGACGATATGTGGGGATCGGACCATGTTAACATTACTCCCTCTACCTATCCTGCTATATGCGGGATACAGCATGAAGCTAACACAAAATGAATGTCCTAGCAATTAAGAAAAAAAAATGGCTTATTCATGAAAATTTGTGCCGTGTGATCCCGGCCTAGAATAGGATCATCCTGGTACTGGTGGGGTCGTAAGCGGCGACTAAAGTACATGTGGTAGAGTCACGTCGCCAGCAATGGCAACACACATGGGCAGACTCGACCGGATCATTACCACTCCCGGCGGTTAATACCGGCGTGAAGTAGTGGCTTTATGCCATTGCGTTTCGCATCAGGTAATGCCGGGCCCCGGCCCCGGCCCGGACCTCCTCTGGGGTTGCACGGGGTCTTGGGCGGCGGAAATCACTTACCAACAGATAACCCGCACGCTCGTTTGCCGTGTCTTTTCCATAAAAAAAAAAAGAAAAATATCAAAAAGACAAAGAAAAAAAGAAGTGAAAAAAATTAAATTCTTTTCTTCAGTGCAATACAATCTTTCAAGATATTTGCACGTAACATTTATGTCATTACTAAGTATGGGTATTTTTTAATTATTTTTTTTTAATAAACAAATACCAAATAATAACAGTGTTCCCATATCATTCCCATGACTTTAATATTTATATTTCACATAATATTTTTATATTCTAATAAGTAATAACAACCCTTTAATCCTACAAACGTATTTATTACATTAAGTTAAACATCATTTAAACACGGTAACATGTGAAATCGACGTGCATTTACAATGCCCACCATTGTTTACAAACACATGTAATTTTGTCTAACCCTTTAGGTTTTATTAACTGTGGCGTGCGTGCTTGGCGGCGTGCATGGTGCGTGCACGTGGCTAGCACGCGACACGCACGTGGCGGGATAGGAGTGACGGTGCGGCGTGAAAACAAACACGCTAATCACGTTATTGGATTACACGAATGATCGATGTTAACAAATTAATGTATCGTTATCGAGTTAGAGTGTGCCCGTTGTTAATACTGTAAGTTAAATGACTTCTTTGTGGGAGACGATTTAGTATTATGTTTTGTTTGTGTAGTAATATTTTTTGTTTTGTTTTATTTCATTATATATTTTTTTGTTATTATATATATTATACATTTATATAAAGAAATCTGTACTATAAATTCGATTATTAAAAGATGCAAAAATTTGTAATTTATGCATATAAACAATTGCAAGATATTTTTATAGTGTAAATATAAGTTTGTAGATTTTTATAAGTTGTATGTTCCGTTGGTCGGGCAAGTCCAGTTCGCGTTGATTTTTTTTTATTTCACGTTAAGGCCAGTCGTGGCGCCGCGGCACAAGCGTGTGACTGTAAGCGCGACAGGAAATCCATCGCTACGGTAACGAGACGGCAAAGTACGGCGTTGAGTTTCGCCACTCAACACGCATACCAATTCGTCGGAAAATGTTGAACTTTATATCCAACCTAAAATAAAAGCCAACAAATATTATAATGCGGGTAGTTTTCAATCCCTTTATAAGTTTGTTATTGTGGGTTCGATGCTTCCAGCCTCAGGACGAATCAAAGAATGTGCTAATAGCTTGTATAAACAGTTCTATTCTATTCCCAAACTGGGGCTTCACAAAGTTTGCCCTTTTACAATTTCTAGCTGACCGGCGCGGTGCGGTAGAGTATCAAAATGTACGTAACGTGGATGGGACTCTACTATTTGTTTTAGTTAAATTGTGCTTATTTCTGGTCACTCGCGGTGCAGGGGCTCAAAGTGTGACTGTAAAATTGTCTGGATGTGATTTCGATACCCATTCAAGGCAAAGCGCGGTGTTGAGTTACGCCACTCAACACACAATGCCACCAGAATTCGGCGCAGAAAGTGGGGAATGGAGTGGGTAACTTAACACAAGGTTCCCTCTGCCTACCTGCTCTGTGCGGGATACAGCGTGAAGCTGAGCTGCTTAGTTATTATTTTTTATATTTCTAAAATGTATATGTATAACTTATAACCATCTCAGGTAAAGTTATTACAGTTTTTTAGAATTAAAATTAAAATAATTAATTTTTCATTTAAGATTTTATTTAATAGGTAACAGGAGAAATATCATAGTTTAGTTTCTAAATCTATACGAATCTACTCTAGTGTATACCAATTTATAATAGCTCCATTTAAAAAAAATGTGTTAGAATAGTTTGTTTATTGACAAGATCGATATTACAAAATGTTGCAAATACGAGAGTTGATAGCTTCCGAGATCATGACGGAGTACTCTTAAATACTGGTATTTCCATTTAAAGAAGCAGGCGAAGCGGCAGGTATAGCTAGTATTCGTTAATTTAAAATACATTAAAAAAAACTTTAATCAAAATTTTAAATTAAAAAAAAAACAATAAAACAAAACACATGGTCATGTCCACACTATATCAAACATCCAATCGGATTGATATTCAATTCGTAGCGGAAGATCGCCGCGGGACGGCCGGCGAGGGCGGGCGGGGGAGGGTGGAGGAGGGGCGCGCGGGGGGCGGGGGCGAGGCAGAGCAATTGAATTTGAAAACAGCATGCCACCCTTATACACCCTCATCCCTCATGGACTAGGTGACCATGGCGAAGGGAAAATTGTTTTTGGCTAGATATAAATGGACGGAGTTTCCAGTGGAGAGTGGACAGTTCCTAGTGGGAACCTGGAAACCTACCATTAAGACACTCTGTTAACTTTAATACACTTTCGTTCCCAATTTTCCTTTTCTTATGCTTTGCCTTATTACCAGAGCAAGGAAATGAAAATATGAAATATTTCTATCTTCCAAGTGGAAATCGAACCCACAACAGTTGCATTTACAGTCGCAATCATTTGAATACAAATTTAATTGTAAAACATATACAACCTAAAATGTCTCAATCTTTCAGTATCACAATACTTCGTAAATAACCAAATAACAACCAATTATACATTTATCTTCTAACTCGACGTTTACAAAAATCGAAACAAGATGGCCACCCTAGTCACCCCCGGCCAGCGCCATTTCCCTGGCCATAGACAACAGTTTTATTGTTTTTATATTTATTTATCCGGCAGCGGTGTTTTTGCGTTATGCCCGTCTTTATGACGTACCAAAGGGCGAGATGGACACTTTGTAAACAACAAAAATAATGCTTAGCAGAATTTATTTAATGTTATATATGAAAATAATATTATGTTATTATACTCTATTGTTCTTTGTTGGAAAGTAACTATGTAAATGACCAAATTATGTAATGTAAATCTTTTGCTTGTATATTTTATTTGTAACAATGTTTTTTTTCTCTGAAATCAGATGAATATCGTTATTTCAATCTCCTTAAAATTTCTCAGTGATATACAAATATTTATTAAATTTAGTAAGAATTTGTATAATTTTTAATTTTTATAAATGTTTAAAAGTACTATCATAAATATAATAAAAAGAAATATAATTATGCGTTTTGTACTGTATCTATTATGTATTCTTGTATCTAAATCAAATAAGAAGAACCTATTTAACATTGTACCAACATAAAATAAAAAAGATAGGCAATACGTAATGTCCATACAAATTCTGCCAAGTATCAGGTGAGGCAAAGGTCGCTATGATACGTCAGCGATTCCTAACAGAATAGCCACCCTTATTTTATCGTACATCCACAAAAATTCATTTTCCCACCCCCAAACACTATAATCAACCCTATTCTTCAAGAAATAGAGATTAAAAAATAAAAACTTGTATGTATTTATAAGTTTGTAAGAGAAAATAGCCATGTTCTTTCGCTTATCAATTCAATATCACAACGCTTTTGATCGCATCGTTTCACTCGTTTAGTTTTGTTCTCGTGTTATTCGAGATATTTGTTTGCTATTCATTATGTATTCTACTTAGATTTTATTTTATGATTGTGCACTTGGATTATGATGAACTTTGATAATAATCATTACTTTTCGTTAAGCTTCACGCTGTATCCCGCATATTGCGGGGTAGTCAGAAGCAATCGAGTATTAGGACACATCACGTTTTCCCACAATTTCTCGAAAAGTTTTGAGTGGTAGAGCTCATATTTTACTTCTTGTTTTGTTTTCTAAAAGTATTGTATAAATAATAGAACCTACGGAACGCTATCTATATTTATATTCAATCCAATTTATATTTACATTTGACATTGTTATACATATAAGGAACTTACGTATAAAACTAATAGTTATTTGTGTATATAATTTTAGAAAAAGTAGTCGAAAAAAACGCAGAAATAGTACCTAGGCCCGAGCACCTAAGGACTTTCAATGATTTAACAAATACTATAACATATAACTCTATACTAAAGTAAGCTTCAACAAACTTCAATAAATAGCTGCTCAAAGCATAATTATATTAGATGCAAGATGGCGTCCCCGAGTGGTCAGTTTTTGCGGCACTAAGTTCGCTCATTTCGTTTTTATGAGGCCGCCGGCGGCCGGCTGCTGTCACATAATCAATCACTGTTTAACATGCTGTCCTGCCAAATAAGTTGACAAATTTTAGTTTAAACCTTAGCTTAGACTAAAAACTAAATTAACAAAAAATGGAAGTATTAATAAATATTAATTAAAAACTTTTATGATTTAAACCCACATGTATTAATCGTACACTACTGATTTGTAGTTAAGGACGGACAGTGACATGCAAAAAAGACAACTAAATGAAAAAATAGTCTAGAAAAAACTTAGCACAAAAATAAAATGCAAAAAAAAAATTGTTCTAAGATTACATAATAAGGTTGTACGCGCTAATCTTAGGAATAGTAGTTCCTGAGATTAGAGCATAAAACCAAGGAATTTCTAAATTGAAAAAGGCTCAAATTTTAAAAAAAGTTTTTGTGTTGGATAGTCCATTTATCGGATACTATATTTTATCACGGTATTAGTTTCACTGTAATTAACTGCACTCAGTACGTGCTTCAGAGTTACCTCAAGCGCATAAAATATGCCATCTCTTAAGTAATTCAAAACACCTAGTTATTTCATATGATATACGCATACTTTATGGTAGTCAACTATTCACATACAACTATGGTAGACTTGTGGTAGTTGGATTGCGTGTGAATAATTTGTTTATAGATAATGGTTTTAATTAAAAATAATAATAACTGTATGTTATTCTACTTACTGTTTGACTTTATTTGACTTTTTGACTTGGATTTGACTTTGCCGTCGTAGCTCAGTGAAACAACGCCGTACTATAAACGCGTAGGTTGTGGGTACTCGGGTCATATTTAATTTTTATTTTCTTGCTCTGATAAGACAAAACGTGGTGCTTAATTCCGCGGTTTAACACATAATGTCTCAAAATGGTGCGTAAAGTGGAGTAAAGTAAAAATACTGAAACAAATATGTCATAATTAAATACGGAATACTCAAGAATTTGAACTATTTAATATTTTATAATATCTATTTTACCAGAAAAGATTATAACATAACTTGTTTTTCCGCAACAAAAATTTGAATAAATTTTGTAATAAAATTTTATTCGAGACCATCGTGGCGTAACACAAAGGTGTGGCAAACGCGACGGTTGTGGGTGCGATTCCCACTTTTTTATTTATATTTTTATTTTCAATATTTATTTCTAATACTTTCATTTCTTCGCTCTGGTCACTCGACACGCAATGCTTCAAATATAAGAATTTTCAAAAAAATGTGTTTTTTGATACTTAATACGTAAATCAATCATTTAGATGTAGCTTTTGTAACTAGCTCATCCTTTAGGTTTTTATGGTTATTTTTTTATTGTTTATTATTTGTTATTATATTTTCATCTAAAACATGTAGTTTTTCAGTTGTCACAATTTGTAAAACCAATTATGACCAACTTGGAAGACTCAGAATCGGTTCATTAAAGAGTAAACCTCGCAACGTAAGCCATAGTTATTTTTTAAAGTGGTATTATATATGCGTTTTTATGCATAAATATATATCAACGATTATCGTTCCGAATATCTTAACTAGAGTCAACCCTCTTTTCGCATTCTTTTCACTCAGTGCTATGATTGGTGGTCTCTTTATAAGATAATGTTATTTGATTCTTTATAGCAAGTACTAAGCTCTGCTATATATTCATACATACAAACATTCATACATACAAACTACAAATCAGGTAGTTCCCACAATAATTGTAAGATACTATAAAAATCTATCAATATAATATATAAGAATTATTTGATCTATATCTAATATAATTAAATATAATCTAGCTTTACGCTGTATCGCTAGCGGGGTAGTCAGAGAGAGCGGAGCGCCAAACGCTACGGTCTTTGCATACCTCTTTCGTTCTTTCGCCTCGTCCACTGACATCAACCCCTTCATACATGCCTTCCG
Source organism: Heliconius sara (assembly GCA_917862395.2). NCBI lineage: Eukaryota > Metazoa > Arthropoda > Insecta > Lepidoptera > Nymphalidae > Heliconius > Heliconius sara. The sequence continues at coordinate 215,429 of OU860788.1, read as the reverse complement.
GGGGTCCTCATGCTTTTTATGACCTGACCTTCCTCCAGTACCTTTGATACTGCATTTTCGAAGGTCAACTGAGGTCTCCCCTTACCTCTCTTACCACTCACTTTTCCGTCATAAATCGTTTTAGCCATTCTTTCATCACTCGTCCGACGTACCCAAACTAGTTCAGCACATTCTTCTTCATTCTCACCGTGGCATACTCGCTAGTGCCTGCCATTCTGTGTATCTCTTCATGGCAGATTCGATCAGCTAAGCTAACTCCACATTTCCTACGAAGAGATTGTGTCTTTTCTTTCATTCTTCTCCTGCAATACCCACATTTAGATGCCATATAACGGCGTCGGTACCAACACTGCATTGTTTACGACCAAATGTGCAGCTATACTAACGTTTTGCCGTCCGTATGCAGCTAAGGCACCATTAACCTTGTTGCCGGCAGCAATACGCCTTTCCGCATCCACCTCATGCCTTCCCTTTCTACTGAATACCTTCCGAAATATACCACTTCATTCACTTATTCTACTATCTTTCCATTTACAATGATCCATTTATTGCATTCCTTCTTTTTTCATTTCTTTCAAAGTCAAAAATCTTTGTCTTAGAATGACTCTAGGACTCTGATAAAATAATGGTTAATTCATATTAGCAGTTGTAATTATGTAGGTAGTAATCGTTACAAATCATTACTTTCAAGAAAATTTCGATTGTGAATCATCTTCATGTTATTATTATTAGTCTACCTCAGTCGTGGTCATTGTACCAAAACTGGTACTCTCTTGTTTGGAGGGTTGTAAGACCTTTGCAAATGAAATCGTTATTGTGTGTTTCATAATATGCATTTACCGATTACTGTATAACATAAGTATTACTTATTATTTTTTGATCTATATTGAAATATTATAAAAAACGTATGTCATCTACACGTATTTTTTTAAATCTTATGTTAGCGAACTCGTGTAAAAGAGGGTAGATTTAGGGGAAAATAATTATAAAAGCAGTGGAATTGTGTCAATCGGGGGACAGTTGCGTGTAAGTGACGGTCCCTATTGGAAGGAAACTAGTGTGAAGTTAGTAGGTGATACTTATCACCTATTCAAAATTACGTGGTATTCCTTTCCAAATAGTTTAGAAACATATAGACGGTGTGTGTATTAATCGTGTATTTTAAAAACTATAACCGCTTCCGATTTCTAACACTTATTTGATTGATCCATACTAAAATATTATTAAATGTAGGGTAATATTTTTTACTTAACAGTCATACCTTCTACTAAGCAAATCTTTATCGAATCGCTGCTCTATGCTGGATACAGCGTGAAGTTAAAAACATTATACAAAACATTATACTTACATATAACGATTACATTCTATCATCTCCAAATACCTCGCTTAATTTTCCGGGGATTTAAGATGTTAGACTTTTAATAAAATGTAAAATATAAAATTACATTATCTATAGCATTATTCAGTTTTTAAATAATCCATTACAGTAGGTTTTCATAATCTATATGTCAATGTCAATTTGCAAAGCAAATGGCAACACTGAGCGTTTCCCGCCGGCCGGTGTCATAAATTGACATTCTTGTTGACAATTTGGATATTTCCATTTAGGAAACAGCGCGTGTGGTGCGTGACCGGTTACCGCGTCTTGCTAATTATAATTTAAAACACAATATAATACAAAATGAAGGGAGATAACAAAAGTGTTGATCTTCAAGCTCTCAAGGACATCGCTAATAAATTGAGAATCGACAGTATTGTCGCTACAAATGCATCGAAATCCGGGTAAGTTTAAATAACCTCACTTAACATTGTCGTTCCATTGAAGGACTAATGAAGGTTACTAAGTAATATAATACTTATTGGAATCTCATAATGATCCTCTTTTAGTTTATAGTAGTTATCTTTAATGATAATTGCTTGGTTACTCAATTATAAATGCTAAGTAAACTATTGTCTTGTGGGAAGGGGAACATGTGACTGGCCCCCCGCGACAGGTTATTCTAGGTCAACGCTTACCATTTCAAATAAGAAAGATTATCATGTTTAAGTACCATGACCCGTGCTATATATATTACATCGACAACATTCATAATTGTGTTAAATATTAAAATACCTAAATAAAATATATGTTAATAAAATATATTTTTTCATCATTGATTATTTCTAGAAATAATTATTTTATAATAAAATTAAGCATTTTAATTCAAGGTTAAAGATTAACAATTAATAGTCACTATGTAATATGTTAACATATAACGTTTTTTATTTAATTTGAAAATTGAAAAAAAGAAATAATTCAAGGCTATTTAGTTATTATAATGACTTAACTTTTTTAACATTCATCAATGAAACAGCAATGTTAAATCTTAATCTGATATACCATATATAGATAACTATTATCACTCTCATAATATGCTGTGTCATTATCTAACTTAAATTGGTTGTTTTAGTGATCTGTACAATATTGATTAAATAATTACTGAATAAACTACATAACAGTTTTTAGTGTTACCCTTCCCCATATTACAGAGTAGGCAAAGAGGACTTACTGTTAATCCCCAGCCCCGCCCCAGTGACAATTGAACCCACAATCATAACATTTACAGACAGATGCTGTACCCTACTAGTCCTAAGGACTTTTGGAGGAAAATTAAAAGATATAATTTTTTTATTGTACTTATAAAAATATATTTCAATTAACATTTATTGACTACACAAAAACTATTAAAGATCTGCTATTGGAAATTGATTTATTACAAAGCAGGTAAAATTATTCAAATTCAAATTTATCAATAACTAAATATAATACTATTTGGAACTTCCTGTTAGTATTGTTGTGAAATATGAATCAAAATAATATGTGTGTGTCTATATCCCTGGGGATATTCCATATTCTTATATAAGTTGTTTTGTTTCCTTCCTAATACACCATTATTACACAATATGAATACAAAAACAATCAAAAATCTTATTAATTCAACTTTTTATCTTGAGAAGTATTTGGTTTTTATTATAATATTATATTGTTTTTTTTTTGTATGAAACGGACTATTATATAAGATATTTTGATTGTTACTATGTAGTAGAGACTATTAGGATGTTGTTCTACAATCAAATCAGCTTAATGCTCTATCCTGTACAGCAGGCTAGGCAGAGAGGTGTTAAGACACTCCACCCCATCGCTTGTTGTCATTTTTTATTCAGCATTTTGCAGGCATTGCGTATTGAGTGCTGGAGGTCAATTTGTTCAAAGTTACACTTTGCCTCGACTTTGACCGTAGTGAAGAAATGAAAATATACATTTAAATTAAATTATACTATTGACATTCAAAAGAGCAACTGTTAAGTTTCTTGGGGTGGTACAGTAGCTTCCCTTTATATGTTTATTTGATTATTCAAAAGTGCTTATAGTAGTCTATTTGAAGAAAGAATATTTTGAACTTGAATTTCCTTAAGTGGCAATTGAACCCACAAGCGGGCACGTTTACAGTAATACTTTGTGACCCCTGCACACAAATATAATAGTAGTATATTATGGCTGATGTGTTGTCACTGCTTGAAGTTATGTCTTCTGAACTTTTGCATTGCATTGTATGCTCAATAGCTCAGGAAGAAAATAATGAAAAGTATAACCATTTCATGAAATGAAATCTGCACAGTCATACTACATAGTTTCAATCCCTTTTATAGAAGTAGTATAAAAGAGACATATTTCTACTATGTTATATTAACTTAACTTACTTATTTGTCCCTAAAAATAAATAAAAATATAGAGTGATGAATTTAAATAATCATTAATTTCTATCTGCTATTCAAATCCAAATGTATATGTTTGTGGAGAAAATAGATTACTTTTTTTCCATTGACAACATAATGGTTCAGTAGGACAGCATCTAACAATGCTGATGGCTGGACGAGTTCAATCCTCACTCAGGAGAAGAAATTATTTTCACATATCTACTCTAGTGAGACAAATACATCAATATTACTTAACAATACAATACAATACAATAAACTTTATTGCACACAAAGAAATATTTAAAAAAGAATGAAAAAACATTACATTAGATTCTTCACCTATCTAAACTAACTAACATTAACTGTCATTCTAGGAGTGATGAAGTTGGTTAAAAAATATGCTCCAGAAACAGATTAAAAACCTAATTCACTATTTAGTGAAGTATTTATCAATATTTTATGAATCAAATGGTTTGCTATCTATAGAGTATGAATTAAAAAAATTCTTCCTCATATTGTCATACTAGGTATGCTTAATTGTTATTATTTCTTACTAAAGCTTATTTATCTTGCTTAGTAATTGTATTATTATTTTTAGGGTTCAAGGAAAAAAGGGACCCTTATGAGATCACTTTGTTGTGTGTCTGTCTGTCTGTCAAGAGCCTTTAATTTCTTTTTTCTGAGAAAATCATATTTCTATTCAATTTTCTGAGAAAATTATATTTACTTTAAAAAATATGTGACCGCCAAAAACACATATTTCGACACAATAAGGAAAATCTAAATAAATAGGATATTTCCGATTGATCTAGAAGAGTATTAATAGTTCAGAAAAAAGTTATTATATAAGTTTCCTCCCTTTTCTGTACAGAACCCTCAGTGGGCGAATCCAACCGGCGCTTGTCCGGTATTGTTTTCCAGTACTTTTGTGTAACTAAAGTAAATATAGAAGTAGTCCCTGAATATTATGTATTCATGGCTAATATTTAGAAACACTGTTGTGTGCAGTGGAACAGTGTCTGTCTCTAAACATGACAATGTGGTTTCCTTTTCTTGTGTGAACTCCCAAGAAATAATTATATATTTGAATTATTTTTATTTCTCTTTTGATATACAAAACACAACATAGAATTCTACCCTTCAACATGCAATGTTTTCATAATTTACCAGATAGTGTAGAAGGAGCGTATTAATGTTAGTCCCTCTACATAGACATATGAAACCCACCCTACATATGAAAATTATCTAATTATATGTATATGTTTGTGGAGAAAATATTATTATAATAATGAACCTATCCAATTATATATTTTCATAGTACGATAAAGATATAATAATAATGGCTAAACTGACTTAAGAAAATTTGCCTTTGAAATCCTGGCATGTTAATTTTTTTTCTGCTATGTACATATTTTCTTGTAATCCCAATAAAAATAGTGTTTTAATTATAATTTGGTCTAACAATATGATTATAATTTGTCAGTCATCCCACATCATGTGCTTCCATGGCGGAGATCATGTCGGTGCTGTTCTTCCACACCATGCGCTACAAGGTTTCCGCGCCAAGAGATCCATCTGCCGACAGATTTATACTTTCCAAAGTAAGTGATTTTTAGTAATAAGTTTTTGAGGCCTGATTGTAAACACAGTTGTGAGTTCGATTTTCGCTCGGGCAATTAAATTTTTCAATACATCTCGAAAAAGGGACTATTATTTTGGAAACAAAGTGTTTTAACACTAGATTCCTTTCATACCTACCGTGATATGCGGAAAAAAGCGTGATTCTGCTTCTTGCTAATATATAAAATGGATAATAAAATATTGATTTGTAATTAAAAATATATATAAAATATTGTAAAACATCATTACTAATTTAAGCTATTTATTCGGTCAGAAGCTGCTATTAATATTTAAAATCATACATATTTTTATGCAATAAACTGTTATTTTATTGATTAACTTATATATTTACTTATACATTTTCCTATCCTTTCATTTTTATCTAATCTAATGAAGTAAATAAAAAAACTCATAGTCATCATGGCTGAGTAGTCATTGAATTATTTTCATTTCTCTCTAATGACGAAGCACTAAAAATATCCTTAAGCTAACTAAAAATATTTTTACTCTTAGGGTCATGCAGCCCCAATACTCTATGCAGCGTGGGCAGAAGCTGGTCTCTTCCCCGTAGAAGATCTGAAGAACCTACGTAAAATAGACTCTGACTTGGAAGGCCATCCGACCCCAAGGCTGAACTTCATAGACGTTGGTACAGGTTCCCTCGGCCAGGGTCTGGCTGTCGCGGCTGGCATGGCTTACGTGGGGAAATATTTTGATCAAGCACCTTATAGGTAAATAAATTTCTGAATATTGTTGATAAATATTGGGGTCGTGTTGGCATAGTGACTGTAAACGCAAAGGTTTTGAGTTCGATTTCTATTCGGAGGAATGATTTATTTTCATTTCTTCATTATGCAGTATTGAATTCTGCAACTCAACAAACTGTTTCGAAAATTGGAGAGCATGTGGGGAAGGATCTGTCTGCTCTATTTCTACGATATACTATATAATTGAAAAAATCACTAGTAACATTATATGGGTTTGCTTTGAAGAATAAAATTTTTAAAATTTTAAATATATATCTTCCCTTATAAATAAATTTACAAAAGAAAAACAATCATTTGCGATAAAATCAATTAAACAAACAATTTAAACAAAGTAATGTAATAAGTTTGATTTATTCAAAAATGTTCCTCATACTCTTTGTATAGACCATTTTTTATAATTAGGCCAAAAAATATGAATAATGAATTGAAGATTTTTTTTAATTACAATCAAAATAAAATAAATTTTGAAACAATGACTGAATTTGTCATTTTATCGTTTACAATAAATATTATGTATTTCTATAAAAATCGTAACTGGTCGTTGTGTGTACATGGAAGATACATTAAAATATATATATATATATAAACTATTTTGTATTTTTTTACTGAATTGGCTGAAATTTTGGTTTTTAATTTACATATATTATCTTTAAAACTGTAATGTTATTAGAAGACGTCAGTTATCCATTTTAGTAAATAAATAAATGTGTAGATCAGCGGGCGACGCCACGAGCGAGTAGCGACCCGCTAAGTTATTCATATATTTTTTCTGTGTCTATATATGTTATCCATTAAATCCAAAAACGATATGATTGCATTTTCAATACAAATCCGTTTCAATTTCGTTTACAAACCTATGAGGATGTAAAATACCATTGTGGAAAAATCCAAGGCGTGACGTCATGGATTTTACCTATAGATACCTACCTACTCAATAATACACCGCGGTCCGCGTGTCTAAAACTTTAATAAACTGTTGATAGTGATCTTACTTAAATATAATATTAATATTCAAAATATCGGGATAATATATATTTTTTTTTCTATTTAAAAAAAGGAGGTAATTAGTTTGATGTTATACTGTTGGAAATCTTAAATGGCGGAACTTCGCGCTTTGCCTCTGTTGTCGACCAGAGCGAAGAAATTAAAATATTAAATCTTTAATTTCCTCTTTAGCCTGTGGCGCTCACAGCATACTCTTGTACCTGCACAATGATTAATTTCAGTTTTTGCATTGTTTATATAATTATTAAATATTAATTCCAGAGTATTCTGCCTAATCGGTGATGGTGAATCAGCCGAGGGCAGTATATGGGAAGCCCTCCATTTTGCAAGCTATTACAAACTAGACAATTTGGTGGTGATCTTTGATGTCAACAGACTTGGACAGTCTGAGCCTACATCTCTGCAACATCAGGTATTTTAATTTATAACGATACAAGCTTCATTTCTGCAAGCAGCCATTTCTGAGATTAGAATGCTCAGTCAAACACAGTCTTCAGCTTTTTAAAATTAGTATTTGCTATTTTATTTTTTACTTTTTATTATAGATCTATTTAAATCTATTAAAACATATCCCAATGTGATATGCATTACCTAACTTGACAGTGAAAGGATCTATATCATAAATTTTAGTTTATAATATAAATCTTCACCCTCAACCTTCATATTTATGAACCCGCAATCACTTCATACAGCCCTTTCTTGCACAGTCTTAGTCAGCATTAGTAGTAATTTAGAATTACAACTTTTTATTATTTAGACTTGTTTTAAATTAAAATGTCTTAGTTACTTTATGGAATACAATTATCTATTTTAGGTACTTGTTTCAATACTAAGATAAAGTAAGGCACAGTATAAAATCACCATATTTATGTTTGACACTGTGGTTGTAGACAAGCTGAGCTACATGTTTGAACAAATTTAAGTTTCTATAACATCAAAAACTAAATTAACAAAATTATGTAAATTTTATTTTTGATGCTGCCTATTTCAAATTCTATATTGGAGCTGTATAAAGAATATATTCTTTTATTCAATGCCCTTATTGTAATGTCTCCACACATAATAATGTTTTTAACACACATTTTCATTAAAATACACAAAAAACATAAAAAGTTAAAATGTATATGTTGTATTTGTTTTTTTATACAGACGTAGGCCAGTCGTGGCGCAGGAGTTGTGCGTGTGACTAAACGCAACAGGTTGTGGTTTCGATTCCCACTCGATAAAATTAAATATTTAATATTTTCATTTACTCGCTTTCGTATCGGCCGCGTGGAGTTTTGCTCTCAATATGCAATGCCTCCAGAATTCAGCGAAAAGTTAAGACTGGAGTGTCTTAACACTCCTATGTTAAGCTCCTTTTGCCTTCCCTGCTACATGCAGACAGTGTAAAACTGAAAAATACTGTATTTGTATTTTTATGTAACGACAGTAGCATCTGCTTCATAAAAAATATGATAACAGAGTCTTAATTGATAACACCAGACTGTCATCCTGCAACGGTCAGACTGCTCTTATCTTTACTTATATAATGTTGATATAGAGGTTATCTCGTTTCCTTCATTTGTGACATTGCAATATTAATGATTATATATTTTTGATCATTTTGAATACCTTAGATTTTAAAATAATTGTGTTCTGTATTTTTTGAACAAGATAGAAGTCACCTAGCAACATATCGATTTTATATATGCTTATGTTATATTCAATATGAGACGAAATTAAAATTTAGTCTTCATTTTCTTCACTTAATGTGACAGAAAATCTTTTTTTTATACTTTTCATATATCTTAAAGACGTTACAACTAGACCATATATCTCCTTACTGTGCTATAATATCATTAACCTTCAGTATTTTCATAAAAACTTTGAGAAGTTTGTCCCAATTGGATATTTTATACTGTATCATAAAAAATCAACCAAAAATTAATTTTCTGAGATATATATATATATATATATTGATTGCTCAGTAAAAATTTTGATTACAAGACAGTATGACGTCATATCATGTTGGGTGCTGTTTCCCTTTTAAAATCCATAAAAAATATTTAAAAAAATTGATATCAATTTTTTTATATATATATATATATATATATATATATATATATATATATATATATATATATATATATATATATATATATATATATATATATATATATATATATATATATATATATATATATAAAAAATTGATATCAATTTTTTTAAATATTTTTTATGGATTTTAAAAGGGAAACAGCACCCAACATGATATGACGTCATACTGTCTTGTAATCAAAATTTTTACTGAGCAATCCAACATTTTGTTCATAGGTGAATAGTAGGTTATTCAAAATACTACTTAAAACAAAAAAAATAAACTACACTACCCATTTTCCTTACAGATGGAGGTATATGATGCTCGTCTCAATTCATTTGGTCTCCACACTCTAGTAGTGGACGGCCATGATGTGTCTGAATTAGTCAAGGCATTTGATGAAGCTGCCACCATTACTGGCAAGCCTACTGCTCTGGTAGCTAAAACATACAAGGGCAAGGGATTCCCAGGGATCGAGGACAAGGATAACTGGCATGGGAAAGCCCTGGGGAATGAGGGAGAGAAAATTATTAAGGTATGATTTTTTTAGACTTTTTGTATAAAAACTACCCTCATGCTGTTTCGTCAGCTTAAACTTGTTGGTATATTATACAAAATTTACATAATTTGGCGCCTATGTGTTATTCTTATATATAAGCTACATATATGAATGTAAAATTGCATCTAAATCTATTAAATTTTTTGCCTTAAAGTGAAACAAACATCCATACTCACAAATTTCTACATTTATAATATTAGTAGAATAGTAGGAAATAATGGAACATATGTTGTTTGGTTGATCATTAATGCTATGTTTTCTCTCACTAGATAAGGGTATATGGTATGGGTAATACTCATAACCCTTTTAATATAAAGTTTTAATATTAAGAAATATCTTTTTATGGTGTATTTTGCTATTTTGTGAGATATTTATGGGAAACTAAGTGATGTATTTAGTATTAAATTCTAATTAAATTTATTGCACTGATTATTTAAAAAAAAATACTTTAATATATGTATTTTTGATAGTCAAGTGCCATATAAACAGTGTGTCGTACTCACGCGGTCGTCGTCGGCCGACGTGGCCAGTAGCACTCTGACAGACTATTATTTATTTCAATTATTACTTTTATTTAGTCCTTAAAGTACCGACCGTAACATGGGGCTTTCTAATTATAATAATTTTATTGTAACGTACCAGTATAACGGAATTTATTTCCAAGCGGTCTTGCCGCGGCGAGTGAACAATGTCTAAAAATTCAGAAAGTCTTAACTTCATTGTAGCTACGATTCGTCGATTATACTGTATTAGATACAAATGTCACTTAAAACAATATCATATCTTGTTTATTGGTTTAGATCGAGTTGGGAGGAGGGTACTAGATAATTTAATTAGGTTAATCGGCGTTTGGATAGTCACTGTACTTGAAATAACAATTTTTACTTTTGGTTTGGCGTATATAGTTTTTTTTATTTCGCCGTGCGATCCCGGCTTAGAATAGGATCATCCTGGTACTGGTGGTGTCGTAAGAGGCGACTAAAGTACGCGTGGTAGAGTCACGTCGCCAGCAATGGCAACACGCATGGGCAGACTCAACCGGATCATTACCACCCCCGGCATTTAAAACCGGCGTGAAGTAGTGGCTTTATGCCACTGCGTTTCGCATCAGGAAATGCCGGGTTCTGGCGCCCAACCCCTCCCTGGAATATGATAGCGGCACTCAAAGAGAAACCGCCCCACAAAAGTACCAATACTTCCAAACTCAGGCCGCCCATCTAATTCTAGGGACGCTCCAAGGCAATCCCTAACCAACATTCCAACCTAATTGCCGTCCACCACCATCTCGAGCCAACCTTGTTGTTCCTGACGGAGACTCAAATTGGCCGCCCGAGAGACACTGCATATCTCCAATACCCCGGCTACAAAATAGAACATAACTTTATGCCTCATGCCGGGGTCGCTGTGTTCGTTAGGGAGGACCTAAATTTCCATCGTCTTGCCAATTTTGAAGGTCGGAAACCTGTCTACTATCTGGCTCCTTGTTGAATCGAACGATCGTGCCCAAATCTACGCATGCCTTTACAGGTCCCACAGCGGCTCATGGAGTATATTTAATCAGCAACCGGCGATATGCTCTTACAGATCCCATCCGCTGAGGTCGTGATACTTGGCGATTTTTAATGCACACAATGCCAGTTGGCTTGGATCACGCACCACCGACCACGCGGGGAGTGCTGCATTTGAACTTGCTACGGCGAACGGATTGTCCCAATTGGTTGAGTCGCCTACGCGACTCCCGGACGTGGACGACCACAATGCCTCTTTATTCGACCTTCTGCTGACTTCACATCCGGAACAGTACCAGGTTGTCGTCGATGCCCCTTTGGGGTCTTCTGACCACTGTCTGGTACGGAGTGTCGTGCCCATTAAGCGCGGCAGCTGCAGATCACCCGCAACTCGTCGCGTCTGGCACTACAAGTCAGCAGATTGGGATGGGATGCGTACTTTTTACTCATCTTACCCCTGGGGGCCGGTATGCTTCTCTTCTGATGATCCTAGTACCTGTGCCCCTGCTGTTGCCGTACATTCCTAGCACTGTAGTGTCAATAGGTGGCAAGTCACAGCCTTGATTTGATACGTCTTGTAAGCTTGCTGCCTCTAGCAAACCCGATGCATATCAAATCTGGGCTGAGGCACTGGTTACTAAGGATCCGGAGGTGAAAACCTCAAAAAGAAAGTATAACTGAGCCTCTAGGTTCTTTAAGCGGCAAATTGCCAGAGTAAGGTGCGAGAATATCGCCAAAATTGACGAGAAGCTTGAGAGCTACCCGACACCGGGTTTCGAGTGACTGCCAGTATCATCTGGAAAGCAAGGCCAAGTTGATCTTGAAGAAACTGGGTATCTTCAACAGAGGGAGACGGCACTTCACGCCAAAACACCGTTTGGCTATATGTAGGGTCCAGGTTCGGCCTCATATGGAGTACTGTTCTCATGGCTCTCTGGGCTGGTGTACCCCAGTATCAGCTTGAACCGTTTGATCGCATACAACGTAGAGCTATTCGAATGATTGGGGACTCATTGATCTGTGAAAGGCCTGACACTCTGGCTTTGCGTGGAGACGTTTCCTCGCTGTGAGTTCTCTATCGCATTTATCATGGGAAGTGCTCTAAAGAACTGTTTGACTTGTTACCTGCTGCCGAGTTTTCTAACCGCACAGTACGTCACAAGCTAAAATATCATCTACATTGATACATGGCAATCCACTACTGTGCGGTTTCGTAGGAACTTCCTTCCACGCGCCACGGAACAGTGGAATGGCCTACCCGCGGCAGTGTTTCCAGGTCGATATGACATGGGTACCTTCAAAAAGCGCGTCTATCTTCACCTTAAAGGCTGGCAACACACCTGTAGCTCCTCTGGTGTTGCACGGGGTCGTAGGCGGCGGCAGTCACTTAACACCAGGCGACCCAAACGCTCGTTTGCTTTCTCTTTTTTCATGTATATAATAAATAATAATAATAATCAAGTAATAAATCAAATATGTGTCCCCAGCACCTGCAGTCCCAGATGAAGAGCGCGCGCGTCCCGCCGGCGCCGCGCGCGCCGCTGGCGGAGGCGCCGCGCGTGCACCTGTCGGACGTGTCGCTGTCGGCGCCGCCCGCCTACCGCGCCGGCGAGCTGGCGGCCACGCGCCTCGCCTACGGGACCGCGCTCAAGAAGCTCGCCGACACCAACATGAGGTAGTATACAGTCACAATTCAGCATCTAATCTACTCAGCATCTCTAATCACAAACTAACAATAAGCATGTCCCCCTAAAGCCCCAGGTTCCTCTTTTATATATAGGGATTTTCACATTAATGCCAGTTTTTTTTTTTATGTTTTACTCAATAAATATTTTTATAATTCAAGAGAAATAATTTTTAACATTTTTTTAATATAAACTAATAAATTGATGAAAATTAGTTTCAAATTGAAAAATTTGGTTTTATTAAAAATTATTTGAAAAAAGATAAAAAAAATGAAAAATCAAAAACATTCTTACATTTCCTTCCTTACATTCTTTTTGTACATTAAATATAATAAACTATTTAAAGTTATTAGTCTGTATATGCACTTACGCTAATCGAATAGAGATGTATTTAATTGTGCATTTCTTCTAGTTTGGTGCAATAGTAGCTAGTTTGTCGTACTCGCGCGGCCGCCGTCGGCCGACGTGGGCAGTAGCATTCTAACAAATCTATTATATTCTATAGAGAAGATATTATTAAAATAACTAGTAGATTTATCCATTTTTTTAAAGGAGACGTGATGTATTAAGGGATTGAAAATATATAATAGTTTCTCAAATAAGAAGTTGAAGCCATAACTATCAACTAATACATATATAACGAAAAAATAACTATCAAGTACCTATATTAATGTCAATAATGTGATATTTATCAGTAATTAGTTTTGTTTTTTTTTTCTAATACCAATATTTAAAATATTAATGTAATATAAATGTGTGTTCCAGAGTGATCGCGTTGGACGGCGACACCAAGAACTCCACGTTCAGCGACAAGCTGCGCAGCGCGTACCCGGAGCGCTACATCGAGTGCTTCATCGCGGAGCAGGCGCTGGTGGGCGTGGCGACGGGCGCCGCGTGCCGCGACCGCGCCGTGGTCTTCGCCTCCACCTTCGCCGCCTTCTTCTCCAGGACCTTCGACCAGGTACGACCACTCTATACGCAGCGAACCAAAAATTCGACAGAAAGGGAAACAATGAAGTGTCTTAACACTAGGTTCCACCTGCCTACCCTGCTGCATAAGAGATTAAATATGAGACCGAATTTGGGGGAGTTCAATATTCATCCTTTGGGCAATTTTGTGACAAAACATATTCCGAATCCGCTTCCAATAAATTGAATTCAAAAACTCCAATTCCGACTGTGCACTACACTCAACTCACTTGCAATCTTACCTTGACCCTCCAAACTAACGGTAAGTTTGGATCTTACATACATCCACCACTTTTATCGTCTCCTACCTCCTGATGAACTACCCTCTGAAACCTCATCATGCTCTTTCTCGAATTCCTTTCCAAGTAAACAGGAACTAGGTCAATAACTATTATTCCTTACTACTATACTATCAAGACAATTCCGTTTCCCACTTTCCTATTATATGGAGACTATATGCGCTGGTGAAACCCCTACATTCTAATAGTTTTTTTTCGACTGTTTACATGCATTTGAAAATTTTAATAGTCAGTTTTTCCCATAAATTAAATTATAATTTTTATTAGTAATATAAGTAAAATTTCGGACCGTCATGGGGGCAGAGGAACTACATCTGACTCTATAAATACAACGGGAAAATGGATAAAAAAAGGTAAAAGTATTTTAACACACTGTGTTTCTTACGCCAGTTCTTCTCAAGTCTGAGGCATTAACTTTAGTGAACTGATTTCAGATGTAATAGTAAAGTTACAAAATATACTTTTGTTTTTAAAGGATCTATTAACTTAATAGAAATATATGTAAAATTATATTTACATAATAAATCTACAACTTATTTTCATAATGATTATTTTATGTTTTTATATTCTGTATACTACAGATCCGCATGGGCGCCATCAGTCAGAGCAACATGAACCTGGTAGGCTCCCACTGCGGGGTCAGCATCGGCGAGGACGGGCCCTCGCAGATGGGGCTCGAGGACCTGGCGCTGTTCCGCTCCATCCCCACGGCCACCGTCTTCTACCCCAGCGACGCAGTCTCCACGGAGAGAGCTGTGGAGCTAGCGGCCAATACTAAAGGGATATGCTACATAAGGACGTCGAGGCCGGCCACTAGCATCTTGTACGGCAGCGATGAGGTCTTCGTCGCGGGCCAGGCCAAGATCGTGAAGAGCGGGGCGGCTGACAAAGTGCTGCTGATCGGGTCAGGGGTGACCTTGCACGAGGCGCTCAAGGCGGCTGAAATACTGCAGAAGGAAGGTCAGTGGATACAATTAATATGGCTTTTTTGAGTGGATATTTAATTACTATTACAGCTTTTATTTGAGGACATTCGTGGCGCAGGGGCACAATGTGTGACTGTAAGACTGACTGGTTGTGCGTTCTTCGCTCTGGTGTCGAGGCAAAGCGTGGCGTTGAGTTCTGCCTCTCAACACGCAATGTCTCTAGAATTTGACAGAAAGTGGAAAACGGAGTGTCTTAACACTAGGTTCCCTCTGCCTCTGTATTCCGCGTGATCTGATTTAATTTTACCACTAACTCTGACTGAAGGTACTAGTAACTTATAATGATTGGATTAATGTGATGATGTAACACAGTTCTTGTATGTTGTATTATTTATAGAGGCTTCCTCAATTATTGAGTCAATCGAGGAACGAATTATCTAACATAGTCACTTTTATATTTGATCCAGAAGTTCTTCGTTTTCATCTTTATTTTTGTAATATTCTAGAGATTTGACACGGATTTGGTGGGAATTCTAGACGCCATTTTTTTCTGTTGTGACGTGAGTATGTATTGTAAGCACATGCACTGATATGCAGGAGTGGGCGCGCGCGTGCTGGACCCCTTCACCATCAAGCCGCTGGACGAGGAGGCGGTGCAGCAGCACGCGAAGGCGGTCGGCGGCCGCGTCGTGGTGGTGGAGGACCACTACCAGGCCGGTGAGTGTCGCTCATAAAAGCTACTTAATAATCATAACACACGGTTGTAGTCTAGCATGTTTAAAAAAAAGAATTATTCATAGCTTTAATAAAAAATAATAGTATTTACAGAAGATAATTAATATATTCAATAACAAAAGCATCGTTTCAACTGTGTAGTTTAAGTATTTAATAATTTGCATTTGTCAGTTGATACAAGAATATATCTTCTGTGATGTATTTTATATGACAATTGCTAAATAAACAGTGTGTCGTACTCACGCGGCCGCCCTCGGCCGCCGTGGCCAGTAGCACTCTGACAGACTTATATTGTTGTTATATTATACTAGCGACACAAACGTACTTCGCTCGCCTAAACTTATCGTTATATTATATCCAAAATATATATATATTTTACATATATTGTAGTATGTGTTATTCTAGTGGATCATTTATATTGCTATCAATTTTTGTCTATATCCATTAAATTTTTTTCTATATATACCCGCACACCTCGCAGGCGGTATCGGCGAGGCGGTGCTCTCGGCGCTGGCGCTGCAGCGCGACGTGCTCGTGCGCCACCTCTTCGTGCGCGAGGTGCCGCGCTCCGGCCAGCCCGACGAGCTGCTGCACAAGTACGGCCTCTCCGCGCCGCACGTCGCGCGCGCCGCCAGCGACCTGCTGCAGCTGTAACAAATGTTTACTGTTGCAATTGGACGAGTGCTTACGTACTCTATCTATAACTCACGAGATAATTTACCAAATTGCAAAATACTCTTATTCTAAAAACCATAGCCTATAGAAGAAGATCATCTCAGACGGTACTCTCCAATCCGAATTATTCAGTGATCCCTGCGAATGGTTGCGGACGGCAGCAGGTTCAGTGTTATACTTTTTATTATTATTTTGGTAGAAAAGTACTGTTGGTAAATTGTAGTGTTTAAGTTAGTTTAGAATATTCCGTACAATGTTCTTTTAATTTTAATATGTATATTTTTTTTACTAAAAAGGAATTAAATGGTTTAAAAAGTAGGGTATACCAAAATGTTACAACATACACACAAAAATATACGACTAGTGGACAATTGACATAACTTTATCACTTCTATTTATTTTACAATTTAAAATTCTACATTAAGTTCTGGGATACTTTTATATTCGTTTATGAAATGAACCAAAATTGAAAGGCTGAAATGTGTGATGGTTGTTATTCAATAAGATATGTTGGAGTTCTTTGATGAACCAACTAATGGATACATTCCTATTTTGGAAGGAACTTTCTAGATCGTCCGAATCAATTGTTCCTATTGGGAGACACTTTATTTATTAATGCTTTATCAGTTCACAATATTGTTATTTTAAATAAGAAACAATTTACAATTTAATGAAAAGTTCTTCTTATATGGCGTCATTGAAATCTGTATAAGCAACATTCGGTTATGATATGATTTCCACGTTTATATCGTTCATACAGTCTTTTGTATTACTACTATATTTAAAGTGGCCAATAACTGCTTTACACCTATACGTCATAAAATAAGAAACAGAATAAAACTAAACAACTTATATTATGTATTTCACTATTAATACTTATGCATTATTATTTGTTCAAGCAAATATTATATTTATAATATAAAGTATATAAAACCGGATTTTGCATTAATAAATAGAGAAAAACCCACCTATTCCTGGTTAATTGTTAAGAAAATGTTTATTAAAAATTATAAAAAAAATTAACGCACTTTAAATATGAAATAAAAAGATTTATTATATTATATTCTTTATATATATAAATATATTTTGTACATTTATATACAAACATACATATATATTATATAATATATTGATATGTGGTGGTTTTCCTATTATAGTGTAAGAGCAAGTGCCTTAGACTCCGCACAAATTTAAATTGTAATAATTGAAATGCTTAAAATTATTTTTTAAACATAGTTTTTAATGCTTTTTTATGCACGAATATACAGAATTGTAGGAAATATGTTTTTGAAATGTAATTATTGGTTTTCTTTTCTTTAAGTTTGTAAAACTGTAATCAATAAATTTGATATGTATATTTGAAATATACAGTGTGGAAGTGTCAGCGCTCCTTTCACGGAAGCAGCAGCATATAGCGTAAAATTTTATAAACCCATACTTAAAGAAATTAATCAATATACCTCAATAGTTTAATCGTAGGATTTTTTTTCATTGATTCATAGATACCAATAACGTAAACACACACTACTACAAAAATACTACTGAGCGTTGCCGATCTTTTACTTTTCATTTACACAAAGCAACTAAACGAGAAAGAACTATATTTCTCGTTCATTCTCACGCAATTACCTTTTATTTTATAAATTCAATTTTTTAAATTCAAATTCAATTTTTGTTTACTTTTTCTGTTTAGAAATGGTGTATTGTCATTTTACTTCTGCGGAGTATATGGATATGATTTTAATTTATGAAGAATTTTTATTGACGTTAATTTAAGTACTAGGAAATGCTCAGAACTCAAACGCGGCGCTACAGAGTGAGCGGAGTGCTCGCTGCAAACACGCGAGCGAGCACATGTATATGTTCACGTTACTCTTTACAAACGGCGATTTATTTTAAAACAATCATTTTATTATCTATTTTGTTTGAAAAAATCTTTATTTTTATTTTTGGAAAAAAAAAATGTATTAGCCTTTTATAGAGTAGTTAAAACTGTGGTTTCATTCAAAGTGGTGCTGACACTTCCACCCTGTATATATTCTTACATTTTTGTTTTTTTTTTTTGAAAAATAGCATTGCCTTTTTTGAAAATGTATAAATAGATATTATACCATTACAATCAATTATTTATGATTTTTTTAAATAAATTAATTATGTTATTTCTCTCTCATCTCATTCTCTCAAGACATTTTTAAATTGTTAGTTTTTCTTTCCGCTATTAACAGCGTACAGTAAAAGGGCTTCCAGGATCAATCAGACATACTCCAGGTTAAATATTTTTGTTTATTGGTTTTCATACATTCCTATTGCATTTTTATAATCACAGAATTATTGAGTTTTGTTTTTTTTAATAAAATTTTATTGAATACAATCGACTCTTATTTATTAATTAACAATAACAATACTTTTTATATAATATATTATTATTATTTATTTGTTTATTATTATGTACAGTACAAACTAACATGTGACTAGAGACACTCATTTTGTATATACATCGTCAGAAAAGTTTGTTATTTAAATTAGTACATTTTGTATTAAATTCAAAAATTACACGCTTTATTAATTTTTATTACTTATATATAATATATTTGGTTAATGGAAATGACATACATTAGAGCGTCGATTATCCGAACTGACGAGGGAATGAAAATAATGTTCACGTACTAAATTATATGTGTATGAGAAACAGGAATTGAACATGAAGTATGTAACTAATGTCGGACGCACAAGTACAGAGAAGCGATCTGTTTGTTATTCGGAGTCCGTCAGCGATTTATTTTTAAAAGAAAACTATTAACTGAGACTAATTTATTTGAATATAGAAATTATTTATAATTACTTAATAATTACTTAATAGAACTCTCGTAAAATCGACTAACTACTCGTTGTGTGTAACAGATCGTTCAGTCGATTGGCATTCGGATAATCGAAGCTGTGATCATGAATTTTCAATTTTCAGCTTTTAATCTCATATTTATAGTATTTATAAAAACATTTAAAACGCATTATATCAGTTGTCGAATGACTAGTTAGCACGCGTTAGTGTTCACAGTTTCTTATATTCATTAATTAATAATAATTAGACTAATATTTATAAAAAAAACGTTGAATTATAAGAATTTTGTATAACTTTCATAATACATTTTCACTATACAAAATAACATTATATATTATTTATCTATTTAAGTATAAAACACTCATAAATAATAAACAAACATAGTGTTGCCATTTACGCATAAAGGAACAGGATTTGAACTCTTAATTTTGTAAGTGACATTTAGTTGTATTTGCTGATTAACTTGTAAAAATTATTGACATAAATATATTTCCTTTTAGTATATTAATACAGCAATGAATTTGCCCTGTTTCTTCTGATATATTGTGATCATCTTTTCTATAATAATGATGTAAAAGATCACAAACAAAATAAGCAAATGGCAACACTACTCAATACAAAGGACAATCGTTAGAGAAAACCAAATAATTACAATAATCGATAACAATGTAAAACCGTGGACGGATACAAAGTAGAGTACAGTTCTGATCAAGTCTTAGCGAACGCGAAATATAATATGTTAAATGCAATATCCGGCGGAGAGCGGAGAACGGAGACACTCACTTAAGTCTTTGGCCTAAATATAATAACGTTTTTTATCTAATATTTAGCAGTAACTTTATTGCTATAGGCAGTAGACGGCCCCATCTGTGCCATATAAGCACGTGAGAGCACAAGTAGGCCCTGGAGTAGATTCAGGCACACCCTTCGCTTAGAGTTCTGCCCCGAAATTATTTAAAATTTGTATGTACCTATATTGGGCATGTTCCTTCAGATGGTGCTGGTCACTATATATCAGGCCCACTCGGAGGGTGCGGGCGGCGTGAGGGACGAGGCTTGCGTAGAAGGGGAGAGGGGTGAAGCTGGCGTAGAGGGTGTCGGGGGAGTCCCAGGAGTCCCGGGAGGCGCGGGACCGTGGTCGTTGAGTTCCCCCGGCAGGTAGTCCTTCCAACTGCGAAACAAGTACCGCGTGAATTTCCTGAGCTGCCGGAATTTGCAGTACGTGGCGCCCTCCGCCGACTGCAACTGCTGGGTTTGGATCAGGAAACCCTTCTCTTTAAACGTCTGTTCCAATTTCTCCCTTTGTAATGTTTTCCGCGATTTCCTCTTCTTTTTGCTCGCGTCCTCTTTTATAGTACTCTGAGGTTCTAGTTTGGGGAGCGTCGAGCTTATTTCTGGTTTTTGTTGATTCAAATCTTTGTGCAGGTACTCGTAGCCCTTGGCACTCTTCCCCCCGGTGCCGCTGTAGTACCGAAAGTTCCCGCCGGAGTCCACCGACAGCATCTTCTTCTCCTGCAGCGAGGGCTTGGAGCCGCCCGTGAACTTAAACTTGCATATGCTGACCTCGGCCGTGGGCGTCGCCGCGTTGGTCCTGGCGGGCACGGGCGGGATGAATATGGCCGAGCGCTTCCTCTTGACGGGCCCCTGCGCGGGATCGGGCGACGCTCGCTTCTTGGGCAGCTCCGGACTTCTGTTTTCTTCTACTTGTTTGATAACTTTAGGGTCCAGCAACTCGGAGATTTGCTTCAACACCAATTTGCTCCGACCGTCGTCGGCCGACGCGTCGCTGTTGTCGGGGGCTGAGGAGGCGCCCTCTCGCCCGGCGGCCGCCAGCCTCTGGTAGTACAGCAGCTGCGTCTGCAGCGCCAGCGGGTGCACGTAGAGGGGGCAGGGCCCGCGCCCACGCGCAGGGCTCCGGGGGGGAGCCCGAGGGGGACGGCAAGTTGGTGTTCCTCTGGATCACTGATATGGCGTTGGGCTGCTCACTCGCCGCACTGTCCTCGTCGTCGAGCTCCGTTTTGACGTCGGGCGTGGACGCGTAAATGTTTCCGAACTTCCTCTGTATCTGCAGCTTGAGGTCGTGCAGGTCTCGTATGCAGAGGTTGAGGGGCTCGTGGTCGCTGTGCAGGGGCCCGGCGGCGGTGGGGGGCGCGGGCGGGGGGGGCGCGTCGGGGCTGCAGAAGCGCGCCGGGGAGGGGTTGTCCAGCTTGCGCTTCTGCTCCTGGGAGAGCTTCCTCTCCAGAAGACTCGAAATAATTCTATTCTGCAAGTCCGTCCTGGGCACGGCGAGCGCCGGGTCCGCGTGCTTGTGCTGCAGCGCGCGCTCGGGGCGCGGCTGTCCGGGCACCACTGTGCCGTAGTTTTCGTATATTAAATGACAAATATCAGCTTTCTTCGGCTTCCTGCCGCGCCGCGGCTTCGAATTGTTCAGAGTCATTTCCCCCATGTACGGTAAGTCTTCGTAGGTCATGATCTTGCTGGGGGTGATAGCGGGGCTCTTCTTTTTCTTTTCTTCTTTGTTTTTGGTCGCCATGCTTAGTGCTGGTGCGAGAGGCACCGTTAAAACTCCGGTTTCGCTTTGTACTCCCGATAACCTTTGCGCCCAGATTTTGAATGTTTCATTAGTAATACTTGTATCAACGTTTAATTCTTTGGGTTTTTCTAAAGGTTTCTTTTTATTGTTAACCTTCTGTAAACTCTGCTCGTAGTGATCTAAATACTCCTGAGGTAGAGCCTGGTGATGGAACTTCAGCTTCCACCGGTTCTTCTGTCTACTCCTCGTGTGTTTGACCTTGGGAAGCTCACTTTCGTCAAGATTTCTGTCCTTGCTAGCGGATAACAACTGTTTCCGCAATAGTTCCTTGTTTTCCGAAGATCTGAAAATATAATAAATTACTAGTAAATAAAAACAAATTAAGTATGCAATATTTAATAATACAATACAACATTAATTAAAGTATATATTGGAAGTAAGTACAAAAGACATGTGGTATCTCAACTTCTAAACCAGTCGTGACCTGGGGGTACAAGAGAATGACTGTATTCGCGGCAGGTTGTGGGTTCAATTGCTACGGGAGAAAATTAAATCTATAATATTTTCATTACTCCGCTGTGGCGCCGATGTAAAGCGCGGCATTTAGTGGCAGAAAGTGGGAAACCGAAGTGTCTTAATGGTAACAGAGTGTCTTAAAGATAGTTTTCTAAAGGCGGCCTCCCTTTGCCCACCCTGCCATGACGGGGTACGATGTGGTACTCACTTGGTGGGCGGGCGGGGCGCGGGCGCACACACGTCGCCGCACGCCGCGCGCCGCATCACTTCTGCAACAACCACACAATATACTGTTATTAAATATTATAATTAAAATCAAGTCATTACATTATTTATATGAAAATATGTAAATATTATGCCAATATGTTATTATTAATTCGAACTGTTGCTGAAAACGATATCGCGTATAGATGAAGTGTAACACGTGAAACTAATTTTATAATAATTTTGACAAAATAAATGGTGTAATTTCTAATTACACCATTTTTTTAAGATTCCGTTGTATTACGTATATAGCAGGGCAGGGCAGAGAGAACGTAGTGTAAAGACACTCCCTTCCCCGCGCACCATCTAATATTCAAGACGTTGCATACTGAATGGCAAACGTCAACGCCGTTATTTTTAGTGACTAGATCCAAAAAATGAAAATAATGAACAAGGGAATGATCCCACGTGTTAAAATCGAACCCACAACCTGTGCCTGACTGTAAAAGCGAGTTTTACAGTCAGGCACCTCGATGGCTTCGACAGTTAGGTACATTGCGTAAAAATAAAAACAACATAACATCCGCATACGCGTTCAATGTCAGCGAAGATGTAGCCGGGAAATACAGTATTGGGATTTGGGAGCTTCTAGGAATAGTCTCGACTTGATTACTCATTGTACAGTATGGTCGATCAGTCGTGGCCGCACTGGATTAAGATTTTGGACGGCTGGCGCAGCTTTAATTTTATAATTTTTATTATATTTGATTATTTTTTTCAATAGTGTACAATGAGCAAAAGTTCATAAAGCTTAACCTCACCAACCACAACTCGTCGGCCGTACTGTACCGTATGTGCGTCGAGTCGTTGCGGTCGATCGAAGCAGGGAGAGCGTGTGGACTGAACTTACTGTCGCTAACGTCATACCTTGTTTACTTCTATTGCTCTTCATATATGGCCATGGGAAACGGATTATATTATATTTAATATAATGTAAATATTGTTTTTATGCAACTTTTGTGTATTTATTTTAAATTATTTAATATTGAAATGTATATTAAAGACAATCTTGGCTCAGTGTATTACTTAAGTATTTGAGTGTAAACGCCTTAGTTGTGAATTTGATCCCAACTTAGGAATATTTTAATTATTTTCATTTTTTGCGTCTGTTATCCGCCTCTCAACACGTAACGTCTCGAACATTATTGGACGGTGCCGAGGGAACTTTACCTTCCCTTTACCTAATTCGTTGTATGCAGGATAAAACGTCAAGCTGTGATGTATAAAATTGAGTTACATATTTTATAAAGAGACTTGAATTATCTGATATACACAATTAAATCTCTTTAATAGTCCGTAGTGACAGATCTCTGCGAGAAAATTTAGAATTGTATTCAAAATACACACAAAAAGCAACCAATTTAACACAAACAAAAACTAGAATATATTAAAAATTGCAATTTAGTTCAATTAAAGTAAATGAAATATATCTTATATAAGCAATATGATGTACATATGTACACGAAGTTTTATCTATCAGGCTAGGAGGCTAGGAGGGGCGGGAGGGCGGCGTCTGTGAGTTGGCGCCCAAAATATGCCGCTTGGGCGCTGGTTATTTCGCAACACTAAACTAAAGATGGACAGCGCTATTCTCAACACCAGATAGGGTTACATACTGTACTACACGCGTAACACACGCTCCACATATTGATATTTATAGACACTTATTCGGGTTCGACTCTTCAATTCATATGTATATACGCTTCACGCTGTATCCCGCACATATCAGGATAGGAAAATGGACCTAGTGTTAAGAAACTCCGTTTCACTCGCTTTCTGTCTGTCAATCACTTTCTGCTCTCCACTTTACTATATTCTATTTACTATTGTTTACTTAATTACTTCACTAAGAGTAACTGCCCTACTTGGAAGAAAACGTGAATTTTACAGGACATACCACTCGTCACCGGTGCAACACCGGGAAAAAATTTTATAACGCTTGTAAACACAACCATTGTCGCTATCACTCGTCACTCCCTCATCCATGCACACTGGACACCAGACACCGGACACAGGACACTGAACACAAGTGCACAGTGTACCAGCGTATATATGACACAACATGTCATTCAAAACATTGATCGAAATACGTAAATACTGTATATTGTAGTAATATGAGTAAAATTAAAGGCGAAACGCCAGCGAGACCTCTATATATCGCTTTACGTCTCAGTTAATCAAATGTTTTTTTGTCTTCTTACATATTTGTTTTTAAATTATATATATATATATATATATATATATATATATATATATATATATATATATATATATATATATATATATATATATATATATATATATATATATATATGTAGATTCTAATCCTAGTAATAATTTTGAATTATGAGCAAAATAAAGACATGTACTTAGTCTTTTTTTTCTATAAATGTTTCTTATTAACTTTCCTTACAATACAATATGGCGCTGTAAAAAATTATACATACATGCTAATATATTTTTTAAAGTTGCTTAATGAAATAAAAAATGTTTTTATAGCTTTCAATAAGTTTCTCCATATGGTATATTTTATAGCAAGGCCGTGGACGGGCGGCGCGCGCGGTGCGTCAGAGACTGATTTATAGCATCTGAGTCACGGCATGAGATCCACACACTATAAATCTATAAACGATCGATACTAAATGATAACGGCGCTAATTGAACTTTTAGATACTAATATTTAAATGTCGATCGATTTATGGTGAACATATTTTTTTTGCTATCTATCTCTATATTTAATTTTTTAAGGTTACTAGCCAATATAAAGTTACATAACACTAAAATTAAATTTATATATATATATTTATTGGTAAATAAAGGTAAGTTTTGACATGCGGTAATATTGAACTTGTATTTTTTTATTTGTGTAAAAGATGATGATATTTTTTATTTGTGTAAAGAGCAGGAAAAGAGCAAGAATAAAATCTTAAAAGTTTCCTTATTTCAGAATGTCTAAATTTTCTCTTCTTCTAAATGCCTGATATTTGTCTTTTTGTTTTTTATTAAATAAGTTATACTTTGAATAAACAAGAAAAATCTTTTGGTGATGGCAATAAAGACCAACCCATAGACTATACATTTTTACTTTTACTGTGATCCTCGTTCATAATTATTTTATTACGACTTCGGCTTGTTTCGATGCTAATTATATAATATTAGCTCATTATAGTCTAAAATCCCACATGAGTAATGCACGGCTAATGGCTATCGATGTGTGGAGGTTTCCCACGGATTTGTTTAAGTAATGTGGAGTATTGATTTCCGCTATCCAAAATATGCTAGTAACTAGTCGTGGTGCAGCGGCACAAGGTGTGACTGTAAAACCGACTGGTTGTGGGTTCGATCCCCACTCGGGGAGATGAAATATTTACTTAATTTTATATTTCCATTTCTTCGCTCTGGTGTCGAGGCTAAGCGCGGCGTTAAGTTCTGCCACTCATCAAGCAATGTCCCCAGAATTCGGCAGAAAGTGGGGAACGGAGTGTCTTAACACTAGATTTCATCTGCCTACCCTGCCGTATGCGGAATACAGCGTTAAGCAGATTTTTATATTTTGTTTTAACTAGCTTTCACCAGCAAAATTAATTTAAAATTAATTAAATTAAAAAAAACTAGTCAAGAGCGAAGTGAACTCGCACACCGAGGGTTTCTTACTAATTTCAGGATTATAGGTCAACAGGAAGTACACCTTATAAAAATTGACAAAAGAAATCAAAATATATACCTAAATATGTTTGTTATGATTTTTTCTATTAGAAACTTGTAAACTGTAACTTTTGGGGATCATAATTATTCATTTTAATTACGTGGCTAATTGTAACAAAAACGAAGCATAAATTTTTGTAGTGTTTTTGATAATATGATATTAATTTCATATTAAACCAATACGCGATCATCAGACCTTCTATTAGAACGACAGACGGACACAAAATTTTTCTTCTAAAATAGGGAACCCTAAATGTTAAAAATTATTTTAAATATAAAAACTTAAAATACCTGAGATTATTTATATTATTAAACGCCGTGTTCGCCTATCTCGGAAAACTGTAAATAGCTTAATAATAAATAAATGACCCGTTTATCTAACTGAAAATAGGAAATCAAAACCGAAACTTACGTTCTTCGCGCTCAATGAAACTTTACAATTCGAAAACATCAAAGAATGAGTAATCAGTGAACGTGACTGAATGACCTAAATCTGTCAGAGTTTCAAACATTTTGGCAATTATACCTGATGTCAGTCGTACTCACATGTATATCTAACCTAACTGACAAGGTACTGGCGGTACCTACTTATTTATAGGAATATCCCAGAAAAAAAATGTTATTACAAATTAAATTGACAAATTTCTAAGTAAATTTCAATAAATGTATATCGTATTTTTCCTAAATGTACTAGTTCGTTCGTTCGTTTTGCCGATAGTATGTAGAGCTTCCTCTATTTCTAGAACTCTTGCCTCTGACAGCCAGGAGTCCTGGAAGCTTGTCAATCAGAAGAATCTTTTATATTTAAAATAAAATTTCGTCTATTTTTTGTTTAAAATACCCTAAATCAGATCCCGTATATATAATATGAATATTCTGTGATGCTTAATTCATTGCGAAAAAGTTTATGAGAGAGGAAAGACCGACTATATATGGATTTAAAATGTCACAAAAAAAATTAAAAGACTACAGTAAACAATTAGCCGTTGTTCAACACTTAATTGAAATATAAACGTCTGGATAAGCTTAACATTTTATTTGTTCATAAAATGTAGTGAGAAGTGAACGAGGAAACAACGCGACGGGCGGTCGGTGGTTCAATCAAATATATTTGGATTTTGGAGGATGGAGGTGGAGGTGTGTCTTTTACTTAACCACAAAACTGAATACCCAGAACGAATATGAATCATGTGTCATCAGCAATACATAAAGTTGGTTGACACATTCGTTAATAATTATTAATATGAACCTCTTACTGTTTTCCTCGTTCGAAGATTTCATATAATTCAATGGGTTAGTAGTGTCTAAAGTGTGAATACGTTCCTAGCGCATTTAAAGAGCGGGGAAATGGAAATAATTCATTCCCCAGAGTGGAGATCGAACCCACAATCATTGCGTGTACTGTAAGACGTTGTCCAACAATAAAAAAAACGTCATGCCTATTATACAGGAAAACTGTTACTTAAAACTATTGAAAAATATTTATATAAATATTGTACAAAATTTAAGGAAAACAAGATGTTTAACCAATTAGTTACATATTATTTATCAACTCTGATATTTAACAACACAATATATAGACGCATTCACATAATGAAATGCGTTATGCGACTTCACTCTGTATCCTGCAACTGCGCTTCAACTGCACAAATCCAACGCTGCAATTTGTCTCGACATGAGAGCGAAGAAATGATAATATTATTTTTTTTTTTATCGAGTAGGAGTCGAGTCCACAACCTGTCGCGTTTATAGTCACAAGCTGGTGCCCGTGCGCCACTATTATATAGTGGCATTATTTTTTTATAGTTTTTTTGAATTTTTGCTTAAAATGTTTTAGTAAGAACATGGCTAGTGATGTTAGTCCGTACTCGAGCCTCGAAGATCTGGCGCGCCGCCAGCTCTGTGTAAATACCGCATATGGAAAGATTTTTAGCAGTAGGTCATGTTGTGTTTCCCGAATCATTACGGCGTTATTTCTGGTATAGGTACAAAGAACAGCTTAACGCGTGATGTGACACTCGGTCCCCTACTTTCCGCCCAATTTTCGAGACATTGCGTGTTGAGCGGCGGAACTAAGCGCCACGTTTTGTCCATTACTAGGAACGGGGAAATGATAATAAAAAAAAACACTTTCTAGAGGGAATCGAACTCACAATCATGACGTTTATAGTCACTGTCACACGACAGGCACGAACCTAAGAAAATAGTTCAGGAATTATTTTCATTTAAGAAAATAGTTCAAAAGTATGTAATGTCACAAACTATAAATAAAGGTATAAATCATAAATACAGCTTCTAAATGTGCCATATTAGTCTTTTCCTATAAATATAAATCCTATTAATGCCCATATTTGTAATGAATGAATACATATTATTATTATGCAGATGAACAGTGAATTTGTCAATGTTGTTATATGAAAACGAAAGGCAATTTTCTTTTGGTGAGCTTATTTCTTACAAAAACCCAAGGTCGAAATAGATTTTTTTTTTACTTTCAGACAAGTCTCTACATATTTGATTGAAAATATGCCGTTGTATAAAGATTGATAAATTATAAAACAAAAAAATAATTAGCTGAAAATTTATTTTATAACTTTCAGCTACAACAAAAATATAACAATAGACCTCGATACACAACTTTTCTTCTCAAACCCAAGAGGGTGTGTAAATGTAAAAACACACATTTTAATGTATAAATTAGTTAAAAAAATATAATGTTAGAACGTATAAGATAGTCAAGAACTTTGCAATACCTATTTATATTAAAATATAACGCCCCGAAGAAATGATCTTCTCTTATATGTATGTAGACACAAAGAAAAATTATTTACAACAAACAAAACAAAAGCTGGGTACTAGCTGGGTCCGTTCAACGACGCGACCGACGGCGGTCTTTATTATTTTTTATTTACGCCGCCTCATGCAAAGTGGAATATAATAATAGAGTCGAATATCTTAAAGGGAATTTTAATAGCATCCTTATTTGGTATACAGAAAATGGAATGTGAGGCGTGAATCATACGCGGCGTAGGACGCTGCCGGACTCCAGAGACGCACCAATGTACGCTAAATTTATTTTTATATCTATATGATATTATCCGCTTCTCGTAAATACTTTTTAGCTTTATGCTTTATGCTGCGCATAGCAGAATACGCAGACAGAATCTAGTGTTAAGACACTCCGTTCCCCACATTTCCAGCCGATTACTGGGTGCATTAAGTTTTGAGTGTTGAAATTCAAAGAATCGTAACGTGTATGTCAAATGGAAATAACCAAGAATTGTGTATGACCGAGGTAAATCGTACCATGTTCTTGTACAGTGGATTACATCTAGATCATATAGTACAATACATTAATTTCTTCATATTCATTGACACTATCAAACACAAAATGTTTTTTTTTTTATTTAAACAGCCTTAATTTTTAGTTCCTGAGATTGGCGGTATCAATCAAATAAATTCTTCAACTTAATAATATTAGTATAGATTGCTTTATGGATACTATTCAAATACTATGATGATTAATGGAGATGGGCCAACGAAGCTATTCATAGCTTTTAGATATCACAGAAATCAAATATGGTCAATACACACACAAACATGATATATGTTTGTGTGTGTGTATTGACCATACAACAACATTTATTGTCTCTTTCAATGAAAAAAATAATTTGAAGAAATAAAAAAACTAAAATGTAATTACCATAATTTTAAAACTTAAAGTGTATGTAATTAACAAATAAAACATGGACAATGGATTTTTATCCTAAAATAAGTATTATATAAAATAGATCATCTGAAAATAAAATTTAAATTTACATTTAGTATTTTATGATGTGATTGGAAACACGACCTAAAATAATTAATCTGATAAGTTTCTTATCTGAATGCATTTCGAGTGTAGAAAAATTTAGTGTCAGCTTCAGCTGTATACCTCATAGCACTCCATATTCTGCTTAAAAACTTGTTTTAGTATCTTTTTAGTTGAAGCCATTCACCGTAACAGGTTGTTGGTTTGATTCTCGATTCAAAAATAATAAAATATTTAATATTTTCATTTCCTAGCTCTGATAACATTCAACATGCAACGAACAATGCGGCGGAAAGTGGATCCGGAAATGGTAATGAGAACGGAGTATCTTAACTACTAGGTTCCGAGGTTCCTTCTATATACACTTTACGGGATACAGCGTGAAGATGAAAAAAAAATTATACCGTATGCGCCGTCAACCTTAGTAAACGATATTATAACGTAGGTGGTGCATACAGTCTCTAGACTTACGATATCGCCGTAGAAAATTTCCATTACATGAACAATCCAATTGTGACATATTTATATTTACAATATTTATGAATATTTCGTTTTACAATGTGTTGTGAATGCGCCATTCACATTAAATATCGAGTTTATTGATTTTGAGGCATTGATTATGAATTTATAGAGTTTAGTTAGTTAATATTCGTTGTTGCATATGTGTTATTGAGTTATAATAACATTTTTTTACATTTTAAAAGTTTTATCCGAGATATAGAAGAGAAAAATACATTTTTAAAAAACATATATATTTTTTGAAAGTATCGATATTTGAACCAGCGTTTTTCGTTCTTTATTTTATCTTGGTCAATATTTATTTACTTTTTTTTATCGTTTTTTATCAAAATAATTATTTATAAATACCCAAACATATAATAGGTATACTAATGGTTAGCTTCAAATGAAAATATTTCAATCAAACGCCTTAAAAACTCGAAATAAATAATAATTTCAAGCATTATCAATTGCCTTATCATTAAATAGGCCAACAAGTAACTCTAGACCGTTACACAATAGGAGTGATAAGAAACATCTCGATAGAATCTATTTACAGTGGTTCGTACTGACTAATGTAATATCAGAGTCTCAGAGACGTACGATAGCTCTCGTATTTGCGCTGCGGGGGACATTTTGACACTTGCCATATTCGGTCTTAGGAGCCGCTACTTGAACTTTTTCGTGTAATGGAAACTACAAATAAATTTCTCAACTGTATGTGACATGGATGTTGATTTGTCTGATTTTTTATGAACATTTAGTGCTTATTTTGATCTTTGATATTGTCATTGACATAAATTTGGTTTTCAATAACTTTATATAACTTGTAAACTGTTCAACATTTCTAAAAAAGCTAGAAATGTAAGGAGAATTTTAAGATACAATGTTAAATTCCGTGTAAGAAATGTCAGCTTTAGTTAAATATTGGCAACATTTGGTTAAATGAAAGTTTTTATAACACCTGTCCACAAGAACATGAACAAATTAATTTGACTTAAAAACAAATTATTTGCATTGATATTCATTAGAGACGTATGTATGTACGTACTACATGTGGTCCGTTATCGTTATCGTTATCTCTAATCACAATCACGTCAGTAAACAAAGTCGCTTGTAAACATTGGTGTCCACTGCACACTACACACAACCTATCGACGTTGTATAGATAATATAATCACCTCCAGCTTCGGGCAGCATTTGCGACATCCAAGTGTCCGTCGACACTCCGCGTCCGAGGGGCGTGGGGGTGCCGTGGGGTGCTGTGGGGTGCCGTGGGGTGTCGTGGGGTGTTGGGGCAGTACGGGCGCCGGCGGGAGGCGCGCACGCTGCACTGCTGCAGCGCTTATCGCGGGGGCCGAGCGAGTCGCGCACGCACGACTAATCTAAATACAGACAACTCGGCCGCGACCAAAATCACCATTGGTTTACGGCCTAAATATAGAGCAGCAGAAATAAATGCGTTTTTACGTGTTTTTCACGAGTATTAGACGGGAATAGTAGTTTCTGGTGGTGTGCCAGCGAAACCCGAGATTGTTGCCGTATTTGGCAGGCGGCCGCGGTGGACGCATTTGGGTATTCGTTTCGGCCCGGAGTCGACTGTGCGCCCGCGCCGCGCTAATTCGAGCTTCCGTTGTGCGATACCTGCGCCGATGTGACGCCCGATACACTGTGCGCCGGTATCATACCTTATATGGGCATGTTTTCACGCTGCAAGCAACGGAAGTTCGAAATTGACGAAACACTTGCCAGCGTCTAAATATAGAACTATCACATTTTTTTCCAAAGACGTTCTACTGTGTTGCACAATATGTAGCTGTATTTAGCCAAGAAGCACATCGATATTTGCCTCTCAGTGTCGGTGACCTATATCCGTCGGCTCGCGGTACAAGACGCCCGGTGACCGGCGACCGGCGACCGGCGTGCACATGATAATCAAATATATTATTTTTAATGCTCCACTGATAAGCTATCATTGCATCATAAGCGTATTATTTAGCGCTCTATAAAATACTAAATGCGAATGCAATTATATATTCTATATTATGCTTTTATTAATTAAATGAAAATTATGAATAATTGTGTACATTTCAATACATGTGTATTAAATAATGACGTAAGAGTGCAGATAGCAGTCGATCAACTAACTAACTTACTGTAGTTTTATGTTGATGTGTCATCGGTTGGTGACCCTCCGACAGAGCTTTCAGTATGACATAAATATAGCACAGGGAACTATAACATCGAAAGTTAACTAATTAATTGTGAGGATTACAAGTTAATATTACTATAGTATAGTAGAAAAAATGAGTATAGCATCACAGGACGATCCGGCTACCAGTTTGATAGTAAATTTGCTTTGTAAAGAGAGACAAGAGAAAAAATAGTGTAATCATTTTTTTGAAGATCTTTCGATGTGATAATATCCTGTAAAATGTTGAAATTATTGGTATTAATCTTCCTATGTATGCCACATAAACATAAGCACATAATTAAAATATAAAAGACAATGATCTCAGTGTCAGTTTCTAAACTGGCCGTTGCACAAGAGACTGGCAGGTTCGTAATGGTGTCACATGGTGCTCGAGGCGTTCGTTCTTTATACATATCAAACCCACGTACCTTTCATATTATATCTAAATTCTACATGGTCAATGTGAAATACAGATAACCGTTATGTTAATAAAGATATAAAAGTATCCATAACTAAATATTTATAAAATCGGCTTTTTGTGCCGTGTGATCCCGGCCTAGAATAGGATCATCCTGGTACTGGTGGTGTCGTAAGAAGCGACTAAAGTACGTGTGGTAGAGTCACGTCGCCAGCAATGGCAACACGCATGGGCAGACTCGACCGGATCATTACCACCCCCGGCATTTAAGACCGGCGTGAAGTAGTGGCTTTATGCCACTGCGTTTCGCATCAGGTAATGCCGGGCTCCGGAGCCCAAACCACCTTAAAGGCCGGCAACGCACCTGTAGCTCCTCTGGGGTTGCACGGGGTCGTGGGCGGCGGTAATCACTTACCATCAGGTGACCCGCATGCTCGTTTGCCGTGTCTTTTCCATAAAAAAAAAAAAAAGCTTCACGCTGTATCCCGCACGCAGCAGGGTAGGCAGAGGGAACCTAGTGTTAAGACACTCCATTCCCCACTTTCTGCCGAATACTGGAGGCATTGTTGATGGATGGCGGAACTCAACGCCACGCTTTGCCTAGTTACAAGAACGAGAAAATGTCAAAATGTATCAAATATTTCATTTTTTTGTGTAGGCATCGAAGTCGCAACCTGTTACAATCAGACTACTTTTAAACAAAAATTAATTAACTAACCTATTAACTCGTATATAAATTATTAAATGTAAATATTTAACTTTTATCTCACACGTCTATGTTTTAGCATTCCAGCGTAGTACAGTAGACACTAGGATATAGAGACTTAGACAGTAGTGTAGGACACTGAACACTGTACAAGTAACTAGTAGACCTATAGGCACCTGAAATGTATGTTAATTGGCCTGCGAACTGCGTTAAGCGCGAGGCTGTCGATCGTAATATGAAATGAGTTCTGGTGAGTGTCCGCAATAATATGAATATAGGTATTTATCGATTCCTTTAAAACAATTCTATTAAGCCTTATTATGTTGAGTGATGTTAATACCAACGTGTACTTTTTAAATGATAAAAAACACCAATAACTTTTTTGTGTTCGTGCCATTTTTTGTCTTTTTTATGTATTTTTAAGATATAAGTTTCCAGAACACAAGAAGGCCGAAGGCCGCGTACAAAGAGGTTGAAGTATGTGGTCGAGACGAAAGAGGGTTGCAAAGACTGTAGCGTTTGACATTCCGTTCTATAGGTTACCTCGACAGGGATAAAACGTGAAGCGAAAAAATTGTTCTATATATATCACAATTATTTCTGATTGCGTCTTCATGGCCAATAAAATGCTTATCAATTTCCTAAGAAAGTTATAAATGTTGTAAAATACATATAAAAATATAATTTTAGAGTATAATAATAATAAAAATACCATTAGAGCGTCAAAGATCAAGTCGCAGAACGATGCTATGTGTAGACTGTGGACACTTGTAGTGGACGTATCGCCTTTCACCGCGTGCACTGCGCGTACGCATATCTAGAGACATAGGCGTGTCGCTTGAACACGCCACTCCCCCGCAAATATCTTAGAAAGAGATTATTTTGAGAGTTCCGTACCTTAAAAGATAAAAAAGATGACATTGCAGGACCTTTTTGTTGTCCGTCTGTCCACCATTATCAAAATTGCGGGGAGAAAACAATTTGAAATTAATATAAAAAGCATCAGGTCTACGTCCCTTGTAGCACAGAAAAAGTAATATTCTAAGTCAACACATGTAAAAGGTACTCGTATAAGCGTTTATGCGTCGTATTCGCTGCATTTTGGATTAAATATCTGTGAAACTATGAAAAATTGGTACAATGAGTATACGTAGTACAAATTAAAAAAAAGATATAAATGTAGCAATTTTTTTCGAAATAGTATAACTTTTTCTATTTATAAACCGATTGAAATAAAAAAGACACTAGATGTTAAAAAAGAAGCTTGCTAATATACAAAGTGAAAATTGCAATTAAATAGGTATAGCCGTCTCAGAGCTTAGCGTGAATACACGCACAGACAAATAGACAAACATACACATAGATAAACAAAAAAACATTGTTTTGGTTATTAAATGCCACCAATATATGTTTTTCTTCTATATCTTCCATGGACAGACACCGATCCGTTATGATTTTAATATTAGTAAGTTGTATACTTATTAATATAATAAATTCATTAATTAATATTTCTGATTTTTTTTTTCTTTCCTTCTGGTTTCAAGACAGAGCGTGACATTGCATTCCACCACTCACCTCGAAAATTGGGCGGAAAGAAAGGAATTATGTGTTTTAATAATAGGTTCCCTCCGCCTTTCTTGCTATATGCGGTGTAAAACGTGAACCTAAAATATTTTTTTAAAGGTAGTATAATTTAGCCCCTATCCAACCGGACGTCGTGTCGCTCTTTTTTGACACTCGTGAAGTTGGTTAGTGTGGTAGTTGGTTACGCAATGAAGACGCGCCATCTCGTAATACACAATATTACTTTATTGTCGTGTTTATTTTTGTACTATGACTCAGTGATCAATTCTTCTTTTTCCGCGTTTGTAAGTACTTTCTTATACTAATACTCATTACAAAATTACTATAAAATAACTTTAAGCCGGCGAAGCATTGAATCTCTCCTCTCAACACGTAATGATTCGAATTCAGATAAAAAATGGTGAAAGAAGTGAAGTTATAATATTTAAATATTTTCCCTAAATATATTTATATTAATATGTTTTTTTTTTTGACAAATCAATTTAATAAAGTGCATGAATTACGAACATATGTATGACAATACTGCGAGGAGAGTGCCAAAATAATGTTGTAACATGTTTTAACGATAAATTATATACTTACATATATACTTCATCATAATATAATCTAAGTATTTACTTATGATTATTGTATAGTGTTGAGGAATATATTATAATTACAACGGATATCAGATATCTGCTAACAACAATCGTGTACTTAATTTTTTCTCATATTGAATATATAAATGTAATCAAAAATATATAGATAAATATATTTAATTTATTAATCTTCTTGACAATGTTGACTTTCTAAAAGCAAATAAAATATGCACACGAATGGCTATCGAAGACTCTATATCTAATACCTACGGCGAAGTTATTACCAATAGTACCTATAAATAACAAATTAAAGATATACTTATATTATGTCAAGATTCAAATAAAAATGCACTACAATGTACATACAATATACATACAAAATCAATTTTTTTACGGCCGTCCTACGTGCAGGTCGATGTGCGGCGACACCCGCATTAGCATAATGAGGTAATGAAATTATTAGAACAAAAAAGTGCGTGGCAATTTGTGCACGTCGCCACTCACCACCACCACCGGTCGGTGACTTGGTACTCGTGTACGGTGTGGTACATTTACATACCACTGCTGTGTGCGCGGGGGAGTCGCGTCTTGCAGGGCTGTCATATACATAGACCTATCATGTCTTTAAACACGGCGTTGAGTTTCGCCAATTAACACGCAATGTTTCGAAGACTAAGTGGAATGTAACGAAGTATCCAACATATAACACTAGCTTGCGTCTGTCGATCTTGCTATATGCGGGAAACATCGTGAAGCACAGAGAGAGACAGAGAGAGAGCCTTAAGATATCGTAAAATATTATATTATTTTTAAGATTAATTAATGTTACTCAAAAATAACACATTACATAAGTTTGATATTAGCATCTATATCAATATAAATATTTTGTATGAAGTATTAAAAACCAGTGTCACTAACCACTACTGGAACATAATAACGATAATACTACTTCACGCAGCCCTGTGCAGCGTCCGTTGATGCGCGGGCGCATGCGCTCGTGGGCGCTCCCCGAACGCCATCCGTCAGCCGCTCGCCCTACATGGAGACAATGAAAACATTCGATTGAGTGTAACGACTCAATACTCAATACACACTTGGAACTCACTGTGAGCTTTACGATTGCTCACTTTCGACACCAAGTTCACTTGAATAAATTAATTATCATTATTATTTTTGAAATGGTGAATGTTATTTTTAATTAAAAAAAGTTTTTCATTATTTGCATTATTTATTATTATTTAAACAAAGAACAATTACCAGTACTAAGATGAAGGTACTTGATTAAGTATACGGCCTTTAAGTAGATGCAAGGCCAAAAGCGATCTGTATTTAAAAAAATATTATATCCGACAATTTACTAAATTTATAATATGTAGAAATAACTAAAAGTTATGTAAGTATAACACATTATACATTCCAAATGCGACGCGAGGCAGCTCATATTGCAAGAGCGCTGGGTTACATTAGAACGAAGAACAAGATGTAACATAATCTTCCCCAATATATCCACGCTCCAAAATTTAAATATTTTTTCTTTTCGAACCAGTAATTCCTGAGGTTAACGCGTTCAACCAAACATACTCTTCAGCTTCTGTAGTTCTTACGTATTACTTAAGAATACACAATAAATATTATTATCTAACTTGCTACCAATCATCCCAATATAATTTCAATATTAACCCACCAGTATGGTAAAGTTTATCATCGATAAACGTATCTTTGGTTAAAGTAAAGCCAACTTGCGCAGGCGCACCCACGTAGTATAATATCTGCCCTTACAAGGAAAGTGTCGTTAGGCAATACCCGATAGTTCGTGTAATTAATTTATATTAATATTTACACCACATGTTTTTGGACTAATGGGTGGCTCTAGACGCTGTGTTGGTGGTACTTTGGGTTTGATAAATAATCTATAGAAGCTAAATAGGTGGCTTCCCAGTACTTGTAAATAGCGTTGCTTAGGGAAATTTATATTTTACAGTTTCATGTTTTTTGCTACACTTTCTTCCAGCGGTAATTAACGCCCAGGTTTGGTCTACAGGAATAAAATAAAATATTTTTAATATAATCATTCCCCTGAGAAGAGATTAAGCCTGCAATTATCGCGTTACAGTCAAACATTGTTAATGATGTTAAAAAGAAAGTAGATATAATAGATTTTTTATATATTTTACAAAACTGTTTTCCGTATTTAATTATATTATAATTATAAAGAATAGAAGATAAAAAGAATTCGATTTTCCTAGATAAGTTTTAGTTTCTTTAGTATATGAGGCTACCTAAATAACTTTGACTATTATTATTTATTTCACTTTATTAGCTGCAAGTTGTATTAATGCTATGCTTCCGCATATAACAGGATGTGTGAAAGAATGTTACAACGCTCCGTCCAATTTACGAGGCATTGCATGTTGACTGGTGGAACTTAACACTGCTATCTATCTAGTTGTCAAAGTGAAAAAATGAAAATAATTCATCCCTCCGAGTGAGAATGGAACTCACAACCGTCGCGGTTATTGTCAGACGCCGCGCTGCTGTGCCGTTTAGTCATTAAATTTCTTAGAACAAGTAAGTAAAGAGGCATGTAATAATATTAATCAGTCCGAAAAAAAAGAAGAAGCAAAATTATCTAATTATTTGTACTTAGTCCATGGGATTGCTGCCTTGTGAGACGTCAATGCGAGTATCATTGTGCCGATAGTGGTCTCAAGTAACGGTTTAATAGCGAAAAGCTTCGACTATCATTCTAAGAAGTTATCACTCAACTGTTGGATGACTTCTCATTGATAATAAAAAAATATAAAAATCTTCATATTCTTTAGTATTAGTTAAATAGATAATGGATTTACAAATACCGGACTATACACATGTACACAAGGAAAAAAAATATTTGCGTCATAAAAATGACAAAACTTACGTCAAACCTCATTATAATATTATTGAAAAGTGACTGTAATTGAAGTAATTTAAAAATCATTCAAAGGAAAATGACTCAACATGGCGAATAAACAAATAAGGGCTAAGCTTTTGGGCATAATGTGCTATAAACAATAACACGACAACTTGCGATATAATGAGGTTAGCGCGGTAGTGCGCGTGGGATTTTCACGTACACTAGCGATCGCACCTGGCTTCGTCTGAGTTCTCTATATGGGGAAAACTAGTAGTAATCACTGGTTACTTTTTTATTAGCTAGAAAAATATATTAACTGTACTGCCGCTGTAATGTAGCGGAACACAACGCTACATTACATCGGCGGTACACAACGTTGTAAGCGGCTTGTCTCGTTACTCGTTCGATACTCGAGTCGATATTTTGATTTCTCCACCATACCATGGTGGAGAAATCAAAATATTAAATATATCATACCCCCGATAGAGAATGAAAACCACAATCTGTCGCGTTTATTGTCGCTCGTAACGTTCATGCCTTGCGCCACGAACGCCCACAATTATTATCTACATAGAAAAATTAAACCAATTTATAATTAAACATATCTATATACAACAAAATAAATATGTGCTATAAAGTAAAATGACAATAAAATTTAAGTTAATGCCATATCGAGTTGAGGAGTGCGGTCGTGCTTATACAGTTTGTCATATCTTTGCGTTTGTCAATAATATAACCAAATCAGTCGGCAAGAATCGTCGATCGCACCAAAAGTGGCTTCAATAAATATAATACGATTTTAGTATCGGTATATAAGTGGCGTCCCTCGCCTTGTTTCCTTATAACCAATAATAAGATGCTGTTTTGCGAATATTTAGCATATAGAAATGTCTCCCGCTCGGTCGTCGGTCTGTTTACCGATTTGCTTTTATAGATAAATATTTTATTTATTCAATTTGCCTTATTATACTTTGTTATAGTCTGTTGAGGCCAGTCGTGGCGCAATGGCACGAAGTGTGACTGTAAAATCGACTAGTTCTGACTTCGAAATCCCCACTCAAGAAAATGAAATATTTATTCAAATTTATATTTTTATGTCTTCGCTCCGCTGTTGGGCCAAAGTACGGTGTTGAGTTCCGCCAATCAACACGCAATGCCTCCAGAATTAGGCGGAAAGTGGGGAACGGAGTGTCTTAACACTAGGTTCCCTCTGTCTACCCTGCCGTGTGCGGGATATAGCGTGAAGCTTTTTTATTTTATACTCTATTGAAAATATAATGCGTAAACCTTTTTTTTACCATCAAAGGTTATTTCAATGTATAGGAACATTTTGTTTACCATCAATTTTTACTGCGTCCCGCTTATAGTAAGAGTGAACCTGGGAACTCTAATGTTGACACACTCCGTTCTCATTTAGACATTTCTGTTCCCCAATTTTCGCCTAGTTCGAGGTATTAAAGAGTGGCGGAACTAAACGCCGCACAACCTGCGCCACGACAGCGTCAACCTTGTTTGTGTTTGGAACAAATATTTAATTATGTTTTATATATATTCAAAAGTTGATATTCAAATAAAGCTCTTTTGATGATTTTTTACTTATTGTTAGTTTATTATAAACTGAACTGAACCGTAAAATTGTGTGTTTGAATCCCACTTAGGGCAAAATAAATATTTTTTAAAACTTGTTCTTCATTTTTACGCTTTATCCCGCATATAGGTATATCAGGTTTTGTGGAGGAGGAGAACTTAATATTGACTTACTTCGATCTCCACTTGCCGCTCGACTTCGAGCGATTGCGTGTTAAATGTCTTCCCTGTAAGGTGAAATGAAAATAATTGAATCGAGTAGGGATTAAATCAACAACTATTTCTTCTTAACTTATTTTCAATATTTTCGTATTTTTGTTCATCACCTAAAACACAACTCTAATTCTAATTGAATTAACAGTAAAGTACAGAATGACTTATTCCTTCTTTG
Organism: Heliconius sara; assembly: GCA_917862395.2. Lineage (NCBI taxonomy): Eukaryota > Metazoa > Arthropoda > Insecta > Lepidoptera > Nymphalidae > Heliconius > Heliconius sara. Next base: position 174,346 of record OU860788.1, on the reverse strand, counting down.
TCAAAAGACATGAAAAAAATAATAATGAAAAATGCCTACAATATTAAAGAAAAAAATATTCTCATAGTAAACATTAAAGTTAGTTGAACTATTTAATTAATTATAATATATAGTGCGTCTGCGACTGCCCACATGCGCCGGCACCGACGCGTCTCGGCGTAATGATTCAAACGAGCCTTCCGCAAAAATGTTCCGCACAAAAGATGGACTGATTCGGATGACAGATTGATTAGATACGGGTAGGGTTGATAGCCGCGGGGTTCTTTATATGTGGTATATTATGGCTTTGTAGAACTAGTTTATGTTTATGTAGTCGAATCGAAAATTACAATCTAATGATCTCCCTTTAACACATTGGTTCCCAACCATTGGTCCGCGGACCACCTAGCCTAAATATGGTCCGCGAACGATTTACATTTTATGATTGAGGATGGTGAGGCGAAGTTTCTGTTTGATTATCACAGTTGATTTTTTGTTATACATGCTTGATCAAGAATAGGTTGGGAACCTCTGCTATAACATAAATAGACTTGAATTGATTCGAAAATATTAGTTTGGACCTATTGGAACAGACAACATATGTTATCTTAAATTTTATCATGCAAAATGCCAGGTTAGTCAATTGAAGTACAGCCCTAGCACTGTTAAGTACTAAAAACTAAGGAAACATGCTTGTTCAAAGATCCATAATGCTTGCCTCCGTACCGCCCACGGCCGCGCTAATGATGGATGGACCAACAGTTTTAATGTAAGCTTATACTACAATATTTTGCCTTAAAAGTCACATTTTATAATAGTTATCGGTCGCAAAAGTTGTTAGAAAACGTATATATTTTTTTTGAAAAACCCTCCGTTAATGCTCCCCTACACTCCCTACTAACATGCCAAATTTCCACTTCCCAAATCCAGTAGTTTCGTCTGTGCGTAGTATGTCAGTCACTCAGTAACGGAATAGACTTTATAGATAATATACCAGAACCATACATTTTTCACATTCTGTTGAATAGGATAGCGATAAATCATTTTATTTTCCAATTATCGCCTATTTAAAAACAATGCCGGATAAGTGGTGAAGCCACAATCCCTTTGCTTTAACGAACATAAAACAAGTCCCCATTTCTTCATGTTTTGAATGCATAACTTTTACGTTCAGTTGCAATTTTACACTAAAGACTTGGACTTTTATAAAATAAAAGTAATAAATTAATAATTTGTCGATTTTTCATCGAGCTAAATCGATAGGTTTTTATTTAAACTAAAAAAGTTTTCAAAATAAGCTTAGATATTACATAATTGAATGCTATTTTCAAATGTACTTAGTTTTAAAATGATATCCGTGGATAATCTTTTGTTCCATACTTACATATAAGTATATAAAACGTACGATTAGTGCAGCTGTAAATTATTTGAACTTCTTTAAATATTGCAAGAGACGCAATCAAAACTTGTAAATAGTTTTATTCAAAACAACAAGGTACACGATTTAAAAAAACAAACGCAAGAAACAAAACTAGATTTCCTTTTTTTAAATTACTTATTGACATTCACACTTTATTTTTTTGTCCTATTTGTTAGTATAGAATTTAGGCACACATTTAATTTTATTTGTTTTTTTTTAAATACAATTACGTCCTTGTTGCACCATATGAACGATATCTATAAATCGACATAAATTAGGAGAATAAAATGCCCACTCTGTCTGCACTCTTGTCCGTTCATTGGAAAACATTTAATATTTTTATTTATATTCCAAATTGCAGTGCAAATAATATTATAAGAATAAAATGGGAATAATTGAGGCCAGTAGGCGTAGGGCCACACGCTTACAACTGTAAGCGCGATAGTTTGTGGATTCATATTAATTAATTTCTTCTCTCTGGTACAAGAGGAATAAGTTATTGATAGAAAAACTATTAAAACTCTCTAGATAACTTTGCTTTATATCAATAAGTGAAGAATTTACGATTGTGAATTAGCATATCCACCTACTTGCATTAGCGTCGCTTGTTAGTTTTCCAGTAAATGGTACCTACCGTTTACTAGCAAGTGGTACCAGATGCATAATATTTATGCAAATACAGAATTAATGTAGGAAACTTATAATAAACTAATAATTGTTGCCTCAAGGTTCTGTTCGAAGTTATGATATAGAGTTTGAATAAATTGTAGGGCTTTTGTGTTATTAGCATAGTGGTATAGTCATACTTAGCAGTTTATTTGCATAGGTTATTGAAAGGAATGCCGATTAAAGCGATTAAATTTCAACGATATTGTATTTTTTGAAAAATATATATATATCTAAAAATCCTGTGCCTACTACATATAAATATCACCTAGTAAGCAATTGTGGCAAATTTTTATTAGAGAGTAGTTATTAAATTTATGTTTAAATTTAATAAATATTTTTATTGAGTTTTCTAAATAGCGAAATAAAAAATATACGTACTTATACATAAATAATAAACATTTCCTTGTTAATTATAAAATACGTCATTCAACTTACGTATAAACACAATCCTTTGCGCTCCTTGAAATCCACACATTAGACACTCCACTGTTTGCTTGTTGCTGCTTATTATAAACAAAACTTTATTTACAATAAAGTAAAATTACAATAATGCTAGTCAATCATAATATATTAATATCACTTATTATAATCAATAAAACACAAAATTTTCTAAATAAGTATATTTGTCAAATATTTCCCGCCGAAATTTCGCTGAAATATTTTTCCAGTGGCGCGTTTAGGCAAAGGTATTGATGCATACTGCCAAAGCGCGTGAGTCCGAGCGCAGGCTGTACGCTTGTGGGTCACCGCCTACAGCCCGCAGCCTGCAATGAGATCACGGTGCTTCGAATGTAATTTACACTTACAAATAATGCAATCAATCTTTTGTGCGTTAAATTCATTTTTCTTTAGAAATAAAAGAGGCTTTCTTTGAATACGTGATGAAAATATGCACAAAGCACATTATGAATCATTTTGAAAAGCTTACATTATCTATTAAAAATGTTTGTAAAATAATAAAAATGATAAGATATTGTGATATCTATTAATAATAAAGCGTTATAAATAGTAGTGCTGAACTAAATAATAGTAAATTGCACGAATAAAATCGTCTATTTAGGTATAATATATAAAATTAGTAACTCGATGACTTAATAGTTAATTTAAACTCCGATCGTTCTTAGTTAACGTGTAATAGTATGTGCATGTGTGTACATCATTCAAAGATACGATGACGTTATCATACACTGAGTTTTGTAGTCATTATCTAGTATGGGAATTATTAATGATGCTTTAATTAGTTATGACATCAGATATCATACTATAGGTTATGGGGCAATAAAATACAATTATTAGTTTTGTTTTTTGGGGAAAATAAAAAAAATACAATGTTTTATTTACGATAATAACATAACTTTTATTACAAAATAGTCGTTAGTAATTTATAAAAAATATAAAACATGTGCACGTATAGTTTGGTAACTAACAAGCTATTAAACATGAATGTATAATTTAAAGTTATAATTCCTAAATATTAGTTCATATAATAGTAAAATAAATTATTAGGTATACGAGTTAGGCATCATTATCGGCGCCGTCGTTGACCTGAGCCGGCATGTAGTCGAAGAGCACCGCCTTCTTGTTGTAGCCGCAACGGAACAAGTTCCATGCGAGCTCCTCTGGAGTGTCCCCAGATTGGTCTGCGCATCTCTCTAAAACCTAAATATTATTAAGAAAATGAGATCATTTTTTATCGAATGTTATAATAGTTTTAGCGATTGTTGTGAATGGAAAATGAATCATTTTAAGGCTGCATATCTCACTCGTCGAAATACTTTTATTTATAAAGTAAACATAACACCGGTCGGAATACATCACACAATGCAATATTTTTAATTGAGCCGAAATATTAATCCTGAAGAACATATCAAAGGCGCAGGGCCGCAAAGTGTGACTATAAACGCGACAGATAATCGCTAGATTTCTCTGCGTATAATATTTACCTTAGTAACATTCTTGCCATCAGCACGATGAGCCATCTTGCCGAGCACCGCGGTTTTTTGCAACTTCCCGTCCTTACTGATGACCTTGCACTTCAACAGCACGCAGTAGACGTGCCTCTTCAGTGCCGCGTCCTCCACCAGTTCGCCTTGGAGGAGACTGTCCAGGAGCTTCGGGTCTACTTGAGACTGCGGGAGACAAGCTTCTGAATGCGCTCGGAACATTGCCTTCTCATCTTTTCCCAGATTCTTGATTGGTTTAAAATAAATAGATATATTATGTTGTTATGTACTTCATGATGTTTTTTTTAATGTCATTATAGAATAAATGTTTGAAAATAGTAAATTTGGGGTAGTAGATATTTTAAACGCAGTAGGTACTTACACCTATATGATTTGAATTGTGAAAGTACTTTGAGATTTTTCTTACATTTATGTTTAAAATTAAATATGTCTCTCAAAACTCACCACGCAATTTTTGCAATCTGCAAACGCCTGAAAAAAAAATCAATTGATTTGATAGATAATTTATTATAAGAAGAAAGTAAGTGTACAACTTTTAAATAAATAAATTGAGAACACACATAATAAAATACAAAAAAACTACAAACCGAAAACTACATTTTAAAATTAAAAGTGAAATAGTATAGTGAAATAGTAATATAAAAAATAAAAAATTAAACAGTCTTCATAATTTATTCACATTCATATTTTAATTGTTAACGGCTTCTCTACCTGCTGAACCATCATCGCGCTCATCCCCGCGAACATCAAGATCACCACGGCCATCATCACCACGATCAGCAGTCCTTGTGACAAGTACACCGGCAGGAGCAGCAGCACAACAGCCAGCGACAGCCGCAGCAGCGCTTGCAGTAACACTCGCGCGAGATACGATGCGGGGTCGGCTTTAAGCGTACGCGCATGTTTGTGGTGCGGTACTATTGGTTTGGATTGTTTTTGGGAGATTGATTCGAGTGGTCTGAAAAATTGCGGTCAACAATAATGTGAAAAATAAAAACGAAATACTACGTTTTACTAATAGATTTATCTAAATAAGCATTAGTCTTTTTAGTATTGTTAGAAATCTGAAGTGGTTAATGTTTTTTTTAAACAAAATAAAAACACATATCGTCTATATATCGTCTGTATTCTATTTGTGTTAAAAGTACTTAAATTGTTATAATTTCTTATGTATAATTAGTATGATACTGAAAATAGAAATGAACTTTAGTAGGGACCCGTGAACTTGTATTAATTGCAGACAGTGAGTTGTTTCGAAGCGTTTATTTGGTAAACAGCGTGCGGACGCGACATCACAACATCGCCAGTTCACTTCACAAATATGCGCGCTTTTGTTCTAGAGATATGTGTACACATATCATATCTACAATCACTATAGCACAGTTGTACGGAAGTGGTATCTTACAACTTACCTTAAAATAACGTTTTGAAGGAAACGAACACGAAGAATTTAGGTTAACACTTTTTATAATATTCACCTCTTGACCTAAATAAAACAGAATAAAACAGAATATATATAAAGTATAATAGTCTATTTATAATTAAATTGAATTTACAACATATCATATATATTCGTTCGACATTACATTGAAAAACATCCTAAATAATAATCTTGTTATATGATGTAAAGGGAGACTACCGTTAATTTAGATTTTTTAAGCTCAATGCTGCCAAATTTGGGCGACAGCAGAATTTACAGGGCGCCAAATTTGCGGAACAATAGAACTTTTTCTACCTAATACTAAATTAAAAGAATACTGGTGACTTTTCTTCTTTTCCGTCTCTCTCTCTCTCTCTTATACTTGGTTTTTGACTTTGTGTTCAGTTCAACAAACTACAATACTCCAACCTGATACCTCCAGCTAGTGCTTGGACAATACATGATCACAAACTTTAATAGAGATGAAAGCGAAATTATCAAAAATCATTTCCCCTTCCCTTACTATCGGTTATATTTGCTATGTCAGTTCTTGGGTATAGTTTTCTCATTTTAATTTAATAAAAAGAAGTCTGATAAAAAATCGAATAAAAAATGAGAACACAACAATCAACACATATGATCACACATCCTTACTTTGAAAACACATCGACACAGGCAGTAAGTTATTTACACGTTTGTCGCACATCATACATATCCAAACATGTGTTTACTGTGAGAGAAAGAGGACTCACCTCCATGATTGATTTTTTAACTTCACACTGTATACCGCATTACATTTTTTTCACTTTCACTCTGAATCCCGCATATAGCAGAGTAGGCAGATATAACCTAGTATAAATACACCCTGTTCTCAATTGCCGCGCAACTTTCGAGAAATGGTGTGCTGCGTGAGTGGCGGAGCTCAACACCACGCTTTATTTTACTACCAGGGCGCGGAAATAAAGCTATTTAGATAAATAATATTAGAAATAAATTAATATTTAATAAATAAATTAATTTTTATTACTAATATTCTATTTAAATAAAACTAAGTATTTAATTTCCTGAATACCACCCACTGCAGGAATCGAATCCTCAACCTGTTGCGGTTAAAGTCGCACGCTTGCGCCTTATACCCTTTGACGCTATGTACAGAACAATAAAGCTGAATGATTAGTCTCATAATCATCATGTTTATTGTCAGACGCTCTCCCACTGCACCACGACGGCCTCAACATACTCAACCCTTAAAACATCGGAAATACTCTACTATGAGTCTGTTACCCCTGGTATATCCTGTGCATGCACACAGCGGAGGGCGGGCGGCGCGGGCGCGCGGGGCACGCGTGCTGCAGCACGCAGGGTGCCGCGCCCAGCGCCACCAGCGACGTTAACACCAGTTGGAACAGCATGCTACGGCAGGGACTAAATACAAGTTGAAAATAGTAATCTAAATAGTTTTATATATAAGAATATAAAGTAACTAGAATTTCAATAAGTTGCAGTTGTAGTTGTAGCAGACGCTAAGCTGTTAATAATGAACAGCATAATATTCTGGCCTGATAAAAAGGTATATTTACCTATTCGTCTCATTCGGTGTTCAACTGCTTAAACTGGTAGTAACTATTAACATTGAAAGGATTTTCAAGCCAAAACATGATAATTAAAAAACTAAAATTTACAATTTTACTTATAATATATATAAATATGACAAAGAATTTACTTTTCTATTATATAACCTTTGACATTTCTGTATAGTAAATAGATAGTTTATACTTTTTGTTGGTGGTTCGTATCGGCCTTTTTACTATCGAACGTTCGATGATAGAATATTAATTATTGTTCACGCGGTTTCCCGCACTTTTTATGGTACACAAAGTGAACCTAGTGTTCACTCCGTTTCCATTAAGAAACTTCCATTACCCACTTTCTGCCAAAATCTTTAAGCATTGCGTTTTGTGTGGCGGAATTCAACGCCGCGCTTTGCTCGGGACCATGACTAGATAAATATAAAATATTCGGGAATTGTGAGTCTCTTTGTGAGGGAATCTTCTTTGAGTGGGAATTGAACCTCTGTTTAGAGTCACAAGATTGTGTCATACATATTATGCCATACTAATTGAAATAACTAGCGAGTTGTGTACAACAGACAACGCATTTTATGTGCCCGACGTAACTTAAATCCAACTCTAAACTTCTTTAAATTTAGACAGCCTTTAGACTTTAAAATATTAGTATAGAAACACACTGTAACTAGACCATGTTTCCCCATACATATCTTTATTGCTTTATGTAGTTATCTGACATCCAAATAAAATCTGCAACTAGTAGCTTTGAAGGTCAGAATGGGAATATTCTTATATTTTTTTTAGATTCACGCATAACGGAGTAGTCAGAGAGAAGAGAGCGCCAAACTCTCATCATCAACCTCTTCATACATGTCCTCCCGGGGTCCTTATGCTTCTTACGTGACCTTGTCATCCAGTGTCATCGATATTGTGTTTTCGAAGGTCGACCGAGGTATCCCTCTCTATCTCTCTTACCGCTCACTCTTAATTAGGAATCGTATTTTTTAGCATTACATAAGAGTCTCGTTATGTCGCTCGTTAGAGGAACGGTAGTAGATTGTGAAGACCTTGAGAAATTAAAAGTCTACTACTTCCTTTTCCTTCTACCTTTTCTAAGGAATGCGTGTTGAGTGATGAGACGCTATATTTTGCCTTACGGGAGCGAGAAAATTTAATTCCCTGGCTGGAAAGCGAACCCACAATCGTCGCGATTTCATTCGTTTCCACATTAACACATATCAAGGTCTATCTATTTTAAAGTTAAATAGAATACTTTTTTAACATTTTTTAAAGTGTTATTCCACAGGTAGAAAGAAAAATACTTATTAAGAAAACGTTCTTTTTTTAAGAAAACATTCAGGGTAATTGTCTTTGGGTAGCGGAAATTTGTAAAAATCTCCTACAGAGATGCTAACAACATAATATATGTGTAACAAGCGTATAAAATTTTCGACGTAGCTCGATGAGAACGTATGGCTCAGTTGTCAGAGCGCCTGGTCGGTTTCCAGGAGGCGCAGGTTCGAGTCCCGCTACGTTTGATTTATTGTAAAAATCTCCCTAGAGATGCTAACAACGTAGCTTGAAGAGAACGTATGGCTTAGTTGGTCAAAGTGCTTGGACGGTTTCTAAAGTCGCGCGGGTTCTACATTCAAATTTTTAATCTTAATAAGTATTTCAGAATACTTTTAAGTGTATTATTTATAAATATTAATATTATTATACGTATTAGGTATAAAAAATAATAAAAACCATATATCATTGATATTTTTATTATCCCCACAATATATGTACATTATGATACATCATTTAATTATATACAAACAAACAGACAGACAACTACAACCATGTAGCTAATTCGAGTAAAAATCTCCTAAACATTATAAATACTATTATTACTAAATATTCTAGAATTCTATAGAACAATGTGTCCAAAAAAACGTATTGACGTAAAAATAACTGCTTCAACTGGTAATCGAATTCGCTCTACCCATTGTGAATCACATCACTAAATAAATTCAAAATCTTAATTTATAGAATAATATTCTATAATATAAGAATATTTAATATATTCGAGAAAAGGTAACTGGTACAAAATACAATAAACATATTATCATTAATAATAAGTTGACAATAAAATAATGTACGTATAAGAAAAATCTATAAACATCAAGATCTAAAAATAAATTAAACAAACAATATATTTTGTGCCCTTATTTTTCTTTAGTTTCAATTTAACATTCTAAAATATACATAATTATTAAGAAACAACAAAGTTATAGTCAGAGCGGGTCTAGGTAGTTTTTTAGTTTTTTTCGTTGATTTTTGTAATGTATGCGCGAAACTCAACGCCGCGCCTTCCATGGACAGGGCAATTAATGTATAGCATATACAACATGTTGAGAGAGTCAGGGAACCAGGTAAGTATATTGTGAAGACTTTGACAAATTAAAAGTCTACTACTACCTTTAATTTAAATATTTATACGTAGAGAAGTTTAGAGAGACAAAATAAAAGTATTTGTCAATATATTTATATTTACTTATGTACGGAAATACGTAATTTTTTTATAGTATCTTTTTGATTTCATTATGTTCCATTTATTATTAAAAATCTTAACCTCCTTTATAGTTGATGAAATCATGTAAACAAAAAGAGATTTGTGTTTTTCTAAATATGTAGAATATTGAAATATATATATATATATATATATATATATATATATATATATATATATATATATATATATATATATATATATATATATATATATATTAGAAATTAAATTAATAATGATCACGTAGTCCTTTTGCCCATTCCACAGCGTTTACAGAGCACAGACAGTACTCAGTTATATATTATTTGCACATTCGTCGACTTTTGACTGGTTTTTGAATTAGAGAGGAGAAGATAATATCAATGCGTAACTTGGTGTCTGTTTGTGTTCTCTGTTTGCTCTGTTTGCTCACTACTCAGTATCAAATGTATATGATACGGTCGACGAGTCGTGGCCGCCTTGAAGGTAGGTTTTCTGATCTTTTCCACGAGGAAATGCAATGATGAAAAAATGCTTGGCAAAAAAATAATTGAAATTAAGAAATCTGCGCAGCTATTTACAGCTGTGTATATTTAAAATCAAACGTAAAGTTGAACATAATATGTAAATCACGAGAGATTACTGTTTAACAAGCTTCTACGCGTTCATGCGCACCTAGTACCTATATCCCTCGTACGTCAATAAATATGTACGTTATCACGGTTCCCTTTCGATGGTGATAAGAGAAAGACTTCTGAGCAATTATGCGACCCTGGTACCTTACTGGCCAACGCTGTGGATGTAAAGTGATCTGAATTCATGACAAAACAATAAATATTATTATAGACAGATAAGGCCAACAGACACGAGGCACAGGCGCACTCATGCGAGCCCTCATGCGGTGGGCTTGCGGCGGCGGCAGTACACGCGCAGGAAGGCGGCCGCGAACACCAGCAGCACGCCCAGCGCGCCCGCGCCCGACACCGCGTGCCCGTACACCGCGCACGAGATCAGGATCGACACCGCCTGCGAGGTGCACCGGAATATTATGAGTACAATCCCCACACGGGGGAATGAATTATCAATTATTGATATTTTCGTTTCTGCGCTCTGGCACCAAGGCAAAAGCCCGGCGTTGAGTTCCGCCACTCAACAGCCAATGCTTCCAAATTTGGGTGGAAAGTGTGTGGGGAAAAAACAAAATGTCTAACACTAGATTGACTGTGTCCACCCTGCTTATTTGCCCTGGGCAGTTTGTAATAGAATACACCCATTATTGAAAAATATCTCAATTAAATCTTAACATAAACAAGCGACCTGGACCTACGGAATCTGCCCCTATGGAGCATTGCTAGGGAAAGTAACGTCATGTGGATTCAACGAATTCAAAAGAACATTCTGTATAGTTAATGAATGCCCGTGGCTCTTCAAAATCGACGAGATCCACGAATATCTTAATGTTCACACAGTTCAGGTTCAAATTGATAAATACAAAAAGAAATACACGTCCTCGAATACTGTCTCTCGAACCACCCAAATTTTCTGGTAGGTGATGTCCTGAATAATTTTTTAAAAATTTTACCTAACACAGATGAGTCGCTGGACTATTTGCCTAACCGCCATCTGCTTACAGTCTTTTGACTGATAGCAGATTTATATATTTAAAAAAATACATCTTGTAAATTTCAAGGGACTTTTACAGCTGTCGGTTCCACATAATTAATTTTAATAATTAAATATATTCTCTCGAAATACCTGTCTCAGCGTCATGATGAAAGTGAACACGACGGGCCCGAAGCGCGCGATGGTGCGGTAGATGAGCAGCTGCCCCAGCGCCGACGACGCCGACAGCAGCGACGCGTCCAGCAGGAACACGGGGTGCCGCAGCAGCGGCAGCGCGTGCGGCGGGCGGTGCAGCAGCGCGGCGGCCGTGAGCGCGCACGAGCACAGGTTGACGGCGCACAGCATCTGCAGCGGCCGCAGCGCGTGGCGCTGGAACAGCGCGCCCTGCCACGACGCCGTGAAGCTGTCGCAGCACAGGTACAGCGCCAGCAGGCACGCGCCCGCGCCGCCCGACAGCGCGGGAGCGCCGCGCGCGCCCGCCGGCGCGCTGCCCAGCATGAACAGCACCATGCCGGCGGAGATGAGCGCCGCCGTCACGTACTCGTAGCGCTCGTACGAGGCGCGCGACACCAGCTTGCCCATCAGCATCACCGGGATCACCTTGCACGACTTCGATAGCACCTGCAAATTACATGCATGAAAATTTTACCATAACCTCTAAGCCACTTTAAAACTTTGAAATCCCCATTTTTGCATCATTACGTAATTTAAATATACAAACATAATCAAATATACATATCAATATGTTGTAGCCCAAAAACAATTCTAAAATATCCTCAAATACATACCTGAGTAGGAAAACTAACATACTTCAATGCTTCATACTGACACCAGGCACTGATAATATTAGTCAGAGAGCAATAAGAAAATTTGTATAAGGGCGCCGCTATCACTTGCTGTTTCGTAGATAGTAGTCGAGCCAGGGCTATACAGAAGCCCAGGAGACGGTTAATGAACACTAAGAACTGGGAATCATTGAATTTTACCAGGGAACCATCTGGCATTACATAATTCTGTGGAAAAAAGAGAAACATTTTATATTTTGTTTAGAATCATACTATATGCCGCATATCGATTCTGACACAACTATCGTATTGAGGTTGTCATGAAGCTGGGGGATAAATACACAATTCACTGTAAACACAAAGGTTCTGGGTTCAATGCCCGCTCATGAGAATGGAATATTTATTATTATCTTTTCCCCGATCTGGTAACGAGGCAAAGCGTGGTGTTGTATGCTACCACATAACACACAGAATAAATAAATAAAGAATTCGGAAGTGGGGAACAAAGTGTCCTAATGAGAATGATGTGTCTTAACCATTAGGCTACCAGATTCCTTTAGCCTGCCTTGCCATATGTGTGAAGTTGAAAATAAAAATTATCCTGTTTACAATCATGTGCTGTGCCAATCATTAACACTCTCTTATATGATAAAAAAAAAAATCAAATCAAATCAAATCAGCTTCACGCTGTATCCCGCACACTGCAGGGTAGGCAGAGGGAATGTAGTGAAAGACACTCCGTTCCCCACTTTCTGCCGAGTTCCGGAGGCATTGCGTGTTAAGTGGCAGAACTCAACGCCGCGCTTTACCTCGACACCAGAGCGAAGAAATGGAAATATAAATTTAAGTAAATATTTCATCTCCTCGAGTGGGGATCGAACCCACAACCAGTCGGTTTACAGTCACACTTTGTGCCACTGCGCCACGACCGGCCTCTTATATGATAATATGACAGTAAATATAGTTCACCTGTGTCATTATCTTCTCTTGTAACAGTCCCCATACTAAATAAGCTCCCATAAGACCAGTAAGGCAGAAGACAAACTCCAGGGTTTCCCGTTTGGGACTTTCCTCTACTTTAACTGGCTTAACATTGTCAGTAATACGCTCATGTTCAGAGAAACAAGTGAATAATATGCGAGAAAGCCATGTATTATTTGCTGGAATAAAAATATATATATTTAATATTTCATTTCCTCGACACCAAACTATCACGCCTACAGCCTCATACTTGTGCCCTAGCACCACAACAGCGTCAAGAGATTGACTTGCTAGGAGCTTTTCTAGTTTTGGTATAAGGATGATTTCTGCGTTCTATCCACTTGTCAAATACGAACTGTCGTGATAGAGTTGCGTTATATGTCCCAGTAAGTAGGACAACAGTCAAATGTGGAAATTATTTTAAAATTTTAATAGGTATCAGGTCAAAGACAGGGGCTTTATATAAGTTGAATTTTTTAATCATAGAATAAACTTCATTTGGTTAAGGCCAGAAATGGCGCAAGGGCAACTTGACAGGTTGTGGGTTCTATTCCAACTCAAGGAAATGAAGTATTTAATCTTTTCATTTCCTTTGTTTCGTAGAGAAACAAAATCTACAGAAGGAAGGAAGGAAGGACATTTAGTGGAAAGTAGGGAGTGGAAGTGTCTTAATAGGAATAGCGCCTAACTATAGTGTGCTGTCTGCTAAATATAGTTTGAAGCTGGAAAAAATATCTTTATTGATAGTGAACTTTTTATAATACAAGGTGTTAGCTGATAAGGGACAGCAGCAGGATTTCCCTGCTTTCTGCCTGAATTCAAGATATTGTATGATTGAACATGAGAGCACCAATTAAAATATAGAAATATATATATTTTTACATTTTACAGTGTGTCCTATACATAGCAGGACAGGTATATTGTGTGACTGATGCAACTCAATAAGGTTAGTGGAAGTAATTCTGTTTTCTAGTAGAAATGGTAAAAAACCTATAATCATAATATTTGGTCAGATGCAGCTACTTTTCCAGTATTATTATATTATTGGATTATACAGATACTTACTTATTTTGTCAAAATAATTTATTTTCTCCAAATATTTATATAAAACATAACAAGGCAGTATCACTGTAGAATACCCAATCAAGTTTAGTAATAATCTAAATATCCTGTAACAAACACATCAACACATGAAATAAAATCATTGCTCATTTGTCAAGATATTTCATTGATAACATATTACAGAAATAAACATGTTTTCTAGTTTACTTCACTTAAGTAATAATATAGAAAAATTAAATGTATTTTTTTATTTATTTGAACTACCCCCTTAGTAATTAAATTATTTTCATTTCTTTACTCGTATTTTCTCTTATAACTAATTGCATAACTTTTAAATTTAATACTGCTTGCAATAAATTAGACTAATTTAAACATATACTATACACTTATCTATTTTACCCTAAAAATTAATGTGTAAAACATTTTTTTTTATTTTTTTTTATATAAATTGAAGCAGAACAAACTACAAAAATAAGATTTAATATGATATTCATTCATAATATATATAAAGTGTTTATGAAACAGAACAATAATAAAAAATAATTAACAAAATAATGTATTACCATGAGTATTCCGAGTCTGTGAGAGAACCTGCCTGTTCATACACAGACAGTAGCTCCTTATACAAATATCCAAGAAGCCATGTTGCTAAAATACACAAAATCAACACTAACCTGAAATTAATAAAAAATACATATTGGTAACAAAAGCGAAATTAAAAAATGTGTAGTCTTAGACCTAAAATACTATTTAATATCGTAATTTTTTTTATTGTTTAAAAATATTGGTCTCGTATTTCACGGTATATTATTTACTTAAATGTTATTTAAACTGCGATTAAATAACACTTCAATAATTTAAAAAGAGAATATAAACAATATAGACAATAATAAAATTGAATGTAATGAAATTTTTAATAAATATTTTAATGAACCAATAAAGAGTTACTTCGTCGTGATATTTTTCGAGGCGACTAGAGTGCAATAAAAAGTGACTAATATGCACTTTTACTACTTTTTAATAATTTCCCTTAAAACTTACACAACAATCCCCCTCGAACGCATCATTTTATATAAAATTTACACTATGTAATAGATCTAACTATAATACTGTTTGATATGTAGAAATACACGAATATATATTATTCTTAATTATTAAATTCATGTCTTATTTGCCGAAACATAATTTCGGCGTCACATGTTTAAATGTCAATGTCAATTCACAATTGCCAAAATAATGTTCATATCAAAACTACAGTGTTGCTAGTTATGCAGTTTTTGATTGAGTAATAACCTATAGAATGTTTTTTTTATGAGAATGATGAAGAAAGTCAACCTTATAATATTTACTAAAAAGTTCTTATATTTTTAATAATCATAAGTGACGTTAAGTTTGCAATTTGATATAATTATTTTGTATATACTTATTTCATTTTAATAAATAAGTTTCAGTTTGTAATAACAACTCAATTAACAAAAATTAGAAAAATGTTTAAACAATGTGGGACGATACATTGATGTTCGTGCTAGAATTTATAGCTGCATTGTGCGCTGTGGCCGTCTGTGGGCCTTGCTTGCTCGCCTGCGCACGGAGACTTGTACTCGGCGACGAACTGTTACAGAAGGGCCACGGGATCAATGAAGCCGAAGTATTGGGTTGTGACGAACCTGCTTGTCCCTATTACAAGACAAATGTCAAATACCTGATGGTGCCTGTTAGGAGAAGGCAGTTTAACTCACCTGTGCGACGCTAATTGTTGTTTTTAGAAATTTGTTTTCATAGTGAAATATATATTTGCATATATTCTTTTTTTTAAATATAACAAATATTAACAACCTCACACGTCTCTAGGAGATACATCCTAGAGATGTGTGAGGTTGTTAATATTTTTAAGATGTGAACATTAACTTAATACCTACATATATTTTATACCCTCCCTAGTGTTTGTATTACCAATAGTACTCGAATAATGAATACAGAGAACAGTATTAATAAATTAACTACTTATTACTGCGATCAGTCTATTATTACTGGCAGGTATATTGTTGCCAATAGACCTGATTTAGTGCTAGTAGACCGAGTGGAGCGACGCGCAGTGATTGTTGACATCGCTACTCCATATGATGACAATTACGAGTATGTTAGCCCCTAAGATTACTGCGGAATGTGGGATGTCAATGCGACTATCATTCTATCGATAGTAATTCTTAAGAGGTTCTCGGTTAACTGTTGAACAAGAACCGGATGCCGATAGTACTCTACTGGAAAAGATGCGTGTTGTGAGGAAATTTCTCACTTTGGGGCCCCCTAGAAACCGATAGTCTCCACCTCCACCAGCGGGATTTTTTTTTGTTTTAAAATATATTTTTTACATTAATAAAGTAATATATTAATATTTTAAAATGTAAAATTTATTATTCTTTGATGATAAAGTAAATATTGTAATTCATTAATTATAGTACTGTCGAAAAAAACTCTGCAGAACTGATTTCATCATATATTTCTTTTCCTCAAATTCAAACAATTGAAATAATTAGTTATCAATTATGAAAAAATAATGTTTTAAGGTTTAAAATTATAATAAAGGTTGTTGTCCAATTTGCTCGTTATCAACGTGAATTTCTGGATCTTTTTTGTACTTGGGCGGACCATAGTAGGTGCGAGAGTTGCATGACACGAACGGCACAGACATGGGCTTGATAGCGTCGTCTTTTAAAAGATCCATATTTATTCTTTTCTGTATAAAGATAAGATTAAAAATTAACTCATTATAAATATTGTGCATTGAGGCACAAAATGTTTGACTTATAGAAAAAGTCCTGTCTTCATATATGTATGTCGAGATTGTTTTGCAATATCTTGGTAGGGTACTTCTAAATAGCAGTCATAGTCAGTCATTAGTAGTAGTAGTCAGTAAGCAGCAAACAAAGAAATGTAAAAACCTATAAACGATCAATAGAGATAGAAAATTATATTAAAATGTATCACATATTTATAATTTAATAAAATTTTAGGTAATTTAAAAATAAATAGATATGTAACTGTTCATACATAACACACAGCTGCCAGCAGGCATCTTGGTCTGAAGAAAAGCAGCAAAAGAATTACAAAGACGGCATGTAGGATGGCCTTCATGTTCTGGGTGCTACCGAAATTAAGTAACTTACATTTAATTGTTTATAGCATTGATTTTATATTTTGTGTCAGATTTGGAGAAATCGATGCACCGTGTGAATTCTGTAGTGATGTTTTATGACATATTAGTAAAAACAAAAATTATTATGTCACCAATCATCATAGATAATGAAAAGTGCCTACTAGAAAAGGATATTTAAAATCTTTATTAGAAGTAAAAAATGGGAATATAATATAATATAAGAAGTATAGATTATACTGGTTTAGATTTGTAGAATTTTTTAATTATACCATATTACAGTTGGAAGCTTAAGCAGAGCTTTTTATTTGTGTACCTTAGTTATTAAATCAAATCAAATCAGATTCACGCTGTGTGCCGCACACAGTAGGGTAAGCAGAGAGAACCTTATGTTAAGACACTCAGTTGCCCACTTTCTGCCGAATTCCTTGGGCATTACGTATTGAGTGGCAGAACTCAACGCTGCGCTTTGCCTCGCCACCTGAGTAGAGAATGCAAATATGTGTGTGTGAGTAAATTAATATTTTATATCCTCGAGTGGGGATGGAGCCCACAACCAGTCGATTTTACAGTCACACTTTGTGCCCCTACGCTACGTCTGTCAAAGACAGTGATTTAAAGGAGAGCCAGAAAAAAAAACTTTTAAAAATAAAGTTTATTAATAATAATAAAAAATATGTCAATACTTCTACCTCACATCCTCATAATCATCCTCATAATTTGTACTCTCGTCTGATGTTTCGTTTCAGTAATGAATGAATCTTACCGTTGTACTTCACGAATAGCTTTGTATCCACGATTTTTTTTTCTTTTGTTATTGCTTGGTCACATACATTTTACCATTCTTATACGTTGATAGGCGATGACAACTTTATGTTTAATAAATTGTTCACAAAAAAATGTAAAGAATGAAAAAATATAACATGAATATTACACGAGGCGTCGCGGCCGGTTGTCAAACACCACGTAAAGCTGGTTGACGTTAAGCAAGTGCCACCTGCTCTATATAATATGAACATTACACACATACAAAACTCAGCTTATACCTCGAGTTTTTTAAATAACTTGAGTATTATATTACAATATTGATTAATTTTGTCAAAAATTCAAATAATTATATTCAAGATAGAGAGAAGTTACGTTTTTCGGTTTTAGAATGTTCATTAATTTTCCACGAGTTTACTTAACTACTGTACAGTGCAAGGACATTTTTCAAATCAATCATTTACATTCTGTATATAATAAAGGCCTTATACACAAAATTTACTGTTAATTGCAATTATTCAGGTATGAATTCTATAATTATGAATTATCAAAGATACGCTCGTACTTCGTATACAGTATGGGGCACTTGTATAATAATTATCTCTGAGAACAGAAACTGAAACTGAAGTCTATCTATCTTAATAGAATCTAGATAGATGTCTTAACAGTCCCCTAAGATACCACCTACTATCAGCATTGAACCGGCTATACAATAGTTGTAACCCGCACATAGAGAGAGCCTATGAACCTAGTGTTAAGATACTCCGTTTCGTTCCCTGCTTCCGTTTCTCACTTTCCGTCGAATTCTGGAGGCATTCCAGGCAGAAAATCAACGCCCCGATTTACCTCGTTACCAAAGCGAGGATATGAAAATATTAAATATTTCATTTCCTTGAGAGGAAATCGAACCCACAACCCTGTCCCATGATTTCTTTAAAAAAACATTTCTACACTTACGTAAAAAAAGATATAGCCGTTTATATCGCAAAAAACGTATTTCGACACTATCAAAGGAATTAAATTTCATAGGGTACTTTCGGTTGACCTTAAACTATGAAATTTGCCAGCTAGCATCTACAGTTAGAACTATTTCAGAAAAAAATCTAAAAACTATACATTTTTGGTTAAATCCTAAAAAATAATATCCTTTAGCTAAGCCTGAATTTCAAAATAAGCTCAATAACCTTCAATTTTACGGAACCCTCGGCGGGCGAGCCCGACTCGCGCTTGTCCGATTTTTTTCTAAATGTAACAAATTACCAAAATTTATATAATTTAATTAAAATGAAAATTTCTAATACAATTAATAATTAATAATAACAGACAAATACAACATTATTTATAAATGCATTCGTGACTGCCTCTAATATGAGACCAGTGACTTGAACTTGACCTTGCCCATAACACTGGTGCGAGTACGTACACCTAATGTCTCTTATACCTAGCTTATATCGCGCGTACTGATATCATCGACTCTGCTTATTGCATATTGACACATTATAGTCCGTAGATAGACAGAGATATAATAAAAATTATATATATATATATATACATAAATATTCACATTTTGTAGACAACCATGCAATCTTTGTATAAAAGTGATCTAAAAAATATAGTGACTTTTAATTTTGTTAACAACTAGGACCGTAAAAACCCTCTTCTTGATTTTCCCCCATATGTAACGTTTTGAGTTAGGCCGCTTTTGCCATGAGGCTGCGGTAAAAGATATTATAATATATGTATGACACGTTGTGGTGGCGCCAATCGCCGATGTAAGCGCTTTTGTTTGCTCACGTCATAAAAATAGAATAAAACGACTATTACATATACATGTGGATGTAGAGTATGAAACATCTTAATACTGCATGGTCTCTTCCCATGCGGGAAATGCGTAGACGCCTAAATCAAATAATACAAGTGTTTTTACTAGGTGTATATACCTATATATGTAAATCTAAGCATTTTGTAAAAGAATTTGGCAAAAAAATAACTATATTTTTAACGTTTCGATAGTGTTTTTCCACATTAAAAATAGAAAAAAATATTGTCAGAAAACATATGAAAACTTAAGCGCATGGGGATTCAAACCCGTGCCTCTTGGAAAGAGTCTAACAGCTCTTACACCCACATCACACACTATAATATACAGGATATTATGTACGTTAAAAGATCATCTCTGAAGAGAGATTTTTACAAATTGCCGTTACCCACAGATTGTCGATGAGAAATATATTTAAACAAATAAAAATATTTTTAATAAATGGTCTTCTCTAAAACTTTTAACTGAAAAAAAATACATTCAATAAATTATATTCTCTTTTGCTAAAATAAGAGATATCATAGATAAGAAGACGTCTTGTATCGTTCGAATGCCGCATCTACCGCTTATTAGCTCGTGCGTTATTTGGTATTCGAGTCGAGTCGTTTATTGATATCTGAGGGACGCGGAGCGTTATGCGGTTTTCCATTGACTTAAATTATGTTGTTGTACTTGTATGCTGATAGGGCACCCGCCAAATTACAGTACACAATGGAATTATAAAAGTTTATAAACGAATATTGCTAGTTTTACTTCACCTCCGTCACACTCACATTAATCATTTTCACATTTAACAGAATGTAGAAAAAACCATTCAAAAAAATGTTTACATTACAATACTACATATGTCTAAAACATTGTGAGACTGAAAAGATCGTGAACGCGATAGTTGGATTGAATCTCCACTAGGGAGAACGATTATTTATTTTTTGTTTCTCCGCTCTAAACAAATAAAAGGCAGCCTTGAGATCCGCCTTATTTTTTTTTCATAAATAATAAAAAACTTTAACATTATCATTATCTTACATTATCAATAAGTAATAAGTACAAAACACCTGAAAAAAAAGAAATATGTTTAGAAACGTATAAAAATTTAAACGCAGCAGGACTCGAAGCTGCGCCTCTTGATAACCGCCCAATCACTCGTCACCAATCAAGCCATACATTCTTATCCGACTACGTGGCAATCTTTAAACATTGCAACATAGTTACAACTTATTTCTTTATTCTTTCCATATTTGAGAGATGGTTACTAACTTCTGCTACCCAAAGAAAAATATTTAAAAACGTATTAAAATTTTAACGTATCGTATCTAACGTAGGTATAACACAGAAGCTTCAAGCTAAATATGATTCAGTTGACACAATACAACAAAGAATCTAACAAAATACCGTAATTGAGGTTAAACCTCATGTTATACAGGATGTGTGCGAAACATACATACACTACATTTTATTATATTAGGTTTTATGGCTATTACTAATTTTATGGTAGAATAAAAAATAATTTTTATTATACTTAAAAACATTTTTTATATATCCTTTGTACCACCATTCTGTACCATCACGAAGTACTCAGCACTTATACATAAATAAATAACAATAATAATCAATAAATTCATCTATATCGCCATACATCACTGCAACCACAATAGACCGTTTTAATTTAATTTGCGATCAAACAAAACACAATTTCGAGTGACTAGAGTCGTCGCACCTCGTAAGGCGCGCGTCGTCATTACGGAAGGGACGTATAAGGCGGGCTATTGTTCCCCGTATAATGGTGACGGCTGAAAAGGTGCCCACTGAAACACTGGTGCCAATGGTGTCACACCACGCCGTGTACGGCATCTAGGGCTTTAGACCATGTGGGGATTTCTATTTAGCTAATTATAACTTATATATGTTCGCGTTATTTAGTACACTTTTGTTCTTTGATTAGACAAAAACGCGAGGACATAAAAAATATCAAACCCGATTGCAATTTGCATAATGTTAGTATTAATAACAATACTTATTTGGATTTGAGCCCAGTTGTGGCAGTAGGCGTTGTGGGTTCGATTCCTACTCGAGAAATGAAATATTTAATATTTTCATTTTCTGGCTCTGGTACCGAGGCAAAGCGCGACATGTTTCCAGATTCCTTCGGCATACCCGGCTTTGTGTAGGATACAGTATGAAGCTAAAAAACTGAATAATTGCTAAAATTTATGATAAAAAATATAAAATAAGTAGTATTGCTCGGACCAACACTCGTGAAAAAGAAGTTTGTTACCAGTCATTAGTAGCCTAGAATTCTAGACTTGTAAGTTGTATCTCTTAATAATTCATAGGCATTAATCTCCTGTACTCTATCTTAGCTTCAACATCGATTTCAAGTATAAAATTATAATTACTGTTTAGAAAGTTGATTTGAAATGTGAATGAAAATGTACAATAATAAGGTCGGGAAGCGTATTTTATTTATTGTAACACTTTTTGTAACTCCATAAACTAGTTCTCATTTAACAAATTACAAATCGACATTACAACTATCTTATAATATCTAACGATGATACCTACTACAAGAATACTAGTCATTTTTATGATCGCTCAACAGCAGTACAGGGCGACGTAGAATAGTATTTTACTGTAAATAACTATAAAGTATGAGTTCGGTTCCTATCGGTTCCTATTGGGGAAATTATCATATTTATATTATTTTGTTTCCCTGTTTCAGAAGACGAAGCGTGTTGTTAAGTGCAGAAACTGGAAAACGGAGTGTTTTAACGCTAGGTATAAAAATCGTAATTATAATAAAAAACACACGTGTGTCGGGCCCGCCCACCGAAGTTTTCGTACAAAAATTGGAGATCTCGAGCTTTTTTTTAAATTCAGCCTTAGATTAGTCAGAGCCATTTCGTCTAATACCTCATTTGAACTAGCGTGTTGAAACTAAAATGTTGCATTTTGTTATTTTGAAATTTAACCACAAATGTATAGTTTTCAGATTTTTTTCCTCAACTACCTGTAGATGCTAGCTGCCAAATTACATAATTGTAGGCTAACCGGAAGTACCTTATTCATTTTGATTCCTTTTACGGTGTCGAATTAAGTGTTTTTTGCTACATAAATGGCCATATCATTTTTAAGAAATGTGTTTTATTTTAGAAAAATATGGGGCCGTAGATCTAGGTATATGGTTTGAATTTCAACTCTATGTATATCTCCAATTTTTTATGTTTACCAATTTATCCCGCATATAGCAGCCATCATACAGGCCAGTAATAAAGATACTCTGTTCTCCGCTTTTCTAACGGATTTGAATATAAGGTTTCGAGTGGCGGAATTTAACGCCGCGATTCATCTTACCAAAGCAAGGAAATAATATAAATATTTTTCTGAGAATGAACCGAACCACCATACATCGCCCTTGGCCTGTCGTTACACTGCACTAGTGTAGTTTATGCGTAACACACAAACTTACGAATGTAAGTAACATTTATAATATTAGTATGAAGTATGATTGTAAGTGTACTAGTTACAAAATCTGCAACTTTTATTTACATTTGTTAACTCCAATTTGTATGTAGGTATGTTTGTGTGAGTGGTGTACCGTGTGAATAACAATGGTATTATTACGTGTTCCATTACGAAGCATAAAAATTATACTACTATACAATAAATATAATAAACACAATGTATTTTGATTTGAAAGTTTCTATATTTCTCGAGGTCAACGTGAAGTAGACAGCGTCTATAAATACTCATTCAGGCGGAGAGCGTAGAAACAAGAGTCTTCCAATAAGGTTTTCTCTGCTATCCCTGCTATGCGTAATACAATGTGAATTAGAAGAAAAATAATGGATTTCTTTCATCTTGTAACCATGTTATATATTGTATATGATTGCATGTGGTATTCGCCTTAAAAAGTAATGCATTTAGTTATAACAATTTAGATTTAAGTAGCGGTTACTGTATGATTTAATGTAATTACCTCTGGTGGATCTCAATAAATAAATTTAAAAAAAAAATGTGATAATTGTTTAATAAATGATTTGTCACTATGTTCTTTCTGCCTAAGATGGGGTCGAAATAATGCATTTTTTAGCTTTACGATGATAGAGGGAACCTGGGACCATAGTGTTAAGATACTCCGTCCCCATTAAAACAATTTCCGCAATGTTCCGCAGTTTCCGCCGAATTCTGGGAGCATTGCGGGTCGAGTGGCGAAACTCAACGCCGCGCTTTGACTCGTTACCACAGCGAGGAAATTGAAAATATTTAATATTTTATCACCTCCGATGGGTATCAATTCCATAACTTAAGCATATATTTTTTTATAAACTGTTTAATAAATTTGTAAAGTTTTTCTGCTAATGTTTATTAAGAGCAATACACACAAGCTTTCTTATTTGTTATATTATTAAAAAAAAGGTAATAGTCGATAAGATTTCCTACCGCTCCTACTTTATAAATGATTGTAGGTTATAATATATAAATACTATAAAACAAAGCATACTTTCTTAAAAGCCTAGTACGTAAGCTTAAGCAAAAAACATGAAACCTTATAAAAACCTCCTTACTTACCAGGATCTTTAACTATATTAACAAGTAAATTAATAAAATAATAAGATAATACGTATGTATGTTTACCTATACTCGTAAATAGGATGTCGGTATCGGGACCGCTCTAACAGTATTAGGCTGATAGCAGACGGAGGCGGGCGGCGGGCTGCGGGCGGCGGGCTGCGGCCTCCGAGATAAAGGTACAACGATGTTGGGCGAAAGTCCTTCACTTTCCGGAAACGTGACGCGCTATATTTAGAATAGATATTATAATGCTATTTGTTGATACTTGTTTCGGAATAATATTTGAAGAAACACTCTTATATGTATGTGTAACGAAGGGGCCACTCGTCGTGCAGTGCGGGGCATATGCGTGTGTGTGCAAAGGAAAAAGTTTGTCTTGAGTTCGACTCCCATTCGAGGAAATGTAATATTTAATATTTTCATTTCTTAGCTCTGGTGTCGAGGCAAAAGCACGGCAAGCAAAGAACTGCCACTCAACACAAATTGCCTCGTGGATTTGGTGGAGAGTTGTGAACAGAGTGTCTTAACACTAAGTTCCTTCTGCCAACCCTGCTATGTGCAGGGTACAGCTTTAAGCTGATTATATAAGGGATAAGTTTGTTGCAAAGTGTAAACAAGCTTTATCAATAAAATTTGAATTTTATCAGTTATCATTGAAATTTGCAATTGTAATTAGAAGTCAACGTTGGTTCAGTTAAATATTGCATCACGGTTAGGACTATAGAGTTAGTCGTTGGGAGGGACCGCGGTTCAGTGAACGCTTTATAATCCTCAATTGCACAAGTAGAGTACTCCGCGGACGACTTAAATCCTCGTCCTTTCATAGAGTCCGCTTGTGAGTGTATCTATGGACTAATATCTAGTTTGTATGTCGGTACTTTAGTTTAGAACGTTTTAGTTAAGTTGATTTTGGAGTCATTTAGATATCTATAATATTAATTATTTTTAATATATTTATAATTTAGTATTGGAATTTTAATTACGTTTTTTGTAGAGTATTTTTTCCTTTCATTTCGATATCTTCTGTATTTTACTGGATAATTACAAAATTGAAAGATGTGCTATTCTTACTTTACAAAAAAAATATATAAAATATTTTAAAAAATATGTTTTCTTTCCATAGAAACTGAAACCGGAATCATGTTAGTTAAGCTCACGCTAAAGGCAACAGTTCGTCAATGTGGATTTATGTTAAATATATAGTTGATTGTTATCGTATCGACTTCAATGCCCGGGGGGGTCTGGGAAGGCTGCGTCACTATCGTGGTAACCTTTAACTAATGGAACACCTATTTAAGTATAAATGTGTGTTAAATGTGGATATAGTTTATGCTAAGTTTGTCATTTCACCTTCACAAAAGTTTTAACTCTAGTTACGAGTTTTAATTATGAGTGTTTTTTTACTGTTCTATAACTTTTACATATTTTCACTGTTGTTTTAATTGTATATTAAAACAAAAGTGAAAATATGTAAACGTGATTTTTTCAAATAAAATAATTAATTAAATTATCGTTATAAAATAAAACCCCATTTGTTTGGAATGACGCACACAGGACACAGGAGTCTATCAAAGCGACCACGTCGCACACGCCTCATTCACGAAATCTAGTCGTAAGTATTCGCGGTGAAGTTAAACGTTGTTTAGATTTATTATAGAAAATAGATAATTGCGTAAAATAGAAACAAATATATCCTTTTCTCGTTAATATGTTTCTTGTGAATGAACAGTGTCAGACCGGCCACGTTTAGTAGTATTTTTGTAGTAGTAGGTTACGGTACTGGTTTCTATTCGTAACTGCGTCACAGTACTCGTAGTCACGTCACGTACAGTAAAGATAGAAAACATGAAATGAAAATAATTCTACGTCTAAAATGATGACGAATCTTGATAATTTTTTTAGGTACGGGTTGATATATTTTATCCCATACTCGTATGATGCTCCCGTAAAAGGAGCTGACGCTTTCAATTATATTTTTTATTTTTACTTCATTCGGGAAAATCAGACAGAAGTTTTCTAGATAGCACAATCGGTTACGATTTTATAGCAGTTATCCTGTATGTAGAAAAAATGTCAATAATTAGAATTTGAAACCAAACGCAGCGCATAAGCGCAGGGGCATGAGCCGGTGACTGTAAGCGCAACAGGTTGTGAGTTCAATTTCCTCCAGTCGGGCAAATTAAATATTTTCGCTCTGTCATAACACTAGATTCCCAGATTCTCTCTGCCCTGTTTCGCGCGGAATGCACCGTGATGCTACAAAAAATATTTTTATTACTTATCCACTTATAAAGTTTCCAATGTTGATATAGACAAGATTTATGTAATGAATATTGTCATTGTACTTCGAACAATAATTGCTTGGTTTACACTTGTGTATATTTTTCTGAACTTAGATGTATTTAAAAAACATTTAATTTTGGGCTAAAATCGAGACAGTTTTAGTTCTATTTTAATCAAACCAAATCAGCTTCACGCTGTATCCTGCACACAGCAGGGTAGACAGAGGGGAGGGGTGGGGTAGGTCCTAGTGTTAAAACAGTCCGTTCCCCACTTTCTGCCGAATTCTAGAGGTACTGCGTGTTGACTGGCAGAGCTCAACGCCGCGCTTAGCCTCGACACCAAAGCGAAGAAATGGCAATATAAATTTTATTATATTGGCAATATAATATATATTTCATCTCCTCGAGTGAGGATCGAACCCACAACCAGTTGGTTTTACAGGTTTTACATAAATTATATTAATATGTATTATATAACGTATATGTTGTACTTTGTAAAACAAAAATAATGATAAATATGTCACAAATTTGCCACAGTTACTATCTTCCATAAAAATAGAAAATCGGAACTTGACTTACAAAAGGTGAGAAACTTAAGTTTTCGGGTTATGACTCATTTCTCACTCCAAGATACTGTGGACCTGGATATTTGATTTTAATTTTAGCTAGAAACTACGCGATCTTAGACTACAAATTGGTGCTATAAAAGTTCAGTTTTTATCTTCTTTTGAGGTATTGGATATAAATCTCTAAAAATGTTAAATATTGTACAAATATATAAAGCCAAATAAAATTTTATTATTCACCACTTTTGCTCTAAAATACAATCTGATACAGACCAGCAGTCAAACAAATTGTGTTGAAATCTGTTTTCTGTTTCCCTTCTTGGGTACTAAAATATCATCCACACCATCTGGATACGTGGCACTCAACTACTGTCCGGATTCGTAGGAACTTCCTTCCACGCGCCACGCAACTATGGAATACACTACCTGCGGCACCACCTGGGTACCTTCACCTTGGCGGCCGACAACGCACCTGTAGCTTTTCTGGTGTTGCACGGAGTTGTGGGCGGCAGTGATCACTTGCCATCAGGTGACCCGTACGCTCGTTTGCCTTATATTTTCCATAAAAAAAACCTACTAGGTATATAAATGAAAAAAACACAATTTTTTTCTTAAGTTAAGCCGTTAAAGTTACTCAAAGATTAGTACAGCAGTAATTTCATTCGGCATCATTTCCTTCTTCATCATCTTATTTAGAGTATTGAGTTAAATATAAACAGGACAAATATAACCACCTTGTAGCAATTAAAATTACTATTCCAAACCAAACTTTTCAATTTCAATAAATTTTTAAACTAGAAAAAAAGACGAAATGCGTCAACTCTAGTTTATACTCACCGAATTTTCCAACCATTGTACACAAAATTGCATTACCTATAGTATTGTAATCTCGAGTACTAAACACTAATAGTACTCTAAGGGCGGGCATTCGCTACAAGCAATACCACAGTCAACAGTCAGTAGTCAGTAGTCAGTCAGTATTTAGCACTGGCTAGTAGCCTCCTAGCCACGGTCAGTCCGCTTAGAACACGTAGAGAGTGCGCGCGTTTCTGACGTAGGGACGCCTAAAACATCGAACTTGTTTACGTTTCATATGATATTTTTTACATGAAACAGTTTTTTTTAAATACAATTTATTGAATTCTTAGTGAGCTGAGTGTTGTGTGTCTCTATTATATCTGCGAAGTATACGGTGAATATATTTTCAGAAATTATTTTTGACATTTAATTTCATAGTATCATTATAATTTGATTTATATTTATTTTATTTAAAAATAATATTTAATCATTTATCTACTTATTATGAATCGTGTTTCTTAGAAATTAGTTAAAGAGTAGAGTAGTCAGAGGGAACCCGGGAACCTAGAGCTAGAACACTCATTTCTTATTAGGAATTATTCTTAAGAATACGGCGGAAAAAGAAGGGAACAGAAGCTCAAGATGCTATATCTGAAGGTATTGCATCTTGAGTGACAGAACACAACTCTGCGCTTTGTCTTGTAACCGGAGTATGGGATGAATAAAAATATTAAAAATTTCATTACCATCAAGTTTACACTCGTGCACTTCTGCATGCTTTTACATTTAATTTAATTTCTTAATATTATTTAAAGAGTATCGTAAACTATATTAACTTATAAATATCTCATAGTAAATATTTAAGAAACATTAAGTTTCATCAAAAAAATATAGAGTATTAAAAATAAGAAATATATAATATATGTTGTGTACATCGCCGTAGTGGTGTTGCTGTGACGTATAGTTGCAGGTTCACTTCCTATTCCGGTATATTGTAATAAATATCAATTCTTGAAATAAAATTCGGCGGTGTTCGAGTTCGGTCGTCATACAATATGTCTTTAAAAATTCAAGATGTCTTTCTTGTCTTAATTCTCGTAAGCCCGTGTTTCACCGCGAAAGAGAAATGATTCGTTTCAATAAATTTACATTTCCACTAAGAAAATGTTTTGTATTTTGTAACTACTTTGCTCTGCTCCCTAGAACGCGGATTAATTGCAACTTCTATTAAGGAAACGTATAAAAAATTTTACGTAGCGGGATTTTTATACGTTCTCTTAATAAGCATTTTTCTTTCAACTTTTTCAGCCCGTTCGGTTCTTTCCGCCCGAATGTTCCTCACGTACGAGGTAACCGAAAAAGTCGTAAAAATGAAGAAAAATAAAATAATACTTGCACTGCGCCATTACGCACATGGATACTGTTAATGTCTGATAAATACATGTGTCGTAATGAAGCGGGTCGACTCGTAAGCTTTAAGCGCGTGCTTTTCCCGCTTGTGGTTTTCGCAGATAGGTACCTATCATATTTTGTGGTCTTAACTTTCCTCACTAACAATTCTCTCTCATTAAAATTTAAATTATTTAATATTAGTTATTTAATATTATGTTTATTGGAGAGTCAGCCGTGACGCAGAGGTAAAACCGTGCGACTGTAATCTCGACAGGTGGGTTCGATTCCCACTCGCTGAAATGAAATATTTAGTATTTGCATCTCTTCGCTATGGTATTGAGGCAAATCACGGTGTTGAGATCCGCCATTCAACGCGCAATTCATAAAGAATTCGACGGCAGGCGGGAATTTGAAGTATTGTAATGGGAACGGTTACGAAATATACGAGTATTGTCAAATTTGTTGCTGTAGTTTTGTAAATAACATTATATATTTAGTTTATTTCTTTACAACAAATAAGAATTGCTTCCACGACCTTTACGATCATTTACCATTTTTTACCATACAAGGTCAATCTTCAATTCCAAAGCATACAAAACTACGGCAACAAAACAAAAGCGGAGCATTTAAATTGATAATAGATAGTAGAATGTTTTAAATTTTAAATGCACATACATTGTCATAGAATGGTAGGTTTAAGAGGGCACGACACCATTCACTAGGATATGAATTAAATAGACCAAATTGGGAAACAGCTACTGTCCCCATCTCGATAATGACGAAAATACTGACATTTTATCCTATTTGTATTTATTTAATTTTATATTTGTTTGCTAGAAGCCAGTCATGGCACAGGAGCACAAAATGTGATAGTACACGCGACTGGTTGTGGGTTCGAACCTCACCTAAGGCAGTGATATATGATATTTTGGCGGGTGTGAACTTGAACAAACGTATTTTGAGAAATCTGGTCTGGTCTGCTTAAACAAGAATAAGGCAAAAGTGGTAAACAAATTATTTGTTTACCTAATTGCTTATCTGACTGAATATGAATTATTAATATAAAAAAAATACTAACGCTGTAAGGTAAAAACGATAAGCCTATTCTTATGAATGTTCACTGCATGTAATGTACCGTGCATCCCTCCAGCCTCCGGCCCCCGGTCCCCGGACCGCCTCCTGGTTCACGAGGTAAATGCACCCTGCCTCTCCCGTCATGAGCCCATCTGCGATTATATACTGTAATTATCAATTAGCTACACTCAGTTAACCTCACTGAGGGTACTTGCATATTGTTTAAAAAGAATTTTATAAGCTGAAAGCTTTATGATATAGCGCTTTATTATTCTATTCGCTTTTCTATTCGATATTCTATAAATATTCTGTTTTATTCTAGAGGTATGGACAAACTTTCGACCTTCAATATGGGATCAAAATCAAAAACACAAGGACGTTAAACGTTATTAGTTACACTATAAACGGTGCAGTATACATTTAAAAGTTGAACTGTCAAAATATCTAATACTTTTAAGATATACATAATGTAGAAGTGTAATAAATAATATAATTTAAATAAAATATAAGAGAGAAAGTTTTAAACATTTTTAAAGTGTTATTCCATACTTAGGAAAGAAAAATACTTATTTAGAAAACGTATAAAAAATTGAACGTAGCGGGACTCGAACCTGCGCCTCCTAGATCTAGGGTCCTGGTCAGTTTCATTTAAATAAGTATTTTAAGATAGAAAGTGCTTGCGCAGTTTAAATAAACGTCAAAAACAACAACACGAATACTTTATTGTTATTATAACACAAATGTTGAGAGCGTTATCGATGTAACGAGTTATTTGCACTCGATAGTCTCGATACCAAAATACGATCGTATATTTTTACAACACTAAATCGACTCGTAGCGTCGATGTTGGTGTGTTTGGGTAAACTTATAAAGCTTTATGCCGCGTTTAGAGCGTCGAGTGCTCAGTGGGTAATGCCCAGTGCCTGCAGTGACTCAGAAAATAACTCTATAATAGTATTTAATAAGATTTTTACACATTTTGCACATTTTAATCAGTTATATTTATTTAGAAAATATCAATATTTTCTAATAAAATAATGGGGAACGGTAAAACGGGGAACTAGTTTCCCTCTGTCTACTCTGCTGTTTGTAGGATGCAGCGTGAAGCTGATATTTTTAAATTTATTATTATATAAATACTAAATCAGCTTCACTCTGTATCCCTCACACAGCAGGATAGGCAGAGGGAACCTAATGTTAAGACACTCCGTTCCCCACTTTCTGCCGAATTCTGGAGGCATTGCGTGTTGAGTGGCAGAACTCCTCGACACCAGAGCGAAGAAATGGAAATATAAATTTAAGTAAATATTTCATCTCCTCGAGTGGGGATCGAACCCACAACCAGTCGATTTTACAGTCACACTTTTTGCCCCTGCACCACGACGGGTCTCACTACTATTTATAAGTTGTAATTATTTAGTATTTTTACGACAAAAACGACTTTCTTCAATTTCAACCGGATCCCATAATCGGAACCGAACCAAATTTTCATTTAAATTACCCTTAAAGTATATCTTTTCCAATTAAAAAAGAATTATCGTAATCGGTTCGCGGGATATTGAATATTGAATAATTCGTCCATTTGTCGCGCACATATTTAATGCATATTAAAGACATGTGATTTTCTCATGAATGCCTTTGTCAGAAATAGACCAAATTAGAATGGGAACACCCGGACGAAGTTGGTACAGCTTTCAAATAAATAAAAAATAATTAAAATCGATTTGCCTAGTTGAAGTAACAAACACAAAAAAAGTACAGTCGATAACATACTTTTATTATAGAAGTCGGTTAAAAACTGCTAACCGTTCCAGGTGACTGATATTCCCATATAACAATATCAAAACAAATTTAAATTCATGGTACCATAGTTATTTAATACTTGTCCTCTACCAATAAACTACCAATAGGGGTTATAAAAACATAGACGATATCACATGAAATTGACATAATTGACATACAAAATGAAGATAATAAAAAAAACTTTCTTTATAAATGCCAAAATTTTTTTATATTTACCAACATATCCTTTATTTGAATATCTTGACACAAATCTGTAAACTAACAGCGGCCTGAATTAAATAACTTTTAAATTATTATTATAGCTTGGATATTGTATTTCGTAATCGGTACATATATATTTGGTTAACACTATATTTTTTTTTATTTGGGACTCGCCGCACTCACCGAACACGAACCAGGCCACACTCAAAGACTATGACGAGCTGATTATAGTTTATATAATGTACGTAATACGTATTTACTCGTATTAGAGTAACCTACATGTTCTATTAAACTATTTCCATGATGCAAATTCATTTCTCTGAATAGTTGTAAAATAAGTATCTAGCGTCGATTTTTTTTTAATATTTTTAAAGTGTTATTACACATTTAGAAAAGAAAAATATTTATTTCGAAAACGTATAAAAAATTGAACGTAGCGGGACTCGAACCCGCACCTTCTGTAAACCGACCAGGCGCTCTGAGCACTAAGCCATACGTTCTTGTTAAGTGTTTTTCTTTTTATGACACCCGATGATTCGAACACTGCAGTAGTACGAGGTCACGAATGGATTTCTTTGTAATGTCGGATGTCATTTAAAATATGTATATGGTAAATCAAAGATATTGTTATATTCTCGTGTCCATGCTCAGATAAAACGACAGACGATTTTATTTTGTCTCACCTCATGCCCCTGTTTTGTAAATAAACAAAATAATATTCTATTCCTAGAATGTACTAACAATACAATATGAAAAATAAAAATAAATATGTTAAAAAGAATACTCTTACTCTTATACTGTGATGAATCCTGTACAGTGTTTAATTATGTTAATGAAACATATAGTATTTTCATTTTCCTCGTTCTGGTC
Organism: Heliconius sara; assembly: GCA_917862395.2. Classification (NCBI taxonomy): domain Eukaryota; kingdom Metazoa; phylum Arthropoda; class Insecta; order Lepidoptera; family Nymphalidae; genus Heliconius; species Heliconius sara. Next base: position 141,046 of record OU860788.1, on the reverse strand, counting down.
AGGACAAAACGTGGCGTTGAGTTCCACCACTTAACACGCAATGCCTCCAGGATTCGAAAGATGGGCAACGTGTGGCTTAATGAGAAAGGAGTGTATTAACACTAGCCTCCGAGGTTCCCTCTGCCTACCCTGCTTTCTGCGATATAGAAAGTGAAATTTAAAAAAATTAATTAAACAAAAAATTAGAAAATGGAATGGCTCTTGCATACTCGTGCATATACATATATTTTAACTCACTTTGCGAAAACTTGTGTTGATTTCTTTCTTTCTAAGTACGCGGTAGACCGCCAATCATTTAAAAAAGCACAATAAAGACATAAACTAATGAATAATCAATTTTTATTATCAGAGGTGAATAAATAACCACATAAAAATATCCACAATAAATTATAACGACGTGTTTCGTACGCCGGACACGTACACGTCGATGAGTACTGATTTTTAATTGTATTTTACATTGTTCCAGCTCGAGCCACGCTATACGAATATGTACTGAGCGATGCTCGCGAAAATCACGCTTCGAAGGCATTCTACGACGCGGCGCTGACTCGACTACCAACGACCAAGTACACAAATATGTACAACATGCTAGAGTTGACCACTGAGTCGTTTGCGACAACTTCTTATACCAATTTTACGCTCAATGACACTATTTCTGATGATATAGTACATAATGTGACGAGCTCTGGGTGTAACTATGTGAGGCCGAGCAAGATGTTCGGCTTGATAGTTAAAGTGGTGTATGCGATTGGCATCGTGGGTAATGCAGTGGCGATCATAGCCCTGCGACGAGGGGAGCGGCGGGTGAGGAACCGCAAGCATCTGCTGCTTCTTACGTCCCTGGCTGCTAACGACCTGGTCGCTTTGGTGAGTGTGTTAGCTTCATTTGCTTAAATTATTTATTTAAAAGATAAATATATTATGATGATCGCAGGAGTTGACTGTAAATATCTGCCATCGATAACATACAATTAGACTGTTATCCCATACTACAGTACAGTCAAAGATCTAGGAATTCATCTAGACCAAACGCTATCATGGTCCGTACAGATGACGAATGTAAGTAAAAAAAATTCTCTGTACATTAGGCTCTCTCCGACGTCTTCGCTCTGTTTTACCTATTCCCACCAAAGTTATGTTAGCAAGTACTCTTCTTATCTCAATTCTCGACTATGCGGACGCAAGCTATCCTAACTTAGCCGAGGACTATTTAAACAAACTTGAGCGACTTCAAAATCTTGCTATTTGGTTCACATTTAACTAACGCAAGTATGACCATGTATCCGAATTTCGTTTGAAGCTCAAGTGGCTCCCTATCCGTTGTCGCCGGTACTGTGAGTTATTTACCCATAAGTCTCCGCCGTATTTAAGGTTTGAATTTTTAGGAGCGCATACAAGTAGGTTGAGATCTACTGAGAATCTCACTTTAATAATGCCTACATACACTTGTAAATTTACGATACGAGCGATAAATCTTTGGAACGCCTTGCCATTTCCTATTAGACGTTCCAAATCTTGACGTATATTTAAAAAATCTGTTAAAGAATATTTTCTTAAGACCTGTTCTTTATATGAAGACATTTACTTATTCAATTTAAAATTGGTGATGTACATAATATCAATACTAGAAATAGGAGTAAACTTATTGCACCGGTACCCGACTACATTGGGTCCGTAATTCTTTTATGGGACAATCTGTACGCTTTTACAATAGGATCCCAGAAAACGTCCGAGAATGTTCTATATCACAATTTAAAAGAGTTGTGAAAAGACGTTTGTGTGTTAAAGGTTATTATCAAATTAATGATTATCTAAATGATAACGCGCCTTGGGAATGAAATGCTCGCTCCAGTCTGTTTTAAAGTATCATTGTCAACGTTAAAATGTGATTTAAAAAAATAAGTCTCGTTTCTTGCGCCGGTTCTTCACAGATCTGAGGCATTAAACTTCAGTGAACTTCAGTTAACTGGTGGTAAACTATTTGACGTTCAAAAAATGAAGCATGTAACTTCTTACTTTGAATAAAATGATTTTACTTTGACTTTTACTATAATATAATATAATTTAACAAAGCTTTCATAATTACAAGGATATTGACCTGAAATAGATTGTAAAATGCGTTTTTCCTTGTGAGTCATATATATATATATATAATTCCCATTTCATTTTGAATAGAAATAACGTATTATTTTAAAGAAAATTTTAAAATATCAAATTATTTTGCGAGTTCAAATACTAAATTCAAATGTCCTTAGACTGTACATTATATTACAACTGGAACGACTTATCCGTATTGTAGAATTTAAACTTTAAACTATACAAGGAATAATAAAAATAGACACATACATAAAAAAAATAACGCCTTATCTTCAATTTTAGGTTTTCAAACTAACTTAAGCAAAGAATTCGTGGCGCAAAAGCGTGGGTTCGCGAGTAAGCGAGCGCTCGAGGAAATCAAATATTTAACATTTTAATTTCCTCGCTTCAGTAACGAAGCGCAAAGTGGCGTTGAATTCTGCCACTTAACACACGATGCTGCCAGAGTTGAGTACAAAGTGAGAAGCGGAAGAGTTGTACTATTAGGTTCCCAGGTTACCTCTGCCTGTCCTTTTATGTGCGGGACACAGTGTGAAGCTCAAAAAAACAACATTTCCATTTACCTTTTTTACCACTAATGGTCCACCCACAGCTGGGCATGATGTGCGCGATGGTGGTGGCGGAGCAGTGGGCGTGGGCGGCGCGCTCGCAGCTGTACTGCGCGGCGCGCGTGGTGCTGCGCGTGTTCGGCGTGGGCAGCGTCTGCATCGCGGTCACCATGGCGCTGGAGAGGTATCTAGCGCTGACTAGACCGTTTCTGTATCAAAAGGTAAGTTGTGCTATAGCTTGAATATTTTTGCCTATATTTAATAACATACATTACTCATACACGCCGTATAACGTCATACCTTAGAGAGGACAAATAATGTAAAATTTGCAATTAATTACCTTATAAGCCAGAAATAAACGATAATATGAATTATTAGTCAATGTATTGTCCCTTACATAATCAAACCATATATGTACATACATTTAGTATTGATTGTAATATTAGCTTTACGTAGAGCCTCGTCGCTGAGGTATTTCCATTCGAAATAACTAACTTGTGAACTCGATACATTCTAATTCCTAAATACCCGAGGTAACTCTAACCACATATGCAATGACTTACATCAAAACGACGAACGTCGTATAATAGTAGTATTTAGGGTCCCTCAATAAAGCTGACGTGGTGTGAAATAATAAAAGTAATACCTTTCCAGTATATAATATTTTTTTCGAGTCGAACCTTAGTCCCAGAGAGTAGTGCGTATATTCAAACTTACTCTTTACCTTTATATCGCTGAAGAGTTGGTAAGAATTTCTTTTTTATAATTATCAAATGTATTGCGAGTTCTGCTTAGGAGCAAAACTTTCAATGTTATACATAACTCCATCATTTATTTTAAGGAACATTAACTTAAATGGGTGCTGAACCCACGACCACCACACCTTTTTTTTACCAATATCGTATCAAATGTTTATTGAATGTATATAAACACATTAAAATTCAGATCTTTGAAATTAGCTACAGCTGAATTTATAAACAAATAAGTCAGTTACACCCAACTTTCGCCGCCAATAGTTAAAAAATCTTTAATGGGTCTGACCTTTGTGTTCTAAGTTTGCCACAATTTAAAGTATCTGTAAAACTGACAAGTAAAGATTATTCAATTATTAATGTCTATTAAATGTGATGCAGGATTGCTGCCAGTTAATATAATAATTAAATGATACCATTGACATTGAAAAGAGCAACCGTTGAGTTTCTTGCCGGCTCTACTCAGTACAACTGCCTTCTGTACCGGTGGTAGCTTTTTTGTTTATATGTTTATTCGACGAGTCCAAAGTGATTATAATAGTGCATTTGAAGGGAGAGCATGATAGGGAGAAAGTTAAAAGCTGAAAATATAGCCATAAAATATGATGATAAAAATTCTGTAGGTGTATGGAAAAAGCAAATACTAGCAAATTAATACGGTTGACCTCTTTGCCATTGAACTACCCTCAATATTTTACGATCTCGTACTAAAAGCTCCACCTACGTACTACATACTATTTCAGATATACAACTGATCAGCGGCACAGCGTCTGACAAGTGCGACGGTGGTAGGTTCTATTTCCAGTGTATGAATTATTATTATATTTGCGCTCTAGTAACAAAACAAAGCACGATGTTGAGTTCCGCCTTGAATATTAGGCGGTGTGTAGGGAACGGAGAGACAAACACGTAATTCCCGCTGCGACCCCTGCTATATGCTAGATATCCGTAAAGCTAGATAAAAAGAATATTTATTTCATATTTCAATAGCGGAATTATGCAGTTGCCATGTCTGACAGAACTCGGTGGTAGCGAGTTCGAATACTCCGGAAAACATTCAGATTTACTTAGGAACGACTAATAACTAGTTTTCTCTACTTAACTTTGACTCTACTTTTAAAAATTTAAAAACACAATGTCCTTTTCTTTCGTTTTCTGTCAAGCAGGAAACTATTGTAAGGCTTCGCTCTCGTCCTGGCGACAAATGATATGAAATTCAACCCCTTAGAAAAATAAAAGCGTAAAAAAAGTAAATGAGGTCGTTGCGGTCTAGTAAGTAGCACGTGTGACTGTAAACGCGACGGTTGTAGGTTTGAAGCTTACTTGGGCGAATAAATTACTTTATGTTTTCGCTCTGGTAACAAAACGCGGCGTAGAGTTCCGTCACACGCACACACCTAATGTCTCGAAATTTCGGTGTGGAATGGAATGTCTCAACACAGAATTCATTTACCTTTCCCGCTCTACGTAGATTAGGGTAGAGCTTAAAATAAATTTTACTTTTGTATTACTTTATATTAAGGATTTTGGTACAAAGTCATAAAAGGCTGCTCTACATTATCTATCTCTAATGCTCTACATTACCTACGGTACATACTCGTATATATATAACGTCATCGCTATATGATTGTTAACACAAAAAATATACATATATAGTGATAACTTAGAAACAAAAAAAAACGTTAGTCACATTTTAGGCTTAAGTTTTTGTATCAAGACTAAGTATGGGGGAAACCTACTCGAGATAACAATGGGGACTATGAGATCAGAGATAAGCCTCATATAGAGATATAGAATAATTCATTCTATTGTCCCGCCGCCGCGCCGCGCCGCGCTGGAGACGGGAGTCGAGGAGATACCGAGGAGGAGAACCGTGCATTGTTCTCACTTCTCAGACCTCGACCAGAGAGTATTCTGTCAATTACATTGATTAAGATACAAGAATGTACTCATATAAGGTAAAGTACTTCTTTGATTTTGATGAATGCATTTTGATTTGGTTTTTTAACGAGCTAACACGTACGTATATTTATTTGTAAAAACGTGTAAGTTATTAAAGTATTATAGTTAAAAATATTTTTATAATATTTTAATACAAAATGTGGCTACATTATCCACATTTTCATTGTTTAGATATTAATAATATTAAGGAAAAAAATATACATTTTTTGTTTTAGCCATTTTTTCATAAAGTGAGAATGGGTGGGTGGCGGAACTAAACGCTGCGCTTTTCCTTAACACATATGCCACCATACATAATAAGTATCACTAAAATTGTTTGTAATTGGTTGAGCAATAAATTGATATATTTTATATTAAAAAAACATTGGAATGGACAAGCTCCTCTTTCGTTATATAGTTTAAAATAACACACTGAGCGTTTAACTACGAAAGGGAGTTGTAATGATTCATACAAAATATTATTTATTTTGAAAAGTCTACATTGTCAAGGTCGCACCCGAAGTCTCTTCTAATATATAGGTCGTTCAAAACTCCTAACTGTTTTCAACAGGTGTTTCTTTTTTTACCTGAACTAAATCCTCCTGTATAATATTACAATTTATTTATAAACTTGTTGTAATCTTCACTAGCGATGTGTTGAGTGGAATCATTAAGGAAAACCCATTTGTTTTGTGACTTGAGAAACATTTTGTTATTTACTTGCTTTCTCCCGCACCTCATAAGCGCGGTCAAATGGAAATAACTAAGAGTTGAGTATGACACATGAAACCCTTCTTTTTTTCAATGTAAAAGACGCGACACACGAGCGTGCGGGTCCCCTGAGGGCAAGTGATGAAGTCGGTCTTCGAGGTGGCCGCTGTAACTAACCATGTAACTAACAATATAATTATTTTTCTTATGTTGTTAATGTAAAGTTTAAATAAACTAATAAATAATAGTCACGAGAATCCGATATATATATATTTCCATTTCTTCGCTCTGGTGTCGAGGCAAAGCGCGGCGTTGAGTTCTACCACTAAAAACGCAATGCCTCCAGAATTCGGCAGAAAGTTGGGAACGGAGTATCTCAACACTAGGTTCCCTCTGCCTACCCTGCTGTATGCGGGATGCAGCGTGATGCTGATTTAAAAAATAATAATAGGCATAGAATATGAATATAAATAATATAGACGTATGCTATCCGTAAGTAGGTTAATAATATGCTTGGGAAATTTGCAAATTAAGATAATATCAACAATCCCGCACTGTGTGCCGCTGTAGGGACGCGCACTGATGATGCAGGTCTCGTTTTGAACCTCTCTCTGAGGACGTCTTGTACTCATTATATGTAGTATAATATCTATATCGCGTCAGTCTGGATCTGGTCTGGGTTTTCCCCGCTCATCTCTAAAGCCGTGGATGAGCCACAAACAGTTATTCACTAAATTACATGAAAATATTTACATCTACTGCTAAAATCAATAAGTTTATACAAGTTACATGTAGACTGTACGTTTTAAGTTTTTCTTTTAACGTCACTTTATTATTCAGAAAAAAGGATTAGAAATCTAGTGTCAATACACTGTCCTGTTCTATAAATATCCTCCAATGTTCATCCGATTTGAGGCATTGCGGCGGAATTCAACGCCGTAATTTGTCTTGCCATAGCAAGTTGAAAATAATTAATTCCCCCGAATGGGAATCGAACTTAGAGCCAATGTACAGTGCCTCGATGACTTCTAGTTGAGAATTAGCTACTCTTTAAATAGTAAATGTTCAGCGCTAAAAGAGAGATATTAAAAAAATATGTTACGGTATTATTAGTTTCTTATAAAAAAAACTTTATTGCTGCAGAAACGGAACGCCATTGACATTGAAATTTGAATTTGAGTTGTAAATAATATTAACAGACACAGTCACAGTCACTAGTCATGCGCGGAAGGTCTTCCATTTTAATTTATATATAAATGAAATTATAAAGCGAAGAAATATAATATTAAAAAATACCACTCTAGCTAAATAATTAGAAATATCAATAATTTGTGACACATCATTGTTTCATCACGAGCGATATTCTGTCACAATGTGGAAAGAAAGGCAACATTTGAAACTTTTGAGTTCAATGAGTTCATTTTCTATGTTTACACATATTGAAGTAGGCAGAAGGAACCTAGTGTCAAAAAGCTCAATTTCCTTCCACTTATTTTTAAGACATTCTATGATGTGAGATGTGATGAGTGGTGGGACGCTGCGCTTGTTAGCAAAAAGGGGAAATGAAAGTATTTTATTCTGGAATGAGAATTTAACTCACAATATGTCAAATTTGTTATGTTTACTAAGACGTGAAAATATTCGTAATTTACAAATTACTATAAATCACAAATATCGTTTTTTCAAGAAATTTTAAAATCGTAATAATAATTGTTGTGTATATTCAAGGAGGCTTTTATAAGTGTCAATACTCTTAAATCTTCAAATGATTATATATTTCTTTATTAAAAATGATAAAGATAAACCTAGACCTGTAGGATTTGCTATAAAATTTAGATACTTTAAATCGAAATAAAGCAAAACAAGGTCACGTAGCGTGTAATCTGCGTCGGTACTATTTCTGCATCACTTTCACTGACTCAAAACAAAATCATAAAAATATGCGAATCGTCCAACTACAGAGGTGTTCCAAATCTGATAGCCAGTGCTAGTTTTCCTGTTACTATATTTGTACGAAGTTAGCAAGAGTTTATGCGGAGAATATAGAATGTTTTTTTTTTCAAATATTAAACTAATGTGAAGTCGCAACGTTTTGCATATAAAAACATAAAAAAAATGAATTGATGGAGGTAAATTAAATTCTTAAGAAATAGTTAATTACTATTTCTAAAGAATTTAATTTACCTCCATCAATTCTTTTTTTTTATATCCAAAACTGTGCGTTAAGCACCGCATTTTCCCATCAACGTGATGGCAGCATGCATATAAAGATTAAAGATTAACAGTTAAAAAAAATAAATTAAATTAGCTTCACGCTATATCCCGCACACAGCAGGGTAGGCAGAGGGAACCTAGTGTGACACTCCGTTCCCCACTTTCTGCCGAATTTTAGAGGCATTGCGTGTTTAGTGGCAGGACTCAACGCCGCGCTTTTGCCTTGGCACCAGAGCGAAGAAATGGAAATATAAATTTAAGTAAATATTTCATCTCCTCGAGTGGGGATCGAACCCACAACCAGTCGGTTTTACAGTCACACTTCGTCCCACTGCGCCACGGCCGGCCTAAGATTAACAGTTTATACGTATTTATTTGTTTATTATTTCGATTCTTTAATAGAGTTATATTATTATATCACAAACTAATAAATCAATTGTAATTCTAAATTATACGTATATATAGCTCAGTTTCCAACTTAATTACAAAATATTCTTTACGCCATTCAAATAGCCTTTAACAAGTATTTTTGAATCGTCGAATGAACATAAAGCCACCACCGGCTCAGGAAGGCAGTTCTGCTAAGAAGAGCCAACAACAAACTCAACACCTTCTATATCTAACACTAGGGTTTTATACAGAAGAAGCGAAACGATTTCTTATCATTTGAAATGACGCATCATTCAATTTATTATTAAGTCTTAGGATTATTATGAGGTAAAATTTTAGAGAACACAAATTAATAAAAATATAAAACTGTTAATATAAATAAAACACATTAAAATATGTAGTTAATTTAGTTAAATTTGTAGTTAATAAATACATACTTTGTCCTTAAAAGGAAAAACATAAACCCTTAGTATTGTTGTCTGTCCGTATATCATGGACATTTATCTCAAGATCGCGCGGATGTATCGATCTGAAATTATCATCAAATATTCTTTTGGAGCACTGCAATACTTCATACTTCTAAGTTAACGCAATAAAAAGATAAAAACGTTTTCGCGCCGTGTAATCAAAACCTATAGGTTACTTCCTCCGTCCCATATTTTGAACTGAACTGAATGGCGGAACTCAACTCCACGCTTTGCCTTGACACTAGAGCGAAAAAATGAAAATATTAAATTTCCCCTCGAGTGGAGATAGAACCCACAATCTGGCGCGTTTGCAGTTTGCAGTACATACTAGTGCCCGTGCGCCGCGACTGACCTCATACAAACTTTTATACATTTTTTTTTCAAATAATAGATATACATTCTTATTTTAATGCACCAAGTACAACTGTAGAGCTTTTAAATCTACTTACCATTCAGTCCATATAATTAGACTACATTCATTCAAGTGGTCAGTGGTGTTGGTTCACGGCCACCGCACGCCGTGAACCACTAAAAATAAATTAATCAAATTGATCAGCTGCATGCTGTATCTCACACACAGCGGGGTAGAGACGGGGAACCTAGTGCTAAGACACTCCGTTCCACATTTTCCGCCGAATTCTGGAGGCATTGTGTGTTGCGTGGGGCAACTCAACGCCGAGCTTTTGCCTCGGTGCCAAAGCGAAGAAATTAAAATATTGATAAATAATAATTAATTTATTCGAATGGGGAACGAACTCACACCTTTCGCGTTGCCATCACACTCTTGGGCCTCTGTGCCACGACGCCCTAACCACTAATGCCGTGAAATATTGTTAGCTTCCGGTCCCTAAGTGCGAGCCGTTGTACCACTTCAAAATATATTTAATCTTATACAAGTTCATAATATTACTGTTTTTATCGTTTTTAATTTTTTTTCAATTTCACGTTGTATCCCGCATATAGCAGAATAGACAGAGGGGACCGCTAAGACACTCTGTTTTCATTATGATACTTCCGTTCTCTACTTTCCGTTGAATTCGGAAGGCATTGTATGTCGAGTGGCAGTTGTGACTCTGCAAGACGACTGGCCTTAGTTTTCATTCTTTTTCGTATTTTTTTGTATCTCGTGCCTTTGCTATTGCTTATTACATACATACGCACCTACCTGTTAACTGAGTGTCATGTTTCATTATTCGCATCAGATCATTTACAACCTGAACAAAACCGCAGGTGAGAGGTGACCCAACTAGCGACAAGTGTTTATGTAAGTAGTACCAGAGCGACCAAATCTGACAAATAAAACTCAACGCCGCGCTCAACCTCGACACCAGAGCGAAGAAATGGCATTATGGCTTCACATAACCCTCTTGTATATAAGGCACCTAATATATATAAAGCTTAAGAATGATCAGTTCCTAAGACATACTTCCCACTTCCCACGTCCCATGAAACTGTTTCTATTCATCTATCACTATATATAGTATCATAAAGTCCGAAGTCAATCTGCAGATTATCTTAAATTGCACGTTAAGTACGACGGCGGCGGTGCTGGCGGCGGTAGGGTGTGTGCTCAGGAGCTTTATTGTGGCTGTCTGGTGGTCGAGGTCAGAGATAACTGCGGTTTAATCGTCACTTTTGTTTGTATAGCATTGTTCATTTTACTTCAATCTTTACGTTATAAGAAACTTATTTCTAAAGTTATTTCAAGAAAATTGTTCCGTACATTAAAGGGAATTCAACCCTTACGGGACCACTTTTTTTTCTTTGTTGTTGTTTGTTTGCATAGTTTTTGCTGCATTTAATGTGAAATTTGCCTGTAAATAATCAAAACCTAGGGTACTTCCCGTGAACTTACAATTATGAAATTAGGGATGAAGTGAGAACTTAATAATATAAATAAAAAATCGATAAGGGTAAATGTTAAATATTTCGTAGAAAACAATCGTTACAAACTTATATTTGTAGTTTACTTCTTTCAAAATTAGTCTGCACACGCCAGCAATCTTAAGTTTGTCAATTTTATTTGCTATGTGTTTAGTTACGAAATTAGACAAGATATAAGCGAATTATCAAATTGGCTTATATCTTGTCTAACTTCGTATTAGACAAGATATAAGCCTAAATATTTATATTTATATTACGTACAGATAAAAACAAAATTATAATTGAAATTCATTCATTACAATTCATTTCATAAAAATCCGGTGAAATACGAGTCAGACTTCGCCCACCGGTTTCGTAACAATTCTAGGACTACTTCAACGGGAAGTAAACCTTAAAAAGATTAACAAACTTAAGTTCGCGGTCGTGGTCATCCATTTTATGCCAACTTGAGAGAGTTAAAACTTTTTTTTTAATTATCAAAAATGCTCTAAATATTGTTATATCTTAATAATATTAAAGATAATAAAAATATTAAGGAACTAACGGATTTCTAGGTCGGATTTCTAGGAAAAAGAATATTTCGGAATTGAAAATCTGAAGGTAGCACCGAAACACAACGCGCCTAAAAGCGGAATGTCTTGTCGTGGAACTTCACAGATATATTAGAACCTTCATACAAATCGTGTGTCGTCTTTGAGCGACACTCACTGACCTACATACGAGTACATCGTAACAACGGGTCTTGTAACGCGTAGATTTAATTTGTAATTATTATGAGTATTTACGTAGTGGATAAAAATATATATTCTTCTCCTTTGCAAGGCATGCAGAGAGACCTGGTATCTGGTACTGGTATGTTACTTAAAACTAGTACTTAGTTATATAATCGTACTTACAAACGTAGTTCGTATGGTTATGTGACTCAACGTTAAACTCTATCAAACTAACAAAAATATAAATAGAAAATAATACCCCTTCTTGTCATTTGAAGACACTACTATAGTCCATACACACTGGAAGGTTGCGAGGATGGTCTTATATTATTTTGAGTTTTTTTAACTTCACGCTGAAATCCACATATAACAGAGTAGCCAGGAGACCGTTCTTCACACACCGCCCAAGTATAGAGAAATTGCGTCGTAAGTAGAAGAACTCACCACCAACGAGTGAGTTCAATCTCCATTTATAGGAAAATAACCAACGAAATGTCCCAACACTAACTACTGCCTACCCTCATTTACAGTAGATATCTTAAATAGTTACGCATTATCTTAATAAACTCTTCAATATAATACCACTAAAACTAATATTTCAATATCGCACGATCAATACTGTTATTTTCTTGAAGAAACAAACGGTGCCATAAGCTATTAATAAGTGGCCACAAGTTCCCACTCGTAACGTACAACCCACGAAATATCCAAACTGCTGCGAATAAACGAGAAAACTTTACTTTGTCCTGTGAAGTTCATATGAAGGCCGAAACAATAGTGACCCAATTGTAGAGAAACAAATATATAAGTATAATTCATTAAACATATAAATAATATCACATTTAGAGTACTGTTTATTCATATATACAGTTATACATGAGCTTTACGGGTTCTGTATCTCAAAAGGAAAACACGAAAAGATAGATTACGTTTCTCTAAGTAATGATGATCGTATATATCTATAAATTCTAAATTGAATATACTTTGTACAGCAAGTAACATACTACGTGATCCGCATGGCTCTCCTCATCTCTTGGTTCTGGGCGGCGGCGTTAACCTGCGCGCCGGTGCTCGGCGTCGGCCTCTACTACGACAAGAGAACTCAGTGCTGCATCCGGTACAGGAACGCCACTTCCGGATTGGACTTTGCGTATGCTGTGTTTTACGTTATTTTTGGTAAGTTGGGATGTTACTAATTATAAATATATGAAATAATTCTGAGCTATTTTTCGAGAAGGGAAGGAAAACAAAAAGAAAATAAACAAGCTCCATAGTTTATTAGGCTTAACAGTCGGGACCTCAGAGTCGGGATCTTTGTTTTTACAAATATTCTTTTGTTTTTCACTTTTTTGTTAGGATTCGTTAAGGTAATGATTATCATTTCAAAAAGATATATCAATCCTCGTATTGGCTCATGAATTTGATATCCATATTGTGGTATATGATGCGAATTTTTTTTCCACTACGTCCAATGGCGTCCCACAGCCGCCATGATTGTTTTTTTTAACGTCACCTGTCTAAGACCACTTGGGCTGCTAATATGAATCTAACGATACCTCAATTATATTAATCCGTTCAGCGTTTAAGGAGATATGAGGTAATAAAGAATATTACATACATACATACAAGATACGCGCCAAAAACATAACCCTTTCTTAGCAGTCGGGACAACATAAAACAGAATACAAGAATACAAGAATACGAACGAAATGTACTAAAATTCCAATATACAGGCTTGTCACTATCGTCACTTACACAGGAGTCGGCGGCAGCATCTGCAACCGGTAGCTGTTCCACGGTCTGTGTCCATGGTCTATGAGTAACGCTGTTCTAACCAAATACTGAGCGCTTCCGGTGTGGCGCACGTCCGCAGCTCTGACTCCGCCAGCTTCTTATGTATTGTTATTAATATTCAACAACTAACTACATCCGCCTGTTTGTTTTCTTCCTCGACGATATTTACACTAGTAGAGTGTACGCTGGAGTACCTACGAGCGACCCTACAATGTAGTGACAACACAACATTGCCGCCGATACTTTGTGCGGCCTATAATATTATTAGACTCATATATTGTTATATTATCTTGTGTATTTTAGATCATTTTTTATGGAAACATGAAAATGAATGAAAATGGTTTATTAATAATCAATAATCATTTTTAAAGAATCTACTTAAAAATTATTAGGTTATTAGTGGCATTTGCTATGTTCCTTTCATGTATCAACAGTTATGTTTGAAACTTGCAGCAAGTGGCATGCAAAGAGAATTTAGTGTCAACACACTCCGTTCTCCGTTTTACTTCAAAATTCAAGTCGTAGTGTTAAGTTGCAACTCAACCCTTCGCCTTGCGCTACATCCTTACGAGAGCGGAGACATAGAGACAATTTAAAAATAATTAGTTCCATGACTGACCAAATCATAACCGATGCTGTTACAGTCAAGCGCCGTACTATTATGCCACAAAAGCCTAATTTTACAATGATTTTGATTTCAATTAAAAATTTTCACCAAACATAACAACTTGGCTAGGACGATATTTTATTATTACTATGGACTATTATTTTTTAACGGATACATTTTTTTAGGAGTTTTCTTCTTAAACAAATATTGAAGTTATAGTACCTTATTGTCCCTAGGTACACTCCTCTGTGTGGTACTGGTATACTGCAACCTGGCAGTGATCAGAGCGTTATACGCGATCACAGCGCCGCGGTTCGGCGCTGGTGGTGCTGGGGGCCCCGCAGGGGGAGCCCCCGTGGTGCGCCGCGTGTCTAAGAGCAGCTGCCGGCAGCGCAACAACACGGCGCACGCGCATCACAACGCCGCAACTGCTGAGGAGGTCGCCTTCAGCAGACTGATGGCCACGCTGTCGGTGCTGTTCATGATATGCTGGTTGCCGCAGATGGTAAGCTGAATCTGAATGTAAGCTGCTGAATTGTAATGGAATCGGAATATTCAAGATCATTGAATAAAATTACCTCTAGAATTTTTTATAAGAAATTGAATAAATACTAAGAAATTCATACCTTTTATGAGTTAAAAGTAGAATTGTATCAAGGCTCAGTTTTAGAATTTTTCATATTTTTAATAATTTAGACGTATTTTTTTTTTTATTTGAACCTGCATCTCTTAAAAATCGTCCTCCTACAGTCCTCATACAACATATGAAAAAACTTAAATGAAATGTTCACTCTATAATTCCTTTATATGTAAGCAATCAGTGTAATATTTTCAAAACGTTAAACTAGTTTGTTGACAATGTCGCTCTTAAGATCAGTATCGACATGATGGACGGCATTAGTATGCCGCGGCGGTCGCTCGGAGTC
Source organism: Heliconius sara (assembly GCA_917862395.2). NCBI lineage: Eukaryota > Metazoa > Arthropoda > Insecta > Lepidoptera > Nymphalidae > Heliconius > Heliconius sara. Next base: position 126,002 of record OU860788.1, on the reverse strand, counting down.
GGTGTGGGGTTTCGGATGCAAAACTAGCTTCATAATTTAGCATTGACTACCTTGAGATTGTTAAAAAGGAAGGATTCGCTCGTAAGAGGAAGATAGCTGAAGTCTTTAATAACGGTCATAGTATGAGAGATATGAGTCTTATTAGATACATATTTAAATGGCAATAGTTTTTATGAGGCCAGTCGTGTCGTGGCCAGCGGCACGAAGTGCGCCTGTAAACCGACTGGTTGTGGGTTCGATCCCCACTAAGCGTGGCGTTGAGTTCTGCCACGAACACGCAACACAACTCCAGAATTCATCAGAAAGTGGGGAACGGAATATCTTAACACTAGGTTCCCACTGCCTACAATGCTGTGTGCGGAATACAGCGTGAAGCTGATTTATTTATTTATTTTTAGTTGTTTTACGTGCTAGCTTCTACCGTGTGTGTGACACCGTAGTGACACCGTCTTGGTGCACGGCACTACTATATATCTACACCAGCAAACGCGATATGTTGTGGGTTCCATTCCCACTCGAGAAAATGAAATACTTAATATTTTCATTTCTCTGGTAAAGAGACAAAACACGGCGTTGAGTTCTTCTCATCTCAACACACAGTGCCTCCACAATTTGGTAGAAAATGGGAAATATTTAATGGGAACAGAGGGTTTTTTCAATTTCGGTGTCGTCAGAGCACTAAGTTGCAAGGTTCCCTCTGCCTATACTGCTATGTGAACCAAAAAAAATTGGCTTATTGTCATTAAACCTGCCTTATAGAATTCTATCTAATCAGGTCGAAGGAAACAATGTTATTGTATAATATATGTAATATTTCTTCCAATAGGATATCAACCCACAATCATCACGATCAGTACAAACTATTGCGGCACCGTAATCTAGGCACGTAGTAAATATACTAAAAGAGCTTATCGACAAACAAAAATTTACATTGAACATCTAATTCTGTCGGTATGTATGGGGAGGTAGGACGACTTTCCACGACTACCTGCTGCATGAATTGGCTTTAAGCTATCATATAATATGTATCCATAAGCGCGATGTTTAATGAACCAAAACAATAGTCGTGATCGCTCTCATTTGTATGCAAGCGAGGGTCCGGTCGGTGTGGAGCGAAAATATTACATTGTTTCGATAAATGGTGTCCGCGTTGTGTCTCTCTATAGACACTCGTATAGATGTCGATGTGTATTCGCGAATTGTTCTACCGTGACAAGTAGGTGCCTGCTACCGGCTTCTCACTTCACAGCAATATGATGATCGTGACATCGAATGAGGCTTCTGGTAATAAGTATTTTAATCAATAAAAATGCACTATTTTACAGTCTACGATCTCTTCGTAAGATATGCGGAGTCAGCTTAGCTGATCGAGCCCGCAATGATGACGTACACAGAATGGCAGGTACTAGAGAGGATGTCACGCTGAGAATGAAGAAGAACGTGCTCAGCTGGTTTGGGGACGTCGGACGAATGAATGATAAAAGAATGGCAAAAAAGATTTATGATGGAAAAGTGAGTGGAAAGAAAGGCAGGAGGTTGACTCAGTGGACCTTCGAAAATACATTATCAAAGATATTGGAAGAAGATCACGTAAAAAGCATGAGGATTCCCGGATGGCATGTATGAAGAGGTTGATAGCAGTGGACGAGGCGAAAGAAGTATGTAGAGACCGTAGCGTTTGGCACTCCGTTCTTTCTGACTACCCCGCTAGGGATATAGCATGTAGCTAAGTTAAGTTCAGTTAATTTTAAATGTTCAACCACGAGCAAATCAGACAGACCTTGAGATTCACATACAACTCTAAGTCATTAACCATAATAAAAAAGATAATACATATTCCTGCAGAGGAATAATACGTCATCGAAACTACGCATTGTGAGCATTCCTTTTGACTTCCTTCTGTCCGAGCGCGGATTACCTCAATCATTATTGATTTGACGCCAGAATAGGCCGCGGCAGCATCGCTCATCAAAAATGTATCAAATGTATTAACTCGACATAATTTAATTTTATTATAATTATTTATTTTACTTATTAATTGACTGTCGTAGCAAACCCGGGACGTAACTGAACGGTAATCGCAGGTTCAATTCCTACTTGGTGAAATGTTTATTTTAAAAAATATTTTTCCGTCCCATGAGGGAAGATAAAGTACTGTGTTAAGTATAGCCAACCGACACATGACGTCTACTCTACTAGAACAACCGCTAAGTAATTGGTTAAACCATTGACTAACCGCTAAACAAAGTTAATTGCGGTTGAGTGAGTTCTGGAGATTTTTTGTAACATTCAATAGAATTCTTTAGATGGTGTCCCGCTTGTTCCCGCATAACAGTCCGCTATTCCGCTTCGGAACATAGTTTTATATACAAAAGGGCACATCGACATATCAAATTTCAAATATGTGTCAATGGATGAGGGAGTGGCAAGTGTCAGTCAAGTCAGTCGCGTCGGGCAAGGCAATTCCCCGCATTGACAAGCTCATATGTTAAGCGATTCGATCTCAAGTTATCGCATTTTGTTAGCGAACTCTTGTAAGAGGCTAGATGTAGGCGAAAAGACGCAGTAAAATTAGTACAAGCATAAAACAATAAAATTGTGTCAATTTCACGACCGTCCATGAAAGCTCGTAGTTTTTCTTCAGTATTTCAGTATTTAATTTCGAAGACGGTGACGCTGTGAGGACCAGTTCAGGTGAACAGCAGTAAAGTTCAGGCTTAGGGCAGTTGCTTGGTTGGTAGCTTATCGGAAAGAAAGTCGTGTGAAGTATTGTTATTAGGTGATACATATCACTTATTGCAATTACGTGGGTTACGTCCGTTTACAAATAGTTTAGAAACATATGGATGATGTGTGTTTTTATCGTGTTTTTTTTAAAACGTTAACCGTTTCCTATTTCTAACAATATCTATATTTACTGTTCAGTCAATCTATAATATATATACCTAGAGAGGTGTCTTTAGTAGTAGTAGCAGTACAGGAGACAGAATTATAAATTATGAAATTACTTATATATTTTGCAAATTACAAATAAGAGTTAAATATAGTTAAAATCAAATTATGAGATATTCCATCGTTAAAGTTATTTCTAATAATGGAAACTATCATCGGATTTCATTTATTTTCGAACACTTTGCAGAAGACTGTGGTCAGGGATGGATGGTTAATTATAAATAATAATAAGAATGTACCTAATAATAATTCACTTAAAAAGTTTTATTTAAGAAATATGACGCAGGACTCCGCCTTCGGACACATAAAATGTTGTTTCTGAAAATAAATAAAATTAAAGTTTTTCTATATACCCGTCCTGTATAGACATTTAGTAATAAAAATAATAAGCATAATTAACATTAATAAAATTCCAATTTAGCAATATAAATAACAAATATAATAATAATCATTAAAGTTCTTTTCGGAGCCCAATTCCAAGGAATAGATCAATTACTCGTGTGGGCGGCGACGTGGCTCGGTGGCGTGCAGGGCTCGTAATTAACCTCCATCAGATAAGTGACAACCAATTACCTACAACGTGTCACGTCCGTCAAGTCCGTCACGTCCGTCACGTCGACCGCTCGACAAACGTCTCGTCTTCGCGGAACTATAGCTGAGTGTTGTGTTGTTGTCTAGACTTAGCTAGCCTCGGGGAACCTATTTGCGACGAGCCAATAATTTGATACTGTATTACAATGGCCTTATTAGAACTAATTTGCTATTTGAGTAAAGGGTAGGGTTGATATTTATATAACTTTTAGGGTTCCGTACCTTTTTAAGAAAAAGGGGGTCCATTTTCTTAAAAAGGGGTTTTATGTCATTATTAGCTAATATATTGTAGTATTTATTCTACTACAATATATTCGCTAATATCATAATCTATCTTTCAACACTTAATGATGAAAAACAAATGAGTTACGGATTTATGACATGAAGCGCGTCATTCGATCCCATAGCGCGACGGCCTTGTAGAGTAGAAACCACCTAAATGTTCAATTGTCGACCAATTACGGCTAAAGCTGCGGCCGTCGTAGCGCAGCGGTACAGACTGCAATAAGACGCAATGGCCGTAGGTTCGAGTGGGAGAATGAATTATTACCCTTTCTTTCCTCTGATAGCAAGACGGAGTGGCGTAACACTAGCAAACTCAAACCTCCGACCTCTGACGTTTTAATTGTAAATATACCACAAGACACCCCACAGAGAGCTCAACAATTAGAATTGCTTGATATTTGGTTATCTAATCAGTCGACACGATTGTTGTACGAAACGTTTGTGTGTTGAATATAAATAAACATTTGTAACTCAATACCGGCTTAATGAGGCGATAGGGTGGCGGCTGGCGGGAACCTTGGGACCCTGGACCCTGTGTGTTCCCTAATTGCATTCGCAAACAGTAAGCGCTCGGTCTCGTTGTGTTTACTGTTGGGAATTAAACAGTTTAATTTACTTGTTTATTGTTTGTATTTATTATCTTTACGTATTGCTCATAATGCAATGTAGACAAGAACTAGTAATAAAATTTTATAAAAATACATCCTAATCTAAGTTGTTGCTACTTTTTGAGTTTGTTGTTTTTACAAGTAAAGAAATTTAAGTTAAGGCCTGTTGTTTATGTTAAGGCAAGGACTTAAGCGAGCGACTGGAAATACCACAAGTAGTGGGTTCGATTTCCATTTCCGCGACATACAGGTCCGCCACTCAACACGCAGTATTGCATCTAAAAAGTCGGAAAAAAATGAGAAACGGAAATGCCGGAATTTTTGGTCATAATAGGTCATAATAGTTTTAACACTTGCTTTCCCAGGTTCCCTCTCCCTACCCAATTATGTGCGGGATTCAACGTGAAGCTAAAAAAGAAATTCAGGATTCGACTAGGCTAGTTTTCATATAGAAATGATATATTGGTAAACGATGACATTTCATGTTTTATTAAACATAAAAAACTATATTTTTAATCTATATTATCTGTAGAATTATAATCTGTATTTATTGTTTATAAAACTTATGGCTGTCTTATACAGGTATGGCTATTTTTATTTATTTATTTTATTTAATACGCAAGGTATCATCTTTCTGATGTCGCTTAAGTATTGTATCTTCTAAGAATTATAATCAATTAAAGACTAATTAGGGATTTCCCATGTTCCACCTTTCGATCGCAGTCTATTGTTGTATTTACTTAAAACACAATAAAACTTTACAGGTGACATCCGCGTTGTACCTGACGCTGGGCGAGGGCCTGTGGGCGCGGCTCGGCACGCTCGCCAAGCTGTCGGACGTGCTGATGCTGCTCAACTACGTGCTGGACCCCATACTGTACGTGCTCATGAGGCAGCGCCGGCAGCTGTCCCCCGGCGCCCTGTGCCACTCCATCGCGCATTGCTTCAAGCGGGTAAATTCTTATCACTTATCTTTGTTGTCTTTTATCATAAATAGTTGATAACTCAACTTAAGTTTTCTACGGTACTCATATAAGTATTTTTTTTTCTTCGTTTATGTTTTAGCCGCTCTCTTGGCAAATTGTAGATTTCTATTACTACGCCGCGCCGCCTTGCGTTTGAACTCATTGGACTGCTTTGTGCAATTTAGAGACAAAATTTAATAAAGAACAATTCGCTATAATAACTTTGTGGTTTTTCCTAGATAAGCCTATGTTAAAGCCGTAATAAACACAATTATTTAATATTCGCAAGTCGTTCGTTAAAAGGCAGGTGATATGCACCTGATGCTTAAACATTAGATACTAAAAACGTCGGCTGAGAGTCGTGTGCGTATTTGTCGTTTATGTATGAATCATTCAGAAGAATTGTGCTCAGTTGTTCTAAAATTTGAAAACTTATTATATCTCACACACAAAAAACTGAATTTTCAGTTACATACACTTCCTTGATTCAGTACACACCGACAAAGAAATCAGTTTTAAATCTATTTGACCATTCGACGTCAAATGGCGTTGTATATATATATATATATATATATATATATATATATATATATATATATATATATATATATATATATATATATGTATATATATATATATATAGACTCTACAAACAACTACAATAATCACGTGAACATAATGCTTCAATAAAATTAGTAATTTATTTAATTTTAAACGGTAACCTAAAGTCTAATAAGAGGCCGTTGTGTTGTAGGGAGCACGTGGGTGTGATTGTGACGCGACGGTTATGGGTTCGATCCCCACTGAACGAAATTAATTATTATTTCTTAATATTTTCATTTCTTCGCTCCGGCACCAAGGCAAAACCCTAACCTTGAGTTCCGCCACTCAACACGCAATGCCTCGAAAATTTCAGCGGAAAGTGGGGAACAGGGTATCTACGTACTAGGTTCCCTCTACCTACCCTGCAGTATGCGGGATACAGGGTGACACTGATTTTTATTTTGTTTATTTAAAATGTAATAAAAAGGCTAGACGAGAGCTTGATGCCTGGAACCCTGGAAGTAATAACGAATTAGTCGCCGCGCTATAAATACGCAACAATGCCACATTGTGCGCGGATATTTGGCGACGCCACTAATCGGACATTTGCAATTTAAATGTATTACAATAAATAACAGCGCGGCTCGGAACGGTCAGGAATTTTTATTATAGATAGTGATGTGTTTGGCAAATTGGTTAGTAGGTACCTTGTAGGTACTCCATATGACGAGCAAGGTGTAGGTAATTGAAACAACACGATAGTCTTCATACTCTTATAATAGATCTATACGTTGGTGTTGGTATAGATCCAAGATTGATTAAAAATACAATGCAATAGAATTGTTTCACAGCTTATAATGACCAATGCCGGTATATAAAAAACAAAGTTATATTTTTTATACCAACGTAGTACGTATTTTTTTACAGCTTCAGGCTGTATCCCGCATATAGGAGAGAGGGAAAGGGAACCCAGGGTTAAGACACTCCGCTAGCCACTTTCCGCTGAATTTTCGAGACATTGCGACATTGACATTGGTTTTGTACCTATGTGAAGAAATGAAAATATTAATAAATAATTATTTATTCGTGTTGAGTGAAAATCGAATCACCAACCGTCGCGTTACAGTCACACGATTATGCTCCTGCGCCACGATAGCCTCATTGAGACGTTATTCTTTTATAAACTTACACAAAACATTAATACAATATTTGTATACCTTTACCAACAGAACCACAAAACATCGACTGAGTCGATGAAGACCTCGTGTTGTCCGCAGGAGACCGTCATCATCAGCGAGAGCTCTGGCGCAGAGTTACGCCCTCTGCGCCCTCCCGCGCACTCGCACCCCTCCACCATCACACCCCTCGCGCCGTCTCGCAATCACTACTGAAGTACTGATACTGAGTGACGCAGCTCTCCGAGACAGTAGATATTATTACTCAAGTTCTATTCAAAATACGCTTTGAATCCACCATGACTTAATGAAATGTTATATGGAGCAAATAAACGATTTTAATTTTAATAATGACAGCTATCAACTAGTATAAATACTTAGTAACTGAAGAAAGTTCACAACACTATTTTTGTAAAGCAAAAAGATTCAATTATCTTTTAGTTATTCTCTAAAACCGAACGACGCGACGCCACAAGCATACACGTGAAATGTGACCATTCAACAAAACCAAAGCATTGTACATAATATTGATAAATATTATTTAGATAGTTGTTATGCAATATAGTTGTTAATTTAGCAAAACTAGGAATGAGAATTTTGTCAGCAAAATTATTATATTGAAAAAATTACTTGAGATTTTTTTTAAAGATTATTTTATCTTAAGCGTTAGATGAATCAAGTGTCAAGTACAATATAATTTTCTCGTAAAAACATTTTATTTTCTAAACAAATCCGCGTATAATAATTTTATAAATGAAATAAGTGAAAGCTTTAAGTGTTATATTATAATATTAAGAAATATCCACTTTATATAAGTTATAATAATTTTCATTAAAGTTAATCAACGTGAAAATATCTAGTCTTAAGATTTATAATTTTAAGATTAGGTAAAATAAACATAAATGATATAAAAAAAATATTTACACCCTACAAGTGCCTCTTAAGTCTTAAAATAATAAAAAAATGAAAACAACAGTGAGCTAAAACAGATAACTTGCTAATTATTCAGATACAGCGCGACTTATCTACTGGAGCAGTATTAAAATGTTATCAAGTGCTTAAACGATATTCATTTCACATTTGAAGTAGTTGTATAGTTTTATTTATATTATAATTTCGTAAAATTATATTTTTTGAATCGTTATTTTCTAAATATTTTTGACTATACGGCTTATATTCTTTATAAAATTACGTTATAGACAATCTAATGTAAAACTGAACTTACAAACTCGAATATATGTATAAGAAATATATGTATAAGATAATAAATAAATAATAAAGCTGATTTTTTTTTATATGCATAAGAATAAGAATACCATCGGTCTGTATGTCTATTATATTGTATATTACTGAACACATTTTCGGAGCAGAAATTTTTGATTAGCAATCATCCAATTTAAAAAATATATTAAATTTATCGGGGAATTCCTTTACAGTCAAACCCTATTTTCGGACCAAATCTGCACATTTTTGAATGTTGGTATCTTATTGAATTCTGGAAAAAATGATATAAAATTCTGAGAACAGAAATCAAAATCGTCAATTGCTTATTTGAGGCCAACTCGTTTGCTTTTCGGTGGCGATTTAAAATTGTATTACTTATTTATTATTTGTTAATTTTATTTTTGCTGTAACGCTTACTGTGTGGCAAATTATAAACTCTACTATATATTGTAATTACACATATTTTTGTGTGTTTGTAACGTTGTAAGTTCAGCTTAAGAGTGGAAGATTTGTAAATTTTTTATAAAAAAATATCAAAACATTACCAGTTTTCGTCAATTCTATTTTACTAAAACAAGTCCTAAACTTAGGATTTGTTTACGTGTCATATTAATAATATTTTTTTATTTATTTTTTATTTGGAAGATTTTGTACTTAACCAGTATTTTTATATTAAAATATTATATAAATGTAACGGTAACGTTAAGTAAAAAATGTAAATATCTATGTAAATTGTAACATCATGTATTCTTATATATTATTCTTATGATAAATACATAATTATCATATCAAATACCATATTTACAATAATCTATTATAATTTGTAATTGGTGTTACATATGTACTCTCGTAAATATCAACAAATTATCATATCCATTCCTGTATTTATATAGTAATAATAAGACATATCCTTATTTTAATATGAAACAATATTAAATATTTTCTTGACTATTTTATATAAATAAGTTTATAGAGTTAAAGTCAATTGTATTTTATATAAAAAGCAAACATGTTATTTTTAATGAAAAGTTTTGGTGCCATAAATGTCGTTTTAATTTAACACTCTATTAGTTTCATCATATTTAGGTAAAATAAATATATATTTACGAAAAATATAAGAATATAATCTATAAAATCAGCTTTACGCTGTATCCCGCACACAGCAGGGTAGGCAAAGGGAACCTAGTGTTAAGACATTGCTTGTTGAGTAGTGGAACTCATAGTCGCGTTTTCCTCGACACCAGAGCGAAGAAATGAAAATATGTAAATAAATATTTCATTTCCTCAAGTGGGGATCAAACCCACAACCAGTCGATTTTACAGTCACACCTTATGCCTCTGCGCCACTACTGGCCTCACTATACTATATATACATATTGCTATACATAATACAAAATATAATCTATGCATTGCTTTATATGAAATATAAAATCATTCTTATTACATGCATGTCACTTTTAATTTGTTTAAGCAAATTAATTATTATTTACAAAAAATATATACATCCGATCATGTTGACAAAAAATTCCAATAGGCTGAATGTATTTTGATGTATGCTTTAATAATTTTAAACTTTTTTAAAACTTACTGTCAGTGTCAGTTTCTCGCTGTCAAAACCATTTTCAACAATTCCATATCTGTGGTTCATTATCGTAATTGGAATTGTTTGAATAGGTATCTTCTTTACAATAAAATAGAAATAATAATGTTATAATTCTTTAGTATTTATTGTAATAAGTAATTATTATTGATTGATATAGTTTATTAGTAATTATATTTATTATTCAAATCAAGATGTCTAAATGGTGAGTAACGTTTTATTCATTGTTTGTGTGTCTTACGAGATCGAAAAGATTGTTTTTATATTGTTCGGCTTCACGAAATTTAAACAAGATCTAAATATATACCTTTGCAAATATATTAATATATTGTTATAAGAACATATATTTACGTTTCCTAGGCAATCTGAGAGAAGTATCCACGAAATGTTAAAAGATACACCGCCGCTGCGCGAATCCAGCGACTCTATAACATCGGGTACCGAAGCAAAGTTTCCTACATCTCGATCTATGCCTTTTCCACCAGCTTACGGTAAAATAACACTATTTATTATTTCGTGTATTATTTATTGTAGTTCAGTGTTTCTTAACAAGATCTATCGATTATTATACATTTTAAGTGAAACCGCGTGTATTTAGTATTATATAGTTTTGAAAACTAAAAGTTTCTTTTTAATTTGTACCTGAAAATAAATGAAATATTTATGAGTACATACTTTTTGCTTAAAAAATAATGTAGAAATAAAAAATGTATATATGGTAGAAACTCATAAATTTTGCACTTCTGGGTACCAGATGGTGCCAAATTATAAGAATATTTAATATTTTAAGTATGGTTTACTCTGTAGTAAATAAAGCATTCAATAAAGAGAAAATGTTTAAATTATAAAATTATACAATAATAATATTACTGTAACATTTGTTACTATTAACTAATTTATTTAAAACTAATATGGTTTTAAAATATATATCCAAAAGTGGTCTTTGTTTAAAAACTTTTTCTTGCATGTTTTTGAATATTCCATTTATTGAATACCAAGTTGTTAACAAGTTATGACAATTTAATTTATTAAAGTGTCAAATTTATAAGATACTTGAAACTTATAATATTTTATGTATACAATAACAAAAATAAAAAGATTTCACCAAACTTTTAAATGGTTATATTTATAGTTATATAATATTGTCTAAATTTCCAGCTCCACCAGATGTGTCACAGAATGGTGCCGCTGGCAACAGCACTCTGCTGCGTGCTGGCTCCACCAAGCTGGAGTCCATCAAAAACTGGAGTGTCTCCACATATAAATGTACTAAGCAGATACTGTATGAAAAACTGGGCAAGAGCTCACGGACTGTTGATACTGGTAATTTTCTTATGAGACATGAGTAAGTTAATAGTTATGTTCTTTCTGAGTGGGTGATGTGCAAAATTCAGAAAGCCTAACTACAGGGTGGCCACAACTCATTTGATGGTATACCGTCACAATTAGCATTAGGATTACTATATTTAAAGTTGCAGTTTTAACTAAATTGATAGACCAGTTTTTCTAATGCATAAAAAATATTTGATGGTTCTGGGTTTGATTTTGACACTCAGGGGGGACTAAATTTGAATATGTAGCTTAGTTAGTCAGAGCACTTGGACGGTTTCTAAAGAAGGGTTCAAATATTGCTACTTTCAAATTTTTATGTTTTCAAAAATGTAGTTTTCTTTCCTAAATGTGGAATAACAACTTATAAATAGGACAATTTATTTTATTTCTTTAAACTAGTAACAAGGCAATGATGCGGATTTCAGGGCAAGTGGAGAACAGTCCTTTCCCCTGTCTATCCTGCTATATGCAGGATACCCTGTAAAACTGTAAAAAAAGAATAATCATTTTAATAATATATTTTAATAATATATATGTTTATACTTATATATATGGTGATTTCAAATTTATTTTGTCAATTGGTCAGTATGCTCTGTAGTGTCATTGACACAATTAAATTTGATTAGAATTCATTTGTTTCACATTTGTTATGGAGCTATTCTCTACAAACAATAGATACATAGTTTCTGTTGATATGATATCAATTTTATAAAATTTAACACACAGCAGAGTAGACAAAAATAACTTAGTATCAAAGCATCAGGATGTTCTCCGTCTACTGCCAGAATTACAGATATTGTGCTTTGAACAAAAATTAAAATAATTTAAATATATTATCATTCAAACAAATGGGCATTGGCCTCATGACCATCACTTAACAGTAAAATATTACCCCTGGACCACAAAGACCTGGACTATCAATTTTTTTTTAATAAAAACATTAAAACACTCTGTTCCACATTTTTGCCGTATTCTGGAGGCATTGTAGGCCGCGCTTTGTCTCAACACCAGACCGAAGAAATGAAAATATTAAATATTTCATTCCCCCAGAGTGGGGATTGAACCCACAATTTGTCTCATTTACAGTCATATGTTTGTCCTTGTGCCAGGACTGGCCTGGCGGGTTATAGCGTGATGCTTAAAAATAATTGTTATGTACAGAGTTGGAGGCCCAGATCGAGATGTTGCGAGAAACACAGCGCAAATACCTCGGAGTTCTCCGTCTAAGCGGTGCCCTCACAGCACAGTTGGCAGCCGCAGCCGCCACACAACGAGCTCTAGGAGAAGCCTTTGCAGACCTAGCTCAGAAGTCTCCAGAACTACAACACCAATTCCTTTATAATGCTGATACCCAACGGTCCTTGACTCGTAACGGTGAAACGCTGCTGGCTGCGTTGCACTTCTTCAATAATGCCCTCAATACTCTCACAAATAAGAGCATGGAGGATACGTTGCTAACAGTACGCCAGTATGAAGCTGCTCGGGTGGAGTATGATGCCTACCGCGGAGAACTCGAAGCTGGTCCACCGGCTGGAGGAAACCCTCCAGAGCTCCTACTGGCAGCTATCGCACGGCACCGTGAGAGATACGAACGTTTACGAGACGACTCTGCGGTTAAACTCCGTTTGCTACACGAGAATCGAGTGAAAGTCATGAATAAACAGCTGCTTTTATTCCATAATGCTATATCCGCATATTTTAGTGGGAATAACGTGGCGTTAGAGGCGGCCGTGAAGCATTTCAGCGTGCCCGTCCCTCACGCCGCGCACGCGCCCGCCCCCGCGCCCGCCCCCGCCCCCGCGCCCGCCCCCGCCCCCGCCCTGCCCGCCGCGCCGCCCGCCCCCGCCGCGCCCGCCGCCAGCCCGCCGCGCACGTAGGGCGGCAGGTAGGCGAGTGCACGTGTTCAGGGAATAGGGATGGACGTTAGAGATCTAATTGAGTTACATGACATCTCCGATTTATGTACGAAACGAATACGTTTTAAAGCAGAGCTATAGTTGCACAACGTGTGTGACGTGTGTCCATCTTGCCAAATCAAAAGTCGTTTTGTTCCAGATTCCACAACATTTTCAACACAATTCTTATCTTAGATTCGTTATCGTATCTTGGAAACGTTGTTCAGTTTTCATCTGTTCCGTGATAAAAATTAACACCAAATGACAATGCTCAAGGTTTTAGTAAACAAACATGAAAAAATAATGGCTACCGACCGTCAAAGGACAAAATGGCGCCAAATTTAAATTCGTCCCTACTTACTGAACACGCTGTATAACACAGAATGAACTCGGACATCAAACAGCAATAGAATAGAGTTTATGTATAAGAAATAACAGTATGAGAATAACAAATATTTGACTTATTATTGCTTTCGAATTTTAGGTATAACATGATTGCTGTCACGAGCTATTTTTGAAGTCAGCTATATTACAATAACTCTTGTAACATAATATGTATGTAGACGTTATATTTATATCAGTTTACTTAAACTTCCTCTATTACATTAATGTTTATTTATTTTATTTACCTTTATAAGTATTAAAATACTCTAAAAGTACTAATAAATACCAAAAAAATTAGGCATTTAAATTGATTATTTGAAGACTAAAATGACACTTAAATATAAGAAATATATAAAGCTACTACCTATATCATAATTTGTAAGGACATTTTAGACCATAGAACATTCCACTAGTCAAATTAAATATTTTATAATAGTTTACTTATAGCGCACCCTGTATGGCACTAAAGTGAATAAATAAATAAATTACAACAGCCTGTATAATGAAAACGTATATTACTACTTATTACTTTACTACTATTTATTTTCTTATTTTATAAATCTTGTAACATAACATGAAAAGTCTTATCTGCTTAAAAGATTATAATGGTAATTTAATAAAAAAATTGTATGTTGAACCTTTTGTTTATCAGTAAAATTTTAAAATATAGAATTGTTTATATAAAGTATTTTTTACAATGCAGCGACATTATAATATATAAATTAAAGAAATATCGACTATATAAGTACATATAATAAATAAAGCAATCTTAAATATTTAGCTTAACTTAGTTAAAAACCATAATTATTGTTAATTTACTATTACGTTTACAAATATAGACAAATATGTATCTAAAAATAATATTGTTGTTCAACATATGTTCTATTATAACATAATAGTTATCATTTGACATGATTCCCATTTCCTTGAGTGCAATGTGATAACACAAATTATTGTTTTATTTAATATGCATGTTTAATAATTTTTTTTGAAAGAAATTTTAATCATAAAATAAAGTCTAATAATAATAATAATACAATATTATAATTATTACATATAGTATAATTTTGTTTTATGATCTTTTTGTTTTTTAATTAAGTTTAATGTGAATTAATAGGGATTGACTTAATTTGATAAACATCAGTTTAGTCTTGCCCCTACATACATATATGTATGTACATGGAAGTATCTTGAATTATCACTACCATGTGATCTTGCTCTATCTAAAAATTACGATATCTATATAATTGGGCCAAAAAGTATTATTATTCCAATAAGTAACTTTACAAAATTGATATAATTTTAACTAATACTTTATTTTTATTTATTTTACTTTATGTAGTGATTCTTTTTATATGTATAGCTTCATGTTTGCTTGTTGTATCATTGTTCAAACTTTCCATCATTTAATATTGATAATAACAAAATCGAGCTAATGATTTCACTATCTCCACATTAATTGCTTGAATATACATGTTTAGAATTACAAATAATTATGTATACTTATTTTGTGTTGAACATAAATATATATAGTTTTAAATATAAACAAATACAATGCTTATTATGAATAATAGTAAATATACATAATTATATTGTAGAGTCCACAGAACTAACATATAATGTAGTATATTTATTAAAGTTGAATATTATACTTATTTAGAAAACATTTAAAAATTTCAACACAGCGGGAACTCGAATCTGCACCTCCTTGAAACCAACCAGGCACTTTGACCACTAAGCCTTACGCGGAGGCACAGGTCTCAAGTCCCACTGCATTCTAATTTTTATGTTTTCTATCTAAGTATTTTTCTTTCCTAGGTGTTCCACACTTAAAAAATTAAAAAAAAAAACTCGAATATTGTAAACTGAAATATGTCATGACCGTGTAAAGTTGTACGCTTTGGCACTTATGCATAAATTAAAAGATTTTAAATATTTACTTTAAAAATTGTCTTAAATACTGAAAATTGTAAATCACATTACTTATATTGTAACACTTTTTCAGTCATTTACTAAATGTACTTAAATTATTACAATTTCAATTAGTGTACAGTGGCATAGCCTGTGAGTGGAAATCCAATGATTGTGGGTTCAATTCCTACTCGGGAGTTAAAGATTTTTATTTTCCTACTGTATACACAAATTGAGATGGAGTGTCTTATTACTAATTTTCTTATGCTTAGCCTGCTATATGCAGTATAGTGTGAAATCGAAAATATCTTTGAAGGTGGAATAAATTTAGGCAGATACAAGAGTTTGAATTGATGACAATATATTGTATTGAAGATAGCTTAAATATCCTAGAGTATAAGGCTTAGAAGCGTTTCCAAATAGCTAGTCAAACTGCATTTTATTTATGCTTTATTTACTTAATAATTATGTAAAATTTCTTTATTATAGACAACTAACTGTACTCAGCACACCGGCAAACAATAATTGTAATTTGTGTAATCTAGTGCTTATGTCGTAAGTCAAGTTGTGTGTTGTAAATTATATTTATAAAGTGTAAAATAAAATATCTATCAGATATAATTGGTATTTATTGACAGTATCACATTACATCACAGCATTCCATCACAATCTCATTTCAAATGATTTGTGTTCATCACTCCTTATAGAAATATATCTTCCGAACAAAGATCCTCAAGATCCTGCCACTTATGCTTAGGCCTTCACAGCTTCTTTTTCATTAGTGTCACTTTGTACTTCTTCAGCTTCTGCTTTAAATTTATCCTAAATAACAATGAAAATTTGAATAAGAAATGTGTAAATTTAAAGATTTATAAAATTGCCTGATTCTTATAGTAAATATTAGATAATAAAATGGAAAAATGTAGACTGGATGAATGTCTGTAATTCAGATTTAGATAAAAACACACCTAGAATATAATAAATATATATATGAAAAAAATTGGCACATTTAGAATGTAGGTGACAGAATTTAATATAATTTACCTAATTAAAGCAATCGACTTACCAAATCATATATAACTTTGACTACGAGTGAGCAGCTAGGACATGTTGCTACTTCCTCTCCAGCCATAAGCTCTTCCTTAAAGAAATATAAAAAATGTTTAAGAAACTGTATTTACGTATCTACTTAGAAAAAAATAATTGAAAATTTCTAACCTTACTAATTTGAAATCTGTCGCCGCAGGGGCATGGATAGTAATACATGTCATCGTCTTCGTCGTATTCAAAGTCTTCGATCTCTATTTCATCGTGGAATACCGTCATTGCTTTAAAATATAAAAAATGTTTATTTATTTCAATTGATCCGACCACACTACTAGCGTGTTTACAAATTACAATGAATGAAGAATTAACAGTTGACATTAGTGATTAATAGGAAATACAAGTGACATTGACATATTAGTGACAACATGATATATAATATTTCATTAGAATTTACATTCGCTAATTATTCACTCGAAAAGAAAATAATCAAAAGGAAGAAAAATCGAAAATCAAATCTGCACAGCTATTTACCAACTAACTTTAGAGCCACGACTCATCGACTGTACTGTACGTTTTTATACTTATATTATCGTACGGTATTTTTTGAATGTATAATTTGTTGTATAATTCTTTTCATAGTTAACTACTTACTAACTTTGTTTCGTAAATCAATTTTTTACGAACCGTATGAATGAATTCTTAAATAAGCAAAGTAATTTATTAATATAGCAACATTTGCTAAATCACGTTCTATGTGTAATACTATCTGACAACATTGAGCCAGTTATGTCAAACACGTCATTCATTTCATTTTTATGAAAGAGGATGATCGCGGTGGTCTTGCTGATTTTGTTATAATTTTTTTTAATTAAGTAGTGCAGTGAGTGAATTAGTGCAAATAATTTACACGTTATACTAGAAAGTTACAGCTGCAATCATGTTTAGTTGGCTCAAGAAAGAAGGTGAAAAAACAGAAAGTATCGAGAATGTCGTGGAGGGTCTCAAAAGAATTTATAAGACGAAACTGTTGCCACTTGAGTTGCACTATCAGTTTCACGATTTCCACTCCCCACAGCTGGAAGACCCTGACTTTGATGCTAAACCTATGATACTGCTGGTCGGTCAATATTCAACGGGTAAAACTACGTTCATCAAATATTTGCTAGAAAGAGATTTTCCAGGAATTCGTATTGGACCTGAGCCCACCACAGATAGGTTCATTGCGGTCATGTTCGATGAAAAGGAAGGTATGATCCCTGGAAACGCACTTGTCGTAGACCCAAAGAAACAGTTCCGCCCTCTGAGCAAATTCGGAAACGCCTTCCTCAACAGATTCCAATGCTCTACAGTGAACTCTCCGGTGCTTCGTGGGATTTCCATAGTAGATACGCCCGGTATATTATCGGGTGAAAAGCAACGCGTGGACAGAGGATATGATTTTACCGGCGTTCTCGAATGGTTCGCGGAGCGTGTCGATCGTATCATCCTGCTGTTTGACGCCCACAAATTAGATATTTCAGATGAATTCAGACGAAGTATCGAAGCGCTGAGAGGTCACGATGATAAAATTCGTATTGTGTTAAACAAGGCGGACATGATCGACCATCAGCAACTGATGCGTGTTTACGGCGCTCTCATGTGGTCACTAGGTAAGGTTCTGCAGACACCAGAGGTGGCTCGTGTGTACATAGGTTCATTTTGGGACCAGCCCCTTCGTTATGACGTCAACAGACGCCTATTTGAAGATGAAGAGCAAGATTTATTTAGAGATATGCAATCACTTCCTAGAAATGCTGCCTTACGTAAACTAAATGATTTAATCAAAAGAGCGCGACTTGCTAAAGTTCATGCATACATAGTTAGTGAATTAAGAAAAGAAATGCCCTCAATGTTTGGAAAAGATGGTAAAAAGAAGGACCTCATAAAAAATTTGGGGCAAGTGTATGATAGAATCCAGAGAGAACAGCAAATTTCACCTGGAGACTTCCCTGATATCAAAAAAATGCAAGAAACTTTAGCTAATCATGACTTCACCAAGTTCCATCCACTGAAGCCCAAGTTACTTGAGGTGGTGGACCATATGCTGGCGACCGACATTGCTCGGCTAATGGATATGATCCCGCAGGAAGATGTCAATGTTGTAATGGAGCCTCTTATCAAGGGTGAGTACAATATATAACTGTTTCACCTGTAAAGCAATTGTTCATATTTCATTACTAAGATAACCTGTCCAAGTAGCATTCAAAGCTAAAAATATTTGAAAATAATACAAGAAAAATTACATATTTTTATATATTTTATAGATACTTGGATTTTGTTTTTAATATTAGTTGATATTAAATAAACAGTTTGTGATAAGAAGAAATATTTAGAGTAGTAATAAAAAATATTTTTATAATTTATAAATTATATAGAAAATTTACTATATAGACTATGAACAACATTATCCAAACATCAATCAACTGCATATCCAAATTACTACGACCCAACCTGAGTGTTCTTGTGTCATGTGTCTCAACTCGCTCCTCGCACTCCGTAACATACTTCATAGAAGATGTTGGTCAATAAAAATCTCAATTAAAAATGTCTAAAGAGACCAATAGATGATAATTTAACCAAATGATGATTGGATTGTTATTATGTATCTATGTGGAATGTTTATTCTACTCTACACTACATTTTTAAGCTCTAATTCCCATTTATCTTAAAATATTTTCAATCCATTGTAGATAAATGTGTATGAGTAAACTTACAATTTTCAATTATTTCAAAAAGATTAAATTACTATGAATTTACTATAAGTTCCTCAAAATTCAAGCAACTCTGAGATCAACTCACATTCTATGTATACTGCTATTATAATTAGTACATTACAAGGCAGTTGTTAAGTGCCCCAGCAACTGCTTCCATACCTCTGAAAGTATTTCTTATCACTAGATATTGACCTGAATAAGCTGTTATCATAAGATAAACAATGGATACAGTCATTCTTTCTACAACACTTACTTAATACCTATTTTAAGATATTTCATTTGATATAAAAAAATGACTAGAAAAACTAAGAAATAAACATAATGTTAAGACACTTCTTTCCCCATTTCCCCCCAAATTCTGGAACCATTGCATGTTGAGTGGTAGAACTCAACACCGCAGTTTGCCTCAAGACCAGAGCAAAGAAATTAAAATATTAAATGTTTCTTTTCCTTGAGTGGGAATCGAACTGATAACATGTCGTGTTTGCAGAAACATTTTGTGCCCTGCTTACATTGTTTACATTAAGTAAAATTCTTCCATAAGAAGTGGCTTACAAGAAAATTGGGTGGGGCATGGACAAAAGGATATTTTAGGGACTAAACATTAGGTATCCTCTCCTTATCCTGCTTTTCTTTTATGTCATTTTTTTAGTTAATTGTCTTAGTATCTTTATAACTGTTTGATAATTTTATCACCCCATAGTATAACACATTCTGCCATTTTTATCATTTAGTTACAAACATTTTGTCATTTATATTTGCATATTTAAGTCTGCTTAGGTCATTGTTAGTTGTTAGCATACTTGAAGTTGGCAGATTAATGATGAAGAAACATCTTCAAATAAACCTGATAAGTCATGATGAAAATGGTATAATATACTTTACTGCTATATGATTAATATTGTACTTATGTGGTTAATTTTTCTTAATCTTTACTATTCAATTGTACAAAAGTACAGCTAAGACACTTGTTGGAAAAAAAGCAATTTTCCTTAAACAATATCATTATAAATTTTCCTCTACTTTACTCATAAATTCCAATAAGATTTTCTAATCTCATAAAACTCTGCCTAGCATTCTTGATATTATATTACAGTATTGTGATTATCGTTGTTACATGAGTAAAGAAAAATTCGTCTTCTTATTCTTTTTCGTCGTTCCATTTAAATAGAAAGTCAATAACATTTCGTTGTACTTGCACCTACATATTGTACATTCAACTACTGACGTTACGTACTACGAGCCGAAGCCGCCGAGTGGAAGCAGCCGTTACTGAATTGTAGTAAAACTCATATTAGTCTAACACTTGGTTATTTTAGCCATTGCGTCCATTCCCGCCCGCCGCTTTATCATCATTATTTTATTGTGCATTGTAGAGAGCACTAACAATAATAGGTGAACTCGTTCGTGTGACAATATGTCGTGTGGTTTTGTTGCAATGCTGATTTTAATCAAACCTGCCACTATGAAACTTGACGCTTCCTTTAAAGATCTATTGTTAGCTACAGTAAAAAAAAAACCATCTTAAAAAAATTGCTTATTTATTTATTCAAATAAAGAAAATTATTTAATATAAAAAAATATTAATAACCTTTATAATATGAACATTGTACGATCGACAATGAAATTTTTTCTATTATTTAATTTTCATTATAAATTATAGGCTTAAAATCGTATCTGTTTAATTCAATTTTTATGTAAAACTAGCAGCCCCCCGCTCGCGGCTTTGCCCGCTGAAACTACATGATTATTGATTTAATGAACAGAATTGATTGACAACTATAATGACTTCTAATGTTAGTTAATAAGGTTAGTTGAGCTAAAACAATTGGTTAAATTTTCAAGTAAGTCGGTTCAGTATTTTCAGAGAAAAATGTGACCATACATATGTATGACACGACAGACAGACAAACTGACAAGAAATTTTAAAAAATAGTTTAGTCGCCACAAATTCGAAATATTTTTTACTTTTCCTTGTGTTAATGTAACCAGTTAAGAGTTGACACCTGACCTGCTTCGAGCTCGACGACCTCTTAATTGGCATTGTTCTTACTGCTTCACTAATTACGATTTCACTTTTAACTGAGTAATTTAGAAATAGAAATAATTGTACTTTTATGGAATATAGTATTGGAATAAAGTAAGGAATGTACAAAAATCGAATATGGCTGCGATAAGTATTAAGTTATTCTTGTATCGTCAATGTACGTGATTGAATTTCAACAATATCTATATAGCTACTCCAAAGGATTTGTCTCGGAACCAAAAAAGTTTATTTATTATATATGTATATAAATACGTGGCGATAGTCTCTGTAGGCGCCCGTTCCAACTAAATCTTCGTTCCTGACCTACGTAAGGTCATTGCCGTAACCTTTATACGTCATTCGTGTCGTTCTATCTCGTCATGTCTTACTAGTTTGTTCGTGTCTTTCTAATAATATATTTATTTTATAGATTCTATCGGTTTGAATGACGTTTAAATGTAACACTGACGTCATTTATTAGTGATGTGTTTGAGTTGTGTGTCTCGTATTAAAAAAAACAATTTTTAAAATTAGAATACCGCCTATATTTACAAATTATTTTTCGTTACAATTTTGTATTGTTATAGTTTTTGCTTAGTTGTTGTTACAGTTTTTGCATCTAAATTGGTAGTACTGAGCGCTTATCTTGTATTTGTGTCCACTGGCGGGCGACATCGCTCTGTCGAGATGCGTTGGCGGCATTTTCCGTCTATCACAAAAGTAGTTTCAGTAAATACTCGCGTTCTTGAAAATTATATAATTATAGGCACATTTTTACTAAATATTGTGAAATACTTGTTTGTATTTGAGTAACATTGCTGACAATGTACGATATCTGTCTCACGTATATAAAGTAAATAACACTCAAAGAAACGAATTACTCGAATAATTCTGACTCAGCCATGATTTCAATTGTGACTCACAAAAATTTATACGAACAATTTTCTTTTCCTCATTGGATTTTAAGCACTTAGTGCTAATTATAATTTTTTATGAATGAATTTTGTTGTTCAGATATGCTTTATGGTGAACGTAAAACTGTACAGCTATCCTGTTAATTATAGCTTTAAGTCCCCTTATATCAACTTCGCCAGAATATTGGAATATTTTCACATCCCAATTAGTTTGTGTACGAATAAAAATATTTTTAAATATCATTCAATAAGTAAGCATTTGTTGTAAAAATTCGCCAATGTCAATGATGTCATGGGCGCAGGGCGTTGGGCGCGCCCGCGTCGACGCGCGGCGCACTGAGCGTTATCTTTCGCTTTACAATTGATAAAAATAAGCAATGTTATTTCGATCGTTTCTCCGTAAAGTACTTATAGAGCTGTGACTAGATAAAACGTAATATCATTCGAATTTTATTTCATTACAATAACACATGAAAAACTATAAAATTGATGATGATAAAATCTTTAAAATACGACTTAAAACATAACCCATTGTCATTTTTTATTAATTATATTTTTGTTTGCATGAAACGAGTTAGTGTGTTGATTGGTTTATCTAAAAGTGCCCACATCACACTGTTCACCCATATAACATAGCATTCGCTTGGAGTAAATAACGTAGAGTAGCACGTATAGGGCTATAGGGTGTAATGCATGCATAGTAAAGCTGGTCTTTCCTCAAGGCGGTCACGGCGACGCGGTGGCGGAGGTGGTCGGCCGCCTGCACGCGAAGCGCGGGTTCCTCGCAGGTAAGGTGACTGTGCGGGTGTGGGGGGACTAGCCTGGGGTTTATGTCGTATATGTATGTGGTTGTGATTCCGCTTTCCTCAAATTTAACATACAAACTAACTAGCTTTTCACACTTTGTATGTCCTGCCTTCGAAATTTCTAATGTTATTATTAATGTTAGCATACATAAGCAAGAATAATAAAGTAGTGAGCATTTAAATAAAATTATGTTTGAAGTATCTGCATATTTACGTTAAAATTACCAATATAGGCCAAGTGTGAAACTAGAAAGGTTTCCTTTTAATTTCGTCACATGATCGAGTCCATGTGCCCGCCACGTTCGACGCGTGCGCATTGTTTACGACACCCGTAAACACTGTCACTAAACATTAACTATTGACATTAGTGCACTATTGTACTATCATCATCTCTTAATAAATATTTATTCATTTATTGACCATATGTGGGACAACATGTATTTATTTAATTTGTTTGTGTTTATTTTTTTTTTCAATTTAGTAGTTATAGTCATTTGTAACTGTTAACTTAACATATTTTTTTACTAAGTAATCTTTAACTAAAGGTTTAATTTTTTCGTAAGTTAGTTACTTAATTATATAGATTAGATTGTGAAGCAACTTATTTGTCTCGTGTTAATCTTAATTAAACCTGTTGTTATTTAACTTAACTAAAGTGTTACCTAACCTTCACATCTACGACTTTTAACACTACATCGTAAATAGGTACTTATTATATAAGTAACTATTGTATTAGATATTCATTTTTATAAAAAGAATCCTATGGGGATTTTTCCAATGAAACTTTACGTATTATTTAGCATACTTACGTGTACGTATATGACTGAAACAATATGTTAAATGTCAATGTATTATTAATAATCATCTATTTCTATTTAAGAGAAAAAGTGAAACTACGAATGTTAACCTTTTAGCAATAACTATTTTTCCTTAATTAAACAACATACTATGCGGTGACATGTAATTTTCCCCATTTCCGTGTTTTCCCCCGAACATGTAGGTTGTACTCTCTTGTACTTGTACTGCAGTGCTTGCTGCTCGGGCGTGTCTGTGGCTCGCGTACAGTATGTTGCGCAATCAACGCGCTTCCAAGTAATCAGACTTATCACGTTTTTTTATCGATTAGGTAACCTCGATCGAGGATCGGATTTTCATTACTACACAAATTATAAATTACGTTTTTTAATAGTGACGTATCACAACCGATATCTTAAGTCATGAATCATAATACAATTTATTTATTAAATGGAGTGTCTTGTCATTAAGTTCTCTCTGACTACCCTACTATACGAACTGATACTTTTTTTCTATTTTGTGGTCTAGATTCGAATCTAGAAAGTAAAAAAGTACAAGTGTTCACGGAAATGAGTTAATATTCATTTAATATTTAAATCCAAAAATAGTATCTGTATATTTGCACGAGTACGTAGCTATCATTATGTGATCGCCGGTCGTTCGTTGCGACCTGCGCCGGCGCATACTGCCCGCTGTTGCTGTGGTGTGGCCCGGGACTGAGTGCTATACGAGCTATATTGTCATATAACACGACTAATGCGGAAACGTAATTAGGGACAAACGTTTGCTTACACTCTGCCAAAGTAATATACCAACTGTCATACTGTTTTACTTTATATGTTGTATCTGACTGGCTATAGCTATAGTAGCAATTTGAACATCGTCAAGAGTACTTGACGACTTATATGATACTGAATACTTTAATGGTGGCACATTGAAAATTATGAAAATCGATAACATGGCGCCGCTGTCTAGTGTCTGTAGGTATTTGGTGTCGTAAACTGCAAGTGGGTTTTGATAAGTCGTACAATAATAAAACTATTAAATTAATATTTGTATTAATTTCACATGATTGCTGTACGTATGCGTGTTAGGCTTAGTATTGCTAGACAGAGCGTTAACCCAATGTCAACACACTACTTTCTACATTTTCCGCCTAATTTACGAGACATGTTAAGCGGTTTAACTCAATATTGTGTTTTGACTTGTTACCAACGCGAAAAATTAATGCAATTTGCTCCCTCGATAGAATCGAACACACAACCCTTGGGCTTGTAGTCACATGTGCCGCATCGCCACGACAGGCTCTACGTTGATCATTATTCTAAATGTTTAATCAAGGCGTACAAATACATAACACATTTATTTTTTGCAATTTGGCTGGAACTTTCGACCCGGCCCTGTTGATACGGAACCTTCAATTGGCAATTCTGACGCACTTGAGTCGGTATTTATTGTATTTGTATTTTTTTTTTATCCAAATGATTACTTAATCAAACATATTTTGAATAATTATAAAAAACTTTTGCTCATCATTTATATTTCTTATTAAAATTGAAGTCGAATAATGTCGATTTGCTAAATAAACTTGAATGTAACAATACACCGTCGCGCGGGTAGAACCTAGTGTGGTGTCGTGGTGTGGTGTGGTGTGGTGTGGTCGTCAGTCTTAAGGCGGACGATATGTTGCCGCGGCTAGTTGGTTACGATGCGTCATATTTTATTTTACACTTTTTATACACATATACACTATAAGAGAGAGAATTTGTTTTCAAGTTGAAGACCCTAGTTGTGCTGTGGGCGTTTAAAATACGATGGTTATGGACTATGGGTTCAATCCTCGGGGAAAAAATATTTATATTTTCTCGCTCTGGTAGACATGCGGCGTAGAGTTCTGACACTCGCGCCACTCGCAACATGCAATGCATCCGAATTTGGCAGAAAGTGTGTTAATGAATAGGGAGTACCTCAACATTGGGTTCCCAGATTTCCTCTGGCTATCCGTGATGCTAAAAAAAATTGACGATCGTTTTGATCAATTGTAAGGGACAATTTTAATTGTAAAATAAATTTGCACGTCGCTACCAAAATATTGTTACAATAAGTGCTGATAAATACGATTCTTAGTTGACCTCAATAAATAATAAAGAGTGCAAGAATGTGTCGCAACTGATCTCTCTATCGAGGTGGTCGGTCGCGACGCCCTCCTCTCTCCGACACAGTCTGTACCTACAGTCTAGAATCTAGAATGTAGATCACAGGTCGGTAAGCTGTAAATTGAGATTTGTATCGTTCATTTTAAAAGTTGAAGTCAATATTTATGAGAAAAATGAGTATCACAGAACTTGTAAGTTTTAGGTACAATTTTATTTAGTCTTACTGGCACGAGTTTAAATAGTTTATGTTTAAGAAATCCTAGTTGGAGATGATTATTATACAGACGGCTATTTATTGGCTAGTAATAAATATTTTGTGTTTAAAAATATTATTAAGTGTTAGAACAATGTTCGATTGCTGTAATAATTAATGTAGTTGTAGTTAGTAGATTGTTTTTTACTATCGAAGTAAATTTATTACAGACTCGTACACTGCACAGTGCAGACCGTGAAAGTTGCGATACGATGTTGCTTCACGTGTATATATTTTATTTTTATTAGTGTATATCATGTACGTTGTACGTCTGTACGTGTAACTGTACACATGCACCCACACATATAGGTATGTTACTGACGAACTGATAAGGAAACAATTGAAACTTTTACCATTATGTAAACTCATTCACTGTTTACTTTCTATAGATTAAAAATTTTGATAAAATATAAAATATAGCTACGAATTGATTTCAGTAAAATATGACATATACCACAAGACCATTTAAAGTTTAGAGACTTAAGAGCTTAATAGGCTCATAGCAATAGTGACGTGTACATTAATATACATTTTCAACCTCGTACTCACAGTAGGAGCGCGACCGATACTTTCCCCAGGTCGATGGGCGACCGCGCCGATATCAGTACAGTTCATATAATCAATGCTAGACAACACCAGCCCAAAATATATATATATAGAAGTCTAAATATATATATATATATATATATATATATATATATATATATATATATATATATATATATATATATATATATATATATATAGATTGTATATATATATATATATATAATGATGTTATAACGTTGAAGAGTTTTTTTTTATTTTAACGCGCTAATTTCAGGAACTATTGATTCATATTGTAAAATAATTTGTGTTGTAACAGATATTGTAAAAACATCATTTTTTATGTTAGAATTCACTGGTCATTCATTATAAGTGCGCTCAACATATATTAGAACCCAAATTTACCTTACCCAGAGGTCAGTCGGGGCACAGGGACACAAGCGTATGGCTGTAAAACTGAAAGGTTGCGAGTTCGTTTCCCATTCGAGAGAAATTAAATATTTTTAGGGAATGTGGGAAGCGGAAGTGACCTAGTGGTAACGGTATGTCTTTACATTCGCTTTTTGAGGTGGGGCTAAAAACGATATAAAAACAACACAATTACAATTTAGTTACTTGGTTAAAAAATCATTTATTAATTCAAGCGGGTGAAGTCGCAGACGGTCGTTAGATATAGACAGCCATATACAGGTTAATTTGGCGACAATTAACGTTGCATATTAAAGAGAAGAGGAAGTTTCTCCTCCCCTATGTAGGTACAAGTTGTTTATTTCATTCGTACCGTCTATCGGAAATTGCAGTTTTTGTTAGCGCCCGACACCGTACTAATCACCGGAAGAAATGTTACATATTAACCAGCTTATGTAACTAACGTAAATTAGGCCGGCACCGGTAGTCGCAAAGTGTAGAGTGGACGCTCTTAATGTAGGATGTGTTTGTTTACAACAAAGAGAATTAAAAAGTCTGTTGGATGTGAACCATATAACTGTGAATTTTAAAGAATATCTTCTACAACAAACAAAAGCCCCTTTAGTAAAGTTACTTTTTATTTAAATAAAATGAAAGTAAAAATATGACGTAACTATTTATCTAGGCGCTTGCTTATTATTAAATCCGACCGCACTGCATTCTGACGTATGCATAGTGTTTGTTACAATAATTTAATTTCGCTTTGTTCTAATTGTACCAACTGATCTCAAATTTCATTTTGTTATTCTTTCAAATGAAAACTTCTTCACAGTTGACTTATTTTTATTGGATGTTTTATGTCGTCCGTACATCGTCAAGTCAAGGCTTCATATTGTATTTACATGTTAATGTAGCATTGCACTTCAGTTAATTTATTCATAGACTAACTGGCTCGCTTATTGCCATGCAATCTTATTATATCAATATATGTGTGGTTATTTTATATAACATGAACAGGAATTACATTTTACCTTTTAATATTTTTTTATTATCCTAATGTATACAAGACTTGGCCAAAAGAAAAAGATTTGTAAAATATATTGTAAAGATATACATAATATTTTATCTTCACAAATAACTCGCTATCTTTATTTCATTCGTTATAATTTATTTAATATTTATTGATTAATTAATATTTATTGATAGATTTTTTTAAATAATTTATTTTGACAAGTTAGATACAAGAGAGATACTCTAATAGTTACATGCACATTACACAACTGTAATTCGTACATACATACATTTGTAAAACCGACTTGCCCCAATTCCGGATCGATTGTCGTCCACATAGCGGCGATCGTTTACGCAGGATATACACTTAATTGTTCCCAAACTGCCGCGTGACGTCACAGCGCGGTTCTATCCACGACCCACTCGCTCTCAACCAGCCGCATTGTGTTCAGCGATCCCTTTGTGACGACCGATACACTATACGATCTGATGCTTGAGGTACCTTCGAACAAGTTAGTATTGACAGTGACCGGATTGCCTATTTATTTCATTCATAACTGTCTGTTCATTTCCGCCTGTTAGCTATTTAGAGCTGGTTTGGCTTTACATTCAATTTATTGCTAGGATCAGCTTGTAAATACGTACGATAATAGTGCTATAAGGTGCTATGACGCTATAATGAAATTTAATTTGTATATTATTATTGACTAGAGACTCGAACGCGGTTTCTCTCGCTTTAACTAATTTTTATATTATATCCAAACGATAATATGTTTTAAAAGCATCCTATACCTTTCGTATACCGCTAAGAATATGTATATGATAATCGGTTGAGTTGAGAATAATGTAGGCATACAATTTTAAACTAAATTTGGAAACACTCAGATTACGAGCATTCTATACGATAATGAACAGTTAGCTGAACAGTTTCCCGTCAGCGACGGAGAAACCATCAGGCACATAGAAAAAACGATGACTGGTAGGTATCGGAGTCACGGAGCGTGGTGGTGGGAGTGCGATATGGGACGCGCGCGAGCTGAATATCGCACAGTGACAACTAACGCCGGGCGAGTGGCCATTTATGGTGGCGATTATCCTTTGTGATGGAACGTATACTCGTATATGTAATTTGGTACGAAATTTTATGCAAATACTACTCTGAATATATGGCTTAATGTGGTACTGTGCGATTTACTCCTTTTGTCACATGGGCTCAAATATAAATAACGTATTTTATTTAAAATCGATTTCAACTAGTGTGAGTCAAATAAAAAGGATTTCGATTCGCATGTATTTTTATATGTACTGATACTGACATAAAAATACAATATCACAGAGTGAATGTCAATTGTGTTCCAATAGTGCGTAGTGAGTAGTAAGTGGATCGATGTGCGATGAGTCACAGTCATGTGGTACGATTTCAACAGCGTTGTTGATTGTTGTTTGAAGACATTAGCACCGCGCTGCATACTGATACCTTCTACTAGTACTTGTAACGGTCGTCTCGATTCCACGCCGTCGTCGTCAGGAAGTATCGTGGCGCTTAGTCATTACTTATTATTAATAAATATAAAGTTAACATTGAACGCTTCGGTTATTACTGTAATGTTATTTAAATGCCATACATAGTTCATGTATGTTGCGGACTAAATAGAAATGTAATGAATCATATGAACCTTAGCTAACTACTTGCTCGGTTATCCTCCCACTGCATTGGAGGTTGTAATTATTGAATTAATATTGCGTACATTTGTATGTATTACCATTATACGCTTTTGCATTTGATTACTATGACTAATACCACTGTTTACGCGTAAGGGACTTCTAATATCCTTAATATTTTAGTATTATAATATGAAATTATAAAGTAACACATATATCGTAATGTAAAAGCATTACACGTACAACAGGCACACCCAAGTTCTAGCGCCAACCTGCATAACAATATAATAACCGCTGGTAGAGCAAGGACCTCCATTATCATCGTCAACCGACTGCAGAGCCAATGTCGCCCTCAAACGTGGTGAATGTGACGCATATTTTTATACAAACAAACCTCGATTATATTCTAAACTAACTTTTTATTACACGTCGTTAATTTAAATTATTTCTTACTTACTTTTATAAACGCTTTAGAAAGTCAAGATTTGTGAGTTGAACTTGATGTACTTAATAAAAAATACCGCACTCTTGACTCGCTACTGGGACTGTCTGAGTCACAGTCATTTATAGATGAGATAAATACGGGAACCAGACGGGCTATACGCTATACGTAATCAATAAACTGTTGACCTCTTATAATTCCAATCTTGATTGCTATATAATATCTATTGCTGTTTTGTAGAAATCGCGATTTACTATTAATAACTCGTTAAGTAGATAATTATTAAGATGCCTTTTATATATATATATATATATACGTAGTACATCAAGTTCAACTCACAAATCTTGACTTTCTAAAGCGTTTATAAAAGTAAGTAAGAAATAATTTAAATATATATATATATATATATATATATATATATATATATATATAGATATATATATATATATATATATATATATATATATATATATATATATATATATATATATATATATATATATATATATATATATATATATATATATATTATGATGAATAACAAACTGTAGGTCAGTCAGGGCACAGGGGCACAATCTTGCGACTGTACTTTCGACCGGTTTTTGGTTGAGGAAATGAAGTATTTAATATTTTCATTTTCTCCCTCTGATAATAGCAGTAATGTACTGTCTTTACACTAGGTTATATAATATATAATGAAAATTGGAATGCCAACATATTGATATTTAAAGATAATATTATTATATCGGTCCTTAAGATAGTCCCGGTGCGGGTGCGGCGTGAATGAATATATATATATATATATATATATATATATATATATATATATATATATATATATATATATATATATATATATATATATATATTATGATGAATAACAAACTGTAGGTCAGTCAGGGCACAGGGGCACAATCTTGCGACTGTACTTTCGACCGGTTTTTGGTTGAGGAAATGAAGTATTTAATATTTTCATTTTCTCCCTCTGATAATAGCAGTAATGTACTGTCTTTACACTAGGTTATATAATATATAATGAAAATTGGAATGCCAACATATTGATATTTAAAGATAATATTATTATATCGGTCCTTAAGATAGTCCCGGTGCGGGTGCGGCGTGAATGAATATATATATATATATATATATATATATATATATATATATATATATATATATATATATATATATATATATATATATATATATTATGATGAATAACAAACTGTAGGTCAGTCAGGGCACAGGGGCACAATCTTGCGACTGTACTTTCGACCGGTTTTTGGTTGAGGAAATGAAGTATTTAATATTTTCATTTTCTCCCTCTGATAATAGCAGTAATGTACTGTCTTTACACTAGGTTATATAATATATAATGAAAATTGGAATGCCAACATATTGATATTTAAAGATAATATTATTATATCGGTCCTTAAGATAGTCCCGGTGCGGGTGCGGCGTGAATGAATGCACTTTACGGGACACAATACAAACAGACCGCACCGTATGTAGGGCTGTGGTCCTCCGTGCGAAGAATTCGTATTGCATCGCGCGACTTGCATAACGATCGACAATTGATGACGAAAACGCTTGCGTGCCTTTGTTTTCTGCATCAGTACACGCTACGTGGAGTGTGATGCCGAAAACGACTGACATCTTGTTGAGGGTATTGTACTATAGAGAAGCGTGAGAGTATTGCATTTAGCTTCATTTAGATTTTTAATTTTATATTTTAGCTTTTACTCATGTACAACTGATGCCGTCGTGGCCCAGAGGCACAAGCGTGTGACTGTAACGCGACGGATGTGGCTTCTATCCTCACTCGGGGGAATGATTTGTTATTTATTGATATTTTTATTTCTTCCCTCTGGTATAATGGCAAAAGATAGATTCCCTCTGCCGATCCTGCTGTGTGTGGGATAGCGCGTTAAACTGACTTAATTTTTATATGATACTAAGCAAACTATAAAACTTGTTGTTACACCTAATAGCTAAATATACAAAATCTTAATATAAACTGTAACCTATGTACTATTCTGATCTAAGTTTTATCTAAATCTGTTCAGTACATTTTGCGTGAAAGTGGAACTAATAGCCATTCTCACAAACTTTCACATTTATAATATTAGTAGGATACGGTTGATCATTTTTAATCTATAACAAAAAATCTAATGATATTAGCTACAAAGTATATGTATTAAATAATATAATCAATTGCGCATCGTTTGGGTCGGTGGTTGTCGGTGGTTGTCGGTGGTTGTCGGTGGTTGTCGGTGGTTGTCGGTGGTTGTCGGTGGTTGTCGGTGGTTGTCGGTGGTTGTCGCTTCTCTGTCAGTCTGTCACACTCGTTACTAATTGATCGAGTCCATTTGGACCTCATTTACTTTCTAAACTTAATTCCTATTTTTTTAAATGATGGATGGAACTTATTAAATACGTGATAATATATTAGTGGATAATGATCTATTAAATACAATCTTTATGTGTCATCTATGTTTTATTTATAATTGTTTTATGAAATATTACATTAACGTATTTTCTACTTCGCCATAAATGCTAGATGTGAGGTACGCGTTAGTGTCGGGAGCTACCCTCTTACGTGGCAACTTTCCAATCGGTTTCCCTTTAACGACGCAGGCTGGTGGCTCGGGCGCACTTCCGCGAAGTCATTTCACTCGCGGCGTGCCTCGCCTCCCAAACCGGTGATAGCGGACAATTAAAAGACTTACAGTTTCTATACCTATTGTATTGTAGTTATCGTTCCTATTTCAATCACGTACTTGCTTTTGCAAGATTTTGGAAGTTTTTAAATATTTATCGATTCTAATATTTTCTCTTTTGGACGAAAGTTTTAGTTGTCGAATTCCAACGACTATAACGAAATTTAAATTCAATTTATGTTCTATTCTCAATTTTATATAATCTATGGCTACTAGAAATAACGTGACACAACATGAATATGTTGAATAAGTAAAAATGTTGTGTTTAATTTTTTTCTCACCATTGTTTTGGCACACGCGTGATGACATCAACTTTTGTTGCTAAATAATGAAAACGCTCATATTGTATCAATCATCAAAATCTAAACGAGCTGTTTGGCCTCTTTTTGTTTTGGATAATAAATGCGGTCAAATGTCCGCAACAACGCTACTCATCTGTTGTACGATCGTGCGAGCTGTTACATGCCCATTGTGTTTAGTTTTGGGATAGCTTTTCATAAAATAGCTTACATATTACGTGTCTGATCAGGAAATTTCACTATATTGTTATAATAAATAATTAAAAACTAATTATTTTCATAAGACAAGTAAATAGTTTAGTAATTGGTAGTTGTTACATTGTCCTTGCACCCTTGCCCTTGAAGGCCACGAAGTATATGTAATGTTTAGCGCAGTGTCTGTATGCGGGCGCGCGGCGCGTGGGCGACGGACGCGCTTCCTCCTTAGCGCGAGGTACCCGTATCCTGCTCGGATCTTGGCTTCATTCCCAATTCTGCCAACAAAATTGCACCCGTCCAATTACCTTTGAGTTTTCCGACGATATTCAGGACACTGGTCTTTACTTCGATATCCGACTTAGTCAGTCGGATCGTATGGAACATGCAACTTTGACCACTTCTGCTATTGTCTCTCGTTTGAGTGGTTAACTGATGAATAACGCCAACAACTGTTTTAGCGGTAATTATAAAAGTTTACTGTTTTAGGTATTTCGGAATACGCTATTCCTAATACGATATTAATTTATTATTTATCTTTTAATTCTAATGTATCTAAAGCGATGTATTTATTGTGAGTACATTCTATATTTATTATAATTAAAACTAATCAACACTAAAGATGTCTTCAGTGTGAAGACACTTGTTCGTATTCACAACATGTTGCTCGGGACCCTCAACGCCAGCAGTGATTAAAATTGTGATAATGCAGCAGTTATCTAATGAGACTTATTTGCACTTCCATATCTATTCACACTTGACTACTGTACGAACTCGCTAAGATATTTATAGGTAGATGCCATTCTATGTTGTTTATGTTTAGTGTTTCTATAGGTTGTACTTAAACTTAAAAAGCATCATAAAAGAAAAAGACGTGCCGTGTCTCTATATACCGACTTTGATGATTGTTAATATTACTATTATGAGGTTTCGTTTAGAATGATTTATAATTATATTTCTTTAAATATTTTGTTTTTCTAAACAAGTGCTACACACGTACATAAAAAAACATTCTATTAAATGAAAGTAATACATTCATCTACCGGCATACTGCAGTGTGGTCCGGCTGTGGCGGCGCAGGCGCACGCTCGCCGCTTGTAGCGCCGGCTGGCGGTGCGGCGCTCTTTTTCTTTACTTTCACTGCGGCACCACCATCAGTACGATCTAGATTACTCACTCTTCATGACGATTACGTGACTGTGTACATGTGTGTAGGTATTTGTGTTTCTAAGAATCATCCTAATATCTTTCGATATGATATGTTGGTTATAACAAACGTGACGTATCTACATCTTGATCACATTGAATTCTATCGAAAAAACCAAGCCATAGTGATAAAACAAAATAATGAAAGACTTTTTATGTTTAAAATTTTTCATCGGACTATTCAAATGTATTTACAATGCTTTGTATTATATTTTTTTGCAGAAATAACGAAATATCTACTTTGATTATAGTGAGTACCTACTACGCGGAATTGGAGCTTCGCAATCAATGCTATTACAACAATTTGCATGTAATGTAGGACGCTTATTCATTAGCGACTTATTTTCGTAATATTCCACCTGATTGCCCGAACACCACTGCAAAGGAGTTGTACTGCATGCTAGTTAAATAAAAATAAATCAGCTTCACGCTGTATCCCGCACACTGCAGGGTAGGCAGAGGGAACGTAGTGAAAGACACTCCGTTCCCCACTTTCTGCCGAATTCCGGAGGCATTGCGTGTTAAGTGGCAGAACTCAACGCCGCGCTTTACCTCGACACCAGAGCGAAGAAATGGAAATATAAATTTAAGTAAATATTTCATCTTCTCGAGTGGGGATCGAACCCACAACCAGTCGGTTTACAGTCACACTTTGTGCCACTGCGCCACGACCGGCCTCACTGCGTGCTAGTTCAATTTATAAATTAATTTTATTTTTAAGGGAAGCAAACACTAAATAGTTCATTTATAAAAAATGATACAGAAACAAATCAAATCCCCTTATTACTTTTGTTGTAATGGCGATAAATAATATGAGACATATTATTTATCGCCAATAAATTTGAATTATCATAAATCAACGACCTACACTATACTTATTAAAGCAAATGCGTGTGCCATTGTCTTCGCGTGTCCTCAGCCACGTCACATAGTTGGTAATAACTAATAACGCATAATCATCCTGTGCATCCCGAGCCCGGCGGAACGCTGAGCAGTGGGCGACAATGTATATATTCCATTTTACGAACAAACCAATAAGACTCTTATTTTTTGTTTATATATTTGTATGATAAATCATCTGCATTCTATTCTTTAAAATGCTATTATCTACCTATTTACCTACATGGTTTTCGTCACGATTTTCTGACAGAAATAGGCCAACAACTTCATCGTTTTATACTTCGCACAAAATAAGATCACGCGCAGATGAGACAACTCATTACTTACATTTTCTTCTAGCCACGTTTATACTGTAAGAACCAAAAATAATTAACGTTGAAAAGAAGTCGTTTCTCGCGTGGAGTCTGGGAATGATCGATAAAGATCTAACTAGTTTTGTATTTTACTAGTTCACAAACTATGACCTGCTAACGTTTTGAATTACGGTCCTAATCACATAGCTGATGGAATTTGAAATAAAACATAAAGTAAACACATCTGATGATAATCATTTTAAATGTTGAACTATTTAACCGGATGAATCGCGTATATTTAGTATTATACATGCTTATGTTTTCGCAACGTCAGGCTTCCGTAAATATATTATACTAGAAATACGTTAAATAGTTTCATTTAAAATGTGCAATAGTCGTGAAAATCAAAGATCTTACTATGTTGATAATTGGTTGATACACATCAATCATGGAGAGGGAATCCATGCCAGCCTGTAGGTATGCATGTCAGCGATGACCTCCAGTCATCGGGCTTATTGTGCTTGTGACGCGCGTATTTATTGTTACATATTGAATCCCGTTTGCCGACACTATTATCTATACAACATGAATTATACTAGTCCACGCCCGTAACTTTGTTAGCATGCACTTTAAGACATCAAACATAGAAACATATCTTCCTATTTTGAAAGAACTTTCTTTTGCTTGAGCACTTCCTAAAAATGTCTAATCTACTTCCATGCCAAATTTCAATTTGCTAAGATCAGTTGTCTTACAGTCACTTGAATAACGGAAGAGTTTTAATTATGTTACCTGTTGTATCTGTTTGGACGTTAACTTCTTAAGCTATGTTATAATCAAACTGTATTTCTTATCACAAACTTAACATATCTATTTAATTTGATATTTAATTAACTTTCAATTTCTTGAATACTTTCAATTATTTTTGCGTACGTATGCTCTATAGAAAAAATTATGATGCCCTGATTGATACATTTTTAAACTAGAATTTCTTTTATTAAATACCTCGTAAGTACGCGAGTATGATGTTAATCTATTGAAAGATTATATCGACTATACCTAATCTAGTATGTGTTATATTATCTTTGACGGTGATATAAGCACAGAGATAATATGCTATTGTAAGTGTAAATATAGCCGAACTTTATTGTATATTTTTTGTTGTGCTAAGTAGGTATATGTAAGAAAACAATATTAAAATATTTATTTCACTTAGGTAAACTTACCTATATAAAAGCAGCAACAACTTTTGTTGTAATTTTCATTAAATTGAAAAACAATATTGACACAGAGAATTTTGTTACACACAAGTAAAACACAGAGTTTTACTTTTTAAATAAACAAATATTATGTGACACAGCCCCACTTATTGTAAACTAAAAAACAAACTTTTATACCAAAAGTGTTTCAGTTAAGTCCACAGCAAGCGTGTGTCAGTCAGACATGTCACAATAGTGCTGCAACATCATTGAATAATTCCTTCAAACCGTGCAGGTACCGCAATCAAGTAGTGGGTGCAGTTGAGCAAAGCCAGTCATTTGTTGCAGCGGCATCATTGATCATCCATCTGTGTCCATTTTTTTATATCTTCAAGCTGTGTCCTAATGCTTTAAAATAGCGTTAGGTCTCTCAAACTCACAAACTCCGTTTCCAACCCAATTTTCAAATATTACTTACGTATTGAGCAGTGCAACTTAACGCTGTGCTTTTTCTTGTTACCAGAGCAGGTAACTGAACATGTTCATTTCCCGAGTGGGAATCTAACCCACAACCGTCGCGTTTACAATCACACACCTTTAAATAAGGGCACACTGGCTTATTAAACTTGCGTAGTGGACTATAACGTGTTAGCGAAACAGTACAAGAGTACTGAATATTAGAACACCCCATAAAAACGGCTAATTCTTGTAAGTTAACACCGTGACGACCTTGTTTTTGCCTTCATGACCTACATTTGTTGATGAATTTTAAGAAGCATTTTTATATTTTTTTTCTTTGTACATCTTGATACGAAACAGGCTTTTAAGCTATATTATTCTTATAGCATATTTTTATTTGAATTAGTTCAGGCATATAACGGCTATACCGTTTGAATCGTTCGAGACCCAATGATCCGTGAAAGGCTTGACGCTTTGACTTCTAGAGACCTTGCCGCCGAATTTCCTAAGCTCACAGTACGTCACAAACTTAAAAATCATTCATACCATCTGGATACGTCGCATTCCACTATTGTGTGGTTACGTACGTGTGGTACTTTCTTCCACGCACCACGCAACTGTGCGATGGTGCCTACCTGCGGTAGTATTTTCAGGTCGACACAACTTCGACCTTACCTTCTTTATATTATATATATATATATATATATATATATATATATATATATATAATATAGATATATATTATATAGAGATGTATATATATATATATAATAGATACTTATTATATATATATATTATATATTATTACTCAATATATATATATATATATATATATATATATATATATACCTATACCTTCAAAAAACGCGACAATTAAGGCCGACAACTCATCTGTAGCTCCTCTGGTGTTTGGTGGTTCAACGGTGTCGTGGGCGAAGGTGATCACTTATCATCTGGTGATCCGTACTCTTGTTTGTCTTTTCTTTTTCTATTAAAAAAAATATTTTCGTATTGGAATCGAACCAACTACGTCGCCGGTCGCGTTTACAGTCGCATGATTCGCCCCTGCTAGCTGCGCCACGACTAGCCCCAATTATCTAAAAATTAACTAAATAAGTCAGTGTTTGTTCGACATATGTAGTCGAGTTTTAAATTCCTTTTTGCAAGTTAATTTAACTCGTAATAAGAACTACTAATCTTCGCCACTTTTAAAATACCTAGTTACTTATCCTGGTATGTCTCTAAACCACTTGCCCTTATCATTGAAACAGAGGTCAAGCTTCATCAGGTATCGTTTAGCGAGTTGCGCTGACCTAACACTGATCCCTGATAACCGTTATCAGTTAAAGGTTGGTACGCGCTGCAGTGTCGTTCTCAGCCTCAACGCACAGTTAGAAGGCCGTGTTTGAGCTGGTTTCAGTGACATTTACTATTAATTAAGGTATAATTGAGTGAAATATCAGTATGGTTCAGTTTTAGACAAAATCATTCTCATTTCTTGTGTTGATTTTTTTTATTAAATAGACTGGAAACAAATAGACGGAAACAGAGTACAACATAAGTGGCCGTTGGTATCGGTAGAATAATCACCACACTTTTTGCTCTTTATTTTACCATTATCTTCCACACCAAAGTGATTTTAAGATCTGAACGTAAAAAACAACCGTTTGTTTATTGTTTCGCGACCTAACAATGACCTTAAGTTATTAATTCCTAAAGGTCATGCGTACGTTTTTTCTGTTACATTTACTTATACTACGCTGCGTTGTCAAATAAAGTCCTTCTTGGACTTTATTTGACAACGCAGCGTAGTATATAGAAGTAGTAGTAGTAGTAGTAGTATACAGCGTAGTATGAAGAAATATTGTTTATTAAATTTAAATGTTTTCTATTAAATTTAAATATATATTTTAAACGACGAGAATTGGCTTTAACAATTGTTGAACTGCTCACAAACCATCCCAAGTCGAGTAAACTTGTCATTGTTGAGGGTCGCTGATCAGTGCTAATTGTTTAGTTCACTCGAGAGATATTCTTGATGACTGACTTCTGCTTTCCGTTTGTCGTCACTTCTGATAATAACAGTAACGCTGTGTTTTTATGCAATGTTCAAAGATTTGTGTTAGTTATAGATAGTAAAGAAAAATGTCTTAAATAAAGTCCATGTTTTCACGATACCTTTGTTGGGTTATGTACTTAATTTTTAGGTCGCTATTTAGATTCGTTGAAATATTCTTGAACAGTATATTTTCATGGCTTGTTACAGAACCATAGAATTCATATTGTAAAAATTTAAAATATTGTAAAAAAAAATTGACATATTTTTTATTCAGTAGTTTTGTTTACTGTTTGTTAAAATGAATTCTTTCAATATTCCAGGCGGGGCGTTCGAGGGCGTAGAAGACCAAATATCGCCGTTCGGTTACGGGCGAGGCGAAGGCGTCGATGCCGGCCACGGGGACCCGGAGTGGATCTGCAGCAAGGAGAAGCCCCACTACGACCAAGTCTTCCAGTCATTGAATCCTATCGACGGCAAGGTCACCGGAGCCGGTAAGGACACCCGCGTGATCGCCCTCGCGAGAGTGCTGTCCACACACCCACACCTGCGACACACACTCACGGTCGACTCCGCCGTGCAGGCGCTGCTCGCCGCCACACAGAACTGCTCCCAACTCACTGACCTCTGTATGCTCCTTAAAAATAATGAACACAAAGACGAGGATAATAGTTTTGATAAAATCGTGGATATTTTGATGGTAGCGACGCAAAATTATGGTACTATTTCCCGATTTTTACTAAACGAGTCGTCTCTGGACGGTGGCGATAGCAGTCTATCGCCCGCTGTCTCGATACACAGCTTCAATGACACTTCGGATGAGGCTCGTGACGACAGTATATCAAAAACTTACTTGAGTAACACACACGATAGCGGTAACTCTGACGATTCCTACCCAGTAGTAAATCCTCACTTTACAGTGATAGAAAAGACAAAGGATGAAACGGGTATTATACAAAAAATGCTATTTTCCATTAAATTTATATTTTTATTAGTAGTGAACTTGATAACGATTACGATAGCAACGGAATGCATGTTTATCAGCTTAGTGTATATTTTTACTGGAAATTTTTATATTGAGTTTAATGTCGCGAGGACTCCGCACACTTGGGTGGAGAAAGCGAAAGAGTTAACTTTTGGTGTTGAAGAAGAAACTGTTCAAATTAAATCGGTGTTCCAATTGTGTCAAAGTCACAATATTGGTTATATTTTAAAGTATTGGGCGTCTTCTTTTAACGACGAAAATATTTAAGAGGGTAGAGAGTTCAGAATTTTCTCTAATACGTATATATCATTTTCTATTACGGAAAAATAATTCGATTCAATAAATATCATCCTATTTATTCTATTCTCCTCGTCGAAGTGTTCACAGGCCTTAGCTATGCAAGTCTATATCTTTATAATTTGTATTTCTACCATAACTATTTATTTAATTTTACAATATAAGCTAACTATTAAATATAAGTTATTGTCACCTTAACGATACAAACGTACGTTAGTATCGGTGGTTTGTAGTGAGCAGAGTCGATGGCGTGTGGTAATGACCGGGAAATTGCAATGTAGACTAAATTTACATAATATGATATACTTATTGATATTGTTTACTTTATAGTTTAACTTTGGTGCTTTTATTTTTTGGATATATAAAAAATTATGTAGTTAGGTATTTGTAACGAATTATTTTATACACTTATGTAAATGATATCATGCACATTATATTCCTTACAGTCCTATATCGGGTGCGAGGAGCAGTGTGACTATTTTTACTTGCTCGATATAAAATTGACAGCCAGTAAAGATATGATCGCAAAATTACTAGAAATACAATAAATTAACGCATACTTCAGCATCTTGGGCGATTTTTAATGAAACTTCTTTTTTTTTTTAGTCCTCAATAATATATAATTATACCAAATAATTTGTTTTGATGTTCTGAATATTTGATGTGACATTGTAATAAATTTTGAAATATATAATTATAGTGTAGACAAAAGTTTAGTAAATTTCTGTCCAACAGCGGCCAAAACGGAAATGGTGAAGTCGAAGCTGCCGAACTCGGTGCTCGGCAAGATCTGGA
Source organism: Heliconius sara (assembly GCA_917862395.2). NCBI lineage: Eukaryota > Metazoa > Arthropoda > Insecta > Lepidoptera > Nymphalidae > Heliconius > Heliconius sara. The sequence continues at coordinate 84,314 of OU860788.1, read as the reverse complement.
AGCTGTCAGACATCGACAAGGACGGCTTCCTCGACGAGGAGGAGTTCGCGCTTGCGATGCACCTTATACGCGTGAAGATCGACGGACACGACCTCCCTGCGGACCTCCCGCCGCACCTCGTGCCTCCCTCCAAGCGGAACTAACCCCTCCCCGTCTAACACTGCAGGACGAACACGCGCAAACCACATGCTAGCACTGACCGGCTTGATGTGTATAGAATAGTAACCAGTTACGGGGCTCATCCGTGAGTGATGTCACACGTTGAGGGGACGAGGGGGAGATGGGGGGGGGGGGGGGGGGGTCCGTTACAGGAAGGGGGTTCAACAATCATGAACTTGGTGTGACATCATTTACGGATCACTGCATAGTCCTGCCACTGTCTGGTAGTTGCCGATAACTTCGTCGTATACGTGATTTTAATAAAAGACAATATTATAAATATTTCTTAAGGAACTGGCGACAGTGGTAGTAACGGGAATGTCGTCTCTATCCGTGATCTGTCCGCATGTCCTGACGGAGACGACGCGCTCATCAAGCTGGTCGGACACGAGCCGTCGCCGCTACGACCGACGCTTACTTTGTATCTAACCATAAGTTTTTGAAACCTTCTATTAATCTTTTTATTTGTTGAGCTAATGTATTACTTAGTAGTTTGGAAAGTTATTTACAATTGTTTCTGTAGTTGTGTTCTGGTTTTCCTTCTGTATGCTTTAAATGCAACATTCCCCTTTACCCATTACGCTGTCTGTGTGGCGGAGACGTCTGGTGACGAACAAACAAACACGAACAAAGACTCTTGACCTCCGCCCCTTATATATAATAGAGGTACATATGTTCATATATGATAGTAGCGATTTCATTTAATATTGAGTTCAACTAAGCAAGTAACAAGATGGGCGGCGGTCGGGAGTACTGCGCGTACTGACACACACACACACACACACACACACACTGTCAGTGTCAGTCAGTCCGGTGTGAGCGCATAATAAATTGGGCAATATAAACAGTGATATAAATTTTATATAATGTTCAACACGCTTAGTTTATTAAATCTTCTATTGTTATTACATTTCTAAAGTCTAGCTTTACGATTTAATTTATTGGACGCGATCGTTCGGTGCTTCAGTTCTTTCTATATTTTGTGAGATGTCAAATTATTTCTTTTTTATATTGTTAAGTACATAAATTATAATTTTTCATATAAATGTATGTTAGTCACGCCTACCGCATGCTTCTCTTAATTGACATATTATTTTTAAATTTTATTATAAGTTGTTCCTATTAGTGATTTTCATGAATAACAAAATTTTGTATTGTAGATAGTTCAATAGTCAAATACTAAGTAAATGGATATTTGAGAGGCGACACGTCGGCCACTCTGTGTACTTACTTGGACCCTCATGTTCGTTTCGAGGCAGCATTTACTTTAAATTTCATTGTTCAGTGCCTTCGCTGTTGAACTGCGTGTGAGGCTTCGCAACACTCTCGAGATGTGTATGTAAATATAAAGTTTTTGATGATGTTATTTTTTTGGGAATGTATTGAACCTGCACTGCACAGGTGTATACAAGATTTTTACATTTGCTACTGTGTGTACATAAACATTAAATAATATGTAAATGTATTTATCGTAAATTATACACAAGAGTGTAATAAATAGTTAAGAAACAAGCACTGTGTTTTATTTTGTACTGTGTTGTTTTTGTTGTAAAAAATAATTAAATTAAGAAGACAATAATATAAATACATACATCCATATGAATGCAAAGCATAGTACTGTTTAAATAAGGTCAAATATTATTTTCCAAGTTTTTATTTACCAATCATTAATCCTAAGTAACATATTTTAGGTAACCAGAGACATACTCTGAGCAGTCCTCACCGCGGCAGTGTGCCCCGCCGCCTCCACACTTTATATTTTACCTAACTAGTGATAAAAGTATACAAATATATTGTTTTAACAAAATTCATCTTAACTTAAATCCCATTGAAATATTTTTTCCATAAAATAAACAACATACAAGACTAAAAATTTTGTGGCAAACCAAATAAGTCAACTCAAGAAGAAACAAAGTTTTCTGAGTACCGGTTGTAGCAAGAATATATTTTACACAGCACAATATACAATTTAAAAAGATAATCTTTTATTTCATAATATAAATATAAGTTAACGTACTCCTCTGCTTTCTGCGGTATGAGTTAAGTGTTTACTGTGAAGAGGGTGGTGGGTTGCCTCCAGGAGCTCCCGGGGCTCCCGGCGTGCCTGGTCCTGCAGGCCCGCCGGGGGGACGCATTTGTCTTCGCAACTGTTCTACCAAATCAGGATTGGCGCTTTGCATGTGCTGCGCGAGTGCCTGCCCTGCCTCGAGCAATACATTCATGCCCCCGGCGCCGTTGGCCGCTGCCGGGTTAGGTGCCGCCGTGGTCATCAGGCCGGAGATCAGGTTTTGCATGTTGGGATCGGACAGCATCTCGGTGGCCATGTTGAGTAACGCGGGGTTCTGTAGCAGGCCTCCCAAGTCAAGCTGACGGCCGGGGCGATCACCGCGCGCGGCCACGCGCTCCTCGGCGAGGCGCAGGTTCTGGCGGTAGGAGTCGTTGTCGGGCTCCAGTTGCGCGGCGCGCGCGAAGGCAGCGCGGGCCTCCACGTGGCGCTCCAGGGCCGTGAGCGCAATGCCGAGGCGGCCGTGCGCCTTGCCGTAGTCGGGCTGCAGCGCCAGCGCTGCCATGCAGTCCGCCACGGCGGCCTCGTGCTCCTCCAGGCGGAAGTGCGCCGCCGCGCGGTTACAGAAGTACACGGCGTTGTGAGGGTCCAGCTGAATGGCGCGCGTGTACTTCTCCAGCGCCTCACGGTGGGAGTTCGCCTTCATGAAGTCGTTTCCCTCATTCTTCAATTTCTCCGCCTCGGCGCGGTCGGCCGGTGTGACGCCGCCGCGCTGCTGCTTCACGAGCTGCACGAGGTCCACTCCTTTTGCGAGCTCGTCCGGAGTCAACTCGAAGGCGGTTTCGATGCACTGTACGCCAACCTCGACACTCTCCCGGGAGTCGACGCTGAGTGTGTCCGTTTCCAGTTGTTGTTTTAAAAAATTTACTATACTTGCTGCGACTATTTTTATTTCAGCCATTTTAACAATCTAGCAACTAAAAATTATAAAATTATATTCGCCTCAATATTTTCTTACTATCGGCCTGATAATTTGACAACTTGACAAGTCATTTAAGTTTACAGACCTAAAATTATTATTTGTCATTGTGCACAGAGTATAACAATGTAAAAAAATATATATGCTTTTAAAAAAATGATTACTGATTAAATTGATGAACAATTAACTGGGGTGAATAGAAGCCGTGGAAGGCAAAAATAGGTAAAAATGTATGATTATAAAATTGAGGCCAGTCGTGGCACAGGTGTGCGACTGTAAACGCTTAAAGGCTTCCATCCCCACTCGAGCAAATTTTTTTTTATAAACTTTTTATTGTATTTGTGAAGTCAATAGATACACCGTATGTGAAAGCAATGTGTGAGTGAACAGAAAAACTAAATTAAATAAAATTAAATTATTTGTGTATTTATATCATATAATTTATTATAAATTACACTTAGTTTTAATTATTGAAATCAAACTCATATATTATAAAAATTAAAAATAAATACATCAGTTTCACTCTGTATTCCCCGCACACAGCAGGGTAGGCAGAGGTAAATTAGTGTTATGACACTTCGTTGCCTATTTTCCACAACATTTTTCGAAGCGTAGTGTTTTGATCGGATGAAATCAACGCCTGTTTTTGCCTTTCTGCACGTGCCAATTTTATTTTAAAACTATGTTACATACCAGTGTGTAACATAGGACGAAAAGACATCACGGGGTGAAAAGATACAAAATGATGAATTGTTGACTCTACCAGGTATTTTTTCTTGTCTATTTAAGTGACAAAACAACTATAAACTGGACATACATACACACTTAGAGAAAGGTAAAATAAAATGTGTATGGATGTCATTGTGTTTTTTATATTAATAATCTTGCGTTTAGTGACAAAATGTTAATGTATCCTGTAATAAAATAAAAATAAAATAAAATAGCCTTTATTGCTGTTTCTTTCTTTACAATGAATAAATATTAATAACATGCCTACTATCTAAAACTAAATTATTATTTAAATTATAATTTTATTCATCGGCAACTGGATGTTTATGTAAAACAGCTTGTCTGTTGACAAAGGCCTCCTCTAAAGAGTTCCATGTTTGCCTGTCTCTTGCTACACGGGTCCATACCGGACCAGCCACTTTTTTTATGTCATCTTCCCATCTTTTCGGTTGTCTGCCTTTATTTCTTTTGCTATTTCTCGGGTACCATTCTGTAACTAACTTAGTCCATTTTTCTCTACTTTCCCTTAACATATGTCCCGTCCAACGCCATTTAAGCTGTCTGTAGACTGTCTGTACATTTTTAAAATTTGTTTTCTTTTTAATTTCTTGTAAATTTACTCTGTCTTTTCTTTTTATACCTAAAACACTCCGTTCCATTGCATTTTGGCAGACTTTTAATTTGCTTTCTTGTAATTCTGTTAACGCCCAAGTCTGGCAACCGTATAGTAAGCACGGCATAATGCATGTTTCATATAGTTTCTTTTTTGCTTTCATTGGCATATCTTTATCCTTCATTATTTCCCGAAGCGACCAAAATCATTTCCAAGAATTCGTTATTCTTCGTTCTATTTCCTTTTTCATGCCATCATCTGTAGATAGTTGTTTGTTGACTTTAGTCAACAAACCCTATGTTTTGCGTTTTATTATATTCTCTATATTTTTGTAGTAGTTGTCTTAGAGTGTGAATGTGATCTATAGTTGAGAATTTACTTCGGAAACCAGCTTGCTCCTTAGGTTGGTTTAGATCTAATGTGTTAGTCATTCTTTTAAGTATTATTTTTGAGAATATTTTATAAATATTGGACATTAGACTGATCGGTCTGTAATTTTTTATATCGCCATTGTCTCCTTTCTTGTGCAGCAATATGATTGTCGATTTAGTCCAGTCTTCCGGTATGGTTTCTGTTTGGAGTATTTCAATGAACATTTCAGTGCCTTGTCTAGTTTTTGTGTTTGGATAGATTTTATTGTTTCTTCCTTTAAAATTGGTTTAATCTCCTCTTCATTTAATGATTTATCTTCCTTTATTACTTGTTCTCCAGTATGACTTTGATATAAATTTTGGTAGTATTCTGTAGCAGCTTGTAGTATTTCTGGTCTTCTGTTTGTTTTTTCACTATTTTTATTTTTCATATGTGGGATCCATTCCTTTTTGTAATTCATTTCTTTCAACGCCTTCTTTATTCCTCCTGTTTTTTCTATATGTTTTCTTAATGTCGCTAATCTTTTGATTTTTCGTTCTTTCCTAAGTTGTTCGTTTATCTTTTTGCTTAATTCTGCTATTTTATGACGATTATCATTATTATTATTTTTCCCTTGTTGTAAAAGTTCCTTCCGTTCTTGTAATAATTGCTTACTTACACATGACGTCGCTATCTTACTAGTCATGTTTACTTTCTTAGTTTCTGATTGTAATTGTTTGATCAATCTGGTGTATTTATCTTGAGTCGATATAGTTTCTTTTTCAATTTCCAATGCTTGCAGGGATGTTTCGAGGTTGTTCAGAAGTATATTTATGTTACCAGTGCATTTAATGGCTTTCATATTACTGTGAAATTGTCCTGCTCTTTTAGCACGTGTCCCTGAGAGTTTTGCTCTAACCATTCTGTTAGATTTTATTAAAGTAGCTCAAAATAGATAGGTCTTCAAAAAATTTTAAATTGTTAGACATGACATAGTCGATCTCATTTTTGTACCGCCCATTAGGAGAGATCCATGTCCATTTCTTTGATAGTCTCTTTTTATAAAAACTGTTTAGGATGCTTAATTTATTTTCAATAGCAAACGAAACTAATCGTGAGCCGTTTTTACTTCTATTACCAAATTCATGCTTTCCTATGGTATATTCTTCTCCATTCTTTTGTTTACCAATCTGTCCATTAAAATCCCCCATAACTATTATGTTTTTGGATTCATTTGCAGTAGTGAATTGTAGGTCTTCATAGAATTTTTCGATGTTTGCTATGACTTCTCTTCTATTTGATTCGGTAGGCGAATACGCCTGGATTATAGACCATTCTTGCTCTCCCTGTCCATCTACGGGTAGTTTAATATTGAGGAGCGCAATTCGTTCTGAAATCCCTCTTAATTCTTTTATATTTTTGACGAGGTTTCTTTTTACCATAAAACCGACTCCGTATAATCCTGGTGTCTCCCCGATATGGTATAGTATATATTTACCATGGTCTTCAATTCTTTCCTTCCTTCCTTCTCATTTCACTAATGCCAATGATATCCCATTTTATTTCATTTAGTGCTAATTCTAATTCTTGCAGTTTTTCGGTGGTTCCTAATGATCGACAGTTTATAGTTGCGATATATATATCGTTAAATTTCTTTTTTCTGTTTTTATTTATCTTTAGAGGGTCGTGGTCATTTTCCCCCACGAGGACCAGTCGGCTTGGGGGAGGTAAGTGGTTTTTAGTGTTGCTGTTTTTCTGCTGTTGTTTATTCCGGTTGCCGATGCCTATCTGCTATTGCCTATTATCCACCGTATAGGAAGAGAGAGAGTTAGATTTGCCTCTCATTACATCAAAGGCGTTGCGCCTGCTTTTTTGTAACGACGTCTCGACTTGTTGTTTTTTAGTTTGCGTATTATCCAGTGGCGAAGAAGATAAATCTGTTTTCCTTTTTTCCTTGCTTGTATTATTTTCCTTTACTATAAGCTTGTCTTATTTAAGATACGCGAAATTTCCCTTCATTCTTTCCTCTTTCAATTTTATTTGTAACATTTTCCTCTTCTCCAGAACTTCTTTAGAATAATCCTCTGCAATATATATGTTTTTGAGATTTTTCCGGACTTTCATTATCTCATTTTTCATAAATTAACAAAAGAAAGCAAAACGGGTCTCGGTTTTCCGCCTGGGAAGTTCTTTCCGATGCGATAAATTTTGTTTATTTCAAAAACTTGAATGTTTATGCTTAAGTCTTTATAGAATATCTTCTTTGCCGCTTGTATTAGTCCTGACGGAGAGTCTTCTTCATCTCTTAATCCAAAAATAATAATGTTATTTTGTTTTTTTATCTCTTTTCAAATATTCCATCTCTTTCTCAAGGCTCATTATTTTTTCTTTTAAATTTTTGTGTTCCGCTATCATAGGCTTTATTTTTTCATCTATTTTCTCCATAATTGAATTAGTTATAGACTCTTTCAGTTCAGCCGTCTGCATTTCGATTTTCATCTTTTCAAACAGAATTTGAAATTGATCTTCCATGTTTTAGTCTTAACTTTACGTAAAATGGAACACAGCTGTAGTAATGGTATTTATGTGTTGGCAACACCGATGTCACTGACTGTCAAATCTATTTGACAGCGCCCAATGTCACAATGTCAATTTCTAACGGTAATCCGTACGTTCTTGTTTAGTTAAAATCTCTTTACTATTCACTGTGTCTAATTGCTCGTAAATTATTTTTAATCACAATAACTTTGAGAGCTGCACTACAACGATGTTTACGTTTCTACGACCGGAACCGGAAATTATCCTGTAATTACTCATAAATAAATATTACGCTACGTCTGTTAATACAATTGTGTTTTAAGTTTATGAATCTCTCTAAAAGTTTCTACAAGCACAATTTTATAATATTTGAGGAGAATAGAGACGATCCACAACACAATAACAAGTACATTCAAGTTGATAGACTTAAGAATATTTGTATAGAATATAATTTTTTTTGGTCGTCTCACGTTGCTTCCTTTCCTTCATCGTTTTTTAATCCTGTTACATCATATCTCAAGGAGCGCTTTAAGGTCCTGGTTTCAGACACCCTACATTCCCAAAATCTTTGTTCCCGCCATAACCTATTCTATATATCCTCGGAATTTTTTAATGCCGCACGAAATATTGCCGTACTATCTACAACTTAATTTATAAAAGGAAAATATTATAAAAAAATAGCTTGATGCTGTATCCAGCACACAGAAAGGGCATTGCGTGTTGAGTGGCTTCATTTTTCATGGGGAGTATTCTGAAGAACTGTTTGAACTATTACCCGTCGCCGAATTTTTTTATCTCACAGTACGTCACAAGCTAAAATATCATTCACACACTTGGATACGTGGCAATCTACTACTGTGCGGTTTCGTAGGTAATCCCTTCCACGCGCCACGGAGCAGGGTTGGGCCTACCCGCGGCAGTGTGTCCAGGTCGATATGACATGGGTACCTTCAAAGGCGCGTCTATCTCCACCTTAAACGTCGGCAACATATATGTAGCTCCTATGGTCTTCGTGGTTCGTGGGTGGCGGTGATCACTTACGATCAGGTAACCCGAACGCTCGTTTGCCTTGTCTTTTCCATAAAAAAAAAGAAAAAATATAGTATAGGTGACATTATTCAGCCTCCGTCTTAAATAGTCGCATTAGCGCATAGAAATACTTAACCGGGGTAAATCTGAATCAGTTGTATTGCAAAGTTTTTCATTTACTCTCAACAGAATTTAATAATATTATTAAAATAAAATAAATATATAAAAATCTCGAAATCAACTTTTACTGGATAGGATGAACGTCGCCCGCATACCACCTGTATATTTCTATTATGCTGCATTTGCCAACAGATTGATACATTTAATGGTGTATGGTAGGACGTCAAAAGTATACGTCCAAATTAAATATATATATATATATATATATATATATATATATATATATATATATATATATATATATATATATATGTATATATATATATATATATATATATATATATATATATATATATATATATATATATATATATATATATATATATGTATATATATATAGACAATCTTCGGTTTTTATTGTATATATATATATATGAATAAATCGATGAAATATCACCTTACAATTTTTAATATTTTTTATTATACTTGTTTTTTATTGTCACTTATTCCTAAGAGATAGATATATGTTATAGCGGACTTTTTTTATAACTAATAAATTTGAATATTTTTTTCATACAACGTACTGACATATAATTAAGTAACGCGTTAAAAGCAATTATAACGTTTCTTATTATTGCTATTTTGTTATTTAAGGTTAACTAAGACTTACACCCTAATGTTCTATAGCACTTATGAAGAATGCAGGTTTCATATAAAATAAAAAGAAATTTATTGGACCAGTAGATAAAGAGATCTTAGCGCTTAAACAAACAAACTCTTCCGCTTTATTATATTAATATAGAATTAGGTTTCAGAAGTGAAATGTAAAATTGAAAACAACACAACACTATATATCAAAATACAACTTTATATATTGAAGATCAAAATAACTATTAACTGAAGCTTAAATGACTAGATAATTACATAAAACACCAATAACATTTGACAACCCATCGTCATTCGTACTGTTAGATGTTACTCTTCAGGAGGTGGACACTGTGCTTATGAGCTTGGATACGGGTAGTGCTGCAGGTTGGGATGAGATACCAACAAAATTTTTAAAAATGTCTAGAGACGTCATGACCCCGCTCATCTGCGCACTGTGCAACCTCTGCTTTAGCTCCGGAGTCTTTCCAGATGCTCTTAAGCGCTCCATTGTCACACCTGTTTTCAAGAGTGGGGACAGAAGAGAAGTCAACAATTACAGGCCAATATCAGTTTTGAGTTCTATATCTAAAGTCATAGAAACCTACTTAACGCTAGACTAATGAGATACTTAGATAAATATAAGATCTTGTCCCGCTCCCAATACGGATTCAGGAAAGGCATATCTACGCAAGATCCTATCTTGGACCTTACGTCTTTAATTGTTAGAGAAATAGATAAAGGTAAAAAAGGTTTGGCTATCTTCCTTGACCTAAAGAAGGCCTTCGACACCGTATCTGTCCCCATTCTTGTCAGCAGGTTGGAACGCATAGGTATAAGAGGTACAGCGCTATCACTTTTTGCTAGTTACGTACAAAATAGGAGTCAAAAAGTAAAAATTGACGGGTGCTTCAGCGATGAATGCGAGGTGATATACGGGGTGCCGCAGGGGAGTCCTTGGCCCAACGCTATTCCTGATATATATAAATGAATTGTGTAATCTTGAGTGCGCTGGGGGAAGGACATTCTCTTATGGGGACGACACTGCCATAGTATTCACTGGAGGTTCGTTACTCGAGGTTGAAAATGTAGCAAATCAGGGACTAAGTAAGGTTTACAGATGGTTGACAGATAATCTGCTTACCCTTAATATACAAAAAACTAATTATATTTGCCTTTCGACTTAACAAAATTTTCAACCAGAACCGAATTTTGTCATAAGAATTCATAAATGTTTACATCAGGATAGTTTAAACTGTAACTGTCCCTCTATAGAAAAGGTTAGTTTTACCAAATATTTGGGAGTCATCATTGATCAAAGGTTGAGTTGGCATCCACATCTCGAATTGTTAATGTGTAGGGTGCGTAAACTCATTTGGATCTTTAAATCTCTCCGACATATCATGGACAGAACATTATGTATTAAGATTTATGTTGCCTTAGCACAATCAGTCATCACATACTGTATTCCTGTATGGAGTGGAGCGACTAAATCTAAACTTATAGACCTGGAACGAGACCAGCGATCCCTCATCAAGGTGGTGTGTTTCAAGTCCTGTAGATTCCCAACGGACCACTTATACATCTTCAGTGATTTGTTATCAGTTAGGCGGGTTTATATAATTAACCTAATCTTAAATTGCCACAAATCGTTACCGTATAATTCAAAGGTACTAAGTAAAAGACGACATGACATCGTAGCACGCGTCGAACCTGTTCGTACGGTGTTTGCTAAGAGGCAGTACGAATGTCAGTCACCTTTCTTATACAATAAAATTAATAAACAGTTAAATATTTACCCTATGACCTTGTTTACGTGCAAAATTACCCTAGATAAATGGCTGAAGAAACTTACGTTTGAGGAGGTTGAGCTTTTGTTGCGTCGAATTGTCTAATACTGGCTTAAATAGGCATGTACAAACACACACTTGCACACACCCACACACAACCAACACATACACACATACACGCACACACGCGCATGCACACGCCTATACATACTGCTGTATTTTCATTTCCATTTCCAGAATTATTATGTACAATAACTGGTGTTCGATTTAGGAGTTGCGAGATATTCCCAACACAAGTGTCTTCTGACTACTTACTGGGAGGTCTCAGTGCATGTAATTTGTATGTTATAGTTCTAAATAAATATTATTACAAATATTATATTAAAATATTAGTCTTAACAAAATAACGAAGGTTAACCTATATAAGTATATACTCAGTGTTAATTATAGCAGCACCTTTAATCAATTCACAATTTTTATTAGTTAAATTACTTTATAACTTGCTAACAATGAGCTAGTAACAACCTAATAACAAATCACATCGAATACAACTGCTAAACCTAATGTTTGTGTGGGAAAATGTGCCTTCTGGCTTAAATAAGTAACATTTATAACAAATGAAAAGGCGAGAGCCAAATGTTGGCAACTTGACACTGACAGCTGTCACATTGAAGTACTATACTTGACAGTTGACATACTGTAGTACGGTAGTCTCCTAATTATAGATTAAGTAAATGATACCATTGACATTCAAAAGAGCAACTGTTGAGTTTCTTGCCGGCTCTTCTCAGCAGAACTGCCTTCCGAACCGGTGTACCGTTTTTATATGTTCATCCGACGATTCAAAAGTGTGACCCTGAGAGGATGTCGTGTAACGAAATCAAACACCTCGAGGCTTTTACAGAACTTATATTTCTTCCAGAGTAAAATACTGTTAAGCTTATACAATGTTCATCCGCGGCCACCACGCGCGCGTCGCCGCTCACGGCCAGCGTGCGGTCGGAGGGAAATGCTTCAAAATCTACGTTTTTGACTTTGTCTTCCTTCATACAAAATAAATTTGGGCAAACGAAGCAGAAGCACTTGAAAGAAGAAGAATATCATTTAAATATTAGACGAAATAAAAAATAACAGGAAAAATTATCAAAAAATAAAGCGTTCCATCAAGTTCAGAAGTTTATTTTTTACAAAACCTTGTTGTAAAAGTTTTGAGAGTTTGTTAGAAACTTTGTACCTTTATTTATTACTTTTTAATGTAAAATTGTTATTCTTGAATAGTTAATCTAATTATTTAAATAAAACACTTTAATTATCCTCATATATTTGGGATTTTATAAGATACCGACATGTCGGTCCACGTTTGGGGAACTTAGTCACTCGGCGGCCAGCGCCCAGTGCGCGTGCGCGGGCGGCGTGCGGTGCAGCAGGCACGGCCAGTCGCGCAGCCGCCGCGCGCGCGCGAACACGTCCCGCGCCAGCGAGCGCGCGCCGCCGTCCGCCGCGCCGCACAGCGCGCCGCCCGCCCACGCCACGCTGCAGTCGTGCGCCGGCGCGCTGTGGAAGCGGAACTGCAGCGCGCCCAGGCGCTCGGCGTAGGGCGGCGCCGCGGCCAGGTGGCGCAGCTCGTGCGCCAGGCGCGCCTTGAGGCCCGGCAGCGCGGCGCCGCCGCCCGCCACCATCACGTTGGCCGCCAGCGCGCGGCGCGCGTCCAGCGGGCAGCGCAGCAGGCACTGCAGCACGGCGTCGGGCAGCGACGCCAGCTCCAGGTCGCGCGCGAACAGCGGCTCCGCGGCCAGCTCGCGCGCGGCGCCGCTCACGGCCAGCGTGCGGTCGGGGCGCGCGTACGAGGTGCCGCGCGCCGCCTGCACGCGCGCGCCCTCCGCCAGCGCCAGCGCGCGACTGCGGCTCGGGACGAAGCACGCCCGAGCTGTGGAAACCTCATTATAGTCCTCGCGCCCACGTAAACAATAAAATATAAGAGAAAGGGATATAGTGTTTGTATCTATTAGATAGATATGTTGTCTCATGAACACCACTTGTCGGGGCGCTATATGTAAAGATTATACTTGAAAAAAAGGCTTCACCACAAAAATAAAATGTAGTATTAGCTAAACTATAACTTTTATCAAGTTATATATTTATATATTTTTCCAAAATGAATCCAAAAATTACTGCTAAATATCAGTGGTACCAATAACTACCAAATGACGTATAAAGTTAAGGCGCACGTTAGTGCAGTTCGAGCTACATGTCCATCACCTGCAATGTCCTCCAGCACGTGGTGCGGCAGGTGCAGCTGCTCGCCGTGCTCGGCGTCCAGCAGGCGCGCCAGCTCGGCCAGCACGGCGCGCGCGCCCAGCGGCACGGCCTGCATGGCCTGCAGCACCGGCACGCCGTGCACCACTGTAATCGACCAGAAAGTTCCGGAGTCTAAGTCACATTTGATCAAATAGGTTTTTCATTAAATTAATCGTGTTTTCCAGATGCTTACACGACGAAAACAGGCTATACTGTTGAAAATTTGTACAAAAAAAACTATCAATAATAGATTATCATAGAATTGTCTTGTTCAACCATTCGTTTTTGCAGTCACACTTTGTGCTCCTGCTCCACGACTGGCCTCTAATACAGCGTTAAGCTGATTTCCATTGATGTTCCAGGTGGCTATTCTGGTCAGACTGGACTAGCTCCAAATAAGTGTGGAATGTGGAATAACTAGAACTCCTGATTATTACTATGGGTATTGACTTGACGCAGTCCTGATCTTAGTGGCACACTGCATTGTAAAAAGCATAGTTAGAATTAAAGATTACAATACCTATGTCATTTATCACTTGGTACCACAATCATAATTAAGAAGTCTATTAAACATCATCCTTAACCTGAATTCAAAACTAGGCATATTTTATCAACTACCGTATCCGTGGAAAACAAATTTGGCCGCTTTAATCTGCCAGCAATCTACTGTCCACCAAAGCATAAAATTAATAGTTCAACATTCGCTGACTTTTCAACCTTAGGATGTAGATATGTTGTAGAAGGTGACTGTAATGCCAACTACATTTATTGGGGCTCTAGATTAATATCCACTAAAGACAGGCTTAAATCATGTCTTGCCAACAACAATCTAGATGCCATCATCACTGGAGAGAAATGTTCTCAAAAGAAACCAGACAAATAAATCGAGGATTTTTTCGTTACTAAAGGAATTGTAAAATATTATAATACCTAAAGGCAGAATCATGTCATGATTCGATTGGGGCCCCTACGGAATTCAAATTGATGAGAAACATTTGACACACTTGAGATTTGTGGATGATGTTATATCCTTTGTCAATTCTTCCTCAACTCTACAAACTATGCTTGAAGAACATACAAAAGAGAGTGTAAAGATTGAGTTGACAATGAATGCAAATTAAACTAAAGTAATAACCAACAGTCACCCAAAAGATATTAAAATTAATAACCACAAAATAGATTATGTCTCAGAATAGGCATACCTGGGTCAAATTCTCCATAGACGACTAACATCTAAGGAAATTCAAAAGTTGCAAATGGCTGGAAAAGATACTGGTCATTAAAGGAAATCATGAAAAAGGAATTAGTATTACAACAAAAAAGAAGGTATTTGACAAATGGTTTCAACCATTTTTGACATATAGTTGCCAAACATGGGGCTTAACAACTTCACACACCCACAAACTGGAGATATGTCAAAGATTGATGGAACGAAGCATGTTGAGCATTAGAAAAATGAACTGAAAAAGGAAATGACTACAAGATCAGACTAATTTGGAAGATATGTAGTGTTGATGATGGGAGAATAATAGTCTACTTACAAATAGCACTGAGTTTAATCAACACCACTTTAAATGTATATACAGTGTTAACACAATTATACATGGCACACACATATACAGGAAAGTCAAACAAATATACAAACGTGTTTGTAACAGAACACGAAAAACACTAATTTAGAAATTAAAATATTGAAATACATAAATGATACGTATTAAATAAACTATACATATAAATAATAGTTCCCTACAGATATCACAAGTAAAATAAAAAAAACTAAAATGGAGATGGACCGGTCATATGCTTAGAGAAAAAAAAAATCCCAAAACTTGGAAAACGTAAGAGAGGTCGTCAATACAAACGCTGGAAGGATGACATTGTGAAAGTGGCTGGAAAGCTATGAGGGAGCATGGCATCCAATAGAGTGAAATGGTAGAGGCATTTGTGAAAGGCCAAATTGACAATGAAATCTAACTAGCATTTAATTTATAATATCAAATAATGTAAAATTTAACATGTCTGAATAAAGAGGCTTTATTATTATTATTATGTTTCTCTTTATTATATTATTATAAATAAGTATATATAATAGCTCTAGACTATATTGAAGTATTATATTAGTTAAAATTTGTCATGCTATTTAAACTCTAATAGATGTAACCAAATTAATTAAAACTTTATTTAATTAGCTTCACGCTATATCCCGCACACAGCAGGGTAGGCAGAGGGAACCTAGTGTTAAGACACTCCATTCCCCACTTTCTGCCGATTTTGAAGGCCTTGCGTGTTGAGTTCAACGCCGCGCTTTGCCTTGACACCAGAGCGAAGAAATGGAAATATAAATTTAAATAAATATTTCATCTCCTCGAGTGGGGATCGAACCCACAACCAGTCGATTTTACAGTCACACTTCGTGCCACTGCGCCACGGCCGGCCACAAAACTTTATTTAATATGTAAGTTAATGATGAATTTTAATTATTTAAGTTAAGGCTATTGATTTTTTTTATATAAAAGGGCTGGGAAGCACTTACCAGCAACAACCTCAGTCTCGAGTGCTCCTATGGAGACAACGAGAACTATGGGCGCACCCAGTGTCAGTGCGCACATACGGGGACTGTCTGCCCACATCACTCCTGACACCTAACAAAAACAATAAGTATGCTATATCTCGCAAATAACAAGCGTAAGCAGAGGGAACCTGGGAACTTTATGTTAAGGCACTCCATTCCCATTAAAACACCTCTGCACTACACTACAGTTTATGTGGAATTAAAAATGAAGTAATATTGTCATTATTTAGTGTGAAGTGTAATGATAAACTAAACTTAATTGTTTTTATTTTCTTAATTTAAAAAGACAAAATCTGGCATTGAGTTCCCCACCAAAACAAAATGTCTTTAAAATTGATAAAAAAGTGGGCAATCCGTATCCTGCTAAATGCAGCATACAATATGACGCTAAAAAAGTGTTTTTGAATCATCGACCTCACCTCATAATGTAAGAAGAGCACTTTAGCCAGTGTTTCTCGGAACAATGTTGGTGTGAGAAGAGACTCCACAACTACTACTTTCCTCTCCTTTGGATTTACAAGAACATGTCTATAATAAAAATATATTTTTTAATTGATTCTTTCAAATTGATTGATATAAAAAGAGTAAAGTATTCAAATCAAAACATTAAATAAATAGATTAATATTTGATTGAGATTGTATCAAGAGTAGACCTATTGTGTGATTTAGGGCCAACTATTCTCTATACTTATCTCTCTACTTCTTTATTTTATCTATATTTCTCTACATATTATTTAAAACACCAACCTGAAGTATAGTAAATGCAACATATGAACAAGGTTATCATATAGCTCCTCTTCAGTTTTATAATCATAAACCCTTTTAAATCTTTTCTCAGTGGTGCACCAGTATTGAGAAGGGATAATACATCGGGGTGCAGCTTCACCAGTGAAACCAAATCTGTTAATGTTTATAAAATTTTACTTAAAATAAAAAAAATAGATAAAAATTTTATTATGGTAATTTTTTAAAGCACCTTATTTATTAGCAGTGACAAATTAGTTTTTTTTTGCATTGTATACCTTAATGCAAAAGTGGGTGAGTCATCAAATATAAATATTGTTCTACACACATTTTGCACTACACATTTGTCATATTTAAGATTGATACGAACTTACTTGGTGTAATCAGTGCCAAGATCCAAAACGACTGCCTGTTTTTCTTGAATTAGAGCAATACCTTCGTATAATGCCATTTTGTCGCTTGTTAAATAAACTTATATTACATTTCTTTTACAAGCTACAAAACGTGTGCGTATTAGTATATTTTATAGTTATTCAGCCTAAGTTTTTAATTATTTGTATGATACTTATTGTAAACGATATAAATTATAAATATAAAATTTGCTATTCGCCGTATGATTAAGTCTTATTTATGTCAATTGTCGAATAAGTTTTGACAGACGTCAGCACAATAACTATCCATTCTACGTAACATTGCCCGCCTCACTTTAAAATATAGAAAAGGAAGACTTCTAATAATAGTGCTGCCATTTTTAATGCATATTAATAATAATTAATAAATGCCAGTCGGTGCCCACCGAGCGATCCGTAACAAATACATGATCTTAGGCCCAAATCCAAGATGTGGTAAAACATTATAGATTATATAAAAAGATCCTAGTCTGTACATTGTTTGCAAAAAAATGACCAGCAATGACATCTACAAATTGAATCCAACTGAGTAATACTAACAGTATCAAGGAGCAGCCAAGGGCATTAAGATCATCAATTCGCTATAAAAAATGGAAGTTCATCTGCGCATACATCACCGATAAGTACTATCAGGGAATATAAAATTTAAGTATATTAATTTCCTCATCTGCAAAATTAAACATCCAACGTATTGCGTTACTTGAGGCACAGGCGTCATAATATACTCACATCTCTTGTAAACTCTGCTCACCGCTCTAAAACTTAAAGCAAATTAGTAAACAACTCTGGAATCACTAAAATCTCGTCAGAAATGTTTTGTATTTTCCCGAAAGCTGTTCGTTAACATTTTAGTCAATTCTTTCTCAGAACTTTCACGCTGTAACTTATCTTTTTTTTTTTCAAAAAGATTTATCCGAGGCCTTATGACCCTATCATGCTTTCTTCTTTCCCTTCATCATCCCATCACTTGACGTGCTGTTAGCTAAGACTTAGTTTTCATTCAGCACATATTTCTGTCGCTGCTTCCCTCATATAATTCTTAAGTATATTGGCAGAGCATACTTCAACATTTCTATTTCTTCATGGACGCTTTCTGCGGCTGCCTCAAACAAACCCCTTATTCTACCAACGACATTTTACCAGGTCTATTTCCAGGATAGTATCCTAAGCACTCGCATACCCATAAATTGACCTCAAATACTCTTCTACTAGGAGTAAGCCAATCATACTTTTTACGTTAATAATGTAGACGAACCTGCATATAAATAAGTAATATAAGAATAGCAAAAAAGATTTATAAAGGAAAATTGAGTGGTAAGAGACGTAGGGAGAGACCACGTTTGATTTTTAAAAATACAGTAACAAACATACTCTACTCAAACGTACTCTAGTATGTTTGATACTGTGTTTTCAAACGTGCCCTACTGGGCACGTACGAAGAGGTTAATAACGTAATTACGAAAAAATATTTTATTCAAACATAAATAATAAAATTATCATTGTTAAAGAATGCGTCCAGTCGCTGTTCACCAGTACGAGGACTGCATAAGCATTGTCAAACGAAATCTTGAACTACTAAAACACTACTTACATGTAGTTTTTAATATGGTAATAGCAGATATATACATGGAGGATTTCGAGGGCATGGCTCTTAGCTCTGCATCATCTCTACCTAGGATTGTAAAAATGTCATAAATGTTGGTTAGTTTGACTGCATCTGAATTAGGCTGAATCTTTAGCTTTCAATTTGTATGATGTTAAAAACGCCGAGTTTTCCAGATTTAGGATCGGGATCGAAGTTTATGCGGAAAAAAATACCGTAGAGCTACAGATGAAGCTAACAACATAAATAAATTTCTTATTTCATTAAATTTCGACGTAGCTTGATGAGAACGTAAGGCTTGGTCAGAGCGCCTAGTCGGTTTCCAGGAGGCGTGGGTTCGAGTCCCGCTACGTTAAATTTTTTATACGTTTTCTAAATAGGTTTATTTCTTTCCTAAGTGTGGAATATCACTTTAAGAAATATTTAAAAAGTTATAAATTCTATTTTAGGTGCACCTTTGCATATTGTTCATCCAGTAAGAAAATAAACAGAATCCAGTCACAGATAATTAAATGCGTATTTGTTTAAAATTGATTTTAAAAAATAAGTCCCGTCTCGTTTCTTGCGCCGGTTTTTCTCAGATCTGAGGCATTAACTTCAGTGAACTGTTGGTTAATTATTTGACGTTCAAAAAATGAAGCATGTAACTTCTTTTGTTTTGAATAAATTTATTTGAATTTAGAAGTAAGAACAAGCGTAAAATCACTTTCTTACTTGACTGTAACTTGTAAAGTAATATAAAAACTTTTTAATGCTGAGAAATTATTGACATAGTACGATAGTAATGTGATTCGTCATCTTTCAAAAACGTAAAAATAAATCACCTAAATTTATTTGTTTTGGATTACAATTGTACTTAGAAATATTTTGTTTAGACGTCGAGAATATACGTGTCTTGTGTTTGGAAATGAAATTTACCCTGCGCACTTACCAAATTGCGCGCGTTTCTAAATTAGATCGTCCTCTTAGTGAAATAAATCGAATATCTGTGAAGAAAAACGAGGAAGTTGGTGTTTTAATCAGACAGAACTCACGCACTCGTCTCCCCCGAGTGTCTACTAAGTCTTCGAAGCGACACTGTTGTGTGGGCTGTGTGGCGAAGCTTGTGGATTCCTTCTTTAATAACTATTCTTGATTATTTTATATTCTAAATAATTGGAAACTAATGAACATTGACAATAACAATGTGTTAGATAAATAAAAAAACATTTTATTACAATAGAGGTTTCTGTCTTATAAATTCTGTTTCTGAAATTTCTTATATACAGTAGGCATCTATCTATTTTTGTATATAAATTATGATAGTAGCCTTTTTGCGCTTACAATTTTATACTATAGACAAAAAAAAGTACATTTAATGATTTAATTGATTCAATGTTTTTTCTTTTCAGAAAATATAAATAACATTATAAATAAATAAAAATAATAATTATATTAAACGTAAATCAAGCATTTTCAATGCTATATTTGTTTTAATTTTTTTATGAAACCATTCTACCATATAAGCGGGGTCAAAGTTAGTTATTATATACAGGGTTAAGATAACAATAGTATGAAAAACAAATATAACTATTTACTAATCATTTATTTTACATAAATTCCGCTATAATACATATTTACAAACGTAAAAACGAACCGAAATTATTGTCACATATAAAAAGCTTGAGCAAGACGGCGCTGCCGCCTTAAAGACCTATGCTACTAGTAGTACTACGAGACGCGGTGCACTCTCCACTTAAGTGCACACTCTCCGCTCTCCGCTCTCTGCACTCTGCAGACCCGCAACAGTCACGTGCAAGCGCAGGGACACGATCCACTCCCGCCCGTAGGACCGCCCGGCTGGTGCCGCGTCTGCTGGTACCGCCAGGGGCGCCAGGGGCGGGCAGTGGTTCGCTAAAGCTTCTAAACTAAACTACCCTCTACCACATTCTAAAAGTAAAATATCGCTATTGCAGGTTCTGCGGTGACAGAGTTGTATGTACGTGAATGAAAAGTAGCGAACAAAATGATAATGTATATATTCGTTTATTAAAAGAGAGACTTCTTAAATAAATAATTGTGAAACATTCATGACTTAAATACGAATATACATTTTGAACACAACACAAAATGTGAAATATTGATAGCGCATGCGCCACGGTACCACGGTAGCACGGTACCATGTGGCTTTGATGATTTTCTTTAATATTTGTTGCGGCTCTAATAATAGGATATTTTTCTTTCAATCGATACTGCCGTAACGATTGAAGGCACCTGACTCAATATTTTCGTGTTCAGTCAAGTAGCGGGAGTGCTCGCCGCGGTAACACTCTGCGGTCCACTCGGCGCTGCTCGAATCACGACTCGGATGAAATGTTGCTTAAAATAGAGCGCATTATTTTATGTTTTTAATGTCCGAGTCGGGATACGAGGGCGCGAGGACCGAAGCCTCTCGTCATTATTCTAAGCGCGAACGCATTTAAATGATAGAGGTGATCAACCGTGCTTTGAAGTTGACTATCCTCTCGGAGGTTTGCGCGATGCGCAGGATGAGGTCCTGGATGAGGTTGGCGATGCCGCGGTTGGCGATGATGAACAGGCGCGTGATGGGGCCGGGCACGCCCTCCGTCAGGTTGTCGCCCTTCGCGGCGCCGTTGTCCTCTCCCTCAGCCGCGCCGCCGTCGCTAGAGCCTCCGGACGAAGATCCCGCTACAAGCTGCAATCGCGGAGACAAGTATATTTTATTAGCGGACACATATGTAGGTCAAAGTTTATCATACATTACTACATTTTACTTTGCTTTATAAAGTAATATACAGTTACATTTTTTTTCTAAATACTTGTTATTAGGATCACGTTAAGCTATTACAAATTGTGCAATTCTACAAAAAAATATCGAGTGAAGTTAGAGATCGAAGCAATAATAAAATATATAAAAATACGTGAATAGAACGAATATGAGGATGACAATATGCGTTTAACTAGAATACTCTATGACGAACTAATTGTGCTACGGAACGTTCGGCGACGTCTTGACGGCTCCATCTATCCCAACATCTAACGTGTAAGTGTCTAAGTCTACAGTGCGCAAAGTATGTAGTGTACTTGTGGCACGCCGTTAGGGTCCAGAGTGGCGGAGTGGGAGGCGGTCAGCCCCAGGTTAAGGGAGTCAGTGCCGGCGAACAAACGGAAGGCGCCACCAGCTGCCCGCGCGACCGCCTCTGCAGGACGCTGGAACACGAATCCTTCACACTCGCAAGCATTCTTACAACTCTCATACGTCGCTACTCGCGCTGAACGGCAGGTCGGTAGTGGTGATGGGTGGTGACGTGTACGGTGTAGTAACGATCAGACGTATGTTTATTGAGATGAATACGATGTAAATATATGATCAGATGAAGTGATAAAGAATAAAGTATTTTAAAGTTGAACAAAAATATAGTAAATTGATGGCTTATTGAATACATACTCGCACGATGTCAAAAAGGAAGTTGCCAGAGCCGCCTCCTGATGCTGAAGCGGATCCTCCAAAGTTAAGGAACCTGTGACCAGTGATTTATTTATTAGATTTTTTTTTGTTTTTCTGATGACTAAAATACTTGAGACTGTATAATATGTATAATCAGAGACCTATAAATGAACAATAGGCATTACGTGTGATTGTGATTCTATAAAAAGAATTTCGTGAGAATATAAAAGTGCACAAGAACTGGTGAACCGCATTCGATACACTGTCGCAGTTACAATATCAGTAAAAGATCAATAACCGTTACATAAAAATATGAGCACATTTGTTTTATACAATATTTAATTAACAGAGTTACATCATTTTATATTAATCAACTATCATTAGGTGCTTAAAGTCACAAAGACTATTAGTTATTAAAAAAAAAACCTCTTATTTCTGTTTTCTTCGCTGTCATCAGCATCGTCCAATGTGATCTCGTCGATGGACGCGGAGTTAGTTTGCGCGGCAGTTTGCTGATCGTCACTGGCGGCCGCCTGGTTGTCACCGAACGCGACTCGCACCTCAGCTTGTTGGGACTCAGCTCCTGACAGTAGCTGGTTCTCATCTGCGATGGCATTCTGCAAACATGATACGCGACTGAGAAATGTGTACGTAGCAGTCGTGCAATGACCATGAGATGGGAGTTGCGGATGGGGGTTGCGGTTAAAATGGAGTGACGTGACGTGATGATGACGATGAAGGCGTGCGGTCTGCGCGCGCCCGCACTGCCGTCCCGTGGCAGGCTGATAGTGCCCTAATATGCGTCGCTCATACCGGCAGGAAGTACAGCGCCCGCCTCTGCCGCGCGGGCGCCGCCGTCGTGCTCGAGGGCGCATCCTCATCCTCATCGTCATCGTCGTCCAGCTCCACGGTGCCACCACCGGTGTTGCTGCGGCCACTATTGTTGTTGCCTAGGAAGGCGCGAAGCACCACAGGCCCGAATACTTTCAGCACCATGCTCGTGATCTCCTGTACCTTCTGTTCGATTATCTAGAACATACACCGCCCTTAGCAAACCTTTATCGCCTACTACATTATGAGACTGTGCGAAGCATCTAGTGCAAGCGAGTAGCTCTTGAGGACACGGGGTGGTTTTACTTTTATTGGGTTAGTGTTTAAGCTTTTTAAGATATTTCCTATAAGTTTTAATAAATATACATTGCATATAAAGAAATATAAATAAAATACAGTTAGTTACAAAGCGTAGCAACATTAGAGATCACTCAAAGGCTATTATTCAATATATACAGCGTACACAAATTGGTTCAACTTACGCAGCATATATACTCAGCCTTTACCGTACGAGTACCTTATGAATTCTATTTAACCCTCGTATGTGACAGAAATAAAAAATATACTATATATGATATTATTTAATTATATAATTCTTTGTTAATACTTTAGCGCCGTAGTCTGTATTACCTGCGTGAGGGTCGGGAACAGCTGCCGCAGGATGCCGATGGTCCGCTTGTTTCGCTCGCTCAGCTCGGAGCCGGGCGCGCCGAGGTTCAGCGTCGAGAGGGTCTCCTGTAGATTACAATTATTATAAATCCCTAAGATAACGTAACCGCGTCGAACAATGAGCCGCTATCTTCCCACGGCTGGCGTCCATTTATGTTATTATTTATTTTTGTATAGGAAGGTGTAGCATTACTGATACATGGAAAACAATAATTTATGCGACGCGTTGGCCCGTGGCGACCCCGTGCGTCCCACTAGCGAGACGCGACACGCCAACAATCATTTTAAATTTTCCTAACGCCGATGACACGATACTATGTTATACTCTGTATCTAAAATATGATAAAAGACTAGAGATGCTTGGATGCGCACACGTTCAATTCAATCAAGTCAATTCCGCTTCGTTACAAATATTCCTTTAATATTTATCAGTAAATGAATAATACTTATAATCTATCAAATTGAAATATAATAGAGATTTCGAATCGTCCGTCGTCCGTGGTCCTTATATTGTAAATGCGGCAAAAATTACATAAGATATGCAATTTTAAGTTTACGACTTATCAGTAAAGCGATCGATGGTTGTTCGTCCTAAAATGTAGTATTATGACATTATTTTATTACTCATAGAGCTACGCGATCTAGACCGGAAACTCCAACCACACCGGGAGTTTGATCATATGTATATGATATATTTCATCATATTTCATCGTAATAAGATGCAAAACTTTAAAAGGAAATGTAAATCATCAAAAAAATAAATCATCACGAACACTGCAAGGTAGGCAAAGAACCTAGTATTAAGACACTCCGTTCCCCACTTTTATCCGAATTTTTTGAGACATAACGTGATGAGTGGCGGAACTCAACGCCGGGCTTTTTGCCTTGGTGCCAGAGAGAAAAGATGACAATATTAATAAATGATAATTAGGTAGGCCCTCGAGTAGGACCTACACCACAACCATCAAGACACATTCACACTCTAGTGCCCCTGCGCCACGAAGACCTCTTTTAAAGGTAAATTCGGACAAAAGAGGTTAAAAGGACATGTAAACCGCCTAACCAAGAGGTCGATACTGCTTTACCATAAATATTTCACAAAGCATGCCTGAGCTGAGCTTCGGCAGCTGTTCAATACTGGCCGACCTTGTTAGGACACTACCTTGTTATTTTTTTAAGTATTAATGTCTTAATTAATTACCATAATAAAACAAACACGTTTTAAGATTATATAAAGTAGTAAAATAAATCAAATAAATCAACTTCACGCTGTATCCCGCACATAGCAGGGTAGGCAGAGGGAACATAGTGTTAAGAAACTCCCGTTCCCCACTTTCTGCCGAATTCTGGAGGCGTTGCGTGTTGAGTAGCAGAACTCAACGCCGACACCAGACTGCCTCGACACCAGAGCGAGGAAATGGAAATATAAATGTAAGTAAATGTTTCATCTCCGCGAGTGGGGATCGAACCCACAACCAGTCGGTTTTAGCGTCATACTTTGTGCCACTGCGCCACGACTGGCCTCTTGCAGTAGTAGGTAGCTGTAAGTGTATACAAATATAGAACCTGTGCGCTGGCGGCGGGGGCGATGATCTCGATGATCTCTGGTCTGTTGTCGTCGGCGGGGTCGGGCTGCGCGGCGGGCTCGGGTTGCGCGGCGGGCGCGGGCTCGGGCTGCGCCGCGGGGGCGGGCGCCGCCCTCGTCAGCGCCAGAACGGCTAGTAGGTACACTGCACTCTTCATTTTAATTTGGTATAGAGTTCGCTGTCAACCTTTGTCTCTTCTTCTTCTTAACGTTGTGTGTGAGTGGTTTTCTGTAAAATAAATAAAATAATTATTTTTTTCTGTCTAAATGTATTGCCCGCTAAGCTTTCAATTCCCGGGCTTTCAAATATAGTGATTTAGTTTCAGTTAAAATTGATTTTGTTTTTGTGACACATCGTTCTAGGTACTCTTAGAATCAAATTGTTATTTACAAAGATGTTGTGTAATAAAATGCCTTCATTTTTTGAGTTAATGTTATGATAAAAAAATATATATGATCATGACTATTTGTAAATTACTCAAAATAAAACGTAGTCTACATTGTAAGTATATTTATGTATTTTACAGCATATTATTATTATTTTCGATTTGACTTTGAACTCGTTAAATATGAAAGTAAAGCGGACAACCTTCGCTGCCTTCGTGTTGCTTTTATTAATTTAGTGTTTAATTTACTGTTTCTCATAATCGTTTAAATATTTAATTATGAAATAGTGAGGTCAATATGTGGAATATAAAATTAGGTATTTACTAAAAACGTGTACGTTGTACCTAGATCGCAGACCGTAGAGGACATGAGGAGGATTCATCAATGTAGTTCTCAGTTTGGTTAAAATCAGACTCGTTAGATTTGGACTCAATATTTATTATTTATATCAATATACATTTACTATTGGATATGTTATATTAAAATTGAGGTGAGTCGAAAAAAATATCAATTTCATTCTTTTAAACCACAAATTGAAATATTTACGTTAAAGTAATAATCTCAATCAGCGGTTACATGCTACATACTCCTTGTAAACTAGAAACGGTTAAAAAAAACCGCGGCTAAAACTCGCAGAGCAAATGTAAAATCGACATGATATTGAGCTTTCAAATAACGATCGACAACATTGCGAAGTTGTAATTTATTATGTCCTTGTCCTTTATACATTAAAAATAAAAACGAAATAAAACAGTAACAGGTAGGTATTCAAATCATAATTTAAATAAAAATAAACCCGAAACAACGTGAATGTGTTTTAATCGTTTATTATTTTATTTTATTGCAATATAAAATACATATTTATAAGTGGGTATAGAATAAACTTAACATGGAGTCACTTCTTGCGAAATAAAGTAGTTACTACATAAGCTTTTAATATGTTAATTGATTCGTGTCGCGATGGTGGCGGATAGCGGATAGTAGCCACAGCGGTCAGACGTCAGGTCGGCTTGCCTTCGAGCTGGACATTATACCGTGGGTATACATCAAAATCAAATCAAATCACAGTCGATGTATACCGCGCATAGCAGGGTAGGCTGAGAGAATCTAGTATTAAGACACTCCATTTCCCACTTTTCGAAGGTATTGAGTTTTGATTAATGGAACTCAACGTTGTGCTTTGCGTGACGTGGTCAACGTCACACCAGAGCGGGGAAATGAAAATTATATTTTCTTTTATTATTAAATAAATATTTAATTCTCATGAGTGGAGATCGAACCAACAACCACAATCAGTCGCGTTAACAGTCACGCACTTGTGCCCCTGTGCCACGACTGGCCTCACACATCAACATAGTTATTAGTGCCTCTACTGGCACTCTGGCACGTATTTACTAGCTATTTTGATAACTTCTCAATAGTTCATTAAATAATTTACAATAAAATAGGTTTAGGACCAACATTAAGTTGAAATATCGCAACCTTGCTTTGAACGTTAAGTAAAGCGTTGTGAGCGACCGCTTCCGTAAACTTATTTTTTTTTTAATTATTTTTCGTTGTCCATTATAATGTTATTGGTGTTTTTATATCCTTATTGTACATTTTGGTCTAAGATATCATATTATAACTATCTATCACGACGGTACACGACGAAGTGCACTTTGGGTCCTCTCATCTTGCCTACACTGGTTGTGAATTATAAAAAAGAGAAATAAAGAAAAATGTTACAAATTTTGTAACATTCTTCGTTTGATATGTATGTAGAGCGTGAGCTAATATGAGTTGATAGATATTTGTTATTGTTTAAGACGCTTAAATCAGAATTTATTCTACGTTGCAGCCTCCATTAGCGTATCTAGAAATATTTTCTATGGTTGCCTATAATTTTTCGTAGCAATTTTTGCTATAAGTACCACTCGCCCCCATACTCCTCAGCCTCCATTAGTTCAATAAATGGTGATATTATTCTTATTATACGGTTTTATATTAATATTTGTTTACATTCATTCATTCTTCTAAATTCAATACTTTATGTAGTGACAAATATTAACTATTTTTATTATTTTCTTCCGTTAAATAAATTTTCTTCTATACAATAAGTAAGATGCAAGAAATACATTTTACATGTGTTTGTAATATTAACATTTTTAAAATATTTTTTTATTTGCAATATTGGTAGACGTTTCGAGACAAACTCACAAGTAGTGACTAGTGACTACCGTCATTGTAACACCAAATAGCAATATCGCAGAGTTGCAGAGCACGCGCCTCGTTGTGGGCACACGCGAGCTGTAATCTCATTGGTCTCGCTCGTATGATACTTTATGTCCTTTCTACTAAAGTCTACAATGCCATCGGCTCAGTTAGTTAATACACGTGTCATGGTTCCTCAACGTCATATATCACGTCGCATAGTGTTGAGGTACAACTAGACGTCAGTCGTGCGACAGTTTCCACATCAATTGAGCGAAGGATTTCGCTTACAAAATATATTTTACCGTTATAATTTGTGCATATTACTTTACATACTACTCGTATGTAAGTCCTCTCTCGTTTAAAACGTGACTGCTCATTCTTGGTTTTATTTCAACACATGGAGTCGCTTTCTGCTCTTTAAATACCAGCTCTAACTTTAGTTGATTGTAAATGGCGCGGTAATTATTAATTTAACGGCCGCTAAGTACTATACACAGCGCACTAAACTACCGCTTCAATTTGTTGCGTTAAAGTTACGTAAATATTTGTAAATATGAAGTCGATAGTTGAGCAGAACTGCAAGCATCCGCCTCGCGCCGCGTCACACTTTGCAAATAGATGTATAACAATGGAAGTGAATATAATTTATAAATCTCTGAAATATATACTTGAATTCGATTTAACAAAAAAGTAATTTCGTAGTGAACTATTTCTATAATAAAATTACAGGATATCCCCCGTACGGTGTACCGCGTACGCTGCGACGCCGCCGTGACGCCGCCGTCACGCCGCTGTGACGCCGCCGTGACGCTGCTAGTTACATTTGCTAATGATGTTGTTAACTAATTAAAACCTTCCACCTAAATCTTTGATTTTATCATACAGTTAAGTATAGTTAATAGTTTCAACAAGTCCGGGCTATATAAATATAAGCTGCTATACAATAATATGATGACGAAACCGACCTCGTCCAAGACAGCCGAAAACCCTTTAAATAAGGTAATGTTATATTATAAACATTTACTCGTATACTTGAAAGTCTCGCAATATGGAGTAGATACAGTTGTTTATTAACCGAATTTATAATAAAAATGTTCTAGACGCAAAAACGTGCACGGCGTCTCCAGTGTGAGCGTCATGATGCCGCATACTACACTTATTATAATAGAATTCAATTACTTTGACGATGTTTTTTTGTTGAAGTAATTATTGCAGATGATGTTATTTATTATTAAAAAAATGTGCGTATGAAATAAGTATAAAACTGGGTATTCTTTCATAACAATAAAATTTTAATTGAGCGTAAACTAAACTTATGTTCATTAAACAAGTGTGAACGTAAAAAAAATGATGAGGATATTAAATACTGAGGGAACCGTAAAAATGTTTCAATGTCGGACAATTGGATATTTTAAAAAATATACATTACATTTTATCATTTTTATTTTAATTTCATTACTACGAAATAACAAAAGAATTTTGTGTTGTCTTCCGAGTGACATTCCCCGGCGTTGCGGGCGCGTGCCGTGAATCCGCCGCCGAAGCACTGCCATTGTTCTATTTCACATCCGAAAACTTATTTATTAAATTATAATTATGTGTATGTACTTATTTTGTTTTTGTTTTGTTAATAAAAAAGCGAGTCAGATGGACTCTCTAAAGGTTCCGTACCAATTCTTGGATTGTAGGTTCACGGGAAGTACAACTTATAAAAGCTTAGAAACGTAAGCTTGCGTATACACTCATTGCTGTGAAATGAAGTACAAATATAAGTTTGTAACATTTTTTAATCAATGGCTTAAACATAAATCTTTTTCTTTAGTTTTACTGCAAGTTACTTCTTGCCTTTATAGGTTTTGACTATGCGGCATGCTATTTTCTATATATATTATATTTATTGTAAATATAAACTTGTAATTATGTTTCTCTATGAAATATCTCAAAATTTTCATTTTTTCGCTTCTTCTTTTAAGTGTACTATAAGTTCTCACTTCGGGCCAAGTTTCATAACTATAGAGTCACGGGAAGTACCCTATAGGATATGAATGCTCGTATCTTTTGATTGTATTGAGTTAGAAGCTTAATTTTTTCTATAGTCTAAGACCGTAAGACTTAAATATTTGATGTTATTTCAGCTTAATACCTCAACGCAATCTCGAGATAAGTGTTCTTGACAGACGGACAGCAAACTAATCTAAGGGACGACTGATCCATGCTATAAGGGTTCCATTTTTCTTCTGAGGTACGGAACTCTAAAAAGTTTAACGAGTTCGATTATTATAGTATATATAATAAATAAATTTTATTGTATATTAATCCTAATATGTGCTGCTAATATTTCCAATATATAATTAATTAAAACTAATGCCACATAGTCAATAAAGAAAAATACAGTAGTAATAATGATTATATTTTATAGTCGATAGCTAAATTTAGATGCAATTTTATTTGCTGTAATTTGACTAATAAAATTTGTACCCCATTTTTACAATATAACAGTTTATATCAATTTAAATGTGGATGTTGGTCGCTGAGCACTTCCAGGCAGTGCTCTAGCAAATTGTAGCTTTTATAAGTCAAATTTAGCTTTGTGTGGCTGCTTACACGGAAATTTATTATAATTATAAACTCAGCAGCTTCTAATGTAATTATTCATAGTGATTACAATAATACGTCTCTGTTTACCACAAAAAACATAATAACGAGTATTTTGTCATATCATATGAAGAGTCACTTGTGTGATTATTACTCATTAAACATATCTTGGACGCGGAAGCAGAGTTGGCGGTAGCGAGGAGCGACCAGCTGCGTCGGCATCCTTCGAGCGTGCACTTGTACGCGTATGGGCGACGACACAATGGGGAGTCGTCATTGTTGTCATTGTTGTTGCACTCTAATTAGAGCGACGCGCGACGTCCGCCTCGTACCGACTGTGCCATTGAGCTGTCCGTCCGTGTTTGATCTTAACTTATAACTTATTATATAAAATTATCGTCATTACTTTGAGTGCGGATGTACTCAAAGTAATGACGATAATTTCGTCAGCGTCATCTTGACTCCTGCTTGTGGTTGTTTAAGTGGCGTTGTGGGTATTGTGTTTGTTATAGCCGAGTGCTTCAATAAGAACGACGCTCTAGTTGCGTGTCAGTCCTTTGTTGTTGATGTTACTCTCATATCATCATTCATTCCACTGATCAACACAAATTCGCTAAATATTTAAAATTCATTTCGTAATTATAACACATAAATAATATTCTTTTAAAATAAAGCTTTATACTTTATAGTTTTTTCGTACTTACGTATATTTTTTTATCACAATTCAGGTTTCAAGACGGATGTGATTGACAAATTATTTTAAACTAATAAATGTACTCTGGTCTAGCATTCAATTAATATATTTAGATTCTCAGAGTGATACCTACGTTACTACCGTAAAGTTCGAGCTCGTGCACTTGCACGTGATTACTTTTTTAATTTAAATCCTGTATGTTACTAAGTACTCGGACTTTAATAATATTATCGACAGGCATCTACTACTACTACTACGGTCAGTCCTCTGATCACGTGCCGGGGTGCGTGGTCCTCCCGCACCCTCTCGCGCTGCGTGTCGCAACGGTCTCGGCTCCGCGATCTCGAGGTATCTGGATCGCGAAGGCGTATCGGATTTTGTAATCAATTAAACCTTATCTTATTAGATGTCGCTGTTATTCTTTGCTACATTATCCCAAGATTTGTAACTCATTTGTAGATAATCTAATATAGACGGCCATTAACCGCCGCCGCGCCGATGCAATGAGACGGTTTCAAAATTTCCCAATTTTATATTTTAAAGTAACGTTTTTAACAATATTTAATTTTAGTTTCATTTCATTTAATTTATTTTAAAAAGTATACTATTATACATTTAAAAAGGTATATTAATGAATATTTGTGAATATAAATTACACGGTATAAAATTGAAGTGTCACTGAATAGACCGTTTAAGTGTGTAACATATAAATGATTGACGGCGTTTAAGAAACACGCTATTAAAGTGAGGTTAGATGGCAAGGTGTCGCGGTGATGGCTCGTAAAGCAGGCGCGGTGACGAAACGCGCCTTTGACCGCAACATACACACATACACGCGTGTATCTATTACACAGCTGAATAGTTTATTTGGTCGGATGCTCTAATCTCAAGAATCAAGAATTTCAATTAGAAGTTCATTTATCGAGTTTAGACTATATTAGATCACGTTAATCGTTGAAACCCTTTATACCTGCGGGGTTATAATGTATATGTCATAATTTGTCTTACTTAATACTATTTGGATACGTGACGAATCTGCAGAAAATCTAATAATACATTTATTAATACGTGAAATCTAATTTTAACATGATTTTAATAGCTTCATCTGTCCCAAACTATACATACATTAATAAGTAAAATAAATCAAATAAAAAATAAATCAGCCTCACGCTGTATCCCGCATGCAATAGGGTATGCAAATGGTACCTGATGTTAAGACATTCCATTCCCCATACACCGTCGAGTTCTAGACGCATTGCGTGTTAAGTGGCGGAACTTAACGCCGCGCTTTGCCAAGACGCCATAGCGAGGAAATGAAAATATAAATGTAAATAAATATTTTATTTCATCACATCCACTTGATTGCTTAGTTACACTTTGTGCTCTGCGCCACGACTGGCTGGCGTATTTTGATTAATATATGAGATATTAATCAAATTAAGAAATGTTTGTAATTTACTATTATATTTTGATATAAGTTTTCAGATTTAAAGACAACACAATATTTTTATAAAATAAAACTGAAATTCAATAATAACGGTAAGATATTTCTAAAGAGCATTTTTGATCAGCAATTTATTAAGGTTATTAGTTATAAAGGTAACGACGTCGGTAGGTTGCTTAAATTTATGGATCACATATATTAATTTTATAATAATTACATAAGGATCCTAATTACGAAACCTCCACGAGACTCGAGTTTCGTTGTAGATGGTGTGGAGTTAAAAATCTGCAATATCGGAGTCATTCTCATTAAACAAGTTAATAATATATTTTTTTCTTTTTTCTGGGTACACACTATATCTTGTACATAGTAAGGTAAACAGATGGAATCCTGGAAACCTAGTGATGAAACACTTCGTGTTCCACATTTTTGTCAAATTGTTGAGACTTTGAGTGTTGAGTGGCGAAACTTTGTGCCGGACTTTGCGTCTTTACCATAGCGAGGAAATGTAAAATATTAAATATCGAACCCATAACCGTCGCGTTTACAGCCGCATATTTGCGTCCCTGCGTCACGTCAGCTTCTTATCCAGATGCTGTAATTTCCCAAGAGTTTACGATATAGTGATTTACGACGCGAGTATAGTGCTTAATTGTTACTTTATTAATGTGTACACTAACGATTAGAAATATAAAATATAAAATTCATATTCCAAAGTGTAAAATATTATTGGGTTTAGTTTGAGTGGTGCAGTATTTGCAAGCAGTTTCGTTACAATTCGTCGTAGTCGTTTCATAGACGAGATAATAGAAGTGATTAAGACATTGAAATGGTTGAGAAATTTAATTTGTACGATATCACAAAAGATATTTGCGTACTTGCACAGCGCACACTGTTACAGCGAGCGAGCTGCACTCGTACACAAACAAACACTTTCAGTCAAAGTTACATTTTAGAAAAAAACGTCTGCTGCGGTTACGTAGCTAACTTTACTTTAAAGTTATTTTAAAATTGTCAGTGATTACTTAGTCAGTGATACTGAATGATTGGAATGTCACATTATATGGGTATCAGTATTCGCCATCAGCCACACGTGGCCTGCTCTCTTCGTGTCGTCGGTCGGCGCTCAGTCCCGCGACCTTTCGTCATAGTGCATCAATAATCTTAAACATATTTTCATTTTCAATTGTATAAGAATCGTTATACAATTTAAAATCATTAAGTGATATTTAAATTTCATAATTGATATTTTAATAATGCACACCGTCGGTAGCTAGAGGTCACAATGACTTACGTTAAAAATGAATTATTAAAAAGCCTAAAATAATGAATAGTTACCTGAACTGCTCGTTGTGAGCTGCGCTCGTGATATAAACGTAACGAATGAGCGCAATCGAACCTGCACCAAGGCTGTGTCGCTTTTCAATTACTTTAATGTACAAAACGAAAATAAAAGCAAATGTGCAGAAAGAAACAATCTATTTTTGTGTACAAGTTTTTTAATAAATTAAAGAACTTGTATTAGCTCCGCCTTCGATGGAATGATTTTATCTATTCAGTTGTTAAATTCTGATGAAATTTTATTTACATACTTAAATGTTGTTCAAAAAATCTATTTTATCTGTATTACTTGCGGGTCTCTTTGTTATGGTTCAGTTGTTACCTAACATTGCCTGCTTTTTCGGTGTCATTTGTAAGCCTGAGCTTTCTTTAGGACTTCTTATCTGTATACAATAGTATATGAAACATTCATTACGTCACAGAAGTACGGTACGACTGCTTACATGGGATTACGATATTTTTAAGTTGCATATAAATAATTATGCAGATAATTACTGACTGTAAAATGTGAATGTGACTGTGACCTGTGGCCCACTTTGCACCTTGCACGTGTGGGTATGTGTGTGCGTGTATATGTGTGTGTGTGTGTGTGTGTGTGTGTGTGTGTGTCTCGTGTCCATCGTGTTACGTATGATAGCAGGAAGAGCTCGCGTTGTGCAACATGACGCCGACATTCGACTCCTCTCGCCCTTGGGGATTATACACATTCACCGAGGAAATAAATCAAAACCTTTTCAAGCTATATATTATAGGTAATACTTTATAGTTGTAATTGGTAACAAAGTTCAAAACACATTGTCTTCATTAATATATATTAGTCTAAATACAAACCGATAAGTACTTAATTATTTTAATATTTGGGTTATTCGCGATATTTTTTTCATGAATGTAACGTAAAAGTTCTTGAATAATATAACTGACTAAATATGCAAGTTGGCATTGTGTTCACGATATTACTCGGGCATTCGCCCAACAAAGTTAACGCTATATTTAAATTCAAATTTTCTTAAATATAGTTCTAATATATTTAACAAATATTTGCGCTGCGATAATTTCCAGCCTAAGTATCAACTAGACCGTCCAGTTCACTTCGATATGAATCACTTCGTTGAGTGAAGTGAAGGACCCGTTTTTAATGACCACGCCCGCTGTAACTGACTATTTCTTGAGTACTTGAAAACATACATTAATATAATTTGTTTCGCCCCCTTTTAAATATCGATTATATTGAATGAAGTTATTTTCTTTACTTATACGATATTCTTCTGCACAATCTATTTTTCAAAGTTTCTGCATCACTGGGATAAAATTAAATTTAATTGTGCTAAAAACATTGGACAGTAAAAAAAATCAAAATAAATTAGCTATTCTTTTACCGCTATTGAGTCATGCTCAGAAGTTTCAAAAATCACAATCTTGCGCTTGTTTATAATATATTCCAACACAACATTACGATTATATTGATATATATTATTATATGAATGCGTCAATTAAAAAAAACTTAAGCTTAAAAATAAGAAAATGTTATATATCATAAAACTGTACATATATTATTAAATATATCTAATAGAAACAAGGTTATTGCAAAATAAATAACATTAAAGTAATAACTGTGACTAAACACGTAGTTGTATCGTGACGCAAATGCTCGCGTAAGCTCGCTATGGTTGGTGTCAGCGGCCTCGCGACGCTTTCGACCAGCCTTGTTCTACTTGATACAAATTCAGAAAATATGAGAGCCGATACTAGTATAATGAAATGAGAATCTAGTTTATATTACTATTTAATAACAATACGTTTGAATCTTGTAAAATGGTTCGATAAATTTAGCACAATTAAAAGCAGCTTTACGCTTTTCTCTGAACAGCAGGGGTAACCTAATGTTAAAATACTCCGATTTAATTTTCGAAACACTGCGATTGCAGAACTTATTTTGTGTTCGTCTTTCAGTGCGAGGAATGAAAATTAATTAAACAGAATCTTTCCCTCGAGCGGAACGTGAACACTGACCCACTGCGCCACAATTATTTTTTTTAAAAACATTGCAATTTATATATAAAACATTACATACATTAAATATTTATATAACTTAGACACATCTTTTTTTATAAAGGGTTTGCACAACTCGTATCGTATAGTTAGAAAATATTAATTTATTAATACCACTCTATTATTCAAATTACATTGGTAACAAGAATCTCTAAGCTTCAATTGTGGTGTATAAAAATATTTTAAAATGTACTGAACGATGTTATTTAAAAATATGTAATCATTCACATTAGTAATAAATTTCCGTCAATATATCCGAATGATTTATATCAGATATTAAACAAATGTATTATTCTAATATACATATTAACTTCCATACATTAGACATCAACGCGTAGCGCTCGTTGATATCTATTATATGAAACGTAAATGTGGATTGCCGCGCACCGCGTTTCTATTATAGAATATACGTTTCCTTTTGTACTAATTACATACATACATACTACACTAAGTATATATACATCCTACATACGTAACGTGACTTCAACCCAGCAGTGGCTCTATATAAAATACTATTTTTTTCATTATGTATTTACTCATTGTTAATATGAATATATTTATAAATCATATATAAATAAGAGGTATGAAAATTGAAGCTAATATACACTGTAAAGTATCCGTGTAATAGTTTTGAGTTTCCCGCGACATGGCCGTGACCCACTCACTGCGCCCCGCATATGTCACATTCTACACGACTCCTTACGCAACAGTGGAACTGAGCTACAACGAAATTGAAAAAAGTTGTTTTCCTCAATCCGGTACACTGACCTTTTACTTTCGCAATTTCAATATTTTTTTATTATTTAATATAATGAAATGAAAACGGTATTATAATGTGGATATTTATTGATGTATTATTATGTATTACAATTTGTTATTGAGTGCATATAATATATTTTGCTTTCCTGTTTTATTTATCTAGTTATATATTTCCATTACAATATATAGGTTAAATATATCAAAGGGATATTAGTTAACTGTAATTGTTTATATTTATATGCATAATTAATAGTGTCAGTGTCACAATAAATTATACGCCGTCACGTTAGGAGCTTCATAAATTACGTATAATTGATCATATAATTGGCTACTTCATTCTAATCTTTAACCACATTATCTAAAAAATATAAAGTTATTAAGATATTATGTTATTAAAAAGTAATGGCTTTTGTAGGATTGTTATCTGTAAGATATACATATCAATGAAAAAAATAAACGTGATACAACAATATGTTTAACAAAAATAAAAAGAAGGTAAATAATGAAATCAAGAGTGTTCTCGATACAAAGTCAACCGCAATGATCCTACACGGCGTGCGCGGAGTGCGCGGAGTGCGGGCGGCCGCGTGTTACCCAACACCCCTTTCCCTCTCGCCGAGAGTACAGTCCGCCTTCCGCACACTCACCGAGTACCGAGCACCGCGTCACAGCGGAAAGATTCTGTTTAGAAAGGTGGTTAGTTTGGCTTACATTCACAAGATACGACTATAACTTACGTTTGTGTATATGAATGTATGTTAAACGGGAAATAAATATTTTTTTTATTGAACTATTTTCTGTATTTGATTAAAGTATAGATGTATATTATGTATTTGATTAAAGGAAGTCTATGACAATTTCTCCAGCCGTTGTACATATCCGTATACAATGAATGCATCTCACTATATTATAATGACATCAATTTGCACATGAGACAGCCGCGTCAGATACATTAACCGTCGCCGGCGGCCAGAGTGACCGCGTGACGTCGCGCACCGCTACTCGCCCTACATCGAGGCGCGTCGTTATGTCACATTATGTCATTATTGTTGTGGATTGATGATTGAACCACTGGTTTATTTTACATTTAATTTGAATAAATTAATAAGATTTCGGCACATTCAGTGTTCTTGAGTATTGTTTACTCCTGATTGACTAATAGATTAGACGATTACTTATTTTTATCAGTAATTCTCATTTTTATCGATAAAAGTAATAATTAAAAGATAAAACAATATTATTCTGTATCATAGTTTTATATATTCATATAGATATATAGAACAACTCGATATCAAAGTCTAAAGAAAGGCCGCAGAGTATCTGTCGTTCCACTCACTGCCTTGAATAATAGAATTTTTTTAAATCATGTTTTCACGCTTATTATCGATTTTACTTTATATCACGATATTATTGTCAATTTAACAGCGCGCCGATTTCCCAATCGCGGCGTCAATGTCAGTGTGTATAAAAAGCGAGTTACATATTTAATTTGATAATAATAATAGTGCTTATTGAGTACAATATTGACGACACTCATTATGACGTCCAAAACAAGCTAAAAACGAGTTCAATTGCCAAATATATCAAGACGTGATAAAAATAATTGTAGTCGGTTATAAAAGTACTGGCAAGGGTTTGAGTGATTTATGCTAAATATTAAGTTTTTATAAGATATTGACAGGTTCTTTAGTAGCTTCGAGAAGGCGACTTCGGCGACGGAGGAGGGAGCGAGAGGGAGGGGTTTCATTGTGCAACAGATATTTTTATTCTTATTGAAATAGATTCGAGGTTAAGTCGATTAATATAGAAAGCAATTTATTGTTTACTTGCAAATAAATTGTTTTTAGCGCCATTAACTGCATTGTTCATAAATGTGACTTGATTTCAGAGAATATTATAACATTACGTAAAATAAAAGAACAACCACAAAAAAAATAAGTTACACGTTTTTATAATGAAATGGACAAATTTTAAGATTTTTAATAATTTAACTGCTATTTTATTACTTCAAGTTGTACTAAAAAGGGCGAAGAGAATCTGATAGTCTCGAAAAACTGACTGTTGTTGGCAAAGTAGACGGTGGAAGACCTAGTGGCCGATTACCTAGCGATGGTCTGACGCCGTCACTATTAACGCGGAAAGGCAAGTTGAGGATAGGGAGGCATGAAAGCATCTCGTCAGCTCCTTTACCAGGGCCTACCAGAAAGGGACAGGCTTTCGGAATGAATGAAACGAAGAAGAACAGAAAATGCCAATAAAAAAAATCTAATATAATTATTTTATGGAATGAAAATTTGTAAAATATTATTACATGCATAGAAATGACTTATTACTTATGTGTAATGTTCAGTTTGATACGGTAGAGTCGTTGCCTATTGCGGAATTCTAAGAATAACGAGCGACCTCGGGAGTAATATATATTACAAGTTTATGAAACGAACGATTAAAGCGGTCGTAAAATTATGTTATGTAAGAAAATATATTGGAAAAGATTTAGCGCTACAGCTGGTTGGAGTATAATACTTCTCTAATCACGTGATATTATGAGAATTCATAAAGAAGTCGTGGCTCAGATCCTTATACTCTATATAATCGACAGTCATGTATAACTAAGGAAGGAAACTATTTAATGTAACGTTGAAACGTGTCCTTGAGGTGTACTGGTAGTACGTACATGTATGCACTTGAAATTCTGTGTAGTGATTTATAATTACTATAGAAATAAATCTCCCAGATAACGAAAAACGATCCAAAGAATGCGGAAGTTAAACAATTAAAGGACACTTCTCAGCGCATATTTATAATTAATTATATTTAGTGTGGGCTGTGACGTAAGCGCACGTAACGTAACGTCGTGCGTAATCCAATGGAAATGTTTCAATTAAAATTTTCAAGCTATTTTATGTTTAATTTTATAAAAACAAAAAAATAGAAAAATTCAACAAAGTTACAATGTACCAGATTAAATGTTACATTTGTTCCGAATTACATATAACGTTGTTTACGAGACAGTCATTTCAAGTAAATAGTTTAACGTAGAGTATCGTTAACTATTCGCAACAGATGTTATTAACAATAAGTTAAATATATTAATTATCTTACAATTATTAATGATGTAGGTTTGTATGTCGGAGTGTCGGAGTGTCAGAGTGTCAGCGGCGAGCGCGCGAAAGTGCTCGTGATGCAAGCGTCACGTAACGGAACGTACTACATCTATTAGTACTGGTGCGGTTTACTGCGCCTATATGTTCAAATTTAATATATGATTACTAAGAGAAAGAATTATAATGAAAAAAAATTAATACAATTACTATAGTTCCATTACTATAGAACAGTGAACGTACGTAATAATTTTTAATTGTAATGTATTTAAATTGTAGTTTTAAAGTGTGAGGCGAATAAAACTACTTAATAAAATGACTGTCACGAGCTTACATATATTTTTTCTGGAGGTATTCGACATCAGTCGAGTTCATATAAACGATCTGTTAAAACTAAAAGGTTAACTAGTTCACGTCACAAGGCAGTATAATAGTATTCAAATTATCGAACATATTTATCGCAAACTAAGAGAAATTTGCTTTTTCTTTAACATATTTCCATAGATATATTAAGTTAAATATCACTAATAGCACGAGCACGAGTAACGAGGGCTCTCACACAGAGCACAGGGCACAGGGCACAGGCACACAGGAGGCGCAGAGTGCAGCTAAGCTTTATATAACTAGTATTGGTTTTATGAAGTTACGTCACAATCAGATGATCTCAGCTGCGACCTGCGAGCGGTGAGCGGTGAGCGGGACTCGCTTCACACTAGCTCATATATTGTAACGTAATGCACCGCGGCTCGATGCCATAACATTTGCCTTCCTAGAACACCTTAGAGGATTGGCTTCATTTGTGAGATGTATTTGATACCGATCGTGGAACTAGTTAGAAACGTTGGCAAAGTTAGAGTACCGGCTTAAGATGTTTTTTATTAGAGGCTCTATAATTTGATATTAGATATCTCATGACATGTTTTAATATGTTAATGAGAATTGTAAAATTTAGAATTATTTGACTTTTATATCTACTTATGTGATCGGTAGTCATGTAAAGGCGACGTGTTTTTGCTAATGTTTATATAAACAATGACATAATGCATCCTTTTGTACGGATTTTCCATAATTTCCTTTATCAGTGTGTCTCGCACGCCATGACGCGCGGACAAGGCCGCTCGGTCACACGCGCTCCGAGCCTCTCTGCGAGTACTACTGCACTACTGCGGCGGAGGAGCGGCGGCACTTCCTCTTCCATTGTTTACAAGTTCAAGATTAACGAGACCACTTCTAATGAACTTAATAATGACACACTCGGTCTCTACGTTCCCATGTAACAGTCTACATTACACATTATACGGCAAATGGAACGAGATATAATGTGTGTCCATTATTTTTAAAGTTAGTTACTATTATGGAATGTTATATAATAGATCTTTCAAAGGTCACTGAACGTTCCATAAGCAACAGGTCAAAGATACACCTGCGTTGAGACGCGACGCGACACCCACTGCCGCCTATGTCGACACTGTTGTTGCAACTTTATTGTGAAACTTAAAATTATTACATATTAAACAAAATGTTATTGTAATATACTTCATAGCGTATCTTGCTAATATGTGATAAACTCTGGGCAGTTTACTTGATTGTCTTCAAATTATGGTATTTTCATCGAGAGAGAACTTAAACATTTGTCATTCATATATAATATATCTTTTTAGCTCTGCGGATGAAATCAATATATTTATTTGCATATTATTTCAGTATTATTATGAAATAAAAGGATAAAAACTGTTATTACTATAATACGGCTAACGTGTAGTGCCAACATGGCCGACGCGGTGCTGACAAACAATTAATAAAATGAAGTTCCAGTAACCGGGTATTTTAAGCTACAGTGGACTACATTTAGGGCATTCAGCAATATTACCAAATTTAAACGATTTGAATGGACACGTTTTTGCTTTCATTTCGGTCAATTATTAAAAAATGAGTGGAAACGAATGTAAAATAATTTATATAAAATACAATTTTTCAGTTTTTCTGCGGGGCGAGGGTCGCCGCTGAAGGTTCGAGACCCAGTTAGTATCCGACCCGGCGGGTCAAGAGCGCGTCCTCGCTCACAGAACAGCGAATCTTGTCGATAATCGATTTATTAAATTTTAGTTTAGTCTTGAAAGTAAGTAGTTACAAATTTAGTTTCATATAATAATGTATTAGTAATTATTGTTAATAATAAATACTATAACACAACAATTTACTATCTTACAGATATTCATACTTATCGCGGTTATATAGTGTAATGAGCGGCGCATGTCTTGCATAAAACATTCTCTACTAAAATTGCCAATTATTTTATATGATTGAGTCGTTTAATTACTTGTTCATATTATTTATAATCTCTCTGTTGACCTTTACTCTGAACGCTACCAGGTTCGTTACTCTGAATCAATTCTTGCAAAGAGATATTATATTTTTGATATTAAAGCATAAAAAATATATATTCGTTTGCTAAAACAACATTCAGAGTAACAGTCACATATTTAAAAACTTGATCAAAGAAATAAAAGATATTGACAAAAGAAATTAGTCCTTATCCGTGTAAAATTGTTATTCGTATAATGCTCAAGTAACATATAACGCTGAGATCTGATTTTACTTGAGTAAAATAAATATAGATACACTCATTCATCTTGCATTAAAATTTTGTAGGAGTGCAAATGAAATGAAAATGTTATAGATATGAATTCATCGAAAATAACGGGGAACGGAATGCCTTAACACTAGGTTCCCTCTACCTACCGTGATATGCGCGGGCTACATCGTAACTCAGAAGCCGAAATTATACATGAAAGTTGTATGTTGTACCTTAGTACTATTGTGATTTATGATATCAATAGACGCCGGCACTTTTACACATAGCACAATTTGCTTAAAAATAACTTTGATAACATAGATGTAAGGAGCTGATGCTAAACAAAATGTAAGAGACGTTTGTCAACAATTATAACAAGAAGCATTTATATTATTTACATTTATATTATTTACATTTATATTATTTACATTTATATTATTTACATTTATATTATTTATACGATCACAAGAGGCAGAAAGCAAAATATGTTATTGAAAGAATGTTCAAACATTCTTAGAAAAGGATTTGTTGAGAAAAATAAGGAGCTTAGTTCCCGTTGAAACTACTTTGATAAATCAACAACCATCCGAGTATAAGCTTAAAAAATTGGTTTATTATTTATTACATAAGTTTTTTAGCAAACCCTTTTAAAGTTTGTAATTATTAGAAGTCTCTCTCGCTCTACATTTAAGTTATTTGAAGTAACAATCAGCTATTAGCGTTTACACGTCGTTCAGACGGTTATGTCACGCAAATAAAATAAATAACCAGAGCTATTTCCGCTAAACGAAACGAAAGGAATACTAATGCAGTATAAATCGTAGATATTTAATCACTAACGTCTTTTTAACCACGTCTAAAGTACATCGACATAGTACTTTTAGTTTCAACATGCTTTGACTATTCTTTACTCTAAAAATGTGATGTCGTAATTTTCAATTTTTTATTAGTGCCATATATACATTTTCACGTTTATTTGTTTATTATGATAATGCTACGATCACGTAACAAGGCTAATATCGTCCTAATTACTAACAACTACGACGACGCATGTCGCAAGTGCTCGCGACGCCGGCCGCGTACTTTTACATAACCGCTGCGAGAAGCCCTCACAGCCGCCACCAATGTTAGACCACTCGCTTACAACAACATTATTAATCTACTCTACCATACATTTTTAATCAAAATTATAGAAGATTGCGTTCTACATATTATAATTCATTTCCTTACTGTCATTGCTATTTTTTTTTAATAAACACGAAGGCTAAATGAATATTAGTAGCTATAGTTGAACGCACGCACCTGTAGCCGCTGCGTTACGCAAGCGTTGCATTTGTTATACCTTAAAAACCGCATCTGATGGAATCGGAAGTAAATCTGTTCTCTAATCGCTGGAGGTACATACGTTGTATGCTTATGATCATCTCAGTATTACGATATTAGGTGGAGCGCACTCTCGGCTGCGATATGGTTTTCCTCTCGGCGTTCGACGTTTACACGTCTAACGACTAACAATTGCTCGCTTTGTCAGTGATGTCGCAATTGTATTGTTATTATCCGACGCACTCGTCATCTTTGTACCACTTGTCCTTTTATATGACATTAATAGTAAATACCTACTTTGTTTTAATCGTTATTAGTTACTAACATCGATTTTAACGGCGTTGCTAGTTGCTATTGACACGAAGTTGAACATACAGAATTATTGTTATTAAGATATATTTAAATTAATATTTTTGTTCGATTACTTGTTAGTATATTTTATTCGATTTTCTAATCTATGCATCGAAATATAGTTGACCTATACTACGTTCATGTATATATATTACGAGTTCTGCACTTTAGAGACAACGAATGAAACTAGATTCGTATTGTTTTGTTTGCTTTAGAGAACTCGCGTGTGTCTCATCTCAATGTTAATCAGTCGAGTTAGTAAGTAAGCCCTCGTTCGTCGTCACGTCCACTGGAAGCGGACGCGATGGAAAGTAAACTGAATGTGTGTCGATACGTAACAGCCGCCGACAACAACGCGGGCGGCACGCCGGCGTTGGCGGGCGTCCACTGCGGCCGAGCGGGCTTCTACGCTTTCGCAATAACAATCGGATTAAAACAATTAAATATTTCGCCGACAACTAATTCCATATCGTCCTTGACCGCCGTCTCAGATCATAAATTTGTTGCGGATTGGTTACACCTCCGAAAGACGCCAACGGTACCTGCTTGCGAGGCAACCGCGAAAATAATTATTGATCGTTACCAAATACTAAATAAAGTAAAACGTACATTGAATATTTATATCGGTTTTTACGAATGACAAAAATACAAAACACCATAACAAACGCGATATTTTAAATATTATTTTAGCGACGTAAGTTTAAATTAAGAATTAGTAGTATAAGGAGGATCACCTTCGACACTGACAGGTCACGCGGAGTCAACCTTGGACGTCAATATTTTTAAGCCATGTCTATTTAGACATAGCTTAAACCTATTTAGGTTAGGTCACAAAAAATGGCTTACTTATTTAAAAAAAATAGGCATACATAGTCAAAAAAATTAGATCAGTGCACTCAAAGCGTTTTTTCGTTGCAAATAAAAAATTGACACCCATGCAGGCATGCTCACGTGAAAGGGTTCGGGTGACCTTCAGTGTCGTTTCCTCGGAAACACTT
This sequence comes from Heliconius sara, assembly GCA_917862395.2. Lineage (NCBI taxonomy): Eukaryota > Metazoa > Arthropoda > Insecta > Lepidoptera > Nymphalidae > Heliconius > Heliconius sara. The sequence continues at coordinate 39,383 of OU860788.1, read as the reverse complement.
CACCGGCTCCGCAAATTGAGTTAATCACAAGCAAAATTCACAAAAGTGGTGCAGCCACTGGCGCAAGTTCCGTCGAGGCTCTCGCCGCTGAACGCCGGCAAATTGTACTATTGAAATTGGTGTTGAAACGTTGTAATGTGGAGCAACGGCGATCGGTTAGAGCATCGGCGCTTACGCAAGTGGCGCGGTCGGGTACGTACCGGGCGGCGCGGGGAGGCGGCGGGCGCGTGCGGTCGGAGCGGGCGCGAGGCGCGGAGTGGCGTGCGCACGCGCCGCCGCCTCACCACCTGGCGCCCTCGCGGCCCCTCCACCGCCCTCCGCCGCCCTCCACCGCCCTCCACCGCCCGCCGCCGACCGCCACCGACCGCCGCCTGAAAATACGCACCGAGATGACTCCTTACTTACATATAAATTAAATAGTTACTATTTAATTAAAAATATTAGCTCTAAACAATCTTTTGTATCCGAATTCTGTAACAAAAAGAGGTCATTAATTCGAATGTTTTTTTTAAATCTTTGTTACCTCAGAACTTTTTTCTGGGTGAAAACAATTTTGACGATTCCTTTTTTATTTGAAAGGTGATGCTTTTCGTGTGGTCACTTTTTAATTTGGTACATTTCTGACAGTGTTGAATCCATGAGAAAAAAACATAAACCTTAAATTTACATTAAGTATGTGCGCGATAAATGGACGAATAACTGAATATCACACTAACCAATTGTGATGTTTTTTTTATTGGAAAGGATACACTTTAAGGATACTTTGATGAGACTTTGGTTAGGTTCCGGTTATAGGATCCAGTTATGGATTTTATTATTACAAAATATAATTTAGCCCCACCCTGTATCCCTCATGTAGCGGGTAGGTGGAGGGAAATTGGGTCTTAGTGTAAGATACTCCGTTCTCATTAAGACACTTCCGCTTCCAAAATTCTGGAGGCGTTGCGCGTTCAGTAGGTCTACGCCTAGTATGTTTACTTTAGGAAGGCCTTATTGAAGGTTGCTACTTTCGAGCTGCATTAGCAGTGCCATTAGCATATGTACTAAAACTGTATTATTTTTTTCTATATTCACATTTGACATACATTTAAACGTTTATTTTAATTGTGCGATAATCATTATTACATATTTTTAATTTGTTATTTTAGATTACACAGTTTATGTCCATACAAAGTTATAATAATTATAATGTTTCATAATATTAGTAAGATGGCCCAGTTTGTAATCTTATCGCATCCGAATGATCTTTGTAAGTACACATTATTGTCTTATCTCACGAATTATAGGTAATATTCTAGTTAGAACAAAGTAAGTAATTACAGAACGAAACGAGATTTCACTTGAGTTTGATCTCATCTACGAGGCATCCTGCGGCCGGCGCCTGCTCCTGCCGCGAGAGTGTGGGCGGTGCGCTGTGTTGCGCAACACGAGCGCAGATTTGATTAATTGTGAATCTATAGCACGTGTAATATAAATATGTCCTCGTATTACTCAACACCTGCCGAGAGTCTGTGTGCGTACGCGTTGGTAACTTTAAACGTATTGTGAATGGAAAGGAAAGTATGTTATAAATGAGGAAATTGCAGGAACCAAGTAAAAGTATTGTTGATACAGAAAACATTATATATTTTTTATTTTAATTCTTTTTCCGTCTTTCTAGGCTCCAGGGTTCATCAGGTGTTCAACTTTCTTACTTTATCAGAACATGATGCTAAATAATTATAAATAAGCGTTTAGCGGTCAGCTAAACTTTCAGGGCCTTGCTAAAGAGATCAACACTGTATAAAGACCTAGTAATATATATTTTTAGCTTGTATTGAATGCACGAGATTTATTATTTAACTAACATATACCGTAAAATGAAGAATAATGTATTATTTTAGAACTGAAAAGCATATAACACTAAGCATAAGCACTACACGGTGCACACTGCGCCTCCTGATCTTTGCACTCTGCTGTTGTTGTTGGCGCGCAGTCTGGCTCTGGCTCATGGCTCGGCAGTAGTATTGTAGCCACTTCTAATTAAAGAATTAATGTAAAATTTTGTATATATCCCCCACCGTCCTCAATATCAATATATATATATATATATATATATATATATATATATATATTATGGAAAAATCACGGCAAACGAGCGTGCGGGTCACCTGATGGATAAGTAATTACCGCCGCCCACTACCCCGTGCAACCCCAGAGGAGCTACAGGTGCGTTGCCGGCCTTTAAGGTGGGTTGGGCGCCGGGGCCCGGCATTACCTGACGCGAAACGCAGTGGCATAAAGCCACTACTTCAGGACGGTTTTAAATGCCGGGGGTGGTAATGATCCGGTCGAGTCTGCCCATGCGTGTTGCCCTTGCTGGCGACGTGACTCTACTACACGTACTTTAGTCGCCTCTTACGACACCACCAGTACCAGGATGATCCTATTCTAGGCCGGGATCACATGGCAAAAAAAAAAAAAATAATATAAAATATTTCCCTTTTTCGAGCGGGATTCGAACCCACAACCTGTCATCTTTTACAATCACCTTTTTGCCCCTGCGCCACTATATCTCTTTGCATCCTTATAAGATTATGTGTTGTTTTTACGTTGCTTTTGTTTTTTTATATTCGGGAAAGTGGTATATTAGTAAGGAAAAGTTAAAGTGAATAAGAAGGAAAGGGGTCGCGGCAGTGACAGGGGCCGCGGCAGGGGTCGTCGGCGGGGTCGGTGGGGCAGGGGTCGCGGGAGGTGCAAGGTTGAGGCGGCGCTAATTGCAATCAATATTATGATTGTTTACGAGTTTCTCCACGAGCCTTGGCTCCGTTTCACTTGTAAAAAGTAGTATTCAAATTTGTCATAGTCTCGCTACTATATATAGCAGCGTAATTAAGATGAGGTTGCAGCATCGACCATCGAACACTGACCACCGACCACCGACCATCGACCACCGACCATCGACCGCCGTCGCTAGATCCACTCACTCCGTAGGTATATAGGAGGTAGGTGACTGTCTCTTCAATAGACCAGTTATGGCTCAAAGTTACGTCACATTCGAAACTCATATTCTCTTCGTTTGGTATTTTTGTAAAGAACCGTTTATATGTTTAACATATTTCGCAATATTTTTCTATGAATGTAATATTAATATGGTATTAACACATAAATTATTTCTTTTTAACTAATAGGTTGTGAAGCTAAGTAAAATATTTATATAATAATAGTTACGTAATAAAAAAAATAATTTTCCTCCAATAAGTAAATATCGTCAGGTAGCAGCACATCTAGTGGTGTAAGGGCACTAGCGTGTTACTGTTATGCTACGTTTGTTGGTTCGATTCCCACTCACGGTAATGAATTAAAATTATTTGTAAATGTTTTCCGCCACTCAATACACAATGTCTTGAAAATTCAGTGGAAAGTGGGAACGAAGTATCTAAACATTAGTTTTCCTCTGCTTACCCTGCTATATGCGGGATACAGTGTGAAACTGAAAAAAAGTATATATAAATTTTTAAATATCCACTTAAATAGGAAATTTCATGTTATTCGATTAAGAAATGTTTTTAAAATTAATCAAGTATGTAATAGTACGTCTAATAGTAGTACCTCTTTGTGATTAATAAAATAAATTGTAAATTACAACAACAATATTAAAGAACAAGTGATTGCGTGTTAATAAGTTTTAAAAATATACTCGACACAACCACACTTATATACAGATGTCAATCATTTATACGTAGTACATACTTATGTTTTCCACAGTGCGCATGTGCGGGTCGCGGACGCCGCGCTCTCTGCTCCGTGTGCGTAACTTACATTGCTTAAGTATGGAATTTCACAGAAGTATCATAATTACCATTAATTTTACATAACGTTAACAAATATTTCATACGTTAAAGCCGTTCCTCACTTTACGCCGAATTTTTCGAAGCGTTAAGAGTTGGGTGGTGGTACTACGCTTTGCCTTGGTGCTCTCTAGCACCAATTTCAATTTAAAATATTAAATATTTTATTTCTTCGAGTGGGAATTGAACCCACAACTCGTCGCGTTTACACGCCTTTGCCCTGCCTGCCAGCCCTATATATATTAACCAAATAGGTTCAAAAACGAGATTTAATCCTAAAAAGCGTTGGTGTGAACGAATATGGTCAATTGCCCTAGTCCTTAAAACACGACAGAAAATTCATCACAGACTCTTATTTATAAATGTTAAGATATTTATATCATAACAATTTTGTTGACAATATATTTGTATATAATGTTTTTTAAATGGTATTTAAACTGAGTTGTATCTGATAGGATAGTTGTAATAATAAATATACATTAACCAACCCCGCTTACGCAATAAACTAATAAGAGGTTAATAAAGCGAGCGCCGGCCTCGATACCAGAGCAGTTACTATCCAAGTACGAAGCTTGTTCAAGCGGCTGATGTCTGAGCTCATACACGGTAATGCATTTTCATAAATGCGGTCGATTTTTGTACTGCAATATAACAATTATATAATATTTAATATTTAATTATAGTACTTGAGATATATAAATAACAAGCAATACACACATACGTATGTAGGGCACCATCGTCGTGCTATCACAATTAAATTATGATCGGTTGTTGAATCCCACTAATACAAATACATTTGTAGATCTATAGACGCTACGGTCTCTGCGTGCCTCCACTGTCATCCACTTCTCCGTTCGTACCGTTCGGGGGGTCCTCATGCTTTTTACGGGACCTTCCTCCAATGTCTTTGGTACTGTGTTTTCGAAGGTAATCTCTTACATGTAAACAATGTTAGATTTCCAGCTAGCTCTACTAACTGCGGGAGTTGTTTTAAAAATATAAAATATCTCTAAGCTAAATATCGTTAAGTATGTAACATTATACATACTAAGTTTGGTTAAAGGGACGTGTTGCGGGCTGGCAATACGTGAATCGTTAAGGATAGTTAATCACATCTGCGTTTTTATACATTTAGTATGATTCCTTAATATACTTTTATTTTGAAGATATTTTTTCATAGATTTACCATCTATTATAATATTTTTTGAAATTGTTGCTTTTATGGTTCGCCTGGCCGTCTTTCTGTCTATTACGATCGTTTTTGTCGAGATCGCGTTGAGGTATTCAGCTTAATAAGCTGAAATTAATATCTAATATACAAGTCTAAGATACCACAGAGCACAGAAAATTAAACTGCTAAGTCGCAATCAAAGTATTCGAGCATTTATGCATCTATTTTGCTGCATTTCATATGAAATTCGCCACGTCATGGAAACTTATACGGTACTTACATTTTATAACTATAGATCAACACCTACATGAAAACTTACAATACAAATCAAATCAGCTTCACGCTGTATCCCGCACACAGCAGGGTAGGCAGAGGGAACCTAGTGTTTTAGACACTCCGTTCCCCACTTTCTGCCGAATTCTGGAGGCATTGCGTGTTGAGTGGCAGAACTCAACGCCGCGCTTTGCCTCGGCACCAGAGCGAAGAAATGGAAATATAAATTTAAGTAAATATTTCATCTCTTCGAGTGGGGATCGAACCCACAACCGAAATAAAGGAAAAAAACCGAAAAGTGAAAATTTATAGGTATTTTATAAAAAAAATGACAAATATATTTGTAGTTTATGTCATACAAAAAGATCTTTAACTTAGTATATTTTTATAAGTTGTAATTTCTGAAAAACAACGGTGCGCTGTCTGAGTCGCCCTTATACCGATTTTCCCTATGATATTATTAAATACACTATGAACATATAATTAGGTGTGTTAACCCACTTTTAATAATATGATTAATGATCAAGAATGAGAAATGAGGAGATTTGTAAGAGTATTTGATCAGGTCCGTTTGGTTTTCCCGTTACCGGTGAATGTAAACTTGCAGTTACTTTACATAAGCTAATATTATTGCAATATTATAGAATGAACTCGCCTGACTGATAGATTCCTGTAACTCATCCAAGCGTTTAATTGCATCAATAAAATATGTAGTCATTCACATTTATATTTATATACATATAAATTAAATGTTACTTAAATGATTACATTAAAAATATGTAAAGTATTTATTTTAGTCTTAAGTATTTATTAGTATTCATTTATCGAGATATATCACAATGTGTGAAGTGACGGCATGTTGTCTCACATGCACTTAGCGCGTCCGCACGAAACGGCGGGAGTCAATGTCGAGCAAAAGGTAAGAGGTTAAAAAATTGAATTCCTTACTAAAGTTAACAAAAATATCCTTGAAGAAACCTTTCATAATTGTGTAATTGAACAGTAATGTAAAATAATTACAACAATAAATTATTAATATATCAAGGTACGAGTACTTGACTTCAGGAGGAAAGTGAGTCCCCATTGCGACGTCACCACGCATCGGTCTCGGGAACGTCAACTTGTGGCGATATATTCCCAAAACGAACTTCTTAACAATTTCCCAGGAGCAGTTCTCAGCGAGGTGGTGGGACGAGGCGGAGTGAGCACATGTCATATCTCCCGGATTATCAAATCTCTCTGCTATTTCTCAAACTTTAGCAAAGTTCAGAACAGAGCGCAAGTAGTCGCTTTGACTTAAGTAAAGTAGTCGTATAGGAAGTGCTCGAGCTGCGGTGCCAATGACCGAGTTATAAGATTTTTTATGACACTGGATCTGACGCTCAATAATTTTTTAGATAAGGAGATTTACTCCTTAAAAAGCTTAGCCTTTTGCACGCATTTCACATCACATTGTAGACTACTGTGCACTACTATCGGGGAGGTGTAACAGTTCACGCTGTCCTGTATCACACTGGCACGACGTGAGCGTAGTAACTTTATGAGGTCAATAATTAACATTACATTTATATTCGCCGTTACGTAAACTTTATATAATCCTATCTCTATATCGATGTCTAAGCTTGTCGTCATCCGCAAGCGACGCGGTTAGCTCTAATGGTATGTATTTTTGTTATTATGTGTGTTGTAATTGTGTGCAGTAGTCGGCGCTCGTCTCGACGGGAGATCTTACATCAGACCCAGGAGCCAGGAGCTAGCAGGCTGTCACGGTTTAATGATAAATAATTAATAAAAAAATTAATACTTAATTAGCATTAATACCAGTAAAGGCCACGTTGCGACATCGCGTCGCCTCATCTAACTAACACACACAACAACTAACGCAACATACGCTAAAAGATTTACTATAAATTTCACGTCATAATAAATCAGTCTCTAGTGAATGTAACTTTATTTCTCATCGCAAGTTTATATATTATTTATATGAAAATGCGTAATAAAATATAACTGCATAAAATGTGTACCTATTTGGTAAATACATACTTCTAACAGAGGTCGATACATAAAACTAAAAATCAAAAAACACGGTTTGATTTTTAGTTTCATCTCTGTTCGAAAGTTTCGACGAGATTTCGACACTTGTCGTCCTTTACTGTACTTTTATCATCTGTTGTACGTAAAGACTTTTTCTGTTATGAGTGTTATATCTTCATATTTTCGAAAAAAAATTGCTCTTTAACAAAAAAATTACTCAAATCTGTCTAGTACTACTACTTTCAGGTAAAAGGTGATCTACAAGCAAACTGGCATATAAATCTTCGAAATTTCGACTTGGATCTCTTGTGTTTTCGCTTCTTACACGGAAAATTTATGGATATGAATGAGAACCTCTTGGAAACCATCCAAGCGTTTTGGTCACTATACCACACTTAGGAGATTTTTACAAATGACTAAAGTATTACTTACTACACAGAACTGATCCTTTTTACATAAAATGTAAAAGGGGTTCAATTTTGTGCATTGAACTATAAAGGTAACAAGTTTCCTTGCTGCATCGCCCACGTGGTCAGCGTGGTCAGATGTCAACTATAAATAACGTATGACGTATGACAAAACATAAAAACTAAAGGGTCCCTCGACAAATGAACTAATAGCTAATAGTAGTTCCTGAGATTAAAGTATTTCAACAAACAAACTCTTCAAATTTATCATATTCGTATAGATATAGATATGGAACTAGGACACGGTGCATATAAAAAGTTAAAGTTAGAGTTAAAGTTAATTTGGTCATAACCGTCACTCACCATAGACTTGACGGAGAACCGTTCTGTGTAACAATATGTGTATTATGTAAGGTTCCAGCAAAGTCTGTTATTTACAATTACAAGTTCGTATTTTTTTATGTACGATGTAAGATGTCAAACTATTAATTAAGCCAATTACAAAAATTCTAAAGATTACAAAAAGTGTACTTCACAATATTTTTTAAATTTCACGCTGTATTCTGTATATAGAGCAGAAGGATCCTCGTTTTAAAATACTCCCCATTTGACGCCGAATTCTAGAGGCATTGCATGTTAAGTGGTAGAACTCAACGGAAATGAAAATATTAAATATTTTATTTCCTCGAGTGGAAATTGAACCTATAACCTGTCGCGTTTACATTCGCGCGCCAGTGCCCCCGCGCCACGATGTCATTTATTGTACCACGTAATATAAAAATAAAAATGAATATTATGTGGATACAGTCAAACTGAAGAGCATGGGTCGTCCCTGATCTAGATACGACTAATGCCGAAGTTTTATATTAAAATATATTTTGGCGTAGCCTTGTTTGATTAACTGATAAGCTAAATGATAAATTGATGTTTGTTGAAAAGCTATTCAAAATAATAGTGATTTATCTGAAAATTCAATTTATTATTTAAAATTGCTTAACAATAATATGGAGCACTTGCGATATAATAAAAAGTCTTTAATTATCCCTTTGTTCTCCAGTTGGAGTACGTAACTCTTTGCAAAAAAGGCATAATAAATCAATAAATATTTTGTTATAAATATAATTTTGTTATATTTATAGCAAAATGCCTATAATATCTTAGACAGTATTCTTAATCATTGTTCTTTTAGGAGTTAAGTTCCAAATACTAATAAATTGCTGAAACAAAAACCTGAACAGTAACAAGCAGGGAGGAGTTAATTGAATCTTTTGAACCTTGTTGAAAAAGAAACATAGTTACGTTGTTTTTTGCAAACTTCGATCGACAAAATCATTTCTCATTGGTAATATGATTAGCAAGTTTTAAAAATGTCACGAAAGTAACTTGCTTTAAGACTTCCTTTTGGTTTTTGTACGATAGGTCTTTTATAAAAATAAGACGCGACCATTTTGTCTTAAGTTGTGAATATTTTTTGTAACCATTTAAAAATATTTTTTCACGCTCCTGCAGTACAAATTTTGTATATTTTTATGTCCTTTTTTATATATATACATTGAAAACATATTGATAGTAAAATTTACCACATCACATTTAAGAATTATTTTTTGGATTCCGTACCTTTAAAGAAAAAATAAACCCTTATAAGATCACTTTGTGTCATTTTATATGTCCGTCTGTCAAGAGCCTCAAACTCTTAAACGCTACGTGATATCGGCTTGAAATTCAAACCATACTCAAGTCTACAGTGTAGTATTTTTACTTAAGAAAGATACGGTCGTTAAAATTACTTACTGGGTACTTCGGGTTGACCTAGAATTATAAAATCTGGTAGCTAACATCTACAGGTAGTACTAGTTCAGGAAAAAATCTGAAAACTATACGTTTGTGGTTAAATCATAAAATATAATAGCCTTAAAAGGAGGGCAAAATTTGGTTTTAAAGCCGCTACTTCAAGTGAGGGGTCAGGTGGAAAGGCTTGGTGTGCATATTCCAATACACGTTATATATCTTTTTTACGATGCATTAATTGTACGGAACCCTGAGTGGTTCGCCTCGTTAGCAGAGCGGGAAAATTTAAATATAAATATTTAATAATAATATATAAATATTAAATTTTTCTAGTGGGAATTGAACCTCACAACCTGTTGCGTTTACAGTCCACAAGGGCAAAAGCCTGCGACTTCTGGCCTCTGATAAGAAGAAAAATCTGTAGTCTTTCTAGGTTTTAATTTTTTATACATAACATTTTATTTTTTTACATATATTTATGTCTATATAAGTATTGATGTCCAATAATAAATAACACATTTTTAGATAATTGATATATAATAAACACTTATTCATTGATGTTCATTGTTTTCTTTCATAATCATGTAAAATATAAGAAATAAGAAAAATAAAATAATAATACTTTGTTACTGTTTATCTAATTAATTCTGTGTGTTAAATACAAAGTGATACAGTTTAAAAAAATAATATATAAGATAGAATTGTGTAGAATGGATGTATATTTCTATAGTATATATAGTACTTTTTCATAAATATTTTTTTATCTTTACTTTGTGTTCCGCGCTTAGGAGAGATTAGCGCGATTAGCTTAGCGCAGATTCCTTCTACCTACTCAGGTAGAAGGAATCTGGAACCTTGGTGTTGAAATATTCCGTTTCTACTTCCATTTCCTATTTTCCGCCGAATTCTGAATATACATGAATCACAACATTTACATTAATTACATAAGAGAAATAAATTTTACATTATATATATATATAAATTGTTTTAAAAAAAACTATACATTTGAAAATATAAAAAAACACTCTCCAATGATGGGACCTCCAGAGAGGGGAACCTCCTCACAATACGCACCGTCACAAGTAAAACTGCTTTCTTCTTCCTGTTCTTGATCCAACAGTTAAGCGATAATCTTTTAAGATGGTAGTCAACGCTTTTCGTTATTAAACCGTTACTTAAAACCACTATCGGCACAATGATAGTCGCTTTGACATCCCACATGGTAATAATCTTATGGTAGCCCATAAGTTTATCCAAATAATTAGATAATTTTTGAATATCTATAAATATTGTAATATGTTTTACAACAGTATTATCATCATATAATAATTGTTGTAATGAGATAAATTGTCTTAAGTTTGTAAGTAGCCTTAGCAATATTCGTACCACGTGGTAAATTTGCTTGCAATTATTTAAACCAGTATTATTGCCGTTCTCTATCACAAGGTTACAGAATTTTTTCGTGAATATTCATAAGTTTTATATGTTATACTTATTTATTGTCCTTTATGACGAGAATGTTATTTAATATTTTTATAAATCTTTTTTATACATATAACATCTACAACGAGTACACGCGCAGCTACAAATTGCGAATACAAATGTTGCAGAGTTGTTAGACGATTTCAACTTAAAACATAAAGCATGTTATGATAGTTTTTACTTGTTGAGTGAACACATGTACTTGTATTTCATCACATCGGATGTGTAATCTGGAAAAAGTCTATTTACTTATGATCGTAGATGGAAGCGGACTTCCAATTATGAAATCTTATTACGTAAATAGGTTTTTTTGGCTTTTATTTTGTCTTAAAATCTGAGAAGGAAATAAACTTTGCAATAGTCAAACTTAGCTGAGTATTGTGAGCACGTGATTATGTATGTACTATTAATGTTGTATGATATTACGACTGTGCATTTGTTACTTGGTTGTGAGAATATGCAGCTTCACTTATATTATAAAGGTGCTCACTTTACAAACAATTATTGATCATATGGTTTTATAATAATATAACATAATAAAATATTTTTTAAAATTTACATTAACTTTGTATCAGTAATATTATGTACTTTCCTTTTTTAACTGCATTATCTTTGAACGAATGTCAACAGTAACTATAAACTGTCATATTTTACATTAAACCCCACGATAACCAATCGAGACCAAAAACAAAGGGAACCTGAAACACTTCTGGGCGTTCCTCTCTTCTTCGTTTTTTGGAGTCGTTGTCGTGTCGAATGGCAGAACTTAACGACATGCTTTGCCAGATTGTGATATGTGTGTTTTAATCATGGTTTAGCACTTTATTCGTATCTAACTGAAAAACATTTTAATTTCGTATAAGTTATTTTTTTAACAAATGTGTCAATTTCACTGAACAATATTAAATTAAAAAATGTATATTCAATTTTAAATTAAGAACAGTCGTGGCGCAGAGGCACAAGGTGTGACTGTAAACGCGACTGGTTGTGGATTCGATCCACACTAGAGGAAATAAAATATTTATTTAAATTTATATTTTCAAAATTTGGCGGAAAATGGGGAAAGGATTATCTTAACACTAGGTTCCCTCTGCCTCCTCCACTGTGTGCGGGGGATACAGCGTGAAGCAATTTTTTTTTAAATTCAAATTTAGACTCCTGGGTGTTACTTTTTATTTCAATCACTTTGTCCGTCAAAAGTATTTGAAGCAAAAAAAATTAAACAAAGCCAAACGCCTAACAGAATAAATATTATTGAGATAGTTACGTTGGCTGCAATTGGAGGGTCAAGAAAATACGATTTTTATACTTAAACTTATATTAATAAAATTTTAAAATTTAAATACACAAATTAAATCTAAAACTAAACTATATCTAAGATTACTGCCTTCAATTTTGGAAAAACAGTAATCTGCTTAAACCTAAATTAATCTAACTTAACCAACGACTTAATTACTCCACGATGGAATAATAAGTGTGGGAAAAGAAGAAATTCCTTTCCCACCGGCGCTGTTGACCCGATCTCTCTGTTGTCAGCATTTTGTGGCGCTCGGCCGCCTATCAGACGGACACATTATAATATAAAATAAGTTTTCCGCCTGTGACACCGAGCGCTATATAACAAGATTGTTTTATGTTATTCTTTCTACGTTGTATTAGTGTTTTGAATTGATTAGATATTATAGGTGTATACGTGGTAGAGATAGTGCACCACCATAGCGGCCCTCTTCTCTCCGTGTAATGTATATGACGTACAGAGTTAGTCAATGATGTTTGCACGATGACCCCAGCGTAGAGTACGCGAGTTGCCGCTGATCTCCACATTATAACATAATCAATAAATCGTAGTTTGGTAAGCGAAGGTGCAAAATGTACAATGACATAAGAGTTATTAGATTTTTTTATATCTTTAGTTCAACTAACATAAGTCGAGAATTCTACTTAATTATTTAAATTAGAAAGGGATTAATGTTAAGTGACAATTAATTATAAATATAATTTCTGTTTATTATGTGATTTGTGATAGATATTAAATCAACGGTTATTCACGATTCACAATTCCATACAAAGTGACGAATAGAAATATCTTAATGAGAATAAATGTCTTAGGTTCTCCGCTTCTCTGCCCCTACTATGTGCGGGATACAACGTGAAAAAAAGAATAGAATATAAATATTACAATAGCAAAAAAAGGTTAAAATGTGATTCTTTAACCTAATAGTCGTAACTCTGTATAATGGCAGGGAGTAGGGGTGACGGTGTCGAGGCGCTGGGACAGAGGCGAAGGTCTCGTCGCACTGATACGTCCTTTGCGTACTTACGACAGACTGCATTTTCATTCAAATATTTATTATAAAATATATATTTAATGTGGTAATTTTGGTTTTTGGGATGTTATACCTATCATATTTAAAAAAGTCTCTGTTTACTGTTTTTTATTTAACCTTAATTAATATTTAAATACTACATCATCAAATTTTAACTTTTTATAGAAAATTGTAACTAAATTAGGCAAAGGCCATATGAATTAATGTAGTATTGTTTAACCACTTCCTTTTCCAAGTCGGTCAATTTTAATTTTATGTTAAATAAATTAGTAAGATAACAAAACTTATTTAAACAAAAGTTTATAGGAAAAATAAAAGTTTTGTTTACGGTTTTGTTACTATGTCACATTTGATATTTTAATAGTAATTAACGTAAATAACTGAGGTCAATTGTGGCCCCGGGGCACATCCATCCCCACTCAAACAAATGAAATATCTATTTAAATGTATATTTTCACTTCTTCGCTCTGGTATGAAGGCTAAGCGCTAACCCTACTTCCGCCTGATTGGCGGAACACACAATGCCTCCAGACATTCGGCAGCAATCCGGCGGAAAGTGGGGAATGGAGTATCTTTACACTAGGTTCCTAATGTCTACCGTGCGGGAAGCCTATTTATTTATTAAATAGCTAATAATAAACTTACAATGGTGAAAATTTAGTATGCACTAGTTACTTAGACTCAGATGTTGCTATTTTTCTAGATTGACTAATAAAGCAAATATTAATATTTAGTTCCATACAATCGATCTTTTTGCCAATTCTGGATTGCCGAACTAGAGTACTTGGATCAACGACTGACAACGTCAGTGCGTTGTAATGATTGGAACATCATGATTAACAAAATTAATAACTATGTATCTTTTATACATAATATAACTTGAAATATCTTTACTTTTATTTTACATAAAGTACTGCATACTTTTGAATGCGTATTAACAAAATCATTTCTTGAAGTAAACGTAAAAGTGCTTTTATTTCTTTTCATACAAAATTGAGCTTAGATATGAGCTTAAAATTAAAAAAAATGTCATAGAACTCCTAGGTTTATACTACTTTATTCATTGTAGATATTTTTCTCAATAACAACTAAACCAGATATTGTGAACCGACTTATATAATTTTGACTCCAAAGCCTGAATCATGTTCCACTGTCCTTTAACTTGCTAAATACGTTATATAATCCCTTTCTAAGCTACCATGTTGTCGATATTTCATTATACATACGATCTATTATAATTTAGCATTATTATTTTGAAGATTAATGTTTCATACGTTTAATACGAATGTATGTCAAAATTATATTGACATGAGGCCGTCGTTTAGCAGAGGCATAAGCGTTTGACTGTAAGCGCAATGGTTGTATGTAGGATTCTCGCTCGAGGAAAATTCTCTCTGGTAACTTAGCGAAACTTCCACCATTAACACTCGAGATATCGGCGGAAAATGAGGAATGAATTGTCTTAGCATGAGGTTCAATCTGCCTACATGACGCGGGATTTTTTTAAAATAAAATATACATACCCTATATACAAGCTACATTCTTCGTATTTTTAATAGGAAAGACATCAACGCGTGCAACTATGTGCGATTGAAAATAGATCGTTGATATCCTTAATATTTTCGTATTACGACATATTTTTAACATAATGTTTCATTTTTAAACGGTTTTATTTAGCTTGGCTTTGTTGTCGGTAACTAATAATTGAAATTTCACCCTCTTTCTGTTAACCGTTTGATGGGAAATTTTGTTGTGGTCACAATATAATATTATTTATATTCTGTAGTATTATTAACCCAAATTAAAATGGCAAATTTTATATTCTTCTTAAACAAAAAATAAAGCACAGTAGAAAAATGCTACTTTCTAGATGGCGGTCATCTCAACATAGACTTCATATTCTATATTTATAACCCCGTCAATATTCGTAAAGAAAGAAGTGACTAGTAGAATAAAGCATTTAGTATGTTCATTGTATTGTTATTTATTTAACTTCTTTACAATTCTTAGCACTTCCTGTTTAATGAAAATGTTTATTAAACACAATATAGTTATTGTTCTTCATTTCTTACGTGAATGAAAACGAAATATGAGTGAATCCGCTTAAAGTACTGCAATATTCTTAATGTATTACGATATATGCACAGCGCAACAAACACGATGTAACATCGAGCATCGGGGTGGCGAAATAGTTATCTTCCACGGCGCGGGGTCAGTGGCCGCGGCTATCACGGCGCTCGCTCTCTTCCTGAGCTAAGGCTGGTTTACTTTCTTGGCCCACATTAGTTCGCACTGAAAATGAATACTTATAACAATTTAGATATAAATACATATGATTAGAAGAATAAGCAAAGATATCATATTTGTTCATCGATGTTTCTACTCTCTTGTTTTAGGTATTTGTCTCTACATCTGTACATCTCTACTATCGTGGTATAATCAAGACGTGCTTACTCCTAGCAATAATCGTTTCATGAAATTTCGCACAGTGGAATGTTAATACTTAGAAAACATAAGAGAAAACAGTTTTAAAAGATACTGAAATCTTACTATGTATCACAATGTAGATATTCATATTAATTACTTTTATTATTTAATAATAGTACATTTATTTTTATCCATTTCTTAATGATATAATACAGAAATTAGTAACTCATGTACATAATAAATTCAAATTCAAATAATTTATATAGTAAGAAGTTACATGCTTCATTTTTTGAACGTCAAATAATTTACCACCAGTTGACTAAAGTTAATGCCTCAGACCTGAGAAGAACCGGCGCAAGAAACTCAGCGGGACCTATTTTTTTTAAATCAATTTTAAACAAATACATATTTTATTATTATTTGTCTATGGTGATATTGAGAAATACCGTAGAATCGATAAATATGTAGAGGCCGTAGTGCTCGACGCTCCGTTCTCTCTGACTACCCTATGCTGTGTGCTGGAGATAAAGCGTGAAGTTAGGTTAGTACGTCTTAAATTTATGTTAAGTGTTTTGTTTAGTTTTGTTTGTGTGTGTTTATTTTTGAAGATATTAAACACGATTTAAAAGTTGTTTTTCAGAAATTAATAACCCGCGACCGGAAAAAACGATAGTGTTTCAATGATGTTATCGTAGTAATTGCGCATAGCGCGTACTGAGCGTCGTACATATGCACCGGTGTATTGTCTTATGAAACTTTATAGAAATTACTAGATAGTTACTTTTAAACCGGAAGGGCATTGTTCTTTTTTCAAATATTAAATTTACATTAATATTAAGTTCCGTCACTGAAAACGCACGTCTGGAGTTCTGGCGGAAAGTGAACAACGAATTATCTTGACTCTACTTGACTCTAGGTTCTATCTAGGTACCATGAACAACATCTGTCTCACTACATTGTACAAAAAGAGTTGCCTCTTGCGAACGGTTAGTCCTAGTACAGAAGGGTCGTCTCTTATAGCGGCTCCCTAACTAATTCACTCACTTATTGGACAACGAAATATACTTAAAATTTTACTCTGTCATAAAACTTATGTCTTGGATAATTCAACATTTGCGTTATAAGCAAAATAAAAATTAGTAGTAAATTTTATAATCGACTTTTTCATAACATTAAGTTTTATTTTCAGTATCTCGCATACTGTGATATACGAGTATGAGATACAAATGTTGAATGATTGAAGTCATCAGTTTTATGACAGAGTAAAATTTTAAGTATAATTCGTTGTCCAATAAGCGAGTGATTGACGACCCTTCTGTACTAGGACTTACGGATCACAAGAGACACCCGCAGTGAGTCAGATGTGGCTCAGTGGGGCGCGTTGCGTCCACGCGGTTGCGTCACGGCTTCACGAGGATTCAGTGTGTACCGTGTGTGTGTGCGCAGGCGCAGGAAGCGCAAAGGTTGACGGAGCGTATAATGTACAGTAAAGGTTAAGTTTTAAATTGTTTTAAATTTCAAGAAGCAGAAGAGGTCATCTTTACGTAAAATTATTACATTTGATTACTATTTCATCAACCATGAATACATTTAAACATATTTCACTCAGAGAGCGAAGCCATGTAAATGAAAAAATGTATTACTTCTAAAGTTTTTTCTCAGATGTAAGTCGTTCTGCTTTTTCATTATCGGAAATCACTCTTTTTTAAATTTATAATTTTGAACAGTTATTAGTATATTAAATAATTGTGGGTAGAGTACGACGAGTCAGAAATGTAGAATATAACAACTACCGCTCTACGGTAGTTGTTATATCCTACATTTCTGACTTACTTTCATGTTCTTATGATATTTACTAATATTTAACATGGAAGTGGCGTTACACTTGTTAGTTATCTAATTGAAGCATCAATGCTTGTAATCGCGTGTTTCGTAAGCAATCGTGTAAACTATGAAATACTGCTAAATGATAATAATTAATTTGGATATAAGGAATAAGATTCGATTCTAATGCAAATAATCTTGGTCACGATTTATTGCTAAAGTGATGCCGTGTCAATGAAAATCTTATTAAAATTTCGTATTTATGAACGGTTCTGAACGATTTCTGAACCATTCAGAACCGTTCTGAAATTCCAATTAAAGTGAAGTCTGCTTCGCATAGTTTTCAGTCTTAAGTTGTAGCTACAACGGAACACGTTTGTGTATTTAGAAAAACGATTAGTTAACGTTTAACTTAATCTGTAATCATTTTAAGTGAATCACGATGACACTTAATGTATAATATTAGTTAATGTTTGCTTAATGACAGGTACTTGAGTGATTCCTACTTAAAGATAATAAATAGATCTATTGACACAAAGAAAGTCATGTAATGTCCTTTCATATAAAAAAATATACAAAAAAAACGGTAAACACCGTGTATTGAGCGACAGAGTAGTGAATACTTGTTATATTTATAAAGAGTTTCGTTGGGATTACTTTTTGTTAAGCTTAGCCAAATACTATATTAGAAATAAGTAAGTAGCCATCAATGTCAGAGCGCTAAAGTGTTGTTGCTCAATTAAATTGTAGTTATTGCAAGGACATTAGAACATACTACAAAAATATTATAATTTAGCTTAATAACAACTTGTATATAGTAGGGGCCGCGCGCGGAGGCACGAGCGCGCGATTGTGTGGTTCGATTTCTACTCGGGGGAATGAAATATTTAATGTTTTAATTTCCTGACTCTAGTAACGAGGCAAAGTTGAACGAACGAAACGAGGCGGGGTTGAGTTCTGGCACTCAATACGTAATGCTTCGAGAATTCGGGGGATACTGGGGAGCGGAAGTGTCTTAATGGGTTGCTTCTATCTGGCCTGCTATATACGGGGTACAACGTGAAGCTAAAAAATACAAAAACAGAAATATTAAAGAAAAAATATAACACGGGGTTAAATATTATTATGATTTACATTAATATAGTTCCAGTAGCGTACCTGCTAATCTTGTCTTGTCCTGGCTGCATTCATTTAGATTAATTTTATATTGAATACATTAAAGTAGACGCTGACTTGATATTTTGTAACATGACCTTTAGTGTCTTATTTACATTAACGTGTAATTAGAATTTACATGTTGATACATGAATTCATAAAAAAAACGAATTGATATTATTTATAAAGTATCTTTATATTAAGATGATAATTCATAGAAAATTTAGTTTAGTAAAATATTGTCTCGACCACAACAAAAAATAGAGAATATGATCCGCTGAGCCAAGAAACATGACGCCTGCAGTCGGGATGCGCCGGCGTCGACGTCATTTGGGCTTCAGGAAGCAGAAAGATAGAAACTGTCACTAAAAACCCTAACTGTTTTGAATTGGCGTTTAGCTTTCATGAAAATATCGCAAAACAAAGCAGGCAGATTATGAAGCATTCAAACAAATGAAGGTGCCGAGAAAAGTGTTCAAATGCTAAACAGGTTTTAATTTTATTATAATCATTTATTACTTCTCGCTGAGGAAACGCTCGCAGGGGCACAAGCGTGCGACTGTAAACGGATGTGGGTTCGATTCTCATTCGAGGAAATGAAATATTTAATATTTTCTTTTCCTTGTTCTGGTAACGAGGTAAAGCGCAGTGTTGAGTCCCGCTACTCAAGACGCAATGCCTCTAGAATTCAGTAGAAAATTAAGAACGGAGTGTCTTAACACTACATTCACATGTTCCCTCTGCCTACCTATGTAATTTTTTTTAAAAGAGATCAAAGGTAGTGACAACAACTATATATTTTTTTCACAAATTATGAGACAATTATAACTTAAATTAGATTTCGTCGATCGCTCTGATTATCGAGGCTACGCTAGAAACTCTCGTCATGTTATTATACAAACACTTTAGGTAAGACAGAAGAGAAAAGCGAGTTTTCACTCGTATCTAAGATACTGCTTGTTGACAGTGAAGAAATGAAAAGTATTTAATTCCCCGAATGGGAGCGAACCCACAGTCATTGTATTTGCATTCTGACGTTGTCCAACTGCTTTGCTATGTTTTCGATGCCATTACCTTTTAAGTAGCAAAATTTACGGCTGTAATTTGTCTAATGTACTTTTCATTAAATACTTAATTTTCACAGGCGCAGCGCATCCCGCGCGGTCGCCTTGAGGCGGCGCTAGGTCGCGGGTTACATCAGCGCCCCACCACCAGGCGGCGGAGCGGTGGTGCTGGTGGTGGCGCGCGTCGCCAGCACAGTCCCAGTCCCTCCACGATGGTCGCCGCACGCCTCGCGCTCCTCGCGCTTTCCGCCGCGCTGCTCGCCGCCGCCGCCGCGCGCGCCCCCGTCCCCGCGCACCACCTGCGCCTGCGCCGCCAGCTCGCCGACGACAACACTCTACAGCCGCTCGACGTAAGTGCATATCTTATGTATATCTTATGTAAATAAACAAACGCGCTGCTTTCTATATTACTAAAAGAATTTATAACGAATTTATATTGTTTATCAATAGTATCACATTGCTTATTCTTTCTCATATATTGAATGTTTAAAAATTCATAAAAATTGTTTTTAACATTATTCCATGTAGTATTCATAAAAAATCTTAAATTTAGTGTTTTTTTATTATAGAACGCGGAATATATCTAATTGCCGGCCATAACAAGCTAAAATATATATATATATATATATATATATTGCTTAAAGCTTACAATAAATATTTTATTTCTATTATATTAAGAATTTCTTTGTATAAGAATATAAATTGAATCAGCTTCATGCTGTATCCCGCACACAGCAGGATAGGCAGAATGAACATGTTAATACACTCCGTTCCCCACTTTCTGAATTGTATTCTGGAGGCATTGCATGCTGAATGGCGAAACTCAACGCCGCGCTCTGCCTCCACACCAGTGCGAAGAAATGAATATATAAATTTAAATAAATATTTAATTATAAAGATATACAAACAGTAAAAAATGTATATTGTATAGATAAAGTGAATTGCTCGCCTGCCGGTGCCACGCCGCGCCGGTCGCATCGCACTGTTTAAGTATTATATAATTGTGACACAGCTACTCGCTCCGCTTCTTTCTTTGTGTATATAATTTAATTGTGGATGTTGTAATGGAGTCAAAGTGCCACCGGCAACATATGTTAATGTATAAGAAGGTCAACCTGTCAACACAGACAGAGGACATATATGTAGCGTCTCTCACACGAATTGCAAAAGTATTTGACCGATCACCGCCATCATATTACTGTCATTACTAAGAGAATTCGGTTTACCATAATTTAGTTACTTAATAGAGTAACTATCTGAGGCCGTGGTCGATCAAACACTTTCTTTTTCCCGCAGCATCCCGTCTCGCCTTTAATCTTATTTCTCGCCACTAACAATACCAATCACAAGAAATAAAAGCATAAGACACCAAAAACGAACACATTTAATTTTTATATTTTTTTTCATTTTCCGCGCCAACCTTACAAGATCAAAACTCCTAGTTGAGTCAATCTCGTAGTCAACATGCGTTCTTTCAACTTTTTCAATTTAATCCAAGGCCTTACGCGCACTGCGAGTATAAATATCTCGTTGACATACATACTATACGTACATATAATAATATTTACGTATGTGTTAGGAGTTTAATGTGAGAATAAAATATCTGATTACATTGATAGATATTATAATGTTTTGTTTTTTTCGGCTACAGAGTTTTTTTTTCAATTATTCGGTTAATTCAAAATACACAAAATATTAAACGATTTTGATACATTTAAAAGTAAGTATGATCAGCACTCGCAACTCTAGCGCAATATATCAATGAGGGAACTGGCTCTATATGTGGGTCAAATCAATTGTGGACTTTCATAATATTACTTGATAACAAGCGCTCATCGCGGACGTCGGATACATTAGCTAATAGATGCTCCTTATGAATATCGTCATCGACTGTTTTGGGGTAATATGTGATTATTTTTCGGAATCAATTAACATTAATATACATGTAAGTAAATTAATAAACATTATAATGATACGCCTATGTGTAGAGACGACGTTGTCAGAATCAAGTAAGGATTGATTTTTCCCTTTCCGTAATTTTGTATGTGTTGGTAGTACAGAAATAATAATGTAGAGTCAAAACTTTAAATACCTTATTAGGTAAGTGAATTATGCAATTCAAGGTCAAATAAACGCGCCGCTCCACACTTCCTACATCGACGGCCATAGTCCTGTGCTTGACGCCTGCTGGCGCGCGCTGCCTTCATTTAGAAACAATCACACGAGATATTTTGGTCAATAGCTTTAAAGACGAACAATGGTGTATATTGTTGCGGAGTGTACCTATTAGGCAAGGTAGCCCATGTGATAGGAAACAATCGAAAGTGAAGGGGGGACAATAATGGCCTCCCTCCCTCTCTCTCCCCCTCCGCCCTCCCCCCGCCCGCCACGGTCCTCCCAGGAGTAGATAATGGGCTTATGAAAGTGCATTGATAGGTTCTTGTGACAGTTCCCGCGTGTTTACGCAAGTGTCAATGCAAGCAGATACCCGATACGGTACATATTATTTTCCCACCTTACCGTTCTTGCAAATCGATCAAACGATCAAAGAGAAACATTCTAATTCCTTTATGCAACCCACGTAATACTTGCGCATTGTATTATTTGGAAAAATATAAAAAAATTGCTTATTTTTTTATTATTTTGTGTAACGCAATACTTAGATGTAGAATGTTGAATAGAGACACTATATTTGACTACTCAGTACCCAACATCTACTATGATGTTCATAGATTATCTACCTTATCTTACACATACTCATTGATAAGACAGCATCAGATATGTATAATCGTTGAGTTAATGTATTCAAATGCTGTTTGGTGAATTGCATTCGATTCTGGCGATTGACGATGATAATTAATTTGTGAATTGAGAGAACAGAACACAATGACGGTTTTCTGTTCCAAACCTTTAAGAGTTACTCAGGACTTAGGAGGAGGAGGATCGAATGTAAGATTGTGTGACAGGACAAAAAGGTTCAAGAACAATCAGGTTAAAGTGGTGGAAAAATTAGAAGCTTTTAAGGCAATTATTATTATACAGTGAATTTGCTTTTAATTAATTGTTAATTTTAAATTCAGTATGTATCGTTCGGGACAAAGTTAAAGTTAAAGAACTTAAATGAGTAATTTTAAGGCTTTTTCTTTAATACATTTCTTTCTATATCTAAAAACTTAAAAGGTTTTATTTCGTCATTAAAATAAAACAAGGAATAGTATTTTTGTATAAAAAGTATGAAGTTTTCTTTTTAATATTGACATTATCGTGCATCGTGTAGGGCGTGCAGGGCTTGTATAACTCAGACCCACACCTGTAGTGAGCTGGGCGCTGAGTAGCAGCGCGAGAGGCGGGCGGCCTCGACCCGGCGATAGTGCTGCGCGCGCGTCCTGTGTCGCGAGCTGGTGTCACTTGCATATAGAAACAGCCGCTGTGTGACAAACCAATTAGTCAACTAGATTTTTATTAAAGTGTAGGTAATTTAAAAAACTTTATTCGTTTCCATAGTTTACGGTTAAAATCAAATATTCAACAGATACTACTGGTACTACAAGGCTATAACATTGTAACCGCGATACGACGAGATTAATGCGTAATTGGTAATTGCAAAACAGTAAATAAAAATTACTGTGAAACTGTATATTACAGTAAAACTAAAAGTGACGTCCGTGAGGCGGCGACTGCTGAGAGTGGCCGCGGCGACGTCCGACATTGACACACCACACACGCGCACGCGCATGCGCACGCGACGCCGCGCGCCTTGCGCAAGCGTGTCGCCTTGTGTGCGCCTCGGGAAAGCACGAGCTCATACCTGTACAAGCCTCGGAATCTATTCACATTTATGTATATTAAAACATAGACATATAATATAGGTGCGAATAAATGACCTTCAAGACGTGCGCGGCTCGCATGCCAAACAGCGCCGCCCGCCCGCGCCCGTACGGCCCAACTCACTTACATACCTTGACATATTATGTGATCATATTTATATGAAATACATAAAAATAGAATATATTTAGAGGCCAGTCGTGGCGCAGCGTCACGAAGTGTGACTGTAAAACCGACTGGTTGTGGGTTCGAGGAGGAGATGAAATATTTACTTAAATTTATATTTCCATTTCTTCGCTCTGGTGTCGAGGCTAAGCGCGGCGTTGAGTTCTGCCACTCAACACGCAATGCCTCCAGAATACGGCAGAAAGTGGGGAACGGAGTGTCTTAACACTAGGTTCCCTCTGACTACCCTGCTGTGTGCGGGATACAGCGTGAAACTAATTTAATTTAATTAATTTAATTTTAGAATACATTTCCTTTGCGTTTTCTCGAAAGAGGTTCGTATGTTTGTCTTAACTTACTTAACTAGCGGCCAGGGGCGGCTTCGTCCGGTTGAACTTTACGAATATTTATTAAATATATTTATGAAATTCTTTTCAGTTTAGGGAGTGAATTCCAAAAAGCCATGATACACGTGTTCAATGAATTTTATATTTTTGAGTATATTTAGAAAATTCTGTATTTAGAAAAATTGTTGGCGATTTAATAATTTTGCATACAATTTTTTTAACCTTTATTTCACTCTACAGGGTTAAAGTTTTTCAAAATTTGAAGTCCTTCTTAGTGAATGTTCACATTAGGCAAATAAACATCTGTTACAGCTGTACGTGCGTCCTATACCTCAGTCAGTGGGAACTTATCCTTCTTATATATATAGATAGTCGTTAAGAATAGCTATGAGTTCACTGAGTGCAGGTTTTTGATATTGGTGGTGGAATGTATATATATATTTATGATGTGGTTTATGGTGGTGAGAGTGTTTACTGTAGTGTAGTGGAAGTGACGCTAGTGTATGTGTGCAGGACGCGTCGAGCGACGACCAGGCCCGGGAGAAGCGAAAGCTCGAGGGCGTCACGCAGGCCAAGTTTGGCATCAAGAACGCCGTTCTAGGCTTCGTATTCGGGGTGAGTATACTAAAATATTTAAGTAGAAGAGAAGTCTCTTTTAAGATGGCAAGTAACAAATCCGTCTGTTGTAGAAAATCAATTCGTTGATCGACTCAAAGACGAGGCTCGTGGAGTCGCTGGATCGCCAAAATATCGAGCTGAATAAACAGTATGGCATCGAAGCGCCGAAAGGAGGAGGTCTGAGCTCCCTGAGTGGCATCGTGGGGCAGGTGATCGGGCCCAAGCTGCAGTTCCTGGGGCCCAAGATCCAAGCGGTGACGGGGCTGTTGGGTGGCGCGTCCGGCGGCGGTGGTTCAGGTGGGGGCTCGGGTCTGGGCTCCATCTTATCGCTCGTAACGTCCTTGTCGGGATCCTCGTCCGGGGGAGCTGCGGCGGGCGCTGCCGTTGAGACCGTTGACTCCTCCGAGGAGGACGACTCTTAAACGCTTTCAATACCCTTGTCTCTCCCGCTCCGACTTTTTGCGTCACGTTGATCCCTAGTTCTTGCCGATGTCTCGTGATTCTCAAAACGGGGACGTCCTCGTTTCGGTAACTTCGTAAGTACTAAGTAGCGACCGCCAGTGAACGCTTGCCAGTGCCGCAAATCGCCGAAGCGGGCGCACAGTGTACAGTCCCAGTGGCGTTCCTATCTTGACGCTTCTGACCCTCTTTGCGCTCTCAGCGCGTTGTATTTATATGTAAATAGATTTAGGTGAGTTCTGGTGATATATATTAATAATATATGTTTTTTTATTACTAGTTTGTTTTTCTGCACAGTACCCTTCGTTTGCACGCAATACTTCTCTTATGTTTCGATTATTATACATTGGCTTATTAGAAATTTTATAAAAATATAGTGCCTATGATATGACTCCTTCTGCACTGCAGTAGTACTTGAAAGACATGATTATCGAACAAATGAGATGTATTCGTAGAGTGTATTACTTAGTGTAGTAAATATCCTCGCATCATACGCCGCTGCATGTTAGTGTAGTGCATGTTTGTAGTCGATGATTAACAATCATCATAGTTCTTTGCATTTTCATTTAAAGTAAAACTACTCTGGAACCGATTCTAGAACATTTAAAAATGTTTGCCATCTTTTGTATCACGGCAGAAGTTTTAAAGCACAAAAAATATATTACGAAACAACCTTCTAGTATTTCTCTAGTCTCCCTATATATAGAGCTGATATCTTGAAATTATTGCCTAATAGTGCCATATTATAGTCCAATTTAATAAAAGGCATGATTTTTATTATAACACCTATATACTTAATATATTTATAAAAAAATCCTTTTTTATAATGCTGTAAATGTTTCCGTAAGATTATAAACTTCGTTATATATATTAACAATCTCTCCCGCAATATTGTAATCAATAGATACATCATAAACCGACATTGTCAAATTTATAATAGATATGTCATAATTTATCATAGATTTCGAAAACTACAACATTAATAGCAATGTATGTAAATAGGAAAACACGTAATTTATGTACTAAGTGGAAGTTACCGCAGTTACAGATTAGGCGATTTTTAAGTGCAGGTTAGCTTTTTAATTTAAAAATAACCAGCCAACCGAACCTGCCCTTAAATATCCGTGTACCGGCAGTGGCGTTTATATTTTAATTTTTAAATATCTAAAAAAATGTTATAAATTATATTGTTTTATTATTTAAATATTTAATGTAAAAGCGACCAATCAGAGCCAGCAATTAAAGAGTTTACAATGTATCGATAGATTACAATATCGTGAAAAAAATTATGAACTAAGGGTGACATATATAAATAGTGAAATTAAAAAATCTTGTAGATTATAAACTAAACGAATTGCTTGCGCATTAAATGTAACATTCCTCTTTCCTTTAATGGTCAAGATATTTTTTTATTTACAGTCAGACATTTGTTTCTACTGTGTACTGTATATATAACTTACTGTAATTAATATATTATATGTAAATAGAACTGAATGTTTTGCATCCAAAATCTTTGCATTTCTTTATACTGAGACTAGCTATAGTGTAAAGCGATTTTATTTTCTTTTTCCGTTGTTATGGTTGGTATGAACTGTAACGAGACATGCGTAGCGCCTCCACGCACGAGTAGACACTCTAGATTCGGTATTGAATTTGCATGAACATATAGACAGAATTAATCAACAACGTTAGGTCTTAGAAACCCTCGTTCAGTAGAGCACATGTAGCCAAAAGGTAACCGTTACACACTTTATTATCTTTGTTTATTTGCGACTTCGCTATCAATTAGATTGTTTTGCACGTGGTTTATTTTCCTTTGAGTATTCTATTTAATACATCAATCAGGAATAAATGGTGTAGTTAGTCGCCATCTGTAGTTAACGCTATGCTGAAAGAAAAAAAAACCTTATAGTTGGATTATTTTTGATTTATTTTATCACTTTGTACCTGAAAATAAATTATTATAACATAAAAAGTTGTTTAATTTAAATAGTATTAGCAGAATGCGAATAGAATAGAAATAGCCAAAACCTTAATATATTAAAAAGTTGTTTACATACGTACGCAATTTATGTCAGTTTATTTATTTAGTGAATATCGCTACCTTTCTTCAATGAAGGCCTTACAAAGATAGCGTTATAGGTAATATCTCTAAATTTGTACAGATAATACGGCATGGGTAAAGCAGGTGTCAGGAGCGTATATTGTCTATATATTTATCTATTACATACGTAAAATTTGCGTCTTTTAAACAATTCTCGATAATAATGAACAAGTTAAACTGTACAGTATACATACATACTTACATACATACAACACACGAACATTACCGCGAGGCGGGATGCTGAAGGCGCTACAGCGTGGTGCGCTACCTACTCGATTGACAAGCTCCATGTGGCATAGAATGGCGCTACGTGGAGGCGCCCGACAGACATACAGCCGTCGAGGGCCGCGCGGGCGGCGCCCCTACTCCCGGGTACCGCGGGGCAGAGCTCCTGGAGTACAAGGCTGCCCCCGGCACAGGACACGTCCAGCAAGGCGAGCTCATCGAGTACTCGGGAGACCCGGCAGGCCGCCACCAAGCCTACAGACGACATCCCCGTGTTCGACCGCAACAAGGTCAGCCTGGACATTCCGGGGAGCCTGTTCGGGCCATCCGTGTCGCTCTTCATCCGTACTACTAAAATTATTGGCGACGTTATTCAGGTATTATATCTTTTTCCTTTTAACCTCACGCATGTATTCCGCATATAGCAAACAAGTAGGTAGGCAAACCGGGGAACCTTGTGTTAAGACACTCCGTTTCCTTTAAGGCACTTTTGTTACTATTTTTCACCGAATTCTCGAGGCACTCCGTGTTGACTAGTTGAACTCAACGCCGCGCTTTGCCTCGACACCAAAGCGAAGAAATGATAATATTAAATATTATATTTCCTTGACTGGGAATTCATCTCACAACCTTTTCCATTTACTATACAGTACACGCTCGTGCCCTTGCGCCACGAATGTTTTAAATATCATTTTACATAACATTTAAAAACATTGACAGAAATACTAATAAAGCAAAAGATTACATCATTAAATTATTAACATAAGTACTTTCAAACACTGTCAATAATTTAAACTTCCACATTTAAGAATAAAAGGCCAATCTAATTTATATGTTGTATTACAGTAAAAATTACATATTTATTTTTTATTTATATTAAAGCCCTAACTACGATAAGATATTTGATTTATAATACATTTCATTACAGAACTCGGCAGTACGCTATCAGTCATTCTTACGATTGTTCCGCCCCCTGTTCCGCGGTCCCTTCGAAATCAAGGGCCTGGACCCGCCGACCACCACCACCACGCGCCGCACCACCACTACGAGGGTCACCACGACCACGACGCTCGCACCACCTACTGACAATGAAATCAATCGTAGAAGATAAATCTAACTTTTTGCCATTCGAATATGCAAACTTTAAAATATTGAATAACATGGGTCATTGATTGACTTTAATACTCATATTTTACATTAGTTGTTAATGTTATAAAAAAACCCGGACAAGCGCGTCGTGCTCGTTCACCGAGGGTTCCGTACTAAAATTATAAGTCTAAAGTTTTTTTCAAAATTGGAGTTAGCTTAGCCGGAGCTCTTTCATCTGATACCTCACTAAAGCTAGCGGCCTTAAAGCCAAACTTAGTCCCCCCCTTAAGGCTATTCTTTTTAGGATTAAAACATAAATGTATAGTTTTCATATTTTTTAAAAAGACTGATAAAGGCTCTTGACATACAGACAGACGGACAATAAAGTTATCTATTAAAAGTCCCTTTTTTCTTTATAAGGTACGGAACCCTAAAAACAGTAGTTTTACTATTTTTATGCCAATAGAAGATGCTGTTTCTTCAGTTCCTAGTAAGGAATGTTACCCGCGGTGGTGGCAGAGACTTTTTAAACCAAAGTTACTAAGAATACTTTTAAAACTTGTTCGTTGAAGGCCAAAATTATTACTTTAATGATGAAGTAATCAGGTCAATGGATATAATTTGAATAATTACGTAAACGTTACAGCCTGCGCGTGAACTTGCTGAACTTAGTTCACAGAAATTGCTTTAGCTTTGCGGACAGGCGCTTGTTAATCGTTTATTACTGTAATTACGAATACGTAACCCACTTCGAGACTTAGCTCTTAGAGGGCTTAGATTATATGTCTGGGCTTCATTTTTTTAATTAATAAATATTTAAAAATAAACTGAAAGGTTTAGGTGTAGTTTTAGGTACTAGTAGATACAATTTGGATAAATAAATATTTAAGTATTTTAATTGTTTTTATTTTATGCTCACAAATTCCAAATTCGAAAACCCCGTTACCTTTTAACTTGGAAAAATTGCCACATCAGAACCTCATGTTTATTCTTCTGTGACATATGAGAAAATGATATGTTTGAGCAAATCATTGTTTTTTTATTTATGATATAAAAAACTTCAAAGAAAAAAAAATAAGTTTATTTTTCAGCTTCACACTGTACCCTGCAATTAACAAAGGGAACATAGTGTTAAGACACTCCATTCTCCACTTCCCAACACGCCACGCTTTGCCTTGTTACCGGAGCAAAACATAAAAAATACTCAGACTTTTATTATGAGGCCAGTCTTGTCGCAGAGGCACAAAGTGAGACTGTTTTTGGGTTCGATCCCCACTCGAAGAGATGAAATATTTAATGTATATATATAGTTTAGATTTTTTAACAGTAGTATAAGTAAAGGATATTGTGCACTCAATGTTCAGGTACTGTATACATATATAATATTTCTGTATTATTTATTTCTACACTACACATTTCTTCTGAGTTAAAATATTATTTTGCATAGGTTAAGAGAGGCAGCATTTATAGCACCAGAATATTTAATGAATCATCACTAAAAGAGTTTCATTTAAAGGGTGAAGCACATCTCTGCCCTCCTATTCTAAGCCCTGGACCCTGAGGCGAGAAAAAAATATAATGAAGCACATATTGCAACGAGACGAGGCGGCTAGACAATATAAAGAGAATAATTATTGATTTAGGTGTGCCTAAACTTTTACATTATTGCAATTTACCATAGTGACATGCAGTTATATAGTGACATTGTAAATAGTAGCAATCAAGAGTTTGGAGAAGTACTTAGGGGTAGTGTAAATGGAAATGCTGTTCTACAAGCTTTTATTAAGAGAAATTTAAGGAGTACTCAATGAAACAAAAATGAACATTATTATAATATAATAATTTATTTTTGAGAATTTCTTCTAAAATCTATTTTTTGCAAGCTATTTCAATTTCTGCTATTAGCTGAGGAGCTCTTTTCTTATGGTCCATGCTGTAACATAAGTTGTGGTTTTTATATAAGTTTCCAAACAAGTATGTATTATTAATTATTTTTATGATTATATTTAAAATTATTTTTATGTGTGGTAGAGTCACGTCGCCAGCAATGGCAACACGCATGGGCAGACTCGACCGGATCATTGCCACCCCCGGCATTTAAAACCGGCGTGAAGTAGTGGCTTTATGCCACTGCGTTTCGCATCAGGTAATGCCGGGCCCCGGCGCCCAACCCATCGTAAAGGCCGGCAACACACCTGTAACTCCTCTGGGGTTGCACGGTCGTGGGCGGCGGTAATCACTTACCATCAGGTGACCCGCACGCTCGTTTGCCGTGTCTTTTCCATAAAAAAAAAAATTAAAAAAATACTAAAACTTTAATTCTGTTGAACACACATTTCATTCACAAGTTGACTAATTATAAAATAGCTTGTAGATGTACTACTTACTGATTGATTGTAGAGAATTTGTTTTAACCTATTAATATATTGCTCCACTACTCCACTTGATTATAATTACTTTTTGTAGTTATAAGTATAAAACTAAAAATTTGTTCATTCAACATTCATGTTTATTATTTAATTTAGTTTTTTTAACTAAAATTTAATCTCTTAAGTAAGCAATACTTGGATGCACAATCTAAAAAAATGTAATCATAATTACTCGCTGAGCACTGTTTAAATAGTGTAAGTTATTTAATGTATCATGATGTCTTATTTGCCATCAAATTATTTGTTTATGAGTTGTTGTATAAATTGGGCAAAAGGGCTGAAAAATAATAAATAGTAACATTAAAATAGCCTTCTGGGTATTGTGATATTTACAGTCATTTAATTCAAGCAGCACATTTAATTGTTTAACATGTCTATTTACTTATAAATAACACATGAAAAAAGATAGGTGACCGGGCACCGTTTGTGGTGCTGTATATTTCATAACATCATTAATCTATACTAATATTATAAAGAGGTAAGATTTGTATTTTTGTATGTTTGTATGTATGTATGTATGTATGTGTGTATGTTTGTAGAGTTTTCACACAAAAACTACCGGGCCGATTTAAATAATTTTTTCACTATTGGAAAGCTGCATCTTTACTGACCAGTATAGGCTATATTACATTTCCAAAAAAATAGAGATCCCTAATAGAAATGCAATAATGTAAACCAAGGTGTGAAGAAATTGATCTTAATAATTCTATCATCGCGTGCGCTGCGAAAACTATTGATGATAGAACAAAACAATGTTCTACAGTATTATAGAGCGCATCAATATCTATAAAAAAGTCCGCGATAGCATATGTCTAACTACTGTAGTTATGACAATATAATCATTTTTTTATATTTTATACGTTAACAAAAGTGCCGACAATAATCAAACCATATTATTCATACCTCTAAATCAATCCTTATCCCATTAAATGATATTTTATGAAAGATAATTTCAATATCTGTAAAATACTTTTTAAATTAATAAGATCGGACATCCCATTCAAAAGATATAACGAATTTAAAAATATAAATCTAAAGAAAATCATGTAATAATAAAAAATGCGTAGTGTGTGCCGTGTGGCCTTGCGCACCGTGGCGAGTAACTCTGCGGGGGTTGGGTGGGAGATGTATCGATACCACTTAAATTATTAAGACAGTCCATTAGATTTTTTGTTTTTTTTTTTTATGGAAAGGACAAGGCAAACGAGCGTTTGGATCACCTGATGGTAAGTGACTACCGTCGCCCGCGGCCCCGTGCAACACCAGAGGAGTTACAGGTTCGTTGCCCGCCTTTAAGGTGGGTTGGAGTCTGCCCAGTCGCCTCTTACGACACCACCAGCACTAGGATGATCCTATACTAGACTGAGATCCCACGGCAAAATTGTTTGAATTAAATAGACCCGATAAGGAAAATTCTTTTACAATTACACGATTGACGTGTAAAAAATACCAAAAAAAAACCTTATATCGCGTACGCTGTAGAAATTCTTGACAATAGAGCAAAGTGATGTACTGCAATTTTATAGAAGACATCAATATCTACAAAAAAGTATACGATACCATGTGTAACTGTTAGTTATGCCACAATAACTCATTTTCAAAGGAAAATGTGCAAGCTAGAAAAGAGCCACCATCGTAGTACAGAGGGGCATCTAAAATATATATATATATATTAGATGCCTATATGTATATGTATGTATATAATTAATAGTTTTAAACTTTGCATACAAAGTTATCCCGTAGGTAGTATATAATTGTTTTCAATTATTGTTACCAGCAAAATGTATTGATACTAATGTGGTATCTATATTTTTATATACATATATTTATATTTTTTCTCCCCTTAGTGTTTTTCAGGTGGAAAACATAGACATTTTTTTATTTGATTAAATATTTTATTCACCATAAAAATGTTGGTAGTTTTTATAATTCTAATATAATTAAACAACTTTCTAAAATGATCTTTCCTTGCATGCGTTGTAATAACTATCAGGAGCTATTAAACAAAACAATACATTCTCATTTTTATAAATATAGTATATGTTATTACATTAAAACTAGCGGTCGCGGAGCAACTTCGCCTGCTTATTAGCACTCTTAGGGGTGAATTCTAAAAAAAACCACGAAACGTATTCATTACAATATTTTTAACAGTCTGAATTTAAGTTTTTATAAAAATCGGTGGTGATTTAAAGATTTTTCCATATAAACTTTCAACCCAGTATTTGAACTCTTAGGGGATGAATTCTAAAAACCATGAAACACGTGTTCAATGAAATATTTTAAAGAGTCTGACTTTCAAATTTTATAAAAATCGGTGCTGTTTTAAAAAAAAATAATACAAACTTTCAAGTAATTCCCTGTATCGAAACAAACAAATAATTCACAAATGTGGTGAAGCCGCGAGTTGGTTGCTATAGTTTATAAAAGTTTCTATTGGGTTTAGATGGATCACGTGGTGATGTCAATACATTTTAATCATTGGCACGTAGGTACGTTACATTCATTTACAGTACATATATTTCTCAAGAGAATTTAATCAATACTTTGTAAATAAAAAAAATAGATGAAATAATCAAGTTAAGGAAGTGCCAAATATATTTTATGAATCAATCTTAATGTTATATTCAAAACAAATGAATACTTGAAACGTATTAATAAATTTAATTAAATTTATTAATACGTTTAATATAACGTTATAACGTTAAATATATTTACTTATTATAGTTAAAGAATAAAAAGTGTGAAGAGGAATGTGTGCTTATCTATAGATTATATTATTCTACATACTATCATAAAAAAACAGATTTAAACAGTACATATAAAGGCATCCACCCTCCTGCAGTATAATTATTTTTAACCAACATTTTTGAACATTTTGAATAATTTCGCGCCATTATGACGAAAAATTTAGACAAAATATTCAAATGTTTTTTTTATTTAAAAAAAAATTTATTAACGATAAGAATGTTGGTAGTTTCTCAAAAGGTATAAGAATTTAAAAAATGCCCGAAATATGCTCTATTCGCAAGTGTTGTAATAATAATAATAATTCTATTCACTAAAAAATCACTATAGATATTATATAGTCAATTATATAATGTTTTTATCAGTACCACTTTAAATGAAACCATAGTTTTAACTATAAAAGCCTAATACAATTAAAAAGTACTATAAAAGCCTAATACAATTAAAAAAATGGAAGGAAAAAGTTATTTTTTCATACAAAGTAAATTAGGTATTATCGTTGATATTAAAATAAAACGCTATTTGTCATTAAAGACGCAAACATACGAGTCGTAGGTAATGGCGGCAATGTTCAAAGTTGCTTAACCTTTAGTAATATTTTGTAGTAGTATGTGATTACGTTATTGGTATCTGCATAGATGCGTAACTGCGTCACAGGAAATACAGGTTTGGATCCTACGTCTAAACTGCTGAGGTATCTTGATTAATTTTTTTAGGTATGGGTTTAATAAACTATTATATTTTTAATTATTTTTATATATTTATAGTTTATCCTATATACTCCCCGTAAAAGGTGCGCTGAAGCTTCCATTCTGTATGAATATTAAAGACCGTCGCGGCGTAGGGGCACAAATTGTGCCAGTAACGTGACGTTATGGGTTCGATTCCCACTTGGAGGATTGAATTGAAATTTAATCATATTTTCATTTCACGTCAGTCATATATCATACCCAGTATCTTAACACTTAAGTTCCCTCTATCTTCCCTGCTATAGGCTGGATACAGCGTGAAACTGGTTTTAATTTTGTGTGAACCAATTAAAATAAAACTAATACTAAATATTTAAAGGAAGTTAGCCAAATTACAAAACTGCACTTAAATCGGTTAAGCATCGCATCGATTATCGTGAACGCACAGATAAACAAACAAACTGATCAAGTTCTATTAAATTTTTAAATGTCCATAATAATATTTTTTCTAATATATCTTCCACGCACAGACACCGATGAGTTAGGATTTTATTGTAAGTATCGATATAACTAAAACTATATAGTTATAACTACAATTTAGGTCCTAAAGACTCCATAAGGCAAAAGTTTAAAGAAATTAATATATTGACAGTTGCATCTCTCTTATGGGAGGTACGAAAATGCCACCTAAGGTTTTAATAATTTTCACATTAGAAATCTCAAGTTCATTGCAAGCATACATTATAGGTATATTGAAACATGAATATAATTTTAGTGTATTAAGTAAATCATTCTGTGGTTAAAGCGTGCGAAGCCGCGAGCGGGTCGCTAGTATATTAATATAACATAACATTTACCATTTCTTCTGGTTCGGAAATGTTACAGAGAAGCGGTGAGTTTTGTGGTTTATCATATTTTGTATCTGTCACCCATAATATTTCTATATTATATTCTGTTATATACTGAAACAAGACAATATAATCACAAAAACATTTTTTTATTCAAAGTGAAACTAACCAGAGACTAACCAAATGTTGGTATTTTTATATGTACCTGGTTATTTGAATCAAATTTATACAGAGTCAAAGTCAAATAATCGATGATATACCGTGTCAATCGATGATACGAAAGAATATCGTGATCTCATGAGGAAGGAACACTGCAAGATCGTCGAGATCGTCAGTTAGTGGTTCTGAAATAGGTACCACGGATCCACCAAATGTTTCATGTCAATGAACTTCTGCTTCTTTGTCGTCATTTCTATATTACTCTATTGCGCTTTAATTGTTACAGAATGGTCGGGGACATATTATTAAAACTAAAAAATTACTGCTATGTTTAAATAACTAAATATTTAATTTTATTATTTTAGATACATACAAATTAAGTAGATAGTGTATAAATCATGCCAGGTCGCCACCTTCTTAGCATTCGTATTACCATCGGTTTTTTTATTTTCAATAATTGATATCCTCTCCTAGATCAATTATTTTAAGATAAGATCTACGGAATATAAGCATAACCATCAAAGAATAGCAGGCGTATGAATATCTCCAAAACAAAACTTAGGTAGTCAATTAGTTATACCAGTAAAACTTACCTTATCTTCCTCCAATCAACTCTCACTCTTCTGCCTTTTGTATCCTATGCAGTTTTTTGTTCCATAAGTTAGGAGGCCAATAAGTTTGGGTAACATATAAGTTCTTCAATCTGTGATGAATTTGGTTTGCCCGCCCATATCCCATTTTACTATGTGATATATTAAACTCAATATATCAATATATCTATAAATAATAGTTAAAAACGTACAATAAAATAAAACGTTAAAATAATGCATATAGCTTCAATAGTAACAACTCAAATATTATCTACATCTATATATAATAAAATAGTAAACGTATTTTGTCTGTACATACGTCAAAAGCATAAAAGAAAGCAAAAATTTTTTTTTAATTTTTTGTCTGTATGAAGTCAAAGCATTATTTGACTGCGAATATTATATCGCAAACTATATCTATTATTATGTTTATAATAAATGTATAATTGTTTGTAATTTATAAATCTCTTTTTTTAAGTATATTTAATAAGTATATAGTAAAACGTTACTATTAAGTCAAATTTTACATAAAAACGACATTTTTTAACTATTCGAACAGTTAATCGACTTCAAATTAGGTGACTTCAGATTTGGCAAAAAAAAATCGAATTCAATATTAAACTGTATATAGAACTATTTTATTTCTTATTGCATAACTTTTCTTTTAAGACCTGTAAAAAATATGTTATTCTCAATTCAATTATAGGTAATAATTTATGACATTGATTTGTAAATAATAAATATAAATATATTTACTTAAAATATTGTAAAAAATGAACATAACATATTAATTAAGTTGCTCATTTAAAAGTAAGTCTAAACATTTATAAACGGACAATTTGGTTAGCCATAAGCTGACGAATAAAATAAACAGAACGTGACGCTGCTTTTATTATTCCCATATTCAAATCAGTACTGGAACAATAATTTTAGCAAAAATTGTGTGTATGGTCACACGTATTCTACTTTTTTTTAAATTCAATATAACCTATCTCAATAGAGACAATGTCCAAAGACTAAAGAATTCTGTAGATGGCGCTACTCGCTACTTATTTGACATTTGGTTAGTGTATGTATGAATATATGTAAATAAAAGACTAATAGTTTCAAATTTTATTTACAAAAAATTACAATATTATGATATGTTCTTCTTTATGTAAAAATATATTTAAAATAAAGTTTCCGCTTGATGAATGTGACGTTACATGATGAATGTGACGTTACATGTCCCTTCATATTTATCTGAATTTATAAACACTGATATATTATTACATTAATAAATTTAAATTGGTAAAATGTTGATAATAAAAAAATGAAGGACTTTTACAAGATATACAAAAAACATTATTGAACAGAGTTTGGCAAATCCTTAAAATATAAAAAATTCAAACATAATTAATTGATTGTTCCAGTTTGTACTTCTTTAAATGATATTATATTCTTTATCAGAGTTATATAAGTAAATATTTATATTATGTAGACATTTATGTTAACATAGTTAAATAAAACCTTTGGTGTAAGTTGCTAAAGTTGTTTTGTAATTATATTATTGTAATAGGTCATGTCGACAAGTCTGAAAATATATAAAAAATGTTAAATTCGTTTACTCAAAAGTTTAATTTAATAATTTATCAAAACTTCAATTTAAATGCCAATATAATGGATAGAAAAAAGTATTCATCCATTTTTATATAAATACACATTTATTTTAAAGTACTAGTATTCTTGTATATTCTAAATAGACTAAATTCATTGAAAAATATAAAATTAAAATTTATGTTTAAGATTTTTTTTTTTTATCCAGTTACCTAACAGTGGTTAATCCTCAGCTACTTGAATAAATGTTTCTTGAGTAAATGTTTATTCATATACCTGAATAATGTTCCATTATGCCAGGACCACTGCCATTTGTGACTTTGCCTATAAATACTTGAATTTTTACAAAATTAGTATTAAAGATAAGCTGTTGATTTTTGAGTATATTTAAATTATAATGCTATATTAAAAATATATAAACTTAAGTATATATATCAAATGAAAATATAAGTCACAATAAAAAAAAAATGTAAATCAAAAGATTGCTTTGTGATTTTGGTATAGATATATTAAAGTCAATTTGTTGAACACTAACTTTTGTTTTAAAGCCTTCGAGATTTCTCACATCTTTGCTCCAAACCTATACATTTTCATCTATTCAATCAATATGTTTTCGGAATGTGACTTCAGTAATAACTTACGACGTCACCTTTATATTATCAAACTAAAATATATCTAAAACGAATAAGTTAACTTTATGCCGTATTCAAATAATTAAAAACTAAAATATTTCAACGTTTTGTTAGAATATATGTACATATAGAACTTCTTTGATTTCTAATCTGTCAAATTAATATTCATTATAAATTATAATAATAATGTAAAAAAATGGCGCTATTTGGTGATTGAAAGCTAAACTACTTGAAAGCCATTGTAGTGAAATAACGAACGTAGTAACGTACTAAAACTTATAAATTATAACTTCCAAATTGTGTCACAAGATGGCATTAACAAAAAATTTTATTGTATAAATTAAACACTAATTATAAAAGCAATACAAAGGAGTATGACAACTAAAAAACATAAATATGATTTTTTTTTTTTTTTTAAAATAATATGATAAATTTATAATTATATAATAACCAATATCACATAAATGAATTTTAAGAATACAACTTTCAAGATGAGTCGATACGTGCCAGTAATACATTAAATACTAATTAATTATAATTTGATACAAACCGTAAAAACCATAATTAAACAAAAATTATTTATATTTATTATAATATATATATATATATATATATATATATATATATATATATATATATATATATATATATATATATTTTGTACGTGAAAAAAATAAGGTTTATGTTTATGTTTACGTTTACGTTTATGCTTAGGTTTAGGTTTAGGTTTGGGTTTGGGTTTGGGTTTGGGGTTTGGTAAGGTTAGGTTAGGTTAGGTTAGGTTGTGCCAGAGGGCGGTCAGCTTCCCAAGGGAGTTGCTGGACTCCTACTGGGCGCGTCCCCAGGTGGCGGATAGGGGAAACCACTCGCACATGCGGGCGAGTGGACCGGGAATTTATTCCCGGCGCGGACCAAAACCAGTAGGCATGGGCGTGCCTTTAGTCCATTGTTATGGACACGGCCTAGGGGAGCACACCCCGACAGAAAAGCCGAAGCTGTGGATCAGCGATAAACAACATGTCGGTAACAGAGAATTTTCTATTACCCCAGGAGGGTACCAGTCTCTTAGGAGCTGGAG